>JAQPPZ010017079.1:0-4800000 GCA_028583015.1 Wollemia nobilis | reverse complement strand
AATCATGGTCAACGAACACTCATTTGGTTAATTCAAATTACTTGTATCAAATTATCTTGCTCAAAATCAGTAAATGGACATTACAATTGCACTCACATTTGTGTTTGAGAGATTTTGTATCATTATTATAGATCAAGATTGGCAATGAACTCACATATGCACACGGGGTTCCTTATAAATCTAAATTTTGTCTTTGAGATAATTTAAAATATTTATGCAAATCTTCTGGAATAATTTGATTTTCTTACTTGAGAATAACTGCTTAGCATAAAAACAATTACATACATTTTTTTCAAAATCCAAAATTTCTTTCAAGACATTCAAAAATCTAGCAATAAAGTCACACATATATATATATATATATATATATATATATATATATATATATATATTGACTTTCGCAATGATGGTATAGTTCCTAAACCTAAATTGGAATTTTATTCTTAGTGCAAGTCCTCATCTTATATTTTATGTTTATCTCAAAATCAAAAATCAATTATGCAATAAAACTATTATATCAATTTCTTCTTTGGATTACATGATGATGGTATAAGTTTATACCTAAATATTCTATGCCTAGCACAAACCATCGTTTTAATTTTATTTCCCATTTTTTATCCATAAAAGCATATGGCATAAATCATTATGTTACACAATTGTGCTTTAAAAAGAACAAAAATTTTCCTATTTCATTTCATTATGTCAACATTCAGTTTTTTACGACGATGGTATAATTCCTAGGAAATTATTCAAATTTCTATCACACTTAGGAATTTTATGCCTAGAAAAAATCATATTTTTAATATTTCATGCATAATATTTTCATGGACATCTAAAAAAATATCATCACCATCATCAATTTTCATCATCACAACATAAAGTCTTAAGAAATTCTCTTAAGCACCCTTTTACTTTTAGCGATATTTCTCTACCGGGATTAGCTTAATGACCTAGCGAGCGGCGACTCCATGAAATGGTCATGTAACAATGACAATGTCCTTTGAAATTATTGTTAGAAGTCCCTTTAGTTTTTCATCAAATCACACCACAACAACCAATTTTTTTACATCATATTATTTCATTTAAATCTTATGGCATGACATAAAATTATAATATTTTCAATGACATAATTACATGAATAATCAATCAACAATTAAAATATTAAAGCATCATAACACATATGCACAAGTCATATCACAAAAAGAATATATATATAAGTATGTACATCATATATCAAAATGGATTGGTATGCCACAATCTATACCATGACATACTCAATCCTCTCAAACATATATGGTCTATGTACAACAAAAAGCTAGTCTCAAGAAGCCCTCGAGCTCTCAGCCTTATCTCCTCTCCCACATTGACATGGAGGAGGCGGTCCCATCGAGGTCCATGCTGTATCACGGGTCCTCAACATCGATCGTGAGGATGTCCTTGATGAACCCATCCTGATTGGCTTAGCAATGTCGGTTGGCAGTTGTATCCTCTGGCCCTCTAGAACTAGCTGGAAGTATACTTCCTGATAGAACACGATCTAAGCCATAGCCTGCGCTAGCTCTTGCATGCTTGTCACTCCACTTTGATCCCTGAGTCATGTAGCCTCATCTTGCAGCGTCTACACTTGATCTCATAGGCAAGCATTCTCTACTCAGAGAGCTACCATCTCGCTGCTCTCCCCCACCTAGACACCCTTGCCCTTATCAGGTGAGGGTGGCCTATCCCTCTACTGAGAAGGGAGTCCCTCCTCCCTCCTCTATGGCTTCTATGGTCTCTCCGAAGCCTATGGCACTCTTTGAAATCTATCCTAAGGAGGTCATCACTAATCCCTCCTTCTATGACTCCTCACTGCATCGATGGTAGCCTAGTGTTGCCTCCCCATTTGTTGCACAACAGCATGCATCAGACTCTGTGCCATCGTCGTTTGAGGAGGGCATATGCTTACATACCAGGCATCATATCCATTTACTACTCCAGCGTCATCCCCATCCACTAGATGAATGGGGGCATCGTCCATGTCCTGACTCTAGAATCACTGCATGTTTGGAGCCCCGCTCAGTGTGGTACTATCCTAGATAGTCTAGGAGTACTCGTAATCCCTAAGAGAAGGGATCCCCTGCTATAGACTGAACTACCTCAAAAATTGATCATAGCGATGGAGCTCTACCTTTCCCCACTTCATCCTTAGCTAGAAGACTCGCTTGATATGAGCCAACTCCTATCTGTCCTCTCCCCACCCTGGATGCTCTCTCCATGGACTCTAGGTGATCTGATATGGGATGAGGTTTTCTAGCAACCTCTAGGACATCAACAGATCTATCCATCGCTGTGACCCTCTCTAGATCCACCAATAGAAAACCTGGGTTCTCTCTCGATCAATTCCTATTAGT
Organism: Wollemia nobilis; assembly: GCA_028583015.1. Lineage (NCBI taxonomy): Eukaryota > Viridiplantae > Streptophyta > Pinopsida > Araucariales > Araucariaceae > Wollemia > Wollemia nobilis. Next base: position 4,797,610 of record JAQPPZ010017079.1, on the reverse strand, counting down.
GGAAGCCCTACTGGAATCCGTACCATGATGTGCTCCTAGCACAAAACTTGTAGCAATGATGTCAGCACCAGACATTGACCTCCCTTGTATATGATCCCGTAAAGGATCCTATACAAGTGGCATAGTACAAAACTACCCTAAAAAAACCTATAGTTGTGGTCTCTCATATTGTAGACCACATTTTAAAGGAACCACGATAACCTGCAACCACTCTGGTGGCATAGAAGTAGGCCACCCACCACCCCTATCAAAAATCAGGTCAATAGAGACACCCTAGGCATCTGCCTCAATGCCTCGATGTTCACTCTGTCCTTCTCTAGGGTGAAGCTTGGATCTACGTATAGTCGCATCATAGCATGGCCCTACTTGGCTGAAGGAGTCATAAATCACCCATGTATGGGGATCCTAAAGATCCTCCATACATCCTCTAGAGTGGGAGTCATCTCCCCTATCGATAGCCAGAAGCAGGATGACCCTAGATACCATCTCTCTGCTAGGGCTACTAGTAGCCCCATGTCTGTAAGAATTTGTGGCATCTCTACCACATGCTGTAATCCAACCTCCGCTAGCCTGTCTCGCTTGGCCTGATCGAGCATGAATACATCGTCTCTGAGCCCCCCGTATTTCCATTCCTAACTCTTTAGTAATCCCCTCTACAAAATAAATAATAAAACAAAAAAATCATTAGTACATAATCATTAAAATTGATTAAAATTAATTTCATCTCATAAAAATATGATATCGCCCATTATTGGATGATATCATACCAAATTTAGCAAAATCGTCCTTAATAGGACGAAATCGTCTCCCTTTTATTCAATTTAGGGATCATCCTTTATTGGACGAAATCGCCCCTATTTCCCCAATTTCGTCCTTAGAAGAAATAGGTGATATAGGGATGATTTCATCCCGACATCGTCGATGGCATAAAAATGGCTGACACCCAAAAACAATTAAAATTCAACTAAAAAATTTAAACAAATCAAGCTAAAACATAATACACTAGGTTTAGATCCTTATCCATAACCCACGTCGGACCTCTGTCGATCTGTGTGCTATTTCCACATTTTCGCTTACAGAGCTTTGAAACAATGAATGTGAACAGTAAAAATGAATTAGGGTTTAACCCTATTTTTCTTAATTTTATTTAAAAACAACATTTTAAATTTTTGCTTTTTTGTGCTTTTACCTCAAACATTTTATTTGGGTAAAATCTCGGAGAGGGCACCATAGCAAGTAGTTGTACGATTCGACCTAGAATCATCGTCTAAAAATAGAATAAATTTTTGCTTTCTCGTAAAGCATGGAGAACTTGTCTTTAACGCATTTTCTTCAAAAAATTCACTAAAGAGGGGGTAAAATATAGCACCCTAAAATTGGCATAGTTAAACCATCAGTAAAAAGATCAAAAATTTGAATTTTAACCCCAAAACCACCCGTTAACCGCTCACCTTGTTTTTCATGCCATTTTTAGAATTTGTTGACCGTTGGATGATATCGTCGTCGATCTGATGATATCGTCCCAGATCAGATGAATTCATCTAGGATAGAACGTCCAAATGATTTCATCCCAAAACTAAATTTTTATAATTAGCTTCTGTTTCAACAACCTCTCCAACTCGGGTAGAAGCGTGTCTGCGCAGTTGAAGATTCCTACGTTGGAGATCTCCCAGATTGGGATGATCCCCAACCTCCTAACCTCCCCCTAATCCTATATAAACTTGGGATTTTCCCAGTTTATCCTCTTGGCTGATCATTTCCTTGCAACTTTAGGTTTTTGCTGTATTAGTACATCCTCGCCCCCATTATTTATATTTATATTTTTAGATTTTATTGCAAGTTTTTACTGTGTTTCAGCCAGAGAAATCTCGGATCGTCGCAGGCAATCCAACACGATTTTAGACGATCCTATCGAGATCAGTGATGATTTCATACGATTGTAGACGATTTTGACTACAGTTCAGATTGGGGGCAACCAGAGCCTCGAGTTTGCATTTTCTACCTTTCTTGCTTATTTAATTGTGCATTAGATCGATTTATTTCTATTTTGCATCCTGGAGTTCACCTAATTTAGCATATTTGCATGGTAAAATTTAAAATAAATTATTAAAATAGTGCATCCTATTTGATTTGTTATCTGGATTTATTATTTAAGCATCTATATTGTTATTTCTATCATTTTGCATCATTCTTACAATTGCATTTTTGGTTTTTTGTGTTTGTTTTCATGATTGCAGGTTTTTGATGAATTCATCAGGTCACCGACAATATTGTCTGATCTTAGATGATCACCTATGATTTGGGATGATTCTATACAATTACAGATGATCCTATCATATTCGAGATGATCTAGACTCCTACAAGCTTCAAAATCTTCATCAAACATCAGGAATTAGGTGTATTCCTCTCCATTTCATATAGTCTCTGTATTTAGGATTCATTCATGTTTTCTGTCTTCATATAAACCTAAAATTTCATATAGAATAGCTTAGATTCATTTTGGACAACCTAGGAATATGAATGATTGAATATAAAATGAACACATCAAACCCATTTTTAACCTAGGTATGGAAACTGCCACCTAAAGTTTCCTGGTGAACCCCACCACCCATCGAAAATTCACCCTTATACCCCTCCCTCGAGAGGGGTGACATTCAAAGGGCCTCTCCGTTCGAGGTCCCATCCTTCTCGCATCCCCCTTCCGGGCACTGATCCTTTAGCTTGAAGGTAAGGGTGCAAAAAAATTGGGTGATACAAAACCATATTCATAATGCCATGGGGAACATTTTGTTATAAAATAATGCCATTTGGTCTTAAAAAAATTGGTGCCACATATCACCAAGCTATGACATACATATTTCATGACTACATGCACAAGATACTAGAAGATTATATCGATGACTTATTGGCAAAGTCATTGCTATTTTCAGAGTATGATGAGGTTCTTAGAAAGGTCTTTGATCGCCTGATAGAGCATAATGTTAGGTTGAATCCCAAGAAGTGTGTATTTGGTGTAACTTTAGGAAAACTCTTAGGATTCATCATTTCTAAATGAGGGATCAAAGTTTACCCAAAAAAGGTCAAGGCCATACTAGAAATGCATCCTCCCACCAATATGAAAGAGCTAAGAAACCTGTAAGGCAAAGTAGCATCCATAAAATGATTCATCACACAATTATCGAAGAAATACTAAGCCATTGACTAGTACATAAGGGGGTCCCATTCAATTGGGATAAGGACTCTTAAGACGCCCTTGCCAAAATCAAGCAATACTTGTCAACACCACTAGCACTAGCTCCACCAAGGCTATATGTTCCATTTCTACTTTATATATCGACTACTAACTTTGTATTGGGAACCATGTTAACCCAAAATAATGTGCAAGACAAAGAGCAAGTGATATATTATATCAATCACACCTTGGTGAGTTATGAGCTAGAGTACACATACATAGAAAAGATATGCTTAGCAGTGGTGTTTGCGACTAAGAAGTTGCATCACTACATACTAAGTCATATGATGTATGTGATATTAAAACAAAATCCTTTGTAGTATATGATGAACAATATATATCATAATACAAATACTACAAAGTGGATCATGCTAATGATATAATTTAACTTGGAATTCATCAGCTAAAAGTCTATCAACGGATAGGTCATAGATGAATAGCTAGTGGAGGTACATAGCGAGGATAGTAGGCCTCTCATAATAGAGCTTCCTGATGATGTAGTATTTGTGTTATTAGAGTCTCCTAAACCTGAAGAACCAGATAACAAAGCTGATATGAATTTATTCTTTGACGGTTAAAAATGTGATCAAGGGGTGGTGTAGGAATTGTCTTTTTCACACTACAAGATGCTTCAATACCCTTGTCATTTAAATTATAATTTCATTGTACCAATAAAAAATCTGAATACGAGGCCCTAATCTTGGGTCTCCAAACAATAATTACCATGAATATTAAAATATTAAACATCTTTGGTCTCCCTTATTATTGTTAACCAAGTGAAGGGACTATTTCAATGTAGGTGTCCTATCCTAAAAGCTTATAAGGATCTTGTTGACACTTATCTAGCCCAACTACTATGGTATAACATCAAGGTAATACCTTGTACATTAAAAATATTTATAAACACTATGATATATTTGGGATCCTTGATCCCTCAGAATCCATCTGTCAATTTCACTACCATTCATGTGAATACGGTCTCAAAATCTGCAATGTAACGAGAGGCTTTTGACAATAATAAATTAGTCAACATGATTCATATAGAACCAAAACATGAGTGGTTCTATACAGCCAAAGACTTTCTTAAGAAGGTACCCTAGGGGTATTTGATCTCGTAGGGTCCTATAAGGAATGGCACCACCATTCATCACAAGGTTGTCTCCAAGTCTACATTCATGCATATCGAATCACAAAGGTAACAAGTCATCTTGTCAATCGAGGTTGTAGCTTATAAGGATTGAATTTCACAATTGCACAAATTTCTTAAGCTTGGTTTAATCCTATAGGTATTGTCACATGTCATAAAATACACATTAAAATATAAAGTGACAAAGTATGTCTTGTTAGGAGACATCTGTACCATTGAAGCTATGATGGAGTTCTCCTTAATTGTCTTGAGCCCCGATAATTAGCTTGGTAAATCTCACAAGCTCATGACAGTACAAGCGGTGGTCATTTCAGCAGCATGGCCATCATCAAGTGCATCCTTAGAATGGGTTATTATTGGACCACTATAGATAAGGATTACACCCTGCATGTTAAGATATGTTTTAAATGCTAGCATCACGCTAATATTTTGCACTTGCCATAGTAGGCTTTAAATCCTATTCAAGAGGCTTAGCCATTTGCTCAGTGGGGTTAGATATAATTGGAAATATCTCTCCCCCATCATCAGGTCAACACACATTCATTATAATGGCTACTAAGTATTTTAAAAAATGGGTGGAAGCAATTCCTTTAAAAATGATAATAGGAGCATGCATTGCGGAGTTCATACTCCATAATATCATAAGTTGTTTTGAGATACCATCCAAGATCATATGGGATAATGGAACGTCATTCAAAAACAAAACTGTGAGGGCTTTGATATTCGAGTACAATATGCAACGTAGTTTTGCGACTTCATACTATCTGCAAGTAAACTGTTAGAGTAATATTTCATCATTTGGGATATTTACCTCATTTCCTACATTAGGTAGATTTTATTTACCACATCATAAAAAGTAGTTTTTTACTTTTTACCACTAGTATTTACTTTTCTATTTTCTACCATGTAGATATTTACTATTCCAAATATCTAATGGTAAGTTCCTAAATATCTTATGTTAAGAATACTAAACCTAACACTCTACATTCTATGGTGTGTTAGCGTAGATGCAGGAGTAGTTTTTATTATTCCTATTTTGTAACCTATATTAGCTATGACATTTTCTAAAGTCAAGTTAATGTTGAATCATAATATTTTGGTTATCAATTTGTGCTCCTATTTGTCAGACAAATAGGAAATCTGAAGCTTCTAACAAGACAGTGGTAGCAATATTGAAAAATATTGTTCAAGAGAACCATAAATACTCACATATACAACTACCCCTTGCATTATGGGCTTACAGGACTAGTATATGGACACCCACAGGGGCAACCCCATTTTCTCTAGTTAATGGCATTGAGGCCATTATGCCCTTGGAGTTGGAAATTCCAATCCCGTGTGTTGCATTGAAAGAGTTCATCGATGATGACACTACACAAAAATCTCACCTCAACCAACTGACACTTCTTGATGAACATCACATGAATACCCTTTAGCATCTTCAAGTTTATCAAGAATGCTTAAAATGATCTTATAAAATTAAAGTCCATATGAGGGACTTTAAAATAGAGGATTTGGTACTGAAATAAAACCAACAAAACTTAAACCTACCACTGAACTTACGAGATAAATGTTTGGCCAACTGGTTAAGTCCATATATTATCTCAGAGAAGATAGGACCTGGAACGTATCACCTAACATCACTTGAAGGTGTTGAAGAGCCTGAACCTCTCAACATACTTCATCTTAAGGTGTTCCACACATAAATTCAAAAATTCAAAATAAACAAAACATCAAAAACATGGAAAACATCAAAATCCATCAAATAAATAAAAAAGCAATAAAAAACATTGCAAAACATCAAAAATACAAAAACAATTGCATTATGCATTTCATTTTGCACATGCATTCATTTACTTATATTGCATTAGGCATGTCCATCCATTGCACTTGCATTAGAATAGGTTTTATTTAAAATCCAATAAGTGAAACCACACTTGTTTTTTAATCAAGCATCTATTTTTCATCATCATCCATCACCCTTGTGAGTAATTGTGTTTCTCAACACAACCCCTCCTGTTGCTATGAGGAATATACTAGGATTTTCTGCTCATTCAACAATACCTAGTGATCTTCTTAGATTTTGTAGAAAGCTATATTTTCTTTTGTAGATGAGGTCTAGTTTTGATAGCACCCAACATATGTCAAAATCCCATCACTAATCAAACACATTAACTATCCTAACTAGGAAAAGTAAATATGAACACTATAAAGTGGTCCAAGTCAACTTAACCGAATGGTTTTTACTTTCTCATTATGTGATTTGTATGGTCTAGAGTGTTGTTCATTGGAAAAAGGACAAACTCCCCCCTACCCAAGAAATACCTTCCTTATAAAAATATGAAAATTCCCAAAATCAAATCAAATCCCTTGATAAAAAAAAAAGAAAAACAAAAATGCAAAATAAACAGTGATTTTCATCACTAAGCATGAGCAAGTATCCTAATAAATCAAAATAAAATAAGGGGGTGAAGATATTGAATCCCTAGAATTGTCACTACTTGAAACCATAGAGTGATCCCCAATACAATGATGGGCTTAATGAATCCTACCTCGCATTGGGGTAGTTCTAAAAAATCTACAAATGAGCTAGCTTTAGGTGGCCTGTATTACCTAGTGGTCTAGTCTAACTACATCAAAACTTAAGATCATGATGAACATGTGATGATCTTGATTACAACAATGGGCTGAATGAATCCCACCTGGCAATGATGTAGTCTTATGTTCCATCTAATATTTTCATTTGCACAATAGGGATAATGAATATCTCAGTTTTTCATAAAAAAATCTTGGTCTTTTAGGAGTTTTAGTATGGTCATTATACAACTTTTGATTAATCAACTAAGGTGTTTGAGTCTCATGGAAAGCCTCAAAAATCCCTTATAGAAATAATGCATTTCAATAAATCAATCATCAATTTATTTTTATGAGGTTGTGTTTATTAAAGGGTATTCATAACATAGAACAAATACCATATGGATATCACCAATGATATTAAGATGGCCATTGAATATTTTGTGCATATATTTTAATTCATAAAATCTCATGAGAGAAAACCACTACATATCATATCACATCATATCATAGGTGGATGCTTAAATGATTATTTCTTATGATAAGATTTAACATTTACATTCATGATTTTTATACATTTTATGGTGTTTTCCATTAGATTGTTAAAATATTATTGCATTAATTCCTTATGTTTTAAGTGATTAAAGCATACAGGTTCATTTATAGTAGATCATCATCATGTAAATAATGCATTACATATATTGCATTCATCATATCATAATTTAGATGCATACAATTAAATCAAAATTAAACATGTATTTAAAACAAATCATTGTATCCATATATGCATACATCATAGGTAGTTCATATACACATCTATGCCATAGTATCTACGCATACATAAATCATCTAGCTAGTGCATGTCATAAAAATATCACATCATATAGTAGTAATCAAAGCATGTCAACATTACATCCATGTGCATCTCATAAACATAAACATAAAACAAAAAGAACACATAATACACATAATGAGTCTCAAAAGATAATATCAGATATATATATGTGTATATGTCCAAGTACATAGGGGTGTATCAAAAATACTCGTAGGCTACAACTGTGTAGGTCCTCAAAACATACATTCAAAAATAGTACATGTATCTAAACATTTGTACTAAGCTAGGCTTGCACCCCTAGTTGGCCTTCATCCCCATATCCACCCTCTCTATGAGTGTACCTTGAGTTGGTGCCTATGAATATCTCTAATCTTCCACCTATCCTATGACTAGGTCATGCTGATGATTGCCCCATATCACTCCTCCTGGTCCTATGAGATGCTGATGTTGTAGATCTGTCAGGAACAACATCACCTCATAGTCTAAATTCACCCTCAAGAAGAGCGATGTACACTACATAAGAAGCATGTCATCTCACATCATCTAATATTATAGCTCAAAATATCCTAATTTTTATAGCCATGTCTAACCCTATTGGTCCCTGTATAGCTAGAGTTGTAGGAGTATCCTGAGAAGTCGATGGGTCTTCCCTCATTATCCTAAGTAGGTCTCACTCTATAGTCCTAAATTATAGCTAAGACTAAATAATATCACACTACCTGGTGATCTTATCTATATTTGTGTTAGCTATAACAATCTATACCTAGAAGGCTACCCTCTCTTCTTGGTAGCCTCACCATTATGTCTGTCTCACTGTCAACTGAGCCTGTAGTGCACCCATTTGAGCCTGTAGTGTTGTAATGGAAGTATACCTCTCTAGGATATGCATCTAAGATATTTATAACTACTTCTATAGGCTAACCACATGGGCCTAGAGCTACAAAAACTCATCATCTAGCTCCTCATCGCCCTCCTCCTCTACTCGGGCCTCCTCATCTACTACAACAACCTGGCCCCATCAACCCTCTATCTACTGGTGAGTGTGTCATCCCTCAAGATCCTCACCTACTACCTCTATGGTTTATCCATATCCAGATATTCCTAGAGGAACACTACCCTACCATAGCCTAGTAGTCCACCATGTGTCATAGACTACTATGGTCCCTATGTCGGCTAGCCCCGAGTCATGGAAGTCATCATACTCATCTCATAGAGGGATCATCCAAGGCTAGAATAACTAGGTATCTACCTTAAGGTGGTGGTAGAGGACTAGATCCTTTGGGATATACTAACATATCCTAAACTATCGAGATATGTACAAGTAGAACTCATGCACGTCAAGCTTGCACCCGATGACCCATCAGTCGTATCTCATCCACCTCAGGTAGCGATCCACCTCCTCCCATGCTGGGTAATCCATATAAGGGCACTAGATAATCTACCCTAACCATAGCTTGGTCAACCAATCCATGTAATGCTAGAGTTCCCCTGCATGGGACCTACTCCTATAGCCTTCATCCTCTCTAGGCTAGCAAGCTACATAGCACTATGACTCCACTACGATCGCACTAATCTATATGATGGTCCTCTAGGATGATCAATGCTGATATGCTCTCATGTCTAGATCTAGATAAATAAGCTACATCCTACTCCTGATCTTCCTTGCTGAGTGATACGATATAACTCATCATAAAGCTAAGCAAGGAGAGCACTCCCCCAAGATAGAATCAATGGCTATGCTATGGTACTAGCTAGTAGGTCCTATATCCTAGATAGTAGGTTCCAAGGGAACCTCACTCTAGATGTGTTAGGAAGCACAACATTCATAATGATGTATATCAAAATGTCCTACTACCATGAGAATACCTGCACCCTGTACCAATGCTTGATGGGCACCCCACCATGATCTATGTCAGCCATCGCATCATCCCACCTAGCATCAAAAATCCTCTGAAAGACAACAAGCTTAGCCTCTATAGGTAAAGATGCGATGGCCTCTCCATAAATGGGGATGTGAAAGATGTGATAAACATCCTCCAAGGTCACAATGATCTCTATGATGGAAAGGTGAAAGGTATTGGTCCACATACCCTAGCGGTAGGCCAAAGCAGTCCTATAGGCCTGGTCTACCTAGAAAGAGGGTAACCATAGCACATAGCTGAGGCCTATGAACATAAAATAATATTAGTCAACATAACCCAATCCAGGTAGGAGCTCATAGAGGAGACTTGACTCCCACACTCTAACAGTCAAGGTCTAAAACAAATAAAAGAAAAATTAATCAAAATGTTCAAAAACATCAAAAAATACACTTAAAAAATCCAAACAAATTCAAAAACACTTCAAAAAAATCAAAAACTATACAAAATGTACCACAATGTTCAAAAAAATTCAAATTTACACTTGAAAAAAATTCCCTAATGTTGCATAGACATGATTGTCACCCATTATCGACATCAATGATAAAATTTATGACTATTAATTTTTAATATCAGCTATGGCTAATATTCATGGCCTCCAATTGATCAATTGAGAGCCATGGCTGCCTCTTGTGGCTATAGGAAAGACCCCTTTCGAGGTCATTTCCTGTACCAAGCAACCCCAAAAAATTAAAACCCACCCTCTAAAACTAGCCTAGTCTAATCCTAACTAAGGTGTGGTTCATTACCAATAGTTTAATATGTTCATTAATGCCATTAATTAATTTGGTTCATTTTACTAAAATTTGGTAAATCAAAGGAGGCTCGTGATGCTACCTTCATAGCATCGACTCTGCCATTGGTGGACACCTCTGATTTGTTAGCCATCAGAATGGGAAATGTTTATGATAGCATTCCATGTCAGAATTTTAGCCTCACCTCTCAAATATCTCTCTAGTTAATTGCAAACTAGAAATAATGAAATTGAAAATGACAAAAATTTCTTTTATATTTCCCATTCTGCCCTTAGCCATGGTTGGTAACTACGGGTGCATATTAGGGTTTTGTCGACCGCGAGTATCAGCCATGGCTAAGAAATTTGATAAAACTAGTTGTGGATGACAACCGTGACTAGCAAAAAATAATAAATGCTTTCAAATTTTCATCGTGGATAGCTTTAAAGTGTAAAATTAAAAATATTCAACGATTCAGAACCTTCAAAAATTACAACACAACAAAAAAATTATATAAATCAAAATTCAAATGTGCCTCATATTCAATCATTTATCCTACACTTGGTGGTTGCAGTGACTTGCGCTCCATGCAATCCAAAAATATGAGTAAATTACCATAAGGTCATTTGGGGTAAATTAGTTATCATTGAATCAAAATGTCTTCACTTCAATCCTAAAGAAGGCCAAGGCGGCTAGACTGTCCCACGAGAATGAGGTGTTAGAAAATCATCGACAAATAGTGATTCACCACAAGCCTAATTGGAATTGCTATCATCTTGATTTCCTATGAAGGCCTTTACGGCTAGAATACTCCATGGGATAGATATGTACAATTACTATTAATGGTTAAAATTACAGTTGAAGTAGACCTTGCCATATAGCAAAATGTAAAAGCCTTAAATAATCCAAATTATTCATCTTGGTCAAGTGACTTGTTGCTTTATTAATTATCCTTCCCTCATTGACTCATCGCTTGAGGGGGTAGTCATAATATCAATAATTATAATCAAATTCAATAAAATATCACTCGATCTTGTAAATTGTGTTCGTATTACGAATCATTGCCAACAACCATCATAAGCTTACCTTTTGCTCGGGCAAAAAGTAAATATAATAGTTAAGCTTGAATCTCTCCACATATCGAAACAAGCATAGCACTAGCTACCTAATTTTTGTGGACACGCAAAAGCTTTACAAATTTAAGCCTTCCACCCCATTGGAAGCAATGATTCTAGGATGTGCATCCTTTTGTAGGACTGGGCATATAATGTTGATTAGATCAATGATCATCATTCAACCTGCAACATAGCTTTAGGTGGTCTATCTTTTCTTAGCATTGTGTTCCCACAACACATCCCAAAAGAAGCATCTGTAGACACCTAAAATACATCATGTTTAGGGGACTACTCATATGGTCATCCTTGTAGATCATATGAATGATATTGGACCTTTCCAAGGAAAAGTAGTGGTTCTAACCACTCAATTTAGGCTTCTTTTGCTTAATCAGTATTAGCCGTGGATGGCATCCATAGCTAAGGTCTCAGTTGTGTTTGAAACCCATGACTAGGATGCTAGCTATGCTTAAGAGCCACGACTAGCTTTGCAACTATAACAGACTCCTGAGCCAAGCCAAAATATGTTACAATGGCCATGGTAATGGATTTTGGATGGTTTCAAGCGAGGAAGCTTCTAGATTCTTCCTCCCAACTACTCCAACCTCCCAATTCTTGATCTTGGCTTCCAAAGGAAGCTAGGATGAGGAGTTGAGAGTACTATAAGATCCCCATCCAAATTGGAGAGAAAACCTATAAAATTTTTCAATTGAATGCAGTGAAGTCATACTGAATTGGAGAGCCACAGACAACCATTGAGGAGTGTCCACATGTTGTCCATTTGGTGAATCATAACTGTGTTTGAAGCAATGAATATCCTAAGAGCTTGAGGAGCAAGCTTTACGAATTGAACCACTTTCGTTGCAAATTTAAGTGAAATTCACTACCAATATATTCCAGAATGAAGAGGTAACCCTTGATCATAAATTCATCGAAGGAATTAGCAGTTTCAAGCCCTGATTACAAGAGAAATAAGACTTTCCCCTCAACCATGGCTAATATATCCAGTTGCATATAAAACCCATGGTTAGGGTTTGATTCTCAGTTTCCTTTGTTTTAGTTGTAGGATATCAATTTCATGTATGCAATTAGTTAAATCTGACTTAGATTAACTTTCATTTATGCATATGTATGGTTAATTTCAGAAATTAGAGGTAGCTTTGCTCTTATTTCATCATATTTGCTAATTTGCACTTATTTTCCTAGATTAGATCTATTTCTTGTTTTAGTTACAAATTACACATCATATTAGCTAGATTTACTGTTTTCCTAGCATGCTTTATCATAATTTAGAGATTTTGTGATTATATTTGCAAGTATTTATGATTTATTTGCATATTTATCATATTCCTTATAAATATTCAACAAGAGCCTTATCATGAGAGGTCACATATGGTTCTAATAGTGTTATATTGTTTCTTGAATGCAAATAATGGGCTTTTAACATCTTCAAGCATTCTTTGCATCAAATTCCTCCAAGAAAGTGAGAAGAAGGCATCCATAAGCCTTGAGCAGTTTGTGTCTACTCTAAAAGCCTACGGATTGCACCATCCCCATTTAGGGGCTTCAAATTTGTATTAATTGTATCAATATTTTGGTATCCCTAAGAGGGACCTACTTGTAACCAATATTTGCAATGATTTAATAAAATAAACCTTCTATTCTTGTTAATTCATTGTTATACATGCTTTATTTCTTTAATGTTTGGTATAATGATGTAATAGCTTAGGTGCATGCTTTTTAGGATGGTACAGATCCTTTCAACCCAATGATGAGTGGTGTGTGATATAAAAGATCTAGAGTTTTAATAGCGATTTTTATCTACTCTTTCTTTTATTTTTAAAATTGTGGTAGTGGTGAAAACCATTGTTTTGGTGGACTATGTTACATGATGGGACTAGCAAGGAAGACCATTTTCACTTTGAGGTTCATACCAAGTATGGTGTTATCCCTCTTTGAAACAAGATGCTTTTAAGATGTGAAATTGTTTTTGTTTCAAGAATGTTTTGAATTCAATTCCCATAACTCAAGATTTTCTTAGTGTAAGATGTGCAATGGTCCTAAAAATAATTCGACATGTATTTTAGAGTTTTCTTAAAATACTAGGAGTGGCTGAGTGACCGAAAACACCTAGGAATTTTATGATAATGTAGTTTGTGTGAATGACAATTTGACTTAGTGGAATTGTATGGATGACATTATGGAGCCCCTGATTAAGGCAACATGAATTTTTTTGGACCAATTAAGACCTTGAACTAAATAAATGATCCCTATATGAAATGTGAAAATGTGGATGTATGATATGCAATTTATGACATGCAATATGATATGTGGGCGAATGCATTAATTTTGGAATGTAGATGCAAGTGATTTGCAATTTTATGAGTGAAATGTATGCAAATTTATTTGTGTATAAGACATGTATATATACAAATATAGAAATCAAATCATGAATAAAATTCTCTCAAGTGTATAACATTAAGTGTTTCAGGTTCTTCCTCTTCCGCTAGACTAGAAATTCTATAAGTACCATTACCCACTCTTTGTGTAACAATGTATGGACCTAACCAATTAGCCACAAATTTATCACAAAGATGTGGTAATGCATTGGTATTTTGTTGGTTCTCTTTAAGTACAAGATCTCCTACTTGGAATTCACATAGATGAAATTTGGCATTGTAGGTACGTTTGAGGTGGTCTTGATAAAATCATAAATTCTCTAAAGTATTGACTCATCATTCATCAAGAAGTGTGAGTTGGTCAAGACATGCTTATCTAGCAGTTTCGTCATCTATGAATTCCTACAAATAAATTCACAAGGAGGGGATCTCAAGCTCAAGAGGTATGATTGCTTTGGCTCCATAGACCAATGAAAATGACATTGCCCTTGTAGGTGTGCTAATTCTTGTTTGATAAGCCCATAATACCAAGGGAATTTGTGTATGCCAATCTCTATGATTTTATTTAACAATTTTCTTGAGAATAACAATTAAAGTCTTAGAAGCTTCAACTTATCCATTTTCTTGTGGGTAATAAGAAGTCGAGAAGCTATGTTGAATGTTGTATTTATCACAAAGTGCTCGAAAATCCTTGTTCTTGAAATACTTACCATTGTCGAAGATGATTTTTTAGGGAATACAAAAATAAAAAATGATATGATGGAGTATAAACTCCACAATTATAGTTCCTGTCATACTGGTTAGAGGAATTTCCTCAACCCACTTTGAGAAGTATTAAGTTGCTGTGATGATGAATGTATGTTATCCCGAGGAAGGAGGTGAAATTTTTCCAATTAGATCTAGACCCCATTGTGAAAAGGGCCAAAGGCTTTGAATAGGCTGTAAAGCTTGTGATGGTACATGAGTTAAAATAGCATGTTCTCAACACTTTTTTGCAATGTTTTATATAAGTGTAACAATAACATTCCATTGTGGACCAATAATAACCCATGCATAAAATATGCTTTGCAATGGCCATTCCACTAAAATGACCACCACACATACCATAATGAGCTTTAGATATGGCTCTTTGTGCCTCAATAGCCTTGAGAAAATGAAGGAGGACTCCATCATAACCACGTTTATACAACACATCCCTCAAGATAATGAAACAAGCTAGATTTTTCTTGAATGTGCATTTGGTAGTTCAAGACATGTCATATGGGAGTGTTCCAAACTTGATAAAAGCTAAAATTTGGCTTGACCAAGGCTCATATGGATCTGACTGGATAAAGAAAAAATCCTTGTCATCCGTAGACTCAACATAGGCAATTGCAGATTTAGATACAGTTGAAATAATAAGGGGTTGTACCTATCTAAAGGTGTCTTTTGGGATCAATGATCCAAGGGAGGCCATCACATCTACAAATATATTAGTCGAACGTAGAAAACTATTGATTTCATACCAATCAAAATTAGAGAGCAATTTCATTGCTACTTCATGATAAAGCTTAATGGTATGTTCTTTGCATTAGTATTCTCCATTGATTTGTGTTGGAAATTTGAGCAAGTTTTGTTGTCATTGATGTCAAGAGGTTTGATGTCCAATTTTATCGTCATTAAGGTCAAAAGGTTGATTTCACCAAAAGGCAAGGAATTTTTTAAAAGGAAAAGGGTATAATATTTATTTTAAATATTATATACCTAAAGAGGCTAGAAAAGTTGAAGACCCAAGAAAAGAGAAGCAAGTTTGAAAAGAAATAATAATATTATAATATTTGGGCAAAAGGAAGAGGTGAAGAATAATAAGGTCCAAGAAATCATTAAAAAATACATATCCCTAACAAGGCCCATTGAGCAGGTTATAAATGTTAACAAAGGTTTTAATTTATTTAAATTAAAATATTTTAACTTAAGGTTAAAGTTATAATTTAAATAATTAATGGTGCCAAAGATTCAAAGTTTAATTCAAATTTGAAATTTGAAAGCAAAGATGACTGACGTGTTTCAATACAAAGGAAGAGTATAAAAAGGAAATGATTTTCATTTCCAAATGTGAATGCTATTTGAATGCCTAAGTGACAATTGAATTCGTGTGCTGCATTTTTGAAAGGGAGAAGATATTTTGAAAGGTTTTAAATAAAGGAAGGTAGACATGTATTGAAATTTGCATGGAGTGACAAAAATAGTCCAAGGTGATGAGTAGCACAAATAGTGATCAAAGGTGTGGCTAAGGTGCTTTTGAAGATAAGGTTGTGGTTTTGAATCCCACACCGTTCTTTGCAAAAGAAGAAAGGAGTTTTCATTTTCATTGAAATTTGTGAGAGGTAGCTATAATACGGAAGCATGGACCTTTGGTTCATGTGTGGGCATGTAGCCCAAATAGTAGCCTAGCCTTGGGCTAAGGCTTTATGATGGCTTAGGTCATTGATGCAGGAGCATCCAAAGGTAGCACAACAATCTTGCATCACAAAAAAAAAAACAAAAGAAAAGAAAATATTCTAAGTGTTTAAAAGTGTTGCGATATCATGACATAAAAGATGTCGCGATATTGCGACGTATTTTGAACAAAGACAAGGGCCAAAGAAAGTGTCGCGATATCCCAACATAAAGGATGTCACGATATCGAGACGTATTTTGAACAAAGGCAAGGGCCAAAGAAAGTGTCACGATATTGTGACATAAAAGATGTCGTGATATCATGATGTATTTTGAACAAAGGCAAGGGCCAAAGAAAGTGTCGCGATATTGTGACATAAAAGGTGTCGTGATATCGCGACTTGTTTTTACCAAAAGTTAGAGCAAAGGAAAGTGTCACGATATCGCGACATAAAAGGTGTCGCGATATTGCAACAAGTTTTAAACAAAATCCAAGGGCAAGGAAAGTGTCGTGATATCGTGACACATTGACAAAGAAGGACCAAATCCAAAAAGGTGTCACGATATCACAACAGGGTGACTAAGGAGAAAAGGTGTTGTGTTTTCATGACCCGAAGAGGAGAGAGAAGAGCAGGATGAAGAGATGTCATGATTTTGTGACATGTTACTTTTTTGCGGACCATTACAGAACGACTTTTGATAGTTACCCGAAGTCATTACATCAGTTCCAAGGGATCGTTGCAACAGTTACAACAAGAATCTGTCATTATAAAAAGAGGTTGCTCGAAGGATTGAGGAGGCTAGAAAGACGAAGATTGTGACTTCTTTTGCATTTTCTATACTTTGTAAAAAATATTCCATGGTTCGAAACTGTAAATATTTCCATGCTTCTGAGTAAAATTGAGTCTTTTATTTGTGTTAAAAATTTGGCTCTCCATAAAGTGGTATCAGAGCAAGAAGATTCTGAGTGTGTAAGCAGAGCGTCGAACATGAGGTAGCTTGCACCAGGATATGGGGTTAAGGGTTGTGAGAAGAAGTGAAGAAGAATGCCGTCGTGAAGAAATCGTGGTGCTGGCAGAAATGTGGTTCCTAAGGGAGACTTCAGAGCATTGTAGAGGCAAGTGTAGGCCCTGCAAGAGGAATTGTGAAGAGGAGTAGAGCCAAGAGGAGAAGACCAAAGTGATGATGAAGCTTGCAGGGTTGATGACCCATCAGAAGAAGAAGAAGAAGTAATGAGTTTTGCAGAATCTAGAATGATTAAAGCCATATCTCAAATTGGGAAAAGGCCGAAGTTAGATGTCTCCACATATTTTGGAAATCTAAATCTAGAAGAGTTGATTGACTGGATCAATGATAGGGAGGAGTATTTTGAATATGAAGAAGTTGAATATTTGCATCGAATAAAATTTGCAAGAACAAAGTTGAAAGGCCATGCTAGCATATGGTGGAAAGGAGTGCAGCTGGAACGAAATCGATGAGGAAAGGAGAAGATCACCAGATGGGATCGAATGGTCGAAAAGCTGAAGCGATAGTTTATCCCAGCAGATTAAGAATTGGATCTGCTAAGGAAAATGTAGAGTTTACGATAGTCTAGCAAAAATGTCAAAGAGTATACCGAGGAGTTCTACAAAATTTCAATTAGAACTGGTCATACAGAAGCCAACAAGGAGAGAGTAGCCTGTTACATCAATGGGTTGAGAACCATTGTGCAAGAAGAATTGAGTTTGGTTTGAATGAGCACCATTGAAGATGCTTACCAGTTTGATCTGAAGGTGGAAGAGAAACTGAATCAAATATTTGACAGTAAACAGAGAGGAAGAGGTTATGGTGGAAGAACTGGTGGTAGAACCAGTGGAGGTAAATATGATGACCAGAAGAAGACTAGTGAAACAAGCAATCACCAAGAATAGAAGGAGGAGAATGCATACCATCCCCATAATTAGAACAATGATTATCAAAGGGGAAGAGGTAGAGGTGGACGCGGATATGGAAGAGGAAGATTTTGTGGAACCTGCTTCAATTGCGAGGAAGAGGGGCATCGATCATATGAGTGTCCCCAACACCAAGAGGTGCCGAACAGAAGGCCTGAAGCAAATGCTCGAGCTATGGTAATTGAGGATGGTGTTGAATCTAAGAACTCTAAAGAAGTAGAACAAGGAGAAGTGATGGTCACACGAAGAACCTTGTTGAACGAAGAGAGGGAACTAGACTAGCGAAAAAGCTTGTTCCGCATGAGGTGCAAATGTTCAAGTAAAATCTATCATATTATTATTGATAATGGTAGTATAGATAACTTGGTCTCTAAAGAGATGATGACTAAGTTACGACTAGAGAGGAGGCAGCACCCGCATCCATATCGGATTGCGTGGTTACAGAAGGATCATAGGGCATTGGTTAGTGAACAATGCTTGGTCAAGTTTTAGATTGGAAGTTACCAAGATGAGGTCCTGTGTGATATTTTTCCTATGGATGCTTGCCATTTGTTGCTGGGAAGGCCATGGATATTTGACAGACGTGCGGCGCATGATGGGCATGCAAATACCTATTCCTTGATAAAATATGGAGTGTGCCACAAACTGAAGCCATTGAAGGAGGTTGAGGAAAATGTATGCAATAATGCTAGAATTTGTTTAGTAGATGGCAAATTTTTTTTGGATGGTCTAAAGAGGGATTCAATGTGTTATGTATTAATTCCTACTATAAAGAGAGAAGAAACTACAGACATTCCAATAGAAGTTGAACATCTGTTAGCAGAATTTCTTGATATTATATTAGACAATGTGCCTGAGGGTTTGCCGCCAATGAGGAAGATTAGTCATCAGATCTAGCTTACCCAATAAGGCCGCCCATAGAATGTCACCTATTGAGAATGAAGAATTGAACTGCCAGGTTCATGAGTTGTTGAAGAAGGGATTAATTCAAGCAAGTTTAAGTCCCTGTGTAGTACCTGTCGTACTAGCACCAAAGAAGGGTGGAGAATGGAGAATGTGCACTGATTCAAGGGCAATAAACAAAATTACCATTAAGTATCGATTCCCATTACCTCGAATGGACGATATAATGGATTGTTTGAGTGGAGCTAAATACTTCACTAAGATTGATTTAAAGAGTGGATATCACCAGATACGCGTTAGAGAGGGTGACGAATGGAAGACAACATTTAAAACCAAAGAGGGTTTGTATGAGTGGTTAGTTATGCCATTTGGATTGACTAATGCACCCAGTACGTTCATGAGGCTGATGAATGAGGTCTTGCAAGACTTATTGGAGAATTTCATGATAGTTTATCTGGATGATATTCTAATTTTTAGTAAAAAATTGGACGAGCATTTGATGCATGTTCGGACAGTTTTTGAAAAGCTGCGAGAAGAGCAGTTGTTAATAAATTTAAAGAAGTGCAGTTTTGTACATAAGGAGTTGATATACTTGGGATTTGTCATCTCAGAGGAGAGTCTGAAAATGGACCCAGAGAAGGTGAAGGCTATCATTGAATGGCCTGCCCCAAGTAATGTAACAGAGGTAAGATCATTTCATGGTATTGCAAGTTTCTATAGAAAATTTATTAGAAACTTTAGTAGTATTTGTGCACCCCTAACATAAACTATGAGAGGGGACAAGAAAGAATTTAAGTGGACTACCAAGGTAGGTACTAGTATGGACATATTGAAAAAGAAAGTGACAGAACAACCCATTTTGGCACTTCCATATTTTAATAAAGTGTTTCAGGTTGACTGTGATGCCAGTGGCAGTGCCATTGGAGCTGTATTGAGCCAAGAAGGTAAACCTATTGCATAATTTAGTGAAAAATTAAATGATGCTAGAAAGAAATAATCTGTTTATGATCAAGAATTCTATGCTATCATTCAGGCTCTTAAGAAATGGAGACATTATTTGCTAGCCAAAGAATTTGTTTTATATACTGACCATCAAGCTTTGTAGTATATAAATAGTCAAGGTAAACTGAACCAGTGACATTTGAAGTGGGTTGAATTCCTGTAGAGTTATACCTTTGTCCTGAAGCATAGAAGCGGAAAATCTAATAGAGTTGTAGATGCCTTGAGTAGAAGGCATAATTTGTTGATAGAAATGAGAGTGCAAGTTGTTGGGTTTGATGAACTCAAGAGTTTATACCCAGCGGATCAAGATTTCACAGAGGCATGGAGGGTATGTTTGTCTCCTACTACTGTGGATCCCACTAAGTGGTTGGATTTTGTGATCCAATATGGGATGCTGTTTTGGGAGAACCAGTTATGCATTCCCAAGAGTTCCATGAGGGAAAATATGATCAAAGAGAAACATAGCGGAGGACTAGCAAGACATTTTGGTCGAGATAAGACCATTGCTCTAGTTAGTGAAAATTACTTTTAGCCATAGTTGCAGTCAGATGTGACAAAATTTGTGCAGGGTTGTAGCATGTGCCAGATGGAAAAAGGAGTAAGCCAGACTACAGGAATGTATCAGCCATTGCCTGTACCAGAGAGACCATGGGAGGACATCAGTATGTATTTTGTTCTTGGTCTACCAAGGACACAACATGAAAATGATGCCATTTTTGTTGTCATTGATAGGTTTTCAAAGATGGCCCATTTTATTCCATGTCAGAAGACAAGTGATGTTGTTCATGTTGCAGGCTTGTTTTTCAAGGAGGTCGTATGCCTTCATGGTCTACCCCAAAGCATTGTCTCGGACAGAGATACCAAATTTGTGGGTTATTTCTAGAGAACTCTATGGAAGAAGCTAAAAATAGAATTGAAGTTCAGTTCTGCGTACCACCCGTAGAATGATGGACAGATAGAAGTAGTCAATAGAAGTTTGGGTAATATTCTATGATGTATGGTAGGTGATAAACCCAAGGGATGGGATCTAATTTTACCACAGACAGAGTTTGCTTACAATAATTTTGTCAATCAAAGTACTGGTAAATCCCCATTCTATATAGTGTATGGGAACAACCCGAGAAACGCTTCTGAGTTGAGGCCAATGGATAAAGGAGAAAAGCGCAGTGCTAAAGCTGAAGACTATGCAGCACACATGAAGAATTTACATGATGAGGTCCAACAACATATCAGTAAAATGAATGTTATGTACAAAGCTAGAGCAGATTAGAAGTGGTGTTTCAAGGAATTCCAAATAAGAGATGAAGTCATGGTTCATTTGCACAAGGAATGGTTTCCTAGAAAAACCTACAAGAAGCTGAAGATGAAGAGGTTTGGACCATGTAGAATCATAGGTAAACGAGATTTAGAAAATGCCTATGAATTAGATCTACCAAGTGAGCTAAATATTTCACCTATTTTCAATATTTCAAACTTGGTCGAATATCATGAAGGAAGTAGCAGCGAGACACCAAGTCCGTATTTGTGGAGTATTCCAGCGTCTACTCTAGCCAAAGAGGAAATCAAAGACATACTCGACACTCGCAAAGGCAGAAGTACCCAAAACAGACAATATTTTGAGTATTTGGTCAAGTGGAAGGGCCGACCTGTCGAAGATGCAACTTGGTTGTCCAGAACAGAGGTTGATCACCTGGGTTTTCCTCTGAACATCCAGAAGTGAAGATCACTTATCAATATACCCTGGGTGTCTAATGCAGGAGCATCCAAAGGCAGCACAGTAATCTTGCATCACCAAAAAAAAAAACAAAAGAAAATAAAATATTCTAAGTGTTTAAAAGTGTTGCGATATCGTGACATAAAAGATGTCACGATATCGTGATGTATTTTGAACAAAGACAAGGGCCAAAGAAAGTGTTGCAATATCGTAACATAAAGGATGTCACGATATCGCGACATATTTTGAACAAAGGCAAGGGCCAAAGATATTGTTGCGATATCACGACGTATTTTGAACAAAGGCAAGGGCCAAAGAAAGTGTCACGATATCGCGACATAAAAGGTGTCGCGATATTGCGACTTGTTTTTACCAAAAGCAGGAGCAAAGGAAAGTGTCATGATATCATGACATAAAAGGTGTCACGATATCACGACAGGTTTTAAACAAAATCCAAGGGCAAGGAAAGTGTTGCGATATCGTGACACATTGACAAAGGACCAAAGCCAAAAAGGTGTCGCGATATCGTGACAGGGTGACTAACGAGAAAAGGTGTCATGTTTTTATGACTCGAAGAGGAGAGAGAAGAGCGGGATGAAGAGATGTCATGATTTCATGACATGTTACTTTTTTGTGGACCGTTATAGAATGAATTTTGACAGTTACCCAAAGTCGTTACAGCAGTTCCAAGGGATCGTTGCAGCGGTTATAGGGACAGTTACAAATGGCAGTTACATAGCAAGAATCTGTCATTATAAAAAGATGTTGCTTGAAGGATTGAGGAGGTTGGAAAGACGAAGACTGTGACTTCTTTTGCATTTTTTGTACTTTGTAAAAAATCTTCCATGGTTCGAAATTGTAAATATTTCCATGCTTTTGAATAAAATTGAGTCTTTTCTTTGTGTTAAAAATTTGGCTCTCCATTAGTCATGGATTTAAGTTTGGGTACTGGTTGTTGGGTAGTAGTTGTTGAGACGTGCACAATATTTTTGGTGACGTGGGCCAACAATAAGGATTTGGTTGAGTAAAATAGGTTTTGAAGACATATCTCCATCAAAGCAAAAAGTCTTGGTAAAGGCTTGAAGGTAGATTTGATCAAGTCTTGGTAAAAACTTGAAGGTATATTTGAGAAAGTCTTGGTGAAGACTTGAATGCATATTTGTACTAAATTTGGGATACAATTTTGGTGTAGATATAGATAGAGTTGATCAAGCTTTGTGTTTAATATTGAGGTAGAATTGAGGACATATATTGGTGAACCATATCACAGATAGATTTGTGAGTATATTTGTGCTAGACCAAGGATAGTGTTTAGTGTAGATTTGAGATAGATATTAAGCAGAGTTTATAATAGGCTTTGTAGGTGATAGAGTAGAGGAAAATAGTCTCTAGTGGATAGAGATCCATTAGCTAGGGTAGTGAGGATAGATGTCTTATGTGGAGAGAGATCCATAAGCCAATGTAGTGGGGTAGAAGTATTTTAGAAGAGCACCAACTAGAGAAGAGGAGAAAGAGTTCTCCTATGGATAGAGTTCCATAAATTAGAGCAAGGGGATTGGTGTCTCCTTTGGACAAAGGTCCATAAACATTATAAAGTGAATTGATTCCTAAAAGAATTTATTGAGAAAATTTATAAGGAATTTTTTCTTCATGGAGTAGCCCACATTGGGTTAACCACGTTAAATCGTGTCTCTCATGTGTGTGATTGTTTATGGAATACTTACTACTTTAATATTGTTGATGTTATCATATGGAATGAAAAGTAAAAATTTATATCTTATCATAGGCACATCTCAAGGATAGTAGGCCTCTTATCATAGAGCTTCCTGATGATGTACTCTTTGTGTTATTAGAGTCTCCCAAACTAGAAGAACCAGATAACAAAGCTGATATGACTTTGTTATTTTATGGTTCAAAGTGTGAGTAAGGGGATGGTGCAGGAATTGTATTTTTCACACTACAAGGTGCTCCAATACCCTTGTCATTTAAATTAGATTTTCCTTGTACCAATAAAAACTCTAAATACGAGGCCCTAATATTGGGTCTCCAAACAATAATCACCATGAAGATTAAAATATTAAACATATTTGGTGACTCCCTTATTATTGTAACCAAGTGAAGGGAATATTTCAATGCAAGTGTCCTATCCTGAAAGCTTATAAGGATCTTTTTGACACTTATATAGCCCAACTAGAGTTGTACAACATCAAGGTAATCCCTTGTACATTAAAAGTATTTTTAGAAACTATGGCATATTTGGGATCCTTGATCCCTTAGAATCCATCTATCGATTTCACTACCATTCATGTGAAGACGCTCTCACAATCCATGATGTAATGAGAGGATTTTAACAATAAGGAATCACTCAACATGATTCATATAGAACCAAAGCATGAGTGGTTATATAGAGCTAGAGACTTTATTAAGAAGGTACATTGGTGGTCTTTGATCTCGTAGGGTCCTATAGGTAATGGCACCACTATTAATCACAATGTTGTACTAGTCTGCATTCATGCATATCGAATCACAAAGGGAACAAGTCATATTGTCAATCAAGGCTATAAATTACTAGGATTAGATGTCACAATTGCATAACTTTCTTAAGCTTGGTTTAATCCTACAGAGATTGTTGTGTGCCATGAAATACACATTTAAACAAAAAGTGACAAAGTATGTCTTGTTAGGAGACATATGTACCATTGAAACTACAATGGAGTTTTCCTTCATTGTCTTGAGCCCCAAAAATTATCTTGGGTAATCTCACAAGCTCATGACAATACAAGTGATGGTCATTTCAGTGACATGGTCATCATCAAGTGCATCATTTGAATGGGTTATTAGTGGCCCACTATAGAGAAGGATTGCACCGTGTATGTTAAGAGATGTGTTAAATATCAGAATCACACTAATCTTACGCACTTGCCATCACAGGCCTTATAGCCTATTCAAGTGGTTTAGACATTCACTCAGTGGGGTTAGATCTAATTGGCAAGATCTCTCCCCCATCATAATTTCTACATACATTTATTATAATGGCAACTGAGTACTTTACAAAATGGGTGGAAGAAATTCCTTTAACAATGATAATAGGAGCATGTATTGTGGAGTTCATACTCCATAATATCATAAGTTGTTTTGGGATACCATCCAAGATTATATCGGATAATGGAACGCCATTCAAAAAAAAAATTGTGAGGGATTTGATGTCCAAGTACAATATACAATGCAGTTTTGTGACTTCGTACTATCCGAAAGTAAACAAGAAAGCTAAAGCTTCTAACAAGACAGTGGTAGCAATCTTGAAAAATATTGTTTAAGAGAACAAAAAAGACTGGCATATACAAGTGCCCCTTGCATTATGGGTTTATAGGACTAGTATATGAATGCCCAGTGGGGCAACCCCATTTTATCTAGTGTATGGCATTGAGACCATTATGCCATTGGAGTTGGAAATTTCATTCCTGTGTGTTGCATTGAAATATTTCATCGATGATGACACTACACAACATGATCACCTCGACCAACTGACGCTTCTTTATGAACATCATGTGAATGCCCTTGAGCATCTTTGAGTTTATCAAGAATGCCTGAAATGAGCTTATAACAAAAAATTCCATATAAAAAAAATTAAAGTTGAGGATCTGGTACTAAAAGAAAACCAATAGAACTTAAACCTACCGTCGAACTTACGAGATAAATTTGTGGCCAACTGGTTAGGTCCATATATCATCTCAGAGAATATATGACCTAGAACGTATCACCTAACATTACTTGAAGGTTTTGAAGAGCCTGAACCTCTCAACATACTTCATCTTAAGGTGTTTCACACATAAATTTATAAACAAAACATCAAAAACATGGAAAACATCAAAATCCTTAAAAAAAATCAAAAAGCAATAAAATTCAAAAACATTGCAAAACATAAAAAATACAAAAAAATTGCATTATGCATTTCATTTTGCACATGCATTCATTTATTTGTATTGCATTAGGCATGTCCATCCATTGCAATTGCAGTAGATTAGGTTGTGTTTACAATCCGATAAGCGACACCACACTTATTTTTTAATCAAGCATCTATTTATCATCATCATCCATCACCCTTGTGAGTAATTGTGTTTCTCAAAACTACCCCTCCTGTTGCTATGAGGAATATACTAGGATTTTTTGGTCATTCAGCCATACCTAGTGATCTTCTTATATTTTTTAGAAAGCTATCTTTGTTTTTGTAGATGAGGTCTAGTTTTAATAGCATCCAACATATGTCAAAATCCCATCACTAATCAAACACATTAACTATCCTAACTAGGACAAGGAAATATGAACACTATAAAGTGGTCCTAGTTGCCTTAATCAAATGGTTTTTACTTGCTCATTTTGTGATGTGTATGGTCTAGAGTGTTGATAATTGGAAAAAGGACAAGCTCCCCCCTACCCAAGAAATCCCTTACTTAAAAAAATGAGCAAATTCCAAAAATCAAATCAAATCCATTGCTAAAAATAAAAGAAAAACAAAAATGCAAAATAAACAATGATTTTCATCACTAAGCATGAGCAAGTATCCCAATAAATCAAAAAAAAAAAGGGGGGTGAAGACCTTGAATCCTTGGAATGGTTACTACTTGAAACCATAGAGTGATCCCCAATACAACAATGGGCTGAATGAATCCCACCTAGCATTGTGGCAGTTCTAAAATTTTTACAAATGAGCTAGCTTTAGGTGGCCTGTATTGCCTAATGGTCTAGTCTAACTGTGTCCAAACTCAATATCAGGATGAACATGTGATGATCCTAATTATGGCAATGAGCTGAATGAATCCCACATGGAAATGAGGTAGTCTTTTTTTTTTTGGTATATAATATACTATAGCATTAATACCAGGTTTTATAGGTTGACCCAAAACCTTTTACAAAAATGAGCCCAGGGCTGTTGATGAACATATTCTTACTAAGGATCCTATATATGTAAAATATACATGCCGCCAAAGCCATTACATCCAGTAAGGCACATAGCCTATTATCAAAAAGAAACTTCCCATACAACATTTTGGGTATACCCCGAGAAAACACACATGCATCATAATTACAAAAAATAAACAGACACGGATCCCTTCCTTGAGACAATGGAGAAACAAAAAGTTGCAGACACACATAGCAGAGAACTAAAAAAAATTCCCACAAGATCTGTATTGACAGTTACTCTTAATAGTTCTTTGGTAATTGCTTTCTTTCGTATATGACATGCTTTGGTACCACATACTATCTTGGCCAATCAACATTGGAGAAGTGAACCTGCTGGCTAGATTTATGGCGGTGGCTATCTGGTGGTCCACGTGGCTTTGGTTCGAAGTCTTATATTGTCATTTATTTCCATCCCTATGATTATCAAGCAACCTCAAATTAATAATATGACTAGGAGCCATGTTATCTGATATGTGACTATCCACATTAGTCTTTATGGTATTTTCAAGCAGCATCCATGAAGACTGACAGCTCAGATAATTTTTATTATGAGTCTAATTCAAAAAAAGATAGGAATTTTCTTGGCCTTCGAACTTACATTGCCTTCCCTATTGGTAAATTTGACTATCATTCTTGGAATTCTTTTTGAATACGCTCCTATACTTCACTCGGGACACCGTGTTCTCATTTGAAAAGTCCGTCACCATCGACACCCAAATTGGCCATCTTATCAGCAATTTTGTTAGCTTATCGAAAGACTTGTTGGGCTTTTCTGTGTTGTCTTCCTTGGAAAAGGATCCTAGCCTCTTCAACAATTGTTTTAATCCTCCAAGGAGGTGTTTTCCAATTATTTAGGAGATTTATAACATGCATAGAGTCTCCTTATACGATAAAATTGCCTTCTAAGTCTTGAGTCATTTGAAGGCCTCTCCACATAGCTCTAGCTTCAGATTTGTTGTTCTTCCTTGTTCCCAAATATTTAGAAAATGCAAGCATCATATTACCATTATGATCTTGCACAATGCCACTAGCGCCTACTTTGCAAAGATTTTCCTTAGCTACTCCATAAAAATTAAGCTTAAACCAACCCATAGGAGGTGGAGACCACTTAACATTGGCTCTGGGGTTGACTACCCTAGGCACAAACTCATCTAACAAGGTTAAGCTTAAATATTGAGCAATCGTGGTCTCCTGTAGATGAGGTTTACAGCTATCAAAAGGGATAAGGTTCATATTCTCATTGGCAAATGATAGGATCCTGGCAATGATAGTTTGATGATCATGGATAGACTCATTAAAGACTCTATGGTTCCTTTCTAACCACACCTGCCAAAGATAGTGATTGAGATAAATTTTCCACATGTATCTAAGTATTTGGATTGAAAAGGAGCAAGGCCACTGGATGAAAAAATAAAGTACAGTGGGTGGTTTAACCCATAAAATATTGAAGGCCTAAAAAACCCCACTTAGGACAGTCAAGAAAAAAGGGTACTCAAGGAAAATGTGATAAATGGTCTCCCAATTAGCCCTGCATAGATAACAATGATTAGTGATACAAATACCTTTACACATCATATTATCAATGGTTAGAATTCTTCCTTGGATAACCAGCCATGAAAAGACTACAATTTTTGGAATTAATTTTTTTATCCAAACTAAGTCCTTTTGGAGGATAAAATCCTCGTCATCAAGCAAAAGCTTGTAAGCTGATTTAATAATGAACTACCCATTTTTCGTAGGATCCCAGGTCACTTGATGTTCCTTGGGTATCACGGGGATAAAATTTTGCCCAAGAATGTTATAAAGATCATTTGATTCCACTTGAAATCCTTGAATTCTTATTTTTTTCCACTTCATTCTACCTCTGTCCTCAACCATATAATTGGAGACTTTTCTGCCAATGAGTTCTTCTATGATATATCTAATTTGGGCTAAGTTAGGATATTACATTAGTGGTTCATCCTTAGACCACCTGTCATTCCAGCAATTTATCCACTTGCCATTTCCTAAAACCCATCTTAAACCTTTTTTGATGATTTCCTTACAATTAAGAATTGCTTTCCAAAAAGCAAAACCTCTGATTGGAACTAAGTCACTTAGAAATTCCATATTTTGAAGATACTTTCATTTGATGATAGTTGTCCATTCATTTTCTTCACCAGAAATGAGACACCACACCTGTGGATCTAGTAAAGCTACATTTATATGAGTAATTCTCCTCAGACCTAAGCCCCCATTTTCCCTGGGTCTGCACACTTTGGTCCATCCTACAAGGTGTATCATGTTTTTCTCCTCTGATCCAGTCCATACAAATTATTTTTGGAGTTTCTCAATTTTCTGGAAAAGCTTCATAGGGGCTTTGAAAATGGAGAGGAAATAGAATGGAATGCTTTGAAGAGAGGCCTTAGTGAGGGTCAACTTTCCTGCTTGAGATAGAAGATGACCTTTCCATCCAACAAGTTTTTTTGAATTCTTTCAATAACCCTGTCCCACATTGAATCTCTCGGAGAACCAATGAAAAGAGGGAGACCAAGATACGAAGTGGGGAGGTTTGATATATCACACCCTAAAATTTTTGCAATCCTTCCTTTCCTCTGAATGGGGGTGTTCAAGAAATATAACTTGCTTTTACTGAAATTAACTTTCTGACTAGTAGTGTCCTCATAGAGTTGTAAGATGTATTTAATTATTTTGGCCTCAACCACTGATGCCTTAGTCAATATAAGGGTATAATCAATGAATTGTTGGTGAGAAACAACCCTAGTGAGATATGTTGCCTTGATTCCCGATATTAGCCTTGAACTACAAGCATTTTTTATGGTTCTGCCTAAAGCTTCTACCATAATGATGAATAAAATTGGGCTAATAAGGTCCCCCTATCAAATTCCTCTATGACTTTGAAAGTAACGAACAATTGTTCTAGTTTTCCTAATTTGTTGTCTTTAGAACTCGGAATAACCTGTTGAAACAAGGTTCTCTATTTTCCATTGGCAATGTCATTATCAGTTTTAATTTTTTGATGCTTAGCATTTGATATTCTCCCTCTTCTTTTTTCATTGCCAAAATCTATAGGAGACTTCACAATGCTCCTAGTTTATTTAGGACTAAACCGAGGGGAGGTAATTTTTTGTAGAACTAAACTGCCATATTCCTTAGTCTGAAGAGTTTCACATATCTCCACACCTACATCCAAATATTCTCCTTTTTTCCTGTATTCCCCTAGTCTGTAGGATGACCCCTCAATAGGATTCACTTGGCTCCTAGTGATGATGTTAGGGAGATGAGATTTTTTATTTTCCAATGCCTCAACTTGGAATGAGGTAGTCTTATGTCCCATCTACTATTTTCAATTGCACACATAGGGATAATGAATATCTTGGTCTTTCATAACAAAATCTTGGTATTTTAGGATTTTTATAATGGTTATTATACAAATTTTGATTAATCAAATAAGGTGTTTGAGTCTCATGGAAAACATCAAAAATCCCTTATAGCAATAATGCATTTCAATAAATTAATCATCAATTTATTTATATGAGGTTGTGTTTATTAAAGGGTGTTCATAACATAGAATAGATACCAGATGGATATTAGCAATGATATTAAGATGGCCATTGAATATTTTGTGCATATATTTTAATTCACAAAAGCTCACGAGAGAAAACCACTACATATCATATCACAACATATTATAGGTGGATGCTTAAATGATTATTTCTTATGATAAGATTTAATGTTTACATTCATGATTTTCATACATTTTGTGGTGTTGTCCATCATATTGTAAAAATTTTATTGCATTAATTCCTTATGTTTTAAGTGATTAAAGCATATAGGTTCATTTACAGTAGATCACCGTCATGTAAATAATGCATTACATACATTGAATTCATCATATCATAATTTAGATGCATATAATTAAATCAAATTAAACATGTATTTAAAACAAATAATTGCATCCATATATGCATACATCATAGGTAGTCCATCTACACATCTACATCATAGTATCTATGCATACATAAATCATCTAGCTAGTGCATGTCATCAAAACATCACATCATATAGCAGTAATCAAAGCATATCAACATTGCATCCATGTGCATCTCATAAACATAAACATAAAGAAAAAACAACACATAATACACATAATGAGTCTCAAAAGATAACATTAGATATATATATGTGTATATGTCCAATTACATAGGGGTGTATCAAAAATACTTGTAGGCTACAACTGTGTAGGTCCTCAGACCTGTTAGTCTTACAATGGCACTGAGAGGGGGGGTGAATCAGTGCAGCTATTTTAAAACTTAATGCTTTAACTCTTAAAGCCAAAACAAAAGAAAGCTAAAACCAGAAACAACAAGTACCACAAGAGAGCATAACATAACACAAGATGTAACGAGGTTCACCAGTTTTGGCTACTCCTCAAACTAGACTGCTTGGACTCCCATCCAAATCCAACCATTGCAAAGCACCAACTTTACAATCAATTTACCAACATCCACTGGAAGGAGCACCAACCCCTAATTTACCAGCATCAACTGGAAGGAGCACCAACCCCTGATTCCAAGCACCAACTTGGATTTCTATTTTCAATTTTGATTGACATAAAAATGCCTTCAGTGTTACAAGATCCTCACTGGTCTAGCTTAAATCAAATCAATCTCATGGAAACATACACTCTTTTACAGTTCTACCTTCTGCACACTTACAGCCCTTTCATATGGCATGCTCTTGCAGCTCTTCACAACATTAACACAACACTGTTATAATCTCTTACAACACTCTCACAGCTCACTTACAGCCAGCCTCTTTCTGCAGCATCTTCTATCACGCAGCAGCAACTTCTTCTCTGTACGATTATTCTTTTATAACCTTTCAATCCTGCATGCAATCGAATCACATACTCTGACTGTTCGAATCCATGCAATACGGCTGTTCGGTTCCATGCACTTCGACTATTCGAAACCCTGCAATACGTCTTTTGAATCCATGCAATACGGCTATTTTGTTTCATGCACTTCGACTCTTTGAATACAAGCAAAATGTTTATTCGATTCCATGAGTGCGACCGTTCGAAAGCTATAAAAAAACTTTTCGAAAACCTTTCGATACTTTATATTTGATTATTCGAATACATGCAAACGACTGTTCGAATGCATGATTGACACTTGTCAATCTGTAACTACAAATCTGACATCAGTTACATTTTATGTAACTGGCTGCATGATGTCTTTTTCGACACGTGTCACCTTGCATGCTCCTACGGGTTTTACCTACCAGACTGTTACCTGTCGCGATATCGCGACACTTTTTGAAGCCACACACTTCATGCCCTTACTTTCGTGAAATCGTGACCATTTTGGCTTTGAAAGCTTTCCTTCTGTTCATGTCGCGATATCGCGACACTTAGAACTTTTGCTGACGTCATCCTTAAGCATGTCGCGAAATCATGACCGTTTTGGCTCTTGGAAGCTTTCCCTGCATCTTGTCGCGATATCGCGACACTTTCAACATTTGCTGACATCATCCTTAAGCATGTCATGAAATCGCGACGCTTCCAGCTTTCGTACACTCTTCTTTGCCAGCAACCGCGAAAATGGAACATGTCACGAAATCGCGACGTTCTCTGCTTTCGTACAATCTTCTTTGCCAGCAACCATGAAAATGGAACATGTCACGAAATCGCGACACTTTGCTCTTCCGTACAACTCTCCTTGCCAACTCCAGCAAAAATGGAACATGTCACGAAATCGTGACACTTTGCTCTTCCGTACAACTCTCCTTGCCAACTCCAACAAAAATGGAACATGTCATGAAATCACGACACTTTGCTCTTCCGTACAACTCTCCTTGCCAACTCCAGTGAAAATGGAACATGTCACGAAATCGCGACACTTTGCTCTTTCGTACAACTCTCCTTGCCAACTCTAGCGAAAATGGAACATGTCGCGAAATCGCGAGTCTTGTTTTGTTGAATCGTCGTTGTTGCGTTTTTTTGTGGTTTTGGTTTTTGAAACTTGTCATGAAATCGTGACACTTTGCCTTTGACGTCATCGTTATCTTCTTTGTTTGTTGTTTTTTTTTTTTGTTTTTTTAATTTTGTCATGCGAAATCGCTACATCTTCTTGTTTGTGTCTTTTCACTTGTAGCGAAATCGCTACATCTTTGTTTTCTAGCACTTCCTAATTGTAGCGAAATCGCTACACCTTTGTGCCATGTATTTTCATCATGCAGCGATATCGCTACACCTTTGTTTCCATTCATTTCAACATGTAGCGATATCGCTACACCTTTGTTGCTGAGCATTCTCTCTCCTCTTCGGGTCGCGAAACCCGACGTGTCGCGATATCGCGACACTTTTCGTTGCTAGCTCCTTTCCTCCATTTATGTCACGAAATCGTGACATCTTTTCACCTTGCTTCTCTCTCTGCCAGCATGTCACGAAATCGTGACAGTTTACCTTTCACTTTCTCTCTCCTCTGCCATGTCGCGATATCACGACAAATTGGCATGCACTTTCTCTCTCCTCGTAATGTCGCGAAATCGTGACAATCTTCCTTCGTTTTTCTCTTCGTTTGTCGCGATATCGCGACACATTTTCTCTCTCCTCGAATCGCTGTGTCGGAATTTCTCTCGCCTTCTCTCTCTCGACCATGTCGGAAATCGTGATTTTGCTCGCATCTTCTCTCTCCTCGGACATGTCGCGAAATCGCGACAATTTGGCATGCATTTTCTCTCTCCTGCTTTTTGTCGCGAAATCGCGACACATTTTCTCTCTCCTCAATGAAAACTCGACATGTCACGAAATCGCGACATTTTCGGCTATGCCTTCTCTCTCCTCGACCATGTCGCGAAATCGCGACAGAAAACATGTCGCGATATCGCGACAATTTTCTTCCTTGTCTCTTTCTGCCAGTTTTTGAATCTGGGTCACCTCTGTTTTCCTTGAAACTTTCTGCACTTGATCCGATCGACCTCTGAATCGCATCAATCGCATCAATCGATCGTGTTGACAACAATGACAATACTTTTGCAATGCTTTTGCTGCACCTTGCTCAACAAACAACTCCTATCCATCACCTTGCTCACCAATCAACTTCTAACCATTGCATCAACTGATCAACCTGATCGTGTTGACAACAATGACAATACTTAGGTTGCACCTTGCTCATCAATCTCCCCCTTTGGAATTGTTGGCAACACACGTAATTGTCTGCAATTACCTGTAATTCTTCTCCCCCTTTGACAATAATACCAAAGGGCGGCTGCAAAACTCCCCCTTAGTCCATGCACAACATTCACAGGCAAAAAATTAATCCAGTTAGCAAAAAGCATAAACATGAGCAATATGATGAACAGATCCATAAATTCTCCCTCTGAGAATTTGATCCTGATGTCTAGTCAAATCTTAGCCAATACTTGGGAAAAAATGACCTCTTCAGATCACGCTGTCTTCTGAGCCTCAACCCTCTGTACTCTGTCATAGACTCACTAAGAACCTGCTTAAGAAGCACACATAGAACTTGTCCAGATCAGCACACAAGTTCTCACTAGAACCACGCTTAGCATGAACCCACAAAGAGAATTGTTAGAGACCCAATGTGATTTATCAACTTCATAGAAACATACAGAGAATTGTTAGAGACTCAATATGTTCTATACTTAATTCCCAATCTCAAACTCAACTATTAAACTCAAGACAGCCAACCAAGGGTTCCACCAACTTAATGCAAGTAGCTAGACTCACAAAAATAAGCCCTAGAGCACAAAGCTTCCACTATCTCAAACCAGAAATTAGGATTTACACCAAGCCAAGGGATACCTAGAAGAGTACCTTTTCACTCCAACCTTATTTCAGAAAACATACACCAATCATACTCATAAGAAGAATGAGTCCATACCTTATTTGAGTAGAAGATAATTGAACCTTCAAGTCGACACCACACACAACTCTCAAACTTTCAACCAATTTAGGGAAGGAATAAAAATAAATTAGCAATAAAGTGAACTTCCTTTATTACACCTTTTAGCTCCACTTCTTTAAACACAATCATCAAAACATGCCAATAAGATAATGTCAAAGCAAAATATGACAACTTAACCTTATACCTCCATCAATTATATTTGCCAAGTCAATTCAAAATACTCCAAGCAAATAATAATAAAAGATATACCTTGGCCAAACTTAGTTCTCCAACCTTTGGAGAAAGTGAATAACACCACCACAAAAGCTAAAGCGCTTTTATTGCTGCTATCCACGAGCATCACGACCAAGACGAAATTGCCCACAACATGGGTCAAACTTGGCACCTCCGCCCAACGCTTCTTCACTTCAACAAGCGATTTCACATCTTTCAATAAAATTGATAGGAGACTCACTTGTACCAACTCTACAAATTTATCGCCAACTTAGTGCAAGCAATAAATACTCGTATCTGCGGCACAACCAGATTCCTTTTTAAACTTAAAACCTGATCCGAGTTTTCTACGGATACTTCGCAGATCACTTTACTTTTAACAAGTGCAAATCTTGGAGAAGACATTTTGACAAACACTTTATGGCCAACCATAGAGCCCCTTACTCAACCTCAACTTCTTAACCTCGGATTGATATTTTATCAACAGTTAACCCGAACTGTCTGTGAATTGAATAATCTTACCAAGGCGACAAGAAGGATCTTGCAAGCTTTACCTCAAAGTGTAAAACAAATACACGCTGCTCGAAACACGTATATGCAGCTAGAGCAAACACGCAAAAAAAAATTTTGAACTGTTATGATCCGAAGTAATGAACAGTTGGTGGAAGAATTATCAACAGTACAACAGTGACATATCTCAACACTACCAAATGTGACAACTCTTCAAATTAAACAGCACACTTCACGGCACCTTCAAAAACAACAACAAGAACTGACAACACACTTTAGCTGCAAACAACAATAACTCGACTTCTTACCTTTCATCCTCGGAAAATCGGCCCAAAAACAAAGGAGCATTAAAATAAAATTTTAAGATTGCTCCCCCTGAGGATGTGCCACCTGGAGCTGCTTAAAGCATAAGAGGAGTAATCTCCTTCTGTCCAAGGAGACACGAATTCCTTTCTTCTGTCTTTCTCCAGACTTTCCTGAACTTGGGCTTGAGTTTTTCAACTACATCCCTATTTTGCCCTTGTTCGTGAACTTGAACATTTTTCTTGCGGGGTTGTCTCTTGTGCATTCTTGAAGGATGATTATTTTCCTTTCTGCTCGTGCACATGATTTATTCTCTCGTCCGTATTGTATTCTTTGCGTCCGATGAAATCTAGGGTTTTGCCTTAGATTAGATACAAAAGTGCTTGCACGTAACCTTGCTATGTGCCCTTGGCCATTACATTTAAAACATTGCACAAGGTGTTCACTCAGGAAAGCAGATGTGTTTTTATCAGCATAACTCTTTGATCTATTATTCTATCCACAATAAAATGCCTTGTGACCATAGTAGTTGCATTTAGAACAATAGCCATTAAAAGCATTATTATTAAAAGAGTGAGAGTGAGAGAACCTCTGTTGCTTGTGGTTGCTTTGCTGTAGATTTTCTTTGATGATTTCTTCCTTTTGAGGATTCAGACTTCGGACTTTTCTTTTTTCAAACCTTCAACCGAGGACTTCTTCTTCTCTCGCATGTTTAGAGGATGAAGGTTGTTCAGCTTCATATCCAAGACCAAACTTAGACGTGGAGCTTCTTTGTTGATTTATCATTGTATCTAGCAACTCTGTGCTTTTCTCAAATTTGAGATTTATATTGGCCTCTTTTAGTTGTTTCTTCAAAGAAACAATCTCTTCTTCTTGTTGGCAACAAGCAGTCTTTTTCTCATTGAACTGAGACCTGAGAATTTCTTCAACCCTCTTGGACACATCTACTTGCAGCTTTAGATTACTAACAGTTTTGTTAGATTCTTCTTCACGTTTGCTATATACATCGACTTTATCATTCAGCTGTGTCTTCAAGGCTTCTTCTACTTTCTTGGCCTCTTGAATTTGTAAACAGAGATTTTCAATCTCATCCCCGTATTCTTCCAACTTTTTGGACAGTCTTTTGTTGCTTTTCTTTTGTATACTTAACTCTTCAAGAGCGGCGATCAACTCACCTTCTAGATCTACTTCAATCTCCAGGTTTTCATTGCAAACTTCAGAGTTCACTTCTTCTTCCTTCTTTAGTGCAATTTTCTCTTCTGAAGGAATTGAAACTGACCGAGATGCCTTAATGGAGGATAATCTATTCTTCTTACCCATTGTAAACTAATCCAAGATCAACCTTGAATGATTTAGCCTGAATTGGGAACCTTGCTCTGATACCAATTGTTAGTCTTACAATGGCACTGAGAGGGGGGGTGAATCAGTGCAGCTATTTTAAAACTTAATGCTTTAACTCTTAAAGCCAAAACAAAAGAAAGCTAAAACCAGAAACAACAAGTACCACAAGAGAGCATAACATAACACAAGATGTAACGAGGTTCACCAGTTTTGGCTACTCCCATCCAAATCCAGCCATTGCAAAGCACCAAATTTACAATCAATTTACCAAGCATCCACCTGGAAGGAGCACCAACCCCTAATTTACCAGCATCAACTGGAAGGAGCACCAACCCCTGATTCCAAGCACCAACTTGGATTTCTATTTTCAATTTTGATTGACATAAAAATGCCTTCAGTGTTACAAGATCCTCACTGGTCTAGCTTAAATCAAATCAATCTCATGGAAACATACACTCTTTTACAGTTCTACCTTCTGCACACTTACAGCCCTTTCATATGGCATGCTCTTGCAGCTCTTCACAGCATTAACACAACACTGTTATAATCTCTTACAACACTCTCACAGCTCACTTACAGCCAGCCTCTTTCTGCAGCATCTTCTATCACGCAGCAGCAACTTCTTCTCTGTATGATTATTCTTTTATAACCTTTCAATCCTGCATGCAATCGAATCACATACTCTGACTGTTCGAATCCATGCAATACGGTTGTTCGGTTCCATGCACTTCGACTGTTCGAAACCCTTAATATCTTTTGAATCCATGCAATTCTGGATATTTTGATTTCATGATTCGACTCTTTGAATACTACAAAATGTCTTTCGATTCTCATATTCGACCTTCAATATAATGACTTTTAAAGCTTTTGATACTTTATATTTGATTATTCGAATACATGCAAATATATTCAAATGCATGATCGACACTTGTCAATTTGTAATCGTAGATCGTACATCGGTTATTTTTATGTAATCGGCTGCATGATTTTCTGTCTTTTCTGACACGTGTCACCTTGCATGCTCCTACGGGTTTTACCTACCAGACTGTTACCTGTCGCGATATCGCGACACTTTTTGAAGCCGCACACTTCATGCCCTTACTGTCGTGAAATCATGACCATTTTGGCTTTGAAAGCTTTCCTTCTGTTCATGTCACGATATCGCGACACTTAGAACTTTTGCTGACGTCATCCTTAAGCATGTCGCGAAATCATGACCGTTTTGGCTCTTGCAAGCTTTCCTGCATCTTGTCACGATATCGCGACACTTTCAACTTTCTGACGTCATCCTTAAGCATGTCGTGAAATCGCGACCTTTCACTTCCTTTATTCAATCCCTTTTTCCTCTCTTCCAACTCTAAAATGGAACATGTCACGAAATCGCGACACTTTGCTCTTCCGTACAACTCTCCTTGCCAACTCCAATGAAAATGGAACATGTCACGAAATCGTGACACTTTGCTCTTCCGTACAACTCTCCTTGCCAACTCCATAAAATGGAACATGTCACGAAATCGTGACACTTTGCTCTTCCGTACAACTCTCCTTGCCAACTCCAATGAAAATGGAACATGTCACGAAATCGTGACGCTTTCCGCTTTGCGTACATCATCCTTAACTGTGTCGTGAAATCGCGACGCTTTCGGCTCTTGGACGTCATCATCTTCTTGTGAATGGTTTGGCTTCTGGGTTTTTGAAACTTGTCGTGAAATCGTGACACTTTCGGCCTTGTGACGTCATCGTTATCTTCGTCGCGAAATCGTGACGCTTGCTTGTGTCTTTGCTCCATGGGTTTTTGATGTTTTTTTTGTTATTTTTATTTTTTTTTTGATGGTAGCGAAATCGCTACACCTTTTTTTTTATTTTGTGCGAAATCGCTACATCTTCTTGTTTGTGTCTTTTCACTTGTAGCGAAATCGCTACATCTTTGTTTTCTGCACTTCCTAATTGTAGCGAAATCGCTACACCTTTGTGCCATGTATTTTCATCATGCAGCGATATCGCTACACCTTTGTTTCCATTCATTTCAACATGTAGCGATATCGCTACACCTTTGTTGCTGAGCATTCTCTCTCCTCTTCGGGTCGCGAAAACCCGACGTGTCGTGATATCGCGACACTTTTCGTTGCTAGCTCCTTTCCTCCATTTATGTCACGAAATCGTGACATCTTTTCACCTTGCTTCCCTCTCTGCCAGCATGTCACGAAATCGCGACAGTTTACCTTTCACTTTCTCTCTCCTCTGCCATGTCGCGATATCACGACAAATTGGCATGCACTTTCTCTCTCCTCGGCATGTGGGAAATCGCGACAACTTTCTTGCAGTTTCTCTCTCTTCAATTTTGTCGCGATATCGCGACACATTTTCTCTCTCCTCGGGAAATCGCTGTCGTTTGTTTTCGTGCATCTTCTCTCCTGTGTCGCGAAATCGTGACAATTTGGCATGCATTTTCTCTCTCCTACTTTTTGTCGCGAAATCGCGACACATTTTCTCTCTCCTCAACGAAAACTCGACATGTCGCGAAATCGTGACATTTTCGGTCGCGCCTTCTCTCTCCTCGACCATGTCGCGAAATCGCGACAGAAAACATGTCGCGATATCGCGACAGTTTTCTTCCTTGTCTCTTTCTTCCAGTTTCTGAATCTGGGTCACCTCTGTTTTCCTTGAAACTTTTTGCACTTGATCTGACTGACCTCTGAACTACATCAACTGCATCAATCTGACTGTGTTGACAACAATGACAATACTTTTGCAATGCTTTTGCTGCACCTTGCTCAACAAACAACTCCTATCCATCACCTTGCTCACCAATCAACTTCTAACCATTGCATCAACTGATCAACCTGATCGTGTTGACAACAATGACAATACTTAGGTTGCACCTTGCTCATCAATCTCCCCCTTTGGAATTGTTGGCAACACACGTAATTGTCTGCAATTACTTGTAATTCTTCTCCCCCTTTGACAATAATACCAAAGGGCGGCTGCAAAACTCCCCCTTAGTCCATGCACAACATTCACAGGCAAAAAATTAATCCAGTTAGCAAAAAGCATAAACATGAGCAATATGATGAACAGATCCATAAATTCTCCCTCTGAGAATTTGATCCTGATGTCTAGTCAAATCTTAGCCAATACTTGGGAAAAAATGACCTCTTCAGATCACGCTGTCTTCTGAGCCTCAACCCTCTCGTACTCTGTCAAAGACTCACTAAGAACCAGCTTAAGAAGCACACATAGAACTTGTCCAGATCAGCACACAAGTTCTCACTAGAACCACGCTTAGCATGAACCCACAAAGAGAATTGTTAGAGACCCAATGTGATTTATCAACTTCATAGAAACATACAGAGAATTGTTAGAGACTCAATATGTTCTATACTTAATTCCCAATCTCAAACTCAACTATTAAACTCAAGACAGCCAACCAAGGGTTCCACCAACTTAATGCAAGTAGCTAGACTCACAAAAATAAGCCCTAGAGCACAAAGCTTCCACTATCTCAAACCAGAAATTAGGATTTACACCAAGCCAAGGGATACCTAGAAGAGTACCTTTTCACTCCAACCTTATTTCAGAAAACATACACCAATCATACTCATAAGAAGAATGAGTCCATACCTTATTTGAGTAGAAGATAATTGAACCTTCAAGCTGACACCACACACAACTCTCAAACTTTCAACCAATTTAGGGAAGGAATAAAAATAAATTAGCAATAAAGTGAACTTCCTTTATTACACCTTTTAGCTCCACTTCTTTAAACACAATCATCAAAACATGCCAATAAGATAATGTCAAAGCAAAATATGACAACTTAACCTTATACCTCCATCAATTATATTTGCCAAGTCAATTCAAAATACTCCAAGCAAATAATAATAAAAGATATACCTTGGCCAAACTTAGTTCTCCAACCTTTGGAGAAAGTGAATAACACCACCACAAAAGCTAAAGCGCTTTTATTTCTGCTATCCACGAGCATCACGACCAAGACGAAATTGCCCACAACATGGGTCAAACTTGGCACCTCCGCCCAACGCTTCTTCACTTCAACAAGCAGATTTCACATCTTTCAATAAAATTGATAGGAGACTCACTTGTACCAACTCTACAAATTTACTGCCAACTTAGTGCAAGCAATAAATACTGTACTGCGGCACAACCAGATTCCTTTTTAAACTTAAAACCTGATCTGAGTTTTCTACAGATACTGCAGATCACTTTACTTTTAACAGTGCAAATCTTGGAGAAGACATTTTGACAAACACTTTATGGCCAACCATAGAGCCCCTTACTCAACCTCAACTTCTTAACCTCGGATTGATATTTTATCAACAGTTAACCCGAACTGTCTGTGAATTGAATAATCTTACCAAGGCGACAAGAAGGATCTTGCAAGCTTTACCTCAAAGTGTAAAACAAATACACGCTGCTCGAAACACGTATATGCAGCTAGAGAAAACACGCAAAAAATTTTTTGAACTGTTATGATCCGAAGTAATGAACAGTTGGTGGAAGAATTATCAACAGTACAGCAGTGACATATCTCAACACTACCAAATGTGACAACTCTTCAAATTAAACAGCACACTTCACGGCACCTTCAAAAACAACAACAAGAACTGACAACACACTTTAGCTGCAAACAACAATAACTCGACTTCTTACCTTTCATCCTCAGAAAACTGGCCCAAAAACAAAGGAGCATTAAAATAAAATTTTAAGATTGCTCCCCCTGAGGATGTGCCACCTGGAGCTGCTTAAAGCGAAAGAGGAGTAATCTCCTTCCGTCCAAGGAGACACGAATTCCTTTCTTCTCGTCTTTCTCCGGACTTTCCCGAACTTGGGCTTGAGTTTTTCAACTACATCCATATTTTGCCCCGGTTCGTGAACTTGAACATTTTTCTTGCGGGGTTGTCTCTTGTGCATTCTCGAAGGATGATTATTTTCCTTTCGTTGTGCACATGATTTATTCTCTGTCTGTATTGTATTCTTTGCGTCTGATGAAATCTAGGGTTTTGCCTTAGATTAGATACAGAAGTGCTTGCACAGAACCTTGCTATGTGCCCTTGACCATTACATTTAAAACATTGCACAGGGTGTTCACTCAGGAAAGCAGATGTGTTTTTATCAGCATAACTCTTTGATCTATTATTCTGTCCACAATAAAATGCCTTGTGACCATAGTAGTTGCATTTAGAACAATAGCCATTAAAAGCATTATTATTAAAAGAGTGAGAGTGAGAGAACCTCTGTTGCTGTGGTTGCTTTGCTGTAGATTTTCTTTGATGATTTCTTCCTTTTGAGGATTCAGCTTCAGACTTTTCTTTTTTCAAACCTTCAACCGAGGACTTCTTCTTCTCTGCATGTTTAGAGGATGAAGGTTGTTCAGCTTCATATCCAAGACCAAACTTAGACGTGGAGCTTCTTTGTTGATTTATCATTGTATCTAGCAACTCTGTGCTTTTCTCAAATTTGAGATTTATATTGGCCTCTTTTAGTTGTTTCTTCAAAGAAACAATCTCTTCTTCTTGTTGGCAACAAGCGGTCTTTTTCTCATTGAACTGAGACCTGAGAATTTCTTCAACCCTCTTGGACACATCTACTTGCAACTTTAGATTACTAACAGTTTTGTTAGATTCTTCTTCACGTTTGCTATATACATCGACTTTATCATTCATCTGTGTCTTCAAGGCTTCTTCCGCTTTCTTGGCCTCTTGAATTTGTAAACAGAGATTTTCAATCTCATCCCCGTATTCTTCCAACTTTTTGGACAGTCTTTTGTTGCTTTTCTTTTGTATACTTAACTCTTCAAGAGCGGCGATCAACTCACCTTCTAGATCTACTTCAATCTCCAGGTTTTCATTGCAAACTTCAGAGTTCACTTCTTCTTCCTTCTTTAGTGCAATTTTCTCTTCTGAAGGAATTGAAACTGATTGAGATGCCTTAATGGAGGATAATCTATTCTTCTTACCCATTGTAAACTAATCCAAGATCAACCCTGACTGATTTAGCCTGAACTGGGAACCTTGCTCTGATACCAATTGTTAGTCTTACAATGGCACTGAGAGGGGGGTGAATCAGTGCAGCTATTTTAAAACTTAATGCTTTAACTCTTAAAGCCAAAACAAAAGAAAGCTAAAACCAGAAACAACAAGTACCACAAGAGAGCATAACATAACACAAGATGTAACGAGGTTCACCAGTTTTGGCTACTCCTCAAATTAGACCGCTTGGACTCCCATCCAAATCCAGCCATTGCAAAGCACCAACTTTACAATCAATTTACCAGCATCCACTGGAAGGAGCACCAACCCCTAATTTACCAGCATCAACTGGAAGGAGCACCAACCCCTGATTCCAAGCACCAACTTGGATTTCTATTTTCAATTTTGATTGACATAAAAATGCCTTCAGTGTTACAAGATCCTCACTGGTCTAGCTTAAATCAAATCAATCTCATGGAAGCATACACTCTTTTACAGTTCTACCTTCTGCACACTTACAGCCCTTTCATATGGCATGCTCTTGTAGCTCTTCACAACATTAACACAACACTGTTATAATCTCTTACAACACTCTCATAGCTCACTTACAGCCAGCCTCTTTCTGCAGCATC
Source organism: Wollemia nobilis (assembly GCA_028583015.1). Classification (NCBI taxonomy): domain Eukaryota; kingdom Viridiplantae; phylum Streptophyta; class Pinopsida; order Araucariales; family Araucariaceae; genus Wollemia; species Wollemia nobilis. The sequence goes on along the minus strand of JAQPPZ010017079.1, from coordinate 4,753,805 downwards.
TTCTATCATGCAGCAGCCACTTCTTCTCTGTACGACTATTCTTTTATAACCTTTCAATCCTGCATGCAATCGAATCACATACTCTGACTATTTGAATCCATGCAATACGGCTGTTCGGTTCCATGCACTTCGACTATTCGAAACCATGCAATATGTCTTTTGAATCCATGCAATACGACTATTTTGTTTCATGCCTTGATCTTTGAATAGAAACGTTCGATTCTATATCTTTCGAAGCTATAAAAGACTTTTCGAAAACCTTTCGAATACTTTATATTTGATTATTCGAATACAACATGTTCAATATGCATGATTGACACTTGTCAATTAATCATCGACATCGATTACATTTAATGTGCGGCATGATGTTTTCTTTTTCGACACGTGTCACCTTGCATGCTCCTATGGGTTTTACCTCGCGATCTTACTGTCGCGATATCGCGACACTTTTGAAAGCCACACACTTCATGCTTGTCGTGAAATCGTGACCATTTTGGCTTTGAAAGCTTTCTTTCTGTTCATGTCGCGATATCGCGACACTTAGAACTTTTTTTGACGTCATCCTTAAGCATGTCATGAAATCACTGACCGTTTTGGCTCTTGGAAGCTTTCCCTGCATCTTGTCGTGATATCGCGACACTTTGAACATTCTGACGTCATCCTTAAGCATGTCGTGAAATCACTGACTTTTCCTCTTCTTCCTGTCCACTCTTCTTTGCCAGCAATCACGAAAATGGAACATGTCGCAAAATCGTGACACTTTGCTCTTCCGTACAACTCTCCTTGCCAACATCAGTGAAAATGGAACATGTCACGAAATCGTGACACTTTGCTCTTCCGTACAACTCTCCTTGCCAACTCCAACAAAAATGGAACATGTCACGAAATCGCGACACTTTGCTCTTCCGTACAACTCTCCTTGCCAACTCCAGTGAAAATGGAACATGTCACGAAATCGCGACACTTTGCTCTTCCGTACAACTCTCCTTGCCAACTCCAACGAAAATGGAACATGTCACGAAATCGTGACGCTTTCGGCTCTTGCTGATGTCATCATCCTTCTTGTCACGAAATCGTGACGCTTTCGGCTCTTGCTGACGTCATCAATCTTCTTGTCGTGAAATTGTTTTGTTTGAAGCTTTTTGAAACTTGTCGCGAAATCGTGACACTTTCGGCCCTTGCTGGCGTCATCGTTATCTTCGTCGCAAATCGCGACGCTTGTTGTACGCTCTTTGTATGGTTGTTTTTTTTTTTTTTTTTTTTTTTAAATCGCTACATCTTCTTGTTTGTGTCTTTTCACTTGTAGCGAAATCGCTACATCTTTGTTTTCTGCACTTCCTAATTGTAGCGAAATCGCTACACCTTTGTGCCATGTATTTTCATCATGCAGCGATATCGCTACACCTTTGTTTCCATTCATTTCAACATGTAGCGATATCGCTACACCTTTGTTCTGAGCATTCTCTCTCATATTCGGGTCGCGAAACCCGACGTGTGATATCGCGACACTTTCATTGCTAGCTCCTTTCCTCCATTTATGTCACGAAATCGTGACATCTTTTCACCTTGCTTCCCTCTCTCCGACATGTCACGAAATCGCGACTGGTTTACCTTTCACTTTCTCTCTCCTCTGCCATGTCGCGATATCACGACAAATTGGCATGCACTTTCTCTCTCCTCGGAATGTCGGAATGACAATCTTCCTTGGTTTTCTCTCCTCGGTTTTGTCGCGATATCGCGACACATTTTCTCTCTCCTCAGTGAAAACTCGACATGTCAGAAATCGTGACATTTCCTTTCTCTCTCGAATGTAGAATGTTTTTTCTTTTTCGGAATGCGCGAAATCGCGACAATTTGGCATGCATTTTCTCTCTCCTACTTTTTGTCGCGAAATCGCGACACATTTTCTCTCTCCTCAACGAAAACTCGACATGTCGCGAAATCGCGACATTTTCGGCTGCGCCTTCTCTCTCCTCGACCATGTCGCGAAATCGCGACAGAAAACATGTCGCGATATCGCGACAGTTTTCTTCCTTGTCTCTTTCTCGCGTTTCGAATACGGGTCACCTCTGTTTTCCTTGAAACTTTTTGCACTTGATCTGACTGACCTCTGAACTGCATCAACTGCATCAATCTGACTGTGTTGACAACAATGACAATACTTTTGCAATGCTTTTGCTGCACCTTGCTCAACAAACAACTCCTATCCATCACCTTGCTCACCAATCAACTTCTAACCATTGCATCAACTGATCAACCTGACTGTGTTGACAACAATGACAATACTTAGGTTGCACCTTGCTCATCAAGACCTTACACTAAAAAATAGTACATATATCTAAACATCTGTACTAAGATAGACTTACACCCCTAGTTGGCCTCCACCCCCATATCCATCCTCTCTATGAGTGTACTTTGTGTTGGTGCCTGTGGATCTCTCTAATATTAAACCTATCCTATGACTAGGTTTTGCTGATGACTGCCCCATATCACTCCTCCTAGTCCTATGAGATGCTAATGTTGTAGATCTATCAGGAACTATGCCACCTCATAGTATGAATTCACCCTCAAGAAGAGCAAATGTATACTACATTAGAAGCATGTCGTCTCAAATCATATGATACTATAGCTCAAAATATCCTAATTTTTTTAGCCATGTCTAACCCTACTGGTCCTTGTATAGCTAGAGCTGTAGGAGTATCTTGAGAATTCAAGGGGTATTCTCTCATTATCCTGAGTAGGTCCTGCTCTATAGTCCTAAAGTATAGCTAAGACTAAAGAAGATCACACTACCTGGTGATCTTATCTATCTTTGTGTCAGCTATAAAAATTAATGCCTAGAAGGCTACCCTCTCCTATTAGAAGCCTCACCATTGTGTCTGTTTCACTACTAGCTGAGCTTGTAGTGCACCCATATGAGCCTGTAGTGTCGTAATGGAAGTATCCCTATCTAGGATCTACATCTAAGCTATTTGTAAGTAGGTCTTCAGGCCAACCACCTGGGCCCAGAGCTATGACAACTCATCATATAACTCCTCCTAGCCCTCCTCCTCTTCCTGGGCCTCCTCCTCTACTACAATAGCCTAGACCCATAAACCCTCTATCTACTGGTGAGTGTGTTACCCCTCAAGATTCTCATCTACTACCTCTATGGTTGCTCTATATCCAAATCTTCCTAGAGGACCACTACCCTACCATAGCCTAGTAGTCCATAATGTGTCATAGTCTACTATGGTCCCTATGTCAGCTAGCCCTGATTCATGGAAGTCATCATCCTCATCTCCTAGAGGGATCATCCAAGGCTACAATATCTAGGTCTCTACCTTAAGGTGGTGGTAGAGGACTAGATCCTCTAGGATATACTAACATATCCTAAACTATGTAGATATGTGCAAGAAGTAGAACTCACGTACATTGAGCTTGCACCTGATGACCCATCGATCACATTTCATCCACCTCAAGTAGTGATCCACCTCCTCCCATGTTGGGTAGTCCATATAAGGGCACCATATAATATTCCCTAGCTATAGCTTGGTCAACCAACCCATGTAATTCTAGAGGTCCCCTACATGTGACCTACTCCTATAGCCCTCATCCTCTCTAGGCTAGCAAGCTATGTAGCACTACGACTCCACTATGATCATGCTAATCTATAGGGATGGTCATCTAGGTTGATCAATGCTGATATGCTCTCACGTATAGATCTAGATAAATAAGCTACATCCTACTCCTACTCTCCATTGCTGAGTGATATGGTATAACTCATCATAAAGCTGAGCAAGGAGAGCACTCCCCTAGGATAGAATCAATGGCTACGCTATGGTGCTAGCTAGCAGGTCCTATATCCTAGATAGTATATTCCAAGGGAACCTTAATATAGATGTGTCAGGAAGCACAACATTCATAATGATGTGCACCAAAATTCCCTACTACCATGAGAAGATTTACACCCTGTACTAGCACTTGATGGGCACCCCACCATGATCTATGTTATCCATCGCCTCATCCCACATAGCATCAAAAATCCTTCGAAATATGGTAGGATTCACCTCTATATGTAAATATGTGATGGCCTCTCCATAAATGGGGATGTAAAATATACGGTAAACAAACTTCAAGGTCACAATGATCTCTCTGATGGAAAGGTGAAAGGTATTGGTCCGCATATCCTAGCAGTAGGCCAAAGCAATCATATAGGCCTGGTCAGCCTAGATAGAGGGTAACCATAGCAAAAAGCTGAGGCCTATGACCATGAACCAATCCTATTCAGCATCACCTAGTCTAGGTAGGATCTCACGAAGGTGATTTGACTCCCGCACTCTAGCAGTCAAGGTCTAAAATAAATAAAATAAAAATTAATCAAAATGTTTAAAAACATTAAAAAATACACTTCAAAAATCCAAACAAATTCAAAAACACTTAAAAAAATTCAAAAACTATACAAAATGTACCACAATGTTCAAAAAAATTCAAATTTACACTTGCAAAAAATAAAAAAATCAATTAATTCAAGTCAAACAACAAAAAAATAAAAAAACTAAAAAAAATTCCCTAATGTTGCTTAGCCACAGTTGTCACCCACGACCAACATCAATGATCAAATTTATGACCGTTGATTTTTGATCTCAGCTATGGCTGATAGCTGTGGCCCCCAATTGGTCAATTGAGAGTCATGGTTGCCACTCATGGCTATCGAAAAAACCCCTTTCGAGATCATTTCCTGTACCAAGCAACCCCTAAAAATTAAAACCCACCTTCTAAAACTAGCCTAGTCTAAACCTAACTAAGGTGTGGTTCATTACCAATAGTTTAATGTGTTCATTAATGCCATTAATTAATTTGGTTATTTTTACTAAAATTTTGTAAATAAAGTTAATGAAATGAAACTAAAACCCACCTCTTAAATCTCTCTCTTACTCATTGCAAACTAGAAATAATGAAATTGAAAATGGCAAATTTTTCTTTTATATTTCCCATTTTGCCCTTAGCCATGGTTGAGAGCTGCGGGCATAGATTTGGGTTTTTCCGACCGTGGGTATCAGCCATGGCTAAGAAATTTGATAAAATTAGTTATGGCTAACAACCATGACTAGAAAAAAATAATAAATGCTTTCAAATTTTCATCGTGGATAGCTTTAAAATGTAAAATTAAAAATATTCAATGGTCTAGAACCTTCAAAAATTGCAAAATAACAAAAAACATTACATAAATAAAAATTCAAATGTGCCTCGTATTCAATCATTTATTCTACACACTTGGTGGTTGCAGCGACTTGCGCTCCATGCAATCCAGAAAGATGAGTAAATTACCATAAGGTCATTTGGGGTAAATTAGTCATTGTTGAATCGAAATATCTTCACTTCAATCCTAAAGAAGGCCAAGGTGGCTAGACTGCCCCATGGTAATGAGGCGTTCATTTTATTTCTTCTATGATATTTTTAGCAAATCATCAACAAATAGTGATTCAACACAAGCCTAATTGGAATTGCTATCATCTTGATTTCCTAAGAAGGCCTTTATGTCCGGATTGCTCCATGGGATAGAGATATACAATTACTATTAATGGTTGAAATCACGGTTGAAGTAGACCTTGCCATATAGAAAAATGTAAAAGTCTTAAATAATCCAAATTATTCATCTTGGTCAAGTGCCTTGTTACTTTATTAATTATCCTTCCCTCATCGACTCATCGCTTGAGGGGGTAGTCATAATATCAATAATTATAATCAAATTCAACAAAAGATCACTTGATCTTATAAATTGTGTTCATCTTAAAAATCATTGCCAACAACCATCATTACCTTTTGATGGGACAAAAAGCAAATATGATAGTTAATCTTGAAGCTCTCCACCTATCAAAACAAGCATAGCACTAGCTACCCGATCGTTGTGGACACACAATTTTACAAATTTACGCCTTCCACCCCATTGGAAGCAATGATTCTAGGTTGTGCATCCTTTTGCAGGATTGGGCATCTAATGTTGATCAGATCAATGATCATAATTCAATATACAACATAGATTTAGGTTGTCTATTTTTTCTTAGCATTGTATTCCCACAATGCATCCCAAAAGGAGCATATGTAGACACCTAAAATACATCATGTTTAGGGGACTACTCATATGGTCATCCTTATAGACCATAGGAATGATCTTGGACATTTACAAGGTAAAGAAATGGTTCTAACTACTCAATTTAGGATTCTTTGGCCTAATCAGTATTAGCTGTGGATGACATCCATAGCTAAGATCTCAGTTGTGGCTGACACCCATGGCTGGGATGCTAGCTATGCTTAAGAGCCATGACTAGCTCTGTAACTATAACAGACTCTTGAGACAAGTCAAAATTAGTTACAATGGCCTTGATAATGGACTTTGGATGGTTTCAAGCGAGGAAGCTTCAAGATTCTTCCTCCCAACTACTCCAACCTCCCAGTTCTTGATATTGGCTTCCCAAGGAAGCTAGGATTAGGAGTTGAGAGTGCTATAAGACCCCCCTCAAAATTGGGGAGAAAGCCTAGAAAAGTTTTCAATTGAATGTAGTGAAGCCCTACCGAATTGGAGAGCCACATACAACCCTTGAGGAGTGTCTACATGTTGTCCATTTGGAGAATCATGATCGTGTTTGAAGTAATGAAGATCCTAAGATTTTTAGGAGCAAGCTTTAAGAATTGAACCACTTCCATTGCAAATTTGAGTGAAATTCACTGCCAATATATTCCATAATGAAGAGGTAACCCTTGATCATCAATTCATCGAAGGAATTAGTAGTTTCAAACCCTGATTACAAGAGAAAGAAGACTTTCCCCTCAACCATGGCTAATAGATCTAGTTGCATTTAAAACCTACGGTTAGGGTTTGATGCTTAGTTTCCTTTGTTTTAGTTGTAGGATATCAATTTCATGTATGTAATTAGTTAAATATAACTTAGATTAACTTCCATTTATGCATCTGTATGGTTAATTTCAGAAATTAGAGGTATCCTTGCTCTTATTGCATCATATTTTCTAATTTGCATTTATTTTCCTATATTAGATCTATTTCTTGATTTAGTTACAAATTACACATCAAATTAGCTAGATTTACTATTTTCCTAGCATGCTTTATCACAATTTAGAGATTTTGTGATTATATTTGCAAGTCTTTATGATTTATTTGCATATTTGTCATATTCCTTATAAATATTCAACAAGAGCCTTATCATAAGAGGCCACATATGCTTCTGATACTGTTATGTTGTTTCTTGAATTCAGATCATAGGTTTTTAACATCTTCAAGAATTATTTGCATCAAATTCATCCAAGCAAGTGAGAAGAAGACATCCATAAGCTTTGAGCAGTTCGTGTCTACTCTTAAAGCCTATGGATTACACCATCCTTGATTAGGGGTTTCAAATTTTTATTAATTGTATCAAATATTTTGGTATCCCTAAGAGGGACCTACTTGTAACCGATATTTGCAATGATTTAATAAAATAAACCTTCTATTCTTGTTAATTCATTGTTATACATGCTTTATTGCTTTAATATTTGGTATAATGATGCAATAGCTTAGGTGCATGCTTTTTAGGATGGTACAGATCATTACAACCCAATGATGAGTGGTGTGTGATATAAAAGATTTAAGGTTTTTTTAGGGATTTTCCCTACTCTTTCATTTATTTTCAGAATTATGGTAGTGGTGAAAACCACTGTTTTGGTCAACTATGTTGCATTATGGGACTAGCAAGGATGACCCTTTTCACTTCGAGGTTCATACCAAGTATGGTGTTATCCATCTTTGACACAAGATGTTTTTAATATGTGAAATTATGTTTGGTTCAAGAATGTTTTGAAGTCAATTCCCATAACTCAAAATTTTCTTAGTGTAAGATGTGCAATGGTCCTAAAAAGAACTCGACATGTATTTTAGAGTTTTCTTAAAATACTAGGAGTGGCTGAGAGACCAAAAACACCTGGGAATTTTATGATAATGTAGTTTGTGTGAATGGCAATTTGACTTAGTGGAATTGTGTGGATGACATTATGAAGGAGCCCCTGATTAAGGCAACAGGACTTTTGTTGGACCAATTAAGACCATGAACATAATAAATTATCCCTATAAAAAATGTGAAAATGTGGATGTATGATATGAAATTTGTGACATGCAATATGAGATGTGGGTGAATGCATTAATTTTGGAATGTATATGCAAGTAAAATGCAATTTTATGAGTGAAATGTATGCAAATGTTTTTGTGTATAAGCCATGTATATATACATATATAGAAATCAAATCATGCATAAAATGCTCTCAAGTGTATAACATTAAGTGCTTTGGGTTCTTCCTCTTCCTCTAGACTGACAAGCCTATAAGTACCATTACCCACTCTTTGTGTAACCATGTGTGGACCTAACCAATTAGCCGTAAATTTATCACAAATATATGGTAATGCATTGGTATTTTGTTGGTTCTCTTTAAGTACAATATCTCCTACTTTGAATTCATGTAGATGAACTTTGGCATTGTAAGCACGTTTGAGGTGGTCTTGATAAACTCGTAAATGATCTAAAGTATTGACTCATCTTTCATCAAGAAGTGTGAGTTGGTAAAGACGTGCTTGTATAGCAGTTTCGTCATCTATGAATTTCTAAAAATAAATTCACAAGGAGGGGATCTCAAGCTCAAGTGGTATGATTACTTTGGCCCTATAGACCAATGAAAATGACATTGCCCTTGTAGGTGTGCAAATGATTTTTCGATAAGCCCATAATACCAAGGGAATTTGTGCATGCTAATCTCTATGATTTTCTTTAACAATTTTCTCGAGAATAGCAATTAAAGTTTTGTTGGAAGCTTCAACTTGTCCATTTTCTTGTGGGTAATAAGGATTCGAGAAGCTATGTTGAATGTTGTATTTATCACAAAGTGCTCGAAAATCCTTGTTCTTAAAATATTTACCATTATCGAAGATGATTTTTGAGGGAATACCAAAATGACAAATGATATGATGCAGTATAAAGTCCACAACTCTTGGTCCTATCGTACTGGTTAGAGGAATTTCCTCAACCCACTTTGATAAGTATTCAGTGGCTGTGATGATGAATATATGTTATCCTGAGGAAGGAGGTGAAATTTTGCCAATTAGATCTAGACCCCATTGTGAAAAGGGACAAAGGCTTTGAATAAGCTGTAAAGCTTGTGATGGTACATGAGTTAAAATAGCATGTTCTCAACACTTTTTTGCAATGTTTGATATAAGTGCAACAATCACATTCCATTGTGGGCCAATAATAACCCATGCATAAAATATGCTTTGTAATGTCCATTCCAATAAAATGACCACCACATATACCATCATGAGCTTTAAATATGGCTCTTTGTGCCTCACTAGCATCGAGACAACGAAGGAGAACTCCATCATAACCATGTTTATTCAACACATCCCCCAAGAGAATGAAACAAGCTACCTTTTGCTTGAATGTGAATTTGGTAGTTCAAGACATGTTAGCTGGGATTGTTCTAAACTTGATAAAAGATACTATTTGGCTTGATCAAGGCTCAATGGATTTGACTAGATAAAGAAAACATCCTTTTCGTCCTTAGACTCAACACAAAAAATTACAGATTTAGAGACCGTTGAAATAATAAGGGGTTGTACCTCTCTAAAGGAGTCTTTTGGAATCAATGATCCAAGGGACGCCATTGATTTCATACCAATCAAAATTAGAGAGCAATTTCATTGATACTTCATGATAAAGCTTAATGGTAGGTTCTTTGCATTGGTATTCTCCATTGATTTGTGTTGGAAATTTGAACAAGTTTTGTTGTCATTGATGTCAAGAGGTTTTATGTCCAGTTTTTTTGTCATTAAGGTCAAAAGGTTGATTTCTCTAAAAGGAAAGGAAGTTGTTAAAAGGAAAGGGGTATAATATTTATTTCTAATATTATATGCCTAAAGAAGATAGAAAAGTGGAAGACCCAAGAAAAGAGAAGCAAGTTTGAAAAGAAATAATAATATTATAATTTTTCGGCAAAAGGAAGAGGTGAAGAATAAAAAGGTCCAAGAAATCATTAAAAATATATATCCCTAAAAATGCCCATTGAGCATGTTATAAAGGTTAACAAAGGTTTTAATTTATTTAAATTAAAATATTTTAACCTAAGGTTAAAATTTTAATTTAAATAATTAATGGTGCCAAAGTTTCAAATTTTAATTCAAATTCAAAATTTGCAAGCAAAGAGGATTGACGTGTTTCAATGCAAAGGAAATATTATTAATAGAAAATGATTTTCATTTCCAAAGATGAATGCTATTCGAATGCCTAAGTGACAATTGAATTCATGCACTGCATTTTTGAAATAGAGAAGATATTTTGTAAGGTTTTTAAATAAAGAAAGGTAGACATGTATTAAAATTTGCATGGAGCGACAAAAATATTCCAAGGTGCTGAGTAGCATAGACAATGATCAAAGGTGTGGCTAAGGCACTTGTGAATATAAGGTCATGGTTTTGAATCCCACACCATTCATTTTTTGCAAAAGACAAAAGGAGTTTTCATTTTCATTGAAATTCATGAGAGGTAGCTATAATACGGAAGCATGGACCTTTGGTTCATGTGTGGGCATGTAGCCCAAATGGTAGCCTAGCCTTGGGCTAAGGCTTTGCAATGGGTTAGATCATGGGTTCGAGTTTGAGTACTGGTCATTGGGCACTAGTTATTGAGATGTGCGCAATATTTTTGGTGACGTGGGCCAATAATAAGGATTTGGTTGTGAGTAAAATAGGTTTTGAAGACATATATCCATCAAAGTAAAAAGTCTTGGTAAAGGCTTGAAGGTAGATTTGAGCAAGTCTTGGTGAAGACATGAATGCAGATTTGTACTACATTTGGGATACAATTTTGGTGCAGATCTAGGTAGAGTTGATCAAGCTTTGTGTTTAATATTGAGGTAGAATTGAGGACATATATTGGTGTGGATTTGAGGGTAGATTTATGCAAGATCACAGATATATTTGTGAGTATATTTGTGCTAGAACAAGGATAATGTTTAGTGTAGATTTGATAAATATATTGAGCAGATATTAGAGTAGGCTTTGTAGTTGATAGAGCAGAGGATAATAGTCTCTAGTGGATAGAGATCCATTAGCCAGGGCAATGAGGATAGAGGTATTTTGTGGAGAGAGATCCATAAGCTAGTGCAGTGGGGCAGAAGTCTTTTAGAAGAGCACCAACCAGAGTAGAGGAGAAAGAGTTCTATTATGGATAGATTTCCATAAATTAGAGCAAGAGGATTGGTGTCTCCTTTGGATAGAGGTCCATAAACATTATAATAGGGAATTGATTCCCAAAAAAATTTATTGAGAAAATTTATAAGGAATATTTTCTTCGTGGAGTAGCCCACATTGGGTGAACCATGTTAAATCATGTCTCTCATGTGTGTGATTTTTTATGGAATACTTACTCCTTTAATATTGTTGATGTTATCATATGGATTGAAAATTAAAAAGTTATATCGTATACTGTTCACCCCTCCTCTTAGTATAAGCTCATGTTATTTAATTGGTATTAGAGTAGGTCTCTCCATGAAAAGACTAACAACTTGGAGGAAGATCCAATAAGAACACACTTGACTTCAAAAAATGAATAAGAGGCCATAATAAACATAAAAGAGGAACTATTTGATGCTCTCAGGAACTTGGAAAATGTTAGAAAGAAGAAATCAAGTTTGAAGGATATGATAAAGGTTAAAAAGTCTTAGAAAACTCAAGATAAAGGTGGAAGAAGGAAATAAAATTGAATAGGATATGATAGATCTATTAAGGGTAAGAGAAACAGAGTGTGAAATATTGGAATTATAAATTATCTCTATAAGGAATGAAGTTGAAAAGATCAAGTGACAACAAGATATAAAGTTAGGGAAATAGAAAGAGGAGTCAAGCTCTCAAGAAACGGAGAAATAAAAAAAAATATAAGCTCATGAATCATACAAATACTTTGAAAGGAAAGACATAAGTAAAGAATAAGGCAAAGAATAACGATGGACAAGGATAAATGACAAGAATAGCAAAAGGACTTGACCATATTTTCCAAGGCACTCAAACAAGTTCCAAAATCTCTTCCATGGCTATTGCTTTTCATGTAAAAAATATAGTCATAGAGTTGCACATTGCACTGGTTATGTGAAAAATAATGTTGATAGAAATTTCAATTCTTTTGCACCTCTTATGAATGATGATGTCATATGTTATAAATACAATAATTTTGGGCACAAATCTAGAGGGTGCAAAATGGTATTTCCTGAGTCAAGTAAAAATAATACAACTTCAACAATTAGGAGAGAGAGAAAAGAGCATGAGAAAGTTAGATCAATGTTAGTACAAACAACTCTTCATATTCAAGATAAGGGAAAATAGTGGTTCCTTGATAGTGGTTGTTCTAGTCATATGATAGGAGACAAGAGTAAATTTCTTGTACTCAAATAAATTGATGGAGGATCAGTAAAATTTGGTGATAATGGATAAAAAAAATATGTGGAAAAGGAAATTTGAGTTTAGATTATGAAAAAACAAATACAGAGAATGTATTGTATATAGGGGGTTTGAGGCACAATCTACTATGTGTAATACAACTTTTTGATTAGGGGCACACGGTTACATTTCATCCAAATAGGTGTGAGATTAGAAAGTCTAAAACTGGAAAGCTTATTGTAGATGCAAATATAACTACAAACAACCTCTACATGCTAAGTGATATTAAGGGAGAAAAGTGTTTTATATCATAGGAAGATGAGAGTTGGTTGTGGCATAGAAGAATGGGTCATTTGAACTTTGAAAACATAGTTAAAATAAGCAACAAGCAGGTTGTTAGAGATTTACACAAGCTAAAAAGGCCATAAAACACAATTTGTGCACAATGTTAGCATGGGAAGAAAACTAGAACAAGTTTCAAGTCAAAAGGATTTATGTCATATGAGCCAATGAAACTAGTGCACACTAACCTATGTGGTCCTACAAAGACAAAGAGTCTACAAGGTGAAAGTTACTTTATATTATTTATATATGATTATTCCAGAATGATTTGCGTAGCCTTTTTAAAATAAAAGTAAGAAGCTCTTGAGAAGTTTAAAGCTTTTAAATAATTAATGGAAAATGAAATAGGTAGAAGGATTAAGGGTTTAAGATCAGATAGAGGAGGAGGATTTACCTCAAATGAATTCATATAATTTTGTGAACAACATGGGATCAAAAGATAATATTCAACAACAAGAAATCCTCAACAAAATGGGGTAGTTGAAAGGAAAAATAGGATTGTTGAAAATATGGCCAAAGCCATATTAAATGAATATAATATTTTAGATGGTTTTTGGAAAGAGGTAGTACATACAACAATGTATATCATAAATAGATCTCAAGTAAGAGTAAATAATCACAAAACTCCATATGAAATCTGGAAAGGAATACCAGCCACAGTAAAATATTTCAAATATGTTGGAAGCAAATGTTACATAAGATGAGAAGAGAAAAAAATGGGTAAGTTTGACTCAAGATGTGATGAAGGTATTTTTATTGGCTATTCCACTAAGATCAAAGCTTATATATTCTATAACAAAAGTACACATACTATTATAGAAAGTATAAATGTAACAGTTGATTATAAGATAGGGTCAAGAGAACCATATCGAGAAATTATGTATCAAGAAGAAGAAAGTTTCCAAGAAGAGTTAGGTGAAGAATCAGAAGAAGAAGAAGAAACACACAGATTTTTACTTAAGACTCCATCCTGGTATGTATAGAAAAATCATCCAAGAGATCTGATCATTGGGAATCTAGATGAGAGACAGACAAGGAGGAAGATAATAGCAACAAATGAGCAATGATAATTTCTCTTTGTTATATAAAATTGAGCCCAAATATTTCAATGAGGTAAGAGAGGATAATTTTTGGATCAAGGCAATGAATGAGGAACTAGATCAAATAGATAAAAGTGAGACTTGGGAACTTGTACCACAACCAAAAAGTAAGAATGTTATTGGCACTAAATGGGTATTCAAAAACAAGTTAAATGAATATGGTCAGATAGTCAAAAACAAAGTAATATTAGTATGCAAAGGTTTTGCACAGGTTTAAGGAATTGATTTTGATGAGATATTTTCTCTATTTGCATGAATTGAAGGTATAAGATTGTTCTTAGACTTCTCAAGTTTTAAAAACTTCAAAGTATATCAAATGGATGTTAAATAAGCCTTTCTAAATGGTGTCCTAGAAGAAGAAGTTTACATTGAGCAACCTAAGGGTTTTAGCCTAACTGATAAACCAGACTATGTATGTATACTAAAGAAGGAACTTTATGGACTAAATCAAGATCCTAGATCTTGGTATTCAATATTGGATAAGTACCTTCAGGAGTAGGGTTTCAAGAAAGGAATAGTGGATAGTAACTTATACATCAAAATGAAGGAAATGACTTACTATTTATGGTTTTTTATGAGGATGATATCATTTTTGGAGGCAATAATGATAATATGTGTCAAAAATTTTCAAAGAGCATGTAGAATGAATTTGAAATGTCAATGCTTGGTGAGTTGTCTTTCTTTCTTGGAATCCAGATTTCATAATCAGAGAAATGTGTATTTCTCTCACAAACCAAGTATATAAAAGAGATGCTAAAGACATTCAAGTTAGAAGATTGCAAACAAGTAAGTACCCCCATGGTTACAGGATGCAAGTTAAGTTAAGATGATGAATATCCTGAGGCGAATAAAAAATTGTACAGATCTATGATTGGCAGCTTACAATATGTCATAGCTACAAGACCAGATATAATCCAGGTAGTGGGACTAGTGGCAAGGTTTCAAGTGCAACCAAAGGAAACACATGTAGTAGCAGTAAAAAGGATTCTCAGGTTTTTAAAAGGGACTATGGATTTTGGGCTATGGTACCCCAAAAGTGATAATTTTACTCTCATAGCATATACAAATGTAGATTGGGCTGGCAGCATTGATGAAAAAAAAAGCACAAGTGGAGGAGTATTATTTCTTGGAGATTTTTTAGTTTCTTGGGCAAGTAATAAATACACATCAATAGCTTTATCCATAGCATAGGTAGAGTATATTGCAGTAGTTTCTTATTGTGCACAGGTATTATGGATGAAACAAACTTTAAAGGACTTCAAGATAGAGCATGATCACCCTATCCCTATACTGTCTTATAATACAAGTGATATAAATATCTCAAAGAATCTAATGATTCACTATAGGACCAAACACATTTTGAACAAGTATCATTTTTTGAGAGAGCATGTGACGGATAAGAAAGTCAAGTTGGAATATGTTACTACAAAGGAGCATATTGTAGACGTCTTCACTAAGCCACTTTCAAAAAAGACTTTTGAGTATCTTAGAAGAAAATTTTGAGTAGTTCTACTCCCACCCCAAAATTAATCATCTCAAGGAGATGATGTGGAGAGGGTTCTAAGCTAAGAGTCTTATCTTTAGGCCTAAAGAAGTCCCTTTGCCATTGATGTCAAAGGGGGAGATATTTGAGTTAAGGGAAGAGCATTCAGTCAAGGGGAGCAGTTTCTGAGGGGGAGCAGAACTGAAAAAGGTAAAATGAATGCTTAAAAAAAAAGGGTTGCCATCAATGAAAAAGGGGGATATTTTTGGAAATTTGAGCAAGTTTTGTTGTCATTTATTTCAAGAGGCTTGATGTCCAGTTTTTTTGTCATTAAGGTCAAAATTTTGATTTATCCAAAAGGCAAGGAAGTTGTTAAAAGGAAAAGGGTATAATATTTATTTTAAATATTATATGCCTAAAGAGGCTAAAAAGGTGGAAGACCCAAGAAAAGAGAAGCAAGTTTGAAAAGAAATAATAATATTATAATATTTGGGCAAAAGGAAGAGGTGAAGAATAACAAGGTCCAAGAAATCATTAAAAATATATCCCTGACAAGGCCCATTGAGCAGGTTATAAAGGTTAACAAAGGTTTTAATTTATTTAAATTAAAATATTTTAACTTAAGGTTATAATTTTAATTTAAATAATTAATGGCGTCAAAGTTTCAAAGTTTAATTTGAATTCAAAATTTGAAAGCAAAGAGGGCCGACGTGTTTCAATGTAAAGGAAAGAGTATTAATAGGAAATGATTTTTATTTCCAAAGGTGAATGCTATTCAAATGCCTAAGTGACAATTGAATTTGTGCACTGCATTTTAGAAAGGGAGAATATATTTTGTAAGGTATTTAACTAAGGGAAGATAGCCATGTATTGAAATTTGTGTGGAGCGATAGAAATATTCCAAGGCACTGAGTAGCAAAAACGGTGATCAAAGGTGTCTCTAAGGCACTTGTGAAGAGAAGGTTATGGTTTCAAATTCCACACCATTCAATTTTTGAGAAAGAGGAAAGGAGTTTTCATTTTTGCCAAAATTCGTTAGAGGTAGCTGTAATTAAGATGCGTGGACCTTTGGTTCACATGTGTGCGTGTAGCCCAAGCAGCAGCCTAGCCTTGGGCTAAGGCTTTGTGGTGGCTTAGGTCACGAGTTCAAGTTTGGGCACTTGTCATTGATATGTGCACAATATTTTTGGTGACGTGGGCCACCAATAAGTATTTGGTTATGAGTAAAATAGGTCTTGAATGCAGATTTGAGCAAGTCTTGGTAAAGCCTTGAAGGTAGATTTGAGCATGCCTTGGTGAAGACTTAAAAGTAGATTTGTACTATGCTTGGGATAAATTTTTGGTGCAGATCTAGGCAGAGTTGATCAAGCTTTGTGTTTAAGATTGAGGTAAAATTGAGGACAAATATTGGTGTAGATTTGAGGGTAGATTTATGCGAGATCAAAGACAAATTTATGAGTAAATTTGTGCTAGATCGAGGATAGTGTTTAGTGTAGATTTGAGATAGAGATTGAGTAAATTTTAGAGAAGGCTTTGGATGTGATAGAGCAGAGGACAATAGTCTCTAGTGGATAGATATCCATTTTCCAGGGTAGTGAGGAGATAGGTCTTCTGTGGAGAGAGATCCATAAGTGAATGCAGTGGGGCATAAGTCTTCTATAAGAGCATCAAATAAAGTAGATGAGAAAGAGTTCTCCTGTGGATAAATTTCCACAAATTAAAGCAAGGGGCTTGGTGTCTCCTTTGGATAGAGGTCCATAAACATTGTAATAGGGAATTTATTCCTCAAAGAATTTATTGAGAAAATTTGTAAGGAATATTTTCTCTGTGGAGTAGCCCACATTGGGTGAACTACATTAAATCATGTCTCTCATGTGTGTGATGTTTTGTGGAATGCTTACTAATTTAATATTAATTATATTATCGTATGTATTAAAAAGTAAAAAGTTATGTCTTATACTGTTCACCCCCATCATAGTATAAGCTCATGTTCTTCAATTTGTTTAATGAAAAGTTGAGAATCACCAAATATCTAAATACGCTTAATGCTCATAGCTATTGCTGATTGGAGATCTAATATTAAGGCTTCATACTCTATAGTGTTTTTTGTGTATTGGAAGTCGATTTTGAATGATAAGGGGATAGGTACCCCTTATGGTGTAATAAATACGACTCCAAAACCTTGACATTTCGTGCACTTAGAGCCATAAAATAATAGTGTGATATTGACATATTCCTCCGAAATGACATCTTCTTATTGTTTGGTGACAAAAAATACCAAATCATCTAGGAGCTCAATAATAAAAGTATGATCACTAGGTAGTGTAGCTTCTACAAGTTGATCAGTTATTACCTAACCTTTAATGGATTTTTGGCTAATGAATTATAAGTCAAATTTAGTAAGGAGAATTATCCATTTAGTGGTGTGGGTGTTGTTGTAAGTGCGGGACATCATATAATGTAGAGAATTTTCTCTAGCTATAACATAAGTTGTGTGGCTAAACATGTAATGCCAAAGTTTCTTAGTGGCAAAAACCACTACTAAGCATAGTTTTTCTACATAAGCGTATCTGGTTTCATAGCTTACCAATTTTTGACTAATGTAATAGACAATATGCTCTCAATTTTACTCATTCTTTTATGCAAGCACTGTCCCTAATGTAAAGTCCATTGCTAAGATATAAATATAGAAAGGGATCCTTGTACGAGAAGGAGCTAAAACTGGAAGAGAAGCTAGGTATTGCTTAATATCATCGAAGAATTTTTGACATTCATCTGTCCAAGAGAATGGCACCCCTTTTGTAGTAGGTGATTGAATGGCCTACATTTATCAGAAAGTTGCACAATAAAATGATGGATTGATTGGATATTTCCTTGTAAACTATGCAATTCCTTTAAGTTAGTTGGGGGAGGCATATCCATGATGGCATTGAACTTACTAGGGTCCATCTCAATGCTTATTTTGGAGACAATGAATCCTAGAAGTTTGCCTGAGGTAACAACAAAGACACATTTCTTGGGGTTCAAAATTACATTATGCTCTAATAGTCGATTAAAAACTTTCTCCAATACACCAATATGTTCTTGTTGAGTTTTAGATTTAGTCAAGAGATCATCCATATAGTCTTTGATAATCTTATGAATGTAGTCATGGAAAATGTATATCATGGCATGTTGATAAGTGGAACCTACATTTTTGAGGCCAAAGGGCATCACCTTGTAACAAAAAGTTCCCTAATGTGTAGTGAATGTTGTTTTGTTTTGGTCATCAGGATTTATTCAAATTTGGTTATATCCTAAAAAACCATCCATGAGTGAAAGAATTTTGTGGCCAACGCAGGTATCGACAAGAGTATCAATATTTGGAAGAGGAAAATCATCCTTAGGATACGCTTTGTTAAGATCTCAAAAGTAAGTGCAAACACGTATTGGCCCGTTAGGCTTACGAATGGGTACCATGTTTGAAATCCACTCGAGATAGTCAATAGGAACCATGAAGTTCATGTCCAAGAGTTTTTGAAGCTCTATTGTTACTCAATATTTTCTTAGTGTAAGATGTGCAATGGTCCTAAAAAGAACTCGACATGTATTTTAGATTTTGCTTAAAATACTAGGAGTGGCTAAGTGACCGAAAACACTAGAAATTTTATGATAATGTAGTTCGTGTGAATGGAAATTTGACTTAGTGGAATTGTGTGGATGACATTATGAAGGAGCCCCTGATTAAGGCAACATGACTTTTGTTGGAACAATTAAGAACTTCAACTTAATAAATGATCCTTATATGAAATGTGAAAATGTGGATGTATGATATGCAAATTGTGACATGCAATATGAGATGTGGGCGAATGCATTAATTTTGGAATGTAGATGCAAGTGAAATGCAATTTTATGAGTGAAATGTATGCGAATGTTTGTGTATAAGCCATGTATATATACATATATAGAAATCAAATCATGCATAAAATACTCTCAAGTGTATAACATTAAGTGGTTCGGATTCTTCCTCTTCCTCTAGATTGGCAAGCCTATAAGTACCATTATCCACTCTTTGTGTAACCATGTATGGACCTAACCAATTAGCCGTAAATTGATCACAAAGATGTGGTAATGCATTGGTATTTTATTGGTTCTATTTAAGTACAAGATATCCTACTTGGAATTCATGTAGATAAACTTTGGCATTGTAAGCACATTTGAGGTGGTCTTGATAAACTCGTAAATGCTCTAAAGTATTGACTCATCGTTCATCAAGAAGTGTGAGTTGGTCAAGACATGCTTGTATAGCAGTTTCGTCATCTATGAATTCCTAAAAAGAAATTTGCAAGGAGGGGATATCAAGATCAAGAGGTATGATTAATTTGGATTTATAGACCAATGAAAATGGCATTGCCCTTGTAGGTGTGTGAATGCTTATTTGATAAGCCCAATATACCAAGGGAATTTGTGTATGCCAATCTCTATGATTTTATTTAACAATTTTCTTGAGAATAGCAATTAAAGTTTTGTTGGAAGCTTCAACTTGCCCATTTACTTGTGGGTAATAAGGAGTCGAGAAGCTATGTTGAGTGTTGTATTTATCACAAAGTGCTCAAAAATCCTTGTTCTTGAAATACTTACTATAGCACCCTAAAATTGGCACAGTTAAACCATCAGTAAAAAGATTAAAAATTTGAATTTTAACCCTGAAACCGCTCGTTAACCGATCACATCATTTTTCATGCCATTTTTAGAATTTTTTTTAACCACTATACAATATCATCGTCAATCTAACGATATCATCCCAAATAGGACGAATTCGTCTGGAATAGAACGTCCAGACGATTTCGTCCCAAAACCAATTTTCATAATTAGCTTCTGTTTCAACCTCTCCAACTTGGGCAGAAGCGTGTATTCACGGTTGGAGATTCCTACATTGGAGATCTCCCAGATTGGGATGATCCCCAACCTCCTAACCTCCCCCTAATCCTATATAAACTTGGGATTTTCCCAGTTTATCCCCCTAGCTGATCATTTCCCTGCAACTCTAGTTTTTGTTGTATTAGAACATCCTTGCCCCCATCATTTGCATTTATATTTTCTGGTTTTATTGTAGGATTTTATTGTGTTTCAGTCAGAGGAAGCTCGGATTGTCACAGGCGATCCAACACAATTTCGAATGATCTTGTCGAGATCGATGACGATCACGTACGATTGTAGACAATTTTGACCGCATTTCAGATTGGGGGAAACTAGAGCCCCGAGTTTGCATTTTCTACATTTTTTTCCTATTTAATTATGCATTAGATCAATTTATTTTTGTTCTACATCCTGGAGTTCACCTTATTTAACATATCTGCATGATAAAATTTAAAATAAGTTATTAAAATAGTGCATCCCATTTGATTTGCTATCAGGATTTATTATTTAAGCATCTATATTGTTATTTCTATCATTTTGCATCATTATTGCAATTACATTTTTAGTTTTTGGTGTCTATTTCCATGATTACAGGTTTTTGATGAATTCGTTTGATGAATTCATCAAGTTTTTTATGATCTTGTCTGATCTCAGATGATCGCCTTTGATTTGGGATGATTCTATGTAATTATAGATGATCCTATCATATCCGGGATGATATGAACTCCTACAAGCTTCATAATCTTCATTAGACATCAAGAATCAGGTGTATTCCTCTCCATTTCACATAGTC
The DNA here is from genome assembly GCA_028583015.1 of Wollemia nobilis. Taxonomy (NCBI): domain Eukaryota; kingdom Viridiplantae; phylum Streptophyta; class Pinopsida; order Araucariales; family Araucariaceae; genus Wollemia; species Wollemia nobilis. Next base: position 4,732,737 of record JAQPPZ010017079.1, on the reverse strand, counting down.
TCTATATTTAGGATTCATTCATGTTTGTTGTCTTCATATAAACCCAAAATTTCATATAGAATAGCTTAGATTCATTTTGGCCAACCTAGGAATATGAATGATTGAATATAAAATGAACACATCAAACCTATTCTCAACCTAGGTGTGGAACTGCCACTCAAAGTTTCCTGGTGAACCCCACCATCCATCAAAAATTCACCCTTATACCCCTCGCCCAAGAGGCGCGACCTCCAAAGGGCTTCTCCGTCCAAGGTATTATCCAATCCTTCACGTATCCCCCTTTCGGGCACGGATCCTTTAGCCTAAAGGTAAGGGTGCAAAAAATTTGGGTGATACATTTTTGGTGAACCCGACGTGAAACTAAAACACCTTTTGAAAACAATCCAAAAAAAAAACAAAAAAAAAACACATTATTAAGAACATCTAGAATCATTAGAAAACTGTTAAATTTACATATCATATTTAGATGGTAGATTATAATAGAAGACGAGTTGTCACCATAAATGTTGAAAATCAATTAATGGCCATAGAGATTACTTCTATGCTTAGAATACCTCAAAAAAATAGAGTCCAACCTTTGTGAGATGAACTTGATAGGATATTAGGTATTATTAAATTTAGATCTGTAGAACTTAGGAAAATTAAGAGGTTTGTACTAGATAGAATCTTGGATCTTGATCAGGTGACTTTGTACCATGAACTTCAGAGAGCTTGCCATAGGTGGTTAGCAGATAAAAGAGCACTTGTGTCTTCAAAATTGTACACATTTGAGGAATACCTTGAGAATGCAGTTGTAGTACATAAGTTTCTATCTTGTATAGAAGATCAAGAAGTCATTCTTACAGATATAAAAATATGGAATAAAGTTCCTAGAGCTATGTTGTATCGAGAGTATTGCCATGAAATTTATTTTTATAAGTCAGAGTCTGAAGTAGATCATATTACCATAGCACACTTTATCAAGTTCTTGAAAAACCACTTCCAATTTGAAGAGGAGCATTTCATGACTCCTGATGAACTTGATCCTATCAACGATATCCATAAACTATTTATAGAAAACTAAATCATTCTTTTTACTATTTCTTGCAACTAGCATGTTGTTTGTTATTTTTATATTTGTGAAATAGTAATACAAAACAAAAATAAAAATGAAAAAAAAACAAAACAAAACATTTTATTTTTAAGTATTATAGTAGGTATATAGTTAAAATATATACCTCTCAACCTTACCGCATATATATAAGTATATATATTTGCTAAAACCTAAGTGTAGTACAATGCCTAGACTTAGGAATGGAAAACAAACCGAAGAAGATGAAGATTGGTTAGGAAGACCATTAATTGACCAAAATGTCCCTCCTGAAGACCAAGTTCAAGAAGAAGAAATCCTAGACCAGTAAGAAGAAGAGCTTGTTGTAGCAAATTAACAAGAAGAAACTAATAGAGAGGAAGGATCCTCATCCCCTAAAATGTCTTCGGGAGGAGCTATCACTTTTGAAAACATGGACCAATTTTGGAAGTTCATTAACACAAATATCGGTGTTTTTAATAGAGTAGCCCATATGGAAAAGGATCAAATTAGTGACACTCAAGCAACTCTAGAAGACGTATTTCACACATGCACTAATCCCTTGTCCTTTATTGAACAATAGAGTGATCAAGATGGACCATCCAATTTGGATATAGTAGCTGCGATCCGGAACATGCAACAACAACAGGTTACCCAACCACCTAAAGTGCCTGTTAACAAGCCTAGGGTCATTCCCACACAAAAGAAACCATCATTTACTACTCTATTTCACCAAAATATTGAGCAACATACCTCAAATCAACAAAAGCCCAAAAAAAAACCAAACACCAATTACCAACAATCCAGGATACAACATAATACTATTACAAATCCCCTTCATAATACTCTTCCTACCAACACTTTACATAATAGCGATATAGCATCTAATCCTTATGCCACACCATCATACACTCATAAATCCCATACCTATGTCCCCCCAAACCAATATGGTGGACAAACTAGTAATCTTGAAACCATGGCAAAACCGTTAGTTTCCCGCATGGACTAGATAGATCCCTACCGTCCCTCATACAATTATCGAGAGATGTGTAGTCAGCCTTTACATCCTATAGTTGTAGCACAATCGTATCCTAAACATTTTCCTATGCCTGTCCTGCCCATATATAAAGAAACAAAAGATCCCATAGAGAATCTTTGTATGTTTAGGATAGCATGTCATGATATATCACATGATGACTTGTTATTACTAAAAATGTTCCTAAAGAGCTTGGGAGGAATGGCATTAGAGTGGTATTATCAATTACCCACTAATTATTTGAAGAATTTCAAAGAAACTACAGAGTCTTTTGTTCATCAATTTAGTGCCTATAACGAAAGACATGTGACCATTAAAGATTTGTATAACTTAAAACAAGACAAAAATGAATGCTTTGCTGATTTCCTAGCTAGGTGGAGACAATTGATAGGAAAATTGCACTTTGTGTTACCTTTTAGGGAGATGTTGGACATATTTATTAATAATTTGCAAGAGCAACTATCTTATGAATTATCAACTGCTACCTTGACCACATTCGATCAGGCTATAGACTTAGCCCGAAGAGTGGAAGATGCTCTCATTAGGAGAGGTTAGCTTAAAAATAAAGACGATGAGAAAACATCTAGAAATCAATATAATAATAAACAAGTTATGGGTGATGGAGTCACTGATAGCAAAAATATTTCTAATGTTAATGCTACAAAGACAACAACGAAGTTTGTACAGAAACCTCCTGATAGACCTCCTCGAGAATTTACTAGGTTAAATCAACCTTTACCAACTGTTATACCATAATTATTAGAATGAGGCTTGATTCAATTACCAAATATTTGAGAACCTGATCTAACTATACCCGGATACAGATCAGATTTACATTGTGACTTCCATAGAGGACCTGGACACACTACCAACTCTTGTAAAATATTAAAACATAAAATATAGGACTTGATTGATAAAAATGAGATGGAGGTACAAGCCTTTCAACCTAAGCAAAATCCTCCTAATAATGCTCAACAGAACACCACACAAAAATAGAATCAGAATTCCAATCAGTAATTAGACATATTTCAACATCCCTTACCAAAATATGGTAAGGAGGTGGCTAATCAAATTGAACATCATAATGTTCCTCCTCCTGCCCGATATGTAGGAACTATTAGTGGGCATTTACCTACTCATGAGCCAAAAATATTTGACACAAATTTATCCATGGTTACAACCAGGCCTCTATATAATATTCAGATACATGATCTTAGTGATACAGAATATGAGACTAAGAGTGATATGGAAATCACATCAAATCTATCGAATAGTTCTGAAGATGAATCGGATACTATTCACCCTATCACAAGTCATATGGTTCCAGAAGAACCATTTCCAAGAAGAGTCACTACTAGACCATCATCTCACCAATTACTTTCTAATGAGTTAGCTATAAATGCTAGACCAATACCCATTCATCATCCGCAAAATAATATTGTGGGTACCATCGGAGTTGTTAGTAGACAACAGGCTCAAAATTCTCAACAAGATCAAATTCAGAATGGTGGATCAACTCCATTTGTTTTGAAGGTTCCTAATAAAGGGAATCATGCACCTAATGTTCAACCTAAACCTCCTTATAATATTAATGAACAATTATCAAATATTACAGCTAGAATTTCCCTTTTGGACCTCTTAAGATATTCTCCTACACATAGAGATGAATTAATGATCACATTAAGCTAGTTGATGGTACCACAAGACATTCAACCCGAAGCCATGGCCAATACTATAATAACTCGTGAAGTTGATTGTATTGAATTTTGGGATAGAGACATACCACAACATAGTTTACATAAAGATAACCCCTTGTATATTACTGTTTTAATTGGATATGTAGCAGTCAAACGAGTTTTGATTGATAATGGTTCATCTTTAAATATTTGCACTTTTGACTTCTACCAAAGGTTTGGGTTTAGAAGTGAGGAAATGAAAAGAACTGATATGATCATAAAATATTTCAATGACAAAACACAAGAAATATGTGGAGTTATTACCATTCCATTACAGGTTGGTCCAAGAACCTTGGATATGATCGTGTTTATTGTACATTGCCCTGCATCGTATAATATACTCTCGGGTCGTCCTTGGATCAACGTAATGTGAGATGTTCCCTCAACCTTACATCAATGTGTTAAATTTGAATTTAAGAATTAGTTGGTTACCATTCATGGTGATCCAAGACCCTTTGATATGTTTGCTTTGGCAGAACCTTTTGGAGTTCAATTTTGTCCCGTGTTGTCATCCACACATCCTAATTCTCATTACCCATATAAACATGTGAAACTCACACCCACAATGTCATCTACTTCTTCTCCATCAGATGCACCTTCACATATAGCTCAACCATCTTCTAAAAAAACCGCATTAGGACCTAAGAAAGATCCTAATTGCATAACCAATGTCTCTTGTTCTACTCCTATAGCTTCCATACCTATAAAATACCCATATATTGACACATATACACCATATATATCTACCAAATGCATATTGTATGCATTAGAAGATGTAGGAAATATTCCTTCTACCTCTTATGCTCTTACTGACGAGCTCTTACCCGATCTATCTAAAATTCTTATATCAAAAGAAATAAATGTTTCTATGTAAGATTTCCTTATTTTAAATAATTTGCCACCATATCCTCATACCATGGGCCTCCCACAGCCTATGGGAAATATTTACCAAGTCGGGATTTGTGCCTTTATTTATAAGGGATATGACTGGGGTAGAATACCCAGAAACATCAGAACTCATTATGATGGATATGCTCGATGTTATTTTACTAATGAGTATACTAAAGCCAAACCTATAATGCTTAAATTGGGATATAAAGGGAAATTTTTGGGACCTTTCTAGAATGGTATGAAAGAACCTTTTGACGTAGAGTCGTGGCCCGTCTGATTTTGTGTGGGCCTATTTTATAGTAAGGGTCATCCATTTGAGGATGATGACCATCTTATATGTTACCAAGATTATTTATATGAATGTGATGCTTTGTGTTTAACGAATAAGACATTCACATGTAATATGCTATCTATAGCTTATCCTGAGATGATCACTAAATCCAACGATGAGTTGGAGGGAGATATCTTCCATGATGTCTCCGTTGAGGAATTATTACATAACATATTTTATTTTGATGGCTCTATACCTAGTATAGCCCAGCTTGAGGACACGACTCCTCAAGACGAATTATCCAAGTTAACCTTGGAAGAATTATAGGAATTGGGCATTTCACCTGCCCCACCTAATTTTTAAAGAGATCTACACATGGAAGTAGAAAATATTATCAAAATTAACATTGGAACCGAGGATAACCCTCGCATAATCAACATCAGATCAAAATTGAGTTGAGAAAAATAGGATAAATACATTGCATTTCTTAAAGAATATGAAGATGTCTTTTCTTGGACATATGAAGATATGACAGGTTTAGACCCTTCTGTAGTTATGCATCACCTAGTAGTCCATTCGGATGCTAAACCTGTTAAAAAGAAACTTAGAAAAATGCATCCTAAAGTAGCCTTACTAGTCAAAGGGGAGTTAGAAAAACTCCTGAATGTTATTTTTATACAAGCCATTGATTATGTTGAATGGATCTCGAATGTAGTTCCAGTAAATAAGAAAGAAGCTACTAAGGTTAGGGTTTGTACAGACTTTAGAGATATTAATGTTGCATGCCCTGAAGACAATTTTCCCCTTCCCAATATGGATCAAATCATTGATTTTATTGTTGGGAGCGGAATGATATCCTTAATGGATGGATTTTATGGTTATAATCAGATCAAGATAGCTCCTAAAGATCAAGCTAAAACAACATTTATTACCCCTTGGGGGACATTTTGTCAAAAAGTGATGCCATTCGGTTTAAAGAATGCAGGTGCAACCTATCAACGAGCCATGAATTATATATTTCATGATATGATGCATGATATACTACATGATTATGTAGATGACATTATAGTTAATTCTATTAAAGAAGATGACCATTTAGATGACTTGAGAAAAATATTTAATCGGTTAAGGGAATATCTTATCCGATTGAATCTAGCCAAATGTATATTCAGAGTTAAGTCTAGTAAATTATTGGGGGTTATAATTTCTTTATGTGGCATCAAAATTGACCCTCTCAAGATTGTGGCTATCACTGATATGCGTGCACCTATGAATATATCAGAATTATGGAGTCTAAAAGGTAAGCTTCAAGCCATCCGTTGCTTCATCGATAAGTTGGCAGATAAAATCGAAACCTTTCTTAAGCTTCTTAAGAAGGATGTCTCTTTCCATTGGGACAAGGAATTTCAGGAAGCATTTGAACTCCTCAAACAATATCTTCTTAAGCCACCTGTACTTTCACCACCTAAACCTAATCATCCATTTATCTTGTATATTTTTGCTTTAGATTTTGCTTTAGGAGCTATGTTAGCTCAACTTGATGATGAGAAGAGAGAGTGTGCTAATTATTACATTAGCAGAACATTAATTAGTTATGAAACCCACTACAAAACATTAGAGAAATTATGTCTAGAAGTCATATTTTCTACCTAGAAACTATGCCATTATATGCTCAGTCAAAAAATATATGTTATTGCTAAATCCGATCCCTTGTGGTATCTCATGAGTTGGCCCTATTTATCTGGTCGCACAACAAAGTGGGTTCTTGCACTAAGCGAGTTTGAACTCATGTTTCTAGGATAGAAGTCTGTTAAGGGTCATCATAGCAGATCAATTAGTTTTTGCACCCTTAGAGTCCACCCATCCCCTCGTCATTGAGTTTCTTGACGAATGCCTTAAACTAGAGGTAGATCATTCATAGCAATGGTTCTTATACTTTGACGAAGTCCGATGCATGAGTGGGGCTGGTGCAGGTATTATTTTGATATCTCCACAAAAACATCTCATACCTCTATCATTTAAATTAATGTTTGCCTGTACTAATAACACTGCTAAATATGAAGCTCTCATCCTTGGATTACGAGTAGCCATGGCACTAAAAATTAAAAATCTATTAGTTTTCAATGATTCTCAACTTGTTATAAATCAAATTAATGATATTTATCAGACCAAAGATGATAAATTGTGTCCATATAAAGCATATGTATTACAATTAATATTTTTATTTGATCAAGTTACCTTGGAATCTATTCCTCAAACTAGCAATCGTGCGACTGACGCTATGGTTGCAGTTGCATCTCTTTTACCCTTGGAGTTAGATGACGAATATGCTACCATCATTATTCGTAAACTCCAGGAACTTGCTTCAATTAAATCATGCTTGGAACCTTTGGACGTGTTTTTACTCAATGAAACTACTCCTGAACTTTGGTACACCGATATCCTCAATTTTATTCACAATGGGACCTTCCCTGAAGGCTTTAATATAAATCAATGCCGGTTATTGTGTAGACGAGCAAGTCGCTTTGTAATAATTGGCAATATGTTATATAGGAGATCTTTTGAAGGTATCCTATTGAGATGTTTGAATCTAGAAGAGTCTAGATCAGCTTTGAGTGAAGCCCACGATGGATCTTGTGGGGGACAATTTAGTGGTAGTGCCATTGCTAAGAAGCTCCTTAGGATAGGATATTTTTGGCGTACCATGGAGAATGATGTACATGATTACGTGTGCCATTGTGACAAGTGCCAAAAATATGCTGACCTTGTCCATGCACCTACACAAGAACTGTAGGCTATTTCATATCCTTGGCCCTTTTCAAAATGGGGCTTAGACATTATTGAAAAAATCAATCTTGTGTCATCTAATGGACACAAATTCATCATAACTGCCACCGTGTATTTTATGAAGTGGGTTGAAGCTATGCCCTTAGCTTCTTGCACTAGAACCCAAGTTTCTAAATTTATTTTCAATCAAATTATTTGTAGGTTCGGAATTCTTGCAAATATCATCTCGGATAATAGAACTTGTTTCAAAAATAAATATGTAAATAAACTATGTCAAAAATATAAAATTCAACATCGTTGGTCCACTCCCTATTATCCTCAGGGTAATGGCCAAGCAGAAGCATCTAATAAAACATTAATTAAAATCCTCAAAATACTGGTCAATAAATCTAGCTGATATTGGCACATTCAATTATATCCTACTTTATGGGCTTATCGAACTAGCGTTCGTACTCCCACGGGCACTTCACCTTTTGTTTTGGTTTATGGTGTTGAAGCTGTTTTTCCATTTGAATTAGAAGTTCCTTCTTTGGCTCTGCTACTTCAAGATACTGAAGTATGAGATGAATATCATGTTGAAAGATTTAGTCAACTGGAACTCCTAGATGAGAAGTGCATCAATGATTTGGAGCATCTTTGAGCCTACCAGAACAAGCTCAAATGAGCATATCTTAAGAAAGTTCATCATCGATCCTTTGAGATCGACGACCTCGTCTTAAAAGAAAATAAAAAAAATACTAATGCAACTAAAGACCTTAAAGGTAAATTTGAACCTAACTGGCTTGGGCCATATATCATCACTGCTAAATTTGGATCGGGAGCATATAGATTAGCTACCTTAGATTGTAAATATCTTAAAGAACCTATGAACATTATGCATCTTAAGCACTATTGTGCATAATTTTGGTAATTTCGTCACTGTATATATTGTACATCTTGTCTCATTTTAGTAAATTCATATATAAATTTCAAAAATAGTAATATTATGTATTATCTCAATTCATAAATCAAAATCAAAATATAAAAACATCAAAATCTTCAAAAACATCTTTTATTTTTTGCACCTGTCAATTCTTGAAGTATTGCAGTTATATCTTTAGTTGTTTTGGATAAATTAGCATTTATTTGGAATCCCTTACTTTCACACTCACATGAATAAATATCTTGATATTATTTGGTATGATTATTAATCTCTCTTATATCAAAGTCCACAGTTGAATTAAATAAAGTTTTGAGCATAGAGAACCGATCTTGTTATTTACTTGAACCAAGTATACGTTTTCACATTAAAATGATTTCATTGCAAATTCAAAATGATGCTACACAGTAGAAGTGGTCTCTTGAGAGAAAAGTTTCCCCTACTATCCTATCATGCACATGGTCTAGAATACTTGAGAATTGACAAAAGGACAAGCTCACCCATGCCCAGAATAAAAATCCCTTGCTCTACAGCCAATCCGAGCAAGTATCCCTAGTATAGCAAGAAAAAAAAAAGAAAAAAAAGAAAAATCATGAGAAAAAGAGAAAATTATTCAAAAGCATTATCATTTTGTACCATCTCAACAATATTTTAGCATTATCTCAGTATCAAGAAAAAATATAAAAAAAAAAAATAGAGAGAGAAAAAGAAAAGAAAAAACAAAAAGCAATAAATCCCTTCCCATACCCTTTGAAAAGTAAATAAGGGTGAATGAGCTTGAATCCTTGGAATTCTCAATTATTCAAAAACTGTGAGGTAAGCCCCATAACAGGTGGTTTGTACCCAACCCGCTTGGCCTTGGGTAACTCCTATCGTGGTGATATGTTTGTTACATTAGCGATCTTATTTTGTATAGACCTATGTCTGCTTATGGATCAACTAGCTCTTGATGACCTGACTTACATAGTAGTTTGGTATGATCATAAACATATAAATCATGGTTAACAAACACTCATTTGGTTAATTCAAATTACTTGTATCAAATTATCTTGCTCAAAATCAGTAAGTGAAAAATACAATTGCACACACATTTGTATTTGAGAGATTTTGTATCATTATGATAGATCAAGATCAGAAATAAACTCACATATGCACACGGGGTTCCTTATAAATTTCAAATTTGTCTTTGAGATAATTTAAAATATTTATGCAAATCTTCTAGAATAATTTTATTTTCTTAATTGAAAACATCTGCTTAGCGTAAAAACAATTACATATATATTTTTTCAAAATCCAAAATTTCTTTCAAAACATGTTAAAAAATCTAGCAATAAAGTCACATTTATATATTTTCAACTTTCACAACGATGGTATAGTTCCTAAACCTAAATTGGAATTTTATGGCTAGTGCAAGTCCTCATCTTATATTTTCTGTTTATCTCAAACACAAAAATCAACTATGCAATAAAACTATTATATCAATTTCTTCTTTGGATTTCGCGATGATGGTATAAGTCTATACCTAAATATTCTATGCCTAGTGCAAACCATCATTTTAATTTTATTTCCCATTTTTATCCATAAAAGCATATGGCTTAAATCATTATGTTACACAATTGTGCTTTAAAAAGAACAAAAAATTTCCTATTTCATTTCATTATGTCAACATTCAGTTTTTTGCGACGATGGTGTAATTCCTAGGCAATTGTTCAAATTTCTATCACACTTAGGAATTTTATGCCTAGCAAAAATCATATTTTTAATATTTCATGCATGATATTTTCATGGACATCTGAAAATAAATCATCACCATCATCATTTTTCATCATCACATCACAAAAGTCTTAAGAAAGTCTCTTAAGCACCCTTCTAATTTTAGTGATATTTCTCTACCGGGATTAGCTTAATGACCTAGCGAGTGGTGACTCCATGAAATGGTCATGTAACAGTGAAAATGTCCTTTGAAATTATTGTTAGAAGTCCCTTTATTTTTCATCAAATCACACCACAACAACCAATTTGTTTACATCAGATTATTTCATTTAAATTTTATGGCATGACATAAAATTATAATATTTTCAATGACATAATTACATGAATAATCAATCAACAATTCAAAAATTAAAGCATCATAAAACATATGCACAAGTCATATCACAAAAAGAATATATATATATATATATATATATATATATATATATATATATATATATATATATATATATATCAAAAAAGTATGTACATCATTGATGGGGACCAGAAAATAGCTCACCCCAAACTCACAAAACTCATTCATGAGCCAAAAAATTGCTTTTGCTAAATTCTCAATTCTCATTAAACAATTTTAACAAAACCAATTACAACACTAGCCTATAGGCATAGTTTTCTTTTCCTGCTGCAAGCTGCCTCATGTTCGGCGATCTGCCTGTGCTCCCAGGAAGAATTTTCTAATACATTACAGTATTTCCAACTCTGGCGAAAAAATAGCCTACACGGGTTCAGAATGGCCCTCTTGCCTTCACGTCTACACTCTGTCTCCAGTGGTTTTCGACCCTTGTGCATGCCTTCACTCACCCTTTTAAAATCTCTGGCATGACTCTTCGTTTCCCTTGCCTGACCCTTCATTTCATTTCCCATGCCTCTTCGTTGTCTTCGCCTTTTCAAACACCTTTCTTTTCGATCCTTGATCTTGTCTACTTTCACTGCACCTCGATGCCATGTGCTTTCAGTGCTACCACTGTAGGCTCTGTCCACCTGTCAAACATTGATGATGTTCGATATACCACCACATGATAGATTCCTCTGTAACGGTCCTTGTAACCGCCTGTGTTTTCTTTTCTTTCGTTGGTCGCAAAAATGTGACATGTCGTGATATCACGACACTTTCAACTTCCTTGCCTTCTTGCCCCCTTTGAGTCACAAAAACATGACATGTCACAATATCGTGACACTTTCGGCTCCTCTGCCTTCCTGCTCTCTTCAAGTCATGAAAATGTGACATGTCACGATATCGTGACACTTTTGGCTCCGTTGCCTTCTAGCTCTATTCAAGTCGCAAAAATGTGACATGTCACAATATCACGACACTTTTGGATTCTCTGCCTTCCTGTCCTGTCCGAGTCGCAAAAATGCGACATGTCACGATATCATGACACTTTTGATTTTTGGCCTTCCTGCCTTTCTCGAGTCATGAAAATGTGACATGTCGCGATATCACGACATTTTTCCCTCTTGCGCCTCCCATCGTCTTCTAGTCGCGAAAATGCGACATGTCACGATATTGTGACATTTTTCTTTCTTGCGCCTCCTCTTGTCCTTTAGTCGTGAAAATATGACATGTCGCGATATCGTGACACTTTTTCTCTCTTGAGCCTTCTCTCGCCTCTTGGTCATGAAAATGCGACATGTCGCGATATCACGACACTTTTTCTCTCTTGAGTCTTCTCTCGCCTCTTGGTCGCAAAAATGCGACATGTCGCGATATCACGACACTTTTCTCCCTTGGGCCTTCTCTCGCCTTTTGGTTGCAAAAATGCGACATGTCACAATATCGCGACACTTTTCTCCCTTGGGCCTTCTCTTGCCTCTTGGTCATGAAAATGCGACATGTCATGATATCGTGCCATCTTTTCCTTTCGGTTCTTCTTTCTCTTTTCCGGTCACGAAATCGCGAGATGTCGCGATATCGTGACATCTTTCCTTTCTGTCTCCTCCTCGCCTCTCGGGTCACAAAATTATGATGTCACGATTTCAAAAAAGTTTCCTTCCTTGATTCCTTTTTGCCTCTTCGGTCATGATTTCGCGACATGTCACGATATCGCGACAGTTTCCTTCCTTGCTCCCTTTCTGCTTCCTTGGTCGCAATTTTGCAACATGTCACGAAATCATGACATTTTCCTTCCTTGCTTCCTTCCCGCTTCTTCGGTCGCGATTTCATGACATGTCATGAAATCATGACATTTTCCTTCCTTGCATCCTTCCTACTTATTCGGTCGTTATTTCGCAACATGTTGCGAAATCGTGACATTTTCTCCTTTGCGCCTTTCCTGTCCTCTTTTAGTCACGATTTCATGACATGTCATGAAATTGTGACATTTTTGCTCCGTGCCTTCTCTCTCCTTCTTGAGTCACAAAAATGTGACATGTCGCGATATCGCGACACTCTTCTATGTCATGATATCGTGACACTAAGGCAAACACTTAAAATTTTTTTGTTGATGCGAGATTGCTTTGCTGCCACTAGATGCTCTTGCATCAAAAAACTAGGGTGGATTGATAAGTGAACTTCACTTCTGTACTGTTCTGTCACCTTCTCACAACTTGCAAAATCTTCAACCTCTTCAACCTCCACCCTCATTGTTGTTAGCAACCTCTTTTCATCCATCCCCTTCAGCAAACAGGTTCTAACGCCACTACATACCCTTTCGCCCGCCTCCTTCAAGGGCTTCAGCTTATGGCACACTCCATTCTTTGTCATTGAGTAAGTGTTGGTGCGCCCATCATGCACTGCACACTGATCAAACTGCCATGGCCTTCCCAACAACAAATGGCAAGCATCCATAGGCAGGATGTCACACAGGACCTCATCACAGTAATTCCCAATATTAAATTTGACCAAATACTGTTCACTGACCAATGTCCTATGGTCCTTATGTAACCACACAATCCGATATGGATGTGGGTGTCCTATTCTCTTTAATTATAACTTGGTAACCATTTCTTCTAAGACCAAGTTATCAGTGCTACCATTATCTATAATAATGTTACAGACCTTACCCAAACTTCTACACCTTGTGCAGAACAAGCTCCTTCTCTGGTCTGATCCCTTCTCCTCATTCAACAAGGTTCTCCTTGTGAACATCACTTCTCCTCTCTTTGCCTCCTCAGAATGTTTTGATTCAGCTCTTTCATCTGCTACAGCAGCTTTGGCAGGACCCTCAGGTCTCTTATTCATACTTTCTTGGTGTTGTGGACACTCGTATGACCGATGTCCTTCTTCCCCACAAAGGAAATAGGTTCCACGAAATCCTCCTCTTCCATATCTACCTCTTCCTCTTTGGTAGCCATGGTTCTGATTATGGGATCTATAATCATTATCTCCTTTCTGATCCTGGCTACTGCTAGCTTCTTCTTTCTTCTCATCTTGTCCTCCATCTATTATTCCACCAGTTCTTCCACCATGACCCCTTTCTCTTTGCTTGCTTTCAAACCTTCTATTCAGTTTCTCTTCAACCCTCAGGGAAAACTGGTAAGCATCCTCTATGGTGCTCATCCTAACCAGACTCAATTCTTCTTGAATACTGGTTCTCAACCCATTGATGTAATGGGCCACCTTCTCCTTGCCAACCTTTGCATGGCCATTATGATTGAGATCTGGTAGAACTCCTCTGTATATTCTTTGACAGATCTGTTTGCCTACCTCAAACTCTATATTTTTCTTAATAGGTCCAATTCATAATCTACAGGGATAAAATGTCTCTTCAATTTTTCTACCATTCGATCCCATCTGGTTATATTTTCCTTTCCTCCTCTATTTCTTTCTAGTTGTACTTATTTCCACCATATGCAAGCATGGCCTTTCAACTTTGTTTTTGCAAACTTGATCCGATCTAGATCTACAATCTCTTCATACTCAAAATATTCCTCCATATCATTGATCTAGTCAATTAACTCCTCTGAATTGAGACTCCCAAAATACGTGGAGACCTCAAACTTTGCCTTCTTCCCAATCTGAGATATGGCCTTAAGTAATATGGCTTCTACAATATCTGTTTCTTCTTCTTCAACTAATGGATCATCAACCTCCCAAGCTTCATCTTCACTATGGTCTTCTCTCCTTGGTTCAACTCCTCTTCATAATTCCTCTTGCAGGGCTTGCACTTGCCTCTGCAAAGCTTTGAAATCTTCTTCAGGTACCACATTCCTTCCACCACCATGGTTTCTTCGTGGAGGTATTCTTCTTCACTCTCTCTCACAATCCTTCTATAGATCCTAGTGCAAAATGCCTCAATTTTGGTGATCTGCTTGCACACTCAGGAACTCCTGCTCTGATACCACCTGATGGGGACCAAAAAAATGGCTCACCCCAAACTCACAAAACTCATTCATGAGCCAAAATTTGCTTTTGCTAAATTCTCAATTCTCATTAAACAATTTAAACAAAACCAATTACAACACTAGCCCGCAGGCATAGTTTTATTTTCCTACTGCAAGCTGCCTCACGTTCGACGATCTGCCTATGCTCCCAGGAAGAATTTTCTAATACATTATAGTATTTCCAACTCCGGTGGAAAAAAAAACCTACACGGGTTTAGAATGGCCCTCTTGCCTTCACGTCTGCACTTTGTTCCAGTGGTTCTCTGACCCTTGTGCATGCCTTCACTCGCCCTTTTAAAATCTTTGGCATGACTCTTCGTTTCATTTCCCATGCTTCTTAATTGTCTTCACCTTTTCAAACACCTTTATTTTTGATCCTTGATCTTGTTTGCTTTCATTGCACCTCGATGCCACGTGCTTTCAGTGCTGCCACTGTAGGCTTTGTCCTCCTGTCAACCATTGATGACGTTCGGTATACCACCGCATGGTATATTCCTCTATAACGGTCCTTATAACCGCCTGCAATTTCTTTTCTTTCATTGGTTGCAAAAATGTGACATGTCATGATATTGCGACACTTTCAGCTTCCCTGCCTTCCTACCCCCTTCGAGTCATGAAAATGTGACATGTCACGATATCGTGACACTTTTGGCTCCTCTACCTTCCTGCTCTCTTCGGGTCGCAAAAATGCAACATGTCATGATATCATGACACTTTTGGCTCCTCTGCCTTCTAGCTCTCTTTGAGTCACGAAAATGCGACATGTCACGAGATCGCGACACTTTTGGCTTCTCTACCTTCCTGTCTTGTTCGAGTCGTGAAAATGCGGCATGTCGCGATATCTCGACACTTTTGATTTTTGGCCTTCTTGCCTTTCTTGAGTTGTGAAAATGCGACATGTTGCGATATCATGACATTTTTCCCTCTTGCACCTCCCATCGTCTTCTGGTCATGAAAATGCGACATGTCGCGATATCGTGACATTTTTCTTTCTTGCACCTCCTCTTGTCCTTTGGTCGTGAAAAAGCAACATGTCATGATATCATGACACTTTTTCTCTCTTGAGCCTTCTCTCGCCTCTTGGTCACAAAAATGTGACATGTCACGATATCGAGACACTTTTTCTCTCTTGAGACTTCTCTCGCCTCTTGGTCCGAAAATGAGACATGTCGCGATATCGCGACACTTTTCTCCCTTGGGCCTTCTCTCGCCTCTTGGTTGCGAAAATGCGACATGTCACGATATCGTGACACTTTTCTCCCTTGAGCCTTCTCTCGCCTCTTGGTCACGAAAATGCGACATGTCACGATATCACGACATCTTTTCCTTTCGGCTCTTCTTTCTCTTTTTTGGTCATGAAATCATGACATGTCATGATATTGCAACATCTTTCCTTTCTATCTCCTCCTCGTCTCTCGGGTCACGAAATCATGATATGTCATGATTTCACGATAGTTTCCTTCCTTGCTTCCTTTCTGCCTCTTCGATCACGATTTTGCGACATGTCACGATATCATGACAGTTTCCTTCCTTGCTCCCTTTTTGCTTCCTTGGTCGCGATTTCGTGAGTCACGAAATCATGAAATTTTCCTTCCTTGCTTCCTTCCTACTTCTTCGGTCGTGATTTCATGACATTTCATGAAATCATGACATTTTCCTTCCTTGCCTCCTTTCCGCTTCTTCAGTCGTGATTTCATGACATGTTGCGAAATCGTGACATTTTCTCCTCTGTGCCTTTTCTATCCTCTTTCGGTCGTGATTTCATGACATGTCACGAAATCATGACATTTTTGCTTCATGCCTTCTCTCTCCTTCCTGAGTTGTGAAAATACAACATGTCGTGATATCACGACACTTTTTTGTGTCGCAATATCACGACACCAAGGCAAACACTTAAATTTTTTTTTGTTGATGCGAGATTGCTCTGCTGCCACCAGATGCTCCTACATCAATCATATATCAAAATGGATTGTTATGACACAATCGATACCCTGGCATACTAAATCCTCTCAAACATATATTGTTTATGTACAAAATGCAGCTAGTCTCGAGAAGCCCTTAAGCTCTCAGCCTCATCCCCTCTCCCGCTCTGATGTGGAGGAGATGGTCCCATCAAGGTACGTGCTGTATCGTGGGTCCTTGAAATCGATAGTGATGTTGTCCTCGATGACCCCATATTTATCAGCTTTGTAATGCTGGCTAGCAGCTATATCCTTTGGCCCTCTAGAACTAGCTAGAAGTATACTTCCTGATAGAACATGATCTGAGCAATAGCCTATGCCAGCTCCTGCATGCTCACCCCTCTGCCCTGAGCCTTGAGTTGTGTAGCCTCATCCTACAACATCTACACCTGAGCTCATAGGCATGCATTCTCTACTCAGAGAGCTACCATCTCACTGCTATCCCCCACCTTGACACCCTTGCCCTTATCGAACGATGGTGGCCTATCCCTCTACTGAGAAAGGATTCCATCCTCCCTCCTCTCTGGCTACTATGGTCTCTCTAGAGCCTGTGGAACTCTTCAGCATCTCTCCTGAGGAGGTCATTGCTGATCCCTCCCTCCATCACTCCTTTTTGCATTGATGGCATCCTGGCTCCACCTCCCCATTCATTGCACAACCATGTGCATAGGACCCTATGCCCTCGTCATTCCAAGAGGGTGGATGCCTATATACTAGGCATCATATTTGTCTGCTACCCTAGCGTCATCCCCATCCGCTGGATGAATGGGGGCATCATCAGCATCTTGACTCTAGAACTACTACATGTTTGGATCCTCGCTCAATGTGGTACTATCCTGGACAGTCTAGGAGTACTTGTAATCACTAAGAGAAGGGATCCCCTGCTGTAGACTGAACTACCTCAAAACTTGGTTGTAGCGATGGAGCTCTACCTCTCCCTACTCCATCCTCAACCAGAAGAATAACCTGATGTGATCTAACTCTTGTTCATCCTCTCCCCACCCTAAATGTTCTCTCCATGGCCTCCAGGTTATCTGATCTAGGATGAGGTTGTCTAGCAACCTCCGGGACATCAAAATATCTATCCTCTGTTGTGACCCTCTCTAGAGCCACCAATAGAAAACCCAGGGTCTCTCCCGATCAACTCCTATTAGTGGAAGCCTTATCGGCTTTCGTACTGTAATGTGCTCCCAACACAAAACTTGTAGCAGTGATGTCAGCACCAAACATCGACCTCCCTTGTATAAGACCCCATAAAGGATCCTATATAAGAGGCATAGTACAAAAATACCCCAAACAAACCTATAACCGTGGTCTCTCATATCATAGACCACATATAAAAGGAGCCACGATAACCTGCATCCACTTTGGTGGCATAGAAGTAGGCCACCTACCACCCCTACCAAAACCTGAGTCAATCAAGATGCCCCAGGCATCTGCCTCAATGCCTTGATGTTCACTCCACCCTTCTCCAAGGAGAAGCTTGGGTTGCTACACAATCACATCATAGTATGGCCCTGATTGGCCGAAGGAGTCATGAATCACCCATGTATTAGGATCCTCAAGATCCTCCATACATCCTCTAGAGTGGGAGCCATCTCCCCTGTCGGTAGCCAAAAGTAGGATGACCCTAGATACCATCTCTCTGCTAGGGCTGTCAGTAGCCCCATGTCCGTAGGAATCTGTGGCATTTCTACCACATGCTGTAGTTTGACCTCTGCTAGTATATCCCACTCGACCTGATTGAGTGTGGCTAAATCATCTCTGAGCCCCTCGTATTTCCATTATCGAATATTTAGTAATCCCCTCTGTAAAATAAACAATCAAACAACAAAAACAAAATCATTAAAATCAATTTCATCTCATTAAAAAATGATATCATCCATTATTGGATGATATCATGCTAAATTTAGTAAAATTGTCCTTGGTAGGACAAAATCGTCTCCCTTTTGTTCAATTTAGGGATCGTCCTTTATTGGACGAAATCGCCCCTATTTCTCCAATTTCGTCCTTAGATGAAATTGGCGATATAGGGATGATTTCATCCTGATGTCATCGACGGCCTAAAAATGACCGTGATGACCAAAACCAATTAAAATTTAAAGTAAAAAATTAAACAAATCAAGTTAAAAACATCATGTATCAGTTTAGATCCTTACCCGCAACCCACGTCAAACCTCTATCAATATGTGTGTCATTTCCACCATTTCGCCTGTAGAGCTATGAAACAACGAAAGTGACCAGTAAAAATGAATTAGGGTTTTACCCTATTTTTCTTAATTTTATTTAAAAACAACATTTTTTAATTTTTTTAAATTTTTGCTTTTTCGCGCTTTTACCTTAAATGTTCAATTTGGGTAAAAACTCGGAGGGGGCACCATAGCAAGTAGTTGTATGATTCGACCTAGAATCATCGTCTAAAAAATGGAATAAATTTTGCTTTCTCGTAAAGCATGAAGAACTTGTCTTTAACACATTTTCTTTAGAAAATCTGCTAAAGAGGGGGAAAAATGTAGCACCCTAAAATTTGCGTAGTTAAACCATCAGTAAAAGATTAAAATTTTGAATTTTAACCTCGAAACCGCCCGTTAACCACTCACCTCATTTTTTGTGCCATTTTTAGAAATTTTTTTGACCATTGGATTATATCATCGCCGATCTGATGATATCGTCCCAAATTGGACGAATTCGTCTGGAACAGAACGTCTAGAAAATTTCGTCCCAAAACCAAATTTGCATAATTAGCTTTTGTTTCAATAACCTCTCCAACTCGGGCAGAAGCGTGTCTACGTAATTGGAGATTCCTACATTGAATATCTCCCATATTAGGATGATCCCCAACCTCCTAACCTCCCCCTAATCCTATATAAACTTGGGATTTTCCTAGTTTATCCCCCTGGCTGATCATTTCCCTACAACTCTAGTTTTTCCTGTATTAGAACATCCTTGCCCCCATCATTTGCATTTATATTTTTAGGTTTTATTGCAAGATTTTACAATGTTTCAACCAAAGGAAGCTCGGATCGTTGCAGGAGATCCAACATAATTTTAGATGATCCTATCGAGATCGACGATGATCATGTACGATTGCAGATGATTTTGACTGTATTTTAGATTGGGGGCAACCAAAGCCCCAAGTTTGCATTTTCTACCTTTCTTTCCTATTTAATTATGCATTAGATCGATTTATTTCTATTATGCATCTTGGAGTTCACATCATTTAGCATATCTGCATGAAATTTTTTAAAATAATTTAGTAAAACAATGCATCCCATTTGATTTTCTATCTGGATTTATTATTTAAGCATCTATACTGTTATTTCTATCATTTTGCATCATTCTTGCAATTGCATTTTTGGTTTTTGGTGTCTATTTCCATGATTACAAGTTTTTGATGAATTCGTCTAACAAATTCATCAGGTTTCTGATGATCTTGTCTAATCTTAGATGATCACCTATGATTTGGGATGATTCTGTGTAATTACAGATGATCCTGTCATATTCAGGATGATCTGGACTCCTACAAGCTTCAAAATCTTCATCAGACATCAAGAATCAGGTGTATTCCTCTCCATCTCACATAGTCTATGTATTTAGGATTCATTCATGTTTGCTGTCTTCATATAAACCCAAAATTTAATATATAATAGCTTAGATTCATTTTGGCCAACCTAGGAATATGAATGATTGAATATAAAATGAACACATAAAACCTATTCTCAACCTAGGCGTGGAAACTGCCACTCAAATTTTCTTGGTGAACCCCACCATCCATCAAAAATTCACCCTTATACCCCTCCCCCAAGAGGTGTGACCTTCAAAGGGCCTCTCCATCCGAGGTATTGTCCCATCCTTATTGCATCCCCCTTGTGGGCATGGATCCTTTAGCCTGAAGGTAAGGGTACAAAAAATTTGGGCGATACACTTACCATTATCGAAGATGATTTTTGAGGGAATACCAAAATGACAAATGATATGATGGAGTATAAACTCCACAATTCTAGGTCCTGTCGTAGTGGTTAGAGGAATTTCCTCAACCCACTTTGAGAAGTATTTAGTGGCTGTAATGATGAATGTATGTTGTCCCAAGGAAGGAAGTGAAATTTTGCCAATTATATCTAGACCCCATTATGAAAAGAGCCAAAGGCTTTGAATAGGATGTAAAGCTTATGATGGTACATGAGTTAAAATAACATGTTCTCAACACTTTTTTGCAATGTTTGATATAAGTGCAACAACCACATTCCATTGTGGACCAATAATAATCCATGCATAAAATATGCTTTGCAATGGTCATTATACTAAAATTACCACCACACATACCATCATGAGCTTTAGCTATGTCTCTTTGTGCCTCACTAGCCTCGAGACAACGAAGGAGGACTCCATCATAACCACGTTTATACAGCACATCCCGCAAGATAATGAAACATACTACCTTTTTATTGAATGTGAATTTGGTAGTTCAAGACATGTCAGATGGGAGTGTTCCAAACTTGATAAAAGCTACTATTTGGCTTGACCAAGGCTCATATGGATCTGACTAGATAAAGAAAATATTCTTTTTGTCCTTATACTCAACACAGGCAATTGCAGATTTAGAGATCGTTGAAATAATAAGGGTTTGTACCTCTCTAAAGGAGTCTTTTGGGATCAATGATCTAATGGAAGCCATCACATCTACAAATCTATTAGTCAAACGTGGAAAACTATTGATTTCATACCAATCAAACTTAGAGAGAAATTTCATTGCTACTTCATGATAAATCTTAATGGTAGGTTCTTTGCATTGGTATTCTCCATTGATTTGTGTTGGAAATTTGAGCAAGTTTTGTTGTCATTGATTTCAAGAGGTTTGATGTCCAATTTTATTGTCATTAAGGTCAAAAGGTTGATTTCTCAAAAATGCAAAGAAGTTGTTAAAAGGAAAAGGGTATAATATTTATTTTAAATATTATATGCCTAAAGAGGCTAGAAAAGTGGAAGACCCAAGAAAAGAGAAGCAAGTTTGAAAAGAAATAATAATATTATAATATTTAATATTATAATATTTGGGTAAAATGAAGAGGTGAAGGATAACAAGGTCCAAGAAATCATTAAAAATATATATATCCCTGACAAGGCCCATTGAGAAGGTTATAAAGGTTAACAAAGGTTTTAATTTATTTAAATTAAAATATTTTAACCTAAGGTTAAAATTTTAATTTAAATAATTAATGGTGCCAAAGTTTCAAAGTTTAAGTCAAATTCAAAATTTGAAAGCAAATAGGACTTACGTGTTTTAATAGGAAATGATTTTCATTTCTAAAGTTGAATTCTATTCGAATGCCTAAGTGACAATTGAATTCATGTGCTGCATTTTTGAAAGGGAGAAGATATTTTGTAAGGTTTTTAAATAAAGGAAGGTAGACATGTATTGAAATTCGCATGGAGTGATAGAAATATTCCAAGGTGCTAAGTAGCACATAGGTGATCAAATATGTGGCTAAGGCGCTTGTGAAAATAAGATTATGGTTTTCAATCCCACACCATTCATTTTTTGCAAAAGAAGAAAGGAGTTTTCATTTTCATTGAAATTCATGAGAGGTAGTTGTAATACGGAAGCATGGACCTTTGGTTCATGTGTGGGCATGTAGCCCAAATGGTAGCCTAACCTTGGGCTAAGGCTTTGTGATGGCTTAGGTCATGGGTTCGAGTTTGGGTATTGGTCATTGGGTGCTATTTGTTAAGACATGCAAAATATTTTTGGTGACGTGGGCCAACAATAAAGATCTAGTTGTGAGTAAAATAGGTTTTGAAGACATATCTCCATCAAAGCAAAAAGTCTTGGTGAAGGCTTGAAGGTAGATTTGAGCAAGTCTTGGTGAAGACTTGAAAGCAGATTTGTACTACACTTGGGATAGAGTTTTGGTGCAGATCTAGGTAGATTTGATCAAGCTTTGTGTTAAATCTTGAGGTAGATTTGAGGATAGAGTTTGGTGCAGATTTGAGGGTAGATTTGTGCTAGACTAGAGATAGATTTGTGAGCAGATTTGTGCTAGACCGAGGATAGTGTTTAGTGTAGATTTGAGATAGATATTGAGTAGAGTTTAGAGTAGGATTTGGAGGTGATAGAGTAGAGGACAATAGTCTCCAGTGGATAGAGATCCATTAGCCATGGTAGTGAGGACAGAGGTCTTCTGTGGAGAGAGATCCACAAGCTAGTGTAGTGGGGCAAAAGTCTTCTAGAAGAGCACCAACCAGAGTAGAGGAGAAAGAGTTCTCCTATGGATAGAGTTCCATGAATCAGAGCAAGGGGATTGGTGTCTCCTTTGGATAGAGGTCCATAAACATTGTAATAGGGAATTGATTCCCAAAAGAATTTATTGAGAAAATTTATAAGGAATATTTTCTCCATGGAGTAGCCCACATTGGGTGAACCACGTTAAATCATGTCTCTCATGTGTGTGATGTTTTTTGGAATGCTTACTGCTTTAATATTGTTGATGTTATCATATGGATTGAAAAGTAAAAAGTTTTATCTTATACTGTTCACCCCTCCTCTTAGTATAAGCTCATGTTCTTCAATTGGTATCAGAGTGGGTCTCTCTATGAAAAGACTAATAACTTGGAGGAAGATCCAATAGGAACACACATGACTTCAGAAAATGAAGAAGAGGCCATGATCGACATAAAAGAGGAATTCTTTGCTGCTCTCAAGAACTTGGAAAATGTTAGAAATAAGAACTCAAGTTTGAAGGATCAAATTCAAGAGGATGAAGAAGCAAATATGGAACTTCTACAAAGTCTCACAGAACTCAAGATAAAGGTGGAAGAAGGAAATAAAATTGAATAGGATATGATAGATCTATTAAGGGTAAGAGAAGCAAAGTGTGAAATATTGGAATAAAAAATTGTCTCTCTAAGGAATGAAGTTGAAAAGACTAAGTTACGACAAGATATAAAGTTAGGGAAATAGAAAGAGGAGTCGAGCTCTCAAGAAATAGAGACATCAAACAAAGATAAGCTCATGACTCATACTAATACTCTGGAAGGAAAAGGCATCAAGAAATAAGAGGGTAAAGAAGAACCATGGACAAGAGTCAATCACAAGAACAACAAAAGAAGAAGCACTCGACCATATTTTCCAAGGCACTCAAACAGGTTACAAAATCTCTTCCATGGCTATTGCTTTTCATGTAACAAATATGGTCATAGAGCTGCACATTGCACTGGTTATGTGAAAAATAATGTTGATAGAAATTTCAATTCTTTTGCACCTCTTATGAATGATGATGTCATATGTTATAAATGCAATAATTTTGGGCACAAGGCTAGATGGTGCAAAATGGTATTTCTTGAGTCAAGTAAAAAGAATACAACTTCAACAATTAGGAGAGAGAGAAAAGAGCATGAGAAAGTTAGATCAATGTTAGTACAAACAACTCTTCATGTTCAAGATAAGGGAAAATAGTGGTTCCTTGATAGTGGTTGTTCTAGTCATATGATAGGAGACAAGAGTAAATTTCTTGTACTCAAAGAAATTGATGGAGGATCAGTAAAATTTGGTGACAATGGATCAAAAAATATATGGAAAAGGAACTTTGAGTTTAGATAATGGAAAAACAAATATGGAGAATGTATTGTATGTCAAGGGGTTGAGGCACAATCTACTAAGTGTAAGCCAACTTTGTGATCAGGGGCACATGGTTACATTTCATCCAAATAGGTGTGAGATCAGAAAGTCTAAAATTGGAAAGCTTATTGCAGATGCAAATAGAACTACAAACAACCTCTACATGCTAAGTGAGATTAAAGGAGAAAAGTGTTTTCTATCACAAGAAGATGAGAGTTGGTTGTGGCATAGAAGAATGGGTCATTTGAACTTTGAAAACATAGTGAAAATAAGCAACAAGCAGGCTGTCAGAGATTTACCCAAGCTAAAAAGGCCACAAAACATAATTTGTGCACAATGTCAGCATGGGAAGCAAACTAGAACAAGTTTCAAGTCAAAAGGATTTATGTCATCTGAGCCATTGAAACTAGTGCACACTGACCTATGTGGTCCTACAAGGACAAAGAGTCTACAAGGTGAAAGTTACTTTATATTATTTATAGATGATTATTCCATAATGATTTGGGTAGCCTTCTTGAAAGAAAAGTTAGAAGCTCTTGAGAAGTTTAAAGCTTTTAAAGAATTAGTGGAAAATGAAATAGGTAGAAGGATTAAGGGTTTAAGATCATATAGAGGAGGAGAATTTACCTCAAATGAATTCATAGACTTTTGTGAACAACATGGGATCAAAAGAGAATATTCAACAACAAGAACTCCTCAACAAAATGGGGTAGTTGAAAGGAAAAATAGGACTATTGAAAATATGGCCAGAGCCATGTTAAATGAGTCTAAGATTTTAGATGGTTTTTGGAAAGAGGTAGTACATACAACAGTGTATATCATCAATAGAGCTCAAGTAAGAGTAAATCATCACAAAACTCCATATGAGCTCTGGAAAGGAAGACCAACCACAGTAAAATATTTCAAAATTTTTGGAAGCAAATGTTACATAAGATGAGAAGAGAAAAATTTGGGTAAGTTTGACTCAAGATGTGATGAAGGTATTTTTCTTGGCTATTCCACTAAGAGCAAAGCCTATAGATGCTATAACAAAAGGACACATACTATTATAGAAAGTATAAATGTAATAGTTGATGAGAAGATAGGGTCAAGAGAACCAGCTCAAGAAATTGTGTATCAAGAAGAAGAAAGTTGCCAAGAAGAGTTAGGTGAAGAATCAGAAGAAGAAGAAGAAACACAAAGACTTTTACCTAAGACTCCATCCAGGTATGTACAGAAAAATCATCCAAGAGATCTAATCATTGGGAATCCAGATGAGAGACAGACAAGGAGGAAGATAATAGCAACAAATGAGCATGCTAATTTCTCTTTGTTATCTAAAATTGAGCCCAAATATTTCAATGAGGCAAGAGAGGATAAATTTTGGATCAAGGCAATGAATGAGGAACTAGATCAAATAGAGAAAAGTGAGACTTGGGAACTTGTCCCATGACCAAAAGGTAAGAATGTGATTGGCACTAAATGGGTATTCAAAAACAAGTTAAATGAAGATGGTCAGGTAGTCAAAAACAAAGCAAGATTAGTATGCAAAGGTTATGCACATGTTGAGGGAATTGATTTTGATGAGACATTTGCTCCAGTTGCATGACTTGAAGCTATAAGAATGTTCTTAGCCTTCTCAAGTTTCAAAAACTTCAAAGTATATCAGATGGATGTTAAATCAGCCTTTCTAAATGGTGTCCTGGAAGAAGAGGTTTACATTGAGCAACCTAAGGGATTCAGCCTAACTGATAAACCAGACTATGTATGCAGATTAAAGAAGGCACTTTATGGACTAAAACAAGCTCCTAGAGCTTGGTATTCAAGATTGGATAAGTACCTTCAAGAATAGGGTTTCAGGAAAGGAATAGTGGATAGTAACTTATACATCAAAAATGAAGGAAATGACTTACTAATTATGGTTGTTTATGTGGATGATATCATTTTTGGAGGTAACAATGATAAGATGTGTCAAAAATTTACAAAGAGCATGTAGAATGAATTTGAGATGTCAATGCTTGGTGAGTTGTCCTTCTTTCTTGGACTTCAGATTTCACAATCAGAGAAAGGTGTATTTCTCTCACAAACCAAGTATATAAAAGAGATGCTAAAGAAATTCAAGTTAGAATATTGCAAACTAGTAAGTACCCCCATGGTTACAGGATGCAAGTTAAGTAAATATGATGAATCTCCTGAGGTAAATCAAAAATTGTACAGATCTATGATTGGCAGCTTACTGTATGTCACAACTACAAGACCAGATATAATGCAGGTAGTGGGACTAGTGGCAAGGTTTCAAGCGGCACCAAAGGAAACACATGTAGTAGCAGTAAAAAGGATTCTCAGGTATTTAAAAGGGACTATGGATTTTGGGCTCTGGTACCCCAAAAGTGACAATTTCACTCTCATAGCATATACAGATGCAGATTGGGTTGGCAACATTGATGATAGAAAAAGCACAAGTGGAGGAGCATTCTTTCTTGGAGATTGTTTAGTCTCTTGGCTAAGCAAGAAATAGGCATCAATATCCTTATCCATAATAGAGGTAGAGTATATTGCAGTAGTTGCTTGTTGTACATAGGTATTATGGATGAAGTAAACTTTAGAGGACTTCAAGATAGAGCATGATCACCCTATCCCCATACTGTGTGATAATACAAGTGCTATAAATATCTCAAAGAATCTAGTGATGCACTCCAGGACCAAGCACATTTCGATCAAATATCATTTTCTGAGAGAGCAGGTGATGGATAAGCAAGTCAGGTTGGAATATGTTACTACAAAGGAGCAGATTGCAGACATCTTCACTAAGCCACTTCCAAAAGAGACTTTTGAGTATCTTAGAGGAAAATTGGGAGTAGTTCTACTCCCACCCCAAAATTAATCACCTCAAGGAGAGGAGGTGGAGAGGGGGCTGAGCTAAGAGTCTTATCTTTAGCCCCAAAGGAGTCCCTTTGCCATTGATGTCAAAGGGGGAGAGATTTGAGTTAGGGGGAGAGCATTCAATCAAGGGGAGTAGTTTCTCAGGGGAGTAGAATTGAAAAAGGTAAAAGGAATGCTTAAAGAAAAAGGGTTGCCATCAATGACAAAGGGGGATATTGTTGGAAATTTGAGCAAGTTTTGTTGTCATTGATGTCAAGAGGTTTGATGTCCAATTTTGTTGTCATTGATGTCAAAAGGTTGATTTTCCAAAAGGCAAGGAAGTTGTTAAAAGGAAAAGGGTATAATATTTATTTTAAATATTATATGCCTAAAGAGGCTAAAAAGGTTGAAGACCCAAGAAAAGAGAAGCAAGTTTAAAAAGAAATAATAATATTATAATATTTGGGAAAAAGGAAGAGGTGAAAAATAACAAGGTCCAAGGAATCATTAAAAATATATATCCCTAACAAGGCCCATTGAGCAGGTTATAAAGGTTAGCAAAGGTTTTAATTTATTTAAATTAAAATATTTTAACCTAAGGTTAAAATTTTAATTTAAATAATTAATGGCGCCAAAGTTTCAAAGTTTAATTTGAATTCAAAATTCGAAAGCAAAGAGGGCCGACGTGTTTCAATGCAAAGGAAAGAGTATTAATAGGAAATAATTTTCATTTCCAAAGGTCTATGCTATTCGAATGCCCAAGTGACAATTGAATTTGTGCGCTACATTTTCGAAAGGGAGAAGATATTTCATAAGGTTTTTAAATAAAGGAAGATAGATGTATTGAAATTCGTGTGGAGCAATAGAAATATTCCAAGGCACCGAGTAGCATAGATGATGGTCAAAGGTGTGGCTAAGGCACTTGTGAAGAGAAGGTCATGGTTTCGAATCCCACACCATTCACTTTTTGTGAAAGAGGAAAGGAGTTTTCATTTTTGCAAAAATTCATTAGAGGTAGCTGTAATTAAGATGCATGGATCTTTGGTTCACATGTGGAAATGTAGCCCAAGCAACAGCCTAGCCTTGGGCCAAGGATTTGTGGTGGCTTAGGTCATGAGTTCAAGTTTGGGCACTATTCGTTGAGACGTGCAAAATATTTTTGGTGACATGGGTCAAAAATAAGTATTTGGTTGTGAGTAAAATAGGTTTTGAAGATATATCTCCATCAAAGCAAAAAGTCTTGGTAATGGCTTGAATGCAGATTTGAGCAAGTCTTGGTAAAGGCTTGAAGATAATTTGAGCAAGTCTTGGTGAAGAATTAAAAGTAGATTTGTACTATGCTTGGGATAAATTTTTGGTGTAGATCTAGGCAGAGTTGATCAAGCTTTGTGTTTAAGCTTGATGTAGATTTGAGGACAGAGATTGGTGTAGATTTGAGGGTAGATTTATGCCAGATTAGAGAAATATTTATGAGCAAATTTGTGCTAGATCAAGGATAGTGTTTAGTGTAGATTTGAGATAGAGATTTAGTAGAGTTTAGAGTAGGCTCTAGATGTGATAGAGTAGAAGACAATAGTCTCTAGTGGATAGATATCCATTAGCCAGGGTAGTGAGGATAGAGGTCTTATGTGGAGAGAGATCCATAAGCCAATGTAGTGGGGCAGAAGTCTTCTAGAAGAGCATCAACCAGAGTAGAGGAGAAAGAGTTCTCCTGTGGATAGATTTCCATAAATTAGAGCAAGGGGATTGGTGTCTCCTTTGGATAGAGGTCCATAAATATTGTAATAGGGAATTTATTCCTAAAATAATTTATTGAGAAAATTTATAAAGAATATTTTCTCTGTGGAGTATCCCACATTGGGTGAACCATGTTAAATCATGTCTCTCATGTGTGTGATGTTTTGTGGAATGCTTATTGCTTTAATATTGCTTATATTATTATATGTATTGAAAAGTAAAAAGTTATATCTTATACTGTTCACCCCCCTCTTAGTATAAGCTCATGTTCTTCAATTTGTTTTATGATAAGTTGAGAATCACCAAATATTTGAATACGCTTAATGATCATAACTATTGCTGATTGGAGATCTAAGATTAAGGCTTCATACTCTATAGTGTTGTTTGTGCATTGGAAGTCGAGTTTGAATGATAAGGGGATAGGTACCACCTATGGTGTATGAAACATGACTCCAACACCTTGACCTTTCATGCACTTAGAGCCATCAAAGAATAATGTGATATCGACATATTCCTTCCAAATGACATCTTATTATTTTTTGGTGACAACAAATATCAAATCATATGGGAGATCAATAATAAAAGTATGATCACTAGGTAGTGGAGCTTCTACAAGTTGATCGGCTATTACCTAACCTTTAATGGAATTTTTGCTAATGAATTCTAAGTCAAATTTAGTAAGGAGAATTATCCATTTAGTGGTATGGGTGTTGTTGTAAGTGTGGGACATCATATAACGTAGAGGATTTTCTCTAGATATGACATAAGTTGTGTGGCTAAGCATGTAATGTCAAAGTTTCTTAGTGGAAAAAACCACTACTAAGCATAGTTTTTCTACATAAGCGTATCTAGTTTCATAGCTTACCAATGTTTGACTAATGTAATAGACCACTTGCTCTTGATTTTACTCATTCTTTTGTGCAAGCATTTTCCCTAATGCAAATTCTATTGCTAAGATATAAAGATAGAAAAGGATCCTCATACAAGGAGGATCTAATACTGGAAGAGAAGCTAGGTATTGCTTAATATCATCAAAGAATTTTTGACATTCATCTATCCAAGATAATGACACCCCATTTTGTAGTAGGTGATTGAATTACCTACATTTGTTAGAAAGTTGCACGATAAAATGACGGATTGATTATATCTTTCCTTGTAAACTATGCAATTCCTTTAAGTTAGTTGGGGGAGGCATATCCATGATGGCCTTGACCTTGTTAGGATCCATCTCAATGCTTCTTTTGTAGACAATGAATCCTAGAAGTTTACCTAAGGTAACACCAAAGACACATTTATTGGGGTTCAAACTTACATTATGCTCTAATAGTCAATAAAAAAATTTCTCCAATACACCAATGTGTTCTTGTTGAGTTTTAGATTTAGTCAAGAGATCATCCATATAGTCTTTGATAATATTATGCATGTAGTCATGGAAAATGTATGTCATGGCATGTTGATAAGTGGAACCTACATTTTTTAGGCAAAAGGGCATCACATTGTAACAAAAATTTCCCTAATGTGTAGTGAATGTTGTTTTGTTTTGGTCATCAGGATTTAATTAAATTTTGTTGTATCCTAAAAAACCATTCATGAGTGAAAGAATTTTGTGGCCAGTGTAGGTATCAACAAGAGTATCAATATTTGGAAGAGGAACATCATCCTTAAGACATGCTTTGTTAAGATCTCAAAATTTAGTGCAAACACGTATTGCCCCGTTAGGATTACGAATGGGTACCATGTTTGAAAGCCACTTAGGATAGTCAATAGGAACTATGAAGTTCATGTCCAAGAGTTTTTGAAGCTCTATTTTTACCAAGAGGGACATGGTAAGGATGTATTCTTCTAAGTTATTGTTTGACTAGCTTAGCATTCGGATGTAAGGTGAGATTATGGATAGCCAAACTAGGTTCAAGACTAGGCATGTCCTTAGAGGACCATGTAAACATACCATTTTTCCTTTTGAGGAGAGCAATTAATTGGTCTTATTCATCGGGTGATAGAATTTTACCAAGCTTGAAAATTTGGGGATTATCTTTGTCTAAAATAAGGTCCACATCGATAGTATCTTCAATAGACATGTGGGAACCTTACTCAAGTTTATGGAGCATAGGAATCATATGAATGTCATCTAAGATATAAAATTCTTGTATCTTATTCTCATATATTTCTTCTTGGAAAACCTCAAGATCTGAAGATGAAGTTGAAGGCAAAGGTGGAGGGGTTTGAGGACTTTAGTTGGTGGAAGGCCTTTAAAATTCCTTGGAAAATAAAAATTTAGAAAAGGATGGAGGTGAGGAAATCCGGTCCATATCAATGAGACTTATGTCAATTGGAATTGGCTTAGTCGGATCATATGGATTACGAAGTGGGGTGAATAAATAAACAGGATTCATGTTGATTTATGGGAAAAGTGGATAAGGTTGGATGGACTGAGTGGAATCTAAGAACTGGTGCTAGGATCTTTGTTAACCTAAAAAATAGCAAGCAACACAAATATTTGCATTTAACTAAATGATATATAAATGCAATGCAAAGAAAATGTTTTTGTTGATTTTTGATTTATTTTGATTTTTTTTTTGGTTTTTTGGTAGTGGTGAAAACCACTAATTTTGTGTTATGTACATATGTTACAAGTTGGATTATTAAATGGCTTAATGGAATGGAGGTGGTGGTTCACCGGTAGGGAAATCTTATTCTTTTTGAAGAAGCAAGTGAAAGATGGGATCATGGATGGGGAAAATTTTATGATAAAATTCATCTTGTTTGGTATTCGAAATGATGGGCTCTGATTCTTCTTTAAATTCATCTAAAATTATTGACATAAGTTTGAATTCTTCATGGATTTCATTGTTAGAATTATCGGGATGGAGGGCTTCTTCTCAAGAAATTATATTAAACCTTTGGAAGGCTTGTTCTAGAGAAGAGGTGGTATAAAGTGGGTGGTATCCTAGACCTGAATGATCACACACCTCTTGATATGGAACATCGATAGGTTGATGTGAAGAACACAAGCTTATACTAAGAGGAGGAGGTGAACAATATAAGACCACTTTTTACTTTTCTTTCCCAATTAATATTTACAATGTATAGATATCAATATCAAAAGCTATAATCAAAGCAATGCACAAATCACCACACATAATAGATATACCAATTTTACATGGTTCACCCATGTGGGCTACTCCATAGAGAAAATATTTCACTACAATTTTCTCAATCAATCTCTTGGGAATCCTTTCCCTATTACAATATTTATGGACCTCTATCCAAAGGAGACACCAATACCCTAATCAAGTTTATGGATCTCTATCCATAGGAGAAATCCTTTCTCCTAAGCTCTGACTGGTGATATTCTAGTAGAACTGTTGCCCCCACTGCTCTGTCTAATGGATCTCTATCCACTGAAGACTCCTGTCCTCATTACCCTAGCCAATGGATCTCTATCCACTTGATATTGTCATCCTCTATACTCTATCACCTTCAAAACTCTATCTCAAATCTACACTAAACATAGTCCTTCAGTCTAGCACAAATTTATCCTTAATATTTGTCCTCTGATATGCACCAAACATAGTAATTCATTCTAGCACAAATATATCCTCAATATCTATCCTATGTTCTATACTAAATATAGTCCTTCTATATAGCACAAATATATCCTTAATATCTATCTCCTATTTTGTACTAAACATAGTCCTTCAATCTAGCACAAATCTATCCTCAATCTATGTCCTCAAGCCTTAACTCAAAGCTTGACACAATCACAAATCAACTCTGTTGGATCTGCCCCAAACCTTAACTCAAGGTTTGAACAAATCAACTCTGCTCACAAGACTTCTCAAAGACTTATCTCAAATATTCCTTGTAATCTTCCATAAAATCTCACACCAATCTATCCTCATGTCCTCTCTAGAACTTTTCCAATCTGCTCAATAATTCCCCACAATAACTTATCCAAATATGCTCTCAATATGTATTGTAAGCTTCCATAAACGGTTACCCAAATTTATCCACAAGTCTTCTCAAAGACTTTCCTCAAATATGCTCAACAAGTCCACACTAGAACTTGTCCAATATCATAGAAACATAATTAGAATTGTTAGAGACTCAATATGCTCTAAACTCATCACAATGCCCAATCACTTTTAATCACTCCCATAGAAACATATAGAGATTTTTTAGAGACTCGATATGTTTTACATTCACCTCAATACTCAATCACTTTCAATCACTCCCTTATAAACATATAGAAAATTGTTACAAAATCAATATGCTTCACATTCACCTCAATAGTCAATCACTTTCAATCACTCTCTTAGAAACATATAGAGAATTTTTAGAGACTCAATATGTTTCACACTCATCAATACTCAATATCTTTCTCAAATCAATTCAGAATATAGAATTTTGTTTCACATAAATTGAACAATCACTTCACACATTCACTTGAATAGGCTTAACCAACTCTACTCAACCAATCGATCAATGAAATGATTTTTGCTCACAAACCATAGTCCAAGCATATGATTACTCACTCAAATATTTCCAACAATGTTGTTATCAACCAATCTCACATAAAAATGATACTCATTTTATTTCCAAACCTTAGTTCAAGTTCTTCACTCAAATCAAACACTTCAACAATAATGCTTGTAAAACAAGGTTATATCAACAACTTTTAATTCTATAAAACCTTGAAGCATTAATTCAAAACACTCTCAACAATGCAAAACAAAAAGTCCTTTTCACTCCAAATTTTCATTCACAATTTTCAACAATCACTCACTACGAATAATATGTCCATACCTTTTTTTGGATGTAGAAGTGCCTTTAGAAAACCTATCTCAATCACAATTTTCTTCTTTCCAATTCCAATGGTTAGACACAACAATATTACTTCAACACTTTCCAAAAATATACCTTGGACATAAAACAATCACAACTTAATTTATGCCTTATTGCTCCCTTTTAAAACAACACTCATCATACCATACATAAAGATAATTTTCTTGATACACCTTATAAACGCCAACTTAAAATAATATCCAACACCATAAAATATCAACCAAAACACCTTACAATATTTTCAAAATATTTGAGCACACAACATTAAAAATTTAATTTTGCAAAAACCCTTATAACTCCTTTAGCAACCTTAAAACCAAGTCCAATATGCAAAAATTAATTTTTAAATTCCCAAACTATATTTTTGAAAATTTTGATGACCAATTTCCAAGCATACCTTATACTTCCCACAAAAGGGGATTCGACGAGATTCGATCTGCGATCTCCTCTAGCCTAAGCACCTTAGCGCTTGGGAGCCCATAGCGTGGGATCATACTACCCATGTGAAGGAAGGTATAGCGCCTTCCTCTTATGCCTTCACTCACCATCTATTCCTCTCAAAACATGCACACTCCTCCTTAATTTGGACACAATGCAATTCATAGACTCAAAATTCTTAAAGCTCGCATTAATTTATGAAGGCATGGTAATATTGGTAGGGTGGGATTTCTCCCTTACATACACAATTTAATTTCTTGTCACATCGACGACGCTTTATTCGAAATCGAATTTTGAATTGTAAATTTGATAACCCACCTTAAGGTTATTTAACCTTAGCTTAAATTACTTTATAATTAATTTATAATTAGTTTTAAACTTCCTTTACATAATATTATAAAATAATATTATAATATTATTTATTTGGGTTTTTTCTTGCATTTTGGACCTCATCTGACTTCTTGGAGCCGGATCTTAAAACTAAAACCGAAAAGGATGCTGCCAAATGAAACTGCCACTGACTGGTGCTAAAATTTCAACATCAATGACCACTCACTCTTGACATCAATGACAACTTATCACTTAAATTTTCCAACAATATCCCCCTTTTTCATTTATGGCAATCCAATTTTTTTTACCAAATTTTGACCTATTTCTTGTTCTGCTCCCCTTGAATTAATGTTTTCTTCTTAAACCAAATATCTCCCCCATTACTCAAATCTCTTCTCCTTTGACATCAATGGCAAAGGGTCACCTTTGGGGCTCGGGGCTAAGAATGAATCTCTTATATTAGTACCTCCTCATCTCCTCTTGAGGTGGTTAATTCTAGGGTGGGAGTATTTCTACTCCCATAAAGCATTGGTATTTACCTTTAACTTCTTTCCTTCTCATTTGGTCCTAATTTCTTTGATTGTTCTTGTTTTTGTTCCTATCCATGTCCATATTCATGTTCCTGTTTATATCCATATCCATATTCCTATTCCTGTTCCTATTCCTATTCATATCCATGTTCCTATTTATGTTCATGTTCCTATTCCTATTGCTATTCCTATAACTGCTTGGTTATGTAATGTTTGCTCTACACTACTTTGTTGTATGTCCATAATTGTTGCACTTATAACACTAAATTTTATGATTCCTTGGAGGTGCAAATATCTTGAACTTCCTCCTGGTGAGGCTATATCCTTTCCTATCACTAACCCTAAAATTTATTGCCTTGTGACCAAATTTATTACAAGAGTAGCAATACCCTTGAAAAAGTTATCTGTTTCTAAAACTTTCATATTCATGTATTTCATGTGTCCTGCATTGTGTAGTCTTGTGCCCAAACCTATGACATGAGAAGCATCATCCATTGAAGAAACCTTGCCTTGATACCATTGGTATCTTAGTATTTTCTACCCTATCATATTTCTTGTTCTATTTGTTCCTTATTCATGCATTGTTATTTTCCTTGTTAAAATTTCTATTATCCAAATTATCCTTAGAAGTCTCACTCTCTCTTTTACTCTCTTATTTTGAAGCTTCTTCTTCTTTGGTGCTTGATCTTGACTCTCATTTTTCTGCTTCCTATTTCCCTTGTTCTTCTTCAAAACTAAGTCTTGTTTTGGTGATTGATGATATTTGTGCATTGATAATCTTGTCCAAAGTCTTTGAGTTTTTATCAACCTTGTGTAGATTGTCCTTAGAGCCTTTTACTTCCATCCTTAGTGAAACTATCTCATGTTCTAATATTTCACACTCTAGATCTTTTATCTTTAATTTTTTGGCCATACCTTCTTCAATTTTTCTTACCTCTTAAACCTTGATTTTGAAGTTGGTGAGTTCTTGTAGAAACTTTGCTTTTGCTTTATCATCTTCTTGGTCTTGAACCCTTAATTCTAAGTTCTCCCTTATTAATTATTTGAGATCAACACTAAGTCTTTTACATTCTTTCTCTTTTACCTTTGAATGTTCAACCATATATTTGTCATCTCTCCTTGCCTTTTCAACCTTAACTTTAAAGTTAGAGAGATCTTGTATAAGCTTTATCTTATATTTCTCATCCTTTTGTATTTTATCCTTTAAACCTAAGTTCTCCTTTTTCAACTCAAGAAGTTCCTCTTCTTTTTATTTTTCTAAATTTCTCTCTTTTATTTTATATTCAATAGGAGCATTTTATTCTACAACTGAAAGTAGATTTTTTTCTTCATACCTATTTTGACTATCCTTGTTATATTTTTTTGAACCATCCTCTAAGACTTCAGTTCTAAAAATATTATATTCATCTTCACCGCTACTACAACCATTGCAATAACTTATATCATGACCAAGTTGACCACAAAAAAAACATTATTCACCTTCTTATGAACAATGAGCTACAAGGTGACCTATCTTCCTACATCTGATACAAAAATTTATCAATATGGTTATCTCTCAACTGCTTGATTCATCTCTTGAATCCATTTCTATTCTTTCTCCCAAAACAACAATATAAAATTCATCTTCCTTTTATTTCATGACCATGTGTGTTCTTTTCTTCTTATGTCTCATGGTTCTACCTTTGCCTTTATTTACCATTTATATTCTTGTAATATCTTCCTTCAATTTGTTAAACCTTTTTTGAAGGAAACAAATATGATACCAATTGAAGAACACAAGCTTATACCAAGAGGGGGGTGAACAGTATAATACCAATTTTTAATTTTCTTTTCCAATCAATATTATGTAATGTATACATAGCAATATCAATAGTAGTAATCAAAGCAATGCACACATCACCACACACAATAGAGAAACCAATTTTACGTGGCTCATATAATGTGGGATACTCCACAAAAAAAATATTTCACTAAAATTTTCTCAATCAATATCTTGGGAATCCTTTCCCTGTTACAATATTTATGGACCTCTATACAAAGGAGACACCAATACCCTAATCAAGTTCATGGATATATATCCACAGGATAACTCCTTTCTCCTAAGATTTGAATGGTGATATTTTAGTAGAACTTTTACCCCCATTGCTCTGGCTAATGGATCTCTATCCATTGAAGACTCCTATCATCATTGCCCTAGATAATGGATCTCTATCCATTGGAGACTATCATTCTATATACTCTATCACCTTCAAAGCTCTATCTCAAATCTTCAGTAAACATAGTCCTTCAGTCTAGCAAAAATTTTTCCTCAATCTTTGTCCTCTGATATGCACTAAAAATAGTCCTTCGATCTAGCACAAATATATCCTCAATCTCCGTCATATGTTTTGTACTAAACACAGTCCTTCAGTATAGCATAAATCTATCCTTAATATCTATCCTCTATTTTGTACTAAATGCAGTCCTTCGGTCTAGCACAAATCTATCCTCAATATTGATCCTTAAGCCTTAAATCAAATCTTGACACAATCATAAATCAACTCTGCTGGATCTACCCCAAACCTTAACTCAAGGTTTAAAAAAATCAACTATGCTCACAAGCCTTATCAAAGACTTGTCTCAAATCTACCTTGTAAGCTTCAAAAAAATCTCACACCAATCTATCCTCAAGTCCTCTCTAGAACTTGTCCAATCTACTCAATAAGTCCCCACAACTTGCCCTTCGATCTAGCACAAATATGTCCTCAATATTTTTTCTATGTTCTGTACTAAACATAGTCCTTCAGTATAGCACAAATCTGTCCTCAATATCTATCCTCTATTATGTACTAAATGCAGTCCTTCGGTATAGCACAAATCTATCCTCAATATCGATCCTCAAGCCTTAAATCAAAGCTTGACACAATCACAAATCAACTCTGTTGGATCTACCCAACCTTAACTCAAGATTTGAACAAATCAACTATGCTGACAAGCCTTCTCAAAGACTTGTCTCAAATCTACCTTGTAAGCTTCAAAAAAATCTCACACCAATCTATCCTCAAGTCCTCTCTAGAACTTGTCCAATCTGCTCAATAAGTCCCCACAAAAACTTATCCAAATCTGTTCTCAATCTATATTGTAAGCTTCCATAAAATCCTATCCAAATATTTCCACAAGTCTTCTCAAATACTATCCTCAAATCTGCTCAAAAATTCCACACTAGAACTTGTCCAGTTTCATAGAAACATAAAGAGAATTGTTAAAGACTCAATATGCTCTACACTCATCACAATGCTCAATCACTTTCAATCACTCTCTTAGAAACATATAGAGAATTTTTAGAGACTCAATATGCTTCACATTCACCTCAATACTCAATCACTTTCAATCACTCTCTTAGAAACATATAGAGAATTTTTAGAGACTTAATATGCTTCACATTCACCTCAATACTCAATCACTTTCAATCACTCTCTTAGAAACATATAGAGAATTGTTAGAGACTTAATATGTTTCACACTCATAAATACTCAATCTCTTTCTCAAATCAATTCATAATATTGAATAATTTGTTTCACAGAACTTGAAAAATCACTTCACACATTCACTTGACTAGGCTTAACCAACTCTACTCAACCAATCACTCAATAAAATGATGCTTGCTCACAAATCCTAGTCCAAGCATATGAATACTCACTCAAATATTTCCAAAAATGCTTTATCAACCAATCTCACATAACAATGATAATCATGTTCTTTCCAAACCTTAGTTCAAGTTCTTCACTCAACAACTCACTTCAACAATAATTCTTATAAGACAATCTTCACATAACAATGATACTCATGTTCTTTGAAAACCCTAGTTCAAGTTCTTCACTCAACTCAAACACTTCAACAAAAATGCTTATAAAACAAGGTTTTATCAACAAATATTAATTATAGAAAATATTGAAGCATTAATTCAAAACACTCTCAACAATGCAAACCAAACAATCATTTTCACTCCAACTTTTCATTCACATTTTTCAACAATCACTCACTAGGAAGAAGTGCCTTTAGAAAACCTGTCTCAATCACAATTTTCTTCTTTCCAATTCCAATGGTTAGACACAACAATATTCCTTCAACACTTTTCAAAAATATTCCTTGGACATAAATCATTCACAACTTAATTTTATGCCTTATTGCTCCCTTTTAAAACAACACTCATCATACCATACATAAAGATAATTTCCTTGATACACCTTATACACTCCAACTTAAAATAATATCCAACACCATAAAATATCAACCAAAACACCTTACAATATTTTCAAAATATTTGAGAACACAACATTAAAAATTTAATTTTGCAAAAACCCTTATAACTCCTTTAGCAACCATAAAACCAATTTAATTATGCAAAAATTAAATTTTAAATGCCCAAACTATATTTCTGAAAATTTTGGTGACCAGTTTCCAAGCATACCTTATACTTCCCACAAAAGGGGATTCGACAAGATTGTTTCGCCGTCTCATCTAACCTAAGTGCCTTAGCACTTGGGAGCCCACCGCATTGGATACTACTGACCACATGAAGGAAGGTATAACGCCTTCCTCTTATGCCTTCACTCACCATCTATTCCTCTTGAAATGTGCACACTCCTCCTTGCTTTGGATGCAGCGCAATTTGTAGACTCACAATTCTTAAAGCTCGCATTAATTTTCGAAGGCATGGTCAGTTTGGTAGGGTGGGATTTCCCCCCTTATACACGATTTAATTTCTCCTCACGTCGGTGGTGCTTTATTCGAAATCAAATTTTAAATTGTAAATTTGATAACCCACCTTAGGATTATTTAACCTTAGCTTAAATTAGTTTATAATTACTAATTAAATTAATTAATAATTAATTTAAATAACTTTATAAGTTAAGTAAATTAACTAATAAATTAATTTAAAATTAATTTATAATTAATTTATAATTAATTTTAAACTTCCTTTGCATAATATTATAAAAGAATATTATGATATTATTTATTTGGGTTTTTTCTTGCACTTTGGACCTCATCTGAATTCCTGGAGCCAGATCTTGAAACTAAAACTGAAATGGATGCTGCCAACTAAAACTACTATCGATAGGTGCTAAAATTTCAACATCAGTTACCACTCACTCTTGACATAAATGACAACTTATCACTCAAAATTTCCAAAAATATCCCCCTTTGTTATTGATGGCAACCCAAATTATTTTTACCAAATTTTGACCTTTTTTTTGTTTTGCTCCCCTTGGGAAACTGCTCCCATGACTCAATGCTTTCTTCTTAAACCAAATATCTCCACCTTACTCAAATATCTCCCCCTTTGACATCAATTGCAAAGGGTCACCTTTGGGGCTCGGGACTAAGAATGAATCTCTTAGCTTAGCCCCTCCCCCACCTCCTCTTGAGGTCGTTAATTCTAAGGTGGGAGTATTTCTACTCTCAGCAAGAACTAGTATTTACCTTTATATTCTTTCCTTCTCATTTGGTCTTTCTAATTTCTTTGACTGTTCCTATTTCTATTCCTATTCATGTCCATATTCCTGTTCCTATTTATATCCATATCCATATTCCTATTCTTGTTCTTGTTCCTGTTCCTATCCATGTTCCTGTTGATGTTGTTGTTCCTATTCCTACTTGGTTCTGGAATGTATTCTCTACACCACTTTTTTGTTTGTCCATAATTTTTGTACTTATAAAACTAAATGTTGTGATTCCTTGGAGGTGGAAATATCTTGAACTTCCTCCTGGTGAGGCCATATTATTTACTATCATTAACCCTGCAATTTACTACCTAGTGACCGAACTGAATACAAGAGTAGAAATAACCTTGAATTTTTTTTATGTTTATAAAACTTCCATATTCCTATATTTCATGTGTCCTACAATGTGTAGCCTTATGCCCAAACCTATGACATTAGAAGCATCATCCATTGAAGAAACCTTGCCTTGATCCCATTGGTCTCTTAGTCTCTTCTACCTTGTCCTATTTTTTTTTTCCATATATTCCTTATTCATGCATTGTTCCTTTCTTGTTGAACTTTATATTGTCCAAATTATCCTTAGAAGTCTCAATCTCTCTTTTAATCTCTTCATTTGAAGCTTCTTCTTCTTTGGTGCTTGAGCTTGACTCTCCTTTTTTTGCTTCCTATTTCCCTAGTTTTTCTTCAAAACTAAGTCTTGTTTTGGTGAATAATGATCTTTGTGCATTGATAATCCTATCCAAAGTCTTTGAGTTTTTCCCAACCTTATGTATCTTGTAGTTATCTCTTGTTCTAATATTTCACACTCTAGATCTTTTATATTTAACATTTTGGCCATACCTTCTTCAATTTTTCTTACCTTTTCAGCCTTGATTTTGGAGTTGGTGAGTTCCTGTAGAAATTTTTCTTTTTATTTCTCATCTTCTTGGGATTGAACCATTAATTATGAGTTCTCACTTATTAATTATTTGAGATCAACACTAAGTCTTTTACCTTTGACTGTTCAACCATATATTTTTCAGCTCTCCTTACCTTTTCAACCTTAACTTTCAAGTCAGAGAGATCTTGTAGAAGCTTTGTCTTATATTTCTCATCCTATTGTATTTGAGCCTGTAAACCTAAGTTATATTTTTTCAACTAAACAAGTTCCTTAAGAGTAGCTTCTTAATTTTTTTTTTTTAAACTTCTCTCTTTTATTTTATCTTCAATGGGAGAATTTTCTTCTATTGCTGAAAGTAGAGTTTTTTCTTCATATATGTTTTGACTATCCCTGTTATCTTTTTATGAACCATCCTCTAAGAATTTAGTTATGAAAATATCATCTTCATATTCACCACTAATAAAACCATTGCAATAACATACATCATGACCGATTTGACCACAAAAAATATTCTTCACATTCTTGTGAACAATGAGCTGCAAGGTGACCTGTCTTTCTACATCTAGTGCAAAAATTTATCAATCTGGTTATCTCTCCACTGCTTGATTCATATATTGAATCTATTTCCATTATTCATACCAAAACATTAATATTAAATTCTTATTCCTTTTATTTAATGACCATGTGTGTTCTTTTCTTCTTGTGTTTCATGGTTCTGCCTTTGTATTTCTTTGCCATTTATGTTCTTGTAAGATCTTCCTTCAAGATGTTAAACCTTTTTTGAAGAAACCAACTCTGATACCAATTGAAGAACACAAGCTTATATTGAGAGGGGGGTGAACAATATAAGACCACTTTTTAATTTTATTTCCCAATAAATATTATGCAATGTATAGATAACAATATCAAAAGTAGTAATCAAAGCAATGCATAAATCACCACACATAATAGAGACACCAATTTTATGTGGTTCACCCCATGTGGGCTACTTTACAGAGAAAATATTTTACTAAAATTTTCTCAATCAATATCTTGGAAATCCTTTCCCTATTACAATGTTTATGGACCTATGTCCAAATGAGACACCAATCCCCTAATCAAGTTTATAGATATCTATCCATAGGAGGACTCCTTTATCCTAAGCTTTGACTAGTGATATTCTAGTAGAACTGTTGCCCCCACTACTTTAGCTAATGGATACCTATCCAATGAAGACTCCTATCCTCATTGCCCTAGATAATGGATCTCTATCCATTGGAGACTGTCATCCTCTATACTCTATCACCTTCAAAGCTCTATCTCAAATCTGTACTAAACATAGTCCTTCGATCTAGCACAAATATATCCTCAATATCTATCCTCTGATATGCACTAAACACAATCCTTCGATCTAGCACAAATCTTTCCTCAATCTCTATCCTCTATTTTGTACTAAACATAGTCCTTCGATATAGCACAAATATATCCTCAATATTTGTCCTATATTCTATACTAAATATAGTGCTTCGGTCTAGCACAAATATATCCTCAATATCTATCCTCAAGCCTTAACTTAAAGCTTGACACAATCATAAATCAACTCTGCTGGATCTACCCCAAATATTAACTCAAGGTTTGAAAAAATAAATTTTTCTCACAAGCCTTCTCAAAGACTTGTCTCAACTCTTGACATCAATGACAACTTATCACTCAAAATTTCCAACATGATGTACTCCCTATTCATGAAATACTAGGCCATGACCTTGCCAATTGACTATGTGGAAATATTGAGATGGAAATGATAACACGTTTGGAGTGGTTGCAAGTGTTGGTTCTTTGGGTTCCTCTAGGGGTGCTAGAGTTGATGAAGAATCAATCCCCCCATATATAAAATTTATGCTATTTAGAGTTGAACCCATGTTATATAATGCTTCTATGGCTAAATGTGGGTCACTTAGGTGACCAAAATCCTTAGCCTTAGGAATGGTGAGGGGTGTGATGGTGATGTCTTGAACCACATATTCACCAATACTAGGATTAGTGAGGTGGACTTCAACTTGGTATGACATGGAAGGACTATGGTTAGGTGATGGATCGAGAAGTGGTGAAGATGGAGATGTTTCACAATTCATCAAATTGACTTGTGAAACATTAGGTGATGGTTATGGATTGGATTGGGAAGATTTTTGAATGGATGATGATTATGTGGATGGCAATGATATTGATAATGTGGATTTATTGTGAACGCATTTGCATGTAGTCAATGATGAAGATGATGGGGGTGTCGAAGCTTGATGAAGGTTGGTGATAGGGAGATCCTCAAGAATAGGATATCTTGATGAGGAAATTGGTGATGTGGTATATGGATTGATTTATGGTGAAAGGAAAAGGTTAATGGAAGGAAGCATGGAATCATAAGGATTTAAAATGAAATTGCAATACTTAAACGGCTTGATGTTTGTCGGTATGTAATGTACTTGTCCCTCATGAACATATTTCAAACATTGATGCAAAATGGAAGGGACACATCTCATTTTACTCATCCAAGGTATTCCAAGGAGTACATTGTATGCTATGGATCCTTCCAAAATGTGAAACATGGTGTGTAATTTTTTGACCCTTACTTTAATGGGTAAAAAAATAGTGCTAACTGTGGAACACAAAGCATCATTAAATTCTTTGAGGGTAAATGATGACTTGGTGATATGATATGGAGGAAGGTTCAAATGATGAAGGGCATATGTGGTGATGATATTGATAGAGGAAATGGTATCAATTAGGACTCTTTTAAAAGGCTTCTTGTCAATTAAAGCCATGATATGCAATGGAGGGTATACTGATTTTGATGAGATTGGTTTAATATTCAAGTTAGAAAGTGATGGAAGGCTCCATGCATATTTGGATGCTCCCCAAAAATTTGTTAAAGGTATTAGGATATTGATATTACAATTCTATGGATTTCACAATATCCATTAATGTCTCACGATGTGGGGGAGATTGTTGAATCAACTCATGAATTGACAACTTGGCGGAAGATATTTTTAGACTTGTAGTTAACTAGTTACTCAATGAGATGATTGGTCAAGGTGGATGATTTATGGGTGGATTTGGAGGATTTTATTGGCTAGGGATATGGATAGGTGATGAAGGATTGGGGGAAAATTGGATGGGAGGCAATGTTGGAGCTTGTGACACACTTGCTTGAGGTGGTTGCATTACATTTTTTTGATTTCTTCTTTGACCTCTAGTGACCACATGGATGGCCCCTACAAACCCTTGGTATTGTTGGACATGACTTACTTGATTAGGAGGATTTTTGGTGCTATCCCCTCCTATATTTTGTTGTGCCTCCTCATGATGAGGAAGTGGTGTTTAAAATATATCAAGGTTTTAA
This sequence comes from Wollemia nobilis, assembly GCA_028583015.1. Lineage (NCBI taxonomy): Eukaryota > Viridiplantae > Streptophyta > Pinopsida > Araucariales > Araucariaceae > Wollemia > Wollemia nobilis. Next base: position 4,687,899 of record JAQPPZ010017079.1, on the reverse strand, counting down.
TTTTGTTGAGCAAGGGGATTATCAAGCTTGATTACCCCTAAGTTAATAAGGTCTTGCACTATGTCTTTAAATGAATGGAAATTGTTAATGTCATTCCAATTTTATCTATGATAAGGAAAAAATAGATATTCCTAATAGTTCTTAATTTGTTTGGTAGGATCATCAGGTCTGATTTTGGGTAAAGAAAGCTTGTTCATGTCATACAACCTTCGAAAAAGGGAAGCATATGACTTGGCTAAGGGGGTGTATTGGAAATTTTGTTAGACATACTATCGCTAGGGATGGTTTTCCACAATTGGCATTGTGTTCTACATGGCTTGAGTTTTTGAAGGTACCGCATGATAGGAAATTTGTTGTGGTGTTTGTTGCATGGATTGTTGTTGAGCCATTACCAACTGGATCATGACCACTTGATTAACTTGATTGGATGAAGTAGTCTATGTTTATTTTGGTTGGCTAGAATAGTTGCTTTTATTTTGGCCCTTATTTTACCATTATTTATTTTTAGGCTTAATTATGTCTTCTTGGATTTTGATTTCCTCAATGACACTAGCCTGAGATAAAGATTATTCAAATGATTGATAAGTTCATATTTGAAGCATCCTAGAGATAGGTTTTAAACAAATCTTGGTGAATAGCTTAATTAGCTCATCCATTATTAAGGTGAATGGCAATTTAGTGATGACAACCCTCCAACGGTTTCTAAAATCATAGATAGATTCATCATCATGTTGTCTTCAAGCATAGACATCAGACAATGAGATCTTATTTTAAAATTTAAGATGAAATGCTCAAATAATTGGTCAATCAATTGCTCAAAAGTATAAATACTATGGGTGGGTAGTTTATTATACCATTCTATTGCATTTCCTCCTAATGTTTGAGGAAAATTTTAGAGCATGAGAGTATTTTCATTTTGAATTCTAAAACAAGCATGTACAAATGTGCTCACATGTTCATTGGGATCAGTTCCATTGAATTTGTCAAACTTAGGTACCATGAAATATGTTGGATATGGTAGTGATGGTACCAAAGGATGAATGGGTTGATTGATCAATTGATGTACAGTTGCATTTTGATTTGTCAAACCAGGAGTATGTTGCATCAATTGATCTATCTATTTTTGCATGGCCTTAATTTGAGGGTCTTTCTTAGGAATGTGAAAGCCCTGAATTACTTGATGATTTTATGGTGGAGTGGAGATTTTTTTTGGAGTGACTAAGTTATGGTGATATTGGTAATTATGGCTAGGTGAATGCAATGGAAATTGATGAATGGGAGACTGATGATGAAAATATGGAGATCTATGGAATGAGGTTGATGTATGACGGTTATGGCTAGGTTGGCCAATGGGAATAGGCTAGGTGATAGTATGGCTTAGTGGAGGAACAGGGATAGAAACCATAGAATACTGTGGTGCCCATGATGGACCCTCGTTAACAAGGATAGTCTAAGTATAGTTTGGTAAATATTTAGGGTTCATATATACTTGCTGTTGTATAAGCAAATTTTTTAGGTCTTACCATACCTCATTAATATCTCTATCATAAAGTGAGGGTATGGAGGTGGATGGCATGGAATATGTGGCTTAGGAATAATTTACACTAGGTATGGCAACTTATGAGGTTAAAACTTGTGAAACGACATTTACATGTGCTTCATACAAGGAGTTGGTGTAAGTGGAAGTGTATGAAGTGCTAGGAGCACATGAGGGTTGAGGAATGGACATATTGGAGGAAGATTCAATTGATGCCTCAAAAAGAGGGTTGGTGTACACTTGGGTGAAGTTGGATGATGGATAGGAATAAATAGGCTCCTATTGTAGAGTAGGGTCCTATCTAGGTGGATTGGGGATGGACTATATGACATAACTAGAAGACTTAATGAGAGCTTCTAGTCTTGCCATGTCTATATGGGTAATGTGGTGGTTTATGGTAAGGGAGGTTGACTCCTCTTAGGGCATGGCCATATGAAAGGCTATGGATGGAAAAGAATTTGAGGGACCTACAGACAAATCTACCTATGTCACATTCAGGGAATCTACCACAGAAGTGGTTGGGAAGGTGGATGTTTATCTTGATTTAATGCTTGCTTTTATTTTCATGTTAATACCATAAAGTAAATAAATCAAAATATAGATTATGCAGTAAAACGAAACACCTAATTTAAATTTCAAAATAAAAAAAAAATAACCAATGCTAAGTTTGTTTAACACGCATGTCTTACCTTGTTCATTGGTTATATCCTTTTAATGTGCATTCATTTCCTTAGGTTTCAATATTGTGTGTTTCAAATGTAATAATTTGAATTAATCAAAAGAAATATAGAAACTATGGCTAAGCTGGGGCAACGAGATTCTTGTTGGTGATGAAATCCAACAAGTTTTCTTGGGGGTGACCTATGGTTTCTAAGGGCAAAAATTGGTGGATGGAGATGAATGCCACCATCATCAAATCTTAAGCAATGGCTGGTGATGAAATCCAACCACTACTATTGAATGTGAATCATGCAGTGTGTGGTTATTTTTAAAGTTTATTATTTTCTATTGTGGTCAAACAATGTTAGAAATATAACCACTTTTGTTGGTCTAAATCACAAGCCACTGTTCACAATACCAGTTTCTCCAAAGGATATAGAGTACACCGCTTAAGACCCACTCTAAACATCTGGGGGATTCATCTATTACTCAACATGGAATCACCCAAGTATAGGGATAATCTTGGTATATGAATAAAGTTCCTACTTAGACAACAAAAAATAGATATCTCTAACCCTAATAATGCAAACTAACTATGAAATTTTTATTTACATCCAATCAGAATGCAGTATTAATTTTTTTTACATAGCAAAAAATCAGAAACTTCAAAAACATATATGTGAATGGATGTAAATGGTTAATATAAATACTAAAAAATATTCTAATATGAATTTTATTTTCCATATTAATTAGTGAAGTTTTTATCTCAAAAACTTAAAAAATACATAAAACAACCAAAAAATGTAAATAAAAAACTAGGATTTAGTTAGTGGACTTACAAATGGCCTACGTATCTATCCTAGATCTCTGTAAATCACCCTTGGGTATTTATGAAATAAAATTGGGCATTTATAGATGGCCTCCAGGCATCGTTGGGCATTTCGTGCACCTTCTGCAACTTCCTACAACTTTTAGAAACCCTAGATCCAACGAAATCTATAAAATTTGTGCTCTTGAAAATATTGCAAGATGACAAAAAATAGAAAGTAAATTAGTAAGGCAAATCATAAAAAAAAACCCTTAGGTGGTCCCACCGTGATCTCCATTTGAAGATACAAAAATGCAACACCAAAAAATGCTAAATTAATTGAACATAAAGAACCCAAAATTGCACAATAAATGATCTTATATTAATGGAGGGAGCCTAAAAAATCCATTGTTACAATGGGGATCTTAAATAATTTTGATACAAATTTAAAATGGCTAGGGTTCTCTAAAACAATAGCAAATAATTATAGTGGTGTCTTCAGGCATGTCCTTGCTCCCAATAGAATTGAGTGGGCTTCTTGATATCTAATTCTAGGCCACTCCAGCTTAAGAAGTTGTCCAATGATGATGTAGTACCTTTAGATCTATACACAATGACACAAAAAACTTATTAGTAATACATATTAGGGCTCCATAATGTAAGGCCCTATATAAGAAATAGTAAAACCCTAACTATATATTGCAAAATAGAGTGAACAAGAATGAAAGTGCATAAATGAAATAACAGTAAGTTTATCTTACATACTTGTTATCTTTTGATCTGTAAGATTTATTGTAGTTGATTAGCATAATGATGTCCTAGCATCACCCAAAGGCTAGTAGGTCCTATAAAAAATTATGTAAAATGCTTACGAGCATTCAAAAACTATAGGAAATGCTTGTGGGTGCTTAGGACTGGCAAGGAAACACCCAGAGTTGCTTGGCAGCTGAGGGGAAGCACCCAGAGGTGCTTGATGGTGACAAAAAATCCCCAAATATGTTTGAAAAATGAGGAAGGATTTTATAGAAGTAGATCCAATGAGGGAAATATATGGCAATGGATATGGTGGTTACGACGAACGAATATGGAGGTAAAAGTACTCAAATACTCTAAGGAATCTTAGGGAATTTAAGAACTTGGAATCAACACTTAGGCCAAAAAAACTTAGGGATTGAGCCATCAAAATGGTTTCTATTTGTAATCCAACCTAGGGCATGCTAGGGTTTCAACGACACTAATCATGTGGTTGAGATAAAAGCACATCGAAGGGTGGATATTAAATTTAGGGTATGACATGGATTGATGTAAATGGATAGATAGGATTAAATGAAATTGGATGGCTGGTATTAATCCATTTATATGAATATATATATATATAATATAAAATATAAAATATAATATATAAATATTAATATTTAAATATATATAAAATAAATATATATAAATATATGAATAGTGTGCAAAAAATGAAGAGAAAGCATGGATGGAGAAAAAATGGCTAGGTTTTGGTGTCTATAGATATCAACCAAGAAATGATTCAATATGGTTTTGGAGGACTCTGGCTGGAGAATAATACTCTATTATTAGAGGAGGAGATCAAGAAGAATGTGGCTTCAATTATCCAAGATGAATCTAAGGTAGATGCTTGGGAGGAGCCAATTGATCAAGAATAGGTCTCTCAGATGATAATAGATTTAACCAGGCTTAGGGATTTGATGGAGGACCTGGTGAACAAGGGAAGCTTTGTAACCTATGAGGATACCTTTGAGTTGGAGTTTATTCATAAACATCTTAAGAAGACTTCCAACCCTTCTGAGGTAGTTTGGAGTCAATATTTGCAGACTCTAAAATTGATGATTCAACTATTTGGGACTAACATTGAGCAAAAGGATAAACAACAAGACTCACCAGAAGAGGAGGAAGCTGACCAAGAGTAGGAAGGCAATGATGAGTAAGAAGCTAGGTAGGAGGAAGAATCAGATAGGGTTGCTAAATACCCTCAAGAGGCACAAGTGTAGAGTTTCTAATTTTAAACATTTTTGTATTCATGTAAAAAGTGTTGTATATTATTTTTGATCCTGACACTGTCAGAGGATAATAATAAAAGCATGAAGCAAAAGAGCAAAAAATGAATATTTCATGAAGATATTTTGATCATTTTGGTTGGGCTTATAATGGAGAGCATAGCTCTATTTTTGCTTGACATAGAGCAATTTTTAGTCGAAAGGAGTGGTGAATATCATTATTTCCAGTATGATATCCATATGAGCCTTTACCCTCTAAATGTATTCACAAAATTTTAAAGAGGGTAATGATCATATAGAAATTATTCTATGAAGCATTGCTCATGAACTAGATTTTTTGACTCCTAATTCCCAATGGATAAGGCTCTGAGTTTGTTGGTTTTGTGAGCAAATCCACTCAGGAGGTGCCATAATGTAGGCCAAAAATGACCACATCCTTAGAAATTTTTTGAAAATATTTTCTAAGGCATGAAGATGCTCCTAGTCGCTCAAAACATAGTGTATTTTCAAATGGTCTAGTGCAAGATGTTCCATGCTACTAGGAGAGCAGCCAAATTTGCATTGCAACCACTTAGACAGAGTGAAATAAGACATATTTTTCTAAGGTAGTGAATATGTTCCCAATCGATCAACACTTAGTGTATTTTGTAGCGGTACAACACATATTTTCCCAACCACTCAACACTTAGTGGATTTTCCAGTGGCACAACGCAGATGTTCCACACCATTGTCAATTCAGATCAAAATTGTCATCAAAATTATTTGAAGAGTGACCTAACACACATTGTCCAAATGCACACAAATAAGTGGCTAATTTTTGATGTGTTCCACATCATTGAGGTCCACGTTCATTTTAGAGCAGATCAGAACACATGCTCCATGTCACTGGTCAAAGAGGTCAAGATGCCCAAAATAGAACATAAGGGAGTGGTACAGTGCATTCTCTTACAAAACATCATTTTACACTCTTTATTGAGCAACCTGGTGACATGCTCTATTCTACGATCAAATTTGGTCAAAAATCAAAGGAGTAGATTTCAAGGAGCGGGCTACGAACAAAGTGTTCTACATTGTGAACGCAAAAGTGAATTAAATTGATCTAAGAATACAAGGTAGTGGACTGGTGACATGCTCTATTATGCTCAGATTATAGTGTATTTCTTGATGTCCTCCACACTGCTGGTCAAAATGGTCAATTCAATACATAAGCTTCTTCGAAGAGTGGTTTAGCAACATGTTCCATGCTGCTCATCTCCAAGCATTGCTAAGATTTAATTGTAGCTATTCATGGGTGAATCAATGGTTAAGCTTATGCTAACATTTTATTAAGGATACAAAAGTGAGGTCTTTGTATATGAGAACCAGTTAATTTAAATAGGAAGGTGAAGTGTCCATGGAGCCAAGAATGAATAACTGGGGTAGTTGTAGATCGACAACTAGATTAAGTTCCCAAGAAAGATAGATGGCTTAGATCTAGAATCTAACAGCCATGAACCTAACTACCATTACAGAGCGAGCAAGTTGTAAAGTTGAACTACTATGGTGAGAGACAACGTATGGATTTCCTAAAATTCAAAGGTGAATGAAATAATGCCACTGTAACATTTTGATTATTTGGCATGGTTTTATCCTTGTAATGTTCCATATTTTTTTACTATAAAAACTATTAATAGAGATTGAACCCTCAATTTTTGAGGATGAATCTAGAGTGTTTGCTTTTCCTACTATGTAACATCTTTTGCAAATCAATAGAAGAAGAATTACTTGGATTTTTGACTTGGAAACTGGTGTCTTAGATATTGCTTTTGAGAGATTCAAGTTGTGAACTGCTATTTTTTCAATGTTGCTATGGTTAGTTTACTCTACTGATATTGAATTACTAGCTTTAGAGCAATTGAAATCTCTTCATAATTGAATCTATGCCCGTAAGAAGTTATTTTATGTAAAATATAGATACTAATATTATTTTGCTAGATTGGATTATTAGTATTGTGGATATTGAAATAACTTCTTAGAGTATGTCTCTATTTCATGTTTTCTTGATGAAGATACCTTTGTTTTCTAGGTGTTGTTAATATAAAGTGTGGGATGAAAAAAAGTTTGAGCTCTAATCTAAATAAAAAAAGGACCTGGATTGAGTTCTTAGGGGAGGGTTTTGATGATGCAGAAGGGTTTTTTTAGAGGTGGAGGGATGACAGTGGGTGGGAAGGCTAGTTTTTGAGAGCACGAGAGTGCCAGTAGGTCGAACCAGGGGCATGGTAGGGTGGAGGGAGGGCAAGAAAATTCTGGGGATGCCGAGGATCCACCAAAAAATGGGGATATGGACCTCAAAAGTTATATGCTCTGGCAACGGCTTCTGAAACCCTAAGTGGGCTCTCCACCAAGGAGCTATTTCCGTCTGGGAATGAGTTGGACATCCTGACAAAAATTCTCTCAAGCTTTGTGGAATTCAAAAAATTTACCCTCATCGATAAGTTTATTGGTGGTCATCCCGACATGGAGACCATCTGCAAGTGGGCGTTTGGAAAATGGTGAACCTCTGGTCACTTGGAGCTGGATGCCCTAACCTGGGGCTTTTTTGTGATTAGACTGAGCAACAGGGAGGACTACTATAAAATCCTGGCTGGAGGGCCTTGGTTCTTGGTCCATAGGAGTCTCTTTCTAAGGAAGTGAGGTTTGGACTTTAACCCCGATACCCAAAATATCAACATTGCTTCAATATGGGTTAGGCTCCCAAGTCTCCCCCTTTTTGACTGGCATGAAAATGTAATCAGAGGAATTGCTCGATCCATCGAGGAGTTGGTCACTATAGACCCTCCCACCAGGGCTCGAACAAGATTTGTCCAAGCTCGGTTCTATGTTTTGGCGGACTTGGAGACAGACCTCCCTTCCTACATTACTCTATGGTCTGAGGGTTATTTTCTACACAAGCAAGCTATTGTTTATGAAAACAGACTAGCTTTCTACCCCAGTGTAGTTCTCAAGGGCATCTTCAGTCCAATTGTCCTCTTCAAAAGTTGGGGAAGAAGAAGCGGGATCCCTGCAACCCTCTAGAGCATGGTGAAGGTCAGACAAAGCACCCTGTTGTGAAAGACCATGAATCTCCAGGTCCATCAAGAGACCATCTCAAATCCTCATTACCAGATGAGGAAATCACCATTCAACCAGACTCTGAGCTGTGCGGTGGAAACTCCCAACTAGGAGCATAGGGGGAAAAGGAATAGCCCCCCCCTTATCACCACACTGGTAGATTTTCTCAAAATTTTTGATTAGCACTCTCCCGAGGCACAAAAGATATTGGAATATTACCTGTTGGGAAGAAGAGGTTACTAGCCTGGTAATATTAGCCCTCAAATTACGAGGAGTCGAATGCAAGGGGTGGATTTTGGTGGTAATAGGAAGCAGGGCCGTCCCCCCAACAAGGAAAAGAGAGACAAGGAAACTACGGATGATGTTGCAAATGGCACCCAACGATTGCTATTTCAGGATGAGTATGATTCTTTGATGGGTGACGTGCTTATCCCAAAACCTCCCCTCCAGTAGGTAAATGGAGGTAGGAAGAACCTCAAACCGTACAGATGAAAGTCATCCTGGATGTGAGAACCTGCGGTGGGAATGACGAGCGGGCTCATGGTTCTTTGGGACCGAAAGAGTGTTGAGGGCAGCTTCTTTTCATCTTCCAATAGGACTTTGAACTTTTTGTTTCAGTCCCAAGCCCTCATTTTTTCTTGGATCCTATTCATCGTGTTTGCTTCAAATTCTACCTCGGAGAAAGTAGAAATGTGGAAAGTTATTTCCCTGATAAGGGAGATTTTTTATAGTTTTCTTGGCTATATTTTTTTTCTTTCCAATGGTCCAATTTTTATATTGGCCATAATTTCTAGGATAATCAAGCAAAAATGCCTCCTTGTAGCCCTCGAGCAATTAGCAGATTTTTGTTTTTTTTGCATACAGGTTTATTCATCCAGCCAAGAGGCACGAAGCACCATTTAGCAAGGCTGATTTTGTATATAAGGTTTTGGGATCCTCTATAAAATCCCACTGTTAATCTATTATAATAATTACCAAAAAAAAATATAAAGTGTGGGACACTAGAAATGATTTGTTGAAAGGTATTTTCTATGGATGCCTATGCTGTTAGCTCTATTCGGACACTATTTCAATCATAATTTATTAATCCTAAATCCCTTTCTAACCCTATATATTAAACAATTACTAAAATTAATTGAGTCAACACCCTGCTAGTTGAAAATGAACCAACCTACTCTGGAGGTTGGGTTAGAGCAATATTTAACCCATCTAATGTTGTGTTTTGAGTTGTGACTAGTGGGTGCTTGGTCTTCTTGTTTTGTTTGAACGACAACCCCTTTCCTAGCAAAGCCTCATATTTTCCTTGGAACTATTTTATTCACTTTTTAAACCATATAATAACCATATTTTTGGTTGGCAAATTTGATACCAAACATAGAAATTAGAACCTTGATTTTACTTATTGTGGAATTCAACTTCAGATCTATACATATATAAAATGGGATGTCTCTTGGTTGTCTCAAGGGACTCTTGATATTTCACATTATCTTTAGATTCTTTAAGTGTTCAACTTCTCCAACCTCTTGTGAGGTGTAACAATATAATAATAAATAATGTAATAGTGACATTATTTGTGAAGAACCAAAATAAATTAATTTATATATTCGAATAGATGGCTTGGTTCCACTATATCTAAATGACTTGTTTGACATGCTCTTTCACTTACACGACCTATATTGACTTCTATACAAATTTCTTCTCCTATTATATGAACCTATAGATAAATTGTACTATGAACTTCTCTAATTAGATGACCTCCTTGTTACCTCAAAATTTGTGTCCCTTCATCATGATATCCCTCTCCTTGCTTTAGATAACACTCCTTATGGTCCATATAATGTTGCTCAAGCTTTGGGTGACCCTTTCTAGCCCTTACGTGAAGTAACTCATCTTGTGCAAGTTTATCCTTTATATCCCTCCATTTCTTCGCACGTCCATAACTTCCAACATGCAAAAAAACCATAGTTGGTTTTTATATCAAGAGTTTAGAATTGTATCTCCCTCCTTGGTAACCATGTTTCTCTAATACAGACATATCACTAAAGACAAACTTAGAATTTTTGGGTTTTTGAACAAGAAATTTTAGCAAAACCTTATTTTTAATGATACCTTGGTGTGCTCTTGCTCTAACACTCTAGCTATAACACTCTAGTATAAACCTATATTTTTTAGCTTCTTTGAACTTCTCCATCATCCTTGAATTCTATGTGAAATATGGTTTGATAACCTAATAGACATCCCAATACATGCCATAGGTCATCCTAGTTGGTTCAATTTTAGCTAATTGGTGTGCTTCCATTCAAATCATTCCTCTTCCTCATATTTGTGCATGATAATGAGAAAGAGATATTTAACTCTTTTTATAAGATGATAGAGGTAGAGGGACATTTGGATTGCAAGTCGAATGTGCCTCTCCACTCCCTTAACTACCACTTTAATACTAGTAATTAATCTGCTTACAATTTCTCATTCCATACATAGTTTTTGTCTTATGTGGATTCATATATTTGTTCCTCCTTGTGTATGATGATATTGTTGGAAAATGTATGTGCCCTATCATAAATTGCACTAAAACTTTTTCCTAGATGACCTAGGTGGCTAGATGACCTACTTGGACATCTTGATGACCTAGTCTATCTTTAGTTTGAACAACCTAGGGGGCCAAAAAACCTTATTGGTCATCCATATGACTATCCCTTGTCCTCTTGGACCATCATGAATTCCACCATTCTCATGTATTTTTTCAAAAAACCACACTTATTCTCCTAAAAAATTGACTTCATATCAAACTCTAGATGGCTCATCATATTTCTTAGATGACTACATGTTCTTTAGATTATCCAACATCATCTTCCTTCTAAAAATGGGCTATAGAAAGCTTTGCATGACTATTGAACTATTACAATCTATCTTTGGATGACCTAGGGTGTTTGTTTGATGGCTTAGGAGTAGTTTGAATATTAGAAAAACTTAGATGGCCTAGAGAGGGTCTAGAAAACCCTCCCTTTGGGATAGATGATCAAAGGGTTATTTGAGACATATTATCCATGCTATAATATTAGGGTCCTGTTGGCATTTTTGCTACATTGTTTTTGTTGTCGAGGTTCAAGCAAAAGAATGCTAAAATTGTGAAGACACTTAACACATTTTGTGAAAAAGCAAAGGTGTCACATTTTTGTGACCTGTCGCGATTTCACGGCATATGTACCATACAAAAGCTAAGCTCAAAAGTTGTCACGAAATAGTGACCATCACATTTTCACGGGGTCCAAACCAAAAAGGTGTAAGCATGGAAATTTGTCGCGATATCGTGACATGTCATGATATCGTGACCTATCACAATTTTGCGGTGCTGAATGCAGAAAAGGGCTAAGTCAAGAAAGTGTCGTGATATCGTGACATGTCGCATTTTCATGACTTGTCGCGTTATCGTGGTCAACGCAGTCAATGACAGCAAGGGGGTAAGGTTGTCACGATATCATGACATGTTGGAGTTTCACGGTCAACACGATCAACAGAAGCACTAAAATGAAGCTATCACGATATCATGACATGTCACAAAATCGCAACTTGCAGTGACCATAGAGCAAAACAAGAGAAAGTGTCATGAAATCATGAAATAAGGAAGCAATGGAGCAATGTGATGAAAAACTTCATGATATCACGATAGAAAAGAAAGCAAAGGGAAAATGGTATGGAATGTCATGATATCGCGACATGTCGTGTTTTCACGAGGCAGAAGCAAGGAGGCAGCCAGATTGTATAGAATGTCACAATTTTGCGACATGTTCCATTTTCGTGAGGCGAAAGGTAGAAATAAGGAGAACATAGAAACCTGTCATGATTTCGTGACATGTTGAAGATGAGAGAACTTGTTATAATCACAATGAAACTGAGAGGGGGGGTGAATCAGTGTGTTCTTTAAAAACTTAAAAGCAATTTAGACTTTTAAATAAACAACAGCAGATTAAAACAGAAATAATAAAAGTACTAAGAGCATCACACATAACACGGCATTTTAACGAGGTTCACCGATGTGGCTACTCCTCAAAAAGGACTGCTTGGACTACCATCCAAATCCAGTCAAATGCAAAGCTCCAACTTTACATAATCATTCACCAGCACCAACTGGTAAGAGGCACCAACCCCTAAGTTTTATCTGCTACAACAGAATGGAGCACCAACTCCAATTTTTCCAGCACCAAGCTGGAAAGAGGCACCAACCCCTTTTTCAAGCTACAACTTGAAGATAATAATAAAAATTGCAGAATGTAAACTTTCACCTCAATTATCACGATCTGCTATTTTTCTACGATCTGCTGCTTGTCGGCATTCGACTACTGCTGTGAAAAATGATTCGCACTTTTTCAACCACTCCTCTATATCTCTCCGCGTTCTCTGCTGCAACTTCACAGAAATATCACTTCTACAGCCCGACTACTTGTCATTTCACACTCGAAACACGACTTACGCATACCGCGTTCTTATCTTCTCTTCGCACCACTCACACTCTTTGCCCCGAACTTCATTCACATATATCACATCACGCCCACCTTTTAAACTCGAAGAACCCTTGCTTTTATAGAAGAAATTTTAGAGGCAAACCCTAGAAGAACGTTGGTGAGAAACCCTAGAATTTGTCAGCTGCCAAACCCTAAAATCCATCGGCCCAGATTTAACTTTGTCGGCCTCAAACTCTTCTCCACCTTCGTTACCTTCCTGTAGCTTATTGCCGTGAAATAGTAACACGTCGGCCCTTTTTAATTTAATTTAATATTCTAATTTAAATTTTTAATAAAATAAAAATTTAAACTAAATATTTAAAATTAAATATCTTCAACACAGGGGCATCTTTTTCAACAAAACGAAGAGCCAACTTGGGTTTTAAGAAAAACCCATTTCAAGTCTGTTATCCATTGCATCCTTGGATCTGACTGCCTGTGTTGACAACAATGACAATCCTTCTTGCTCAACAATCTCCCCCTTTGGAATTGTTGGCAACACTTGTATACATTTTTGTAACTCTTCTCCCCCTTTGTCAATAATACCAAAGGGCTGCTGCAGACTCTCCCTGTGTCCATCCTCAATCTTCTCAAGCACAGTTTGACTCCCCCTGAGTCCATCCTCACACTTCTCAAGCACAATTTGACTCCCCACGAGTCCATCCTCAAACACTCAAGTGCTCCCCCTGAGAAGGTGATCCCTGTAGCTAGTCACTTCTTAGGAAGTGTGACTACTCCTAATTTGCTTCGAAGATACTCAAATACTTCCTTGGGCAAAGGTTTTGTAAAAATGTCTACTACTGCTTCGTAGTTGGGACATAGTCCAATCCGACTTCTCCTTCTGCAACTTTGTCTTTCAAGAAATGATACCTTATAGCAATATGCTTTGTCCGTGAGTGCATTCTTTGGATTCTTAGAAATGTTGATTGCCTTTGGTGTTGTCACACTTTCCTGATATTGGTTCACTAAAATTAATACCAAGATCTTTCAAGGTCTGTTTCATCCACAAAACTTGTGTGCAACATGTTGCTTGCTTGCAATATACTCTGCCTCGGATTGTAGATAAAGACAACGACTCTTGCTTCTTCTTGTGCCATGCAACCAATCTGTCCCCCAAATAGAATGCTCCTCCACTGGTACTCTTCCTGTCATCAACACATCCAGCCCAATCTGCATCTGAATATGATATAAGAGTGAAATCTTTGCCTCTTGGATACCACAATCCATACTCCATGGTGCCTTTGAGATACCGAAAAATCCTTTTAACTACTGTTACATGAGTCTCTTTGGGATGGCATCGAAATCTGGCTACCATGCACACTGCACTGCAAAATATCGAGTCCAGTTGCGGTTAAATATAGTAAGCTTCCTATCATTGATCTATACATGGTTTGATCTACAGGTGGAGATTTGTCTTCTTTACTTAACTTACGACTTTGTTGTCATGGGAGTCTTGGTGGCTTACTATCCTCCATAGTGAACTTCTTTAACATCTCTTTCACATATTTGATTTGGGAAATGAATATACCTTTCTCATTCCGATTAACTTTGTAGTCCCAAAAAATAAGGCAGGTTCACCAATCATTGACATTTCAAATTCATTATGCATCTTGTTTGCTAGGTCTTTACAAGATTCATCTTTGTTGCTACCAAATATGATGTCATCCACATAGACAACAAGAACAATGAGATGCCCATCTTCTGTTTTCACATACAGATTGTTGTCCACTAAACCTTTCTTGAATCCCTGTTGAGAGAGATAATTATCTAGCCTAGCATACCATGCCCGTGGTGCTTGTTTTAATCCATACAGTGCCTTCTTTAATCTGCAGACAAGGTTAGGATCTTCACTGATTTGAAAGCCATCAGGTTGTTCAATATAGACTTCTTCTTCAAGTTTCCCATTTAAAAATGCAGATTTAACATCCATCGATAAACTCCGAAGTTCTTGTAAGCTGCTAGTGCCAAAAACATCCTAATAGCTTCTAATCTAGCTACTGGTGCGAAAGTCTCTTCAAAGTCAATCCCTTCGACTCTGTGCATAGCCTTTGCAAACCGGTCTTGCTTTATTTCTAATGACCTGACCGTTTTCATTTAACTTGTTGCGAAATATCCATTTAGTGCCGATTACATTCTTGTTTGCAGGTCTAGGTACTAACTCCCAAGTTCTGTTCTTTTCAATCTGATCTAACTCTTCATTTATTGCCTTCATCCAGTTGTCATCTTTGCTTGCTTCATCTATGTTTTTGGGCTCAATTTTGGATAAAAGAGAGTAATTACTTATTACTTTCTTTCTTGTCTGAATGCCAGCTGTGGGATCTCCAATTATTTGGTTTCTAGGATGATTTTTCTGCCAATTGCCCATTCTGAATTTTTTGTTTTCTTGTACCTCTGAGCCATCCGATAAGTTATCTGCATCAGCCGTATCTGTATTTTTTGTGTCATGTACTTCATCTCCTTCAATGACTTCTTCGTAGATTGGATAGTTTTCTTGAAAATTAACTATTTGTTTCCTCCCTTCATCGAATTTAACGTCTGCACTGTCCACAATTTTCTTGAGTCTCTTGTTGTAGCATTTGTAAGCTTTGTTGTGTGGAGAATAACCAACAAACACACCTTCATCTGCTCTATCTTCAAACTTTCCAAGATTGTCATCTGTTTTTTTGATGTAGCACTTGCAGCCAAATACTTTGAGATGTTTTGTTGTTGCTTTCCTACCAAACCACGGCTCATACGGAGTTTTGCATTCATGAGTTCTTAACATATACATTACGAATGTATCTTCTTGTGTGAGCTGCTTCTTTCCAGAATCTATCTGCTATTTTGCTTTCTGCCGGCATGGTGCGTGCCATTTCCTGAATTTTCGTTACGTTTTTTTTTTTTTTTTCTCCACAATTTTGTGAGGAGTTAAGTCTGCTGAATATTGTCTCCCGATGCCATATTTTTCACAGTATTCTAAAAATTCATTCGAAATAAATTCTCCTCCTCTGTCTGACCGCAAGCATTTAATCCTTTTCCCTGTTTCATTCTCTACCAGTGTATCGAAAGTTATGAACATTTCAAAGGCTTCGATTTATCTTTTAAGAAGAATATCCAAGTCATTACGGAAAAATCATCAATGCACGAGCATAAAGTACTTGTCGCCGTTTATGCTTTGAGTCCTCATGGGTCCGCATAAGTCCGTGTGAATAAGTTCCAAAGGCACTGCTAGTGTGATGTTCTTTTGTTTTAAACGAAACTACGGTGCATTTACCCTTCGGACATGAAGCACACATACTATTTGCAGGTTTTTTAATGATTGGAATATCTCTCATTGCTTGTTTAGCGCTAACTCTTACCAGATTATCAAAACTTATGTGTCCAAGCCTCTTATGCCACAACCAGTTCTCTTCTTCTTGTCCCATGAAACACATACCTTCTGAAAATTTTGATAGTGTGTACAGATTGCCAGACGTCCTTGAGCCGGTTGCTATTAATTTCCCGTTCTTTGTTTTTCGACTTCACAACCACCGCTTCTTGAACACCACTTCATGTCCTTTGTCACGAGATCTGACTCACACTTAACGAGGTTATGTTTCGGACCATCCACATATAGAACTTCTTCGACTTGATTTTCCCTTCACTTATTTTGACCGATCCTTTACCTATTATTTTGGCTCCATCATTATTGCCGAACTTCACGGAACCACCCTCATATTTATGAAGATTTTCAAATTTTTGTCTATCACTGTCATATGACTTGAGCGACCACTATCAAGAATCCACGGTACATATTTATTACGAGCTCTAAAGCGATCTGCACTATTAAGGATTCTGTTTCTTTCTGAGTTGTTTCTTTTGTTTCCATTATGTCTTAACTATGTTGTTGGGTTCTAGTGAGATTTTCCCTTTTCAGAATTTTGCATATATCCTTCAGAAGAACTACTATTGTGTTTTGCCTTATATGGTTGAGTTCTTCTTTTACGAGGTTGAAATGAAACAGGACATACTACGGCAATTTATGGCAATATGCCCAAAGTTGTGACACTTAAAGCACTCTCTTGCATAATTCATTAAAGGAGCAAACGCATTTCTACTAGTGAAACTTCTTGGACCTATATTGTATTTGCAGTCGGCAATTTTATGCCCATAATTATTACATTTAAAACAAAAACCATAGAAATAATGAGTAAATCTGAAAGATGGTCTTGGCCAGGTTGTTCTTTGGAGCCTTGGATCTTCTATTCTTTTGATGTGTGACCTTAGTAAAGCCATCATTGTCATTGTCATTTCAGGTCCGGCATTATATCTTTCTTTTGCTCGATTCGTTTTACTTTCCACGACTTGTTTCTTGTCTTTGCTCTTTTCACTTTCAACATTGCTTGTTTTTGGTTCAGTTGATGATTCTCCTTTAGTAAAGCCGAGACCAAATTTGATTCCTGTGGATCTTTGATCACTCAGAATTTTGTCTAGTTTCATCGAGCTTTCTTCACGTTTTAGATGACAGTTGATTTTTCGATCCGGCTCTTGTATTTGTATTCGGAGACTCACATTTTCTTCTTCCAATTTGCGGCGGTGGTCTATCTTCATAGAAACTCTGTATTTCCAGATCTTCGGACATTTTCTTGTATTCTTGGGTCTGTGTTTTTAAGCTGGCAATAATGTCGTTTGCATCCTTAAGTTTCCTTGTCAATTTTTCATTCTTCTTTTTCTCTAATTCCCATTCCATAAAAGCAGACACTAGCTCACCCTCTAAATCAACTTCAGCCTCAACTTCTTCAACTTCAGAGTTCATCCCCTCTATGTTCTCCGATTCGTCTATTTCAAACGCCATAAAAAGAGCCTCACCTGTTCCTTCTTCAGAGTCTTCATTGGGGCTTGTCCTCTCGAAGATTCTACATTTTGGGAGATAAAGCTTTTCTTATTAAACTTACCTTTTCTGAAATTTGATTTCTTCCTCCATTCTCCTCTTTCTTGATCTCTGAGTTTCTTCACCTTTGTTTTTGTCATTGAAAGGACATTTGGTAGCAAAGTGTCCAATGCCTCCACATCTGAAACATTTAAGAGGTAGCATTCCTTTGTATTTTCCTTTTCCTTTCTTTAGCTTTCTTACAAAATTTGCTTCCATTATATCTGAATCATTTTCTTCTTCAGATTCATGTTTTGTGCTTTTGCCTTTTTGAGCTTTGAAGGCTGCTTCTCTATATGTGGGATTAGACTTTCCTATTCTCATTTCAAAAGCAGTCAAGGACCCATGCATCTCATCCATACTAAAATGATTTAAGTCTTTGGCTTCTTCTATGGCGAGAGACTTTAGAATCAAATCTAGGAGGAAGTGATCTCAATACCTTTTTCACAATAGCAGCATCGGTTAATTCTTCGCCAAGACCTCCGATTGAATTTGTGATCCCATTGACTCTTTGCATGAAAGTCTCTATGTTCTCATCATTGTCCATCTTTAAAGATTCGTATTGAGCTCGGTGTGCTTGAAGTTTAGCCTCCTTGATCCTGTCATCTCCTTCATGAATTTTCTCTAGTTTATCCCTGATCTCTTTTGTTGATTCACAACTTATGACTTTGACTAGCTCATTGTCAATTAGTCCACACATAATAGCATTTCTTGCTTTTGAATCATATTCAAATGCCTTTTTACCTACGAGTGTCTGTTGGAGCGGTGGCAGGAGCTTTGTAACCATTGACTACCGCACCCCAGATGTCAAAGCCCAACGCATTGAGATAAGTCTGCATTCTAATTTTCCAGAACGCATAGTTTGTCCCATCAAACATTGGCGCTTTGTTCGAAGAGAATCCTTCACCACTTGCCATTGTGTAAATTCCAAGATCACCTTAGCTGTTTAAGCCTCTTCGAGTACTTGGCTCCGATACCAATTGTTATAATCACAATGACATCTGAGAGGGGGGTGAATCAGTGTGTTCTTTAAAAACTTAAAAGCAATTTAGACTTTTAAATAAATAGCAACAGATTAAAATAGAAATAATAAAAGTACTAAGAGCATCACACATAACACGACATTTTAACGAGGTTCACCGATGTGGCTACTCCTCAAAAAGGATTGCTTGGACTACCATCCAAATCCAGTCAAATGCAAAGCTCCAACTTTACATAATCATTCACCAGCACCAACTGGTAAGAGGCACCAACCCCTAAGTTTTATCTGCTACAACAGAATGGAGCACCAACTCCAATTTTTCCAGCACCAACTGGAAAGAGGCACCAACCCCTTTTTCAAGCTACAACTTGAAGATAATAATAAAAATTGCGAGAATGTAAACTTTCACCTCAATTATCACGATCTACTATTTTTTTGCGATCTGCTGCTTGTCGGCATTCGACTGCTGCTGTGAAAAATGATTCACACTTTTTCAACCACTCCTCTATATCTCTCCGCGTTCTCTGCTGCAACTTCACAGAAATATCACTTCTACAACCAGCACACTGTCATTTCACACTCGGAACACGACTTCTGCATACCGCGTTCTTATCTTCTCTTCGCACCACTCACCTCTGCTGCACCCGAACTTCATACACATATATCACATCACGCTGCACCTTTTAAACTCGAAGAACCCTTGCTTTTATAGAAGAAATTTTAGAGGCAAACCCTAGAAGAACGTTGACTGAGAAACCCTAGAATTTGTCAGCTGCCAAACCCTAAAATCCGTCGGCCCAGATTTAACTTTGTCGGCCTCAAACTCTTCTCCACCTTCGTTACCTTCTTGTAGCTTATTGCCGCGAAATAGTAACACGTCGGCCCTTTTTAATTTAATTTAATATTCTAATTTAAATTTTTAATAAAATAAAAATTTAAACTAAATATTTAAAATTAAATATCTTCAACTCCAGGGCATCTTTTTCAACAAAGCGAAGAGCCAACTTGGGTTTTAAGAAAAATCCATTTCAAGTCTGTTATCCACTGCATCCTTGGATCTGACTGCCTGTGTTGACAACAATGACAATCCTTCTTTCTCAACAGAACCAAATGAAAAAATCGTTGCGATATCGTGACATGTCGCATTTTTGTGACCTGTTGCGTTTTTGCAGGTTGAAAGCTGAACCGTACAAAGAAAATGAAAAACGTCGTGATATCGGGACATGTCGCATTTTCGTGATCTATCGCGTTTTCACGGGTAAGGAGGCAAAGACAGCACAAGAGAAAAATGTCACGATTTTGTGACATGTTCCATTTTCACGACTGGTGGCAGAGAGAGAAGGCAGCAAGGTAAAAGTGTCGTGATATCATGACCTGTTGCATTTTTGTGACCTGTCTCTTTTTTGCGATAGAAGCAACAACAAAGGCCCAATACAATTCTATTGCATTTTTATTAAGGATTGCATAGGAGAATGTGTAGAGGAGATGAGGATCAATTAAAGGCTCTCCAATAGTTTTCAGATCATGGTCAAAGAAGTGGTTCCAATATTAAATTTTGTTGATTACCGAGGTGTGCAAGATGGAAGAACCTGAGGCAGTTTTTGATGCCACCAAAATTAAAGACACCTCCAATATTCAAAGTGCTTGTTCGTGATCTCTTACAGCTTTCATATTCCCTTGATAATGGTCATTTAACGAAGAAGTATAGGCCCTTATTTCTATTTCATTTTTTGTTGTGATCCATTAAAAGCAAGCACTGTCATTTCTCCGAGGCAGATTAAGGGGATTGTTCTTCAAAATTTGCTTCATGTATTGAATGCTGTAATATGAAAGGAAGAGGACAGACCTCTATAAATACCAATGTAAAACTCAAGTAAAGGGAGGAGGATCTTGTTGCAAAAATGGATATAGAAATCCTAAATGCAATTGCTTTTGTTCTTAGTGTCTTCTGGAGTTGGTGATCTAAATTATTGTGTATGTTTGTCTTTCTATGTGATTTACTTCTATGTAGTCCAGTGTAATATCAGTTAAATTTTGCTATGTTGAATTTGGCTATATTGGCATTTGAATGTTTGAAGTTTATTTAGAATCAAACTCATGACTAATGCGTGATCTAATTTCTATATATGTATTCTAAGAGTCAGTTGTTGTTGAGCTTTAGTATATAGTTGAAGTTATTGCTGTTCAAGGTTGTTCTCCCCATTAACGATTGGATTTAGCCATATTACCTGTCTCTTTCCGTAGTTTCCCATTTCTTTTCACATATTTTTGATTTCTTTCCTGCAAATCTAGTCTTCAACAGAATAGAATTTAGTAATGGAACCAGCCCTCTCTGGAGATTTGTCCAGGAGACATTTCTTTCTCTCAACCTTTCAATGTTGGCCAGGTCTACGGTGCATAAACATAGAAAATCCTTTCCTATGGCAGATTCGTGACCAACAGTTTTTGGCACGCTCGATGGGACAAATTGTTTCTGTCTCAGAAATATCCACATATTTGGATAGCCCAAAGGAATCAAGATTTTTGATGAACTGTCTTGACCTCAAAAGCGAAGATTGTAAGTTCATATGGTGACTCTGCTAAGCTAAAGATTCGAATTTCTTGATCGTAGATGCATTTTCAAGCAACCGAAGATACCCCAGAGGAATCAAGGTTTGGTGAGCATTTTTGACCTTACAAGTGGAGGAAAGAATGTTCACTTGGTGACTTTGACTTGGCGACAACCATGATCTTGCAAACCACTGCTATAATGGCAAGGGTATGCTGTCCTAGATGGGATGATCCTGGCCCTCTGAATCTCTAAATTCTGCATGAGATTCCCAAAAGTGCCTTGAAAGCTCTAACAAAATACAATGGCACCAAGGGAATGGCCCGAGAGCATATTGACGATGTTGCTGCTTTAGCGACCCTCCATGATATAATTCATGAAAATGTCATGATTAGACTTCTGGTCTTGTCTCTGGAAGGAAGGGTGTTGTAGTGGTACAGATTTCTTGGGTGTAAAAGCATCTGCTCATGGGATGATTTAGCGAGAGCGCTCATTACAACATTTGATGGCTCTCAAGATCCCTTCCAAATTTTTATGCATCTCTCCACCATCACGAGAACACCTCAGGAGAGCATCACAGATTTCAACGTTCGATTCTATAGAACTTGGAAGATAATTTCAAGGGAGATCCAACCAACACCCGCCCAAGCTCACCTCTTTTATGTTCAAGCTTTCCATTCGGACATAAGTCTCCTCTTGCTGCAATCAAGTGAACGTAGATTACCTCAAATATTTGAGGAAGCATTACAAGCGGAGCACCTTTTGCTCCTATCAGGAAAATTATCATGGGGAGAAACTCCATTACTTTCTTTGGTAGTTCCTGCTCCTATCTATGCCACGTAGTATTCATCATGGCCGACTCATACTGTGCAGAGACCTGAAATGTAGTTGTGTGGAACTCAAGAGGCAGGTTTTGTCCAAGGCCAACGATGGGCATATGCAAGCACTGTCCTAGCAATAAATAATATGATTGCTTGCAGTTTCCATCAGGAGATGGGCCAAGTAGAGGAATAGGTTCAAGTGTCAGAACCTGAGCATAAAGAGGGCATAATTTTGCACAGCATGCAAGTATTCAACTAGAACCCGTTAAGCATGCCTCATCAAAAGGTTGAGCCTGAGGAGATATTGGAAGCAGATTTATCATTAGAAAGGTTCTATGATCACACCAACGGATTAGAGGAGCCTGTGTTCAGCCCATAGCCAGTGGAGTCTTCAAAGTGGTGGTATTGGTTCCAACCACTACAATCAGTACCTAAAGAAAGCCCCCATGTGGCAAACCTCTTTGCCACATTATTCATCAATAGCACAGGTACTAGTAAGAATGATAACTTGTCACATTGCACTTTGTTTGCACCATGGAGAACTTTGGGAAGAAGCTAACCAAACTTCAAAGATCAACTAAAGTATGATCAGATCTAGTCTGGACATTACAGGTTCAATGGATAGACACCCAAAGCTGGGTTTGTGGTGGCGGCATGCCAATCATGTCACAAACTTTTGTAAATATTGTACATAGCAAAAAAGAGAAAAAAAAAAAGTATTGTGGATTTTATCTGTCAACTTCGGCTCTTTTTGCATGCGAGCCTGCAGGTACGTTTGTTTATTTCTTTTCCTCTTCCTTCCCAGCAGATAGTGGTTTTTCCTCTCTACTTCTTCTTTCCACTTCCTTACTTCATTCCCTTCTTCTCCTACTCCTTCTGCAATTACTCAAGCCACTGCTGTTGTTTCTACTCACCCCTATGATGTTCCCATTTCTACTTTCCCTTTCTTCTAGTCCTTTGTCTTGTGAGTACTTCGTCACAACCACAGTTCCTACTATCATCTCCATTCCATCCACTTCCATTTCATTATATGTTTCATAGCATCCCAGTAGTTGGTAGCACGGTAGCACCCTGTTGTTGTATCTACTGCTTCTATTCCTCCATATTTATTCATTCACCATCCCCGTTCCATGGCCTATGCATCCGCAGGTCATCCCTCCATTCATTTCCATTTTTGTATCTCAGGTGCTTTTCACTACTGCCCTGGAGATATTTGCACAGCACCTGGTCCTTACCCAGCTCATCCGAGCTAGGCAAAGTGCAGTAGTTCTAAAGAAATAAAGGAAGTTCTACTATTCCACACATTTATGTTGACGATCCTATTTTTTAGTGCTGAGTACCAGCAAGAGTTTATTGCAGCAATCTATAGAGATGTCTAGTATCACCCAACACTTACTTTCCTACTTCTCTAGCTTCTTGACTCTGTTGCCCAATGGATAAAGGCCTGAGATTTGTGCATACAACAGAACTGTATACCCCACGAGCTGCCAAGAATATTGGCATTTTTGCCACATTGTTTTTGTTGTCGAGGTTCAAGCAAAAGAATGCTAAAATTGTGAAGACACTTAACACATTTTGTGAAAAAGCAAAGGTGTCATGTTTTCATGACCTGTCACGATTTTGTGACATGTCGCAAATTCGTGACCCATCGCGTTTTCGTGGCATCCATACCATACAAAAGCTAAGCTCAAAAGTTGTCGCAAAATCATGACCGTCGCATTTTTGCGGGGTCCAAACCAAAAAGGTGTAAGCATGGAAATTTGTTGTGATATCGCGACATGTCATGATATTGCGACCTGTCACAGTTTCGCGACATCGAATGCGAAAAAGGGCTAAGTCAAGAAAGTGTCACGATATCGCGACATGTCACATTTTCACGACCTGTCACGTTATCGCGGTCAACGACAGCAAGGGGGAAAGGTTGTCACGATATCATTACATTTTGGAGTCTAGCGGTCAACACGGTCAACGAAAGCACTAAAATGAAGTTGTCGCGATATCGTGACATGTTGCAAAATCATGACATGTAGTGACCATAGAGCAGAACAAGAGAAAGTGTCGTGAAATTGTGACATAAGGCAGCAATGGAGCAGTGTGATGAAAAACGTCGTGATATCATGACAGAAAAGTAAGCAAGGGAAAATGGTACGAAATGTCATGATACCGTGACATGTCACATTTTTGCGAGGTGGAAGTAAGGAGGCGGCCAGATTGTACGAAATGTTGTGATTTCATGACATGTTCTATTTTTGCGAGGCAGAAGGCAGAAATAAGGAGAACATAGAAATCTGTCATGATTTCGTGACGTGTTGAAGATGAGAGAACCAAATGAAAAAACCATCATGATATTGCGACATGTCGCATTTTCGTGACCTATTGCATTTTTGTGGGTTCAAAGCTGAACCATACAAAGCAAATGAAAAATGTCACGATATCGTGACATGTCGCATTTTCGTGACCTATCATGTTTTTGTGGGTAAGAAGGAGGCAAAGACAACATAAGAGAAACATGTCACGATTTCACGACATGTTCCATTTTTGCGACTGGTGGCGGAGATAGAAGGCAACAAGGTAAAAGTGTTGCGATATCGCAACCTGTCGCATTTTCATGACCTATCTCGTTTTCGTGACAGAAGCAACAACAAAGGCCCAATACAATTCTATTGCATTTTTCTTAAGGATTGCATAGGAGAACGTGTAGAGGAGATAAGGATCAATTAAAGGCTCTCCAACGATTTTTAGATTGTGGTCAAAGAAGTGGTTCCAAGATTAAATGTTGCTGATTACCGAGGTGTGCAAGATGGAAGAACCTAAGGCATTTTTTGATGCCGCTAGAATTAAAGATGCCTCCAATATTCAAAGTGCTTGTTCATGATCTCTTATAGCTTTCAGCTTCCCTTGATAACGGTCATTTAACGAGGAAGTATAGGCCCTTGTTTCTGTTTCATTTTTGGTTGTGATCCATTAAAAGCAGGCACTGTCATTTCTCCGAGGTAGATTAAGGGGATTGTTCTTCAAAATCTGCTTCATGTATTGAATGTTGTAATATGAAAGGAAGAGGACGGACCTCTATAAATACCAATGTAAAACTCAAGCAAAGGGAGGAGGATCTTGTTGCAGAAATGGAAATAAAAATCCTAGATGCAATTGCTTCCATTCTTAGTGTCTTATGGAGTTGGTGATCTAAATTGTTGTGTATGTTTGGCTTTCTATGTGATTTACTTCTGTGTAGTCTAGTGTAATATCAGTTAAATTTTGCTATGTTGAATTTTGCTGTATTGGCATTTGAATGTTTGAAGTTTATTTGGAATCAAACTCATGGCTAATGCGTGATCTAATTTCTTTATATGTATTCTAAGAGTCAGTTGCTACTGAGCTTTAGGATCTAGTTGAAGTTATTGCTGTTCAAGGTTGTTCTCCCCATTAATGATCAACTTCGGCCATATTTCCTGTCTCTTTCCGTAATTTCCCATTTCTTTTCGCATATTTTTGATTTCTTTCCTGCAACTCTAGTCTTCAATAGAATAGAATTTAGTAAGGGAACCAACCCTCTTTGGAGATTGGTCCGGGAGACATTTCTTTCTCTCGGCCTTTCAATGTTGGCCAGGTCTAGGGTGCATAGACATAGAAAATCCTTTCCTGTGGAAGATTCGTGACCAACAGGTCCCAACTCAGAAAACCTAAGCACATATGACCTTAGCCTTAAAAATTGAGGCTTGGGTCTAGATAACCTAAGTATATATGGATAAATTAATATAAGATATGACCGAATGTCAAACAACCTCTTTGTATTATTCAGTCTATTTACATCACTCACTTTGTTGTCTACATCAACCACTTGCACAAATTAAACTATCTACTCAATCTATGCCTCGTCGATTATAATCAAGTTCACCTCCTCAATTGCAATCAAGTCTCTCAAGTTCACCTCCTATACTTCTTGTCTAGGTCTATGAATCTTCTTTGGATGTTCAAACCATTTACACATCATCGATTCATCTAGACTTATAACACTTTGAAATTCACATGCGAAGTTTCCCTACAAATGGAATTACCAACATTGCATATGGATATTCCCTCAATATAATACTCAATTTGATGTATTCTAGTTCTTTGGTGGTTATCGCAAAATGCATAATCAATGTATTTTTTCTTTGGGTTTATATCCTTTTCTGTTGCATATACATATAGCAATGATATTGTGCTCTCCGATTCACACTCATCATTGAAGTCATTATTCTTCTCTTCAAAGTCACTTATTTAACTAATTCTTGATCATAATATTTGGATGATGAACTAATATCATTCTCAAAATCAACATTAGAACTATCAAAGTCACTTTTATCTCAAGATCACTTTTGTCCACATTAACATGATCCCAATACTTGAATGATGTCTTTGCTTTACTTTCCATGTTCAAGACCTCTTGATATGATATTAGAGGGAACACCTGATATTCTTATAATGTATAGGAAGAAATGCTTCCATGAACCACCTCATTTTCAATGCATATGATGGATCTTCCTGTAGATGGATAAACACTCCAATCAAGTTTCAGTTGTACAACAAAATAGAAATTTTCTCACCCTATTATATTCTATAAATTTCAACAATGACCTCATCATCATTGTTGAACAACCAAAATTCCTTTATAAATACTTTGCATAACTCATCCCAAGTCAGGTACTCACCCTCTATCATTCTTATGTATCAATCCATTATGATTCCATAAAATATTGTAGGGAATAACCTCCTCCAATTTGTGTTATTATTATACTGATTCACTTTCCGCATCATAAGGCATATTTTCCAATGCTTGACTAGGTCTTCTATTTCCCATTCATAAAACATGGTTTACTTAAATAATATTTCCAAATGTGGTCTTTGTCATTATAGGTTGATTTGACATTGGCAATGGTTGTTTGCATATATCACCATATTCATGAACATCATTAGACACACACCACCATAATTACTTCCATGTTGGACTCCCATCCCATGCACCATGAAACATACTAATATATAGTTTCTATGATTTTGAACTCTTGTCTCGCTCACCATGGAGCACATCAACCTATAGTTGCTCTATTGTTAGACTCATATCTCACACAATGTCATATATACCATCTTATATTTGTATCCATGTTGGAATCATGTATCACTCACCATCCAATACACCAACTTGTAATTGGAGCCATATATTTTTCATGCATTCTTTCTACAACACAACTTGATCCAACCACTCCTAGCCTTTCCTACCAAACCGGGTTTTCTCTTCACTCAAAATTGTCAACTTTGACATGTCTAAGTTCATTGATGTAAACACAAATTTACATATTTGCATGTATGTCTTCACTTGCACAAGTTTATATATCTACACATATGTGTATACTTGCATGAAATCATCCATTGATGCATGCATATTTGTTCTCTCTACATATGCTATCACACACTTGTCTACCTTAATTAATGCACACTTCCATATCAACAAGCACATCTTCAATTATGCACACTTTCTCATCAACACACACACATATTCTTCCTACTTAAAAACTTGCTTGAACATCACCATCTTGCATGAACAATTATGTATTTTCCTCATGTACAAACAATTATCCATTGCCAACTCCACCATCATGGTCACTATCACAAATGTGTCCATTGTCATGTATTTATTTTCCAAGTTCATTCAAAATATTATTAGTTTTTACATTCCCAACTTTACCATCATGCATTTTCATTGTTGTGTAACTTATCATCACATGATTCTCTACCATCATTAGGTAACTCATCACCACTGTCACACAAATATTTTTTGCTATCATGTAAATCATTATTATTATGACACAACTTATCATTGAATCATCATCATCGATATGGAAATCATAATTGTTGACATATAACTCTTTATTTTTGACACATAACTCTCCACTACCATCATGCAAATCTATGTATATAAATATTTGTGTGTATCCTCATTTTGTGTTTGCTTGTATGTTTGGTTGCATGTCTACTTGCATGTTTGTTTCATGTATTGGCCCTTTTCTAGCATCAATAAATAATTTTAGGTCTTCATTATTGTGACCTTCAATATATCCTCCTCCCAAGGGAAACTACATCATTGGTCAATTGCATTGTAATCATTCCTTTGTTGCCATTGTGCATCTTCTCAAGTGATTTTATCACAGAAATTCATGTCACCAATATTGAACCAAATTTGAATATGCAACGGTGCTTGAATGTAGAAATGAAATATAAAATAACACACTACAACATAATTCATTACCACTTAAATAAAAAAATACAATGGCAATGAATTATAGATATAAATAAATACACTATACACACAACTTATATCATGTAAAATAATCATCTACAATACACCATATACTTTGAGGATCCATAAAAAACACACTTTTAACAACATGCACACACACCTTTAGATACAAATAGATAGATGGATGGATATGATCATGTATGTAGGAAATTAAGGGGTCTCCCTATATTTTTCCTGAGAATGGGGAGGCAATTTCCAACTTCCACATCTTCCCCATACCTTACCCTAACTACCTTGACACAAAATTATAAT
This sequence comes from Wollemia nobilis, assembly GCA_028583015.1. Classification (NCBI taxonomy): domain Eukaryota; kingdom Viridiplantae; phylum Streptophyta; class Pinopsida; order Araucariales; family Araucariaceae; genus Wollemia; species Wollemia nobilis. The sequence continues at coordinate 4,659,450 of JAQPPZ010017079.1, read as the reverse complement.
TACTCAACATCATAAATACATCACATTTAAATTACATGAACGTTCAAATTATATGTACATCTAAATTACATAAACATTCTAATTACATATGCACATTTCATCAAATAATTTGTGTAAAGCAAAAATGATCAACACCAATAATAGCAATGAATCAAAACAAACAACAATATACACATGAAATGAATGCTCTCATATATTATTAAATCAGGGAGCCTTGATCTCCACTCTTATACATCAATATGCCCCAAATCAGGGGTTACAAAAATATTGCTTGTTTTGATACAATAATTACAACAGAGGGGTAAAACCCTCTTGTTGGATCAATTGACTGTGGTGTCTTCAGATCTTCTTCACTCCAAACAAGGGTTGAGTGGGCTTGTGTATCCACTACAGGGCCACTCCAAGCTACAACAACTATCAATGAAAATATCTCCTACACCTGCATACAAACAAACCATAAAATGGATCAGTAGTACATGTGAGGGCTCCACTATGTGAGGCCCTCTATAAAATGCAAATATACAAAACCCTAAGTGCAATTCTTGTGAAATGTAAATAAAATGTAGGAAAACATAAATAAAAAATAACCAATAACCTTGTCAATACCTGAATCATTGAATATACACTTCTACTAGTTTGATTTGAGGTCGCGCGAATGCCCGAAAGCATCTGAGGGCTTGGTGGATGCAACACGATGTCTGGTGGATGCCCTGGAGAATTCATAGACTAATGTGGATGCCCTACAGCATTTTGAAAATTCCCTATAGCATTTAAGGAATACCCTAAGGTATTTGTGGGCTGGATTAGATGCTCTATGGTGTTCAGATCTGGTTTGCAAAGCTTCGGGGTTGAACGATGGATATGGTGGTGGATAGGGTTTGTGCGAGTGCGAAGGGTGAATGTGATAACAAAATGTTTGACCTCTCAAGATTTTTGATTTTGATCCTCCATTCATGATAAGTGAATGATATTTTATGATTGCCCTTGATTCATGTTAGGGTTTCAATGACATCAACAAGTGGTCAAGATTAAAACATGATGAAGGGTTGAGATTGCGATTTGATAAGTGACATGGATTGCATTGAATGAGCGGCCAGGATTAAGACATGATGGGTGATTGAGATTTATTCATATATATATAAATATAATTATATATAAATATTTATATATATAAATATATAACTAATGATGAATGGCTGTGATTTGATGGTGATGAGTGGATAATGAGTGGCTAGGATTTGGTGTCTATAGATACCCCTTTTTGTATCGCATTACGTGAAATACAATGCGGTGCAAAAATAAGAGACACCTGGTTTGGTGGAATGGACTCTTTTCTCAGTGCACAAGAAGATTCTAAAAATTTGTGGTCGTAGCTTACCCCCTCAATTGGTGAATGAGTGAAGAATGAATCTCACAAGCCAATTGATAGAATGTGGATGATGCAATGAATGTGAATGATGCAATGGATGTGATGAATTGATTGATTTTGCTTTTGCCCTAATAGAAAAGGGTTTTTGATTGGATGATGTTACCTTTCCCTGGTAGGATAGGGATTGTGATGGATTGATTGACTCTACTTTTGCCCCAATAGAATAGGGTTTTTGATTTGGATGGTGCAATGGATGCATGTGATGTATCCTGATGTTAGAAATCAAAGTCAAATTTGGTTGCCCCAAGTTTGGGGTGATTCTGTGTTGTTGAAAAATATACCTTTTGGTATCATTGAAATGCAAAGTAAATGATGAAGTAAAGGAACCCAGTTCACTACCCAGTGACCCCATAGATTCCTTAATGCAAAAATGATGAAGTAGGAATTTTTCGTATTTGTAACCCCACGAAGAGGGTATCAATGACAACATTGAGAAAATTAGTCTAAACATAGTCTCACTCAAGAAATGAGGGACCAAAATAATTTTATTTTTGAATAAGAGGATGTTGGATGATGATATGAGCAAGCATCCTTATGGTGATCTACCCATCCTACCAAATTGCATGGATAACCAATCACTGCAATCACTAGGGAATAGAGTAAATCACTAGATACGAGGTTCACTTGATAATGAAAGTGGATTTGACAATGTTGAATGAATATGTAAATGCATTTATGAGTGGATTTGATAGTGTTGAATGAAGATGTAAATGCATTGATGAGTGAATTTGATAGTTTTGTGAAATTTGGAACTATTTTGGGATATTTTGAAGCAGTTTGGGGTATTTTTGTGACTTTTGGTTGCAATCAAGAATTAAACACCCAAATCAATCCATGTTATCACAAAATGTGATGTAATGATGTGATGAATGCTTGGAATAGTGGATTTGGTAGTTTTGTGAAATTTTGGATCGTTTTGGGATGTTTTGGAGCATTTTAGGTGTTTTTATGACTTTTGGTCACAATAAAAAATTAAATGCCCAAATCAATCCATGTTATCACAAAACATAATGAGATGATGTAATGAATGCATGGATGGATTTTGTGGTGATTTTATGGGGTTTTTCTATGTTTTGAGGCCCTTTTGAAACCCTTTTGTAGTATTTTGAAGATAAACGTCGACCTACGTTCATATCTACATAGATGCAAGGAGGCGTCTACTAGTCTACAGATGTAAGGAGGTATTTAGCTATAAGGGGTTGCAGGGGTAAATTTTTATTTTATTCTTGCATTTGAGAGTTCGAGAAGCAACATTTGAGAGAAATACAGTGAAAGAGTTTGGTGATGGTGATGGAGGGAGCAGATGCACGGGTGACGGAAGGTAAGTTCTTCTAGCCCTCTTGTTTGATTTTGCAATGTTTTTTAGTTTTTTTTTATGTTTTTTTTTTATTGTGCAATGGATGAGATGTTGATGTGCATTTTCTTTTTGTGTTGTGCTATAGTTGAGGATTTTGGAGGCTCGACATTGATTCTCACCTATCCTATTGGGGGTGAGAAAGGCACTGTAGAAGACCGATTGGGAGTGGCTAGAGTAGGTGGGGTTGGATGGATGTGCACAGATTGAGGTGGTGAGGGTGGATGAGGGGTACCTCTCTATCTTAGTAGAGTGGTGGATTTCGAATAGGGGGACCTTCTAGCTCTCAATAGGGGAGATGATTATGATGCTTGAGGATGTGCACCACATCTTTTGAGTACCTATGGAGGGGCTGCATGTCCGAGTTGGACATGATAAGGGATATGAGATGAGTCAAATTTTTGGTGATGGGTGGAGGGATGTGAAGATCAATGGTGGTGGCATTAGATACTTGGAGATGTATATGTAGGGGTAGTTGGAGGCACTACCAACCTATATCATGTTCCTATTGGCTAATGTGTTGGTGCCTAACAACATCGAATGTCGGTTCCCTGGAACATGATTTAGTTGGTATTCAATATGATCGATGAGCCTCGAGTGTATGCTTGGGTGCCTATTTACTAGCTCAAGTATACATGGAGTTGTATGAGGTGAAGAGGTGATGGTATAAGGGATTGGGCTGCAGTGTGCTGATTTAGATCTAGGGTTAGGAGCATTTTAGTATAGCTCATCCTATTGGCCTGCCATGTGAGTGGGATAGGGATCAACCCTATGCATTGAGATGGTAGGTATTTGAGGAGATATAATCGAGTCATCCTAGTCATAGTGACTAGGAGTACAGAGATCTATGGGTAGGGTTGACACCTGATTAGGTGTACTAGCAATCATGGTGAGATGCTAGGTGGTCCACTGATGGAGAGTAGTTATGGTGGATTAGGTAGGCTATATGGGTGGTTGGTAGGTATGGTAGTGAGGTGGAGCTAATCTAGTTCTTATGGGTTTTGTGATAGTTTGGGATATGGTAGGGGGTCCTTGATGCTCTAGTGTTGTACAAGCATCATGCTAATGAGCTGAGCTTACCTTATGTTGAGGCATGGTGAGTGGAGTATGAGGATGATGAGGAGATGGATCTCCTAGATGTGGATGATGTTGGGACCATCATGGAGTATGATGTCTGGTTTGCTTCTCAGCCTCCATGGGCATCGATTTAGGTGGTGGATGAGGGTAGTGGTGATGATGGGAAGATGGTAGTCAAGATATTATCATTCCAATAGTGGAGGGAGATAGTTGAGAGCCACAATAGATCAGCCTCCTGAGATTGGAGGAGATGGTGAGGGTGGGGGTGGTATGGAGGAGGTTCTGGAGAGACCTCCTGGTCGAAGTGGGAAGGAGTGGGTTGAGCTCCAAGCTGAGTGAGATAGCTTAGTTGAGGAGCGATATCAGATTTGATGGATGGTGGTGGAGTGGGATGCAGGGATAGCAGCACAAGATGCCAAGAATGCTTAGTTGTGGATGGAGCTAGAGGTGTGGATGGTAGTAGGTGGAGGTGAGGATGTGATGGCTAGGCTTTGGGTAAAGCTGTCATTGAGGGATGCTCATCAGAGATAGGATGTGTCATGACTTTGATCCCAGGATGGCTACATTCAGGAGCTTGAGGATTGCCTTATGCAGCATGGCATTGGACTACCAGTGTGACCTTCCTCCTCCGTATCTGGATCTGTTAGGCATAGTGACTCTAGGTATAGTGACTCTCACTCTAGGGTTCCTTGGGTTCTTGACCCCTCAAGATCATAGGGGTCTACCTTGGGGCATTATCTAGGGGTCTCTCATTTTTGTATATGAGCCTTAGTGCTCCATTGTATACAGCCTTTGGGTGTACTTTGTACATGCAACATTTATATATATACATGGATTTTCTTTTGTGTATGCTTTTGTGTGAATGTATGTGTGAATGCATGTGTAAATGATGTGATGGATGACAATGTATATGATTTTATGATAATAATGCAAGTGAACTGATGCTCTAATGATCATTTGTAGTAGTTTAGATTTTGCTTGACCATTTTTATCTTTGTTGCTTAATTAGGGACACCAACATCTAATGGTGGGATATGAAGTGGAAGACTCATGTAGTGATGTGACTATGGTATGGATGCGATGTTTTGACTTATGGGTGACTGATCTAGAATTGTTTTGTAGAGACTCAAACATCCTAGTGATTTTGAACAAACTCATTAAGTTCTATCAAATCTCTCAGAGACCAAATGTGTGTGCAGTGAATGTTTATTTACCAATCATGAGCATGGTGATGACTCAAGTCAATCAAGAACCAATGTGTGTGCAAGTGAATTCATTTACCCATCTTGAGTAAAGTGAGATGAAACCTATCATGGAGAAGACTAGGAAGCTAGCTTGTCCTTATGTGCGATCAGAGGTCTCTTCAAGAGAGATGTGTCACCATGCATGAGTGTACTCCACTACCAGTCAAGCATCTATAGCCCTAGTGGAGATTAGCTCCATAGTCCAATGAAATGATATTTAAGCTTTGGGGAATCAAACTACATAACCATCTGGATGGAAATGTAGTGCTATCCTTACTACTTGGGGATCTATGGTGTGTGATTTGTAAAATAGTTAGAGCTTTGGGGAATTAGATTCTCAACCGAGGTGTGATGAGAATTTTACCCTATCCTTACTACTCATTCTTTTATTTTGAAGTGTTGTTAGTGGTGAAGACCACTATTTTTATTTTGGACTATGTGCATAATGGGACAAGCAAAGATGACTTTTTTCTTTGAGGTTCAACCCAATCATGGTGTTATCTCTCTTTGACACAAGATGTTATTAATAGGTGTTGTATGTGTTTGGTTCAAGAATGTTAGAGTCAACTCCCAAAACTCAAGATTTTCTTAGTGAAAATGTGCTTTGGTCCTAGAGAAAACTTGACATGCAATGGAGGTTGCTTGAAACACTAGGAGTGGTTGAGTGACCGAAAACACCTAGGGGTGATGGAATTTGATTGCAACTTGTGACATGACTTATGAAATAGCAAAATGGGATGGATGTGAAATCAAAGGTGCCCCTGATTAAGGTGACAAGACTTATTGGATTAACAATTATCCAAACTACACAAATGACCACTAATATGGTGGATGAAATGCATCGAAATGACATGAAAGTGATTATGCAAAATGGGTGTATGGAATGAAGTGCGGATGAATGATGTTTTTATTTTTTTAGCCATGTATATATGTATATATATAGGTCACATTAAGCATAGAACACTCTCAAGTGGATGATGTTCAATGGCTCAGGCTCTTCTACTCCCTCTAGACTGGCAAGCCTATATGTTCCTTGACCCACTTTTTGTTTGATAATGTATGGACCTAACCAATTAGCCATGAATTTATCATGAAGATGCGGTAATGCATTGGTGTTTTGTTGATTTTATTTGAGGATGAGATCTCCTACTTGGAATTCACATAGATGAACTTTGGTATTGTAAGCATACTTTAGATGATCTTGATATACTTGTAAGTGCTCCAAGGCATTGATTCACCTTTCATCAAGGAGCGTGAGTTGGTCAAGATGTGCTTGTCTAGCGGTATCATCATCTATGAATTCCTGCAATGAAATGCATAGTGAAGGAATATTGAGCTCAAGAGGTATGATAGCTTCGACACCATAGACCAATGAGAATGGTGTTGCCCCGGTAGGCATGCAAATGCTCGTTCGATAAGCCCATAATGCCAAGGGAATTTGAGTATGCCAATCTCAATGATTTTCTTTGACTAATTTCTTTAGAATAGTGATCAATGTCTTATTGGTTGCCTCAGCTTGTCCATTTGTCTATGGGTAGTAAGGAGTTGAGAAACTATGTTGGATATTATATTTTTCACAAAGTGCTCGAACATCCTTGTTTTTGAAAGACTTGCCATTGTCAAATATTATTTTTGAGGGAATACCAAAATGATAGATGATATGTTGAAGTATAAACTCCATAATTTGAGGTCCTATCATGTTGGTTAGAGGAATTGCTTTGACCCATTTGGTGAAGTACTCAGTGGTAGTGATGATGAATGTGTGTTGTCCTGAGGAAGGAGGTGAGATTTTACCAATCAAGTCAAGACCCCATTGTGAAAAGGGCCAAATACTTTGAATGGGTTGTAATGCTTGTGATGGCACATGAGTTAAATTAGCATGTTGCTAATATTTTTGATACTTCTTGACATAAGTGCAACAATCATGTTCCATGGTGGGCCAATAATAACCCATGCATAATATACACTTTGTAATGGCCATTCCACTAAAGTGACCACCACAAGTACCATCATGAGCTTCCGATATGGCTCTTTGTGCCTCTATAGGCTCGAGACAATGAAGGAGGACTCCATCATAACCACGTCTATACAACACATCCCCCAAGAGAGTGAAATGGGTTATCTTTTTCTTGAAAGTGCATTTGGTAGTTCATGACATATCTGATGGGAGTGTTCCAAACTTGAGGAAGTATTTTACTTGACTAAGCCAAGGCTCGTATGGTTCAACATGAATGAAGCAAACATCCTTCTCATCTTTAGACTCAGCTCAAGAAATTGTAGATTTAGAGATTGTTGTGACGATTAATGGTTGTACCTCTCCTACGAAGTTATTTGGAATCAATGATCCTAGAGATGCCATCACATCTACAAATCTATTAGTCAAATGAGGTAAGCTATCAATCTCATACCATTCAAATTTTATTAGCAATTTCATTGCTACTTCATGGTAAAGTTTTAAGACTAGTTCTTTGCATTGGTATGATCCATTTACTTGATGAATGATAAGTTGGGAATCACCAAATATCCTGATACGCTTTATACCCATAGCTATAGCTGCTTGAAGTCCTAATATTAGGGCTTCATACTCTACATTATTGTTTGTGCATGGGAAGTCAAGTTTGAATGATAATGGGATAGGTATCCCTTGTGGTGTATGAAATATGACTCCTGCACCTTGTCCTTTTTGCACTTGGAACCATCAAATAATAGGGTGATATCCACATCCTCTTCAAGAATGACATCTTCCTCCTATTCAGTGATGGTAAATACTGAATCATCTAGGAGCTCAATAACCAAAGGTTGATCATTAGGAAGTGGAGCTTCGATAAGTTGATCGGCTATTACCTAACCTTTAATGGATTTTTGGCTGATGAATTCAAGGTCAAATTCTGTTAGAAGCATTATCCATTTTGTGGTATGGGTATTGTTGTATGTGTGAGACATCATGTAACGTAGAGGATTTTCTTTAGCTATGACATAAGTGGTGTGACTTAGCATGTAATGTCTGAGTTTCTTAGTGGTAAAAACCACTACTAGGCATAGTTTTTCCACATAAGTGTATCTGGTTTCGTAGCTTACCAATGTTTGACTAATGTAGTAAATTGCTTGCTCATGATTATTTTCATTCTTTTGTGCAAGCATTATCCCTAATGCAAAATCCATTGCTGAAATATAAATATGGAAGGGGACCCCTAGGTGAGGTGGAGTTAAGACTAGCGGAGAGGCTAAGTATTGCTTGATATCATCAAAAGATTTTTGACATTCATTTGTCCATGAAAATGTCACCCCCTTTTGTAGTAGGTGATTGAATGGCCTACATTTGTTTGAGAGTTGTGCAATGAAGCGATGAATCGATTGGATATTTCCTTGTAAGCTATGCAACTCTTTCAAGTTTGTTGGGGGAGGCATCTCCATAATGGCCTTGACCTTGTTTGGGTCCACTTCAATACCTCACTTGGACATAATGAACCCTAGGAGTTTTCTTGAGGTGACACCAAAGACACATTTCTTGGGGTTCAATCTGATGTTATGCTCTAGAAGTTGATCAAAAAATTTTTCCAAGACATCGATATGCTCTTGATGTGTTTTAGATTTGGCCAATAGATCATCCACATAGTCTTCAATGATATTATGCATATAATCATGGAAGATGTATGTCATGGCACGTTGATAAGTAGCACCTACATTTTTAAGGCCAAATGGCATCACCTTGTAACAAAAATTCCCCAAGGTGTTGTGAATGTTGTTTTGTGTTGGTCATCAGGATTAATTCGAATTTGATTGTATCCTGAGAAACCATCCATTAGAGATAGCATTTCATGGCCAGTGCAAGTGTCAACAAGAGTATCAATGTTTGGTAGAGGAAAGTCATCCTTAGGACATGCTTTGTTAAGATCTCAAAAGTTAGTGCAAATGTGAATCGCCCCGTTAGACTTGTGAATGGGTACCATATTTGAAATCCACTCAGGGTAGTCAATGGGTTGAATGAAACCCACATCTAACAACTTTTGAAGTTCTTCTTTGACCATGAGGGCAATGGTAGGATGTAACTTTCTTAGTTTCTATTTGACTGACTTAGCATCAGGATGTAAGGTTAAGTTGTGGACAACCAAGTTAGGGTCAATACCAGGCATGTATTTATAAGACCATGCAAATATGCCCTTCTTTCTCTTGAGGAGATCTATGAATTGCTCTTGTTCATCAGTGGATAAATTTTTTCCAAGTTTCACAATTTATGGATTGTTTGGATCTGTTCTTAGGTTCACATCTATAGTTTCTTCAATGGCCATGTGTGAACCTTCCTCAAGATAATGGGGCATTGGAATAAAATGAATGTCATCAATGACATTGTCAAACTCTTCTGGCATAGTCTCTTCCATTTTTTCCTGGAAAACAATAGAAGCCAAGGGTGAAGGTGAAGGCGAAATGAAGGCTACGAAGGAATGTAAGTGGTAGAAGCCCTTAAAAATTCCTCAGAAAGGATGAATTTAAAAAAGGATGGTGGTGATGAAATCCATTCCATATCGATGAGACTTATGTCAATAGGAATTGGTTTTGTCAAATCGTATGGATTGCAGAGTGGTGTGAATAATTCAACAAGATTCATGTTGACTTAGTGGGGGAATGGTGGTTGTAATGTGAAGGGTGGTTTTTATTGTCCCTTGGAGTCAACGAATGAACCTTGAGAACCTGGATAGTAGCAAGAAACATATATAAATGTAAATGACCAGGATATGCAAATGCAAAAATGTAATGTATTTTTTATTTTGTACATATTTACATCATGTTTTTAATGAGGTGGATGAGGTGGTGGTGGTGGTTCACCAGTTGGCTCAGCTCACTCCCTTGGGAGGAGCAAATGGAAGATGGGTTGATGAATGGGGAATATTCTGAGATAGTACTCATCATGTTTGGTGAATGGTGTGATTGGGATTGATTCCTCTTCGGATTCATCTGAAGCTATCGACATGACATCATATTATTCATATAATTCATCCTCAAAGTCATCATTATCATTGTTTTCCTCTTCATGATCTAGATTGAGGCATTGAAAGGCTCATTCAAAAGAGAAAGTGCAAGGTTATGGATTGTACCCTAGACTAGAACAAGCATGTGCTTCTTGATATTGAGGTTCAATGATATTATGCATACCTTATTTGAAGAACATAAGCTTATACTGAGAGGGGGGGGTGAACAGTATAAGACATCTTTTTACTTTTTCCTTTATACTTCAAAATAGTAAAGCAATATACCCAAAGCAATATCAAAACAATGCACAATATCATCCACAAAGTGACACCAATTTTAACGTGGTTCACCCAGAATGGCTGGGATACATCCACAAAACTTTTTTCTAAAAGTTATCTCAAAGTTATTTGGGAATCCTTCCCAATTACAATGTTTATGAGCCTTGGCCCAAAGGAAATACCTTCCCCCAATCAAAATTTATGAGCCTCTGCTCAAAGGAGATACCTTCCCCTCTGCTCTAAAAATGATCCCTCAGAAGATCAACTGCCTCTACCTCTTTCCAGCACGTGGAACTCCTTTCCACTAAAGACCTCCTATCCTCAATTCTTAGCCTAAGAGACCTCTGCCTTCTATGATCACGTCCACAACAGCTCAACAACTTGTACCAAACACAGTCAGTAGGTCTAGTACAAGTCTTCCTCTATCTGTCAAATCTATCCAACACTTGAACAAATCAATCCTCTGCACACAAGCCTTCTCAAAAACTTTCCAAATCTGTCCTCAGGTTCTTCTCAAATAACTAGTGCACCTCTATCCTCATACAGTAGCACTCCGCATTCGTCTTTGCCCTTTGTGCTCTCTATGCCCTTTGCACTCTCTGCGCAATCACAACGGCACTTAGAACAATTCGCCATGACTCTTCGCTCACTCTGCACACTTCGACATCATCTCGCAACTTCTACACTATATGTGCTCTTTCGACTGTATCTCACACACTTCGATGCACATTCAACGACACACACAACTACTCATCAACTCTCCAAACAACCCTCCTTTTATAACATAATTTTCATGATGAAAACTTTAATCTTAGTCGGCTGTTATAACAAATGCAAACCCTAATTTTAGTTGGCTATTCATCGATCTTTATCGACTTCAACTCATGAAGATATTCGGTAACTCAATTTCTCGAAGACTTCATTTGATAACTGACCTTGTAGCCACCACACTGTTATTTGTTCACTTTTCACATTTTTTCTGCAAGAATTCATTTTGTATCTACCCCTATAAATGTCGTGGAGATGTCGGTCCTCTGTCATACTTCTCATTCTAGTCGGGTTCTTCTTATTGTCTTGCACTCTTACGGCCTGTAGTGAAATCGTGAAATTTCTGTCTCTGTAGCTTCTTTTATTTCTGTTGCCACTAAAATGCCACATGTCACGATATCGTGACACTTTTGCCTCTTAGAATTTTTCTTGGCTGTTGACCGTGAAAACATAACATGTCATGATATCGCAACACTTTTGCCTCCGAACTGTTCCTTATTTCTTTTGTCGTGATATCGTGACACTTTCTGCTTGCGTACTCTTCTTCTTTTCTTATGTCACGATATCGCGACACTTCTAACTCCTTTGTCTTATTTTTAGCTTTTGTCATGATATCGTGACACTTTTGCTTCCTTAGACTTCATTTTTGTTTTTGTCATGATATCGCTACATTTCTGACTCCGTACATTCTCTCTCCTCTTTGAGTCACGAAACTGTGACATGTCACGATATCGCGACACTTTTCTAACTTGCTTTCTCTCTCCTACTTAAGTCATGAAAATGCGACATGTCGCGATATCATGACACTTTTCTAACTTGCTTTCTCTCTCCTGCTTAAGTCGCGAAAATGTGACATGTCGCGATATCGTGACACTTTTCCTCCTTAGCTCTTTTCTATTCTTCGGGTCATGAAAACCTGACATGTCATGATATCGCGACACTTTTTCTCCTTAGAATTTTTCTTTTCTTTGGGTCACGAAAACACGACATGTCGCGATATCGCAACACTTTTTCTCTGTGAGCTCTTTTTCTCGAACCTATCGCAAAATCGTGACACTTTTTTGTCTATACAATCCCTCTTGCAAATTGTCACGAAATCGTGACACTTTTCTTTGTGAGCTCTTTCTATTGAACCTATCATCTTGGGGTTTGCAAAAGACCTTTGAAACTGTCATGCTATAACCTTCATCAAAACAAATTATTTGACATCAAATCAAATTCCTTCAAAAGATTCTTGACATCAATGACAACCTATACACTTGAGAAAAGGCAATGTACCCAAAGTACCCAAAATTGCCAACAATCTCCCCCTTTGTCATTGATGGAAAACCTTTAATGAAAACACTTCTCAAGAGCCAAAACTGAAACCAACTGTGCTAACAATTGAGAAACTATGCCCATAACTGAGAATCTTCCTTTGAAGTTTTGCTCCCCCTGACTTGAAGCTTTCCTCTTCACTTGAAGCTCTCCCCCTTACTCATATCTCTCCCCCTTTGTCATCAATGGCAAAGGGCCACCTTTGGGGCTCGGGACTAAGAAGGAGCCTCTTAGCTTAGTCCCTCCCCCACCTCCTAATGAGGTGATTAATTCTGGGGTGGGAGTAAAACTCCCATTAGGCACTGATCATCATCAGCGTCTATAACTTCCTTTTCAAGAATTCTCTTGAACTCTTTGTCCATATTCCTATTCTTGTCACTGTTCTTGTTCTTGTTCTCATCCATGTTCTTGTCCATGCCTTGATCCTTGGACTTGATCATGCCACTGTTCCTATTTTTGTATTCTGGAATTTTAGCTCTACACTGTCTGATTATGTGACCTTCATTATTGCACTTGAAACACTTGATGATGTTGTTTCTCTGATGTAAATATGATCTTTGAATCCACTAGTTCTGACCAAACCTGTTCTGACCAAACCTGTTCTAACCAAACATGTTCTAACCAAACCTGTTCTGGCCAAACCTATTCTGACCAAACCTATACTTGTTATTTGCCTTGCAATAAACTGCCTTGTGCCCAAACTATTGACAAGAGTAGCAATACCCTTGAAAGTAACTAGCACTTCTGCAACTGTAATTTACCTTCTTTACTTGAGCCATGCAATGTGAAGCCATGTGACCAAACCTGTGACATGCAAAACATCTGCCTTGAAATTTTCCTTAATTTGACCTCTTGGGTCCTGAAAACTTCTTCTCATTATGAATTATGTTTTATGTTTCTGCGCATCTATCATTCAAGGACTCATGATTTGAAATACTTTCCTCATAAGAACTCTCTTCCTTTTGGAGTCTCTTACTAGACTCTCCAACTTGTTCCTTGTGTGGCTTAACAAAACCAAGGCCTATTTTATCTGTTGTCTTTCTTTGACCCTTGATGAGTGACTTAACTTTTTTGGAGCTATCTTGAAACCTGTAAATCTTATCCTTGTACTCTTTAGTTTCCTCTTTCAAAGAAGACATTTTCTATTCTAACTCACTATACTCAAGAACCTTAGATTCTAACTCATCCTTGAGTTCTTGTGTCTTAGCTATAGAGAAATCAAGATTTTCTATAAGATCATATCTCTCCATACAACATTCATCTAACTTATCCTTGAGTCTAGTATTCTTCTTTCTTTCCTTTTTCAAAGCACTAAGAGCACTAATAAGTTCACTTTCAAGATCCTTTATTTGTTTGCTTTCTAAATCATCAAAGCCTTTTTCATATTTCTTATCACTAGAGGTGCTACATTTTTCAAAAACCATACATGCATCTTCCTTATAGTTTTTTGAAGCATCCTCATACATACTGGAAACCAAATCATTATTTGTACAATCATCCTCAAGGTGACCAAAATTTCCACATCTAAGACATTTCATGATAATGAATCTATGTTTCGGTTCTTCCTCTTTTTCTGATATGAACAACATCTCATTTTCATTATCACTTGAAGAACTTTCACTATCACTACTAGAATGCTTACTTGCTTTGTATAGATAGAAACTCTTCTTGTGCTTGTGAGAATACCTCTTTCCTTGATTGTTGTGCTCATCTTTGTTCTTTCTGTGATGCTTATGCTTTTCAAAAACCTTGCTCATAGAATTCTGTTTATCTTCATCACTTTCATTCTTGGGAATAGTACAGTCAGGAGCATAATGACCAAACTTTCCACAATTGAAACATCTTATATTTTTCATGCTTTTGTGCTTTCTAGGGAACTTGCATTTCTTGTTGTAATATGCCTCTTCATCACTAGAAGACTCATCACTATCTTGAAGTTGTTTACCCTTGGATTTCTTGGTAGCCTTGAAAGCTGCCTCTTTATTGACATCAACCTTCACTTGAGTTCTCAACTCAAATGCTGTAAGTATACTATGGAGCTCATCCTTTTTCAACTTATCCAAATATTTAGCTTCCTCAATAGTAGAAATATTTTCACTAAATCTATTAGGAAGAGATCTTAAAATCTTATCACAAACATCATTTTCAGCAAGCTCAAGACCTAAGTCTTTCATGGAGTTAACAACCTCATCCATACGAAGCATGTAGTCACTAATATTTTCATCATCATTCATATTGAGTTGTTCAAACATACCTTTGAAGTGTCTCAACTTGGCCTTTCTTGACATTTGTATCACCTGTATGAACCACCTTCAACTGTTTCCACATTTCACTAGTTGTCTTGCAGTGAATCACTTTGGTGAGATTTACTTTTTGTAAGCCTTTCAAGATTGCATTCATTGCTTTTGAATTGCTGTGATGTAGGAACCTTTCTTCTTTAGTATTAGGACCATGTACAGGAATAGTGTACTCATCTTCAATCACTTCCCATACCTCAGTACTAAGTTTCATTAGATGAACCTTCATATTTGCACTCCAAAGACCAAAATATGACCCGTCAAGAATAGGTGTTGCATTGCTACTTGAATGATCCATTGTGTTCTTTACTAGCTTTTCCTTCAAGCTGTTAAACTTTTCGAAGGCACCGACTCTGATACCAATTGAAGAACACAAGATTATACTGAGAGGGGGTGGGTGAACAGTATAAGACCTCTTTTTACTTTTTCCTTTATACTTCAAAATAGTAAAGCAATATACCCAAAGTAATATCAAAACAATGCACAATATCATCCACAAAGTGACACCAATTTTAATGTGGTTCACCTAGAATGGCTGGGCTACGTCCAAAAAACTTTTCTCTAAAAGTTATCTCAAAGTTCTTTGGGAATCCTTCCCAATTACAATGTTTATGAGCCTCGACACAAAGGAGATACCTTCCCCCAATCAGAATTAATAAGCTTCTTATCAAAGGAGATACCTTCCCCTCTGCTCTGGAAATGATCTCTTAGAAGATCAAATCCCTCTACCTCTTGCCAGCACGTGGAACTCATTTCCACTGAAGACCTCCTGTCCTCAATACTTAGCCTAAGAGACCTCTGCCTTCTATGATCATGTCCATAGCAGCTCAACAACCTATACCAAACACAGTCAGTCGGTCTAGTACAAGTCTTCCTCTATCTATCAGATCTGTCCAACACTTGAAAAAATCAATCCT
The DNA here is from genome assembly GCA_028583015.1 of Wollemia nobilis. NCBI lineage: Eukaryota > Viridiplantae > Streptophyta > Pinopsida > Araucariales > Araucariaceae > Wollemia > Wollemia nobilis. The sequence goes on along the minus strand of JAQPPZ010017079.1, from coordinate 4,643,801 downwards.
CTACACATAAGCCTTCTCAAAGACTTGCCAAATATGTCCTCAGGTTCTTCTCAAAGAACCAGTGCACCTCTATCCTCATACAACAACACTCCATGTTCGTCTTTGCCCTTTGTGCTCTCTATGCCCTTTGCACTCTCTATGCAATCATAGTGGCACTTAGAAAAATTTGCCATGACTCTTCGCTCACTCTGCACTATATGTGCTCTTTCAGCTGTATCTCGCACACTTCGACACACATTCAATGATGCACACAACTACTCATCAACTCTCCAAACAACCCTCCTTTTATAACATAATTTTCATGATGAAAATTTTAATCTTAGTCGGTTGTTATAACAAATGCAAACCCTAATTTTAGTCGGCTGTTCATTGATCTTCGTCGACTTCAAATCATGAAGATATTCGATAACTCAATTGATCGAAGACTTCATTCGGTAACTGACCCTGTAGCTGTCGCACTGTTATTTGTTCACTTTTCACATTTTAGCTACAAGAATTCATTCTGTATTTGCCCCTGTAAATGTCGTGGAGATGTCAGTCCTCTGTCATACTTCTCATTCCAGTCGGGTTCTTCTTTTTGTCTTGCGCTCTTATGACCTATCATGAAATCGTGACATTTCTGTCTTTGTAGCTTCTTTTATTTTTGTTGCCACAAAAATACCACATGTCGTGATATCGCGACACTTTTGCCTCTTAGACTTTTTCTTGGCTGTTGACTGCGAAAACATAACATGTCGTGATATCACGACACTTTCACCTCCGAACTGTTCCTTCTTTCTTTTGTCACGATATCGCGACACTTTCTGCTTGCATACTCTTCTTCTTTTCTTATGTCACGATATCATGACACTTCTAACTCCTTCGTCTTCTTTTTAGCTTTTGTCATGATATCGCGACACTTTTGCTTCCTTAGACTTCCTTTTTGTTTTTGTCACGATATCGCTACATTTCTAACTCCATACATTACATGTCGCGATATCGCGACACTTTTCTAACTTGCTTTCTCTCTCCTGCTTAAGTCACGAAAATGTGACATGTCGCGATATCACGACACTTTTCTAACTTGCTTTCTCTCTCCTGCTTAAGTCATGAAAATGCGACATGTCACGATATAACAACACTTTTCCTCCCTAGCTCTTTTTTGTTCTTCGGGTTGCGAAAAACCTGACATGTCACGATATCATGACTCTTTTTCTCCTTAGCGCTTTTATTTTCTTCGGGTCGCGAAAACCCGACATGTCGCGATATCGCGACACTTTTTCTCTGTGAGCTCTTTCTCTTGAACCTATTGTGAAATTGTGACACTTTTTCATCCGTACAATCCCTCTTGCAAATTATCACGAAATCATGACACTTTTCTTTACAAGCTCTTTCTCTCGAACCTATCGGCTTGGGGTTTGCAAAAGACCTTTGAAACTGTCATGTCGTAACCTTCATCAAAACAAATTATTTGACATCAAATCAAATTCCTTCAAAAGCTTCTTGACATCAATGACAACTTATACACTTGAGCAAAGGCAATGTACCCAAAGTACCCAAAATTTCCAACATTATTCTTGTTGTCCTAAGCCATATCCTTTCCAATTAACCTAATGAAAATATCTTGATGGAAAATCATGGTTAGACATGTGCTGAATATTGGTAATAGATGGCTATCTGGGTTCATTTAGAGGGAATGGATCAAAAAATGAATCAACCCCTACATATAAAAAGTTGATATTATTTGGGGATAAAACTATGTTGTAAACTACTCCTATAGATAGGGGTGGGTCGCGTGGATGACCATAATCCCTAATAATTTTCATGTTGAGCGGTGTGACTATGACATTTTGAACCACATATTCACTAATGCTAAGACTATTGAGATGGACTGTAACTTGTGTGGATGATAATGTGGGTGGATTAGATATAGATATGGTGGGGTAAAGAGTGGATTGTGGCTCAAATAAATGGAGAGATGTATGTTGGAATGGAATCTCACAATCTATCAAATTGACTTGTGAGACATCAGCTAGTGAAGATGAGGATGGGTTTGGTTGAGTAATTTAATGGATGGTTGGTGATTCCAATACAAATGAAGTGGCATTGGGTAGTTGTAAAGTATGTGTGGATGATTATGAATTAATGGTTGCGGGCCAAACAAGGTTAACTTTCTATCTATTTTGTCACTTTCTCAATCATTAATTATCAACCAGGGATTCGTAAACTTTCGAAGGATCTCTTACAAGATCATTCACAATACCATCTTGAGATGAGTCCTTCTAACTCTACTATTGGAGGGTGTTCAAAAGGTTGTCAATCTCTCATGCACTCCTCAATAAAATGCGTATGAACAATTAAATATTCAAAAATAAAGCATTCATACGTGCATCTAAGAAATAATCAAACCTACTGCAATAATAAAACACAAATATAGGAAATGAAACTATGAAAGCATGAAATCTACAAAGCATATAAAAGAAGGGGAAGAATACTGTCTTGGAGTGGGCCCAAGATCTAGTAGATCCCTCCTAATGTGAACATACTTTAGGAATTTGTAGAATTTATTATGCAATCAAAGGATTACAATGTGTATTCTATATCTTCTATACAATTGCTATATGTTCTATATTCTATATTCTATATTCTATCCCTTCAGAGAGGTTTGTGTGTGTTTATATAGCACATGCACATGTCCTCTATTAGAACTCAATTACAACCATCGGTCTATTCTAGACTCGACGATGGAAATTTGGTAAGCTTTGAACGTCATCTACATAAAATTGGCTTTGTTCCTAATATTGGCATGTTCTGTAATTGGCTCATGCTTCACTTGGCATCGACGACACAACTCTCACAAATATCCTATGTGGCGTGGAGTTGTAACTGCACCATTTATTATCACCCACGTCATGTTTGATTTGGTCAACGTGCAAAAATAGAGGCACCTTCCTTTGTGGAAGGCACCTACCTTCTATTGGTGCCTTACTAGAAGAGGAAGGTGCCTACCTTCTTTTGGCGCCTTCCTAGAAGAGGAAGGCGCCTGCCCATTATGCATCAGTTTCATAGTAAAAAAAGTGCCAGGTCCATGAAAAAGACCTCGACTAATTAATTCTGACAAAATCAACAATATCTCCACAAAAACACACTAAAACACACAAATCAGATAATACGCATAATCTCATTAAATAAATACATAATAATTGATAAAAACATACAATTCCTAATATATCACCGCATAATATCTGCTAAGACTCATACAAAAATATAGGCAATTCTGGGACTCATCATCCCCCCATGCCTAACATATGCCACACCCTCGTGGCATCAAAACCATAGGAACCTTGGTCATCACTTGTATATGTACGTTCCTATTGCTATTGATTTTTTCCGATCTACTCTCCTTTTTTTGGCTGCTATTGGGGCTGACATGACTATTGTGGGTGTCATTTCCTAAAATGTTGCTTCTACAGCCTACCACAGGTAAGTTTCTTTGATCTTGGGAACCACAAGGAGGATATCTAAATCACTTCCCCTTTGAAAAACCACCTGGGCCTTATATGTTTTAGCCTCCTCAGGATCAGGCCTTGGATCTTCCTTGGCCTTAACAAAATATCCCCCATCTCTCTAACCATTTCATTATTTTTGACATTCACCCTAGGGATGAGCCGTCAATTTTCCAAAATTTACTCTTATGTGCTAGATCAATACTAATGCTAGAGGTTCCTCAGAACCTCAAAGAGGATTTTCTCCCCTGCTTAGCTACCCTCACCTCTCTGTGCAACCGTTCAAACACTTTTTGCCTATCGACAAATAGATGCATATCCCAGTCATCATCTTTTGGCTCTATGATAGCCTCCTTGGCCTTATTTTGAGTAGTCCTAGGCCTTTTGGCTATGGCCTATGTAGGAACTATGACAACTCAGTCAGAGGGCTCTCTAGCGGCCATTATTTCATTGTTGGGGACCTAATCTGCTATTCCCACTACTACTGATGTTTCAACTTCTTATCTTGTAGGTCTAGCAGGTTCTTCCCTAAGTTCTAGATCTATTTGTGGGGGTTGATATGAGTTGGTTAGGTCAATAATAAGGGGCTCTACGGGGTTCTTGCACTCATGGCTCTCAAAAATAAAGGATTTTTCCCTTGCCTCTGGGTTTTTCTACCACGCATATGATTGGAACTCTCCCACAAAGACTACTCACTCTCTAGAAGTGGGAGATTTTTTCATAACCTCCATCACCTAGTCAGTCTGGGTTGATGCGTCCTTCATTTCTGCTCACCTTGCCTTTAATTCTTGATTTTATTTTTGTAGCTGTTGAATCAACTTATCGAGGTGGGCAATTTTATTTACCTGCTCTTCCAGCTCACCTCTCTAAATGCTTTGGCAATCCTCCAACATCTACTGGTCCATCTAGTAGTTGGTTTTCCAGTCTAATGCTTCCTCCAGGGCCATGTCAATCTCACTATTATCCCTAGGGGTTTATCTTTCTCGTGGGTCATGGCTCATCAATTCTTGTAGGGCCTGTGCTACAGCCCCGACCTTCGAGTCTTCTTCCTCTTCCTGTGAGGAGAGGAGGAGTCATCATAGGAACTTTCTCCTAGGGTCCAATTCTAGCTACTATGACTTGTTCACACTTTTGATGAGATGTGCCCCTATATCTTCATGTTCGGGCACAGGGGAGTGTCCTCTCTCTTCTATGCATTAGGGCAGTGCTAGAAGCTCGATATCCCCTACTTCGCTTATAGGGATTTCTTCTACTTGCATTGTGGGGTTCCCTACCACTTGAATTGTAGGGCTTTCTACTATTTGCATTGCCTCAACAACTTCCATTACCTGGCCTCCATCTTATCCTGCATTAGGTTCCTACCTCTGTGCCTCCGCATGGCAGGCCAGTGTTGATATGAGCCCATGGTGGGCCAAAGATATAGGTTCTCCCTTATGATATTGTGTCATTTCTTCCTTAAGGGTTTGCACCAGGTAGAAGGGCACGTTAATTCTTCTCCCATGCACTAGGTGGTTCAAAAACTGCACATGGTGGACATGCATGTGGGTGTATTTCCTGGTGCAAGTGAAGAATCAAGCAACCTGCTCGAATATCTCCTATAAATTTATAGGGAGGGTGCTTTTGATCAGCCCATCTCTATCTATCTATGGGTTTTCTTTAGGCAGTAGTTTTTTGGTGTAGGATTTCAATGTCCTTCTCTTGTACACACATTCACCTGTCAGGGGTAAGCCAGTCACCTCTAAGATGTATTTTGGGGTGACTAGAATTGCCATCCCCCGCACTTGAGCAGAATCTCCCCTTAAGGAGGTAACAAACTCCCTTGCTGCCTCTGTGTCCTAGTTTTGGCTAACCATGGCATAGTATCTAAGCCATCCCTCTGCCTAAAATTTGGCTCTCACTACCTCATTGATCCCATCTATGCTGCTTGGCTCGTTCTTTTTTATCGAATGATTCTTTGATTGACCTCCCATGGCACCTTCCTGCAAGCTATTTTTTCTCTTCTTTGTTTTCTTAGGGAGGTGCCTTCCTTATAAGGAGGGTACTGAATAACTAACTCCCAATCCTTGCTAGGCATGCCTTTCGAGGTACACGTTGGCATGATCGGCCATGGGGGGTGTATGATTTTTTTTGTTTTATGGTGGTGATATTTTGGTACTCACATATTTTAACAATGATTACATATAAATCTAAGTAGAGTATGTGCATACCTAATTGGATGCCTTGTGTGTCATGGGGATCATCAATTCATTGATTCTTTATGTGGGATGGGTACCTTGTTGGTGCAGATTATGCTGTTGAGTTGCTTTGATGACAAGTGTTGAAGAAAAACCAAAAAAACTAATTACTGTTGGAACGTGCATCAATTTCGCCTTATAATTCTCTAAGATTTGCTTTGATTGGGGTGTATTCTACTTACGTGCTCCTAGAGATAAATTTGTGCCATGTGTCACATGATTATTGAGGCATGTGTGAAACTTGATCGTTGGATGCATACAAAAGGTGCCTACTTCAGTACCTTCCTAATGCGAAAGGTGCCTACTATGGTGCCTTCCCAATGCAGAAGGTGTCTGATGGGCTACCTTCCCGATATAGTCATGGATGTGCATTTTGATGAGGGAAGGTGCCTTTAATGAATGCACATTACTAGAAGAGGAAGACGCCCTTAAGGACACTTGCACCTTATTGGGAGAGGAAGGTACCCTTCTGTATAAATGCGCCTTCCTAGTGTGGAAGGCAACTGATGGACGGATGCGCCATCCTGATGAGGAAGGTGCTCCCCTACTCTTTTTTAGGATGTGCCTTCCTGATGAGGAAGGTGCTCCCTAATATTTTTTTTTAGCACATTATTATTTCAATGGGGCATCTTATGGCAGTGGAAGGCACATTATTCACATGGGGTGCCTTATTTCGGAAGGCGCCTTCTTGGTGGCTGAAGGTGCCTTATTGAGGGGCACCTTCTAGTGGGGGAAGGCATATTATTTACATAGGGCACTTTCTTGGAAGAGGAAGGCAATTTATTTTATCAGTAGCCATGTGATATTTGACTGGGAAAGGTGATCAAGCCTCCTCAGGTTGACTTCATTCCTACTTTTATTATATTAGTGTCGGCATCAGGATGCTGAGCCAAACCAGGCATGGTGTCCCAAATGCCTATCCATCGAACTATCAATTCATCTACCTACAAAAAGCAAACAAAAAAAAAGAAATTTATGGGCAGTTAGACGCATTCCATGCCTATTAGGCCCTATGGCTAGGATGCCTTCAGCTTGCATATGGGCGTCGTCCCTACAAAATAAAACATGTTGTAAGAAAATTATTTACACCTATCTACTATTTTTTTGGTGAGCATTTTCATGCCCACCATTCTGTTTTGCTGAGATTTTGGATCTAGATTCACGGGGATGAGGTCTCCCCCATGCCTATTCTAGATCCCACCAGTACATTTTTAGATGTGCTATAGGGACACATTCGGTGGCCATTGATAGTCAACAAAACATTACTACCGTTGATAGTTCTAACATGCACAACTCCATTCTTAATGAGTTCTACCACCTCATACGGTCCCATCCATCTCTGCATAAGCTTTCCCTTCCTTTCCTGGAACTAGGAATCATACAACAGTACCCATTCTCCTTCTTTGAACTGCTTTAGTTTGATGTGGCGGTCATGCCACCATTTCCTTTGCTTCTATGTGATTTTCATCTTCTATAAAGCATCCATTCAGATTTTGTCTAGCTTATCTAGCTGTCGAATCCTTTCTTTTTGAGCGTCATCCATGCTCAAATTCAATTCTAAAGCTATTCTTAATGTCTTAATATCAAAATCAATGGTCATCATTGCATTCTTCCCATAGACCAGTAGGAAGGGTGTGAAACTTGTGGTAGATTTCCATGTAGTTTTGTGTGCCCATACTGCCTCTGGAAGCCGTGTAGCCCAATCCTTTTTGTGTTGATGCACGATCTTCGTCAGGATATTCTCAATATTCCTGTTTGTTACTTCCACTTGCCCGTTTGCCTATAGATGGTATGGTGTAGTCTTATTGTGACAAATTTTGTATTGCTCCATTATCTCCTCAATCAAATTTGTAGTGGACTAAGGTCCCTGGTCCGTTGTTATTTTCCTAGGGACCCCAAATTGTGTAAAAATGTGATCATACAAAAAATTGGCAACTATTCTTTCTTTTGAATCTTTCAGTGTCTGGACTTCAACCCACTTGGTGACATAGTCTATGTAGACTAAGATAAACCTCTTCCCTATTAAATGTGGGTTAATTGGCACCACAAAATCCATACCCCATTTATCAAAGGGTTCCAGGTGTACTTGAGGCTGGAGGGGCATTTCATCATGATGGGTTGGTCTACCCATCCTTTGGCACTCATCGCACTTGCTGACATATGCAGTTGCATCTTTGAACAAGTTAGACCAAAAATACCCAGCCTACAGAAATTTATACGTAGTCCATTTCTCTATAAAGTGTCCTTCGCAAGGTTCATCATGATAGGCTTTGAGTATCTCTGAGAATTCCTTCTCTACCACGCACCTCCTTATGATTTGGTCATGTCCTATTTTGAAAAGGAGGCCATTGATCCATAGGTAGGGTGCGATCTTCTCTATCACCCCATGCTTTTCTCGGTATGAGAGAGTAGGTGAGGTTCTACCAGTGGCCAAGTAATTGGCTATGTTTGCATACCACAAGATTTGCTCGTCGATGGTAAATAAGTGTTCATCCAAAAACTGGTCTTCCACTGCCGTATAGTCTATTGGTATCAACCTAGATAGGAATTCTGCTACCATGTTGTCCTTGCCCGATTTTTCAACTATGGTGATATCAAATTATTGCAATAGTAGGAGCCACATAACCACTCTCCTGCTAATATCTGGCTTACTCATTAGGTATCTGATGGATGCATGGTCTGTATGGATGAACACCTTATATCCGGTGATGTAATGGCAAATTTTTTTTATGGTGTGCACCACTAAAAGAAACTCCTTTTTTGTTACTATATAATTGAGCTCGAATCCTACCAAGTTTATACTGATGTAATAGATGGCATAGAAATATTTGCCATATTTCTATCCTAGGACCGATCCAATCGTATTATTGGATGCATCATAATAAATGTGGAAGGGTATGGCCCAATCTGGTCCTCTTAAAACCGGTGTAGTTATTAGCTTCTCCTTAAGCAATTGAAAAACTTCTTCGTAGTCTTCCATCTAGTTGAAATCTACATCCTTAGATAATAGAGTGTGTAGTGGTTTTGCAATCTTGTTGAAATTAGTGATAAATCTCTGGGAGTACTCGACAGATTCGAGGAAACTCCTCACTTCTTTCTATGTCTTGGGGCTGGGTAGGTCTTTTATGACCTCAATATTCCTTCTATCAACTTTTATCCTTGTTGCAGAGATATGGTGTCCTAACACGATGCCTTCTTGCATCATCATGAAGCATTTTTCATTGCTTAGGGACAAATTGTTCTCCTCTCTTATTTTGAGAACTTTCTCTAGGTTCAGCATTGCTTCTTCAAAGGTCTCTCCATAAACAGTGAAGTCATCCATGTATACTTCAACCGCTTCTCCTATCATGTCCAAAAATATGCTAAGCACCACCCTATGAAAGGTTGCTGGTGTGTTGCATAACACAAATGGTAATACTTGGTAAGCAAACATTCCCCATGGGCAAGTGAACGTTGTTTTATCCTGATCGTATCCTCCTATCTAGACTTGATTGTATCCACTAAGCCCATCTAGGAAGGAGAAGTAATTTCATCTTGAAAGTGTGTCCAAGACTTGATCAATGAATGGGAGTGGGAAGTGGTATTTCTTAGTTGCTTTATTCAACACTCTGTAGTCCATAAAAATTCACCATTTACCATTTTTCTTAAGGACTACCACAAGTGGTGACACCCACTCACTGTTAGAAATTGGATAGATGAATCCGGCAGCCAAGAGTTTTTGTAAATCTATTTTGATAATGTCCTTCATTGTTGGGTTCATTCTCCTTTGTGGTTGCCTACTTGGAGTCACTTGCTCATCAAGGTATATTCTATGAGTGCATATTTTTGGGTGAATACCCTTCATGTTCGAGTAGTCCCATGCAAATGCCTGCTGGTGTCTTACCAGGAGTTCTAATTTTTCCAGTTGTGCATGAGTCAACCCAATACTGACATTCAATGTCCTTCCTAGCCCAATAGTTATCTACTAGACGTGATGATCATGAGTGCTAGCCAATGGCGATCCAGGTGGTCTGGTAGAGGACTCTCCATGGAAGAATTCTACAATAGCCCTGTCCTCATATTCTTCATCTGATAACTCATCTAACGCCATTACTGGATGGATTATGGACAACTTCTAATAATTATGCCTAGGTAACGTAGCTTATCTCAATGGGTTGACAGACTACGCAGGGGGAAAAATGGTCAATCTCTTGACATTTTGGCCATCGAAGATGGTCATCAGCCCATCCCAGCAGCTGATGTAGGCATCAGATGTTGCCAGCCATGGTCTCCCCAAAATAAGTGGGTAGCCACCCAACCTAGTCTTAGACTGCAAGACCAAGAAATCGGCTGGGTATTCCATGTGCTAACTGCCATTGTTACATCCTCTAGCATTCCCTTTGGTGCTACTGTCGATCAGTCAGCTAATTGCATCATTGTCATGGTGGGTCTTAGGTTCATGATTTTTAGCTTCTGTATGGTTTCTTGAGGCATTACATTGATGGTTGCTCCAAGATCGACCAACGTATTAAACAAGGAATACCCTTTGATTTTTACAGTCAGTATTGGACTACCTAGATCTGCATACTTGGGATGACATTTCTTGCCAATAATTAGGTATACTAATTTACCCATGACATTCATAGTCTGGGTTGCTTTCCACCCTGGATTCCTCAAGCACATTTCTCTTATTGCCTTGCTATATATTGGAACATCTAGGATGGATTGAAACAATGGTATCATCATTGTGAGGTTTTTCAAACACGATAGGATATAAAACTTCGGTTTCTTTTGTTTCTTCTATTCTTACAACCGATAAGGGAATGGATCCTTTGCTCTCTCAGCTATTTCCTCTATCACCTCTTCCATAAGAGGTGTTTTTTCTTATTCCTCCTCTTCTACCAGTGGAGGTGTTTCTACTCCTAACTAACTACCTAACCTAAGATGAATATTGTACATAGGATACATCTCACCTTCGATGTTGTATGTTGGTTGATTTACTCTATTGTTTGGATTAGTCATCAGTTGTGCTGGTAGCTGTGTAGGTCTCACTGTTGGTAGAGCCAGAAAGATTTGATGGGGTTGAGCTGGTGCTACATTATGTGGGGCTGAATTCCATGGTGTGTGGCCTCTCCACTATTGTCCCAGATATTGGTACTACATCCAGGGTTGCTAATTCATGAATGCCGCTCTTGGGGGTGCATTGGACCAAGGTGATGGCCCCCACCATCCCATGTTGGATGGTTGAGGTGGACCTTGTGGCATGTATGGTATTCCTTCATATTGTGACATTCCATCTAGCATACTCCCTGCAGGGGGTTGTGGCAAAATATTTTGATTACCTATGAAATAGGATTTCGATATCTCAACCTCCTCCTGGTTTCTAGGTAACTTTTGGCACAATCGAGTCTTATGATTCAATTTGCATACTGTGCATACTCTAATCTTGTTCTCCGGGCATGCGTTATTTACATGCTTTCCTATGTATTTTGGGTAGAAATAGGTTAATGCTACCTCATTATCTTGTTTCTTCTTCTCTAACAATAATGTGTCCATCTACAATGCTAGAGAAGAGAGCATATCGCTTTTCATATCTTCCAGCATATTTCCAAGTTCTATCTTTGTTATCAAATCAGTCACTTTGATGCTTTCAAAAGTGGTCTTGCATCTTCTTCTTAAGTAATTTCGATAAAGTTGCTGGATATCTTTCATATCGTGTTGGTAGACATCACCTCTAGAAATCATATTAAGAGCCTCTAATTATTCATTATTAAGTCCCCTCAAGAAGATGCTTTTGAGGGAATTATCAGATAGCTTTGCATGGGGAGATCATTGAAGACTAAAATTAAATCTCTCCTAGTACTCCTCAAGAGACTCATCCTCTTTTTGTGTCATGCTCAGAACTTCTTCTCTGGAATCTCTTGCTCTCCCAAAATATTGGTATTGCTCTTGAAAGAGCTTCTTCATTTGATCCCATGTCACTATGTGCTTTTCTCCCAGACCGATGAACCACCGTAGAGCTACATCGTCCAATGTAGAAGGGAAGATTTTCAGTTTTTGCGTATCTAATTTGTAATCCATAGACCTACACAAAACATCAAACTTGAATAAAAACAGGTTAGGGTCTTCGGTTGGGTATCCTCTGAAGGTAGGGAGATGAGCAGGGGATATGTTTTTCATCTTGGTGTTTCCTACTCCTTCGTCAATCAGGAAGCTAAATCCAGATGAGACTTCTTTTGTGTCAGCCATGTTTTGAGGAAATGTGGTCTCAAATGCAACACTTATGGCCTTATGGTCATTTAAAACTTTTTGAGTCAAAGCGCTAAGATTATCTGGAGTTATTGTCTGATATTGCATAGCTTTCCACAACAAGGCTTCTTCTAGGGGTGTTCTTTTAAACAATGAGTTCGTAACTATTTTTTCTTCCCCAAGTAGATGGGATGAGGAAGCACTTCATTCAAAGTGCTGATCCTCACTCCAGTGGATTGCTGGTTGCGAGTCAGGCAACTCTAGTTCTAAAGAGCTTTGTTTTATGAACCAATTTTTAGGTCCTCTTCTTCTCGAAGAACTCATACAAATTTAGGTAGAAGGTTTTGGGTATTAGAATGGATCTAAAATATGCTTCCCCAACAATGGCACCAAAATGTTGTGGGCCAAACAAGGTTAACTTTCTATCTATTTTGTCACTTAACTGATCATTAATTATCAACCAGGGATTTGTAAAATTTTGAAGGATCTCTTACAGAATCATTCACAATACCACCTTGAGATGAATCCTTCTAACTTTACTATTGGAGGTGTTCAAAAGGTTGTCAATATCTCATGCACTCCTCAATAAAATGTGTATGAACAATTAAATCTTTAGAAAGAAAGCATTCATACGTGCATCTAAGAAATAATCAAACCTACTACAATAATAAAACACAAATACAGGAAATGAAACTATGAAAGCATGAAATATACAAAGCATAGAAAATAAGGGGAAGAATACTATCTTGGAGTGGGCCCAAGCTCCAACAGATCCCTCCCAATGTGAACATGCTTTAGGAACTTGTAGACTTTATTATGCAATCAAAGGATTACAATGTGTATTCTATATCTTCTATACAATTGCTATATGTTCTATATTCTATATTCTATATTATATCCCTTTAGAGAGGTATGTGTGTGTTTATATAGCACACACATAGGTCTTCTATTATAACTCGGTTACAACCATCGGTCTATTCCAGACTCGATGACGATAATCTGGTAAGCTTCATCCGTTGTCTACCAAAAACTAGCTTTGTTCCTAATTTTGGCGTGTTCCGTAATTGGCTCATGCTTCACTTGGAATGGACGGCACAACTCATGCAAATATCCTATGTGGCATGGAGTTGTAACTACACCATTTATTATCACCCGCATCATGTTTGATCTGGTCAACGTGCAAAAATAGAGGCGCCTTCCTTTGTGAAAGGTGCCTACCTTCTATTGGCACCTTCCTAGAAGAGGAAGGTGCCTACCTTCTTCTGGAACCTTCCTGGAAGAGGAATGTGCCTATCCATTATGCATCATTTCCATAGTAAACAAAGTTCTAGGTTCATGAAAAATACCTCGACTGATTAATTCTAAAAAAATCAACAATATCTCCATAGAAACACACTAAAACACACAAATCAGATAATATGCATAATCTCATTAAATAAATACATAATCATTCATAAAAACATACAATTCCTAATATATCACCGCATAATATCTGCTAAGACTCATACAAAAATATATGCTATTCTAGGACTCATCACTAAGACTAGTGAGATGGACTGCAACTTGTGTGGATGATGATGTGGGTGGATTAGATATAGAGATATGGGGGTAAAGAGTTGATTGTGGCTCAAATAAAGGGAGAGATGTATGTTGGAATGGCATCTCAAGATCTATCAAATTGACTTGTGAGACATCATCTGGTGAAGATGAGGATGGGTTTGGTTGAGGAATTTAATGGATGGTTGGTGATTCCAATGTGAATGATGTGGCATTGGGTAGTTTTAAAGTATGTTGTGTGGATGATTATGAATTAATGGTGATTAGTGATGTGGATGATGTGGGGGATGTCCCCCTTGTATGGATTTTGAGGGTGATTATTGGGTCCAACCACATATACATGTTATCGGTGATGATGAAGGTTGGAGTGTGAAAGTAGAGGCCTAATGTGGATCAGTGATGGGGAGTTCCTCTAGCATAGGTGCTTTGGATGAGGTATTGTGATGTGAAGTTGATGGTGGGGTTGATGGAATTAAGGACAAGTGAGTGGATGGAAGTGAGGACTCATATGGGTTGGAAATGAAATTATAATATTTGAATGGTTCAATGTCTATAGGTATGCAATGTATTTATCCCTCATGTACATATTTCAAATATTGGTGTAGTATTAAGGGAAAACATTTCATTTCCCTTATCCAGAGGTATCCAAGGAGTACATTGTAGGCCATGGCCCCTTATAGGATATGGAACATGGTGTGCAATGTCTTGACCCCTCTTGTATGTGTAATACCACAATGCCAACTGTATAATATAGAGCATCATTGAATGCTCGTAAGATGAAAGTGTATTTGATGATGTGGAAAGGTGGAATATTGATATGGTGGAGTGCTAAAGTGATAATGATGTTTACTGATGATTCGATGTTAATTAATACTCATTTAAAAGTCTTTTTATCAACCTTTGAGATGCTAGGTGGTATGTTAAGTGATTCTAGAATCAAATTGATTGGTCTTAAATAGGCTTTGAATTTGTTATAATATATGTAAGTGATGCAATGATCGATTGGTGTGGATGGTTCAATTTTAGGGATGGTAGTGTGAATTACGCTTTGCAGTGTATCTACATCCAAAGTGGATTCCACATGAGAGGGTCTAGTAGACAAGTCAAGATGTTTTGTCTATGCCACAAAGGTTTGGTTAGCCATAGAAGTGGCTAGGAAAGGAGTGAAGCACTCCATGGATGAGTCTTATTGGCTAGTGGGTACCTAAATCATGGCTCTGGCTTGATTTTGGATCAATATCATAACATATAAGTAGGCTAGGATAACAAACATGCAAGGTGAGTGTGTGAAAAGTGTAATTACAATGAAAAATGAACAAACACACAAATCAAACAAACAAGTGTGTCCTATGTCTTTGCAAAAATACCTACATGGAAAATACCATGTGAAGGGGCCACCATGACCACCAAGTGATGGTCACCACATAAGGGGAGGCTTACCCCTCTTAATTTTTCCAATTGCTCCTACATGAGCAATGTGGAATAATAACATGTCTTATTTTGAAAACTTGTTTCTAACATACTACATGTAGGAGACATCGATTGCGAAGCAATAACATGCCAACACATGGAAAAAGAATAAAATAGCATGTAACCTCATCAAGGTGAAGCAAAATAACATTTTTCAACCATATGTAAGCTAAAATTATCTATGTAAGTGCCTCCAATTGGTGTGTAACCACTATTTGATGGCCACCATGACCACCGAGTGGTGGTCACTATCTTAGGGAAGTGTTTTACCTTTTAATTTATCCCCATTGCTCTCATATGAGCAATGTGGGATATTTTCTCCATTATTTATTAAAATTTTTAACCTAACAACTAAGAAAACACACAACTAAGCGATCATCGATAAGTGGCAGAACAAGTAGTGTCAACATAGTCAACAGTTGTTGTAGATAAGTTCCTTAGTGTCATTCATGCCTCCCATTAGCACTAGAGTGGCCACGAAGTGGTTGGTCATGTGACCACCACTTGGTGGTCAAAAGGCATAGGGAGCTGAGCTCCCTTTATGCATTTCATCTACTCGAGTATGTCCCATGTGGGACAATGCTCATAGATGAGTTATCTAAAGCCATGTGCAGGTCGAGAACTTAGGCCACATAGGGGCAATTTTTAAAGAATTGTAACAAACATAGGAGGATCCTCAACTCTCCTAAATTCCTCTAAGGGTAGTCCAAGACTTTTAAACACTAGCCTATGGATATCTAAGGAATATTAAAGGTTTAATTAACATTTACATCAACAAGGAGGACGTTCAGTTTAGGTAGATGTAATAGAGATAATTATAGTAACATGACAACTTACACATACCTCATTTAATCGATTTTAAACCTCTCTCATGGTGGCCTTACATGCTTAGAAGGTTACACAATGGTTTAGACTTGGGTTTTCAACACAGGAGGGTTTGAATGTAGGTTAATAATAGGATGAAAAATATCTATTAGTGCCATTCAAGTCTTTAAAAACCAAGCATGAGGAGTGTTCATATATTAAAACTCATATGGATGATTTACAAGCTTCTTCTCAGGGGTTTATTAAATCCCAAATCCACATGCCAAATAAATATTTAATCAACCTATCAAGGTTTTATCAAGGCAGTAAAGGAAATATCAATACAAAAAAGTGCTAACACCTATGTATGTAGTCTAATAAGACTCTACAATCCAACATATTCTTATTTAAATTATAAGTAAAACAACACTTCAAAACATGAATAATGCTAATGAAATTGCAGGTAATTAGATCTTCCAATCAAGCATTTAAACAAGCCATTGGAGTCTCTAAATAGGGCATAACAAAATATTGATATTCCAACCTTGTTCTCCCAAATGGCTAGTTCCTCAAGCTCCTTGAATCAACCTGGTCTTCTCATCTTTTCTTCTCCTAGATTAGCCCCTTCCATGGAGATCTAGGTCCTTTATTTTATAAAGGATTATACTCTTTTCTTTACGAGCCCTCAAGTGGCGTAATATAAAATTATTAAGAGATGCCTCTCCAAAACATACCCATGTGAAGTCTCTTTATTTTACTAATAAAAATATGCCTACATGGACAAGCCCATGTGAAGTGGTTATTATTTTATTAATTTGGAGGAAATCCTTGCCAATTTGTCTCCCCCCTAATTTGGCCTTTTAACTAAATTTAAAAGGCCTACTATTTAAATAGTAAGATGCCTTTATTAAATTAATTTAATATTGCCACCAACAAAGATGCCAATCCTCCTCCCTCCATTTGGAGTGGGGTCAATTTGGCAAATTAATATTTTATTCAAATGGGGAAGATGCTCTTTTTGGTCCAATCCTACTTGGACACCTAATTATATTTAATTAGGTTAATTAATCCTAATTAATTATTTGAATTACCCTAATTTAATCCTTCCTAAGGGTAATTAATATTTTTTCCAAAAGTATTATTTGACTTTCCAAATCCTTACAAAATTCATTTTTACCTTTACAAAACATTACAAAACTAGGGATTAGGCCCTAATTCGTCATATGAAAGGGTCCTGCCAAGATGGGTCATGACATACTACCCCCCTTGGACTAAACACAATCCCTTGTGTTTTTTTTATATTGGAAAGCAATCATAAATTTCCATAAACATTGCAAATCAGCAAATAAGCAATATATTTTCACAATATATCTCACAACTTTGTAAAGCATAAATCAAACATTATACTTTCACAATCATTAATCATAGGCATCAAATGCAATCTCAATGTTTCTCCATTGTTTTATCCTTGAGTGGACGGACCTCTATACCGACCAATTCCAAGGAGACTAGTGCCATACATCATTGTCCAATGGAGTAAACATGAGTATGAATTTTAACATGCAAATCAACTATATGAGGGTAATTTTTCTTGTTACCCTGAGCTATCATTATCATCATTTCCCTTTTTCTAGTATCCCATTCTCGGTGGTCGATCAACTTCTTCCACCCATGAGAGTACCTGGACCTACGATTTAACAAAATATCAGCAGTACCATATTCTCAATGCAATAAAACATCCATATTGCATAAACATAAAGTATTGGAACATCCATCAATACATAAATCTCATCATAGAGTCAAGCATTGAAACATCTATCAATGCATAATCAAATTATAGTAGAGTCCTATAATGATAATAGAATTACAGATTATTTTCATAAAAATGATATGAAATCATATTTCCATATTAATTTAGACACAACAAGTCTAAATACAACTAGGTATATCAAGAATATCTCACAAAGGAGTTCTAACCTAGGATTTGATGACCCTTATCATGAGTTATCCTTATAGAAAATAGGTGTCATCAAAGACAAAAACATAATGTCATAATTCTCGCTTTCAGGATACCCATATATCTTGAAATTATTTTTAGCAAACATATTTACCCCTACCAGTGCATCATCCTCGATGTCCCCTAGTATACATCCTTAGTCAACTTATTGACTAATTCTTAGATGCCAAGTGGAATCCTCAAAAGAATCTAAGGTACACCACTTAAGACCCACAAAATATGGAGGGTTCGCTTAGTTCTTCCACTTGATTCACCAATGGTATCAATAGTGGGAGGAATATTAATAATACCACATGCATTCAATTATAGTATAAATCATTATTTATATATCATGCAACATGCTATTATACTCGACCACCACCTAGGTGGTCGGGTGGCATATTGCTCTATTCCATCGATGGTGTTGCTTGAGGGTGTTTCAACCATGGTAAAGGTTCTGGTTGCATCCATATCTGGGTAATGTTTCAAGACATCACAACCAATACCCAAGGTTTCACCCAACTCCTTACTCTGGCCAAAGGCCAGGTTTGTATTGTAACACAACTTAATAAAAGAAAACATTCTTTTATTACTTTACCCATCCACAAAATCAATAGTCACTCTTACTCCACGTAAGGTGTTATCCCAAATATTTGAGCAACAAAATCAATGACATCCTTCTTCATAACTTCCTAGAAGAAGATCTTCTTATGCTCATACTCATCTTAACCCTTCAAAGATGAGTAAAATAGGGAACTATGTGTTTCCTTCATAATAATTCCCTAATTTTGGTATAAGTACCCAATTTTAAGATATAAGAATCCATATTTTAAGTCGAAATCCTTATCCTCTCTAGGATTTCTTCTATTTTGGTCCAACTTTTACTGCAATTTCCCTCTTGATATTGCATTCTCTTGACTTAATTTGTTAAGTCATCATGACTATGGGTCAAAATAGTTATAAGCCCTTTTTCAAGGACTTAAAATTGAACAGGTTTATCTCATTTTAGTCTTAGGATTCACTCCTAAGATGAACTTATGTAACTTTCATTGCATATTCTTGACACACTTTATCAATCTAAAGAGAAAATTTTATTTACGTATAGTCAAAGCTTAACTAAGAATATAATTTTCCATTTCTATTCTTTCTCATTAAGCATGATCAAAACTTAATCAAGAGTTAATTTGCATATTGATTCATGTTTATTGGTTACATTTTTACAAAGTCTACTGGTATACACACCAAGGAATAAATTTTATGGTAATTACCTCTCAATCTCTTCACCACTCTATGTTGGACCTACTCCTCCTGTTTGGGAGGCTGCTTATGAAGTTGTTGGAGGAGTATGAGAAGCTATTTGAGAAGCTACCTGAGCTCTACTCTATGATATTGCTCGACTTTCTTGTGTTGTCCTTCCATGCCTATGATGTGCTCTGATAGTTGGTTATGAGGGAATGATCATACCATGGCTCACTAATGCATCAAAACACGAGACCAAGAATGCAATCCTGTATTCTTCCCTTGCTCATGGTAGTTGTGCATTCTCTGCTTGTATGGCTATCACTATTGTTGTTCTCTAGTTATATCTTTGAGCTATCTCTAGATGGAGCCTATCTCTCTCTGCTATAACGACATCTTTTCAACCTCGAGCCTCAACTTCTCTTGTGCCCACAAGCCTTCTTGCTTCAACTTTTATGATTCTAATTGTTGGACTTGCTTCCTCAAAGACTTTACCTCACGCATTCCATCCATCATCAAATGCCAATCATCATCTCCTTGATAGTTTGATGGACCTTCTTCCATTTCTACTCGATGACGTACATGTCATCTAGGAATTTCTTCTTCACTATCAACAACCTCTATTGTATCCTCAGCTACTTCATCAGTTTCTTCCATATCTATGTCTTCCTCTATATCCTCCTCTTTTTTCCATCCTTGAGTGGCCCACCATTTATCATACTCTGGGGTTGTACCCACATCATCATCATCTGGAACCCATATATCTTCATCTGGTTCTATGGTCAATGGTTCCATTCATGGTGGTACTATTATATTCCTCCCCTTCCTTATATAGATCATAGGTGGATCTGGTATTCTTTGTCTAATACTAAACTATCACAATACTCGAGTATATTGAAAAT
Organism: Wollemia nobilis; assembly: GCA_028583015.1. Classification (NCBI taxonomy): domain Eukaryota; kingdom Viridiplantae; phylum Streptophyta; class Pinopsida; order Araucariales; family Araucariaceae; genus Wollemia; species Wollemia nobilis. The sequence continues at coordinate 4,623,886 of JAQPPZ010017079.1, read as the reverse complement.
ACTCATAAAGTATGCTCTATCATCCAATCAACCACCTTGCTCATCGTACATGAGCTAGTTGTATTATATCCTCCACCCACATTGGGCCTTTCCTCCATGGATGCTAGATCACATCTTGAGGTCTCAAATTTGTACATATAGAATGATACCACTCTCTATTACCTTCTTGTGGTCTGTTAACCTTCATCTCTTTCCCCCTTTGCCATCTTAATGCATAAGGTATCTCTAGCCCCACCAAATTGTGTGCATCATAAGGCAATCCTTGGGGTCTTTCCACAGCCAAATGTTCCCAGGCCCATACTTGTAGTAAGAGACTACAACTCATTCCTGTTCACCTTGTCATTCAAACCTCGAATAACTCTCTATAAATCTGAGACAATAAGGCTAGTGCCCATGCAAACATGATAGAATTATCCACTAGATCTTGCACCACTCCTAATAGGTTCCAAGGAAATCGTGCACTAGATGAATTAGGTAAAATAATACCTGTTATAAGCACCATCACTAAAGCCTGTCTATGTGTTAATTTTCCCAACACATAATGCATCTCATACATTATACTACCCTTCTCAGTGTTCACATCTCTCCACTTAGATCCAAACACTCTTTCCAATAATCATCCCTTCTCTGCTTCCTCAGCAATGATTATTGTACATCCCTCTATTGGTAATCGATATATTTGGTATACATCTTCTAGAGTGATGGTTATCTCTCCAGTGGGTAACTAGAATGTCCCCCTATTAGGATCCCATATTTCAATCAAAGTCGATAGATAACATCTATCTACATGCACCAACTCTAGATGCGCAACTCCTTCCAATCCTATTGCTCTCAACCACTGCCAATCATCGTTATTCAACATATCCCTCACATTTTAAAATATTTCTCTAAATGTATGATGTGGTCTTACAATATTTAATGGATTTATTTCCTCTGCATTACCTCCTTGACTAGATCCAACACCACCAGAAGCCATCTTCTCTTCTCAAAGTGTATGCACTAGTAGGTCAAAAAGCAGTAGCAATAGAATCATGAAGCACACTATAGGGTTTGCTCCAAATACACTCAAACTTAGTAATGATAGCCCTAAAATAAGTATAACTACATTATACTTCATGGCAATTGATAGGTATTTCTTTCCTCATTCAAAGTTTGATAAAAATAAAATCCAAGCTCTCATCTCAACCTTTGAAGTTATAGAGGTAATGATTTGAATTACTCCTTCGATCATTGCCAAGTGTCTAAACAATCAATGGTTTACGACACATCGATCATGTTCAACCGTCTAGCTGATCACATCTCAATCATCTCAAGACTCCATATTCATCCTCCATGGATCACGTCTCGATCATCTTGGGCCACCTTATTCTTCTTAAGCCACCCATCACCATTCTCATATTAATTAATTAAGGACACATCATTTCTCTAAGCCACCCTAGCTATAATGTTTCCCATTGAATGAGATCCTATTACGCATGTGTCCCACTTTTATAGCTTTAATTCTGATCATTATCATTCTATCGATAATGATCTAGATCACACTCGTCTATCTATAAGGTGTCACCTCACAGTGTTGTGAATCATTCACTAACGACTCAGATTACACATTGTTGAGTTTAGTTATTTATAGTTAGTCCTTTATTGTTCTGGACTAACTTATTTTATCATTGGTGTTCATTTTGACACCCATTTCTCATGTGTGGATATTAATACCACATGCACCATGTAGTGGAACTATCCCATATTTAAATAGTGTGTAATACACTATTAAACTTGACCACCACCCGGGTGGTCGAGTGGCAGACTATTCTGGGGTGTAGATATTGATTTGGGAAGCTTCAACTATTTGGTGATGTCGGTGTTACTTGGGGAGATTGGTGATGATTCAGGTGGTGGAGACATATGTTGGTTTTCCAATGGTTCCATCCTTGCATTATTTCACCATTGCTGAGATGTTCAACTCCTTCCTCTGGCCAATGGCCATATTTGTATTCAGAGATTGTTTAGTCTCTCCAATCCAATAATATAAAATATTCTTTTGTTTAATCACCTAATCATATTCCCATTCTTACCTCTTCGCAAGATACTATCACAATTGTGTATCCAAATGGATTTATTTTCTTTCTCCCCATAACATATAACATCAACGTCTTTACCTCTTTATGAAGTGTTTCATTTGTAGTTGAGCCTATAGCCATTCAACCTAGAATTTTAACAACTAACACATTGTTAGTAATGGTTTAACAACCATAGCTCAAATTGAGCAATCAATAGATTTGAACCAACCTATGGTTCTTCTTGTCCATATATTTTTCTAACCTTAGGTGCCATTTATCCTGGTGACAACCAAGGAAATATTAGGCTATAGCTTCACCTTAAACTGCATCACTAACCCAAACCACAATACAAAGTTCTTTTATCTAACAACATCAAAAATCTAACTAGGGTAATATTCCAATGTTATGATGTATCATTAATACCAAAGCCCATACTAAGGTATCATAACATTCATTCACACTTGGAATTAACTCCCACTAGATCTTAGCAATAGGGCATTCTAGGTCATCCCAACTTTAACTTATACCTTAAGCAAGCCTTCATTGGAGACATCCAAATCCCTTTAGCACACATAAGAAGCTCTATACCCTCGTACCTAGAGCTTTGATACCAAATGTAATGACCCAAAATCTAGTTACATTAAAACACATAGAAATAAAATATTTTTTTTTTACTAAGGAGAGGGATTCACAAACCCCTAACCGATCCTTAATTGACCTATTGTTTAAATCCCCTAAGTTTCTTGAAGAGCTACACCTCACCAAATACCCTCACACAAATCCATATGTGTAGGCGTATTATGTGTTATCGTAAATAATTTTATCCCTCCCATCACTCTTGATGAGCTAAACTTATCACCTTCAATCCATCGAAGGTATACGTCCATCTCCATACCATACACAAATCAGTATGTGTAAGTATGCTATGTGTACTACGAGTTAAGCTATCCCTCTCATCTACACGATGAGCTATCTTAACTCAGATGTAGTCTTTCCACAACTTAGTTCCAATCTCCCTAAGGGGGTCTCAATTCCCTTAGGTCACCTATGTTCACCCTAAGGGGGTCTTAATTCCCTTAGGTCACCACTAAGTTCACCCTAGAACTTCATACTTAGGTTTGTGTTGTTTTTAGCAAGAAAGCAAGAACATATACTAAATCTAACAAAAACATAATTCAAAAAGCATACATAAGATACTAGAAAGAATCCACATTTAAAGAAGGTAAATGTTAATAGAAAGGAATTTAAATGCAAAACATAAGTAATTTAAAGTACATCTTCCAACCATTAAGCAATTATTACAATTAAGCAAGTATGATAAATCCTTCATACTCATAAGTCATAAACATAAATTAGAAATATACATTTCATTCATTACCTCAACCAATGTCAAGGTCATTATTTTGGTTCCAAGTGTATCTCTTGATCCTCCCACCTCTCCATCACTCATTTGATGGTAATAAGGGATCAGGACAACTTATGCATCTAAATGCATCTACCAAATGACTTCAAGCAAGTGCATATATAATTGAAATGCCAAATTGCAACTATACAAAGCTACTCAATGCATTCAGTCGATACCATAAGGTATCCCATAATTTCACTCTTATTCTCATCAATAGAAAAGAGAATCATTTCATCAATTACAGAGTAATTCACAACTCCTCCTTTAGTCAATCAAAGGTTTATGCTTCCATCATGCAAAGTCTTTTCCTTAATTTACTAAGGTTCCATACCCTTAATAAATCAAATCCATTCCTTCAATTAACTAAGGTCCCATACCCTTAATCAATCAAATTCCATCTATTCAATTATTCCATCCATTCAATCAACTAAGGTCCCATACCCTTAATTAATCAAATTCCATCCATTCAATCAACTAAGGTCCCATACCCTTAATTAATCAAATTCCATCTATTATTCCATCCATTCAATCAACTAAGGTCCCATACCCTTAATTAATCAAATTCTATTTATTCAATTAACTAAGGTCCCATACCCTTAATTAATAAAATTCCATCCATTCAATAAACTAAGGTCCCACACCCTTAATTAATAAAATTCCACCTATTAAATCAACTAAGGTCCCATATCCTTAATTAATAAAATTCTATTCATTCAATCAACTAAGGTCCCATACCATTAATTAATCAAAATTCCATCTGTAACCACCAGAAAGGGTCACACCCAATTGCGGCTCCTATTGTGATAAATGGTAAAATATAGCATTCATACAAGAAAACAAAATTGAAAACAAATGAAACAAGAAAGAAAACACTTTATTCCATTGTATTCAAAGCCAAAATCCAATTACAAGTACACCCATCTTAGGGATATTCATTTTGATACAATAATACAATAGGAGTGCATAATTGTTTTCCCTCTTAAAGGTAGGTGTGATTTCCAAATGCCTTTCAGAATGTCACGAAATGCTCTAGGGTGGAGGTGTCGTCTTCTTCAGAATGGTGAAGGAACTTGATGGTTTGCTATCCTTTGAAACTATTCCTTGTGGTCAAGAAACAACAATGAGGCCCTTTTAGATAAATTGCATAATGATACCATTAACATGCATAATCAAGAAAATATAAAGAATACTTCTAAGCTATGCAAAGTGAATCAAGATTCATGTAATAGCGTAACGGAAAGTAGCAGCTACATTATGCATGGATCGGATATGAAAAGTGAAGCATAAACATGCATAAATAAAGCATTTTAGTCCTAATTAAAGCATAAGCATAAAATGTAAATCTAACCTAGTTCTACGGTCAGAAGTCTTCTAAAATTCTATTAAACCAATAAAACAACTAATCTAACCTAATTAGCTAGATAGGAATGGAAATGGGAAGGTGGTTATACCTCTGCTACAAAGTGCAACTTTGGTGCATATTCTGCATTGTAAACCACAACTGACAGCTATGGTTAGCACTCTGATAGGCTTACCCTCAATTCCAAGGGTAGTGGGCTTAACCTACTTGTCCAATTGATATTCAAGGGTTGCCTTCGATGTCCTTCTAACAGGTTTGATAGTCAAATCACTGTGATGGGACTTTGTTTGCTCAAATTTTTATTTCTTAGCTCTCCAAGACTCCTAGGGCATCCATAATGCAATTCATCATGAATATTGGCAAGTAGGTAGGGGATAAGTACAATAGCTCTCTTAGTATACTCGATTGAGTGTACAATTTGATAGGGCTCTGTTGCTCAAATCTCGAATGCTCTCTCTCATAGTTTGTCCTAATTATGAGGGGTACTTATAGTACTACCCAAGGGCTAGGGGTGGCTTCTTGGAGAAGCCAAGATCAAGAAGGGGTGGTTAGGATAGTTGGACTGGAAGCTTTCACCTTCTAACCATGTTCTTCTAGATCCAATGATTGTTTCAACTGATTTGGCTTGAATTGAAGGTCAATTAAACTTCAGTTAATACTATAGGTCACAGCTACAGTCTAGACTGCAAACCATAGGTCTCAACTATGGTTAAGTTGTAAACTATAGGTCTTGGCTGTGGTTCAGACTAATTAGGCCAAGGAACCCAAATTGAGTGGTTAGAACCACTACTCTATCTTGGAGTCTATCCAAGATATTCCATATGGTCTTGTAGCATGTCCATATGAGTAGTTGCCCTTGAAATGACATGTTTTAGGTGTCTACAGATGCCCCTTTTGAGATGCGTTGTGATATCAAACAACATTGAGAAAAAACAAACCTCCTAAAGCCAAATTTTCCATGATGATCATTAGTCATATCAACATTAGATGCCCCAAGTCCATAAAAAGGATGCGCATCTTAGAATCATTGCTTCCAACACTTTGGAGGCTTAAACTTGAAAAGCTTGTGCCCTTCTCATCTCATTCGGTGTGGCTATGCATTCCATAGGTATATTTTGACCCATAGATCTAAAAGGTGGAGAACAAAAAGCAACATCATATTTGTTATTTATCCCAAGAAAAGGGGTAAGCTTATGATAGTTGTTTACAATGATTCGCAAGGACGAACATAATTTTGACAAGATTAAGGGATATACGATCTCTGGGATCTTTTGTTGATTTTGATTATGATTTGATATTATGACTACCCCCTCATGCAATGAGTCGATGAGGGTAATGACAATATATGAAGCAACGATGTCGCTTGACCACCATGGATGATCTGAAAAAATTTAGATTTGAGAAAATTAATGCCTTGGGTAGGCCTAGTTCAAATTTTGATTCCAAATGTTAATAGTATTTACACGTTTCTATCCCATTGAGTAGTCGGGTTACAATAGCCATCTTAGGAAATTGAATTGATACAAATCCAATCAGATTTATATTGAATCAAATTATTGATGATTTGCTAAAAAAGAGGTCATAGAAGAAATGGCATGTAACGCCTCATTCCCATGGAGTAGTTCAGCAATGAAGGCCTTCTTAGGGATTGAAAAGAAGCATATCAGATCAACGATGACAATTTTTACCCCAAATTTCCTTATGGTAATTTACTCATCCTGCCATATTTGCATGGATCGCAAGTCGTTACAACCGCCAAGTGTATAGGATAAATTACTAAATATGAGGCACATTTGGTGTTTTAATTTATTTGATTTTTTTTTAATATTTTGAATTATGCATTGAGATTATTTATTTTTCTGGGAGGTATGTCGCTCCATGAAAGGATTATCATAGTGATGATCTTGGTTGTACTTTATAATCTCAGCCAAATTTTTAAATTTTTATTTGATCCTGGTGCTTGATTATCACCAAATTTCCAAATTAGCTTACTTTTATTGAGATCTAACCCAATGGGAGGGATTAATTGATCTTTTTAGCCCTTCCCATGGTGGGATTTTCTAAAATTTATTTCCAGTTGCAAATTGCAGCTAGGGTTTGTAGTTCCCATTTATAAATTTGGGAGCTATGGATAGGGCCTACAGTCCATGATGAATATGAGAAGTCTATAAAAATTCCAAATTTCAAATATCTCTCATTATTTCTTGATAGTGACCTACAAACTGGAGCTTTGATAGTGATGGCTAACAAAACTAACCTGCAACCTACCACACCTTACCCACATACTGACTTACAACACAATGGCAGGGTGCGGATAAGTGTCTTCTAGTCATGGAGGACAAGGCGAGGGCAAGGTAACTAAAAACCAAGACCTCACATCCATTATCAATTAAAATGAACCCAATCAAGAAATTTGTAAATCAATTAAACTAAACTATTGGTAATGAACCTCATATTAGGCTAGGGTAGCTTAGATTTATTTTTTTTTGTATTTTTGGCTATAGTATCGCACCCGATCAAACTTCAATCAAAGACCATAGGTACCAGCTGTGGTTTAAAATTGGTCAATTGGGGACCACAACTGCCAGCTATGGTCAAAGTTCAAAATCCCAATGGTCAATTTTTGACCACATACGGACTGTAGAGTTGACCTGTGGTTCACCAACTTTAGGAAAAATTTATAAAATTTAATTTTTTTTTGAATTTTTAAAGGTAATTAATATCATTTAATGAATTTTTGACCTGTCTGGTTGATAAATTTGACTTTTAGGCTTGCATGATGACATTTTTTTACAATTTTATCAATTTTTAACTATTTTTGATGATTTTTAGATCAGTTTTTTAATTTTTTTTGCTTTTTTTAGTTAGATTTTTCCTTATATTATGCTACTTATTTTAGAGATTGACCTGTAGAGCATGAGAGGCTGACATTCTAAATAATCCATATGGAGAGCTCATTGATGGTGAGCGAGAGTGGTTCGGAGCTATCGGCTTTGGCTACATTCTGGATCTACCCACCATTAGGGTAGATCAATCCTATATAATTACGTTGGCCCAACGCTAGAATATGCGGACCAACACATTTCACCTACCTACAGGTGAAATGATAGTTACACTAGAGGACATATACAGGATCTTCAGGATCCCCGTTGATGGTGAGGCCATCATATGCTCTACTTCTAGGGCTAAGGAGTTCGTCTTCGATGCTATCTTTGGTGCTCAGAGAAAGGAGGCTCAGGGTGAAATTGACCATAGAGGGGTCCACATTAGCTATTGGTATGGGAATAATGTCTTCTCTATGCATGAGATAGTTTTCATGCACTTGGTGGTGTAATATGTTCTTCCAGACTCCTTGGGTGTGAGGATTTCTTGGAACCTTCTAGCTACTATGCATAGAGTTGTCCAGAGCTCTATCCGCTAGCCACTGTTCCTAGCCTAGGGAGCACTCTATTAGCTTAGTTATATCGAGAGCTATATCAGATCACTAAGCGTAGCTATAATGGAATCAATTGTAGTCTACTTTTATAGATCTAGGGCTAGCAACATATCAGGATAGAGCATCCTACGGAGCTGCCCCTACACATTACAAACATTGATGATAAGCATCAGTGCTATACTACCTACTAGCCTCAAGAGGAGGAGGTATTTTGTAGCAAGACTCATGCTAGTGAGACCCAGCATTACATTACCTAATTTTTAGCACTTGGGCCAGATGATATCCAGTGGCGGCCCTACATGGATTGTCCTAATTAGCCTAAGGTAGGTGAGAGGCTTCGATGGGCTCGTTGGGATAGATGGCTACTCGAATGGAAGATCGAGATCAAAGAGTTTTAGTTTTTCTCTCATATCATATAGTAGTTTGACATGGTGTAGGACATCTCGAAGATCCCATTCACTTATAGGTTCTTGGCTTTGGAGAGGGATCTATCGTGGATCCAAAATTTGGCTCTAGGTGATGCTCCAGATGACTTCCAAGAGACTGAGGTTGACATAGTTGCGACCACTCTAGAGTATGATGAATGGTGGTCTCTATTATATTGGTATGGGATAGGGTCTCTAGGCCGAGTGGCAGATCAAGATGAAGCAAAGGTGGATCCTAATAGGTGTAGGATGTGCCAAAGGACAGAGGGTGGCTAGGGTGTAAAGGTTACCACTTAGGAGGCTCTCAATATTTATCCCAATGAGAAGGCTCTAGAGGAGGGTGAGATACCTCCTGATAGTGTAGAGGGGCTACTATTAGCATAGGTGGCTTACTTGCAGAGTCATCTTGGGCGATTCTAAATGTAGTAGAGAGAGCGAAATACTACTATTGCTACTCTGCAAGCATAGTTGATAAAGAGAGATCATCGATTGATGCAGTCGAAGTAGGATATCGCTAGCCTACAAGCATGAGTGACCACAATAGAGACCCATATTAGCGAGCTCACTCATGCTCATGACTTGGCAGAGGCACAAAGGGATGTAGTCGTAGCAGAGCGAGATCTTCTCAAGGCATAAATGGGCAGTCCTCCATCCTATCAGATGATTATGTGGCCTTCAGCAACACTAGCAATAGTACTACAATGTGGTTGAGATCATATGGCAGAGATTCAATGCCTATAGGGTTTACTTATGAGTTCCAATAAGAGGTATGCATCCAAGGTTGCTTGGGTAGACCATTTGGTTGGATACATTTAGATGTTGGGTGTAAAGGTTACTGAGGATCCATATGTTATAGAGTCCTAGTAGACTAGATCTCGAACTACAGGATAGTCCACTATTAGCTATAGCCATCATACCCATCAGAGTGGGAGGACACACATGTCCTCCAATACGCATGGCGACAGTAGTCATACCAGGACCAGGGAGGTAGGACAGTCTTCTACAACATCTAGTCATATATCCCAATGCATAGAGGTGCCCATAGCACAAGGGGTAGTTGGAAGAGTGCTAGGCCCTTTTAGGCTAGGTAATACTCAGGGATCATAGTAGGATCCATAACAGTCAACAAGGCAACAGGCAGAGCAGGCTCCTAAGCATAGTACTGAGGGAGGCAGTGAGAGCTCTGGTACAGGGGGAGTAGATCAGAGCTAGAGCTCTACTATTACAGGACATATTTTTGATATATCTCATTTTTGATGTAAGGTCGAGGACCTACACATTTGTAGCCTATGGGTATTTTTGTACTCCCCATGTACTCTGAGACACACATTATATATATGATATGATCATTATTATGGCTCATTATTGTGTACTTATTTATTTTTGATTTTATGTTTATGTGATGCACATGGATGCAATGCTTATGTTATATTGATGCTATATGATGTGATGTATGGATGACATGCAATAGATAGTTATTTGATTTATGATGATGATATGCAGTGATATTAGATTCTTAGATGTGCTTTTTGATGGATGCATATGGATGCGATGTTTTTATCTTAACGCATATTTGATATTGCTTTATTTTCATGCATTAATGTATGTAATGATTTATTTACATGATGCTAATCTAATGTAAATGAACCTATATGCTTTAATCACTTAAAACATAAGGAATCAATGCCAATATGTTTATCAATATAATGGATGACATCACAGAATGTATGAAAAGCATGAATGTAATTGAAAATACTTAAGATAAAAATTTAATCAATTAATCACCCATATATGAAATGCAATGGTATGTGATGTTTATGATGTGAATGATATAATATGCCATTCAATTTTCTTTTGCAAATTTAAAAAATGTGCACAATATAGTCAATGGTCATCTAAATATTATTGCTAATATCCATATGGTATCTATCCTATATGTTGATTGTGCTTTATATAATAATGTATCATGGGTTTGATACTTTGTAAATTGATGATTTATATGGTTGCCATTTTTGACACTTTGTTTCTATGGGAGAAATTTTTGAGGTTTTCCATGAGACTCAAACACCCTAATAGACTTATCAAAATTTGCATACTAACCACACTAGATTTTTGAGATAAAAGGATTTTGCTAGGATAGACCCTAATTGTTCATTATCTCGGTGTGTGCAAATGAATATTTTAATATAAGACACAAGTGTTCCCCGATTTCAGGCAAGATTTTTTTTAGCCCATTACTAAGATAGGGGTTCCACAAATGTCTTATCCAATCTCAAGTTTAGATTTTAGTTGGACTAAGCCACTAGGAAATGCAGGACACCTGAAGCTAGCTCTTCCACATTCAAACATTGGTCTTGTTCATAAGCGATGTGCTAATATGTCAGACATATCATCATGCGTAAGGTACAGTAGTGTTGATAATTCTAGGGATTCAGGATCATTCCTTTCTATCCTTCAATTTTTAGGATACTTGCTCATATGTAGTGAAGCAAGGGAGTCGATTCCATATTATTTTTGAACTATCTTTGGATCTTCATTTGATCTCTCTTCAAACTGGATTTTGGATCTTCATTTGATCTCCACTCAAAATTTTGATTTATGATCTTCATTTGATCTTCACTTTGAAATTTGATTTAAGCCTTTTTTTTTATCTTCACTTTTCAACATTTACATTTAATAACATTATTCAAAAAATTTCCTTTGGGGAGATTTACTTGGAAAAACTATCTCTGGTATATCAATTGAGAATATCGATATTATGATATCAATATGGGATATCAATCTGGGGAGTCAATCTATGATATCGATCTAGGGTATCAATAATGAGGATTGATATGGGATATCTCTTTGGGATATGCTCATTTAATTGTAAGGGATTCTGAATAGGGAACTAACATGTCCTTTTACCAAATGTCAACATTTACCATACCGTCTGCATAGAGGGATAAGCAATAATAACTCTTTTTGCTTTAGGATACCTAGTCCTGCTTCATGGCTTTCATATTCCCCTAGTCCTTGTTAGGATTGTTTAAATTTGTTGATTAGTGATAGGTTTCTGATATGCTAAGGGCTATACTAACTGAACCTTAGCTACAAAATCAAAGCAAGCTTTCTACCAACTCTTGATAAGACTACTAGGTATGGTTGAGTGACACATAAAACCCTAGTATATCTCCATAGCAACATTATAGGTTGTTTTGAAAAACACAATTACTCACATGAATGATGGATTATGATAAATGCAGAGATGCATGATTTACACACAAACATGGCATCATTTGTAAGACTGATAAACACAATGCCTTCTATTATAGAATGTAACGGATGATGAATTCCTATATGAAATGCAGTAATGCAATGAATGCATGTGTAAATGCAAAATGAAAATGCAAAATTCAAATGCAAATGCAAATGTTTTTGGATTTTATTGATTTTATAATTTTTATGAGTTTTTGAGCCTCATATCTAACCAAACGACAAGTACACACCTCTGGAGATTTTATATTGACCAAGCAATTTTTAGGAACCCTTGGAGATTTTGGGATTGACCAAAGGTATTATGGGTACCTTTTGGGAATTTTGGGATGACCAAGCAATTTTGAGAATCCTTGGAGCCTTTGGGGTTGACCAAGCAATTTTTTAGAAACTCTTGGTGCCTTTTGCATTTGACCAAAGGACTTACAGATTCCTTTGGAGCTTTTGGGTTGACCAAGCAGTATTTCAAAAACTCTTGGTGCCTTTTGAGAAGGGCATACTACCCTATATACCCCCAGTGAGTTTTCTATATGACAACGGTGAGGGAGGTGCAATACCTCTAGATTTTCCATTTTTCCTTATCAAATGTGGCATGGCTAGTGGGAAAGGTATGCTATATTGAAGACCCCAAGCATGCATGCTATTTATTGAAAAATAATTAGCTTGTTTAGGAAGAGTAATAGAGTTTGATTCCCCTAGGTGAATATTGGACCTCACTGGTGTGCTTATGCTTTGGTATAGGTGAACGAGAGAGCCATCCTCATAGATATCATCCCATTAGACTAGGTCTTCGATGACCCTTTTAAATGATTGAAAACTCTAAATGTCATGTCCATGTGCTCAATGATACACACAAAAGGGACCTCTATTAGGTGACCCAATATCAGATACCCTATGCTTAACTTTTGACAATATGAATTCCTGTGCCTCGTGTAACTTTTGAAAAAAAGTTAGAGTAGTCATCTGAAATAAAACTACTCGTTGCACTGGCCTATTAGTACTATGAGGCGATTTATGACTCCGAGGTCAATTTTGAAGAGGTGTAACCTCCACTTCATCATATTGGGGCACTCTAAGAGAACCATATACATGGTAAACCCCCTTATCTATAAAATTTTGCACCACACTCTTAAATTCATGATAATATCAAATGCCATGACCCTTTATTTAGTGGTAGAGATAGTAGTGATGCTCCATGTAATCCATAGGTTTAACTCTATTTGGGTTTAAAGGGACAACATTAGGCAAGGTGATAACCTTAGACTCTTGCAGCTTCTAAAAGATATCAGACATAGACTCTTGTAATGGAGTCCCACTATGCTGTGATTGTTTTGGGATCTTGCCCCACATTGGTTTGCTTTGAAAATCCAATGGTTGGGTTGGCCCCATAGGCTTTTGCTTCCATCGAGGATTTTATTGTACTTGCATAGGAAGTGATTCATCCTCAGGTAAGGGTTGCTTTTGTAATTCCAAATTTTCAATCCAGCTCTTGATAAAATGCAACGACTTATAGTTCTCATCCATTCAATGCTTCATCCATTCTAGATGACTTAAAATGGATCGCAATACTAAAATATAATTTATATGTATTTCTAGTGACTGATTCGAAATACTTGTGTTATTTGAAGGAAATAGAAAAGAAAATGCTATGGATCCATTAGGTAACTATAAATCACCTATTTCATTCACTTGAGTTGATGTGGATATTTCTTGATGATACATTTCATTAATGTTATCAACATGCTCATGCATATAACTCAACTCAAGATCTTGCTTCACTTTGTTGTGTTGAACTGTGTCACTTTCATTACCTCCAGTATTGATGTGAGGAACCTACTTGCTTGTGCTCTCAAGATGGTGCCTTGAGAATGCGACTGCAGACCCAACAACTATAGGAGGAATATAAGATGTTGTGATGTCATAATGCAAGGTTGAGGGAATAGATTATATATAAATTGGATGGTACAATGTGAAGGCTGGATGAATAAATAACAACTAGGCTATAGGAACTAGAAGGGAAACCTAAGAATAATGAAGGTATAACTCCAATAAGTGGTATAAGAAATTATGGTGCAATCACAAGTTCACAAGTACCACCAAGTGATCCGCCAATGACAAATGAAGAGGTAGAAATGATGTTGTGAGATAATGAGGAAGAAACCACATCACTTGAATCATAAGGTAATGCATGGGTGGATTTGAGTGAATCTAGTGATGAAGGAATGCCTTGTATAGTAAGGGAACCTAGCACATAAATTAGTTATGATGAAGATTGCCTAGAAATATCCCATAATCCTTAGGGTAACACTGATACCCTAGCCTATACAACAACACATAGGCAACTAGGGAGATCCCAAGAGCGTCAAGCCAACCTTGATCTGCAATAGCCTATTGACAACTAAAAAGACAAAGGAGAAAACTAAGACTATTGGAGAGATTGATGAATTTACCAGCAAATTAGTCAAAATAAAGAGAAGATAATCAGAATGACTCAAGTTCTGAGATAAATTTCTTTGATGCATATAGAGAGATCATGACAACCTCATATCCACAAATATGCTTTGAGGAAATAATATGGAGAAGTCTCTTGGTACGTGTAGACCATAGAATCAGAGCACTATGATAATTATAACCAAGTGTAAGATGAAGTAGAAGTCCACTAGCCAAAATTGAGCTGGTAGAGATAACTCCTGATAACCAAGCAATGGGAGGAAGGAATCGACAAGGACCCCTAAGTATTTAGCTAGGAAGGGGAGGAGGTATTCAACCATGGAATGAATTAAGTCAAGGTGATGTTACAGCTAGAGAAGGAAGAGGAAGAGGAAGGTTTTGACCCCCTACTCCTAGATGACCAGGAGATGCACGCTTGGCATATTTGAATTGGACAAGGAATATACAAGGTATACCAAGGATAGGAGAGATCTTACCAAATTCTACAGGGCAATATCTATTGGTATGACCACCCCTAATATGATGAGGACCTTGAAGAGTGGAAGGAGGCATAGGATTACTCCAAGGAAGGGAGGAACCACCAAGTTTTTAGAGAGGTTAAATTTCAAGAGGAATAGGATGTGGAATACACTTGTGAGGTAGAGGCCTTACTGGTAGAGGAAGAGTGCATTTTGCAGATGAAAGAAACCATGGACAACAAAGGATCTGATCATCAAGTCTAGAGACATAATTGATCCAATGATATGGAGAGAAGTTGCTCAAATGACAACAAAATAGTCAGAATACTGCTACCAAGAGATCAATCACCTGTATGACAAGAGGAAGAGACACTAGGTGAAGATAATCTATCTTGCAATTGTATAATTGGTAACATCACAAGTTGAGACAAATCAACCTAGAGAGAAAGTGATTTTGGATGACACAATCACTCGTAATGTCATACGATCTCTCCAGGATAGGATCCACAGATGGAGATTCGATGAAAATTGACCTAAATATTTAGTGGACTCTATGGTTGGTAGCCTCGTAATACTAACCTCCATAGGCTCTTTATATTTACCAAATTCCTCGTAATACCTATCCGATGTCATGATGGATGGTTGAACCTCCAAGAGAATAATTAGATGAGATCGTACAAGTGAATATCACTATGTGATTTACACATCAGTAAAAGTGCAAATAGGATTAGGAAATGAAAAATAAAAAGAAAAGGAAACAAATTTAAAATTCCTTAGTTATGAAAAATACCTCGAGATGCAATTAAGAAGGAAGTTGGATGAAAATCAGAAATGACGGCCTCTTCAAGAGAGAAAATGGAAAAAGTACAAGCAAAATCATACAAAGAATCCTATTGTATAGTTTAGATCGTACAATGTATGATATTATGTGTAGTTGTACGATTTTCAACTATCGCATTTAATGTTTGCATGAGTGGAATGATGAGTTGTAAAAAAAGAGTGGTAAAAAGATAAAATTACATGAGAAAAGCGGTGAGTTCTCAACCATTCGAGCAAAAATAAGATAAAAAGGCATGCAAGAGGGTAAGGTGGTGCAATTTTAAAAATTGAATGGTTAGGGTTTGATAACAATGTAA
The DNA here is from genome assembly GCA_028583015.1 of Wollemia nobilis. Classification (NCBI taxonomy): domain Eukaryota; kingdom Viridiplantae; phylum Streptophyta; class Pinopsida; order Araucariales; family Araucariaceae; genus Wollemia; species Wollemia nobilis. Next base: position 4,607,903 of record JAQPPZ010017079.1, on the reverse strand, counting down.
ATAAAGGGATAATTTTAGCTATTTTGCAAATTTTACAAAGGGGAATTCAAAAATTTAAGGAGAAGGTGAAAAGCATGCATCTGGACAAAATATACTACATGGGCATTGAAATTCATTAGTAAACTACAAGATTGCATGATCCATTTTAAATTTGAACCAGGGAGACTTTTCGCATTCAATAAAATCAAACTGAAAGAGAAAAGCAAGGGTTTGACTTCATTAAAATCAGATTTCAAATTTTAGCTAAAGGGAAGTGAGGGTTTGTAGCAGAAGGCGTCCAAGCAAGAACTAGATTGTGGAAAATGTACACCGAGGTTTGAAGAAATTACAGATTGGAGCCAAAGTAAAGAAATTGTAAGAAAATAAGATTACAAGCCCTAATTAGATAAAAGTATTCAAAAATGAATTGCAAAATGTAGACGAAAAATAGGAGATGACTGTAAAACCTTCTAATACAACCAAAAAAAAAATAGGGGAAAATTGCACCAAGTAAGGAAAAATTGCAGATTTTCTCTAAATTGCACTCAAAAGATAGATCAGGAAATTTCAACAACTGGGTCGGTGATAAATTATGGAGAAGGAAAAAACATAAGTTTTAGGTAAATAAGGGTTTCAAAGGATGTGTTGTATGATTTTGAGGGTGGATAGTATGATCACATGAAAAAATTATGCGATTTCAAGCAATTTGGAGGTCTATTTCAACCTTTTTGAGAAAATTGTACAGAATCATATAGAGTTGTATGGATTCAGAAAAGGAGAGCAGGTAGATATGGACATTGTATGGATTGGTATGGGACCTGTATATTTTTGTGTAGTTGGTGTACGATTTGTAGCTGGTAGAGCATTTTGAAGTAGTTTGAGAGACTATATGATCTGGAGGTGGTTGTACAAACTAGAAATGTACATGAATGATTTGGAGGGTGTACTGTATGATTTATAGTAGCACTGTACATTTTTTAGGGCACTTATTATTGCATAATAGGTGATTTCTAGATAGAAAATCTAATTGGATGAATGGCAGGAAAATGATTTCAGCCAAAGAGTTGAGATATCAATTAAGAAGAATTGCAGCCAACAAAGTGGAAGGGTCACCAGGACCTCTGCATGAGAGAGAGTCACACCTGAAAAAATATCAAGAGTGATAGTTTTAGTCCTATGATTGGTGTAGTAATCATATTTGGAGCAGAGGAGGATACATGTCATGGAGAGGGCAAAGGTATTGGAGGGCTGATCGAATAAGGACACCACCAAGATTTTGAGAGGAGAAAATGGCACAAGAAAGCATTCTAAGGAGGGAATACCCCAACCCAGAGGAGAATTTGAGTAGTGAATCTGAGTAGAACCAGGTTGAAATAACAAGTATATTATTTATACAACATGGAGGAGATACATACCGAAAGTGGTGGAGTAAAGAAGAAAACAAGAGCCACCCATGGATATGAGAATTTGAGAAGGCTGGTGTAGTTGTGATAGCACAGGTGCCACCATATCAAAATACTTTCTTCTATAATTATCAATTGTAGATTGTTTACGCATATGATCCTGCAAGCAGACTTGCCTATGTTAATGTGGGCAAGTAGTTGGTGAAGGTAGAATTCACAACAGAGGCATTCAAGAAAATATTTGGATTGCCATAATATGGTTCTAGGGTAGTCAATAAGTTGTTTGATTTTATTGAGACACATCACATCATCACTTCACTCATGAACATGAAATCATTGAAATAAGCAAAGATCTTGGGTGCAAGAACTCAAGGGATTAAAAAAATCCAGTTGATATAGAAATATTGACCATGCATCATGAATATTGTGATGGCTCAACTATCAGAGGAAATACAAGCCAAAAATATGCCAATATGGATGGATTAATATGTGGAAGGTATCACCAAAGAAATTTGGTACGATTGGGGTACCTATATAGAGAAAAGGATGCATGACATACTGACAAAAAGGTCTAATATTTTTGGGATGAGTTTCCATGCTATTGGATTATTATTAAATGTTATCACGAAGATGGGAATCCATTTTATAGGTTTGATATAACCTAGGAATATTGGTGCAGATAAGCCAACCATCCTGCGGTGGGAAAAGTTAGTTCCAATTTAGGAGACTCTAGATAAGTCTTAGGAAAAGAAAGTTCCTAAGCAGTAGGCCACTGCAGTGCATGAGGATACTTCTTCGAAGTAGGAGGTACACCATCAAAGGAAAAGGTCTAGGCAGTTGCAACCTAAATTGGAACAACAAGCACTTCAAAAATGGTAGCAGGAGCAACTATCAGTTTAGGAAATGTAGGAACTTGTGGGGAGGCAATCCAACCTAGTACGAGTAAGAACAAGAAGACAACACGAAAGAATGGCAAATAATCTTATTCCTAAAAAAAACCAAGCCTATATAGAAGAATCATCAAGAAGAAGAATAGTCAGAATTGGAGAAGCTCGATTTGTAAAATTGGAATTGGGCAGAAGCAAAAAGGATGGTGGAATCCCCACAGATTTTCCATCATAACGATTTTAAAATTTTGGACTATTCAAAAATTTTGGATGATATAAAAGTGAGGCAAATAGTACAATAAGTAGTAGCCACTACTTAGGAGATAAAAGAGAAAACCAAGGTGATAGTGGAATCCTCAAAAGAAGAGCCAAGAGACAATAAGAAGCCTCACTTTAGATTCATGATGGGAGGAAGCATGAATCAAACTGATTAGAGTGATGCACAAGAAGATACGAATGCATCACAGGAATAGGAAGATCTTATTGTTGAAGAAGTCACAACAATGGACATCAAGCAGAATCAGGAAGAAAAGTAGGTGACATTAGAATAATAGGTGTACTTAATTGAACAAAAGGAAATCCAAGAATCTCTATATCAACAACAATCTCATATAGAGGTTGTTAATATGAAAGAAGATGTGGAGATTGAAAGAAAGACTCACCATAGGAAAATATAAACATTGAGAAAGCACTAATGGAGCTTGGGGGAAGCTCTAGTAACCACTTGGAAGAAGAGGAAGAAAAAACTCCTACATAGAAAGAGCTGTAGAGGATGAAAACAAGCTACTTCCTAGAGGTACCACAGTTCTTAAATATTAAAATTGAGGAGGATGCAAAAAAGGTAGAAGATCAAGTGGACCATTTATTCTCTCAAATTGACAATGCCATGGCTAGTGCCAAACTACAATTTTGTATTGGAATCGTGGGAGAGTTGAATCTATGGGAGGAACATGTGTTTATCAAATTAGAAAAGATAATATAATGGGCGAGCAAGGGGGATCGTCCAAAGAAAATTTTTGATATTCATGTACAACGCGCATGGAAGTTACCCAAGGAAGAGGTAACAACAATGTTAGGAAGATATGACTTGCCAGACGGAGTGAGAACCAACTACAAGAAGCATACAAGGTTGTACCTGGATAGAGCCAATTATCTGAATTGTCCCTTGAACATAGTATAGTTGGAACATAAGAGGGTCAACACAGGCTTGGCGATCACTCTAAGGAAGTTGAACTTCCTAACACATTGGATGGAGTGGTTGAGCATAGTATTGGAGCAGATCTATCAGCTAAAGGAAGCTTAGAAAGAAGATATAGAAGCCACTCAAAAGGAAATTGTTGTAATTGATGAATAATTTCAAAATATTAAGTTTGCAGTAGAAGACAGGATCAAGGAGTTGAAACCTCAATTAAGAGTAAAATAAAAACAATTGTAGGTGATAGATGAATAGCTGAGAACACAGTTGGTTGTGAAATATGAGCAACTAGAAATGTAGGATAAGAATATAGAAAAGCTTACAGAAGAAAATAAACGATATAATGATATGGCCCTAGAGAAGCAAACACAATTTAATGCTAAGGAGGAGACGGTTCGTACCTTGGAGGCTGATATTAATCACCATATGAAGACCATTATAGATAAAAATTAAGAGTTGGAAGTAGCATATCGAACAAAAACACATTTATAGGAGAATATTAAGAAGAGTGCTACTGAGTGTGAACAACAATTGAAGGAACTCCTGAAGACTACTAAAGGGACAAACAACCAACATGGTATGAAAGTAGTAGAAATGGGTACCTATGTGGCCAAGTTGCAAAATCAACACACAATTCTTCACGTCCAACTGGAAGATAGTGAAAACTTAATCAAGGATTATGAGGATCAGTTGAAACATAAATATAATTTCACGAGGACACAAACCAAAGTAAAGGGAGGGTAGACGTAGCCATCAAATCCACCTCCTAGAAGAAGTAACAAGAGGATTTTCCCAATTTTGACAATTTTGATAGTTTTGGTAAACCGTACAAGGAGGAGTAAACTATAAAAATAGGAGGAAAATGTACAAACTGAAGGGTAAACCATACAAAGTGCAATGAAATGAAAAGGAAATGCAATTTGAGTTGTAATTGCAAATGAATTTGATAAATCATGTGTTTAGACTTAGTAAAAAGGTATAATTATGTATTCCATTATACATGGGAAGTTATGAATAATGAATTGCCTTAGGAACCACTTGGAACAGCTTGGGAAATGTTATATAAGACCCCATTTTTATTTTTGAAAGTTTGGTTAGTTTGGTTATGATTTGATGATAGTATAGTCTGATTAGCCTTAGTATTGAATGCATATTTATGACTATTATATACCTTTTAGTTATTGTATTGCACTGTTGATAAGTAACAAAGAAGAACCATATTTCCTACTCCTTTCTCATGTATTTTATGATTCTAGAATGATGGAATGATTTTTTGCAGTCTCTGGTTGTTGCATGTTACTTCTTTATGTCATGGTTGATGATTAATGCATTTCTAAGAAGGATGGAATTGAACCAGCACTGGTGTGAGCCATAGGAGTGATCTATGAGGTATATAGTATTAATAAATATGTCTTGAATGCTATTGTATGATTTTTGGATATTGCCATTGGAGATAACTCTCTCAAAACTTGATGGTAGAACTTGCATGTTGGTAGGAATGGAGTAATTGTCATTCCAAAACTTCCAAAAATTTTTCTAAGAGATATTGGTACAAAAGAGTATCCAAACTGGTATATTTGAACTTTTATTTTGTACAAATTGTACACTAGATGTGCTACAAATCGTACAAAATAAAATTACCCTATTTGGAAGTTTATATGATTGAGGAAAACTTACCCGATTTCGAAATATTGGCAAATTGAACAATTTAGCTATAAAATTGTGTATGACAACTTGCAAAACTGAATATGAAGGATTTGCTAAGTGTAAAATTGTACAAGCACTATCACTGTATGATCTAGGATTGTACAGTGGTACGATTTTGCATTCGTACAAGTTGTTTTTTGTCACATACTAATGGTGTTGGAGACTATGATTTTTTGATCTGATTCTTCGATTGGGAATAGTAATTTGATTATTCTAAGACTTTGAGAACCACATCCCTACTAGTAATAATGCACTCCTATGCTACATAATTATCTTGGTATTGCATTTTTTCAACTCTGTCCATCAAGTTTATTCGACTATGATTCAATGCTTCTATGTGCCTTCTATCCTCTCTTTGATTTGAATAAATCTACTTTTGAGGTTAGGGTTTGAATTGTTCTTTAGAAATTATTCTTGCAAGAATATTTTCTTTATGACTCTCTAAATTCCTGATACTATTTTCCTTATCAATCATCTTCCATTGTTGCTCCATCTGTTCTTGAAGCAACTTAACTATGTAAGAAAATTTTTCCACCCTTTCACTGGAATTTCTCAAAATTTCTCCTCGAGGTCTAGCTTGTCTCTTAGTTTGAGATGATCCTCTCCTATCTCTCCTCAAATTAGATTCCATTCTTCTTGGCCCCAAAAATAGAGCTCATTTATATTACAATTTCCTCCAATTGTTCTTCTAACTTCTAGTTAGTTTCATCATCCTCATGAACTAACATAAAATAGTATTATCATCCCTTGATAATATCAATGGTCACACTTACTCCACGTAATATGCCATTCCAAGAGTATTATCATCCACTGATAATATCAATGGTCACACTTGTTCCACGTAAGGTGTCATCCCCAAAGAAATATATGTTCTTCCAAAAGTCACTCATCAAAACTAGTTGATCCTATGTTTCACTCCAAAGAAGCTACTAGTGCTATGTCTTAGAGATTTGATACCAACTATAAAAATCCAATTCTAACCATCCTAATAGATCAATGTATTTTATAACACAAATAAGGTTCACCAAAGATGTACCAAATATATTTAACGAAAGCTTTCAACCACATTTCAATTTTCTAAATATCGTAGCATCTCTCGAGTGGATAGGAGTGGCTAATATCCCATAAAGAATCTTAGGTTCACCTTGTATATTGGCCATATAGCTTAAAGTAAACCTTCACATGATATCCCCATTTTCTTATCTTCCTTTGAAGGAAATTTTTACCACAACTTATGGATTAATCCTATACTATTATGTTTAGAAGGGACACCAATTCCATGACTATTCTCATTCCATCTCTACCAGTACCTAGGTGTAAAGCTTCATTAGTTTTACCCACCACACAATATGTAATACTAATGTGCTCAATTAATCCATCTCCTTGATGTTTTAATTGAGGTGACTATAACCCAAGTGCCATCCCTCACCTAGATGCCCAGTAGTCATTCATGGATTCTAGTGACTATCACATCAAATGACATCCCTCATAGGTTTACCCAATTATCTATAAAGGTTTCTATTATTATCATTAATATGACATATCTCACATGGATACCTCATGGTCCATCAAGGTTCCATCACCCAAATATAGTAACAATGGGATCCACCTCTCTACGACTAGAAGAGACGATTCAAGGTTCACCACTTGAATCTTTCCTAAATACTTTCACTAACTTTGGGTCCACATAGATGCTCCATTACCAAAGCAACCATTGCAACCTTAAGGGTTTGTTACATCACAATTCCCTTAATTCTAGTACTATCCTTTTGGGTCTAACTAGGCTAGTTTCCTAAGGTGATTCCCAAAAGGTACAAAACCTAAGCCCAAAAATACTTATGAACCCAAACATTCCTTTTCCTCTCTCTCTCTCTTCTCTCATCATCACATTTATTATTCTATCAATTTATATGCATGAAGTAAAGTATAACATCTACTTACTTAAGAGATGTACAAAAACTTTAAACATACATGCCATAATAAAAGAAGTATTCTAGTAATAAAGCATTACACACTATATCAAAATTTCCTTTTTTTTACCCTTAGAATTCATCTAAACATAGAAATGAAAAAGTCTTATTAATTCATAATTGAAAATATTTCAATTTATAAAACATCCTCCTCAAATAGCATAAAAAAACTACTTATTACATTCTTTAACAAGTACTTCTCTTACAAAGTTCAAAAAATGAGGATCTTCTTAACAATGAAGCTCTCCAAATCATACTTTCCTTGGTCACCTTCGATGATTGGTTATATATGGGATTGAGATAGCTCTTTTTATGAAAATGCAAACCTATATGCACTTTTCCTTCAATGCATCTATATACAATATTTACATATTCACATATTTCATTCTTTAGAAAGCAAAGTCAAAAAACCCCATAATAATTCCCTCAAACATATACACATTTCAATTAGTGCAATCAAAATACCCCCATAAGTACTTTTTTTAGCATACACATTTCATTTAGTGTAAGCAAAATACCCACATAAGTATTTTTAAATCATATTAATGGAACCCCCATAAGTTCCATTGTATCTATTGGACTCCATGCCCAATCATCAAATCATAATTTCCATATTTCAAAAAAAAAATTTCTAAAAAAAGCATGATACTTTAATCATTTTAAAGTTCTCAAACTGTAATATTAACATATGCTCAGTTAATAATTCCCATTATATTAAAAACAAATAAGAAAATTCATACAAAGAGAGAATCTTGCACTTCTTTTAGTATTGGTTGTCTTATCTACTTAAGCGTCAAATAAACCAATATTATAGCCTTTTATACCAATGCAACCATTAACACAAGTGCAGTCCTTAGTACCAGTGTAGTCATGCAATCATTACCACAAGAGCAACATTAAGACAACACAACCCTTATCACAAGTGTAACTATTAACACAAATGCAACCCTTAATATAATTGCATCCCTTAAGTGCAGCCATGCAACGATTAACATAAGAGCATTAATAACAAAAGTGTAGTCATTCGCACAATTGCAACCCTTAAACACAATTGCAGCCCTTACTCACAAGTTCAATATTTAACATAATTAACACAAGTGCATCAATGCAACATTTAACATAAGAGCAACAATAACACAATTGCAGTCCTTAACATAATTTTAGCCCTTATACACAAGTGCAGTCTTTAATATCTTTAATATAAGTGCATCGATGCAACCATTAACATAAGAGAAAAAATAACACAATTGTAGTCTTTGCACAATTACAGTCCTTAACATAATTGTAGCCCTTTCACACAAGTGTAGTCTTTAACATCTTTAACATAAGTGCATCCATGCAACCATTAACATAAGAGAAACAATAACACAATTGTAGTCATTCACACAATTGTAGCCCTTAACATAATTGTAGCCCTTACACACAAGTGCAATATTTAACATATTTAACATAAGTGCATCCACGCAACCATTAACATAAGAGCAACAATAACACAATTGCAACTCTTAACATAATTATAGCCCTTACACACAAGTGCAGTATTTAACACAAGTGTAGCCATGCAATCATAAGAGCAATGATAACACAAGTGTAGACATTCACACAATTGCAACCCTTACACACAATTGTAGTTTTTAACACCAAAGCACTTCACAAACCCTTTCATACATTATTCTAAAAAATTGCAGCACTAAAACCAAAGCATTTCACAAACATTTTTCATGCTTTATTCTCAATAATTGTAGTGATAAAATCAAAGCATTTCACAAACCCTTTTTATGCTTTAATTCTAAAAAATTGCAGCAATAAAACCAAAGCATTTCACAAACCCTTTTCATGATTTGATTCTAAAAAATTGTAGCAATAAAACCAAAGCATTTCACAAACCCTTTTCATGCTTTATTCTCAATAATTGCAACAATAAAATCAAAGCATTTCACAAACCCTTTTCATGCTTTAATTCTAAAAAATTGTAGCAATAAAACCAAAGCATTTCACAAACCCTTTTCATGTTTTATTCTCAATAATTGCAGAAATAAAATCAAAGCATTTCACAAACCCTTTTCATGCTCTTATTCTCAATAATTGCAGCAATAAAACCAAAGCATTTCACAAACAATTGTCATGCTTTATTCTCAATATTTGTAGCAATAAAATCAGAGCATTTCACAAATACTTTTCATGCTTTATTATCAATAATTGCAGCAATAAAATCAAAGCATTTCACAAACCCTTTTCATGCTTTAATTCTCAAAAATTACAACAATAAAAAGAAAGCATTTCACAAACCCTTTTCATGCTTTATTATTAATAATTGCAACAATAAAATCAAATTATTTCACAAACATTTTTCATGCTTTAATTCTCAAAAATTGCAGCAATAAAACCAAAGCATTTAAAAAATCCTTTTCATGCTTTATTCTTGTAGACACAAAAAATTGATCCATAAAAATGAGTCAATTCTTCCTTAGATCCTTAGCTAGACACCCAAACTTGCGAAGTGCAAATTTGAGGCCCTTTTGCCTCCCATCTTTGACTTATTTTCTTAGCTTTATCAAAATCACACCTAGTTTATATGGGACACAAATGTTGCTTGCCAAACTCATTCCCTATAATTATGAAGCGTGAATTTGGTATTCTAGGGATTTTTCTCACTAAAACCCCTCCCCTTGTCGGCCTGTTTTGGGGTCGAACTTTACCTACAGTGAAATTTCATTTTCTCATATGTTTTGCCCTCTAAAACTCTTATAAATAAGGGTGTGGATTTTGTAAGCGTGTCTAACAATTTCTAAGTATATTTTAACTATTGACACACTCATTTGCTCATGCTATCAAGTGTTCTTTTTCTGCAAGTTATTATTTTGTTATTTTGTGCTTTGGTGATTGCTACACTTGGGGATTAAGTGGAGGAGTCTTGATAATTGGATAGATCAACCCTATTGGAGTTCTTCTTCCACCATTTCTCCATCATCTCATCAAGTTTTACATTTATTTTAGTTTGTTTTGCAAGTCTATTTTCATTGTTTTATGCTTAATTTCTCGTTGTTTTGAGGCCCAAAAAGGGCATTTGAACCAAATTCATACCCCAACCATAAAAGGCAAGAATTTAGTAATATAAATTTGGTATTCCTATTTATAAGGTATTATTTTGGTAAATTAGGGCTTGGGGGTAATTTTTGCGTCCCAAAACCCTAATTTGCATTGTGTATTTTTAGTATTTTGGTGTGTTTATCCTATATGCATTTCATTTTACTCATACATATCTATTTCACTTTGTTTGTGCATGTTCCAAAGATCAAATATCAAATTTTCTTTTGAATGGTCATCTAAAAGAACCAAGGGGGCTTGACTGCAGTGCCTCTAAGTTTAGTCTTATAGTGGCCTAAGCAGGCCCCCAAATATTGATCAATTTTTCTAGGGTTTGTGAAGTTATTGTAGGTTTTAAACCATTGGATATTATGGAAGTGTAGACACAAAAACAACACCAATCTAATTATGTGACAACAAGCACCGATTGCATTGACACACACAGCCCCTAGGGCAGCCCCTAGAGGTTAAATAGTGGTCCTAACCACTCCCAAAAGCAATTTGGAGGTCAAAGGTCAATTTGGCACATTTTTGGCATCGTGATATCTACTTGTCCCATCCAGGGATGAATACAAACTGGCATTCGTCCCACCCAGGGATGAATATCAGCATTCGCCCCAAGGTGAGGCGAATAGCAAGTTTGACTGGAAAAAATTCAAACCTCGACAAGTCCACCAATTAACTGAAGCTTCAGGCCATGCAATTGTGAGGAACGACTTCAAATCAAGGAGAGAGACTTCAGTAATGCATGTATTTGATTTTTGAGACCTCATGAAAGGAGACTCTAAATCAGGGAATTATCTTTTCTCTCAAAATAGGACAGACAACTCAAGTGGTGCCCTTGCATGCGCAATTCAAATAGAGAGACCCTAGGTCTACAAATTGGTGAGTTTTATCACCCAAAATATATATAGAGAAGGAGCATTTGAGCAACGAAGTGCTGCAAATTTACATACCTACTTGAAATTTGTGCCTTTCACATCCTTAATCTCTCATTCGAAATGGAGGTTATTAGGTGATTATTGGAAGCACGAATCTGGACCCAAAACCTGATATTTGGCCATGATATCCCACAAAATTTGTCGAAAACATCCCATAAGAAGTTTTGGACCCATACCAAGTGGATTTGTGCCAAATCAGAGTCCCAAATGGTGGGCGTTCTACCCCCAGGCGCCCCCCAAGGCAGCCCTAATCGCCCCACCCCGGAGTGATTAGAAATCTATGATATATTTCACTGATTTTTCTTTTGCATATTATTCTAGGTCATTTAAATAGGCTGTAGTTTAAATTTCACTTAATTCTGAGAAATTTTGACCAGGTTTTTATCATTTCCTGCCTTTACTAACTTGTAGATGGCACTAGAAAAATCTGGGTGATAGAGGCCAAATTTGAGAAATATGACCTTATGGGTCTTCCCAAAATACCCCTAATTAGCTAACCTCAACTTTACAGGCCATTTGGAGCTTCCTATATAGGACATTGAAGAGGGTGCTTTCTGATAATTTGTTGCAAGATTATTCGTCCCGCATCGGAGTGAATACAAATCTGTGAGGAATTTTTTGACTGTTCCTTTTGCAATGGCCTCTTGGTAACATATTCATGCTTCTATTAAATTTTTAGGTCGATATGAGGTCATTTGGTTATTGTTTTAATATTTTCATGCGTACATTAACAGTAGGCCTTGGAAAATACATGTTTTATTCTATCTGTAGGTGCTACTGATATTTTTTTTTTCCTTGAATGTAGGTTTTTGACATTAGAGGAGGAGGAAGGAGTCAAAAATAATATACACAAGTGGCAGTGACATTTTGGTTTGCCCATCTTACATGTGGGCACGCGGAAGAAGGATTGCTATCCATGGATGTGATAAGAAACATATTTGACGCTCCTATCCCCTAAAAAGGAAGGAGACGTATTGTAACATGACTTTAAAAGTATATCAATAAACAGGGCCATATCCCATATTGCTTTTATCTTGTGTCGATTCACTTATGTTCTTTCCTTTCATGCATTTTTCAATACATAGGCTTTTGGCGTTAAGTTTGGTTTTATATGCATCGTACTTGGATTTTCCTTTTTTTTTCCGTATCCTCGTGCTTTCGATGGTGATCATGGTGGGACCCCTATCCCTTGATTTTTAAGATTAAATTTTTGATCAAAGTTGCTTGTTTTTTCTTACAGGTGCCAATTTTTCAAATGCTAGACTGATGTTCGTTTCAGTCTATGACGAGTACAGAGCTAGAATTCACCTTATCCAGGGACGAATAGAAATTCATCCTACCCTAGAACAAATACAGATTTCTTATTCGTATCACCCCGAGATGAATAGCTCTCTGTGAAATTTTAGAGCAGAAATTTAGAGACAACCGATTTGGGCAGAGAAAAGGTAGAGGTCCTAAACACCTTCTGTCAATTTTTGCTTCCTGTTCTCTAGTTATTTTCTTGCATAGGAGAGTTTGAATGCTTGTTTGCTTCATTTATGGAACTTAAAATGAACCCCACACACCACGTGGCAAGTTAAAACAACAAGGAGTTGGTTGTAAAACCTCAATCCTTGAGCAAGACCAACGGTGGATTTCATCATCACCTTGGCTTGAGATACTGTATACATAACTCTAATCGCGACTGTTGCTAGATGTAAATCCTGACGAAAGCTGACCAAGTGTAGCTGGGGTGATTCCAAATGCATGAAAATAAGTCTTCTATGGTAGGTTTCATAAACAGAGTGACTCGCCTTCTGTACCGCCTATGTTCCACATACCATCTGCTGTCACGTACCAATAGTTTCCCTCACGTAAGGGCGGGTATATAGAGAGGTTGGTATATCAAATGGGCGACCATTTTTGGGAGTCATAAGAGCCATCATATTGCATTTAAATGTTCTTTCCAAAAATATTTCAAAACAAAATCAAAACACACTAAATCAGATTCTAGGGCACACTTTTAATCTTTAAATGAGATAACCATTGCATTGATTATGTGTTTCCTTTTTGTTTAAGTGTAGCATAAAAAATCCTAAAAGAAGATAAAAACGTACACATATTTAGGTAAACATCACCATGGTGTACACCCGTAGTTGAGCCTAATCATGGGCAAGCACTACAGAGAGTGCACAAAGGGGGGCAAGTCACCTCTGATATAGTCTTGAGGACTTAGTCATCCCGCCTTGGCGGCATGGCACCCAAGATAGTCCACATCATGCCATAACAAAATAGGATTATAGAGGCACCTCTTTGAGGGGCACCCCCACACAACATAGAGCCTTTCAAGAGGAGAACCTATATGTGGCTCTCAACATAGACAGGAGACCTCCCTTAGACGCTCGTTATGAGTGGCCTAGTGATGAAGTGCTAGAACAACAGAGGGTCCAGAAGGAGGGGCCACATGATTTCGTCATCCCTCCTCTACCTTGTATTACTGTTATAAACACTAGACCAAATCCAGAGTATTAGGCTTTCCAGATAGGGCAAGACAATTCTACCCGCACCTTTCACACATGAAAGGGAGTATGAGGAAGACTACCATGTTACTCAAGAGTAGTACACAACGTGGGAGTAGTGTACCTCCGTGCCTGCTATGTATCAGGATCACCCATTAAGGCTAGACCCTCAGGTGAATGCCGCTAACCTCGACAGAGGAAAGCAACCCATAGGGATCTCGGATCACCATGACCAAGATAGACATGTAGGAGAGGCATCTAGGCTTCCTAAACAAGAGACAACAAAAAAAATTGACTCAAAATTTTCCAGACATGCTACCCTCCAAGCGCAAATCACGTAGCTCAGGTAGGATCAACAACAGTTAGAGCATCTATACCGCCTTAGCAAAGAGCGCATTCAACATCAGAAAATTGAATTTCTTCATAACAATGTGCCTGAGAAGGCCCCAACCCCTTGCATGCATAAAGTAGAAGTGTATGAGAGGTATAACCCCTTGGTGTGAGACAGGTCTCCGTGACCTCGTCAAGCACTGCCTTTGAGACCTCCTAGACCTGAGCAGGAGGCCACTCCCAAAAAAATGATGGGCACCCTCCGCAGGCACCCACCTATGGTTATAAGTCTCGGTTAGGCACTCCTCATGAAGCTTATGAGGAGTATGAACAAGAAGAAGAGCGGGCTGAAATGCCATACCAAGGCAAAAGGGTTGCTATCCAGCCACCCTTTCACAGGCCTCAAGTTCCCCGCAACCCACAATGGGAGTAAACGAAGGAGGAAGAAATCAAATCTTTCGATGCATATAAAGCACTGCTAGATCACTTAGAGTCTATGGAGATCAAAACTTCTAGGCCCCAAAAGCCCACTTTATGCCAACTTCGTAGTCATCATGTGCATCTGTTAGTGCCGGTACCTCTTGTATCGTTCCAAATTTTTTGCACCCTTACCTTCAGGCTAAAGGATCCACGCCCGGAAGGGGGATGCGGGAAGGATGGGACAATACCTCGAACTGAGAGGCCCTTTGAAGGTCTCGCCTCTCGGGGGAGGGGTATTAAGGTGATTTTTTGATGGATGGTGGGTTCACCAGGAAAATTTTGAATGGCAGTTTCCACGCCTAGGTTGGGAATGTGTTTGATGTGTTCAATTTTATCTTTAATCATTCAAATCCTAGGTTTGGCCAAATGAATCTAAACTGTTCTATATGAAATGCAGGTTTAAATGAATACAGAAAATAGATTTGAACAGAAAACATAGAGAATAAGCTAGATGAGAAAAGTCATATCTGATCCAGATGTCTGATGGAGGTTCTAATTTTTGAAGCAGTCAAGATCGCCTCTGATATGACAGGATCGTCTACGATCAGACAAGATCATCTGAGATCTGACGAATTCATCAGAGACCTACAATCAGAGAAATAGATACAAAACACCAAAAATGCAACTATTCCAATAGAGGGCAATGATGTAGAATGACAACAATAATATTAAACTGATAATTATAAATAAAAATATGAGTGCATTACAATGATTTAATGACAAATTATGATTTTATCATGCATTAAAGCTATATGGGTGAACTCCAGGATGCAAAATAGTAATAAGTCTAACTAATGCAAAGCAAAATAGTAGATAGTGGAGAAAGAATGCAAACTCAGGGCACTGATTGCCCCCAATGTTGACTGCAGTAGAAATCATCTCGAATTGGTGCGTGATCGTCCGAGATTGTACAGGATCATCCGCGACGATCTGAGCTTGCTCTGGCTGAAGAATGACAAAGTTCCTGCAAGAAAATTTGAAAAGAGACAAAGGCAAATAGTAGTCTAAGACATTCTAATGCATGTAAAACTCGAAGTACAAAAAATTCAGCCAGGGGAATGTCAAGGGGAGGGCCTAAGATTAAATAGGCATAGGAAGGAGGTTGGGAGGTTGGAGATCATCCCAATTTGGGAGATCTCCAATGGGGAAGGTCTCTAACCATGCAGACACACTTTTGCCCAGGTTAGAGACGTCGTTGAAACAGAAGCTAATTATGAAAAATTAGTTTTGGGACGAAATCGTCTGGACGTTCTAGTCCAGATGAAATCGTCCGATCTGAGGCGATATCGTCTGATCGGCGACGATATCGTCCAACGGTCACAACAAATCCTAAAAATGGCACGAAAAATGAGGAAAGCGGTTTAACAGGCGGTTCGGGGTTGAAAATTTGAATTTGAATTATTACTAAGGTAATTTTAATTATTTGCTAAGGTTTACTACGCCAATTTTAGGGTGCTACATTTTGCCCCCTCTTTAGCGAATTTTTTGAAGAAAATGCGTTAAAGATGAGTTCTTCTCGATCTACGAGAAAGCAAAAATTATTCCCATTTTTAGGCGACGATTCTAGGTCGAATCGTACGACAACTTACTATGGTGCCCCCTCCATGTTTTTACCCAAATCGAACGTTTGAGGTAAAAATGCGGAAAAGCAAAAATTAAAATGTTGTTGTTTTTGAATAAAATTAAGAAAAATAGGGTAAAACCCTAATTCATTTTTTTTATTATTCATTTTTATGGGACCACCTCCTCCACGTCGGGGGGGGGATGGGGAGAGCTCGAGGGCTTCTCGAGGCTAGGTGCTAGAGACTATAGATTGTACTAGTTTTTTTGAGAATTGAGTATGCAGGTAAGATTGTGGCATACCGATCCAGTTTTGATATGATGTATATAATTTTTTGATATATATATAGATGAGATATTTTTGATCATATGACTTGTCTTATGTGTTTTTATGATGCTTTAATGTTTGAAGTGTGATTGATTTGATGATTCATGTAATTATGTCGTTTGGAAATATTATGGTTTGAATGTCATGCTTTTAAAATTTAAATGAAATAATCTGATGTAAACAAATTGGTTGTTGTGGTGTGATTTGATAAAAATAAAAGGGACTTCTAACAATAATTTCAAAGGACATTGTCGCTATTATAGACCATTTCATGGAGTCGCCGCACGCTCGGTCGTCAAGCTAATCCCAGTATAGAAATATTGTTAAAAAGTAAAAGAGTGCTTAAGAGACTGTCTTAAGACTTTGTTGTGATGATGCAAATGATGATGGTGATGGTGATTTGTTTTCAGATTTTCATAAAAATAGTATGCATGAAATATTTTAAAATGATTTTTGCTAGGCATAAATTCCTAAGTGTGATAAAATTTTGAACAATTCCTTAGAAATTATACCATGGTTGCAAAATTGAATTTGAACATAATGACATGAAATAGAATAAGTGTTCATTCTTTTAAAGCATAATTGTGTAACATAATGATTTAAGTCATATGTTTTTTATGATTTGAAATAAATGGGAAAATAAAATTAAAACAATGGTTTGCGCTAGGCATAGAATATTTAGGTATAGACTTATACCATCATCGCGAAATCCAAAAGAAGAAAATAAATAGTTTTATTGCATGGTTGATTTTTAATTTTTGAAAATAAATAGAAAATATGAAGATGAGGACTTGTGCTAGGCATAAAATTCCAATTTTGGTTTTGGAACTATACCATCGTCACGAAAGTCAAAAGTTATATATAAATGTAACTTTATTGCATGTTTTTTAAAATGATTTTGATTTTTTTGGTAATGCATGTAGTTGTCTTTATACTAAACAACTGTTCTCAGAGAAGAAAATGAAATTATTCCAGACAATTTGCAAAAATATTTCAAAGTATCTTAAAGACAAAAGTTAGATTTATAAGGAATCCCATGTGCGTATGTGAGTTCATTTCCGATCTTGATTTATCATAATGATACACAAAATCTCTCAAATACAAATGTGTGTGCAATTGTATTGTTCATTTACCAATTTTGAGCAAGATAATTTGATACAAGTGATTTGAATTAACCAAATAAGTGTTCATTAACCATGATTTAGATGCATATAACCATACCAGACTACTATGTAAGTCGGGTTATCAAGAGCTAGCTAATCCATAAGCAGACATAGGTCTATACAAAAGAAGGTTGCTAATGTGATAGACATATCACCACGCTAGGAGTTACCCAAGGCCAAGCGGGTTGGGCACAAACCACCTGTTATGGGGCTTACCTCACAGTTTTTGAATAATTGAGAATTCCGGGGATTCAAGCTCATCAACCCTTCTTTTCTTTTCAATGGGTAGGGAAAGGGATTTTATTGCTTTTGCTTTTGCTTGTTTTGCTTTCTTTGCTTTTCTTTCTTTCTTTCTTTTCTCTTTTTTTTTCGTATCTTTTGCTTTGATATTTGAGATAATGCTGAAATAAATTTTTTCTTTTTCTCTTTTTCTTGAACTTTTCTTTTCTTCCTATGCTAGGGATACTTGCTCGGATTAGCTGTAGAGCAAGGGATTTTTATTCCGGGTAGGGGTGAGCTTGTCCTTTTGTCAATTCTCAAAGATTCTAGACCATGTGCATGATAGGATAGCAGGGGAAACTTTTCGCTCAAGAAACCACTTCTACTATGTAGCATAGCATGGACATTACAAATATAATCATTTTATTGTGAAAGGATATGCTTGGTTTAAGTAAATAACAAGATCAATTCTCTATGCTCAAACTTTATTTAATTGAATTTTGTGGACTTTGATATAAGAGAGATTAGTAATCATACCAAATAAATCAAGATATTTATTCATGTGAATGTGAAAGTGCGGGATTCCAAATAAATGCTAATTTATCCAAAATAATTTGAAAATATAACTGCAATATGTCACAATTTGAGAAGTACAAAAAATAAAAGATGTTTTTGAAGATTTTGATGATTTTGAATGTTTTTGGTGTTTTTGAATTTATAAATTGAAAGAAATACAAGATAGTGGTTTTTTGAAATATTTTAAACAAATATATACAATGATGAAATGACCAATTTTTTACGCATAGTAACGTTTAAGATGCAAAATGTTCATGGGTTCTTTAAGTTCTTTACCATCTAAGGTAGATAATTTGTATGCTCCCGATTCAAATTTAGCAGTGATAATATATGGTCCAAGCCAGTTGGGCTCAAATTTACCTTTAAGGTCTTTAGTTGCATTAGTATTTTTTTGATTTTCTTTTAAAACAAGGTCGCCGACCTCAAAGGATCGATGACGAACTTTCTTAGCATATGATCTTTTAAGCTTGTTTTGGTAGGCACGAAGATGCTCCAAAGCATTGATGCGCTTTTCATCTAGGAGTTCCAGTTGACTGAGTTCTTGTATAAAAATAACCTTCAATAGTTTTTCTAGTTCTCCTTTGACTAGTAAGGCCATTTTGGGATGCATTTTTCTAAGTTTCTGTTTAACAAGTTTAGCATCCGGATGGACTACTAGGTGATGCATGACTACAGAAGGGTCTAAACCTAGCATATCTTCATATGTCCAAGCGAAGACATCTTCATATTCTTTAAGGAATGCAATGTATTGCTCTTGTTTTTCTTGACTTAATTTTGATCCAATATTGATTATGTGGGGATTATCCTCAGTTCCAATGTTAACTTTAATGACGTTTTCTACTTCCATGTGTAGATCTCTTTCAAAATTAGGTGGGGCGGGTGAAACGCCCAATTCTTGTAATTCTTTTAAGGTTAACTTGGATAATTCATCTTGAGGAGTCGTGGCCTCAAGTTGGGCTATAGTAGGTATAGAACCATCAAAATAAAAACCATTGTGTAACATCTCTTCAACGGAGACATCATGGAAAATATCTCCTTCCAACTCATCATCGGATTCAACAATCATTTCAGGATAAGCTATGGATAGCATATTGCATGTAAATGGCTGATTTTTTAGAGGCAAATCATCACGCCCATCCAAATAATCTTGATAACATATGAGTTGATCATCATCTTCAAAAGGGAAGGGTTGACCCTTACTAGGAAATAGGCCCACACCACATCGGGCGGGCCATGGTTCTACCTCAAAGGGTTCTTTCATACCATCTTGGAAAGGTCCCAAGCCTTTCCCTTTATATCCCATTTTAAGCATTATAGGTTTAGCTTTAATATACTCATTAGTAAAATAACATCGAGCATATCCCTCATGATGAGTTTTGATGTTCCTAGGTATTCTTCCCCAGCCATATCCCTTATAAATGAAGGCACAACTCCCGACTTGGTAAGTACTTCCCATAGGTTGTGGGAGGCCCAAAGTACGAGGAGATGGCGGCAAATTACTTAAGATAATGGAATTTTGCATAGAAGCATTTGTTTTTTCTGATATAAGAATTTTAGATAAATCGGGTAAGAGTTCATCGGAAAGAGCATAAGATGTAGAAGGATCATTCCCTATATCTTTAGATGTGGAAGGTATGATAGATGTAGATAATGTGGAGGTGTTAATAGATGGGTCTATAGGTTTTGAAATTATAGGGATGGAACATGAAGGATTGGTTGTGGATTTAAGATCTTTTTGAGGTTCTAGTGTGGTTTGTTTAGAAGATTGTTGATCTATATATGAGGGTGAAATTAATGGAGGAGAAATAGATGAAGTTATGGGTGTGTGTTTCACAGGTTTAGATGAAAAATAAGAATTAGGATGTGTGGATGACAAAGCAGGGCAAAATTGAACTCCAACAGGTTCTGCCAAAGCACACATATCAAAGGGTCTAGGATCACCATGGATAGTGACCAACTGATTTTTAAATTCGAATTTAACACATTGGTGTAAAGTTGATGGGACAGCCCGCATTGCATTGATCCAAGGACGACCCAAGAGTATATTGTATGATGCGGGGCAATGTACAATAAACACGGTCGTATCTAAGGTTCTCGGACCAACTTGCAATGGGATGGTGATAACTCCACACGTTTCTTGTGTTTCGTCATTGAAAGCTTTTATGATCATGTCAATTTTCTTCATTTCATCACTTCTAAACCCAAATCTTTGGTAGAAGTCAAAAGTGCAAATATTTAGAGATGAACCATTATCAATCAAGACCCTTTTGACTGCTACATCTCCTATTAGGGCAGTAATATATAAGGGGTTATCCTTATGTAAACTATGTTGTGGTATATCTTTATCCTGAAAGTCAATACAATCAACTTCTCTAGTGATGATAGTATTGGCCATGGCTTCAGGTTGAATGTTTTGTGGTACCATCATTTGGCTTAATGTAAGCATCAATTCATCTCTATGGGTAGGAGAAGATCTTAATAGGTCCAAAAGGGAAATTCTGGCTGTAGTATTGGATAATTGCTCATTAATATTATAAGGAGGTTTAGATTGAACATTAGGAGCATGATTCCCTTTATTGGGATTTTTCAAAACAAATGGGGTTGATCCATCATTCTGATTTGGTTCTTGTTGAGAATTTTGAGCTTGTTGTCTGGTAACGACTCCGATGGTACCTACAATGTTATATTGAGGATGCTGAATAGGTCTTGGTCTAGCATTTATAGCTTGTTCATTAGGAAGGAACTGATTAGAAGAGGGTCGAGTAGTAACTCTTCTAGGAAATGGTTCTTTCAGAACCATAGAATCTGTGATAGGTTGAATAGGATCTGATTCATCTTCAGAACTATTCGATTGATTTGAGGTGATGTCTATTTCACTTTCAGTATCCGATTCTACATCACTGAGATCCGTTGTTTGAATATTATGTAGGGGCCTGGTCGTGACCATGGATAAAGTTGTGTCAAATTTTTGTAAATCATGATTAGGTAAATGTCCGCTAATAGTTCCTACATATCGGGTAGGAGGAGGGACATTATGATGCTCAATTTGATTGGCCACCTCTTTACCATGTTTTGGTAAAGGATGTTGAAATATATCTAATGATTGATTAGCATTTTGATTTTGATTTTGGGGAATGTTCTTTTGAGCATTATTAGGAGCATTTTGTTTAGGTTGGAAGGCTTGCACCTCCATCTCATTATTATCAATCAGATCTTGTATTTTATGTTTTAACCTTTTACAAGAGTTGGTAGAGTGTCCAGGCCCTCTATGGAAATCACAGTGTAAATCGGCTCTGTATCCGGGTATGGTTGGATCAGGTTCTCGGATATTAGGTAATTGAATCAAACCTCTTTCGAGTAATTGGGGTAGAATAGTTGATAATGGTTGATTCAATCTAGTAAACTCTCGAGGAGGTTTATCAGGAGGTTTCAATATAAATTTTTTTGTTGTCTTCGTTGTATTGATATTAGCAACATTTTTGCTTGTCAGTGACTCCGTCACCTACAACTTGTTTGTTTTTATATTGATTTCTGGATGTTTTCTCATCATCTTTCTTCCTAAGCTGGCCTCTCCTAATGAGAGCATCTTCTACTCTTCGAGCTAAGTCTATAGCCTGATCGAAGGTAGTTAAGGTAGTAGTTGATAACTCATAAGATATTTGTTCTTGCAAATTATTAATAAAAATGTCCAACATTTCCCTATAAGGTAGCACAAAGTGCAGTTTTCTTGTCAACTGCCTCCATCTAGCTAAGAAATCAGCAAAACATTCATCTTTGTCTTGTTTTAAGTTGTACAAATCTTTAATGGTTACATGCCTTTCGATATAGGCACTAAATTGATGCACAAAAGATTCAGCGGTCTCTTCAAAATTTCTCAAAGAATGAGTGGGCAATTGGTAGTACCACTCTAATGCCATTCCTCCTAAACTTTTCGGGAACATTTTTAGTAATAACAAGTCATCATGTGATATATCATGACATGCTATCCTAAACATGCGAAGATGCTCTATGGGATCTTCAGTTCCTTTATATATAGGCAGGACGGGCATGGGAAAGTGTTTAGGGTATGGTTGTGCTACAACTATAGGATCTAGAGGCTGACTACACATCTCTCGATAATTGTACGAGGGATGGTAGGGATCTATCTGGTCCATGCGGGAAGCTAACTGTTTCACCATGGCTTCCAGATTACATGGTTTGCCCACCATATTGGTTCGGTAGGGTATTAATATGGGATTGGTGAGCATATGATGGAGGGACATGAAGATTAGATGCTATATTGCTATTGTGTAAATTGTTGGTAGGAAGGGTGTTATGAAGAAGTTTTGAAGTTGTATTATGTTGTATCCCAGATTGTTGAAAATTGGTGTTTGGCTTCATTTTAGGTTTTTGTCGATTTGAAGCATATTGATCAATAGTTTGGCGAAATAAAGCGATGAATGAAGGTCTCTTTTGTGTGGGAATGATTTTAGGCTCAATAACGAGGTTCCTTAGGAGGTTGGGTAACCTCGTTGTTTTTGCATGTTCTGAATTATAGTGGCCATATCCATATTGGATGGTCCAGCTTTATCACTTTCTTGATCAACGAAGGACAAGGGATTAGTGTGCATGTTAAATCCTATCTTCTAGGATTGCTTGAGTTTCACTAATTTGTCCCCTATCAATACGAACTGCCATATTAAGAGCACCAATATTATTATTGAAGAATTTCCAGAAATGATCTATGTTATCAAAAGTAACAGTTCCATCCGGAGCCATTCTAGGGGATGAGGATCCTTCCTCTCTAACATTTTCTTGTTGTTCATTTTATTCAGCCAGATCATCTTCTGGCTGTTCTAGAGTTTCTCCTTCTGGAATTGGATCCTCAGGAAGGGCATTTAATTTTTTTGTTTTCTTTCCTAACCAATCTTCTTCTTCTTCTTCTTCAGTTTGTTTACCATTCCTAAGTCTAGTCATTGTGCTTAAACTTAGATTTCAGCAAATATATATATATATATATATATATATATATTGCAACAAGCTTAAGAGGTATATATTTTAATTATATACCTACTATAGTATTTAAAATAAAATGTTTTGATTTTGTTATGTTTTTGGTTTTTCTTGTTTTTTTTATAACAATATTATAAAGATAACAAACAACACACAAAACGCAAGAAATAATAATAATGAAAGCAATGATCTAGTTTTCTATAAACAATTTATAAATATCATTAATGGGCTCAAGTTCTTCAAGAGTCATGAAATGTTCTTCTTCAAATTGAAAATTGTCTTTCAAGAAGTCAACAAAGTGTGCTATGGTGATATTATCTATCTCAGACTCTGGTTGGTAGAAGTAAAGCTCGTGGCAATACTCTCGATATAACACAACTCTAGGAACTCTATTCCATATTTCCCTATCTATAAGAATGACCTCTTGGTCTTCTACATGACCTAGGAATTGGTGTATAATGGCTGCATTCTCGAGGTATTCCTCGAAGGTGAACAATTCTGAAGACACAAGAGCTCTCCTATAAGCTAACCACCTATGGCAAGCTCTCTGAAGTTCATGATAAAAAATGAGTTGATGAGGATCCAGGATTCTATCTAGGACAAGCCTCTTGATTTGTTTAAGCTCTGTTGACCTAGATGAAATGATACCTAGTCTCCTATCAAGTTCGTCCCACAAAAGTTGGTTTCTATCTGTTTCAGGCACACTAAGCACAAAATTAATTTCTATGGCTGCTAATTGGTTTTCAACATTTATAGTAACTGCTAGTCTTTTCTTAGGAGCTACCATCTAAACATGATATGCAACTTAGTAGTTTTCTAATGATTTTAAATGAATCTATGTTTTTTTGTTTTTGTTTTTGTTTTGTTTTCAAAAGGTTTTAGTTTCACGTCGGGTTCACCAAAATGTATCGTTCCAAATTTTCCGCACCCTTACCTTCAGGCTAAAGGATCCGCGCCCGAAAGGGGGATGCGGGAAGGATGGGACAATACCTCGGACTGAGAGGCCCTTTGAAGGTCCCGCCTCTCGGGGAGGGGTATTAAGGTGATTTTTCGACGGATGGTGGGTTCACCAGGAAACTTTTGAATGGCGGTTTCCACGCCTAGGTTGGGAATGTGTTTGATGTGTTCAATTTTATCTTTAATCATTCAAATCCTAGGTTTGGCCAAATGAATCTAAACTGTTCTATATGAAATGCAGATTTAAATGAATACAGAAAACAGATTTGAATAAAAAACACAGAGAATAAGCTAGATTAAAAAGCCATATCTGATCCGGATGTCTGATGGAGGTTCTGATTTTTGAAGCAGTCAAGATCGCCTCTGATATGACAGGATCATCTACGATCAGACAAGATCATCTGAGATCTGATGAATTCATCAGACAAATTCGTCAGAGAAATAGATACAAAATACAGAAAATGCAACTATTCCAACAAAGGCAATGATGTAGAATGACAACAATAATATTAAACTGATAATTATAAACAAAAATATGAGTGCATTACAATGATTTAATGACAAATTATGATTTTATTATGCATTAAAGCTATATGGGTGAACTCCAAGATGCAAAATAGTAATAAGTCTAACTAATGCAAAGCAAAACAATAGATAGATGGAGAAAGAATGCAAACTCAAGGCACTGATTGCCCCCAATGTTGATCGCAATCGAAATCATCTCGAATTGGTGCGAGATCGTCCGAGATTGTACAGGATCATCTGCGACGATCTGAGCTTGCTCCGGCTAAAGAATGACAAAGTTCCTGCAAGAAAATTTGAAAAGGGACAAAGGCAAATAGTAGTCTAAGATATTCTAATGCATGTAAAACTCGAAGTGCAGAAAAATTCAGCCAGGGGAATGTCAAGGGGAGGGCCTAAGATTAAATAGGCATAGGAAGGAGGTTGGGAGGTTGGAGATCATCCCAATTTGGGAGATCTCCAATGGGGGAAGTCTCTAACTACGTAGACACGCTTTTGCCCTGGTTAGAGACGCCGTTGAAACAGAAGCTAATTATGAAAAATTAGTTTTGGGACGAAATCGTCTGGACGTTCTAGTCCAGACGAAATCGTCCGATCTGAGGTGATATCGTCTGATCGGCGACGATATCGTCCAACGGTCACAACAAATCCTAAAAATGGTGCAAAAAATGAGGAAAGTGGTTTAACAGGCGGTTCGGGGTTGAAAATTTGAATTTGAATTATTACTAAGGTAATTTTAATTATTTGCTAAGGTTTACTGTGCCAATTTTAGGGTGCTACACCTCCA
The DNA here is from genome assembly GCA_028583015.1 of Wollemia nobilis. Lineage (NCBI taxonomy): Eukaryota > Viridiplantae > Streptophyta > Pinopsida > Araucariales > Araucariaceae > Wollemia > Wollemia nobilis. Next base: position 4,582,322 of record JAQPPZ010017079.1, on the reverse strand, counting down.
TACCCTGAACACTTTAAAATTCCCCAGTTGGCACTCTTTAGAGGTGAGGAGGATTCCCAAGAGCATGTGACTAGATTCCTAAGCTAGTGCTTTGGCATTCAAGACAACAATGCTTTGTTACTAAGAACATTTATAACCACATTCGCATGACCTACCTCGGATTGGTTCACTCAATTTCCAAAACATAGCATCAGTAACTTGGATCAGCTAGTGGATGCATTCCTCGAATGCTTCGCCTTCAACACCAAGAAAAAGATATCATTAAGTGACCTAGATAGCCTCAGGAAACATGAGGAAGATACCATGGTGGCATATGGGAACCGGTGGAGGACGCTACTTTCAAAGCTGCCCTACCTCCATCCCATGTTCGACCTGACTCAGATGTTCTCAAAGAGCTATTTGAGATCGATCTCTGTGCTATTGCAGCTACAAAAATATTCCACTTTAGAGGAAGCTCTGGCGCAAGACAGAATCATTGAGGAGATCAAGATACAAGATGGCGAGATTTCCAAACCTAAGAAGAAATAATGGACCAAGAACACCAAAATAAAGACCACTCAACAGAAACCCACTGCGGTCAATCAGGTTGCTATCAATGTCCCTAATCTTGCACGAGCAACACAGCCTCAAAAGGCTAACTATCAGGTGGTGCCTCATAACAATTATGATAGAGAAAACCAAAGGTAGGAACAAAATCAATAGCATCACCCTAGGTGACAATTTACACCTTACACAGATTCTAGAGACTCTCTTTTTGACCACTTGCCAACGGTGAACTTGATCAACCTACCAGAGATTTAAACTATAGAACCTAATGCATCAAAGCCTAAGGGGTACCAGGAGGAATTGTACTATAGGTTCCACAGGTGTAAGGGACATGATCTTAATGCATGTTGTAAGTTGAAAGGTTTGGTACAAGACCTAATCAAAAACAATACATTGGCGGTGGACAACCCCGTAGCGCAAAAAAACCAACATATGGGAGTCTTCAGAGATCCCCTACCTACCCATGATGCACAGGAAAAAATCCTTCAAGTCAATGAGGTGCAATAGAATTGCCCCATGCAGGGGTATGTAGGGATGATAAGCAGAGTGACTAGGAACAAGAGGTATCAAGGAGCTGCCCTTGCGGTGGCCACTAGAGAAGTTCCATCGATGTCACAACCTCAACAACACCCTATGCAACCTCCCTCGCCTAGACCAATGCCTAGGATTTGGACTAGAATTACCCAAATTCTATGGACCACGTCAGCTAGGCTCTCCATATACAAGCTCATTCAACAATCAATGCCCCATCGAGAAGCTCTAATGGAGATATTAAAATCCATCGAGCTGTAGACCCACGAAGTAAATTATTTCAACAAATTCGTGGGACATGTAAAACAATGTATAGAAATAGTCATCACCTTTAGAGAAGATGAACTGAAATCAGTGACTAGTGATGTGGCGGATCCACCCTTGCATGTCATTATGCAGTTCAATAGGATTCCATCTAAGAGGGTGTTGGTGGACACTGGCTCATCCAATAACATCATTAAAACCATAGCATTGAAACATCTAAAGTTTTCGTGGCCTCCACCTATACACTACGAGAATTCAATGATGCAATATGCTCGATGGTTGGCACAATTGTCCTACCCATCCAAGTGGGACAAAAGACTATTCATACATTGTGCCACATATTGGAAGGTAATATGGCTTATAATATCTTGTTGGGCCAACCTTGGATTAGGGACATGAAGTGTGTCCCTTTAATAGCTCATCAATGCCTAAAGTATACATTTGAAGGATAGGTGCATGTAGTCTCGACAGACTTAGAGCCCTTTAAGTACTGCAATACAGTGCAATTCATGCCGTAATTGACCCTCCCATCAACACATTTGGATTTTTAGTTGAATCCATCTAACCAGGGTCCAATTCTGTAGGCATCCCCATTGTCGAGTCCATCGAATACCCAGCAGGGCCCACCTTCATCATCTGGTCCTTCAACAATGATGCCACCTATGGTATCCACACCTAAGGACAAAGGAAAGAAACCCCTAGAAGAGGAACCACCCATAGTCTCAACCATATCTATCGAAGAGATGCCTAGCCGAATGGAAGTTGAGATGCCTAGTTTGCCCCACATGGAGTGGACTTAGGAAGGACTCCCATTCGCTCCCCCTCAACCACCAACGGTCACCTTTGAGATGGCCAAAATGGGCCTGGGGGAGTATCTAGTGAGGAACATTGTAGCAATGCCCACACTTGAGTCCATGCAGGACATGGGGAGGCCTCGACTCCCCATCGGCTCTATGGTTCCTCTAGGCTACCCACCCAATCAGACAAACTTTATTTATGAGGTCCTAGATAATTGCGTTGAAACTTGTATGCAAGAATATGAAGATGAAGAGCCCTTTGTAGAGGACATCAACTATTTTTCCAACCCAGACTTCGTATTGAGATATCTTGGCCAATGCCATTAGCATGGATATGGGTTGGGCAGGTATGAGCAAGGAGTGCATGTTCTTTGCCAACCGAGATATCAAATGTTGTATGACAATTTAGGAGTAGGGTTCAACCACCCCTTGCCCCTAGACATCTTGGTAGAGAACATGTAAGGCCTAGGGATAGGCAAAAAGGATGGGTTGGCATTATATCCATATGCCAATCCTAACACAACATATACGTTGGGGGATTATCACCCATTGCTAACAACCAACCTTGTTGACCATAACAAACTTTTACATTTGGTCGAAAAGGGAGAAAATTCGAGGACTCACCTACAAGAGGGATATGGAAAAGACCAAGAAGGGTCTTTAGAAGATGATTCAAAATACGAGATAGCACCTTGGGATCCTTTTGAGTCTAATAGAAATCATTCACAAGTATATCCCATGGATGATTATCAGGAGAGCTTCTTGACAATTTTCCCTTTGGATGATCCAATTGAGCATATGCCATCTCAAGCGAATCAGGTCCTCCCGTAGAGAGCAGAACAACCCCGATGGGACCACATTAATTTGCTCGAGCAAGATGAGCCTCATATGTTGTAAATAGTTGTTGGAGCCAACGAAAGCCTTTGGATCTCTAACATTGATTATGAAGATGAAACTAAGATGGATTATCTCAATCATATGCGACAATAGCAATATCCCTTGGACATAGATGACATGTTTGAACAGTTACACATAGGGCCAAGGCATAGGTGGCACCTAAAACAAATGTAGTTATAGCAATTACTGCACCCACCACTCTAGGTATACAAAGAGCATCTTCCACCTAGAGACCCTATAAAACCATCAGTGCCTAGGGCAGACCCTATCTTCGTATCCACGCATAGATCTGATCCATTTGTGCCAGTACCCATAGAGCCAGATCCGAAGCACAAAGATCATCTAGGATGTCCGAGCAGTCATACCCGTGGTAATGGAGACCACAATCATTTCATCAACATGATCTCCATTGATCTAATCGCCCCCATCCATGATCTAGCTGACTCGACATGGTCATTGCATCTAGACCTAGATGCTATAGATTGGGATCATGCTGACACATCACCATTCCCATCAGAATACTTGCCTTGTGGTGGGATGTTCGATTTCACCCCAAGATAGAATCAAGATGTCTTCCATGCTGAAGAGGAACTTGATGTTTCACATGACGATCTCAATTTAGCAAATGATATCCACTTGATCCCAACTCCACACCAGTTGGAGGACGGGTCCCACATGTCGATGGAGGAGATGACTGACGTAGACATTGGCTCAGATCTAGTGAATTTGTAAATCATCAAGCTGGGGGTAAGTCTATCCCCCAAAGATCAAGCCGACTACATTGCCCTTATCAAATAGAAGAAGGAGGTTTTTGCATGGTCATACAAAGACATGCTAGGACTAGACTCGCAGTTAGTAATGCATAATCTAACACTTGATCCGATAGTCAAGCCAATAAAGCAAAAACTATGTAAGATGCACCCAACAATGGACTTAATGGTCAAATACGAGCTACAAAAGCTGTTGGATGCATAGTTTGTCATCTGCATGGATTACCCACCATGGTTGTCTAACATGGTTCTTATCAAAAATCCTGACAGAAGGATTCACTTATGCACCAATTTTTGAGATCTAAACAAAGTGAGTCCTAAGGATGATTTCCCCTTGCCTAGCATCAACACATTGGTAGATACTACAATGGGTCATGAAATGCTTTCCCTCATGGATGGTTTCTCGAGATACAATCAGATTCGTATCAATCCCGAGGACCAACTAAAAATGGCATTCACAATGCCTTGGGGGACATTTTGTTATAAGGTCATGCCTTTTGGCCTTAAAAATGCTGATGCCACCTACCAATGTGCCATGACGTACATCTTCCATGATTACATGCACAAAACTTTGGAATATTACATGGATTATTTGTTGGCCAAATCTCTTTTGTGCCTAGATCATCTCGATGACTTAAGCAAGATCCTCGATCGCCTCATGGAACATAAAGTCAGACTAAACCCCAAGAAGTGCATATTTTGCATCACATCTGGAAAGCTCTTGGGTTACATAGTCTCCAAATGAGGAATCAAGGTAGACCCACACAAAGTCAAGGCAATCCTTGAAATGCTTCCTCCAACTACCATCAAGTAGCTCAAAAGTCTACAGGGAAAGGTCACATCAATCAAGCGCTTCATAGCGCAGCTATCTGACAAGTTCCTACCCATGAATAAATTATTGCACAAGGGGGTAACATTTCATTGGTATGATGAGTTCCAATCAGCCTTTGATGACATTAAACAATACTTGGCTTTGCTGCTAGTATTGGCACCACCTAGACCAAGAGTGTCATTCTATTTATACATCTCAGCTATTGAGGTGGCACTGGGCACCATGTTGTCCCAAAAAAATGAACTACACAAAGAACAGGTACTTCCTATCTTAGCCGCACCCTGGTCAGTTATGAACTTAACTATGCACACGTTGAGAAGCTCTACTTGGCAGTGGTGTTTGCTAAAAAAAATATACGCCACTACATGCTCAGCAATACAATGTATGTTGTGTCTAAGGAGAATCCATTGCAATACATGATGAGTCATACTTATCATAGTAGCCGCACGATGAAATGGATCATTTTTTTGATGAAGTTTGACATAGAATTCATTGGGAAAAAATCCATAAAAGGTCAAGTCATCGTCGATCAACTGGAAGAGGCTCCTCTTGAATATGATCAGTCTTTGATCATAGAACTACCTGATGATGGGGTTTTTCATGTTTCAAAATTGCCAGATTCTAATGAGCCTGAGTCACAAGCTGACATGACCTTATTCTTTGATGGTTCTAAATGTGAGCAAGGATGTGGCACATGAATTGTATTCTTCACTCCACAAGGGGCTCCAATGCCTCTATCATTTAAATTAGACTTCTCGTGCACCAAAAACAATGCAGAATATGAAGCCTTGCTCATAGGTCTTTAGATAGCAATCACCATGAACATTAAATGTTTAAACATCTTTGGTGATTCATTGTTGATTTTCAATCAAGTCAAGGGGATATTCCAATGTAAATATCCAGTTCTGCAGGCCTACAAAGCCCTTGTGGACAAATTCCTAGCACAACTTGAATGGTATGACATCGAGGCACTCCCTCGATCATCGAATCATTTTGTGGATACTATGACCTCCTTGGGGTCACTAATCCCGCAAGACCCTTTCGATGAGATGACATCCATTTAGGTTAAAACATTATCACAATATGTGATGGAGCGTGCAAGCTCTGACCAAATGCTAGGAATCCACCTGATCTAGATTGAACCATCTTAGGATATGTTCTCTCAAATCTATGATTGTTTGACTTGAGCCAACTGGGGGTCCTTGTTCTCCCAAACCCCTCTTAATAGCAACACAATGCTATTTTTACAAGTTATTTCCCACTCAACTTTTGCTAGGGATGGACTTCAAGAGGGATTGGTCGTTCATACCATCAAGGTTTCTGATCAGCAGGATTGGTACACACCCATAAGGGATTACCTCAAGATAGGTAACCTCCCACTTGGATTGACACAAGCCATGAAAAGATCATTTAAACATAAAGTGGTAAAACATGTCTTGTTAGGAGACATTTTGTATCGTCAGAGCTATGAAAGAATCCTCCTCCATTGCTTGGACTAGCAAGAGTCCACTTGGGTGATCACCCAAGCACACGATGGTACATGTGGTGGCCACTTCAGTAGTATGGCCATCGCAAGGCACATTATTTGCATGGGCTATTATTGGCCATATTTATAATGAGATTGTTGCGCATATGTAAAGAAGTGCATGAAGTGTCAACACCATGCTAATTTGACACATATACCTTCTCATGCCTTGCAATCAATCCAATTGGCTTGGCCTTTTTCATAGTGGGGCTTCGATCTAATCAAAAATATCTCCCCTGTGTTGTCGGGTCATCACACATTCATCATAATGGCCACAGAGTACTTCACCAAGTGGGTGGAAGCAATTTTGCTAACCTCTACGACTGGAACCCGCATTGCGGAGTTTATTTTGCATAACATCATATGTCATTTTGGTATTCCATCCAAGATCATTTTGAATAATGGGACGTCATTCAAGAATAAATATGTGCATGCTTTGACCAAAAAGTATAAAATTCAACATAGTTTTTCAACACCCTATTATCCATAGGCAAATGGGCAAGCAGAAGCGTCAAACAAAATGCTAGTCACCATCCTAAAAAATACCATTGTAGATAGTCATAAGGATTGGCACATTCAAATCCTGCTTACCCTATGGGCTTATTTCACTAGCATTCGGACACCCACTAGGGTAACTCCATTTTTGCTGGTGTATGGCTCTGAGGCAGTCATACCTCTTGAGTTGGAAATCCCTTCCCTACACATTTCAATGCAAGAGTTCATCGATGATGACACTACACGGTAGGCCCGGTTAGACCAACTAAAATTGCTCAATGAACGATGCATCAATGCTCTCAAGAATTTGCATATCTATCAAGAGTGACTTAAGAAAGCATACAACATGAATGTCCACTTAAGGGAATTTTAGGTTGGTGACTTGGTCTTAAAAGAGAACCAACAAAATTCTAATTTTTTGTCCCATCTAAGGGACAAGTTCATGGAAAAATTGTTAGGTCCTTATGTGATTGAAAGTAGAATAGGACCTAGAATATATCGACTCGCCTCTCTTGAAGGAATCAAGGAACTAGAACCCTTGAACATCAGTCATTTGAGGCCATTCCACATCTAGAGAGCCATAGTCCAACCAAATGCCCCAAAGGTATCCATAAACCCTTTGGTCAAGCCAAAAGCTCCAAGGATTCCCATAATCTCTTGGTCAACCCCAAAATGCCCCAAAGGTATCCATAAACCCTTTGTTCAAGCCAAAATCTCCAAGGATTCTCACAATCACTTGGTCAACCCCAAAAATGCCCCAGGTGTGATACATTCGGGTGCATCCATGACCATGCTAGGTTCTTCCTCATTAATAGGAGTGTGAAGATCCTCTAATGATACCTCCAAAGTGATTGTGAGAAACTTTGTAAGAGCATTCATTAATCCTTCCCTACTAAGCGGTGTCGAGAGTGTAGGGGTTGTAGGTGACTCCATAGGTGACAGTGGTAGGGATGACAATTCCAACACCATTTGCAAAGCTGCATCTACACTTTGGATAGGCTCATCCAATTTATCTTATAGATGCATAGGCATCTCATCTAGTTACTATAGATTATCCTCAAGATTATAATACTTGAAGGGATTTGGTTCCTCCTCAACTACATGAACTTCATCTCCATGGGTGTACTTAAGGCACTGATGCACTATTGATGGTATGCATTCCATGGCTCTTATCCATGGTCTACCAAGCAGTAGATTATACTGTCTTAATCCCTCTAACACATAGCATAATGTAGGAATGATATTTTGTCCCACCTTGATGGGGAGGACTATTGTGCCTACTATAGGGGATTCCACATCATTAAAGGCTTGCAATATGAAATTTGTTTCCTTTATGTGAGAAGGTGAAATTTTGAGATGCTTGAATGCTGAGGTGGTAATGATATTAATCGTTGATCCTGTATCCACTAGTACTCGCTTATATGCAATTTGTTGTATCTTCACTATGATATGCAATGGAGGATCAGATTCTCAGATAGGGACAGGTTTGAATTCCTATTTATGTAAAGTAATCATAGGTTCCTTATATGGAGGAATAGACTGTATATACCCCAAATATTATGATGAACTTTGAGCATTGACACTGCTCACTTGTCGAACTTGACTACTTTTGACCTCATGCTTACTCATGGAATCCCTAGATATCTCTTTCTATTGCTCTTCAATAACCCTAGGTATGTCTATATGTCTATAAGCATGGCTATCTACTTGCTTAAGTGGTAGCTCTTGACAATGCATTGGGTGCGTTGTGTTAACTTGTTACCTGAACACTCTAGGTATGAGCTTATTTTCAAGAATCACCTCACATGATTTTTATTCACATGCTTTGTGTTGGTAAATACTCTCCTCGCATAATTGGAGTTCATCCAACCTTTGTTGATGCGCTCTCTTTCTCTCTATGGACTCACACTCTAGACATTTACACTGACGACGTGCCTCCTCCAATTGATCTTGGAGTAATTACCTCTCATGGGCTGCATGAGACTTAGATTCCCTATAGGACTGACTTGTGGAGTATGATCCATGACTCTCTATCTCCCTAGATGGAGACCTAGGGATTTGGATTCTCACAAAATGTGAAGAAACCCCATGATCTATATGGGTGAACCCCCTGCGTGATGAATGGAGCTCACGATGACTTTCAAAAGGTCATTCTAGGAGGATTGGATACTCAGGTGCACAATGAGTGTGATGCCTAGCAAGGAGGTGCATAAGGTTTAAAATATCCTCAAGAGAACATCGAGAGTGTTCAGAGCCCCTCCATGAACTCTCTGACTCATCAGCTCATGATTGAGATCTATCATGCCTAGTCATCATGATGAACTGACTAAACAAGAATTGAGAGGTTTCCTCTCTTAATTAAAATTATGGCCTCCAGGAGGGCCTTATTTTGATGTATTAAGAAATAAAGAAGCATACAAAGTAAACAATGTGATTATCTCCTTTAAATTTTAAAAGTTGAGCCCTAAACTATTTGATGTGTTTTCAATGTGTTGTATCAGTTGTACAAACTCTTACCATGTTTTGTAAAACTTGTTGGATTTTATTCTTGGTTTAATGGATTTCACCTATACGCTTGCAGCTCGAAAACTTGGCTATGAACTCCAAGTCATGTAAATCCATTACGTGTGGTAATGAAGCCCACACTCGAAAAAGGAGCACATGTCTTGCTAGATCCTCACCCAATCTCACCCAGTCAGTGTTATACCCTATGGAGAGGAGTAAATACAAGTTTTATAAGCTACGAATGGTTCTTGGATCTGGTATTGGTCTATATATCAAGGGTTCATTGGATTTGGGCCAACGGATGGAAATTACACCCATCATCGTTGAAACCTACTAGTGGTTGGATGTCAAGACCAACTCACTAGCATTTAAGTGTTTTGTGGTGTGTGTGGTTTCTTTTAATGTACATAAAATAAATGCATCATATAGCACACATGCTCATTTTCTAAATTCTATGCATATAAAAAATGTTTCAAATTCATAAAATGCAAGCTACTTTAGATGCTCTTTAAGAAAATGCATGTTATGATGCTAAATGACCACTAATCAGGCCTCACACATGCAAACCATCAACATATATTTTTCCAGCACACTGTAGCCTAGGGTGGACTACAATTAGAGGTTCGCTATTCCTAGCAGTGCCTTTCTATGGAAAGCAAAGTATGAAAGCAAACTAGGATAATTTATTTACCATTTTTTTTAGTTCTTTTCCTAATTTACATTCGAATTTGACCTACTATAAAAACATAGAGAGCAAAAAAAAAGTGACAAAGGTATGGAAAAAGGACTATCTCATATCCTACACTATTTGAAGTTATGAAATTGTATGTCTGTGTTGTCAATAGGAAATAGTAGGTATGACCTGCAATTCTGACTATGAACCGTGCCTTGTATTCGTAGTTCAATTGTTGGGCCACAGCTGATAGTTGCGGTCTATACCTACAAATAAAAAGGCTAACAAAGCACAATTAGATCCTAAAAATATGGGGTCCCATCGTGATCACCTCTATAACCATCAGAAAAGGTCACACTCGATTGTAGTTCCTATTGCGATAAATGGTAAAATATAGCATGCATACAAGAAAACAAAATTGACAACAAATGAAACAAGAAAGAAAACACTTTATTCCATTGTATTCAAATCCAAAATCCAATTACAACTATGTCCCTCTTAGGAATATTTATTTTGATACAATATTACAATAGGAGTGCATAATTTTTTTCCTCTTAAAGGTAGGTGTGATTTCCAAATGCCTTTCATAATGTCACAAAATGCTCTAGGGTGGAGGTGCCCTCTTCTTCGTAATGGAGAAGGAACTTGATGGTTTGCTCTCCTTTGAAACTGTTCCCTATGGTCAAGAAACAACAAGAATTTCAAAAATATAGGCAACCTCTCATGATGAGGCCATTTTAGGTAAATTGCATAATGACACCATTAACATGCATAATCAATAACATGTAAAGAATTCTTCTAATATATGCAAAGTGAATCAAGATTCATGTAATAGCATAAAGGAAAGTAGCAACTACACTATGCATGGATTGGATATGAAAAGTGAAGAATAAACATGCATAAAGAAAGCATTTTAGTCCTAATTAAAGCATAAGTATAAAATATAAATCTAACCTAGTTATACAATCAAAAGTCTTCTAAAATGCTATTAAACAAATAAAAAAACTAATATAACCTAATTATCTGAACAAGAATGGAAATAGGAAGGCGGTTATAACTCTGCTACAAACCACATCTTTGGTGCATGGTCTACACTATAAACCGTGGCTAAAAACCGTAGTTAGCACTCTGATAGTCTTACCATCAATTCCAATGGTAGTGGGCTTAACCTCCATGTCCAATTGATGTTCAAGGGTCACCTTTGATGTCCTTATGATAGGTTTGGTGATCAAATCACTGTGATGGGCCTTCGTTTGCCTGAATTTGCATTTATTGGCTCTCCTAAACTCCTAGGGCATCCATAATGCAATTCATCATGAATTTTGGCAAGTAGGTAGAGGATAAGTGCAATAGATCTCTCTTAGTATACTCGATTGAGTGTGCAATTCGACAGGGATCCGTTGCTCAAATATCCAATGCTCTCTCTCATAATTTGCCCTAATTTTTAGGGGTACTTATAGGACTACCCAAGAGCTAGGTGTGGCTTCCTAGAGAAGCCAAGATCAAGAAGGGGTGGTTAGGATAGTTGGAATGGAAGCTTTCGCCTTCTAACCACCTTCTTCTAGATTTAATGATCGTTTCAACTGATTTGGATTGGATTGAAGACCAATTGAACTTTAGTTAAGACCGTAGGTCACAGCTATGGTATAGACTACAAAACATAGGTCTTAGCCATATTTCAACTATAAACCATAGATCTTGGCTATGGTTCAGACTAATTAGGCCAAGGAGCCCAAATTGAGTGGTTAGAACCATTGCTCTATCTTGGAGTCTGTCCAAGATCTTCCATATGGTCTTGTAGCATGTCCATATGAGTACTCACCCTCAACATGACGTATTTTAGGTGTCTACACCAGGTCCCATACCATTAATTAATCAAATTCTATCTATTCAATTAACTAAGGTCCCATACCCTTAATTAATCACAAAAGGTTTCACAATTTACCATCATATTGACCTAGGAATGTAAATCAATTACTCCATTTAATTGAAATATCTTAGTAGGTTCAAATTAACCTCTAGGTCAAATGAAGGTTTAGAAAAAGGGTTTAATAGTTGTAACCCTCATAATTGTTTTACCAAAAGGGTTTAATATTTTTTACTCTCAATATTTGTTTTACCAAAAATATGGTTTTACATTTAACCCAAGTCAACGCTCAACCTCAATAACCAAATTCAATCCTAGTCAAACATTCCAAATCATCACTTATGTATCCACGCATTTTGCCAGTCCAACTTGGTTAGCTACAATACCCTAGTCTTCATGACTAGGCTGACGAATATCATGTGGTCAAGCATCTACAACTGATGCTAGTTACCACCACTCGGTGGTCACCCTGACCACAAAGTTATTGTCACCACATAAGGGGAGGCTTGCCCCTCTTAAGCTTCCCAATTGATCCCATAGGAGCAATGTGGAATAATAACATATCCTATTTTAAAAACTTGATTCAACCCTAATACACATAGGAGACATCGATTATGAAGCAATAATAGGCCAACACATGGTGAAAGCATCAACTAGCATGCAACGTCATTAAGGTGAAGCAAACTAACATTTGGTAACCATAGGTATGTTAAATATATCTATGTAAGCACCTCCAATTGGTGTGTGATTGTCATTTGATGGCCACCATGACCACAAAGTGGTGGTCACTATCTTAGGGAAGTGTTTTCTCTTTTAAGTTATCCCGATTGCTCCTTTAGGAGAAATGCGGGATAATTTCTCCATTAATTCTTGAAAGGTGTAATTTAACAACTAAGAGACCACACAACTAAACCATTATCGAGAAGTGACAGAATGAGGAGTTTCAACATAGTCAGTGGTTGTTGTAGATAAGCTCATAGGTGTCATTCATACCTCCAACTAGCACTAGATTAGCCACCAATGTTAGTCTCACAATGACACTGGGAGGGGGGGGTGAATCAGTGTAGCTCTTTAAAACTTAAATCTTAAACTCTTAAAGTTGAAACAATGAGAACTTAAAACCAAATAAAGAAAATATAACAAGAGAGCATCACACAACATAAGATGTACCGAGGTTCATCGATTTGGCTACTCCTCAAAAATTGACTGTTTGGACTCCCATCCAAATCCAGCCTTTACAAAGCAACAACTTTACAATCAATTTACTAGCACCCACTAGAAGGAGCACCAACCCCTAATTTATCTACACCAATAGAAAGGAGCACCAACCCATGATTTATCTGCACCAATAGAAAGGAGCACCAACCCCTGATTTATCTGCACCAATAGAAAGGAGCACCAACCCCTAATTTACCAGCACCAACTGGAAGGAGCACCAACCCTTGATTTATCTACACCAATAGAAAGGAGCACCAACCCTTGATTTACCAGCACCAACTAGAAGGAGCACCAACCCATGATTTATCTACACCAATAGAAAGGAGCACCAACCCCTGATTTATCTGCACCAACAAAAAGGAGCACCAACCCTTGATTTACCAACACCAACTAGAAGGAGCACCAACCCCTGATGCCAAGCACCAACTTGGACTTCAATTCTAAAACCATAAGATTGACATATAAATGCCTTCACTTTTACAAGACCCTGATTGGTCTATTGCTTACTCAACATCGCCCATAATTCATAAAACACACACCCTTCTTGCTCGCCTCTCGCTCACCTCTCGCGCTTCTCTCATGCACTTCTCGCTCACTTTGTAAGATTAAATTTGTGACGCTTTAATCCCTAGTGCTACATAAATTCTCCAAGCAACACTCCTTTTATAACAATCCTTTCTCTTTGTAACTCTAGTTGTAACTCCTTTTATATTCTCATATGCCACTTGTCAATTGTAACACCTTCTTTCATATTCTCATCTGCCACTTGTCAATTGTAACTCCTTTATGTAACTTATTTTGTATATCTTTAGAATAGGCATTTTGTCAAACACGTTACATGCAACGAATTGACACCATATTCTCCTACCATGACTATTCGTCTTCTCGGTCATGACTGTTCATTTTCTCCTTTGTGCATGCATGCGTTTTGGTTTCTAAAAAAGCTTTTCGATTCTATTTTGATGATTGTTCATTTTCTCCCTCTTCGACTATTCATTTTCTCCACATGGACATGTGTTTGTTTTCTCCTTCGATGACTATTCGTTTTATTTTCCAAGACTGTTCATTTCTATTTTGAGGCTCTTCTTGAGTCGCAAAAATGCGACATGTCACGATATCGCAACACTTTTGTTACTCTACCTGCCTGCCAATTTCGAGTCACAAAAATGTGACATGTCATGATATCATGACACTTTTGCTTCTCTTCCTGCCTGCCATTTTCAAGTTGCAAAAATGCAACATGTCATGATATCATGAAACTTTTGCTTCTCTGCCTACCTGCCCTTTTCAAGTCACGAAAATGCGACATGTTGCTATATCGCAACACTTTTGCTTCTCTGCCTTCCTACCCTTTTCAAGTCATAAAAATGTGACATGTCACGATATCGTGAAACTTTTGCTTCTCTACCTTCTTGCCCTTTTCAAGTTGTGAAAATGTGACATGTCATGATATCACGACACCTTTTCCTTCTTGCTCTTTCTCTTCGCTTTGGACCGCGAAAATGCTAGATGTCATGATATCATGACACTTTTTCTTTCTTTGTCTTTCTCTTTGCTTTGGACTGTGAAAATGTTACATGTCACGATATCGCGACACTTTTTCCTCCTTGCATTTTCTCTTCGCTTTGGACCACAAAAATTCCACATGTCACAATATCACGACACTTTTTCTTCCTTGCATTTTCTCTTCACTTTGGACCGCAAAAATGCAACATGTCGTGATATCACGACACTTTTTCCTCCTTGCATTTTATCTTCGCTTTGGCCCATGAAAATGCAACATGTCGCGATATCATGACACTTTTTCTCCTTGCCATTTTTCTTTGCTTTGGACCATGAAAATACAACATGTCGCGATATCACGACATTTTTTCCTTCTTGTCCTTTCTATTTGCTTTGGCCTGCGAAAATGCTACATGTCGCAATATTGCGACAGTTTTTCCTCCTTGCATTTTCTCTTCTATTTTGGCCGCAAAAATGCAACATGTCGCGATATCGCGACACTTTTTCTCCTTGCATTTTCTCTTCTCTTTTGGCCATGAAAATGCAACATGTCACGATATCGTGACACTTTTTCTCCTTGCATTTTCTCTTCTCTCTTGGCCTTGAAAATGCAACATGTCGCAATATTGCGACACTTTTTTATTTTATTTTATTTTTGCTTCTCTTTTATCTTTTGCATATGGGCCACTTCGGCCTTCTTGGACAACTGTAACTTCACCCAAACATCAAAAAAATCATCATAAGCATTTAACTTCATTGTACATACTCTGAGTAACCTCTGAACTCTTGTCCACTGCATCAACCGATCTTTCTAACTGTGTTGACAATAATGACAATACTATTGCTGCACCTTGCTCAATAATATCCCCCTTTAGAATTGTTGGCAACACACGTGCAATTTCCTATAACTCTTCTCCCCCTTTGACAAGAATATCAAAGGGCTATTGCAGACTCCCCCTGAGTCCATGCACAACATTCTTAGGCAAAAAATTATTACACTTAGCAAAAATCACAAACATGAGCAAAAAGATAAACAAATTGACCACTCCCAATTTATTGTGAAGGTACTCAACGACTTCCTTGGGCAACGGTTTTGAGAAGATATCCACTACTTGCTCTGTTGTTGGAATGAAATCCAACTTAACCTCACCTTCCGTAACTTTCTCCTATGTACAACACGTTGTCACTGCAATATATTCTTCCTCTGTTGTGGATAAGGAGACTAACTCTTGTTTCTTACTATTCCATGTGACCAACCTGTCTCCAAGATAGAGTGCACCTCTACTGGTACTCTTTCTGTTATCATGGGGGTGCTAACTGGCTTACAATCCTCCATTGTGAACTTTTTAGCATCTCTTTCACTAAACCAAATTATCATAACTGTTATAATCCATAAATTTGAACAATGGCAGTAAGAACCATCAAAAGTATAACACTAACGTATAGCAATACTACCAATGGTGACAACTCTCAATTTAATCACCACCCTTCACGATACCTCCATAAACAACTACATAAATTGAAACACACTTTGACAACTATACGAAAACTCACCCTGCCTACTTGCCTTTCATCCTCAGATAACCAAACAAACACATAGGAGAAAAACTAACCTTTAAGATTTGCTCCCCTTGAGGATGTGCTACCTGGAGTTGCTTAGTGCAATAGAGGAGTAGTATCCTTCAGTCCAAGGAGACACGATTTGCTCTTTTCTTTATTTCTCCAATATTTCTTGAACTTAGGCTGAATTTTTTCAACTGCATCCCTATTTTGAACCTTTTCGTGAACTTGAACATTTCTCTTGGGTGGTTGTATCTTGGGCATCCTTTATGGATGATTATTTTCCTTTCTTTGATGCACATGATTTCTTCTATGTCTGTGTTGCATTCTTTGTGTCCGATGAAATCTACTGTCTTGCCTTAGATTAGATACAAAATTTCTTGGACAAAACCTTGCTATGTGCCCATGACAATTACATTTAAAACATTGCACATGGTGTTCAACCGGAATAACAAATGTATTTTTATCAAAATAACTCTTTGATCTATTATTCAATCCACAATAAATTGCCTTGTGACCATAATGGTTGCATCTAAAACAATAGCCATTAAAAGCATTATTATGAATAAAGTGAGAGTGTTAGTTCCTCTTTTGTTGTGGTTGCTTTGTCATAGATCTCCTTTGAGATTTTATTCCTTTTGAGGATTTAGCTTCAAGATTTTCTTGCTTTGATCTTTCAGTAGTGGAATTCTTCTTCTCTGTAGATTTAGAAGATGAAGGTTGTTTAGCTTCACATCCAAGACCAAGCTTACACATGGGGCTTCTTTGTTGCCTTATCATTTTATCTAGAAACTCTGTGCTCTTCTCAAATTTGAGATTTGTATTGGCCTCTTCTAGTTGTTTCCTCAATAAAACAATCTCCTCTTCTTGTTTGCAACATACATCGCCTTTATCATCCAGGTGTGACTTCAAGGCTTCTTCTATTTTCTTAATTTTTGAATTTGTAAGAAGAGATCTTCAATATTATCCCCATATTCTTCCAACTTCTTGGACAGTATTTTGTTCTTTTTCCTTTCTAAACCCAACTCTTCAAGTGCAGCGATCAACTCACCTTCTAGATCTACTTCAGACTCTAGGTTTTCATCACATACTTGTTTTTTTTCTATTTTTTCTTCTTTGAGTGCCATAAAAAGAGCTTCATCTATTTCCTTTTTAGAATCCTCACTGCAGTTGTCTTCTGATGAACTAAAATTCTTGGAGATGAAATTTTTCTTCTTGAAGTTACCTTTTCAGAAATTTGTTCTTTTCTTCCAGTAACTTC
This sequence comes from Wollemia nobilis, assembly GCA_028583015.1. Taxonomy (NCBI): domain Eukaryota; kingdom Viridiplantae; phylum Streptophyta; class Pinopsida; order Araucariales; family Araucariaceae; genus Wollemia; species Wollemia nobilis. The sequence goes on along the minus strand of JAQPPZ010017079.1, from coordinate 4,565,078 downwards.
TTTCTTGGTGAGATCCTTCATCACTTTTTTTCTTCTCATTAAGTGGACATTTAGCTACAAGATGCCCAATGCCTCCACAATTGAAACATTTAAACGATAACTTTCCTCTATATTTTCCTTTTCCCATTTTCAGTTTTTGAGCAACGTTTGCTTCCATTTCATCTGATGTCTCTTCTTCCTCAAATTCTTGTTTTGCTTTCATATTTTTATGGGCTTTAAAAGTAGCTTCTCTGTCTGTGGGTTTATATTTTCCTATTCTCATCTCATATGCATTCAAATAACCATGCATCTCATCCATACTAAAAGAATTTAGATTTTTAGCCTTTTTTATAGATGAAACTTTAGAATCAAATCTTTGGGGAAGAGATCTTAATACCTTTTTCACAATGACAGAATATTTGATTTCCTCACCGAGTCCTCTAATCGCACTAATGACTTCATTAACTCTCAGCATATATGCCTCTATGTTCTCATCGACATTCATTTGTAATACTTCGAATTGAGCTCGATGTGTTTGTAACTTGGCCTCCTTGATATTATCGTCTCCTTCATGAATACTCCTCAGTTTGTCCCATATTTATTTTTCCATTTTACAACTCATAATTTTTACTAGTTCACTGTCCACTAATCCGCACATGATAGCATTCTTTGCTTTTGAGTTATTCTCAAACAATTTCTTATCGAAAGCATCGGTTGGAGAAGTGGTGGGTATTGTGTATCCACTATCTACTGAATCCCAAATGTCATATCCCAAAGCACAAAGATATGTCTACATCTTGAGTCTCCAAAATGTGTAATTAGTTTCATCCAACAATGGTGCTTTGTTTGATGAGAAGCCTTCACCACCTGCCATTGTGTCACTTCTAAGATCATCCTAGCTAGTTAATCTTGTTTAGGAACTTGGCTCTGATACCAATTGTTAGTCTTACAATGACACTAAGAGGGGGGGTGAATCAGTGTAGCTCTTTAAAACTTAAATATTAAACTCTTAAAGCTAAAACAATGAGAACTTAAAACCAAATAAAGCAAATATAACAAGAGAGCATCACACAACACAAGATGTACCGAGGTTCACCGATTTGGCTACTCCTAAAAATTGACTGTTTGGACTCCCATCCAAATCCAGCCTTTGCAAAGCAACAAATTTACAATCAATTTACCAGCACCCACTGGAAGAAGCACCAACCCCTGATTTATCTGCACCAACAGAAAGGAGCACCAACCCCTGATTTATCTGCACCAACATAAATGAGCACCAACCCCTGATTTATCTTCAATAAAAGAAGGGAAAACCAACCCCTAATTTGCCAACACCAACTGGAAGGAGCACTAACCCTTGATTTATTTGAACCAATAGAAAGGAGCACCAACCCCTGATTTAATAGCACTAATTGGAAGGAGCACCAACCCCTAATTTATCTGCATCAATAGAAAGGAGCACCAACCCCTGATTTATCTGCACCAATAGAAAGGATCACCAACCATTGATTTACCAGCACCAAATAAAAGGAGCACAAACCCCTGATGCCAAGAATAAACTTGGACTTCAATTCTGAAACCAGAAGATTGACATATAAATACCTTCACTTTTACAAGACCCTGATTGGTCTATTTCTTACTCAACATTGCCCATAATTCATAAAACACACACCCTTCTCGCTCACCTCTCGCTCAGCTCTTGCGCTCCTCTCGTGCACTTCTCGCTCACTTCAAAAGATTAAATTCATGATGCTTTAATCCCCAGCACTGCATAAATTATCCAAGAAACGCTTCTTTTATAATAATCCTTTCTCTTTGTAACTCCTTTTATATTCTCATATGCCACTTGTCAATTGTAACACCTTCTTTCATATTCTCATCTACCACTTGTCAATTGTAACTCCTTCTTTATGTAACTTCTTTTGTATATCTTTAGAATAGGCATTTCGTCAAACACGTTACATGCAACGAATTGACACCATATTCTCCTACCATGACTGTTCATATTCTCGGTCATGACTATTCATTTTCTACTTTGTGCATGCATACATTTTGGTTTCTGAAAAAGCTTTTTGATTTTATTTTGACAACTGTTCATTTTCTCCCTCTTCGACTGTTCATTTTCTCCACATGGGCATGTGTTTGTTTTCTCCTTTGATGACTGTTCATTTTCTTTTCCAAGATTGTTCATTTCTATTTTGAGGCTCTTCTTGAGTTGTGAAAATGTGACATGTTGCGATATCGTGATACTTTTGTTACTCTGCCTTCCTGCCCTTTTTGAGTCATGAAAATGCGACATGTCACGATATCGTGACACTTTTGCTTCTCTTCCTTCCTACCCTTTTTGATTCATAAAAATACGACATGTCGCGATATCGTGACACTTTTGCTTCTCTGCCTACCTGCCCTTTTCAAGTTGCGAAAATGTGACATGTCGCAATATCGTGACACTTTTGCTTCTATGCCTTCCTGCTCTTTTCAATTCACGAAAATGTGACATGTCACGATATCACAACACCTTTTCCTTCTTGCTATTTCTCTTCGCTTTGGACCATGAAAATGCTACATATCGTGATATCATGACACTTTTTCTTTCTTTGTCTTTCTCTTTGCTTTGGACCACAAAAATGCTGCATGTCATGATATCGTGAAACTTTTCTCACATTTTCTCTTCACTTTGGACCGGGAAAATGCAACATGTTGTGATATCGTGACACTTTTTCCTCCTTGCATTTTCTCTTTGCTTTGGACCATGAAAATGCAACATGTCGCGATATCGCGACATTTTTTCCTCCTTGCATTTTCTCTTCGCTTTGGACCGCAAAAATGCAACATGTTGCGATATCGTGACACTTTTTCTCCTTGCTCTTTTTCTTTGATTTGGCCCGCAAAAATACATGTCATGATATCGCGACACTTTTTCCTTCTTGTCCTTTCTCTTTGCTTTGGCCCACGAAAATGCTACATGTCGCGATATCGTGACAGTTTTTCCTCCTTGCATTTTCTCTTCTCTTTTGGCCGCGAAAATGCAACATGTTGCGATATCGTGACACTTTTTCTCCTTGCATTTTCTCTTCTATTTTGGCTGTGAAAATCCAACATGTCGCCATATCGCAACACTTTTTCTCCTTGCATTTTCTCTTCTTTCTTGGCCACGAAAATGCAACATGTCGCGATATTGCAACACTTTTTTTTTTTTTTTTTTTTTTTTTGCTTCTCTTTTATCTTTTGCATATGGGCCACTTTGGTCTTCTTGGACAACCTATAACAACTTCACCCAAAAATCAAAAACATCCTCATAAGCATTTAACTTCACTGTACATACTCTAAGTAACCTCTGAACTCCTGTCCACTACATCAACCAATATTTTTGAATTTTTTGACAACAATGAAAATACTGTTGCTGCACCTTGCTCAACAACCAAGTGGTTGGTCATGTCACCACCTCACTCATGGTTACCTCACATGCTTGTAGGCCCAAAATGGCCACATACTTAGGAAATTTTTGCAAATTTTTTCTAAGTGGAAAAATCTTCATTCTGCACCCCTTGCAGTGTATTTTGGAGTGGATCCGCAATAGAAGATATGAGCCCGCCCGACACTTAGTCAATTTTCATGAATGAAACGATTTTGGGAGATTTGTCTCTAGCTCCGGACTGGCGACGCATCTCAAATCCACAAAAGTTTTGAGAAGAGATGACGTCAACGATTAAAAAGTGTGGATTGGCAACTTGATAATGGCTAAGTTTTAGAAGGCCCGATTCTAGAAAACCCATAGAGTATTTGTGCCCGAAACGGTGACAAAGCGAAAAGCTATGGCCAAGGTGGATGTGGATTCATGACTAAGGATGACTTTGACTTCTCCTTTCCCAAAACGGTGACAAAGTGGAATGTTTTATTCTAAAGGTTGTCTAGAATAGAGAAAGAGTTACTTCACACCATGGCGGGCCCGGATTGACGATCACATGCTAATGCACTTGTTCTACCCGAAATGGAATCCACAAAAGTTATAAGGAAAGGATGACATCATCGACATTTTAGTGTGGATTGAAGGATACCCTATGGAATATGAAGTATTCTAAAGAACGAAGAGCGGATTCGATCTTGCTCAGCTTTTAGGGGTCTAGATTGGCGATTCCATAGTTTCTGATATAGAAGGATGACGTCACCAACATTTTAAAGTGGAATGGCGTTGTGTTCTCCCCGCCATTTTAATAAGCTTGTATCAGATTGAATCTGAACCATACAATGAGGGAGATCAATGGTGGAGGTTGTGTTGACAAATCTTAGGTATTTAAGAACATTTCTTCATCGAGATTGGAATAGTCAGTTGGAAGAGGAAGATGAAGCATCGAGGGTTTTCCAAAAGATCGAACCAGCGATGGTTATAGATCGATGATGGCAGATAGCCTCCAAGAAAAATCGATGGTAATGCATGATTTCCAATGGCCTGAACTCCAGTTTTTTTGAGTGACCAACAAGTTGCAGAGGCCCCGAGCTGCCATGGCGGACCATTTTCAATGGATTTCCCAGAGGATGAACTAGTAAGAAAATGCCAGCTAGATCTCTCTGTTGTGCTATCAAAATGAAATCTTTGTAATGTTCCTTGTAATTTTAATTTCTGCAAAAACTATAAATAGAGGTCGAACCCTCATTTTTAAGGGTCGGCTCTAGTGTGTTTGCCTGTGCTACTATAAATATTCCCGAAAGCTAATGGAAGGAGCATTACATTGATCTTCACCTCAAATCTATGTTCTCATGCTTGATATCAGAGGTTCAGATTCTTTAGCTGTATTTCTATAAATGCTTAAATGGTTAGTTTGTGCCTGATTAATGGATTACTAGCTGTTAAAGTAATTGAAATCTATTTTGAGTTTGTTCTGTATTGTTAGAGAGTGCATTTCTATGAAATCTAGGTATTGGTGAATTTTGTTATTTGGATTATCATTATCTAGATATTGAAATTACTCACTACAATATTTCTCTATTGTGCATTAATGAATGAGGAATAATCTAATTTGAGATAATGTTGGTCTGAGTTATGTATCTTTGGTTTGGTTTTTGGGAGCTTTCTATTGTGGTGCAATGTTGTTAGCCTATCCATCCATCATTGTTCACATTTCTCTAACCCTAACCTTTTCTTACCCTAACCTTCAAACCCTAAGTGAGCATAATTGTGTCAACACCCTGCTTAAGTTGACAAGGAACCAACCTACTCTGGAGGTTGGATCGAAAACTCTATTTTGGTCCATCCAATGTTGAGTGTTGAGCTATAGCTATCGGGTGCAAGCTTGAATAGAAAATAGGAAGATAGACAGCCATAGTATCGAGTGAAAACTTGGTGCAATTCAATGCCCAATAATTTTTGGCATGCCCTATGGGACCAGTTCACAAGGAACATGAATCCCATTAAAAGAGTTATTGTTATCTCAACCCGAAGGAATCAAGATTTGGTGAATTATCTTGACCTTATAAGTGGAGAAGAGCAAGTTCACCTGGCGACTCCCTGGTATTTCAACCTAGAAAAGGAATTATTCCTATAGACCAGTGCCTGTTCATGTATACCAGGTATTTCAAAAGGAATAACCCTAATTCCTACTTTTACTATGAGTTACCTTACAGAGGGGCTGTTGTTGCCAGAAGTTTAGATCAAGATTTCCTCGAAGAGGAAGAGCCTCTAGAAGAAAATCCAATAGTTCCCCCAATAAGACCTACAATAGGAAGTATGGCATAGAATGCAACACCTAATCAACCATTACAGAAGTATCCCAACTGGAATACAACTGGCCCTTTGAGATTAGCCCAAATGAATACCATTCCCCAAGCTGTATCTAAAGCTATTCCCACTTATGATGGATCTAGGAAAATAGCTTATGAGCACTGTCAGGATATCTTGAACCTGGCAGCAATCCACAACATAAAAGAAGAAGATATTATTGTGAGGATTCTAGCCCTATCCTTCAGAGGGAAGATATTACATTGGTTTAGAACTCTAGAAGATAATACCATCACTTCTTGGCAAGATTTAGCAGAGCCTTTTGTGGAAGATTTCAATGAATCTATTGATCCCTTTTCTCTACTTAATCAGTTTACATCTATGCAGAAAACTCAATAGGAAACTATCTCAGATTTTAATTTGAGATTTAGTAGAACATGGAAGAGAATCCCTCCCATAGCTAGGCCAGCTACATGTTTAGCCTATATGTATTATATCTGAGCTCTTGGATCAGAGCTTGGGCTGCAGACACAAAAATCAGGAGTAGAGACCTTCCCCCAAGTTTATAATGCAGCAGTTCATGCTAAAAATATCCTAATCAATGTAGGAAGGCTTCCCCCCAAAATTGTGCTGCCTTACAACTCAAAAACCACCAATAGTCAAAATCCAACATCCAAACCATCTTTCATGGACCCACTTTCTTTATCATCTCCATCTCCACAAATGAATGCGATCCCTCAACCAAAGCCGGTTCCCTCTATAGCTCCTTTTCCTCCCCTTCCTTCTCAACCATCTCAGGAGTTGTCTGCTATCCTTGATATACAAAATACCCTAAAAACCTTGAGTAATAGAATGAATTCAATGGAAAAGAGAGACCAAGAAATGTCACAATAGAGGAGATTCCCATATGTAAACAAATATTAGAGACCTGGTCCAAGTAACAGTATTGGGGTTAGAGTGAATGCAACATATGAGGAGCCAGAATGTTCTTCAGATACTACTCTTGCAAATGTCTGGTGTTTGGTATGCAATGACCCCCATGACTCACAGTCTTGTGTGATGTATCAACACCATGTTCAACAAGCTATGGATCAAGCTGAAAGAAACCAAAAGGGAAGAGTTAATATGTTGTGGCACCCTAATCAAATCATGGTTGGGAAAGAGTTGGATGAATAAATCCCAATTGTTGTTAAGACAAGATCTAGGAAGAAAGCATTACAAGTGGATCCCCAAAAAATGGGACAATTCCAAGTCCCTTCTCAAAAGCAAGTAGTACTTTCCCCATTCCTCAAGCTAAGGAAAAAGAAAATACTGATAGTCTTCCTAAGAGACCAAAAAAGGAAATTGGAGGAGACCGGATGAGATCTAAAGATGAAGATCAAGAGAGACTTAGGTTCCCCTCTATTACTAAAAGACAAAGGTTAGAGGCCACCCAACAATATAAAAGAAGATATGGTGAGCTAGAAAGAGGACTGGAAAAACTCTCCTTGACTAGATCTGAGTACAACATTGTTGAAGAGATGAAAAGGATCCCATCAAAAGCTAGCCTGTATGACACTCTATTCATTCCTGGTCAGATTGACCTGCTTAAAGCTTCCCTCAGTAAAAATCCATAGAATAGGTTGGCCACCACAATCCTCAGTATGCCATCAGAAAAGAAAGAAATGACACCTGTTGTGTTAAAGAATAAACCTCCCCCTTTCTATATATCCCTAAGAATGGAAGGTTGGGTAGTCAAAAATTGTATGATTGACTCAGGAGCATCAACTACAGTTATGCCTAAAGTAGTCTATGAAGATATGGGTATGGAGTATACCCGATCTTGTCTTGGAGTATTACAACTAGATGGAACACCTGTCAAGATAGTTGGAGTCATTAAAGATGTACTGATGAGGTTGCATAGAGCCCCTGAGGTGACAATAGTGCAAGAAATAGTTGTGGTTGATTTAGAACCCTATTTTGGATTATGTCTTTCAAGAGAGTTTACTGCAAAGCTAGGGGGATGTATGTACATGGATTATTCTAGCATGGTAATCCCTTTCAAAGGAAAGAGGATAAGGATAACACCTGAGAAACCAGTAGCCTATCATATTGAAAATATTGAAGAGGATATGTGCAATATTAACCCCATAGAAGAATTTGAGCTAGTGGAAAATATTGAAGATTTGGACATTGAGGATGAGTTGCCTTTCAGAGAAGATTACAGTCAGTTTGGCACTGGTATGGGAACATATAGCATCTCAACTGAATCAGAGAGGAAAATCCCTACCATATCCAACCAGGCTCTGAGAGAGAAAGAAACATGGGTCATGCACTTTGATGGTGCTAAATGCAAAAATGGTGCAGGGGCTGGTGTGGTCCTACAATCCCAATCAGAAGGTACAAAGAATTTTGCTTACAGACTGACTTGGTCATGTACTAACAATGTTGCAGAATATGAGGCCCTGTGCCTCGGATTGATACAAGCAGAAAGTATGGGCATTAATATTTTGAACATATATGGTGATTCTGAGCTAATAGTCCATCAGGTAAGAAATAGGTGCAGCAGTAAGCACCATTACTTAAAAGCTTATAGAAATAGGGTGTGGGATTTAATGGAATATTTTGATGCCCTGAATTTAAATTTTGTTCCTAGAGAAAAGAATACTCTGGCTGATTCCTTAGCAAAAAAGGGAGCTAACTTCAACCCTTATGTAGACTTTGGAATCAAGAAGGCTAAGGGAATTAAAATGATTTTCAGACCTGCAGTACCAGACAAGCAGATTTTTTGGTAGGTTTTTGAAAGTGATGAACAAATAGTTGATTTTTTGGTGAGAGAGGCATGTCTCTCTACTATCCAAGGGGGATATTCAGAGGAAATTGATCAGCAAGACATGATTCAACTAAGAAACAATCATATCCCAAGAGGGTTGGTCACCCTTGAGAGCTTGTTCGATAATGAGGATAGAAAGAAGGTCAGAGCCATGAAGGTCAACGAGAAAATCTATAAAGAAATTGAAGTTGGTATAGAAAAGAAACTCAATGTTGGAATCCGATGTTCGCCTGAGGAAGCAGAAGATATCAAAGCCTTGTGTTTAAAATACCCAGATATTGTGGCTTGGTCATATGAAGACCTTAAGGTGTATGATAAAAAGGTCATCCAACATACCATTGAGTTAGAGCCTGATGCCAAGCCTTTTAGGCAGAAGCAGAGGCCGGTTAATCCAAGGATCGAGGCCATTATGAGAGAGGAGCTCTTGAAATTGTTAAAGGCTAAGATCATATACCCCATCAAGCATTCTACTTGGGTAGCCAACTTGGTACCCGTAAGGAAAAATAATGGGGATATACGCTTGTGTGTGGACTTTAGAAATCTGAATCAAGCATCCCTTAAGGATCACTACCCCCTCCCTCAGATTGATCAGATATTGCAAGTAGTGGCAGGGGCTGAGAGGTTTTCATTACTGGATGGTTACTCTGGATACAACCAGATTTGGGTGAAATATGAAGACCAATATAAGACAACATTCACCACAAAATGGGGTACATTTGCCTACCAGAGAATGCCTTTTGGATTGTCCAATGCAGGAGCTACATTTTAGAGAGCCATGGACTATGCCTTTGGAGCACTGATCAACAAAGTTATTCTGATTTACCTAGATGACATGACTATGTTTTCCCATGATAAAGGGGATCATCTCTCACACTTGGAGCAAGTTTTTCAAAAGTGCAGAGAATTTGGCATCTCACTCAATCCTAAGAAATCATTCTTTGCAGTCCATGAAGGAAAACTACTAGGACATGTGGTCTCAAAAGAAGGCATGGCCATAGACCTAGATAGGATAAAAGCAATACTTGCTCTCCCCTTGCCTACAAATAAGAAGACCTTACAGTATTTTCTAGGCCAAATCAATTTTGTCAGAAAGTTCATCTCTGATTTTGCATAGAAGGTGAGGCCTATATCTGAGTTGCTCAAGAAAAATGCCGAGTTCAAGTGGACTGAGGTCAGAAAAAAATATTTTGAGATCATTAAGAAATCCATTGCAACAACTCCAGTATTGGTAAACCCAAATTTTAGCAAATATTTTATTCTTTATGCATATGGAGCTGAAGAAAGTTATGCCTCGGTGCTCACTCAAAAAGATGATCAAGGGGAGGAACATCTTGTATTATTTTGGAGTTAGACACTTCATGATTATCAAGTCAAATACAATTTTATTGAAAGACAAGTATTTGTTGTGATGAAGTCACTAAAGAAGTTCAAGTAATATTTGGTACAAAGTAAGACCCTGGTATATGTGGTTCACCTAGATGTAAGAAGTTTTATCCTGTAGGGTGATCTAGGAGATAAAAGAGCTGGATGGATTACTAAGATCCAAGAATATGATGTAGAAATACATCCCACCAAGCTAGTAAGAGGTAGAGCCTTGTGCCAAGGGTTAACAGAAGTTGTAACTTTGATAGAAGTAACAACTTGTCAAACAATAGAAGAGGATCAGGTGAAAATAATACAAACTGTAGACTCTGATTGGATTGACCAGATGATTAGATATTTCCAAATTAGAATATGCCCTCTTGATCTAAGTGCATCCCAAAGGAGGAGATACATGCTTCATGCTTTGAAATATGTATTACTACCAGAGGGCTTATACAAAAGAAACTTGGATGGAATTCTTCTAAAATGCTTAAAGGATGATCAACAAAAAGGGTCATAGAAGAGTTCCATGGAGGAACAGCTGGTGGCCATAGCTCAGGTAGAGTGACAACTTTAAAAATCATAAGGGTTGGCTATTATTGGCCCACTATTTTCATTGATGCTTTTAAAGTCACCAGGGCTTGTGACAAATGTCAGAGATATGTTGGGAGAACAAGGAATGCTTCATCCCCCCTCAAGCCCATTCAAGTGGAAGAGCCTTTTCAACAATGGGGGCTAGATTTCATAGGGGTTATCAACCCTAACTCCTCAGCAGAACATAATTTTATCTTAACTACCATAGATTATCTCACCAGATGGGTAGAAGCTATTCCTACCAAGAAATCAGATCAAGATGTTGTGATCAATTTTATGGAAAATTTGATTTCAAGGTTTGGAGTCCTAGAAGCTTTGGTGAGTGACAATGGCCCAACTTTCATAGGAGCCAAATATATCGAGTTTTCCAGTAAGTATGGCATTACTCTTAAAAATACTTCCAATTATTATCCACAAGGTAATGGACTTGCAGAATCTACCAACAAAAACCTATTAAGGATTTTGAGGAAATCACTGGAAGGTAATAAAAGAAGTTGGCACCTATTATTGGACCAAGCTCTGTGGGCAGACATGATTACTATTAAAAATTCCATCAATACTTCCCCTTATGCACTAGTGTATGGCAAGGAGGTAGTGTTACCAATCCATTTGGAGATCCCAACACTCAAGCTTGTCAATTCAGAAGAAGAGTCAGAAGAAGATCCTATGAAAACTAGATTGACACATTTTCTGAAATTAGAAGAGAGTAGAACTCAGGCATATAACAGTTTTCAAAAGCATTCATCAGACATTAAAACATGGTTTGATAAGAAGGCCAGATTCAGGAAATTCTAGGTTGGAGACTCAGTTCTCAGGTGGAATGTTGATAAAGCAAAGCCAGGAAAGCATGAAAAGTTTGATTCTTTTTGGGATGGTCCTTTCAGAATAGTAGATGCTAAGGAGTCCAATGTATTCCAGCTGAAATATCTGGAGGGAAACATACAACCAATTCCGGTGAATGGTTTTCATCTCAAGCTCTACTATGTGTAAGGAGTGATTTTGCTGTAACATATGTATATACATTGTATAATTATTTTCCTCCTTTCTACACTTTAAATTCTTTAATTTATTTCTGCACTTTGTAATCAGTTCTCTTGAAAAAATCTTGAAAAGGAAAAAAAGGAAAAAAGTTAACAAAAAATGAACTAAGTGCACAACATGGTTTCATTCTGCACTATGAGAATTCTTTCGGAATGACGTGCGCTCTCAAATCCACATTGTAAATCCGCTAAGATTCTTCCAAAATGGTGAGCCATTGGTCAAAAGAAAGTGAAGGGCATTCCCAATCTAGGAACCTTTTGAAGTCAATGCTACCAGAGCAGAATCAGGATGGAAAGTCACGCCTAAAAAGTACTAAGTGTCCACGGACCCAAAAGCTTCTTAAGCCACTGGTTTCAAAGATGAAGCGGAACCAAGCAGTGATTCTGACCGTGACACATGGAGACCAGAGCATGATCCCACAATCAATGCTAATGAACTCATGCCATAACCCAAGAGTAGCCGAAGGGGTGCAGTGAGGTGGCAGCACAATTTGAAATTTCAACCAATGAAAAGATAGAGTGCCACCGTTGAGCCATCGAAGGGAATGATTAAAAATTTGGAAAGTGTGCCAATGGTGAAGTCACGTAGTAGCTGCATTAATGGTAGAAGGTACATGTTCCTAGAAGAATAAAAAGTGATGGAAAACTTACACGACGCTCATTTGGCATCGATTTGCATCCTTAGAGTGGTGAAGGGCAGAGCAAATTTTTGAAGAACTTACCGCAAACCGCAGGGAGAACGAAGTCTTGCTATTATCGAAATGGCCTCTAAAAATTCACCCATTGAGTCTTTAGAGGATGTTCAGGAGTTTGAAACTCTGGAGGAGAAGGAGGTGGCACCATATATCGACAAGGCCGAAGCCATGGCGGACACAGAAATGGTCCTCATAGAAAGAACTAGGCTGAGGAGGAATGTGAACGATAGATACAAGGTGAGAGCTACTTTGGCCATGGAAGGTAGATGTGCTATCATTTCTTATCTCTCTTTCTATATTTGTGATTCTGTTCATTCCTACCCTGAGTTGATAGCTGCCATAGTGAAATTTTATGACCCATTGGCTAAAGCAGTTAAAACCTATGAGGGCGAAACACTTTTCAATGTAACCACTTCCTTTTGTCATAAACTCTTTGCCCTAGGGTCTGACCCCCCAGTAATACCAAAGCCATTTAGGGTCATTGAGTAGACTGGGTTGTATACAACATCGAAGTGAGCTAATGATGGTGAGTCATTTAAAAATTGGGTTTATAAACAACTTAATATTAAGCCCAAGGAAAAATTGCCCGAGGTCCCTATCTCTATTGATAAATTTGCAAACCCCATCCTATTTTCTATGTTGGCTTGCATGGAGGGTTTAGATTCTGATAGAATGGTACATGGCTGGAAAATTGTCGCAGCATACTATATTTCTAATGAGAGAATGTATGAGAAGGATGCGGGAAAGAAAGGGACTAGAGTGATTTACTTTGACTGGCCAGCTTTTCTCGCTCAGAGAATACATGAACAACTAGTAAGCATGAAAAGGGGCGTCGGTGCTCCTAGTTTTAGGCATTGCTCAAGTTTAGTGTGGATGTTCTATGCCACCACCAAAGATAGAATGTCATGGATTCCGGTCAGGGATAAAACCAATAATGGAGAACCCTTACCGGTTTATTATTGGACAAGCCATTTGAGGAGCAGTGAGTCCTGTTATAGATTCAATTTGGAATTTCTGGGACCTACTTTAAAAATAATGTATGGTAAGTGCCCTAGGTTGCCACCATTAACTAAGCAGATTCTGAGAACAAAGAGTGTAGAAGAGGGAGACTGGTATTTTTTGACTGAGGGCACTGTGATCAGATTGTATGGTTTCATGGGTAAACCCTTCCTCCTACCCCATTTCATCATAGAGAGGCTTTTTGCCCTAGAATATCTGAGGTAGGTAGAGTACATTGATGCAAACTATGGCTCTGGAAGGAAGAGGAAGTCTTTACTTACCCACCACACTTTGGATGACATCACCATCACCAAGAAGGGGCAGAGCCAACAAATCGACCAATACCTCGATAGGTTAGGTCTATTTTATATTCCCCAAAGATGGAGCTATGACCCTGATGGCATTTTTACTACCAAAAATAAAACCCTAAATGGAGATAAGGCCTATAAGTTTGAAAAGAGGCCCAAGGCTCATTTTGAAAAGGGTAGGAATAATGATGAGACTGCTCTTTTAGAGTGGAATGTCTCAAATATGGGTCAGTTACCCCCATGGTTGGATTTTTATGAGCAGATTATTGATTTTGACCCTGACCATAAGCCAAGTCATCGGATTACAGAGGCTACAATTGAAAAAATTGAGGTTGAATCAATAAAGAAAAAAGATCCTCCACCTGAGGCTAAGTCTACAAAGAAAAAAGACCCTCTGCCCAAGGCCAAGTCTGCAAAGAAGAAGGCTCCTCCACCTGAAGATGAAATTGTAGAAGAAGAAGAGGAGGAAAAGGGACCATGGAATGTAGCCAAAATAATAGATTGGTGGAGGATGAGGATTGAAATTGGAAAGCCTAAGTCTAAATTTGGAATGAAGATAGATAAGGAGTTTTCAAGAAGATATAATAAAAACATTGGAACCTGGAAACAAAAGGATGTCAGAAACATAGTATTAACTGTTGAGAAGCCTCAATCTGGTTTTGAATCCCTCCCTCCACCTACAGATCATGAGGCTCATCTAGAAGAACCAGGAACTCCCTTGACAATGGCTGAAGTACTGAAGACCTTTCATCCTACTACTGAGCAGGTGGAAACATTTCCTAAGGGAGCTAAGTTGATGAGCAAGATGCAATATTCTAAGGAAAAATCTGTCAGTACTCCAGTTATCGAAACAACATCTAGGCCTAAATTTTTAGCTTTGGGAGCATGACCTCTAGATACAGATATCAACTAGAAAGAAAAGGATGAAATATTTAAGTACAAACCCCTTTCTTTTACCCCTATAGTATCAGTTGAATTACGACCTATTTTTGAGCAAACATTACTTTCTAGAGTAGTGCAAGAAGATGAGTTGGAAGAGGATTCTGAGAATGAGATGACTACTTTTCAATTGGTTCATAGAAGGACTAAGAGGGTTCTAGAAATAGAGGAAAAATAAATTTCAAAGAAACAAAAATTGGATATGGAGGAGATTGCTAAAGAAGTAGCTGATTTTTCTATGAGAAAATTGATTGATCAGGAGCAGCAACAAGATACAGAGATAGAACAAGAGCACCCTACATCAGTAGGTGAAGGTATGGCTTCTAATCCCTCTTCTCCTCTTCATCCTCCTGATTCCCCAAAGAAATATCCCTCCCTTTCTAATCAAGAAATCATGACAAGTGCACCTCCTCCCTCTCGCAGTCCACCTCATGAGTCATCAGTAGCCACTGAGGTACAAGTTACTCCTGTTTCCTCACAACCACCTCAAATCCCATATCCAGCATCTGAGGTTCCTACTCCCCCATCTACCACCATTTCACTTCCATATTTTTCATCATCACCATCAATGGGACACTGCGTTCCAAGTATATCCACCCATCCAATTGTTAGTCTTGCATCAATTTCTATGAGTCTACCAGTAACAACAACAATAGTAGTTACAGAGTCCACTATTGTCATAGAGGCTACTGTAACTATATCTTCACCCCCATCAACAATAGTTTAGTCCACCCTTTCATTTCTAGTATCATCATCTCCCTTGGTTTTTGGTATTTCAGGACCTATTACTATACCAAAGGAGCAGACAACCACTCAGAGTATAAATGATTATTGGGTAGAAAGGCTTGCTAGGCCTTCCAGTAGGATGGTGGTCAAGAGAAGGAGTGTGTATGTTGATCCTATTTCTAGATAGAGAATATCAAGATCTATGACTCCACTGGTAAGCAAACCTAAGACTGAGATGACTATTCAAGATTATCGAGTGGAGGAGGTCACAAAAGATATTGACAAACTCCCTGAGGAAGATGAATTGATCATAGCCAAGGCTCACTTAGATACCTTCTATGTGAAAAATTATTTGGTCAGAGAGAAGGTGGACAAGTTGGAGAAGAAGGTTGAAAAGCTTAAGAAGAGTCTCAATGATAAAAAATAAATAGAAAAGGCCCTGAGAAAAGATGCTAAGGCTTGGCAGGAGAAGTTTCAAGAGGCCAGTAAACTAAAGGACCAATTAGAAGAGCAAAATAAGTTGAATGAAGATCAGGTGAAAGAAATTTAGAATTTAAAGAATCAACTTCAGATAGAAAAAGCTAAATCTTCAGGCTTTTCTAAGAGTGATTTGAAAAAGGTTAGAAAAGAGTTGCTTTCTGAGGTCCAGGAGAAATGTTCAGGGCTTCAACTTATTATTGACTATCTTAATGATGCCAGCCGTCTACTCTCCAATATTCAGAAAGAGCTAGGTCAGATCACTGGAGAGTTGTAGCCTATGGTGATTCTGGCAGAACAAATGTACAGGTTGGTTGGTAGCAGACTCAGTGATTCTGCTAAACCTATACCTAATAAAGAATGGAATTTTTCCAGTGTTGCTTCTAGGATAGTGGTTAAAAAGCATAGGGCACTTCAAAGAGCTTGGCTATTGTTCGATAGGATTGAGGGTATGATTAAGGATGTTGTTGAATTGAATAAGGAAATGATTCAAGTTGGCTTTAAAGGCCTATGGATGGAGGACCACAACTTGTTATCCATGGAAGAAATCCAGAAAAGCATCAATGAGAATTTGTAGGATGAATCTAGGATAGATTCTCTAGAAGAGCCACTACCCAAAGAACAAGTTGTCCAAATGATTGTTGGTTTTACCCGATTGAAAGATCTCATGGAAGATCTGGTGAATAGAGGGGATGCTGCTAACTATGAAGACATTGGTGAGCTACAATATGTTTATAAGCAGCTCAAAGAAACATCAAATCCCTCTGAAGCAGATTGGAAATAGGCTCTACAATATTTGGAATTAATGATCCAATTGTTTGAAAACACTCATTCTAAAAGAAGAAGAAGTAGAAGAAGACCCATGAAGAAGAAGAACTAGATAGATCAGTTACAAGCCTAGGAGGGGCTCACACTTAGTTCATTTTTGTTTTGTACATATACATAAGTTTTGTATTTGTTTTGTTTTGACTCTAACAATTGTCAGAAGTAAACAATAAAGGCATGAAGCCTACAGAGGCAGAAGAGTGACTATGTGTGAAGGCATTTTTGAAATAAGGCTTTATAAAAGGAGTAGAGTTGTGTCTAGTTGTTGAAGACAGTGGCAAGATTTGTATTTTAGATGTAGTCTCTGTATGAGAGGATGAGTTTTGTATATTTTTGGCATCACTTCGATATGAACCTCTACTCTCTCAGCATACTGATGAAATTATCAGAGAGTAGTGTTTGTATGGAAGTTATTCTGTAAAGTATATTTTTTGAAGATGAGTATGTTTGACTCCTAAAGCCCAATGGATAAGACTCTGAGTTCGATTGGCTTTGCAAGAAAATCCACCCGGGAGGCACCAGAATGTAGGCCCAAAATGGCCACATACTTAGGAAAATTTTTGCAAATTTTGTCTAAGTGGAAAAATCTTCATTCCACACCCCTTGCAGTGTATTTTGGAGTGGATCCACAATAGAAGATATGAGCCCACCGAAACTTAGTCAATTTTTATGAATGAAGTGATTTCGGGAGATTTGTCTCTGGCTTTGGACTGGCGACGCATCTCAAATCCATAAAATTTTTGAGAAGAGATGATGTCAGTGATTAAAAAGTGTGGATTGGCAACTTGACAATGGCTAAGTTTTAGAAGGCCCGATTCTAGAAAACCCATAGAGTATTTGTGCCCGAAATGGTGACAAAGCGAAAAGCTATGGCCAAGGCGGATGCGGATTCATGACTAAGGATGACTTTGACTTCTCCTTCCTGGAATGGTGACAAAGTATAATGTTTTATTCTAAAGGTTGTCTAGAATAGAGAAAGAGTTACTTCACACCATGGTGGGCCCGGATTGACGATCACATGCTAATGCACTTGTTCTACCCAGAATGGAATCCATAAAAGTTATAAGGAAAGGATGATATCATCGACATTTTAGTGCGGATTGAAGGATACCCTATGGAATATGAAGTATTCTAAAGAACGAAGAGCGGATTCGATCCTGCTCAACTTTTAGGGGTCTAGATTGGTGATTCCATAGTTTTTGATATAGAAGGATGATGTCACCAATATTTTAAAGTGGAATGGCATTGTGTTCTCCCCGCCATTTTAATAAGCTTGTATCAGATTGAATCTGAACCATACAATGAGGGAGATCAATGGTGGAGGTTGTGTTGATAAATCTTAGGTATTTAAGAACATTTCTTCATCGAGATTGGAATAGTCAGTTGGAAGAGGAAGATGAAGCATCGAGGGTTTTCCAGAAGATCAAACCAGAGGCGGTTATAGATCGATGATGGCAGATAGCCTCCAAGAAAAATCGATGGTAATGCATGATTTCCAATGGCCTGAACTCCAGTTTTTCCGAGTGACCAGCAAGTTGCAGAGGCCCCGAGCTGCCATGGCGGACCATTTTCAACGGATTTCTCGGAGGATGAACCAGTAAGAAAATGCCAGCTAGATCTCTCTATTGTGCTGTCAAAATGAAATCTTTGTAATGTTCCTTGTAATTTTAATTTCTGCAAAAACTATAAATAGAGGTCGAACCCTCATTTTTAAGGGTCGGCTCTAGTGTGTTTGCCTGTGCTACTATAAATATTCCCAAAAGCTAATGGAAGGAGCATTACATTGATCTTCACCTCAAATCTATGTTCTCATGCTTGATATCAGAGGTTCAAATTCTTTAGTTGTATTTTTGTGAATGCTTAAATGGTTAGTTTGTGCCTGATTAATGGATTACTAGTTGTTAAAGTAATTGAAATCTGCTTCTGAGTTTGTTCTGTATTGTTAGAGAGTGCATTTCTATGAAATCTAGGTATTGGTGAATTTTGTTATTTGGATTATCATTATCTGGATATTGAAATTACTCGCTGCAATATTTCTCTATTGTGCATTAATGAATGAGGAATAATCTAATTTGAGATAATGTTGGTCTGAGTTATGTATCTTTGGTTTGGTTTTTGGGAGCTTTCTATTGTGGTGCAATGTTGTTAGCCTATCCGTCCATCATTGTTCACATTTCTCTAACCCTAACCTTTTCTTACCCTAACCTTCAAACCCTAAGTGAGCATAATTGTGTCAACACCCTGCTTAAGTTGACAAGGAACCAACCTACTCTGGAGGTTGGATCGAAACCCTATTTTGGTCCATCCAATGTTGAGTGTTGAGTTGTAGCTATCGGGTGCAAGCTTGAATAGAAAATAGGAAGATAGACAACCGTAGTATCGAGTGAAAACTTGGTGCAATTTAGTGCCCAACAATTCTTAGAAGGTTAAACAATGATTTAGACTTGGGTTTGCAACACAAAAGGGTTTGAATATAGGTTAATCATAGGCTGAAAAATGTCTATTGTTGCCATTCAAGTCTTTAAAAACCAATCATGAGGATTTTTCATATATTAAAACTCATATGGATGATTTACAAGCTTCTTCTTAGGGGTTTATTAAAGCCCAAATCCAAATGCCAAATAAATATTTAATCAACCTCTCAAAGTGTTATCAAGGAAAAAAAGGAAATATTAATACAATAGAGTGCTAAAATCTATGTATGCAGTCTAATTAAGCCTCTACAATCCAACATATTATTATTTAAATTGTAAGTAAAATAGTGCTTCAAAACATGAATAATTCTAATGAAATTATAGGTAATTAGATCTTCCAATCAAGCATTTAAATAGGCCATTGGAGTCTCTAAAAAGTGATAACAAAAGATTGATATTCCAACCTTGTTATCTCAAATGGCTAGCTCCTCAAGCTCCTTTTTTTTTGGTAGATAAGATACTATAGCATTAATACCGATTTTTACAGGTTGACCCAAAACCTTTTATAAAAATTAGCCCAGGGTTGTTTATAAACATATCCTTACTAATGATCCTATATATGTAAAATCTACATGCTGTCAAAGCCATTACATCTGGTAAGGCACATAGCCTGTTATCAAAAATTAACTTCCCATACAACATTTTAGGTATACCCCGAGAAAATACACATGCATCATAATTACAAAAAAGAAACAGACATGGATCCCTTCCTTGAGACAATGGAGAAACAAAAAGTTGCAAACACACATAGTAGAGTACTAAAAAAAACTCTCACAAGCTTTGTATTGACAGTTATTCTTAATAATTCTTTGGTAATTGCTTTCTTCTATATATGACATGATTTGGTACCACGTCCTATCTTGGCCAATCAACCTTGGATAAGTGAACCTACTGGATAGATTTATGGTGGTGGCTATCTAGTGGTCCACGTGGCTTTGTTTCAAAGTCTTATATTGTCGTTTCTTTCCTTCCCTGTGATTATCATCCAACCTCAAATTACTAATATGACTAGGAGACATGTTATATGACATGTGACTATCCCCATTAGTATTTGTGGTATTTCCAAGTAGCATCCATGAAGACTGACAGCTCAGATAATTTTTATTGTGAGTCCAATTCAAAAAAGAGATAGGAATACTCCTAGCCTTCGAACTTATAGTGCCTTCCCTATTGGTAAATTTGACTATAATTCTTGGAATTCTTGTTGAATAAGCTCCTCTACTTCACTACGGACACCATGTTCCCATTTGAAAAATTCATCACCATCGACACCCAAATTGGCTAGCTTATCAGCAATTTTGTTAGCTTCCCAAAAGACATGTTGGGATTTTCTGTCCTGTCTTCCATGGAAAAGGATCCTAGCCTCTTCAACAATTGTTTTAATCCTCCAAGGAGGTGTTTTCCAATTATTTATGAGATTTATAACATGCATAGAGTATCCTTCTATGATCAAATTTCCTTCTAAGTCTTGAGTCATTTGAAGGCCTCTCCACATAGCTCTAGCTTTAGCTTCATTTTTTGTCCTTGTTCCCAAATATTTAGAAAATGTAAGCATCATATTCCCATTATGATCTTGCACAATGCCACTAGCGCTTGCTCTTCCAGGATTGTCCTTAGCTACTCCATCAAAATTAATCTTAAACCAACCCGTAGGATGTGGAGACCACTTAACATTGGCTCTGTGGTTGACTACCCTAGGCACATACTCATATAAAAAGGTTAAGATTAAATATTGAGCAATCATGGTCTCTTGCAGAAAAGGTTTACAAATATCAAAAGGGATAAGGTTCACATTATCATTGGCAAAGGATAGGATCCTGGCAATGATAGTTTGATGATCATAGATAGACTCATTAAAGACTCTATGGTTCCTTTATAACCACACCTACCAAAGATAGTGATTGAGATAAATTTTCCACATGTATCTAAGTATTTGGATTGAAAAGGGGTAAGGCCACTAGACAAACAAATCAAGTATGGTGGCTGGTTTAACCCATGAAATATTGAAGGCCTAAAAAACCCCATGTAGGACAGTCAAGGAAAAAGGGCATTCAAGGAAAATGTGATAAATGGTCTCCTAATTAGCCCTGCACAGATAACAATTATTAGTGATACAAATACCTTTATGCATCATATTATCAATGGTTAGAATTCTTCCTTGGATAACCAGCCATGAAAATACTACAATTTTTGGAATTAATTTTTTTATCCAAATTAAGTCCTTTTGGAGGACAAAATCCTCGTCATTAAGCATAAGCTTGTAAGCTGATTTAACAGTGAATTGCCTATTTTTTGTAGGAGCCTAGGTCACTTGATATTCCTTGGGTCTCATGGGGATAAAATGTTGCCCGAGAATGTTACAAATATCATTTGATTCCACTTGAAATACCTAAATTCTTATTTGTTTCCTTTTCATTCTACCTCTATCCTCAACCATATAATCAAAGACTTTTCTGCCAATGAGTTCTGTGATATCTTTGATTCGGGATAAGTTAGGATATTGTATCAGTGGTTCGTCCTTAGCCCACCTATAATTCCAATAATTTATCCTCTCACCATTGCCTAAAACCCATCTTAATTTTTTTTTGATGATTTCCTTACAATTAAGAATTGCTTTCCAAAAAGTAGAACCTTTGATTGGAACTGAGTCACTTAGAAATTCCATATTTTGAAGATACTTTCATTTGATGATAGCTATCCATTCATTTTCTTCACAAGAAATGAGATGCCATGCCTGCTTAGCTAGTAAATTTAAATTTATATGAGCAATTCTCCTCTGAACTAAGCCCCCATTTTCCCTGGGTCTGCACACTTTGGTCCATCCTACAAGGTGTATCCTTTTTGTCTCCTCTGATCCAGTCCATAATTTTTTTTTTGGAGTTTCTCAATTTTTTGGAAAACCTTCACAAATGCTTTGAAAATAGAGAGGAAATAGACTGGAATGATCTGAAGAGATGCCTTAGTGAGGGTCAGCTTTCTTTCTTGAGATAGAAGATGACCTTTCCATCCAACAAGTTTTTTTTGAATTCTTTCAATAACCCTGTCCCACATTGACTCTCTCGGAGAACCAATGAAAAGAGGGAAACCAAGATACGAAGTGGGGAGGTTTGTTATATCACACCTTAAAATTTTTGCAATCCTTCCTTTCCTTTGAATGGGGGTGTTCAAGAAATATAACTTTATTTTATTGAAATTAACTTTCTGACCAGCAGCATCCTCGTAGAGTTGTAGGATGTATTTAATTATTTTGGCCTCAACCACTAATGCCTTAGTCAATATAAGGGTATCATCGATGAATTTTTGGTGAGAAAAAACCCTAGTGAGAGATGTTGCCTTGATTCCTGATATTATCCTTGAACTGTAAGTATTTTTTATGGTTCTACCTAAAGCTTCTGCCACAATGATGAATAACATGGGGCTGATAGGTTCCCCTTGCCGAATTCCTCTGCGACTTGTTCCATTAACTAGAATCGAGAACCATGCTTTAGAAATACATTCTTTGATAAAATTAACCCATTAGTCATGAAAACCAAAATTAAGGAGGACATCAATCAGAAAGTCCCAATTTAGCCTGTCAAATGCTTTGTTCATATCAAGCTTGAGGGCAAAAATAGACCTGTTAGTCTTATGAGCAGAGTGTAGAGCTTCATGAACTATGATAACTCCATACAAGATTGACCTACCCTAGATAGAGCTTTCCTAGCATGGATCTATGATGTGGGGCAGAATATCTCTCATTCTATTTGCAATGGCTTTAGTTAGGATCTTGTAAGAAACATTATACAGACTGATTCGCCTGAAGTCAGCCATAGATTCAAGGGTTTGCTTCTTAGGAATTAGAGAAATAAAAGTAGAGTTTATACCTTTTGGGATATGATTGCTTGCTTGGAATTATATGACAATAGAAATTACATCCTCACTTACGATGTCCCAAAAATCTTGATAGAAATGATGGGGAAAGCCGTCGGGTCCCGGGGCTTTGTTTGGCTCCATGCTAAACAAGGCTTCCTTAATTTCCTCATCAGAATAGGGAGCTAGAAGCTTAAGGTTTATATCCTCATTTATTATGCTAGGAATGGATTGCAAGATAATATCTTTGGCCTCCTCATTGCACTATGATTCCTGACCAAGGATAGAATTGAAATAAGTTATTACCTCCTTTCTAATTTATGTTAAGTCTTGAGTAATAGAACCATCTGCTTTTTTTTTTTAATTTTATCTTGTTATTGCTTCTGTTTCTAAGTGTGGTGATGTGAAAAAAATTGGAATTTGAATCTCCATATTTCAACCAAAGAGCCCTTAATTTTTGCCTCCAATAGATTTTCTCATAGGCCAAAATGTTATGAAACTTTGCTAGTTTTGTTCGTTCCTCCTGCCTAGTAGTTTCATCAACATCACCATGTTGGATCCTCTGATCAATTATCTTTAAAATTTCAACTTGTTTTTTATTTTCAAAGAGGTTCCCAAAGATATCTTTGTTCCAAGTTTGAATCTTTTCCTTAACAAACTTTAATTTTCCAGCAAGTTTAAAAGCTGCACTAGCCCTGACAGGATGCTGCCACCACTGAATTAAGTTATCTCTGAAATTGGAATGTTTGATCCACATAGATTGAAATTTGAAATGTTTCTTGAAGGACAAAGAGTTAGGGATCTCCAAAAAAATGGAATTATTATCAGAGACAATTTTAGGAAGGGCTTGCAGGGTAGAATCACCGAACAAATTTGTAGCCTCCTTTGATAGAAAAAACCTATCAAGCATTTCTTGAATGAGATGACACCCTATCCGCCAATTGCTCCAAGTATAATTCACTCCTCTAAGTTTTACATCCATCAACATGTTGGAGTTCACAAAGTCATTGAACTCATCCATGCTCCTAATAGGTGGTCCATTTCCACCCATTTTTTCTAAAGGGTAAAGAGGAGTGTTAAAATCCCTAGCCAAAATCTAGGGGACATTATGGAAGATTTCACTCATATTGCCTAAGTACTCCCACAGTAGAGCTCTCCCTTGAATTGAAGTTGGGGCATAAATATTTGAAAGGATCCACAACCTGTTGGTATTTATTTCTTTAAATAAAACACTAAGAACCCTATAATATTTCTGAATAATGGTGCCTTCTAATATCCAGGGATCCCACAAAGTCATAAGGCCTCCATATGCTCCTCTTGCTAATTTGCAAACCATCTCCCCTTGATTCTAGATTTTTTTGACTGAATCTCATCAATTTTTATTTCTTGCAACATGATAATAGTTGGATTCACTTGATTTCTTATTGCATTGACTTCCCTATGTTTGGGCAGGCCATTGAGGCCTCTCACATTCCATGAGAGGAACTTCATTTAGATTGTTTGGGATTTCTTCCTCTCCCCCTCCCTTGAGGGGTTTTCCTAATTTGTTATCTTTAGAACCCGAAATAACCTATTGAAACAAGGTTTTCTATTTTCCATTGGCAATGTCATTATCAATTTTAATTTTTTGATGCCCAACATTTGATATTCTTCCTCTTCTTTTTTCACTGCCAAAATCTATAGGAGACTTCATAGTGATTCTGGTTTGTTTGGGACTAAACTGAGGGAAGGTAATTTGTTGCAGAACTAGACTACCATATTCCTCAGTCTGAAGAGTTTCACATATCTCCACCCCTACATCCAAATATTCTCCTTTTTTCCTGTATTCCCTTGGTCTATGGGACAACCCCTCAGTAGGATTCACTTGGCTCCTAGTGATGATGTTAGGGAGATGAGATTTTTTATTTTCCAATGCCTCAAATTTCTTCCTATGATCTTCAACATTAGGTTTTGGATTTGGTATGCCCACTGGGCTTGAAGTATTTCCAACATTGGGGTTTAAGTATCTTGACTTGGATGTAGATTCTAGAGATCGTGCATTATGGTTTGGATTTGTGATGCCCACAGGGCTTACAGTAATTTCAGCATTAGGGTTTGAGGATCCTGACTTGGATGGGGATTCGAGAGAGTCAGAAAGGTTAGCCTGAAGGTGTTGGGTTTCCATGTATTATGATAATCCTCCTACTCCCATATTGGATCTAATTGAGATTAGACCCCTCCATGAAGAACTAGGCCATTTATTTTATAAAGGATTATACTATTTTCTTTACGATCCCTCAAGTGGCATAATATAAAATTATTAAGAGATGCCTCTCCAAAACATACCCATGTGAAGTCTCTTTATTTTAGTAATAAAATGATGCCTACATGGACAAGCCCATGTGAAGTGGTTATTATTTTACTAATTTGGATGAAAATCTTGCCAATTTGTCTCCCCCCAATTTTGCCTTTTAATTAAATTTTAAAAGCCTACTATTTAAATAGTAAGATGCCTATATTAAATTAATTTAATATTGCCACCAAAAAATATGTCAATCCTCCTCCCTCCATTTGGAATGGGATCAAGTTGACAAATTAATATTTTATTCAAACAAGAAAGATGCTCTTTTTGGTCTAACCCTACTTGGAAACCTAGTTATATTTAATTAGGTTAATTAATCCCAATTAATTATTTAAATTATCCTAATTTAATCCTTCCTAAGGGTAATTAATTTTTTTCCAAAAAGTATTATTTGAATTTCCAAATCCTTACAAAATTTCTTTTTACCTTTACAAAACATTACAAAACTAGGGGTTAGGCCCTAATTCATCATGTGAAAGGGTCCTGCCAGGATGGGTCATGACATCAAGGGTTGAATGATGGATATGATGATGATGAGGGTTTGTGTGAATGAGAAGGGTGAATGTGATAACAAAATGTTTGACCTCTCAAGATTTTTGACTTCTCGATCCCCATTTGTAACAAATGAATGATCTTTTATGATTAAGCTTGATTCATGTTAGGGTTTCAACATCATCAACGAGCGGTCTAGATTAAAACATGATGAAGGGATGCAATTACAATTTGATAAGTGACACAAACTGCATTGAATGAGCAAACAGGATTAAGACATGATGGACGACTAAGATTTATTCATATATATATATATATATAAATATAAATATTATATATATATAACTAATAATGAATGGCTATAATTTGATTGTGATGAGTGGATAATGAGTGGCTAGGATTTGGTGTCTACACTTTGTGTATGAACTACAAAATAACACAAAATGACAAAACTTTATTCATTGATTATGCAAACATGTCAATTCATCTACTTAACCTAGACTCACACATCTTCTACAAATATTTCTAGCAACATGTGTTGGCATCACATATTATATAGAAAATTCCAAGTCCCTATAAGCTTTCTTATTTTAAACCACAATTTAGCTTGATTCTATTAGTTCAATCAATTTATAATTCCTATGTGGTGCTTTAATTTTTGCATCAATTTCTATTTCCATTTTTTGTTGTTATTGCTTTTAACTATTTGGTTAATTATTCTATTCTCATTGGATCTAGATCAAACTAAACAAAAATTCATATATATATATATAAACAAAGAGTATTGTTTACCATTATTTACATTTGAAGCTAAGGGACCTGATATGTTGATATTTTTGAGGGATTTCTTGAAGGATATTGTTGTTACAACCCTTCTTCTTGGACATTTGGAGGCTCTTGTAATAGTGGCATGGACAACATAATAGGTAGGATGAACTACAAAACTACTTAGTTTGAGTCCCATCCAAGTAACAATAGCATACCCCACCTACCTCCAAGGGGTAATGATGGTGATGAGTTATATAAATAATACAAAGTAGAGTGCACTATATATCGGTTACAACTTCAAGTGAGGACAATTATGGAGGGATGCAAAATGTATTGTTGGGGATTCATGATCAAGCCCCAAAAGGAATATTTAGAGGATTTCCCACCACCCTATTGTGAGTCTTTCATTATTAATAAATACGATTTTGGAGGTGATGGATATCCATAACCATTTTATTTTCTTATGGTTAGATCTAAAATAAAAAAGCACATAATAACGACATAAATTCATGTTTTATAGATTTTTTTGTTGAAATATGCGAGGGAAAAATAAAATTTCTTTTTCTTCTATAGGACACAAAATTCTAGTTCTATTTTTTAAACCTAATTTATTTTTGTAATCCATAGTTTGGTATCTTTCAAGAGTGCATTGTGTAAAGATATATGTTTGCTTGTAATAGCCAAAAAAAGGGAGTCTAACATGAAGTTTATAAATTTTATAGAAGTGACCATATTAGGCAATATAATTATAAACATTTTTAAAAACATGCTCATATTTAAATTTATAAATCTTAGGTATGTTGTTCTTGTTAAGTTCATTTAAAACTATATTAGACAAGGAATGATTAATTCCATAAGATGATATTACCATAAATTTATCTTCAATTGATATGACATGCATTTAGAGGGTATCCAAAATATTTATGGTTAGGAGGTAATCCTAATGTTTTTACAATTATAGAGAACAATATCTCAAGTTTGTTGAACACTGTACAAAACATGTTGAATACATGTTGAAGGTGGATATACACTAACAATTGCAAATGCATTAGCATTTTAAGCAAGTTATAATGTTTAGTCATATTTTTTTGGCCTTCATTTTTTATGTGCTTTGACCTTTATGTTATGCCTCCTCTCACAAAATTATACTTTGATTACTATTATGATAATAGTAAACAATAAGAGACTTGAATGGTTCCTTTTTACTCATTTTTAGCTTACACTCATATGTATGTGATCTCTTGCTTGGACTAAGATATCAAATATATTGAGATGTTTTATATTACTAATCTTTGAGTTCAAGACTTATGAAGTGATAGTGTGCCACCCTTCTCTTCATTATTGAAAGGCTACTTTCTTATTAGATTTACTTTAGTTACATTACTTACAACTTTCTTAGGTGTGGTGCTAATTCCATTGGGTATACTATGGTGCAATTTTAGTTTTATCCTATCATTTGGAAAAAAAAATTACTTAGGCCTCCCTTGAGATTTTTTCAATAATTAAAGTTGTGTAAAATTACCTAGTATCTATATAATGGCCTTAGTTTAACCTCAATGAGGATTTAAATTGTATCCATACTTACCAAGTCCTTGCTTTATATATTGTTTTCCTAACAACCTAGAGTTATTTTTGGGTGTGCAATTCACAAGTACCAAATGATGGTTCAAATTGAGATGAACAGAATGTTGAGTATTACCATGTTTTCCTCATTTGTTTTTACATCATCTTGTAGTAATATTGGATTCTTTTGGAAAAAATACTTTTATTTTATCTTCACTACTTAAACATTCCCTTGGAGTTTATCCAACTGCCTCTTTGTTTCAATAAGATCTTCTACTCTTCTCATGACTTAAAATTAAGCTTTTTAAAGTTAAAGTTTTTAGATTTACATTGGATATGATGAGAAGGTAGAGTGTTTTAGATAATAAATGTTATAATTTTTGTTAACTATAATAAAATATTTCTTCTACATATATTTTTAGATTGGATAACCAGGTTGAGATGTAGATTTATAATGAAGCAAATACATGAGTTACCAAAGTAGTTTAATGCTACCTTGAATTTTGAACCTTCTAAATATATTAATAGAAAAGAGGCGATCTTAGCATTATCTATTTAAAATGTAAGCAACACAATATAATCAAAATATGATAGAAACAAAGACAACTCAATTAAAACTATCACATGAAAAATCATCACAATCCTATAGACGACAAACAATATACAATATATGTGTTGGGAAACATGACCATTGTATCAAAAAATAAAACTCAAACAAACGTGATATACATTACAAACTAAATAGAGGTGGGAAGTATAATCAAAATTAGGATCAACGCTTATAAAGGTGGAGAGTTTCATCAAATTTAAAATCAACAATTATTAATGTGGAGAGAGAATTCTATTTTATTGGTTTGAAATACCTTGAATTAATAGTCTTGAGGTGTGAGTAACCTTTGTGCCACCATCCCTATTGAGGTTAAGTCCATGCTTTCCTATTTTAATTCTTTTCCTTAAATAATATTTGGTGAAGTTGTTAATACAATAATACAAAGGATCTATGTATTATGGCCTTGATTTAGTGTTAATGTGGTTTTTAATTTATGGATATCATTACAAAGTCATTAGAATTTAATTAAAATATTGTAGGTCCCACCATGCTTTCATCTATTACTGTTAAGATATCTTATATCGACATTGGGTTCTTTTATATAAAATGCTCTTTTCATTTGCCTATCCCTAGAAACTTGGCCAAGATCCTATTGGAATTTACACCTATTTATAGAAATGAATATAAGCAATCTTGTATTTATAAAAATAGCACTAACAAATTGAATTTCTAGGTGATAGAGATTCCTATCCTCCTTTATATGGGATACAAATGGATTAACTTTGCTAGTCCTTGGGTAGGACAACAATGAGCAATGTTGGCCAATGGTTTTAGTTCCCTATTTCACCCAGTTGTTACCTTTCTACCATATTTATTGTTCATTTCTACTTGTTAATTTTTTCAAAATCCAAAATAAGGATAGAGTCATGATTAAGGGACATGTTTACACGTATCTACCAAAGCACATATCCTAAAAATCAATGGTTCCAAGAATACCACTTAAAATATAGATCATAAATTTTAGTTGAATTTTAGGGTTTTTGATGTATGGTCATAATTCTAGCATGTTGTTACACCTAAAATTAGGACAATGTGTCATTTGGAATGACTATTGTGATTTTATGAATCTAAAAAAAGTGTAATTTAGTTGTTGACCTCAAAATGGAAAACTATTCTTTTCTTCCACTATAAATATTCATTTCATTTTCTCATTTAACTATCATTCATTCATTTGCTCTTCATTATTACTAATATTGATCTCATGATTTCTCCCTTTATTGCTTCCACAACATATGATTCTTTTTATCTTTCTCTCTCTTGACTTTGTAGGTACAAATAAAGCCATCGACCATTGATTAACTACCTTCCATAGAGGAGGATGAGATGCTCTACTAGAATTTGTAGCCAAAGATCAAGAATTATCACTCAAGGACTAGTTTTTGAGGCATGTTGCATCCTTTGTATATAGTTTGGGTGTGATATCTCCTTTACTATTATGGTGATATAACAATTATGACAAAGTAGAACTAAGTATCTCATTATGATTATTTTATGAATGAAACGATCCTTGATTACTTAGGTGTCAATTAGTTTATTCTATTACATTAGGAATAGCCTTATATTTCACTTTTATGAATGCTTAGTGTAGTATTTTATTGAATGCTCTCTTTAAAATTTTGCTTACATATTGATAGTTTTAGCTTTGATTTCTTAATTATTGCTTTATTATATTGGTTTAATTACTTTGGTATATCTTGTATTAATTTGTATAATTTTATGAGATATCATTTTTTCCCATAAAGAAATCCGTCTACTCAAATCTTATATAGAAAGTGTAAAAAAGAAGAAGATAGAAATATATAGTGGGCACCCATAGAAAACATAAATAATCACTATATTATCTATAGAAAAGAATCAAAACACTCTTATACAATTCATGGAGTGATGGGAGGTATTTTTATTGACATCAAGACCTAAAATAAATAAATGAGTTTAACCTAAGCCAACATAGCAAGAGGTATTAGGATTTATTACAAGTTATAAGGTAGGTTTAGCCATAACAAGGTTAACCACATCCCATGGGGATTACATGATAATAATACAATAGATTATATACATTTATACAATGATTGCCCATAGGCCTATACAAGCTTTCATCATACAATGTTGGCCTTGGATATAAGTCAAATTACACTTTTAACACTCTCTCATAATCTTAACTGAGGGTCTAAGGAGATAATACATCAGTAACAATAATATATTCCCACCTATAATTAATGGTATAGTGGATCTCCACACTTGAGGAATACTTATCTCCCTCATCATCTAGAAATCCATTGGTGTAAAAATATGTTTGTATGCATAAAAATATCACCATTGCAATAAAGATGAAACATTGTATTATATTCGAGAAAGTGGTCCCTTGGGATACAAATTGATCCTTTGAGGGTGCATTTTACAATAATATGTCCATGAGGGGTAATCCCTTTTACAAATAAAAAATGGTGTATTTCATTCTTCTTCATGCTACAACAATGTTGGAGGTGGGTTTTTCGTGACCACCATGATGACCTTGAACTCTTGAATCTTGAAACCTGCACACATGGAAATGACCAAGGGTTTAGTAGCACCTATCACAATGAATATGATACATGACTAATGTAAAAAGAAAATGAAAAATTATTATTTCTTACATAAGTCATGATTTGCACAACATAATATTAGCACTCCCCTCATTTTTCTTATTTATATGATGGTGCCTTTATAGACATTTGAGGACTTTTGGATGGAAGGATAGGTGGCAAGCTAGGGCTACCAAGTGGCAAGGACTGGTAGCCACCTATCCTAGGTAGTTGTAGTGAGTCACTAGAAGTGTCTTACTTAACTGGGAAGATGTGGCAAGTGGGTAGGTGCAAGTGGAATGATGTGTGAAGTGAGGTGTGAGATGTGGCAAGTGGATAGGTGGAAGTGGAGTGAAGTGTGGAGTGAGGTGTAAGATGTGGCAAGTGGGTAGGTGGAAGTGGAGTGAAGTGTGGGGGATGTCCCATGTGAAGGGATAAAAGTGAAATGGGTGTGTGAGAGGTGTCAAAGGGGTGATGGTGATGTGGTTAGGACACATGTCAAGTGGGGAGATAGGGTATCTTATGCTGATTTTTTAGATTTAATAAATATGGAAAATATAAACTAATGTGCAGGAAAATACACCTAAGTTTAGACTTAGGTATATTATTTTATTATGCAAAGTTGGAATGTGCAATGTGAATGAATGATGTGTAGGAATTATATGCCTAAGTTTAGACTTAGGCATATATATTATTATACATTATTGTGATGTGTAATGTGAATGAATAATATGTAGGAATTATATGCCTAAGTTTAGACTTAGGCATCTATTATTGTAAAAAATTGAGATGTGCAATGCAAATGCCTAGTTTTTGGTGTCTACGGATGCCCCTTTTTGTATAATATTATGTAAAACACAATGCGATGCAAACAAAAAGAAACCTGGCTTATTTGGATGGAGAAATAGACTCAAATCTTCTCGATGCAAATAATGAATGACTTGAAAATTTTAATTTTAGCTTACCCCTCAATTGGAGAATGGGTAAATAATGAAACCCATGAGCCAATTGACCAAGTGTGGATGATGAAGGAGGTGGATAATGTGATGTATGCAAATGTATGACATTTTGATTAACTTGATACCCCAAGTTTGGGATTGTTTGTGTTTTTGTAAATTTACCTTTGGTTTCATTGATGTGCAAAATGTGTGGTAAAATATTTGACCACATTTGGAGTTCTTGTTCCACTGTGACTTTAGCAATTCCTTCCAAATTATGGGTTTAAGGAACTGATCATTTTGAAATTCAATAATCGAGTGCTTTTTTATCATACCACATTTTTATTTGAATTTTTTTTGCTTTTGTACCCAACAGAAGGGGCTTAAGGATAACCTTGTGGAAATTTGATTGAACACAATTTGATGTTGAATGTTTGAATGAGTGTCCTTATGGTGAGCTACCCATCCAATCGGATTGCATTGATTGGTAGTTGCTACAACTGCCAAGTGTATAGGGTAATCCACTAGATACAAGGTTCATTAAATGATGTGATGATGATTATGATGATGTTTGTGAAAAGGCATGATGTGATTGACATTAATGTTAGAAATTAAGATCAAGTTGGATGCTCCAAGTTTGGGATTGTTTATGTTTTTATAAATTTACCTTTGATTTTGTTGATGTGCAAAATGTGTGGTAAAATATTTGATCATGTTTGTAGTTCTTGTTCCACTGTGACTTTAGAAATTCATTCCAAATTATGGGTTCAAGGAACCAGTCATTTAGGAATTTGATACTCTAGTGATTTTTGATTATTACCAAATTGTGTTTGGTTGTTTTCCACTTTTGACCCAACAAAATGGATCTAAGGATAACCTTGTGCAAATTTAATTTAACACAATCAAGCTCAAAAATTGAAGGACCAACCTGATTTAATTTCAAAAATGATAATGTGAAATAATTTTTTTAGTGTCCTTATGGTAATTTATCCATCCTACCATGTTGCATGGATAGCCAATCACTGTAACCACTAGGTTTCTAGAGTAAATTACTAGATACAAGGTTCACTCAAGATGATGATGATGTAAGATGATTTGGAGGGTTTTACAATGTTTTTGTAGCTATTTACAATTGAAGGGGATTTATGTAAGATGGTCACAAATAAAAGTCAATTTGTGTTGCCCCAATCATGGAAAATATGCTTATTTTAATGAGCATAATTTGCATGATAAAGTGTTGAATTTGATTATGAAACTCAAATTTATTGATTTTGTTTATCCTTTCAAGCAATGAGATTGAGAAGATATGAAATGATGAAAGCAATGAATTGGATGATAATGGTTGGAATGAAATGGATGTTTTTGTTTTTGCTTCAACTATGATTTTAGCCATTGTTGATAATTATGCAGTTCTATCCCATGAAGTAGTCTAAACGTATAGCTTTCTTAGGGAATTGAGATGATACAAATTTATTTCTTGCATGAGGTGAATCACTTTAAAAGGGCCTTATGGTAACTTATATATCATACCAGATTGCATGGATTTCCAGTTGTTGCAACTGCCAGGTACATAGAATAAGTTACTGTATACGAGGATCACTTGAGGCTAAGTGGAAGAAGGAAATATACACCTCTATCCCTTAGAGCAATCTAGCCGTATGGCCTTCTTAGGAAATTG
The DNA here is from genome assembly GCA_028583015.1 of Wollemia nobilis. Taxonomy (NCBI): domain Eukaryota; kingdom Viridiplantae; phylum Streptophyta; class Pinopsida; order Araucariales; family Araucariaceae; genus Wollemia; species Wollemia nobilis. Next base: position 4,531,332 of record JAQPPZ010017079.1, on the reverse strand, counting down.
AGATGATAGAATTTCTATTCTTTTAGGAGCCTGTTGAATTTATTTTTGACCAAAGGAATTGAGGTATATTTGGAATTATTTTTTGCTTTTGTTGTTTTTTTTTTTTAGAGAATGCATGATTGTTTTGTGTTTTTTTTTGTATGATAAAAGATGCATGGAAATATTTTTGGTGTTTTATGTTTTTGTATGATAAAATTGTAGACACCAAAACAGCACCAATCCGATTATGTGACAACAAGCACTGATCGCACTAACACACACAGCCCCCAGGGCAGCCCCCAGAGGTTAAATAGTGGTTCTAACCACTCACACAACAGTTTTGCAAGTCAAAAATCAATTTGGCATCTTTTAGACACTCAGCTGCTTATTCGTCCCACCCAGGGATGAGTGCGGATTTGTACTCATCCTACCCAGGGACGAGTGCGGATTGATACTCGTCTCACCCAGAGACGATTATTAGCGCTCAATTTGGGGTGGGACGAACGCCAGGTTTGACCGAAAAAAAGTCAGATCTCGGCGTATGACAACTTAGAACTGCCACTTAGCTTTTTCTGCATGACATAGGAGTGCGAGGGAATTATTTTGACAACTCATATCTGCCAATTGATGTTCCCTTCACTGCATGGGAATGAGAGTGAGCTTTTTAGGACAACTCAGATTTGCCACTTAGCTATCCCTTCATTGCATGGGAGTGCAAGTGAGCTTTTCTAAAACATACAAAGACATGCACAGAGGCAGTTAAGAAGCCCTTAATCAAGAAGAAGTCTTCTCTTCACACAAAAAGCATTCATGCAAAGAAACACTTTTGCATATTAATTCAAAGAGACCCCTTGGGTCTATAAAATGGTGAGTTTCCTCATCCAAAAGATATACAGGGAAGGAGAATTTTGAGCGACGAAGTGCCGCTAATTCATTTACTTGCGATTTGTGTTTTCAACATCCATAATCTCTTAATCGAAAGAGAGGTTATTGGGTGACTTTTGAAGGCACGAATCAAGGACCGAAACCGATTTTTCTGACCACAATATCCAACAAATTTGCTGACAAAACATCACATCATATTTTGGACCCATCCTAAGCAGATTGGTGTCGAAGAAAAGTTTCACCCATGGGTTGTTTGCCTTCGGGCACCCCCCCGCTTTATTTCTTTTGTAGTATTTAGCTAGTTTCATGTTTATGCTTTTGTCAAGTTTTCATTTTATTTAGACTCATTTTAAACATTGTTAGATTTATCTTTTATTTTTCATACATAGGTGCTACTAATTCTTTGTTTGTTTCTTTGAATGCAGATTTGCAGCATTAGAGGAGCAACAAGGAATCGACCTTTATCAATGCAAGCGGCAACAACGTTTTGGTTCGCCCATCTTACATGTGGGCACGCGGAAGAAGGAATTCTGAAACAAGTTGTAAAAGACCAATATTTAATGCTCCTATCCCCTAAAAATGAAGGAGACGCATTGTAACACAAATTTGAAAAGCATATCAATAAAACGGTCGATTTTTATATTTCTTTAACATCTTGTGTTCATGTTCTTTCTTTTTATGCATTTTTCAATAACATAGGATTTAAGCGTTATTTTAGTTTTATTTACATTGCATTTTTAGTTTATCATTTTTGTTTCTAGAATCTCATGCTTTCAATGGCGATCACGATGGGACGAGTATCAATCCGATTATGTGACAACAAGCACTGATCGCACTAACACACACAGCCCCCAGGGCAGCCCCCAGAGGTTAAACAGTGGTTCTAACCACTCACACAGCAGTTTTGCAAGTCAGGGATCAATTTGGCACCTTTTAGACACTTTATTGCTTATTCGTCCCACCCAGGGACGAGTGCGGATTTGTACTCGTCTTACCCAGGGACGAGTGCGGATTGATACTCGTCTCACCCAGAGACGATTACCAGCGCTCGCTTCGGGGTGGGACGAATGTCAGGTTTGACCAAAAAAAAGTCAGATCTCGGCGCATGACAACTCAAAACTGCCACTTAGCTTTTCCTGCATGACATAGGAGTGCGAGTGAGTTCTTTTGACAACTCATATCTGCCAATTGACGTTCCCTTCACTGCATGGGAATGAGAGTGAGCTTTTTAGGACAACTCAGATTTGCCACTTAGCTATCCCTTCATTGCATGGGAGTGCAAGTGAGCTTTTCTAAAACATACAAAGACATGCACAGAGGCGGTTAAGAAGCCCTTGATCAAGAAGAAGTCTTCTCTTCACAAAAAGCATTCATGCAAAGAAACACTTTTGCATGTTAATTCAAAGAGACCCCTTGGGTCTATAAAATGGTGAGTTTCCTCACCCAAAAGATATACAGAGAAGGAGCATTTTGAGCGACGAAGTGCTGCTAATTCATTTACTTGCGATTTGTGTTTTCAACATCCATAATCTCTTAATCGAAAGAGAGGTTATTGGGTGACTTTTGAAGGCACGAATCAAGAACCAACCCCGATTTTTCTGACCACAATATCCTACCAATTTGCCGACAACACATCACATCAGGTTTCGGACCCATCCTAAGCGGATTGGTGTCGAAGAAAAGTTTCACCCATGGGTGGTTTGCCTTCGGGCACCCCCCGCTTTATTGCTTTTAATAACTATTTCTTTTGTAGTATTTAGCTAGTTTCATGTTTATGCTTTTGTCAAGTTTTCAGTTTATTTAGATTCATTTTAACCATCGTTAGATTTATCTTTTATTTTTCATACACAGGTGCTACTGATTCTTTGTTTGTTTCTTTGAACGTAGATTTGCAACATTGGAGGAGCAGCGAGGAATCGACCTTTACCAACGCAAGCGACGACAACGTTTTGGTTCGCCCATCTTATATGTGGGCACGCGGAAGAAGGAATTCTGAAACAAGTTGTAAAAGACCAACATTTAACGCTCCTATCCCCTAAAAAGGAAGGAGACGCATTGTAACACAAATTTGAAAAGCATATCAATAAAAGGGCCGATTTTTATATTGCTTTAATATCTTGTGTTCATGTTCTTTCTTTTTACGCATTTTTCAATAACATAGGGTTTAAGCGTTATTTTAGTTTCATTTACATTGCATTTTTAGTTTATCCTTTTTTGTTTTCAGAATCTCGTGCTTTCAATGGCGATCACGGTGGGACCTCTGTCCTCTATTTTTTTTTAGGTTAAATTACTGATCTAAAATTGCTTGTTTTTTTATAGGTACCTATTTTTCAACATCGACTATTATTCGTCTCTGTAAGTGACGATTACAGAATTTGTATTCGTTTCACCCCGGGACGAATAAACTATTCGTTTCACCCTGAGACGATTACGGTTCTGATATTCGCCTCACCCAGGGACGAGTATAGTTCTGTGCAATTTTCAGAGCAAATCAGAAACATCCGGTTAGGTAGAGAAGAGGTAGGGGTTTTTATAGCTTCTGTCAAATTTTTTTTTTTTTGTTTTCTGGTTTTCGATTTTGTATGGCTTAGGGAAAGATTTCTTTTTCGTTTGCCTGTTTCAATTTTTGCAAAGTAAAATGAACCCCACACATCACGTGGTATTTTAAACCAAGGCATTGGTCGTAAAACCCCAACCCTTGAGCAAGACCAAAGGTGGATTCCATTATCACTTTGGCTTGAGATATTGCATCCATTACCTCGATCGCGACTGTTGCTAGACGTAAATCCTGACGAAAGCTGACCGAGTGTAGCTTGGGGTGATTCCCAGTACGAGAGGATAAGTCTTCTATGGTAGGTGTCATAAACAGAGTGATTCCCCTTCCGTACCGCCTATGTTCCACGTATCATCTGCTCTCACGTACCTATAGTCTCCCTCACGTAAGGGCGGGTATATAGAGAGGTTGGTATATCGGTCCGACAATGGTATATTGAAGGGGCGACCATTTTGGGAGTCATAAGAGCCTTCATAATTGCATTTAAATGTTTCACAAAAATTTTCAAAAACAAAAACAAACAACAAAAACACACTAAACCAGATTTAGGGCACACTATTAATCTTTAAAAGAGATAATCATTGCTTGTGTGTGTATGCTATTTTTTGTTTAGACAAAAAAAATCATAAAAAGAATTTTTGCATTTTTAGGTTAGCATTACCATGGTGAATACTCGTAGCCAAGCCCAATCACGGGCAGAAGCTGCAAAAAATGCACCAAGAGAGACAAATCGTCTCCGATATAGCCTTGAAGACTTAGCCATCCCACCTCGACGATAGGGTACACCAGTTAGTTCACACCATGCAGAACATGGCTCTAGAGGCCCCTCCTTGAGGGGCACTCCAACCCATACAGTCATAGAACATGGTTCTAGAGGCACCTCCTTGAGGGGCTCTCCAAGTCAGGCCATCAATAGACAAGACTTTAGAACCCCCTCCCTGAGGGGAAATCATGAGCAACAAGAATCTTTTCAAGAAAATAACCTATATATACCACCTGGTCTAAGCACGAGGCCTCCTTTGGAAGTTCATTTTGGGTGGCCTAGTGATGAAGCATTGTGTACTGCTCTAGAACAACAAAGGGTCCAAAAGGAAGAACCATATGATTTTGTTGTTCCTAATTTACCCCCAATTAATGTCGGACATAGTAGACCATATCCAGAACATCAGGTTCTCCCGACAGGGCAAGACAATTCTGCCCGCACTTTTTATGCATATCACATAGAGAGTGAGGAAGATCACTACATTCCTCAAGAATAGTATCCAGTGTAGAAACGATGCACGTCTACACCTGCTTTATATCCAGATCGCTCATTGAGACCAGAGTTTCAAGTTAATGCGGCCAACCTCGACAGAGGGAAGCAACATATAGGGGTCTCAGAGCACCATGATCGAAATAGATATGTAGGAGAGACATCTAGGCCTATTAAACAAGAGACGACAGAACAAAATGACTTGGAATTTGCACAACTAGCCGCCCGCCAAGCACAAATCATGCGGCTTAGGCAAGAACAACAAGAATTAGAACATTTGTGTCGCCTTGATCAAGAGCGCATTCAGCGTCAGACAGCTGAATTGCTTCACAACCATGCACCTGAGAAGGCCCCAGTCCCTCGTGCACAACAATATGAGATGTATGTGAGGCACAACCCCTTAGTGCGAGATAGGTCTCCGTGACTTCAGCAAGCACTGCCTCCAAGACCTCTTAGACCTGAGCGGGAGGCCATTCCTCGCAACCGTGATGGGCATCCTCCGCGGGCACCCATCCATGTTTACAGGCCTAGGCCAAACACTCCTCAAGAAGATTATGAGGATTATTACCAAGAAGAAGAGTGGGCTGAAATGCCCTATCAAGGCATAAGGGATGCTACCCATTTATCCATCCAAAGGCCTCAAGTTCCCCGCAACCCACAGCGGGAACAAACCAAGGAGGAGGAGATTACGTCCTCCGATGCATACAAAGTGTTGTTAGAACGCTTAGAGACTATGGAACTCAAGACTGTTGGGCCCCAAAAGCCTACCTTATGCCAACTCCGTAGTCATCCAGTGCATCCATCAGTGCCAACACCTCCATACCCCGAACATTTCAAGCTGCCCCAGTTGGCACTCTTTAAAGGGGATGAGGATGCTCAAGAGCATGTGACATGATTTTTGAGCCAATGCTTTGGTATACAAGACAATGATGCATTGCTATTGAGAACATTCATAACCACATTCGCAGGATCTGCCTCGGATTGGTTTACCCATCTACCGAAGCATAGCATCTACAACTTGGATCAACTAGTGGACGCGTTCCTAGAACGTTTTGCTTTCAATACAAAGAAAAAGGCGTCACTCGGTGATCTAGCTAGCCTCAAAAAATATGAGGAGGAGTCTATGGTAGCATATGGGAATCGAGTGGAGGACGGTGCTTTCAAAGTTGTCCTACCTCCCTCCTATGTCCGACCTAACTCAAATGTTCGCAAAGAGTTGTTTGCGATCGATCTCTGTGCTATTGCAACTGCAGCAATACGCCACTTTAGAAGAAGCTCTGGCGCAAGCTAGATGTATCGAAGAGATCAAGATACAGGATGGCAAAATTGCCAAGCCTAAGAAAAAAGAGTGGAACAAGAGCACCAAAATAGGGAATACGCAACAGAAACCCATCGCGGTCAATCAAGTTGCTATTAATGCCCCTACGCCTGCCCAAGCAACATAGCCTCCAAAGGCTAATTATCAGGCGGTGCCTCACAATAATTATGAGAAAGATAACAAAAAGCAGGATCAAAATCAGCAGCGTCGCCCCAAGCGGCAATTTACACCATACACTGAGTCTAGGGACTCCTTGTTTGACCGTTTGTCGATGGCAAACTTGATTAATCTACCAGATATTCCAACAATTGATCCTAATGCACCAAAGCCTAAGGGCTATAGAGAGGATCTTTTCTATAGATTCCACAGAAGGAAAGGGCATGACCTTAATGTCTATTGGACGTTTAAAGGTTTAGTGCAAGATCTCATTGATAATCACACATTGGTAGTGGATAACCCCATCGCACCCAACAACCAACAAATGGGTGTTTTCAAAGATCCTTTACCCACACATGATGCACAAACAAAACCTCTGCATGTCAATGAAGTGCAACAGAGTTGCCCCATGGAGGGGTATGTTGGGATGATTAGCATTGTGACAAGAAACAAGAGACACCCAGGAGTTGCCCCCACGATAGCCACTAGGGAAGTTCCATCCATGTCACAACATCAACCGAATCCTACACAGTTGCCCCCGCCTAGACCAGTGGCCACGATTCGAACTAGACTTACTCAAAGTCTACGGACCACATCGGCTAGGCTCTCCATTTATGAGCTTATTCAACAATCGGCGCCCCATCGGGAAGCTCTTATGGAGATATTAAAGGCAATTGAATTGCAACCCCACGAAGCGGATTCGTTCAACAATTTTGTGGGGCATGTCAAACAATGTACTGAACCAGTCATTACCTTCAGGGAAGATGAGCTAAAAATGGTGACTGGAGATGTAGCGGATCCACCCCTGCACGTTATTGCATGGGTCAACGGGACTCCGTACAAGTGGGTGTTGGTAGACACTGGTTCATCCAGTAACATTATTACAACCGTTGCACTGAAACATTTGAAACTGCCAGCCTCTCACATTGCACCTTCCACTTATACCCTTCGAGCATTTAATGATGCGATATGCTCGACAGTTGGCACAATTGTCCTGCCCATACAAGTGGGACAAAAGACCATTCATACGTTGTGCCACATTTTAGAAGGTGAGATGGCTTACAATATCTTGCTTGGGCGGCCTTGGATCCGGGATATGAAGTGTGTCCCTTCAATTGCTCATCAATGTCTGAAGTATACATTTGAAGGACAAGTGCACGTGGTCCCCACAGATTTGGAACCTTTTAAATATTGCAACTCAGTGCAAATCATGCCACAGTCGACCCTTCCTTCAACGCATGTGGATTTCCAGTTAAATCCATCTAAGAGGGGTCCGACTAAGCAAGAATCTCCATCACCAAATCAATCAAATTCTCAGGCGGGTTCATCTTCTTCATCCAGTCCTCCCACAACGATGCCACCTACGGTGGCCACTCCAACGGACAAAGGAAAGAAGCCCCTGGAAGCGGAACCACCTTTAGTCTCCAACATCTCTACAGAAGAGACGCCTAATAGAATGGAAGTTGAGACGCCTAGTTCACCCCACATGGAGTGGACTCAAGGAGAACTCCCATTCGCTTCTCCTCAATCGCCAACGATTATTGTTGAGATGTCTAACACGGGCATGGGGGAGTACATAGTGCGCAATGTTGTTGCAACGCCCACACTTCAGTCTATGCAAGACATGGGAAGACCTCGACTCCCCATAGGCTCCGTGGTTCCTTTAGGCTACCCACCTAATCAGACAAATTTTATTTTTGGGGGCCTGGATCATGGCGTTGAACCTTCCCGAAAAGAAGAGGAAGATGAAGATCCCTTTGTGGAAGATGTCAACTATCTGGCTAACCCAGACTTCGCATTACGATATCTTAGCCAATGCAATTGGCATGGATACGGGTTAGGCCGGTATGAACAAGGAATGCATGTTTTGTGCCAACCAAGATACCAAATGCCTTATGATAAGTCAGGAGTAGGGTTTAATCACCCTTTGCCCCTCGACATCTTGGTCAAAAACATGCAAGGCCTAGGGATAGGCAACAAGGATGGGTTGGCATCAGATCCATATGCCAATCCAAATACAACTTATACATTGGGGGATTATTTCCCATTACAAACAAATAACCTTGTTGACCTCAACAACCCTTTCCCTATGGCCGAACAAGGAGAAACCTCATGGACTCACCCACAAGGGGAAGATGGACAAGACCACGAAGGGTCTTCTGAAGATGAGTCGGAGTACGATCATTCGCACGAATATCCAATGAATGACGATCAAGATAGCTTCCTGATGATGTTCCCATTGAATGATCCCAGTGAGCATAGGCTACCTCAACAACAACAAAATCCTTTGGACATAGATGACATGTTTGAACACTTACACATAGGTCCAAGACATAGGAGGCATTTCAACTTGGCGCAGTTATAGCAATTACTGCACCCGCCACTCTAGGCATATCGAGAGCATCTTTCGCTTGGAGACCCTATCAAACCATCAGTGCCTAGGGCAGACCCTGTTTGCAGGTCCACGCATAGGGCTGATCCCTTTGTGCCAGTGCCTACAGAGCCAGATCCAAAGCACCAAGAGCATCCAGAATGTCAGAGTTGTCACATTTGCGGTAATGGAGATTACAATCATTTCATCAACATGGTCTCCATTGACTTGACCGCCCCCATCCATGATCCAGCCAATCCAACATGATTATTGCATCTAGACATAGAAGCTATTGATTGGGATCGTGCTGACACACCACCATCTCCATCAGAGTATTGGCCTTGCGGTGGGATGTTTCATTTCACTCCAGGACAGACTCAGGATGTCTTCCATGTTGAAGAGGAACTTGACGTTCCTAATGATGATCTTAATTCAGCAAACGATATCCATCTGATCCCAATTCCACACCAGTTGGAAGACGGATCCCATATGTCGGTTGAAGCAACGACTGATGTAGACATCGGCACAGATCCAATGAATCCATGGATTCTCAAGTCGGGGGTAAGTCTTTCCCCCGAAGAGCGAGCCGATTATGTTGCCCTTCTTAAGGAAAAGAAGGAGGTTTTTGCATGGTCATACAAGGATATGCCGGGACTAGACCCACAGCTAGTCACGCACAATTTAACGCTTGATCCGACAATCAAGCCAATCAAGCAAAAACTATGCAAGATGCATCCAACAGTGGCCTTAATGGTAAAATATGAGTTACAAAAGTTGTTGGATGCCCAGTTTGTCATCTGTGTGGATTATCCGCCATGGTTGTCTAACATGGTTCCTGTCAAGAAGCCCGACGGGAGGATTCGCATATGCACTGATTTTTGAGATCTTAACAAAGCGAGTCCTAAGGATGATTTTCCCTTGCCAAGCATCGACGCATTGGTAGACGCTACAGCGGGCCACGAAATGCTTTCCCTTATGGATGGTTTCTCAGGATACAATCAGATTCGTATCAATCCTGAGGACCAACTAAAAATGGCATTCACAATGCCTTGGGGGACATTTTGCTATAAGGTCATGCCTTTTGGTCTTAAAAATGCTGGAGAGCCACTTACCAACGTGCCATGATGTACATCTTTCATGATTACATGCACAAAACTTTGGAAGATTACATGGATGATTTGTTGGCCAAATCTCTTTTGCGCCCGGATCACATCGGTGACTTGAGCAAGGTCCTTGATCGCCTCATTGAGCATAAAGTCAGACTAAACCCCAAGAAGTGCATCTTTGGCGTCACCTCTGGAAAGCTCTTGGGTTTCATAGTCTCCAAACGAGGAATTGAGGTTGATCCAAACAAAGTCAAGGCAATCCTTGAAATGCGTCCCCCAACCACCATCAAGCAGCTCAAGAGTCTGCAAGGAAAGGTTGCGTCGATCAAGCGCTTCATAGCGCAGTTATCTGACAAATGCCGACCCATGAATAAATTATTGCATAAGGGGGTCACATTTCATTGGGATGACGAGTGCCGATCAGCCTTTGATGACATTAAATAGTACTTGGCTTCACCGCCAGTATTGGCACCACCTAGACCAGGAGTGTCGTTCTATTTATACATCTCAGCCACTGAGGTGGCACTGGGTGCCATGCTGTCCCAGAAAAATGAACTTCACAAAGAACAGGCTACATACTATCTTAGCCGCACCCTGGTCAGTTATGAACTTAACTATGCATATGTTGAAAAGCTCTGCTTGGCAGTGGTGTTTGCTACCAAAAAGCTACGCCACTACATGCTTAGTAATAAGACGTATGTTGTGTCTAAGGAGAATCCATTGCGATACATGATGAGTCGTACTTATCATAGTAGCCGCACGGCGAAATGGATCATGTTGTTGACGGAGTTTGACATAGAGTTCATTGGACAAAAATCTATAAAAGGTCAAGTCATCGCCGATCAACTAGCTGAGGCTCCTCTTGAAGACGATCAGCCTCTAACTTTTGAACTACCTGATGATGGGGTCTTCCATGTTTCAGAGTCGCCAGATTCTGATGAGCCTGAGTCACAGGCTGACATAACCCTATTCTTCGATGGTTCTAAATGTGAGCAAGGGGGTGGTGCGGGAATTGTATTCTTCACTCCACAAGGTGCTCCAATGCCCTTGTCATTTAAATTAGACTTCCCATGCACCAACAACAATGCAGAATACGAAGCCTTGCTCATAGGTCTTCAGACAACAATCACCATGAACATTAAATGATTGAACATCTTTGGTGATTCGCTGTTAATTGTCAATCAAGTAAAGGGGATATACCAATGTAAATGTCCAGTTTTGCGGGCCTATAAAGCCCTTGTGGACAAATTCTTGGCACAACTTGAATGGTATGACATCGAGGCACTCCCTCGATCATCAAATCATTTTGCGGATACTATGGCCTCCTTGGGGTCACTCATCCCGCAAGACCCTTCCGGTGAAATGACAACCATTCAGGTTAAAACATTATCGCAATCTACGATGGAGCGTGCAAGCTCTGATCTGACGCCAGGAATCCACATGATCCAGATTGAACCATCTCCGGATAAGTTCTCTCGAATTCGAGATTGTTTGATTCAAGCCAACTGGGGGTCCTTGTTCTCCCCGACCCCTCTTACTAGCAACACCACGTTGTTTTTACAAGTTCTTTCCTGCTCAGCTTTTGTTCGGGATAGACTTCAAGAGGGATTGGCCATTCATACTATCGAGGTTTCTGATCAGCAAGATTGGTACACACCCATTCGGGATTACCTCAAGCTAGGTAATCTCCCACTTGGATTGACACAAGCCGCGAAAAGATCATTCAAACAGAAAGCGGCAAAGCATGTCTTGTTAGGAGACATTTTGTATCATCAAAATTATGAAGGAATCCTCCTTCGTTGTTTGGACCAGCAAGAGTCCGCTTGGGCGATCACCCAAGCTCACGATGGTACATGTGGTGGCCACTTCAGCGGTATGGCCATCGCAAAGCGCATTCTTCGCATGGGTTATTATTGGCCATCTTTAGAGCGAGATTGTTGCGCATATGTGAAGAAGTGCATGAAGTGTCAGCACCATGCTAATTTGACACACGTACCTTCTCAGGCCTTGCAGCCGATTCAATCGGTTTGGCCTTTTTCATAGTGGGGCTTTGATCTAATTGGAAAGATCTCCCCTGCGTCGTCTGGTCATCACACGTTTATTTTAACGGCCATAGAGTACTTTACCAAATGGGTGGAAGCAATTCTTCTGACCACTACGACTGGATATGTCATTTTGGTATTCCATCCAAGATCCTGTCAGATAATGGGACACCATTCAAGAATAAAGATGTGCGTGCTTTGACCACAAAGTACAAGATTCAGCATAGCTTTTCAACACCCTATTATCCACAGGCAAATGGGCAAGCAGAGGCGTCAAACAAAATGCTAGTCGCCATTCTCAAAAAGATAGTTGCAGACAATCATAAAGACTGGCACATTCAGATCCCGCTTGCCCTATGGGCTTATCGCACCAGCATTCGAACGCCCACTGGGGCAACTCCATTTTTGTTGGTGTATGGCTCCGAGGCAGTCATGCCTTTTGAGTTGGAAATTCCTTCCCTGCGCATTTCAATGCAAGAGTTCATCGATGATGACACTGCGCGGTAGGCCCGGTTAGATCAACTGACGTTGCTCGACGAACGACGCGTTAATGCTCTCGAGCATTTGCGTATCTATCAAGAGCGACTTAAGAAAGCATACAACATGAAAGTCCACCTTAGGGAATTTTAGGTTGGTGACTTGGTCTTAAAAGAGAACCAACAGAATTCTAATTTGCCGTCCCATCTACGGGACAAGTTCGTGGCAAACTGGTTAGGTCCTTACATCATTGACAGTAAAATAGGACCCGGAACATACCGGCTTGCCTCTCTTGAAGGAATCAAGGAAACAGAACCCTTGAACATCATTCATTTGAGGCCATTCCACATCTAGAGAGCCATAGTCCAACAAAAAGCTCCAAGGATTACCACAATCGCTTGGTCAACCCAAAAAGCTCAAGGATTATCATAATTGCTTGGTCAACCCAAAAGCTCCAAGGATTATCATAATCGCTTGGTCAACCCAAAAGCTCCAAGGATTACCACAATCGCTTGGTCAACCCAAAAGCTCCAAGGATTATCATAATCGCTTGGTCAACCCAAAAGCTCCAAGGATTATCATAATCGCTTGGTCATCCCTAAATGCCCCAAAGGTATCTATAAACCCTTTGGTCAACACCAAAAGCTCCAAGCATTACCATAACTGCTTGGTCAACATAAATATTCAAAAATCAACAAAAACAACACAAAAATCAAAATCACAAAAACAATTGCATTTCAATTCAAAAAAAAAAAAACAATCAAAATCACAAAAACAATTGCATTTCAATTCCATGCATTCTCATAAAAATCAAAATCACAAAAACAATTGCATTCCAATTCCATGCATTCTCATAAAAATCAAAATACAAAAATATAGGTTGCATTAAGCATTGCATCCATACATTGCATACTTCGCTAGGTCATACAAGTCAAAAGCACCATAGTCTGTCATTACTTGGCAATTCCATCATTTCCACCTCAGATCCATTTTCATAAACGCATACATCCAGCATATCACCCTTTTATTTTAGCATCGTCAGTTGTCTCCTAATGTATATAGGGTTTTCGTCATTCAGATGTCTTTAAATTTCTAGCCAAAAACTGTACACAGTTAAGCAGATTTTACACGGGAAAGTTTTACTTGGATCCCACCTTGTTACGTAGCATCCCAACACAAATTAACACACATATAAAAATTCCTAAGTTGTGTGAACGAAAGATGAAACCTGCACCGTAATCCCGGTTACCATAAGCGAAACGGCTATCTTGCTTATCCCCCTGTGCGAATGACCCTAGGAATGCTGAGAGTTGGCAAAAGGACAAGCATCCTCCCTACCCAATTCCCCATGAATCCCAAGTTCTCAAAAGTTGCAAAAACATCAAAAATTTGCAAAATGTCAAAACACTAAAATTTGACATCCTACAGTGCACACATCAAAAGGCACAAACAATAGTGATTCTCGTCACTCCATATTCAAATCCCTTGCTCAAAAAAAAAAAAAAAACAAATAACACAAAAATAAACAGTGATTTTATCACTATAAAGAACAAGTATCCCAATACACTTGAAGAAAAGAAGGGAGTCGAACTTGAATCCCTGGAACTCTCAATATTTCGACAGGTCATGAGGCAAGCTTCAATACCGGTTTGGTTGATAGCCTATTGGTCATTGGTGGTAAACCTCCCGCATGACGATATATCTGTCACATTAACTTGTGTGCAGATCAATGTTTGCATGTGGATGAGCTAGCTTATGGTATCCTAGATAGCATCGCAGATTAATCTGACTAAATACAATAAAGGAGTTAGTGGAGCTAATTAGGTGATCCTCGGTACAGGTTCGGTTGAAAGCCCATCTGGCATCGGCGGTATCCCGATGAATAACACATAAACGAACTCAATTGCACACACGGGGATGTGAAATAACTTGGTTAAATTCAAGTCGGATTTAGACCTTGTTCAAAAGTCTTGCGAGATAAATGTAGAGTCTTGGCTAGTTAGTTAAAATATCTGAATCTCGGAAAAGCTTAACTACATTTTAAAAACAACTGTCACATTTTATTCCATACATCACCATCAAAATATATGCAAAATACAAAAACAAAGTTTTCACATGCAAAGTCATCCCATTAGTATCGCAAGTCAGTCAAATCTTGTACAGTCTATGGTGCATCGACACATCATCAACAACTCATCTCATTCATTCCATATGCATACATCATACAAATTAGAAACATCACATTAATAATCGCCTCTGCATACATCAAACACATACATAAAAACACACCACAACAAAAACAATAAAAACAAACACAACAAAACAACCAAACTATAAAAATGAAAAATGCCAACAAAACCACTAAAAATTGCCGGACAAAAGTGCTCTTGCACTTAACCTCTTGGCATAAGAAAACTGATGTCGGGGTTTACCTTGTCGCTATCCTACTCCCCAAGAAGGCTACCATAGCCGGACCGCTCCACGGGAAGACGGATTTTCGCCAATGTTACCCCCAAATGGCATCCCAAAATGGGTTCACACCCACCAAAAATAGGTCAAAACAATCGGAAACTGCTCGAGCATGCATCGGATAACATCTGAAGGCACCCTCACTTAAGTCATCTTGGGTCAAGCGACTCGTCGCTTTTCTCATGGCAGTCCTTCATCGATTCGTCGCTTGAGGGGGTAGTCACACTTAAGTCACCAATCAACAACAACACACCCAATCAAGGCAATGGCATGTATTCAAAGAATCATTGACAAAGACAATCACGCTTCGCTTGGGGCAGCAAACAAGCAATTATCACAAACTGATCAAACACTTGGCATTCGTGAATCATGAACACAAGGTTCCCCCGTGGATAAAAGGTTGCGCCCTTTGCCTATTCATGACTGATCAATGACCAAGCTCAAGTCACACCTCACCGAAATAGGTTAATACTTGAAATCAAGTTCCTTAGCTCGTCAAAAGCAAGGATTCAAGAATGCATGCCCTTTCCATACTTGGGGCATCAAGAGTTGGTTAGGTTACTGAGAAACCCTAATCATTAGTGCTTTGGTTATCTATTTTTGCTCAGCACTGCACCATGTGCAGCGCTTCCCAAAAAGGGGCATCTGTAGACACCAAAATAGCACCAATCCGATTATGTGACAACAAGCACTGATCGCACTAACACACACAGCCCCCAGGGCAGCCCCCAGAGGTTAAACAGTGGTTCTAACCACTCACACAGTAGTTTTGCAAGTCAGGGATCAATTTGGCACCTTTTAGACACTTTATTGCTTATTCGTCCCACCCAGGGACGAGTGCGGATTTGTACTCGTCCTACCCAGGGACGAGTGCGGATTGATACTCGTCTCACCCAGAGACGATTACCAGCGCTCGCTTCGGGGTGGGACGAATGCCAGGTTTGACCGACAAAAAGTCAGATCTCGACGCATGACAACTCAGAACTGCCACTTAGCTTTTCCTGCATGGCATAGGAGTGCGAGTGAGTTCTTTTGACAACTCATATCTGCCAATTGACTCTCCCTTCACTGCATGGGAATGAGAGTGAGCTTTTTAGGACAACTCAGATTTGCCACTTAGCTATCCCTTCATTGCATGGGAGTGCAAGTGAGCTTTTCTAAAACATACAAAGACATGCACAGAGGCAGTTAAGAAGCCCTTGATCAAGAAGAAGTCTTCTCTTCACAAAAAGCATTCATGCAAAGAAACACTTTTGCATGTTAATTCAAAGAGACCCCTTGGGTCTATAAAATGGTGAGTTTCCTCACCCAAAAGGTATATAGAGAAGGAGCATTTTGAGCGACGAAGTGCTGCTAATTCATTTACTTGCGATTTGTGTTTTCAACATCCATAATCTCTTAATCGAAAGAGAGGTTATTGGGTGACTTTTGAAGGCACGAATCAAGAACCAACACCGATTTTTCTGACCACAATATCCTACCAATTTGCCGACAACACATCACATCAGGTTTCGGACCCATCCTAAGCGGATTGGTGTCGAAGCAAAGTTTCACCCGCGGGTGGTTTGCCTTCGGGCACCCCCGCTTTATTGCTTTTATTTATTTTGTAGTATTTAGCTAGTTTCATGTTTATGCTTTTGTCAAGTTTTCAGTTTATTTAGATTCATTTTAACCATCGTTAGATTTATCTTTTATTTTTCATACACAGGTGCTACTGATTCTTTGTTTGTTTCTTTGAACGCAGATTTGCAGCATTGGAGGAGCAGCGAGGAATCTACCTTTACCAACGCAAGCGACGACAACGTTTTGGTTCGCCCATCTTATATGTGGGCACGCGGAAGAAGGAATTCTGAAACAAGTTGTAAAAGACCAACATTTAACGCTCCTATCCCCTAAAAAGGAAGGAGACGCATTGTAACACAAATTTGAAAAGCATATCAATAAAAGGGCCGATTTTTATATTGCTTTAATATCTTGTGTTCATGTTCTTTCTTTTTACGCATTTTTCAATAACATAGGGTTTAAGCGTTATTTTAGTTTCATTTACATTGCATTTTTAGTTTATCCTTTTTTGTTTCCGGAATCTCGTGCTTTCAAAAATATTCTTGGAAATATTTTTGGTGTTTTATGTTTTTGTAAGACAAAAGATGCATGGAAATATTTTTGGTGTTTTGTGTTTTATATGACAAAAGATTCATGGAAATGTTTTTTTTTTTAATGTTTTTGTAAGACAAAAGATGCATGGAAATGTTTTTGGTGTTTGATATTTTTGAAATGGAAATAAATCACAATATATTTTTATGATTTTTTGATTGATTTTTTTTTTGACCAAGGGAATTTGAGTACCTTTGGAGCATTTTGTATTGATTTTTCCAAAGGGGTTTATGCCTTTGGGCCTTTTTGAATTGTGTTAATGATAATTTTCCTTATGGTAATCTACTCCTCCTACCAGATTGTATGGATAGCCAATCACTACAATCGCTAGGGTGCTAGAGTAAATTACTAGATACAAGGATCACTTAAGGCTGAATGAAAGAAGGAAATGCACATCTCTATCCCATGGAGCAGTCCAGCTGTATGCTTTTTTTAGGGAGTTGAGATTATAGCATCTTGATTTTTGAAAGCCTTGTTGAGATTGAATTTGACCAAAGAAATTGGGTTACCTTTGGAGATTTATTGTATTGATTTGAACAAAGGGGTAGGTCCCTTTGGAGCCTTTTGAATTGAATTGACCAAAGGAGTTTGTTTAACTTGGAGCTTTTTGAGTTTAAATGTGACCAAAGGAGGTTGATGATGAGCACCAAAAATGCTCATTTTATATACAATTTTAAGGGGCATCATTATTGGTTTAATTAATATTAGAGATGGATTTTTATATAGCTTATGCATATAATTGATATAAAATCCAGTATTATGCTTGACTGATGTTTTTAGTGGAAGTTGTGTATAAATGCAATTTTTGCTACTAATCTAGTGTTTTCAAATCTATATCCCACTTGGACTTGGCATTGTGCAAGAAGGTACATTGATCCCATACATTTGGAGGTGCCTTGATGTACAAGTAGGCACCTTGGTCTACAAGTAGGTGCCTTACTCTACAGGTAGATGCCTTACTCTACATGCAGTCACCTTACTCTATAGGGAGGCATATTACTCTACAGGTAGACACCTTACTCTATAGGTAGGTGCCTCACTCTACAGGTAGGCACCTTACTCTATAGGTAGGTGCCTTACTCTATAGGTAGGTGCCTTACTCTACAAGAAGGTGCCTTGATGCCATACATTGGAGGTACCTTGATCTGACCAAGTCAATAGGAAGGCACCTTGATCTGACCAAGTCAACAAGAAGGCACCTTGATGAAGAAGTAGGCACCTACTTATGGCACCTTGATGAAGAAGTAGACACCTACCTGTGACACCTTGATGAACAAGTAGGCACCTACTTGTGGCACCTTGATGAAGAGGTAGGCATCTACTTGAGGCACCTTGATGAAGAAGTAGGTACCTACTTGTGGTGCCTTGATTAAGAAGTAGGCACCTACTTGTAGTGCCTTGATGAAGGAGTAGGTGTCTTGCTCCCACCTTGCTCTCATTGATAAGATGCACCAAGTAAAATTTGACTAGTTGACCAATGGGCTAAGGAGGTTGTTGCACATGAAGACAAAGGATAAATTTCTAATCATGCATTATTATTAAAATAAAATAAAATAATTATTATTAATTGATTGGCTAGTTGACCTTGTAAAGCTCTTAAAGCATTATTTTTAGGATGCATTAATTTAGGATTTATTTGTTACGTACACCTAAGGATTATTATATTTATCCTTTTGGTGAATGGACATAATTTCAATAATATAATAATACCTGTGTATGAACCGACTATAACTAATCATGTTATGTGATTAAAAATAGATTGATTTGTTATTGTAACAAGATCTGGCTACGCTTTTATATAAATATGTAGGCCAGATGAATGAAGGCAATGAAAAATTACACAAAAGTTATTTTATTTTATTTTCTGTATAATTTCTTAAGAGTGCAAATACTCTTAGTTGCTTAAAGCAACTATTATGTGATTAACCGGGTAGACTATCTATAGGAGCCTAGGCCCACTCCCTATAGTAGTCCTCCCCTATTTTATTTATGTTATTTGTTTTTAGTAGATTATATTTACTACTTTATTTCATGTTTTATTTTAATTCAGTTATGTGTGTTTATTTTCCTACACTTTATTTTTGTTAGCGTATGTCTATTTGTTACATTATTAGGAGGTGGCGTATCTATTCTGTTTGAACTGCCGCCTAATAAGGGCTTGGTCCATTTGGTTAGTTCCATTTGTTATGGACTAATCTGGGCATTTATTGTACTATTTAATTATCATTTGATTAATGAAATGTTGCTGAGTTATCTGACATGGTATCAGAGCCTATGTGGCTCACGACTCATTTGAAGTCGAAGAGCAGTTAGTGGCGATTTGAATCCCAAAGAAACCAAAGGCACACAGAGAAGACCTGAAGGATTGAACCAACATTTTTTTGGCTTCACCATTCAAATTGTGTTTGCAATTACTATTGCAGCCCAGTGCATAGCTGAGACATTTTTTTTGTGAACAAAGCCAATTGCTCGATCGAACATTAGTTGTGCTGGGAAATCGCACGTAGTGGTGATATACAAATGGTTGTCGCTGGTAATCACCTTGTATCAGCCTAAAAAAAAACGTGTCAAATTGCATTTGGAGGAGGCACATTCAATTTTTGCATTGTAGCCTTATTTTTTAGATGTTTGTTTGTAGGCACCTGGTGGAGGCAGCCCCACCCAGCGGAGTGCCACCATGCATGTGTTGTCGAGGACCATGCCATAGAAGCGGAGAACCACCTACCACCAAAGAGGCACGTCGTTCGAGTGGAGGTTCAAGGCGTGACAAAAATACAATAGGAGCAATTTAAAATACTCGAACTGGTTCAAGGTCCGAGTGGAGGTCAGAGAGAAGCACACCGTCCGAAGAGGAGTGCCACCGCTCGACAGTGGCAGTGCGAGGTTTTTTGGATAGATCTTGCTCGGGTAGCCGATGGAGAAACCGCTCACAAACCAACGCCGTCGAGGAGCGAAAATTCTGCCAAGGTGGATGAGAAGTGGCGCCATCACTCGTTGGCAGTCAATCGGGGCTACCCAATTGTTAAATAGGAGGTTGTCTCCTATTTTTATCATCGGCCATCATAGCCGGTGTGGTAGGCCACCGCCCGCAAGAAGCTGTCGCCCGATAGGTCGGGGGTTCAAACCCCACTGGCCTCTCTTTTTTGCTCAAAGGAGCATTTCAAGGTATAATATTAAAAAAAAAAATTGCTTATATTTATTTTTAATGGTTAATTTTTTTTAATTAAAAATCAATTTCTTATTTTTTTTATAAATTTGTTAAGAAGTTGATTTTTAGTTAAATTTAAATTTTATCATTAACATTAAATATTTTGCTTTCAAAATTAAATTTTTTAAATACCTTTGGAGCAATCAAAGAGGCATAAAATCATCAAACCTCAAAACCTGTTTTTTAGGCTTCATAAACAACAAACTTCTTTTGTTTGAAGTACTTCACATAGGGGGGATTTTTTTGATGACATTTTTGTGCTAATCTGCCTAAGAGGCAAATATTGTAATTTTTTACAAACCAGTAAAAAATCCTTCTGGAGCGCCCATTTTGCGCTTCTAGAAATTTTTTTACAAACCAATAAAAAAAGCCTTCTGGAGGCATGCCAGGGGCACTGCCCCTTGGAACCCCGTACAGGGGAGATATATAATTTTGCAAAACCAAAGGGGGAAGACTTATAAGGGTGCATTTTCGGCAGTGACCGACACCTTAGTCAAATTATTTTGCAAAATTTTATTGTAAAAGGTGCATTTTCGGCAGAGACCGACACCTTAAGAATGGGTAGATCAAAGAAGAAAACTATCCCAAAACAAATTGATGATGTTGCAAAATTAGTTAAAGGTCCTTACTTTCCACCAGAGATGGAAGGAATGGATTTTTATGAGGATGAAAAATATTCTACATTACGCAGTGGTGTAAAATCCATTCTCAAAGATTCTGAAGATCTTCAAAAAATGGTGCTCAAGTTTCTATTGGCGTTCTACGGGGCATATACCTGGTATTTGTTGCGCTTGACCATGCCCAACATAAATTGGAAATAAATGAGGAAAGCGAGGTCCTAAAGGTGAATGCTTGTTGTGACACGAGTGACATTCAACCCATTATGGCACATGCTTGTTATGATACAGGCGACCTCATACCTTCTATGGTAGATATCAGTTGTAGCATAGGTGATCTTATTTCAGTAGCAGATTTTGCTAGTGACACTTGTGACTTAAAAACTAAACCTCCTCAAATAGAGCTCCATAATCTCATCAATAATGACAAATGCAATATTGTTAAAAGCATTGATGAAGATGATGAAATTGGGTGTTTTGAAAAACACACCAAAGGATTTGGTTCCAAAATGATGAAGAAAATGGGATTCAATGGTGAGAGATTAGGTAAACATGAGCAAGGCATTAAAACTCCAATAATGCCAAATGTCAGGGCAAAGAATGAAGGCCTTGGCTATACTGGACAAGCAAGTGCCAGTAATACTATGTTTGTAAATCCTACATCTCCTAAAAAGCATTGTTGCAGTCACTGTGGAAAGGCAGGACATGTTGCAGCTAAGTGTTGGAGATTACATCCTTGTGATTCTTGTGGATGTACGAATCACTCTTCTTCAAGATGTTGGTACAAAGTGAAAATAACCAACAAGGTTCATATTGATTGTGGATGGACAGATCTCACACAATGGACCATGATGAAAGAAATGTTGTATGGCTTCTATCAAAAAGGTAAAACCTATGGTAGACCCCGAGGCAAATCCCATGACATACTGAGTGAAAGTCCCAGAGATAATGACCCATAGACAGACCTAAAGATAGACCCAGTGACAAAGTTCCAAAGGCAGATCTACAGGCAGATCCAGAGGCACTGATCCTGAGTCAAATTCATAGGCAGATCCAGAGATAGACCTAGAGGTACAATTCTAGAGGTATGCTTAGATCTAGATCCAGAGCCATGAGCTAGAGCTAGAGCCGAAGACAAAGCATGAGCCACCATTATTTCATTTCTCTTCTTCTTCTTCACTGTATTGGGGTAGTTATATACTTTACCCAAATATGTTGTATGGGGGGATGATAGTGTAGCTAGTAGTTATATTATTACCCAAATAATGTAATAAGGGGGGATGTTAGCATATGTCTATTTATTACATTATTAGGAGGTAGTGTATCTATTCTATTTGAACTGCCGCCTAATAAGGTCTTAGTCTATTTGGTTAGTTTCGTTTGTTACAGACTAATTTAGGCATTTATTGTACTATTTAATTATCATTTGATTAATGAAATGTTGCTGAGTTATCTGACAATTTTCAGCATTTCATTTCTAGCATTGTAGTTTATAATTTATTTTTCTACACTTCGTTTCATTTGGTTTGGTTTAAATAAAAATGCATAATCATTCCCCACCAAATTAAATAGGTATAGAAGGATTCATTCCACCATACTGTAGGCATATACTATGCATGACACTTGTAATTTTACGGACTTACCGGATTGATAATTTATGGTAAAATAAATGATTGTTTTCTAAACATAATTTTTGCTCACCATTTTGGCATCGTTGTCGGGGAGTGTCAAAACTATAGTGTTAAGATCCACAGGTCAGTTAAACAATCCATTTAAAATTACCTGTATATATTCTACCTAAGAAGCGTGAGTCCACCAAGGGCCTTTTTATAGGGCCAAAATAGTTGCCAAAATAGTCAAAGCCAAATCCCATAGGCAATGGTTTAAATTTACCAGCTTCTTAGGTAAATACGAGAATGAACCTGATGTACCATATTAAGTGTAGAAGTAGAATAAATTTGTGTTGTTGAAAAATTAGAAAATCAAGAAATGAAGGATTTCCATCATATTTTGAATGGTTTCAAGAGATCAAAGAAATAACACAACCCAGGTCTGATATAGTTGAAAATATTTAGGGATGTATTTTTATACAGAAACCATTGGAGAATTATGCCTCCAGAAGCTTAGTTTTAACTATTAAAAAAAAATATTTTTACAGGATTGACACTTTGCAACATATTGGTAAATTCTTTTAATGATAACATCAGTAACAGGAAAAATGATAGAGCAGAATTAAAAAAAAAAATCTTGTTATGGAGTATGCTCTTCACTTGTGCTTAAGGTGACCTGGTGAATCAGAAACTAGCACGTATTTTTAAAATACTTCTATGCCATGTTTTCTCCAAATTTCCAATCACGAGATAGTCATTTTCTAGCCTACACATTTTACCATTACATTGAAAGAGTTTGGTTTTGAGGCCATGAAGGAAAATACTCTTCTCATGCTACAACATATCAAACTAGTTGATAAATAAGGAGATGATTTTTAGAAGACTAGTTCAGATGTAGGCATGGGGGGGGACACCACCTTCATAATTGCCACCAATAACACAATAAATATTGTTTATAGTATTCATGAAAAAAAAAAATCTCTTCTACTAAAAAGGCTCCAAGTTAACATGCAAATCAAAAATAGATCTTTATTTTCTGCTACCTATTGGAGGAGAGTATCCTCTTTCCCTAGGACCAACTTGGTCTAGAATGGGAATGAGAAATATCCAATAGGTAGCTAAAATAGCAGGGGAGGAGCCTAAAAGTAATTAGATGTCAAATATTTGCAAGAAGACCACATGGTGCCTGAGCATGATAAATCATATGAATGGAGCTCGTAGTGGCTAGAAATAATAGCACATACATCTCAAAGATGTGTCTCATAAAAATGTCACACCTGAACACCCGACACATGCTACGGATGATGATGGGTAGATTTATTTTATTTTCACCCACACTCCAGGAAACAGACCAGAGGATCATAGTGTAGGTGGAATCCAGCTTTATAGTTTATCTGTAGAGGAAATTCCCATCGAATTTGACCAAGAATCATGTTGATGAAGAAACATGTAGATGGATTTTTTTGGCACAACCTGCGAAGGAAATAATTTAGAATGGGAGATCATTTTTATTTGTACACGTGTATTTGGGCTATATAAAGTCTAATAAATCAAAAAAATGGTGACATGTTCAAGAGCACACGATGAGAAAATAATGATGCACAAAATTTAATCCTTGTGATGCATTTGAAGATTTCAATGCTCTTAAGATAATCCAAAGTAGGATTAAAATATTTTTTATGTGTTGTTGATGAGGAGCTTGGTGTTTCAAATGTTTGAAGCTATTGGTTGTCATAAATCCTCTAATAGTGGTATATGGGATGCAAAATTTTTGCACACTAGGCTGCATAGTTACCTGGATGGACCCTTCAAAGATATCAATTACGGCCTATGTGGCCTCCACTTTTTAATGCATAGTGCCAATATTACATTTTTTTATGACAACATTTCATTCTATTAAAATATGTGGGAAAATAAAATACAAAGAAGACAAAATATCACTATGGTGGAGGAGAATGCCAACTTTGCAAAGAGATGGTGAGGATTTGAAATCATGGAGAAGTTTGCTATCATAGTGAAAAGAGTTCATTATTTCTCACAAATAGTTTGGTGGAGAAGATGTTCTAGTACACAACACATTCAGCCAAATTCCCAGGATGGATAATTGACAATATTCTAGTTTGGCCACCTAATTTTAAAGTCACCAGCTCCAATTGTTACAGTTGAATTTCTATTCCATGATGAAGATGATGCAAAAAAAATAGTTAGAATTTTATTTTAATGCTTTTAGTTTATATTTTTCTTTTATGTTTTGCAGGACAACATGAAGTGCGATATAGATGAATAAGGAGATGTCAGTGAAGATTTTGTGAAGTGAGATTTATACGTGGAGTGACATTGGCATGGGGGAGACCCCATACCATACCAATAGAACAAAAAATGAATTAGTGATGAGGTACCTTGATGCCTTGATCAAGGATGCCTTGATCCACAAGTAGGCACCTTGGTCAAGGGCACCTACCTCCACAAGTAGGCACCTTGGTCAAAGATGCCTACCTCCACAAGTAGGTGCCTTGGTCAAAGGTGCCTACCTCCACAAGTAGGTGCCTTGGTCAAGGATGCCTACCTCCACAAGTAGGTGCCTTGGATGCCTACCTCCACAAGTAGGCACCTTGGGTTCCTACCTCCATAATTAGGTGCATTTTTTAATGGCATCTACCTCCACAAGTAGGTGCCTTGGATACCTACCTCCTCAAGTATGTGCCTTAGTCAAGGGTGCCTACCTCCACAAGTAGGCATCTTGGATGCCTACCTCTACAAGTAAACACCTTGGTCAAGGGTGACTACCTCCATAAGTAGGCACCTTGGGAGCCTACCTCCACAAGTAGGCACCTTGGTCAAGGGTGCCTACCTCCACAAGTAGGCACCTTGGTCAAGGGCACCTACCTCCACAAGTAGGCACCTTGGTCAAGGGTGCCTACCTCCATAAGTAGGCACCTTGGGCATCTACCTCCACAAGTAGGCACTTTTGTCAAGGGTACCTAACTCCAAAAGTAGACACACTAGGTGCCTACCTCCATAAGTAGGCACCTTGTTCAAGGGTGCCTACCTCCACAAGTAGGTTCCTAGGTTAGGGGCGCCTACTTCCACAAGTAAGCACCTTGTTCAAGTGTGCCTACTTCTACAAGTAGGAACTTTGGTCAAGGACACCTACTTCCACAAGTAGGAACCTATATGCCATACATTTTAGAGGTACCTTGATTTATTTTTAGCACTTGTATGGTACGATGGCATAGAGAATAAAATAAAAACTACATGGAACCTATCTTGCTTAACATAAAATTTCTTTTTATTTTTGATTTTATAGGTACAATGCCCACATGCAAGCTACATGCATCCTAAGAGCCAGGGCCTAACATGCACGAATTGCACCAAACTATATTTTACTACTTTCTAGTTTACAGTGTAATTTACAGTGACAACGCTTTCATGCAAGCTGAAGGCATCCTAAGATCTAGGGCCTAACAGGCATGGATTACGTTTAACTACATTTTACTTTTATTTTATTTTATTTTGCAAGTGAAATGGCTTGATTGTATGAAAAATAGGTATCTTGGAATATAAGGCCTAAATTGGCTCAACATCCATGAACTTGCACATTTTTAGGAGGTAGAAATTTGACTATTTTCATCCGAAGGAGATAGTCCCCATCTGAGCATGGACGTGGGCATTAATTCCTCACAAAGGAAAAGATACCCATATTTGTGCTTGGACGAAGTAGATGCTGATGTAGCATGATAAAAGTTTTGGAGGGCCTGATCAACTCTGCAACAGTAGAAACATCAGTGATTTTTGAATTTTCAATAGTAAGAAGGCACCTTGATGCATAAGAAAGTACCTTGATCTCATGGGTTTTTGGGTGCCTTGATGCTCAAGAAGGTGCCTTGATCTCATGTATTTTTGGGTGCCTTGATGCTCATCGATAGAGATGCTTAAATTTTGTGAGAAGTCATAAAAAAATGAATAAGTGATGAGGTGCCTTGATGTCATACATCAAGGGCAGCTTGATCAAAAAAAAAATCCTTGTGGAGAATATAATGGCTAGGAAAGAAATAAGTGCTAAAAAAAGCTATAGGTATTCCTTGATAAGAGAGATGCAGACCCACTTTACACCCATAAGTGCTCAAAATTCTTCTCCCTAGGATGGGGGTGCTTTTTTTTTAGTGTGGGACCTGATGTTCAGAGGGCTCTAGACCTGTTGCACAATGGGACCTGTTACTAGCAATGAGGACATCACTAACTTAAGCAGAGGAGGATATGGGTGAACCTGAATCTCCTACAAATACAAATATTCTATTGATAAGACTACCAGTTAAAATGTAAATAAAAAACAAAGTTCTATTTTTTGCTATTTGTTTGAAAAGAGTATCCTCTTTCCCTAGGACCAACTTGCTCCAGAAGGGAAATGAAAAGTCTCCAACTAGTAAAAAAAAAGAAATAGAGTAGGATTGTGCGCTAGTGTCCATATTTGATGGTAGCATGCTCACCCTCAAATGGAGAACTGTCATTGCATGATAACACCAATAGAAGAGGGCTCAGGTTGAAGCTTAAAAAAATAGTGGTAAATTATGGCTGCGATGCTAGACTTGTTAGACTCCACACCTACAGAAAGAATGCCTCAATGGGTAAAATTGAATACAATGTAGCCATATGTGCAACAATTTTTCCTGCCTATTTTCATTAAGGATATGACACTTACTTTCATAAAAAATAATTTCCCTATTTTCTATAAAAGGCAGTGCATGACCAATGCAGAATAACTAGACCTCGTCATTATTTGCTTGAGGATAATACCATAGAAATAATTCCATGGTTTATCTATTATTATATATTAGCAATACAGATGGACACACAATTTTATATTTTTTATTTTTCCTTTTCGAAGCTGCGTAGAAAAGATCCATCGATGGAAATTCAAAATTGCATCATTTTTCCAGATTTTCATGCTCATGAAAAATGACATCTTCATTGATTATTGAGGGTCATTGAGATGAAAACTAGTTTAGTTTATACTTTGTTTTGAGTTGAGTAAATTGGTTATGGTGGTGGGATCCATGTAGTTGTAGTAAGAATTCAAACGAACCATAGACATCATTGCATAAACACTACCATCATAGTTTTTAGTATATGCACTACTGGCTATGTTTTGGGTGAGCATTGTGAGTTTGACTCCTGGAGGAGAAAGAGATCTTATGATTTTCTATGGTGGCTATGATTTGGTTGTTTACCCATAGTTTAATGGTTGATCATGATGTGTTCAATTTATTGGCTTCACGGTTGGAGCAACAACACTTAGAGGAAGAACAACAACAATGATTAGTGGTGTGGATGATGAAGGCACCTAGAAAAAAAATAATAAAATAAAATTCTCCAAGATGCACCAACAATCTCATTTTTTGGTACACCATGATTACAGGCAGCATGAAGAAGTTTTCACATCATCAGCATTATACATATCATGTTCTGCGAAATTCACCCAGGTATGAACTGAATTTTTCGTTAATTGTGTGTAAAGTTATTTTAAAAATCACTTCTATGTTAATAATAGTAGATGCCTCCATAATTTTTTAAAATATTCCATTCAAGCACATGATATGCCTCGAATATAAGAAAAAAATTTATTATCCTAGAATAATTAAAAAAAAAGACTACGGCATTTGCATGAGTAGATTTGGCATTGTTTCATTGTTGCATCATGACAATGGTGGCCAACTTGTGCGAATACATGTAGATGATGCTACTTCATCCCAAAAAGAAGGTTCTAGAGATGGGTCAAATACGTTTTATATGTGGGTAAAAGTAGCAGCAAGTGACCACACTCATTTTAAAATTTGGTCTCACTAAATTTGATCATTGTGCAAAACAGGAACATCCGACCCTATGATAGCTACATGAAGGTTTGGATGGGCAATTACATGATAGCATTTATCAAAATCAGTGTAGTGGTATTTTGGTTTGAACAGTTTGGTAATGATATAACTATTTTCCTGCAGTGATCAATCATGACGTGTTTCTAACTTCTACTAGTGTAGTAGTGCATAATGAAGAAAAATAGAGATGTTGAAGGCAGTTAAAAAAAATAATAATAATAATAATTATTCTAGGGGGCTGTTGTCATGAGGACGTGATAATATTTAGACATGGGGGGATGATGAGCACCAGAAATGCTCATTTTATATACACTTTTAAGGGGTATCATTATGGGTTTAATTAACATTAGAGATCTATTTTTATATAAATTATGAATATAATTGATATAAAATCCAGTATTATGCTTGACTGGTGTTTCTAGTGGAAACTATGTATAAATGCAAGTTTTACTATTAATCTAGAATTTTCCAGTCTACATCCCAATTGGACCTAGCATTCTGCAAGAATATGCCTTTATCCCATACATTTGGAGGTGCCTTGATGTACAAGTAGGCACCTTACTCTACAAGGAGGTGCCTTACTCTACAGGTAGGCTCCTTACTCTACAAGTAGGCACCTCACTCTATAGGTAGGTGCCTCACTCTATAGGCAAGCACCTTAATCTACAGGTAGGTGCCTTACTCTACAGGTAGGCACCTTACTCTATAGGTATGCACCTTACTCTACAAGAAGGCATCTTGATGCCATACATTGGAGGCACCTTGATCTGACCAAGTCAATAGGAAGGTGCCTTGATCTGACCAAGTCAACAGGAAGGCACCTTGATGAAGAAGTAGGTGTCTACTTGTTGTGCTTTTATGAAGAAGTAGGCACATACTTGTTGTGCCTTGATGAAGTAGGTGCCTATATGTGGCGCCTTGATGAAGAGGTAGGCACCTATTTGAGGCACCTTTATGAAGAAGTAGGCACCTACTTGTGGTGCCTTGATGAAGAAGTAGGTGCCTACTTGTGGCGCCTTGATGAGGGAGTAGGCACCTTGCTCCCACCTTGCTCTCATTGAGAAGATGCACCAAGTCAACTTTGATCGGTTGACCAATGGGCTAAGGAGGTTGTTGCACATGAAGACAAAGGAGAAATATTCTAATCATGCATTATTATTAAAATAGAATAAAACACTTATTATTAATCGATTGGTCGGTTGACCTTGTAAAAATCTTAAAGCATTATTTTTAGGATGCATTAATTTAGGATTTGTTTGTTACATACACCTAAGGATTATTATATTTATCCTTCTGGTGAACAAACATACTTTCAATAGTATAATAATACCTATGTATGAATCGATTGTAACTAATCACG
This sequence comes from Wollemia nobilis, assembly GCA_028583015.1. NCBI lineage: Eukaryota > Viridiplantae > Streptophyta > Pinopsida > Araucariales > Araucariaceae > Wollemia > Wollemia nobilis. The sequence goes on along the minus strand of JAQPPZ010017079.1, from coordinate 4,501,904 downwards.
TTATGTGATTAAAAATAGATTGATTTGTTATTGTAACAATATCTGGCTGCGCTTTATATAAATATGTAGGCTAGATGAATGAAGGCAATGAAAAATTACACAAAAGTTATTTTATTTTATTTTTTGTATAATTTATTAAGAGTGCAAATACTCTTAGTTGCTTAAAGTAATTGTTATGTGATTAACCGAGAGGACTATCTATGGGAGTCTAAGACCACTCCATGTAGTAGTCCTCCCCCATTTTATTTTTGTTATTTTTTTTTAGTAGATTAGATTTAATACTTTATTTCCTACTTTATTTTAATTTAGTTGTGTGTGTTTATTTCCTGCACTTTATTTTCAGCAATTCATTTCCAGCATTTTAGTTTATAATTTTTTTTGAACTTCATTTCATTTGGTTTGGTTGAAATCAAAATGCACAAATATTCCCCACCAAATTAAATAGGTATAGAAGGATTCATTCCCCCACACTACAGGCATATATTGTGTGTGACACTCGTAAGTTTACGAACTTACCGAATTAATAATTTATGGTAAAAAAAATTATTGTTTTCTAAACATAATTTTTGCTCACCTGTTGATTCCTTTGGAGCTTTTTGACCAAAGGGGTTGATTCCTTTGGAGCATTTTGAATTGAAATGTGACCAAAGGAGTTTGATTCCTTTGGAGATTTTTTGAATTGGATTGACCAAAGGGGTTGATTCCTTTGGAGCATTTTGAATTGAATGTGACCAAAGGGGTTGATTCCTTTGGAGCCTTTTGAATTGAATGTGACCAAAGGGGTTGATTCCTTTGGAGCCTTTTTGAATTGAATGTGACCAAAGGGGTTGATTCCTTTGGAGCATTTTTTTTTCAATTGAATGTGACCAAAGGGGATTCTTGCCCTCCCCTAGTTGGTGTTTTTGTGATTATTTATGTATATGTGTAATGATTGATTGTTTAGATTTTTTTGTACATGTTATGAAATGAATGTCTTATGAATGAATGCAAATGAATGAATGGTGTTGCTTTATTAATCATTGTTCAAAGAGATTTTGAACCATTTAAATGAATGGTGTTGCTTTATTGATTATTGTTCGAAGAGGTTTTGAACCATTTGAATGAATGGTGTTGCTTTTTTTATCGTTGTTCAAAGAGGTTTTGAACCATTTGAATGAATGGTCTTGCTTTATTGATTGTTGTTCAAAGAGTTTTTGAACCATTATTTAGAAAACTTTACCTTTATTTCTTAATCATGGGCACCAATATGATACTGTTGGTATGACCACATGGATGAAATGGATTATGATATTTATGACTATGTGATGGGAGTATGGAATGGAGGCTTGCTTATACTTTTCTTGTCCTTAGGGATAAATGATCTAGTTTTGTTTTGCAAAGACTCAAACATCCTAGGGATCTCAAATAGACTCATCTTATGATCTCACAAATATTCATGATGCTAAGGTTATCATAGTGTTTTCAAATTTCTCAAGGAACAACCGTGTGTGCAATGATTGTTTATTTCACATAATGAGCTAGGTTAAACTAATCAATTGTAACTTATGCCAATTATTGATCTCATCCTAGAGCGACAATAAGTCTATACAAAATAAGGTCGCTAATGTGACAGACATGGCACCATGTGTAAGGATACCCCATTACCAGATGTTATTCATTCAACCCATTGTTGTAATAAGGATCACCGCATGATTTTTGAGACATTAAGAGTTCTATGGATTCAAGATCCTTTCCCTTCATTTATTGCATTAATTTTTGTGGATATGATTTTTTTTTGAGTTTGCTCATTTTTGTAATGGAGCACATGCATTTTTATTGCTTTTTGGAAACTTGCTCATTTTGAGAGAGAGCAAGGGGAATTTTATTGCTTTGGGATGCTTTTGGGATACTTGATCATTTTTGTAAGGGGAATTTTATTGCTTTTGTAATATTTTTGGGATACTTGTTCGCTTTGAGGAAGAGCAAGGTATTTTTTTTTTTTTTTGAAGGGTGAAGTGGGAGCTTTTCCTTTTGTCAAATTTGTAGCATTATAGACCATGCACATAATTGGATGAATAGGGTGAACATTTAACTTATGGCAATAACAACTTTTTACTTTGTTATTCCCAAGGTTCACAATTTTTTTAAGTATTTTTGTGTGTGATCCAAGAGGAAACTTGATTGACTAGGAATAACCTATTGTATCTAAATATTGTTCGATGTTCAATGGAGGTTGCTTAAGACACTAGTGGTGGCTGAGTGATTAAAAATATTAGGATTTTACTTAGGAAGCAATGTATTATTATGACTGATGGTTTTGGTGATATTCGATGTGAGGTGCCCCTGATTAAGGCAACAAGACATAGTGCACTATCAATTATTCATGACTTTAATGAATACAAATGGTATGGTTGTGCAAATGTGATGAAAGTGGAACTTGTGAATGCAATGGAAGTGGGATTGTGATAAAATTTAATAAAAATACAATGTGTATAAAAATATTTTTGTGTTTTATATTTATTTATTTTTGTATTTGGGGTTTTATGAGCTGAAATGTGACCAAAGGGGTTTGGTTCTTTTATAGATTTTTGAATTACATGTGACAAAAATAGTATTCATTCCTTTGGAGCTTTTTGAATTGATTTGACCAAAGGGATACCCCTTTGGAGCATTTTTTATTGATTTTACCAAAGGGGTGTCCCCTTTGGAGCCTTTTTATTTGAATTGACCAAAGGGGTTTGGTTCCTTTGGAGCCTTTTGATTTGATTTGACCAAAGGGGTGTCCCATTTGGAGAATTTTGATTTGAATTAACTAAAATGGTGTCTTCTTTGGATCCTTTTTGATTTATTTGACCAAAGGGGTGTCCTTTTTGGAGCATTTTTGATTGATTTGACCAAAGGGGTGTCCCCTTTGGAGCGTTTTGAATTGAATTGACCAAAGGGGTGTACCCCCTTGTAGATTTTTGAAATGGAATTTGACTAAAGGGGTTAGGTTCCTTTGGAGCCTTTTTTATTGATTTGACCAAAGGGGTGTCCCCTTTGGAGCGTTTTTGATTGATTTAATCAAAGGGGTGTCCCTTTTGGAGCCTTTTGAATTGAATTGACCAAAAATATTTGGTTCCTTTGGATATTTTTGAATTGATTTGACCAAAGGGATACCCCCTTTGGAGCATTTTTTATTGATTTGACCAAAGGAGTGTCCCCTTTGGAGCCTTTTGGATTGAATTGACCAAAGGGATTTGTTCCTTTGGAGCCTTTTGGATTGAATTGACCAAAGAGATACTCCTTTGGAGCATTTTTGATTGAATTGACCAAAGGGGTGTCCCCTTTGGAGCCTTTTGGATTGAAATTACCAAAGGGGTTTGGTTCCTTTGGAGACTTTTTTATTTGAGTTGACCAAAGAGATTTGGTTTATTTGGAGCCTTTTGATTTGATTTGACCAAAGAGATACCCCCTTTGGAGTATTTTTGATTGATTTGAACAAAGGGTACCCCCTTTGGAGTGTTTTTGATTCATTTGACCAAAGGGGTGTCCCATTTGGAGCATTTTGGATTGATTTAACCATAGGGGTATCCCCTTTGGAGATTTTTGGATTTATTTTGACCAAAGGAGTGTCCCCTTTGGAGCCTTTTGGTTTGACTTTAGTTCAATACCATAATCTAGGAGTGGAATAAGGTGAAAAATGTGAAGGTGTTTGAAATATGGTGGAAATACAAATGAATAACACACAAATCAAACAAACAAACAATTTTTTTTCTAAGTTTTTGCAAGGTTTTTGATTTTTTTTTGTTTTTGAGTTTCAGTGTGTTTTGATGTTTTTGGAATTTTGAAGTTTTATTGTTTTTGGACTTATCTCAATTAAGGTGGTGATTAGGAACACTAGTGCCAAAAATGATTTCTCAAAAGAGTCTAGGGTACACTGTTGAAAATCCATAATAAGTGGAGGGTTCACCTAGCTCTTCCACTCTGAATCGACAAGCATTTCCAATAGTGGGAGGTAGTTTGAACACGAGTGACCTATTCCAACTCAAGAGAGTGCCCTATTCTATCTAAGACATCTAGGGGAAAATCCTATGGAAGGAGGTGAATTCCAACATCACCGGTCTGAATTGGGGGTTGGTGATGAAGTCCAACCTTGCTAATGTTATTGTGATATGTGCGAGTGTGTGAATATTTTTGTTTTCTATTATTTTTTTTAAAGAAAGTACAAAAAAACATGCCTAAAATGCAATATAGGATGCAATTTTGATTTAAATGCACACAAATGCAATATAAGGCAAAGAGCATACAGTTAACAAAACAAAAATTTGACATTTTTATGACAATTTTTTTTATATTTTGACAATATTTTTTTTGACATGTTTTTGTATTTTATTTTTTGTGTGTTTAATGTTTACGTTTTAATGCCTATGTATAATGCAAAATGAAAGCTAAAGATGCAAAGTGCTATGCAAACAAATATTATGCCTAAGATGTTCGTAAGTTGAAAATGCAATGGAGTTGATTGGTCATGGTGCAAATTTTTTCTTTTGTTTTTTTTATTTTTTATTTTTTGTGCATTTTTTTTTTCTTTTTGTGCTTTTTGTTGAAATTATTTTGAGTCTAAAATTTTCCTTTTTTTTTGTCTTGTTTTGATGATGTTTTGATTTTTTTTTTTTTTTGTTGATTTTTTAAATTTTTGTAAGTTGAAATTTTAATTTTTATCTACGTAGGGCCTGCGTAGGGCTGCGTATACTAGTGGAGGGCCTGCACAAGCTTGACATAGGCCTGCACAGGGCCAAAAGGGATGGCAACCATTGATTTATTATTATTTTTTTACTTTAAAAAGAATTTTTCTATATATATATATTAAAAAATCATTTTTTTTTTTAATTTAAAAAGATTTTTTTCTTTTTATAAATATAAAAAAATCGTTAAATTCTTCTTTTTTTCAAGGAAAAATAAAGGGAGAATGATTGGAGCTAAAAGCACCTACTTGGATTTCTCGCTCATGAGGAGGTGCCACTACAAAATTTAGACTTTGTATTGCTCCTTTGTGAAGATGTGTTATGGATTTGCAAACCCTTCAATTACACAAAGAGATATAAAGTTAGTATTCTAAAAATAAAAAGAAAGAAATAAAATATAAAAGGGGTAAGAAGACCGTGATCGCAAAAAATGTATGCATAGAAAATAACACCATTGCAATAAATATGAAACATTGTATTATATTCAAGAAAGTGGTCCCTTGGGATACAAATTGACCCTTTGAGGGTGCATTTTACAATAAGATGTCCACAAGGGGTAATCCCTTTTACAAATCAAACATATGGTGTCTTTCATTCTTCTTCATGCTACAACAATGTTGGAGGTGGGTTTTTCGTGACCACCATGATGACCTTGAACTCTTGAATCCTGAAACTTGCACAAATGGAAATGACCAAGGGTTTGGTAGCATCTATCATAATGAATATGATAAATGAATAATGCAAATAGAAAATGAAAAATGATTATTGCTTACATAAGTCATGATTTGGACAACATAACATTAGCAGTCCCCTCCTTTTTCTTAGTCATGTGATGGTGCCTTTATAGGCCTTTGAGGGCTTTTGGAGGGAAGGATAGGTGGTAAGCCAAGGCTTCCAAGTGGCAGGGAATATGTAGCCACCTATCTTGGGTAGTTTTAGTGAGTCACTAGAAGTGTCTCAATTAACTGGAAATATGTAGCAAGTGGGTAAGTGCAAGTGGAGTGATGTGTGGAGTGAGGTGTGAGATGTGGCAAGTGGGTAGGTGGAAGTGGAGTGAAGTGTGGAGTGAGGTGTGAGATGTGGCAAGTGGGTAGGTGGAAGTGGAGTGAAGTGTGGGGATGTCCCATGTGAAGGGACAAGGGTGAAATGGGTGTGTGAGAGGTGGCAAAGGGGTGATGGTGATGTGGCCAGGACACATGTCAAGTGGGGAGAGAGGGTATCTTATGTTGATTTTCCAAATTTAATAAATCTGAAAAAATATACACTAATGTGTAAGAAAATACACCTAATTTTAGACTTAGGTATATTATTTTATTATGCAAAGTTGGAATGTGCAATGTGAATGAATGATGTGCAGGAATTATATGCCTAATTTTAGACTTAGGCATATATATTATTATGCAGAATTGTGATGTGCAATGTGAATGAATAATGTGTAGGAATTATATGCCTAAGTTTAGACTTAGGAATATATTATTATGAAAAATTGAGATGTGCAATGCAAATGCCTAGTTTTTGGTTTCTACAATGCCTACATAATAATCTCCTTAGGATAGACCATTGTCATTATTGTCAATATTAGATACTCTTGCACATATCTAAAGAACATATCTACTAAGAATCTATGAAGAGAAGAAGCTAATATTACTCTGAAAAACCATTTTAATCTTATAAAGTTGTATAAGGTAAGGCTTCAAAACATAGCTCTGTATTTTACAATAAATATCACCTTGTTTAAAAACTTCAACTTACCCTTAGGACACCTACTTTTTGTCACAAAAAGAGGCTTTGCATGGACCTATTTATGAAAAAGGCTATTATAAACTTCTAAGAGTATCTGGACAAGGAATAGAATAAGGAAGAGATTATGAAAGCTTAGATCTTCTTGAATAAGTTGAATCAATAGCCGAAATAAGGAAGGGGGTTTGATTAAAATACATTCTATACTCTCTTCCTATATGCCTCCAAAAGACTAACAAATTGTTGCAATTGTCATAAATCCAACTGTATCTACCATAATTATAGACCAAGTATTCTAATTGTATAACATATTGTAAGTTTTTCCTTCTAAATTAGGGAAATATGCTTTGAATACAATCACACAATGAGACATCCTTCAACTTGTACTAAGTCCTTGAAAAAATACCACCAATCCAAAGACCTCAAAAAGTTGTGTGACTCAAAATATTTTTGTATAAAAAGGTTTTCCCTACAAAATAGCCCTAGAGTGACATTTTTGAAAAATGTCAAAAAATAATCCTTTTGATTTTTCTACAAGGAAAATTAATAAGAAATCATTTTATTATTTTTATCCTTACATCAAAAGGTAGAATACTCTTATGCCATACCACCATCACCACTTGGGTCCATAAGTGTTCCCTCTCTATGAAGAAGGACATCATGATCCATAATAGTAAAGAGCTCCAACCATTTAAATGGACATGGTGCACAATATTTGAACCAAGGTAAATGAATACACCTCCTTTTCCTTCTTCCATCCAAGGCACCAAAGCTTCCAATGGGATGAAAACATTACAATTATCCATCCTTTGCAATGACATCAAGTCATCTTTATGAGGAAATAATGTTTGACTTTATGAAGAAGTCATTGCATATGAAGTCAAAGCAATAATAATTATGCTATAAGTATTTTTGATTTGGAAAAAATAAGTACAACATAATTCAATACTAATGGAACATAACCTAGGGTAGGCATAAATTTAGCAAAAAATAAGAATGATTGGAAAAATAAAAAAAACTGGATCTTCCCTTTGTGTTGAAGATGCTTATGAGAAGTAATTTGGCCTAGAATAAATATTGAAGGCTCTAAATAAATTTTCTATATGACCAAGAAATGAAGCTCCATAACTACTCTAATACCATGTAATTTACACTAATTTTTAGAAATGAACATAAGCAATCAATTTAATCAAATATTATATAGGAAGTGTAAAAAAGACGAGATAAAAACATAATGGGCACCCATAGGCACCACAAATAATCACCATATTATCCATATATAAGGATCAGAACACTTAGATACAATGCATGGAGTGGTGGAGGTATTTATACCAATACTAAAACCCCAATCACATAAATGAGTTTAACTTAAGTCATCATAACAAGAGGGATTAAGGTTCATTACAAGTTACAACATGGTTTTTACCATAAAAACGTTAATCTTGATCCATGGGGATTACATAATAAAATAGTACAATAAATTAAATACATTTGTATAATGATTGTTCATAGACCTATACAAGATTTGATCTAAAATTCAGAATTTTGACTAATCCAAAACTAAAAATTTTAAATTGAGGAAGATCATGAAAGAATGCAATTCAAAATATAATAGAGCATAACAAATTAGATCAAATATTTATAAGCAAAATGACAAAATTATTTTATTGCTCATAAAACAATACAGTGCAAGTAATCTTTGAGAAGAGATGAGGCTAAATCATTGTATCCATTACTCATGCCTTTTACATTTAGTGGTGCATGTATCTTTATACAAGAGCTATATTGAATATGGAAGTTCATCCACATATAAATTTGATGGTTCACCTTTTTGAATATTTTAATGCTATGTAGAAGAGACAAAGGAACCTCTACTAGCTTGCAAAAAATATTATGAGATTGAATACAAAATAAGATGGCTAGAATTTAAACCAATTCAAGAAATATATGGCTAGATTTTTTTTTATTGCAACAATAAAATAGAAATTCTAGCCACCTTATTTTGAATTCAATCTCATAATATTTTGTGCAAGCTAGTAGAGGTTCCTTTGTCTCTTCTACATAGCATTAAAATATTCATTTGGTATATGAGCCAATATTTTTATTGGGTTAGAGATTTTTTCTTAATATCATGGCACAAAATATGGCTAGTATTGTTCCCCTTTAGATTCCCATATTTAAGGGTGAAAACATCGAATATTGGAGTATTTTACATGAAGAATTTTTTGATTTCATAATATTTGTGGAGTTTTGTTTTTCAAGGATACTCTGAACTAGTATATGAATTAGATTTTAATGCTCTTACTTTTAATGAAATGGAGCTGATCGAGAATAGGAAGAAGAATGCAAAAGCTCTTTTTTCAATTCAAAGTGGGATAGATATTTCTATCTTTCCCAAGATTGCTAAATGTTCACAATAAAAAATTGCATGGGATACACTAGAAAGTGCCTATAAAGGATCTTCTAAGGTGAGAATAGTTAAACTTCAATTCTTAAGGATGGAATTTGAATTTTTACACATGAGTGAAAATGAATCCATTGAGGTTTTTATCACTAGAATTTAGAATTTTGTAGATTCTATTCATTCACATGGAGAAATTCTTGATGATACAAGAATAGTTGAGAAGGTGTTGAGAAACCTTCCTAATAAATTTGATCTGGTTACCATAGCTATTGAAGAATATAGAGATTTAGCAAAACTAACTCTTGCTAAATTTACTTGGTAGCCTTCAAACATATGATCACAAGATAATAGATAGAGAAGTCCTTGATTAAGCATTTCAAGGCAAGTTGAAATTGAATGAACAACAAGCCAATACAAAAGAGTCCTCATCTACCACTTAAATATCATCTTCTTCAAGAGGTTGTGGGAGAGGCTATGGTAGAAGATGTTGAAGAGGTAATGATAAAATTCATGATTGAAAATATAAGCATTAAAATTATTTTGGTAAGGATAATCACACCGAAGATCAATCTTTTAAAAAGAAAAAGCATGAAAAGAAAGCAAATTATAGTGAATAAAAATGTGAACATATCTTTCTCACTTTGAATAATTTTAAGTCTATTGAGAATCATTCATGGTATATTGATAGTGGATGTTCAAATCACATGACGGGAAATAAAAACCTCTTTGTTGAACTTGATAATAATTTTACTAGACAAGTCACATTTGGTGATAACAATCAAGTTGATATAGCAAGAAAAGGGACTTATGCCATTAGAACAAAAAATGGTAAGATATTTTACATGCATGATGCATTTTATGTACTAGGTCTAAAACATAATATTTTGAGCATTCAAAAATTATGCTCAAATAATTTTAGATCGGTTTTTTAAAAGAATGTTTGTAGAATCTAGAATGTGTCTAACAATCAAATTATAGTTGAAATTTTGATGGTAGAAAACATGATGTTTGTGTTGAAAATAAATCCAATAGGTGAATGCTTAAAGAGCATCATTGATATGACATGGCTATGACACAATAGATATGAAAAAATCAATTTTGACACCTTGGAAGGAATTAAAAAGAAGAGTCTTGTTAGAGGAGTGCCCACTTTCACAAAGCCTCTCAAAACAGTATGTAAAGGATGTCTTTTTCAAAAGCAACATCAAGAGAATTTTCCTCCTCATAAGTTCAAAGTTCAAAAACCATTGGAGTTAGTGCATGTTGATCTATGTGGACCTATGCAAACCTTGAGTTTAGGTAAAAGCAAATATTTTCTCTTGTTTGTTGATGATCATACTGTAGACACCAAATACTAGCCACTTGTCCTTCATCCACATCATCCAATCACATCCACCCATTATTTATATATATATTTATTTATATTTTATATATAAATATAAGTATTTTATATTTATATTTATATATTTAATATAAATAAATAAATATATGTATGAATAAATCACAACCACTCATTAACATTTTAATCTCAACCATCCACTTGAATTGATCTGTGTCACATTGCAAATATTATAATCTTAGCCATCCATTATGTTTTAATCTTGACCACATGTTGGTGTCATCAAAACCCTAGCATATGGAAGACAAGTTATAAAATGTCACTCATTCTCTTGAATGAGTTTAATCAGTTATTTGATTTCTAAGTGGTTATTTTATTTCTAAGAATTATTTTGATTCTTAAGCCCTCATTTCCATCCCTCATTAAAATCCTAGCGTTCTACTACCATTTCCCTCATCGTCATCATTGAATCCTCTATTTTCAATCACCTAAACCCCTACGAACCAGATCTGGTTCTATAGTATCCTTCCAAAAAACATTCAAATGCCTCCCAACATCCTATGAATGCTACTAAGTTTTTCAATAATTTTGATGGGCGTTCACCACCATTGTCGAACACTTTCAGGAATTTTCAAACCTTCCAATTTACCTTCGTTATGCCCTCAAATACTTTTTGACATTCGCATGAATTCATATTGTATACACATGAATACATATTAAACAACATTTTCTTGACAAGGTAAAATATTTTATTGTTTATATCTTACATTATTGCATTTGCTTGCATTTTATTATATATAGTACTAGGGTTTTGTAGATCTGTTACAAAGAGGGCCTCACATAGTGGAGCCATCTCATATGCTATTGAACTTTTGGTGTTGTTGATATATTTATAGGTGTAGGAGCTACATTATTGAAAGCTGTTGCAACTAGGGTGGCCTCGCAGGGATACTCAAGCCCACCCCCAACTTGTTTGGACTGAAAATGAACGTTGAAGACAACTATTTTTGTGAACAAGGGTTTTGTAACCATCAACATTGTAACATTGTATAAAATGTTATAAAGCATATTGTAACCCAATATTCAAGGCATATATATTGCACACTTTGGATATCCAAGCTCCCACAGTTCCATATTAATAAGATCTTTCATTTTGTGCAATATTGTGTTGATTTACTTTTGATAAGATTACTTTATTTGGTGTTTTTTATTTTTAGATTAAAAAATGGAAATCATGGTGGGACCCACAAAGGGTTCTAAATTTTAATTTATCTTTTATTATAATATACAATTTTGTTTTTCTGTTGTAGGTTTACAGAGATTCGATCACACAAAAATTGTAAAGCTAGGGTTTCTAGAAGTGGCATAATTTGATCTGTGGTCGTGCGGATGCCCTGTAGTGTTTGAGAGATGCCTCACCATGTTTGGGAAAGACCCCACCGTGTCTAGGAGATGCTTCACCACATACAGGAGTGTTGGGAAGAAAAATAAACACAAGCTTCCTAGTAATACTAAATAAAAATCCTACCTCCATTTTATCTTCTTTTTAAAGAGAGATTGAATAAAGGAAATATTTACTTTCTATTTAAAAAGAAATATAATTTTGCAATGTTAGGCATTTATAAATACCTCTTCATATAGTTTTCATATATGATAGATTTGCATTTGTGCATCCACGCTAGTTGCATCAAAAATATACAACATAGTAAATTTAAAGTATTTTCTATCTGTGGTGTTTATGCTTTTTACACTGTTTGTTGCTTGCAATGAAATGAAAAGAAAGCATAAATAGTTGCATTTTTAGGCTAAAGTCTCCCACATTTGCTCATTTTAAATTAAAACCAACCATTGATATTTGATCATACTCCCACTATTGGAATCACTTGATGATTTAGGGTGGAAGAACTAGGTGAACCCTCCACTTTTGGAGTCACATGATGACTCAGGGTGGATCTTAAGTGATGTACCCTAAGTTATTTTGAGGGAACTTGGTATTAATGTGCTTGGTCACTAGCTTAGCTGAGTAAAAATAGATTTCTTGACACTGTATAAATACTATAGACAACTAAAAATTTAAAAGAATCATACACAAGCACACACCACTTTAAACATTAGTGTGTTGGACTTCATCACCAACCATTGATCAAGACTAGCGACAGTGGGTTTCATCTCCATAATTTTTCTTACCCCATAGATACATAGCATCCTATGAGAGTTTTTTTGGATTTCATCACCAGAAAAATCCCCATTTTTCATCCACATTAGGACTCCACCCTTCATAGTAGTCTAGGTTTAAGCATACATCAAAACACACCAACCGCATACAAAAAATATAATAATAAAATAAATCAAATAAAAAGTTGTTGCAATATAGGATTTAATTTCTTGTTTGATTTTGTGTGCTTTCCATTAGCATTCTGTATTCTCACGCATATTTCCCACATTCACTATCCTAGTTGGCTCGTTAGCTTATGGTTTCAACTTGAATCTAAGCTAGAATCAAAATTCAAGAATACACTAGCCAATCCACTTCATCCATGGAGTGCATCACCTATTTTCTAGCCACTTCTATGGCTAACCCTACAAGTGTGACACATACAAGCCATTCTAGTTTTTGTTTTGGACCTTCACATTCCATATTTACTTCAAATGTAGAGGTGATGGAAAGGGTTATTCACACTTCCATCCCAGAGACTGAGCCTTCCACACCTACTTACACCTACATAACATACATAGATATGGATAAGGTTGGAATTTATCTAAGATCAAACATACCAGTATTAGAACAAATCAACATTCCACATAGCCAAGTTCCTTCTTTTCAGTAGGAATTTATTCATTCACATCCACTCAAATTCACCCAAACTTACACCAATCCTCTTTTTGAGGCATCATATGCACCTTTACACCACATGTCTCCACCTCAACATAGTGAAATACATTCCATTCCATCTACCCACACTACCACTTACACCAATCCACTTTACGAAGCACATGTCAATGCAACTTCACATATTCCATCTACCATGCCATCCACTACTCCTCATTTAGTTGTGATTCCTTTTGCAACTTATCCCCCACAAACTTCCACCAACATGGCCAACATTCACACCTCACCACCATCCACTTCCATCACACCATCTACTTCAAAATTTTCCATACAAAAAGCATGGTAGCACCTTAACCAACTACTCATGGGACAAAAAGATGCTAGTTCTTATCCCCAACAACAAATACAAATAGAAAATTGTAAGCCACATGCTACTCCAATACAACACACCTATTTCACACTTGACCTATCTTGGATGTCACCATCTTCTCATGTTGCTATACCCACACCTCCACTCACTCATATCAATTCCACTTCCACAACCCAACATAATCACATTTCTCAAACCTCATCTCCATTTCATCAACAACAATCACTTCACCACCAAGTTCACCACCATGCTCAACATCATCACATACCCCTCAACTCATCCAACCATCAACATCATATTATATTTCATAAATACACCACTTCACATATCCCACCTTCACATAACCAGCAAGCAATTCAATATTTCTCCACACATGGAGAAGACCCTAAAATCCAAGCAATGCAACAACAAATTGATAGCTTTATCTGATATACTCCTAGTATGATGTACTAGAAGACTACCTTGAGACAGTCAATCAACCTATCCATCCTTTGATACCATCACCACCATATCTGATAGATTTTATAGTACTAAAATTTGGTAAGTTTAAAGGGAATGAGGGCCCTCGAGAGCACATAAGCACATTTATTAACTCATGTTTCAAAATTAAAGATCAAGACACTTTGATGCTCAGAATATTTCCTCAAAAATTAGAGGAATATGCTCAAGAATGGTATAATCATCTGCCTCATCATAGCATCTTCACATTTGAACAATTGGTAGATCAATTTTTAGAGATATTTTTCCTCAATGTTCGTAATAAAACCACATTAGCTGACTTATACAATCTTAGAAATTTTGAAGATGAGTCAATCTATGATTTTTGTAACCATTGGAGAGCAATCATCACTAAATTTCCATTCTCTTTCCCAATGGAATAACTAACCCAAATGTTCACAAGGAATTTCTTAAAACCCATCTCTTTATTATTACAACTACAATAATATAGAACATTCGGTGAGGCTCTCGCTCAAGCCCATGTCATTGAAGAGATAAAGAGGGTGAGATAAAGCCTAATACTAAAAAATGTTAGAACAAAGACCAAGCTAAAAGTAATTATCCTAGCCAACCAAAGCCAAATCAAGTAAATCAAGTGATCTTGAGTCAGCCGATAATGAATCAACAATAGCAACAATGAATGCAACAACCAATGCAACAACAACTGCAAAAAATCAATTATCATGCAGTTTTCTCACCCCACCAACCTAATGCCATAATTAAAACTATTGAGACTCATCAACGTCAACAATATGTTCGACAAGACCGCATTTTCACTCATTTTTTTGAATAATATGCTTCCATATTTCATAAGTTATATGACACCAACGCTATTTCCTTTCCTAATATTATACCTAAAGATCAAGTTAAACGTGGCAAGGGCTATAGGGAACACTTGTTTTGTCCTTTTCACTAACATAAAGGACATGCCATTAACAACTAATGGTAATTTAAATACATAGTGCAAGATTTGATTGAGCCAGGGACCATCAAGCTTGATAGTCCCTTGGTCCAACAAAACCAAAACCTTGGTATATACCAAACACCACTTTCTCATCATGAGGAACAACAACATACAATAGGAGAGTCAAACATTAAGACTCATGCTAATTAGGTCAACCATATACAAAAATATCAAGGTTTTATGGGGTTATTCACGTAGTTAACCATGGTCAAAGAAGCACTAATAGACAGAATGAGCAACAACAGATAGTTCCACTCACTAGAGCACCTCAAGAAAGTGTGTCTCAACAACCTACCAATTCATAATCACCCATCCATTTCTCTCCCAATTTATCCCAACCAATCCATATTCTTATTAATCCATCACCACCAATTCATCCCCCAAATTGCTCATAATGACCCATTATTTCACTAATTATCCAACTGACAACCAGCCTCAAAACAGCTTCAACTAAAAAATCGATCTATGAGCTAATTCAAAAATATCCCCCACATTATGAGGCAGTAATAGAAATTTTGAAATCCATTAAACTCCAATCACAAGAAACTAATACCTTCAACAATTTCATGGGGAGTATTCAAACATGCATGGAACCTTCCATCACCTTCTATGATTTTGAAATTAAATCAATGTCATCAGAAGCGATGGACCCTCCATTACATATTATGGCTCAAGTTGATAGGAAGCCATTTAAATGAGTGTTAATTGACACCAGTTCCTCCATAAACATCATCACCACATATGCCCTTCAACATCTCAACCTTCCACCATCACACATAACCAAATACACATTCACCCTAAGAGCATTCAATGATGCTCTTTGTTCCACAATTGGAACTCTTGTTCTACCTATAAAAGTGGAGTAAAAATGTTGCACACCATGTTTCATATTCTGGAGGGTTCTATGGCTGACAATATACTCCTCGGATGTCCCTAGATTAGGGATATGAAATGTGTCCCTTCCATTATGCATCAATATTTAAAATATGTACATGAGGGACAAATACATTGTATACCATCGAACATTGAATCGTTTAAGTATTACAATTTTATCTCAAATCCCTATGAACCCACACTTCCATCAACCCACCTATTCATAACACCATTAACCACATCATCTACCATTTCTTCATCTAAAGCTCTCATTCCTAAGGAGCTTCGCATCACTACCCCACATAAAAATTCCACTTCTACACCCCCACCTTCATCACAATCAACTACATGTACATGTGGTCGATCCCAATCCACTCAATCCACATCATAAACATCAAAATCCACTACTAGTTCATCCACATCATCAACATCAACATTCGCTACCATTCCACCAACATCAACATCATCAACCATTCAACAAAATCCTCAACCACACCCATCTTCATCCACATCAACAAATGTCTCACAAGTTGACTTAAAATATTATGAGATACCATTTCACCATATATCCCTTCCACTACCTAAGCCACATGCCAACCATGAGCCTTTCATCTCCACATCCACTATATCCACTTTATCCACATCATCCCAAGTTGTGGTCCACCTCACTAATCTTGGAATTGGTGAATACATGGTCCAAGACATTACTGTTACACAACTAAATATCCAAATCGCTAGGAATTACAATCGCCCACATGACCCACCCTTATCCATAGGAGTGATGTACAATATGGGTTCAATGCCTAATATCATTAATTTTGTGTATGGGGGGATTTATTCATCGTTCGATCCACCTCCCCTAAAAGAACCCAAACAACCAACCCTTGCCAATAAATAATGCATGATAGGTTTTCCCTCATGCTACTTTCACCAAGTCAATTGGTAAGGATACAACCTAGGATGACATGAACATGGAATGCATGAGATCATTGACACTTCATATCGAGAAGTGCATGACCTTTTAGGTTTGGGTTACCACTCTCATCCCACCATTTCCTATTTTGGACAAGATTTCCAAAGCCTTCACTTAGGTTCAAAAGAAGAAATTACCCACAATGATTACTTTGAGGGGAAAATATATGAAGAATACGATGTTATATCGATAGCTTCTAATGAATCTGATGAAGAATCGACACCCATCACTCTATTTACCGAACATGATGAGCTTTACCTCATAATGTTCCCCATTCATGAGCCCTTTTTCCATTTTCTCCTCCTTAGGGAGTGAGCGAAACCAATCGGTGAACCACCACACCTCCACTTCATTGATCCACCTCATCGGAATATTTTGTAACATATGTACATAATTAAAAAAATTCAAAAACACAAAAAAAAGACAAAACAAAACAAAACAAAAATCTTATGTATTGCATGTGCATAGTTTTTGTCATTTGCATTTTCAAGTGTTACTTACTATTGTTCAGGTTTCCAAGGTTTCTTCGTTGATCTCAGTAGATAGAACCAACCTACCCTTCACATTGCCAACCACCATTCTCCACTAAGTCATCATGAATCTTGTTGAATTATACACCCCACTCCGTAATCCATATGATTTGGTGAAACCAATTCCAATTGACATTAGCCTCATTGATGTGGAACATATTTTATCACCACCATCCTTTATCAAATTTGTCATGTTCGACGAATTGTTAAGAGCTTTGCTACTTACATTCCTCTATGACCTTCACCTTCACCTATGCCCTCACCTTCACATTCACTTTATGCATTAGTTATCCTAGCACTTAGGATAGGCTTTTTTAGGTAGGTGTTGACTTATTTGTCTCTCATAGATACCATATGTCATGATCCACTTGCATAGTGGTCATACCACTATGTAGTGGATGCTCCAATATGAAAGGCACTATCTTAGTGCTCAATCCATTATCACACTCCACTATGAAAGACACTATCCTAGTTTCGACTCCACTATCGTAGTGGGCTAATAATTTATTAACCACTATAGAAGACACATATACCTACATATACCTATCTCATGCTTACACTTTAGTAGATGGTAGATGGTAGATGAGAGAATGAGAGAATGTATGTAGTTTTCATTTGTAATTCTGCACTTGTGAAATATTATCATTATTATGCATATTTGTGTTTTCCTTCTTTATTAGAATAAGCCTATGTTGATCCAACTAGAAATGAACAAGCTCCTTCACTCCCTCAACCTTTGAAACCATGTGAAATTTACCTATGGATTAAGACAGATACAAGACCCAAGAATTGGCTGAAGGAAGCAAGTTACATAAGCAAAATGATAAGATTATTCTAGTAAAGAAGGCAAACAAATATATAGAATGATGATAATATTTCACGATTACAAAATTACAAATGAAAAATGCATACATTCTCCCATTCTACCATCTACTATCTACCATCTTCTTAAATGTAAGCATGAAATGGGTTTATATAGGCATATGTGCCTTTGATAGTGACTAGTAAAATATTAACCCAATAAAATACTAAAGTGAGCATTATAACATAAGCCACGTGTCCACTAGGATAGTGGAGTGGGAACTATAACATAAACCACATGCCCACTATAGTGTCATCACATAGTGGTAAACCACATGTCCACTATAGTGTCATTACATAGTGGTATGACAACTACAATATTCATTACATAATGATATAATCATTATGATAAAATAATTTTAACAAGATCATGATACATATGTGTGAAACTGATAAATCAACATAATGACAGACAAATAAATCAACACCTACCTAAACAACTTTATACTAATTACAATTTATAAGATCATATCATCCATAAAGACAAATAAAGTCAACACCTACCAAACTTATCTAACTACTAAAGTAACTAATGTATAAAATAATAAAATGCACTAATATAGTCAAACAAGAATGGCTATTTTCAATGCTCTGGAAGAAATAAGACCATATATCCATTCGAAGTATATTTCATATGCAATTCCTGCGTTGAAAGTCTGCAACAACGTTTGTGTTGAAAAATGCATTCCGTGCCTTCATTCCCTCAACAATTTTACACGACACTGTCACTATATTTATGTTATACAACATTAGCCTTAAAACGGAGAACTGGGGTGTCTCCGATCTCCGACTTGGAAAATCACTTTTTCACCACATTCACCATCAGCATAGGTTATGAGACATTACCCTAATCTAGGGTGAGTTGCGAGTTTGGCTTTGGCCGTCTGTTCCAGCCTGAAAATCAGATGGTCCGTCGCCGATGCCTTTTCCGATCCAAACACCGGCTTGGATGGCATGCTGAATCGTCTTCTCCACGTCGTCGATGTCGCAGGAATTCCCAGGGAACTGGGGCTCCCCAGAATTTTGATACGCCGCCACGCAGTCGAGCAGATTCTGATTGCATGTGACGTTCAAGTAGTTAGAGTGGCCGATGCAATTGTCGTGAGCCATGCAGCAGCTGTCAAGCCCATCACATGGAGCTTCGCCGGGGCATCCCGTGTAAAACAGTCCACAATATTTCCCATACCTTAGAAGCGGTGCTTCTGCAACATAGCCCATTAATAATAACGTGTATTAGTAAATATTCTGAGAATCACTTTATTGTAATATAGTTTATATGCAGCGATAGGAATTGAATAATCATGCACACATCACCTGAACAAAATTTGGATTCGCATGTTGTACTACATCCATGCTGCCCTGACCTAAGAAAAGGAGTTAGTTGTATCATTAGGTATATAAAAACAGAGAAAGAGAGATGGCCTTTCAGTTTATAATACTAAAAATAAGCCTCATGAATGAAAGCAAGCAGGTGTAGTACCCATGTGAAAGCATAGCAATACTGAGAAGCAATTAGAAACAGCATCAATAGCCATTGGAGGAATCGCAGTTTCAACCATAGCATCGCCATCGCCATTGGGGAACAGCCTGATGATTGAAAGCAGGCAGGAGCAATGAATTTTAAAAACACAGAATATTGGAAGTTTGACTATTTAATGATGAAATTGCAACTGTGTTTTTCATCCACGTTACCTAAATAATAATATGATTTTAAAATATATTACCTCCATGTTACCTAAATAATAATATGATTTTAAAATATATTACCTCCATGTTACCTAAAGTTACTTTTTGAATAGTGGATTTTAATTATTCTTCTTGGGCAAGAAGTTTGTTCATCTTATTGGCAATTACAGGTGGAGTTTAAACTACTCTTGTATTATTTAGTAACAATGATTGTTTGACTAGATACTTGAGCACTCAGGTGTATATGGTGACGAGAGATACAGGGTAGGAACATGTAATAAGGTGTATATGGTGAAAAGAGATATGGGGTAGGAACCTGTACTAAGGTGTATATGGTGTGATTGCACTAAAGTGAAACTAAAATATAATTTTTTTTTATTACAGAAGATATTATTGAAAATAATAATATATATGAGGGGAGATAAAATTTGACTATAAAAGTTGTATGGTAATAAAATATATGGGGTATGAACATGTACTAAAGGGTGGAGGTAGTAGATTAACTGTTTTCACCTAAAATAATTAAAGAGATGGGACAGTGGGTTATTCCCATGAGGAAAAAAGAACAAAAGATAGAGATGAACATGTACTAAGATGTATATGATGATAAGATCTTTAAAGAGGTGGGACAGATCTTTAAAGAGGTGGGACATGAGGTTATTCCTATGAAGAAAAAAGAAGAAAAGAAAGATAGGAACATGTACTAAGGTGTACATGGTGATAAGATATTTAAAGAGGTGGGACATGAGGTTATTCCCATGAAGAAAAAATAAGAAAAGAAAGAGAGGAACATGTACTAAGGTGTATATGGTGATAAGATATACAGGGAGGTGGGACATGGGGTTATTCCTATTAAGAAAAAAAAGAAGAAAAGAAAGAGAGGAATATGTACTAAGGTGTGTATGGTGATAAGATATTTAAAGAAGTGGGACATGTGATTATTCCAATGAAGAAGAAAGAAGAAAATGTGTATATGGTGATAAGATATTTAAAAAGGTGGGACATGAGGTTATTTCAATGAAGAAAAAAATAAGAAAAGAAAGAGAGGAACATGTACTAAGGTGTATATGGTGACAAGATATAGGGTAGGAATATGTAATAAAGTGAGATCAAAATATAAATTTTTATTATAAAATGTATTATTGAAAATGATAATTTATATAAGAGGAGACAAAATTTAATTTAAAAAGTTGGTTTTATATATATTTGTATTTTGTTTAAAAAAATAAAATTATTGTTGTCAGTTTAAACTTTTAGGGCTTGGCCTTTGTCCAGTTGGTCAGTGGACCCTATTTTGTAAAATGGTTTTGGGTCAACCAGTTAAAACCCAGTGTTAATTATAATATTCTCTTACTTACCAAAAAAAAAAAAATTATATAGAATTAAAATAAGTCATTTTGGTTTATAAGGGTTTGGCTATTATACATGTATTATTTGGCAAGCTTTAAATTTGAGTTTTTCTTTAGAAGTAGAGGAATTTTGATTGGTTGAGCTAATGTCATTTGATTTATTGTTTTTCTTTATATTGTAAGGATTTTATAATGATTATATATTTTTTAATTTTAGATTTTGAAATACTAAAAGTTATTTGATGGTTAAAATTTTTATTTATCTATGATACAAAATCAATTTATTTTGAATTTATGTTTTTTTAAATTATTGGAACCAATGATTATATTAAATAAAAAATGTTACAATAAAAAAGGAGTTGGAGAGATCATAGCTCAGGGCTTAAGGCCATCCACATGATCAAAAACCTAAACAGGTCATCAAACCAAAGTTCGAGAACAACTAGAGAAATCAAAATACGGGGCCGAAGACCAAATGCAAAATCAACCCTCAAAAGGGTGAACAAACAACATACCTAAGCACAAGGAGTTTCTCTTGAAGGATGAGGAGGATCATACTTTGACCTAAAATAACCCAAATCATGAGGATTATCTGTAGGCAGATTGATAGACCAAGAGTTATCAGGAGCAACAATGTTCATCAAAGAAACCATAATACGTCATCTAGGGGAGTAGAATTGATCAAATTTGAAGGAGACAATGGAGCAGAATGAGCAAGAGTAGAAGGAGAAGTAACTGGTCAAGGACATGGGCTAGGACTCCAACCACGTTATAGAGAGCATGAACGTGAATGATGATTGCTATGAGATGTGGGAGGAGATCGAGCCCTACTCTGAGAATTAGTAGAATGGTCTGAGATCGAAGAATATCACTTCTATGACCTACTATGTTGAGGCCTCAAAGAAATTGAAGGACCTTGAGGAAGAGGGAGGGTAGGTAGAACCCTTCTAATAGTGCATGGATCCTCACACTAATAATCAATAAACTCATCAAATACATCAACTCATGCACTACCTTGGAAGCTTGCAAATGGATATGAATGGTAATAGCAGAAAGCACTGTAATATTTTCACTTACAAAAAATTATAAATAAATTAAATCTCCAAAATAAATAACAACATTCCTATATTTCCATAGCTGGAACAAAATAATCACATGAAAGAAATTTCACAAAGCATCAATATAACTAGGAAAATAACTATTATCACCAAACAATAATCTACCATCTAAAGAACTTGGGATGAAAAGTTTTAAACAATAAGTGAATCCAAGCCCAGGTAGACTAAGCATAGGAGTAGAACAAAAATAGATGCTTAAATATTTCAAAACAACCACAAGCAGGACACTTAGGATTAGGAAGACCAACCCTACTAAGCCCCTCTCCCATAGTAAGACCTTGATAAATAAGAGACCAAAGAAAAAGGGTAATCTTAGGTTCAATATTAGAATGCGAGTTACAATTTAAATGAGAAATCCAAGTATAGGAGGTAGAGTGAGTCTGTCATCTCTGATTAATATTATCAACAACAGAGGAAAAATAGCTAAGAAGCTACTAATGCAAGGAATAAGAGTTGTTCTTGAAAGGAGTACCTACATTCCAATATCAATCCCTCCACCAGGAACTCGGGGGCTGAAGACCAAGCTTATGTAGCATGACATTAGGCATAAGCTCTTGGATCTTAAGAATAGAAGGAAGATCTATGTTTTGAAGATTAAATTTATGCTTGAGGTCAAGCCAAGGAATCCAATCTTGAGAATGCACTAAATATTTAATAAAGCAAATGCCTTTGCAAAATAGCCTCAATGCTTTAACCCCTAGCATATCAGTAATAAGAACCAAAGAGTTAGAAAAAATAGGAGACCATAAGATATTCTAATAATTGAATGAAATACTATTATGAAAACCATCACCAATCCAACAAAAATGATGTTTTAGTGCCTCAAAATCATGCTAAATACTTTTAAATAAAGGAACCCTAAATCTTAACTAGAGTAGAAGCAATGATAAGAGTGTGAAGGACAAATTGGCCCAAGTTTTATGCACATAAGGCAACCTTGAAGAGATACAATGGTGAATTAAAACCTTCCAAGTTTTAGGGCCTTCAATAGCTTGAACTCCACATTTAGCACACAAAGAAATGCTTTACTTGTAATATCAATGATACCCATCCTACCCTTATTAGTAGGCATGCAAAAAATATCCCAAGCAACCCAATGAGAACCACACAAATTCTTGCTCTTGGGACAAAGAAAATCCCTAAGGATTCTAGACAACTTATTATAAGAATTCTTAGAAAGGGCCCAATAAGAGGAATAGTAAACATGGGTGGCAACAAGAATCTTAGTGCAAACCTAAAATTTACTAGCAAGAGAAAGAGGATGCGCAGTCCAACATGAAATCTTCTTTTCAATTCTTTCAATAACATATTGTCAAAGTTCAAAGGGCAAGTAGTCAAAAGTAAAAGGAATTTCTAAGAACTTAAAATGTTGACCCCTTTGAAGCCAATGCTATGAGAAATGTCTAAGCCAAGTAGGCAGAGCAAAAGAAGAAAGGTGAAAACAAAGAGACAGACCATTGGATATTAGAACAAGAGACCTTATAGAAAGTGTCTAGACAAAGCCAAAGTAGTTGAAATTGAAATCTCATCATCACTAATAGTGAGAAAAGAATCATCCGTAAAATACCCATTAATAATTTGAGTGGAAAGATCAGACAAAAGAACACCTTTTATAAACCCTTTAGAAGCTTGACTGGCAAGAAGATAACCAAAAGCTTCAGCTACAAGGATTTAAAGCAAGAGGTCCAAAGGACATCCCTAGAAAATAGAATGAAATAAACCAAAACCCTCTGACTTATGTTTTTCTTTTAATAGGTTGAAAATCTACGGGTACATCAGGGGAAACCCTCCTCATGAATTGAACTTGGGTCTCTATTAGGAGAGCCTAATGCCTTTTACCATTAAGGTTTTCCTATCTAGACTTAAGACTTATTGTATACTTATGTTAGTTTATTTTTTTATTGTGTCATTGTTAATAAAATATATAAGAACATGGCAAAATTTATTGCAATTTATTTGTGTTGATATTTTGTAATATATTCTTTTTTGTGTGTTACAATCATCCTTCATGTGTGAGGGAGGAAAAAGGGAAGATTTTGACTTTATATTTGAGTATTGAGATGTATATTATAGTATTACAGAATTTTATTATAGAACATATTATTATAAAATAATTAATTTATATAAGAGGAGACAAAGATTAATTATGCTCTAAATATATTTAAATTCTATTGTTTAAAAAAATTATTTATACAAGATTAAAATAGCCCTACTTGTTTATAATGGCTTGACTATTATACATGTATTATTTGAAAAGCTTAAAATTTGAGTTTTGTTCTTAAAAATCAAAGAATTTGAATGATTGAGCTAATGACAGTTGGTCTATTGCTTCCTTTATATTGTAAGGATTTTATAATTGTCATATTTTATTTTATTTTAAAATTTGAGATACTAAAAATTATATGATGGATTTAAATTTTATTTATCTATAATTCCAAATTAATTTATTGTACACTTATGTTAGTTCAATTATCTATTGTTTTATTGTTTATAAAAGATATACGAATATGTCATAATTTATTGTAATTCATCTATGTTGATATTTTGTAATACTTTTTTGTGGCACAATCATCCTTGGTGTCTCAAGGAGAAAAAAAAAAAAAAAGACAAATTTTAACTTTATATTTAGTATTAAGATGTATATAGTAATAAATTATATAAGGTAGGAACAAGTACTAAAGTGAAATGAGATTATAGAACTTTACTATAAAATATATTATTGAAAAAAATAATTTGTATAAGTGGAGATAAAGTTCAATTATAAATTTTGGTTTTAAATATGTTTGCATTCTATTGTTTAAAAAAGTAGTTATGTATGATTGAAATAGGCCTACTTGTTTTATAAAGGTTTGGTTATTATACATGTATTATGTGGAAAGCTTCAAATTTGGATTTCTTCCTTAAAATTCAAGAAATTTCTTTAGATGATTGAGCTAATGCCATTTGATCTAATTCATTCCTTTATATTCTAAGGGTTTTATGATTATCATATTTTATTTTATTATAAATTTTGTCATACAAAAATCATCTTTATGGATTGAAATTTATTTATTTATAATTCAAAATTAATTTACTGTGCACTTATGTTAGTTTAATTGTTTATTATTTCATTGTTAATAAAAATAGATAAGAACATTTTATGATTTATTGTAATTCATCTATGTTGATATTTTATAAACCTCTTTTGTGTGTTACAATCATACTTGGTGTGCATGAGGATAAAGGACAAATTTTGATTTTATACTTGAGTATTAAGATGTCTATGGTAATAAGAAATATAGGGTAGGGATAGATATTAACATGAGAATAAATTAAAAAATTTATTATTGAAAACAATAATTTGTATAGGAAGAGATGAAGTTTAATTATAGAAGTTGGTTTTAAATATATTTGCATTTTATTATTTAAAAAATTTGTTATATAGATGATGCAAATGAGAAAAGGGAGTCCTCTTATGGATGACCTTTAAGTTATTGTCAATATGCATGGTAACACATGTGGAATCAACAAATATCAAGATGGCAAGACAAGTTTAAAGACTTTATGAGATAGCAATACCTTATGATAGATCCTCTTCTAATGTCATTCAATTGTATGGTCAATATCCCCTAATGTATGGCCACAATTATTGTAATCACATTTTTTGTATAATGATAAAATCGTATAACAAAATTCTTAATTGTACCATAGTCTAGTTGTATAACAATTCCTTGTATAGTAGTTGGTTTAAAATTTTTCCTTTTTGTAATGTAATGCTCAAATGAATGGAATTCTTCTAAGATGCTAGTTTATTCCTTAATTTGAATGATAGGGTCTTAGTCTCTCGCAAAATTCCTTTTAATAACATGGTAAAATCTTGTATGACAACACCTCTATCGATGAATCTTAGATTTATGCTCTTAGTTAGGGAATATTTCTTAAGGAATGGTTAATGGTAATAATATGTTCACCTCATTGGTAGATTATTTCTTGTCTCCTTTGATGATGTTTCTTTAAACAATAATAATCATTGATTCTATTGGTATCATAACCAACCTTACCTACAAACTACACTACACACTTTTAGGCTTTAGCATCCTTTCTCTCCTTTCTAGTTCTCTTATTTCTCCCTCTTCAACCTACCTTTTAAGTTTCTTTCCTTTCTTCTCTAAATTTTTTCTACCCAAAAACTAGCCATCATGTAGCTTCATTGCCTTTCTTTTTTGTTTTATTTTAGTTTCTATTTTGCCTCTCCCTACCAATTCCTCTTCTCATCTCATGCATTTCCTCTTCCCTTGGATTCTCCATCCCTTTATCTAGGTAATAAATATTTATTTTATAAATTTGGGTAGGGGATGGTTACCTTTCTTGTAACTGTTTGGATGCTTGTACATCATACTCATCGGGTACTAGGAAATATTCCATGAGATCCAAATCATCAACATGAATTATTCTTCCAAGTTATTACCATTTTATCTTTGTTATCTTCACAAGGTCATATTTGTTTTCTTGGTCTTGTCTTCATCTAAGAATAAAACCTCCTCTTATAGAATGCACTTAGGATTAGATTCACTTTGTCCCATTTTGTCACATCCATCCAATTCACATTCAACATGCATTTTGTTAGCTACTTCATGTTTGTGCCAACACCTTTGATTAGAGTTATTACATTCTCCACAAATATCACAAGGATGTAGGTTCCAAAACCTAGTTTCTACATGTCTAGATCTTCCACATTAACTGCAACAATATATCCTATGTCATTCACCACACTTTGAAGTACCATTTACACTATCAACTCTAGAAATATGGCCTTTATCATGGTCAAAATGACAATCAAAATCATCATGACCTTCATTTTATTCTATTATCTCTTTATTCTTCTTTTTATCTTCTCTTCCTCTACAAAAGTAGGAATTATTATGCTATCATCTTCATCATCACTACTATAGGTGACCTGGACCAACTACTTCTTCCCCATGCTTATTATCTTGCTTGTTCTTATCTTTTCCTATTCATTCTCCATTTGTTTCATCCTATAAGTTGGTTTATTATGCAAGCTCAATATAGGACTAAAATCTATGTGATGACCAATGATCCTTATGGGTGGAAACCCATATTTTGAATTTTTTTATATATATTGTTTCAACAAATCCTTCACTTCATGTGGGATTTTATCCATCTTGTCCACTATCCCTTCTTCTATGGGTTTAGCGATGAAAGCAAAACATGCTTTCTTCTTCGTCATTTCCTTCAAATGGTCCTGAACAAATGCATTCTTTGTATATGTTCATGCACCTCCTTTGGTGGTTTTAAAAATACCCTCTTTCTCATAAGTGACTCTCATTGTTCTGGTTCCTACACGTGCTTTGGTAAAGCAATACTCTCTTTATTTTATTGTACAACTTGGTTATGGGATTTCTTTTTATGCACACTTGTCTATTATGATTTAGGACACTCATATTATCTATGTCGTTCTTCCAAGCATATATAACACTTTTTAGAAAAACCACATTATCTATCTCTGTCAAATCCATATTGTTCTCTTGATGATTCACCCTTTTCTTGGGTATTTTAATTGAAATCATTTTTAGAAGTACTAGCTTCTCTTGCTTGCATATGTTGTCATCCTAGAATTGTTCTCTTCCTCTAGAATTTTTTTGTACAAACCAACTTTTTTTTTGCCTTGAGTGCATGTTGATATGCTAATTCAACTATCCTAATTTGAAGTAAATCAAATTTTTCTTGTATGGACAACCTAAGTAACAAAACAATTCTAGAGGAAGAGAACAATCAAATAGTAACACTATTTGATTGTTCTCTTCCTCTAGAATTGTTTTGTTACTTACAAACCAACTTTTCTTTTGCCTTGACTGCATGTTGATATGCTAATTCAACTATCCTAATTTAAAGTAAACCAATTTCATCTTGTATGGACAACCTTATCCCATTTATGTATCTCACAAATTTCTTCTCATTATCCTCGATATTATCTACTTTTATGGTAAATTTATAGAACTCTTATGTATATTCTTTTACTCCCAAATTATTTTTTTTGAGATTTTGTAGTCTTATAAACAAACATATTTGGTAATAAAAAAAAAAAATTAGACTTCAATTTTATTAAAAACTTATCCCAGATTTAAATTTTATCATTCCCTCTTTTTTGCCTCTCTATTTAGATATGATACCACCAAATTGAAGAATGTTCCTTCAGTTTTATGCATGCAAATTTGACCTGCCTTGAATCCTCCATATATTCATAGCCAAATATTTTTTTGATATCCATTATCTAGTCTATCAATTCTTCTAGATTTCCATTAAAATTGGGAGTATCTATCTTAGGTTTATGCCCCATATTTAGGATTTTATAAATTAATTGCTTCTATTTTTCTTCTTCTTACCCTTTATTTTGATATTTTGCATGACCAGTTTCCTCATCTTCACTATCACTAATCTCCTCAAGATGAATGCCTCTCCTTTAGGGAGTCATAATTATATATAACCTAGTAGTGATTTCTCTAAGCATTTATGCTATATCCATGGGTTAGTGTCCATGTGGTTTTCCTCTTTCTCATTGTGCCATCTTCATTCAACACATATTGAAAACTCCTATTTTGATACCAAATGATGTAGGTGAGAGAAGGGAGTTCTACTATGGATGATCTTCTCAAGTAGCACAAGTTCATATCCTCAAGACATACAATATCACATGTGTGATCAACAAAGCTCAAGATGACAAGACAAGCTTAAAGTCTTTATGAGATGACAATATGTTATGATGAATTATCTACAAACGTCATTCAATTGGATGGTCAATATACCCCTAATGGTTATTGTACAACACCTTCATTGTATAATGATCAAATTGTATGAATTTTTTCTTAATTGTAAAACAATATGGTTGGATGATGGTTCCTTTTACAACAATTAATTTAAAAATTCTCCAATTTGTAATGCAACATACAATATTATAATATGCCAATTTCTTCCTTACTATGAATTACATGGCCTTAGTCTCTAGCAAGCTTCCTTTGAATGATATGGTAACATCTTGTATGACAACACCTCTATGAATGACACTTAGGTTTATGCTCTCAATTAGAGAATATTTCTTAAGGGATTGTGAATGGTAATTACATGTTCACCTCAATTGTGGATGATTTATTATCTCCTTCGAATGATTATTATTTGAATGGAAATAATTATTGATTCTATTGGTATCATAACCATCCATACTTGCAACCTGCACTACACATTTTCAGGATCTAGAGTCTTTCCTCTCTATTTTCTTACATTTATCTCCTTTCTAATGCTTTCATTTTCCCTCTTGATAATTACATTCAATTTTCATTCCTTATTTGGCTTCTATCCACCCAAAAATAGCCCTTGTGTAGCCTCCTTGCATTTATTTTTATTTCTCTCCCACCTCGATGTCTATCCTACTTCCCTTTTAGAGGTTCATGAAATAAGTCTTCTTCTCTTTTTTAGGTTACGAAATAACCAAATAATAATTCACAAGAATTAACCATATATTGATAACAATGGGGTTTAAATACTGACAATAGGAAGCTTAAAATAGCTTTAGGGAATAATAAAATATATTATCCCTAAAAAAAATAATTGAGGAAACTGGTCATGTAAAATATCAAGATGAGGAAACTGGTCATGCAAAATATATTATCACACATCCCCCATTATTACATGATTTGGGTAATGTATATAACTGTACCAATACAATGAAAAAGATGTTGATCTGCTGGTTCTTGCTCTGTCATAGTGCTCTGGTTGCTCCTAAGAAAAAGTGTTGAGCAAGGTGTTGCAAGAAGTTTGTCATTGTTGTCAACACAGGCAGTTAGATCCAATGATGCAGTGGATAGACAATGTAGGAGTCATTTAGATGCAGAGGACAGAAGTTTCCTGGAAAATAGAGATGACCCAGTTTCAAAAATTCGAAGAAAAAGACAAGTTAGAAAACTGTCGCGATATCGCGACATGTTTTCTGTCACGATTTCGCGACAAGTCGGAGGAGAGAGAAGGCGCAGTCAAAAATGTCACGATTTCATGACAAGTCGGAGGAGAGAGAAGGCACAGTCAAAAATGTCACGATTTCGTGACAAGTCGGAGGAAAGAGAAGGCGCAAGGCAAACTGTCACGATTTCGCGACATGTTGGAGGCCAAGAAGCTAAGTCGAGAAACTGTAGCGATTTCGCTACATGTTGATTTTTCGCTGGCCGAAGCAAGGAGAAAGCGTTAAGTGGAAAAGTTGTAGCGATTTCGCTACATGTCAAAATTTCGCTGGCCGAAGCAAGGAGAAAGCGTTAAGTGGAAAAGTTGTAGCGATTTCGCTACATGTCAAAATTTCGCTGGCCGAAGCAAGGAGAAAGCGTTGAGTTGAAAAGCTGTAGCGATTTCGCTACAAGTCAAAAGTGCACAACGTGAAGGTGTAGCGATTTCGCTACCAGTCAAAAGTGCAGAACTCAAAGATGTAGCGATTATGCTACAAGTCAAAAGTACAAGGCACAAAAGTGTAGTGATTTCCTTGCAAGTCATAATTTCACAGGCAGAAGCAAAGTTGGAAGCACAAGGCACAATATTGTAGCGATTTCGCTACTGCATGAAGCTAGGATTGTACGAAAGCCGAAAGCATCGCGATTTCATGACAAAGATGAGGATGACGTCAGCAAAAGCTGAAAGTGTCACGATTTCATGACAAGTTGCAAGAAAAGCCTCAGGAAGCCGGAAGCGTCGTGATTTCGTGACAAAGATGAGGATGACGTCAGCAAAAGCTGAAAGTGTCACGATTTCGTGACATGTTGCAAGAAAAGCCTCTGGAAGCCGGAAGCGTCGCGATTTCGCGACAAGATTAAGAATGACGTCAGCAAAAGATCAAAGTGTCACGATTTCGTGACAAGAACGGTGGCAAAGCTTTCAAAGGGCAAAAGAGTCACGATTTCGTGACAGCGAGGGCAAGAAGGCGTACGGATGTAAAAGGTGTCACGATATCGCGACATGTTGGAGTTTCGAGAGGAAAGCCATAGAACCAGATAGACTTTTGAAGCCGACATTCTTTAGGGTTTGAAGCCAACATTCTTTAGGGTTTGAAGCCGACATTCATTAGGGTTTGAAGCCGACATTCATTAGGGTTTGAAGCCGACAATCATTAGGGTTTTAAGCCGACATTCATTAGGGTTTGAAGTCCGCATATTCATAAGGGTTTGACAATCGATGCTCTTTAGGGTTTAAACCGATGCTCTTTAGGGTTTAAGCCGACTACAGTCTCAATATTGTTCTTGAAGATTTCTTCTATAAAAGGAGGGCTAATTCAAGATGGAGAGTGACTAGAGCGAAGATAACGTGTGTATGCAAAATTTGCAGTGCGCAGAGAGTGAGTCGTTTCGATTGGAGCTAAGGCTGAAGTGATATTTCTTTTGTGACGAAGTGAAGTGTGCATATCGAATCTTCGTGAATTAAGAGCGCGATGTGCAGAGGTTGTGTTCTAAGTCCGAAGTGATAGTGCATAGACTGCAGAAGTGATCGATCATCTGATTGCAGCAGAGAGTGCGAAGAAGTACAGAGAAGCGGTCGGATAGTGCGAATCGTTTTTGAGCAGAAGCAGTAGAATGCAGAAAAATAGCAGACTGTGAGAAATGAGGTGAAAGTTTTATTCTGTAATTTTTATTATTGTCTTCCAAGTTGTAACTTGGCATAAGGGGTTGGTGCCTCTTTCCAGTAGGTGCTTGGTAAATTAGGAGTCGGTGCTCCATTCTGCCTAAAACAGATAAAGCAAAGGGGTTGGTGCTCCTTCCAGTTGGTGCTGGTAAAAGATATTGTAAAGTTGTAGCTTTGCATTGGCTGGATTTGGATGGTAGTCCAAGCAGTCATTTTGAGGAGTAGCCACATTGGTGAACCTCGTTAAATTACTCGTGTTGTGTGTCATGCTTTCTTGCTGCATTTTGATATTTCTTTTATCAGTTTAAACTACTGTTGGATCTAAAACTATATGTTTTAGAATTTTTAAAGATCACACTGATTCACCCCCCCTCTCAGTGTCATTGTGATTACAACAATTGGTATCAGAGCCAAGTACCTGAACAGGCTTAAACAGCTAAGGTGATCTTGGAAGTTACGCAATGGCAAGTGGTGAAGGTTTCTCCTCGAACAAAGCACCATTGTTTGATGGGACTAATTATGCGTTCTAGAAAATTAGAATGCAGACATATCTCGAGTGCTTTGGGTTTTGACATCTAGGGTGCGGTAGTTAATGGTTACAAAGCTCCCGCCACCGCTCCAACAGACACTGTTGGTAAAAAGGCATTTGAATATGATTCAAAAGCAAAAAATGCCATCATGTGTGGACTAGTGGACAATGAGCTAGTCAAGGTCATAAATTGTGAATCAACAAAAGATATATGGGATAAACTAGAGAACATTCATGAAGGAGATGATAGGATCAAGGAGGCCAAGCTTCAAGCACATCGAGCTCAATACGAATCGTTAAAGATGGACAATGATGAGAACATAGAGACTTTCATGCAAAGAGTCAATGGGATCACCAATTCAATCAGAGGTCTCGACGAAGAATTAATCGATGTTGCTATCGTGAAAAAGGTATTAAGATCGCTCCCCCCTAGATTTGATTCTAAAGTCTCTGCCATAGAAGAAGCCAAAGATCTAAATCATTTTAGTATGGATGAGATGCATGGTTCTTTGACTGCCTTTGAAATGAGAATAGGAAGGTCTAATCCCACAGATAGAGAAGTTGCTTTCAAAGCCCTAAAAGGTAAAGTCACAAAACCAGAGTCAAAAGAAGAGGATGTATCAGATGAAATGGAAGCAAATTTTGTCAGAAAACTGAGAAAGGGAAAAGGAAAGTACAGAGGAAAGCTACCATTTAAATGCTTCAACTACGGAGGCATTGGGCACTTTGCGACAAAATGCCCACTCAATGAAAAGAACCAGGGTGAGGAAGCTTCGCACCAAGAAAGAGGTAACTGGAAGAAGAAATCAAACTTCAGAAAAGGCAATTTCAAAAAGAAAAGTTTTATCTCACGAAATGCAGATTCTTCAGAGGACAGCTCTAGTGAAGATTCCGAAGAAGGAACAGGTGAGGCTCTCTTTATGGCATTTGAAGTAGAACAATCAGAAGAAGCAGAAAACACAGAAAAGAGAGAAGGTATGAACTCTAAAGTGTCTATTGAAAAAGATGAGGCTGAAGTTGATTTAGAAGGTGAGCTGGTCTCTGCACTTATGGAATGGAAATCTGAGAAAAGAAAGAACCAAAAACTGTCAAGAAAGCTCGAGGATGCAAATGACATTATAACCAGTCTAAAAATGCAGACAAAAGAATACAAGAAAATGTTCGAAGATCTTGAAGTACAGGTAACCATGAAGATAGATTACTGTTGCAAATTGGAAGAAGAAAATGTTGGTCTTCGAATACAGATACAAGAGCTGGATCAAAAAATTAGCTGTCATTTCAAGCGTGAAGAAAGTTCGATGAAACTGGACAAAATTCTAAGCGATCAAAGACCCGCAGGTATCAAATTCGGTCTGGGCTTTACTGAAGGAGAATCATCAAACAAGCAAAAGGCAAGCAATGTTGAATATGAAAAAGGTAAAGACAAGAAACAGGCTATTGAAAGAAAAACAAATCAGGCAAAAGAAAGCAGTAATGCCAGTCCTGAAATAGGAACTGACAATGACGGCTTTACCAAGGTCACACATCAAAAGAAAAGAAGATCTAAGGCTCCTGCAACAACTTGGCAAAAACCATCTTTCAGGTTCAATCATTATTTCTATGGTTTCTGTTTTAAATGTAATGGTTATGGGCATAAAATTGTTGACTGCAAGTACAATATAGGTCCAAGAAGTTTCACTAGTAGAAATGCTTTTGCTCCTCTAATGAGTTATGCAGTAGAATGCTTTAATTGTCACAACTTTGGGCATATTGCTAGAAACTGTCGTAGTATTTCTGTTTCAAATCAATCTCAAAAAAGAAGAATTCAACCATATAGGGCAAAACAAAATAGAATTTCTTCTGAAGGATATGTGCAAGATTCTAAAAAGGGGAAATCCAAGCTAGAACCCAACACCACAGTTAAAACAGAATGGAAACAAAAAGAACAACTCAAGAAAGAACAAGAATCTTTAATAGTGCAGACAACTTTTAGAGCTCAGAATAAATGTGTACCGTGGATCCTTGACAGTGGTTGCTCAAGTCATATGACAGGTGATAAACAAAAATTTGAAAAACTACAGAAATATGAGGGTGGTTCTGTGAAGTTTGGCAATAATGATGGAGCCAAAATAATAGGTAAAGGATCTATCAAAATTAGTGAAGGGAAAATCAAGTCAGAAGAAGTTTTATTTGTGGATGGTTTGAAACATAACCTGTTAAGTGTGAGTCAAATCTGTGATAAAGGACATGAAGTAGTTTTCAAGAAGCAGGGTTGTGAAGTCAAAAAAATAAACAACGAGAAATTAATAGCAACCGGCTCAAGGACGTCTGGCAACCTGTACACACTCTCAGAATCTTCAGAAGGTATGTGCTTCATTGGACAAGAAGAAGAGAACTGGTTGTGGCATAAGAGGCTTGGACACATAAGTTTTGATAATTTGGTGAAAATCAGCTCTAAACAAGCAATGAGAGATATTCCAACCATTAAGAAACCTTCAAACAGTGTTTGTGCTTCATGTCAGAAGGGAAAGCAAACCAGAGTTTCATTTAAAACAAAAGAATACCACACTAGCAAGCCTTTGGAACTCATTCATACAGACTTATGTGGACCCATGAGAACTCAAAGCATAAATGGCGACAAATACTTTATGTTGTGTATCGATGATTATTCCAGAATGACATGGATATTCTTCTTAAAAGAAAAAACAGAAGCTTTTGAAATGTTCAGAACTTTCAAACAGCTAGTTGAAAATGAAACAGGAAAAAGGGTCAAATGCTTGCGATCAGACAGAGGAGGAGAATTCATTTCGAATGAATTTATAGAATACTACGAAAAATACGGTATCAGGAGACAATATTCAGCAGCTAGAACTCCCCAGTAGAATGGTGTAGTAGAGAGAAAGAACAGAACTATACAGGAAATGGCACGCACCATGCTGGCAGAAAACAAAATAGCAGATAGATTCTGGAAAGAAGCAGTTCACACTGCAGTATACATTCAAAACAGATATATGTTAAGAACTCATGAATGCAAAACACCTTATGAGTTGTGGTTTGGTAGAAAAGCAACAACAAAACATCTCAAAGTTTTTGGCTGTAAGTGCTACATCAGAAAAACTGATGACAACCTTGGGAAGTTTGAAGATAGAGCAGATGAAGGTGTTTTTGTTGGTTATTCTCCAAATAGCAAAGCTTACAAATGCTACAACAAGAGACTCAAGAAAATTGTGGATAGTGCAGATGTTAAATTCGATGAAGGGAGGAAACAAATAGTTAACTTTGAAGAAAACTACCCAATCTACGAAGAAGTCATTGAAGGAGATGAGGTGCATGGAACAGAAAATACGTCTACGGTTGATGTAGATAACTTATCCGATGACTCAGAGGTGCAAGAAAACAAAAAATTCAAAACAGGAAGCTGGCAGAAAAATCATCCTAGAGACCAAATAATTGGAGATCCCACAGCTGGCATTCAGACAAGAAAGAAAGTAATAAGTAATTACTCTCTTTTATCCAGCATTGAGCCCAAAAACATAGATGAAGCAAGCAAAGATGATAGCTGGATGAAGGCAATAAATGAAGAGTTGGATCAGATTGAAAAGAACAGAACTTGGGAATTAGTACCTAGACCTGCAAATAAGAATATAATCGGCACCAAATGGATATTTCGGAACAAATTAAATGAAGACGGACAAGTCATTAGGAACAAAGCAAGACTGGTTTGTAAAGGGTATGCACAGGTCGAAGGCATTGATTTTGAAGAGACTTTTGCACCAGTGGCCAGATTAGAAGCAATTAGAATGTTTCTGCCTTAGCAGTCCACAAAAACTTCAGAGTTTATCGGATGGATGTAAAATCTGCTTTTTTAAATGGGAAACTTGAAGAAGAGGTCTATATTGAACAACCAGATGGCTTTCAAATTAGTGAAGATCCTAACCTTGTCTGCAAATTAAAGAAAGCATTATATGGATTAAAACAAGCACCACGGGCATGGTATGCAAGGCTAGACAACTATCTCTCCCAACAGGGATTCAAGAAAGGTTTAGTGGACAGTAATCTGTATGTGAAAACAGAAGGTGGACATCTCATTGTTCTTGTTGTCTATGTAGACGATATCATATTTGGCAGCAACAAAGATGAATCTTGTAAAGACTTAGCAAATAAGATGCAGAATGAATTTGAAATGTCTATGATTGGTGAATTGTCTTACTTTCTTGGGCTACAAGTTAATCAAAATGAGAAAGGCATATTCATTTCCCAAATTAAGTATGTGAAAGAAATGTTAAAGAGGTTCACTATGGAGGACTGTAAGCCAATAAGCACTCCCATGACAACAGGCTGCAAATTGAGTAAAGAAGACAAATCTCCACCTATAGACCAAACCATGTACAGATCTATGATTGGAAGTTTACTAAATTTAACGACTACCGGACTCGATATTCTACGAGCGGTTTGCATGGTAGCTAGATTTCAGTGCCAATCCCAAAGAGACTCATGTGACAACAGTTAAAAGGATTTTTCGGTATCTCAAGGGCACCATTGAGTATGGGTTGTGGTATCCAAAAGGCAAAGACTTCACTCTTATATCATATTCAGATGCAGATTGGGCTGGATGTGTTGATGACAGAAAGAGTACCAGTGGAGGTGCATTCTATTTGGGGGACAGATTGGTTGCATGGCACAGTAAGAAGCAAGAGTCAGTTTCTTTATCTACAACTGAGGCAGAATATATTGCAGCAACAACATGTTGTACACAAGTCTTGTGGATGAAACAAACCTTGAAAGATCTAGGTATTAATTTCAGTGAACCAATATCAGTAAAGTGTGATAACACCAGTGCAATTAACATCTCTAAGAATCCAGTAATGCACTCACGGACAAAGCACATTGCTATAAGGTATCATTTCTTGAAGGAGAAAGTTGCAGAAGGAGAAGTTAAATTGGACTATGTCCCAACTACAGAACAAGTAGCAGATATTTTTACAAAACCTTTGCCCAAGGAAGTATTTGAGTATCTTCGAAGCAAATTAGGAGTAGTCACACTTCCTAAGAAGTGACTAGCTACAGGGATCACCTTCTCAGGGGGAGCATTTGAATATTTGACTATTCTTTTGCTCATGATCATGATTTGTGCTAGATGCAACAAATTGTGCCTGAGAATTGTGAGGATGGACTCAGGGGAGTTTGCAGCAGACCCTTTGGTATTATTGACAAAGGGGGAGAAGAGGTACAGGAATGTACACAGTGTTGCCAACAATTCCAAAGGGGGAGATTGTTGAGCAAGGTGTTGCAAGAAGTTTGTCATTGTTGTCAACACAGGCAGTTAGATCCAATGATGCAGTGGACAGACAGTGTAGGAGTCATTCAGATGCAGAGGACAGAAGTTTCCTGGAAAACAGAGATGACCCAGTTTCAAAAATTCGAAGAAAAAGACAAGTTAGAAAACTGTCGCGATATCGCGACATGTTTTCTGTCGCGATTTCGTGACAAGTCGGAGGAGAGAGAAGGCACAGTCGAAAATGTCACGATTTCGTGACAAGTCGGAGGAGAGAGAAGGCACAGTCAAAAATGTCATGATTTCACGACAAGTCGGAGGAAAGAGAAGGCGCAAGGCAAACTGTCACGATTTCACGACATGTTGGAGGCCAAGAAGCTAAGTCGAGAAACTGTAGCGATTTCGCTACATGTTGATTTTTCGCTGGCCAAAGCAAGGAGAAAGCGTTAAGTGGAAAAGTTGTAGCGATTTCGCTACATGTCAAAATTTCACTGGCCGAAGCAAGGAGAAAGCGTTAAGTGGAAAAGTTGTAGCGATTTCGCTACATGTCAAAATTTCGTTGGCCGAAGCAAGGAGAAAGCGTTGAGTTGAAAAGCTGTAGCGATTTCGCTACAAGTCAAAAGTGCACAACGTGAAGGTGTAGCGATTTTGCTACCGGTCAAAAGTGCAGAACTCAAAGATGTAGCGATTATGCTACAAGTCAAAAGTACAAGGCACAAAAGTGTAGTGATTTCCTTGCAAGTCATAATTTCACGGGCAGAAGCAAAGTTGGAAGCACAAGGCACAATATTGTAGCGATTTCGCTACTGCATGAAGCTAGGATTGTACGGAAGCCGAAAGCGTCATGATTTCACGACAAAGATGAGGATGACGTCAGCAAAAGCTAAAAGTGTCACGATTTCGTGACAAGTTGCAAGAAAAGCCTCAGGAAGCCGAAAGCATCGTGATTTCATGACAAAGATGAGGATGACGTCAACAAAAGCTGAAAGTGTCATGATTTCGTGACATGTTGCAAGAAAAGCCTCTGGAAGCCGAAAGCGTCACGATTTCGTGACAAGATTAAGAATGACGTCAGCAAAAGATCAAAGTGTCACGATTTCATGACAAGAACGGTGGCAAAGCTTTCAAAGGGCAAAAGAGTCACGATTTCATGACAACGAGGGCAAGAAGGCGTACGGATGTAAAAGGTGTCGCGATATCGTGACATGTTGGAGTTTTGAGAGGAAAGCCGTAGAACCAGATAGACTTTTGAAGTCGACATTCTTTAGGGTTTGAAGTCGACATTCTTTAGGGTTTGAAGCCGACATTCATTAGGGTTTGAAGCTGACATTCATTAGGGTTTGAAGTCGACAATCATTAGGGTTTTAAGCCGACATTCATTAGGGTTTGAAGCCGATATTCATAAGGGTTTGACAGCCGACGCTCTTTAGGGTTTAAGCCGACTACAGTCTCAATATTGTTCTTGAAGATTTCTTCTATAAAAGGAGGGCTAATTCAAGATGGAGAGTGACTAGAGCGAAGAACGTGTGTATGCAAAATTTGCAGTGCACAGAGAGTGAGTCGTTTCGATTGGAGCTAAGGCTGAAGTGATATTTCTTTTGTGACGAAGTGAAGTGTGCATATCGAATCTTCATGAATTAAGAGCACGATGTGCAGAGGTTGTGTTCTAAGTCCGAAGTGATAGTGCATAGATTGTAGAAGTGATCGATCATTTGATTGCAGCAGAGAGTGCGAAGAAGTACAGAGAAGCGGTCGGATAGTGCGAATCATTTTGCGCAGAAGCAACAGAATGCAGAAAAAATAGCAGACTGTGAGAAATGAGGTGAAAGTTTTATTCTGTAATTTTTATTATTGTCTTCCAAGTTGTAACTTGGCATAAGGGGTTGGTGCCTCTTTCCAGTAGGTGCTGGTAAATTAGGAGTCGGTGCTCCATTCTGCCTGAAACAGATAAAGCAAAGGGGTTGGTGCTCCTTCCAGTTGGTGCTGGTAAAAGATATTGTAAAGTTGTAGCTTTGCATTGGCTGGATTTGGATGGTAGTCCAAGCAGTCATTTTGAGGAGTAGCCACATTGGTGAACCTCGTTAAATTACTGTGTTGTGTGTCATGCTTTCTTGCTGCATTTTGATATTTCTTTTATCAGTTTAAACTACTGTGGATCTAAAACTATATGTTTTAGAATTTTTAAAGATCACACTGATTCACCCCCCTCTCAGTGTCATTGTGATTACAACAAAAAGTGGGTCATTCCTCACTTTGTCTTCACATCAACAAATGTCCTTATAGTAATATCATCATCCAATTGAATTGCATGGCTAACCAGCCACTGAAATCGCTAGGTGTAGTAGAATAGATCACTTCATACAAGGTTCATTCAGTTTACAATATGAGTTTACAAAAGATAAGGTAGCTAAGGTGTCGATCGCTATCAAAAATGCACCCTTATAAGTTCCTCCCTTCTTGTTGCAAAACATGTTGTAATTAATTTATGAAAGAAGTATGGCTACGGCATCGGTCGCTGCCAAAAATGCACCCTTATAATTTTTCTTATATTTTTACAAAAAATTGTGAAGAAAAGAAATGTATATCCCCCTTAATTGCAAAAATATGTGGAACTCAAGAGTGTTGTGAAGGATTTTACAAATATTGCCTCCTAGGCAATTTTACACCACAAAATTCCCTCCTTTTATTATAAGTACTTCAAACATTGAGAGTTTGCTATTTATGAAGCCTAAAAGAGGTACAATCACCCCTTATTGCAAGTACTTCAAACAAAAACTTATGCTATTTATGAAGCCTAAAAAAGAGAGAGGAAAATGGTGCTTTGCCCAAGGTGACACATGTGTTTTCCCTCTACAATACTATTTTAGCAATGAGCACTCTGTGTGCTCTCTTTGAACCAGAATCAGAATTAGAATGAGAATGAGACACTTCACTAGAAACATGGCTTCTATGATGTGCCTTTGCCATTTTAGTTTTACTTGTTTTGAAACCAACACTGAATGGTGTCTTGGTTGTCATTTTTACAAGTTGTGCAAAACTATGTTTTCTAGGCAATTTTATCAAAAAAATTCACCAAATCATCCTTCCTTATTGCAAGTACTTCAAGCATGGTTGCTATTATGAAGTCTAAAAGAAAAGATATGATGACTTCTATTTTTTTTTATTGCCTTTACAAGTTTTATCTCCCTCTTGTCAAAATCTGTGTTTGAAGGAAGAAAGGAATTATCCCCCTTAGTACAAAAGAATTGCTACTTTCAAGGTTCCTTTAAAAAACTTGTTCTTTCTTTCACTCTCAAGAGGTATTTAATGGCACCTGCCTGAAAACTCTCTTTGAAGAGAGATAATCAGTTGGAGGAAATTAAGCCAAACAAATAAGAGATGAAAGATAATTCACTCAAAAAGATATTTAATGGCACCTGCCTGAAAATCCCTTTGAAGAGGAATAATCAGTTTGAGGAGTTTAAGCCAAACAAACAAGAGTGAATTAGGGTTTTTTTTAAATTTTAGGAGAGAATATCAAATGAATATTGGCTTTAAATTTGTGCAATGGTTAACACAAATTTATTAGTGAAATTTTTGGGTATGGAGTGTTCTTGATTCTATGACTTATAATTGCAAAAGAAATAATGCAATAATCAAACAAGAATGCCCACAAAATTCTTATCACCTAGGTTTCGGATGCAACCGAAAATGCACCTAATTTTCCAATAAAGGTGTCAAGTAAAATCGAAAATGCACCTTTTAATTTTTGCAACAAAATATGAATGTGTGTTGTGCAAAAAATTGATATGTTATGTCTCCTTATTTTACAATTTTGCAAATAATGTGACAATAAACAATTGCTTATATTTTCTAATTTTGCAAAATAAACAAGTTTGATTTGTTTTAAGTGCTCCTGAATTTGTGTTACAAATTTGCAAAAGAAATACAATTTCTTGTTTTCCCCCTTTGTTTTGTAACTTTAATAAATATCACTCCTTTCAAAACAAGTCGACACACGACCCACGTTTGAAAGGCTTCCAGAACTAGTCGACACATGACTTAGTTTTTATGGACCCAAGGTTACAAATTCTTCTCAATTTTGCAAAAAATATGTGCAATTTTATGTCTTATATCCCCCTTGGAGAAAACAAATGCACACTTTGCCTTTGAATTTTACAAAATTTTTAGTCTCCTTGTTTTCTAATTTTGCAATAAAGAATCAAAAGGTCTTTGATTTTGTCCCCCTTTTATGTTGCAAAATTAACAAGTTGAGAAGAATCTAGGGTTTTCTAATTTGCAACAAAAGTGTGCTCTTTCTATGTCTTATATCTCCAGTTTGTGAGAAAACACAAGCACCTTTGAATTTGAAAATTGCAAAAAAAAATTGCCCCCAAATTTCAATTTTAATGTATAAATCTAATTAATTCTAGCATAATTTAAATTAATAATAAAATTAATTTCATAAAAATCACTTAATATAACTTTTAAATGATTTTATATTAAAAAATAATAAATTATTAATAAAAATAAACTAAAAATAATAAAAAAATACAAAAAAAAATATTACCTTGTTCTTTTGTGGTGGGCCTTTGTAAAAAAAAAACAAAGGCACTGGGGCCCCGACGGGAGTCGAACTCCTGACCTCCCATTGGGCAGCGCCTTAGCACTGGCCCTGTATCCAATCGAGCTAGCTAGCCTGACAGAGATGAAAGGGCACCGCATTCCTCTTGAAGGTTTGCCCACCCCATGATGTTTAAAAAAATTAGGACTTTTGTACCACATTGACACCGCAAGGCATATTTTTCTCTTTAAAAGAGAAAATGCACGTATAGCACTTATGACTGCCTGCGGGTAGTCAGTCCCCCATGTGGCTAGTTTTACTGCTAGCCATGTGGACTATCAGCATCATGACACGTGGCTAGTCCACCACATGTTGCCCAATGTCAGGTCTAGTGGCACATGGCTTGTCACCATATGTCACGTCTGTATTTATTCGTGTCATCAGGTCTAGTCAGTCAGTTGTTTGACACCATCTGTCATATTGTAGGTTGATCCAGTCAGACTTATTTGGTTTCTCCATGTGTTCACCCAGATCACAACACCAGATCCACCTAGTTTGCCATGTCATCTCTCAGGATACGTGCTCAGGTGATGTCAACATGTAGGTTAGGGTTTCTATCCACCACAGACATGACACCAGCTCCGTGTAGTTTACCAGCAACAGTCCAACTAGTTGAGGGGCCATAGTTCATGTTTGACTGTGGTCCCTACAATCACATGGGCCTATCAGGCCTATGGGCCTGCAAGCCCTTTATAAAAGAAATTAGTGTCGGATCCACCTATTACTGCCTCAAGATGTGATCCTATCCAAGGGTCCCAAGTGTCAGGATTTGAGCCCTGGTCCAGCTGGAACGGGATGTTTCCCGCATTGTCCAGGTGCTCCGAGGTCAGCTCCACGAGCTCTGATACCAATTTTAGGTTAGGAAATAACCAAATAATAATTCACAAGCATTAACCATATATTGATAACAATGGGGTTTAAATAATGACAATAGGAAGCTTAAAATAGCTTTAGGGAATAATAAAATATATTATCCCTAAACTTAGCTAACTAACGCGCTTTGGGTTGCCTCCCCCCAAAGTCAGCTAACAACTAACCTAGTTACATAGTCAAAATGACTACAATAACTAACTAACCCTAGGTAATTAGTAAAAGGTAACTAATAGTGGTAAAAAGTAACAATCTACTTTTTACCATGCGGTAAATCAACTCTACCTAG
The DNA here is from genome assembly GCA_028583015.1 of Wollemia nobilis. NCBI lineage: Eukaryota > Viridiplantae > Streptophyta > Pinopsida > Araucariales > Araucariaceae > Wollemia > Wollemia nobilis. The sequence goes on along the minus strand of JAQPPZ010017079.1, from coordinate 4,458,467 downwards.
GTGAATATTATAAATTACCTAAATGAGGTAATAATCATAGTTACCAAAATAGTAACTCTAACACTCTTCGCACACCTGCCATTGTCTCCCCCTCTTCCTTTCCAATTTATATTTCCCTTCTGCCTATCAATTCCTCTCATATTTCTATGTGTTTTCTATTCTCTTTATGCTCCATGTTTTTTATAGGTAATAAACATGTATTTTCTATACCTAGGTAGGTCACAATTACCCTTCTTGTAACCATCCAATGCTCCCACATCAATAGGATTGAAATAGGTCTACTTGTTTTATAAAGGTTTGGCTATTATACATGTATTATTTTGTAAGCTTCAAATTTGGGTTTCTTCATTAAAAATCAAGATATTTAACTTACTGAGCTAGTGTCATTTGATCTATTACTTAATTATATTGTATGCATTTCTTAATCATCATATTTTATTTTATTTTAAATTTTGAGATACTAAATATGATTTAATGAATTATAATTTTATTAATATATAACTCAAAATTAATTTATTGTACACTTATGTTAGTTCAATTGTTTATTATTTTACTGTTAATAACACATATAAGAACATGCCATGCATGATTAATTATAATTCATCTATGTTGATATTTTATAATCCATTATAATCTATTTTTGTGTGTTACAATCATCCTTCGTGTGTGAATGTGGGAAAGAAAGTAAGATTTTTATTTTATGCTTAATTATTAATATGTATATGGTAATAACAGATATAGTGTAAGAATAGGTAATCAAGTAAACCAAATTATAAAATTTTACTATAGAATATATTATTGGAAATAATAATATTATAGGGAAAGACAATTTTTTATTTATTTATTGGAGGAGCGGTTTTTGAAAAGGATCCCAAAACCTTTTACAGATGTGGATACAAAAAGAATATGGTCTCCATGGGAAAGACAAAGTTTATTTATAAAAGTTAGTTTTGAATATATTTATATTTTATAGTTAAAGAGAAAAAATTACATAGGATTGAAATGGGACCACTTGTGCTATAACACTTTGGCTATTATATGTGTATTATTTGGAAAGCTTTGAATTTGAGTTTCCTCCTTAAAATTCAAGGAATTTGATTGATTGAGCTAATGCTATTTGATCTATTGTTTTCCTTTATATTAAAACGATTTTATTATTATCATATTTTATTTTAGATTTTGAGATACAAAAAATTATTTAATGGATAATAATTCTATTTATCTATCATTCAAAATTAGTTTATTGCCCACTTATATTAGTTCAATTTTTTATTATTTCATTGTTCATAAAACATATAAGAATAGTTAATGATTTATTGTAATTCATCTATATTAATATTTTGTATTTTTTTGTGTGTTATAATCATCCTTGATGTCTCAAGGAGCAATATCTATATATTTTGACTCTATATTTGAGTATTAAGATGTATATAGTGACCAAATATATAGGGTAAAAATGCTCAAGAGAAAGAGAAGAGGGTAGAGAAAATGTACCTTTGGGCTTCGAAACCATTTGAGCTAATGTTGAGGGTGGCTGTGATACTAGCTCTCCCTTGTTTTATTCCTCTTTTGTCCCCTTCTTCATATCTATAACTTTCATATTCCTATTACCACAAAAGCCTTAATATTATTCTTAAGCATACAACCATTCTTAGCAATATCAAAAACATTCCTCACAAATAGGATTAGCTTCAAGACTTAGCTAGCAATGATCTCCACAATAGTCTTATAACAACACAACATCCTTTGAGGTTTATTGCTAGAATCTCTCAAACATCCTATCCCAAAACAACATCAATCATTTCTTTCTCATCATAAAGCCTTAAGATTATTCTTAAGCACACAATTTTTTGGTATTAGCAATATAAAACTCCCTCACAACAGGATGTGCTTTTCAATCTAGAGAGCATCGATCTCCACAATGGTCACATCACAACACAACTTCCTTTAGAGGTTCATTTCTAAGTTTATCAAAATATTCTTTTACAAAACATCACAACAACATTTATTGTCTTTCTATCATTTAACACATTATTAAAAATTATTTATTTAAGCATGATCAAAATTATATTTAAAAATCAAAGCATGATTACAAGAAATTATGTAACATAACCATCATAAGCAAATGTAATGAATCATCCAATAAAGTCACACAAAGTCACATATAACAAAGAAGATCAAAATTCGAGTTTTCCACCAAACGTAGAATTTGGTGTAAAAACTCGAGGGGGCACCACAGTAATCAATTGCACGATTCGACTTAGAATCATCACCTAAAAATTGGAATAAATTTTTGCTTTTTTGTAAAGCGTGACGATCTCTTCTTTAACGCATTTTCCTTGAAAAATTCGCTAAAGAGGGGGTAAAATGTAACACCGTAAATTTGACGCACCTAATTTATCATAAGGTTAAAAATCCAAAATTTACCTCAAAATCGCATTTTAAATAGCTTGCTTCGATTTGCGCACCATAAATAGGATTTGTTTTAACCATTGGATGATATCGTCTTCGATTTGACGATATCATCCCTAATTGAATGAAATCATCTGGAGTTGAACATCCAGACGATTTCATCTAAAACAAAAATTTGCAAGAATAGAAGTGCAATCAAATTAGTTCCAACCTCCTGGCTTACCTGGGCATAAGCACGTTTGCGTTGTTGGCTATCATCCCACTGGAGATATCCCAGATTGGGATGGATCCCAACCTTCTAACCTCCCCTTAGTCCTATTTAAATCCAGTTTTCCTATTGAACCATCCTGGCTGATCGAATTCCTGCAATCCAAGCTGCATATCCTGTTAGAATACCCTGAATTTCATTCCTTTGCATGATTTCTTCAGATCAATTTGCAGGTTTTTCATTGTGCATCAGTCGGAGGAAGCTCGGATCACCTCAGGTGATCCTGTTTCAATCAGATACAATATCATACAGATCTGAGATGATCTTGTATGATTCTAGACGATCTTGACTGCACTCCTCTTGGGGGCAATCAAGATCCACAATTTGCATTTTCTACTACTTTGTTTATTCAAATTGCATTAGTTTAATTTATATTTTGTAATGCATCTGGTGTTCACCTCATGTTAGCGATAGTTTGCATTTTATGATCAATTTCATTTTAGCACATAAGGGCATTTAGATCAATTTAGATCAAATTCAATTTCTAAGACCAATTAAGCATTCAATCAGAGTTATTATATTCATTTTATCATATTTTGCACTATATTCCCTCTATTTTGGCATCCATTTGTTCAGTTGCAGGTTTTTGGTGAAATTGTCTCAGATGATTTAGTTTAATTGCAGACAATATCATCCAATTTCAAATGATTTTTTGCAATTACAGACGAACCTATAAAATTGCAAGCGATCTTGTTCAATTACAGGTGATTTCAACAAATCTAAGACAATCTGGATTGAAGTAGGCTCTAAAATCTGCATCAGACACCCAAAATTGGGTGAGATATTTCCATTTATTTAATATCCTATATTTAGATGTATTTAGGATTCATTTCCATCTATTGTTTGCATATAAATCAAAATTTGCATATAGAATAGCGTAGTCACATTTTGGCCAACCTAGGTGATTGAAATTAAAATGAACACATCAAACACATCTTCAACCTAGGCTCGGAAGTTGCCGCAAAATGCTTCCTGGTGAACCCACCATCTATCAACAAATCACCAAAGAGGACACGACTCAATTATCTTCGTTCGAGGTGTAGCTTTACCATTTTACCATTCCCCTCTAAGGCGCGGATCCATTAGCCTAGAGGAAAGGAGTACAAAAATTTTAGATTTCAAATTGAGATTTTGATGTTAAAGATGGACTTTCTATGCTTCCATTCCATTTTGGATCATTCTCTAGAGCCAAGGATAGTTTTGAAGGTTGGTCAAATGAGGAATCCATCTCTTGAATATCAAATTGAGTTGATTGAACTTGAGGTTGCTCATTTGTAGTGTGTATTACAATATTAGTGATATCATTGTGATGGGACATATTAAGATGCAATAGTTGATTGGTTTCCTGTTGTTGATAATTGGATAAGGGTTCTTGGGAGATCCCCATGTCTTGATTTATTATGGGTATTTGTTGCGTAGGAGTTTGATTGTTTATTGGAGATTTATAGTCAGTTGTAGATTGTAATTCCTTTATAGTGAAAAGACCCTTGTCAATCAAATATTGAATTGCATGTCTTAAATTTCTACATTTTTATGTCATATATCCATCCACTCTATGATATTCACAATATAGCTCAGGTTTATACCAATATGCTGTGGTATCAGGTTGTCTTATGGAAGGGAGTTCAATCCTATTTGTATCAAGTAAATGCTTAAGAATTATATCCATTGGTTGATTGAGCTTAGTAAATTTACGTAGTGAAGGTTTTCGAGAGGTTTTTGATAATTGCCTTAGGAATTCAGTCATAAAAGGACCTAATGGTTTCTTACCTTTTTTTTCTTTATTATGGGTAGAATGATGATAGAAAGATTCTGAAGTATGATGTGAGTGCATGGTAGGATTGGAAGCATAAGTATCTTCTTGTTGAAATAAATGGATTGTGTTGAAAGAAGAATATTGAAATGGTGGAGAAGGATTGTATGTGGATCGATAGACATAATAGTAGAAATGGTGATTTTTGCAAGTGGCGGTGCAGGTGAGTCCAGTTTACATAAATACAGTCCCAATAGTAGAAATGGTGATCACTAATGGATCTCCCTATTCCTATTTGTATTCATCGCGACTCTGATACCCCTATTAGCTTTTGATGAAGTATGCTTTGGTATATGGCAATCACAAGGTGCAAAAAATATGAAGGAAAGTAATTTTGCAATATGACTAAAGTATACTATAAATAGAAATGATGAAAACAATACAATATAGCTATGGAGAAAATGAAAACTACATGAATATATGCTAAAGGACTACATTATACTCCATCACCAATGGAGTTTACTCTCTACACTACTACAACCTACTATGATATTAAATTATTTACTATGACATACTTTTTATATAGGAAGATAGGTTCATTGGCCAACACTCTACCTAGTTGTACAAGGGGACACCTTGTACATTTATAGCTTGCACATTGATACTTGTGAATTTATTATATTACTTGAAATAACTAGCTAAATTCCCCCTAAAGTAATCTCTTACTCTAACTATGTACCAAATATGGTATATTTACATGACTTAAATGATGTAATATACTCTAACAATTCCTTAAAAAAAGGGTCTAGTTGGATTCTAAGATATAAATAGATGAATTTTGTACCCCTATATGACCAAATGGATGAATGGGCCAATAATATATTGGAGTCAAACCCATATGATACCCTGAAATTGACTAGATAGGCACATACCTAATCCAAGAGGATAAACCTTTCCTCCTTCAAGTTACCAAGGATTCAAAATATCTAACCAAGATTTGGAAGCTCTACTTCAATGGGGATAAATAAAGTATGGAAGTAGGTGTTGGTATCTATCTAGTGTTACCTAAAGGAGGAAAGACTATCTAGGTATACCAATTGTAACTAAACTATTCTAACAAAGTTGTTGAGTATGAGGCTTTAGTGCATGGCCTCAAACTAGTACCAAAGAAAGGGATCAAGGTCTTATAAATATATGAGGATACCAAACTCATTATCAAGCAAGTAAATTCCTAGTATGTAGAAAAAAATATGCCTATAAAATATAATAGCCACTAGGTCTAGGATTTACTTGAGGTGTTTAAGGCAGTCAACATATCTATAGTTCCCTAGAATTAGAATGTGGATTCTAATTGCATGGGAGTCATTAGAGCCCAATTTGACCTGATAAAAGACCTATTAGGAAACTACCAGTATATCAAGGTCATTATTAGGTTGACCATCCTAGATAATGAAGTACACTAGTAGGTCTTCAACAATGATGAGTACATTATCCAATTTATTCAAAAAATAGAAAAATTTATAAAAGAATTAGTGATAGAGATAAATAAGTTTATGAATACCAAATCATTTAGCTCAAAGGCAATGAAATACCTAAAATAGTGGTTATGCTTGATTCCTTGTTCAATACCAATGATCTATATTAAGGGAAAATATCCATTATAATAGATGGAGATGACTACCAAGAATTGTTACTAGATAGACCTTGAAAATATAAAAAGTGAATTATTCTAGAAGAAAATAAAATATTAGTTTTATGAAAGGATATGATAAGGAGATCATACAACACACAATATAGTTAGATTCAGATGCCAAGCTAGTAATATATAAATAGAGGTTGTGAACCCAAAAACAAAATCTTTGATTAGAAAATAACTAATTATACCCATAGAAGAAAATATTATATACCTACTCAAGCATACCACCTAGGCATCCAATTTAGTATTAGTTAAAAGAAGAATGAGATCTAATTGTCTTTCAATTTATAGACCTCTAGTGGGAATAATTAAAATACCACTACCCACTCCTTTACATGGATCAGATCTTATAGATAGTAGCTAGATTAGAAATATTCTTCCAATTAGACTATTTCTCAAGGTACAATCAAGTATGGCTCAAAGATGAATATCAACACAAAATAATATTCACTACCAAGTGAGGCATTTTTGCTTATCAATGGATGCATTTTATCATATCCAATTCTAGGGTAACATTCTATAGGGCTATATATGTTTATTTTAGTAATATCCTTAATAAGTTCATGCTAGTCTGCCTAGATGACCTCATAATATTTTTAAAAATAAAAGAAGACCATTGAGCACATGCAAAAAGAGTATTTGATCATTGTAAAGAGTTTGGAGTATGCCTAATCCCCAAAAAGTGCATCTTGTGTATTAAAATGTAATTTTCTAGGACACATTGTGTCTAAGGAAGAAATATCCATCAATCCAAATTTAGTTAAGGCCATTGTTAACATATCACTACCATAACATGACAAGTCTCTTTTTCCACTATAATCCACCCAATTTCTCAAATTTTGAAAATGAGGTACCAAATTAAGTGGACTAAGGAAGGCAAAGAGATTTTTTGGAGAATCAAATAGGCCATGACATAGGCCTCGATGCTAGTCAAGCTATATTTAATCAAGGATTTCATCCTCTATGTCTATGGAGTTGAACTCAACATAGTTGTCCTTAGAAAGAAAATTGAAAAATGAATGTCCCATAGCTTTCTTTAACCAAACTATAAAAGGTTATAAATAAATATATAATTTTATGGATAAATAGGTATATGCTATAATTTGAAGATTAAAAAACATCAAGCACTTGATTTCCATAAAACAAAATTACTAGTAATTTCATTCATTCAAAATTAAAGATTACACCATGAATGGATAAATGAGTGAGAAAAGAGGTAGAAATATCATAAGGATCCTTGATTTTGACATAAAATAAAGATCACCAAGTTCATTATAAGTATAGAATTATGCCAATAGCTCACCCAAGATGCGATGACTAAAATAGAAGAAACAAAGACTTGCCTCCTCACCAATGCCAAAAAGATCAAAACTAGGTGCAAGATCGAATTGATTACATACACCAAGGTCAATACCTATCGAACCTAAACTAGAATTAGAGAAGGATATAAAAACTATAGATATTATACCCTCATTTGAGTTCTTTTATAAAGACATTTTTATGGTGTCCTATTTAGATATGCCAAAACTAGATAAAATGCCATGTTGCTCTAGGAATTCCACTAGGGATTCTCTAGTGGATATTATTTAGCACATACAATCATGGTAAAATTTATATGGGATGGATAATATTGGCCTACTATGTTGGTGATGTACACTATTGGGTAAGATAATGTGACAAATTTAAATTCTTCTCCTAGGATAAATTGAAATACCCCTTTGACCCTAAATCCCATTACTGCTAATGAATATTTCTCATAGTGGGGGTTCAATTTCATTGGAGTAATCAATCCACCTTTAATTTAAGGCTATAATTATATATTGACAACCATAGAATACTTCACTATATGGACATGGGCAATTCCACTAAAAGAGGCCACCAAAAAATTCATCATAAATTTCCTCAAAGAAATTATCACTCAGTTTAGCATACCCAACACTATCATCATGGATAACACCCTAAAATTTATTGGGATTGAATTAAGTCAACTTGATATCCCATATGGCATCTACATAAAATCTTCTTCCAACTACTATCCATAAGGAAATAGTTTAAAAAATTCTTCAAATAAGAACATACTCTATATATTGAAGAGAATTGGATCTGACAACCAAAAATAATAGCATCTACACATCAAAAATTTCTCATCGGTAGAATAGGTCACATCAAATAAATGTATTGGTTATCCCCATAGTCCTAGATTTATGTATGGGAGGCCAAGCTTCCCATTTCCATAGACCTTATTGCACTACAATTTCTACACAAACTAGAACTTCAAGAAAATAATGTTAGGTCATTAACACTAAGATAACCACTTAAGCTAGAAGAGTGAAGGGATGTAACAAAATATCACTTGCAAGAGTACTAGGAAATTTTGAAGAGATGATTTGACCAAAAGGCTATATAATATGCTTTTTGGGTATGTAACTTGGTACTATAATGGGATGAGGATTACAACAAATTGGGCTAACATACTAAGTTTGAAGCTATTTTGAGGAGACCATACATCATCACTATATCAAAGCAAAGAATACAATCATGATTTATATATGGAAAACCACCCAATACTGGTCAATAGGATCTACCTTAAAATGTACCCCTAAATTTTACTTTTAAAGATATATATATATATATATATATATATATATATATATATATATATATATATATAGAGAGAGAGAGAGAGAGAGAGAGAGAGAGAGAGAGAGAGAGAGAGAAGCATGAGCAAAAATATGATCTATAGGACCTCTGGTGCTAAAAACGAGAACTTCATATGTTAGGTTCTATGTAAATTTCCCTAAAATTAATTATCATCCACCTCATGAAGTATAAAACTACATGAGGTTCAATTCTACATGCAAGCAAGGAAATATTTAGGTGAATCCTAACCTTTGAATTTGTTTTATGCTATTATGAAAAAAGTTTATCAATGCTAGGTCTTGACTGGGATTCTCTTGGTTTGCACCAGCTCCTACCACATTTAGTCATAGCCTAATGATCTATATAACTATTGCATAGCAATAAATACTCAAAAAAGTATTAGCCAAGCCAACTAATTGCTTTTTATGCTTCATGATGGTCTTGATCGAGGAGAAAATATTAATATCCAATGGTAGGATTAAGCTAAGATTTTATTGATAAAACCATTTTCTATTTCACTTAGATATAGTTGAATGACGTATGAGATTATGGACACTAATAAAATACCCTTATAGAGTCTAATAAACCCAATTTATTCTCTTCTCCTCAAGGCTAACCTCACAAATCAAGGTCTCTAATATAACAACTAGATGCTACACCCCATCATCTATGCAATTGCTTTTTGTAGTTGAGTAGGTGGTGAGGTTATGGTACACAAATACAAATATTAAGAATAATGATTAAAAATATTTCAAATCCATAACCCTCACCTATCATAAACTCTCTCCATTATACCATGAAGGTAGAAAAATTCCTAGAAGCTTCAAGAATCAGAAAGAATTGATCTGACTTGTGACACTTCTAAATATAATATATCTCTCTTATGGAAAGATCAACAAGGTTCCACATGGTATAGGGTAACTATGAGGTAATACCAACACAAACCCTTTTAGTAGTACATATGAAGTGGTACCAAAAATATACCAAGGAAAAAAAAGTCATTGATAAAATCTTGTTCTCATGCACGTGTGATAATAAAAATATTATTTTAAATTTCTCATTGGCCAAATCCATATGATTGGTATGACCTTGAGTGGAATAAAGTTAGAGGGAATTTTTGGTATCTCATGATGGACATACACAACAATGACAACCTTGGATTTTCCCCAAAATCAAATTAGCAAATGATAAATTGATTGAGAGTGATTATGTGATGCCTAGTTAGTTTGAGGATGAAGGGAGAATCCCAAAGAAATATTATCAAATCCTATAGACATATAAAAAACCATATAAAAGGACACCCTAAGGAAGACATTTGGAACCCTACACATATAATTAGAAGTATGTGATGGTAAAATAAAATATGGACCTACAGTAAATTAGATTGGAAAGTTTTCCCATGTGGTAGTTTTACAATAAAGTCCGATCACATTTTTGATAACAAAATTCAAAATTGGCCAATTATAGAGTATGGACACATAATACCAAGGTACTCTCAAGTACGTAGAGGGTGACTCCGATGACTATATAAAACTATAGTAAAGGAGAATTACACACATCTAAATTGGTAATAGCAAAAAAAGGAGTCTATTAAAGCTCACACCTCTTCCCAAATATTTCTATTATGCAACTAGAAATTAATTCCACATGAGTCCTAAAGTGTAGAATAATCCTAGTCAAATAAAGAGAGAATTATAGCATAGCTCATCAGAAAGCAACTATGGACACCAAGAAGAAGAATTCATATATTTGGGTAACCCACTTTCAAACTAAGAAGAGAATACATGTTGAGACGGAGTGAGTTGAATGCATATGCTTTATGACGAATTCAATAAATAGAATACTAGATCCCAAGTTGTCTAAAAATATTAAAGGGTTAAAAGAAATTGTTTACTAGAGGACCTTTATTAGGGAACTTGGATATTTGGCTATATGAACCTGGAAATGTTACCTAGCATACATGGTGCCCAAGGTACATAATAGTTACGAACTAGTGGTGGCTTGTGCTTCCCACTACAACTCTTAATACAAGGAAGTATAGGGTCATGATGGTCATTTTAAAATTGAAATTTCATCCTAGGCAATGCAAGGTATGTTGATAGTCCTAGAAATACTAGATAATAGGTCTAGTAATAGTTCATGAATTTAACTCTCGTGTTCCAAATACCTTGATAAGCTTAAATTTTGAGCTCTAGGATAAGCTAGCTGCCATGCCAAAATTCTTCTTGAGCTTGTCACTCTTTAATATGATGCCCATGATGTCTTGAGAATGAAAATATTTTATTTTTGTGCAGCTGATGATAAATGTATATCTCAAGAGAAGATAGATGAGATACACATGCTAAGGTGCATCCTTAATAATAGGTCGCTAATTTTTTATTTTAGTAGCTTTTTCATCAAGAAAATTCATAGGATACTATAGAATTTTGATAGAATTTTCACCTTAAAGTATTGTTATTTCATAGTGCATATGGCATTGGCCTATAACCCTTGGTTGTATGAGCATATGGACCTAAATATGAAGGAAAAATATGGAAACAAGAAGCTTATCTCTAAGTGGGTTGAAGTCCTTTACTAAAATTCCTCTTATTTCACTCTTGTGGATGATTTCCTAATGCCAAAACTTAGTACCATTAAGGGAATCAAGCCTCAGTACATTTTTATGAAAAGTATAAAGTATCTATAATTTGATCAATAGAGAGATTGGTTCTTCCTCAAAACTACTATCATTATCCGCATGCACATTTTCTCCAAAGTAGTCTACCTATTATCAAAATATAAAACCATTATGGCTATCTATCCTAAAATGCTAAGGGAAGTGGACTTGATATATGCCACCTTTGAGAGTAGACAAAGCAAAGTGAGCTACTACAAGTTATTGGTGCACTTATCATAGGTGTGCTAGTTGAAGATATCAAAGATTACAATTCTAAAAAACTTCCAACACCATCTAAGGAAATAAATGGAGGCCTATCAGAGTGTTGAGGAGAGGAATTTTCCATTACCTTGAGAAGCATATTTCATATCTTGAGAAGCACCAAGAGTGCTACCTCACTTTCTATACCATCCTAGGAAAGGTGAAACCCAACAACAAGATCACCAAGAACCAAAAGGATAGACTACTAGAATTAGACTGGAGTGAGGAAAAAATCAATAATTGGTGGATATTATATCAATGTATTTTTAACACAGTATTGATTCCCAAGGAAAATGATAATGATGAAGATATTATCAAATATTATTATGAGATGTATGAACTAAATATTTATAATGTGTGGGAAGAAGGCTAGGAAATAGCCCCAAGTAAATAATCATACAGATTGGAGGATACCACCCGAGGTGAAGTTCAAGTTCTCACTAAGACTCCAATAGAGCTAGAGGAAGATTTTATAGAAGCTCCTACCATAGAAACCATTGCTCCAACTGCTCTAACCTAGCCTACATCCTCATCAAAGTAGTCATGAGAAGAAGTGAGTGCGAACGATGAATGATTTAATATTTCTGCATATTGGTGAATTATTTATGTTAATGATAATAAAGTTTCATAACAATCATAACAACAATTTTGGAAAAAAGTGGGGATTTTTTTATGGAATTGCATAATTAGGGCAATTTTTTTTGGAAAAATATCCCATCTTTTAGGAGCCATATCTCTGTGAAAGTTTATCTTATTCAGATGATTCATGGATTATATTGTGTAGAAATTGAAGAGTTTTAAATGAGTGGTCATATGAAGGAATCCAAGCATTATTCAGGGATATATGACCTTTTTAAGTCAGTCATCTAGAACAAGGACAATGACAAATTTTACAGTTTTTTTGGAAAAATATCTCATCTTTCAGGAGCCATATTTCTATAAAATTTTATTTGATTTAAACGATTCTTAGACTAGTTTGTGCAGAATTTGAAGATATTTAAAATGAATGCTCATATAAAGTAATCTAATTAGTATTGAGGGATATGCAACCTTTTAAATTTAACCATCTGGAACAAGGGTAGAAACGAATTTTCAATTCACAATATTTTCAAAAGATAAAATTTATTTAGTTTGGGTAAGCAAGTCAATTGCTATTTATTTTGTTTGGAATAAAAATTGTATATCTAGTTGCCTCCATGGAATTTTAGCTTCAATTCAATGGGGAGTTATATATTTTTATAAAACCCTAGTTTGCATTGGGGTATGATATATATTTTCATGAAACCCTAGATTTGCATTATCTTGAGGTGTGAACTTATGGAGCTACAAAAATTTTCTAGAGAAGATGATATTGATGTTAGGGATTGGTGGAAAATTTTGAAATGGTTGTATCAACCTATTTGAAAAATTATGCTTCCTCACTATATTGGAGGAGAAGCTCTCTCCTGGTTGTATAGTTTTAATAGTGCCCATAAAAATAACTTCACGTGGGATGAAGTGGAGCATGCATTCTTGAGTAAATGGGAATCTATTAAATTACAAATAAAGTTAGATGTTTGTAAAATATATATTGAGGGAAGGAATAAAAATATAGATAGCTTGATGGATTTCATCAAAGACCTTGAAAATAAACTATAAGGAATTCAAAATGAGCAAAATGAAATGAAAGGAGAATGAAAAAGAAATAAAATTAATCAAGGAGAAAGAGAAAAATATTAATGAATATAGTGAGAAGAATGAAACCATATATTTGAATTTTCAAAAGCAAGAGAAATATCAAAAGGGTTTAATTTCATTTAAAAAATCTATTTTTTAAGTTCATGGAAGCATTCAAAAGAATTAGGTTATTATTTCCATTGATCCTCATAGCAAATATAATTTTATTCATATTGCTTTTGCTAAGAGGTTGCATGTTCCAAAAATAAAAATTAATGACATATAGTTGGAGGGTGAGAATTTTTAGATTTTTGAAGATTTGAAGATCACCATGGATAGATATGTTTTACATTCAAATTTTTATGCTATTGAGATGAATAATGAGTATATTGTTTTTGGTTATCCTTGATTAGATTCTTTGGGTATTATTAACATTAATGTGTAAAATAATTTTATGAAGTTATGGTACAAGAAAAATAAGATAACATTGCAGGATATTTCTCAGCTTAAGGAGCAAGGATCCAAGGAAAAACATGAAGTGGTTATAGAGAAAAAAATTGAAGATCAAATAGAAGAATCTGAAATAGAATCTAAGAAGTCAAAAGTAGCAATTGAGTCCATGAAAGAAGCAACAACAATTGATTTCATGGAAAGAATAGTATCATATTCCAAGGAAGCTTTGATAGAAGAGCACAATGACACACCAAACAAGGGGAACATGAAATAACAATGTGTAGAAGAACTTAAATCAATTGAGCCAAATATTGAGGAGTCAAAGAAGGTATAACATCAAGTTAAGGTTGCACCATATCACCATAAACACCACCATGAGTGATAACATTCTTGGAGGTATGAATCAAGGTAGCAATATTGTGGTTCTACATGGAATCAGAAGGACACCAAGTATGGAAGTGTTTGGAAGAGAAAGCATAGTGATCTTGGTTTTCATAGGGGTTCATTAGTATCAAGGAACAAGTGGACCCATAATTTGAATTATCAAAATAAAGTAGCAAAAGTGTGGAGTGAACAAAGCAGGTTAGGTTACTCAAGTGGAAAAAAGACATACTAGCATCAACAACGACCACCACCAATCAATGTTTCACTAGGATGGATAGATTATCGATATTGGTACCGATTGCTAAAATTTCTTAGCAAACCATATTATCTTGTTTCTTCATATGTTTTGAGGATGAAAAATTTGTAAGGAGGGTGGCATGTTAGGGTACCTAGGAGTAGATATTTGGGGATATATTATTATATTGTATAAGGGTTGGCATGGTCCATACATAACACAAGGTTGATTGTATTATCATATTATATTATATTATTATTATTATATTATAATATTATAATATTATATTAGTAGTCGACTCCCCAAAGTAGAATTAGAAGATGGATATTTAAAGAAGAGTTTTGGATATTTTGAGTAGATAAGTTGTCATTGATGACAAGAGTGAGTGCTCATTGATGTCAAGCTTTCAGAACCATTGAGTGGTAGTTTCAGTGGGCAACAACAGTTTCAGGTTCTCCAATCAGTGCAAAAATATAGTCCGTTCTAGGAGGTCAAGATAAGGTCCAAGGTGAAAAGAAGAAGCCCAAGTGAATAATATTATAATAATTCTTTATAATATTTTACAAGGAAGATTAAAATAATTATAAATTAATCAATATAATTTTATTAAACTAATTTATTAATTAATATAATTAACTATATATTATTTAAATTAATTATTAATTAATATTAATATTAATTAGAAGTCCGAGGTGTAGACCAATTGATTCATCCAAACCCCATAAGGGGGGCAGAGGTCCAAGGTTCAAATCTTGGGCCTCGTCGGACTGAACGCTTGTCCCTTTCCTGGTGCTTTTAGCGGTGTAAAAGGTTTAAAATGATTGTGGCATTGTGGTTATAGGAGCGGACTGCGTGAAGATCTGTGTGGTGGCTTCTAGGGCGGACGACGCAGAATACTTGTGGCAGCCATAAAAGCTGGACAGCCTACTCGGATTCGTGGCGGCTACCGATTCCACCATGTAAATACAAAAAAAAAAAATATTAATATTAATTATATATTAATTTATGTTAATTTTAAATAATCCTAAGGTGGGTTATTAATTTGAATTTCAAATTCAAATTCAAGTGCCAACGTGGGAGCAAATAAATCAAAGTGTATATAAAGGGGACTCCACCTTAGCCAAACATCATTGCATTTGATTTTAATCTCCATGCTAATGTGAATTGTGCGAACTATTCGGTGAGAAAGAGAAAGGTTTGATTGTTGTTTAAAGGAATAAGTAGTAGGTGAGATTTAATTATCCACCATTCAAGGCACCTTGGTCACCAAGCACTGGTAGCACAATTGGCAACTTCGGCGAAGGTAAGACGCTATGGCAGCGTGAGGTAGAGGTTCAAATCTGAGGGTGTGGACTTTTTGTTTTTAAAAGGTATTGATGATGATTGAAGGTTTCAAGAGGAAGGAATCCTTCCTTCCTTCACATGGGCTCTTGTAGCCCATGCGGTGGGCACCAAAGCGCTAAGGCGCTTGGCACTTGGATAGACGATGGTTCAAATCACGCCGAAACTATTTTCAGGTATAAGACAAAGGTATGCACCAAAATTTTTAAAAACACTATAGTTGAGCCATTAAAATTAAATTTTGCATAATTTAGTTGCTTTGTAAGGTTCTAAGGGGAGTTATAAGGTTGATGCAAAATAATATTTTGGTGATATGTTCTTTAGTGTTTGAAAGGGTAATAAGGTGTTTAAGGAAGGTTTTTTGTGTTTTGTGGTGTTGGATATTATTTAATGTTGGATGTTATTTTAAGTTGGAGATTATAAGGTGTAACATAATAATTATTTTTCATGTATGATTTGATGATTGCTGATTTCAAATAAGGAGTATTACGGTGTAACTAAGTTTGATTATTATTGCAATTGAGAATTAATTTGTAAAGGGGTTAGTGTGATATTTTATCATCTAACTATTGAAATTGGTAAAAGAGAAAATTGTGATTGAGATAGGTTGTCTAAGGTCACTTCTACATCAAACAAAAGGTATGGGCATATATTCCTAGTGAATGATTATTGAATGTTATGAATGCTAAGTTGGAGTGAAAAGGATTTATTGGTAAGTATTGTTGAGTGTGTTTTGAATTAATGCTTCAAGTTTTTTTGGAATAAAAAGTTGTTGATAAAACCTTGTTTTATAAGCATTTTTATTGAAGTGATTGTTTGAGTGAAGAACTTGAACTAGGGTTTGCAAAGATCACGAGTATCATTGTTACGTGAATATTTTTTAATAAGCATTGTTGTTGAAGTGATTGGTTGAGTGAAGAACTTGAACTAGGGTTTGCTAAGAACATGAGTATCATTGTTATGTTAGATTGGTTGATGAGCATTGTTGAAAATATTTGAGTGAATGTTCATAGTTGGAACTAGGGTTTGTGAGCAAGGATTATTTATTTGAGTGATTGGTTGAGTAGAGTTGGTTGAGCCTAGTCAAGTGAATGTGTTGATGTGATAGTTCAAGTTCTTTGAAACAAATTATTCTACATTCTAAATTGATTTGAGAAAGAGGTTGATTATTTGTGAATGTGAAACATATTGAGTCTTTAAAAATTCTCTCCATGTTTCTATGGTAAAAATAGTAATTGAAAGTGATTGAGAATTGTGGTAAATGTGAAGCATATTGAGTCTCTAATAATTCTCTTTATGTTTCTATGAGATTGGACAAGTTCTAGTGAGGACTTGTTGAGTAGATTTGAGGTAAGTCTTAGATGCTCTGAACCTACCATTGAATCTCCTATGGTGTATAAGGAGGAACATAAAATTGCATCCTAGCATTGCCACCCACAATAGTAGCATACAGATCTTGTATCTATGCTATGAGCTGCTCAATGGTAGCATATCACCGCTGTACCTAGATCTTAGTTTCCTAAAGCTCAGCCTCGACCTCATGTAGTTGTGCTCTTAGAGGAGAGTCTCTCTCCTCGAGCTCTAACTCCTCATCCTCCTTAGGAACATCAGGATCCTCCACTACCACCTACTCTACTGGCTGGCCCCATACCTCAATCCTAGCTCAAAATCTGTGTCCTATTAGATTTGCACCATCACCCCCACCATCATCCTCACACCCTAGGATGTTGACACCATGCCACATCTGATCACCCCACCATTGAGTGTATGCCTCTATAACTCCCCTAGCCACTCTAGGGTCAACAACTAGGGCATCCTCTTCATTTGAAAGCTCTGTAATATACCATGGAGGTAGGTCCTTATTCGCTATGATGTTCCTGTACAAGAACGATATTAAGGGTACATCCTATTACAACCCGTACTGACGAAGAACCCAAGAGTAGAAGAAGTACTCTTGGATGGTAACCTTACGGTCAATGAGCCATCGCTTCCATCATGTCCTGGTAGTAAAACTAGCTGGATCATCCCAAGTAGGACACTCATGGTAAGGCCACCATACAACATCTACCACCAAAATTCTAGTAAAAGCATCAGTGTAAAGGGATAACTCCCATACAAAAGTGTGGCTCTTGTGCTCCTCGTGCTCTCAAGCCCATCTAGTAGCATAGCACTGTGTTCAAGCATCGATCATTATAATATTGGTTGGGAGCCCCTTAGGGCAATCTACCCTAATATGCTCCCACACCTAAACCTGGAGGAGCAAGCTACAGTCAATGCTGATACGTCCTCATCGGTGGATGTGGTACAACTCATCATAGCACTAATCCAATAATGATCTACCCCATGCATAGATGATAGGATCCTTGCTATCGAATAGATCTTGCACCATCACCAAAAGGTTCTATGGGAACCTCAAAATCGAGCAATCTGGGATAAGAAAATTACTGATAACCATAAGCAATACGACATGCCTCACTGTAAAGACACCCTCCCCATGCCAACGACTAATGGACACTCCTACGGACTTGGTATCCTTGAGAGCTTTCACAGAGAGCCCTCTAAACACCCAAGTGAAGACAACCACCTGATCAGTAGTGGCCGAAGAGACAATGACCACCCCATAAAATGGAATCTAAAAGATCCTATATACATCCTTTGGTGTAATGGTCATATCGCTAGTCGGGAGGTGGAAGGTATTAGTTCATGGGTCCCAGCAATGGGCTAGAGCCATAAGGTAAGCCTAATATGCCATGATGTAAGGTAGCCTAATGACATACTGTAGCCCATGGGCTTTGAACCACACCTAGTCCATATCATAAAATATAGGAAGTAGTTCAAGCAGGAGATTTGGGTCTTGATCCCGAGTAGTAAGGATCTAAGCAAAGAAAAAGAAAGACGAAACATAAATATAGTGCGTCTAAGGAATAATTCACAATAAACATGAAAATGATGCAAAAGAGTATGGGCTATTCTAAGTCTAAGAAAAAGGACAAGATTGCACCTAATCAAACAAATCAAAAATTCAAAAATTAAAAAAAAATCAAATATGTCATAAAAATCCAACAACTAGCAAAAAAATTCCAAAAATATGGCTAAGGGTTTAGCCGTTTTTACCTACAGCGGTCGAAACCTGGCCACTGGAGACAGTAGCGGCCAAGACCCAACAATTAAATTTTTGACCGTTAGGGTTCAAACATGGCCGCTTTGAGCGATAGCGGCTCATAACTAGCTGCTATGAGTGATAGCGGCCAAGGGGCGACATGGCAAACCCGTGAAACCTTGGCCAGAAAAAACAAAAAAATTGCAAAATTACAAAATGACATAAAAAACACAAAAGGGAGGGAAAAAAATAGAAAGAAAATTCCCACACAAACATCAAAACTAAGCTTTGTTAAAAAATGGTTAACATGGTAGCAGCAAGTGAACAACAGAAAACTTAGGAACCCTAGGCTAGAAAATACCAAGGCAAAGCAATGAGAAAAAAAAGGGGGACTAACCTACCATAGAAAAAGGTAAGCTAAGCCTAACTACGGGGTTTATTCATTACCAACAGGTTTAGTGAGGTTCATTTTACCCATTACTTAGTAAGGTTCAGATTACTCAGACAAAAGAAAAGAGGGTTAGGGTTTAGAAAAGAGAAATACCTGAAAATATCCAACTCCTCCAGTAGCTGATGTCTCACCCTGTGCAGCCATGTCCTCAATGCTAGCAAACTCCAAAGTCACAATCGTCACTGTCACACTAGAGCTCCCAAAGAAAATCTTCAAGACAGTGAAAATGAAAGGTCAAACCCTAGAAAATACAAATTTTATGTTTCTTTAATTACACCTTGGCCACTTCTTACGTCAGCAGCCCAAACTTCTTGGTTGCTCAAGGTGACAACAACCACAGGCAGGAACTCAGAGGCCGTTGGACCTGACAGCGGTCAGATCTACAAATTAAAACAAGGGACTTCCTCCTTGATAAATCATACAAAAACAAAAAATATACACACTTTGATGGTTTAATATCATCAGAATGGTCAAAATAACAAAAAAATTACATAAAAGCATAATATCAGGTAGGCCTCATACCCAATTATTTACTCTATCAACTCGATGATTGCAACGATTCACACTCCATGTATTTTTGTGAGATGAGTAGATAACCATAAGGCCACTTGGGGCAAAAACCACTCATTTTGGAATTACGATGTGCCACCCTTCAATCCCGAATAAGACCAAGATGGTCGGACTACTCCATGGGTGCAAAAGGATCATCCTAATTCCCCTATGATACCAAAAACATTAAGTCAAAGTGATACAATATAAACATAAATAGAATCACTCATCCTAACTCTCTAAGAAGGATATTGATAGCCAAACTGCTCCTTGGGATAAGGATGGATGATCATCATAAATAATTGGAGTCACACTTGGATGTGAGATTTCCCATTAAAAGCAACAAATGCTAGAAAGGAACCAAATTAGTCATATTGGTCAAGCGACTTGTCGCTTCATTTATTGTCATTTTTTCACCAATCCATTGTATGAAGAAGTAGTTTAAAACGTCAACATAATCATAATAAAAATAAAAAAAAATATCACTTGATCATAACAAAATCATATTTGTCCTATGAATCGTTGCATACAACAATCAATAATTTCCCTTGTTTTTTGGGAACGTAAGCAGACATGACATCTTCAATTGTAGCTCTCCTACCGATCAAAACTACAGTAGCAGTTGAAGCTGCCCGATTGAGTTTGAGGAATGAGTGCAATTTAACATGCCCAAGACACTGAGCTAAGTCCTCCAAACATTGAGGCAATGATTCAAGGGATGTGTGCCATATTACATGATTGGGCCATCCGACGTTGATCAGAACATTGATCACCATACACCCTACAAATAGATTAGTCTACGTTTTTGCTTAGCATTGTGTTTCCCACATAGTGCGTCACAAAAAGGGGTATCTGTAGACACCTAAATTATGACATTCTTAGGGAAGCTACTCACATAGACACATTCATAAGATCATAAGACATAATATTGAAATTTCCAAGCATCAACAGTGGTTCTCACCACTCATTTGGGGCCTTTTCAAGCCATCCAAGCCTAGTCGCTCAAGCTAAGAGCGGCCATATTCTAGCCACTCAAGCCTAGAGCGACCATACCTTAGCCACTGTAGATGACAATAGCCAGATATTAGCTACTGCAGACGATAGTGACTAAGCCATAAGAAGTAGTTTTATCGACAAATAGGCCTAATCACAGGCATAAGTGGTAATATGCATGCAATAAAGGTGAACGGGAGTAAATTTGAATTCTTTTTCATGACCAATTCACATAGGACACTTGAGTTTGCATTTAAAATTTAGTTAATAGACCTTCAAACATAAATAAAGGACAAAAGCTTCTCATGCTAATGACCACTTCGCATAGGAAACTCAAGTGGGTAGTTAAACTTTAGCTAACTGACCTCCAAGCATAAACAAAGGACAAAAGCTTCTCATGCTAACAACCAGTTCGCATAGGAGACTCAAGTGGGCAGTTAGATTTCAGTTAACTGGCCTTCAAACATAGACAAAGGACAAAAGCTTCTCATGCTAACTTGCACTATGCATGAGGAATTCATTCCTAGGGCTTGGACATAGACCTAGGGTTTCACACTATAAAAGGTACAAGCCTAAGAGACATCTATCATCGAGATATATTTTATTGAGGAGAGCTTTCGAGACTTGGAGAGTTCCCTTGGAGATCACATGTACGACGAAGCCCTAATGGATTGAAGAGCATAACACCTATTATTTCAACATCAGATACAGACTTTGACCCATAGATTTGGGGCAAAGAGAGTAAGGTTTACCTTAGCGGCCACTATCTTGGACAATGGCCTGTAGGATTAGCTTAGGTTTTAACCATAGCTTATTTTATTCTATTTCTTCATGTTTTCATATCATTAGCATATATTTACATGATTTCATAGCATAGTTTCATCATATTTCTATTAAATTATTTTATTACTAACAACCTCATCCGGGGAGGCAATATTAGACATCTAAGTTTGTGTTGTTGTTTCATTGCTTACAGGGCCACAAGTTCATCGGACATAATCTACAACATACGAGAGCAAAAGGGATCCCTCTAGGAAACAAACCTGGAGAAGGAGGCATCTGTAAGCCCTGCACTCTTTGCCTATTTGTAACCTTATTGTATCGAAATGGGTATCCCTAAGAGGGACCAAAATTTAACCGAGTTTCAATACAAATAAAGAGATCCATATTTATTATTTCCTTGTTATATGCTTTTTTCGTTGTCTTCCATTTCATCATGGGTTTTTAATAACATTGCAAGTGGAGTAAAAGGGTGGTGTGTGCATCCCGGGATCACTACAATTTGAAGATGCTCTTGAAGAAAAAGAAGTAGAGAAAGATTCAAAGAATGAAGAGGAAGGTGTAGTAGATCTAGAAGCTAAACTTATTACAACTCTAAAAGAATTAAAAAATGTTAGAAAATAGAATTCAAGATTTAAATATCAATTTCAAGAATGTGATGAGGAGAAAGGAAAGTTTATACAAGATCTAAAAAACTCAATAGCTAGGACAAGGAGATTTAAATAAAATCTAGATTTAAAAGTCTTAGAATGTGAAATATTATAACAAGAGGTAGTTTCTCTAAGAAAGTAAATGAAAAAGTCTAAAGATAAGCTACACAAGTTTAGGAAAAGTTCAAAGACCTTAGATAATATTATCAATGCACAAAGACCTTCATCTATCAAAATAGGACTTGGTTTTGAAGAAGGACAAGGGCAACATGAAAAAGGAGAGTCAATATCCAAAATAAATGAAATCTCAAAAGAAGAGAGTGAAGAAGAATCTAAAATATACGATGATGATTCAAAAAATAAAAGTAACAAGGAAGAAGACAATGCATAAAGAAAGAATAGGTATCATCACAAAAAATACAGGACTAAGATACCAATGGGTCCAAGGGAATATTTCTTCAAAGTATGTTGCTTCTCATGTAATAGGTTTGGTCACAAGGCTATGTAGTTCAGAACACATGGAAAGGAAGAGTATGATACTACTATGAGGAATTTCAAATATGGACTTCTCTTTCAAGGGTATTGCTACTCTTGCAATCATTTTGGTCATAAAACAATTCATTGTAGAATTCATGACAGGAATAGGTATGGATTCACCAGAAGGAACTTCAAGACATTTACACTCTCTAGAAACCACAACATTAAGTGTTATAAGTATAATAATGCTAGGCATATGGCCAAGTGGTGTAGAATAGAATTTCCAGGTACAAATTCAAAAAATCAAAAATATATGTTGAGAAATAAGGTTGAAAAAGGAAAATCGCATTGTATGCTAGGAGTAGTTTTACTCCCACCCCAAAATTAATCACCTCAAGGAGAGGAAGTGGGGAGGGGGATGAGTTAAGAGTCTTATATTTAGCCCCAAAGGAGTCCATTTACCATTGATGACAAAGGGGGAGATATTTGAGTTAAGGGGAGAGCATTCAATCAAGGGGAGCAAAATTGAAAAAGGAAAAAGGAATGGTTAAAAAAAAGGGGGTTTCCATAAATGACAAACGGGGATATTGTTGGAAATTTTGAGTGATAAGGTTGTCATTGATATTAAGTGTTTGGTTCAAGACAAAGTCCATTTTGGTACAAGCAAAGTGGTAAAATAATTGGCTATAATATTTTAGATTATAAGCGAAAAAGTTTGGCTAACATGGTTGAAGACATACCCAAGTGTTGTAGGTGAGTTGGAGAGGAGAGGGAAATCCTCCAAGAGAGGTCCTAGGTTCAAATCTCCACCCTACAAAAAAGCTAAATTGGGTATCCAAAATCCAATTGATAATGTTGGTGTGGGCAGGGTCGGGTGCGACTCCCGGGTGAATTTGATGGTGTAGAACCCCTTGTTCGTGGTCTCTCAGACCAAGGCAGCCCCACAAGGGGTTTTTCGCTTAAAGAAAAAAAAACACGGTTGAAGACAAAATATTATACCCATGGTTTTAAAGAGAAAGGGAGATATTATAATATTTTAAATATTATAATAATTAAGCCAGGAGGGCTTAATAAAAAGAAGAAAAAGAATTGATGAAAACCCCATGCAAAAGTATTATTTAATACTAGATTAAATAATATAATATTTAACCTAAAGTTAAATATTATATTAATAAAATAATTAAATTTTGAATTTGGCTAAGGTGCCAAAAATTCAAATTTAATATTGGAGGCATATTTTTCCATTGACGTTAATAACACTACCTTGGAGCATATAAAAGGAGGTAACAAAAATCAAATTTAATGGATACTAATGCTTTGTGATAGAAGTGCATGCAAACGAAATCAAATGCTAAGTGTGGAAGCGAATTGAACGGAGGAGAGAGGAGAAACGTGAGAGTTTCTCATTTGTTGAATGAGCACAAAGGAACAAAGAAAGGGTGGTGAGTATTTTTGTGCACCAAGGACTAGTAGCCCAAGCGGCAGGCGGGTCCTACATTGGTCATTGGTAAAAGGAAGGTATAGGGTTCAATTCCCTCCAGTGCTAGTTGAATATATTTTTTTTAAATTTGCGAAGGAAACAAGTATATAGTGGACGATACTAAGGCTTAGCCTCAACCACTTGGCTAGCGCAAGCGGTCGAGCGCTATACTTGGTGGATTGAGGTCGGGGGGTCGATTCCCATTTGTGACAAAGCAAAGGAAATACTTTTTTTGAAAAAGTCATGCCCCTTGGTTTGGATTATAAGTTATGCACTACATTTTTTATTGTTGGCTATAATATATTTGGCGGATGTTAATTTGACCTATAGTTGACACTTAGGACATATAAGGATAAATAGTTTTGCATTATTGTAAATGTTGAATGGCATTTATTTTATGAGATTGGAGTGATAAGTGTGTATTTGATTGTAATTCTGTTATCATTAAAAATAAATTGAAGTAAAATTTATTTTGAAAGACTGGAAATAAAAGGTGTAAGAGTTTTTTCATTTGATTGTAATTCTTGTTTTTACAAAAGGGAGAAATTGTTGAGAGAGTTTTTACATTGTTCATGAAAACTAAAGAAGAATTCTAGAATGTTATTTTCAGAATTCTTTGAGCATCTTGTTGAGGAAATATTCATGTGGAGGTTTTGAGATAGACTATTGTTATCTAACCTTGGTGTGGCACAAAAGGAATTGGTTGTGAGTGAGATAGATTTTGAAGACATATCTCCATCAAAGCAAAAAGGTATGGGCACATCATCTTTTGTTTGAAGTGGTTGTTGGATTGAATGTTGTAAAACATAATTTGGAGTGAAAAGGATTGTTTGATAATAATTATTGGAAAAATTTGAGTGACTTACATATGCTTCATTGTTGAATGTTTGGAGAAAATTTGAGATAGAGATTATGAATTATTTGAGTTAGGTTTTGAGATATGTTAGTCTCACAATGACACTGAGAGGGGGGGGGTGAATCAGTGTAGCTATTTAAATTCAAATCTACAACTCTTAACGCAGAAACAATGAAAACTTAAAATCAGATAAAGCAAGTATAACAAGAGAGCATTCCACAACACACGATGTAACGAGGTTCACCAATTTGGCTACTCCTCAAAAATGACTGCTTGGACTCCCATCCAAATCCAGTCTTTGCAAAATACCAATTTTACAATCAATTTACCAGCACCCACTGGAAGGAGCACCAACCCCTGATTTATCTGCACCAACAGAAAGGAGCACCAACCCCTGATTTATCTGCACCAACAGAAAGGAGCACCAACCCCTGATTCCAAGCACCAACTTGGACTGCAATTTTGAAACTATAAGATTGACATAAAAATTGCCTTCGCTTATACAAGACCCTGACTGGTCTATTGCTAACCCAACCTCTCTCACTATTCACCAAAACACCACACACACTTACGGCTCTGCTTGCTGCACTTTTACGGCCCTCTTACAGCCCTCTTGCTGCGCTTCTTACTGCACTCTTTCGGCTCTCTCGGCTCTGCTTAACGCTCTCTTACGACACTCTTCCAACCCTCTTTTCGCAGCACTTTTTCTCTCTTTTTCAGCTAACTAATTCTCCATGCAGACCTCCTTTTATAACAAAGTTCTGACTTTTCTCTGTAACTGCACCTGTAACTGTCGTACCGACTTTAGTTAACTCTTCTTATTTTAGCTACGTGACTTTCTTCTGTAACTGCACCTGTAACTGTCGTACCGACTTTAGTTAACTCTTCTTATTTTAGTTGCATGACTTTCTTCTATAACTGCACCTGTAACTGTCATACCGACTTCAATTAACTATCACATATCTTATTTTGGTTGGGTTCTCTTCTTAGCTCACGAAAACACAACATGTCGTGATATCATGACACTTTTGCCTCCTTGCTTCTTTTCTTGGCTTGTACCTATGAAAACACAACATGTCGTGATATCGTGACACTTTCGCCTCCGTACTCTTCCTCTTTACTTTTGTCGCGATATCGTGACACTTCTGCCTTCTTACTTTCTCTCTCCTCCTTTAGTCGTGAAAATGCGACATGTCGCGATATCGCGACACTTTTCCTCCTTTGCTCTTTCTCTTGCCTTCGAGTCATGAAAACTCGACATGTCGCGATATCGTGACACTTTTCCTCCTTTGCTCTTTCTCTTTCCTTTGGGTCATGAAATCCGACATGTCATGATATCGCGACACTTTTTCTTTCGGACTCTCTCTCCTGCAATATGTCATGAAATCGTGACACTTTTTCTTTCGTACAATCTCTCTTGCAATATGTCATGAAATCATGACACTTTTTCTTTCGGACTCTCTCTCCTGCAATATGTCATGAAATCGTGACACTTTTTCTTCCATACAATCTCTCTTGCAATATGTCACGAAATCGTGACACTTTTTCTTTCGGACTCTCTCTCCTGCAATATGTCATGAAATCACGACACTTTTTCTTCCGTACAATCTCTCTTGCAATATGTCATGAAATCGTGACACTTTTTCTTTCGGACTCTCTCTCCTGCAATATGTCGTGAAATCGTGACACTTTTTCTACTTGCCTTTCTCTCTTCCAACATGTCGCGAAATCGTGACAGTTTTTCTACTTGCGCTTTCTCTCCGAACATGTCACGAAATCATGACAATTTTGCTTGCTTGCGCTTTCTCTCCGAACATGTCACGAAATCATGACAGTTTTGCTTGCTTGCACTTTCTCTCCGAACATGTCACGAAATCGTGACAGTTTTTCTTTCTTCTCAACATGTCGCGATATCGCGACAGTTTTTCTTTCTTTCAACATGGTTTCTTTTTAACATGTCATGATATACAGTTTTGCTTTCTCTCAACATGTCGCGATATCGCGAAGTTTTCTTTCTCTCAACATGTCGCGATATCGCGATAGTTTTCTTCCTTGTGATTTTCTTTTGATTTTTAGCATATGGGCCACTTCGATCTTTTGGAAAATCATTGTACATACTCTGAAGAACCTCTTAACTCCTGCTCGAAGAACCTCTTAACTCCTGTCCATTGCATCAACCGATCTGTCTGACTGTGTTGACAACAATGACAATATTGTTGCTGCACCTTGCTCAACAATCTCCCCCTTTGGAATTGTTGGCAACACACATGCAATTTCCTGTAATTCTTCTCCCCCTTTGACAATAATACCAAAGGGCTACTGTAGACTCCCCCTGAGTCCATGCACAACATTCTCAGGCATAAGTTATTACAGTTAGCAAAAATTACAAACATGAGCAAAAAGATAATCAAATATATAAATGCTCCCCCTGAGAATGTGGTCCCGATAGCTAGTCAGTTCTTGGGAAACGTGACCACTCCCAATTTATTGCGAAGGTACTCAAAAATTTCCTTGGGCAGCGGTTTTGTGAAGATATCCGCTACTTGCTCTATAGTTGGAACAAAATCCAACTTAACCTCACCTTCCGCAACTTTCTCCTTCAGAAAGTGATATCGGATAGCAATATGTTTTGTGCGAGAATGCATAACCGGATTCTTTGAGATGTTAATGGCATCTGGTGTTATCACACTTAACTGAAATTGGCTCACTGAAGTTAATGCCAAGATCTTTTAGGGTTTGTTTCATCCATAAAACCTGCGTACAACACGTTGATGCTACAATATATTCTGCCTCTACTGTGGATAAGGAGACTGACTCTTGTTTCTTACTGTGCCATGCGACCAACCTGTCTCCAAGATAGAATGCACCTCCACTGGTACTCTTTCTGTCATCGACACATCCTGCCCAATCTGCATCTGAATATGCAATAAGGGTGAAATCCTTACCTTTCGGATACCATAACCCATACTCCATAGTACCCTCGAGATACCGAAGAATCCTCTTCACTACTGTCACATGAGTCTCCTTGGGACTAGCCTGAAATCGTGCTACCATGCAAACTGCCTGCAAGATATCTAGTCTAGTAGCTATCAAATACAGTAGGCTCCCAATCATAGATCTGTACATGGTTTGATCAACATCTGGAGATTTGTCATCCTTGCTCAACTTGCAACCTTGTCGTCATGGGAGTGCTAACAGGCTTACAATCCTCCATTGTGAACTTTTTTAGCATCTCTTTCACATATTTAACTTGAGAAATAAATATGCCCTTCTCATTTTGATTAACTTGCAGTCTGAGGAAATACGAAAGTTCACCAATCATAGACATTTCAAATTCTTTCTGCATCTTATTTGCTAAATCTTTACATGACTCATCATTGCTGCTGCCAAAAATGATATCATCTATGTATACAACAAGGACAATGAGATGGCCATTCTCTGTTTTGACATACAAATTGCTATCCACCATACCCTTTTTGAACCCTTGTTGAGTAAGATAGTTGTCTAGCCTTGCATACCATGCTCTAGGTGCCTGTTTCAAGCCATACAGTGCTTTCTTCAACTTGCAGACGAAGTTGGGATTATCATCGAGTTGGAAACCATCTGGCTGCTCAATATAGACCTCTTCTTCAAGTTTTCCATTCAGAAATGCTGATTTCACGTCCATTTGATAAACTTTGAAATTCTTGTGAATTGCTAAAGCCAAAAACATTCTAATTGCCTCTAGTCTAGCCACTGGTGCAAAGGTTTCTTCAAAGTCAATACCTTCAACTTGTGCATAGCCTTTATAGACCAATCTTGCTTTATTCTTGACTATCTGTCCATCTTCATTCAATTTGTTTCGAAAAACCCATTTAGTACCGATTATATTTTTATTTGCAGGTCTTGGTACTAACTCCCAGGTTTTGTTTTTCTCGATCTGATCTAATTCTTCATTTATTGTCGTCATCCAACTTTCATCTTTGCTTGCTTCAGCAACATTTTTGGGCTCAATGCTGGATAATAGAGAGTAGTTACTTACTACTCTTCTTCTTGTCTGAACACCAACTGTGGGGTCTCCAATTATTTGCTCTCTAGGATGATTTTTTTGCCAGCTGCCTGTTTTGAATTTCTTGTTTTCTTCCTCTTCTGAAACACTACTTAAATCATCTGAGTCAATTTTTTGTTTCTTTTCCGTTTCCTTTTCCTCATCTCCTTCAATAACCTCTTCATAAATTGGGTAGTTTTCTTCATAGCTAATTTCTCGTTCCCTACCTTCATCAACTTTAACATCGGCACTCTCCACAATTTTCTTTAGCCTCTTGTTGTAGCATGTATAGGCTTTGCTTTTTGTCGAATAGCCAAGAAAAATACCTTCATCAGCTCTATCTTCAAACTTACCAAGATTATCTTTAGTTCTTTTGATGTAACACTTGCTGCCAAAAACTTTAAAGTATCTTGTTGTTGCCTTTTTACCGAACCATAGCTCATACGGAGTTTTGCTTTCATGTGTCCTCAACATGCACCTATTTTGGATGTATACCGCAGTATGGACTGCCTCTTTCCAAAATCTATCTGCTATTTTGCTCTCAGTCAACATAGTCCGTGCCATTTCCTGCACTGTCCTGTTCTTTCTTTCTACCACACCATTCTGTTGAGGTGTCCTTGCTGCTAAAAACTGTCTCCTAATCCCATACTTTTCATAGTACTCTGCAAACTCCTCTGAAATGAACTCTCCTCCTCTATCCGATCTTAAACATTTAATCCTTTTTCCTGTTTGATTCTCAACTTGTTTTTTGAAAATCTTGAACATCTCAAAGGCATCTGATTTAAGCTTCAAAAATAGTACCCATGTCATCCTGGAATAGTCATCTATGCACAACATAAAGTATTTGTCACCATTTATGCTTTGCGTTCTCATGGGTCCACATAAATGAGTATGTATTAGTTCTAAAGGTTTGCTTGTGAAGTACTCTTTTGTTTTAAATGTGGCTCTAGTTTGCTTCCCCTTTTGGCATGAAGCACAAATGCTATTTAATGGTTTGCCAATGGTGGGAATATCTCTCACTGCCCCTTTTGAGCTGATTTTTACTAGATTGTCAAAACTGATATGACCGAGCCTCTTGTGCCACAACCAATTTTCTTCTTCCTGTCCAATCAAGCACGCTCCTTCTAAAGTCTCTGAGAGAGTATACAGGTTGCCAGATGTCCTTGATCCGAGTTGCTATCAACTTTCCACAGTTTGTTGTTCTGACTTCACAACCCTGCTTCTTGAAAATTACTTCATGACCTCTGTCACAAATCTGACTTACGCTTAACAAGTTATGCTTCAGACCAATCACAAACAAGACTTCTTTTGACTTGATTTTTCCGTCACTGATCTTAACTGATCCTTTGCCAACTATCTTAGCTCCATCATTATTTCCAAATTTTACAGAACCACCTTCATATTTCTGTAACTTCTCAAATTTTTGTTTGTCACCTGTCATATGACTGGAGCATCCACTATCAAGTATCCATGGTGTAGATTTGTTCTGTGCTTTAAATGTTGTCTGTACGATCAAGGATTCCTTTTCTTCCTTGGGTCGCTCCTTTTCTTTCCACTCTGGTTTGATTACAGTTTTGGTCACTTGTTTTGACTTTTCTTTGTCAATAGCCTGTGCATGTTTTTCGGGAAATTTTCTATTTTGTCTCAAACCATTTGGTTGAAATTTTCTTCCCTGATGTTTATTTGCTGCAAATGTACTTCGACAATTTCTTGCAATGTGCCCAAAATTATGACAGTTATAACATTCTACTGCATAATCCATCAACGGTGAAAAAACATTTCTATTGGTAAAGTTCCTTTGTCCTACATTATACTTGCAATCTGCAATCTTATGTCCATAACCATTGCATTTAAAACAATAACCAAAAAAGAAATGAGTGAACCTGGGTGATGGTCTTTGCCATTTTGTAGTGGGAGCCACAAATCTTCTTCTCCTTTGATGAGTGACATTGGTGAATCCATCATTGTCAATACTCCTCTCGTGCCTGGCATTATTGCTTTCTTTAGCATGATTCATTTTTTCTTGATCAATCCTGATCTTATCTTCATTCTTTATGGGTTCTACAATTATGGCCTTTGATCCATTTGATGATTCTCCTTCGACGAAACCCAAACCAAATTTGATGCCTATAGTCCTTTGGCTATTTATAATCTTATCCAACTTTACAGAACTTTCTTCAAGTTTGTGATAACAACTCACTTTTCGATTCATCTCTTCTAGCTGCATCTTTAAACCAACAATCTCTTCTTCTAGCTTGTTGCACTCATTTATCTTCAT
Organism: Wollemia nobilis; assembly: GCA_028583015.1. Lineage (NCBI taxonomy): Eukaryota > Viridiplantae > Streptophyta > Pinopsida > Araucariales > Araucariaceae > Wollemia > Wollemia nobilis. Next base: position 4,427,071 of record JAQPPZ010017079.1, on the reverse strand, counting down.
GGTTAATTGTACTTCGATATCTTCAGATATTTTCTTAGATTCGTCTATCTGTACTTTCAAGTTGGTTATGATTTCATTGGCATCCTCAAACTTTCTTGAAATTTTCTTATTCTTTTTCCTTTCTATACTCAGCTCTTTAAGTGCAGCGATCAGCTCACCTTCCAGATCTACTTCAGCCTCAGCCTCAAGTTTTTTATCACATTCCTATTTTTCCTTTGTTTTTTCTTCTTCGAATGCCATGAAAAGAGCTTCACCTGTTTCTTCTTCAGAATCCTCACCGGAGCTGTCTTGAAGTTGCCTTGCCTTCTAAAATTTGGTTTCTTCTTCCAGTCACTTCTTTCTTGGTGTGAACCTTCATCACTTTTGTTTTTCTCATTAAGTGGACATTTAGCTGCAAAGTGCCCAATGCCTCCACAGTTGAAACACTTAAATGGTAGCTTTCCTCTGTATTTTCCTTTTCCCCTTATTAGTTTTCGAACAAAGTTTGCTTCCGTTTCATCTGATGTCTCTTCTTCCTCGGATTCTTGTTTTGCTTTTATATTTTTATGTGCTTTAAAAGTAGCTTCTCTATCTATGGGTTTAGTTTTTCCTATTCTCATCTCATATGCAGTCAAAGAACCATGCATCTCATCCATACTAAAAGTATTTAGATCTTTAGCTTCTTCTATTGCTGAAACTTTAGAATCAAATCTTTGGGGAAGAGATCTTAATACCTTTTTCACGATGACAACATCTTCCATTTCCTCGCCGAGTCCTCTAATCGCATTAATGATTCCATTAACTCTCAGCATGTATGCCTCTATGTTCTCATCATCATTCATTTTTAATGCTTCGAACTGAGCTCGATGCGTTTGTAACTTGGCCTCCTTGATCTTGTCGTCTCCTTCATGAATGCTCCTTAGTTTGTCCCACATGTCTTTTGCCATTTTACAACTCATAATATTTATCAGTTCGCTGTCCACTAAACCACACATGATAGCATTCTTTGCTTTAGAGTTATTCTCAAATAGTTTCTTACCGGCAGCATCGGTTGGAGGAGTGATGGATATTGAGTATCCACTGTCTACTGACTCCCAAATGTCGTATCCCAAAGCACATAGATATGTCTGCATCCTGAGTCTCCAAAATGCATAATTAGTTTCGTCAAACAATGGTGCTTTGTTTGATGAGAATCCTTCACCACCTGCCATTGTCTCACTTCCAAGATCACCTTAGCCGATTAAGCTTGTTCAGGAACTTGGCTCTGATACCAATTGTTAGTCTCACAATGACAGAGGGGGGTGAATCAGTGTAGCTATTTAAATTCAAATCTACAACTCTTAACGTCGAAACAATGAAAACTTAAAATCAGATAAAGCAAGTATAACAAGAGAGCATTCCACAACACACGATGTAACGAGGTTCACCAATTTGGCTACTCCTCAAAAATGACTGCTTGGACTCCCGTCCAAATCTAGTCTTTGCAAAATACCAATTTTACAATCAATTTACCAGCACCCACTGGAAGGAGCACCAACCCCTGATTTATCTGCACCAACAGAAAGGAGCACCAACCCCTGATTTATCTGCACCAATAGAAAGGAGCACCAACCCCTGATTCCAAGCACCAACTTGGACTACAATTTTGAAACTATAAGATTGACATAAAAATTGCCTTCGCTTATACAAGACCCTGACTGGTCTATTGCTAACCCAACCTCTCTCACTATTCACCAAAACACCACACACACTTACGACTCTGCTTGCTGCACTTTTACGGCCCTCTTATAGCCCTCTTGCTACGCTTCTTACTGCACTCTTTCGGCTCTCTCGGCTCTGCTTAACGCTCTCTTACGACACTCTTCCAACCCTCTTTTTGCAACACTTTTTCTCTTTTTTTAGCTCACTAATTCTCCACGTAGACCTCCTTTTATAACAAAGTTCTGACTTTTCTCTGTAACTGCACCTGTAACTGTCGTACCGACTTCAGTTAACTCTTCTTATTTTAGCTGCATGACTTTCTTCTGTAACTGCACCTGTAACTGTCATACCGACTTCAGTTAACTCTTCTTATTTTAGCTACGTGACTTTCTTCTATAACTGCACCTATAACTGTCGTACCGACTTCAGTTAACTGTCACATATCTTATTTCGGCTAGGTTCTCTTCTTAGCTCATGAAAACACATGTCATGATATCGTGACACTTTCACCTCCTTGCTTCTTTTCTTGGCTTGTACCCACGAAAACACATGTCGCGATATCGCGACACTTTCGCCTCCGTACTCTTCCTCTTTACTTTTGTCGCGATATCATGACACTTCTGCCTTCTTACTTTCTCTCTCCTCCTTTAGTCACGAAAATGTGACATGTCGCGATATCGCGACACTTTTCCTCCTTTGCTCTTTCTCTTGCCTTCGGGTCGCGAAAACCCGACATGTCACGATATCGTGACACTTTTTCTTTCGGACTCTCTCTCCTACAATATGTCACGAAATCGTGACACTTTTTCTTTCGTACTATCTCTCTTGCAATATGTCACGAAATCGTGACACTTTTTCTTTCGGACTCTCTCTCCTGCAATATGTCATGAAATCACGACACTTTTTCTTCCGTACAATCTCTCTTGCAATATGTCGCGAAATCGTGACACTTTTTCTTTCGGACTCTCTCTCCTGCAATATGTCACAAAATCGTGACACTTTTTCTTTCGTACAATCTCTCTTGCAATATGTCACGAAATCGTGACACTTTTTCTTTCGAACTCTCTCTCTTGCAATATGTCGTGAAATCGCGACACTTTTTCTACTTGCATTTTTCTCTTCCAACATGTCATGAAATCGTGACACTTTTTCTACTTGCGCTTTCTCTTCGAACATGTCGCGAAATCATGACAGTTTTGCTTGCTTGCGCTTTCTCTCTGAACATGTCTTGAAATCACGACAGTTTTGCTTGCTTGCGCTTTCTCTCCGAACATGTCGCGAAATCATGATAGTTTTTCTTTCTTCTCAACATGTCGTGATATCGCGACAATTTTTCTTTCTTCTCAACATGTCACAATATCGCGACAGTTTTCTTTCTTCTCAACATGTCGCGATATCATGACAGTTTTCTTTCTTCTCAACATGTCGCGATATCATGACAGTTTTTCTTGTTTTCTCCGAACATGTCACGATATCGCGACAGTTTTTCTTTCTTCTCAACATGTCACGATATCGTGACAGTTTTTCTTTCTTGCTCAACATGTCATGATATCGCGACAGTTTTCTTCCTTGTGATTTTCTTTTGATTTTTAGCATATGGGCCACTTTGATCTTTTGGAAATTCACTGTACATACTCTGAAGAACCTCTTAAATCCTGTATATGGGCCACTTAGATCTTTTGAAAAATCACTATACATACTCTGAAGAACCTCTTAACTCCTATCCATTGCATCAACCGATCTGTCTGACTGTGTTGACAACAATGACAATACTGTTGCTGCACCTTGCTCAACAAGATCTACATTGTGCTCTTTGCTGGAAATAGTGCGAAACACCTGGTTAGAGTTTGTAAGAAAGTTGTTCTTCTTTGGTTGAATGATTGAGTGAAATTCTTGAGCATTGGTTTTGAGTGATATTGAAAGTGAATGCGCAAATATTAGAAATTAGATTTGTGAAAGCAATAGAATTAATGATTGAGTAGAACATATTGAGTTTTTGATAGAGTACATCATTCTCTATATGTTCTAGAGGTTAAATGAATTCTGAATAGAATATGTCTAAACTACTTCAAGTTAAAAAATTACTTTGAAGAAGAAAAAGCATTTGATAGCATTGTGTGCAAGATTTGAGATTGATTGAGCATATCTTGTGAGATATTTTGAGCATGTGTTAGAATAGATTTATGTAAGTCTTGGTGAAGACTTGAAGGCATATTTGAGCAAGTCTTGTGAAGGCTTGAGAGCATAATTGAGCAAGTTCTTGAGAGGACTTGAAGGCATATTTGAGCAAGTATTGGTAAATACTTGAAGGTAGATTTGAGCAAGTCTTGGTGAAGACTTGAAGGCGGATTTGAGCAAGTCTTGGTGAAGACTTGAAGGTAGATTTGATCAAGTGTTGATGAAGACTTAAAGATAAATTTGAGCAAGTCTTGTGAATACATGAGACAACATTGAGAGAAGGTTTAATTTTTTTAAGCTTTGTGTTAAGGCTTGGGGTAGATCTAAGCAAAGTTGATCAAGCTTTGTGATAAGGCTTGGGGATAGATTTGAGATAGATATTTATGAGTAGATTTGTAAGCAGAGTTAGAGTATATTTTTACTATACTTGGGACAAATTTTGGTGTAGATATGAGATAGAGTTGAGAGTAATATTTGGAGGTGATAGAGTAGAGGACATCAATATCCAATGGATATAGATCCATTATCCAGGGTAGTGAGGATAGAGGTATTTTGTGGAGAGAGATCCACAATCCAGAGTAGTGGAGGCAGAAGTCTTCTAGAAGATCATCAACCAGAGCATAGGGGAAAGAGTTCTCCTATGGATATATCCATAAACTAGAGCTAGGGGAAAGAGTTATCCTATGGAGTGTGATCCACAAACTAGATGGAAAGATAGATTTCTTCTGAAGAGAGATCCATAATAAACTAGATAAAAGGAGAAAGAGTTCTTCTATGGAGAGAGGTCCATAAATCAGAGTATAGAGGATTGGTATCTCCTTTAGACAAAGGTCCATAAATATTATAATAGGGATTTTATTACCAAGAATATTTGTTGAGAAACTTTAGTAGAAATAGTTTTTTCATTGAGTAGCCCACATGGGTGAACCACATTAAATTGGTGTCTCTATTGTGTGTGATGATTTCTACATTGCTTTTATTACTAATATTGATATTGCCATTAATAATATTGGATAATATTATTTGAGAAAGAAATGTAAAAGTTGGTCTTATACTATTCACCCCCTTCTCAATATAATATTGTGTTCTTCATTAAGGTAGTAGCATATTTATGGAAATAAATAATAGTTTATTAGGGCCTTATTTTGTGTTTACAAAAACATCCATTGCTTTCATAGTAGTCATATCAACATAAAAATATTGTTTTAATTTCATAACAAATGTATCTATAAAATTAATTGAATGTTTAGGTAAGGATGCAACCCAATTAAGAGCATTTCCCACAAAGCCCTAGTCATTAATTTTAGTAAATATTTGTCATTATGAAGTGAATCCCTATAATATGTTGTGAATGTATCTATAAATATTTGGGATTTATTAGTCTCATGAAAAAATAACTTAGAAACATGGATAGATAGATCTATAGCTTCCACATTAGGGGCTAGAGATTGATTTTTGTAATTTCTTAAGGCAATATTAGTTGAGGTAAGTAAAACCTCCCCAAGGTTAACTAGAGGAGAAGGAGAAGGATTGGAGTTCATGATTGAGGTATGAATAATAGCTTGTACTAGAGAGTTTCTATTAACACTCAATATTTGAGTCATATTGGTTATTGGATCCTATATTTAATTTGTTATTTCCCTCATGCAAGCCTACATATCACTTATAGAATCCTCTAATTACTTTTTTGTATCATACCTAAGATTGTCTAACTGGAAAGCCAAATACTCCCTATGGGTCGGCATGTATGTAGTCATTTTTTATCATGATACTAAAGTTTGGCCTATGTTATTCACACATGCATCTACCTTGTTGATATTTATATATTTTGGAGTGATCATGATCATATTAAGAATGCCTCATTTAGGGGTGGTTTGGGTTTGTCATGGTGCTCATATTCACCTAATATCAAAGTTCCTACAATTTTTTAGGACCCTATGGTAGATCTGTATGGTTTTTTAAAGTTAATATTAGAGTCCTTTGTTAATATCTAATCCTTAACTCTTGTAAAATTATTATGATAAAATCAAAACAAATGGTTGATCTAATTTTTAAGGGTAATAGAAGGAGGAAAATGCTTTTCTATTTCTTCTATTTTTATAAGAATCTTCTTCGTAGACCTAGTAGTCATTCTAATGCCCTTATAAGAAGCTAAAGAATCTATAAAGTTAAGCAAAAATATAATCAAGAGTGGCTAGGATTTTACAAGAATGATTCTACCCTTATGCAAATAAAATTTAAAAATCCCTACAGCAAATAAAATTAGATTTTTGGAGAAGCCCTAAGAGGAGGAGGAAAATTATGATAGTTTTTATTCAGCACACATCAAACTTATTGGCTAACACAAACCCTATGATACTTAACCTACCAAATTATAGGGTCTAAAAATGATAAGAAAATTCTCAAAATGCAGTTTCACATTAGTTTTACCAAAATATTTTTGAGAAAAATGGGATATCTAATATAATTATTTAAGTTAATACTAGATAAACCAAGATGTTAAAACTAAGACAACAAAGCAATAAATTAATAGTAAATATCATAAACTATCATAATTCAAGCATAAATAAATTTAAAGTATTAAATAATTACACTAAAAGTATCCATAAAATACTAACAATTTAGGGCTAAACCTAATGTAGTTAAAATATCACCATAGTAAATAAGGAGAGATCACACCTGAGATGCTCATAAAGGGTTTGTTCTACATTAGAATCTGATCCTTGAATTACAATTAGTAACCTTCAAAACCAAATCCTAGTAGAGCATCACATCCTCCTCTATGGAAAGTAGTGAACCAAGGGTTGATGACTTTGAGGATGAGAGAGAGATTTTTGATAGGAATGTTAGCGTTGGTCAAAAAATGAGAAAGTAAAAGGAGGTATTTATACCAGATGAAAATAACTTTTTCTTTGTTAGTCTAGACAATGTGTGTTTTGAACCCTAGGTGTAAAATCATGTTAGAGTTATGATTGTGCATAAAAACCCTAAAATTAATTGAATCAAGCTCCCCACTTATAGTGGCAATCTTGACATTGTCAATTTTAGGATGCATGCTTTGGGGGATGTTTATCAAAACATCCCTTAATCATGACTCTATCCTTATTTTTTTATTTTATAAAATTTAAAAAGTAAAAGCATCATGAAAGATGGTGAAAAGTGATAATTGGGTGAATAAAGAGAACCAAAACCACTTGCCAATAAGTCTCATTGTCATCCTACCAAGGACTAACAAAACTACCCTATATTGTAAATAGGAGGATAGGAATCTTAATCACCTGCAAAGTTAGTTGTTTGTGCTTTTTTTACAAATACAAAAACCTACTTTGCTTGGATAATTTTTCATGTTATCTACCTATATTTTTACTATGAATGTTTAATATAAAGTGTGACAATGTCAACTATTTTTACTAGAGAATAATGCTACACATATATTACATACAACTATATGCCTAACAATCAAAATATCTTCAAAAATATTAATTAGAGGTAGTGGCCTCAACTATTTGCATAGTTGGATGAATAACATCATTATATAAAGTTGCCTACATACATATTGTCTCAAATACTAGAGGAGGGTATGTGAAATGAGAGTCCATGATGTCTAAGAATATTTCTAAAACTCAAAGACATAACAAACATATTAATTGGATGGCATATAGATGGAATGGTAGACACAAAAATGTAAGACTTTAGTTGTTAGCCAGTACTTAGATAGATTCTCCTCGAATATTTAAAATTGTGTTTACACATCTCCTTTTATGCCTATGATGTTTATAACTCATGATTGTCAACTATTTATCATGTCATACTAGGTGGATGCTTCCAATAAATGTTAGCCTATGATTTCTTTTCTTTTATTTGTGGTTTTTTCTTAAAATGATATTGGATTTAACAATCATTTTTTAAAATGAACAAAATCAACTTAAACTCAAATTATAAATAATATGATTAGATAAGGAACGAAAAGAACAATGATACATAAAACATGAAGGATTTCCATAAAAACCCACACAAATGATCAAGATAAAATCACAATGAGACAACATATTAAATGAGTGAGAGGTATAAATCCAAAATCCTCAATGATTAATTACAAGTTACTTAATCATTCTTGGCATCATATTATTTACACAAGTTTATCAAAGGTTAATCATAACAAGGCTAAAACATGGTCTCATTAGCTAATAACATATATTAATGTTAAATATATTATATAAAAATTGTTGGTAGGCTCATTTAACTATATCATACAATGAAATCCTTGTCTAACAAAATTAAATTACATTTTTTAACACCCCTATACTTTGAATTGAGCTGAGGAGAAAAGATATTCATGATAATAATATTCCATTTAATAGATTGCTTTACTCTTAATATTCCTCATCATATCAAATACTACCTATTATCATCCTAAACTCTTATCTCAATATACTATTGACTCACTAAACAATTTATCAGTGGATTTTGACTACTTTAAATACTTGCAGAAGTAGAAGTATATTTCATGTACTATTATACTAGAAACATAAAATAACCAAACAGGTAGAGCTATTTGCAGAAAGGAAAAAGTTGCTTCAAACAAGAGGTTTGTTGCAACAATTCTTCACTTTTACGTAACCATCTCCTACTCATTTGTCAATGGTAACCTCTAAATTCATCGATCCATCTTCCTCACCGTTCCGTCGTCGCATTACTGCTCGGAAGGGTCGATCAAAGCGGCGAAGTAACTTCGGTGGGGAAGAAGGGTCACGTCAAGTCTTCTGTGAAGGCCATGTTTGTTTTCGCCTGTTTTCTGGTGGCGTTTGTCTGCCATGCACAGTGCGTGCGTTATTACAGTCACGTGGGTTCTCTGATAACCATTCCCTCGGCGGATCCAGAGGACAGTGGCGCTCCCCGTATCTCTTTGTTGCCAAGGCGTATGATCTTGTCTAGGAATTTGTTTGAGGCTGTTTTAAATTACAAAATATGAGGCAGGTGACTTCTGGTATCAAATAAAATCGCGCCTTTTTGATAGAGATGCTGCCGTCCCAGCGTACTTCTCGCACGGTCTTGTCTTATGTTTGCTTTCATCTCGCATGACGTTTGAACGAGGAAATATATTATTATAAAATATATTATTGAAATCAATCATTTGTAGAGGAAATAATGATTAGCTAGTTTTAAATATATTTTCTCGCTCGGGGTTTGTGAATTGGTAAGAAGTTGGATACTTATTAAGAGGAGACTTAAGATCAAATTTCGGTCGGTGTCTAATTAATGTCAGATGCTAAGATTCCTCACTTTTACTAAAGCAGAGCCGATAGAACGGAAAAGATTTGAACTGTACACTGAACCAGACAAGAAATATCAGCACAAAATAATTAAAGGGTTTGCGGCAAAGGGTTTTTGCAGAGCAAGGAGGGTTTGCGGCGGAGTATTGTATTAAACATCTATTTCATCGGGTAAGCATATTTTTTTTTGTCCTCTTTCGATTTATAAAACAATTTAAGTAGGTAGGAGAAATACATTCATTATAGGGGTTTGCGGCATAAGGTTTTATTATCAGCAAGGGTTTGCAGCAGAGGATTTGCAGAGCAAGGAGGGTTTTATTACACATTTATTTCATCGGATCAATAGTACAGAGGGTTCGGCTATAAAGGGTTTGAAAATGGAAGAAGGGAAGCAACAATTGCAAGAACCAATATATATCAATGAGAAACAATATTGGAGGATATTAAGGCGTCGACAAGCTCGAGCAAGGGCAACAACAATGAAAAGGGCATATCAAAAAATAAAAATAAAAAATATTCTACCACATAAACAGGTGGAGAATAAGGAACAATCAAAGGCAAATCACCAAAATGAGTTTTCAGATGAGGAAGAAACTTATAGTCCCACAACTACACCACTCATGTGGGCACCAAGACTTTATGTGCAAGAGCTAATGAAGATGAAAGAGAAACTTGAAAGCATGGAAAGGAGGGAGAAATTAAGATAAACTAAACCATTTGGAGGGAGAGATGAGGTTATAAACACCATTCGGAGGTTGGAAAAGGAAAACAACCAACTCAAGGAGCAAGTGTCAAAGCTACAAAACCTTGCAAACATGGGTCAACGTGAATGGCATGTCCTCAAAAAAGCCATCCATCCCCCAATCAATGATGCAATAGAGGTGGAAAAAACAAATGCAAATCAAATAAAAGAGGTACATAAAACACTCCAAAACATTGAAACAAGAGAAAATGAGCTACGAAATGAATTAGCAAAGGCAAAGACATGGTCTCAAGTAGTAAAAGAACTAGTCAATCAACAAAAAGAGTTGATAGAGAAGCAAGTAAAAATTCAAATAACAGAAGAGAAAGAAAGACATGAGAAGTTAACAAATATAATCATCAAAGGGTTGAAAGATTATGGGGACAAGGAAGACACAAATCATTTAACCAGGGACTTCTTGTCAGATCGATTACAATGGAAGGGTCAGATAAAAAAAGTAAGCAGAATTGGCAGGCTGAGAGAAGGAGGCAAAGATAGACATATTCGGGTCACATTGATGAGCTACGAGGATAAAATAAGGTTACTTAAAAACAGAGGCATGCTGAGAGGGTCACAATTTTATTTAGATGATGACCTAACATTTTTACAGCAGGAAGAAAGAAATAAGGAATGGGAAAAGGTGAGGGCAACAAGGAATGAAGGGAAACGAGCATATTTAAGAAATGGAAAGGCATACATCACATCTAAACAAATCCAAAACAAATAGGGAGTATGGCTCGCCCGGGAACATCTTACAATGGTAAGTTGGAATTGTAGAGGTTTCCCTTGGAGAAGAGGACCCGGGTTAGGGCCCATTGCTAGAGACAAAGATATAATCATATTGACATAAACACATGAACACGATGGATGTAGGACTCCAGAATTTGTGGGATACAAAAAAATAGCAATATGGAATAAAGCAACGAATAAATGGCAAAGGGCATGGGGGTATTATGGTTTTAATAAAATAGGAATGGGATAGGGTCATTAAAATTGAAAAACAAGATGAAAACAAACAGTACATCAGGATAAAGATCCTAGAAAATAAGTCAGTTATTAGCATAGCCGCATGTTATTTTGCTCCCAAGAATTCTAAATTCTATAAGAAACATGACCTTAACAGAGAAGACCCATACTCCTCCCTAAAAAGAGATATTTCAATATATTCAACTGTAAGCCACCCCACCAAGGCTAGATAGGGGTTATAGTAGTAGCACCTCTAACCAGTTTTTAAAAAGGAAAGGTATTTGTCAATTCCTCTATGTATATAAAAAAAAATTAATTTTTTTTTGTCTTTTCCTTACAAGTTGAGAAATTTGAAAATAATGCGATTTAATTTATTATTATTATTATTTTTAATTATATTAAAAATATTTTTTAATTATTATATTTTATTAAGATATTAAAATTATTTGATAGATTAAATTTTTTATTTATATATAATTTGAAATTAATTTATTGTGGTTTTTTTAACGATGCAATGCTATTTGATTTATTGTTTTTTTTATATATATTGAAAGGATTTTATAATTATTATATCTTATTTTAATTTTTCATATATTAAAATTATTTGATAGATTAATTTTGTTTTTTATATTATTAAGGAAAGAGGGTTTTGAAAGGAATACCACAACCTTTTACAACAACTCTCGAAGGGAGAAAAATTTGAGCATAATGAACATACAATCTCCAAAAGGAGACAAACAACCGACCACCCCAAAGGGGAAAATCAGCCAACAACACAACCCAAGAAATTACAACAATCACATCCAACACACCAACGAATACAAAGGAGCCGAGAGGAGGCAGTTAATTAGAAAATGCATAAGATTAAAGACCCACACAGGCCTCGAGGTTGAAATAAGAAAAATTTAAATTTTAAAAAATCTGCCTACCCCTCCGAAAAATTTAAATTTTAAAAAACCCGCCTGCCCCCCGAATGATAGACAGACTCCATCAACGACAACTATTAAATCCCCATCCAATCAACAGGTACAAAGCCACACACAGATATCAAAAAAATCCTGAAGCATTAAAACACCGCCCAAAAAGCTGGCACAATGGGCCTCACACCACCCAATGGGAAACAAAGAGAGTTATAGCAAATAAAAGCATAGGATAAAATCTTGAATATCCTGCTCCAACAAGATTCAACTGAAAATAAAATTGGGATCCAAAACCGCCCATCGAAATGCCAAAATTGAGAAAGAAGCTAAACCCTTTAGCACCAGAACCAAAGATCAAAATTTTCCTTGCAACGAAAGCCACCCAGTGACATTGAGTCTCCCTGCAACACCACAAAAAATAGGGTCCACATGCACAAACAGGAATAAACCATCCACAAAGCTAGATTTGCAACTCACACACCGATGGATTCAACAAATAGGAAAGAGCAACAAAGAACTAGAAGGATAGGACCCCTGCTCCAACCAGATTTCACCAACTACACCAACTATGGCAAGTGAGAGAAAGAACCCTAAAGCCCCGATAAATCGGGGAACCATCCAAGGCCGAGTAAGAAATAAACTCAATAAAATATCTCAATCCAAGGAAGAAAGGCCCAAAAGACAAGCGGACCCTGCGTCAAAAACACCCAACCAAACTGGGCCACCACGACGGTAACACTCCCACAAAAGGATCTGGAGAAAGGAACTCTGCAACCATACACCAACCAACCACCCGAGCAATGACACCCTGACTTGGCACCAACCAAGGAAAACAACCAATGGCTACTGCTACAACAACACCCCACATTCATACCAATAGGTTTGGTTCAACTATTGGTCCAATCCCTCCCCCAGGGACCCCTACCAAATATTCAATGGCATGCCAAAACCAGAAAGAAAAGTAGAGCCGATTGACCAATACTCCCAACAAGCGACCAACTCAAGAGGAACCGATGCTCACCAAGCCAAGCAGGTCTAGAACCAAACAGGGGACCACCAACTAGAACCATATGCACTACAACCAAAGCCCCAAATCACCCCCATAGGTTGGGCCAACGTGTAGCTCTTTCCCCCATAAGGAACTAGCCAGATCTACAATGTCTTACCACACCCATAAGAGATCCGAAAAGAACTAGCAAGGTCCCCCGACCAACAATAGACACTGCCCACCACCACCAAAGTAGAGCATTTTATCCATGTAGAACAACCAAATGGAAAACAAAGGAGTGCAGGACCTCTCGCTCAGAGGGAATACTTGATAGATTAAAAATTTTATTTGTATATAATTTAAAATTAATTTATTGCACACTTATATTTTTTATTTTGAAGAGGTTGAAAAGCAAGGGCATATTAGGGGCCACCCTTGCCATGAATTGAACTTGGGTCTCCAAGAAGAGAGCTCAATGACTTTTGTCCTTGTGATGTCTCTACCAATACTAGTGTGCACTTATGCTAGTTTAATTGTTTATTGTTCATTCTTAGTAAAATATATAAGAACATGTTATGATATATTGTAATTCATTTGTAAAATTAAATGTTAAATCATCCTTGGTGAGTAGTTTTTAAAATTGAAACAAAATTACATAATTTTTTTGTAGATATATTATTGAAATAATTATTTGTATAGGAGGAAAACAAAGTTTAACTATAAATGTTGGTTTTAAATATATTTGTATTATATTAATTTAAAAAAATAGTTATATAGGATTCAAACATTTTTTTTCCGATTACATAGGAGATTTGATTACATAGGAGAGTTCTTCATAACCACATTATTTTTAGTAACATATAGGATTGAAACATACCCACTTATTTTATAATGGTTTGGCTATTATACTTGTATTATTTGGAAGCTTCAAATCTATGTTTCCTTCTTAAAAGTCAAGGAATTTGAATGATTGAGCTAATGCCATTTAATCTATTGTTTTTCTTTGTATTGTAAGGATTTTTAAATTATCATATTTTATTTATTTGTTAATTTTGAGATACTAAAAATTATTTTATGGATTAAAATTATATTTATCTATAACTCAAAATTAATTTATTATGCACTTATGTTACTTCAATTGTATATTATTTTATTATCAATAGAAGATATAAGAATGTGTCGTGATATATTGTAATTCATATATGTTTATATTTTGTAACTTTTTTTTGTGTTATAATCTTCCTTAGTGTCTAAATGAGGAAAAGGACACACATAAAACTTATGCCCTCTTCACATTTCCCATGGCACAAACTTTACTTGTAATTAAGGTGGCTTCTAGTGCTATTGTCAAAGATTCACCAAATAAGAATAATAAAGAATTATGCTTGTAATAAAATTTTACTATCTTTACCCTAATATCATTGCTTCTAACCATAACATTCATTAAGATTATATCATTGTAGCCTAAGCCCCATTAGTAATGTATTTTCATGAATCTTGTCAGATAATGGAGGAAAACAATGTGTATTACAAAGAGCATTCATGGACAAAGACACTCATATCAAGTTTATATAATAGATAATTCTCATGACTTCCTCTTTCTAACAAAGTGGTTAAAATTATAGCACATTTGGAAAGTTATTTTATCATTCTTTTCTTTCTTCAAGGGGCATGAGGATTTTAGGTGGTCCAAATCGACTTAGGATAATAGAAGATGGTGGATTAGAGGTATTTTTATAACTAAAGGTATCTTGCATATTAGTTTAAGTTCATGTATTTTACTCAAGTAATCCTATAGTAAAGTCATGATATGGGTTCATATAATAATATTTAATCAAATCACCCATTTTTCATAAAGTTTTAAAAGTTACCTAAGACCACCTCCTCTTATATTTAGGACCCATTAACACTACCATGCTTATTTTTATAGATTTGCCAATTTAAAATTTATAAATTAAAATGATCCCTTGTGTCCTTTCGCATGGTATTTGTCATTTTTTATAGGTCACCTTCCATGAGGAAGGTACCTTGATTATCTGTGAACAAGTTTGTTATTTATAAGCATAAAGATTCAAATTCCACCACAAAGTTCCTCCAAATTCAAAATACATTATAAGTAGAATTCATGTACTTGAGCTTGGTATTTAGTTCGCTTTTAAAGGATATAGTAGGAAGTTTAGGGTGAGTGGCATGGTGCAAGAAAAATAAAGACAAGTTTACATATTTTAGAGTCCACTAAAGGCTATGTATGGAGATGAATAATATACAACCTCTTCTAGATTCAACTAGGTTCATGGGTTTTAGGTTTGAGTATCTATAATATATAGTTAACCTAAATAAACCCAAAAAATGCTTGTTTTACCAAGAAAAGGATATTTATTTAAATATTATCATCAACACCAAACTCGTATCACTAGTTGACCTTCCTAATGTATAACATCCACATTTTAGTCTAGGAATTGTGTCCCCTCAAATGACTATGAAATTAACTTTTAATCAATTGCATCATGTATTAGGGATAAAAATGTGGATGTTGATAAAATAATGAAATCACATTCATCCTCACTAAGACAAATATTTGTGTCCCCTCTTTAGGATGTGTAGTGAATTTACACTACACTTAGAGAAATTTTTCTTTGATCAAATTTTATGAGTCATCTATGGTGGAGAGCAAGTTGGAAAAAGAAGAAAAATTTAGAGAAAAATGGACCATCAAGTTTACGATCCATAATGAGCATTATTTTTCATATAATAACCCCACTAAATATTTTTAAGGAACACGAAATATCTGATCTTTTGCTCAATGATCAATGCCCATTGAATAGGTGAAATAAAAAATGACCTCCAAAGCTATGCATGCCATCAATTTCCCATATCTATGGTGGTCATTGATCCCAAAAAAGGTGAACAAAAAAGGAACTCAAGATCTTTATAAGCCATCAATTGCTCATCTAATGATCCATACTAGTTTATGAAGAACTCAATCTTATACTGAGAGGAGGGTGAATAGTATAAGATAAACTTTTACTTTTATTTCCCAAAAAATATTATCCAATGTTATCAATTACAATATACTTTCAAAGTAGTGTTAACCAATATCATCAATAACAACAACAAAGCAATGCACATATCATCATCCACAAAGAGAGACACATATTTAACATGGTTCACCCAATGTGGGTTACGTCCACTAAGAAAATGTTTCTTCTAAATTTTCTCAAAAAATATCTTAGGAACCAATTCTCTATTATAATGTTTATGGACCTTTGTCCAAAGGAGATCTCAATCCCCTATGCTCAATTTCATGGACCTATATACATAGAACTCTATCCCCTTAACTTTAGTTCATGGATATCTATCCACAAGAGAACTCTATCCCCTTGCTGGTCTGGTTTGTGTAACTCTATCCATAGGAGACTCCTCTCCTTTGCTCTAGTTCATGGAACTCTATCCATAGGAGACTCCTCTCCTTTTCTCTAGTTCATGGAACTCTATCCATAGGAGAAATCTATCCCCTTACTGGTCTAGTTCATGGAACTCTATCCACAAGAGACTCCTCTCCTTTGCTATGGTTCATGGAACTCTATCCATAGGATAAATCTATCCCCTTGCTATTTTGTTTGTGGAACTCTATCTACAGGAGACTCCTCTCCTTTGATCTAGTTTTTGGAACTCTATCCATAGGAGAACTCTATCCCCTTGTTGGTCTGGCTCATGGAACTCTATCCACAAGAGACTCCTCTCTTTTTCTCTAGTTCGTGGAACTCTATCCATAGGATATACCTCTTCTTGTAAACACCTAAATCATGTCATGCTTAGGGGAGCTACCCACATAGACACATTCATAAGATTATATGACATAATATTAGACTTTCCAAGCATCAATAGTGGTTCTCATAACTCAATTGGGGCCTTTTCAAGTCATCCAAGCCTATTCGCTCAAGCCAAGAGCAACCAGATCCTATCCGCTCAAGACTAGAGTGGCCAGACCTTAACCGCTGTAGACGATAGTGGCTAAATCCTAAAAGTAGTTTTGTCGATAAACATGACTAATCATGGGCAAAAGTGGCAGTCTACATGTAATAAATGTGAGCGAAAGGAACTTTGCATTCATTTTCATGACCAATTCACATGGGAGACTTGAGTTTGCATTTAAACTTTAGTTAACTAACCTCCAAGTATAAAAAAAGGACAAAACCTTCTCATGCTAATGACCAGTTCGCATAAGAGACTCAAGTTGACAGTCATATTTTAGATAACTCGCTTCCAAATATAGAAAAGACAAGAAACTTTTCATGCTAACTTACACTACGCATGAGAAATTCATTCCTAGGGCTTGGACATAGACCTACGAGAACCAAAAGACACATAGAGAGAGACATCTTTTATCAAGAGAGGATATATACATCTTTTGTCAATCTTGGTCAGAGATTTCGATACTTGGAGATTTCCCTTGGAATTTATGTGTACGACAAAGCCATGATGGATTGAAGAGCATAGCAACCATTATTTCAACATCAGATACAAGCTTTGGTCCATAGCTTTGGATCAAATAGAACGAGAGTCACTTTAGCGGCCGTTGTCTTGGACAGTGGCCTGTAGGCTTAGCTTAGGGTTTTAGACATTAGATTCATTATTTTGTTTATCATATAATTAGCATAGCATCATTTCATTCGTTCGTATTCATAGCATTAGTCTAATTTGCATTTGCTATATTTAGTACTAACAACCTCATCTAAGGAGGTATTCTCGGACATCTAAGCATGTGTTGTTTCATTGCTTACAGGGCCACAGGTTCATCGGACAAAATCTGCAACATACGAGAGCAAAAGGGATCCCTCTAGGAAACAGACCTAGAGAAAGAGGCATCTGTAAACCCTCATACATTTCCATGTGCAAAACCGGAAAGATTTTTGAAAGTCTTCGCGAAAGGGGCACTCTTTGCCTATTTGTAACCTTATTGTATCGAAATGGGTATCCCTAAAAGGGTCCTACATGTAACCGAGTTTCAATACAAATAAAGAGATCCATCTTTATTATTTTCATGTTATATGCTTTTTCATTGTCTTCCATTTCATCTTAGGTTTTTAATAACATTGCAAGTAGAGTAAAAGAGGGGTGTGTGCATTCCGAGGTCACTATAGATGGCGATCACGGTGGGACCACCACTAATTTTTCATTTGTTGCTAGAATACGCAGGTCTAGCTGCTTTGAGCTAAAATGGCCAATAGAGCTTTAATCACTCTAAGCTACAACAACAAAGAACCAGTCGCTCTGGTCAACAACAACTAGAACTAGAGTGCAGCAGAGGTCAAAACATCGACTCTCTGAGCTAGATCAAAGGTTGGTATAGCTTGTCTAATATTTTTACAACTTTTTGTTTGTTTTTGTGTGTCTAAAATAGAGAAATTAAAGCACACTTATGTTTAGAAATTGAAATAATAAAAGGAGAAAGAATTAAGCATTTCGCATATCTTAGATCTTATTTTAATTTTCCACTAGGCATTGCTAGGAACAACGACTTATGCCTAAAAAGTTCACCTTAGAATCCAACGTGCTAGGTATTGTATGTTGTTTTATTGCTTCGAGGCCTTGCTAGAGGACATAGTTGTACGAAATAAAGTGTGCTCATACAAATCATAGTAGTTCATGCATCTTTTTGAATATTAAAACTTATTTCTATACTTAGGCATATAAGAAATATTCATTGCTGATATATGATGCACTTTATGTTACGCAAGCTTAAAATAAACACCACACACGCATGTCTCATTTAAATGTTGGGGAGTTGGATTTCATCACCAACCTTCAATTTAGTCCAGTGACTTTGGAATTCATCTCCTTCCACTAGTTTTCCCCCTAGAGCTTCCTAGAAACGGATTGAGAAACTTACTTATGAATATCCGAGTGCAGGTAAATTTCAGACAAATGCAACGAAATAATAAAAAATTAAATAATTAAATAATCAAACTTTATTAAATCTTCTCCAACCTTTACATTCAAATGAGCAATGTTATTATATAGACGGGGAAAGGAAAGGATGCGTGGAGGGATAAGGAGGTTGGAGGGATACGGGGAAAGGAAGTTGGAGGGATAAGGGGAAGAAGGAATCACGGAGGGATAAGGAGGAAATGGAGGGATAAGGAGGAGAAATAGGAAAGAATTTAGGAGAGGGGTTAAACAAAATTGCCGACAAAAAAAAATTTGCCGACAATCCTGAAGGCATTTCACACTTAGGGCTAGAAAAGGATTTTTCTAAGCCACTTAAGGTGAAACCTTGTTCACACTTGCAACATTCTCCCCCTTAAAGTTGAGAGAACTGACTACACAGTCTCTTAGCTTTACAAATTGAGCTTTAGTCATCGCCTTGGTGAAGATGTCAGTGACGTTCTCCAAAGTGTGACAGTATTGAAGCTCAACAATTTCATGTTCCACCATATCTCTAATGAAGTGGTACTTCATATCAAAATGCTTTGTTCTGCTATGGTGGACAGGATTATATGCCAACTGAATGGCACTGATGTTGTCGCAGTAGATTCTGGTTGGACCACTTTGCTGTTCTCCAATCTCTTCTAGTACTTTCCTTAGCCACAAGGCTTGAGTACTAGCATAAGTAACTGCTATATACTCAGCTTCTGTTGAAGATAGCGCTACTACTATCTACTTTTTGGAACTCCAAGTTATTAGTCCTGATCCAAGACTAAAATAGTTTCTTGATGTTGACTTCCTGTCATCAATATTGCTACCCCAATCACTATCACTGAAGCCTACAAGCTTGATAGTGTTACATTTATGGTATTGGATTCCAAAATCCAATGTACCTTTCACATATCTCAAAATTCTTTTAGCTGCCTGCAAATGCAGCTCAGATGGGTTAGACATAAATCTAGAAACAAGAGATACAACATACTGAATATCTGGTCTGGTGTTGGCGAGAAACATCAAACTCCCAACCATGCTTTTGAAAGTGGTCACGTCAACTTTTGGTGCTTCATCATCTTTGCTTAATTGGATCCCATGTCCAACTGGAGTTGCAATTGGTTTGCAATGCTCCATAGCAAACTTCTTGATCATATCCCGAGCATACTTATGTTGACAGATGAAGATCCCTGTATCTGACTGATGAACCTCCATTCCAAGGTAGTAGTGCATTAAGCCAAGATCCTTCATCTCAAACTGCGTCATCATGGAGTGTTTGAACTCCAAATTCATTTTCTCATTACTACCCATAAAAATAAGATCATCCACATACAAACAAACTATGAGGATGTCTTTACCTTGCTTGAGGTAGTAGAGTGTGGGTTCATTTTTGCTCCTGGTGAACCCATAATCTTTGAAGTACCCATCAATGCGTGAGTACCAAGCTCTTGGTGCCTGTTTAAGGCCATAGAGTGCCTTCTTCAATCTGTAAACAAGGTGTTCCTTACCTTGCACTTCAAATCCCTGTGGTTGCTCAACGTACACTTCTTCTGTCAAGTAACCATTGAGAAATGCACTCTTGACATCCATGTGTTGGACTTTCCATCCTTTGTGTGCAGCTAAGGCAAGAACTGTTCTGATAGTCTCCTGTCTGGCTACAGAAGCAAAAGTCTCTTCATAATCTATTCCATATTTCTGAGTAAAACCCTTTGCCACTAATATTGCCTTGTGCTTCTCAATGCTTCCATCAGCATTAAACTTGGTCTTGAAGATCCATTTACAACCAACACATTTCTTTCCTTTCGGAAGCTTCACGAGCTCCCAAGTGTCGTTGTTTTTTATAGAGGTTATCTCCTCTTTCATGGCATCTTGCCAAATCTTCTGAGTACATGCCTTCTCATAACTAGAAGGTTCAAGTTGTGCACTAGTTAACAAAGCATAGTTAACTTGATCTCCCCTAGGTTCTCGTTGGGATTCATCATCACCATACAAGTGCATACTTTCTAATCTGTGTAAAACAGATTCCATTTCACTAGCTTGACTCCTAGTATATCTTCTTGAAAATTTTTTATCCAACATCTGAGATGATGGATGATACTGTAAAGTTCTCTTACCTTTGGATGGAACATCAATGTCCATTGGTGAGGAACTTACTGATCGCTGTGGAGAAGGACTTGGTGAAGAAGTTGAATCAGAAGATGGACTTGGAGGATGTGTGGGAGGAGACTGCTTTCCTTTCTGTGGTAGTTGTGGTTGCACCTGCTGAGCAACTACATCAGTGGCTTCAACATCACTGAATATTTGGGGCTTACCCCACTCTCCCCCTTCATCAAAAATCACATCCCTTGAAACCACTATCTTTCGAGTTGTAGGATTGTAGAGTCTATACCCCTTTGTGTTTTCACAATATCCTACAAAAATGCATGCCTGACTCTTTGGATCCAGCTTCTTTCTCAGCTCATCAGGAATGTGAGCATATGCCAATGAACCAAATACTCGAAATACTTCACATTTGGTTTCTTACCATACCAGGCTTGGTAAGGTGTCTTCCCTTTCAAACTTGAAGTAGGACTTCTGTTCAAGATGTGAACACTAGTCCTTGTTGCATCTCCCCAATATGCATTACTCAAATGCTTTGTCAGAAGCATTGATCTTGCCATCTCCACAATGGTGCGATTCTTTCTTTCTGCAACACCATTTCTGTCGTGGTGTGTAGGCGGTTGTGAACTGCCTCTTGATGCCATGATGTTTACAAAAATTCAAAAACCGATTAGAGGAGTATTCTCCTCCTCTATCCGATCTAAGACATTTTATGGAATATCCACTCTCACTTTCAACTTTTGCTTTAAAATCAACAAAGCATGCAAATGCTTCATCCTTATGCTTCAAAAAATATATCCAACACATTCTTGTGCAATCATCAATGAAAAGTAGGAAGTAAGAGTGGTTACCTAGACTCTTGGTCTGCATCGGACCACAGATGTCTGAATGCACTAACTGAAGAGGATAGCTGGCCCTCCATGCTTGCCCATGAGGAAATTTCGATCTGGCATGCTTGCCCAAGGTACACCCTTCACAGAATTCCTTACTATCTTGAATTTTGGGAAGTCCAGTTACCATTGCTTGTGAAGTTAGCAATTTCAAACTTGCTGAATTCAAATGACCATATCTCAAGTGCCATAGGACACTTGGATTGGTAATTGCAACATTTGCTAACTTATTTCCTCCTGGCTGGCCAAACTTCAAAGGGAATAATCTATTCTTTGACATTGGCACTTGTGTAATGATTCTATTACTATTGTTCTTGTCAAAAATGGTGCATTTACCCTCATCAAAAATCAACTTATAATTCTTTTCTAGCATCTGACCAACACTTAAGAGATTGTGTTGAAGATGAGGAGTGTAATAGATATCACTTACTTGCTTGATGCCTTCTTTCGTTGGAACCTTCATGGCTCCAATGCCTTCAACTGCCAATGACTTGTCATCTCCCAATCGGATGCTGGATTTGTATGAGGAGTCTAAAGTAGCAAAGAGTTCTTCTTTACCACTCATGTGATTTGAACACCCGAGTGTCCAAAATCCATGTATCATTCATATTTTGCTCTGTCTGGCCATAAGAAAGAAAGAGATTTGAGGACTCTTCCTCTTCTCCAAAATTCCCAAATTGACTGCTCTGGTTGCTTCTTGCTTCCTTGTGAAGTCTTTGACCAACAATCTCGAGCATAATGGCCAGGTTTGCCACAATTGTAGCAAACTTGTTTTGATTTATCTCCTCCTTTTCCTTTGCCAGATTGTTTCCCTCTATATTGTTGCTGTCCTCCTCTATTCTGATTTCCACCTCTGTTGGATGATCCTCCTCTGTTAGGAGTTCCTCTTTGATTATTCCTACCTCTACCTCTTTGTTGTCCTCTGCCTTGGCCTCTACCTCTTCCTTCATGTGTGGCAAAAGCTTTCTCATCTCCTCCATAACTGGTGGTAGGAGTTTCCTGTAACCTCTCTTCATGTGAGAGAAGTGAACCAGCTTAATGCATCAAAAGACAATGTGGTTAAGTCTTTGGATTCTTCAATAATTATTGCAACAGAATTCCATTTAGGAAGAAGTGTTCTCAACACTTTCTTCACCATCATCTCTGGCTTAATATCTTCCCCTAGTGTGACCATTTTATCAACTACGGCTTTAACTCGCACGTAGTAATCTCCCACTTTTTCATTCTCTTGCATCTTGAGATTCTCAAAATCTCGTTTCAAAGTTTGCAGTTTTACTTGCTTCACTTGGTCACTACCTCTATAGCTTTCTTTTAGGGCATTCCAGGCATCTTGTGCAATTACATAAGATGCAACCCTAGGGAAGATACTTTTATCTAAGGCAACATGTATGTGATAAAGGGCGAAAGCATTGTTCTTTTGTGCTTCTTTCCTAGCCTTTTTATCAGCATTAGAGAAAGCTGCCCATTCAGTAGCAGTTGGTTCAGTATAGCCCTCTTCGACTATATCCCATAAACCTTTTCCTATCAAAAGGGTTTTCATTTTAATAGACCAATATTCATAGTCTCCTCCATTGAACTCAGGAATCGGAAGACTAGTATTGGATGCCATTGCAGAATAAAACAAACTTTATTTGAAGCAAACAAGTACTATAAAGCAATACAAAGAGATTTTAATGATTCAAATCAAATCTCGCATTTTTAGTACATTCAAGTTCTGCCTCGAAACTGCTGTTGATGATGATGATCTCAGGTTCCACTTCCTCTGGATCTTCTTCTTCTTTTTCTTCTTCTTCTTCCTCTGCTTCTTCTTCCGCTTCTTCCGTTCCGCTGATTCTGCTTCCTCTTCTTCTTCTTCTTCCACTGGTTCAGGTTCAGGAGAGCGTGGTGTATAGCCCTCACTCAATTCAGTTGTTGGAACACCTGGTGTGTAACTGGCATTTGATGGTACATCCGATACAAATTCTACTGTATTTGACTCTTCAATTCTTCTTCCGAAGATATTGTCTTCTGAATCTGCCTCGTATCCTGAATCCGGCTTTCTCAGATGATCAATCACCTGATTTTCTAGCTGACAAAACACTGTATGCAGACTAGTTCGTCGAACCCTTTCATCAAAGGATTCCGGTGTCTCTCGTCTCAAAATCGAAAGCAGTGCATTATAGCACCCCTTAGACCGGAACATCTAACATTTCACGGGCAGATTAATTCTCTTTTTCACAAAAAAAACTCTTCTAATAAGGTTTTTAAAAAATTTTATAAAGTTTTTAAAAAAAAAATTTAATAAATTTTTATATTTTTTAAATTACCTTTTTTAAATTAATTATTAAAAAAAGATAATATTAAAAAATATAATTTAAACTTATTAAATAAATTTAAAAAAAAACTTTAAATAAAAACTTTAAAACCTTTAATATTTTTTTTGAAACAAAACGTTTTACCTTTTTTTTTTTTTTTTGCAAAGCGAGCGATTCGAGCCCGCGACCTCCCGGTCAACAAGCAGGAGGCTTGGCCGCACCACCACGCGGCTAAGCTGAAACAAAACCGGGATTCGATCCCTTTAACCCTTCTCGGCGGCACAAATTTAAAAAAAAAATGTTTTTTTTTTGTTTCGTCTAAGGCTGGCGGGAGTCGACCCCGCGTCCACCTCCCTGCTAGCGGACGGCCCGTCCGCTGCACCACGTCCCTTGGATGTGAATGCAAAGGAACGGTGGTGATAAATCAAGTCACTACCGGGCGAGTTTTTAAAAAAAAAAATAGTCGCCTTTATCCCACATTCAGTGGGAAACGGCTGCGCGAGGGTTTATTAACCCGAAAGCGCACTTACAATATCGACTGCCTTCGGGCAGTTCGAGTCCGCACTTTTGCCGCCAAGTCGACGAATCAAAAACCGCCACGTCACCAAATTTTGCACCAATTGCACGCTGCCACGTCACTCGCTCGCCGCCACGTCAGCCAATCGTACGCCGCCACGTCAGCCTCTCTGCCAGCTCAGCTGCCACGTCAGCCGTCTCGATCCGTGTGCTGCCCAGTCAGCACCTAGCCGCTGCCACGTCTGCTCTGCTATCGCCACGTGTCGCGTCCTCGTGCCGCCACGTGTCACGTCCAGTCACCTCGAGATCCGAGCTGATCCTGCTCGCGATCTGTCGTGCCTGCCTCGGGAACCGTGCCCGTCTGTCAGTGCCTCGACTATCGCGTGCCTCGGGAACCATGCCCGAACTGGCACAACTCGGCTCTGATACCAGTGAAGATCCGAGTGCAGGTAAATTTCAGACAAATGCAGCGGAATAATAAAAAATTAAATAATTAAATAATCAAACTTTATTAAATCTTCTCCAACCTTTACATTCAAATGAGCAATGTTATTATATAGACGGGGAAAGGAAAGGATGCGTGGAGGGATAAGGAGGTTGGAGGGATACGGGGAAAGGAAGTTGGAGGGATAAGGGGAAGAAGGAATCACGGAGGGATAAGGAGGAAATGGAGGGATAAGGAGGAGAAATAGGAAAGAATTTAGGAGAGGGGTTAAACAAAATTGCCGACAAAAAAAAAATTTGCCGACAATCCTGAAGGCATTTCACACTTAGGGCTAGAAAAGGATTTTTCTAAGCCACTTAAGGTGAAACCCTGTTCACACTTGCAACAACTTATAGTGACACTAATTTACTTGTGCTCAAACTATCTCCCACTATTGGAACAATAATTGGTTCAGAGTGGAAGAGCTAGGCGAACCCCCCACTAGGTCTCTAGCGGTGTACCCTAGCTTCTTTTGAGAAAATCATGTTTGGCATAGGTATACTTGATTGTCACTATGGATGAGTCTTATCATTATTAATCCAATAACAAGAGCAAGAAATCGAAAGAACAACACATCAAAACACACCAAACAGTTTAGGATACACTTAAATCGATAATCAAGATAAAAATTTGTTTGGTATTGTGTGTCTATTCCGAAATTGCAACTTAAAAGATCAATTCATAGACAACATGGTCAAAACAAGAAGTAAACACCCTCGGTCTGATACCAAGGGAGAGACTGAAGCAACTCATGCCCATAGGTGGAGTCATAGTAACATTGAACGACCCACCCATAAGACCATGATACGTAGCTCCGTGAGCCTAAGGGGTGATAATTAAACCCTTGGAGGATCTCCTCGAGAAACCCCAAGTAAGGAGCCACATCATGGAAAAAAGTCACATAAACAAAAAGAGGCTTCACAACCATCCTCATCAAGAAGACATTAGGAGATCTCAAGGGCCTCCTCTAAACACACATAAATATCTCAAAGACGTGAGGAAGCTTCAAAGGCCTCCTCTTCGCATGGACATAAATAAGGTTCTAAGACTCATTCTTCACATAGGGATGACGACACTGCTAAATATCCATCTACATGGAGAAAACATGTCACAAAGACCTCTTCATCAAGAAGACAAACAAGAATTGCAACACCTCAAGACTCAAAAGAAACATATGAAATAGGGCTCCCCACTGAAGGGCAGGAAACTAGAGCTACATCTATCCATGGGAATAAAATAGAAGAAACCCTTAACATAAAAGGAAATATTCCCATATACTATGACCTCATAGGATTGAATGACACCCCACAGGACTATCCATGGAAAACAAGATAGCTAGACGGGTTGGATTAGTTTTCTACATGACCAACTCAAAGAATTGTAGCTACTAAGAACTCTGCATCTGGAAGCTCATGAAATGTAACTTCTAAACACATCTCTTAGTTTGGGGGTACCTTAGAGCGACCCCATAGTAGATGCACAGATTCTGATCATAGGGATACTCAAAAGTACACTGAACAAGTCACAGTAGGTAGCAAGAGTACAGATACAGCAGAAACCTCTTCGAGGAATCTACGAGTCAAGACAACAAGAATAGAGTTAGATAAAAATGAGTCTTCTGTAACAACACAAACTAACTGAATGTGGCGGTTAGAAAATGTATTACGTAAGGAGTGAGAGCTAGTGAAAGCTCTCGAATAAGATAAACAAAGAGAAAGACTCTTGAGCCAACATGAGCCATTTCCTCTCTCTTTTTTATTATTCATAAATAGCATAAGTTTTTGTTTTAAGTACTTGTAATAAATGGGTGTTTGTACCTCTTTTAGGCTTCATAAATAGCAAAATATCATTGTTTGAAGTTCTTGTAACAAAAGGAGGGAATTTTTTGGTGTAAAATTGCCTAAGAGGCAATATCTGTAAAATCCTTCACAAAGCTTCTTAAGTTGCACATCTTTTGCAATTAAGGGGGGATATACTTTATTTTCTTCACAAATTTTTGTAAAAAGGAAAGAAGACTTATAAGGGTGAATTTTCGGTAGTGATTGACACATTAGTCATACTTCTTTTAGAAATTAATTACAACATGTTTTGCAACGAGAAGGGGGAAACTTATAAGTGTGCATTTTCAGCAGTGACTGACACTTTAGATACCTTATATTTTGCAAAATCATATTGTAAATGAATGAACCTCATATGAAGTGATCTACTCTACTACACCTAGTGATTGCAGCAACTGGTTACCCATGCAATTCGGTTGGATGACGTGATTACTATAAGGAAATTTATTGGTGTGAAGACAAAGTGAGGAATGATCCACTTTTTGCTAAGGAGCAGCCAGAGCACTGTGACAGAGCAAGAACCAGCAGATCGACATATTTTTCACTGTATTGGGGCAGTTATGTACATTACCCAAATAATGTAATAAGGGGGGATGTTAGAGTTACTATGTTAGTAACTATGATTATTACCTCATTTAGGTAATTTTTAAGTTTCACCTAGGTAGATATAATTTACCTCATGGTAAAAAGTATCTTGTTACTTTTTACCACTAGTAAATTTCTTTTACTAGTTACCTAGTTAGTCACAGTAGTCATTTTGACTACGTTGGTTAGTAGGTTAGTTGTTAGCTAGCTTTAGGGTGAGAGATCCTATAACGCGTCTGTTAGCATTAGTTTAGGATAAATTATTGCATATTATTTTCTAAGGCTATTCATAGCCTAATGTTCTCCTATTTAAACACCCTTCAAATTCAATAATATTTTACGGCTTGTGATTTAATTTCATTCTGCACTTACCTTTACCATCAATGTCACATTATTTGTTGCATCATACCTATCTAACCTAATGGAGTGGGTCCTTCGAACTCTTCTTGTATAGATCCACCTTCGGTTGAGTCTAGAATTTCCATATTAAAGATATTTGTTCTATCCTCATATTGTACTATCAGGTGTATCCTTCATCAAACTTTTGTTGTGCAATGCAACTCTCTTCGTTCAAGTTGTGGATACACTACCTCTTCTTCTAATTTTTTGGCTTCTTCCTACCACTCCCAATTAATTTCTAATGGTACTCTTTCTTGATTTCTTATCTCACTTAGAGGGACCCCTTCTTCCTCCTCTTCTTGAATTTGTTCCATTCTATTCGAGAGTTGTATAGGTACTTGTATTTCCCTTCTTTCACTAGGGTGAGGTACCAATTATTGAGTTTCTATAATTGGTCTTGCCTCTTCATCTTCTAAAAATAAGCATGTGATCCCCATATCATCATCCTCCTGTAGTGTATATTGAGTGCTTTATAGTACTTAAAGATATCTGCTAGACTTAGCTCTTTCTTGTTGTCTTCTTTCGATGTCATGCAACATGATAAACATACATTAAAACATCTCATATTCCTCCATATACCAATGAAAGATTCTGCTATTAGATCTTGATTCATATTCACTATAGTATTCTAGGTACAACAACCCCTCTTCCTTAGGTTCATACTTCTCTTTTCCTGAAGAACTTTCTGACTCATCTATCATGGCCACATCCTCACTGATTCTTTGGTTCTTTAGGTTGATCATGTATTTATGTTTTCCATTATTGAATTTGATCTGGTACTTTCCCTAGTTGTGATTAAATTTGGCTACTCGTAGCCAAACTCTTCCTAGAAGTGCATCATATACCAGCTTCTACATCATAATCAAAATGAAATTCAAGATAAAATATTGGTTAGCTATTATTACTTGTTGTGCTATCAATACTCCCTTTGTCTCTATGTCGTACTGGTCATCACCATACAACCAAATAATATATTTCTATAATTATGGATCATCAATATCTCTCCAAGTCTTTTATAGAAGCACATTCACACTAGACCCTTTGTTCACAATCCCTAAGGGTACATCAATTTACAAGAACTTTACATTCTGTGAACCAATTGAACTCACTTTCTTAGGATAGTTGAATTCTTTGTGGTTCCTCGGAACACACCATATACACATATGTGTAGCATTATTCTGTGTCAACTCCATATAAGGAGAAGATAATTCTTTACAAAATACCCCCGCTCTTAGAAATTATAAAATTGTATGATCGGCCTTCCATTTGAATCATATTGTAATCAAATCTGGCCTCCTTGTAGATTACCCTAGTTTGGTCTTCATCCTCTTTGACTATTCCTATAATCTCCACTAGTTTTAGTTTTTCCACTTCCTTGAGGTTTTGGTTTCTCCTCTTGATCTTGAATCTTGAGAATCTATTGATAAACTTTTGAATTGAACAAACATGCTACCACTTCATGCACTAATCCATTACACATATGGCAATATTCATTTCAAGGACAATTCACATTTGAGTGTCGCTTAGACTTACACTCTATACATCAGATATATTTTTGATATCATCAAGTATATTTCCTATCTTCTCTTATGATATTATCAAATTCCTTTTGGAATTATCAAATGGTCTGATGTAATGTATCCTCTACATCACTATATAAATATTCATGCCTAGTATATGTTGCAATTCTAACGATTATCTATTTCACCTCACTCTCAAAATTATTCACTTTTTCTAGCACTTCCTCATAGGTTGATGATGGTACTATCTTCATATTCTTTTTGTATCTTAGTGGTATCCCATCAAGAAACCATCTCTTCACCAATGCATCTGTTGGTGGTATTTACGTCTTATCAACCAATTGCTTTTATCAATGGTTATATGTCTTTGCATCCTCATAGACACCTTGCTTTATGGTATATATTTTAGTGACAATATTACTATCATCCCTTGAGGGTTTAAATTATTCAATTAAGGTACTCTTAATTGCATCCATGATCAAAATGTAGTTGTATTTTATTGCTTTAAATACCAATCTATTACGAGTCCACACAATATTAGAGGAAATAATTATAACCAATAATATAGTTGATTCACTTCATTTGCTCTCCAAATGGTGATGCATGTCTTGATGTGCCTTGTCAGGTCCTCCTTCCTTTTTCTCATGAAGGGTGGGCATCTTTGTTTCCTAGCCTTCATAGCTATACTAGCCATTGTTGGATTTCCTTCCTTATCACTTGAGGAGGTATCATCCAAAATTCTAAACTGATTCCTTCTTTGGGTGGGTAATCTAATACATTGTTCTTCATAAAATATTTCTATTTGTGGTATCTTATTTTCACCAAATAGTTACTTCCCAACCTCATGTGCATCCTCACTCTATGACCTCCCACACCAAAATATCAACTATGGTCATGGTTCATCTTCCTGGGACCTCACACCCTATTGCTTTAGTGCTTGACTCCCATCCTCTACACCCCTTTTCAACATTCCTATAGCTTCTTTAGGAGTTACCATCCATTCACTACCTCTTCATATATTTATTTCATCAACATCTTCCCTTATGTCAATATTCTCAAGAACTCTTGGTAGTTTTTGTACCATTTCCTTCGTATCTACCAACACCGTATCCCACCTTTCAAAATATTCTTCTTATGAAGTCCATACTTGATAGATTACTAGTTAATTCATAGAGTTGTGCATGGTATCTCTTTAATAAATTCTTGTGCTCCTTCTAATTATAATCTACTCTTCTCCTTGATTTCATCTCCCACGTTTGTAAACGTGTATCTATCATTCACCTCCAATTGGTTTTTTCTCATAACTTATCACTTGAAGTGCCTTCCAAATACAACAATTTTGATTCAATATTAATAAAATTATCAAAGTTTTCTTAGCCAATGACACAAAATATAGCACACTTTGGCACAACCTAATATATCAACGAATCCTTCCAACTATGATAATGAGTTCTTCTACATTGCTTCAATTTTAAAATAATTTTAATAGGAAACAACACCAAATATAGCATAGGGGGGAGTATTTATAGAGGTGGAGGTGAGTTGGGAGGTTTGGATATGGATTTTAATGTGGTATAACAACTTTTTCCCAAATCGTACAAGTGAAGGATTTGCCCTTGAATAATTTACAACTTTTACAAAACTACTTGTATGGTCTCCAAATTGTATAATTGTATGATACAAATCATACAACAAGATGGCATGTATGATTTTCCACTTGTCTAATCTATTGGAAGTAATTTTACAATTCAAATCAATTAAATTTGTAATCATTCTTTTCCAAACCCTATTTTTTCTTAATTGGCAAGTTCCAACTATGCAATTGCATTGCCAAATTGGATAAATGATCAGTTGTACGATGAAATATTTGGGTTATATTTCTAGTGCAATTAAAAACATAGTTCCACAACATGCAAACCCTAATTCACTGCCATTGAATTATTATGATTACCAAAATTTCCAAAAATTATATAATATTATAATAACATTCTATTACATCAATAATAATACACAAAATTAATTCCATATAATTCTCCAAGTTTATGGGTTCAATAATAATTCAATTCCATTGTGACAACATTTATTTTCCATACCATTCTGGCCATACTTGCATAGAATACACAATCTAGAATCACCATCCACAAGAACAAGAGGATTCACAATAAATCATAACTATAATATTTCTTTCATGATTATGGCGATGTAAAATTATCATAAATAATTGCCACAATATCCATGAACAATGATGATCAATAACAAAAATATCAACAACATGCTATGAACTATCAGAACCAATTATGAACATGAATGAACAACCACATAAACCACCATTAAAATTGAATGGGGGGTCCTTATAATGCTTTCATAGGCTATTCCAAAGTGGTTCTTGAGACAACCACCATATACAAGTACCATCCCCGTAAACAACCAACTTACATTAAGGTATTCCTAAGTCTAATTTGATTATTATGTTGGCAATTTTGGGTACCTTGAGTACATTGCATTTGCTCAAGTGAATTAGTTTTCATTGATGTCAAGAAGCTTTTGAAAGAATTTGATTTGATGTAAAAATAATGTGTTTTGTTGAAGGTTCGGCTTGACAGGTTTGAAAGAAAGTAAGTTGAAAAAGTGTTGCGATATCGCGACATGTTGCATTTTCGTGACTTAGGCAGGAGAGAGAAAGATTTTTGAAAAAGTGTCGTGATATCACGACATGTCGCATTTTCATGACTTAGGCAGGAGAGAGAAATCTTTTTGAAAAACTGTCGCGATTTCGTGACATGTTGGCAGAGAAAGAGAGCAAGGTGGAAAGTGTCGCGATTTCGCGACATGTCGCATTTTCGTGACTCAAAAAGTGTAGGAAGGCAAAGAAGGAAAAGTGTCGCGATTTCATGACATAATGCAAGGAAGGTTGTATGGATGAAAAAGTGTCATGATTTCATGACATGATGCAGAAGGGAGAGTCCGCAGTGTGAACTATCACGATTTCGTGAAAAGGTCAAAGAGAGATAAAGTATCTCAAAAAATGTCACGATTTCATGACATGCTGCAAAAGACTAAGTGA
Organism: Wollemia nobilis; assembly: GCA_028583015.1. Classification (NCBI taxonomy): domain Eukaryota; kingdom Viridiplantae; phylum Streptophyta; class Pinopsida; order Araucariales; family Araucariaceae; genus Wollemia; species Wollemia nobilis. Next base: position 4,394,715 of record JAQPPZ010017079.1, on the reverse strand, counting down.
GGACTGTCATGATTTCACGACATGCTGCAAAAGACTAAGTGAGGACTGTCGTGATTTCGCGACATGCTGAAAAGCTCAAAGTGAGAACTATCATGATTTCGCGACATGCAGCAAAAGGAAGAGGCTGAAATGAGAAGCGTCGCGATTTTGCAAAAGGCTACAAAGAAGTTGTACGAATGCAGAAAGTGTCGTGATTTCACAAAAGGTTGAAGAGAAAGCTTGCGAATGTAGAAAGTGTCATGATTTCATGACAGGTTGAGATGGCAGCTTGCAATTGGAGAAAGTGTCATGATTTCACGACAGAAATAGTTAGCAAGTCTTCAACAGAAGAAGCGTTGCGATTTCATGACGAATTGAAGAAGGAAGAGCTCGAAGGCGAAAGCATCGTGATTTCATGACATGTTCTAGTTTCATAGGTGTAAGGCAGAGAGAAGCTCAAGGCAGCGAAAGTGTCACAATTTTGCGACATGCTCTGTTTTCTCTAGTGCAAGCCTAGAAGAAGACCAAGAAGACTAAAGTGTCATGATTTCGCGACAGGAGTAAAGATGACATCAGCAAAGACAAAAGTGTCACAATTTCGTGACAAGAACGTAGTCAAGGCAGACAAAAGCAAAAGTGTCACGATATCATGACAATAGCCAAAAAAAAGTGTACGACTACAAAAATGTCACGATATCATGACATGTTGTGGTTTTGCGACAGAAGCTACTAAACCACAGAGGCGGTTGAAGCCGACAGAGTTAAAATTGTGCTGACGGAGATTAGGGCATGCAACCGATGGAGTTAGGGTTTTGCATTTGCATAACAGCCAACTAAGACCAAGGTTTAGATCTTGATTATGTTAGTATAAAAGGAGGGCTATTTGAAGAGATTTGGAATCGATCGAAGTGTGCGTTCAAAGTGCGATATTCATAGATAGAGTGCGGGGGAGAAGTTCGATCATCAAAAAATAGAGTGTGCAAAGACTGTGCTGTTGTGATTGCATAGAGGTGCATAAGTTGATGTTCGATCGAGTGCTACTGTGTTTGTGTAGTCAGTGCAAAAGTTGGTTTCGACCAAATACGACTGTAACAAAACAGAAAGAGATTTGAGGACAAACTTGTGCTAGACCGAAGGACTGTGTTTGGTGCAGACCAGAGAAAGAGGAAGAGGATAGACTTGTGCCAGACCGAAGGACTGTGTTTGGTGCATATCAGAGAAAAAGATAGAGGACATTTGTGCTAGACCGAAGGACTGTGTTTAGTGCATTTTTGAGGACCAGCTTTGAGGTGATAGAGTTGAGGACAAAGGTCTCTAGCCAGAGCAGGGAAGATAGGTGTCTTTTGTGGATAGAGTTCCACTTGCTAAGGGCAACAGAGGCAGAGGTCTTCTAGAGGATCACCAACCAGAGCAGAGTTAGGGGATTGGTGTCTCCTTTGGGTTGGTACCCATAAACATTGTAATTGAAAAAGGTTTTCCTAGATTTGGTTGATAAAATTTTAGTGAAAATTTTATCCATGGAGTAGCCCACCTTGGGTGAACCACGTAAATTGTTGTGCCTCTATTGTGAATGGTGTTTTCTGTATTGATTTGATTTCTGCTTGATATTGCTTTCTATACACTGCATAATATTGTATTAAAAGTTAAGTTGAAGGAAAAAGTAAAAAGTGGTCTTATATTGTTCACCCCCCCTCTCAGTATAAGCTTGTGTTCTTAATATTATCAAATTCACTTTAAATACACATTTCATCTATTTTCACTTTAATTTCTAGTTGCACATTTACCATTTCGTACAATTAGACCTACTTGTACATTTTATAACTTATCATTTGTACAATTAGACAAAACCCTACATGTGTATGTTTTGACAAACCATACAACTAGCAAAATTATCAAAACTTCAAAAATATGCAAATCTAGTGTTCACTTCTTCTTCTAGGGGGTGGATTTACTGCCTACATCCATCTCATCTAGTAAGTGTCTTAACATTTACCTTTGATAAGGATATATCTAAAGTAGTTCCAAGTATGGGATATTGCAAGGGGTTGTACATAGTCTTCAACATTCATTTTGTTTATAACTAATTTTAGCAACAATTGCTTAGGTCAAGTGACATCCTCTGATATTTTTTCTAAGAGCATAGGGATCATTGCTTTAAGTAGCAATTTTCGTAGTTCACTATTTTTGAAAATGATAAGTTTTGTAGATAGGGTTGAGGCCTTCTAAGAATATTTTCTATAGATTTAGATGTTTTTATATTTTTAATAGGTTCTTGAATGACTAAATAAGGAATTTTTAACTTTATCAATAATATAAAGTTGCTTGAACAAGTCCTTTTTCTTCTTTAGAAGGTTACTTTTTATATTAAGGTGCACTCCTAGTTACAACAATAATTTATTATTCCAATTATGGAATTGTTTGTCTTTGTACCTCTAAAACATTGAAATATTGAGACACATTTGGTTGACTATTATCCATTTGGTTAGGTTTGGCAAGGACTCGATTAACTTGACAGGAATTTTGAGAAGTGATATATCCAAGATATTGGTTTTGAGAGTAAATACAATTTTGATTTTGATAATTCTAATTGCCTCTTTGGATGACTTGATTATAATTATATCATGATTTTTTTTTTTTGCCACTCTAATTAAACACTTAATTATGATTTTTATTTTGTTGTTGTTGATTCAAAGATTTTTGTTCTTCATTGGGGATGGGATTTTATAGACACCTATCAATCCTAGATATTATTTTGCTTTTCATTAAATAAAGCAATCCTAGATATTATTTTATAGAGTTTTTTGTTCATCTTTGGGGATGGGATTTTATAGAGTTTAACTTATTCTAGATATTATTTTCCTTTTCATTAAATAAAGCAATCCTATCATTGTTAACTTGATCAATACTGAAATTAGAATCAAAGGGTTGCCTAAGGTAAAAATTTCATTAATCTATATTAGTGGAATTTTTATGACCATATATTCCATGCCAAAATCAAAACTTGTTAACATTATGCCATACAGGAGCTTCAAACATATCATTAATATGATGGAATTTTAGTCTAGGAGGTGGATAGATTTTGTGAATATCTTCACGTGTTCATTGAGGCATCATATTCTCATGTTTTGGACCACCCCTAGATTTAGTCAATATACAAACAAGAAATCCATATATCTATAATTCATGGAAGATATCCAAGATATTTACATTATAAACACCATACCTATTGCATTTTTATCAGGATTTTTAGGTTTTAGCGATTTTTGGCCATCCTTATTTTCCTAGTGTACAAGGTTTTATAAAATGGATAAATTTATCAATGGAAGGTAAGCCACACATATTATGTCCCTTGATCCTAGATTGAAATGAGGGTTTAAGATTATTTACAAACATTAAGGTAGTAGTTTATTTAGTTAAATTCATATTTGCATGATATTTTATTTTTTTCTACCTTTTATGGAAATAAAAAATAGCTTATTGGGGCCTTATTTTGTGTTTAAAAAATATACATTGCTTTCATAGTATTCATATCATCATCAAAATCTTATTTTCATTTCTTAACAAAGTTATCTATAAAATTAATTAAATATTTAAGTAAGGATGCAACCCAATCAAGAGTATTTCCAATCAAAGCCCTAGTCATTAATTTTAGTAATTGTTTTCATTATGAATTGAATCCCTATAATATGTTATGATTGTATCTATAAATATTTTGGCTTTATTAGTACCATCATAAAAGAACTTAGGAACATGGGAAGATAGATCTATAGCTTCTACATTAGGGGCTAGAGATTGAATTTTATAATATCTCAAGGTAGGATTAGTTGAGGTATGTAAAACCTCCCCAAGGTTAGCTAGAGGAGGAGGATAATTGGGGTTCATGATTGAGGGAGGAATAATAGCTTGTACTATATAGTTTCTATTAACACTCAAGATTTGAGTCATAATAGTTATTGGATCCTATATTTAATTTTTTATTTCCCTCCTATAAGCCTCCATCTCACTTATAGAATCCTCTAATTTATTTTATATCATGCCTATGATAGTCTAACTGGTAAGCCAAATATTCCCTAAGGGTCATCATGTATGTAGCCAATTTTTTGTCATGATACTTAGCATGGTTATTGGATCTTGAGGACTAGTATTTATCCTATGTTATTCACACATGCATCTACCTTGTTGATATTTCCATATTTAGATTGATCATGATCATATTGAGAATACCTCATTTAGGGGTGGTTTGGGTTTATCATGGTGCTCATCTTCACCTAATGTCAAAATTTCTATATATATTTGGGACCTTGTGGTATATTTGTAAGGTTTATCAAATTTAATATTAGGGTCCTTTTTCAATGTCCAATCCTTAATCTTAGGTTAATCATTATGAGGAATTCAAAAGGAATGGTTGATCTAATTTTAAAGGGTAATAGAAGGAGGAAAATACTTTTCTATTTCTACTATTTTAGAGCAAGTTTCTTCTTAGACCAAGTAGTCATTCTAATTTCCTTGGAAGAAGCTAAATAATCCATAAACGTAAACAAAAATATAGTCAAGAGTAGCTAGGGTTTTACAAAACTTATTCTACCCTTAAGAAGATAAAATTTAAAAACCTTTACAAAAAATAGAATTAATTTTTTGGAGAAGCCCTAAGAGGAGGAGGAAAAATATGATAGTTTTTATTCAGCACACATCAAAATTAATGGCTAACACAAACCCTATGATACTTAATCTACCAAATTATAGGGGCTAAAAATGAAAATAAAAACCCCATAAGGTATGTTCACATTAGGTTTACCAAAATATTTTTGGGAAAAGGGTGATATCTAATATAATTATTTAAATTAATACTATATAAACCAATATGTTAAAACTAAGACAACAAAGCAATAAATTAATAGTAAATATCATAAACTATCCTAATTCAAGCATAAAAAAATTTGAAGTATTCAAGAATAATTACCCTAAAAGTATCCATGAAATGATAGCAATTTAGGGCTAAACCTAATTTAGTAAAAATAATTACTTAATACCTAGTGAATGAAGGACCAAATCATCTCATACTAAGTGTAATACAATATTCACTCCTATTCTCATTTTCTTAAAATATCACCATTGCAAATAAGGAGAGATCACACCTAGAATATCATAAAGAGTTTATACTACATTAGAATTTTATCCTTGAATGACAATTAGTAACCTTCAAAAGCAAATCCTTGTAGAGCATCTCATCCTCCTCTATGGAAGGTAGTGAACTATGGGTTGATGAATTTGGTTTTACCTACAAAGATGAGAGAGAGAGAGAGAATGAAGCAATAACAATAGAGACATATTGTTAAGAGTAATGTTAGCATAAAATATTTTATGAGAATTTAGTAATGATTTTATGAGACTTTTGATGGTTGGTCAAAAAATGAGAAAGTGAAAGGGGGTATTTATATCAAATGAAATAAAATAACTTGTTCTTTGTTGTTGATGATTTATTTTCATCCTTTTTATGGTCATAAAATAATAATCGTTAGTCTAGATGATGTGTGGTTTGAATCCTAGGTGTAAAATCTTGTAAGAATTAGGATTGTGCATAAAAACCCTAAAATTAATCGAATCAAGCTCCTTACTTATAGTCGTAATCTTGAAATTGTCAATTTTATGATGCATGCTTTGGGGGATGTTTTTCAAAACATCCCTTAATCATGACTATATCCTTAGTTTTATATTTTATAAAATTTAAAAATAAAAAACGTCATGAAAGATGGTGAAAAGTGGAAATTGGGTGAAAAAAGGGAACCAAAACACTTGCCAATAAGTCTCATTGTCATCCTACAAAGGACCAAAAAATCTAGTCATCCCTATATTATAAATAGGAGGATATGACTCTCCACCACCTACAAAATTAGTTGTTCATGATTTTTATAATGTAAACCCTGATTTGATGAACAAATTGCACAATGGTTTGATCTATTTTATTTCAGTTTGATTTTTGATCTGATTTTTCTGATTTCTGAGGGTTTAATGCTAGTTTTGCTTATGTTTCATATTGAGGGTCTATAAATATAAATGGAATGAAAATAGAATGTAAAAACACAATAATCAAATAATATTGACAAAAACTATTTTTTTTTTATTCTGACATGAAATAAGCAAATTACAAAATTAGTCGATGGTTATGGGTGTGCCTGGATGATAAGCCAAAATAGTGAATCACTGATATCTTCATCGTCTGGTGTCTGAATCACATACCGTATGATGCTAACTGCTCTTGGAGGCTAGGTGCACCTTTTACAACTGATAAACTATAGGTTGAAACCCCCAATAATTTTTGCATGCTTCCCAATGCACTTGTATGATTTGATCTGCAAATCATTGAAATCCTTCAGATCTATGAAATATGACTCATGCCCAGGTGGAATACGACCAAAATACGAAGACCCAGATGCTCCATTTCTTGATCCAAAAAACTTTAATTTTTGGCAAACACTTGTCTACCTCGTGAATGCTCAAATGAACTCTCTGATGTGAAAGCTCCAATCCCAATTAGCTATAGGTGGTCTCTCACACCTAAAACTAAAAAATTCCTGTTGAGATAGCTCCAAATAAGCCTTGCGATCTTCTCGTGAAAATCCTTGCAAAAAGCTCCACAAAAAAAAAAATATCTTCCTCCTTGTCAAATGAGGCCCAACTCCAAAATATAAAGGTACAATTAGGTTTTGGTGCCCTAATTAGGGTTGCACATACTTATTTTATTTATTTTTAATATCTTTAATTTATGTCCCTTTACATCATAAAGAGGGCCACGTCCCCCCCCTTGGCCTAGGCATACCACTTTAAGTTGTTTTTTAAGTTATAACTTAACGTTATAACATTATATTATAAAGTGACCCCTTTCACATCCATAAAGTGATTTCATAATATAAAGTCATTAAATAATAAATCACTTTAATGGAATATAAATTCACCCATTAAAATATTGGACCTTTGCTCCTCAAAGCAACAATCCATGAATGGTTCTAGATACCCATTTCATCGAAGAATAATACTATGTTGAAGTCGTCATCCAAAAACCTTAAAATGGACACTGTTAAAAATAGCAAGTCCAATCAAATGATCTCCAAATAAGCCCAAAAGACCGACAAACATGAGCTCTTTGTAAGCTGATGAAGATAATAACCTCTCCAGATGGCTCCCCAACAACTGACTTAGCCTACGGGAGCTCGTGTATAGGCTAATCTCCCCGATACACTAACTGCCTAGAAGATGGGACATTACAGTCCGCCCTTCCCAAATATTGCTTATCCTCAAGCAATGCCCAAACATAACCCAATTAGTGGTCTGCATCCTAGATGAGGCCGCATAGAATACCTGGATCCCATAACAACCTCAGAAAGTACCCACCGAACTGATGTTGCACTACACTACTCCACACTACTCCTCTAATAATATGGAATTGTAAAAGTCCCAACTGCAATAGCCTGATGTAATCTCTCTCGAGTTTGGCACCAACATGCCTGACTAAACTAGATCGAAATATCTCATACCACAACATAACCAAGAGATCAACATCACGTGCCACTGCCAAACCAACACTAGGAGTGCCTCCATAACCATCACCTACCCAACTCAGCTTAGCACACGTACTCTAGAAGTGACCTGGATGATCCCATGCCACCCAATCAACTACAGTAGACCAAACACCCTCGGGGAATATGTCGTCCATCATCAAACTCAACCAAGTTGGGTGTAAACTAATTTTTATGACATCCAAAGAATCATCCACATCCCACTCCTGCAAATCAACAAGAAACTCAACCTAATAGACTAAACTTGTATACCCATAAATTCTGAGCTCTATCCTAGGTGACATCTCTGACACGAGTGACTTAATCCAGTCCACTCCTACACTCCCAATGATCATAATAGAACTAAGGCCCTGAGAAAAAATTATGCTCAATATATAATCCGAATACTTAGTGAATCTCATCGGATAATACCAACCCAAATGGTAACCAATATCTGCTATGCAATCGACAGGGTTAGAGATAACAAGGGTAGAACTATAACTGACCACCCTAAAAATGTATCGACCATAAGAAACTACATAATCCATAGTGATACTCTGACTCCCTTAGTCAAATAGGACATCCCATGAGTACTGGTGCTCCCCAAACATCAACAAGTCCACCAATATCCAAGCTAGGCTCAGTCCCTCTCTCCAATCCACTTGTATAAGCACAAATGGATAAATGTCATGGATGCTCAAGGAGTGAACGAGAGCATACCACTCCAACCCGTAATCAAACCTCACCAAAAATATAGTCCTACCATCATCCTCAAAGCTCATAGATACAAGCATACGATCATGGGTGAGTGAACTCAACTCCAAAGTGGCCCTATCACCCTAAAACTACACCCGACCACAAATGGTCTGAATGTCAACTGGATAGAAGTCAATAATGCATGTCCGTATAACACACGACCACTCCACCTCAGCCTCTACTGAGCCACCCAATGTCTCCTCTCCCTACGATGTATCCACAAGGCCAAACTCATAGTCATCATGCTCAATCTGAGGGTAGCATGAATCTCTAGGTCCCAACAAAGAGTCCTCATGGAGTTCCTCAATGCCCTCCACCAACTACTTTTCTTTCCTCTCCCCCCCCCCCCCCCCCCCCCCTCGTTTTCCTCCCTGGTGTTTTGGTTTGTGGGGGGGGGGGGGTGGGGGGGGGGGAGGGTGGTCCACTTTTTTCTCCCCCCCTCCCCTTCTCTTGGGGGGGGGGGCGGGGGGGCTCTCGGCTGGGGAGGGGTACCCCCCCCCAGATACCCCCGAGGAGGGGCAATTTTATTCCCCCCGGTGTACCTTTGATGTGTTTCAAATCAGTGAGGGAAACCACTTGTTCATATTGGTTCCTAGGGGCCTTATGAATGATGTCCTCAAGCATCCTCTTAGTGTCATTAGTGGTGAACAACACGTGCACTTCATCTTCAGTAGACACTGTGAGTTGGTTCTTCCAATTCTTATCCAAATTGTCATGGTCATAAATATTATGTTGACTGCTACTACAATCCAGACAAAAATTAGAACTAACCTCATGAATTTCAGCAGTGTCTTCCAAGCTTTTCCAAGCTTCATGTGCCTCCCTGTGTCCATCCTCATCAAACTCATCATTCACACAATCTGAAGATGAACTACAATCAGAGTTAGACCCATCATTCATCAAGTCTTCTTGGTTGTCCTAATGAGGTGAACCATCATGATAATCTGATCTATGATCAACAACAAACTCAACTATGTTATGATTGGAAAAATCAAGTATAGGCTCATCGAAAAATGCTGCTATGAAACCTGTAACATCACCATCATGTGCATTATGCCTGTCCGATCCTAACTACAAATCACTTTGTGGATCACCCAAGAATATGTATCTCTCGGGTGCATACATCATAATGGGTTGGGTTTGAGAATACAACCCGTGTTCACCTGTACTACCATCACCAAGATGTGATGGGTGAATGTCAGCTAGTGCTGATCTGGTGTCCTCATGAAGTACAATCTCATCATCTGTATGTGCAACCCTATCTACTAGATCAACCTATGAATTTTCCACACCTACCTCATGTGAATTTTTAGATTCTGGCTCTTCTTCGTCCCAACTCTCCTTGCTGTCCAAGTAGACTCTCAGCTTCTTCTTACACCTTCTTACAACAATGTCAACCAATATATGTGTTGTAGAAGAATAAACCTTGTCCTGCCTCCAAACGGCTAATAACAAGGTTAACAGAGGTCATGGAATGGAGTCATATTCATCAATGATTAAGGACATGATGTCCTCCATGTCACAACAAATGAACTCGTCATGTTCCTCACAAATAGAAGATATGAAATAATAACACATACGAAAGATATCACTATCACAACCCAAATCAATCAGTATATTACTAGAACGAAGACTGGCCATCAACTCCAAATTCTTTACCTTCTTACCAAATAATGGGCTTTTGATATCACTCAATCCCTGGAAGTTTTCAACAATCGTATGCATAATTTCCTTCATTTTTGTATCCTCATATGGTGCCTCTAGAGCTGTGATCCGTGTGAGTTCACTTAAACAACAAGTAACAATGAGTCTTATCCTATCATCTGAATGTGTCATCCATTTATCCTAGCTCAAGGTATCCAGTGTAGGAAGTATGGCAACCTACCACTCCACTGAAGGTTGTTGTTCCACCATGGCCAAACATTCCTCTATTTCATTCAGTATGACAATAGCATCATCATCTGATGGTAATAACTATTCAATTATTTTACCTACAAACCATAGTTTCATGTGCCATTCTTTTTTGTCATTGACTAGAGCCATAGTTCAATACCCGAACAGGCTAGCATGGCTAAAATTGAGCTCTGATACCACTATAATGTACACCTCGATCTGACGAACAGATTGCACTGTGGTTTGATCTGTTTTATTTCAATTTACTTTCTGATCTGATTGATTTAATTTTTGAGGGTTTAATGTTGGTTTTGCTCGTGTTTCATATTGAGGGTTTATAAAGATAAATGGACTAAAAATAGAATGCAAAAACACAAAAATCAAATAATATTGATAGAAACTGATTTTTTATTTATTCTGACCTGAAATAAGCAAATTACAAAATTCATCCATGGCTATGGGTGTGCCCGGATGATAAGCTAAAATAGTGAATCATTGATATCTTCACCATCTATTGTCCGAATCACATGTCGTCTAATGCTAACTACTCCTGGAGGCTAGGTGCACCTTTTCAAACTGATAAACTACAGGTTGAAACCCCCAAAAATTTTGGCATGCTTCCTAATGCACTTGTATGACTTGATCTGTAAATCACTGAAACCCTTTAGATCTATGAAATATGACTCCTACCCAAGTGGAATATGGCCAAAATACGAAGACCCATATGCTCCATTTCTTGACCCAAAAAACTTCAATTTTTGGCAAACCCTTATCTACCTCGTGAATGCTCAAATGAACTCTCTGATGTGAAAGCTCCAATCCCGATCAGCTAGAGGTGATCTCTCACACCTAAAACTAACAAATTCCTATTGAGATAGCTCCAAACAAGCCCTGTGATCTTCTGGTGAAAATCCTTGCAAAAAGCTCCACAAAAAAAACAATATCTTCCTCCTTGTCAAATGAGGCCCAACTCCAAAATATAAAGGTACAATTAGGGTTTGGGTGCCCTAATTAGGGTTGCACATACTTATTTTTTTTATTTTTAATATCTTTAATTTATGTCCATTTACATCATAAAGAGGGCCACGTCCCCCCTTGGCCTAGGCATACCACTTTAAGTTGTTTTTTAAGTTATAACTTAACGTTATAACATTATATTATAAAGTGGCCCCTTTCACATCCATAAAGTGATTTCATAATATAAAGTCATTAAATAATAAATCACTTTAATGGAATATAACTTCACCCATTAAAATATTGGACCTCTGCTCCTCAAAGCAACAATCTGTGAATGGTTCTGGATACCCATTTCATCGAAGAATAATACTGTGTTGAAGTCATCATCCGAAACCCTAAAAATGGACACTGCTAAAAATAGCAAGTCCAGTCAAATGATCTCCAAATAATCCCAAATGACCGATAAACATGAGCTCTTTGTAAGTTGATGAAGATAATAACCTCTCCATATGGCTCCCCAACAACTGACTTAGCCTACGGGAGCTCGTGTATAGGCTAATCTCCCCGGTACACTAACTGCCTAGAAGAGGGGACATTACAGTCCGCCCTTCCCAAATATTGCTTATCCTCAAGCAATGCCCAAACATAACCCAATTAATGGTCTGCATCCCAGATGAGGCCGCATAGAATACCTGGATCCCATAACAACCTCAGAAAGTACCCACCAAGCTAATGTTGCACTACACTACTCCACACTACTCTAATAATATGGAATTGCAAAAGTCCCAATTGCAATAGCCTGATGTAATCTCTCTTGAGTTTGGCACCAACATGCCTGACTAAAGTGGATCAAAATATCTCATACCACAACATAACCAAGAGATCAACATCACGTGCCACTGCCAAACCAACACTAGGAGTGCCTCCATAACCATCACCTACCCAACTCAGCTTAGCACACATACTCCAAAAGTGACCTGGATGATCCCATGCCACCCAATCAACTACAGTAGACCAAACACCCTCGGGGAAGATGTCATCCATCATCAAACTCAACCAAGTTGGGTGTAAACTAATATGTATGACATCCGAAGAATCATCCACATCCCACTCCTACAACTCAACAAGAAACTCAACCTCATAGACTAAACTGGTATGCCCATAAATTCTGAGCTCTATCCCAGGTGACATCTCCGACATGAGTGACTCAATCCAGTCCACTCCTACACTCCCAATGATCATAATAGAACTGAGCCCCTAAGAAAAAATTATGCTCAATACAGAAGCAGGATACTCAATGAATCTCATCGGATAATGCCAACCCAAATGGTGACCAATCTCTGCTATGCAACCGGCAAGGTCAGAGATAGCAAGGGTAGAACTATAACTGGCCACCCAAAAATGTATCGGCCATAAGAAACTAAATAATCCATAGTGATACTCTAACTCCCTAAGTCAAATAGGACATCCCATGAGTACCAGTGCTCCCCAAACATCAACAAGTCCACCAGTCTCCAAGCTAGGCTCAGTCCCTCTCTCCAATCCACTTGTATAAGCACAAATGGATAAATATCATGGTTGCTCAAGGAGTGAATGACAACATACCACTCCAACCCGTAATCAACCCTCACCCAAAACATGGTCCTACCATCATCCTCGAAGCTCATAGATACAAGCATACGATCCTGGGTGAGTGAAATCAACTCCAAAGTGGCCCTATCACCCTGAAACTGCACCCGACCACAAATGGTCTGAATGTCAACTAGATAGAAGTCAAGAATGCATGTCCGTATAACACACAACCACTCCACCTCAGCCTCTACTGAGCCACCCAATGTCTCCTCTCCCTGCGATGTATCCACAAGGCCAAACTCATAGTCATCATGCTCAATATGAGGGTAGCATGAATCTCTAGGCCCCAACAAAGAGTCCTCATGGAGTTCCTCAATGCCCTCCACCAACTGCTGAATCTCTATGCATCTCACCTCTGCTACCTACCCCCTATCTATGGTTGCCTCTAAAGACTGATTCTCAGCTTGGAATAGTGAATAGTGAGCCAAATTGAGATCCAAACATAGTCTATCCACCTCATCCTCTTTCTCATGGAAAGCGTCCAAGGTGACATCTGCAGCTTTGATAGTTGTATCCCTGTCATGTATTACCTATAAGTACATTGATTTGATTTCCTCTAGTGCACCTTTGATGTATTTCAAATCAATGAGGGAAACCACTTGTTCATATTGGTTCCTAGGGGCCTTATGAATGATGTCCTCGAGCATCCTCTTAGTGTCATTAGTGGTGGAAAACACGTGCACTTCGTCTTTAGTAGACACTGTGAGTTGGTTCTTCCAATTCTTATCCAAATTGTCATGGTCATAAATATTATGCTGACTTCTACTACAATTCAGACAAAAATCAGAACTAACCTCATGAATTTTAACAGTGTCTTCCAATATTTTCCAAGCTTCATGTGCCTCCTTGTGTCCATCCTCATCAAACTCATCATTCACACAATATGAAGATGAACTACAATCAGCATTAGACCCATCATTCATCAAGTCTTCTTGGTTGTCCTGATGAGGTGAACCATCATGATAATCTGATCTATGATCAGCAGCAAACTCAACTATGTTATGATTGGAAAAATCAAGTATAGGCTCATCGAAAAATGTTGCTATGAAACCTGTAACATCACCATCATGTGCATTATGCCTATCTGATCCTAACTGCAAATCACTTTGTGGATCACCCAAGAATATGTATCTCTCGGGTGCATACATCATAATGGGTTGGGTTTGAGAATACAACCCGTGTTCACCTGTACTACCATCACCAAGATGTGATGGGTGAATGTTAGCTGGTGTTGATCTAGTGTCCTCATGAAGTACAATCTCATCATATGTATGTGCAACCCTATCTACTGGATCAACCTATGAATTTTCCACACCTACCTCATGTGAATTTTTTTATTTTGGCTCTTCTTCTTCCCAACTCTCCTTGCTGTCCAGGTAGACTCTCAGCTTCTTCTTACACCTTCTTACAACAATGTCAACCAATCTATGTGTTGTAGAAGAATAAACCTTGTCCTACCTCCAAACGGCTAATAACAAGGTTAACAAAGGCTACGAAATGGAGTCATATTCATCAATGATTAAGGACATGATGTCCTCCATGTCACAACAAATGAACTCATCATGTTCCTCACCAATAGAAGATATGAAATAATAACACATACGAAAGATATCACTATCACAACCCAAGTCAATCAACAGATTACTAGAATGAAGACTGGCCATCAACTCCAAATTCTTTACCTTCTTACCAAACAATGGGCTTCTAATATCACTCAATCCCTAGAAGCTATCAACAATCGTATGCATAATTTCCTTCATTTTTGTATCCTCATATGGTGCCTCTAGAGTTGTGATCCGTGTGAGTTCACTTAAACAACAAGTAACAACGAGTCTTATCCTGTCATCTGAATGTGTCATCCATTTATCCTAGCTCAAGGTATCCAATGTAGGAAGTATGGCAACCTACCACTCCATTGAAGGTTGTTGTTCCACCATGGCCAAACATTCCTTTATTTCATTCAGGATGACAATAACATCATCATCTAACGGTAATAACTGTTCAAATTTTTTACCTACAAACCATAGTTTGATGTGCCATTCTTTTTCGTCATTGACTAGAGCCATAGTTCAATACCCAAACAGGTTGGCAGGGCTAAACTTGAGCTCTGATACCACTATAATGTACACCCCGATCTGATGAACATATTGCACAGTGGTCTGATCTGTTTTATTTCAGTTTGCTTTTTTATCTGATTTTTTTGATTTTTGAGGGTTTAATGTTGGTTTTGCTCGTGTTTCATATTGAGGGTTTATAAAGATAAATGGACTGAAAAATAGAATGTAAAAACACAACAATCAAATAATACTAATAGAAACTGATTTTTTATTTATTCTGACCTGAAATAAGCAAATTATAAAATTCATTCGTGGCTATGGGTGTGCCTAGATGATAAGCTGAAATAGTGAATCACTGATATCTTCATCGTATGGTATCTGAATCACACATTATCTGATGCTAACTACTATTGGAGGCTAGACGCACCTATTCCAACTGATAAACTACAGGTTGAAACCCCCAATAATTTTGGTATACTTCCCAATGCACTTGTATAGCCTGATCTGTAAATCACTGAAACCCTTCAGATTTGTGAAATATGACTCCTACCCAGGTGGAATATGGCCAAAATATGAAGACCCAGATGCTCCATTTCTCGATCCTAAAAACTTCAATTTTTAGCAAACCCTTATCTGGCCCGTGAATGCTCAGATGAACTCTTTGATGCGAAAGCTCCAATCCCGATCAGCTAGAGGTGATCTCTCACACCTGAAACTGACAAATTCCTGCTGAGATAGCTCCCAACAAGCCCTGTGATCTTCTGGTGAAAATCCCTACAAAAAGCTCCACAAAAAAACAATATCTTCCTCCTTGTCAAATGAGGCCCAACTCCAAAATATAAAGGTACAATTAGGGTTTGGGTGCCCTAATTAGGGTTGCACATACTTTTTTTATTTTTATTTTTAATATCTTTAATTTATGTCCCTTTACATCATAAAGAGGGCCACGTCCCCCCCTTGGCCTAGGCATACCACTTTAAGTTGTTTTTTAAGTTATAACTTAACGTTATAACATTATATTATAAAGTGGCCCCTTTCACATCCATAAAGTGATTTCATAATATAAAGTCATTAAATAATAAATCACTTTAATGGAAATATAACTTCACCCATTAAAATATTGGACCTCTGCTCCTCAAAGCAACAATCCGTGAATGGTTCTGGATACCCATTTTGTCGAAGAATAATACTGTGCGAAAGTCGTCATCCGAAACCCTAAAATGGACACTACTAAAAATAGCAAGTCCAGTCAAATGATCTCCAAATAAGCCCAAATGATCGGTAAACATGAGCTCTTTGTAAGCTGATGAAGATAATAACCTCTCCAGATGGATCCCCAACAACTGACTTAGCCTACGGGAGCTCGTGTATAGGCTAATCTCCCCGGTACACTGACTGCCTAGAAGAGGGGACACTACACTTTTTTACAAATATAAAAATCTATTTTACTTGGATAGAAATAAATGGTTCATGTTCTCTACCTATATTTTTCCTAATATTATTTAATAGAAAGTGTGACAATGTCAACTATTTTTACTAGAGAATAATGCTACATATATGTCATACAACTATATGCCTAACAATCAAAATATCTTCAAAAATATTTGTTAGAGATAGCGGCCTCAACTATCTTCTTAGTTGGATGAATAACATCATTATATAGATATGTCTGTACACATATGGTCTCAACGACTAGAGAAGAATATGTGAAATGAGAGTCCATGAAGCCTAAGAATCTAAAACACTACACTCGAGACATACAAAACATATTTATTGGATGGCATATAAATGGAATAGTAGACACACAAATGCAAGACCTTAGTTGTTAGCCAATAATTGGATAGATTCTCCTTGAAGATTTAAAATTGTGTTTGCATACCTCCTTTAATGCCTATGATGTTTATTACTCATGATTATCAAGTATTTCATTCCTTGTAATATTCATATCATTTCATACTAGGTGGATGCTTCCAATAAACCTTAGCGTACAATTTATTTTCTTTTATTTATGGCATTTTCTTGTAATGATTTTGGATTTCACAATTATTTTTCAAAATTAATAAAAGCAACTTAAACTCAAATTATAAACAATACTATTAGATAATGAAATAAAAGAGCAATGGTACATAAAACATGAAGGATTTTCAAAAGAACCCACACAAATGATCAGGATAAAATCACATTGAGACAACAAATTAAATGGGTCAGAGGTATAAATCCAAAATCCTCAATGATTAATTACAAGTTACTTAACCATTCTTGGCATCATATTAACTACAGAGGTTTACCAAAGGTTAATCATAACAATGCTAAAGCATGGGCACATTAACTAATTACATGTATTAATGTTAAATATATTCTATAATAATTGCTCACAGGCCCATGTGACTATATCATACAATGCAATCCTTGCCTAACAAAGTCAAATTACATATTTTAACACCCCTATACTTTGAATTAGGGGCCAAGGAGAGAAGATATTCATGATAATAATATATTTTCCTCTAAATTGAATCTCTAATAAATTATTTTACTCTTAATATTTCTCATCATATCAAATAATACCTCTTATCATCCTAAACTCTACCTCAATATACTATTAACTCACTATTTAATTTATCATAAGATGTCCTTCCCTTTTATAACATATATAAGTAGATTTTGACTACCTTAAAGACTTATCTTTAATTTATTGAGCATAAACCTCTATCAACTTAAATTCCTTTATATGAGCTTATACCAACACTAAAACCCATAATTATTCATAGTAACTCGAAAGTGAATAAAAGGAGAGGATAGGACATTGAGTGTTAGAGGAATAGGTTACATAGGAACAACATGAAATATTAGTCCAATAATCTAAAAGGAGAATTGAAATATTTGCTATAGCTGTTTTAACATAAATTGCATCACCCTGCCCTTTGTATCTGTATCATGTACTAAATACTAGAAATAGAATATAACCAAACAAGTAGTGCTATTTGCAGAAAGGAAAAAGTTGCTTCAAATGAGTTGTCTGTTGCAACAATTCAGAAAGGAAAAAGTTGCTTCAAATGAGATGTTTGTTGCAACAATTATTCACTTTTACGTAACCATCTCCTAGACATCTGTAAATGGCAACCTATAAATTCGTCGATCCATCTTCCTCATCGTTTGGGCGTTGGTCGTGAATGTGAGTTGAACTAAAATCGATGCTGCTTGTATCGAGAAAGTGGATAACGGATAACAAAATGCATGACGATACGAACATCGAAATCGAGCCGAAGTTCCATAAAAATAGTGAGAGAGAAAAGTAAAACGCCCTCAATCTCAAAGACCAGAAATACCCCCCTCTGTTAAATGCTTTGCTCACGTACTCAAGGTGAGCGCCACTGTCTTCTAGATCCACCGAGGGAATGGTTATCAGAAAACCCACATGCCACCAGAAAGCACACCAAAACAAACATGGCCTTGACAGAAGACTTGACGGGACCCTTCTTCCCCATCGAAGTTACTTCGCCGCTTTGATCGGTGCTTCCGAGTAGTAATGTGATGACGGAATAGAGAGCGATGGCCTTGGAAGCGAGCAGCATGGAGATCATTAAGTTGTTTCTTAGCATCTGCACCGCCAGCACTTCATTCTTCATCCCATCCTGCAAATTAGATTAAATTCCCCACCATGAAATTCACACCGATATTAACATTAAAGAAAGCAGGTTTTCTTCCATTTGTGTTGAATTTACCTCCATGATGTTATGCACCCATGCCCACCTGTTGATGGAATTCACGCCGATGATCGTCGTCTTGGGAAATTTGATGATCCTATAAATCAGATAAGCATGATATGCCACCATCAAGAGGATTCCAGCTGGTACCAGGATTTCATCCAAGTGCTCTTCGACCACACCCATTTCGTAGATGGTCATGTGATTCCCGCAAAAGACCCTAAAAAACACTCTCCATGGGATTCTTTTGGCATGGATTTATGAAGGACCTGATCTTGTCTAGGAATTTTTTCAAGGCTGTTTTAAATTACAAAATATGAGCCAGGTGACTTCTGGTGTCAAATAAAACCGCGGTGAATAATGAGATGGTTACGTAAAAGTGAATAATTGTTGCAAATATTTTAACCATCTCCATATCAGAAAGGAATTTTTTAAAACGTTGAAATGCAAAATATGAGCTAGGTGACTTCTGGTGTCAAAAGAGAAAAAGTGTCGCGATATCGCGACATGTTGTAGTTTTGTGACCAAAAGAGAAGAGAAAGAACGAGGAAGAAAAAATGTTACGATATCGCGACATGTTGCATTTTCGCGGCACAAAGCAAAGAGAAAGAGCAAGGAGAAAAAGTGTCGCGATATCGCGACATGTTGCATTTTCGCGGCCAAACAAGAAAAAGTGTCACGATATCGTGACATGTTGCGTTTTCGCGGCCAAACAAGAAAAAGTGTTGTGATATCGCGACATGTTGCATTTTCATGGCCAAAAGAGAAAAGTGTCGCGATATCGCGACATGTTGCGTTTTCGCGGCCAAACAGGAAAAAGTGTTGCGATATCGCGACATGTTGCATTGTCACGGCCAAAGGAGGAAAAAGTGTCGCGATATCGCGACATGTTGTATTTTCAGGACCAAACAAGAAAAGAAAGAACTAGAAATAAAAGTGTCGCGATATCGCGACATGTTACATTTTCGCGGCTAAAAGCAACAAAAGAGAGCAAGGAAGCAAAAGTGTCACGATATCGCGACATGTTCCATTTTTGCCAAGGTAACGAACCTGCAAAGTGACAGGGGCATAAGGACAAAATCCAATGAATAAGACAAAGAGTTACATAAGGAATCTTTAATGATTTGAAATCATTTAAAATGGTCGTTACACATGGAGGGAAATAGACGCAAGCCCATGTGGAGAAAACGCAGTGAAGGGCCACAAAATGGAAACCAAAGCACATGCATACAAGGGAAGGTGAAACGAACAATCAGGGAAGGTGAAACGAACAGCCATCAAAAAATGAAACAAACCGTCATGGAAGGAGAAATTTTTTTTTAGAAGTTTAAATACGCCATTCAAAGAGGCCAGAGCGGGTGGAAACCGTGACAAGAAGAGTTGCAGAGTTGAAGGCGAGAAGGCCATTCTGGACCTGTTTGAGTTGCTTTTCTTCCACAGACTGGTTTGGGAAAACTAGAAATTCTGCTATTGTAAAATGACATATTTTTAATGCAAAATTTTTTAGAAATTTGCATCTTGTGGGCAAGAAAGAAGGAGATTTTCTTTGCATGCTATGGATTTAATGTTTATTCTTTCATTTTTTCAGATTTCGAATTTATAGATAATGTTAATGCCATTTTTTTTTGGGTTACATTAGGCGAATATTTGAAATATGAATTTTATTTTGTACCCTAGGAACCAGCACTTAGTCTATGGGGATTGTGCTTGTTTTGCAAGTCCAATAGGTTAGGTTGCATGCATGGAGACCTCACATCTTCAATTTTTTTAGAACAGGATAGCATCATACTGAATGCGTTTTATTTTTAGTTTTTTGCATTTCATTTTCATTTTCTGCATTTTATTTTTTCCAAAAATTTTAACTTATTTTAAATTCTTAGGCATTAAAATAAACACTTAAAAAATTTCAAAAAAAAAAAAACAATGAACAATCACTAAAGTTTCATGGTGAAATAAACCAACATTGCCCCTTGTTTACAGTTACTTGCAATCACTAATGTGTTCCAAGCATTTAAATTGAATATCTTTATTTGAGATCACTAATACACATATGCAAATGCTAATACAAAGGAGACCTTGGAGAAGTTGTTTGTTTAACTTATTTGCAAGAGGAGATTTGGAACCCAAATCCTAAAGGAGAGTGTACTTTCACAATCGGGTGAAAATACCACTCAATAGATTGGCACTAGAAGGAGGGCCTGAATTGTTTTATTTCAAAGTGATTTAAATGCTATAGGGATTTAAATTTTGAATATTTCATGCCCTATTGATTATTATCTTTAGCCCTCTTTTAATAATACAACCTTATACTGTTAAAAGGAGGACATGAATTGCTATGCATTGTTCTAACGCTTTTGATTCTTCATACAGGAATAATGTGTTTTGATTTTATTTAAAAAAAAAAAATTGGTCTTGACTAACGAGGTTGTCTCCATGCAATTACTTTCATTCGATTTTAATGGATACACCTCTTGGTTGATGCTAACATGATTATTCATACGTTACATGTTTGATATTTGCTAGTCATTTCATGCTTATTTGTAAGGAATTATTTTGTCTAAAAATGTATTTGTTGTCGGTATTATGCTCTTCACCTGCGCGTAATGCAATCTTGTGAATCAAAAAGCCTACAACACTAGGAGTATGCTCTTCACTTGCGCATATGCGATCTGGTGAATCAAAAACTTACATTTTTAAAATACTGCTTTGTCAAGGTTCCTTCTTTCATGACTAACAAATTGATTTTGAAATTATTCTTTGAATTTCATTAATTGTAGGATTTTCTATGAGTCACAGGTTTTCTTTGAGGTATTGAGAGTTTTGTCAGGTTCTTGTAGGGTTATCATCATTGATTTTGAATCAAATGGTCCAACCTCCACCACCTCCTTGGTACGGAGCCCATAACATTCCTTTGAATATTGCAGGGGATATTCACGAGATCCCTAAGAATATAGAGATATTTTTGTGTGAATACAAATCGGATGGCCCAAGGACCACAGAAGAACATATTCAGGCCTATAGGGATGTTTTGATAAGATTGCAAGTTCAACATGAAGATGTGGCTTGTAGACTCTTCCCCATGATCCTAGACCAAGTGGCTTACGAATGGTATATTTTCTTACCTACTGGTTCCATTACGTCATGGATGCAAATGGAGGATGCTTTTGTTAATCAATTCAGGTCACCATTAGATCCCACAATCATCTATAATTAGTTCATTACATGCAAAAAAGGCCAGGATGAGCCAATCCAAACTTTTAATCAGAGATTTTAGAAGTGCTATAATAGATTGCCATTGATCCCGCAGTAGATTTGCAAATATATTTTAGGGCATTGGATCCTATGACGACAATGTTTGCAAGGCGAAACCCTCAAGTTACCATGCTTGCTCTAGCCTACAATGAAGCTATGACCATTGAACAATAAATGACACCATAGGGTTATGGGTTTTCCCAAATGCCTATGGTAGGACAATATGGTCCATATGGTCAAGCTCCTATGATGAATCAGATCATGGCACCACAAATATCCAGCATAAATGCTTTGCCTTATCAACAACCATATTCATCAACACCCACTTACGCACCCAATCCAATTCCGATTCAAAGTGTGAATCCCTATGCAAATCAAGTGGCTCAAAATCCAACTCAAATGTTAAGTCAATATCTCACCAATTACACAAACCCTACTGGAACTAGCAATAACATAGCTCAACCAAAAGAGATTTATACAACATATCACATTTTTATCTCATCAAGTATCTTTCTTAGATTCTCTTATGATCTTATCAAATTCCTTTTGAAATGATCGAATGGTTTGAAGTATTGTATCCTCTTCATCACTATCTGAATCTTCATGCCTATCATGTGTTGTAATTTTGATATTCTTCATTTTTTCTAGCACTTCCTCATGGGTTGAGGACGGTACTGCATTCATATTTCATTTGTATCTTGGTAGTAGCCCATCAAGATACCATCTCTTTACCAATGCATCTATTAGTGGCATTTGAATTTTATTGGCCAATTTCTTTAATCAATGCTTATATGTATTTACATCCTCATGGACACCTTGCTTTATGGTTTAGAATTTAGTGATAATATCCTCGTCGTCCCTCAAGGGTTTAAATTCTTTGATGAATGTATTCTTCATTGTATACCATGATCAAAATGTAGGTGTATTTTCTCACATTAAATACTAGTCTATTACAAGTCCAATCAATGTTGGAGGAAATAATTTCAACAAATCACCTAGTTGATTCACTCCACTTATTCTCAAAATGATGATGTATGTCTTGATGTGTCTTTTTGAGTCCTCCTTCCCTTCACTCGTGAAGGGTAGGTATCTCTATTTCCTAGCCTTTGTAGCTATACTATCCATTGTTGGATTTCCTTCCTCATCACTTGAGGAGGTATCATCCAGAATCCTAAACTGATTCCTTCTTTGGGTGGGTGATATACTATTTTGTTCTTCATCAAATATTTCTATTTGTGGTACATTATTTTCACCAAATAGTCATTTCCCAACCTCATGTGCATCCTCACTTAATAATATCCTTTGCTAGAATGTCAACTATGGTCATGGTTCATCTTCCTAATACCTCACACCCTATTTATCTAGTTCCTAAATCCCATCCTTGACACCCCTTTGTAATCTTCCTATCACTTGTTTAGGATTTACCATCCATTCACTACCTCTTCACATAGTTCTTTCATCAACATCTTCTCTTATGTCAATATTCTCATCAACTCTTGATGGTTTTTATACCCTTTCTCTCGTATCTACCAATAACATATCCCACATTTTAGTATCTCCTTCTTTTGAAGTCTATACTTGTTCTATTACTGGCTCGTTCATAGAGTTATTCATGATCTCCTTTTGAGCAATTCTTGTACTCCTTCTAATTGGAATCTACTCTTCTCCTTGATTTCATCTCCCACATATTGGTGAAATTGTATCTGTCATTCATCTCCAATTGGTTTTTTCTCATCACTTGTCACTTGCAGGTTCCTTCCATCTGCAATAATTTTAACCCAATCTTAATAAAACTATCAAAGTTTTCTTAGACAATGACACAAAATGTAGAACACTTTGGCACAACCTAACCAATCAATGAATCCTTCCAACTATGATAACGAGTTATTCTCAATTGATTCAATTTAAAAATAATTTTAATAGGCAACGACACCAAATATAGTATAAGGGGGAGTATTTCTAGAGGATGAGGTGATTTGAGAGGTTTGGATATGGATTCTAATATGGTATCTAAATCGTATAGGTGTATGATTTACCCTTGAATGGTTTAAAACTTTCACAAAACTACTTGTATGGTCTCCAAATCATATAATTGTATGATACAAATATTACAATAGGGTAGCATGTATGATATTCCACTTGTTTAATTTATTTGAAATAATTTTACAATTCAAATTGATTAGTTTTGTAATCGTTCTCTTCCAAACCCTAATTTTTCTTAATTGTTAAGTTCCAACTCTGCAATTACACTATCAAATTGGGTAAATTATCAGTTGTATGATTTGGTGGTTAGGATATACGATTTCACCAAACCCTTGCTAAATTCTTCACTTATAAAGTTACCAATTTGGGTACAACCTATGTCTAAGAAATATTTGGGTTATATTTCTAGTGCAATTACCAACATAGTTCCACAACATGCAAACTCTAATTCACTACCATTGAATTATTATGATTACCAATATTTTAAAAAATTGTACAATAGCATAATAACATTCTAATAAAATAATAATAATACACAAAGTTAATCCCATAGCATTATCTAGGTTTATGGGTTCAATAAAAATATAATTCTATTGTGATAGAATTCATTTTCCATACCATTTTGGCCATACTTGCACAAAATACACAATCTAAAATTACCATCCAAAAGTACAAGAGAATTCACAATAACTCATAACTATAATGTTTCTTTCATTGTTATAGTTGAATATGTACAATTATCATACACAATAACCACATTCTCCACGAACAACTATGATCAATAACAACAATATCAATAACATGTTATGAACTATCATAACCAATTATGAACATGAATGAACAACCACAACAACCACCATAAAAATTAAATGAGGGGTCCTTATAATGCTTTCCTAGGCTATTCCAAAGTGGTTCCTGAGATAACCATTATTTACAACTACCATCCTCGTAAACAACCAACTTGCATTAAGGTCTTCCTAAGTCTAATTTTATTATTATCAAATTCATATTAAATGCATATTTCATCTAATTTTACTTTAATTTCTAATTGCACATTTACTAATTCGTACAATTACACCTACTTGTATATTTTCTAACTTCTCATTTATACAATTAGACAAAACCCTATATGTATATGTTTTGATAAACCATACAACTAGAAAATGTTAAAACTACAAAATTATGCAAATATAGTATTCACTTCTTCATCTAGCGGGTGGATTTGCTGCCTACATCCATCTTATCTAGTAAGTATATTAACTTTTACCTTTGATAATGATATGTCTAAAGTAGTTCCAAGTATGGAATCTTGAAAGGGATTGTATAGTCTTCAACAATATCTCATATTTTAATTTGTTTATAACTACTTTTACCAATAATTCCTTAGTTTGAGTGACATCCTCTCATATTTTTTCTAAGAGCATAGGGATCATTGCTTTAAGTAGCGATTGTCTTAGTTCATTATTTTTTAAAATGATAGATTTTGTAGATAAGATTGAGGTCTTCTAAGAATATTTTATATGTATTTAGATGTTTTTATGTTTTTAATAGGTTCTTTAATGAATAAAGAAGGATTTTTAAATTTATTGATAATATAAAGGTTAATCATTGCTTGAATAAGTCCTTTTTCTTCTTTAGAATGTTACTTATTTTTATATTAAGGCACACTCCTACTTACAAAAACAATTTGTTGTTCCAATGGTGGAATTTTTTCTCTTTGTACCTCTAAAACATTAACATATTGAGACACATTTTGTTGACTATTATCCATTTGGGTAGGTTTGGAAAGGACTCGATTAACTTGATAGGCATTTTGAGAAGTGACAGATCTAAAATTTTGATTTTAAAAGTAAATACAATTTTGGTTTTGATAATTTTAATTGCATCCTTGATTGACTTGATTAGAATTTGTATCCATGATTTAGTTATTTTTGTTTTCCACCCTAATTAAATACTTAAATATGATTTTATTTTATTTTTGTTGATTCAGAGTTTGTTGTTCATCATTGGGGGATGGGATGTTATAGGAACCTAGCCTTTGATTGTTATGATGACTAAAATTATTCTAGATATTATTTTTCTTTTCATTAAATAGAGCAATTCTATCATTTTTAACTTGATCAATATTGAAATTAGAACTAAAGGGTTGCATTAGGTAAATACTTCATTAATCTATATTAGTGGAACTGTTATGACCATATATTCCATGTCAAAATCAAAATATGTTAACATTATGCCATACAGAAGCTTCAAACATATCATTAATATGATTGAATTTTAGTTTAGAAGGTGCATAGGTTTTAAGAATATCTTCATGTGTTCATTGAGGCATCATATTTTGATGTTTTAGACCACCCCTAGATTTAGTCAACATACGAACAAGAAATCCATTTATCTCTAATTCATGGAAGATATCCAGGATATTTACATTGTAAACACCATCCTTGTTGCATTTTTATTAGGATTTTTAGGTTTTATGGGTTTTGGGCCATCCTTATTTTCCTAGTGTACAAGGATTTATAAAATGAATAACTTTACCAAGGGATAAAAACCACAATGATTATGTCCCTTGATCCTAGATTTAAATGAGGGTTTAAGATTGTTTACAAATATTAAGGTAGTAGCTTCTTTAGTTAAATTCATATTTGCATGATATTTTATTTTTTCCTACCATTTATGGAAATAAATAATAGTTCACTAGGGCCTTATTTTGTGTTTACAAAAACATCCATTGCTTTCATAGTAGTCATATCATCATCAAAATCTTGTTTTAATTTCTTAACAAAGGTATCTATAAAATCAATTAAATATTTAGGTAAGGATGCAACCCAATCAATAGCATTTCCCATCAAAGCCCTAATCATTAATTTTAGTAAAAAAAATCATTATGAATTGAATCCCTATAATATGTTGTGAATGTATCTATAAATATTTGGGCTTTATTAGTACCATCATAAAATAACTTAGGCACATGGTAAGATAGATTTATAGCTTTTGCATTAGGTGCTAGAGATTAAATTTTGTAATATCTCAATGTAGGATTAGTTGAGGTAGGTAAAACCTCCCCAAGGTTAGCTAGAGGAGGAGGAGAATTGGGGTACATGATTGAGGGAGGAATAATAGTTTGTACTATAGAGTTTCTATTAACACTCAAGATTTGAGTCATAATGATTATTGGATCCTATATTTAATTTGTTATTTCCCTCCTATAAACCTTCATATCACTTCTAGAATCCTCTAATTTATGTTTTATATCATGCCTATGATTGTCTAACTAGCAAGCCAAAGATTCCCTAAGGGTCATCATGTATGTAGCCATTTTTTGTCATGATACTTACCATGGGTATTGTATCTCGGGGACTAGTGTTTGACCTATGTTATTCACACAAACATCTAGCTTATTGATATTTTAATATTTTGGAGTGATCATGATTATATTGAGAATACCTCATTTAGGGGTGGTTTCGGTTTATCATGGTGCTCATATTCACCTAATTTCAAAATTTCTATATATTTTTGGGACCTTGTGGTAGATCTATAAGGTTTTTCAAAGTTAATATTAGGGTCCTTTATCAATGTCTAATATTTAACCTTTGGTTAATCATTATGAGAAATTCAAAAGGAATGGTTTATCTAATTTTGAAGGGAAATAGAAGGAGGAAATCATTTTCTCTTTCTATTATATTTAGAGCAAGTTTCTTCTTAGACCTAGTAGTCATTCTAATATCCTTGGAAGAAGCTAAATAATCCTTAAAGGTAAGCAAAATTTATAGTCAAGAGTAGCTAGGATTTTACAAAAAATATTCTATCCTTAAGTAGATAAACTTTAAAAACCTTTACAATAAATAGAATTAAATATTTGGAGAAGCCCTAAGAGGAGGAGGAAATTATAATAGTTTTTATTTAGCATATATAAAAATTATTGGCTAACACAAACCCTATGATACTTAACCTACTAGATTATAGGGGCCAAAAATGAAAAGAAAATCCTAAAAAGGCATGTTCACATTAGGTTTACCAAAATGTTTTTGGGAAAAGGGGGATATGTGATAT
Source organism: Wollemia nobilis (assembly GCA_028583015.1). NCBI lineage: Eukaryota > Viridiplantae > Streptophyta > Pinopsida > Araucariales > Araucariaceae > Wollemia > Wollemia nobilis. Next base: position 4,366,896 of record JAQPPZ010017079.1, on the reverse strand, counting down.
AATTATTTAAATTAATACTAGATAAACCAAGATGTTAAAAGTATGACAAAAAAGCAATAAATTAATAGTAAATATCATAAAATATCCTAATTCAAACATAAATAAATTTAAAGTATTCAAGAAATAATTACACTAAAAGTATCCATAAAATACTAGCAATTTAGGGATAAACCTATTTTAGTAAAAATAATTACTTAATACCTAGCGAATGAAGGACCAAATCATCTCATACTAAGTGTAATATAATTTTCACTCCTATTCCCATTTGCTTAAAATATCACCATCATAAATAAGGAGAGATCATGCCTCGAATGTCCATAAAGGGTTTGTTCTATATTAGATTTCGATCCTTGAATGATAATCAGTAATATTCAAAAGCAAATCCTAGTAGAGCATCTCATCCTCCTCTATGGAAGGTAGTGAAATAGGGGTTGGTGGCTTTGATTTTACCTAGAAGGATGAGAGAGAGAGAGAGAGAGTAATGTTAGCATAAAATCTTTTATAAGAATTTAGAAATGATTTTATGAGAATTTTGATGGTTGGTCAAAAATAAGAAAGTGAAAGGGGGTATTTATAAAAAATGAAATAAAATAACTCATTATTTATTTATTTTTGAATGCTAGGTGTAAAATCATGTAAAAATTATGATTATGCATAAAAACCTTAAAATTAATTCGATCAAGCTCCTCACTTATAGTGGTAATCTTGACATTATAAATTTTGGGATGCATGATGCATGATTTGGGGGATGTTTGTCAAAACATCCCTTAATAATGACTCTATCCTTAGTTTTATATTTTATAAAATTTAAAAATAAAAAACATCATGAAAGATGGTGAAAAGTGGCAATTGGGTGAATAAAGGGAACCAAAACCACTTGCAAATAAGTCTCATTGTCATTCTACAAAGGAATAATAGATCTAGTCATCCATATCTTGTAAATAGGAGTATAGGACTCTCCACCACCTACAAAATCAATTGTTCATGTTTTTTTTAGAAATATAAAATCCTACTTTTCTTAAATAGAAATAAATTGTTCATGTTCTCTACCTATATTTTTTCTAAGTTTATTTAATAGAAAGTGTGGTAATGTCAACTATTTTTACTATAGAATAATCCTACATATATATGGCATACAACTATATGCCTAACAATCAAAATATCTTCAAAAATATTTTTTAGAGTTAGTGGCCTCAAATATCTACTTAGTTGGATGAATAACATCATTATATAGAGTTGCCTATATACATATGGTCTCAAAGACTAGAGAAGGATATGTGAAATGAGAGTCCATGATGCCTATATATATATATATATATATATATATATATATATATATATATATATATATATATATATATATATATATATATATATATATATATATATTAGAAATATAAAATCCTACTTTGCTTAAACAGAAATAAATTGTTCGTGTTCTCTACCTATATTTTTTCTAAGTTTATTTAATAGAAAGTGTCATAATGTCAACTATTTTTACTATAGAATAATCCTACATATATATGGCATACAACTATATGCCTAACAATCAAAATATCTTCAAAAATATTTATTAGAGTTAGTGGCCTCAACTATCTACTTAGTTGGATGAATAACATCATTATATAGAGTTGCCTATATACATATGGTCTCAAAGACTAGATAAGGGTATGTGAAATGAGAGTCCATGATGCCTATATATATATATTTAGAAATATAAAATCCTACTTTGCTTAAACAGAAATAAATTGTTCATGTTTTCTACCTATATTTTTTCTAAGTTTATTTAATAGAAAGTGTGGTAATGTCAACTATTTTTACTATAGAATAATCCTACATATATATGGCATACAACTATATGCCTAACAATCAAAATATCTTCAAAAATATTTATTAGAGTTAGTGGCCTCAACTATCTACTTAGTTGGGACTTAGAACTGGAAAGAGTTTGGGGATGTTCATAAAAAAAACATGAAGTTATTGCTCATATTGAAAATTTGAATAAGAAAATCCGTTTAGATGGCCTCACGGAGAAGAGAAGTGCAGATGAAATTAAAATCACAACTCAGTTAGAGGAATGGGAAAAAAAGAGAAGAAATCTTATGGAAGCAAAAATCTAGAATTTAATGGCTCAAAGAAGGAGATCGAAACACAAATTTCTTCCACAAATCTCTTCTAGATCGAAGATCTCACAACTTTATTTCTTCCTTAAAATCAGATTCTGGAGATGTTGTTTATACTTGGGATGGCATGAACTCTATTGTTGTTGATTACTTTTCCAATCTTTTTGATGCTACTCCTCTTGACTCAACTTCTCAAAAAAATGTTCTTCAAACAATCCCTTCTCTTATCACTTCTGAGGAGAACTCTATTTTGATTGCTCCTATTACTATCAATGAGCTTCAAAAAGTAGTTTTTAAAATGCAAAAAGGGAAAACCCCAAGTCCTGATGGTTTTCCTATTGAGTTCTACCAAGAGTTCTGGGATATCCTTCATGTTGATTTATTAGAGGTGGTGGAAGAAGCCAGGAAATCCAAAGAAATTTTGAAGGTTATCAATAAAACTTATATTACTCTTGTTCCAAAAGCTCAAGAGGTTGATCATATCTCAACTTTTAGACCTATTGCTTTATGTAATGTTCTTCTCAAAATTATTACTAAAATCATGGCAGAAAGGTTGAAGCCTCATTTACATAAGATTATTTCCCCAGAGCAAAGGGGATATGTGGAAGGACGTCAAATAGTAGATGAGATAGTTCTTGCTCAGGAAGCCATCCATTCCATGGATATGCAAAATTCTCCTTCTATGTTCATCCGGTTAGACTTATCCAAAGCTTATGACAGAGTGGATTGGAACTTCCTTATCAAAGTTTTGAGTCAATTTGGTTTCTCTAAGGATTGGATGGATAGGATTATGGGATGCATCTCTTTAGTTTCCTACTTAGTTCTTATTAATGGCAGGCCTTCTCAGTCTTTCCTAGCTTCCAAAGGTATCAGGCAAGGTGACCCGCTATCCCCTTATTTATTCATCATTCTTGCTAAATGCTTGGGTAGGACTATAACCAAAAAGAGGGAAAACAAAACCCTTGAGGGAGTTACCATTGCTCATGGAGCTAGACCTATCTCTCATCTTCAATTTGTGGATGACTCTACCCTTTTAGGTAAAGCTACAGTTAAGGAATCTTCTAATTTTAAGCAAATCATTAGTTGTTTTTCTAAGGCTATTGGGCAGTTGATCAATGAAGACAAATCTAAAGTTATTTTATTTCACTACTCTGCTAGATAGGAAGCCATGGTCTTGGATAAATTAAGATATTAGAAGACCTCTCTTCCAATCACTTATTTAGGTATTCCCATAAATCTTCAAAGGCAAAAAAATAAATATTGGAATTGGTTGTTGGACAAAGTCAAGAAGAAAATTGGAAAGTGGACCAACAAGTGGCTTTCTTCTAGGGGTAGAATCACCTTGGTAAAATCAGTCCTTCAAGCTATTCCTATTTATGTTTCTTCCATTTTGAATATCCCAAAGGTTGTTCTTCGAGAATTGGATCAAATCGGTCATCGTTTCCTTTGGAGTGGTACTAAGGAGAAAAGAAAATGGGCCTTGGTGAAATGGGATACTTTATGTCTTCCTAATAGTGAAGCGGGGTTAGGATTCTGGTCTTCAATTAATAACAACAAAGCTTTAGCTCCTATATTATATTGGAGGATGTTGCATAACCCCAATGCTCCATTGGCCAATAATCTTCATGCTAAATATGTTGAGAACAAAAGTCCTGAAGACCTTGTTCGCTATCAACTTCCTACCAAAGGTTCTCCCATTTTGGTAGTTCTTAAGACTGGTGAGGATTTGATAAAGAAAAAATTATTTTGGATCATTCATAATGGTCAACATGCAAATTTTTGGACAGATTCTTGGGATGGTCACAAGCCTTTGATAACTCAGTTTCCCGATTGGAGGCCTTGGATGGAGGAGCTTCATCGAGCTAATTGGATAAAGGTGGCTAATTACTGTCGGTACCATACCGGTAATTCAAAGGTTGGTAGATATTGGATCCCTATTGAGGACTGGCCTATTCAAATCCCAGAAAGGCAAAGACAAGATATCCAAGGCATCCTTCATATGAGATCCCTCTCTTGGTCCCATGAAAAATATTGTTTTGGATGGAACTACACTACTAAGGGTGAGTATTCAGTTGCTCAAGGTTATTTGACCTTATCCCATAATAATCCCAACCATTCTTCTGACATATTTTCTCAATTGTGGGCTCAAAAGCTCTGGCCTAAGGTGAGGTTCTTTAATTGGCTTTTATTGCATCGTAGGGTGCTTACTAGTGAGCAACTTATGAAGTGTGGTTTCAATGGCCCTTTTAGATGTGAAATGTGTGAAGAGAATGTAGAAAATATCAACCATATTTTTATTGAGTGTACTTTAGCCTCTGAGCTATGGAGGAGAATGGCAACTTTACTTGGCTTACAGTGGTCCAATTTTTTCACTTTTGAACAGCTTTGGAGGGATTGGCCTAATCAAGAGGGTGTTGATCATTTTATTAGGTAGTTAGTTTGGATGGGTTCTACCATTCTTCTTTGGAATATTTGGAATGAAAGGAACATCCGAATTTTTAATCAAGATAGGAAGGATATTCACTATATTTGGCAAAATACCATAGCCAACTTAGTTGAATCAGTCCATCATCTCCTTAATCACCCCCAAAACTCCCACCAAGGATGGGATCAAGTGATGCAAAAATTGAAGATTAAACCTTCTAAGGGCAACCAACTTAAAGGGAATGTGAGTATTAGTAAGATGGATAGGACTAGAAATTAGCAACCTCCTCCTAAGGATTTTGGAAAAGTCAATACTAATGGAGCCTCTAGAGGGAACCCTGGAAAAGCCGGTGTGGGAGGAATTGGTAGACTTTCGGATGGCTCCCTGGTTTTTACTTTTGCTGAAAATTTGGGTATTCTTTCCAATAAAATTGCTTGAGGGGTATGGTATCCTTAGAGGCCTTCAGGAGGCTACTAAGGTTGGATGGGAAAAGGTGTTAGTTGAGTCCGACTCTCAACTTATGATTAATCTCTTGAAGACTCCTTCTAAGAATCATAAGGTGGATTGGAGAATAAAAAGAATTATTGAGAAGATTTAGTTAATCCAGATGGGATTTTTGAAAGTTGATTACAATCATGTGGTCAGAGATCAAAACAAGAGTTTTGATGCTTTAGCTAATTGGGCTTTGGACAAAGGTGATCTTACTTGTTATGGCCACCCTCCTATATGGTGAGCTTCTCAAATTAGGGAAGCTCTTCTTTCTATCATTTCTTTGGATGGCTCCAGTTCTGAAGGTACCTAGTTTCTTCTTGTTTTTTTTTTTTTGTTTCTCTTTGGTTCATTCAGTTTTTTTAGTTCCCTAGCTCATTCTATTCTTTATTTTGTTTCCTCTGTTGATTCTTGCATTAATAGTCTTCTGGTCTAGATAGGTCATTGTTTTATTCATTTTTTTTCTTTTGTCTTCTTTGTTTTTTTGTTTAGTTTTTTAAGGTGGGTGGGTTCTTTTGTTTTGTTTTGTTTTTGTGTTCTTTGTGTTGTTTTTTGTTGTTCTTGTGTTTTTGTTGTTTTGTTTTTTTTTTATGTTTATTGTTATTGTTCTTGTGTTTTTTTCTTTCTTGTTCTTGGGTTTCTCTTTGTTTGTGTTATTTCATTTTTTTATGTGTGAGTGTTTTCTATGTTTTTTGTTTTTTGTTTATTGTCTGTTGATGGTTGTTTTTATTTTTATTTTATTTATTTTATTTTTTAGGTTTTGGTTGTGTTTATTTTTCATGTTTTTTGGGTTATGTCTTTGTAGTGTTTTGTTGTTTTTGTCTTGTTTGTGTTTTGTTATGTGGTTCTTGTGTTTTTCTATGTGGTTTGTGTTGTGGTTTATTTTATCTTATTGTGTGTGTTTGGTTGTGCTTTTGGTTTTGACACACTCAAGGAGTTTTTTTTTTATTTTATTTTATTATTTTTGTTGTTATTTTATTTTTTTAATTTGGTTTTGTGTGTTTGTTTGCTCCTTGAGTATGTCAAAGGTGGTAGGCCAGGTCCGAGTCCTAGGCATTTTTGGCGGAATGGATACCCCTGCCTCCTTGGGTCTTACCCGAAAGTGGCATCCCTTTTGGGATGTTTTCAACAAATAAAAATAATAATAAAAAAAAACTATCTACTTAGTTGGATGAATAAGATCATTATATAGAGTTGCCTATATACATATGGTCTCAAAGACTAGAGAAGAGTAAATGAAATGAGAGTTCATGATGCCTAAAAATATTTCTAAAACACTAGACTGAAGACATAAGAAATATATTTATTGAATGGCATATAGATGGAATAGTAGACACGCAAATGCAAGACCTTAGTTATTAGCCGGTAATTGTATAGATTCACCTTGAAGATTTAAAATTATGTTTGCATATATCATTTTTTGCCTATGATGTTTATTACTCATGATTATCAAGTATTTCATTTCTTGTAATATTCATATAATGTCATACTATGTGGATGCTTCCAATAAACCTTAGCTTACAATTTCTTTTCTTTTATTTGTGGTATTTTCTTGTAATGATTTTGGATTTCACAATTATTTTTCAAAATGAATAAAAGCAACTTAAACTCAAATTTTAAATAATATGATTAGATAATGAAATAAAGAGCAATGGTACATAAAACATGAAGGATTTCCATAATAACCCACACGAATGATCAAGATAAAATCACATTGACACAATAAATTAAATGGATTAGAGGTATAAATCCAAAATATTCAATAATTAATTACATGTTACTTAACTATTCTTGGCATCATATTAAGTACAGAGGTTTATCAAAGGTTAATCATAACAATGCTAAAGCATAGGCACATTAGCTAATTACATATATTAATGTTAAATATATTCTATAATAATTGCTCGTAGACCCATGTGACTATAACATACAATATACTCCTTGTCTAACAAAGTTAAATTACATATTTTAACACCCCTATACTTTGAATTAGGGGCCAAGGAGAGAAGATATTCATGAAAATAATATATTTTCCCCTAAATAGAATCTCTAATGGATTGTTTTACTCTTAATATTCCTCATCATATCAAATACTACCTCCTATCATCCTAAAATCTACATCAATATATTACTGACTCACTAAACAATTTATCATAGGATGTCCTTCCATTTTATAACATCTATAAGTGGATTTTGACTACTTTAAAGCCTTATCCTTAATTTACTCAGCATGAACCTCTATCAACTTAAATTCTTTTATATGTACATATACCTATGACTAAACACCATAATTATTCATAGTAACTTGAAAGTGAATAAGAAGAGATGATAGAGCATTGAGTGTTAGAGGAATAAGTTTAACAACATGAAATATTAGTTGAAAAAAGAAATATTTGCTAGAACTGTGTTAACATAAATTGCATATCTTGTATCATGTACTATAATACTAGAAGTAGAATACTACCAAACAAGTAGTGCTATTTGCAGAAAGGAAAAAGTTGCTTCAAACGAGATGTTTGTTACAACAATTCAGAAAGGAAAAAGTTGCTTCAAACGAGATGTTTGTTGCAACAATTATTCACTTTTACGTAACCATCTCCTAGACATCTGTCAATGGCAACCTATAAATTCGTCGATCCATCTTCCTCATCGTTTGGGCGTTGGTCGTGAATGTGAGTTGAACTAAAATCGATGCTGCTTGTATCAAGAAAGTGGAGAACGGATAACAAAATGCATGACGATACGAACATCGGAATCGAGCCGAAGTTCCATAAAAACAGCGGGAGAGAAAAGTAAAACGCTCTCAATCCCAATGACCAGAAATACCCCCCTCTGTTAAATGCTCTGCTCACGTACTCAAGGTGAGCGCCACTGTCTTCTGGATCCACCGAGGGAATGGTTATCAGAAAACCCACATGACTGTAATAACGCACGCACTGCGCATGGCAGACAAACGCCACCAGAAAGCACACCAAAACAAACATGGCCTTGACAGAAGACTTGACGGGACCCTTCTTCCCCACCGAAGTTACTTCGCCGCTTTGATCGACCCTTCCGAGCAGTAATGCGACGACGGAACAGAGAGCGATGGCCGTGGAAGCGAGCAGCGTGGAGGCCATTATGCTGTTCCTTAGCGTCTGCACCGCCAGCACTCCATTCTTCAACCCATCCTGCAAATTAGATTAAATTCCCCACCATGAAATTCACACCGATCTTAACATTAAAGAAAGCAGGTTTTCTTCCATTTGTGTTGAATTTACCTCCATGATGTTATGCACCCATGCCCGCCTGTTGATGGAATTCACGCCGATGATCGTCGTCTTGGGAAACTTGACGATCCTGTAAATCAGATAAGCATGATATGCCACCATCAAGAGGATTCCAGCTGGTACCAGGATTTCATCCAAGTGCTCTTCGACCACACCCATTTCGTAGATGGTCATGTGATTCCCGCAAAAGACCCTAAAAAACACTCTCCATGGGATTCTTTTGGCGTGGATTTATGAAGGACCTGATCTTGTCTAGGAATTTTTTCAAGGCTGTTTTAAATTACAAAATATGAGACAGGTGACTTCTGGTGTCAAATAAAACCGCGCCTTTTTTATATAGATGATGCCGTCCAAGCCTACTTGTCTCACGGTCTTGTCTTATGTTTGCTTTGATCACGGCTCCTGCTCTCCACTTAAGACTTAAGTAAGGCGTGACGTTTGAACGAGAAATATAATATTATAAAATATATTATTGAAAACAATATTCTGTATAGGAGAAACAATGATTAACTAGTTTTAAATATATTTGCATTTCAACGTTTTAAAAAAATAATTATATAGATTAAAATAGTCATGACGGATTGGTTAGTTTTAAAAAAATAGTTATATAGATTAAAATAGTTATGAGGGATTGGTTATTATAACTTATTATTTGGCAAGTTTGGAATTTAGTTTGAATTTGATTGAATGGGTTAATGTCATTTGATTTTTTTTTTTAATATTGTAAGAATTGTTTTTAGGTACTATTAAAAAAAAAGGGTTTTGAAAGGAACCCCACAACCTTTTACAAGAGATAAGTCCTAGGGATTACTACCAAAGAACACAAACAAATATTTTAATGGTGAACCAACAAAACAACCGAAGAGACAAGAGCAGACAAGAGGAATGACCAAAAGGGTCGGAGAGAAATGGGAAAGTTCTACTCCGAAGCACCAAGGGATCAATCCCACATCCATTGTGTCGCTTCAAGGGCAAGGATTCAAAATTTAAAAATTACAAACAACTCCACAAGGCACATGCCATGAGGAGAACCATGTACCCAATAGGAGGTTAAAGGTACAATAATTATTACCAATGTCTCTAAAGGCACATGCCGTAAGGAGATCCACATACCCAAGGGGAAGACGAAGGTACAATAAATAAGAGCAGCACCAATCACATACAAATGACACCATAAATTCCATGTACCTACAACACACTACCAAAGATCTGCGAAGGAAAAAAACAATCCATCACGAATGCAGCCCACGAATAAACCTCTGACAGCATTTAAGGAACTTCATCTCTGATGCGACTAACAATCTCCATGGAAAAATCCTCCTACCAAATAGAAAATCCCCATGACAAAACACGTTGATTCACCAATAAATCGACCACTGCATTGCCCTCTCTGAGCACGTGCTCAAATACCACATTGTCAAAGGATCAGGAGTTCCAAATCATTTCATTAATAATATTAGACACCTTCCAACCAGGCTAACAGACCCCTTTAAGCATATTAATCACTAACAAAGAGTTACCTTCGATTATTACATTACGGATACCAAGATTTTTTAAATGCATCACACTAACAAATGTAGCCCGTGCCTCTATAAAAATGGAAGATTGAGTACCGAGATAGTCCACAAAAGCCTAAATAAGATCACCATTACTGTCTCGAATCACTCATCCCGCCCCAACAAGGCCGAGATTCCCTTTAGAAGCTCCATCAAAGTTAAATTTAAATCAGTCTACAAAAAATGGGGACCAACAAACATGCCTTATCGAGCCAGTTGCAAGTAGAGGTTGAGCCAACGACATGAAACCTAACCATTCCTCGATCCTAGCTTCGCTCGAGAAGTAATCCTGAGGAGAGCTCAAATTTTTGAATGTTGATGAAACATTCTCCACTGTCTTCCAAAGAATTCTAATACTAACATGCTCTAGATTACTCTCCATGTCTTTGAATGCTCTAGCGTTACGTTCCTTCCAACCCCCCAATGCACATGAGAAAGAAGGAAATTCTAGAAACATTTAAGCCTTGGAGAGGCAAATGGAGATCTCCACTGAGAAACATAATCAAAAATTAAATTTGGCAGCACCCATGCAACATCCAACCATGAAATAATAAATGAGAGCACCTCCTAAAAGCCTTGGCATCTAAGTAACAAATGAAAAGCCGATTCCTAATCCTTCTTACACAAAAAAACATCTATTGACCAAGATTAAACCTCTTTTAAGGAGATTTTCCAACGTTAGAAATTAATTCTGCATCACCAACCAATAAAACATGTTGATCTTTGACCTTAAGTTCTTAAGCTAGATTAAATTCACTAAAAAATAACCAATCGGATTAGAACATAATAGCTCATATGCTGACTTGACTATGTAGGAACCCTCGTTGTCCCCACCCCAAACCAATCGATCATCTACATCTTCTTGACACACCACAATCAGCCTCAGATCCTCCAATAGATATCTCCATATGCGAATGGCCGAATCATCCCTTAATCATGGGAGGGGATTGGACCAAATTTTTCTACCATTATGAATTACCAAAAAAATTGCCACCTTTTGAAGGCTACCAATTCGAGAATGCTGAATTAAATCCCCAAACCTTTGATCTTCAATAAGTGGTCGATCCCTGATCCACTGATCTTCCCAAAAATTCATTGTCTAACCATAACCAATGACCCATCTACAATTGGAATTAAGAAAACCATGGGGCTTAATCAGACTATTCCAAAATGTTGACCCCTCATTAGGGAGAAATTTTGATAAAAAAGAAATAAAATTATATTTGACCTTCAAAATACTGTACCACAGATGATTGGTGTTAGAAGCCAACTTCTAGCCAAGCTTAGCTACCAACGACTTATTCATCATAACAATATTCTTCAAGTTCAAACCAATTTGGGTACAACCTATGTCTAAGAAAGATTTGGGTTATATTTCTAGTGCAATTACCAACATAGTTCCACAACATGCAAACTCTAATTCACTACCATTGAATTATTATGATTACCAATATTTTAAAAATTTGTACAATAGCATAATAACATTCTAATAAAATAATAATAATACACAAAGTTAATCCCATAGTATTATCTAGGTTTATGGGTTCAATAAAAATATAATTCTATTTTGATAGCATTCATTTTCCATACCATTCTGGCCATACTTGCACACAATACACAATCTAAAATAACCATCCAAAAGTACAAGAGAATTCACAATAACTCATAACTATAATGTTTCTTTCATTGTTATAGTTGAATATGTTATCATACACAATAACCACATTCTCCATGAACAACTATGATCAATAACCACAATATCAATAACATGTTATGAACTATCATAACCAATTATGAACATGAATGAACAACCATAACAACCACCATCAAAATTAAATGAGGGGTCCTTATAATGCTTTCCTAGGCTATTCCAAAGTGGTTCCTGAGATAACCATTATTTACAACTACCATCCTCGTAAACAACCAACTTGCATTAAGGTCTTCCTAAGTATAATTTTATTATTATCAAATTCATATTAAATGCATATTTCATCTAATTTTACTTTAATTTCTAATTGCACATTTACCAATTCGTACAATTAAACCTACTTGTATATTTTCTAACTTCTCATTTATACAATTATACAAAACCCTATATGTATATGTTTTGATAAACCATACAACTAGAAAATGTTAAAACTACAAAATTATGCAAATACAGTATTCACTTCTTCATCTAGGGGGTGGATTTGCTGCCTACATCCATCTTATCTAGTAAGTATATTAACTTTTACCTTTGATAAGGATATGTCTAAAGTAGTTCCAAGTATGGAATCTTGAAAGGGATTGTATAGTCTTCAACAATATCTCATATTTTAATTTGTTTATAACTACTTTTACCAATAATTCCTTAGGTTGAGTGACATCCTCTCATATATTTTTTTAAGAGCATAGGGATCATTGCTTTAAGTAGCGATTGTCTTAGTTGATTATTTTTTTAAATGATATATTTTGTAGATAAGATTGAGGTCTTCTAAGAATATTTTCTATATATTTAGATGTTTTTATGTTTTTAATAGGTTCTTTAATGAATAAAGAAGGATTTTTAAATTTATTGATAATATAAAGGTTAATCATTGCTTGAATAAGTCCTTGTTCTTCTTTAGAAGGTTACTTATTTTTATATTAAGGCGCACTCCTACTTACAACAACAATTTGTTGTTCCAATGGTGGAGTTTTTTCTCTTTGTACCTCTAAAACATTGACATATTGAGACACATTTTGTTGACTATTATCCATTTGGGTAGGTTTGGAAAGGACTCGATTAACTTGATAGGCATTTTGAGAAGTGACAGATCTAAAATTTTGATTTTAAAAGTAAATACAATTTTGGTTTTAATAATTCTAATTGCCTCCTTGATTGAATTGATTAGAATTTGTATCCATGATTTAATTTTTTTTGTTTTCCACCCTAATTAAATACTTAACGATGATTTTATTTTATTTTTGTTGATTTAGAGTTTGTTGTTCATCATTGGGGGATGGGATGTTATAGGCACCTAGCCTTTGATTGTCATGATGACTAAATTTATTCTATATATTATTTTTCTTTTCATTAAATAGAGCAATTCTATCATTTTTAACTTGATCAATATTGAAATTAGAACTAAAGGGTTGCCTTAGGTAAATACTTCATTAATCTATATTAGTGGAAATGTTATGACCATATATTCCATGTCAAATCAAAATATGTTAACATTATGCCATACAAAAGCTTCAAACATATCATTAATATGATAGAATTTTAGTTTAGAAGGTGCATAGGTTTTAAGAATATCTTCATGTGTTCATTGAGGCATCATATTTTGATGTTTTGGACCACCCCTAGATTTAGTCAACATACGAACAAGAAATCCATTTATCTCTAATTCATGGAAGATATCCAAGATATTTACATTGTAAACACCATCCTTGTTGCATTTTTATTAGGATTTTTAGGTTTTACGGGTTTTGGGCCATCCTTATTTTCCTAGTGTACAAGGATTTATAAAATGAATAACTTTACCAAGGGATAAAAACCACAAGGATTATGTCCCTTGATCCTATATTTAAATGAGGGTTTAAGCTTGTTTACAAATATTAAGGTAGTAGCTTCTTTAGTTAAATTCATATTTGCATGATATTTTATTTTTTCCTACCTTTTATGGAAATAAATAATAGTTTACTAGGGCCTTATTTTGTGTTTACAAAAACATCCATTGCTTTCATAGTAGTCATATCATCATCAAAATCTTTTTTTAATTTCTTAACAAAGGTATCTATAAAATCAATTGAATATTTAGGTAAGGATGCAACCCAATCAATAGCATTTCCCATCAAAGCCCTAATCATTAATTTTAGTAAAAAAAAATCATTATGAATTGAATCCCTATAATATGTTGTGAATGTATCTATAAATATTTGGGCTTTATTAGTACCATCATAAAATAACTTAGGCACATGGTAAGATATATTTATAGCTTCTGCATTAGGGTCTAGAGATTGAATTTTGTAATATCTCAATGTAGGATTAGTTGAGGTAGGTAAAACCTCCCCAAGGTTAGCTAGAGGAGGAGGAGAATTGGGGTACATGATTGAGGGAGGAATAATAGTTTGTACTATAGAGTTTCTATTAACACTCAAGATTTGAGTCATAATGATTATTGGATCCTATATTTGATTTGTTATTTCCCTCCTCTAAACCTTCATATCACTTCTAGAATCCTCTAATTTCTTTTTTATATCATGCCTATGATTGTCTAACTAGCAATCCAAAGATTCCCTAAGGGTCATCATGTATGTAGCCATTTTTTGTCATGATACTTACCATGGGTATTGGATCTCAGGGACTAGTGTTTGGCCTATTTTATTCACACATACATCTAGCTTATTGATATTATAATATTTTGGAGCGATCATGATTATATTGAGAATACCTCATTTAGGGGTGGTTTCGGTTTATCATGGTGTCATCTTCATCTAATTTCAAATTTTCTATATATTTTTGGGACCTTGTGGTAGATCTATAAGGTTTTTCAAAGTTAATATTAGGGTCCTTTATCAATGTCCAATATTTAACCTTTGGTTAATCATTATGAGAAATTCAAAAGGAATGGTTTATCTAATTTTGAAGGGTAATAGAAGGAGGAAATCCTTTTCTCTTTCTATTATATTTAGAGCAAGTTTCTTCTTAGACCTAGTAGTCATTCTAATATCCTTGGAAGAAGCTAAATAATCCATAAAGGTAAGCAAAAATATAGTCAAGAGTAGCTATGATTTTACAAAAAATATTCTACCCTTAAGTAGATAAACTTTAAAAACCTTTACAATAAATAGAATTAAATATTTGGAGAAGCCCTAAGAGGAGGAGGAAATTATAATAGTTTTTATTTAGCATACATAAAAATTATTGGCTAACACAAACCCTATGATACTCAACCTACCAGGTTATAGGGGCCAAAACTGAAAAGAAAATCCTAAAAATGCATATTCACATTAGGTTTACCAAAATATTTTTGGGAAAAGGGGGATATGTTATATAATTATTTAAATTAATACTAGATAAACCAAGATGTTAAAAGTACGACAACAAAGCAATAAATTAATAGTAAATATCATAAAATATCCTAATTCAAACATAAATAAATTTAAAATATTCAATAAATAATTACACTAAAAGTATCCATAAAATACAAGCAATTTAGGGATAAACCTAATTTAGTAAAAATAATTACTTAATACCTAGAAGGACCAAATCATCTCATACTAAGTGTAATATAATTTTCACTCCTATTCCCATTTGCTTAAAATATCACCATCATAGATAAGGAGAGATCATGCGGGTTTGTTCTATATTAGATTTAGATCCTTGAATGATAATCAGTAATCTTCAAAAGCAAATCCTAGTAGAGCATCTCATCCCTCTCTATGGAAGGTAGTGAAATAGGGGTTGGTGGCTTTGATTTAGAAATATTTTATAAGAATTTAGAAATGATTTTATGATAATTTTGATAGTTGAAATAAAATAACTTATTATTTATTGTTGTTTGAATCCTAGGTGTAAAATCATAATAAAATCATATAAAAAATATGATTATGCATAAAAACCTTAAAATTAATTGGATCAATGACATTCTAAATTTTGGGATGCATGATGCATGATTTTGGGGATGTTTGTCAAAATATCCCTTAATCATGACTCTATCCTTAGTCTTATATTTTATAAAATTTAAAAATAAAAAACATCATGAAAGATGGTGAAAAGTGGCAATTGGGTAAATGAAGGGAACCAAAACCACTTGCCAATAAGTCTCATTGTCATTCTACAAAGGACTAATAAAGCTAGTCATCCATATCTTGTAAATAGGAGTATAGGACTCTCCACCACCTACAAAATTAGTTGTTCATGTTTTTTTTAGAAATATAAAATCCTACTTTGCTTAAACAGAAATAAATTGTTCTTATTCTCTACCTATATTTTTTCTAAGTTTATTTAATAGAAAGTGTGGTAATGTCAACTATTTTTACTAGAGAATAATCCTACATATATATGGCATACGACTATATGCCTAACAATCAAATGTTAGCGTACTGATTGTTTACTATATTTCATTATTTGTCCTGTAGTGCATTTGTTATTTCGTTATAACAAATTGCTATTGTCGCTGGTTGGTTTGGCAACCTCCGGCATTATTTGTTTTGCAGTGTTATATAACCTGCACAATTCAATAAAGAATCTGATCGTTTTCATAACATGGCATTAGAGCCAGACTGCAGCAGAGAAGCGTAGGGGAGAGGATGCAATTTTTTTTTTTTTTTCACGCCGTGCTCAATCGCGTGACGTTCTGTGCAGGTGTTTCTTAAAGAAAAAAAAAAAAATCTACGCGGTTTGCAGCGAGAACCTGCAACAAACCAAAAAAAAAAAAAGATTTTTTTTTTACGTGGGACGCAGGCATCCCGCACCCCGCAACCCCTGCCCCCCCTCGGCTGGAGCGCACGCGCGCCCCACAGCCAGACGCAGAGAAGGGAGCACGCGGACTGCACAGAGGAGGGAGGACGCACGGACTGACCCCCCGCCCCCCCCGTTGAGGGGACGGACGTCCGTGCGGGAGGCAACCCCCCCCACCGATGCAGCGCGTCAAGGATTTTTTGGAGGGCGTGCGGCGGGGATTATGTCCAGCGTCCGAACAACCAGTCCAGTGTACAGGCCCCCCCGGCTGACGTAGCGCATCAGGGATTTTTTGGAGGGCGCGCGGCAGGGATTTTTATGTCCCCGCTGGACGTAGAGACGTCCAGCGTACCGGCCCCCCCCGGTTGAAGGCGCCAGGAGTTTTTTTTTTTTTTTTTAATATATAAATCGGCTCCGCCCCCCCATCTGAAAAAAAATTAAATCCCCCCCCGCTGAGCGTAGGGCGTTAGCCGACGAGAATTGTTTTAAACCCGATGCGCGACAAAGCAAAGCTGCGACCGTGACTTGCAGAGGAGGCTGTTGCGGAGGAGGGCTCGGGCAGACTGAGGAGAGATAAAAGAGGGGGCTCCACTGATCCTTTCGGATCAGCCCGCTAGCTCACTTGGCAGTGAGCTGTGCGGTAAGGCTCAGGGAGCCTGCAGGTCGGGGGTTCAAATCCCGCCGACTCCCCCTTAAGGTATAATATTTTTTTTTTCAAAGTTTTTTTCTAATTATTATTTTTTAGTTAAAATTTTTTAATTTTAATTTATTTTTTATAGTTTTAAAACTTTAATAAATTAAAATTTAATTTTTAATTTATTTTTTCATAAGTTTTAAAAACTATATAAATTAAAATTATTTATTTTAACTTTAAATATATAATAATTATTAAAATGCTTTGTTAAAGAGATTTTTTTTAAGGGGGGATATTTTTTTCAAAAAATCAAAGGGGGAATGTGAGTAATTTTTTGAAAAAGCAATTTGGCGAATTGTAAAAGGTGCATTTTCTGCTGTGACCGACACCTTGTGGGTTATTCTTGTGGGCATTTTTTTTGTTGTATGTTGCATATTTCATTTTTGCACTATAACATTAAAAATTAAAATCAAAACACTCCCTAAGTCCCCAGAATAATTAAAACCCATCCGTGCAATTTATTGCACTGCAGTGTTCGGTATTTGTGATACCTCTGGCCAACACTTACAGGTAAATCTATCGTGATTTGGCTACTGTATCCGCCGCCTAATATAGCTGCTACAATGACGTCTGAGCTTGTTCTCTATAAATCATCGGGAGAGATAAGTTAGCCATTTTTGCATTTTTTTACTCCATCCACTACCCTTAATCGCACTTGTGTTTAGGCGTAAATCCCGACGTAAGTATTCTTCATAGTGTTTAGGGGAAGTTACGCCCCACGCATGAGAAGAATCTTCTATGGTAGGTGCCATCAACAAGGCGATTCCCTTTCAGTACCGCTTATGTTCCACGTATCGTATGATCTCTAAAACTCACCTATAGTCTCCCTCACGTAAGGGTGGGTGATTTTTGTTGATCTTTCTAAATACCTATAGTTTCCCTCACGTAAGGGCGGGTATTTTGTACGGTATAACGGCCTAGCAAAAGGTATATCGAAAGGGGGACCAATTGGTGATATAAGGAACCTTCACTATGGCCGCTATTGCAAAGTTGATGACTGATCCGCATCAGTTATTGAAAGGTCCAAATTATACACCATGGAAACATAAGATGAAGGCAATTCTCCAAATGGAAGATTTGTGGGATATTGTTACTGGAGTAGCAACTAGGCCTTCACCAACAACAGGATCCACAGGTCCTTCCGCAGATCAGATAGCTTTTGACAAGAAAGACAGTCGAGCAAAGGTGCTCATTTTGTTTGTTGTTTTAGATGAAGTGCAACCTCATATAGCTGACAAAGCAAGTGGTAAAGAGGCATGGGATGCCCTTAGAACCATCTATGAGGGAAAGAATGATTCAACCATTCTTCATCTTCAACAACAACTTCATAACCTGAGTTTGAGACAGGGTGAAACAATTGAACTCTTTCTGTGCAGAGTGTCTGAATTGAAAGAGAAATTGAATTCTTTGGGAGATACTGTGGACGAAAAGCTTCTCATTTCACTTGTGATGAGAGCTTTACCTTCTTCATTTGATATGTTGATAACCTCCATCCAGGTGTCTCAACGACAAATTACCTACATCGAGTTGGTCAATCTGCTTCAACAACAGGAGGCACGCCAACTTCACAAGGATGATTCTTCCAATACAGCCCTATACACCAACAGGTAGGGTTCTAGGAAGAAAGGTAATGGGCAAAAAGGAGGCAACTTTCAGAAAGGAGGAAATTCTCAACAAGATACGAAAGGAAAAGGCAAACAACCTCAATAGAAGAAGAGGTGGTGCAAGATCTGTGAGAAAGACAACCATGACACCAACAGTGTTGGCATAAGAACAAGCAGAAAGGCCAAAACAAACCACAAAATAAAAACAAGCAACCCCCGGTGAATGTTGTTGTTGAAGAATCTGACTCAGATTCTGAATGGGCACACAAGGTGCTCATGACTACCACAGATTCCACACAGAGGGATCCCATTTGGTATGTCGATTCTGGAGCTAGCAAACATATGACTGGCGACAGATCGTGGTTTGAATCATTTGTGGCCAAAGAGGGCAAACCTGTCACCATTGTTGATGATAAAACCTACAGGGTTCAGGGAGAGGGTACAGTTTTAGTCACTCTTCCTGATGGCAAGTGTCAGATTGACAAAGTCCTCTATGTTTCGGGATTGGCTAACAATTTGTTGTCAGTCACACAAATCCTGGATAGAAATATGGTTGTCAACTTTCGTGTTGAGAATGGAAAGAAGTGTTGTACTATTACCAAGAAGGGTAAGCAGATTGCAACAGCTTCATATAAGCACGGCTTATTTGCACTAGATGCTATCTCTACTCCACATGTTGCCATGACTGTCTCTACCAAGGAGGCAACTTCCCTATGGCACAAGAGATATGGGCATCTTAGTTCTGCTACTTACTTGAGCTCGGTAAGTATGAGATGGTAAAGGGTCTTCCTTCCCTTTCTCGCCACATTGCCGCAGTGTGCTCCGATTGCTTGGCAGAAAGCAAGCATAGAGTACCATTTGAGAAGAGCTCAACAAGAGCACGAAAACCTTCGGAGTTAATTCACACCGATCCGTGCGGTCCTTTCACACCCAACAGTTGTGGAGGGAAGAGGTACTTTCAGTTATTCGTAGATGACTACTCACGAAAGATGTGGGTTTTCTTTCTCCAACTGAAATCTGAAGCTTTCGCATTCTTCCAGCAGTTCAAGAAATCCGTTGAGAAGGAGTCAGGAGCTTCTATTAAAACCCTCCGCTCAGATCGAGGGGGAGAGTTTACCTCTAATGAATTTTCTGCATTCTTAGATAAGCATGGAATCAAGAGACAGCTTAACAATCGCCTATACTCCTCAAAGAAAATGGAGTTGCTGAGAGAAGGAACCGTTCTATCATGGAAATGGTTCATTGTATGCTCACAGGAGCTACTCTTGGGCAACAATATTGGGCAGAAGCTGTCACCACTGTAGTATATCTATTGAATAGGGCACCCACAAAGGCCCTAAAAGGAATGACTCCACAGGAAGCATGGAGTGGTCGAAAACCCTCCATATCTCATCTACGTATTTTCGGATGTCACGCTTTCATGCACATACCGAAAGAGAAAAGGAAGAAGCTAGATGAGAAAACACTGAGATGTATTTTTCTTGGTTATGATGAGCACTCTAAAGGATATCGTTTGATAGATCCTTTGACCAAGAAAATTCATATCAGCAGAGATGTTGTCTTTGATGAAGCTTTCACATCATAGAGCACATCTAAAGTACACCTAGATATTGTGGAATCTAAGGAAGAGAAGATTCCTTCGTCAACACAGATAGGAGGTCCTTCTACATCTTCTTCAACACCACCGAAGAAGAATCCAAAATGGTGTACAAATACAATCAGAGACGCAAATTTATCCACTCCTCCCAATTTGAACTTGGATAGACCTCATACACGCAGTATGGCTCAAAAGGAAAAAGAAGCCAAAGAAACTGGTGAGGTTGATGATCTTTGTCAATCTTTTGAGGAACTTTCTGTAACTCCAAGTACAGAAGTAGAGGATATGGATATTGATGATGACAGGGCGTTCATGTCTACCATAGATGATCTTGAACTTGCATCAGTGCAAGATGCTCTTAGTGAGCCTCAATGGAAGGCCGCTATGGATACAGAGTATGAGTCTTTGATGAAAAATAAAACTTGGAAGCTTGTTGATCTGCCACATGGAAAGAAACCCATTGGCTGCAAATGGGTATATAAAGTCAAGTACAAGGCAGATGGAACAATTGATAAGCATAAGGCCCGTCTTGTTGCAAAGGGCTATGCTCAAAAGGAAGGCATTGACTACGAGGAAACTTTTGCACCTACTGCTCGGATGACCACAATTCGAGTTATGTGTGCTATGGCAGCACAATATGGGTGGAAAGTTCACCAGATGGATGTCAAAAGTGCCTTTCTAAATGGTGATCTCCAAGAAGAAGTCTACATGACTCAGCCATAAGGATTTGAAGTGGAAGGCCAAGAGCAGAAGGTTTGCAAATTGGTCAAATCCTTATATGGTCTGAAACAAGCTCCTCGAGCTTGGTATATAAAAATGGACAATCACCTTATGCAACATGGATTTAAGAGATGTCCGTCAGATGCAAACCTCTATTTCAAGAAATAGGGTTCTGAGATAGTGTTGCTTGTACTCTATGTGGATGATCTGCTCATTACAGGGAGTTCAGAAACTATGATCTCTACTGTCAAAAGAAACTTGTGCAAATATTTTGAGATGATAGATCTCGGACTTCTCCATTACTGTCTTGGTCTGGAATTCATCCAGAAGGAGCACTCCATCAAAGTGTCTCGAAAAAAATATGCCAAGACATTGCTGGAAAAATATCGCATGATCGATTGCAAGCCAATGGCAACTCCGATGGAGAATGGACTTCAGCTTATCACGATATGATGATTCACCTAGGTAGATGGTACTCTCTATCGACAGTTGATTGGGAGTCTCATATATCTGACCAATACTAGGCCAGATCTCGTATTTGTTGTCAACTATCTTTCGAGGTTCATGCAGGAGCCTAAGACCACTCATTGGAAAGCAGCAAAATGTGTTCTTCACTATGTCCGTGGTACTATGGAATATGGCCTAGAATACAAGAGGAACAACAAATTCTTCTTGCAAGGATACATGGACTCCGACTATGCCGGATCATTTGATGATCGCAAGTCAACTTCTGGATACATTTTTCATCTGGGATCCGGTCCTGTCTCTTGGCACAGCAAGAAGCAACAGGTGGTTGCTATTTCATCAACAGAGGCAGAGTATCGCGCCGCACGTGAAGCTGTGTGCGAAGTGATATGGTTACGTCGCATTCTGACAAGTATGGGCCATCCATCAAAATCTCCAATACACTTGTTTTGCGACAATCAAGGTGTTCTGAACCTCGTCAAGAATCCAGTCCATCATGAAAGAACAAAGCACATTGACACACAATGTCATTTCATTCGAGATGAAGTTCCAAAGCACCGAATTCAGCTTCAACACATTCCCACCGATGCTCAAGTTGCAGACATTTTCACTAAGGCACTTGGACGTGTCAAATTTGAATTGTTTCGCAGCTCTCTTTGTATTGCAAAATGATGTAAGGGGATGTTAGTAGTCTAGTATAGCTATTAGTTATTACATTACCCAAATAATGTAATAAAGGGGGATGTTAGCGTACTGACTGTTTACTATATTTCATTATTTGTCTTGTAGTGCATTTGTTATTTTGTTATAACAAATTGCTATTGTCGCTGGTTGGTTTGGCAACCTCCGGCATTATTTGTTTTGCAGTGTTATATAACCTACACAATTCAATAAAGAATCTGATCGTTTTCATAACATCAAAATATCTTCAAAAATATTTATTAGAGTTAGAGGCCTCAACTATCTACTTAGTTGGATGAATAACATCATTATATAGAGTTGTCTATATACATATGGTCTCAAAGACTAGAGAAGGGTATGTGAAATGATATTCCATGATGCCTAAGAATATTTCTAAAACACTAGACTCAAGACGTAAGAAATATATTTATTGAATGACATATAGATAGAATAGTAGACACACAAATGCAAGACATTAGTTATTAGCCAGTAATTGTATAGATACACCTTGAAGATTTAAAATTATGTTTGCATATATCATTTTTTTCCTATGATGTTTATTACTCATGATTATCAAGTATTTCATTTCTTGTAATATTCATATAATGTCATACTATGTGGATGCTTCCAATAAACCTTAGCGTACAATTTCTTTTCTTTTATTTGTGGTATTTTCTTGTAATGATTTTGGATTTCACAATTATTTTTCAAAATGAATAAAAGCAACTTAAACTCAAAATTTAAATAATATGATTAGATAATGAAATAAATAGCAATGGTACATAAAACATGAAGGATTTCCATAAGAACCCACACGAATGATCAAGATAAAATCACATTGAGACAACAAATTAAATGGATCAGAGGTATAAATCCAAAATCTTCAATGATTAATTACATGTTACTTAACTATTCTTGGCATCATATTAAGTACAGAGGTTTATCAAAGGTTAATCATAACAATGCTAAAGCATGGGCACATTAGCTAATTACATATATTAATGTTAAATATATTCTATAATAATTGCTCGTAGACCCATGTGACTATATCATACAATGTACTCCTTGTTTAACAAAGTTAAATTACATATTTTAACACCCCTATACTTTGAATTAGGGGCCAAGGAGAGAAGATATTCATGAAAATAATATATTTTCCCCTAAATGGAATCTCTAATGGATTGTTTTACTCTTAATATTCCTCATCATATCAAATACTACCTCTTATCATCCTAAAATCTACATCAATCTATTATTGATTCACTAAACAATTTATCATAGGATGTCCTTCCATTTTATAACATTTGTAAGTGGATTTCGACTACTTTAAAGACTTATCCTTAATTTACTCAGCATGAACCTCTATCAACTTAAATTCTTTTATATGAGCATATACCTAAGACTAAACACCATAATTATTCATAGTAACTTGAAAGTGAATAAGAAAAGAGGATAGAGCATTGACTGTTAGAGGAATAAGTTCCCTTTTATACATAGGAACAACATGAAATATTAGTTGAAAAAAGAAATATTTGCTAGAACTGTGTTAACATAAATTCATATCTTGTATCATGTACTATAATACTAGAAGTAGAATACTACCAAACAAGTAGTGCTATTTGCAGAAAGGAAAAAGTTGCTTCAAACGAGATGTTTGTTACAACAATTCAGAAAGGAAAAAGTTGCTTCAAACGAGATGTTTGTTGCAACAATTATTCACTTTTACGTAACCATCTCCTAGTCATCTGTCAATGGCAACCTATAAATTCGTCGATCCATCTTCCTCATCGTTTGGGCGGTGGTCGTGAATGTGAGTTGAACTAAAATCGATGCTTGTCGTATCAAGAAAGTGGAGAACGGATAACAAAATGCATGACGATACGAACATCGGAATCGAGCCGAAGTTCCACAAAAACAGCGGGAGACAAAAGTAAAACGCTCTCAATCCCAATGACCAGAAATACCCCCCTCTGTTAAATGCTCTGCTCACGTACTCAAGGTGAGCGCCACTGTCTTCTGGATCCACCGAGGGAATGGTTATCAGAAAACCCACATGACTGTAATAACGCACGCACTGCGCATGGCAGACAAACGCCATCAGAAAGCACACCAAAACAAACATGGCCTTGACAGAAGAGTTGACGGGACCCTTCTTCCCCACCGAAGTCATTTCGCCGCTTTGATCGATCCTTCCGAGCAGTAATGCGACGACGGAACAAAGAGCGATGGCCATGGAAGCGAGCAGCGTGGAGGCCATTATGCTGTTCCTTAGCGTCTGCACCGCCAGCACTCCATTCTTCAACCCATCCTGCAAATTAGATTAAATTCCCCACCATGAAATTCACACCGATCTTAACACTAAAGAAAGCAGGTTTTCTTCCATTTGTGTTGAATTTACCTGCATGATGTTATGCACCCATGCCCGCCTGTTGATGGAATTCACGCCGATGATCGTCGTCTTGGGAAACTTGATGATCCTGTAAATCAGATATGCATGATATGCCACCATCAAAATGATTCCAGCTGGTACCAGGATTTCATCCAAGTGTTCTTCCTCGAAACCCATTTCGTAGATCGTCGTGTGATTCCCGCAAAAAGCCCCTAAAAATCACTCTGCATGGGATTCTTCTGGCTTGGATTCTTATGAAGGACCTCCCCGTATCTTCTTTGTTGCCAAGGCGTATGATCTTGTCTAGAAATTAGTTCAAGGCGGGATTAAATTACGAAACATGAGCCACTTGACTTCTGGTGTCAAATAAGACCTCTTTTTTTATATAGATGCTGCCCTCCAGGGTCTTGTCTTATGTTTGCTTTGATCTCGGCTCCTGCTCTCTGTGACGTTTGAACGAGGAAATATATTATTAAAAACAATAATTTGTATAGGAGGAAACACTCATTAACTGGTTTTAAATAGATTTGCATTTTAACGTTATAAAAAAATAGTATATAGATTAAAATAGGTATGAAGGATCCGTTTTTATAAATGTATTATTTGGCAAACTTGGAAATTAGGTTTTCTCCTTACATTACATGTTGACGAATTTGATTGAATAAGTTAATGCCGTATGAAATTAGGTTTTCTCCTTACATGTCGACGAATTTGATTGAATAAGTTAATGCCGTATGAGTTATTGCATTTTTTTTTTTGGGTAATATTAAGAGAAGGGAGTTTTGAAAGGGCCCATAAACCTTTCACAACAAAGAAAAACGACTAGGGAAACATGCACTAAAGCATAAGACTGCCGAGAACATAGCTAAAATCACAAGAAAGACACCACAAACTAGGAGGGCTAGAACAGCCGGAGAATCAAGACGACCTATGGAAGAACTGAGGTGGTTCTATAACACAACATCCACCTTAGAGATAATTCCACTGGACGTTTGAGCCACCTTCTCCTCATAGTCTAACACCATCTTAATGGAGCACCAAACTGTGTGCTCTTTGATCTCCATTAACCAAAGTCTATGAATGATATTATTCTTCTTTGTCGTGGAATTGCCTGGGGAATACATATCACTCACCAGTTTGTCCTTCGACACCGTCCTAGGAAGGACCTTAGTCCCCTCATTAAAAACTTGCATTTTGGAGCTAGGGGAAGATTATCCAGAAATGCTCTTCTTATCACTTAAACGTGTGGACTTACGTATCCCCATGTTCCCCATGTAAGCACCTTCCCCTTCCTTAAGAGGGATAGTAGCTAAAGAAACCAACTGCGTATCCCCACCATCATCAGAAGCCCTTCCATCCGGGAAGCCCTAGACACCCATAACAGACTCGAAACCTTTAACCAGTTTCCCGATCCAGAATCCTCGGAAGAGGGACGACCCAACTCTTCCCCAAAGCCACCATCATCATCCAAAACCACCAATGTATCATTACTGACATGAATGGGAATAGAATTAAAAGAGCAAAGAATTTCATCAGCTACAATACCTTTTTCCAACGCGACATGCTCAAAAAGAATAAGCGCCAAGCGCCAACCCCTGATGCAATGGAACCTTACCCTTGCCTTCTTGAGTAACCACCATTGATCTACTAAGCAAGTTATACAAAAATTTGAGGATGTTCATCCATCTCTGTCTTCTTAGGTGGTTCAAAAACATTGCATGGAAGCTTCGCACCACCTCATACGTAGAATCTACAGTGAAATAATCCATAATAACTTTAACCACTCTATTCCAAGATGCCGGAAGGGCCTTAGCGCTGAATCCATTCTGGATTCATAGTAAAAACTCGTCTTCATCCAAGAAGAACCTAATCTCCTGCACCAGCGAATACCTCTCATTATACACTGCACCATCCACCAAAAGCCCCATTGCTCGGCCCACAAGATCCACTGAGACTTAAAAGGTCTAAGATCCCACTCGGACACCCCCATCCTTCCAAGAAGCCACCATCCAATTCAAAAGAATTAGGTTATGGCCATGAAATTTTTGGATACAATCCAACAAGCCCCCATTCCTTAGAATATTGATTACCTCCTCATCAGCGGACAAAGACATAGGTTCAATCCTAGACTTAGGGAGGAATGACTTTTATATTGCAAGGATTTTATATTTATTATATTTTATTTTAAATTTTGAGATACTAAAGATTATTTGATAGATTAAAATTTTATTTTTATATAATTTGAAATTAATTTATTGTGTATTTATGTTTTTTTATTTTGGAGGTTGAAAAGCCAAGGCATCTTAGGGGTCACCCTTCCCATGAATTGAACTTGGGTCTTTGTTAGGAGAGCCTAATGACTCTTGTCATTGTGGTGTCCCTGCTACTACTAATATACACTTATGTTTGTTCAATTGTTTATTGGTTCATTCTTAATAAAAGATATAAGAATATGTTATGATATATTGTAATTCATCTTTATTGATATTTTGTAAAAAATAAAAATGTTAAATCATCCTTGATGTTAGAGGAAGAAAAATAGACAGATTTTGACTTTGTACTTAGGTATTAAGATGTATATTGTAATAAGAGATATAAGGCAACGAGTAGTTTTTAAAATTGAACCAAAATTACACAATTTTGTTGTAAAATATATTATTTAAATAATTATTTGTATAAAAGGAAACAAAGTTTAATTATAAAAGTTTGTTTTAAATATTTTGTGTTATATTATTTTTAAAAAATAGTTATATAGGATTGAAACAACCGACTTGCTTTATAAGGCCAGGAGTAGGTTTTAAAATTGAAACAAAATTACACAATTTTGTTGTAAAATATATTATTTAAATAATTATTTGTATAGTAGGAAACAAAGTTTAATTATAAAAGTTTGTTTTAAATATTTTGTGTTATATTATTTTTAAAGAATGGTTATATAGGATTGAAACAACCCACTTGCTTTATAATGGTTTGGTTATTATACATGTATCATTTGGTAAGCTTCAAATAAGTGTTTCTTCCTTAAAAATCAAGGAATTTGAATGATTGAGCTAATGTCATTTGATCTATTGCTATTCTTTGTATTGTAAGGATTTTATAATTATCATATTTTATTTATTTTAAATTTTGTGATACTAAAAATTATTTTATGGATTAAATTTTTACTTATCTATATTTCAAAATTAATTTATGATGCATTTATGTTAGTTCAATTGTTTATTATTTCATTATTAATAGAAGATATAAGATTATGTCATGATTTATTGTAATTCATCTATGTTGATATTTTATAACATTTTTTGTGTGTTACAATCATCCTTGGTGTCCAAAGGAGGAAAAGGGCACACATAAAACTTATGACCTCTTCACTTTTCCCATGGCACAAACTCCACTTGTGATTAAGGTGGCTTCTAGTGCTATTGTCAAAGATTCATCAAAGAAGAATAATAAAGAATTATCCTTATAATAAAATTATTATTTTAACTGTAGTATCATTGTTTCAAACCATATCATTTGTAAATATTCTATCATTGTGGCCTAAGACCTATTATTAATGTATTTTCATGAATCTCATTAGATAATGGAGGAGAAAAATGAGGTGTATTACAAAGAGCATTCATGGGCCAAGACACTCATCTCAAGTTCATATAATAGATAAATCTCATGAATTCCTCTTTAAAATAAAGTGATCAATATTATAGTAAATTTGGAAAGTTGTTTTATCATTTTTTTCTTTTTCAAGGGACATGAGGATTTTAGGTGGTCCAAATCAACTTAGGATAATAGAAGATGGTGGATTAGAGGTATGTTTATACATTATAGGTAAGTTGCATATTAGTTTAAGTTCATGGTTTCACTCAAGTAATCCTATAGTAGAGTCATGAGAGGGATTCAAATAATAATATTTAATCTAAACACCCATTTTCATAAAGTTTTAAATGTTACCTAATACCACCTCCTCGTATATTTAGAATCCATTTACACTATCATGCTTGTTTTTATAGATTTACCAATTTAACAATTATAAATAAAAATTATCCCTTGCGTCCATTCACATGACATTTCTCATTTTTTTTTTATCTTAACTTACATGAGTAAGGTACCTTCATTATCTATGAATAAGTTTTTTATTTCTAAGTATAAAGACTCAAATACCACCACAATGTTCCTCTAAATTCAAAATAAATTATAAGTAGAATTCATGTGAGCTTGGTATTTAGTTCCCTTTTATAGGATATAGTAGGAAGTGTAGGTTGGGTGGTAAGGTGCAATAACAAGAAATATTTGCATATTTTAGAGTCCACTAAAGGCTGTGTGTGGAGATGAATAATGTACAACCTTTTCTAAAGTCAAATAGGCTCATGGGTCTTAGGTTTGAGCATCTATAATATGTAGTTAACCTAAATAAACCTAATAAATATTTGTTTTGATAAGAAAAAGGACATTTAATTAAATATTATCCTCAATACCAAACTCATATCACTAGTTGACCTTCCTAATGTATAACATCCACATTTTAGTATAGGCATTATGTCCCATCAAAAAACTTTGAAATTAACATTTTATCAATTGTATCATCTATTAGGGATACAAATGTGGATTTTGATAAAATAATGAAATCACATTCATCCTCATTGAGAGAAAGATTTGTGTCCCTTCTTTAGGATGTGTAGTGAATTTCCACTACACTTAAAAACAAATTGCTTTGATAAAATTTTATGAGTCATCTATGATGGAGAGCAAGCTAGAAAAATAAGAAATGGCGAGAGAAAAATGGACCATCAATTTTGTGATCCACAATGAGCATTATTTTGCATAGAAGAATTGTTAGCTTTTGAAGCTATAAATTTGAAGGAAATGCCACCACAAGTATGGAAATAAGCATGCAATGTTATAACTATGATAATTGCTAAGTAATATGCATGAGAATATGATAGAAAACTTGATACAATGTTCAATAAATACTCATATGTGAAATCTCATGAAAATATACAATGCCATGCAATGGCGATCACTACCTTTCAATTTTAAAAAAATGGATCTACATTGTATCTACTACTATTCTACCTATGCACTCAAAAATCCTCTCTATTCTACTCTATGAAGGTCTATTTATAATGATATGCAACTCTTTGCCTTCAATATTTCTATGACACCTCACTATTCTAATCTAAGGACTTATGTACATGTGGACTACATGCACATTTACATAATTGCATATTCTAAAACTTGTGCATTTATTACATTGCTTTAATAAATTACTTAAGTCCTAATAAACTCCTAATCTAAATATGTACCCATGATGGTATGTTAGTAAAGAACCAAATAATGTAATATATTCCAACACGCCCGTATATTACATTACTTGTGTATTGAAGAATTTTAGTCTTCAATAATGTCTTCATATCTTGTATAATATTCATCTTATCTAATCCTCTTTATTATATTTAATTTACATTGCATCGTATGCCTCCTTGATTTGGTTTCTCTTAGTTTTCTTCTTCTTCTTCATTCTTGTCTTTGAGGTCACTTACTGCACTTTCATAGGTGGATGTACTATCACCTGATTCTTGCAAAAGTATCTTCTTTTTCCCTTTGTCATTTTCTAGGTTTTGTATAGTGGCTTCCGAACAAACACTCAAGGCATAGTGATAAGATTTTATGTTAGTAGAACTTGAAATATTAAATTGTATGAGGATTGAAATATCTTCTCTAGTTATGATTCATCCATTTATATTTTTATTTTAAGTAATTCTATCAATCATTTTTGTTCTACATTCTCATCCTCGTAACATTTGAGTAGGTAATGTCATATATAATATGCTACCAAAGTCTAAAGGAATTTGAATGTCACTCTTTCTATTGTCAATTTCTTTAGTGAGTCGAGCATAAAGATAATATTCCATGGTTTCAAATTTATCTCTTAAAGCTTCACTATGAAACCTTTTTGAAGTAAGGTCTAATTCTCCTTTAGAATTTATAAGTGAATTCTTGATTCTAGTTTTTACGACACTTGTTCTTTCATTTCTAATAGTGTTGTTCATATCAGTGTTCACTATATTCTTTGAGGTAGGCATATTTCTTTTTATTTTAGTTTGAGTAGACTATGTCACTTGTAGACCTTGTATCTCTCAATTTGAATTCTATTCTGAATAAAATCTCGTAGTGAATGATTAATTAATGGAATTCTATTTCTCTTGATATCCTTTTGAGTAGTCTACCTTATAACTCCCTAGTGATATGATTAAATACTCTTTTTCAATTTGTAGAATCAATCTTAAATTCTTTTCCAATTTTCAAGTTTTTTAGAAATATCCTTTTGTAATAGTATGCTTAGCTTTCTAAAATTGCTTTAGGTTGAATTTATTTTTTCCCCCTGGTAATGAGATGACAAGTTTAATATAATGTTCAACTCTTTAAAAAAATTGTTTTCCTTGAAGAAAGCTCAAAGATGTAATTAGATAGAAATTCTCAATATCTTCAAGATAGTTAAGTTGGATTCTCTGTCTCTTCAATTTTGAGTATGAGACTAATAAAATCAATCTTCCAAATTTTAAATGAATCTAGAGTTTGAATTACCTCTACATTTGTATAATGAAGTTTCTAAATTTCTACAATTTAAATTTGGATTAGGATTCCTTATATCTCCCAAGTTAGAAATTTAGAAAGACCAAATATTTGCAAATTAGATTTCATTACCCTTATTTCTCCTTGTTAAATATTTACAAATAGTTGAAGCAATAATAATAAATATTTTAATGCTTAAAATTTATACTTCCTTCTCAATATAATCAAAATATTTTTCTATAGATTTAACACCTTATTACTCCTCTCATTAAATTTCTCTAGATAGTAAGGTTTAGTTGATTTTAAACTTACTAAACTTGCAATATAACTCTTACCTTTCCAATGCTTAATTTAGACTTGCAAGTTCTCTATAATCTGTTAGGAGGGAAAACTGGAAGGGATTATAATTATTGATAAAAATGTTACAATATATAGGCATAAGCCTATATTCAACACATGACACTTGTCAAGAGAAACTGACAAGTGTCAAGGAAGGCATAGTGCAATTTACTTTAACTCTAACATTCCCCCTTAAAGTGCACTATCCTAACTAAAGAAAAAAACAAAGCAAGTCAACATTAGGTAATATTCCCCATTAATGTTGACTTCTCTAAAAGATAACCTATCATCCTCTTTTGGTCTAGGCTCGTGCTCTGTTGCGCTTGGCTCTCCAACTATGAATAATGCTAGATCCACTGTGTATACATCTCGGTCTGTTGCCTCAGGGTCAGCCACTTCAACGGGTCTATTGCCATTGGGTCATCCGTCTAAGTGCCTCAGGGTCATCATGGGTGCCTCAGGGTCAGCCACATCTGGATCTGTTGCCTCTGCAGGTCATCCTCAGAGGATGTTGCCACTCGTAGGTCACTAACTATATTCACCATGAGTATGAAATCCCTCCTCATGGTGAACTCAATCTAGAAGGTGTCGGTATCTGCCGAAAATGCACCTAATGAAAGGAAAAATGAGCCATATAAGAGTGTCGGTCTCTCCGAAAATGCACTCAATACAATAAAATGAGCCATAGATCCAAATAGGAGGAGAGAAGAAGAAAAGAAGAGAATCTTCTGAAGTGTCTTCGTCTGTAGTCTTCAAAAGTAGATCCGAAAAAACATCGGATAGAGTCTAGGGTGTCTTTGTCTGTAGTCCCTAGAATATGTGTCCTTATGGTGACCATGTCATCCCATCGAAATGCATGGGTAACCAGTCGCTGCATTCGCCAAGTGTATAGAAAAGATCACTAGGTACAAGGATCACATATAAAAATACCTTGGGAGTGTCGGGTACAACCGAGAGTGCACTCCAAGGTAGAAAAATTTTGAGGCTAAAAAAACTGAACTGAAACAGCCTCAAAATTACAATTTGACACCTCCATTGTGTCCGTCGCGGAAAACTGTTTCCAATGACTATAAATACCCCTATACTTCACCATAAAAGGGGCCTTCATCATGTGAAAAACAACATGTCTCTCCAAGACAGTAACTAAAACCTCACACTGTGGCAGCATCGCTCTCTGACGAAAAAAAAAAAAGTCAATTTCCCTCGCAGGAGAATTACAATGGCCATGTGAGGCCCTTCCACGACATGTGGGCATACATTAAAAAATGATAAAAATATCTTGCCAACAGGCAGATATTACAATAGACTAGCAAATCATTCATATTTTAGCAGACAATATGCTCTCAATGAAAGGTCATTGCCTCCATAGTGGGCCCCACCACCAGCAATAGCACATCATTGTCATCACTATAATTATTTGTCCAAAAAACTAAACTAGTGGTATACTTCTTCGTAGCTCTCTAAGATATCATCACTAAACACAAAAAAATGTGCACGATATCAACTCTCTATCATCATTGAATGCAACATTCACGGACGTCCCGATAAACTTGAAAATCACCACACGGATGTCTCTTGAAAGCAGAATTTTTTATGGAAAAACAAAAACACCCTCAATGCATTGCATCAAACAAATCAAGATTGAGACAGCAAAGCACTACGTGGATGCACCACATTATAAACCGTCGAGTTTGCTCGGCAGTAGAAGACGGAGACTCCCAACGGCGCCATCGTCGTCGTTAACGATAACGCCAAAAACGATCACAAAGAGGGCATAGTTCCGTTGGACAACCGCTCAACCCCTTCTTTCCAAATGTTAGGAGGGAAAACTGGAAGGGATTATAATTATTGATAAAAATGTTACAATATATAGGCATAAGCCTATATTCAACACATGACACTTGTCAAGAGAAACTGACAAGTGTCAAGGAAGGCATAGTGCACTTTACTTTAACTCTAACATAATCAACTTGAACTCTACGACTTGATGGTAGTTGAATCCTTGTCAAATTTGAGATGCTACATAAATCTATCACTCCTTCATCATTGAATTGTGTGCCTTCTCCAATGTTTACAAGTGGCCCTACACTCGTATCTTCAACCGATGAGCATACTTTTATTTGACATCAATATGTTGACTTGCATACTCAGATTCAATTGGTGAGATTGCCCTTCAACATCAATATTTTTCCTACACACTTTTTCTTCAAGAGGTGAACTAAAATGTTTTATCACTCCTTGATCTTTGTGTGCTATAGACTCTTTAATTCTGCCTTATTTTTTCTCTATTATATTTGAATTAACATAGCTTTTTGAGGATTGCACAAGCACTTATTTTAAAGTGTGTTCCTATAGAATTAGAACATGGTGTAGGAAGGATGGTGCCAAGTGGCACTTAATTTGCCTAACTCCTTTCAAACATGTATACTACACCTTCCCAAAATTGAATAACAAGAAATATTAAATGGGTTATTAGTTACCTTCAATACCTCTTACCTAATGCTTCTACAAGAGTGTTATACAAGCCAAGTATGCTTCTAATATTGAGTGCTTGAGTAGTGGTGAATTTATACTGTGTGCATGAGATGCCTTCTTCCACGTGGTGCAATTTATTTACCATTTTGCCCTAACTTCCTTGGGCTATATAAATTTTTTTACCTTGCTAGATTAATGCTCGTTCACCGTAGAATTTGATACTATTCCAACGCTTCAATAATTTATATTCTCCTACTTTACTTGAAGATAAATTATGTTTATTCTCTAAATGCTTCTCTAGAATATATGGTTATCTTCCAATGCTCCTAAAGAATACCAACTAGATGTACATGATGTCTTCAATGATGGATATCTCCTTGAATATTAGTTAAAATTGAAGGATATGTACTATAACTTTGATGTATCCCCTCCTTATATAGAGGGTGCAAATCCCTAAGGTGGTTTTACTAACTATAATAAATTCCATGTTGTATATCTTAGCTAAATGTAATACTTGCTTTGATGTAATTTGCATGGGTAAGAAGAATGTTTCCCCTAGATGCCAATGATGCTACTCCCAATACTTATCTTACATGGATAGAACCCTATGATGCTTACATCATTCTATTTATATTGTTTAGATTTCTCTATGATACCTACACCAAAGGATTTCAATTATTAAGTGTACCTTGTTTTTCCTTAACCAAAGGCTATCATATGTACCTTATTTTGCCTTCACTAAAGGCTATTTTGATGTTATATGTATTCAACTTGATGTCCTTAGTATAGCTATATCTTCTACCTATTTATTTCACATTTTTTCTATCTTTCACTTGAGAACAATATCTACTGATGCGTGGGTGATTGATGCAGGTTGATGGTACTAAAACTATTTCCCTTTCCTTAGAGATACTTTCCTTTTTAGGGCTCTTTTGAATGTCTCTAATTAGATACTATGCAAATGTAGAATAGTATGGTGTATATATGTGTCTTCCTATGACCTTAAACCAAATTTCTTGACTTCTCAATGTGCTAGCTTCAAATTCCTTTGTAAGCTGAGATAAAATGAAGTAAATATTACCTTTAAATATTTGGCAACACTTTTTTTACTTGGCTACTTTTACACTTAATATTTCAAGCTTTTCAATAATATTTTGCACAATAGTATATGCAAATTTTAGAGTCTTCTCTTTCTTATAATATTCAATAGAATGTTGATATTTTTATTTCTCTCAAAATATATCTAACTTCTATTCCTATGTGTAGGTTGATCCTTGAAGATTATAACTTTTGCACCACCTTGAAGACTTCAAATAGAAACCTATTTATGCAACCTTTAAATATTGAAATTGGTGCTCAATAAAATTTAATAAGAAACCAAATATAAAAGTTTAGCTAATGAACCTTTTGCACCTTTGTTGCATACCTTTTCACCTATATAGATGATGGTGATGATGGTGATTTGAATAACCTAAATTGCTACCTTTTGTAGATGATATTACAACTCTTATTGGTTCAAAAATAGTTTTTTGGCTCACATTTTGCAGCTTTAACACTCAACTAATTTTTTTCCCAAAAATGTGATTTGGTGGTTTTAATTCTTCTTAAAAATTCACTTTTGAAATTTGGACCTTAGCATCTACTAATACTACCCAAATTGTTTCTTTCTCGTGATCCTCAAAACTAAAAAATTTCATATTGTAAAGCAGTTAAGACCTTCATTAAAATGTTGTTCTTGAATCTCAAAAATTTGGTAGAAAACTCCTCCAAATAATAGCTAATATATTCCTCAAGAACCCTTCAATGACAATCCCCAAATGTCTCATATTTGGTGGTTTTTTTATCTTCTTTCTACTTGTTGAATTTTACCTTCAAACTAGGTCTTGTTCTCAAGAATTTAAAATTTTTTAGATCTTCTCCAAACTACTTCAAAATTTTACAAACTTCTTGCCAAATATTTCTCCCTTGGGCTTGTTTTCATATGGTAATAATTGTCCCAGTTTCTTTACTATCAGGAGCTTCTTCTTGGTAGTAAATTTCTCCAACAAGTTCTAGGAACTCCTTCAATGAGTATCTCCAAGCCATCTCCTTGTTTCTCCTTTAGACCTCTCCAAGGTCTTCAATATTGTAGCTTCAAAAACCTTCAATGAGACCTTCCTTGATATATTCAATCTTCAACTATGTAAGTTTTGTAGTGAGATATCCTTTTTGGATATCCTAAATATGTTTCTACTAGAATTTGCAATAGGAATTTTGCCAGTCCTTCTCTATCCACAATATGGAAGTTCTTAAATAGGACCTTCTATGGACCTCTTCCTCAATGTGAAGTTTTCAATCTTCAATGGATATCACCCATCTTAAATTTTTACCAATACTTCTCTCCTAGAGTCTCTTCTTCCTCAATGGGGTCTTATTTCTAGGAACTTCTTCCTAGATTTATAATATCTAATTTGGCTTTCTTGGCCACTAGATCTCTTCTCAATATCCAACTTGGATTCCTTAATCTATAAATATTTTAATAGAAACTTTCTCCTTAGGTCTTCAAATATTCAATCTCCAATTTGTTGCTTTTGGTATTGGATTGATTCTAAAGAAGATATTCTTCCTAGCTCTCGTATGAAACTTTCCAAATTTCCTCGGATATCCTTTCTTCTGCAACAAAGTATTAGAAAATAATAATATAAATTTCTAGAAATCTATGAAAAATAATCTTCACTAGTTAGATTGCCAATCTAGTGGAAGCAATGTTGAGTTTTAGTCTTCACAAATGTTTTTGCAAATCTATGGAAAAACTCTAGCCAAAGATAATTTTAGATATTCTAAAAATAAGATTTTCAATCTCCTATTAATCTCTCTTTTGGATCTCTCTATCTTCTATTGATCTACCTAGTGCTCTGATACCATTGTTATCTTTTGAAGTTATAAACTTAAAGGAAATGGAAGCACAAGTATGGAAATATGCAAGCAATATTATAACTATGATAATGGCTAACTAATACGCATGAAAATATGATAGAAAACTTGATATAATACTAAATAAATTCTTATATATGAAATCTCAAGAAAATATAAAATGCCATGCAATGGAGATCACTACTTTTCTATTTTGCAAAAATAGATCTACATTGTATCTACTACTATTCTACCTATGTACTCCAAAATCCTCTCTCTTCTACTCTATGAAGGGCTATTTATAATGAGATACAACTCTTTGCCTTGAATATTTCTATGACACCTAACTATTATAATATAAGGACTTATGTACATGTGGAATACATGTATATTTACATCATTGCACATTCTAACACTTGTACATTTATTACATTTCTTTAAAAAAGTACTTAAGTCCTAATAAAATTTTAATATAAATATGTACCCATTATGGTACATTAGTAAAAAACCAAATAATGTATTATATTTCAACAAGAATGCCATTATATATTTTTGAATGCATATAATTTTTTCGATATTTTGATCAATGATCAATGCCCATCAAATAGGTGAAAGAAAAAAAATGACCTCCAAAGCTATGCATACCATAAATTTCCCATATTTATGGTAGTCATGGATCCAAAATATGATGAACAAGAAAGGAACTCAAGAGCTATACAAGCCATCAATTGCATATCTAATGACCCATGCTAGTTTGAATGAATTCCAAAGGAGTTATTAGAAATAAATATTACCATTGGTCGAAACCTAAACATGTGGTAAACACATTGATGTCCCAAAGAATAAAAGAGTAGTTGTTCCATATAAGACCATGTTTAAAAAATATCCATTGCCTATCTTAATTGAAGTAAGATTCAATGATCCACAAAAACTAAAAGAAGATATTGAGACACTTATATATTGAAGCCTCACCAACTATCCAATTTCAATGATCAATAACTTAGGAGAAAAATTAGGAGGAACTCTACTAATCTTTTGATGAAAAGAGAAAGATCCCAGTCCAAAGGGTATAAATTTCAAGGAAAGCATGAATGAGGAAGCATCTGTGCACAATTCCAAGGATAAGGGTAGAGATACTCATAAATATGGCAGCCACAAATCCACCTACCAACATCACTTGGGCATAGCATTCCAAGAAAAGTAGTTGTTGTCTTAAATACAGTTGTAATGGAAGCTCTAATTGTAGAGATCTCAAACCCTTTAGCATTTATGGCTCTAGTTTTAGATACCTCGAGGTCATTAGCATTGAATATAGATGAATCTCTCAGATAATTTAAGAAGTAAAATTTAAATTTTCTATACAGTTTAGAGGTAAATTTTATGTACAAATTGTAGTTTTATTTGTATTGTAAGCATAAAAATATTACCTACTCATGCTTAGTATTTGGCCTTACCTATATTTTTCCTTTCACCTATTCTATGTGTAATCTAGACTCAATTCTTGAGTTATTTTCCTAAAGATCATAGAATCTCTTTTGGTCTATACATCTATGTAAAATGGTGTTTTATGATGAACAAAAGAAGTTGTGACTAATTTTGCTATGTCTTGGTTTTGATATTTATCTTGTGTTTGCATACTTAGATGATAGATTGAGACCATGTTTAATTTCCAACTATTAGTAGATGATGCATGGGTTCACTTTATTTTGTTTATGCATAGAAGAATATTTGATCTTGGCATATCACATTTTGTTAGGTTAGGTTCATTTTTTACATTTCTCTCTCCCTTTTCATTGGTTTTATTCTATGCATTTTATATCTTCCTTTTCCCTATTTGGATTCAAGTAGTGTAAGAAGAAGTGTGTTAATTCTCATATTCAATGAGGATTCAACCTCAAGAAATATTATAAATCACCTCATAAATGCATCCCTCTTGTAGATATTCCTAATTGCATCTCTTAGTGCATTTTATGAGTGTTAGAGATTCCTAGCCATAATTCTAAGTGACTATGACATTCTAAGAGACAAATAGCATGTTAATGCATAGCAAAGACCTAGTAATAGTATTTTGCCTATATATTCTTGTACGGATAGAGGAATAAATACATATTCATTTTGGCTAAAAAATACTCTATTCTTTTGCCATAAACTATCTCAATGTATCAGTTAGATCTATGATTTTTAGTATTACAAAGAGCTTGTAATAAGTGGAAAATACAAGAATGGAAAATGAAATAATCCAAGTGTGACATCCATACATAGGAGTAGACATAAAAAATCTTGATCTTTCCAAGCCAAAATATATGGTAACAATGATTAGATGATAAACTCTTCTTCATAATCCTCCTCTACATATTCTATATAATAGTTACTTTTAATTGTGAATGGAATAGAAGTTTTTCCATTTGATAATAATGAGCTGAGTGTGAAGGTTTCCCAAATTTTTGTAGAAAATCTTGTACTTTTATATATAATTAATTAAGATGTAATATAATTACACAGCTAAATTTTGTATAATTTTTATTTTTTGGAAAATATTTATGTATAAGCATTCATGGTAAAATATGGATAGAATAGAAGGTTATGTTTTTTATTTTTGCTAATATCCCTACAATTTTATATGCATTTTCTCCAAAAATTAGTATAAAGTTTGCTTATATTTATTAGGATTTAATATGTAGGGTTTAATCTAATATATGGTTTTAGATGGACTTTATTTTTCTAATATCTGTGAGAAGAAAATGATTAATATGGATCTTAGTCAATGCCTAATAAATATCTATCATAAAACAAGTATCCTAGATAAGAATAAGAAGAATCTAGAAAATAACCTTTTTCTTGGTTATCAAAAATTTGCTTGGTACAAAACAAAAAAATATATTTTTTATTTTATTCAAATAAGACATATGGAAATGCAATTATTGAAATATTTTTAATATATTTCTTATATCATTTTGGATGTATCTCTATTTCTTAAGGATGTAGAACCATTTTGAATATATTATAAAGGAACTTTCCCCTTTAAATAGGCAAGTGATCTTAATAGATTTGCTCTTGTTAAATCAATTTTGAGTTTCTATGTTCTTATTTTTTAATGTTTCTATTATTGGAATACAAAATTAATCATAATTTTATCATTAGTCCTTGTATTTCATTGATAATTATCCTTTGTACAAAATTTCTAGTCTTAGTACAACTCCAAACCAAGTACATTTAGGTGAAATACTCATATCCAAAAAAGAGGTTCCTTACAAGTGGTATAAGAGCACTTTCTAAGGTATGATAATTTTTTGTTGAAAGCAAATATTTTATTTTAAGCCTAGGTCTATATGTTAAAAATGGTGTTCTAACTATTTTAAAATAATTGTAGACATGAAAAAAAAAAAATTTCAACCTAACCACACCCAAGGTGTAAGTGTTGAGAGGACTCACTAGATCCCCTGCTTTCCTGCTTTATAGCCTCTTTCCAAAGGAGGCCTAGAAGATATAGATATCATCTACATGAATAGATTCTAGTCAATGCAGTTTTTCAAGGTTTCAATATTGATGTTATGCTTGTGTAGCGATGTTTTATAAGTTTTATTCAACAAAATATATAAGGTTATGATCGCTAATATGGATATTTTTTTATCCTTAAAATTTTATTTACACTAAATGTGAATATAATTAATTATACATGCAAAATACTATATCATACAAATGCAATAAAACAAGAGCTAACTTAAATATTTTTCATTTTGATAATGAGCTAACTAAGGAGGTATTTTCTTTCCAAGGCAAATAAGGAGTGAATGCAAGAAGACAAGATAATCTAAGATGCAATATATATACCTTTTGATTTCTTGCCTAAGTACTTGAAAATAAGAACAAAAATAAGTTTGAGCTATGAATACTTGATTTTGACCAGTTCTAAATTTGTTTTGTAAGAAATATAAAAGCTAAATTAAGGTTCTTTGATTTACCAAATAAAATGTGATTTTTAAACCCAAAATGATAATAGACAGAAAGCATAATGCTAAAAATACTTTAAAATAAGGTTTGGGATGGTGCCAAGTGGTCAGATTACCTTTTTCAATGTTTGTATATAAATTCCATTGAGCATAAAAATACCACTAGAGAATTTGTTCCTACAAAAACACAAAAAAAATAGATTCTCTACTTTGGGGGACTTGTCTAAGTGCTTGAAAAGATGAATTTATTTCTTATTAGTTGATCAGACCCCCTATTTATGTAAAAAAGTGAGTATGCTTACCTCTTCTGGATGGAAATGAAGTACAAAATCACTAGTTTAGGTACAAAAATGCCACTAGTATTTTTGTACTTAATGGTAAATTTATCTATATATTCTAGAGAGAAAATCACCAATGGCTATAGGGAGTGGCGATTTTGTTCCAAAACGGGACTGAGATAATTACAGGGGCAATTTTGGAGTGGTTTTTGGTGATTTTTGTAATGCAATGGTAGTATTGGGTTACTATATTGATCTACCAAGTATATAGCTCACAAATTCATATAATTGAGCTACAAATTCTCACAAATATGTGATCAAAATCGAGCTATGTGCAAGGGACAATAGAAGTATTCTAAATGACTATTTTAAAGCAATTTAGAGGATGCAAAGGGATCCAAAATAGCTATAAAAGAGTAATTAATATAATAATATAACTTAATTAATACCTAATTTGAGCGAAATTGATAAGAACAATGTAAAATAATTTTGGATGCTATGAAAAATAAATGTTGTCATGAATATATGAAATTCTACAATAGCTAAAGGAGTGGATGTATGTAACAATGAATGCGATAAGGTTGTTGGTAGGATAGCAAGGTATGATAGACTTGTATCCAACACCATAGTAGGTTAAGAAATAAAATAAATTATTATATGATTAAAATATTCACCAAAATGAAGTTATGTATGATTGAAAAAAAGAGATATGATGATGCTAATACTTACAAATAAGAATGTATTGAAAGAAAATATACATGGAGATAAAATGAAGAGTTAGTATGTTGCTAAGTAAAGAATATTATACTATAGATAAGAATGGAAGCCACCAATTCAAATGACTATGAGAAAAATATATGAAGAAAAACTTGCAATAGGTAGATTAGTGACCAAAATGAAGGTAACAAATCAATCAAAAACTTGAAAATACCTACATAAATATGTTAGATACTTGGAAAGGAGATAATATTTGAATAGGACCTGCAATGATAGTGTAATATGCTAAAACCAATATATGCCCCGCACATAGAGATTAGAAGCATAAAAATAGAAGAAAATGCAAGTAAATGGAGCTCCAAGTTAGCAAGGGTAATGATAAGAGAACAAAATACAAAATGGAATAAAAAGAGATGAAGAAATGAGAAATGCTAGTAGTTTTATAACCTAGCAACAAATATTTTTTTCCTCCAAGAATACCTCCTCCTCCAAGAAGATCTCCTTGCCTCCAAAAGTTCCTCTAAGCCTTGCTTTTCTTGCCTCAAATAAAATGCTTGAAAAATTCCCAAGGGAGAATGATAATGGAAGAGAGATCTAAGAAGAATATGGGAAAAATGTAATTAAATTATAATTTATTATGGAATGCTCACCCTAAGGGATTTTTAAATAGAATTTGGGAGGGATATTAGGAGGGAGAATTATTTAGGGAAAATTCAAAGTTTGTAGGTCCAGATTGTTGCTGAAGCATGTGGGGTCAAAGGAGGTAGTCAGATGAAGGATTCCACCTGCTCTTATCTTGTGCTAGGATATTCTAGAAATTACAAAATTTCCACTTATAACAAATACACTAGTGGCATTTCTTATCACAAATTGGTGTTTTTATTCAATAGTCGATTTGACTTGTTAGTGTTTGAAATTTGAAGGTTTTATAAATTTTCCACTAAGTGAAAAAAATTTCTAGTGGAATTTTTTTCATAGTGGCAAATTTATCTAAGACTAAAAATGATACCCAAATTGCTAGGTTAGGGTAGATTGAGTGTTTTATGATTTTGGGTGACTTTTTTGATAGCTTTTGCTTTTTTGGTGTGTCAAAATTGGGTGTCTACAATAATCAAGAGAATCTATCATTAGGGCAAAGCACATTTTCCTTTTATGATGGTGTGTGAAGGTGTGGGCATTGAAATCCCAAAACCCAAGCAAGT
The DNA here is from genome assembly GCA_028583015.1 of Wollemia nobilis. Classification (NCBI taxonomy): domain Eukaryota; kingdom Viridiplantae; phylum Streptophyta; class Pinopsida; order Araucariales; family Araucariaceae; genus Wollemia; species Wollemia nobilis. The sequence continues at coordinate 4,324,037 of JAQPPZ010017079.1, read as the reverse complement.
AAATAGGATCCTACAACATGGAAGTGATATCACATGTAATTTGCATATATCAAAAGATCATTATTAGAAACCCTAAAATAAACCTTTAAAATATAGGAAGCCAATCAAGCTAGTCGTGTATCTATCCATAATGCACCAAGAATAGCACTTGAGAATATTATCCTTAGATAATGATCAAAGAGGGGGGTAGTGTACCCAAGGGTATGGTCTAAATCCTATATGGATAGTGATATAAAATATTGTTCCAAGCACTATTGATCACTACTATAGTATATTACAATGCTATTGTAAGGACACACACTTAAGCCTAGACTACCTCCCTTCCCTAATTCTTGCTTGAGATAGTTTTGTACTTGTGCTAGCCTTATTGTTAGTAGGGTAGGAAACATAGATAAATAGTGGGATAAAGATACCATTTTAGCTAAATATGTAATGCTATGTAGGGTTAATGTGATTACAGTCGAGTTATAGTTGCAAAAAAATGGGTATTTTACAATTTAGAACATTTTAAAAGTGACACATAAGAGAAAATTACTTTTAGTAAAAAGGTGTTTATTCCTAAAAAGCATTGATCCAATAGATATGGTAATTCTATCCCCTTAATGGGACTATAATTTTTGTATAAGTCACCATAACAAGGTTCTGGACCAAGACCCTTACTAAAAATAGTAACTTGCTAAAAATAGCTATATTTTAGTAAATTCCACCGGAGACTAGAACTCAAGCAATGGATTTTAGAATGAAAAAGATGGAGGGGCAACTCACTAATTTGGATTCCATATATGAAATTACTACTTATATTTCTACCCTCATTAGTATGGTTGTAGATTTGAAACATATGCATGACTGAATGATCTAGGATATTGAATTACTTAAGCTTAAATATCCAATTTTTGATGGACACTCTAGAAATAGACCTAAAATACATAAGGAGAAGGATCTTGATAGGTCAAAATTTCCTAAGGCCATCTATAAGGATTACCACTACAGACACAAAAAATTGACCCATCGAAATGAGTAATTTTTCCCTTAGGACCATAAGAAGTCACTCACTAGTGGTAAATTTGAGATTTTATTTCCTCTTATTTTTCTCTTTCTTCTAGCCTTTCCAGATTCGTGGTCATCCAATAATGGGTACAAATTTAGTAATTGTAGTTTTTTTCTATTGAAAAATCTAAATTTTTAGTTGACCTCTATGACATTGATTCTTAGCCAAGTTTGAGTTTTGTTTTCTTGCCTAAACCCCTCCAAACCTCCTATAAATAGAAGGATTTGGACTCCCTTTTCCCCTAGATGAGATCTATCTTCTTCTAATGCTCTCAAGACTTGATGCTTTTGGAATGCTCTAGTGCTCTAATTTTTGTGTATCTCTTGTGATTTTTTGTTGTGGATAAGCAAGTGATTGTGCACATCATTTGTCTTCTAGAGAAGAATAAAAGGTCTTCCACCTTGGTTGTTGCCTTTATTATTGCTTCATCCCTGGGCTTATCAGGTTTCCTCTATGCATTATATCATTAGATCATAAGTTCTTAGTTGTTCATTAAATTTTGCATTCATAAAATATTTTTAAGAATCCTTCTATGAATTTGTGGCATACCCTTATGGAGCATAAAGTTGGTAAAACCATTGGTTTTTCCATATTCTTATCTATTTTCAAATTCATGACAGGTAATTATGGGGTATGAATTTAGTCACAATAGTTTGGAGTTAATTCTCTACTCCAAAAACCCTAGTTATCATTTGCATACTTATTTTCCATTGCATTCATTTTGTTTACATTCTATTTTCACTACTTTATGCTTGTTATATCTTGTTTTGCTTATCCCCAAAAATATCAACAATAATTTTCATTTATGAATGATTAGCTAAAAGTACCAAGGGGGTCTTACTATTGTTCCTCCAAGATCAACCACATTGTGGTCAAAGTAGGCCCCAAAACACTGATTAATTTTTCTAAGTTTATGTTGGTGATCTTCAGGTTTGACCAAATGTTTGGTCAAGATTTACAAGATGTAAATTTGGCTAGGATCATCCATCAAATTAAGTAAGTGTTTTGATAGTTCTTTAGGCTTTTTTATACTTGTGTTTCATTTATATTTCATACAACTAAAAAATAAAGAAATAAAAAATGTTTGATTTCATATCTAGACATCAAAGAAGAAAATCATATAGTTTGCATTTAGGCTAATTTTGTTTCTGCATTCCCTTTGCTTGAAAGAAAAAGATTTATTTTTTCACAAATTTAGGAAATAGTCTTCATTGAAATTGAAATCATTCTAGGAATAATACTTTTTTTCTTGCAGTATTATTTTCCTTCCATCATTCTTTACAACATTTCTTTATTTGTTTTAGCTTAGTTCATAAACAAAGACCAAACCTAAGTTTTTTTTAAATATACACATCAAACCTACCATATTAGGCTTGGAGTGATTTCTTAAACCACTCTTGGAAAACACTTCAATTCCCCCAATCCCCTAAGTGTAGAGAAACAATAGTCCCATGGTTACCTCAGCTCCTAGCGGATCTATCGAGAATCGTCTACTGTAGGTATTTTCCCCCTCTACATCCTTGGTGAACCCAACATGAAATATGTACTTAGTGGCACTCTAGGAAGCCTTTTGTCTCTCTTTTGTTTTTTTTACTATAAGCTAAACTACTTAAATCCATTTTCATAGCTTAGAAGAACTACAAAAAAAACTTAATAAATTATTTTGTGTCCTTTGTGTTTTTGTGTTATCTTTTATCCCTTTCTATTAATCTTAATCCTATGGCCCCAAGCCTTAGGAGTAAGGAAAATATAATAGAGCTAAAATATAATCCTCTATGCCATGAGTATGATTAGATTGATAGGGAAAATTTCAATCTTGAAGAAGAAGAGGATATAGAGATTTGTGATGACTCTGATCCTATTGAAGGACCTCATGGTCAACTCACCTTCAAATTGCACAATCATTTCTTGAATTTATTTATAAAAGTAGGCAAGTCCTGAATGAAGCCTTGGATAGAGACATCTACATCAAAGAAGCTATAATATATCATCATTAAACCAATTCTCCTCTCAATATTCACATCAATCCTCTATTTCAATATTCTCATAATATTAATCCATTTCATAAACCAATGTATGCTACTACAATAACCACCAACATTGGGAAAATTTTGCAACCTCCTCCAACTAGTGGCATACCCCAAAATAACATTCAATTTCCTTCTCATTCTATTCCTTCTTCTTCCAAAAATGTTCCTCCTCTTAACGTTCCTTCTTTTATTCCTCCAAATGAACTTATTTTCCATAATAGGATATTGCACAAAATATCTCATTACATAATCCATATCATAACAATGTTAATGATTTCAAAATTAATGAAGTTTCCTTTCAATTGACTACCTATAACCTTGGGGTAAACATGTCAACAACATCCCATGCTACATTGCACAACATCAATCTAGACATGCAAAGTTTTAGAAGTATAGTGAAACAATTGGCATGAAGAATGTATACACTTCAAGATCCAATTTTCACTTATAACTATAAGGAAATATGGAATCAAACTTTATATCCTATGGTATCCTCTAGGCCCTATCCCAAGAATTTTCCAACATCTATTTTACCAATTTATAAGGGAATAGAGGACCCTATAGAACACTTAAGGATGTTTGGAACAACATGTTATGATACCATATATGATGATATGTTACAAAATATATTTCCTAAAGTATTTGGAGGTATATATTTGGAATGGAATTATCAACTACCCCATAATTACTTAAGAAACTTTGAGTGAATAGTCGAGTTATTTGTTCAATTATTTGGGGTTTATGTGGATAAAGGAACATCTCTCCAATATTTATACCTATTGAAACAAGGTAAATATGAAAGATTCATAAAATTATTATCTTGATGGAGGAGTTTAGTTGGATGATTAAGATACACCCTACCTCCTTGAGACATACTAGAGGTCTTTATTGGTAATTTGCAAGAGCAAATATCATATGAATTGGAAACAACAACTATTACCTCTTTCAAACAAGCAATCGATTTGGAAATAAGAGTAGATAAGGTTCTTATTCAAAGAGGTCAACTCAAGTTAAGTAAATAATAGGAAATACTAACAAAAAACCTATATGAGAAAAAGCATGTAGTTGGTGATGGGGTAGCAAATAATAGGTAAACCAACAATTTCAATAGCAATAGTACCTTGTAGAAGTTGGTACTGAGAAAACCTGAAAAATCCCACCAAGAAACTTTACTAGACTCAACCAACCTCTTTTTTGGTCCTTAAGAAAATTTTGAAGTCTAATATGATTGAACTGCCTCCCATAATAAAACCTAATACAATAACATTTTGGTATAATCCTAATCAACATTGTGACTATCACAGGGTAGAGGAACACATGATTGGTTCATGTAAGAGGTTGAAAAATGTAGTTTGGTATTTAATCGATGAAGGTCATCTTGTTGTATATGAATCCCAATATAATCCTTACCACAAACATCCAACTAATCAAACTCCTAATCAACATAAACTTACAACTAATCAAGATATTGGGATCTTCCAAAATCCCCTACCTAATCATGCACAAAAGAAAACCAACCAAGTATTCTACAATAATGTGCCTCCTCCCTACAAAAAAATGATTGGTGTGATAGTATATACCACAATATAATAATATCAAGCTCAAAAAATTCAATAAAATTAAGAGTAGAGAAGTCATACCCCTAACCAACCCTCTATACCACCCGTAGTTCTCAAAAGTACCCAAAAAAGGAGCACACCTGTAGAAAACCAAGCTTAGTGTTGAAGCCACAACCAGATGTCTCCTTCGATATCCAAAAACAATTAAATAAAACACCTACCAAGATATGCCTCTTAGAGCTTTTATATACTTATTCTATTCATAGAGAATCCTTGACAAAACTTCTAAGTCAACAATCTATCCTGCAAGATCTTCCTCCTAGTAACCTAGCTAATGTTGTAGGTATTCTTGGGATAAATCACATATATTTTTATGATGATGATATTCCCTCTTAAAAATTACAAGGGTATTCTCTTCTTTACATCATTGGATATATTGAAAAATTTTCATCAAGAGGATCTTGGTGGATAATGGTTCCTCCCTCAATATATGTACTTATATTGTTTTCCAAAAAATTTGACTTAAGTAAGAATATTTAACCAAATTTTATGTCATTATAAAATATTTCAACAATGAGTCCCAATAGTCTTATGGAATTTTATCACTACCTCTTAGCGTAGGACCCAATATCTTAGACACTTTGTTTTATGTGGTATCTTGCTCAACATATTTTAATCTTCTTGTTGGATGCATTGGTTCATGCCATGAGGGTTGTCCCTTCTACTTATCATCAATGTTTAAAATATGAATTTAAAAATCAACTTATCATTATTTTAGTCAATTCTCATCCATTCCAATATTGTTCAATGGTTTAGTAAACTCAATCTAAAATCAAGTTTTGTCCAACTATTTATCTTCACAAACATCCTCCTTCCACTTCATATACTTTTCTTATTTTCATAATCTAAAATCACCAAACAATTTGAAAATTTTAAAATAAATAATGAATCATCAATCATAGTCTTATCACAAGATCAAATCACTTAGTTTATTGAAATTCCTCTTATATATTTAACTCAGCTTTTGCCTTCACCTTGATCTATGGGTTTACCCCATAAAAGGGTGAATTAGAACACATAGGTATATGTGTATTTGTGTACATATACATGTCTCATGAAGAAAATATCCATGGTAGCAACCTCTCTCCAATAGATTAAACCTTTACCCAATTTTATTTATCTAATGATTACCCACTTCCTAAGCAGATCCTATCTAGTATGAGATATGAAGGTAAGGGTTCAAAGCCATAATAACAAGGTATTCAATATCCTTTGGAAGTTGATAATTGGCCTATGAGATGTGTTATAGGCTACATACCCAATACAAATAAACCCTTACCAATTGATGATGATAACTATGTTAACTATGTTTAATTCATGGATCAACAAGGCTTAGAGTGGAGTAGTGAATATGAGAGGCCCTCTTCTTCCTCTAACATATTATTTTGTAATGTGATAGTCTTAGTTCATCCCTTATAAAAGGTAACCTCAAATTCTATCACCATATACTCTAACCATCATGTAGATGTCATGGTTATTGTTGCATTCCTTATACCCTTGGAGTTAGAATATGATCAAGTAACCATTATTATTTGATAACTCCAAGAGCCCATGTCCCTTATCTCTAGCATAAATATGTTAGATGTCCTAAACATTAAAATTTCTCAATCCAAGTCTTGGTACAAAGGTACATTTAAATTTATTAAATATTGTTTGATGCATGATGGCTTAGATCACAACCAGTAAAATCTTTGGCAAAAAAGAGTGTGTTAATTTATGATAATGAGCAATACTTTATATCAATATTCTTTCAAGGGTATCCTATTACAATGCCTTAGTTCTTATGAAGCCTAGCTATCCTTTTGTGAAGCACATGAAGGATTATGTAGAGGTCATTTTAGTGGAAATGCCAATGCTAAAAAATTTCTTTGAATCAGTTACTATTGGCCTTCCATGAAGAAAGATGCATGTGACTATGTTTGACACTATTTCAAGTGTCAACGTCATGATAACCTTATTCATGCTCCTTATCAAAAAATTTATATTATTTATTCTCCTTGGATATTGAGAATATTAATCCCACATCATCTAATGGTCATAAGTTCATCATCATGATAATGGAGTAGTTCACCAAGCAGGTAGAAGCCATGCCCTTGTCCATGATGACTAAAGCTCAAGTATCTAAGTTCATATTTAACCAGATCCTTCATAGGTATGATATTACTTCGGTAATAATTTTTGACAATGGTACTCCTTTCAAGAACAAATATATCCATAAGATTTATGCTAAGTATAAGATTCGGCATAATTCTCAACTCCATATTACACTTAGGATAATGGTCAAGCTAAAGCATCCAATAAGTCTATAGTGAAGATCCTTAAGAAGTTGGTTAATAATACTAGTCACAATTGGTATATCCAATTGTATCCCATATTGTGGGCCTATCGTACCAACGTATGAACTCCTATAGGTGCAACCCCTATATCTTGGTCTATGGCATTAAGGTAATTTTCCCCTCTAATTTAAAGGTACCATCCTTGCATTTATTGTTGCAAGATGTCTCAGTTGGTGATTAGTATCATTTGGAGTGTTTAAATCAGTTGAATTTTCTGGATGAGAAACAAATCCATGCCTTAGAGCATATTTGAGCCTATCATAATAGGCTCAAGAAAACTTATTCTAAGATTTTTTGCACTCATTCTTTTGAAGTTAAGGACTTTTCCTAAAAGATAACCAAAAGAACACTAATGCTTGAATAGATATGAAGAGCAAATTTTAGCCCAATTTGTTAGGCCCCTTTGTCATAACGGCCAATTTTGGATAAGGAGCCTATTGTTTAGCAATGTTAAATGGTAAAGAGATTAAATAACCAATGAGCATAGTGCATCTAAAGCATTACTATGCATGATTTCTCCTCATTTCATCTCTTCATTTTTGCTTTCTTCTTCTTAATCATCATATTTATCATCTTCTCTTATTCTAATTCTTATATTCCAATTTACATTTGGTTTACTTGTTCATATTGCATGACTGCTTGTCATACATTGCATGGATTTCTTGACATACTTTCTCTTTTGTACTTATGCTCATCATATAGCTACTTGATTGATTGATCATACTTGCATGTTTTCTTGATCATATAGACTTTCAAGGACTTTTCAATGAGACAAGTGATGAAATCTAGTTAAGTTTTAGCTTATATGCATTGCACTCATACTACCTCACTGATGCTTAGAAAATCCTCACATAGGGCACATATTTTTGGCACCAATTGTAATTTTTTTTATCTCATATGTTCCTTGACCTTGAATGTTTCAATGATCATCAAAATTTACCCAAGTCAAGGGATATATGTTTCTATTTCTTCTTCTCTTTCATTCTCCTATGTTCCTTGATATTGAATGTTTCAATATTCATAAATATTTCTCCAATTCAAGGGATATAGTTTTTCATATTTTGAATATATTTTGTCCTTTGAAATTTTTCAATCATTTCTTATTTTCTTCAAGATAAAGGATAAGCATTCCTTCTTCTATCTATGCATATTTTTTTTCTCACACTTTTCCTTATTGATATTTTAATTTTTAAGGAGTCCTCATAGGATAGGTTAGATATTTTACAAACATCCTTTATGATATTCAAACAACCACTAACTATTCTATGTGCATACCTTAGACATTGAAATTTTAAACAAGGCACACACACGCTATTGTGTTCTTCTCAGGTGTCTATTTTATCTCTAGAACATGCACACACAACACATTCTTTCTTTGCTTTGATCAATATTCTTATCTTCCTCAATGAGATAAAACCCCTATCGAGTTATACTTCTTTTGAACATATGCTTGCATAACACCCTTATTGGGTTACACTTATTTTGGCTCAGCGAACACTACACCCCATATAATATAATTTCATGGTCATTAGTGAGCATTAGCCTCCACTTAGACCATTTTAAAGAACACATCCTAGCAAGTATCACTCCACATATAGTCACTAGTAAGCGCACATCCATAGTAGGTTTTGCTCCATATTTTGATTACTAGCGACCACACACCCATAGCAGGTATCACTCCACCAGCTTGTTCTCTTTAGTTAGAATTACACCCTCATAGGATAGCTTCAAGGCCACTTGTGATCACTACACTCATAGCAATTTTTTCTCCATCCTCGGTCATTTGAAAACATACATCCTCATAGGATTCCGCTCTATCTTTTTATTTTCTTTTATTTTATTTGGATTATGTTAGTTTGATATAATTGATCCCTTGAGGTCTATGCTGATTCAAATATCATATTCCAAGCATATTTTTTTGTTTTCTTTAGCCTATTTTTTACCTTCTTCACATTCCCTTTCTTCTCATTTTTATTCTTTTCTTATCTTGTGCCAAATTCATGCTCTATTCATATAGGGCATGAATTTTCTTTGTGATGAATTTTTTTTTAGTTTTTACAAGGTGTGAATTTAGCTGGAGCATTGATTTTATTTCTTTGTTTCTTTATTTTCCTTCTTCCATCACCTTTTTATGCTTCCATATAGTCATCTAATCATTACCTAATTTTTTAAGTTCATTCATTATGCATTCATTAGATCATATTGCATTTTTTCATCACATTTCCGCCATTTCTATTTTTCATCCATTCATGCATAATAAAAATTAACACACAAATAAAATTGGAAATCACATAACCAAACACACATAATTGTAACAAAGAAACATGATATATTACATGGTAATTCAAGCATGTGTTATCCAATTTGGTGTACCACTATCCAATCCTAGCACACTAGACCATCCCCTAGGCTAGGGATGCATGTCACACTCAAAATTGGTATATCATATTGATCCCCTCCATATATATATGAGCATATCTCATTTTCTTTACTTGTTGGAGGTGGTCCTGGTGGAGGTATGTTCATGAACTATGAGATGGTTTGTGATCAAGACCATGACTTACTATGTGATCAAAGGGAGGATGACAAAGGTACCCTCTACTCTATTGGAAATACTAGAAGTACATCACCTGGTAGAATATCTCCCTCTATACAAATACCTCTAGCCTCTCTCCCACTCTTTGTATCTCCTCCTATAGTATATTTATACCCTAGTCTTGTTGGTTGGCTAAAAGGTTTCCAATATCAAATCAATGGTGTACCTAAATCCTAAGGTCTATACACTAATAACATATACCCTCTACTAAAAAGTCATCAAGATTAAATAAATTCCATCAATGTGTTGGACTTAATTATTTGATGACATATGTCGTTTCCATTATTGGGGTATCCCACATTGGCTTTTATTTTACACCATCTTACACCACTCCCCTTCAAGTTTATCCATCATCAATTCAACCATTTTAGATCATATTTTTTTGCTTTGTATTGTGCTTTCGCACAAATCCTCCCCAAAAGGGAATCTATAGACACCTAAAATGCATCATTTAAGAGGATACTCCCAAAATGCCTCATTTCTAACTCACACAATCCACCTTAGGCAACATCAAGTTAATTTAGTGTTTTCACCAACATTGGGAAACTTTTTCTATAAGCTGGTTAATCATCTCAACTTGAAATGGTCGTATAAAAAAAAAATTAAAAATAATAAAATCTTAACAAGTACCCAAAACTACCTGTTATCTCCATGCATGATTTTGCATTGATTTTGAATGTCTTGCATGAGCTTATTTTATCAAATCACATGTAACTAGTCAATTAATGGCATGCATCTACTTTTTCTTGTAGATTACCCCTCTACTTTTTCATGTAGGGTGCCCTTGCCACATTTAGCCTCTATCCAAGAGGTATATAATATGGCACTCCCATCTCAATTTTTATGATTCCCAATATTTTGAATTCATGCAAAAAAGTGCTACCAAAATTAATCTACCAAGTTCTCCCACTACCAAGACTATGCTACTAGACTACCATACAAGATTGGAAGTTGCACTCTCTTACCTTGTATAACTCATATCCTTATTCTAATTACTATTCAAGCCTACTAACTCACCTCCCCACCATGATAATCCACTGACAATACACCCTAGATCACCAAAAATGCTACCCAGACCTGGTCACATAGAAATGCAAGTTTGTGACAATGACCATCTCACCCCGAGATGGTTTGTAGATGAAACCGTATAGATTATATCAAAGGAAAGGAAAAAAGGTTGATGATACCTTGATTATGAGAGGGCATATATAAGTATTAACCTAGAGTCATGTTGACTTGATTGATAAAGTCAAGGAAATGCAGTTCTAGGACCAGTATTGCATTGAAATTTAAACTAAAATTGAGGCAAATCCTAAGGAAAATGGGGATTTTAACATAAAAGATGATTTTATGTTTCATAGATAGGGTTTTTATACCAACTATTGGTGATTTAATTAAAATTATTATGTAGGAGGTGCATTTTTCTCCATATTCTACTCATCTAGGAGGTGCAAAGATGAGAGAGAATATAAAAAAAAGGAACTTTTATTAGCCTAGACTTAAATAAAATATTTATGGTTTCATTACCAGATGTTTTTAATGCCAAAAAGTAAATGTATAACATCAATATATAGCAAGAAAAATATACCCACATGATATACCTACTTAGAAGTGGTTGGGTTGGTCATATCTAACATATATTCCTTTATATACACAAGAACAACATGAAACATTAGTCCAATAAACTAAAAGAAAAAAAGAGATATTTGATAGAATAATCTTAACACATATTGCATCAACCTTTCCTTTGTATATTGAAGATTAAATGTATGCTTGTAAATAATTGAATCATAAATTATAGTCCTCAACATCATTAAAATCTAAAATATTAAGGAAAAAATATCCACTCCAATTTATTAATTTTTATCACATTAGTGTTTTAAAACAAAGTCTTCAAATTTTTCCATAATATCATGGTATTACTCTTTTCTTTTCTCTCCATAAAAAAAATTTAATTCTCCTCTCTAGATTAGTTTTTCTCCTAACAAGAAGTTCTTAACTCAAGGTCATATTTGTTAGAATCCCCATCAACAAAGAAGGTTAGAAATCAAGGATCGCAAGGATGCTAAATACACTCAAGGCATCCAAGGATTCTCAAGACCTTAAACATCTCTGCCCAACATTAATGTAAGTACCTCCATTAATGTAAGTACCTCCAAGGTTAGTAAAATTATATTATTTTATCTTTCAATTTCTTTACTTGTATATCGGTTCAATTGTTATCAATTACTTCTTATGTTCTACTTGCTTTATTTACACTTTACTATGATTGATTTCTGGATTTTACTATCTAGATTCTACCTTTTTTATTCCTATACCTACTACATCCATCCTACACCTTTCTATATCTTTTGTATATCTACTACATCCTTTATATGTCTATTTCTTCCTATACACTTAATCTTACCTCTAAGAAAATTTATATACCACATCCGATTTTACCATACCCATATCTTACATTAAACAAAGGTACAATTTTGTACATGTACTATCATACCTTTTTGAGAAGGCCTTCATATATTTCAATGTTATGGGAGTAACCTAGTTAGGTATAATGTTAATAACTCATTTTGAGGGTCAATATTTTATGTTTCCTTAATGGGTTCTTCTAATTTTCCAACATGATTGCTAGTGCCAACCTCCTAATCATTATTACCTAAAGTGAGAGGTGGATATTCTAAATTTTTACTATCAATGGTAGAGGTGGCACTCAAATATGGATAAATATTCACTTTTGGATTATCCTTTTCTTAGGATTGAAAATAAGCAAAAGGATAAGGATTTGTTTGGATAGTGTAAATTTGAACTCGGTGATCAAATTTTAAACATTAATGATACATATAAGGAACCACTTACATGGCATGAATCCATGGTTATCCTAAAATAAAGTTATATTTTAGATCCTACATTATAGTTTGGATTAAAGTGTTGAATTTGATATTTGCTTGTTGTGGTGCAATGGTAAATACCCTGGGTGCTGGTAGAGGCCGACCCAGGTTCCATTCCCCTTGTCTCCATATTGTAGATATATGGTATAGTTAAGAATGTCCTATGTGCTGGTAGAGGTCGACAAGGATTCATTCCTCCTATGCCCAACCTGTTGAAAGTGGCACCTCAAAAGGGGTGTTTTCCACTATAAATTAGTTTTTGCTACTAGGTGTTGTAGGTGAATTAGAGAGGAGAGGGTAATCCTCCAAGGGAGGTCCCAGGTTCAAATCTCCACTCTACCAAAAATTTGAATTAGGTACCCAAAATCCAATTGATAATGTTGGTGCATGCAGATTTGGGTGCGACTCCCGGGTGACTTTGATGGTGTAGAACCCCCTATTCATGGTCTCTCAGACCAAGGTGTCCCCGCAAGGGGTTTTTTGCTTTAAAAAAAATGTTGAGTTTGAGGGGTCATACATTTATAGGTAGGATGAGTGTTTCCATAGCTCTTCATTATTGTATGCCTTAATAAAAAAATTGAATTTCTCTAAATATAATTTGTTTAGTCCAACCTTGTTAATGAATTTAAAACCATAGACATTAAGATTAGATCCATTTTCTAATAGCACTATTTTAATGTAACTATCACTAATTTCAAAGGTAATATGCAATGGGAATTCCCCAATAATATATGGTGGAGGGATATCTTCTTCATAGAAGGTAATAGTTGTGTGATTAATGACCATAGTTCTCACTACATGGATTAAATTTTATGAACTTAGGTTTTGAGAAACTACTTGCTCATTCAAAAGTTTGAAGAGTGTTTCTCTATGAATGGTATAAGTCTTCAGTAACTTGAGTAAGGATATTTTTTTTAGGTATATCTTCAATTTTTTGCTAAATATTAAAAATTCATTTTCCTTTCTCATGATTTCCTTTCTCATGATTTTTCAAAACCAAAGTAGTTTTTTAGGAGAATGGTCAAGTTTAAACTATGTATTTGGAGGGTTAGAAAATGAATTTGACATCTGAGTGTTATATTATTGTCTTGTAACTATGTGGATCATTCCAAATATATTTTGGTAAGGTGGTGAAACATTTTTGATATTATATTTTGTTTGTAACCTTTTGCTCATGGTTCAATATAGGGTTTTGGATAATACCTAAATCTTGGTTGGAGGAAGTGAAAGGTTGAGTCATTAAAGGTGACTCATCCTTGGTCAATAAGGTCTTGAATAAGGCCCCTAAGACATTTTAATTTGTTACTCAAGTGTCCATTAAAGTGGTGATAAGCACATTTTTCAACAATAATAACTCTAGGATCCTTTTCCATTTCTATATTTAAAGGTTTTACAAGTGGTAGTTTGATCATTTTCGCTTCTAAAAGTTGTATTAAAATGATCAAAGGAGGTATATCTAATGTAGTGTATTTTCTTCTAGGTATCTCTTGTTTATTCAAAACAAGTTTTTTTATGGCTACCTCCATTATTGTTATTAGACCTAGATTCAATGACTCCATCACCTATGACATGTTTGTTCTTGTATTCTCCTTTTTATTAGAATATTTTTGTTGTTCCTTTTATAATTTTAACTATCCTTTTCTAATAAGAGTATACTCTACTTGTTTGGAAAATTGAATGGTATGTTCTAAGGATGTTACTACATTTATTTTGATATGATGGGAGAGGTGTTGATTGAAGTTTTCCTTGAAAACACTATCTTTTGGAGGAGGCTTGTATTCTAGTTTTTCTACCAATGACTTCATTATTTTCAAGAAATCTGAGAGACCTTCTCCCTTTACCTATTTTAGTTAGTATAATTTAATGAGGGTGGCAGTATCTTCTATGTCTATGGAAAATTATTGAAAAAAATACCTAAATCCCTAAAGCTCTTAAGAGAATGATGAGCCAATTGGAGATCCTAACAGACTCTGGGGAAATATTTTTACCAATAAGAGTTTTTCATATGCTATTGTAGCATAAGCGAGCATGAAAAGTTATAAATTATTCACAAGATCACCCAAATAATCATATTTAGGAATTTTGTGAACTTCAAAATGGTGGGGGAAAGATTAGTTAGATATGAGTAGATATAAATATTGGTTAAACATATCATTGAATGCACAAATCTATTTTGAGAACCCTTGAAATGAGGATACTTGTTGGGTTAGTTGTTGGACTTGTGATATAAGAGAATGAATTTTAGGTGAATGTTGACTTGTTAAATTCAAGAGATTTTTTGAATATGGAAAAATATTTGGAATGTTTACCAAAGCATTTTATTGCATAGGTTGAAATTAAAAAGTGTTTAAGGAAGTATTGAATGGGTTAGTCATATGAATAAAAATAATATATAAATAATGTTTCATGATGGATTTGTAAAAGGGTTTTGATCATATGATGAAATAAGATCATCATTAGATAATGAATATGTTAGAATACTCTTCTTGAGGCATATACAAGGATGATATCTTCATAGACTCATAAATCATCAAGGTAGATATGAGAAGATAAGCTTTGATTTTGAAGTTTTTAAATGATATTAGATAGAGATAGGTTTATTTCTATGACACATTTCTAATCATCAAAGAGATCATTATTACCTAGAAACTGTTGACACTTTTTGTCACATTATACAAGGGGTAGAAGAATAGCAAAATTTTTGTATGATATTAATTATTACCTTTTAAAATGTATGTAAGTTATAGCAATTTTGGTTTTCCTAGCCATTCCCCTTGTACACCAAAGAAGATAGAAAGAGCTTCGTAGCTAGGATAGCTTCACTGAGGGGAGGAAGAATAAAATGAAAAGAACTTCGGGCCCGAGGCATTTCAAAAGGTTACTTCGGGTGGAAAATCAGCGAAGCAGTTTCGTCGAAGGAAAACACGAGGAAAGCGCCAAGAAAATCTTCGCACCCGAAGCATTTCCAAAACTACTTCGGGTGGGAACCTAGCGAAGAGATATTCAAATGACAACTCCGCCCAAAGAAGGAAGGCCCAAAAATCAAATTCCAAAGTCGCTAAGGTAGAAGAACTACTTCGGACCCGAAGCATTTCCAAAGGCTACTTCGGCCCAAAAACTTGCGAAGCAGATCTCGAACCAAACATTGAAAATGCTTCGCCAGAAAGTCACCGAAATACCCACCTCGGGCCCCTCCGCCTACGAACCATTTCTGCTTCGGCCGCAAGCCTCCCGAACCATAGTTTCAAAGAAAGATCATGACGAAGCATTTCCTTGAGGCATAGGCGAAGTAATTCAACCAACGAAGTAGTAGAGCATGAAGGGCCCCACCAAAAGAGATCTACTTCGGCACTCAAACCTCCCGAAGTTGTGCCGTGAAGCTCAACTATCCGAAGTACCAAACCCAGAGGAAGGATCTGCTTCGGCCCAAACCCACCGTGAAGCAGAATTGCAAGAAGAGATCCAGCGAAGCGCTTCCAAGGCACGCACTTCAAGCCGGGTACTTTCTCGAGGTGGTCAGTTGCTTCATAAATGCATTTTTCCTTGCCCGACAAGTTCGTCGATCATTTTGGGCAATTGGACCTGAAGTACCAGTACAAGAAGGAGAACCCGTCAAGCATGGTGGCTACTCGAGTATTGCACCCAAAAACTAAGGACAATTCAAGCGGCCCATTGAATGCCTATTTCCTCGATGGACCCGGTTGCAGTTGCTATTTTTAGTAGCCGATTTGAGAGATCAGTCGCAGCAACCATGAGGAGCCGACTTCTCGAAGCTCGAGGATGCACTTCATCGATTTTGTGATAATGACTCAGAGGGTCGGGTCCTCTATAAAAACCCAAGTATTGTAATGGAAAAATGGGGGGAACTATCTGCTAGAAATCTATTGTAACTTGATGTCCTACGATTAATACTAAGAGACTTTGAGCTTAATTCTTCTCTTTTATGCTGCCTTCTGTGCTTGATTCTTCTATCTCTCCTCGTTTGTATGTTGGATGTTGAACTCTACGTCCGGTGTGCGATCGGGGACAGTGTCCTGAAACTCGTTCGAAAGGATACATAGGAGTAGAAAAGTGTCGTATTGACTTTCTTTTATGCTGCCTACCTTGCTTGATTCTTCTATCTCTCCTCGTTTGTAGACTGAGATGCTGAACTCTACGTCCGGTGTGCGATCGAGGACAGTGTCCTGAAACTCGTTCGGGAGGATACATAGGAAGGTTGATACTACGTTTCTTTCATTTTACTCTTGGTGTTCCTTGCTGCTATTCAAGTTGTCTATTAGCGATCGTGCTTCCTATTCTCTCCCACCTCAAATCATCAATCTCTCTCCCTTAACCCTTTTTTATTTATTTCTCTAACCCTAACTCCTTTTATCTCTTTCCTGCACTCTTGTCTTCAAACACCCAAGTAGTTTAGCATAGGAGCCGACCTTTCTCCGGAGATTGGCATGAGGGGCATCTCTTCCCTTCGGCCTTTCAATGTTGGTCCAGGTCTAGGGTGCATACTCATACATTTATCCAAAATCCTTACCTAGGCGGATTTGATGACCAATAATTTTTGGCACGCCCGATGGGACCGACTGTATCTGTCTTAGAAA
Source organism: Wollemia nobilis (assembly GCA_028583015.1). Lineage (NCBI taxonomy): Eukaryota > Viridiplantae > Streptophyta > Pinopsida > Araucariales > Araucariaceae > Wollemia > Wollemia nobilis. The sequence goes on along the minus strand of JAQPPZ010017079.1, from coordinate 4,306,925 downwards.
GATCCATAACCAGTCAAGGTCCCATATTTTAAATCGCAAACCCGTCTTCACCGGGGCCAATAGTTCTAACTAAGTTCCCGGTGTGACCCGGTCAGTCTCACCTGATTAGTGGTAGTGAGGATCGATGCCCTCATTACCAAAAGACTTATTAGCATCTGGCGACTCTGTTTACCCAAAAATCTCTAAGTCGTAAAGACCGGTACCTAAACCTGTGCCTTCATGGCAAAAGTCCCCATGTTTTAAGGAAGTCCGAGTTGGTGAATCTCTGGCTTGCCTCCATCTGGCAAAATCACCTGGCGACTCTAACTGAGTTGAAGATCCAGATTTCTTGATCGTAGGCACCTTTTTAAGCTGAAAGAAGACATCCCGGAGGAATCAAGGTTCGGTGAGCAGCCTTGACCTCACAAGCGGAGAAAGAATGTTCACTTGGAGACTCCGACCTAGTGGCGAGGACCGTGATCTCTGCAGGCCACTGCTATAATGGAGAGGGTATGTTATCCCAACTGGGATGTTTATAACCCTCTGAATCTTCAAAGTTACCATGAAATTCCCAAAGGCATCTTGAAAAACATGCCAAAATACGATGGCACTAAGGGAATGGCCCTAGAGCACCTTGAATATCTTGTTGATTTAGGGCCCATCTATGACATATTCCATGAAGATGTCATGATCAGACTCTTGGTCCTGTCTCTGGAAGGAAGGGCACTGCAGTGGTACAGACTGCTCGGGCGTAAAAGCATCTGCTCATGGGATGACTTAGCGGGAGCACTACTCGAAGCATTTGATGGCTCTCAGGACCCCTTCCAACTATCAAGCATGCCTCATCAGGAGGTGGGCCGAGGAGAAGAACAGACTCAAGTGGCAGAACCTGAGAACAAAGAGGGCACATTTTTGCACCCTTTTTGTATCCCAGTGGATGGCACACAGGTATTCAACCAGAGCCCATTAAGCATGCCTCATCAAGAGGCTGAACCTGAAGAGATCCTAGAAGATTACTCCTTGTCGGAGGAGCCCTGTTACCACATCGAGAGGATGGAAGAACCTGTACCCAGCCCATAGTTAATGGATTCATTTGAATTCTGGTATTGGTTCCAGCCATCACCACAACCGGTACCCATAAAAGACCCCCATGCGATGAACTTCTTCGCCACATCATTCATCACCAGTATGGGTACTGGCAGGAGTGATAACCTATTGTGTTGCTCCCTGTTTGCAGCATGGACAACTTCGGGAAGAAGTGATCCGAACCTCAAAAATCAACTAAAGTTCAATCGGATCTGGTCTGGACATTGCAGGTTTGTCGGATAATCACCCGAAGTTGAATTTATGGTGACGGCATGCCGATTATGCCGCAAAAAATTTGTGTAAATACTATAAATAGTTCGGCTGGTAAATAAGGTGTTGCTCAAAGACTCAGGTCGAGTTTTACTTTGGCAGCTCAAAAAAAAAAAGAGAAGCTCGGGGACTGGGCGTACGAAGTAGCTGATAGAAAATAGCTCGTAGCAAATTTTGTTGGCCGAGCAAGACTCAGACCGAGGTACGAAGGGTGCTTCGCCAAGAAGAGTCCAAGCGAAATAGTTTTTGAAGGAGGACTAGCGAACCACCTTCTATGAAGAGAACTACTTCGGGCCCGAAGCGTAGAAAACCGGCTCGCACCAAAGGTTCGCTATGAAGCATTTCAACCCTGACCTCGACTTCACCAACCCAATGACGAAAAAGGTAGGGGCATTTAAAATATGCCTAGGGGAACGTGTCGACAGTCACCTTCAAAAGCGTCCAAAGCGGGCGAGTTAAATGAAAAGGTGGTGGGTACGTCCTCTAGTGATTCGGTTAGGGGAAAAGTTCATGCTCGGGTACAAAGTGGCAGAGGGTCACGCTTCCAAAGCAAGCCGCAATCATCATAACACACAGCCCTGTGTACCACTCCACCATGCGGTGAATTAGATGAAGTGACGCGAAGTTAATTATGGCAAGTGCCATAAATACTAGTGGTTGCCTTCTAAGGCTATATAATGTAGACTCCAGTAGTGGAGAAGCTACTTGCTCAACGATTCATGCAGACTTCACCGCCCTAGGCATCAACCATGGGAAAGAAGAACTCCAAGGAAAAGGGAAAGGAACCAGAAGTGGTGGCCCCCGAACAGCCAAAGGCAAAAGGCCATGACAAAGGGCCGAAGAAAGTTGATTTTAGCCGTCGCCCTGAGAAACAAGTCATGGGAGAAAAAGAGGATTCTGGGGATGAGCAACCTGAAGAACCGCCAATTGATGCGTGGGATAGGATCAGAGACACCAAGCTATCGAGGAGCATAGCTGAACTCAGGAGCACCATCGAGTTCATGAAAAGCAGGCTCTCGACAGACAACAAAAGAGCTGCCGCTTACTACTCCCAGATATACCTGGTATCTGACGCCCCCCACACATCACTGCCCTGAGCTGATTGATGCCATCACGCGGAACTATCAGCCCGCCTCCAGGCAAGTGGTAGACGCCTCCGGCCACAAGCTGTTCTCCATTCTGAAGGAAGATGTCCAGGCAGCCTTTGCGCCACAGCAGGGCCCTCCTAAGGGGTACACAGTTCGCAACGTTATTCTTAGCGAACAAATGGAGAGGTTCACGTCCTCCAACTACATGATCAATTTCTTGCGGCAGAGCCTCAAAAGTGGGCTCCCTTCGGGAAAATTGCCCCAAATGCCCCTACCCTTGGAGGCCTTCAAAAATGCCGACATCTTCTCCATCATTGCATGGGTGGCGGGCCTATCTACCGACGCTTCGGTGCACCCGTGGCAGGTGTCTTTGGCTGAGTGTATTTCCAGAGGGGAATTTTATGCCCCTGATGCTTCGAGGCCGAGCACCAACCCAGTATTTTTTGATTGGGCAGAATGGGTGGCCAGGACCCTACATACGTGGCTCACCAGCATGAAGAATGCTGGGACAAATAAGTACTTCTCGCCCTGTTCTCTTCTTGTTTGGTTATTTTTCTTTCATGTACATAAAAGTTTCCCTTATGTTGCTATTACGACAAGCGGCGAGGATGGAAATCCTCTGCTTGTATACCAGTGGACCCCTCTCCTATTGAAGACGGAGTCCTATTATTCTTTTAACCAACAATTTTTGGGACCCGCAATGCACATGCTAACAGGGTCTTCCCCTCGGGTTCCCCTCCTCCTAAGGGACAAGGTGGTACAAGAGAAGAGGGGAGAAATTTTTTAGCTGACACAGGGGCTCGTAATTCGCATATTCGGCTTCGTAGGGAAGCCTTTCCTACTGCCAGTCTATCCCTCCGAATACCAGTTCGCATTGGAGGTCGCTCGGCAAAACGATGCAACAAACGCCATTTATGGCCATGGACGAAAATGGGCTCACACCTATGATTTCCCTTTCAAAATGGGAGTTATCGAGGTATTTGCCCTCAACCAAAATGTTTTCTTGGAGGAGAAACTCGCCAATTTTGGTCTAGTCCAACTTCCTCAGCAATGGCTCTATGACCCCTTGGGGGTAATGAGGGACCATCTTCGATTCAAGAACTTCCACGCTTGCCCCTATCCAAAAATTGTGGAGCAAAGGAACAATCCTAATGGGAAGGATCTGGAGTGGCACTTGGAGAAAATGGAAACGCTACCTCCCTGGCATGAGTTCTACCCGATGGAGGTCGCATATGACCCAGTTCGGCACCCTCTCCCGAGCCCCAACTCCACCTTCTGGAAGAAGGCAAAAGATGATTTGAGGGAGGCAGTGAAAGATTGGGACGTGGCCCAGCTAAGAGAGTGGTGGATAATGAGGGTCCATCATCGAAAGATGAATTCTTATGGTCTTTTGTCATCTGACAAGGACTTCATGGTGGTCTATGAGGCCAATGCCGGGACATGGAAGCCCCTGTCCTTCGTCGACCTCATTCCTCCAGCTATCCCAGGTTTGGGCGAAAGCCCAAGAAGAGAAAATAAGACTTCGAGGCCGAAGAAGGAGAAGAAGGCCAAAGCCACACCACGTAAATCACCTCAGGTACCTGTGGGAGGCCAAGACACGAGTTTCAAAGAGTCAGAACAACCGCTGGTGAGAACAAAAAGAAAGAGGCCAGAACAAGGCCCAGTGCCCCCGAACTATCCGAAGCGACCCCGTACAGGTTTTCAGAGTGCCTCCACTGGACGACCTACACCAGGTCCGTCCGAAACAAACGTTGAAGGCGTAGCGCCACCAAGCGCCGAAACCGTCCCGGATATCAATGTCATCAATGTGGAGGAACTCCTCCAATCCGAAGGGGACGCTGAGGCAGAAACCATGGAGGTTGAAAATGTCGAGGCAGAGAAAGAACAGGAGACGGCTGCACTTGAAGTCACTACAGCCGCTTTGCCAGGAGGGCACTCAGGTACGCATTCTCCACCCTTTACTCAGGACTCACCCATGTCCACTGCGGCCACGGCCGAAGGTTCCCATCAGTCTCCCCTGCAGGGCCACTCATCCCCTCATGCGTCACCCGTGGCTAGTCCAAGTCCATCCCACAATCCCGGCAGGGACAAGTCCATCGATCCTACTTCACCTACTCATGCTGCCATTCCCTTGGTCGTTAGTAGAGGCGGGGATGCTACTTCGACGTCGAGTCCCACTTCTCACGATGTGGCCCCCATCGCTGAAATGCCCACCACACCCACCGTCGAACCTTCTGCGAGGCATCCCCCATCCATTCCCTATATTTGTTCACTCCTTCGGCTGGAGATCCAGCCTTATTCGAGTCAGAGATGTCCTTGATCAAGGAACGCCCCCTTGCCGAGAAGCTGCTCCGAGCCCGACAAAATACCGACAAAATACTGAAGGAGGCGAGGAAAAGAAGAGGGCACGCGATGGCTCAGGTTGAAAAATGCGCCGTGTTTGATCTGGAAGCCAGGAAGATGCACAAAATCAAGAAGGTCCCTAAGGTACAGAAGCCTCTGGATGAAATGACTCCAGCAGACTATGATTACCAGGAAACACCTAAGGACCTGGTGCATCTGAATGTGGATAACGAATCGGCATCCATGCATGTCCGAATCGAGACCTTTAGAGCGCATGCTACCATTGCTAACCAGCGCAGGTTGGAGGCAGAAACCGCCAATGTCAAACTAGAGGAAGATCTAGCAAGGGTTCGCTCCAAGTTGGCAGAAGCCGAGGAGCAGTGCAAAACAATGGAAAAGGAAGCGCGTGCTCTAAAGCAGCAAATTCTACAGCTCCAGTGTACAGAGGAGAATCAAGCGCAGAGACGGGCCAAAAATGATTTAAAGGCCAAAGAGCTTGAAGGCAAAGTCACGCAAATGCAAGCTCAGTTGTACGAGAAGGAAGACCTATCGAGGTTCGACAAGAGCAGGATTAAGGAGATTCGTGCGCATCTGCTTAAGAATTTTAGGTCTCGGTGTTCCAGCGCCCTTTCCATATTGACCTACGTCACCGAGGCCCAGCGTGCTATTGCCGAGGGAGGGCCGGTTATTGATGAAGTCACGCAGAAAGCCAGGAGCCGGCTCAAGTTGGCCTTTGACGTCCAGAATGCTAGATATCAGGACCTGCAGGTCACTGCAATGACCCGGACAGCTAGGGACTGGTCCACGGCCCAGGCCACGGTTCGCGCCTTCTTCTCCAAGGTGCGAAAGGCTCAGAAAGCTAGAAGCCTCCAGGACATTTTTGACAATGAGCAATGCGCCTCAATGAATTATTTTTAGGACCTTTCTTCCTTGGGTTTCTCGAGTTTCATAGACGATGACGGAAATCTTCTGACTAAAGACGAGCTCAAACCAGTCTGGCTTCAGTTCGAGAGCGATGTCTCCAAAATAGATGGGTGGGCGGAGCCGATCTCAGAGGGGCAGATAACCGACTTCATCTTGAGACACTGCAAGATGGTAGCATGCCTAAACGATCTATTCATCAGGGCCAAACATGCTGACATCGGGAAAATTGATCGGTTTCGCATTCTAGTAAAGGCATTGCAAGATCAGGAGCCTTTTCAGAAGGGTGCCTGGGCTCATGTCCGACGAACGATGAAACGTATCCGGGATCGCCTTGAACCATCGCCGTAGCAAGAGGCCACGCCAGAGGAAGCCGCGCAGGAAGAAGAGGAAGAGGAATCAGAAGGAAGAGCAGAGGCGGAGGAAGGGCAAACCGTAGAAGCACCCCAGGAGACAGAAAAAGGAGAAGGGTCTGAGGGGGATCAGTGACTCAGCAGCCCAATGGATCAGGGCTAAAGGGTTCTTTTGCCGAGGCGAGCTCGTCACCCCGCGAGCCGCCAAGAATGTTGACACTTTTTGTCACATTATACAAGGGGTAGAAGAATAGCAAAAATTTTGTATGATATTAATTATTACCTTTTAAAATGTATGTAAGTTATAGCAATTTTGGTTTTCCTAGCCATTCCCCTTGTACACCAAAGAAGATAGAAAGAGCTTCGCAGCTAGGATAGCTTCACTGAGGGGAGGAAGAATAAAATGAAAAGAACTTCGGGCCCGAGGCATTTCAAAAGGTTACTTCGGGTGGAAAATCAGCGAAGCAGTTTTGCCGAAGAAAAACACGAGGAAAGCGCCAAGAAAATCTTCGCACCCGAAGCATTTCCAAAACTACTTCGGGTGGGAACCTAGCGAAGAGATATTCAAATGACAACTCCGCCCGAAGAAGGAAGGCCCAAAAATCAAATTCCAAAGTCGCTAAGGCAGAAGAACTACTTCGGACCCGAAGCATTTCCAAAGGCTACTTCGGCCCAAAAACTTGCGAAGCAGATCTCGAAGCAAACATTGAAAATGCTTCGCCAAAAAGTCATCGAAATACCCACCTCGGGCCCCTCCGCCTGCGAACCATTTCTGCTTCGGCCGCAAGCCTCCCGAACCATAGTTTCAAAGAAAGATCACGGCGAAGCATTTCCTTGAGGCATAGGCGAAGTAATTCAACCAACAAAGTAGTAGAGCATGAAGGGCCCCACCAAAAGAGATCTACTTCGGCACTCAAACCTCCCGAAGTTGTGCCGCGAAGCTCAACTATCCGAAGTACCAAACCCAGAGGAAGGATCCGCTTCGGCCCAAACCCACCGCGAAGCAGAATTGCAAGAAGAGATCCAGCGAAGCGCTTCCAAGGCACGCACTTCAAGCCGGGTACTTTCTCGAGGTGGTCAGTTGCTTCATAAATGCATTTTTCCTTGCCCGACAAGTTCGTCGATCATTTTGGGCAATTGGACCTGAAGTACCAGTCCAAGAAGGAGAACCCGTCAAGCACGGTGGCTACTCGAGTATTGCACCCAAAAACTAAGGACAGTTCAGGCGGCCCATTGAATGCCTATTTCCCCGATGGACCCGGTTGCAGTTGCTATTTTTAGTAGCCGATTTGAGAGATCAGTCGCAGCAACCATGAGGAGCCGACTTCTCGAAGCTCGAGGATGCACTTCACCGATTTTGTGATAATGACTCAGAGGGTCGGGTCCTCTATAAAAACCCAAGTATTGTAATGGAAAAATGGGGGGAACTATCTGCTAGAAAGCTGCTGTAACTTGATGTCCTGCGATTAATACTAAGAGACTTTGAGCTCAATTCTTCTCTTTTATGCTGCCTTCTGTGCTTGATTCTTCTATCTCTCCTCGTTTGTATGTTGGATGCTGAACTCTGCGTCCGGTGTGCGATCGGGGACAGTGTCCTGAAACTCGTTCGAAAGGATACATAGGAGTAGAAAAGTGTCGTATTGACTTTCTTTTATGCTGCCTGCCTTGCTTGATTCTTCTATCTCTCCTCGTTTGTAAACTGAGATGCTGAACTCTACGTCCGGTGTGCGATCGGGGACAGTGTCCTGAAACTCGTTCGGGAGGATACATAGGAAGGTTGATACTACGTTTCTTTCATTTTACTCTTGGTGTTCCTTGCTGCTATTCAAGTTGTCTAGTTAGCGATCGTGCTTCCTGTTCTCTCCCACCTCAAATCATCAATCTCTCTTCCCTTACCCCTTTTTTATTTATTTCTCTAACCCTAACTCCTTTTATCTCTTTCCTGCACTCTTGTCTTCAAACACCCAAGTAGTTTAGCATAGGAGCCGGCCTTTCTCCGGAGATTGGCACGAGGGGCATCTCTTCCCTTCGGCCTTTCAATGTTGGTCCAGGTCTAGGGCGCATACATTCATACATTTACCCAAAATCCTTACCTAGGCGGATCTGATGACCAACAGAAACCTTGCTTGGTGAGTCTACAATGCTTCATAAATTTTCCAAATTAAAGTCACCATGTAACTACTCTACTTGACAAACAAATTTTAGTGCTTGATATATGGAAGTTTCCTTTACTATAAGGCTATTAGTAGTTATGATAATCATATTACCTTTATTTAATAAAAATATAATATTCTATGATAATTTTAGTATTTATTATAGATGCTTACACCAAGGTAGGGTGTATGATCTTACTATCCAAAAATTTTGGGTATAGAAGATACTTTCCATGTACTGGATAATACTTCCATTCATACTCTGGATATAAGGATAAACTTGATTGAAAAGTCTTGGAGGAAATAAAAAGATATAAGGTCTTGTGTCATGAATTAGGATTTTTGATATACCCTAATATCGAGGAAGGATGTTTAATAGAATTATCCCATATTTTTTAGTGTGTAGGTATGCTAGACACATTTTAGACATTGAATAATCCTACCATTAATCCTCCTTAGGTATAAGGATGGATAAAATTATAAAATCTTTGATGATGATAAAAGGTGATTTTATGGTTTTTGACTTAGCTTGAGGTGTATAAAAAGAAAATGGCTTAGTTGATTTACAAGTTATAATTTGAGGAAAAAGTGTGCTTGATGAGACTTGATTTGTCTCATGTCTATCTAATAGACTAAGTGGGATGGATTAATATTATATTTCCATTGAAAAGCATGTATGCAATCTAATAATTTTGTAATTCATTAGATCTATAAGACTAACTCTATCGAGTGGTCTAATAGATAGACTAGTGTATGTATGATAATTATTTAATAGATCTAGAGCAAGACCTAATATTGTAGATTTGTAAGCAATTGTAGACTCATAAATAATTGAATCTATGAACTTGGCCTTAATTATAGTCTATGCAACAAGGAAGTATTTATGAAAGGAGAAAGAGCTTACTAGCTTGGTAGTTGAGATTTCTAATAAACCCATATACTGAGGAAGGATGTTTAACATAATCATCTACATTGTTGTGTGCATAAGTATGTTAAGAACTTTCCAAGTGTTGAATAATTGTTTCATACACCATTATTTGGTATATGGATGGATCAAATTTTAAATATCAATAAAGGACTTTGATTTTAGTTTTCCAATAGATCCATGTACCAAGGAAGAATGTCTGATAGGGTTATCCCACATTGTTGGTTGTGTAAGGGCATTAGGCACTAACCAAGTGTTGAATAACCCTACCACTTATCTTTATTTGGTATAAGGATGAATAAAATTGTTATGATATATGTGATATATTTTGGTATTTATTTTATTTGTCTTGGTTATATTAAAAATAGTCAAAATATGTGCCCCATTGTCATCTAGTGATAGACACGTATTTGTTTATAAAAATGCCAACTAGTGGATGTCAACATGAACACCTTCCAAGTGTTTGTAAAATAATAAATAAGTTTTATGAAAATGATGTTACTTATAGATCCCTATACCAAAGGAAAATTGTTTGACATAATAATCCAATGTCGTTGGATGCTTAAGGATTTTAAGGACGTGCAAATCATTGAATAATTCTACCATATATTTTTCTTAGGTATATAGATAAATCAGATTGTATATGATATTTTTGGCAAATTATGAAGGTAGGGAAATGTGATGTTTGTCCCTACTATCTTATAAATAGCTAGGATATGTTCCACATTTTAGTCTAGTATTTGGCCCATATATAAATATTTACATAGCTTCTAAGTAGTAGAGGAAAATGTGGTCACCTCTCAATTATTTGCAAGATAACAAGGAAGATGACAAAGTAGGATATTTGAAGTGGAAGAAAAATTTTCAAGAAGGAATTTTTTAGCTAAGATTTCCCTTTTGAATGTTGTGTATAGATTTACTTTATAGTATCAAGATCATCATAGAGTACAAGCAAGTTATGGGAAGTGAATAAGATGAAAAATGTGTTTGGGATGAGAAAATGATGATCAATGCCCTTAATAGGAATACAGAGTCTTTATAGAGATTCACTACCTTAGATACCTAGCTAAATGCAATGCAATATCCTAACTAGGATCATCACGAGTCTCGATAAATATCTCAAATCTATATGCAATAGGCATCCAATCAATAAGCATACAAACATAAGAAAATAAATTTAGTCATTCTATAGGCAGTTAATGCAGACATGTACATGTTCAAGTAAGGAATGCAAAATTAGATGTAGTATCTTTTAAGATGCATTATGTGCATAGGTTCTTTTAATTTATGTCCATCTAAAGTGGCTAGGTGATAAGTGCCTAAACCATATTTAGAAGTTATTATGAATGGCCCTAACTAGTTAGGTTTAAATTTACCTTTTAATTCATTTTGGGCATTAGTATTTTTCATTTTCCTTGTGGACTAGATCCCCAATATCAAATGTGAAAGATCAATTTTTTTTATTCTAGACTCGATTGATACTTTGATGATATACTTAGAGGTGTTATAATGCGTGTATCCTCTTTTTTTTCAGGGTGTTCTAGTTGTTTTAAATTGTCATGACCCTTCCTTGGAAAGTTTTTTCCATATGATGGAATTGTGAATTTTTATGTTATTTTGAAGATAGACTAAATGATACTATGTTGATTAATTACAATGAATCATTGGTTTATCTCATAATATGAAACTATTGATATTTTGTAAGAGTTTTTATGGTTGTAGGAGTCGGTATCCTTCATATAGAGTGGAAAATGGATTCACCTATAAGGATGAAAAAGAAGAAAATATGGATGAATATCCATAATGGTCTTAATCATGGTTTAATATTAATTACAATTTCAAGTAATTAATTATGATTAGATTTAATTTAGTGATTTGATTATTTATCCTATTTATGTAAAATAGGAAATTGAGGTGGAGATTGGGTGACTAAGACCCCTTCCAAACCAAGGGAGGAGAAATAGCATCTTCCCCATGGAATAAAATAATAGTTTACCAAATTGACCCCTCCTCCAAATGAATGGAGGAGGATTGGCATATTTGCTAATGGGAATTTAATATTGATTAAATTAAGGCATCTTACTATTTCAATAGTAGTCCTTTTAAATTTAGCAAAGGGGCCAAAATTAGGTAATGACTAATGTATTTGGACACCCTCCAAATTAAGGGAGGAGGATTGACATATTTGCTAATGGAAATTTAAAATTGATTAAATTAAGGCATCTTACTATTTCAATAGTAGCCCTTTTAAATTTAGCAAAGAGGCCAAATTAGGATTGACTAGTAGATTTGGACACCTCCAAATGGAAGGAGGAGAATGAAGGGCTTAAAGTGATATTTTTATAATAATAAAGTATGAGCTACTTGATGGCTTGTAAATGGAGAAAAAAAATTTATAAACAGGAGGCTTAGGTTTAGATGTAAGTTAGGACCAAGAGATAGGAAGTAGGATGAGGAGGCAAGCACATGGAGGAATCTATGTGGTTGTGAGGAAAGAGAATTATATTGGAGCTACCTATTCTCTTGCTACATATTGACTTAATCTTATTAATTACCCTATTTGGTTAAAATTAAATTAAATAAAGCTCTCTATGTTTTATTAGTAATAGCCTATTTTGTTGGATTAAATTAAACCTTTAGTGACTTGTTAAACAAGAGAAATTTATACCTTTATTTCACTCAATATTGAGGCTTTCTAAATCATTGTAAAATGGTTTGTGTATGCTTAATTGCCTTGGAGAAAAAGAGTGTATCCATCTTGTCATCCATAGATGGTCTTTGCTCATAGCGGGCATGATTAGATTACTTTCTAAATCATTGTGTTTTAATTTAGAGCTTCTTGTCAATACAATATTCTGTCGATTTTTAATTTAGACCCTTATTTTAATAATTTTAGAAGGTACTTTATGTTGTCTTCAACCAGTGAAGTTTTTCTTGCATATTTTTTTATTTTAAAACCAATTTTAATAAATTTGTATTAAGTTGCCAATACTTCTAGTGGATGGAATATTAGCTTCTGTAAGACTACTTGGTTTGGTGGTATTTACATCATGTTAGAGTTTCTTAAAATATATTGAATCCTTCACCCTTAGATACGTCAAACAAAGCATATTTGCTCTTATTAGTGAGCTATTTTCATCATATTATAACAATCGTTTTATTTACTTTCTTTGGTGATAGCTTAGAAGGATTGTTTAAGGAGATATGGATCGTAGGTTTTGATATAAATTTAGACTACAAATATTACTTGAATCATCGATTCCACCTAACACATGGAATCAATCCTACAAAATATTCTTATTCGATAGTCTAGAGTGGGCATTAAGATCACAGGATCTTATTTTATTTATCCCACATTATTTGTAGGAAGGTATCAATGTGGCTTAAGAAAAGGAAGGCCTCCATTCTTAGTCGATCATCTATGGTGGTCAAAGTGCCTCACATGCTAGGCCAAGAATACTAGTGGAAGGTATTGTTTGACACATAGAGGTTATTAGTTGGATGATATTTGATGTGACATGTGGTATATTCATGTAGTTTTGATATACGTGCAATTTGAGGCTCTATCAGTTTAAATACTTATAGTGTGATGATTACACAATGACACTGAGAGGGGGGGTGAATCAGTGTAGCTATTAATTTTTATATCTACAACATTTAATATGAAATAAAGAGAACTTGACAACTGAAAAACAACTTGAACAAGAGAGCACACCACAACACTCAATATACCGAGGTTCACCAATTTGGCTACTCCTCAAAAATGACCGCTTGGACTCCAATCCAAATTCAGCCTTTGCAAAATCAATTTTACAAACACTTTACCAAAGACCAACCGGAAGGAGCACCAACCCCCGTAATTTTCTCATGCAATGGATGGAGCACCAACTCCTAGTACCAAGCACCAACTTGGACTGCAATTTCGATAAATTTAGAATGACATAAAAATGTCTTCACTTTATGCACGACCCTGATCGGTCCGCAATTAACCCAACTCGCACACTCTCACGGCTCGCTTATTTTTCTCTTGATTCTTTTCTAACTCTCCTTTTACAACAATTTCTCTCTAACAGCAACAACATCTTCTCTGTACGATTATTCTTTTATAACCTTTCAATCCCGCATGCAATCGAATCACATACTCTGACTGTTCGAATCCATGCAATACGGCTGTTCGGTTCCATGCACTTCGACTGTTCGAAACCCTGCAATACGTCTTTTGAAACCATGCAATACGGCAATTTTGTTTCATGCACTTCGACTGTTCAATTTCTTCGAATACGGCTTTTCGAATGCTTTTTCGAAACTCCATATGTGATTCTTCGAAAGCTTTTCGATTCTTCATGTTCGGCTTTTCTGTATGCTTCAAATACGTCTGTTAGAATGCCTGCAAATACGACCTTTCGAATGCTTTTATTATCCTTCATATTCGGCTTTTCGAATGCGTTTCAATTATGCATGTTTGGTTGTTGCATTGCATGTCCAACACCTTTCAACGTTTAACTGTCTGCTTTTTAGTTACTTTTTACGTAACTGGCTGCATGATTTTCCTGTCAGCTTTTTCGACACGTGTCACCTTGCATGCTCCCGCGGGTTTTACCTGCCAGACTGTTACCTGTCGCGATATCGCGACACTTTTAACTTATGCTGACGTCACCCTGAAGGTTGTCGCGAAATCGCGACCATTTTGGCCTTGAAAGCTTTTCCCCCGCTCATGTCGCGATATCGCGACACTTAGAACTTTTGCTGACGTCATCCTTAAGCATGTCGCGAAATCGCGACCGTTTTGGCTCTTGGAAGCTTTCCCTGCATCTTGTCGCGATATCGCGACACTTTGAACTTTTGCTGACGTCATCCTCAATGCTGTCGCGAAATCGCGACGCTTCCGGCTTCCAGCAGCTTTCCTTTCATCCTGTCGCGAAATCGCGACACTTTTCAACTTTGCTGACGTCATCATCAATGCTGTCGTGAAATCGCGACGCTTCCGGCTTCCAGCAGCTTTCCTTTCATCCTGTCGCGAAATCGCGACACTTTTCAACTTTGCTGACGTCATCATCCTGCTTGTCGCGAAATCGTGACACTTTCGCTTCCGTACAACTCTTCTTTGCCAACCGAAAAAGGAACATGTCACGAAATCGTGACACTTTGCTCTTCCGTACAACTCTCCTTGCCAACTCCAGAAAATGGAACATGTCACGAAATCGCGACGCTTTCGGCTCTTGCTGACGTCATCATCCTTCTTGTCGCGAAATCGTGACGCTTTCGGCTCTTGCTGACGTCATCAATCTTCTTGTCACGAAATCACGACGCTTCTGGCTTTCGTACGCTCTTTGCTCCATGCAGTAGCGAAATCGCTACAACTTTGTGCCTTGTGCTTTTACCTTGCCTCTTTTTATGAAATTTTGACTTGTAATATCATTGCTGCATCTTTCAGTTCTACACTTTTGACTAGTAGCGAAATCGCTACACCTTAGTTTCCCTTTGTTTCAACATGTAGCGCCATCGCTACACCTTAGTTTCTCTTTGTTTCAACATGTAGCGAAATCGCTACACCTTAGTTCCATGTATTTTCATCATGCAACAATATCGCTACACCTTTGTTTCCATTCATTTCAACATGTAGCGATATCGCTACACCTTTGTTTCCTTCTCTGCCAGCATGTCACGAAATCATGACAGTTTAGCTTTCACTTTCTCTCTCCTCGCCATGTCGTGATATCGCGACAGATTTTTCTCCATCTTCTCTCTCTCGACATGTCGCGAAATCGCGACAATTTGGCGTGCATTTTCTCTCTCCTACTTTTTGTCGCGAAATCGCGACACATTTTCTCTCTCCTCAATGAAAACTCGACATGTCGCGAAATCGCGACATTTTCGGCCGCGCCTTCTCTCTCCTCGACCATGTCGCGAAATCGCGACAGAAAACATGTCGCGATATCGCGACAGTTTTCTTCCTTGTCTCTTTTTGCCAGTTTTTGAATCTGGGTCACCTCTCGTTTTCCTTGAAACTTTCCGCACTTGATCCGATCGACCTCCGAATCGCATCAATCGCATCAATCGACCGTGTTGACAACAATGACAATACTTTTGCAATTCTTTTGCTGCACCTTGCTCAACAATCTCCCCCTTTGGAATTGTTGGCAACACACCGCAACCTTGCTTAATTTCTTCTCCCCCTTTGCCAATAATACCAAAGGGTTGGCTGTAGACTCCCCCTGAGTCTATGCACAACATTCTCAAACTTAAAAAGTTTGAATGCTCCCCCTGAGAATGTGTTTCCCATAGCTAGTCAGTGCTTGGGTGGTGTGACTACTCCCAACTTCTTTCGAAGGTATTCAAATACTTCCTTTGGCAAAGGTTTTGTGAATATATCAGCTACTTGCTCTATAGTTGGAACAAAATCCAATTTAACCTCTCCTTCTGCAACTTTATCCTTCAAGAAATGATATCGGATTGCAATATGTTTGGTTCTTGAATGCATTACTGGATTCTTGGATATGTTGATAGCACTAGTGTTATCACATTTAATTGAAATTGGTTCATTGAAATGAATACCAAGATCTTTCAACGTTTGTCTCATCCATAATATCTGAGTACAACATGTTGTTGCTGCAATGTATTTCGCCTCTGCAGTGGATAGAGATACTCGATTCTTGTTTCTTGTTGTGCCATGCTACCAGCTCTGATACCAAGATAAAATGCTCCTCCACTTGTGCTCTTTCTTCATCAATACATCCCCGCCCAATCTGCATCATAATATGCAATCAAAGTGAAATCTTTACCTTTTGGGTACCACAACCCATAATCCATAGTGCCCTTGAGATATCTGAAAATCCTCTTTACAATTGTTACATGAGTTTCTTTGGGACTGGCCTGAAATCTTGCAACCATACATACTGCTTGTAATATATCTCGGTCTAGTGGTCGTTAAATACAATGAGCTTCCAATCATAGACCCGTACATTGTTTGATCTACATCCGGGGATTTATCATCCTTGCTCAACTTGCGACTCGTTGTCATGGGAGTGCCTGACCGGTTCATCGTCTTCCATTGTGAACTTTTTCAGCATTTCTTTTACATATTTAACTTGAGAAATAAAAATGCCTTTTTCATTTTGATTGACCTGCAATCCTAAGAAATAAGAAAGTTCACCAATCATTGACATATCAAATTCTTTTTTCATTTTAATTGATATGTCTTTGCAGTATTCATCCATGCTGCCGCCAAATATTATGTCATCTACATAAACAACAAGAACAATAAGATGACCCTTCTCTGTTTTGACATATAAGTTGCTATCCACCAAACCTTTCTTAAACCCTTGTTTAATTAGATAATTATCCAGCCTTGCATACCATGCTCTGGGTGCCTGTTTTAATCCATATAAAGCTTTCTTTAACCTGCAAACAAAATCTGGATTTTCACCAAGTTGGAAGCCATCGGGTTGTTCAATGTAAACCTCTTCTTCCAGTTTTCCATTCAAAAATGCTGATTTTACATCCATTTGATATACTTTGAAGTTTTTATGAACCTGCTAATGCCGTAAACATTCTGATTGCCTCTAGTCTGGCTACCGGTGCAAAAGTTTCTTCAAAATCAATGCCTTCAACCTGAGCATAGCCTTTACATACCAATCTTGCCTTATTTCTGACAACCTCCCCATCTTCATTCAATTTATTTCTAAAAACCCATTTAGTACCAATTATGTTTTTATTTGTTGGTCTAGGTACTAATTCCCCGGTATTGTTTTTCTCTATCTGATCTAGTTCTTCATTGATTGCCTTCATCCAACTTTCATCAGTGCTTGCTTCAGCAACATTTTTAGGTTCAATACTAGATAACAGAGAATAGTTCCTCACTGTTGTTCTTCTTGTTTGAATACCATCTGTGGGATCCCCAATAATCTGTTCACTTGGATGATTTTTCTGCCAGTTGCCTGTTTTAAATTTCCTGTTTTCTTCTTCTTCAGATTCAGTTTTTACACTATCTGGATCAATTTTCCGATTCTTCTCTGTTTCTTTTTCATCATCACCTTCAATGACTTCTTCATACATAGGGTAGTTTTCTTGATAAGTAGTTTCTTGTTCTCTACCTTCATCAACTTTTACATCAGCACTTTCAACAATTTTCTTCAACTTCTTGTTGTAACATGTGTATGCCTTGCTTTTTGTTGAGTAACCGAGAAAGATACCTTCATCAACTCTATCTTCAAATTTACCGAGGTTATCTTCAATCCGTTTTATGTAGCACTTGCCGCCAAATACTTTGAAATGTCTTGCTCGTTGCCTTTCTCGCCAAACCACAACTCATAAGCCGTTTTGCTTTCATGTGGTCTCAGGATGCACCTGTTTTGAATGTAAACCGCAGTATGAACCGCCTCTTTCCAAAATCGTCGACTATTTTGTTTTCTCACGACATTGTCCTTGCCATTTCCTCGCACTCGTTCTATTCTTCCTTTCTACAACACCATTCTCGCTCGAGGTGTCCTAGCTGCCGAAAACTGTCTTCTTATCCCATGTTTTTGACGAGTATTCCCGCAAATTCTTCGAGAGATAAACTCTCCTCCCCCGTCCGATCTTAGGCATTTAATTCTTTTTCCCGATTGATTCTCAACAAGATTTTTGAAGGTTTTAAACATCTCAAAGGCTTCCTGACTTGAGTTTCAAAAATAGTACCCATGTCATTCTTGAGTAGTCATCTATACACAACATAAAATATTTGTGTCCATTTATGCTTTCAGTTCTCATGGGTCCACATAGATCAGTGTGAATTAGTTCTAATGGCTTGCTAGTGAAGTATTCTTTTGCTTTGAAAGTGGCTCTGGTTTGTTTTCCCTTTTGGCATGACTCACAGATGCTATTTACAGGTTTGCCAATGTTTGGTATATCTCTAACTGCTCTCTTTGAACTGATTTTTTCCGATTGTCAAAACTAATATGCCCAAGCCTCTTGTGCCATAGCCGCTTTTCATCTTCCCGTCCCATCAAGCATGTTCCTTCGTAGCCTTCGAAAGTGTATACTGATTTCCCGAAGTTCTCACTCCGGTGGCTATTAACTTTCCATTTTTTGTCTTTCTTACTTCACAACCCTCCTTCTTGAAGATTACATCATGACCTCCGTCACATATTTGACTTACACTTAGCAAGTTATGCTTGAGGCCAATTACAAACAAGACTTCTTTTGATTTTATATTGCCATCACCGATCTTGACTGATCCCTTTCCAACAATCTTTGCTCCATCATTATTTCCAAATTTCACGGAACCACCTTCATAATTCTCGTAAATTCTCAAACTTTTGCTTGTCACCTCGTCATGTGACCGGAACAACCACCGTCAAGTATCCAAGGTGCTGATTTGTTCTCGAGCTTTAAAAGCAGTCCGGACAATCAAAGATTCCTTTTCTTTCCATTCTGGTTTGATAGCAGATTTTGCTACTTGTTTTGCCTTTGTCCTTTCATTAGCATGTGCCTCGTTTTTCAAGAAATTTCTGGTTTTGTTTCAACCCACTTGGCCGAGATTTTCTACCCCGATAATTATTTGATGCAAAAGTGCTTCTAGCTTTCTAGCAATATGTCCAAAATTATGACAATTATAACATTCAACCGCATAATTCATTAAAGGAGAAAAAACATTTCTCTGGTAAAATTCCTTTGAGATACATTATGCCTGCAATCTGAAATCTTATGGCCATAAGCATTGCATTTAAAACAATAACCAGAAAATGCATGATTAAACCTGGGTGCCGGTCTTTGCCACTTTGAAGTAGGAGCCATGACTCTTCTCCTCTTCGGATGTGTGACTTTTGTGAATCCATCTTTGTCAGTATTCTTATTGAATCTGGCATTATTGTTTTCTTTTGCATGATTTTGTTTTTCTGGTTCAACCCTGATCTTTTCTTCTTTCTTTATGGGTTCTATATTCAAGTTCTTTGAATCCTTTGAAGATTCTCCTTCATCAAAGCCTAAACCAAATTTGATGCCCGAAGGCCTTTGGTTATTTAACATTTTATCCAGATTTTACAAGACTTTCTTCAAACTTATGAAAACAGTTCAATTTTCTATTCATCTCTTCTAACCGCATCCTTAACTTAACAATGTCTTCCTCTAGCTTGTCGCATTCAACCTGTCTTTACGAGTTAATTGTTCATCAAGAACTTCGGACATTTTCTTGAATTCCTCCGTCTCGTATTTTCAAATTGTTTATTATGTCTGTGGCATTCTCTAATTTCTTTGAAAAAAATTTATTCTTCTTCCTTTCTGCACTCAACTCTTCAAGTGAAGCAACCAATTCTCCTTCCAAATACACTTCAACTTCATCCTTGGAATTTTCATCACCTTCCCGATTTTCCTCTCGTTCTTTCTTCTTCAAGTGCCATGAACAGAGCTTCACCTCCTTCTTCTTCGACTCCTCATCCGTGCTTTCTTCGAATCTGCCGACATTCTTGGTTATGAAGCTTTTCTTCTTGAAGTTGTTCTTTCTGAAATTTTGTTTCTTCTTCCAACTCACCTTTTTCTTGGTGTGAACCTTCACCATTTTTGGTTCTCTCCCCGCATTGGACATTTGGCTGCAAAATGACCGACTCCTCCACAATTGAAGCATTTAAAAGGTAGCTTCCCTCTATATTTTCCTTTTCCTTTTGTGAGTTTTCGAACAAAATTGGCTTCTGTTTCATCCAATGTTCCTTCATCCTCAGATTCATGTTCAGCTTTTACATTCTTGTGTGCTTTAAAAGTCGCTTCTCTGTCTGTAGACTTGGTTTGTCCTATTCTCATTTCATATGTTGTCGAGGAACCATGCAACTCATCCATGCTTGAAGTTGTTTAGATCTTTTGCCTCTTCTATTGCGGAGACTTTGGAGTTAAATCTTTTGTGAAGTGTTTCGAGAACCTTTTTCACAACAACTCGCATCATCAATTTCTTCACCAAGTCCTCTCGATTGCATTAATAATTCCGTTGACTCTCAAGGATATAAATTTCTATGTTTTCATCTTCCTTCATTTGCAGTGCTTCGAACTCGTGCTCGATGAGTTTGCGCCTTTGCTTCCTTAATCTTACCGTCTCCTTCATGGATGCTCTTCGCTTTATCCCACATGTCCTTTGCTGATTTACAACTCATGACTCTTATCGCTTCACCGTCAACAAGCCCACACATTATGGCATTCTTAGCTTTGGAGTTGTTTTCAAATTTCTTTTTCTCAGCAGATATCCGTTGGAGGGGTAGTGGGTGCCGTGTATCCACTATCTACGGAATCCCAAATATCGTATCCCAATGCACTCGGATATGTTTGCATTCCGAGTTTCCGAAGGTGTAATTTGTTCCATCAAATAAGGGAGCTTTGTTGGATGAAAATCCTTCACCACTTGCCATTGTTTCTTCCAAGATCTCCTTAGCTGATTAAGCTTGTACAAGGAACCTTGCTCTGATACCAATTGATGATTACACAATGACACTAAGAGGGGGGGTGAATCAGTGTAGCTATTAATTTTTATATCTACAGAATTTAATATGAAATAAAGAGAACTTGACAACTGAAAAACAACTTGAACAAGAGAGCACACCACAACACTCAATATACCGAGGTTCACCAATTTGGCTACTCCTCAAAAATGACCGCTTGGACTCCAATCCAAATTCAGCCTTTGCAAAATCAATTTTACAAACACTTTACCAAAGACCAACCGGAAGGAGCACCAACCCCTGTAATTTTTGTCTGCAACAGATGGAGCACCAACTCCTAGTACCAAGCACCAACTTGGACTGCAATTCTGATAAATTTAGAATGACATAAAAATGTCTTCACTTTATGCACGACCCTGACTGGTCTGCAATTAACCCAACTCTGCACACTCTCA
Organism: Wollemia nobilis; assembly: GCA_028583015.1. Taxonomy (NCBI): domain Eukaryota; kingdom Viridiplantae; phylum Streptophyta; class Pinopsida; order Araucariales; family Araucariaceae; genus Wollemia; species Wollemia nobilis. Next base: position 4,285,953 of record JAQPPZ010017079.1, on the reverse strand, counting down.
CGGCTCGCTTATTTTTCTCTTGATTCTTTTCTAACTCTCCTTTTACAACAATTTCTCTCTAACAATGAGCAACATCTTCTCTGTACGATTATTCTTTTATAACCTTTCAATTCTGCATGCAATCGAATCACATACTCTGACTGTTCGAATCCATGCAATACGGCTGTTCGGTTCCATGCACTTCGACTGTTCGAAACCCTGCAATACGTCTTTTGAAACCATGCAATACGACAATTTTGTTTCATGCACTTCGACTGTTCAATTTCTTCGAATACGGCTTTTCGAATGCTTTTTCGAAATTCCATATGTGATTCTTCGAAAGCTTTTCGATTCTTCATGTTCGACTTTTCTGTATGCTTCAAATACGTCTGTTAGAATGCCTACAAATACGACCTTTCGAATGCTTTTATTATCCTTCATATTCGGCTTTTCGAATGCATTTCAATTATGCATGTTTGGCTGTTGCATTGCATGTCCAACACCTGTCAACGTTTAACTGTCTGTTGACTTCAGTTACTTTTTACGTAACTGGCTGCATGATTTTCCTGTCGCTTTTTCTGACACGTGTCACCTTGCATGCTCCTACGGGTTTTACTCGCGGACTATTACCTATCGCGATATCGCGACACTTTTAACTTATGCTGACGTCACCTTGAAGGTTGTCACGAAATCGTGACCATTTTGGCCTTGAAAGCTTTTCCCCCGCTCATGTCGCGATATCGCGACACTTAGAACTTTTGCTGACGTCATCCTTAAGCATGTCACGAAATCACGACCGTTTTGGCTCTTGGAAGCTTTCCCTGCATCTTGTCGCGATATCGCGACACTTTTAACTTTTGCTGACGTCATCCTCAATGCTGTCGCGAAATCGCGACGCTTCGGCTTCCAGCATCTTTCCTTTCATCCTGTCACGAAATCGCGACACTTTTCAACTTTGCTGACGTCATCATCAATGCTGTCGCGAAATCATGACGCTTCCGGCTTCTAGCAGCTTTCCTTTCATCCTGTCGTGAAATCGTGACACTTTTCAACTTTGTTGACGTCATCATCAATGCTGTCACGAAATCGTGACACTTTCGGCTTCCGTACACTCTTCTTTGCCAGTAGCAGCGAAAAAGGAACATGTCACGAAATCGCGACACTTTGCTCTTCCGTACAACTCTCCTTGCCAACTCCAGCGAAAATGGAAGAAATCACGACGCTTTCGGCTCTTGCTGACGTCATCATCCTTCTTGTCATGAAATTCGACGCTTTCGGCTCTTGCTGACGTCATCAATCTTCTTGTCACGAAATCGCGACGCTTCTGGCTTCCGTACGCTCTTTGCTCCATGCAGTAGCGAAATCGCTACAACTTTGTGCCTTGTGCTTTTACCTTGCCTCTTTTCATGAAATTTTGACTTGTAATATCATTGCTGCATCTTTCAGTTCTACACTTTTGACTAGTAGCGAAATCGCTACACCTTAGTTTCCCTTTGTTTCAACATGTAGCGCCATCGCTACACCTTAGTTTCTCTTTGTTTCAACATGTAGCGAAATCGCTACACCTTAGTTCCATGTATTTTCATCATGCAACGATATCGCTACACCTTTGTTTCCATTCATTTCAACATGTAGCGATATCGCTACACCTTTGTTTCCTTCTCTCAGCATGTCGCGAAATCGTGACAGTTTAGCTTTCACTTTCTCTCTCCTCTGCATGTCGCAAATCATGACATTTTGCTCGCATCTTCTCTCTCCTCGACATGTCGCGAAATCGCGACAATTTGGCGTGCATTTTCTCTCTCCTACTTTTTGTCACGAAATCGCGACACATTTTCTCTCTCCTCAACGAAAACTCGACATGTCACGAAATCGCGACATTTTCGGCTGCGCCTTCTCTCTCCTCGACCATGTCGCGAAATCACGACAGAAAACATGTCGCGATATCGCGATAGTTTTCTTCCTTGTCTCTTTTTGCCGCTTTCGAATCTGGGTCACCTCTTTTTCCTTGAAACTTTCTCGCACTTGATCTGATCGACCTCTCGAACCGCATCAATCCGCATCAATCTGACTGTGTTGACAACAATGACAATACTTTTGCAATTCTTTTGCTGCACCTTGCTCAACATAGTGTAAACCAAATTAATATTTATCCTACATTCTTCATGGGATGGTGCTTTAGCATCTTATTATATGGAAGTATCCATATATTGTTTGACTACATTAGGGTGGTCAAGTTCCTCTCCATGTCTACGCAAGGTGATTAAGTCCTAGGATGCATGGCAATGGGTTACATAGACTTTGAATTGCTTGTTGGAAGAGGCTTTAGGAGGTTGATTGGTTGGAAACCAATTGGATAGATTGACCTTCTAAATAAATCCTTATTTTGGAGAAAAAAACATTAAACCCTTTTTCAAGTAATTAGAGATTAAAATGACTAATCTCTTCTTTTGAAATAAATCGAGATTAAATTGATTAATCTCCCTCTTTTAGACTAAAACTAAATTGAGATTAAACTTATTAATATCCTTCTTTTGGAATAAATAGAGATTAAATGGAATAATATCTTCTTTTGAATAATTTGAGATTAAATGGATTAATCTCCCTTTTTTGGAATAATTAGATATTAAATAGACTAATCTCTTCTTTTGTAATAATTTGAGATTAAATGGATTGATCTCCCTTATTAGATTTGCTATGAGATTATGTGGATGTTGGCAATTTTGGGTACCTTGAGTACATTGCCTTTGCTCAAGTATAGTTGTTGTCATTGATGTCAAAGGAGCTCTTGGTAGTTGTTGTCTTTGATGTCAAGGAGTTCTTGAAGCAATTTGATTTGTTGTCCAAGCATGTGTTTTGATGAAGGTTTCAGGTATGATCAGTAAGTTTCTATGTAGCCCAGTTGCAAAAAGATCAAGAAAAAGACAAGTAAGAAGAAGTATGCAGGCGGCTGGCAAAACTATCACGATTTCGTGACATGTTTTAGGAGAGAGAAAGCGTTGGCAAAACTGTCATGATTTCGCGACATGCTGGAAGGTAGAGGCAAAGCTGGCAAAACTGTCACGATTTCGCGACATGTTTGAGGAGAGAGAAAGTTTAGGCAAAACTGTCACGATTTCGCGACAAGTTGAGTTGGCAGTGTTGAGTTGCAAGAAGTGTCACGATTTCGTGACAGGTTTCAAAGAAGTTGTACGGATGCAGAAAGTGTCACGATTTCATGACAGGTTGAGTTGGCAGCTTGCAGTTGGTGAAAGCGTCACGATTTCGTGACATGTTCTGTTTCTGAGCAGTTGGCAAAAAGAGCTTAAGGCAGTGAAAGCGTCACGATTTCATGACATGTTCCAGTTTTGCGAGCAGTTGGCAGAAAAGAGCTTAAGGCAGTGAAAGCGTCACGATTTCGTGACATGTTCCGATTTCGGAGCGTTGGTAAAAAGAGCTTAAGGTAGTGAAAGCGTCATGATTTCGTGACATGTTCCATTTTCTCTAGTGCAAACCGAGAAAAGGTTGAAGAAGCAAGAAGTGTCACGATTTCGTGACAAAGTTGCAGATGACGTCAGCAAGAGGCAAAGGTGTCACGATTTCATGATAGAAGTTGAGAAGAAGGCTTTGGAGTCTAAAGCGTCATGATTTCGTGACAGAGTTGCTGATGACGTCAGCAAAAGCAGATGTGTCACGATTTCATGACAAGAGTAGAGAGGAAGGTCATGAAGACTAAAGTGTCATGATTTCGTGACAGAAGACATGATGATGTCAGCAAAGTCAGGTAGTGTCACGATTTCGTGACAACAGTTCAAAGAAGGCGCACGACAGGCAGTAGTGTCACGATTTCGTGACAGCAAGTAATACAAGGTGTACGATAGGCAAAGGCGTAGCGATATCGTGACATGTTGAAGTTTCATGCTAGAAAAGCTACAGAACAGCAGAGGCGGTTGAAGCCAACGGAGTTAACCTTGAGTCGATGAAGTGTAAGGTTGTGCAGTCGATGATTGTTTTAAGGATATACAGCCGACTAAGATCAAGAATTTAATCATGAATTATTGCTATAAAAGGAGGACTATTTTTGAGTTTCATGTATCGAATGTGAGTGTCGAGTTTGCGCAAGTGAAGTCTACTATGTGCAAAGAGCAGTCGTATCGAATCGATCGAAGTGTGCGTTCGAAGTGCGACTTTCGTAGAAGCAGAGTGTAGGAAGAAGTTCGATCGAGGAGAAGCAGACTATGCGAAGAGGGTGCTATTGTGGTTGCACATAGGCGCATAAGTTGTTGTGCGATCGAGTGCTGCAGTATTTACACAGACTGTGTAAAGAAAGCAGAGTATGCGAAGACTGTGCCACGGTGGATGCGCAAAGGAGCAGAAGCTGTTGGTATTGTGACTTTCAGAGACAGTGCACAGAAGTGAGGAGTTCGATAGCCGAAGTGCTGCTGCATTTTGCGAAGATTGCACTACTGTGTTTGCGTAGAAGTTGAGAAGACTGTGCTGTTGTAGTTGCACAGATAGTGAAAAGTTGTTTTCAACCAAGTGCAAAAAAGAACAGAGGAAGAGGACAATTGTGCCAGACCGAAGGACTATGTTTGGTGCAGATAAGAGGACCAGCTTTGCAGTGACGAGTTGAGGACAGAGATCTCCGACCAGAGCAGGGAAGACAGGTGTCTTCTGTGGATAGAGTTCCACTTGCTAAGGGCAAAGGAGATAGAGGTCTTCTAGAGGATCACCAGCAAAGCAGAATTAGGGGAAGGTATCTCCTTTGAGCCGAGGCTCATAAACATTGTAATCGGGAAGGATTCCCAGAGGACTTTGATATAACTTTTAGAGGAAAGTTTTTATCCGTGGAGTAGCCCACCTTGGGTGAACCACGTTAAAATGGGTCTTCTATGTGTGATGCTTTCTGTCTTGTTTAATATTATGTTGATGCCACTGCTATCTAAAATTAAAATTATTAAATGGTTAAGTCTTATACTGTTCACCCCCCCTCTCGGTATAAGTTCATGTTCTTCAATTGGTATCAGAGTCGGTCTCTCCAGAAAAAGCCTAACAGCTTGGAGAAGGATCTAACAGAGGAACATATAAATTCAGAAAAGGTTGAATTCGATCTCAAGAGTGAATTCTTCTTGGCCTTGAGAAAGCTTGAGAAACTCAGGGAAGAGAATTTTGTCCTCAAGCAGCATTGCCAGGAAAAAGAGATAGCAAGATCAGAATTGGCTCAAAGTGTTATAGATTTCAAAATTCTAGCTGAAGAAGGGAAGAAGATTGAACAAGTTCTAACAGAGGTTCTAAAAGGAAAGGTAGCTGATTGTGAGAAACTAGAAGGAGAGATTATGTCTCTTAGAGTGAAGTTAGAACAGTCAACTCTCAGACAGAATATTCCATGTGAAAAGAAGGATGGCATCACCATTCATGAAACAGGGTCTTCAAGCAAGAACAATCTTCACTCTGAAGAGCAATGGATTCCAATTGATCGCAAGAAGAACAAACTTCCAAGGCATCAAAACAGGTTACATAATACCTTCCATGGATATTGTTTTTCCTGTAAAAAATTTGGTCACATAGCTATGCATTGCAATAAATCTCTGAAGAGTCATAGTAAGGAAAATGTTAACTCATTTGCACCTCTTATGAATAAAAATATCATGTGTTACAAGTGCAAGAATTTTGGGCATATAGCAAGGATGTGCAGTTTGGATAAATTTAGTTTTGAGTTCTCAAAAAGGAGGAATGAGATAAAATCTAAGTCAATGATAGTTCAAACTGCTTTTCATGCTCAAGACAAAGTAGAAAAATGGTATCTTGATAGTGGTTGTTCAAAACATATGATTGGTGAAAAAGAAAAATTTTTGTCTTTAAAAGAAACAAACAGAGGAACAGTCAGTTTTGGAGATAACAGGTCCGCAAAGATCTGTGGTAAAGGGACTCTTAGTTTGGATGGGAAATCCAAAACAGAAAACGTGCTTTATGTAGAAGGGCTAAGACATAATCTGCTTAGTGTGAGTCAACTTTGTGATCAAGGGCACATAGTATCTTTCTTTTCAGATAGATGTGAGATAAGTAAAGAATTAAATGGAAAACTTATTGCTAGGGCTACAAGGACTCCAAACAATCTTTACATGTTGAGTGAGATAAAAAGAGAAAAATGCTTTCTAACTCAAGAAGATGAGAGTTGGTTGTGGCATAAAATATTGGGACATTTGAGTTTTGATAATCTGGTCGGTATTAGTAACAAGGAAGCGAGTTAGAGACTTGCCCAAAATAAAAAGGCCCCAAAACATCATTTGCGGTCCTTGTCAACATGGTAAACAGGACCAGGAACCAGTTTCAAATCGAAAGGGTATACATCTTCCAAACCCTTGGATCTTATTCATACTTATTTGTGTGGCCCCACCGGAACTCAGAGCATTCAGGGAGATAGCTATTTCATGTTGTTTATAGATGATTACTCAAGAATGACTTGGGTTACTTTTCTCAAAGAAAAATCTGAAGCTTTTGAAAAATTTAAAGTTTTTAAAGAAATGATTGAAAATGAGACTGACAAGAGAATCAAATGCTTAAGATCAGATAGAGGAGGAGAGTTCACTTCAAATGAATTTGTGGAATACTATGAACAACACGAAATCAAAAGAGAATATTCAGCAGCAAGAACTCCTCAACAAAATGGAGTAGTTGAAAGAAAAAACAGAACTGTTGAAAATATGGCTAGAGCAATGTTAGATGAGTCAAAACTTTCAGATGGTTTTTGGAGAGAAGCAATAAATACAGCAGTCCACATCATTACCAGGGCTCAACTCAGAGTCAATCATCATAAAACTCCCTATGAGCTGTGGAAAGGAAGACCAACTACAGTTAAACACTTCAAAGTGTTCGGGAGTAAGTGCTTCATCAGAAGGGAAGATCAAAATATGGGTAAGTTTGATCCTAGGTGTGATGAGGGAATTTTTCTTGGATATTCCAGCAAAATTAAGGCCTACAGATGCTTCAACAAAAGAACTCATACGGTTGTAGAGAGCATAAATGTAACGAGTAGATGAAAAGACGAGGGATAAGAGAACCAGTCAAGGAACTCGGTGATGGAATCTGTCAAGAAGAATTCGAGAGAAGTGTCGGATGAAGAAGAGGAAAGACAACAACTGCTTCCCAAAACTCCTTCACGGTATGTTCGGAAACATCATCCCAAAGACTTGATCATTGGTGATCCAAATAGCGAGGCAAACAAGAAGAAGAGTCATTCCTTCACATGAATCTGCGAATGTTTCATTGTTATCTCAGATTGAGCCAAAAAATTTTAGTGAAGCATGTACGAGATGATTTTTGGGTAAAAGCAATGGATGAAGAGCTAAATCAAATAGAGAAAAGTGAAACCTGGGATTTGGTTCCAAGACCTAAGAACAAGAATGTCATTGGCACAAAATGGGTATTCAGAAATAAACTTAATGAGGATGGAAAGATTGTCAGGAACAAAGCCGGGTTAGTCTGTAAAGGGTATGCTCAAGTCGAAGGTGTTGATTTCGAAGAGACGTTTGCGCCTGTTGCTCGTCTTGAAGCGATCAGAATGTTTTTGGCCCTGTCTAGTTTCAAATCTTTCAAAGTGTTTCAAATGGATGTAAAGTCTGCTTTTCTAAATGGGGTGTTGGATGAAGAAGTCTACATAGAACAGCCAGAAGGTGTGTCTCTCTCAGAACAGCCAGACTATGTGTGTAAACTGAAAAAGGCACTGTACGGGTTAAAGCAAGCACCCAGGGCTTGGTACTCAAGACTTGACGGGTATCTTTATGAACAAGGATTCAGGAAAGGCGTGGCAGATAGCAACTTGTACATTAAGAATAAAGGTGATGATATGATTATCATAGTTGTCTATGTCGATGACATTATTTTCGGGGGAAATAATACTCAGATGTGCAAAGTTTTTGCTAACACCATGCAAAAGGAATTCGAGATGTCTATGATTGGAGAGCTGTCATTCTTTTTAGGACTGCAGATTGCGCAATCAAAAAATGGTATATTTCTCTCTCAGGAAAAGTATATCAAAGAGATGTTAAAAAAATTTGGGATGATGGACAACAAACCCGTATGTACTCCAATGATTACAGGGTGCAATCTGAGTAAGGATGATGAATCTCCAACAGCAGATCAAAAATTGTACAGATCTATGATTGGTAGTTTACTATACAATACAGCTACCAGACCGGATATCATGCAGGCCGTTGGATTAGTAGCAAGATTTCAGGCAGCTCCAAAAGAATCTCATGTTATAGCAGTCAAGAGGATATTCAGATATTTGAAGGGCACTATGGATTTTGGGCTTTGGTATCCCAAAGGCGATGATTTCACCCTCACAGCCTATACAGATGCAGATTGGGCAGGCAGTATTGATGATAGAAAAAGCACTAGTGGTGGAGCATTCTTTCTGGGAAAGAGTCTGGTTTCTTGGTTGAGTAAGAAACAACCTTCGGTTTCCTTATCTATAGTCGTGGTTGGGTGCACTCGGGTTTTATGGATGAAAACAACCTTGGAGGATTTCAAAGTCAAGCATGAACAACCTATCCCTATTCTTTGTGATAATTCAAGTGCCATAAGTATTTCTAAAAATCCGGTAATGCACTCAAGGACGAAGCACATTTCTATCAAATATCATTTTCTAAGGGAGAAAGTGCAAGAGAAGCAGGTCAAGCTAGAATATGTACCCACTAAAGAGCAGATTGCAGATATCTTCACCAAACCCCTTCCAAGAGATACGTTTGAGTATCTAAGGGAGAAATTGGGAGTTGTACTCTCACCTCAAGATTAATCACCTCATCAGGAGGTGGGGGAGGGACCAAGCCAAGAGGCTCTTTCTTAGTCCCGAGCCCCAAAGGTGACCCTTTGCCATTGATGACAAAGGGGGAGAGATATGAGTAAGGGGGAGTGCTTCAAGTGAAGAGAAGAGCTTCAAGTCAGGGGGAGCAAAAACTTCAAATGCAGAATTCTTAGTTGATGGATCAGTTGGTTCGGTTTTGGCTCTTGAGATATGTTTTTAGTTAAGGGTTGCCATCAATGACAAAGGGGGAGATTGTTGGCAATTTTGGGTACCTTGAGTACATTGCCTTTGCTCAAGTATAGTTGTTGTCATTGATGTCAAAGGAGCTCTTGGTAGTTGTTGTCTTTGATGTCAAGGAGTTCTTGAAGCAATTTGATTTGTTGTCCAAGCATGTGTTTTGATGAAGGTTTCAGTATGATCAGTAAGTTTCTATGTAGCCCAGTTGCAAAAAGATCAAGAAAAAGACAAGTAAGAAGAAGTATGCAGGCAGTGGCAAAACTGTCATGATTTCGCGACATGCTGGAAGGCAGAGGCAAAGCTGGAAAAACTATCACGATTTCATGACATGTTTGAGGAGAGAGAAAGTTTAGGCAAAACTGTCATGATTTCGTGACAAGTTGAGTTGGCAGTGTTGAGTTGTAGGAAGTGTCACGATTTCGTGACAAGTTTCAATGAAGTTGTACGGATGCAAAAAGTGTCACGATTTCATGACAGGTTGAGTTGGCAGCTTGCAGTTGGTGAAAGCGTCACGATTTCATGACATGTTCCAGTTTCATGAGCAGTTGGCAGAAAAGAGCTTAAGGCAGCGAAAGCGTCATGATTTCGTGACATGTTCCAATTTCATGAGCAGTTGGTAGAAAAGAGCTTAAGGCAACGAAAGCGTCATGATTTCGTGACATGTTCCAGTTTCATGAGCAGTTGGTAGAAAAGAGCTTAAGGCAGTGAAAGCGTCACGATTTTGCGACATGTTCCATTTTCGCTAGTGCAAACCGAGAAAAGGTTGAAGAAGCAAGAAGTGTCACGATTTCACGACAAAGTTGCAGATGACGTCAGCAAGAGGCAAAGGTGTCACGATTTCATGACAGAAGCTGAGAAGAAGGCTTTGGAGTCTAAAGCATCATGATTTCATGACAGAGTTGCTGATGACATCAGCAAAAGCAGATGTGTCACGATTTCATGACAAGAGCAGAGAGGAAGGTCATGAAGACTACAGTGTCACGATTTCGTGACAGAAGACATGATGACGTCAGCAAAGTCAGGTAGTGTCACGATTTTATGACAACAGTTCAAAGAAGGTGCACGACAGGCAGTAGTGTCACGATTTTGTGACAACAAGTAATACAAGGTGTACGATAGGCAAAGGCGTAGCGATATCGTGACATGTTGAAGTTTCATGCTAGAAAAGCTATAGAACAGTAGAGGCGGTTGAAGCCGACAGAGTTAACCTTTGCCGATGAAGTGTAAGGTTGTGCGACCGACGATTGTTTTAGGGATATACGACCGACTAAGATCAAGAATTTAATCATGAATTATTGCTATAAAAGGAGGACTATTTTTGAGTTTCATGTATCGAATGTGAGTGTCGAGTTTGCGCAAGTGAAGTCTATTGTGCGCAAAGAGCAGTCGTATCGAATCGATCGAAGTGTGCGTTCGAAGTGCGACTTTCATAGAAGCAGAGTGTAGGAAGAAGTTCGATCGAGGAGAAGCAGACTATGCGAAGAGGGTGCTATTGTGGTTGCACATAGGTGCATAAGTTGTTGTGCGATCGAGTGCTACAGTATTTACATAGACTGTGTAAAGAAAGCAGAGTATGCGAAGACTGTGCCGTGGTGGATGCGCAAAGGAGCAGAAGTTGTTGGTATTGTGACTTTTGGAGATAGTGCATAGAAGTGAGGAGTTTGATAGCCGAAGTGCTGCTGCATTTTGCGAAGATTGCACTACTGTGTTTGCGTAGAATTTGAGAAGATTGTGCTGCTGTAGTTGCGTAGACAGTGAAAAGTTGTTTTCAACCAAGTGCAAAAAAGAACAGAGGAAGAGGACAATTGTGCCAGACCGAAGGACTGTGTTTGGTGCAGATAAGAGGACCAGCTTTGCAGTGACAGAGTTGAGGACGAGAGATCTCCAGCCAGAGCAGGGAAGACAGGTGTCTTCTATGGATAGAGTTCCACTTGCTAAGGGCAAAGGAGATAGAGGTCTTCTAGAGGATCACCAACAAAGCAGAATTAGGGGAAGGTATCTCCTTTGAGCCGAGGCTCATAAACATTGTAATCGGGAAGGATTCCCAGAGGACTTTGATATAACTTTTAGAGGAAAGTTTTTATCCGTGGAGTAGCCCACCTTGGGTGAACCACGTTAAAATGGGTCTTCTATGTGTGATGCTTTCTGTCTTGTTTAATATTATGTTGATGCCACTGCTATCTGAAATTAAAATTATTAAATGGTTAAGTCTTATACTGTTCACCCCCCCTCTCGGTATAAGTTCATGTTCTTCAGTGGATGATCTCTCTTGTGGTATTTTTAAATGCATCCTTAAAATTCAAATTTTGAGGGAAATTTTGATAGCATTATAGAACAATTTTGTGGAAGAATTGTAGAGGAACTATAGGATAATTTCATGGAGAAATTGTAGATGAACTATAGTACAATTTCATGGAAAAACTAAATATTATTTTGTGGAAAAAATATTATGCAATTTTGTAGAAAAATGTAGCATTTGTAAAATATTTTATGGAAAAATTGAATGCATCCATAGATCAAATTTTGGGAAATTTTTGATAGGATTTATAAAAAAAATCATGGCTAGATTGTAAAAATAATTTAGAAAAAATACTTTTATTATTGAATGGTTGTAGAAATTCAAGGATATAACTTTGGAAGTTCTAAAATGATGACAGAATTGTGGAATTTCTAAACTAATGATAGAATTGTGGAAGTTCTATGATGATGATATGAACGTGGAGTTCATTCTTGAATGGATTATAGTGTCCCTTCTTGAAACTTGTTTTATACAATATGATATGAACATGGAAGGTATTATAGAATACCTTATTGAATATTATTTTAAACAATATGTTATGAATGTGGAAATGATTATAGGGTCACTTCTTAATATGTATGTTATACTATATGATTGTTGAAAACATGATACCCCATTTGGTGAAAACTAGATGTTGTTGAATATATTTGGAAAGAATGGTATTTTTCTTTCGTAGCCTAAAGAATTATGGAAATTCTTATTTATCATTTTGGAAATTATGGTGTTTTATTTCATAAATAAAGAATTTTGCAAATTCTTATGTTATATATAGATGCTATTGGAAAATGGAATTGTGGAAATTCCTTAAATTGATTGTATTGGAGAAATTTATGATTATATAATGAAAGGATATTTTTGAGGCTAGGTTTTTACCTTTGGGTTTCCTAGGATAAATGTGGTGTTATCTTTAAATATTGCATATACTATTTTAGTTTATTGTATGATCCTTAATGAAATGTTATTAATTTGAATTATGCCTAGTCTTTTGCTAATATAGAATATGAATGAATTCATGTCTTATATTTATTTTGGAATGGTTTATATCCACCTTAGAATTCTCTAGTTATTGATATTTGTCCATTTCAATGGTTTAATCAAATACTAAAGTAAAATAATATAATATGCTTAGAGAGAGATGGTAAATTACATGTGGTTTATTTATTTTCATGTGAGGATACTTGGGAATATATCATAAAAACTAAAATACGATATTTTCAATACTTGAGGGGAGTTGTGGTAGTCAAAACTCAAGTCACCTTGTATTTTTTTATTCTTGGTGGCATAGCCTAGAGGGTTTCTAAAATTAGGTTAGTTTTGAAAAGGTCCTAAGTGGGAAATCTTGTACAAGATATACTACTATGGAGGTAAGGAGTAACATCACAATTTTGGTGTTGGCACCTTGAATAGGGAAGCTCGGGTGGTTAAGTTATTTATCATAGGGAGTGATAAATGCCTTAATTAGCTAGTTTAGAAATTAATAAGTAAGCACTAGATAGCTCACCGTGGAGGTGTAGGTATCTAGGCTTCTAGGAATTATACTTGGTTCCATAATTTGATACAATATGAGTCCATATACTTACCACTTGAGTGTCATCTATGGTGATTAGTCTCAATTGTGGTATGCCTATAAATGAAAAATAAACTTTAGATTACATCTAAAGGTACTTTGTTAGGTGTAGCCTAGGATATGTATTTTATACATCTATGTGAACTGTATCTAATGAACTTAATATATGTTGTTAAGGAAATAAAAATAATAATTAGTCTATTAATGGGTTTAGTTAATATTGGGGTTGTTACAGTTGGTATCAGAGCAGGGCTAACAAATGGAATCTAGTATAAATTCTAAGCTAGTAGAAAGATTTTGCTAATAGAACCAAAGGTTGGTTCAAGACTAATGGTTGCTCAATTTTTGTTTAAGGTTGTTTGAACCATTGATAACAACATTTTAGTTGTTAAAAATAAAGGTCGTAGGATTATAAGTTTCTATAGATGAGCTCTAAATTATAGGATTAGAATTTTCCTTGGAATGTGCTAAGGAATCAAGTAATTTTTTATTCAGTTCCTTGTTGAGTTCTTAAACTAAATTTTGGAAGACCTATAACTTCTATATTAATAGAATTCTAGAGAATTGATCCTAGGAAAGGTAGCTTTACTTTTATATGATACCTTACATGAAGCAAGAGTGACCATAATTATCAAGTGAATGTAATGTATAAGCCTACCTAGGAATGATATCTTGCATAGAACAAGAATAATAATAATTATTGTAGAATGAATGATTAAATGTAAAAAAATTGATATGACACCTTGTGGATAGGCAAGCATGACCTAGATCATTGTCAACGGAGTGATAATGATCAAAGTTGAAAATGGCACCCAAGGATAAAGAGTGTATATAAATTTATACTGGATGAATTGATGTATGAGATATAAAATAGGTTAAAATTTTGTTTGACATTTTGAGTCCCTAAGCTAAAACTTGTCATTGATGTCAAAAGGAATTATGTAAGTAAGCACTATGATTTTGCTCCACAAAGAGCTTCATGAGAAGCAAAGGTTTTAATCAAAGGTTCAAGAAGGGATGCATGGCATTTTGTTCCAAAAGGAGCTTCAAGGGAATCTTAGAAAAATATTTTTATGAAAACCAAGGAAGGAAAGGAAAGGTTTTATTTAAAACCATGGATGGCAAATTTGAAATGGGCTTTTCTTAAAACCTAATTTGGCTTTTCGTTTCATCGAAAAATGTGCCTCGATGATGGAGAAATTTAATTTTAAAGGTTTAGTTTAAATTTTAAATTTTAATTTTAAAATAAAATAAAAGAGTATCCCACCATGTCCGCTGAAGTCATATATTTTATCATGAAAAGGTTTGAATATTTAAAGGGGTTTATTTTATCAACCAAGGTGGACACAATTAATAATTTTTGCATTCGATTATCTCCTCCTTTGCAAATCGTTGATTCCCCCCTTTCGATTTCGTTTGTGCACTACACATGGAACAAGGGAGCAAGTTTCAAGGCATAGGTGGGGAGGACGAAAATATAAGTCTCAAAGGCTTAAAGCCTCCACGTGGTAGGCCTAGCCCACATGATTTTTGAAGAGTGCGCTAAGACACATGATGAGAAGGAACGTAGGGTCAAAACCACCCGAAGCCATTTTGCAAGGTATGCCATAATTTGATCATCGAAACTTTTGGGTGCATAAAATATTTTTAATTTTATAAGGTTGTGTTAAGCGTCGACTTCCATGAAGAGTATAGTGGATTTAATTTTTGCATATGGCTAAGGTTTGATATTTGATTAATGTTGGATATTGCTTAAGAAGGTTTTGTGATTATTTTTAAGTGCAAAAGTGTTGAAAGGAAGGAAATAAAATATTTGAGTTATTTTATGGTATAAGTGGTTTTTGGAGTGACAAGGTTATCCAATGTTTTGATTTATTTTATTTTATCGTACAAGTGGTTTTAGGAGTTATAAGGAAGTTGTGCATTAATTATTAAGAAGGTTTTCTAATTAAAAGCCTTGGTGAATATTATTGTGAAGTGGAGTAATGTTGATTATTTTGTGAACCTCTAACCCTTGTTGAGATTGGAAAAATAAAATGTGTTGAGTGTGGAAGATTTTGTGGATAACTCCTAAGACTTCAAAAAGGTATGGGCAATATTATTCATTGACTTATTTGGGTGATTGATTTCTGAAAATATCATTGGAGTGAAAAGGATTGATTGTTGTTTCCTTTTTTAGAGTGATTGGTTTAAATGTTTCAAGTTTTTCTGGATTGAGAGTTGTGATTAAACCTTGTTTTATAAGCATTGTTGTTGAAGCCAATTGGTGATGCAAAGAACTTGAACTTGAGTTAGAGAATAACATAAGTATCATTGTTATGTGAGATTTGTGGTTGAGCATTGTTGGAAACATTTTAGTTTAGTTGATACATGCTTGGACTAGGATTTGTGAGAAAGGGTTGTTCCTTGAGGTGTTTGGTTGAGTAGAGTTGATTGAGCCTAGTCAAGTGGATGCATGTGGTTGTTAAAGTTCCATGAAACAATCTATTCTATATTCTGAATTGAGTTGAGATTGATATTTGAGAATAGAACATATTAATTCTCTAACAATTCTCTTTATGCTTCTATGATATTGATTGAGTTGAGATTGAGATTTGAGAATAGAACATATTGAGTCTCTAACAATTTTGTTTATGCTTCTATGAGATTGATTTAGTTAAGATTGGGATTTGAGTATAGAATATATTGAGTCTCTAGCAATTCTATTTATTATTCTATGATATTGAATTGAGATATTGATTAAGAATTGAGTATAGAACATATTGAGTCTCTAACAATTCTCTTTATGATTTTATGAATTTGGACAAGTTATGTGTGAGCTTGTTAAGCATATTTGAGACAAGTCTTTGAGAAGGCTTGTGGACTGATATGAGTAAGCTTTTGTGGAAGCTTTCTATGCAAATTTTAGCAAGTCCTTGAGAGGACTTATTGAGCATATTTGGACAAGTTTTGAGTGAGCTTGTTGAGAAGATTTGGACAAGTTCTGAGTGAGCTTGTTGAGCAGATTTAGACATGTTTAGAGTGATCTTGTTGAGCAAATTTAGACAAGTTCTTAGTGAGCTTTTTGAGAATATTTGAGCAGGTTCTATGTGGATATATTGAGTAGATTTGAGCAGGTTCTATGTGGACCTATTAAGTAGATTTGATTAGGTTTTGTGTGGACATGTTGAGAATATTTGAGCAAGTTCTATGTGTACCTGTTAAGCATATTTTAGTAGGTTATGTGTGGATATATTGAGCAGAATTATATTAGACCGAATGTACTATGTTTAGTACAAGAGATTGAGAAAAATTGTACTAGACTGAATGTACTATGTTTAGTGCAAGAGATTGAGTAGAACTATGCTAGACCGACTGGACTATGTTTAGTACAGTATTGAGACAGGGTTTTGGAGGTGAGAGAGTATAGAGGATAAGGTCTTAGTGGATAGAGATCTAGCATCCAAGAAAATTGAATACAGATCTAAGTGAGGAGTCTTCAAGTGGAGAGAGATCCACCAGTTAGTGTAGTAGAGAGACAAAGTCTTCAAAAATATCACTAGCCAGAGCAGAAGGAGAAATAGTTCTCATGTGGAAGAGATCCACAAACTTGATATTAGGGGATAAACATCTCCTTTGGACAAAGATCCATAAATATTGTAATTGGGAAGGATTCCCAAGAGATTATTTGAGAAATATTTAGAAAAAATATTTTATTTATGGAGGTAACCCACATTGGGTGAACCGTGTTAAAATTGGTATCTCTATTATGTGTGATGATTTGTGCATTGCTTTGGTTATTTCTATTGATATTGCCATTGATTATATTGATTAATATTGTTTGGTAAAGAAAAGTAAAAAGTGGTCTTATACTATTCACCCCCCTCTTAGTATAATCTTGTGTTCTTTAATTGGTATCAGAGCCAGTTCTTTCAAAATAATTTTAAAAGATTAAAGGAAGATCCTATAAGAACACAAATGGCAAAGAAAGGCAAGAGTAGAAGCATGAGATACAAGAAGAAAATAACACCTATGGTCATGAAATAAAAGGAATACGAGTTTAATATTGTTGTTTTTAGAGGACAAATGGAAATAGATTCAAGATATGAATCAAGTAATGGAGAAATATCTATACTAATAAAGTTTTATACCAGATGTGGGAACACAGGTCACCCTGTAACTTATTATCTATAATAATGTTTTGTTTGTGGTCAACTCGGTCATGATGCAAGTTATTGCAATAGTTTTGATAGCAATGAAGATGAAGATGATTTTCTCATATTTGAAGTTCTAAATAATGAGTCAAAAAAAGGTAACAGGAATAGTCGAAGTAGGTATTAAGAAGAAACTCCACTTTGGACAATAGAAGAAATTGAAGAAGAGGAAGATTCAAAAAAATAAGAGGAGGAAGCCACTCTTAAGGAACTTGGTGAATTGAAAAGAGAGAATTTAGAATTTAAGGCTCAAATACAATAAGATGATAAATGTAAGACAAAGCTTCTACAAGATATGTTTTACTTGAGAGAGAAGGTTGAAAAAGCAAGAAGAGTTGAAGAAGGTATGATTAAACAATCAAAGGTAAAAGAGATAGAATGTGAAAGGCTTATGATTACTCTTGAAGAATTAAAAAGAGAGAACTCAGGATTAAGGGTTCAAGCTCAATAATATGAGGAAGCACAAGAAAGGTTTCTACATGAACTCACCAACTTCAAAATTATGGTTGAAGAAGCAAGAAGGATTGAAGAAGGTATGGCCCAAAAATTAAAGACAAAAGATATAGAGTGTGAAATATTAGAGCATAAGATAGTTTCACTAAGGATGGAAGTAAAAGGTTCCAAGAACAAGCTACACAAGTTTAAGTAATATTCAAATACTTTGGATAGGATTATTAATGCACAAAGGTCATAAGTCACCATGATAGGACTTAGTTCTAAATAAGAATTGGGGAAACAGGAAACAAAAAAAAGATATTCAAGCTCAAACACCAGAAAATATGAAGATTCAAAATAAGTAAGTAAAGGGGAGAGTGATACTTCTAAGGAGAAGTTAGACAATAGAAATTTCAACAAGGAAAGGAACAATGCACAAGTAAGGAACATATGGAACATGAAACATGTAGAAGATACTAAGAGACCAATGGGATCTAGGTAAGGTTTCTTCAATGGAAGATTTTTTACATGTCATAGGTTTGGGCACATGGCTTCACACTGTAGGACATATGAAAGAGAGGAATATGGGAAATAATAACTTTTCCATGGGTATTGCTACTCATGTAATGAGTTTGGTCACAAGGCAATGAATTGCAAGGTTTATGACAAAAGAGGATATGGCTTCACTAGGAGAAATCCTAAGACATTTGCACCTCCAAGGAAAAATAACATTAAGTGTTATAAGTGCAATAATGAAGGTTACATAGCAATATGGTGTAGAAAAAATATTCTAGAATCAATCATAAACAGAAGCAGGAATATGATCAGGAACAAGAATAAGGATGAGAACTGGAACAAGAACAAGAATATGAATGAGAATCAGAACAAGAATAGGAACAAGGATGAGAACAGGAACAAGAACAAGAACATGGATGAGAACCAGAATAGAAACAAGAATAGAAGTGATTACAGGAACAAGGATGATGACTTGGAAAGAAACAGACAGAGGATTCGAAAAACTCAAAAAAGAAGAGAGAAATATAAATGGAAATAATAGTGCTTTCGGGGAGTAGAAATACTCCTACCTTAGAATTAACCACCTCATGTGGAGGTGGGGGAGGGGCTAAGCTAAGAGGCTCATTCTTAGCCCCGAGCCCCAAATGTGACCCTTTGTCATTATGTCAAAGGATGAGAGATTTTATATGGGAAGAGATTTGATATTTGAGAGAACATTGATCCAGGGGGAGCAGAAAAGAAGGTTAGGGTTCAATAAAAGGATATGGGTTGCCATCAATGACAAAGGGGGAGATTGTTGAACATTTTGAGTCCCTAAGATAAAAGTTGTCATTGATGTCAAAAGTACCAATGTGAGTAAGCACTATGATTTTTCTCCATAAAGAGCTTCATGAGAATCAAAGGTTTTGATCAAACGTTCAAGAAGGGATGCATGGCATTTAGTTCCAAAAGGAGCTTCAAGGGAAGCTTAGAAATTTTTTTTTATGAAAACCAAGGAAGGTAAGGAAAGGTTTTATTTAAAACCATTGCTGGTATATTTGAAATGGGTTTTTCTTAAAACCTAATTTGTCTTTTCGTTTCATCGAAAAAGATGCCCCAGTGATGGAGAAATTTAATTTTAAAGGTTTAGTTTAAATTTTAATTTATTTAAAATTTTAATTTTAATTTTAAAATTAAATAAAAGATTTTTCCCGTCATGTCCGTCGATGTAATATATTTTATCATGCAAAGGTTTTAATATTTAAAGTGGTTGATTTTATCAACCAAGGTGGACACAATTAATAATTTTTGCATTCGATTATCCCCTCCTTTGCAAATCGTTGATTTCGCCCTTTCGATTTCGTTTGTGCATTGCACGTGGAACAAGGGAGCAAGTTTCAAGGCATAGGTGGAGAGAACGAAAACATAAGTCTCAAATGCTTAAAGCCTCCACATGGGAGGCCTAGCCCACATGGTGGGTGGAGAGTCTGCTAAGATGCACGACAAGGAGGAATGCGAGGTCGAAACCACCCGAAGCCATTTTTCAAGGTATGCCATAATTCAATCACTGAAATTTTTTGAGTGCATGAAATATTTTGAATTTGCAAAGGTTGTGTTAAGTTCCAAATTTCATATAGTATAGTGGATTTAATTTTTGCATATGGCTAATGTTTGATATTTGATTAATGTGGGATATTGCCTAAGAAGGTTTTGTGATTATTTTTAAGTGCAAAAGTGTTGAAAGGAAGGAAATAAAATATTTGAGTTATTTTATGGTATAAGTGGTTTTTGGAGTGACAAGGTTATGCAATGTTTTTATTTATTTTATTTTATGGTACAAGTGGTTTTAGGAGTGATAAGGAAGTTGTGCATTAATTCTTAAGAAGGTTTTCTAATTAAAAGCCTTGGTGAATATTATTGTGAAGTGGAGTAATGTTGATTATTTTGTGAATCTCTAATCCTTATTGAGATTGGAAAAAGAAAATGTGTTGAGTGTGGCAGATTTTGTGGATAACTGCTAAGACTTCAAAAAGGTATGGGCAATATTATTCATTGACTTATTTGGGTGATTGATTTCTGAAAATATCATTGGAGTGAAAAGGATTTATTGTGGTTTCCTTTTCGAGAGTGATTGTTTTAAATGCTTCAAGGTTTTTTGGATTGAGAGTTGTGATTAAACCTTGTTTTATAAGAATTATTGTTGAAGCCAATTGGTGATGCAAATAACTTGAACTTGAGTTAGAGAATAACATAAGTATCATTGTTATGTGAGATTTGTGGTTGAGCATTGTTGGAAACATTTTGAGTTAGTTGATACATGCTTGGACTAAGGTTTGTGAGAAAGGGTTGTTCCTTGAGGTATTTGGTTGAGTAGAGTTGATTGAGCCTAGTAAAGTGGATGCATGTCCATGAAATAAACTATTCTATATTCTGAATTGAGTTGAGATTGAGATTTTAGAATAGAACATATTGAGTCTCTAATAATTCTCTTTATGCTTCTATGAGATTGATTGAGTTGAGATTGAGATTTGAGAATAGAACATATTGAGTCTTGTTGGCATTTTTGCCACATTGTTTTGATTGTTGATTATTCATGCATAAAATGTTGAAGTTCTCACTCCTCTATGAGTTTTGATGCCAAAATAGCTAAGTCCGAAGACTGTCGCGATATCGCGACAAAAAGCAGCATGGAGAGCACAGTTTCAAAACCGTCGCGATATCGCGACATGTCGCGTTATCGCGGGTCTGTTGAGGAGAGAGAAGTCAAAAGCAAAGGTGTCACGAAATCGTGACCTGTCACAGTTTCATGGCGCCAAATGCAGAAAAGGGCTAAGCAGCAAAATTGTCGCAAAATCGTGACGTGTTGGAATTTCGCGGTCAAAGTAGTCAACGGAGGCAGCATAGTAAAACTATCGCGAAATCGTGACATGTCGCGTTTTCATGACTTGCGATGGCCATGGAGCAGAGTAATAGAAAACTGTCACGAAATCGTGACATAATTGGGCAATGACAATGAATCTCGTCGTGATTTCATGACAGAATAGTGAACAAGGCACAAAATATGAAGGACGTCGCGAAATCGCAACGTGTTGCGTGGTCGCGGCGACGTTGAAGGAAAAGCATAAGGCATGAAAGATGTCACGATTTCGTGCCATTTTTGATGATGAGGTCAAGCAAGTAGAAGGCGTCGCGATATCGCGACAGGAAGCGGCGACAGTTGAGAAAGCAATGAAACGTCACGATTTCATGACATATTGTGGAGAAAAGGCGAAATAGGCAAGAATGTCACGTTTTCGCAGGTTGAGGGCTGGACCGTACAAAGCAAATAAAAATTGTCGCAAAATCGTGACATGTCGGCTTTCACGACAAGGAAGAGAAGATTGAGCAGCAGAGAGATAACGTCATGATTTCGTGACTTGTTTGGTTTTCGCGACCTAGAGATAAAACAAAGGTGCCGATGGAAGAATGTCGCGAAAGCGCGCCTTGTCTTGTTTTCGCGACGTATCAGGGAGACAAAGCCAAAAGAGAGAAAGGTGTAGCGAAATCGTGCCTTGTCGCATTTTTACGGTTCAAAGCAGCCAAAGGACAACATGAGGAAAGAACGTCGTGATTTCACGACAGGTCATAGTTTCATAGAAATAGAGCGGAGAAAGAGCAGAATAGTACGGAACGTCATGATTTCGTGACGCGTCACGTTTTCGCGAGCTAAGGTGGCGAAGGAGGCCAAAGAGCCAAATACGTCATGATTTCATGACATGGTTGGTTTTCGTGACCCGAAGTGGCAAAAGTGTATAGAGTAGAAAAATGTCACGATTTCGTGACATGTCGCGTTTTCGTGACCTGTTACAGTTTCGCGCCAGAAAGCAGTTCAAACGGCCCGATGAAGCATTGCGATTTCCAAGGATTAAAAGCACTCCAGAATTTAATGTTTTGCTGCTTTCCAATGTATACAAGATAAAAGAACGTGCCCAAGCCACTAGAATTGAAGATGCCTCCATTATTTAAAGCTTCTGTTCATGATTTTTCTAACGGTCCAAGCATGCTCCAAGGATGATCATTTAATGAAGACGACCGGTTCCTTGTTTCATTCAATTTCTGGTTTCTCCAAGGCTGGTTTAAGGGGATCATTTCCTTAGTTTTGTTGTATGTTTTGTAGATCTCGAGGAGGTCCGTTGCATGTTTTAAATGCTGCAGAGAGGCAAGACCTCTATAAATATCAATGTATATCTCAAAAAAAGGGATCGAGAGAGAGACTTTTTCTGAAAGCTTTCAAGTTCTTTGCATGAATGAAAGATATTTGGCCTCTGGTTTTGCAAGCAACTGTCTGTGTGTTTTCCCTTCTATCTTATGCATTCCTAATTTACGCTCGTATTTCTTATCTACTGCTTAATTTGAATTCTACATCTGAGTTTAAATATTGCTAGTGAGGAAGTGAGTTCTGGAATGTGATCTTGGAGGTTTTCTGCGCAAGGTTGTAAGTTAATTACGTCGCTGTCTTTTGTTATATGTTGTTAGTGAGTTGGAGGTTATCTGCTGCTAATATTTCTCGATCTGATAAATTCAGCCTGTGGCCATATTTCCCATCTCTTTCCGTAATTTCCCATTTCTTTTTGCATATTTCCAATTCCTTTCTTGCAACTTTAGTCTGAAATCAAGCTTAGATTTAGTAAGGGAACCAGCCCTCTCTGGAGATTGGTCTGGGAGACATCTCTTTCTCCCAGCCTTTCAATGTTGGCCGGGTCTAGGGCGCATTTCGTATAAAATCCTTTCCTGTGGCAGATTCGTGACCAACAGTTTTTGGCACGCCCGGTGGGACAGACTGTTTTTGTCTCAGAAAGATCCCATAGTATTGAGGGTTTAATGTTCGCCTTCATGCCGTATAGTTAGAACATTTGGTGACTCTGCAGTACCCAGAAATCTCTGAACGTGGATGCAGTGAAAGTTGTACTTCATGATCACGAGATCGAAGTCCAAAAAAGTTGAAAATCTTGTTGAGTTTTTTGAACTTGATAGCACAAAAAGAGGTGAACACTCTAGGTTGGTTTCCCCATCGCTTGCATCATCTACCATATCCACACAAATCCCTGGTATTGTTACTAGTTTTCCATCTTCTCAGCCACATACACTAGTCCCAATGGCCCAGTATCCTCAACCCAGGCAGTTTTTAGCATGGAATAGTTCAGGAGCCTTGAATTTGCAGGTCCAAAATCTAGTTCCCCAGGCTGCTTTGAAAGCCTTGCCAACCTATGATGGTACTGGTAAGACTGCATATGAACATATTCATGATGTAGCTTCTTTGGCAGCCATTCATGATATAACAGACGAAGATGTGATGGTCAAGTTATTAGTGTTATCCTTGAGAGGAAAATTGTTGTATTGGTACCGATCTCTGCAACCCGGCACTATTGCATCATGGGATCAGCTAGGAGAACTGTTAGTTAAGAATTTTCATGAACAGGCTGACCCATTTTCATTGTTGCATCAGTTTAACGCAATCCAGAGGCACCCGTAGGAGTCGATAGCAGATTTCAATGTTCATTTTACCAGAAGCTGGCAGTGAGTGCCTGAAGGTCTTCGCCCTACCCCTGAGCAAGCTATGTTCTACTACCTTCGAGCATTCAATACAGACATTGGCTTGGCGATCTGGCAGTCCAATGTGATGACCTTCTCGAAACTATTCGAACAAGCACAAAAGGCAGAGGCAGACTTGATTGCAATCGGTAGGCTTCCTCCAAAGGTAGCAATGCCCATTTTACCTGATATTCCACAACATTTATATCCTAGTTCATTTTTGCAATCTATGTCTTCCATGTACCTTGTTCCATCATGGAGCTCTAGTGCACCTCAGATTGCACCCATCCCAGTTCCTCAGCTCTCTACTTCAGCAACCCCCTAGTTGCATACACCCAACATTATGCCATTCCCTGCTTCCACTTCATTCCCAGCATTACCGGCACCACCAACACCTTTGCCCTTACCAGCACCTCCTGCACCTGTAAACCCTGATCCTTATACAACACTTTTGCAAGAGGTAAAATCTGCCAATTCTACAATAAGAGCAATGGGCAATAAGATCACACTTATTGAAAGGAAGCAAGCTGAGCGAGATTTCTAGCCTAGGAGATTTCAACCTCCATCGATTACTAGAGAACAAGCTGCTTCAACAAGCAAAGCACCCGAGAAGAACCTGACTGTTTTGGCAAATGAAGATGCAGTCCTTGTAGAAAGAACATATTGGTGTTCAACATGTAATGATCCACATGGAGAAGACACTTGCATGGTTCATTTGAATTATGTGCAGACATTGGCCGCTAGCTCTTCAGGAGGGCAAGTCAACATGATCTCTGAGGTAGGCCATAGCTTAATGGTTCCATCTGAAGAACAAGTTTTAGTTCTCACGAGGACTGGAAAGAAGCCTATTACAGTAGATCCTGCTGAGCTAGAGCCATTAAAAGTGCCAGCTGATTTGAAGAAACCAGTGAAAACTCCTGTGCCAGTATCAAAGCTAGATGCGCCTGTTTTATCGAAAGATCCTATTCCACATAGAGTACAAGAAAAATCCACAACTGCACAGGCAAGATCAGAAGCAGAGGAGCAAGCTAGAGAAAAGCTGAAGTACCCATCATTGACTAAAAGGTTGAGAGTAGAAGCTACTCAGCAGTATCAGAGTAGATATGATCTCCCCATTGAAAAGAAGGAATCTACTACGGCTGCATACAACATTGTCAAAGAATTGAAGAAGACCCCAGCTAAGGTTAGTCTTTATGATGCATTGCAATTGCCTGGGTAGGTAGATTTATTGCAAGAATATTTGAAATCTATGAAGGATAGTGAGAAGGGTCCTACCCAGACAATTTATGCTCAAGCTTTAACCACTTCCATCACTGGTAAGAATAGACCACCCCCGTTTTATCTATCACTGCAAATAGAGGGTTGGATCGTGCATAACTGCATGATCGACTCCGAAGCCACTACAACTGTCATGCCAAAGGCAGTTTACAAAGTTATGGGTATGGAATACACATGAAGTAGCCCTAGAGTCTTGTAGTTAGATGGTACTCCTATGAAAATGGTGGGTGTAATCAAGGATGTCCCAATTGTTTTACACACTATGCCTCAGATTACAGTCATTCAGGAGATAGTTGTGGTTGATCTAGAACCGTATTTCAGTATGTGCTTATCCAGAGAATTTACTGCAAAGTTGGGAGGTTACCTTGCACTGGATTATTCCCACTTGGAGATCCCTTTCAAAGGAAAGAGACTCCGGATTCATAATGAAAAACCTTCCTCTTTTCATATTGAAAGGTTGGATGAAGCAGGAAAGACCATGCAGTCTATCAACATGCTAACCGAAGAGTTAGAAGGTTCTGATTTGATGAATGAGGTTTTAGATGAGGTTTAGTCGAAATACGGGTTTTCCATGCTTGATTTCAATGCTATGCTAGAGACCGAGATTGGCTGTTATTCCATTACAAAGCAGCCTAAAGAGGTTGAACTGAAGATGCTTCCTGATCAAGACTTTGTGCCTGATCAATTCTGGACGTTGTACTTTGATGGAGCGACCTGTACAAATAATGCAGTGGAAAAACTTGGGGTTGAACCCAAATTGATTCTGAATCCAGTAATGAACAAGTGCAGCTCCAGACACCACTGTCTCAAGCAGAGGGTGAGCAAGCCAGAGTCAGCAAGAATGATGTCTAGGTCCTCTGTTCCAGAAACTGAAGATCAACTGAAATACAATCAGATCTGGTCGGGACACTGTAGATTCATCGGATAATCACCTAAAATTGGGTTTGTGGTGGCGGCATGCCAATCATGTCGCAAAATTTTGTATATAGCAAAAAAAAAAAAAAAAAAAAGAGAAAATAGAAAAAAAAAAATTGTGGATTTCCTCTGTCAACTTCGGCTCTTTTTGCATGCGAGCCTGTAGGTACGTCTTTCTTTCTTTTTTCTTCTTCCTTCCCCAATAGATAGTGGCTTTCATCAATTTCTTCCTTCCCCCTCCTTTCTTTTCATTCCCTTCCTCGCTCATTCCTTCTTCTACCGTCTGTAATTAAGCCACTTCTGTTGTTTCTTTTTCCCTTTCTGATATTCCCGTTTCTTCTTTTCCTTTTCTTCTAATTTCATTGTTGTTTTAGCATTTATCAGTTCTATCTACCACTTCACTCCTTCCATTCCCACCATCCCCATTCCATTCACTTCCATTTCCATTTCATAGCAGTTGGTGACACAGTAGCTCCCCCTTTGATTGCTGTATCTGCCGCTGTTGTTCCTTCATTTTCCATCATTTCACCATTCCATTCCCATTCCACAGCCTGCACATTTGCTGGCCATCACTCCGTTCATTTCGTTCATTTTCATTTTTGTACCCCAGGTGCTTTCATGGAAATTCTTTTACAACACCTGGTAAGCTAAGCCAAATACAGATTCCTTTGAGTTTTTAGTAAGTCAGCAAAAGTTTGTTGCAGCAGTCTACAGAGATGTACCTCATCAGCCAGCATTCACTGATTCTGTTCCTCCAGTTTTCCTTGACTCTGTTGCCCAATGGATTCAGGCCTAGGATTCGTGCATACAGCAGAACTGTATACCCCGCGAGCCGCCAAGAATGTTGGCATTTTTGCCACATTGTTTTGATTGTTGATTATTCATGCATAAAATGTTGAAGTTCTCACTCCTCTACGAGTTTTGATGCCAAAATAGCTAAGTCCGAAGACTATCGCGATATCACGACAAAAAGCAGCATGGAGAGCATAGTTTCAAAACCGTCACGATATCGCGACATGTCGCGTTATCGCGGGTCTGTTGAGGAGAGAGAAGTCAAAAGCAAAGGTGTCACGAAATCGTGACCTATCATAGTTTTGCGGTGCCAAATGCAGAAAAGGGCTAAGCAGCAAAATTATCATGAAATCACGACGTGTTGGAATTTCGCGGTCAAAGTAGTCAACGGAGGCAGCACAACAAAACTGTCACGAAATCGTGACATGTCGTGTTTTCGCGACTTGCGATGGCCATGGAGCAGAGTAATATAAAATTGTCACGAAATCATGACATAATTGGGCAATGACAATGAATCTCGTCGCGATTTCGCGATAGAATAGTGAACAAGGCACAAAATATGAAGGACGTCACGAAATCGCAACGTGTTGCATGGTCGCGACGACGTTGAAGGAAAAGCATAAGGCATGAAAGATGTCACGATTTCGCACCATTTTTGATGATGAGGTCAAGCAAGTAGAAGACGTCGCGATATCGCGACAGGCAACGATGACAGTTGAGAAAGCAATGAAACGTCACGATTTCGTGACATATTGTGGAGAAAAGGCGAAATAGGCAAGAATGTCACATTTTCATGGGTTGAGGGCTGGACCGTACAAAGCAGATAAAAATTGTCGCGAAATCGTGACATGTCGGCTTTCGCGACAGGGAAGAGAAGATTGAGCAGCGGAGAGATAACGTCGCGATTTCGCGACTTGTTTGGTTTTCGTGACCTGGAGATAAAACAAAGGTGTCGATGGAAGAATGTCGCAAAAGCGCGCCTTGTCTTGTTTTCGCGACGTATCAGGGAGACAAAGCCAAAAGAGAGAAAGGTGTAGCGAAATCGTGCCTTGTCGCATTTTTGCGGTTTGAAGCGGCCAAAGGACAACATGGGGAAAGAACATCGCGATTTC
This sequence comes from Wollemia nobilis, assembly GCA_028583015.1. Taxonomy (NCBI): domain Eukaryota; kingdom Viridiplantae; phylum Streptophyta; class Pinopsida; order Araucariales; family Araucariaceae; genus Wollemia; species Wollemia nobilis. The sequence continues at coordinate 4,258,295 of JAQPPZ010017079.1, read as the reverse complement.
ATGACAGGTCATAGTTTCACGGAAACAGAGCGAAGAAAGAGCAGAATAGTACGAAATGTCATGATTTCGTGATGCGTCACGTTTTCACGAGCTAAGGTGGCGAAGGAGGCCAAAGAGCCAAATACGTCGCGATTTCGTGACATGGTTGGTTTTCATGACCCAGAGTGGCAAAAGTGTACGGAGCAAAAAAATTTCACGATTTCGTGACATGTCGCGTTTTCGTGACTTGTTACAGTTTCGTGCCAGAAAGCAATTCAAATGGCCCGATGAAGCATTGCGATTTCCAAGGATTTAAAAGCACTCCAGAATTTAATGTTTTGTTGCTTTCCAATGTATACAAGATAAAAGAACGTGCCCAAGCCACTAGAATTGAAGATGCCTCCATTATTTAAAGCTTATGTTCATGATTTTCTAATGGTCCAAGCATGCTCCGAGGATGATCATTTAATGAAGACGGCCGGTTCCTTGTTTCATTCAATTTCTGGTTTCTCCAAGGCTGGTTTAAGGGGATCATTTCCTTAGTTTTGTTGTATGTTTTGTAGATCTCGAGGAGGTCCATTGCATGTTTTAAATGCTGCAGAGAGGCAAGACCTCTATAAATATCAATGTATATCTCAGAAAAAGGGATCGAGAGAGAGACTTTTGCTGAAAGCTTTCAAGTTCTTTGCATGAATGAAAGATATTTGGCCTCTGGTTTTGCAAGCAACTATCTATGTGTTTTCCTTCTATCTTATGCATTCCTAATTTACGCTCGTATTTCTTATCTGTTGCTTAATTTGAATTTTGCATCTGAGTTTAAATATTGCTAGTGAGGAAGTGAGTTCTGGAATGTGATCTTGGAGGTTTTCTATGCAAGGTTGTAAGTTAATTACGTCGTTGTCTTTTGTTATATGTTGTTAGTGAGTTGGAGGTTATCTGCTGCTAATATTTCTCGATCTGATAAATTCGGCCTGTGGCCATATTTCCCATCTCTTTTCGTAATTTCCCATTTCTTTCTACATATTTCCAATTCCTTTCCTGCAACTTTAGTTTGAAATCAAGCTTAGATTTAGTAAGGGAACCAACCCTCTCTGGAGATTGGTCTAGGAGACATCTCTTTCTCCCAGCCTTTCAATGTTGGCCGGGTCTAGGGTGCATTTCGTATAAAATCCTTTCCCGTGGCAGATTCGTGACCAACAAGTCTCTAACAATTCTCTTTATGCTTCTATGAGATTTATTGAGTTAAGATTGGGATTTGCATATAGAACATATTGATTATGTAACAATTCTCTATATGCTTATATGAGATTGAATTGAGATATTATTATGAATTGAGTATAGAACATATTGAGTCTCTAACAATTCTATTTATGATTCTATGAGTTTGGACAAGTTTTGTGTGAGCTTATTAAGCATATTTGAGACAATTCTTTAAGAAAGCTTGTGGACTGATATGAGTAAGCTTTTGTGGAAGCTTGCTATGCAGATTTGAGCAAGTCCTAGAGAGGACTTATTGAGCAAATTTGGACAATTTTTGAGTGAGCTTGTTGAGCATATTTAGACAAGTTCTAAGTGAACTTGTTGAGAATATTTAGACAAGTTCTAAGTGAGCTTGTTGAGTAGATTTTAGAAGGTTCTTTGTGGACCTATTAAGAATATTTGAGTAGGTTCTGTGTGGACCTATTGAGAAGAATTATACTAGACCAAATGTACTGTGTTTAGTACAAGAGATAGAGCATAATTGTACTAGACCGAATGTATTGTGTTAAGTGTAAGATATTGAGCATAATTGTTCTAGACCAACTGGACTATGTTTAGTATAGTATTAAGACAAATATTTTGAGGTGACAAAGTATAGAGGACAAAGTCTCAATGGACTGAGATCCAAAATCCAGTACAATTGAAGACATATCTGAGTGAGGAGTCTTCAAGTGGAGAGAGATCCACTAGTCAGTGTAGTAGAGAGACAAAGTCTTCTAGAAGATCACTAGCCAGAGCAGAAGGAGAAAGATTTCTCCTATTGAAGAGATCCAAAAACTTGAGATTAGGGGATTGTTACCACTAGAAATGCTAACACCATATCAAAATCCTACTATAATGATTGAAAATAATACCAAAATACATGAAATAACAAGAAAGTGATAACAAGTTAACCAATAAAATGTGCTTTATTCCATTATGAAGTTAAAATAAGGTTACAAGTACATCCCTCTTAGGGATAGTCATTTTGATACAACATTACAATAAGATTATATAGTTGTTTCCCTCTCATGGGTAGGTGTGATAATCAATATGCCTTTGTAGGGTGACACAAACTGCTCTAGGGTGGATTTGACCCTCTTCTTTGCATTGAGGAAGGATTCAAATATAAACTCCTTTGAATGTAGATCCCTGCGGTCAAGAAACAATAGAAGATAGTCAAAAACATAGGCAACCTCTCGTGATGAGGCCCTTAAAAGGAAATATGCATAAAGATGCCATTGAAAGCATGTAATCAAGAAAGCATGGAAATCATGTCTAAACTATGCTAATTTGATCAAGATTAATGAAAATGCATAAAAGAAGATAGCAGCTAAGTATTGAACACCCTAATTAAGTGAAATAAAGCATAAAAGCACATAAAGAATCCATTAATGCCTATTTCATGCTAATGTAATGAAATTACTCTAACCCTAATTCTACTGGTCAAAAATCTCTAAAAATGTAACTAATTCGTATAGATGATCAATCTAATCTAGTTAAACCAATAGAAATAAAAATAGTAAGGATACTATACATCTATTGCAAATTGCAACTCTGGTGAGCGGTCTACACTATAAACTATGGCTGGAAGCCATAGTGAGCACTCAAATAGGTTTGCCCTCCAAATTCAAGGGCATTGGTCTTGACCTCCTTGTCCAATTGATGTTCAAGGGTAACCTTCAGTGTCCTCTAACAATTTTGGTGGTTGAATCACTTTGAAGGGCCTTTTTTTTCCCAAATGTGCACTTCTTGGCTCTCTTAGGTCCTTAGGGCATCCATGGCTAATTGGTCCTTGGGGGAATAGCAAAGTGGCCTCCTCAAATGCATGTATTCAGTGTGCAATTCGACAAGGCTTCACTAATCTCTTGATCAATTAACCCTATTGATAATTCAATAGTGCTTCACTATGCAAATAATCTATATCCATCCCTCTTTTGGAGGGGGTATTTATAGCATGTCCCTAGGGCTAGGGTGGCTTCATGGAGAATTCAAGATCAAGAAGGGGTTGTTAGGATAGTTGGAATGGAAGCTTCTAGCATCTTTCGTCCTTTAAACACCTTCTTCTAGATTCAATGGTCGTTCAAACTGATTTGGCTTGGATGAAGGCCACCTAAACTTCAGTTCAAATCATAGGTCTTAGCCATAATTCAGACTATAAACTACAGGTGTCATCTATGATTCAGACTATAGATCGTAGGTCTATGTTGTGGTTCAGACTGATTAGGCCAAGGAGCCCAAATTGAGTGGTTAGAACCACTGCTCTATCTTGGAGTCTGTCCAAGATCTTCCATATGGTCTTATAACATGTCCCATATGAGTAGTCACCCTCGACATGATGCATTTTAGGTGTCTACAGATGCCCCTTTTGAGATGTGTTGTGAGATTGAACAACGTTGAGCAAAAATATACCTCATAAAATTATGTCGAAGGTTCTATGATAATCAATAGCCGGATCAACATTAGATGCCCCAGGTCCTGCAAAAGGACACGCATCCTGGAATCGTTACTTCCAACTCGGTGAAAGGATTACATTTGAAAAATTTTACACTCACCATAATATGTTCAAATAGCATCAATTCTAAGTAGGCTTTTATGGTTTTCAATCTAAAATGATGAGAGTTACAAAGAAATTATCATATTTGTTATTTACCCTAAGCAAAGGGATAAGCTTATGATAGCTATTAGCATGGATTCGCAAGAACAAACGTAATTTTGACAATATCAAGGGATCTACGATTACAGGGATCTTCTGTTGACTTTGATTATGATATGCTATTATGACTACCCCCTCAAGCGATGAGTCTATAAGGGTAATGATAATGATTGAAGCGATGAAGTCTCTTGACCATAATGAATGATCCTGAAAAAAATTATATTTGAGAATTTTAATGCCTTGGCTAGGCCTAGTTCAGCTTATGATTACAATTATTAATAGTAATTGCACATTTCTATCTCGTGGAGTATTCAGGTTGCAATAACCATCTTAGGGAATCAAAATGATACAAATCCAATATGTGTTGAATCAAGTTTATTAATGATTTCCTAAAAATGTGTCATAGGAAAAATGACATGAAACACCTCGTTCTTGTGGAGTAGTCCAACCTCGAAGGCCTTTTTAGGGATTGAAAAGAAGCATATTAGATCAACGATGACAATTTTTGCCCCAAATGTCCTTATGGTAATTTACTCATCTTGTCGGATTGCATGGATCGCAAGTTGTTGCAACCGCCAAGTGTATAGGGTAAATAACTTAATACGAGGTGCATTTGGATTTTAATTATTTGATTTTTTTGTTATTTTTACATTATTTGATTGATCTTGGTGCTTTGAACATCACCAAATTTGCAACGTTGATTGCTTTTTTTAATATTTGATCCCATGGGAGTCATTAATTTTTCATTTTAGACCTTCCCGTGGTGGGGTTTTAGTGCATTTAATTCTAGTTGCTAACCGCAAGTACAGTCTGCGATTGTATTTTTAAAATTTTGGGAACCGTAGGTTGGACCTGCGGGCTGAAAACCCTAATTTCGAGATCACAGGTGTCAACTGCAGTCTACCAAAATTAGGAGGACCTATAATTAGCCTTTCCCATTTGAATTTTTCATTATTTTCTTGAAAGCAATTGCCATTTGAGAGTTCTGAGAGATAGAGGACATTCCCTATCTGAAAAGCTGCCCAAAATGCGTCCTTATATCACACTTGATACCTCGATGGTGGATCCTAGTCAACCATCGACTAGCAAAGGTCGTGAAGTGAGCAAGGTAACTCGAAATCGAGTCCTTACAATCCATACAAATTTAAAATGAACTACATTAAGAAATGAAGTAAATCAACCTCACTAAAAAGTTGGTAATGAACCCCACACTAGATTATGTTAGATTTTTAATTTTTGTGCTAGCTGGTCTAGGAAGTGACCCAAAATGGGTATCCTTCCTAGACCACAGTTGGCATCAGTAGTTCCCAATTGTCATATTGGGAACCACAACTATCAACTACTATTGGAATTTAAATTCCAACAGTCAAAATTTGACCCCATGCAGACTGTAGGGCTGACCCGCGGTTTGCTAACTTTAGAAAAAATTTATCAATTTTTTTATTTTTCTAAGGTTCCATAGGTAATTAATGCATTTCTAAGCTGCCTACTTAATTTTTTCTGACATGTTTTTGTTTTTTTATCATTTTTTAAATGTTTTTGATGTTTTTAAGGTCATTTTTTTTATCTATTTTTGTTTGTTGTTTAGTGATATTTTCTCTTATATAATGCTTTCTTCAGAGATTGACCTCTAGAGCCCATGAGCTAGAAATTTTGAAGACTCTTCGTAGACAGCTCACTCCTAGGGAGTGAATATGGTTTGGAGTCATCATTTTTTGCTACGTTCTAGATCTACCCACTATTAGGGTAGATCAGGCCTATCTGATTGCATTGGACCGATGTTGGAATGCACATACCAACACATTTCACCTGCCTATAGGTGAAATGACCATCACACTAGAGGACATTTATCGGATCTTCAGGATCCCTATTGATGGCGAGGCCATCACCTCTTCCTCTTCCCAGGCCAAAGGACCTATTTTTGATGTGATATTCGATGACTAGAGCAAGGATTCTCAAGGGAAGATTGATCATGGAGGTGTTCACATTAGCTATTGGCAAGGATAGCACGTCTTATCTATGAGAGAAGTGGTATTTATGCACCTGGTGGTGCAAATTTTTCTTCCAGACTCCTCGTGCATGAGGATCCCCTAAAATATCCTAGACAATGTTAAGAGAGTTATTCAGAGCTCCACATTCGATCACTGCTCCTTGGTTGAGCACCCTACTATGATAGCTCTACTAGGAGCTATACTAGATCACCAGTCAAAGCCATCGCAAGATCAATTACAGTCTTCTACTATAGATATGGGGTTGGAAACATATCTGGATAGATCATCCAATGGACCTACCTCTTCACATCACTACCATCAATGATGAGGATCAGTGCTATATCGCATGCTGGCCTCACAAGGAGGAAGGGTTTTGGAGTAGGACCTATGCTAGATATTTAGACTATTACATTACATGATTTGCAGCACTTAGGCCAGACAACATTGAGTTGTGTCCCTGCAGGGATTTCCTAGATTAGACTGAGGTAGGTGAGCAACTACGATAGGCTCATTGGGATAAGTAGTTACTTAGTCTTAAGGTCGAGGTTAGAGAGTATCAATTTTATTCTTGCATCATATTGTAGTTTATCTTGGTGTAGGACATCCTAGATATTCCATTCGTATATAGGTGTCTAGTCTTGGAGATACAACTATCATGGATTTAGTCTATAGCTCTAGGATATGAGGCTGACAATTTCCAAGAGTCTAGGGATGACATTGTTAGGACCACTCTAGCATACTACACATGGTGGTCCCTCCTACAGTTGTAGGGATCAGGGCCTTTAGGTAGGGTAGATGACCAGGCAGAGGTAGAGGTTGATCCTGATGGGTGTAGGGTGCACCAGTGGATCGAGGGTGTATGGGGTATAAAAGCCATCATAGAGGAGGCTCCACAGGTAGAGGCAAAGGAGGAGACATTAGATGAGGGTGAAGTACCTCTTGACCATGATGTAGGGGAGCTCCTCGATCAGGTTGTAGACCTGTAGAGTAAATTTTGGAGGCTTTAGACTCAATAGTTATAGTGGGACACATCTATCACCATTTTATAGGTGAAGCTAGATCATAGGGAGAGGTAGCTATCATAGACTCAAGAGTATATCACGGGTCTTACAACACGGGTTATAGTGGTAGAGACATAGATCCATGATCTCACTAGTGCCCATGATGTGGCATAGACATAGCAGGGTAAGTTTATCATAAAGCGAGATCTGCTCAAGGCACAAAGGGGGATCCTTTATCCTCCTAGGCTATTATGGGACCTCTAGATGCACCACATTTAGTACTACCAGGAGGATAGGACCTGATGATAGAAATTAAACATTTATAGGGCCTATTGGTAGATGCCAATGCTAGGCACACAGCCAGGGTAGCTCACGTAGACCATTTGGATGGTCACATCAGGTTGATAGATGGGGAGGTTCTAGAGGATCCACATGTTGTAGTCTCAGCTGACTAGGTCTAGGACTACAAGGTATTCCACAACTAGCTCTAGCCATAGGACCCACAGGACTGAGAGGACATAGGTCCTTTAGCACACATGGAGTTAGCTCCCATACTAGGACCAAAGAGACAAGTCAGTCTTCTATGAATTCTAGTCATAGGTCTCACCGTATAGAGATACCAGTATCCTGTGTGTTATGGATCTTTATATTATGTGGCACACAGGGCCCTTAGTAGGACACACAATAGGTACTAGAGCCAACTATAGAGTATCCTCCAGAGCACAAGACTGAGGGAGGCAGTGAGGGCTCCAGTACAAAATTAGCTGATCATATCTAGGGATCTATTTGATTCAGGCTATATTTTTGTTATATATCATTTTTGGTGTAAAGTCGAGGACCTACAAGATTGTAGCCTACAAACATTTTGTACTCCTGATGTACTCTTTTGGACACATATATATATTATTTGATCATTTATGGCTCGTTATATGTACTTATGTATTTTTAATTTTATGTTTATTTGATGCACATGGATGCAATGCTTATATTGATGCTATGTTTATATAATGCGATGTATGGATGACATGCACTAGATAGCTATTTTAATTTATGATGATGATGATGATGATGGGATGCAGTGATCTAAATTCTTAGATGTGCTATTTTGATGTATGCATATGGATGCACTGTTTATTTTTAAAAACATATTTAATTTTTTCTTTATGGCATATGTTTAATTTTATGTGATGATTTCATGATATTCTTATGCAATGTATGGTAATGCATTATCTACACGATCATAATCCAATGTAAATGAACCTATATGATTTAATCACTTAAAACATAAGGAATGAATGCAAAGTGTGTGTATCAATATAATGGATGACACCACTGAATGTATAAAAATCATACGACCTAATTGATAATCCTCATTACAATAACTTAATAAATTAATCACCCATATATGAAATGCAGTGAGATGGATTGGTATAATGTGAATGATATGATATGTCATTCTATATTTATTGTTTGCATGGTATATTCAGTGGTCGTCTAAACATTATTTCTGATATTCATCCGTTATCTATCATATATCTTTTATTGTGCTCAATATAATGCATTTTGATAATTGAATGACTTTTATTTTTTATGGCTTGCAATATTTGATATCTTGTTGCTATTAGAGAAAATTTTGAGGTTTTCCATGAGACTCAAACACCCTAGTAGACTTCTCAAAAATCCCATACTAACTATACAAGGCTTTTGTTGGACAAGGCTTTTGCCATGAATAACCCAACTATTCATTACCTCTGTGTGTGCATGTCAGTATTTTTAGATATACCATAGGCATACCTCAGATGTCAGTCGAGACTCTTTCAACCCATATGTAAGATCTGGTTCCTCAAATGTTCGTATCATCCATGTTTCAAATTTGATTGGACTATAATTCTAGACAATCCTAGGCACCTAGAGCTAGCTCATCTTGCAAATTGATCAAGACTACCCCTCAAAAATCAAGCGAGACTCTTTCAACCCATTGTTTGGATTGGGGATCACCCAATAGAATTACTACTTTGAAATCAGGTGGGACTCTTTCAATCCATTGCTGCAATCGGGGTTCACTCTATGGTTTTTGAAATAGTGAACAATACATAAATTCAAGTTCTCATACCATTTTGATATTTTCTCATATGTAGTGATTAATCACAGTTTTGTAATTGTTGAGTGGTGTTTTCACCCAGTTGTGAAAGCACACTCTCCGGTAGGATCTGAGTCCCAAAATCCTCTGCTTGCAAAGAAATTATGACTAAATAATTTCTCCAAGGTTCCTGTTGTGATGGTTCTTCATTCACCAATGATGTTTTTCAATTTGAATGTTGGGAATACCTTAGGGTTTGCAAGTGGATATTAACAAGGGGCACTGTAGTTTACTTTAATTTGGATTTGCAATGGACTCTGAGCTTTAATGGATTTTTAGTTATTTATTTAAATGATTGTAATTAAAATGCAGAAAATGAAATAAGGGTTTGAAAATAAAATGCATGCAAATGAAGATGCAACTAAACTATGTCCAGAATGCTACCATCTTGATTGATAAAACCGAAGATAATGAGGTTTCTGCATGCAACCTAACCTATTGAACCTGCAAATTCGCACAATCCAGATAAGCTAGGTGCGGGTCTCTGGGGTTTTTACTGCAATTTCAGATTTTAGGCATTCGCATGAAGCAACCAAAAACATTTGCATTAAACTTCACCTAAAAGCCTAGAAATCTGAAAGGGAAAATAAAGCATTAAATCTTGCATGCATAATGACTCCTTCTTTCTTATCAATAAGATGTCAACTCTCTGTATTTCTGTATTAGAATGATGTATCAATTACAATTACAGAATGTTCCAGGTTAAACAAATCTAGAACAAATGAAGGAAATTGCCCAAGTGCAGGCCCAGAATGGCATGAAGCCCTTGTTTCTGCAACTCTGCTAGCAGCAATTTCCAACCCTCTGTTCAATCTATGCTTCCAATTTTATACTGTCTGGCACGGCTCTTCGGTTCACCTACGTCATTTCGTTTCACCTCCCAGAACGCTTCGTTTCATTTTCCGCTTCTTTGATGCTTTGACCTTTCGCTCGAATTTGAAACGTTTGGTCCTGTCTGCATACTGTAACCGTCGCTCTGAAGCGTTATCATAAACCTCATGCCTTTGCACCACGTGTTCGATGCGTTTCTGCATGTTCCATAACGGTCCCATGAAAATCGTGACCAGAAATAGCCTGCGGCCTTGCTCCTTCACTTTCACAGCGAAAACGCGACATGTCACGAAATCGCGACATGTCGCGATATCACGACGCTTTTGTTCTCCGTACGCTTCGGCCGCAACTCGTCACGATTTCGCGACCATTTTCTCCTTCGGGCCCTCTTGCCGCAATCTGTCGCGATTTCGCTACCGTTTTGATCTCCGTACGCTTCCCTGCTTCGGAGCCGCGAAACCGCAACCTATCGCGATTTCGCGACGCCTTTTCGCTTCATCCCCCTTTGCTGCTTTCTGTCATGATTTCGTGACCATTTTTGCTCTTCACGCCTTTCGGTAGATTCTGTCACGATTTCGTGACCATTTTGCGCTTCATGCACCTTTGCTGATTTTTGTCGCGATTTCGCTACGCCTTTTCTGTTCCGTACAACTGGGCTTGCTTCTGTCGTGATTTCGCGACGTTTTTTCGTTTCATGCCTTCCACCTGTAATGGATTTCGTGACGCTTTTCACCCGGCGCTGCTTTGGCTGCAACCTGTCGCGATTTCGCGACGTTTTTCACTTCCGTACATTCTCGGCCGCAACCTGTAGCGATTTCGCGACGCTTTTCACTTCATGCCGTTTGACCAGTTTGACCCATGATTTTGCGACGCGTCGCGATATCGCTACGCCTTTCCATTTTGCCTTTCTCTCTCCTCTTCCAGCAGCGATGGAGCGACATGTCACGATTTCGTGACACTTTTTCATTTTCCTTTTCTCTCTCCTCTTCTGGCAGCGATGGAGCGACATGTCGCGATTTCGTGACACTTTTTCATTTTCCTTTCTCTCTCCTCTTCCGAGCGATGGAGCGACATGTCACGATTTCTGCCACTTTTTCATTTTCCTTTCTCTCCCCTTTGAGCGACATGTCATTGGCCTTTTCCTTTGCGATTTCGCGACACTTTCTACACTTGTGCATTTTTGCCCCTTTTCTTCATTTTTAGCATCTGGGTCACTGAGATTTCCTCTGAAAGCCTACAAAAAAGGTGGGTCCCCAATTTTGGGGTGTGTTGTGGATCAGCCACAACAAATGGCGACTCTGCTGTCAAATGCTCTTGAGCATTTTAGTAAGAACCCAACCTGAAACACATACAAACTCAAAAATATGTGTTAACACATAAGCAATAAAAACAAATGCCCAAAGATCAGAAGTACATGAATCATTAGAATCATCAAGTATTAGCTCAGTGTGTGCAATGAATTTCTTTCCCTATCGTTTGAAATTGATCCACACTCCATTGTCAATTTTGCATGAATGCATATATGAGATTGTGAATGATTTGTGTAACCTAATGAATATGCTAGGAGATCTCGCTTTTATAAAATGCATAATCTTTCTTCTAGTATCATGTACAAAAATTCAAGATTTGCCAAACCCTCTTAGGATCCACTTATTATATCCCAAAGTTGGTTATGAGTCCCTACTATCTTGAACCCATGTGCAAGTGAATGTGAAATCGGAACTTTGGGGAATTAGACTCCCAACCAACCGAGATGAGAGTTTAACCCTATCCTTACTATTCTGATTTAGAATTCATTACCTCACTTTGAGCAAAATAATTAAACCAATTATGGAAGAAATGGTCATGCTAGTCTAACCCTTTGTGGTCTTGTTTTTTAGACAAGACATGTTGCCATGCATGGGCATATCTTACCCCACAATCCAAAACTTATCTTCATTTCTTTGGACCTTGGGGATGACTACCCATCCTTTGCAGAGGACAAGTAGTACGATCCTTCCAATCCAATATAAATATGAGATGGGAAAAAAAATTTATTTTTTACTTCTTGGACCTTAGGGATGACTACCCATCCTTGCTAGGGACAAGTAGTACGATCCTTCCAATCCAAACTTTAGATGTAAATGGAAAATATTAATTTTGTTGCTTAGACCTTGGGGATGACTACCCATCCTTTGCGAGAGGACAAGTAGTACGATCCTTCCAATCCAAGATTTATTGTGAAATGAGACATAGGAGCTTTGGGGAATCGGATTCTCAACCTAAGCGAGATGAGAATTTATGCCCTATCCTTACTACTCCATTTAGGTCAAATCAAAGCTTTGGGGAATTGGATCCTCAACCTAAGTTCGATGAGGATTTGGCCCTATCCTTACTACTCCGATTTTAGGCTTTAAGCTTAATGGAAGTGGTCAAAACCACTTGTTTAAGGATCATGTTGCATAAATAGGATAGACATGAAATACTTCTTTCGCCCAACCCTTTCCTCCAAGTTAGGTTTTGATCATTTTGCTCAAGATCCTTTTTAATGTATGAGACGTGCTTGGTTCTAGATATCTCAAGACTCAGTTTCCAACCTTAGGACTCATTCTTATGTTTATGTTATAACACAACCCTAAGAGGGATTGACATACTTTAATGATTTGTACCTAAGATGCATATGTAACTAAGATGGAATGCATATGTGAGGTGAGATGGAACATGAATGCATTATCTCTTGACTTGCAAATGAAATGATTTGTCATGCAAAACTGACTCTTTCATGCATCACAAAATCAAGCAATATAACTTAAGATGTTTGTGTTACTTGTGGAGCTTTTACAGGACAATTCCAATATTTCATATTCTCCTAACCTTAAGCATAAGTTGACATCTCACTTTTATATATATATATATATATATATATATATATATATTTTTTAAATTAACAAAACATGTCAATTGAAATCAAATCCACCACCAAAATCTTAGCTAGACTAACAATCCTAAACAATAAAAACAAAAACTGAAAATCCCCACCAAAACCGAAAGAATAATATCAAAATCTCACAACCTAAGGGCTAAAATAATGCTTTAAAATCTGCCCATTAACCGGTAGCATGAAATCTCTCCCTTCTAAAGTTTTTAGCTTGAAGGTATTCTTCCCAAGAATCTCTGAAATCTGATATGGGCCTAACCAAAGACAATCAAACTTTTGATGATTCCCTTTTTCCTCATGTCTTTTGTCCCATAGTAATACCAAATCTGAAATTCTGAATGACTTAACTTTGGCCCTTCTATCAAACCATCTTTTGATAACTTCATGGTGCTTAATCATGTGATTCATGGCTTCTTCTCTCTTTTCATCAAGATGCAACAACTGACTCAACCTGGCTTCAACTTGATCATCTGTCCCCAAATACTCTTGTATGAAATGCAAGGTCCGCAACTTCAAATTTGCAAGAAATATCGGGTCTTGCCCATAGACCAAATGATAGGGAGTATTCCCTATAGATTCTTTCACTCTGGTCCTATCCGCCCAAAGGGCAAACTTCAATTGGCTATGCCAATCCTGAGGGTTCTTTTCCAGACAACTTCTTAATGATGTTCAATAAATTTTTATTTGAAGATTCGGCCAGACCATTTCCTTGAGGATAATAATTGGATGCAAATTTTAAGCTCACTTTGTTATCATATGCCCAATCTGCAAATTGCGTAGAAATAAACGCTTTACCATTGTCACTGACAATAGAATCGGGCATTCCAAATCTTGTTATAATTTGGTCCTCAAGGAATTTAATCACAACGTCTGTGGTGGCATGTTTAGTAGGAATCGCTTCTGTCCACCTTGTACAGTAATCTGTAGCTGTCAATATGAATTTATGGGAATCAGACGAATTTGGGTTAATAACCCCGATAAAATCTAGTCCCCACTGTGCAAATGGTCTCATTTCAACTACAGGTTGTAACGGCATGGCTGCATTTCTTTCTCTATTGGCAGCCACTTGACAGATATGACAAGATCGTACATGGGCATGTGCATCTTTGAAAATGTGGGGCCAGTAGTATCCTGCTCTCAGGATTTGATGTGTTGTAGCATTTGTTGCACCATGACCAGTTCCATGTTTCCCGTGAAATTCTTGCAACACCCTGGCAACTTCTTCTTTGCTCAAGCACCTCAGGTAGATTCCTTCATGATTCTTCCTGTAAAGAACACCAGATTTCATCAGATAATTGATAGACTTAAGCCTTAAAGCTCTTCTCTGTGTTGAATTCAGATTAGAAGGACACTTACCAGTCAATAAAAATTGCACAATATCAACATACCAGTCATCCCTAGCAATGTATTCTGTATTCGAGCATTGGCCTGTTATTTGCGGATTATTTTCTGCGATCGCCTTCGCCAGTCCCTGTCCTCGAACTAGTTTCATAGGTTGGATTTCGAGATCAAATTCCTGGATGGTGGAAATCCATTTCCCTCTTTTCTCACCTAGTTCATTTTGTAAAAACATGGTCTTAACAACAGAGTCAGGCACAATGGCAATAACTCTGCTGTGCACAATGTAATGTCTAAATTTTTTCACCGTTTTAAAAAGTGCGTACATTTGCTTATCAAGGATTGAATACCTTAATTGAGCATCTTTTAGGGGGCACTTAAAAACGCTATGGGTTTTTCGGCACTATCCTCGCCTTTTTGGGTTAAGACACTCGCAAAGGAGTGTTCGATGCAAAAGCATAAATGAAGAAAGGTTTGGAATAGTCTGGACTTATAAGGACCGGGGCCCTGGAAATGGCATCTTTGATGTTCCGGAAGGCCACTCTACTTTCCTCGTTCCATTTTACATCCACATCTTTCTTGAGCATCTTGTTCGGAGGTTTGGCTATCTCAAGCAAAGCTAGAGATAAACTTCCTCACAAAATTAACCTGCCCAAAGAAAGATCTCAATTCTTTTTTACTACTCGGGAGAGGTAAGTTTTGGATAGCTTGTATCCTTTCTGGGTCGATGGATATTCCCTCTTTTGAAATGATGTGACCCAGCAATTTTCCTTCTATTACTCCGAAAATGCACTTTTTGGGATTTAAGGAAATTCCATGTTCTCTGCATCTTTGAAGCACTTTCTTTAAATCTTTGACATGGTCCTCTCTCTTCTTCGAGAAAACTGGGATATCATCCACATACACGATGATGCATTTGCCTATGAGTCCTTTGAATGCATAATCCATGGCGCGTTGAAAAGTTGCACCAGCATTTAACAGTCCGAACGACATTCTCTTATATGCAAATGTCCCCCACTTGGTAGTGAAGGCTGTTTTCATCCTGTCATCTGGATGTATAAGAATTTGGTTGTACCCAGAATACCCATCGAGAAAGGACATCATTTCAGATCCATTTACCATTTGTAGAATTTCATCGATTGATGGCAATGGATAATTATCCTTTTGAGAGGCTTTATTAAGATTTCGAAAATCTATGCACAGCCTAATCTCTCCACTCTTTTTTCTCATTGGAACGAGGTTAGCCACCCATGTTGAGTGCCTAACAGGAAAAATGATTTTCGCTTCCAATAATATTTTAACCTCCTTTTCGATCAAAGGCTCCAATAGCGGGTTAACAACTCGTTGTCTTTGCCTAAAAGGCTTGGAGTCTGGCTTCAAAGGGATGGTATGTGTGATGATGTCTTGGTTGTATGTTTTCAATTCATTGTAATTCCAAGCAATACAATCTATGTAATGCTTCAATGCCTGCATTATATTGCTCCTTTCTTCCTCTGTACATGCCTTTGCTATGTACACCTCCTTTGGATTGTCTGCACTCCCTAGATTAATTGAATCACATGCATCTTTAGGGAGTGGGACTTTTTTTCCTTTCTTGGTCTTGCATCCCATGTCGAACATCTTTTCCAATGAAGCCACGCCTTTAGGAATTTTGTTGGATTGATACGCAGTTTCAATTTCATCTTCTGTTTCATCCTGCCACCTTTGCTCCTCATCAATCACCTGATTTTCAAAAATACCCGAGTTCGTGACAAATTTGAAAATGTGTCTGTCACTTTCAAAAACCTGGAAATTCTTTACATTATCGGGTATTGATGGACAAGGAACCAGTTCAATGGAAAACTTTTTACATCTTTTTATATCAACTGGGTTTAACATGCCCGCGATGACTGCAAGAGAGTCTGCTATTCGATTTCCTTTCCTAGAAATAAGGGCTATATTGAACGCATCGAACTCCTCAATGAGGTCCATAACCCTAGTTCTATAAAGGCTTAGTCTCCTGTCACGGCATATATACTGTCCTTTGATTTGTTTGACTACCAACTCAGAATCTCCCAAAACCTTCAAGCATTTAACATGTTTGCTCAATGCTAGACGTAAACCAAAGATCAATGCTTCGTATTCTGCCACATTGTTCGTGCAAGGAAATTGCAGTCTGTAGGCAGCCAATAATGGTTTACCTCCTGGGCCAGTGAGCTCGACTCCTGCTCCTGCTCCCTGTCTAGATTTTGATCCATCAAATCTGAGCAACCATGTGAAATCCTTTTCCTCAAAAGAGCCACCATGACATGTCTCCTCTTTAGGCTCTTCAGCTGCTTCCTCAACATCAAGTGCATAAACTCCTAGTTCTGGCTCAGAAAACTGAACTTCATTCGGCTTGTTAAAATCTGTTATAATCTCCTTAAGCCTCGGTTCATTTTCCACTCTGATTTGGTTTGCAATTCCTTTCCATGGTAGCCACATATGTGAGCAGTCTGTTGAAAAATAGCCATTCAAAGTTTTCATCCAATCCCTCGCAAGTAACATTCCATACCTACTTGGGATATTAACAACCAGAATGTCAACAACCTGCTGGACCCTGGGTTCAGAATTTAATTGAATCTTGACATCATATAAGGTCCCTACCACATTTACCTCTGAACGGTCCAATTGCAAGACCGTGCATTTGGATGAAACAGGTTGCAGACCTAGCATTTTACATATCTCTGAAGGCATGAGGTTGCTCGTGGCACCCGTGTCCACCAAACAGTTATGCAAATTCTTACCCGCAATTCTCAGAGTCAGTAAGAATGGCGGGACATCCCTTCTCTCTTTTCGCAAAATCGGATGGGACTCAACTCTTTTTCCTTCCACATTGGGTCAGGTGAGTTCAAAGCTTTTATCAACGCCTCCTTTTGGCTAGGCAATCTAGCCGCGTCCAAGAACGAAAGGCTAGATTTGGACTTCTTCAGATCCTCCACTATGTCATAGTTTGGTTTTTCGAATTTGATTGTCTTCTGCACGTCATTAGACATTTCTCTTCTGAGTGGAGGAGGAGGATTATTATTTGCCTTAGTATCCGGAGGAAGAATAGAATTGTTTGGAGGTGTTGATGAGGTTTTAGGGGCTTTAGATTTACTTCTCAAATGGTATCCATGATTCCCCTTTCTGAAATCTCGAAAAGCTTGCACCTCCTGTTCCAAAATTTCGTCTTCTTCTTCCTCACTCTCACCTTCTTGATGATATACAGTTTCCATCACCATAATATTATCATCTTGATGTTGCGATGGACCCTCATTTGATACCAGTTCCAAATCATCAACTTGTGCCTGAAGACAATGAGTGTATCTCGCAATTTCAGGACAATTCCTCTCATTGTGTTCTTTCGTGTTGTGCAACCTGCACCCCCTTTCCCATGCCAAATCTGAAAGATTCAAAAGAGAATTGGATTGGCTAGGTCCTATAGAAGTATCTAATTGATTAGCAATGGGAGCGGGTACTCCCCCATTGTTTGGCTTGGTGTTCCAGTGTCTCCCTCTATTGTTAAAATTTTGATTTGGGTGAGGGGCATGGGACTCATACTTCTACTGTTGAACCCTGTCATTGCTCAGTTTATGAACTAATTTCTTGAGCTCTTCGACTTCTGAATAAATCTCCTTCGGTGGAATCACATTGTTGTTAACCCCCGTTGGATTCGCATAATTGATGGGGTCTTGATTCAACATTTGGGTCGGGTTAGAGGAATTTGATTCCCGTATGGATTGACACTCTGAATCGGGGTTGGATTTGGAAAAGGAACTATAGCCTGAGGATTAACTTGGCTGGTTCCTTGTATAGTCGATTGACTGTTCTGCAAAAATGCGGGAACAGGTGGAATGGATGTAATTGGTTGGATTGGAATGGGTGCATACGCGGGTGCTGGTGGATACGACTGCTGATAGGGGAAGGCGTTCATGCTTGGCATTTGTGGTGCCATGAGCTGATTTGCCAAGGGAGCTTGACCATATGGAGCATACTGTCCCATCACAGGCATCTGGGTAAACCCGTAGCCCTGTGGTGTCATTTGTTGCTCGATAGTCATGGCTTCGTTATAGGCTAAAGCCAGCGTGGTGACTTGAGGATTACGTCTCGCAAACATGGCTGTCATGGGGTCCAATGCCCCAAAATATATCTGCAAAGCCACTACGGGATCGATGGCAAAGTGCCTAATTGCTCTATTATAGCACTTTTGGAATCTCTGATTAAACATTCTGATCGGTTCCCCCTGGCCCCTTTTGCATGTAATAAACTGATTGTAAATGGTTGCGGGATCCAAGGGTGACCTAAATTGATTAACAAAGGCATTTTCCATTTGTGTCCAAGAAGTGATTGAACCGGTTGGTAAGCATATATACCATTCATATGCTATTGGATCTAAGCTCATAGGAAAAATTCTGCAAGCCACATCTTCATATTGAACTTGCAGCCTAATTAAAACATCCCTATAGGCTTGGATATGTTCTTCTTCTGTTCTTGGGCCATCTGGTTTATATTTAGGCAGAAATATTTCAATGTTCTTGGGGATTTCATGGATATCCCCAGCAATATTCAAAGGAGTATTGTTAGCTCCATACCAAGGAGCTGCTGGAGCTTGAGCCATTTGACTCAAAATTGATGAAGACAAACCTACAATAGCAGTAGAAATATTATTGACAATAGGAACACTAGTGGCAACTGATATTACGGGCGTAGGTCCACTCGATGTTCCTAGAGAAAATAGGTCTTTTGTGACTGGTGAGCTTACGACTTGCTTGGTTTTATTCTTGGGAGTACCAGTAAGGTCATGAAAAATGGTTTCTCCGGTTGTTTGGGACCTGGTCGCAATACGACGCGGTGGGTCCAGCCTGCCTGATGAAACCCTCGATTATTTCAATGAAAACCTGCAACAAAAGAAAGCAAAAGCTGCAGTTTAGCTGTTTGTGAGCTTTAAGAAAATATTTCAAAATTAAATCAAAAGATATTATTCATGTATGAAAACCAAAATAAAGTAAACCGATTCGGCCCTCCTTCTAGCGCCAATCTGTTGAGTGGTGTTTTCACCCAGTTGTGAAAGCACACTCTCCGGTAGGATCTGAGTCCCAAAATCCTCTGCTTGCAAAGAAATTATGACTAAATAATTTCTCCAAGGTTCCTGTTGTGATGGTTCTTCATTCACCAATGATGTTTTTCAATTTGAATGTTGGGAATACCTTAGGGTTTGCAAGTGGATATTAACAAGGGGCACTGTAGTTTACTTTAATTTGGATTTGCAATGGACTCTGAGCTTTAATGGATTTTCAGTTATTTATTTAAATGACTGTAATTAAAATGCAGAAAATGAAATAAGGGTTTGAAAATAAAATGCATGCAAATGAAGATGCAACTAAACTATGTCCAGAATGCTACCATCTTGATTGATAAAACCGAAGATAATGAGGTTTCTGCATGCAACCTAACCTATTGAACCTGCAAATTCGCACAATCCAGATAAGCTAGGTGCGGGTCTCTGGGGTTTTTACTGCAATTTCAGATTTTAGGCATTCGCATGAAGCAACCAAAAACATTTGCATTAAACTTCACCTAAAAGCCTAGAAATCTGAAAGGGAAAATAAAGCATTAAATCTTGCATGCATAATGACTCCTTCTTTCTTATCAATAAGATGTCAACTCTCTGTATTTCTGTATTAGAATGATGTATCAATTACAATTACAGAATGTTCCAGGTTAAACAAATCTAGAACAAATGAAGGAAATTGCCCAAGTGCAGGCCCAGAATGGCATGAAGCCCTTGTTTCTGCAACTCTGCTAGCAGCAATTTCCAACCCTCTGTTCAATCTGTGCTTCCAATTTTATACTGTCTGGCACGGCTCTTCGGTTCACCTGCGTCGTTTCGTTTCACCTCCCAGAACGCTTCGTTTCATTTTCCCGCTTCTTTGATGCTTTGACCTTTCGCTCGAATTTGAAACGTTTGGTCCTGTCTGCATACTGTAACCATCGCTCTGAAGCGTTATCATAAACCTCATGCCTTTGCGCCATGTGTTCGATGCGTTTCTGCATGTTCCATAATGGTCCCATGAAAATCATGACCAAAAATAGCCTGCGGCCTTGCTCCTTCACTTTCACAGCGAAAATGCGACATGTCGCGAAATCGCGACATGTCGCGATATCGCGACGCTTTTGTTCTCCGTACGCTTCGGCCGCAACTCGTCACGATTTCGTGACCATTTTCTCCTTCGGGCCCTCTTGCCGCAATCTGTCACGATTTCGCTACCGTTTTGATCTCCGTACGCTTCCCTGCTTCGGAGCCGCGAAACCGCAACCTGTCGCGATTTCGCGACGCCTTTTCGCTTCATCCCCCTTTGCTACTTTCTGTCATGATTTCGTGACCATTTTTGCTCTTCACGCCTTCCGGTAGATTCTGTCATGATTTCGTGACCATTTTGCGCTTCATGCACCTTTGCTGATTTTTGTCACGATTTCGCTACGCCTTTTCGTTCCATACAACTGGGCTTGCTTCTGTCGCGATTTCGCGACGTTTTTCGTTTCATGCCTTCCACCTGCAATCTGTCATGATTTCGTGACGCTTTTCACCCGACGCTGCTTTGGCTGCAACCTGTCGTGATTTCGTGATGTTTTTCACTTCGTACATTCTCGGTCGCAACCTGTAGCGATTTTGTGACGCTTTTCACTTCATGCCGTTTGACCGGTTTGACCCACGATTTTGCGACGCGTCGCGATATCGCTACGCCTTTCCATTTTGCCTTTCTCTCTCCTCTTCTCAGCATGGAGCGACATGTCACGATTTCCCTTTTCTTTTCCTCTCCTCTTTGGAGCGACATGTCACGATTTCGTGACACTTTTTCATTTTCCTTTTCTCTCTCCTCTTTCGACCGATGGAGCGACATGTCGCGATTTCGCGACACTTTTTCATTTTCCTTTTCTCTCTCCTCTTTCGGCAGCGATGGAGCGACATGTCGCGATTTCGTGACACTTTTTCATTTTCCTTTTCTCTCTCCTCTTTCGGCAGTGATGGAGCGACATGTCGTGATTTCGCGACATGTCGCGATTTCGCGACACTTTCTACACTTGTGCATTTTTGCCCCTTTTCTTCATTTTTAGCATCTGGGTCACTGATATTTTCTCCGAAAGCCTGCAAAAAAGGTGGGTCCCCAATTTTGGGGTGTGTTGTGGATCAGCCACAACAGAGAAAATTTCACTGAAGCAAGGGATTTTGTGTAGTGCTTTTGATTCACCATATCACTTTTATATTTGAACTTTGGAACTTTGAACTTGAGATCTTTGAACTTGAAATTTGAGAACTTGAGATTTACACTTGAAATTTAAAATTTGTATCTATGTACGAGTAGGGTAAATTCTTGTCCTTTTGCCAAGGTTCACCACTCCAGACCAACCATTTGCAATATAAGAAGGTAATAAAACCCATCTCTCTAAAATTCCCAGGACCACTTTCGCAACTTTCATCCTCCCTTGTCTTAGCAATATTTTATATGTTTTTCTTAGTGACGGGATCCTGATATGTCAAGCACAATCACAACTAATGACCTCATCTACAAAAGAAGCAAGCATTCTATAACCCCTGAGAGATCCACTAGGTATGGTTGAGTTACTGGAAATCTTTAGTATACATACATATTTCTTAGCAATAGGTATTTGTGAATGCAACAGTTTATGATACATGCAAGGGTGCATGATTGCAACACAAACGTGGCATCGTTTGTAATACTAACCAACACAATCCATTCTAATATGGAATGCAATAGATGACAGATGCCTATATGCAATGTACTAAAATGAATGCATGTGTGAATGCAAATGAAAATGCAAAATGTAAAAGCAAATGTTTTTGGATTCTATGCTTTTACCATTGTTTTTGAAATTTTATATATTTTTTATTTTTTATGAATTTTGAGCCTTCATATTTGACCAAATGATGAATACATGCCCTTGGAGCCTTTAGGAGTGACCAAACGGTGAGGAAATGCCTCTAGACCCTTTAAATTGACCAAGATATTTTAAGGAATCCTTGGAGCTTTTGGGATTTTACCAAAGGACTTACAGATGCCTTTAGGGATTTTTAGGATGACCGAGTGGTTTTAGGAACCCTCAAAGCCTTTGGGTTGACCAAGCGATTCTCAGGAGTTCTTGGTGCCTTTTTGGGATTTACCAAAGGGCTTATAGATACATCTAGAGCCTTTTACGATGACCAAGTGATTCTTAGGAATCCTTGGAGCCTTTTTGGATTGACCAAAGGACTTACAAACATCTTTGGAGCCTTTTAAGATGATCAAAAAACTCGCAAGAGAGCTTGGAACCTTTTAGGATGATCGATCAGTTTTTAAGAACTCTCAAAGCCTTTGGGTTGACCAAGCAATTTTTTAAAAATCCTTGGTGCATTTTTGGGAATTGACCAAAGGACTTACAGATGCCTTTGGAGCCTTGTGAGATGACCAAGCGATTCTTAGGAATCCTTGGAGCCTTTTTGGGATGATTGAGCAGTTTTAAGCAACCCCCATAGCCTTTGACTGACATGACCAAGCGATTTTCAGAACCCTTGGTGCCTTTTGGGGAGGGTATGCTACCCTAGATACCTCCAGTGGGTGCATCACTCAAAGATGATGAGGGGGTTGTGACACCTCTGAATCCCTCTCTTTGTCTTATTGAGTGTAGCGTGTATGGTGGGGAAGTTATGCTACCTTGAAGACCCCCAGCATGCATGTTTCCCACTAATATGTAATCAGCTAGATTAAAGAGATTAAAGGAAATCAAATTTCCCAAATGAGGAATGGACCTCAATGGAGTGACTATGTCTTGTTTAGGTTGAATGAGAGACCCATCCTCATGGATAGCATATCGTTCCACTAGGTCTTGAATGACCCTCTTAAATGATTGATAACTCTAAATGTCATGTCCATGCACTCGATGATACACATAAAAGGAAACCTAATTAGGTGCCCCAGTCTCTAATGCTCTCTACTTGAACTTGGGCAATACAAATGCATTTAACTCATAACTTTTGGAACAAAGTTAAAGTGGTCATTTTAAATGACACTACTCATTGTACAGGCCTATTGAACCTACGAGGTGATTTACGACTCAGGGGTCATGCATGAGGAGGTGTCACCTCCACTTCAGCATGTTGGGGTGGTATAAGAGACCCATCTACATGATAAACCCCATTATCTATGAGGTGTTTCACCACACTCCTAAATTCACTAAAATATTGAATGCCATGATCCCCTATTCGATGATAGAGGTAGTAATGATGCTTCCTGTAACCCATAGGTTTAACTCTATTTGGGTCTAAAGGGATGATATTAGGTAAGGTGATGACCTTAGCCTCTTACAGCTTTCGAAATATGTCAAACATAGACTCTTTTAAAGGATTCCCAAAGCGCTATGACTATTTTGCATGCTTGACCTACATTGGTTTTCTTTGAAGACCCAAAGGTTGGGTTGGCCACATGGGATCTCGCTTTTGCTAAGGTTTTTCCTACACTTGCACAGGAAGTGATTCAGCCTCAACCAAGGGTTGCTTTTGTGATCCCATGTTTTCAAACTAATTCATGATAAAATGCAATGCCTTATCTTGCTCATCCATCCGATGCTCCATTTTTTTTAGGTGACCTAGGATGGTTTGCAATATTGACAAAGAACTCATATCTATTTCCAATGACTGGTTCGAAATACCTTTGTCTATTGAAGGAAATTAAAAAGTGGATGTTAGAGATCCATTAGGTAATTTTAAATCACTTATTTACTAAATTTTGGTTGATTTGGAGGCTTCTCGATGACACACTTTGTTTGCGCCCTCCACATGCTCATGCTCATGACTCAGTTCAGTTTGTTGTTTCACTTCATTGTATTGAACTGTGTCAAATTTAGTACCCCTAGTATAATTTGGGGTACAAAATTGTTCTTGTCCCTGAGAAGGTGACACAAGAGAGGATTCATGGATGACTAATTTCAAATATTCAGACCCCTTTAATGTGGAAGCAATGTTTGATTGTCCCACCTCCTAATTTATTGACTCTAGAATCGCTCGACCTTTTGAAATAAGGTCAACCATTCCAAAAAAATCATGAGAAGATGAATCTACAACTGTATGAGTCATAGGTGACTTGTCAACCTGCTAGGGTTGTAACATTTTGATTGCCATAGATGACTCTTCCTCATGCTCAAATAATGCATCAAGGATAGGATCAACCAGTAGAGACTCGACAAGAAACTGACTTGCATCTTCAATAGTCTCTACAATGGGTGACATCCTGATGTCTTCTTCTATATGCCCTTCATGCTTGACATTGTCCTTATGAGGACTATCTGGTGCCATGATGGATTATGAAGGTGTAATAAACTTGGGTACATCCATGACCATTATAGGTATTTACTCCTCGATATAATCGTGAGGACCCTATAATGACACATCAAAGGTAGTTGTGAGCATATTTATAATGGCGCTCATCATTCCCTCCTTGATAGGAGAGGTTGATGATGAAGGAGTCGTAGGTGAATCCATCGACGATAGCGACGGTGATGGTATCTCTACAATAGTTTGCAAGGTTGCAACCAAACTTTTGCTAGACTCATCATGTTTGATTCCCAAATGCATATGTGCCCCACTAAGCTCTTGAGGGTGATCCTCAGGTTTATAATATTTGAATGGATCTAGGTCCACCTCAACTATGTGGACTTCATTTCCATGGGTGTACTTAATGCACTGATGCACTATGGACATTACGCACTCCATGACTTATCCACGGTATTCCAAGTAGCAAATTATACTATCTTGAACCCTCTAAGATATAGCACAATGTCAAAATAATATTTTACCCTACCTCAATGGGGAGGACTATTGTACTTGTTGTAGGATATTCCACATCATTAAATTCTTGTAGCATGAAATTCGATGCCCTGATGTGGTAAGGTGGAATCTTGAGATGTTTGAATGTAGATGTGGTGATGATATTAATCGATGATCCTATATCAACCAATACTCGGTTATATGTAATCTTATTTATCCTTGTTATGATATGCAATGGAGGATCAGATTCCTTAATAGAGATAGGTTTTAATTCCTATTTATGGAAAGTAATCATAGGTTCCTTATATGGTGACATAGACTGTGTATGTCCCAAGTAATGTGATGACTTTTGAGCGTTGACATTGTTCACCTGTCTATCTTGACTACTATCAACCTCATGTTGAAGCATGAGATCCCTAATCATAACCTTTTTTTGCTCAATAATAGCCAATGGTATGTCTGTCTGTCTAAAGACGTGGCTATCTACTTGCTTAAGAGGTAACTCTTTGTGAGCATCCTATCCTAACACCATGTTGTAATTATCATTTACCTTTGTAATAACCCACTTCCAACGTGGGGATCCCATTTTAATGTTAGTATGCAATACTTAGTAATGTAGGTGGCAATAAAGGTACCTCGCCAAGTGGTACCATCTCATGTAACCATTTTTATAAATATTGTAACTAATGTAGTAAGATACCTCACCAAGTGGTACCATTTCATGTAACCATTTTATCAATATTGTAACCGCCATTTGGTGCAAGACTCTAGCTCAAGTGGCATTTTGCATGTAAGCCACCTCTTGAGCATTTAGGTAGGGTTGCATGAAGTTTTCCTTTAAAAATATATGAAGCCATGTACGAGATTATCCTTTTACAAGCTAATGAAATATTGAAGGAGGTTTCCCCCTCGAAGAGGCCCGCAATTTAGTGTTACTATGAGATTGTTTCATTTCTATAATTGATTTCTACATAGTGATATTGAGTTATTTGATGTATGTGAGTTATTTTTCAGTATTTTGTGTGAGTGTGCTTTATTTTAATAGTAGGCTCCTGAAAAATGGTATCATAGCACTTTCTAGGGCCAAGTTCTACTACAACTAAGATGATTCTTGCCATTCATTTCTCCTGTTAGGTATAATTTTCCTGTGTGCTTTTTATTTCTATTTTTCCTTTATAAAAAAATCCAAAAAATACAGTCATTTTTTTCATAGAAAATAAAAAAATACCAAAAAAAAATAGTAGTTGTGTAGGTTAAAAACCCTATGCTGAGGGTTTTAAAATATCACGAAGGATCTGTCATTATTGGCTAATCTAGATAGCCCATAAAGCATCTAGTGAAGTGAGGGGTGATCAAGCTCCAATACCTAGGTATCAGACAACACTCGTGCATAGAATTGAGCTCCCACATATCTTCGAGTATATTGGGATACAATCTAGGTTTAAACAAGATTTTATCCATTAGGAAGCTTTTCGGCCTTATATTATCCATAGTACACAAGACACAACATCCCGAATAATTACCTTCCCATACTGTTAGAGAGGTAGATAGTGTGCTCAAGGGTATGTGTGGAATCCTCCTTGAGTAGTGGCCTAAAATATTGGTCCAAGCACTATTTTTTGTCACTACAGTATAATAGAGGGCCTATGGATATTACATACTCCTTTACTTAGCATACCTGGTTCACAAAAACAAAACAAAAACAAAGTATCATCCCCTTGCAAATCAACCCATCCTTGTTCTGCTAACCTGCATTCACCATCCCCAAAAGCTAGAATATGAAGAAGGATTTCTCTATCATAGAAAACAACTTGCATGCACCAACATTCAAGACAAATTGTTGCAAGTGTTTGAAACAACCTGTGGTCAAAATCTGAATAGTCAAGACAGTGACAGTAACAGTCCTCAGTACTAGTCCAGAATTGCAAACTTTTAGTGTCAAAAACAAAGTTGTTAGTGTCAAAAAATCCCTAAGGTCAAAAGCAGCAATTGTTAGTAATCCTAGTACAGGTGATAGGAACAGAGAACATTGAGTAACACGATGGTCAGGGTACATACTACACAATTCAGTGACAGTTGATTCCAGAGGGCGACTTTTGAATTGTAACTCCAAATAAAAATAGAGAACACCAGTAGACTCAACACAGTAGAAAAAAAAATAGGATATCTCTTCACACAGAGCTCAAATTGACTCAAAAATGTAGTAAAACATTCTACACTCTATTCCAGACAAAAATGTCCTTGGCAGCTCTTGGTCAAATTTTGCACCAAATTTCTAAAATTAGCAAATTTTAATTTTTCTTGCTAAGGCCATAACTTTTCATCGGTCCATCAAATTGATCCAAATTTTTGGGAATAGAATCTACTTGTTATTCTGCACAAAATACCCTTAAGGACTCATTGGTGAAATTTTAAGTACAAGTAAAAGAAATTACCTTGACATCGACTTGCAACCAACAAGAGATCACAAAAAGTCAAGAAATTCAATATATCTCCTCATTGAGCGCTCAGATAAAATAGCCACCGGAGTGGACCCTATCCTAAAATTAGTGTTGCAACTCATTTCCCAAATTGAATTTTGGACCCTTACTAAAAATAGTAACTCCTAAAAATCCGAGGTCTATTTTTAGTAAATCAGCACAAGAGGGACCCCAATGGCAAGCGACACTTGAGGACAACAACAAAATAATTTAGACTTGGGCACATTATTGGTCGACCTGCAAAAATCCATTATTGACTTGGCCTCTGCAAAAAAGAACATAGCCACAGATATTTGAGAGCTTCGACTGGATCAGGATAACACTCAAATCCGTTTAGAAGAGCAACTCACAAAGATGGAGACCTAATTGTATGGCAATACCAAAACTTAAAACCATGTTGAAAACTCTGAATGAGGTCAAAAAACATTGGATGAAAATCACTCTGATCATGATCCAACCTTCAAAATACCTAAATTATACTTTCATCAGTTCAATGGAAAGGATGTCGATGGATGGTTATGTCGAGTTGATCAATTCTTTCGACTCCATAATGTCCATGTCTATCATCGGGTTCAGATGGCTTCCTTCAACCTAGAATATGAGGCCTTACACTGGTTCCAATGGCTATGGTTTGCTAACCCTGATCTATCCTGGGAGGAATTTGAGTCCCAACTACTCACCCAATTTGGTCCTAATGATTATGATGACTTTACAGGTGCACTAAAAAAGTTGATAAAACTAAGGGTTTGAATGAGGGGTTTTTTATGATTTTTTTTGTTAGTGGGTTACGAGATGATCTCTAGGCTGAATTCAAGATGTTCAAACCCCACATCATGATGGAGGCTATCAATTTAGCCCGATTTTCTGAATCTAAACTCTCATCTCAAAGGCAAACACCATAATTTTTGCATAACCGACCTCCTGCTCACAAGTGGTTGACTACAGAAGAGATGGATTCGCGTCGCACCCAAATGTTATGTTATAATTGTGATAAAAATTTTACGAAGGGGCATAGATGTGCAAATAAGAGATTGTTTTTTATAGATGTGGAGGAACTAGAAAATAGTGACCATAGTTATGATGAGAGTGATACAATTGAGGCACCAACTCCATAGGAAGAGGAACCATCAAAAACACCAACAAAAATTTTAGTCCATGCTCTTGCTGGGATTACCACCCTACAAACCACGAAAGTTGTGGGTTATTTCAAATGCCAACGTCTCACAATTCTTATTGATTCAGGTAGTACACACAACTTTATTGATCCTCAGGTGGCCAAATGGACCAACTGCTATATACACTCATGCAATTCTTTTGAAGTCATGGTGGCCAATGGAGGTACCTTACCTTGTAAAGGTAAATGTCAAAATGTTAAAATTTAGATAGGGGATTATGAACTCAAGCAAGATATGTTTGCCCTCCAATTGGGATGATGTGACATTATTTTAGGATCCCAATGGATGATCACCTTGGGCACTTTCTCTTGAAACCTTGTAGAACTATGGCTACAATTTTTAGAAAATGGAAAAACATATACCCTCAATGGTATCAAGGCTGGCCCTACACAAATTATTAGTTCCAATCGCATGGAGAAGTTGTTGAAAAATTCCTCCCATGGGGTAATTGCACAAATATTTTCAATTCAGCCACCCACTTCTACAGAAGATCCATTTCCAATAGATTTGCAACTTGTTCTAACCAAGCACAATGGTGTCTTTTCAAAACCAACTACACTGCCACCTCGTCGCTCTCATGACCATGTTATTCCACTACTTTCAAGCAGTGCACCACTGAACATCAAATCGTATCTATATCCTCATGCTCTCAAGTCAAAAATAGAGAAGACGGTACAAACGTTGCTCAAGGCAAGTGTCATTCGACCCAGTACCAACCCCTATTCTTCTCCAGTTTTGCTAATTCACAAGAAATATGGCTCATGGTGATTGTGCATAGACTACCATGAGCTCAATAAGATCACCATTAAGGATAAATTTCCCATTGCGGTAGTGGATGAATTACATGGAAGTATGTACTTCTCCAAGTTGGAACTTCATTCAGGGTACCATCAAATCAGGCTCAAGGATGAGGATATTCCAAAAACTACTTTTTGTACTCATGAAAGTCACTATGAGTTCTTGGTAATGCCATTTGGTTTGACAAATACACCATACACATTTCAAATCCTTATGAACAACATATTCCATCCCTTCATGTGGAAGTTCATCCTAGTTTTCTTTGATGATATATTGGTTTATAGTCACTTGTGGGAAGAACACCTTACCCATGTGGATTAGACATTATAGTTATTGGCCCAACATCAACTTTTTGCTAAGCGGTCTAAGTGCTCCTTTGGTATGACTGAAGTGGAGTATTTAGGACATATTTTTTCTAAATATGGTGTCAATATCGACCCTAAGAAGATTCAGGTGGTTCAAGACTAGGCAAAACCCCACACTCTCAAAGGACTTTGGGGATTCTTAGGACTTATAGGCTATTATAGGAAATTTGTTTGTAATTATGGGAAAATAGCATATTCCCTCACATGTATGTTAAATAAGGAATATTTCATTTGGACAGGACCCACTGATCAAGCCTTTCTTGAATTAAAGCATGCCATGACCACCACACCTATTCTAGCCATGCCATATTTCTCTAAACCATTTGTCATTGAAAGTGATGTTTTTGATCAGGGCATTGGGGCAGTATTTATGCAATAAAGGAGACCCTTGGTCTTCACCAGTAAGGCACTCTCTAAGCATAATTTGGGAAAATCTACATATGCCAAGGAGATGTTGGTCATCTTACATGTTGTCACCCATTAGAGACCATACCTCATTGGGTGTCATTTCTCCATTAAAACAGACCATCAGAGTCTTAAATATTTCTTAGAACAACAGGTTGCTATCCCAGAACAACAAAAATGGGTTTCTAAACTCATGGGCTATGATTATGATATCACCTATAATAAGGGCAAATAAAATCTTATGGCTGATGCTCTCTCTCACCAATTTGAGGTCCTCAATATGATATGTGCTATCTCCACACCTATCCCCAAATGGATAGATTCCTTACGATAGGAGATACTTCAATATGCAGACCTTCAAGCTTTGATGGCTTCACTTCAAGATGATTCGACTTCATCCCCAGGCTAAAATTGGGATGGCAAAGATTTGCGTTATCACCAATGCCTTGTTATTCCCTATGCTTGACCACTTCATGAAGGAACTACACACTACTCCCTATACAGGTCATTCTAGATTTCTCAAAATGTATGAACACCTCAAGCACACATTCATCTAGAAAGGGATGAAATAGGACATCCATGACTTCGTGGTAGCTTGTGATACCTGCTAATGGATGAAAGGTGAAACAATTCATTCTCTAGGTACTCTTCAACCCTTGCCCATTCCATATCAGGTTTGGACTGATATTTCTATGGATTTTATCGAAGGGTTACCTAAATCGGGCGGTAAGTCTTTTATTCTCATGGTAGTGGATTGCCTTTTGAAGTATGCTCATTTTTATCCTCTTTCCAATCCTTCCATAGCCTCCACCATTGCCCAAATCTTCCTCGATTCCATTTTTTTCCTTCATAGTATTCCCACCTCCATTGTGTCCGATCGAGACCCAACCTTCACTAGTAATTTATGGCAAGAGTTGTTTAAGTTGCAGGGAACGAAGCTCAAAATTAGTTCAACCTATCATCTATAAACATATGGTCAAATTGAGATTGTCAAAAAAAATTTGGAGATCTATCTTCGTTGCTTTGCATTAGATCATCCTTCTCAATGGGTGAAGTGGATTCCTTTGGCCGAATGGTGGTACAACATGTCCTATCATACAACTACAAAAATCACTCCTTTTGAGGTTGTTTATGGGTACCCTCCACCGATGCCTTCTTCATACATTCCAAGTAGCTCCAAGGTCCAGGTAGTCAATATTACTCTTCGCCAATAGACTGACATCCTTCACCAGCTGAAGCATAATTTGGACATGGCGTAGAATTGGATGTGACAACAGGCCGACCAACATCAATCCGAGCATAGCTTTGATGTGGGTGATATGGTTCTCCTTCACTTGTAGTCATACAAACAGTCATCCCTCCAACTCCGTTTGTGCCAGAAACTTGCTACAAAATTCTATAGGCCTTACCAAGTCCTATAGCGGATTGGTTCCCCTACTTACACATTGGCTCTTCTACCCACATCCAAGCTCCATCTTGTTTTCCATGTTTCGTCTCTCAAGAAAGTGGTGGGCATGCAGGTACAGGTTAAATCAACATTACCAAAATTGAATGAGGAAGGGTCCATCTTACTTGAACTAGAATAATTGTTGGATCGCCGCACCCGCACTCTCTACAATTGTACAATCATAGAAGTCCTTGTCTAGTGGTTTGGGCTCCAACCAGAAGATGCTACATGGGAGTATCTCCATAAACTCCAACACCAGTTTCCTGAATTTCAGCTTTGAGGACAAAGCTTTTCAAAGGCGAAGGACGTGTTAAGATCCTATCCTAACACTATGATGTAATTCTAATTTACCTATGTAATAACCCACTTCGAATGTGGGGATCCCATTTTAATGTTATTATGCAATAATTAGTAAAGTAGGTGGTAATAAAGGTACCTCTCAAAGTGGTACCATCTCATGTAACCATTTTTGTCAATATTGTAACTGATGTAGTAAGATACCTTGCCAAGTGGTACCATTCCATGTAACTATTTTTATCAAGATTGTAACCGCCATTTGGTGGAAGATTCTAGCTCAAGTGGTATTTTGCATGTAAGCCACCTCTTGAGAATTTAATTAGGGTTGCATGAAGTTTTTCTTTAAAAATATATGAAGCCATGTACGAGATTATCCTTTTGCAAGCTAATGAAATATTGAAGGAGGCTGCCCCCTCGAAGAGGCCCACAATTCAATGTTACTGTGAGATTGTTTCATTTCTGTAATTGATTTTTGTATAGTTATATTGAGTTATTTGATGTATGTGAGTTATTTTTTAGTATTTTGTGTTAGTTTGCTTTATTTTAATAGTAGGTTCCTAACACTCTTGACGATGTATGGGATGCATTGCATCGACTTGTTGCCTAAGCACTCTAGGGATGATCTTTTTTATAGGAGTTACCTCACATGAGTGTTCCTCACATAATTTTTGTTGGTAAATCCTCTCTTCAAATTTTTGGATCTTATCCAACCTTTGCTGATGTGATTTCTTATTTTTTGTGCACTCATGATCTAGACACTTACACTCAATGCATGCCTCCTCCAATTGGTCTTGGAGTAGTCACATCTTATGGGCTGCATGAGACTTAGGTTCCCTATATGACTGACTCGTAGAGTAAGATCCACAATTCTCTATCTCACTAGAGGGATACCTAATGATATGCATCCTCATTGTGTATGAATAAACCCCATGATCTATGTGGGTGGACCCCCTGCATGATAAAGGGGGTTCGTGATGACTATTTGAATGTCTTGTTGGGAATATTGGATACTCTGATGAATGATGTGTGCGACGCTTAGCAAGGAAGTGTGCTAAATATGAAAGATACTTAGGGGAACATCGGAGGCCTCGAGGGTCTCTCTGTGCATACTCTAAGTCATTATCTCGTGATTGACCTTGACTATGCCTAGTTGTCATGATATGGCAACTAAACAAGTCTTGAGAGGAAGCCTCTCTTACTAAAAATTTTGGCCTTGAAGAGGCCTTATCTTATTGAATTAAGCAATAAATAAGCATACAAAGTAAACAATGTGATTATCTTCTTTACATTTTAAAAATGAGCCCTAAACTTTTTGATGTTTTCAAATTTTTTGTATCAGTATAGAAACTCTTATTGTGTTTTGCAAAACTTGTTGGATTTTATTCTCATTTTAAAGGCTTTCACCTATATACTCATAACTCGACAATTTAGATGTGACTTCCAGATCATGTAATCCAACTTATAATGTGTGGAAGTGAATCCCACACATGATCAGGGAGCATAGGTCCTCCCATATCCTCACCCATTTTCACCCAGCTAGTGTCATACCCTTGAAAGAGGAGTATATGCAAATTTTCTAGGCTACGAAAGGTTCTTGGATCTGGTATTGGTCTAGTATCCAAGGGTACGTAGGATTTTGGCCAACGGATAGAAATTACAACCACCGTCGTTGAACCCTACTAGTGGTTGGATCTGAAGCCCAACTCACTAGCATTTAAGTGCCAATTGGTGTAAAATAAATGCATCATATAGCACACATGCTCAATTTCTATATGCTATGCAAAATAAAAGAACATTTTACATTCAAAAAAGGTAAACTAATCTAGATGCTCTTTTAGATAATGCACATTACAATGTTAATTGGCCACTAATTGAACCTCACACATGTAAACCAAAAAGACACTCTATCAAGCACGTTGTAGCCTAGGGTGGATTGCAATCATAGGTCTGTTATTCCTAGCAGCACCTTTATACAAATGCAAATGCTAAATGAACTAGGACATGATTAATTTCCCTTTTTTAATTGGTTTTTCCTAAGAACATAGAGTGGAAAATAAGGCCTACCTCAGGTCTTGAATTGGTTTGCACTCTGATTTTTTCTATCTATGTTGTTATATGGAAACCATGGGTCTGGTCTGTGGTTCAAAATGTAGACCACGTGTTGAACCTATGGTTCAATTTTTGGCCCGCATTTGATAGCTGTGGTTTGTACCTACAAGTTGCAACAGTCAAAAAAGTATAGTCATATTTCTATTTATGTGGAGTTCCACCGTGATTACCTCCTATAACCACCAAAAAGTCTCACACTAGACCGGAATACTACTGTAATTATTGAAAATAATACCAAAATACATGAAATAACAAGAAAGTGACAACAAGTTAACCAATAAAATCTACTTTATTCCATTATGAAGTCAAAATCAGGTTAGAAGTACATCCCTCTTAGGGATGGTCATTTTGATACAACATTACTATAGGATTGTGTAGTTGTTTCCCTCTTAAGGGTAGGTGTGATAATCAAGATGCCTTTGTAGGGTGACACAAACTTCTCTAGGGTGGATTTGACCCTTTTCTTCACGTTGACAAAGGATTCGAATATAAACTCCTTTGAATGTAGATCCATGTGGTCAAGAAACAACATAATATAGTCAAAAACATAGGCAACCTCTCGTGATGAGGCCCTTAAAAGGAAATATGCATAAAAATACCATTGAAAGCATGGAAATCATGCCTAAACTATGCTAATTTGATCAAGATTAATGAAAATGCATAAAACAAGATAGCAACTAAGTAGTGAATGATCTAATTAAGTGAAATAAATCATAAAAGCACATAAAGAATCCATTAATGTTTATTTCATGTTAATGTAATGAAATTACTCTAACCCTAATTCTATTGGTCAAAAATATCTAAAACTATAACAAATTCGTGCAGATGATCAATATAATCTAGTTAAACCAATAGAAATGAAAATAGTAAGGAGATTATAACTCTACTGCAAATCACAACTTTGGTGAGTGGTCTGCACTATAAACGATGGTTGTAAGTTGCAATGAACACTCAAATAGGTTTGCCCTCCAAATTCAAGGGAAGTGATCTTGACCTCCTTGTCCAATTGATGTTCAAGGGTTGCCTTCGGTGTCCTCTAAAAATTTTAGCGATTGAATCACTTTGAAGGGCCTTCGTTTACCCAAATGTGTACTTCTTGTCTCTCCTAGCTCCTTAGGGCATCCATGGCTAATTGGTCCTTGGGGGAATAGAAAAGTGGCCTCCTCAAATACATGTATTCAGTATGCAATTTGATAGGGCTTCACTACTCTCTTGATCAATTAACTCTCTATTGATAATTTGGCAGTGCTTCACTATGCAAATCATCTATATCCATCCCTCTTTTGGAGGGGGTATTTATAGCATGTCCCTAGGTGTAGCACCCTAAAATTGGCGCAGTGAAATTGTAATAATTACATTCATCCTAGTAAATAATTTAAATTCAAATTTTAACCTCCCAAACCGCCCGTTAACCGTCGGGTAATCCGTTTCCCCCTTTTTCGTGCCATTTTTAGAGGTTGTTTTGACCGTTTGACGATATCGTCGCCGATCAGACGATATCGCCCCAGATCTGACGATTTCGTCTGGGCTAGGACGTCCAGACGATCTTGTCTCAAAACTAATTTTGCACAATTAGCTTCTGTTCCAACGGGCCTCTAATCCGGGCAGAAGCGTGTCTGCGCCGTTAGAGACCCTCCCCCATTGGAGATCTCCCAAATAGGGATGATCTCCAACCTCCTAACCTCCCTCCTAAGCCTATTTAATCCTAAGCCCTCCCCTTAGCACCCCCTGGCTGAAATTCCTGTAACTTGACTTCATACATGTTAAAACATCCTAAGTTTCTATTTTGCATTAGTTCTATACAATTTTGTTGTAGGTACCATATTGTTTTTCAGCCGGAGCAAGCTTACATCATCGTCGATGAACCTGTTCAGATCGGAGGCGATCCTGTCGAATCAGAGACGATTTCGTACCAATGCGAGATGATTTCGACTGCAGTCAACATTGAGGCAATCAGTGCCTGAAGTTTGCATTTCTTCTTCCCTTTTTCTGTTGTTTTATGTTGTAATTAGCAATTTTATTCAGTATTTTATGCTATTCTGCATTTTGGAGTTCACCCATCTAGATTAAATGCATAATTAAGCCATAATTGTGATCAAATTAGCATAATTCATTCATGTTTCTATTTTCAAGTTTCAGTTTGATATTATTGCTGTCATTTTATATTGTTTCCCTCTGTTAGGATAGTTGTATTTTCTGTATTTTGCACCTATTTCTCTGTTTGCAGGTCTCTGACGAATTCGTCTGACGAATTCGTCAGATCTCAGACGATCTTGTCTGATCTCAGACGATCCTATCAAATCAGAGGCGATCCTGACTGCTTCAAGAATCAGAATCATCATCAGACATCCGGATCAGGTATTCTTCTTTTAATATTCTGTAATTTCTCTATTTTTCTGTCTTAATTCTGCTTTTCTGTATTCATTTAATTTGCATCTTCATATAGAATAGCTTAGACGCATTTTGGCCAAACCTAGGATTTGAATGCTTAAGGCTAAAAACGAACACATAAAACACATTCCCAACCTAGGCGTGGAAACTGCCATTAAATGTTTCCTGGTGAACCCACCATCCATCGAAAAATCACCAATATACACCTCCCTTGAGAGGCGGGACCTTCGCAAGTCCTCTCAGTCCGAGGTACCACGACATCCTTTTCACATCCCCCTTCCGGGCACGGATCCTATAGCTTGAAGGTAAGGGTGTGAAAAATTTGGAGCGATACATTTTGGTGAACCCGACGTGAATGCATTGTAAACCTTTTGAAAACAAAAACAAAAAAAAAAATAAAACAACTAAAACATAGATGCATTTTAGATCATTTAAATTTAATATCATGTTTAGATGGTAGCTCCTAAGAAAATATTAGCAGTTACTATAAATGTAGAAAACCATTTGGCAGCCATAGAAATCAATTCTGTACTTAGTGTGCCTAAAACAGATAGAAATCAACTCTTGTGG
Organism: Wollemia nobilis; assembly: GCA_028583015.1. Lineage (NCBI taxonomy): Eukaryota > Viridiplantae > Streptophyta > Pinopsida > Araucariales > Araucariaceae > Wollemia > Wollemia nobilis. The sequence goes on along the minus strand of JAQPPZ010017079.1, from coordinate 4,221,347 downwards.
GACGAACTTGATAGAAGACTTAGTGTCATCTCATCTAGGTCAACAGAACTTAAACAAATCAAGAGGCTAGTCCTAGATAGAATCCTGGATCCTCATCAACTTGTCTTTTATCATGAACTTCAGAGAGCCTGCCATAGATGGTTAGCTTATAGGAGAGCTCTTGTATCTTCAGAATTGTTCACCTTCGAGGAATACCTCGAGAACGCAGCCATTGTACACCAGTTCCTAGGTCTTGTAGAAGACCAAGAGGTTGTTCTTACAGATAGGGAAATATGGAATAGAGTTCCTCGAGCTGTGTTATATCGAGAGTATTGCCACGAGCTTTACTTCTATCAACCAGCATCTGAGACAGATAATATCACTATAGCTCTTTTCATTAAATTTTTAAAAGAAAACTTTCAATTTGAAGAAGAACACTTCATGACTCCTGAAGAACTCGAGCCCATTAATGATATTTATAAATTGTTTATAGAAAACTAGATTATTACTTTCAGTCTTATTTCTTGCATTTATTGTGTTATTTGTTGTCTTTACAATATTATTTCAAAAACAAAGAAAAACTAAAAAACAAAAACATAGCAAAAACTTAAACATTTCATTTTAGATATTGTAGTAGGTATATAATTAATATATACCTCTTAAACTTGTTGCATATATATATATATATATATATATATATTTTTTTTTATTTGTTGAAATCAAAATTAAAGCACCATGCCTAAACTTAGGAATGGTAAAGAAACTTTAGGAGAAGAAGAAGATTGGTTACAAGATACAACTAGAGACCCAAATGTCCTTCCTGAAGATCCAATTCCGGAAGGAAAAACTCTAGATCAACCAGAACATGACCTAGGTGAAGATAATGAACAAGAAGGAAGTGTTAAAGAGGATGGACCCTCATCCCCTAGAGTAGCTCCAGATGGAACTATTGCTTTTGACAACGTAGATCATTTTCAGAAATTTCTCAATGATAACATTGACGCCCTTAATGTGGCAGTTCGTATTGATAAAGGGCAAATTAGTAACACTCAAGCAGCCATGGAATATATGTATGATGTGCGCACTAATCCCTTGTCTTTCATTGATCAAGAAAGTGATAAGGTTGGGCCATCCAATAGAGATATGGTCACTATGATGCAAAACATGTCAAAACAACAGGTTACCCAACCTCCTAAGGAACCTGTTATTCAACCTAAAATCATTCCCACACAAAAGAAAACTTCCTTCACTACTTTATTTCGCCAAACTATTGAGCAATATGCTTCAAGTAAACAAAAACCTAAAACGAAGCCAAACACCAATTTTCAACAATCTGGAATACAACATAATACAACTTCAAAATTCCTTCATAACACTTTTCCTACCAACAATTTACACAATAGCAACATAGCATCTAATCTTCATGTCCCTCCATCATATGCTCACAAAACCCATGTCAATGCCCTACCGAACCAATATGGTGGGCAAACTAGTAATCTGGAAGCCATGGTGAAACAGTTAGCTTCGCGTATGGACCAGATAGATCCCTACCGTCCCTCGTACAATTATCGAGAGATATGTAGTCAACCTTTGGATCCCATAGTTGTAGCTCAACCGTACCCTAAGCATTTTCCCATGCCTATCTTGCCTATATATAAAGGAACCGAAGATCCCATAGAGCATCTTCGCATGTTTAGGATAGCATGTCATGATATATCACATGATGACTTGCTATTACTAAAAATGTTCCCAAAAAGTTTAGGTGGAATGGCATTAGAGTGGTACTATCAATTGCCCACTCATTCTTTGAGAAACTTTGAAGAAACAACTGAATCTTTTGTCCATCAATTTAGTGCCTACATCGAGAGGCATGTAACCATTAAAGATCTATACAACTTAAAACAAGACAAGGATGAATGTTTTGCCGATTTCTTAGCTAGATGGAGGCAATTGACAGGAAAACTGCACTTTGTGCTACCTTATAGGGAAATGTTGGACATTTTTATCAATAATTTACAAGAACAAATATCTTATGAGCTATCAATCTGCTACTTTAACTACCTTCGATCAAGCTATAGATTTAGCTCGAAGAGTAGAAGATGCCCTCATTAGGAGAGGCCAACTTAGGAAGAAGGATGATGAGAAAACATCCAGAAATCAATATAAAAACAAACAAGTTGTTGGTGACGGAGTCACTGACAGTAGAAATGTTGCTAATATCAATGCAACGAAGACAACAAAAAAATTTATATTGAAACCTCCTGATAAGCCTCCTCGAGAATTTACTAGATTGAATCAACCCTTATCAACTATTTTACCTCAATTACTCGAAAGAGGTTTGATCCAATTACCAGCTATCCGGGAACCTGATCCAACTATACCCGGATACAGAGCTGACTTACATTGTGATTTCCATAGAGGACCTGGACACTCTACCAACGCTTGTAAAAGGTTGAAACATAAAATACAAGATTTGATTGATAATAATGAAATGGAGGTGCAAGCCTTCCAACCTAAACAAAATGCTCCTAATAATACTCAAAAGACCATTCCCCAAAATCAAAATCAAAATGCTAATCAAACATTAGACATATTTCAACACCCTTTACCAAGACATGGTAAAGAGGTAGCCAATCAAATCGAACATCATAATGTTCCTCCTCCTACCCGATATGTAGGAACCATTAGCGGACAATTACCTATTCAGGATCCTCAAATATTTGACACAACCTTATCCCTGGTTACGACCAGGCCCTTACATAATTTTCAAACTTCTGATTCTAGTGATATAGAATCAGATACTGAAAGTGAACTAGACATTACTTCAAACCAATCGAATAGTTCTGAAAATGAATCAGATCCTATTCAACCCATCACGGATGCTATGGTTCCAGAAGAACCATTTCCTAGAAGAGTTACTACTCGACCTTCTTCTAATCAATTCCTCTCAAATGAACAAGCCATAAATGCTAGACCGAGACCAGTTCAACGTCCTCAATATAACATTGTAGGTACCATTGGAGTCGTTACCCGACAATAGGCTCAAAATTCTCAACAAGAACCAAATCAGAATGATGGATCGGCTCCATTCGTTTTGAAAAATCCCAATAAAGGGAATCATGCTCCTAATGTTCAACCTAAACCCCCTTACAATATTAATGAGCAATTATCCAATACTACAGCCAGAATTTCCCTTTTAGATTTATTAAGATCTTCTCCCACCCATAGGGATGAGTTGATGCTTACATTAAGCCAAATGATGGTACCTCAAAACATTCAACTTGAAGCTATGGCCAATACTATCATCACTCGAGAGGTTGATTGTATTGACTTTCGGGATAAAGATATCCCACAACACAGTTTACATAAGGACAATCCCTTATATATTACTGCTCTAATTGGAGATGTAGCTGTCAAACGAGTCCTGATTGATAATGGCTCATCTCTAAACATTTGCACTTTTGACTTCTACCAACGATTTGGCTTTAGAAGTGATGAAATGAAGAAAACTGATATGATTATCAAAGCTTTCAATGACGAAACACAAGAAACGTGTGGAGTTATTACCATCCCCTTGCAAGTTGGTCCTAGAACCCTAGAAACAACCGTGTTTATTGTACATTGCCCAACATCGTACAATATACTTTTGGGTCGCCCTTGGATCAATGCGATGCGAGCGGTCCCATCAACTTTACACCAATGTGTTAAATTTGAATTTAAAAATCAGTTGGTCACTATCCATGGTGACCCTAGACCCTTTGATATGTGTGCTTTGGCAGAACCTGTTGGAGTGCAATTTTGCCCTGCTCTGTCATCCACACATCCTAGTTCTTATTTTTCATCTAAACGTGTGAAACACACACCCATAACTTCACCTATTTCCCCTCCATTAATTTCATCCTCTTATATAGATCAACAATCTTCTAAACAAATCACTCTAGAACCTCAAAAAGATCTTAAATCTACAACCAATCCTTCATGTTCTATCCCTATAAATTCAAAACCTATAGACACATCTATCATACCTTCCACATCTAAAGATATAGGGAATAATCCTTCCACATCTTATGCTCTTTCTGATGAACTTTTACCAGATTTATCCACAATCTTAATATCAAAAAAAACAAATGCTTTCATGCAAGATTCAATTCTTTTAAATAACTTACCGCCATCTCCTCGTACTTTGGGCCTCCCACAACCTATGGGAAGTACTTACCAAGTCGGGAGTTGTGCCTTCATTTATAAAGGATATGACAGGGGAAGAATCCCTCGAAATATCAAAACTCATCATGAGGGATATGCTCGGTGTTATTTTACCAATGAATATATTAAAGCTAAACCCATGATGCTTAAAATGGGATATAAAGGGAAAGGCTTGGGACCTTTCCAAAATGGCATGAAAGAACCTTTCGAGGTAGAACCGTGGCCTGCCCACTGTGGTGTGGGCCTATTTCCTAGTAAGGGTCAACCCTTTCCTTTTGAAGATGATGATCACCTCATATGTTATCAAGATTATTTGGATAGGCATGTTGATTTGCCTCTAAAAAATCAGTCGTTTACATGTAACATGCTATCCATAGCTTACCCTGAAATGATTGCTGACCCCGATGAAGAGTTGGAAGGAGATATCTTCCATGATGTCTCCGTTGAAGAGATGTTACACAATGGATTTTATTTTGATGGTTCTATACCAACTATAGCCCAACTTGAGACCACTAATCCTCAAGATGAATTATCCAAATTAACCTTACAAGAATTACAAGAATTGGGCGTTTCACCCACCCCACCTAATTTTGAAAGAGATCTACACATGGAGGTAGAAAACGTCATTAAAATTAATATTGGAACTGAGGATAATCCTCACATAATCAATATTGGATCAGAATTAAGTCAAGAAAAACAAGAGCAATACATTGCATTCCTTAAAGAGTATGAAGATGTCTTCGCTTGGACATATGAAGATATGCCGAGGTCTAGACCCTTCTGTAGTCATGCATCATCTAGTGGTCCATCCGGATGCTAAACCTGTTAAACAAAAACTTAGAAAAATGCATCCCAAAGTGGCTCTTGCTAGTCAAAGGGGAGTTAGAAAAACTCCTTGAATGTTGTCTTTATACAAGCTATTGATTATGCTTGAATGGATCTCAAATGTAGTTCCAGTTACCAAGAAAGAAGCTACCAAAGTTAGGGTTTGCACAGATTTTAGAGATATTAACGTTGCATGCCCTAAAGATGACTTTCCTCTTCCAAACATGGATCAAATCATTGACTTTACTGTCGGGAGTGGGATGATGTCCTTAATGGATGGATTCTCCGGTTATAATCAGATCAGGATAGCTCCTGAAGATCAGGCTAAAACAACCTTTATTACCCCCTGGGGTACTTTTTGTTGGAAAGTGATGCCATTTGGCTTAAAGAACGTAGGTGCAACCTATCAACGAGCTATGACCTATATTTTTCATGATATGATGCATGATATCCTACATGATTATGTAGATGATATTATAGCTCGCTCTATTATTGAAGATAATCATTTAGATGATTTGAGAAAAGTTTTTAATCGATTACGAGAATATCTTATTCGATTAAATCCAGCAAAATGCATATTCGGAGTTAAGTCCGGTAAACTATTAGGGGTTTTAGTTTCTTTACGTGGTATCAAAATCGACCCTCTCAAGATTGCGGCCATCACTGATATGCCCGCACCTACTAATATATCTGAGTTACGAAGTTTACAAGGTAAGCTTCAAGCCATCCGTCGCTTCATCGATAAGTTGGCGGACAAAACCGGTCCCTTTCTTAAACTCCTTAAGAAGGATGTCCCTTTTAATTGGGACGACGAATGTAGAGAAGCTTTTGAACTTCTCAAACAATACCTCCTTAATCCACCTGTGCTTTCACCGCCTAAACCTGATCGCCCATTTCTCCTATATATTTCAGCTTCAGATTCTGCCTTAGGAGCTATGTTAGCTCAGCTTGATGATGAAAAGAGAGAACGTGCTAATTATTATATTAGCCGAACCTTCATCAGTTATGAAACCCGCTATACAGCGTTAGAGAAACTATGTCTAGCAGTCGTGTTTGCTACGCAAAAATTATGACATTATATGCTTAGTCAGAAAACTTATGTCATTGCCAAATATGATCCCTTGAGGTATCTCATGAGTCGACCTTATTTATCGGGTCGCACAGCCAAGTGGGTTCTTGCTCTAAGCGAGTTTGATCTCACATTCATAGGACAAAAGTCTGTTAAGGGTCAAATCATAGCAGATCAATTAGTTGCTGCACCCTTAGAGTCTACCCATCCCCTCATCATTGAGTTTCTGATGAATGCCTTCAATTAGAGGCAGACCATATTGAACAATGGTCCTTATACTTTGATGGAGCCCGATGCATGAGTGGGGCTGGTGCGGGTATTATTTTAATATCCCCGCAAAAACATCTTATTCCTCTATCCTTCAAATTGACATTTGCTTGCACCAACAATACTGCTGAGTATGAAGCTCTAATCCTTGGATTACGAGCTGCCTTAGCGCTAAAAATTAAACATCTTTTAGTTTTTGGTGATTCTCAACTGGTTATAAACCAAATTAATGAAGTTTATCAGACCAGAGATGATAAACTGCGCCCATATAAGGCCTATGTTTTACAATTAATGTCTCTATTTGATCAAGTTACCTTGGAAGCTATTCCTAGAACTTGCAACCGTGCAGCTGATGCTATGGCCGCAGCTGCATCTCTCCTACCCTTGGAGTTAGATGACGAATATGCCACTATCATTATTCGTCGACTCCAGGAACCCGCTTCAAATAAGTCATGCTTAGAACCTTTGGATGTGTTTCTAATCAATGAAACTACTCCTGAACCTTGGTATACGGACATATTTGATTTTCTCCAAAATGGGACTTTCCCTGCCAATTCTAATAGAAACCAGCGTCGGTTATTACGTAGACGAGCAAGTCGATTTGTAATAATTGGCAATACTTTATATAGGAGATCTTTTGAAGGTATCCTATTAAGATGTTTGAATTTAGAAGAATCCAAATCAGCCTTGAGTGAAGCCCACGATGGATCTTGTGGAGGACACTTCAGTGGTAGTGTCATTGCTAAAAAGCTCCTTCGGATAGGATACTTTTGGCCTACCATGGAGAAGGATGCACATGAGTATGTGCGCCATTGCGACAAGTGCCAGAAACATGCTGACCTTGTCCATGCGCCTGCACAAGAGCTGCAGGCTATTTCATCTCCTTGGCCCTTTTCAAAATGGGGCTTAGATATTATTGGCAAAATCAATCCTGTGTCATCTGATGGACACAAATTCATCATAACTGCCATTGAGTATTTCATGAAGTGGGTTGAAGCTATGCCTTTAGCTTCCTGCACTGGCACACAAGTCTCTAAATTTATTTTTAATCAAATCATTTGTAGGTTTGGAATTCTTGCAAATCTCATCTCTGACAATGGAACTTGTTTCAAAAATAAAGATGTTAAAAAATTATGCCAAAAATATAAGATTCAACATCGTTGGTCCACTCCCTATTATCCTCAGGGTAATGGTCAAGCAGAAGCATCTAACAAAACCTTAATCAAAATCCTCAAAATATTGGTCAATAAAGCTGGCCGTGGATCGGCACATTCAATTATATCCATCCTTGTGGGCCTATCGAACTAGTGTTCGAACCCCCACGGGAACTTCACCATTTGTTTTGGTTTATGGTGCTGAAGCCGTTTTTCCCTTTGAATTAGAAGTTCCTTCTTTGGCTCTGCTACTTCAAGATACCGAAGTAGGAGATGAATATCGAGCTGGCAGACTCAGTCAGTTGGAACTCCTAGATGAAAAATGCATCAATGCTTTGGAGCATCTCCGTGCCTACCAAAACAAGCTTAAAAGATCATATGCTAAAAAAGTTCGTCATCGATCCTTTGAGATCGGCGACCTTGTTTTAAAAGAAAATCAAAAAAATACTAATGCAACTAAGGACCTTAAAGGTAAATTTGAGCCCAAATGGCTTGGACCATACATTATTACTTGCTAAATTTGAATCAGGAGCATACAAATTATCTACCTTAGATGGTAAAGAACTTAAAGAACCCATGAATATTTTGCATCTTAAACGTTACTATGTATAAATTTGGTCATTTCATCCTTGTATATATTTGTTTAAAATATTTCAAAATCACTATCTTGTATTTCTTTCAATTTATAAATTCAAAAACACCAAAAACATTCATAATCATCAAAATCTTCAAAACTATTTGTTGCATTTATTTATGGCACTTGTTAATTTTTTGTTCAAAAAATAAAAAAATAATGATAAAAATATAAAAACAACAATATTCTTGACTCTTTCGAAACCAAAACAATATAAAGAAGAAAGAGAGAGTCAACATTCTCAAAACTTCTCAAAAATCATTTATATATATTTTCTTACAATTATTGCAGTTATATGTTTCAAATTATTTTGGATAAATTAGCATTTATTTGGAATCTCTCACTTTCACAAACACAAAAATAAATATCTTGATTTTATCTGGCATGATTACTAATCTCTCTTATATCAAAGTCCACAAAATTCAATTAAATAAAGTTTGAGCATAGAGAATTGATCTTGTTATTTACTTAAACCAAGCACATCTTTTCACAATAAAATGATTATATTTGTAATTTCCATGTTTTGCTACATAGTAGAAGTGGTTTCTTGAGCGAAAAGTTTCCCCTGCTATCCTATCATGCACATGGTCTAGAATCTTTGAGAATTGGCAAAAGGACAAGCTCACCCCTACCCAGAATAAAAATCCCTTGCTCTACAGCTAATCCGAGCAAGTATCCCTAGCATAGAAAGAAAAGAAAAGTTCAAGAAAAAAGAGAAAAGAAAAATGTTATTTTATATCATTACAGCAATATTTCAAGCATTATCTCAAATATCAAGCAAAAATACAAAAAGAAAAAGAAAAGAAAAAGCAAAAGAAAGCAAAAGCAAAAGCAATAAAATCCCTTTCCCTACCCTTTGAAAAGAAAAGAAGGGTTGATGAGCTTGAATCCTTGGAATTCTCAATTATTCGAAAACTGTGAGGTAAGCCCCATAACAGGTGGTTTGTGCCCAACCTTGCTTGGCCTTGGGTAACTCCTAGCGTGGCGATATGTCTATCACATTAGCGACCTTCTTTTGTACAGACCTATGTCTGCTTATGGATTAGCTAGCTCTTGATAATCCGACCTACATAGTAGTCTAGTATGGTTATATGCATCTACATCATGGTTAATGAACACTTATTTGGTTTCTTCAAATCACTTGTATCATATTATCTTGCTCAAAACTGGTAAATGAACATAGCAATTGCACACACATTTGTATTTGAGAGATTTTGTGTATCATTATGATAAATCAAGATTGGAAATGAATTCACATATGCACATGGGATTCCTTATAAATCTAACTTTTGTCTTCAAAATACTTTGAAATATTTTTTTGCAAATTGTTTGGAATAATTCATTTTCTTCTTTCAAGTACAGTTGTTTAGCATAAAGACAACTATATAATAGAAAAATCAAAATTTCTTTCAAAACTATACAATCAAAACATTATATATATATATATATATATATTGTTGACTTTCGTGACGATGGTATAGTTCCAAAACCAAAATTGGAATTTTATGCCTAGCGCAAGTCCTCATCTTCATATTTTCTATTTATTAAAAATCAATCATGCAATAAAACTATCTCTTTTTTGATTTTCGCGATGATGGTATAAGTCTATACCTACATATTCTATGCCTAGCGCAAACCATTGTAACAATTTTTATTCCCCATTTATTTAAAAATCATGAAAACCATATGACTTAAATCATTATGTTACACAAATTATGCTTTTAAAAGCATACACATTTTCATTATTTCATGTCATTATGTCAACCTTCAATTTTGCAATGATGGTATAATTCCTAAGGAATTATCCAAAAATTTATCACACTTAGGAATTTATGCCTAGCAAAAATCATTTTAACATTATTTCATGCATACTATTTTTATGAAAATCTGAAAAACAAACCATCATCATCATCATTTGCACCATTGCACCAAAGTCTTAAGACAGTCTCTTAAGCACTCTTTTACTTTTAACAATATTTCTATCTGGGATTAGCTTGACGACCGAGTGAGCAGCGACTCCATGAAATGGTCTATAATAGCGACAATGTCCTTTGAAATTATTGTTAGAAGTCTCTTTTTATTTTTATCACATTACATCACAAACAACCAATTTGTTACATCAGATTATTTCATTTAAAATATTACAACATGACATCAAAATTATAATATTTCCAACGACATAATTACATGAATCATCAAATCAATCAATCAAACATAAAAGCATCATAAAATTACATAACACAAGTCATATGATCAAAAATATATCTCATCTATATATATCAACAGTATATATACATCATCAAAACTGGATTGGTATGCCACAATCTGTACCTCGGCATACTCAATCCTCTATCAAAAAAATAATAATACTATATATCAATCTGTACAATGTAGTGTAGTACTCTAGCCTCGAGAACCCCTCGAGCTCTCAGCCTCATCTCCTCCCCCCCCTGAGGTGGACGAGGTGGCCCCATCATAGTATGTGTAGTACTACGAGTCCTAGTCGTCGATCGAGACGAAGTCCTCGATGACCCGATCCTGATCGGATCTGCGATGTTAGCTGGCAGGGGTAGTCTATCCTCCTCTGGCACCAGCTGATAGTACAATGTCTGATAGAAAGTAATTTGGGCAATAGCCCATGTCAGCTCCCCAGTGCTCGCCCCTCCGCCCCGTGCCCTGAGGCATGCAATCTCGTCTCGGAGCTGTGTAACCTCAGCTCGATGTCATGCAGCCTCCTCCTGTAGGGTCTGCACCTATGCCTAGAGATGGATCGTCTCCGCTCAGAGAGTAGCTGTCTCGCTACTCTCCCCTGTGTCGACACCCTTGCCCTTATCGGGCGATGGTGGCCTCTCTCTCTATGGAGAAGGGGGTCTCTCCTCCCTCCTCTCCCATTGTCGCGGCCTCTCCTGCGCCTGTGGCCTCCTCAGCTCTCTCCCATCGTGACCCTGGGCCGCCTCCATAGCTGCTTGGCATCGCCTCCCTATCCGATGCACAACTACGTGTATCGGACCCTGAGCCCTCGTCATCCGAGGAGGGCGGATGCCTACGTACCAGGCATCGTAGCCATCTGCTACCCCTGCGTCATCCCCATCCACTGGCTGAATGGGGGCATCGTCCGAGTCCTGACTCCAGAAGCGCTGCATGTCTGGAGCCCCGCTCACTATGGTGTTATCTCGGACAGTCCGAGAAAACTCATAATCCCTGAGAGATGGGATCCCCTGCTATAGACCGAACTATCACAAAACTCGGTCATAGCGGTGGAGCTCCACCTCTCCCCTCTCCATCCGTAGCCAGCAAACTCGCCTAATGTGAGCTAACTCCTGTCCATCCTCGGCCCACCTTGGGTGCTCTCGCCATGGCCTCCAAGTGATCTGGTCTGGGACTAGGTCATCTAGCAGTCTCCGGGACATCGAAAGGTCGATCCACCGCTGTGACCCTCTCCGGAGCCACCAGTAGAAGACTCGGGGCCTCTCCCCATCAATCCCTATCAGAGGAAGCCCTATCGGCCTCCGCACTGCAATGTGCTCCCAGCACCAAACCTGTAGGAGCGATGTCATCACTAGACATCGGCCGCCCTTGTACATGACCCCATGCAGGATCCTGTACAATCGGCATAGAACAAAGCTGCCCCAAGAAAATCTGTAGCCATGGTCTCGCATATCGTAGATCACATCTGCTAGCATCCATGGCACCCTGCACCCACTCTGGTGGCACAGCAGAAGTCCACCAACCACTCCAGCTAAAACCTGTGTGAGTCTAGATGCCCCAGGCATCGACGCGTGCCTCGATGTTAACTCCGCCCTTCTCCAGGGTGAAGCTCGGGTCACCACACAACCGTCCCATAGCATGGCCCTGATTGGCCATAGGAGTGATCAACCGTCCTTGTATGGGGATTCTTAGAATCCTCCATACATCCTCCAAAGTGGGAGTCATCTCCCCTGTAGGTAGCCAAAAATAGGAAGAACCCGGATACCATCTCTCTGCTAGGGCTGTCAGTAGCCCCATGTCTGTAGACACTTGTGGCATCTCTGCCACATGCTGTAAGTCGGCCTGTGCCAGCTGATCCCGCTCTGCCTGTGTAAGAGCGGCCAAGTCATCTCTCAAACCTCCATATTTCCATTCCCTGCTCTTTAGCAATCCTCTCTGCAACATAAACAACAAAACAACAAACAATCATTAATAAACAAACTCAAGTGATTAATAATGCAAGTTAAAATAAGTTCAATTTTATCAAATGATGATATCGTCCACTATTGGACGATATCGTCCCAAATTTGAGCAGATTCGTCTCCGATTTCGCAAGCCGAAATCGTCCCTAATTTGATGAAATCGTCCCCCTTTCGCCGATTTCGCCCTTAGACGAAATTGGCGAAATTGAGACGATTTCATCGAAATCGGGACGATTTCATCTCGATGACGTCGACGGCCCAAAAATGGCCGCGATGCTCAAAAATTAATTAAAATTCACCTAAAAAGCATGTAAAATCAAATTAAATCATTCTAAGTTAAGTTTAGACTCTTACCCATAGCCCGCGTCGGACCTCTGTTGATCTGTGCGTCGTCTCCACCATTTTTGCTTCCAGAGCTCTAAAACCAGTAAAGATGAACAGTAAAAATGAATTAGGGTTTTACCCTATTTTTCTTAATTTTATTCAAAAATAATTCAAAAATAATTTTGCTTTTCCGCGTTTTTACCTCAAACGTTCGATTTGGGTAAAAACACGGAGGGGCACCATAGTAAGTTGTCGTACGATTCGACCAAGAATCGTCGCCTAAAAATGGGAATAATTTTTGCTTTCTCGTAGATCGAGAAGAACTCATCTTTAACGCATTTTCTTCAAAAAATTCGCTAAAGAGGGGCAAAATGTAGCACCCTAAAATTGGCGCGGTGAAATTGTAATAATTACATTCATCCTAGTAAATAATTTAAATTCAAATTTTAACCTCCCAAACCGCCCGTTAACCGTCGGGTAATCCGTTTCCCCCTTTTTTGTGCCATTTTTAGAGGTTGTTTTGACCGTTTGACGATATCGTCGCCGATCAGACGATATCGCCCCAGATCTGACGATTTCGTCTAGGCTAGGACGTCCAGACGATCTTGTCTCAAAACTGATTTTGCACAATTAGCTTCTGTTCCAACGGGTCTCTAATCCGGGCAGAAGCGTGTCTACGTCGTTAGAGACCCTCCCCCGTTGGAGATCTCCCAAATAGGGATGATCTCCAACCTCCTAACCTCCCTCCTAAGCCTATTTAATCCTAAGCCCTCCCCTTAGCACCCCCCTGGCTGAAATTCCTGTAACTCGACTTCATACATGTTAAAACATCCTAAGTTTCTATTTTGCATTAGTTCTATACAATTTTGTTGCAGGTACCTTATTGTTTTTCAGCCGGAGCAAGCTTACATCGTCGTCGATGAACCTGTTCAGATCGGAGGCGATCTGTCGAATCAGAGACGATTTCGTACCAATGCGAGATGATTTTGACTACAGTCAACATTGAGGCAATCAGTGCCTAAAGTTTGCATTTCTTCTTCCCTTTTTTTGTTGTTTTATGTTGTAATTAGCTATTTTATTCAGTATTTTATACTATTCTGCATTTTGGAGTTCACCCATCTAGATTAAATGCATAATTAAGTCATAATTATGATCAAATTAGCATAATTCATTCATGTTTCTGTTTTTAAGTTTCAGTTTGATATTATTGCTGTCATTTTACATTGTTTCCCTCTGTTAGGATAGTTGTATTTTCTGTATTTTGCACCTATTTCTCTGTTTGCAGGTCTCTAACGAATTCGTCTGATGAATTCGTCAGATCTCAGACGATCTTGTCTGATCTCAGACGATCCTGTCAAATCAGAGGCGATCCTGACTGCTTCAAGAATCAGAATCTTCATCAGACATCCGGATCAGGTATTCTTCTTTTAATATTCTGTAATTTCTCTATTTTTTTGTCTTAATTCTGTTTTTTGTATTCATTTAATTTGCATCTTCATATAGAATAGCTTAGACGCATTTTGGCCAAACCTAGGATTTGAATGCTTAAGGCTAAAAACGAACACATAAAACACATTCCCAACCTAGGCGTGGAAACTGCCATTAAATGTTTCCTGGTGAACCCACCATCCGTCGAAAAATCACCAATATACACCTCCCTTGAGAGGCGGGACCTTCGCAAGTCCTCTCAGTCCGAGGTACCGCGACATCCTTTTCACATCCCCCTTTCGGGCACGGATCCTATAGCTTGAAGGTAAGGGTGTGAAAAATTTGGAGCGATACACTAGGGTTAGGGTGGCTTCATGGAGAAGCCAAGATAAATAAGGGATGGTTACGATAGTTGGAATGGAATCTTCTAGCATCTTTCATCCTTTAACCGCATTCTTCTAGATTCAATGGTCGTTCAAACCAATTTGGATCGGATGAAGGCCAAATGAACTTTAGTTCAAATCATAGGTCTTAGCCACAGTTCAGACTGTAAACCACATGTGTCATCTATGATTTAGACTGTAGACCATAGGTCTGAGCTGCAATTCAGACTGATTAGGCCAAGGAGCCAAAATTGAGCGGTTAGAACCACTGCTCTATCTTGGAGTCTATCCAAGATCTTCCATATGGTCTTGTAACATGTCCCATATGAGTAGTCGCCCTCGACATGATGCGTTTTAGTTTTCTACAGGGATCAACATATCCTTTGGATAGAGATCCATAAAAATTGTAATTGGGAAGGATTCCCAAGAGATTATTTGAGAAATATTTAGAAGAAATATTTTCTCTATGGAGGTAGCCCACATTGGGTGAACCACGTTAAAATTGGTGTCTCTATTGTGTGTGATGATTTGTGCATTTCTTTGGTTATTGCTATTAATACTGCCATTGATTATATTAATTAATATTGTTTGGGAAAGAAAAGTAAAAAGTGATCTTATATTGTTCACCCCCATCTCAGTATAATCTTGTGTTCTTAAAATTCCATAAAGGAGGAACACACATGAATAAATAATATAATTTCAATCACATTGGGAAACGTTGTAGCCATGGAAGGCTTAAAAAAATGATGTGTCCCTAGTTTAATTAATATGAGAATAGTGATGGAAGGCATAAGAGGAATAAGGTATCCCAATATGATTGAGACATGATATATGGAGGATGAGTGTGGAGATTCGAGATGATCGAGATATGTAGGCAACAAATCCACCTCCTAGAGAAGAAGTAAAAATTGGATTTGCATAATTTTGTAGTTTATCAATTTTGTTAGATGTACGGTTTGTCAAAATGTACACATGTGAGGTTTTGTCTAATTGTACAAATGAGAAGTTAGAAAATATACAATTGTGTGTAATTTTACAAAGTTATAAAAAGTGTAATTAGAAATTAAAGTCAAAATAGGTGAAATGTGCATTTAAGGTAAATTTGATAATAATCAAAATAGAATTAGGAAGACCTTGATGCAAGTTGATTGTTATAAGGGTGGTAGTTGAAAATGGTGGTTGTCTCAGGAACCACTTTGGAATGTCCTAGGAAAGCACTATAAGGACCTCCCATTAAATTTTTATGGTTCTTCATTCATGTTGATCGATGGTTGATGATAGTTGTTATTGTTCATTGTTGATAGTTAAGTCATATTGTTGTTCATGGTGATTGTTCATGGTAATTGTACATATTCAACCATAATAATGGAAGCAAAATTACAATTGTGAGTTATTGTAAATTCTATTGTACAATTGAATGGTAATTCTAGATTGTGTATTCTATGCAAGTATGGCTAGAATGGTATGTAATATGACATTGTGAAAATGGAATTATACTAATTATGAACTTTTAACCTTGGATAATGTTGAGGGATTGATATTGCACAT
Source organism: Wollemia nobilis (assembly GCA_028583015.1). NCBI lineage: Eukaryota > Viridiplantae > Streptophyta > Pinopsida > Araucariales > Araucariaceae > Wollemia > Wollemia nobilis. The sequence goes on along the minus strand of JAQPPZ010017079.1, from coordinate 4,205,364 downwards.
TATTATTGCTATACAAAAATTTTATTATGTTGTTGTACGATTTCTAGAAACATTCTTGGTGATAGCAATTGATGGATAGTGAACTAGGGTTTGCATGTCATGGAATATGTTAGTAATTGCATTAGAAAAGTAATCCAAACTTGCCCTAAAAATAATCCATGAGCAAGATGGAAACTCTGAAGTGAGATTTGCAACAAGGGTTTGTGCCAAACCATATATGTAGTGAAAAGTTTAGAAACAATTTACTAGGTGATACACACCCTTATCTATATATATTATAGTTATTGTCATCTACAATTTTCAACTTGTAGATATTAGTGACTTCAAGACAATCAAACCAATGTAGATTTCTTGTCATGTGGTGACTTTACCTTGAATCAATATACCAAATGTCCTTTTCACTTTGACTTGTGAAATCATTTGAAGTGATTTTGCATATATGATATGGTATATTGGATGGATTATGATCTTGAGTTCTTTTGTAGTGTGTATTATGATGAAATGTATCTCTTGCTACTTTATCCATTGTAGTGTATGATAGGGTTCTTTCAATACTTTAGATATATCCTTTGAAGTAGTCTACCTTATGACTCCCTAGTTTAAAGTATATGACCCTATTTTGATAAAGACCTTTTCAAGGCTTATGTCTCACTAGTAGTTTAGGATATACTATAATTTTGATAAAGTTCCTAGTAAGTAATATTTCATGTTTTGGATTAATTTTGTAATATTGTGTAAGTAATAATAATCAACTCCTATTTTACCTTATCTCTCCTAATGAACTATGCACATATCACTTTGAAGTTCTCTATGGTTGGATTTATTTTATTCCTTTAGTATGAGTATGAGACAAGTGTAAGAAAATAATTCCAACTCCTTTAAGTAAACAATGAACTTATTTTTATAGACCTTAACATCCAATAGTTTAATATTTCTAAATTCCAATAATCTATATTTGATGTAGTATACCTTTACCTAATTTGGAATAATAGAAACTAATACAAATGATATTTGCAATAATAAAGTTAATTTTGATGTAGTGACCCTTATATGTTCTATGGTGTTTAATTGTAAATATTAAAGTATTTGTATTTCAACTTAAATTATTTGAAATACTATGAACTCCTTTAATATGCTTTCAATTTACTAAGGCTGATTTTTCAACGTTAATGAAGAGTAGTTTCAACCTTAATTCATGCACCTTATTACTCCTTTAATGAAAGCAATATTAATCAATGTAGGATCTTACCTTATAATGAGCATTGTAGTAGTGGGAATTTTCTTAATGTGTGTTGTACTCATGCAATGGAAGATGCATGACAATGGTAGTGAGCCTTTAATTGTTACAACCCTAACATAGCCAACTATGTTAGGTTCCAATTGAATTAATTATTTTCACTATTTATACTAGGTTTGATTTAATTGAATAACCAACTATCATATTATTTTCATTTTATTCTACAAAGGACTAGCCCTCCTAGTGGCGAGGACCATCCCTCCTTAAGAGGCTTGCTCATTCGATTTACTATATTTTTATATTTGCATTCTTGGATTCTGTTCTATTTACATACATTTGAATTTATCAATATTAGTTTTAATTATCTGCATTTGTGAATTCATATTACATTCCTTGAGAGCAAAGGTATTCATGGGAATTCCTATCTTTGCATGCAAGCTAAGAGTAGTAGTGAGTGCAAGCAGAGAGGGAGTGCAAGCTAAGAGCAAGCCCCATTAGCTATTGTGGAAGTAAATTCATAATTGAAAGCCCTAATGAGAAGTCATGATGTATTAGCTATAAATCAAAATGCCCTAGTTTGAAGTATGAAGTATGAAGGCCCAAGTTGGAGATAAGCAAAATATTGGATACATGGCAAGTTTGATCTAGGTAGCATATGTTACACAAGAAGTAAGTATCAAGGATGAGATGATTGAGCATGATATAACAATTCTTAAAAGTAGAGGGTTAATATGTATGTTCCATAATCATGGCCAGGGTTTTCGAAGATTCAAAATTGGATCAAGTTGAAGATGGATTGAGTTCAAATTATTGTGACTTTTCTTCCTAAAGTTTTTTTCCCCGTCATCTTTTTGAGTTCAAAAATTAGGGATAAAATAATGGTTGGTGGCCTATGGTTTAGGGGAAGAGTTGCACTTTATTTGAGACCAAGGAATGCAAATTTTTCTATTGAGACAAACTTTTAAGAAGCTTCCATTGTGGATTAGGTTTTTTGGACTTCCATATCAACTTATAAATAAGGATGTTTTGAAGAATATCGAAAATATCCTAGGGGAATTTATCAAGGAAGGACCGACAACTAAGGAGCAAAAGCATGCTATATATACTCAAATATGTGTTGGTATGGATATTTCAAAACCTTTGCCACAATCCATTAAGATTAAATTTGAATCAAAAGAGTAGGATCAACAAGTAGATTATAAAACATTGTATTTCATTGTCACAATTATTTTGATATTGGACATATGGCGAGAGTTTGCAAAGTAAAAACTATGAAAAAGAGACAAAAAATTCTATCCAAGAGATAAAATTCAAGAGGAAGCAAGGAAATCATATAATAATAGAAGCTATATCAAATCAAGGATATTCCAATCCAAAGGAAGAGGTAAATAAATGCTATCTACAATATCATGTTAGAATATACTACATCATTTGGGTCATGTAAATGTACCACCTTTGGTACATTACTAGAGTAGGAGTTTACTTTAGAGTAAAGTTAATTCAAGTATTCTAATAAATGCACAAGTATCAATGTGCAAGTTGTAAATGTGCATGTACTCCACATGTACATGAGTCTTAGGTAGACTAAGGGCCAAGGAATCTATCTTCCTATATAAAGGCCTCATAGTGAGTGATTTTGTAGTAATAGTAAATATAGAGAGTGTGTGGTATAGTTTAGTGGTATGGTATAATGTAATCCTTTCATATCCTTTCATGGAGTGTTCATGTCATCCATTATATAGCATTGTAATATTTTTTTCAGTCTCATTAATGACATACTTTTGAGTTATTTGTAGATGTTCATCTTATTTTTTTTGCATGTTATTGTACCATTAGTTTATAGTTATCTCAGATTAGTTATCTTGCATATTGCGGTTGTACTACCATCCCATAAAAAGCTAACAATGGTATCATAGCACATGGTAGATCATATAGGAAATAGGGAGAGATACAAGTGAGACTCAGAGAAATCTAAAAATTACATTTACAAAATTTTTGAGATTACATTTGACTAGAGTCTTTCCACAAGGTTGCAAAAAAACTTGTGAAGACTAAGACTCAATATAAATTCCACTAGATTGACAAATCAACTAGTGAAAATTAATTATATTTAGATTTAAAGTTTCTTTCATTAGAGACCTAATACACTTTTTTTTTTTTTTTTGTATTTACATGGTGGAATCGGTAGCTGCCACGAATTCGGGCAGACTATCCAGCTTTTATGGTCGCCAAAGTATTCTGCGATGTCCTCCGTGGAAGCCACCACACAGATCTTCGTGCAGTCCGCCCCTATAACCACCATGCCACAATCATTTTAAACCTTTTACGCTGCTGAAAGCACCAGGAAAGGGACAAGTGTTCAGTCCAGTGAGGCCCGAGATTTGAACCTTGGACCTTCGCCCCCCTTATGGGGTTTGGATGAACCAATTGGTCTACACCTCGGACCTAGAGACCTAATACTTTACTGCAATAAAAAAGGATATTCAAAGTGAATTGGGAAGCTTCCTATAAAAGGTATAGAAAGAATATTTTCTTTAGAATCAATCCAACACTAGAAGCAACAAATAAAATAATGATGTTGAGGCTTGAAGAAATTATCACATTACTAGAGATTGAAAATTTGTAGAGTGCATAAGGAGAAAATACCATAGGAGCCTTGTTACAAATTCAAAGGAGAGAAAAAAACTCCACTGAAGAGTCTCGATAAAGATAGGATATTGGTGATCTCCAGTGCAAATTGAAGACTTAACCCTAAAGAAGTTAAAGAGACCCTTATAAAGTCTAGTTAAAAAACTCCTAGTTCTAGAATGTTGGAGGTTGGTGATATCCATTAAATACTACAGATTGTAGAGTGAATAAGGACTAGCAAAAGTCCCATTCTATATTCCAAAAACAATAAATTTTTGAGATCTAAGAGGAATATCTCATTACCAACACTTCAATAGTAGAATTTTGAGGGAAAGGTCTCATTTGGAAGACCTTAAGAGTTGCGAGATTGAATACCTTGGTGAGGTCTCAAGGAGAAACAAGGAGAAGGCTCTAACAGAAATCCAAGGAGTAGGTATAGAAAGTAAAAAGAGAACGCAATTTACGACAGTTGAGACCACCATATTCAAGAATCTCCACCTAACAGACACAAGTCGAATAAACTAAACTGCACTAAAAAAATGTTTAATATTTTATAGATTCTAAGACTTCAAAATCTGATTTGTATATTATTATTTGTAACATGTTTTATATTCTTTGTTTGTAAATATTTTAAGCATTATATATATATATATATATATATATATATATATATATATATTTGTGCCTCTAATAAAATACTATAGTCTTCATTTTTTGTGAAACTATTTTTAGTAATACAAGTTTGGTATCTATGATCGTAGTTTTAGTATATTACTGTAGTAAGATAAAGTTAAAAAAATTGTTGTTATTTTTATATTGAAGACTATTATATCCCAGATTTATTCCTTGAAGATGATAAAATTATTTTTATTGTATGTGATTGATGAAACTATTCAGTTATAATAAATTTATAAACCATCATTTTCTTATTTGCTTTTCTGAGAATCTGTATTTTTATCAAAATGGTACATGACAACCCAAAATATTTTATTTCAACTACAAAATTCAGCACTTTAATCTGATTGATAAATTATGTACTATGTAGGTTGCAATGAAAATGATCTGGAAGATTCAAAACATTGTATTCTACTGTAGATGTATGACTAAAATTGTGTGCTTCAATTGTGATATGTTGGCTTATGTTTTATGTATTTTTGGAAATCTTCATTTCTCAGTATCAATGATTCTTTTCTAGAAATGATGTCTGATGTCTATTTGTTCATTCTTAAATAGTTATGATATCTAGTTTGTGAATTGAAAATATTTTTTTGAAAAGACAATATGGAAATATAGTATGAATTTTGATAAAATTTAATCTTTCATTTATTTGCAAATATCTGGATAGTGATATCTGATATATGTGTAGAAATTATCATATTTTGTTTATCTTATTTCTCCATATTCATGAGGACATGCATAGATTTTAGTTTGGGGAAAAATTATGAGAGGATATTTGGCATATATTTCTATAATAGAATGTTTCATTATTATGTTTAATTGATGATTATAATATGTTTTATGTAAGTTATTATTGTATATTTCTGTAATTTTTCAATAAAAGGATAAATGCAGTTAACCTGATAAATGTGTTTGTTTTATATAAAATATATCCGAGTTATGAATAATTATGTAGGTAAGGTGTTGAATGATATTCTACAGATGAACAATGTAGCAAGAACAAGCTTTAGGATGTATCTTGGATGAAATAATATGGACGTAAGAACAAAGGATGCCGAAATATTAAGGCATAGTAATTTGAAAAATAATAATTATAGAACTTGATATCAGTCATCAATGTATACAAAAATATATACATAATGTTTTCTAATCATTGGAATATCAAAGGATTGGAGTATTTCTAATCATTTAGAAAAATAGAATATATATTTTGATATTATGATGGTTTCTATTAAGAGATACAAGGTTTTAGAGATAGAAGCCATATTTTTGTAGGAGAAAAAGAACCATAGAAATTTGCTTCTGAATTTTTCTTGCTCAAGATATTCTAGAGTTATTTATCAAATACTTCAAACATCCTAGTGATTTTTAAAAAAATTCATCTATTCATTTCACAAATCAATATGGTGTTAAAGTTATCATAATATTTTCAAGCTTCTTCAAGAACCAACTGTGTGTGCAATGAGTATTCATTTCCCATTATAAGTGGGGATTGAGTAACAACAAAGATCTCTTATGCTAATAATATAGATTATCTATGAGCATCCATAGGTCTTATCTAGACTTAGTGCTACTACATAGGGATACCTTATTTCCAGGTGGGTTTCATTCAACCCATTACTGTAATGAGGATTACCCCATAGTTTTCAAGACACTAAGAATTCTAGGGATTCAATCTCTTTTACCCTTATTTAAATTTTCTTGGGATACTTGCTTATTTTAAGAGGGAGTAAAGGATGTTTATTGCTTTTTGGGGTTCTTGTCTATTTTATAAGAATCAAGAAGATACTTTTTGGTATTCTTGCTCGATTAGATGAGGAGCAAGGGAATTATTTTTTTGAAGGAGTAAGAACTTTAGGGAGTTGGATTCCCAACCACTCTATCAAATTCCTTATGGGAATTTGATCCTATACTTACTATTATTCTCCTTTTCTTATTTTTTAGGGATGAAGGGTGAGCTTGTCCTTTTGCCAATTCATTAGTACTCTAGACCATGTGCATAGATGGATAAGCAAGGGAAACAGTTAACTTATGGAAATAGTAACACATGAGTTAATATTTCCAAACCTCACAATGTTTTTATATGTTCAAATGTGCGTAATCCAAGAAAAAGTTTGATTGACTAGGAATAAATTACAACATCAAAATATTGCTTGAATTTCAATGAAAATTACTCAAAACACTAATGTTGTTTGAGTGATTGAAAAACACCTAGAATTTATCTAGCAAACAAAGTATTATGCAACATATGATAGTCATTTTCCTATAGGCCTTTTAAAGAAATACCTTCTTAGGCTATTTTTGAAACATTGAGACTGAAAAGTGATGAGAATGAGATAGAAATACTGCAAATATAGAAACTTCATGATGAAACAAAGGAAGCATAATCCTTTTTTTTTTTAAAGGAGAGAGAAGTTATTATTTAATGGTTGTTGTTTGTTGTGCAGAAATACTAAGGTGGTGTATGAATTTTTCTTTAGATAGTGGCTTATTTTATATTTTAAACCTATGCCCATTAAGTAGTAATTTTCTAGTTGAATTATCAATAGGCTTTGAGTTTTACTGCATCACTTCTAAATATTTTCTAATTGAAATTCTCATGATACAATATGTTTGTCCTGCCACTTTATAGTTTCATTGGTTCAGTCCTGTATAATACCTCTATTTTATTTTATTATTATTATTATTATTATTATTATTATTATTATTATTATATTATTATCATTGCTAATAATTATATATATATATATATATATATTGTGGAAAACATCCCAAAAGGGATGCCAATTTTGGGTAAGACCCAAGGAGGCAGGGGTATCCATTCCGCCAAAAATGCCCAGGACTTGGACCTGGCCTACCACCTTTGACATACTAAAGGAGCAAAAAAACACACAAAACCAAATTAAAAAAAGTAAATAACAACAAAAATAATAAAATAAAATAAAAAACATTCTCCTTGAGTGTGTCAAAACCAAAAGCACAACCAAACACGCATAATAAGATAAAAGAAACCACAACACAAACCACATAGAAAAACACAAGAACCACATAACAAAACACAAACAAGACAAAAACAACAGCACACTACAAAGACATAACCCAAAAAAACATGAAAAATAAACACAACCAAAACCTTAAAAATAAAATAAAAATAAAAACAACCAACAACAGACAATAAACAAAAATAAAAAACATAGAAAACACTCACACATAAAAAAAATGAAATAACACAAACAAAGAGAAACCCAAGAACAAGAACGAAAAAAAACACAAGAACAATAACAAAAAACATAAAAAAAATACAAAACAACAGAAACACAAGAACAAAAAAAAACAACACAAAGAACACAAAAACAAAACAAAACAAAAGAACCCACCCACCTTAAAAAACTAAACAAAGAAGACAAAAGAAAAAAAAAATGAACAAAACAATGACCTATCTAGACCAGAAGACTATTAATGCAAGAATCAATAGAGGAAACAAAATAAAGAATAGAATGAGCTAGGGAACTAAAAAAACTGAATGAACCAAAGAGAAACAAAAAAAAAAAAACAAGAAGAAACTAGGTACCTTAAGAACTGGAGCCATCCAAAGAAATGATAGAAAGAAGAGCTTCCCTAATTTGAGAAGCCCACCATATAGGAGGGTGGCCATAACAAGTAAGATCACCTTTGTCCAAAGCCCAATTAGCTAAAGCATCAACACTCTTGTTTTGATCTCTGACCACATGATTGTAATCAACTTTCAAAAATCCCATCTAGATTAACTGAATCTTCTCAATAATTCTTTTTATTCTCCAATCCACCTTATGATTCTTAGGAGTCTTCAAGAGATTAATCATAAGTTGAGATTCAGACTCAACTAACACCTTTTCCCATCCAAACTTAGTAGCCTCCTGAAGGCCTCTAAGGATACCATACCCCTCAGCAAGGTTATTGGAAAGAATACCCAAATTCTCAGCAAAAGTAAAAACCAGGGAGCCATCTGAAAGTCTACCAATTCCTCCCACACTGGATTTTCCAGGGCTCCCTCTAGAGGCTCCATCAGTATTGACTTTTCCAAAATCCTTAGGAGGAGGTTGTCAATTTCTAGTCCTATCCATCTTACTAATACTTACATTCCCTTTAATTTGGTTTCCCTTAGAAGGTTTAATCTTCAATCTTTGCATCACTTGATCCCATCTTTGGTGGGAGTTCTAGGGGTGATTAAGGAGTTGATGGACTGATTCAACTAAGTTGGCTATGGTCTTTTGCCAAATATAGTGAATATCCTTCCTATCTTGATTAAAAATTTGGTCTGTTCCTTTCATTCCAAATATTCCAAAGAAGAATGGTAGAACCCATCCAAACTAACTGCCTAATAAAATGATCAACACCCTCTTGATTAGGCCAATCCCTCCAAAGTTATTCAAAAGTGAAAAAATTAGACCACTGTAATCCAAGTAAAGTTGCCATTCTCCTCCATAGCTTAGAGGCTAAAGTACACTCAATAAAAAGATGGTTGATATTTTCTACATTATTTTCACACATTTCACATCTAAAAGGGCCATGAAAACCACACTTCATAATTTGCTCACCAGTAAGAACCCTACGATGCTTTAAATCCAATTAAAGAACCTCACCTTAAGCCAAAGCTTTTGAGCCCACAATTGAGAAAATATGTCAGAAGAATGGTTGGGATTATTATGGCATAAGGTCAAATAACCTTGAGCAACTGAATACTCACCCATAGTAGTGTTGTTCCATCCAAAACAATATTTTTCATGGGACCTGTTGACACTTTTTGTCACATTATACAAGGGTAGAAGATAGTAGAATTTTGTATAATATTTCCTTGTTAAAAGTTTTTCTTTTATTTTAAGTTACAGCAATTTTGACTCTCCCTACCGCCCCTTTTATAAAGTAAAGAAGGAAGAGCTTCGCTACCAAATAGGCCAAGGAAAATAGCTTCGCCGAGAGGAAAAGAGGAGAATGTGAAAATAGTTTCGGGCCCGAAGCACTTCAAATCACCACTTCGGGCGAAAACCTTGCGAAGTAATTTTGCTGAAGAAAATACAAAGATAACGCTTCGCACCCGAAGCATTTTTCAGTAGCCTCTTCGTGAAAAAGTTTTGCGAAGTAGCATCCAAGTGACTTCGCCGAAGAAGGAGAACATAATCCAAATCAGCCAAGGCAAGGAAACTACTTCGGGCCCGAAGTATTTCCAATACCTACTTCGGCCAGTTTTCACCCGAAGCAGCGACGCCCGAAGCAAAATGACAATGTGTCGAAAATAGAGAATTGCTTTAGGAGGATATGCCCCGATCCACAGTTTTAAGAGAGAATTGGGCTGAGACATTTTCCAGTCAAAGTAGTTTTGCCAGCGAAGGATAAAATGACCATTTCAAATATGGAACCCGATCGGCAATCATCATCCCCGAAGAAGTTTATGCGAAGCATTATTCTGCGAAGAACAAATCAAAAGGAATCTACTTCGGCCCGAGGCTTTAGCGAGGCGAATATGTAGCGAAGCACTTTTCGGGCCCATGTTCCAAGGCAGGCAGCTTCCCAAGGTGATCAAAGGCCCCTCATAAGTACCCCCTTTTCTTGCCCGATAAGTCTGTTGACTATTCCTGGCAAACGAAAGGGACGTAACAGTCCTCATAGTAAAACCCAGTGGACATAGCAATAACTCAAGCATAGCATCCAGAAGCCAGGGACACTCGGGCGGTGCATTAAACGAATGTTTCCACGGTTGACCCGACCACAGTTGCCAGTTTCGGAAACCGATTTGAAAGCTCAGTCGCAATAGTCACGAGGAGCCGATTTTTCAAAGCCCGAGAGTGTACTCTGCCATTTTTGTAATAATGATTCAAAGGGCTGGGTCCTCTATAAAAACCCAAGCTTTGCAATGTAAAAGGGGGGGAAATTTCTACTAGAAATTTGTTGTAACTCAATGTCCTACGTCTAATACTAAATATTTTTATGCTCTATTTCTCTCTTTTATGCTGCCTTCTATGCTTAATTCTTTTGTCTGTTTGCACTCATATACCGACACTCTGAATCCTGAATCCGGTGTGCGATTGGGAACTGTACCCTGAAATTCACCCTGAAGGATACATAGGAGAGGAAAAATGCTTTGTCGTTTTCTTTTATGCTACCTGGTGGATCGAGGTTTTTGTTATTCCCTCTTCTTAATCGTTGTTACTATGAACTCTGAATTCCAACGAGAGAGAGAGGAGAACCCTACAAACCCGTCCAGAGGATACATAGGAAGTTTGACACTTCATTTCTTTTGTCTATTCTTGGTGTTTTTTGCTGCTATTTGAGTTATTAGTGAGTGATCATGCTTCCTGTTCTTCCCCACCTTAAATCATCAATCTCTAACCCTTATCATTTTTTATTTCTTTCTCTAACCCGAACTCCTTTTATTTCTTTCTTGCACTCTTACCTCAAACCCCAAAAGTAGATTAGTATAGGATATGGCCTTTCTCCGAAGATTGGCATGAGGGGCATCTCTTCCTCTTGGCATTTCAATGTTGGTCACAGGTCCAGGGTGCGCAAACCCACCGAAAGTCCTTTCCTATGCGGATTTGATGACCAACAGGACCAAGAGAGGGATCTCATATGAAGGATGCCTTGGATATCTTGTATTTGCCTTTCTGGGATTTGAATAGGCTAGTCCTCAATAGGGATCCAATATCTACCAACATTTGAATTACCAGTATGGTATCGACAGTAATTAGCCACCTTTTTCTAATTAGCTCGGTGAAGCTCCTCCATCCAAGGCCTCCAATCGGGAAACTGAGTTATCAAAGGCTTATGACCATCCCAAGAATCTATCTAAAAATTTGCATGTTGACCATTATGAATGATCCAAAATATTTTTTTCTTTATCAAATCCTCACCAGTCTTAAGAACTGCTAAAATGGGAGAACCTTTGGTAGGAAGTTGATAGCGAACAAGGTCTTCAGGAATTTTGTTCTCGGCATATTTAGCACGAAGATTATTGGCCCAAAGAACATTGGGGTTATGCAACATCCTCCAATATAATTTAGCAGCTAAAGCTTTGTTGTTATTAATTGAAGATCGGAATCCTAACCCACCTTCACTCTTAGGAAGACATAAAGTATCCCATTTCACCAAGGCCCATTTTCTTTTCTCCTTAGTACCACTCCAAAGAAAACGATGATTGATTTGATCCAATTCTCAAAGAACAACCTTTGAGATATTGAAAATGGAAGAAACATAAATAGGAATAGCTTGAAGGACTAATTTTACCAAGGTGATTCTACCCCCAGAAGAAAGCCACTTGTTGGTCCACTTTCCAATTTTCTTCTTGACTTTGTCCAACAACCAATTCCAATATTTATTTTTTTACCTTTTAATATTTATGGGAATACCTAAATAAGTGATTGGAAGAGAGGTCTTCTTATATCTTAATTTATCCAATACCATGGATTCCTATCTAGCAGAGCAGTGAAAGAAAATAACTTTATATTTGTCTTCATTGATCAACTGCCCAGTAGCCTTAGAAAAATAGCTAATGATTTGCTTAATATTAGAAGCTTCCTTAACTGTAGCTTTACCTAAAATGGTAGATTCATCCACAAATTGAATATGAGAGATAGGTCTAGCTCCATGAGCAATGGTAACTCCCTCAAGATTTTTTTTCCCTCTTTTTGGTTATAGTCCTACCCAAGCATTCAACAAGAATGATGAATAAGTAAGGGGATAGTGGGTCACCTTGCCTAATACCTCTGGAAGCTAGGAAAGACTGAGAAGGCCTACCATTGATAAGAACTAAGTAGGAAACTGAAGAGATACATCCCATAATCCAATCCATCCAATCCTTAGAGAAACCAAATTACCTCAAAAATTTGATACGTAAGTGCCAATCCACTCTATCATAAGCTTTGGATAAGTCTAACTGGATGAACATAGAAGGAGAATTTTGCATATCCATGGAATGGATGGCTTCCTGAGAAAGAACTATCTCATCTACTATTTGACGTCCTTCCACATATCCCCCTTGCTTTGGGGAAATAATCTTATGCAAAATAGGCTTCAATATTTCTGCCATGATTTTAGTAATAATTTTGAGAAGAACATTATATAAAGCAATAGGTCTAAAAGCTGAGATATGATCAACCTCTTGAGATTTTGGAACAAGAGTAATATAAGTTTTATTGATAATCTTCAAAATTTCTTTGGATTTCCTGGCTTCTTCCACCATCTCTAATAAATCAACATGAAGGATATCCCAGAACTCTTGGTAGAACTCAATAGGAAAACCATCAGGACCTGGGGTTTTCCATTTTTGCATTTTAAAAACTACTTGTTGAAGCTCATTGATAGTAACAAGAGCAATCAAAATAGAGTTCTCCTCAAAAGTGATAAGAGAAGAGATTGCTTGAAGAACATTTTGTTGTGAAGCTGAGTCAAGAGGAGTAGCAGCTAAAAGATTGGAAAAGTAATCAACAACAATAGAGTTCATGCCATCCCAAGTATAAACAACATCTCTAGAATCTGATTTTAAGGAAGAAATAAATTTGTGAGATCTTCGAGCTAGAAGATATTTGTGGAAGAATTTTGTGTTTCGATCTCCTTCTTTGAGCCATTGAATTCTAGATTTTTGCTTCCATAAGATTTCTTCTCTTTTTTCCCCATTCCTCTAACTGAGTTGTGAGTTTAATTTCATCTACACTTCTCTTCTCTGTGAGGCCATCTAAACGGATTTTTTGATTCAAATTTTCAATATGAGCAATAACTTCATGTTTTTTTATGAACATCCCCAAACTCTTTCCAGTTCCAAGTCTTGATTTTGGATTTAATGTATTGTAGTCTTTTGGCAAAACAGAACATCTTAGTCCCATGCCTAGGTTTACCTTCCTTCCACCATTGTTGCACATGAGGTCTGAAGGAAATGTCTCTAAGCCACATTAATTGAAAATGAAAAGGAGAGAAACTCACATTGGTTTTCCACATTTCCACCATGACTGGCCAATGATCCGAACCAACATTATTAAGAGTCTTCACTTTAGGAATGTGACAATGGATTAAGAAATTTTCAAAGAGCAAAAACCTATCCAATCTCTCCATTATACAAGCTAAGCATTGCCTTCTGTTAGACCAAGTCATAAGGCCATTATCTGGTTGGATATCCACAAGATGGAGGTTTGCAATATATTCGCTCATGAGGTCAGTACTTTTGTCCAAATTTCTATTTCCCCCCTTTTCTCATCCAAAGAGAGGATGGTATTGAAATATCCTCCGATCAAGATCCAAGATTTAGGAAAATGAGAGATAATATGAGTAATATCCTTCCACTATCTTTTTTTTCCTCCAAAGAAGTCGGGGCATAAACAGTAATGCAAAGCATAATCTGGTTGGAATGTCTACTTTGAATAGCTATAGCCAACAAACCCCAACTGCAAACCATATGGTGAATAACTACCTCTTTTGGGTCCTGTTGATAAGCAACACACCCCCACTGAAAAATGAGATTCCATCCTTAGAAAATTATGAACTTCCATTTTTGCAGCAGGGACCCTCTTGATCTTTTTAGGTTTTAAATCCAAATTTGCTTGCCTCCTTTTTAAAGTTGTGCTTTTTCTTGCATTCTAGCTGTGTTATCCAAGAATTCACTTTTTACATGCTAGAATCATTCATGCACAAGAAAAATCTTGCACCGGTACCGAGAAAATCCAGAAAACAGTTGCATAATTCACTGAAAAATCAAACTTTCCATTTTTGGTAGTGTCGCGATATCGCGACACTTCCATTTTGGGAAATGTCGCGATATCGCGACAGGTAAGTCAAAATGCGGCTAAGTGCCAGAAAGGTCACGATTTCGCGACATGTCGCGAAATCGCGACAGTTTTTTGGGCGAGAGAAGCAAGCTGTACGGAGGTCGCGATTTTGCGACATGTCGCGAAATCGCGACATGTCGTATTTTCGCGGCAGGAGGGAGAAAATGGGCTGCAGGATGAAAAATCGGCTAAGTCAGAAAAATGTTCCAAAATCGCGGTCAACGCGGTCAACGCATGCAGGTAAGGGAACTGTCGCGATATCGCGACGTGTTCTAGAATCGCGGCTGAAAATCAAGAAGCGTACGGAGGCCAGGAAGGGTCGCGATTTCGCGACATGTCGCGAAATCGCGACATGTCACGTTTTCACGGCAGACGAGGGAGGAAGTTGCCGATGGGCTGGCAGGGGCGCGATTTCGCGACATGTCGCGAAATCGCGACATGTCGTAGAATCGCGGCAGGAGAGAGAAAGTCATAGTTGACCTGAAAGTGCATTCCGGCGGGAAACAGAAGGCTTTCTGGGGTAGCGACACGTGTCAAAGCGTGAATGAGACAAACAGAGGCCGACATGCAAGCTTATTTTGCGGATTTAATCTGTTTTTAATGTTTTAAGCTTCTGATTTAATTAAAATGCTAATCTAATGCATCTTTTTGTCTTTCATGCAGGATTCCACCTAGCACTTACGGGACAACCGGGAAAGACCATAAAGGCGAAGATAAAGTGCGGATTTAGTCAAGGACCACCATGCTAGGAGAGAAGCTGCCGGTAAATGCATTTAATGGAGATTTATTGCAGAATTGATAGCATGGAGACCATTTCAACTCAGATATGGATTTACGGAGATCAAATTGATGGAGAAGTGGTGACTCATCCGGCTCACGAGCAGAATTAATGGAGGCATTTATTTACAATGCGGATGAATGCAAATTGCATTTGATTTTATCTTCTCCATTTATGGCGACTAATCGCACCGATTTGCGAAGGGTTAAGTTCTATCCGGACTTTGATTTTTAAATGGATTTTTATTGTAAAACCGGGTCCTAGGGTTTAAGTGCGATAGGATTTAGGGTTTGAGCAAGATATTTTGGAAAAGATCGGGTCTCATCTCCGAGTCTATAAATACAAATTCTAAATGTAATCGCAGGAGGCGGAGACTTAGAAATAAAGGCTTATAAGCAATTTCTTGCAAATTTTGTGAAATCCTTTGTTTCTGGACTTGGAGTTGATGTGCTTTAGCTTTTCCGTGATAGCATGGCCAGGAGCCTAATCTTTTGCAGAGTGTGATAAGTGTATTTTCTTTTGTTATCCGTTCCATTTAAAGTTTTTTAGATATATGCTGTAAATCTGCCATTGTCAAGATTAAATATCTTGTTAGGCTTCAGTTGTTCTATTGTCTGCTAGGGGAAATTACAGATTTGAGGTTAAGTTTGTTCTAATTGCTCTGTCTTCACTTGTGCGAGCTAGGTCGCGGTGAAAGATACCGGTTTTAACCAGTTGCCCTTGGATTTATAATTTTCTGCTAGATCCGTTTCACTCTGCCTTGTGCTCTTAGTTGAAAGTGATCTTAGACTGACTGGACACTTTCTTCTGGGATTTGTTCTGTTGTGAAGCTGATAGCATAGATAAGATTGACAGTTTGGGTTTACAATTGATGTTTGATAAACTTCTCTTTTCTGCCCTACCCTACCCTCTCTTTGCTTACCGTGAATGATCCATTTTTATTTTCTTTGTTTGCCTTTTATTTAAATCTGCTGACCCATGAGAGCTAGATCTAGAATTCAAGTTAAATCTGATTGTCAACAACTTTTGCAACTACTGAATAAGTTCAGGAACCCCCTGTAAGGTAACAGAGCAGTCCATATTGAAATCTATTCCAGAAGTGGAAAAGAGTGAATTGCCATTCGACCCAACTCTGTAACTCGCACCTTGGATAACCAGCTAGATCCTAAAGATGAGTGGGATCAGTCCCGTGGGTGTCTCCGGAGCTTTCCTTGCTTCATCCTTTCTTTTTCCCAGGGTGTGCATGAAAGCCGGACCAACAGGTCCCAAATACAAGCAATGCCACCCGAAGTCCCTTGGGAACTGAGGGAAACCACTTTTCTAGCTGGCCAAATTTTACTGGCAATTAAGTCCATATCCTCCATTGACATCTTTGTTTCTTGAATGAAAACAAGATGTGGATGATTTATCTAAATCATTCTTCTAATTTCATTTTGTTTTGAAAGACTTCCTTTAAGTCCTCTAATATTCCAAGTGATGATCTTCATTAATACCAGGGCTAAAAATGTTGGGAAGGGCATTAATATTACCTTCCTCTACAAGCTTTTCATATTATTTTACCATATGATATTGATTGGTCTTGCGACCTACTTTTTGATTAGAATCCATATTCAATTTTTTTTCCCTGTTTCTTGACTTATTCCAATTGAATCTGAGATGGCTTCTAACCTTGAAGAATGCTCATACACAGCCAAAATTTTACTAGATGGTTCAATGGAGTCTATATTGGGACTTGCATTATTTGAATTTTTGACATTTGAAATATTGTTTTTCTTGTGTAAATTTTCTCCTTTTTTTTTTGTTGAAAACCTTTGATTTGTTGGTTTGTCTCTGAGTTCTTTCCTTCATATTTAAATTGTGTTTCTAATATTTCAATTTCCATTATTTCCTCTTCCTCACTTGGGACATCATTTGTGGAAAGGATTTCAAACATATTAGCAAATGACTTTGATTGATCCTTCATTACTTGGTTTTTTCTGAGTGTTCTTCTTCTTAGGTATTTGGAAACCTATTGAGTTTATATCTTCTTTCTTGTGATCAGGAATTTTATTTGGGCAAGCACTGGCCAAATGACCATATTCATGTCAAATTCTACAACGAAAAGGAATGTTCTCATAGTCCACTACTTGCTCCCAAGTGTCTTCCCCAAATTGTAATGTGATATTTTTAGGTAGGGGTTTGTCAAAATCCATTAAAACATAAATTCAAGCATAAATAATATGTTCAAAATTTTGAGTACAATCAGCAGTCATCATAAAAGTTCCTAAAGAGTTTCCAATTGAAGAAAAAACAGTAGGATTCCAAAATTCAATAGGGAGGCCAAAGAGTCTAACCCACACGGGAGCTATAGAAGGCATCTCTTCTTCGAATTTAAATTTAGTATGCCAAGGCTTCATGAAAAGCCCTGCCCTTCCAAAAAACCAAGGACACCCTTGAAAATTTTTCTCTCGATCTTCATTGTTAGCAAATAAAACAAGAAAATAACCATTTGGATAAATAGAGATTTGTAACTCACCTTTAGTTTTCCAGCTTTTTACAGCCCAGAATTTGAAAGCAGATAGACTCGGACGAAAACCCACGAACCGACAAATTAGCCCTCTTTTTTCCAAATCTTCAATGCCAGTCTGAATGTTACCCATATCAAGCTTAACAATACGATTTCCATTAGCTGCTTTAAGACATCCTGACTCTGTTTTCCTGGGATCAATATTAGGAATTCTTAGAGGTTTATGAGAAGCCCTAATATTGATATTAGCATTGGGCTGAGGCTGTCCACCATGAAGGGCATCCCTAAAATTCATTTTTGGGATTGAGTCTTCAAAATTCTTACCCTTGATAGGGGTTTTCATAGTAGAATTATTTTTTGGGTGCACCTTAGCACCAGATTCACTTGAGATATGAGCCATTTTTTGATCAACTGCTTGAAACTTATTTTGTGGTCTCTTTAATCCTTGCCCTAGACATCGTGGAAAGGTGTGGTTTTCACTTTTCTTTTGTGCAACAAATTGGAAGCCATTGTCACTCAAGTTCATAGTATGATCTATTGAAAGACAAATTTCTAACCCATCTTGTATCCCCTACAACATTTCCTACTAAAATATTGAGCATAAACCACAAAAATATTTGCCGCTAGGGCCCAAAGGCCCTAAAAACCAACCTCTGGAGCTTCTTGCACTCAACCCAGATGAAACCCTCGTATAGTCGCTTGCAAAATATATCGTTCACACATATGGATGCACTAGGATCTGTGTTGCTCCAAATGATATGAAAATTGGTGGAGATGTTTTAGGGTTTTTTAGGCATCTACCCTCAAAATTTTAGCTTAATCCGAGTTCAGATGAGTGAGATATGGCTGAAACGAGTTTGATAGTTTGGGCAGTCCTCAAAATAAAACTAATTTATAGTGGAGAAAACCCCTTTCTAGGTGCCACTTTCAACAGGTTGGGCATAGGAGGAATGGAGCCTTGTCGGCCTCTACCAGCACATAGGACATTCCTAACTATACCATATATCTGCTGGATGGAGACAAGGGGAATGGAACCTGGGTCAGCCTCTACCAACACCTAGGGCATTTACCACTGCACCACAACAAGTAGATTAATAATTATATATATATATATATATATATATATATATATATATATATATATATATTCTTCTTTATATTTATTTATTTTGGTAATAATTTCTAGAGTTTATTATAGTAGACTATTTTAGACTATTTTCCACCATCTAGCAACCTACATTTTATTCTTCTTTCTCTCTCTTTGATTTTGGTTTTGTTCGGGTTTTGATTTTGGTTTTCTATTTTAATCATAATGTTACCAAGTTTTGATACAAATTACCACAATTGAGTTTATAACTATTCTTAATATAGTAGGGAACAATTGAAATAAAATAATACAATAATCCTAATATTTTGCAAAAATTAGATGTGACTCGCGTTCCTATGAATCTTAATACAACCAACTATAGCATATTAGGAACAAAATGAAATATTGCAAGAAAAGTAAAATTTACTAAAAATAAAAGGTTAAACTATTACTATTTTTTATTGTTTAGGAGGGTTTCACTCAGGTTGTGTCACTCAGCCTTACCTACTACCTGCTTCTGATAGGGTCCTGAACCAATGTTTAGGTCCATTTTAGTGTATACCTACTTCCTACTTTTCTCACAGGGCCTAAGTCAAACCAACAATAATAATCACCTAAAGCTGAAAATATATAAAAATAAAATTTGTTGAAATAAAAGGTAGACTATTACTTCTTCTTTGATTATTAGGAGATTTTCACTACAATTGTATCATTCAACCGCTTCCTACTTCTGATAGGGTCCTAAGCTAAGTTTAGGTCCTTTTTAGTGTATACCTACTTCATATTTTTCTCGTAGGTCCTAATTCAACTAAGAAATAATAATTATCCAAAGCAAAAAAATTGTAGGAAATAAAATTTACAAAATTAAAATTTGTAGGAAATAAAATTCTAATTAAGAAAGCAGTAAAATTGATTCCTCAAGAAAAATGAACCTGGCAACATCGTACAAAGGGACTTGTTGGGACCATCTCGTGCCACTCTGACTCATATTCTTTTTGAGGAATCATATGTACCTTTTTTTGCATATATGTAAGCCTCACCTAATTGCACTACCAAATAACTTTATTGATTAACCACTACGACATTATTCTCCGCAGCAATGATGCCAAAATGATCGGTTATAATACCTTACATTTAATTTTTCAATCCAAGGGTAATCAAGGTTAGATTTAAAGAGTAGAAATCCAGTATATATTGTACCATAGGGATCAATGCTAAGCTTAGTTTATATTTCTTTCAGTTTCAAGTGTTAGTAATAAACACAAATTGAATTGTGCAAGAATAAAAATAAAATACAATCTAGACTAAGTCTATATGAGTATGTGTGGATTCACGAATGATTTAATGATGCATAGTGTAATTCATAATTATTTATTATACAATTTAATTTATGCTCTAAGACTTATTCTACATTCTAACTCTATCTACCATATTTTTGGGGAAGAGATTTAGGGACTAACCTTTCGGAGTGGGCCCTACCTTCGGAAGGTTAGTGTTAACCCCTTCCCCTATTTTCTACTCTAATTTAACTTCAATAATATACTCTCATTTAATTAATCTAATGCTTAATTATTTCATGGTTGCAGGAAAACAAAAGAAATGGAAATTACCAAGGCAAGCAAAGTGTAAAGAAATTATAAGATATAGTTACCATATTTCGAGGAAAATATTGCTGCTTTAGTATTGAAAATTTAAACGTACATGGTTGCACATCTAGCTTTCAAAAATTGTATGCAAAGGATTACATAAGGAATAATCATAGATTGGACATTTTCTCCATTAGCAAACCGGAGCTTTTTAAAGGTCTCCTATGTAATATATAATGTGACTTGGAAAATTTTGAATAAACTCTTCTATATATTTTGCCATGTGGAGTTTGTGGACTTATGATGTGATAACTATGTACTAACCAAAATAGTCTAAACTAGTACAATTTATATTCCTACTTGAACTTGGTAAATATCCTGAATGGTTCAAGTGGCAATACATAAGCTAACTTAACAAAGAAACACTAACTTTGACATTTTGCAAGATATACAATATAACCATATGTCCTTTATTCCAGAAAAATATACAACAATATTACGTCTAAATATAATAAACCTAACAATAGTTGGACTACACAACTTTATTGAATAAAATAATGACTTTATTAATCACAATATTCCATATGAAGAATACGTGATAAATCAAATATCATGCTAAATGGAAATACTTGGCTACCGTGTAAAAATGATGTGGCATGCAGTGTCATTCAACAGACTTAGTCATCCTTCGATAACTATTGGTAAAAATTCTTTGATAACTACTAGTAAAAATCCTTTGATAACTGCTAGTAAAAATACTTCAATAACATACTTTAGTAGCTACCTTATGTAACATACTTTGGTAACTATCTTCCATAACATGCTTCAACTACCATCTTTTGTAATAGTGATCTACGATTGCTCTATCATCGTGCCTTAAGCTTTATGTATCCTTTGTTCTTATGTCCATCTTCTTATGTCCAAGATACATCCTAAAGCTTGTGCTTACTGCATCATTTTTCTATAGAATATTCTTCAACACCTTGCCTGTGTAATTACTCATAACTTGAACATATTTTACATAAAATAAACATATTTATCAAATTAACTATATTTATCCTTTTATTGACAAATTACAGAAATATACAACAATAACTTACATAAAACATATTATAATCATCAATTAAACCTAAGAATGAAATATTCTATTACAAGAATATATGCCAAATATCCTCTCATTAGGATGTAGTTATTCATTTTTTATTCTTTAAGGTTTATTTAAGGAGATGGGGGTCATCTAGGTACTGCCAAATAGAATGGTAGATTTTATAGAATAGTAGGAAATCCCCTTTAGGAGTGTAAAGTTGAATAAGATTTGGGCCCTAATTCCTTTCTTCTATGCTTGGGGATTTAGATAAAATAGAACAGAAGAATTTTTAATTAGAAAAAGAGAGTCTCCTTAAGAATTAGGCAGATGATTTTAACAATTATAGTGGTAATTATTAAAGTCATGAGTATAAAGGAAATTAGGGAATCAATAGAGGAGGTGAATATTAGTAAAAAATAAAAATTTAGCCTAATTGATTTGGAGAAAACCTTTAGGAAAATATAATAAGTGTAAAATAACATCCACCTAGGGAGGGATGGCCAAAGTTTAATTTTGATGGAGCTTCTAAGGGGAACCCTAGGAAGTAAAGGGAGAGCAGTGATAAAGGATAGGAAAGGATCCTAATTGGTGTTGTTAGTGAATTTCCAGCTTCTATGAAAAGTCATCAAGTAGAAATTAAAGCAACTTTGACTAGAGCAAGATTGACAAGGTATTTGGAGTAAGCAAGCTGATAGCGGAGGATATTCTCTCAATGTTATCAATTACCTTAACAAGAGGTTTATAATGAGTTGTAGGATGTTAAATATAATAATAGAAACTCTATGTATCCTTAACTCGCTAAATAATGTGGAGATAACTCATATTAGAGAAGGCAATAAGATGGTGAACTAGTTGGCTAACTAAGGAGCTCTTTGTGAAGAGGACCAGAGGTGGATTCCTCCAAATAATGTTCACCTAGACATAAAAAAATTAATAGAAATGGAAGGAGCATAAATAGGTTTTTTATGATATGGTCAAAGGTTAAATTTATGGCCTACATGTTTTTACAAGTTAAATAAGTAGATTCCCAAGAGTAATACCTATCATTAGAAGATATGGTATCACATGGCAATACATCAAGAAGTTGATTTGCAACCTATGCAACCGTGAAATCCTTATGATGGATTTAGCAATAAAAATTCCTATCATTGGTTATCTTTTACAACATGGCAAATGTAGTGGTAATCTACTTAAGATATCTCTTAGTGACATCAAGCCCATAGATTGCCCCATCTAGACATCTAGTAACTACATCAAAGACCTAAGAAGATAGTTTAAGTATAATGATCAAATGGTTTGTGGAAATAAGGAAAATATTTTGAGGTCATAAATTTTTCAGTAATTAATTGTTTAAGGGAAGTCCCTATGAATGACCAAACTCAGGGACATTATAAAAGGTTATTAATCGGTGTGGTCCAATGAAATTTTGGATCAAGGGGTAGATAAACGATCTATGGAGTAGTTGTGCAACCCTTTTGACCTTTGGGTAAGGCCTAGAAGATATGTTGAATATGTTTATGGAGTTAGGATGGTAGTCTATAGTTGAAAATGTTTGAAAACTAATGGAAATAACTCAAAATTCTTTAGCCCTATATGAATAGGTTTGAGTAGTAGGACTAATATTGCCAGTCAAAAAGTGTAAAAAGATTCAAGCCCTTTCAAAAACCTAGATTTTATCTTAATCTATCTATCTATCTATCTATGTGTGTGTTTACAAACCAACTTTTATAATTAAAATTTGTCTTCTCCTATACAAATTATTGTTTTCAATAATATATTTTATAATAAAATTTTGTAATTTTGTTTCACTTTAATATGTGTTCCTACCCTATGTCTCTTATTACCATATACATCTTAATATTCTAGTATAAAGTCAAAATCTGCCCTTTCTCTTCCTTTAGACACCAAGGATGGTTATAACACATAAAAAAGATTACAAAATATCAACATAAATGAATTTCAATAAATCATGACATTTTATTATATCTTTTATTAACAATAAAATAATAAACAATTGACCTAATGTAAGTGCACAATTAAACCGTAGTGGTATGGCTTTGGGTTTTCATCCAAGAGACCCAAGTTCAAACCTTGGTATAAGCAGACCGGGCCCCTTTCAAAAACCTGTATTTTAATCTAAAATTTTCTTGTCGACAGACTGCCTTGGTTCAATTCCCTAAAATCTCAAAGGTCTAGTTGAATTTATCTTTATCAAACAAACTAGGGATTATAGAGGTTTCCTATGCAACAAAAAGAAAAGTGCACAGTAAATTAATTTCAAATTATAGATAAATAAAACTTTAATCCATTTAATAATTGTTACTATCTCAAAATTTAAAACAAAACAAAATATACTAATTTTAGAATCCTTATAGTACAAAGGAAAACAAAAGATCAAATGACATTAGCTCAATTAGGGATATTCCTCAACTTTTAAGGATGAAACCCAAATTTGAAACTTACCACATAATGCATGTATAATAGCCAAATTATTAAAAAACAAATAAACCTATTTTAATCCTATTTTTTTAAACAATAAAATAAAAATATATTTAAAACCAAATTTTATAATTAAAGTGTATTGTCCTAAATTATTGTTTGTAAGAATATATTTTATAACAAAATTTTAATTAAACTGTCTGCTCTTATATAAATTATTGTTTGTAAGAATATATTTTATAACAAAATTTTATAATTTCTTTTCCATTTTAATACATATTACTACCCAGTATCTCTTATTAACATAAAATTTAAAATTAAACAAACTTTGCCACTAAATAATACTAATGGGCTTAGTCTAAACTCCACTTGTAATTACCAATAAAATGATCAGGCTCATATAATATTAGTGTCTTATAATGTTTGATTGCGAAATGAGTAACATCTACTATTAAAAATAACGTTGACATATGACTACCAATCAAACATTTTGAATTTTGTAAGCTTGGTAGCAAGTTACAACATATAAGACATGAAAATAATTTAAAAAGAGTGATGTTCTTGATTTCATAAATTAAAAAGAGTCCGTTCTCTTTAAGATGCTCTTGATATTTTGTATTTAAATAATTTAAAAAAAGAGTGATGTTCTTGACTTCATATATTAAAGAGTCCGTTCCCTCTTAGGATGTTCTTGATATTTTGTATTTAAATAATTTAAAAGGAGTGATGTCCTTTCATATATTAAAAAGAGTCCTCTCCTCTTAGGATGGTCTTGATATTTTATATTCAAATGATTTAAAAAGAGTGATGCTCTTGATTTCATATGCTTTCCCTCTTAAGATGCTCTTGATATTTTGTATTTATAGTTTACGCCAACTTCCGCCATGACATGACCGCCTTTCTTAAATAAATAATAAAGTTGACTATAATTGATGTAGATTGTCATTTGTATTTTTGTAGTCGTCTTTTGGTAGAACTTATAAATATCTTACTTTCCTAAAGTAGGATAATGAGTCCAACTTTTTATCATTTAAATGTATGAAAACTTAAATAAACATAACTATTATAATTAAAAAATTTATTAATAAAATTTTAAAAAAATTATACAACTTTTAATTTTAAACATTCGTACGAAAAACGTTTAAAATTTTAATATGCATGTCCTCGTAATGTGGCAGAAGAAGTATAATGACCTGAGTGTCATCTAAAATTAGTCATCAACGGAAAAAAATAATTTTAAAATTATATTATTATTTACACGTCAATTTCACTATCAAATTGTCAAACTTCCAATGTTGATTTGCTCATGTGAACGTTACCATTTTAGATAAATGTATATTCCTTTTCATCCTTGTATACTAGTTTTCATGGATATACATTATTTCTTCTACAATGTTAAAATAGCCTTGTTTGGTTATATTTTAGTATATTTTAATATTGTTGTCTATGAAATTATATTTATAGGGGAGTGAACACTATAAGACCACTTTTTATTTTTTCTTTCTTAATAAATATTATGCAATGTATCAATAGCAATATCTATAATAGTAATCAAAGCAATGCACAAATTACCACAAACAATAGAGACACCAATTTAACATGGTTCACCCAATATGGGCTACTCCACAGAGAAAATATTTCACTAAATTTTTTTTAACAAATCTCTTGGGAAACCTTTCCCTATTACAATGTTTATGGACCTATATCCAAAGGAGACACCAATCCCCTAATCAATTTCATTGATCTCTATCCATAATAGACACCAATATCCTAAACTAGTTCATTGATATCTATCCATAAGAGAAATCCTTTCTCCTCATTTCTGGCTGGTGATATTCTAGAATAACTACGACCTCCACTGTATTGGCTAAAGGATCTCTATCCACTGAAGACTTCTATCCTCACTCAGAAGACCTATCCTCACTACCTTGTCTAATGGACCTCTATCCACTAGAGACTATTATCCTCTATAATTTATCACCTCCAAATCTTGCTCTTATCTCTATCTCAAATTTTCACTAAATACAATCCTTTGGTCTAGCACAAATTTGATCAATATCTGTCTTTGGTCTGGCATAAACCTATCCTCAAATATACACCAAACTCTATCCTCAAATCTGCACTAAATGCAGTCCTTCGATATAGCACAAATATGCTCAATATTTTTCCTTAAGCCTTAACACAAAGCTTGACTCAATTACAAATCAACTCTGTTAGATCTACTACAAACATTAACTCGAGGTTTGAACAAATCAATCAATCAACTCTGCTCTCAATTCTTCTCAAAGACTTATCTCAAATCTGCATTGTAATCTTTGACAAAAGCTCACACTAATATATCCACAAGTCCTATTTAAAACTTGTCCAATCTACTCAACAAGTCTTCACAAAGACTTGCCTCAAATCTTCTCAAAATGTCCTTACTGGAACTTGTCTAATCTGCTCAACAAGTCCTCACTAGAACTTGTCCAATTTGCTCAACAAATCTTCACCAAGAATTACCTCAAATCTACTCAACAAGTCCTCACTAGAACTTGTCCAATATCATAGAAACATATAGAGAATTTTTAGAGACTCAATATGCTTCACACTTACAACAATGCTCAATCAATTTCAATCTCTCTTTTTACCACAAAAACATATAGAAAATTGTTAAAGACTCAATATTCTTCACACTCACCACAATTATCAATCACTTTCAATCTCTCTTTTTACCATAGAAACATATAGAGAGTTGTTAGAGACTCAATATGTTTCATACACTCAAACACTCAATCACTTTCAACCTCTTTTTCAAATCAATTCAGAATATAGAGCAATTTGTTTCATAGAATTAGTACTATCACTTCAATACTTGCACTTGACTAGGCTCAATCAACTCCACTCAATCAATCACTCAATAAAACACTCCTTTCTTACAAACCCTAGTCCAAAAATGTGAACACTCACTCAATTTTCCAAAAATGTTTATCAAACAAGGTTTTTATCATCAACTCTTACTTAGAAAAACCTTTAATAATTAAACTCAACAATGCTTACCAAATGATCATTTTATCTCCAACTTAGCATTTACAACATTCAACAATATTTTTATAACAAGAAAGATTTACCCATACCTTTTATTTTGATGGAGATATGTCTTCAAAACCTGTCTTAAACATAATCAAAATTTTCTTTACCAATACTAGGGTTAGGTTACCACCTCTCTCAAGATCTCCACAAAATAATTTTCTCAAATATTATTTTTCATGGAAAATAACAAATCCTTTTGTACACGTTATAATCTCCAAACTCACAATATTCAATTCAATAATTTCATCATAACACTACACTTGAACATGTATAGAAAAGTCCTTATACACCTTAAAATATCCAAATTTAAAACAATATTCAAAAACCCTAAATCTCAAATAATATAATAATTCACCTTACTACCTTATCACTCCTTAATCACTTTATAACATCAACCAAATTCCAGCAAGTAACTTCCTTCTTCACGCAATAGTCAAATCCTCAAAATAAGCATGCCCTTTTAATAATATCAAGACCTTAGGCAAATTTAATTTGACCAAAATAAATACCTCCTCATGTGCTACCATGGGATTTGATCTCTGATTGAATCATATGTGGCATCTTAGTCGCGTGATATACAAGCTCACGTGGGAGTCAAATGCACCAACTACGCTTTGACTCTCCTTTGTGAACAAATATCCAAAAGGCTCTTCTCCATCGTCGTTAGCGAAGATTGAATGTAAACCTTTGAAACACGTGCATGCCTTAGATTCATCATTGGGCCAACGCTGAAGAGATTATCTTTTCCACCTTTCATGCTTGGACTTTTGCAATTTCTGGGGAAACCAACCTTAGCTTATGCTTATAACTTATTTCTCTTCCATAGAGAGTTCACATGCAAAATTAATGTACAAGACCTGCTTTGTTATGAGGCAAAGGCTATGGTATTTATACCATATGTCACCCTCTCTCCCACATCAGAGGATGGGGGAAAATAAATGATGTTGATGCTCCAAATAATAACAATTTTCCTTGTGGCCATAACCTTAGGGTTAGCTTAATTCATTTATAAATTAATTTATAATTAATTTAAATTTAACTTAATAACTTTTATTTTTTCTAAGCATAAACCCTTGCAGGGTCGCCTTGGTCTGAGAGACCATGACTAGGGGATTCTACACTGTCAAAGTCACCCAAAAGCCACACCCGTCCCTGCCTGCACCAAAATTATCAATTGGATTTTGGGTATTGTAACCACCAAGGAGGCTCACACCCGATCTAACTATCGCAATCGAAGGGAAACACACAAATAGGCATGCATAATTTGATAACAAGAAATAACATGAATATAAGGAATTCTTTATTATTTTTGATGAATTCAAATTATAGATTCATCCCTCTTAGGGATACCCATTTGATACATTAATTACAATAGTGTTTAATCCCTATCAAGGGTAGGTGTGATCAAAATACCCCTCAGGGTGACACAAACTGCTCTAGGGTGTCGATGACCCTCTTCTTCACAATAGGGAAGGGGTTGGATGCTTTATCTCTCCTTGAGAACTATTTTTTGTGGTCAAGAAACAAAAAGAATGTCAAAAATATAGGCAACCTCTCGTGATGAGGCCCTTTTAGGTAAAATGTATAATGACACCATTAACATGCATAATCAAGAAAGCATAAAGAAAGCTGCTAAACAAAGTGAATCAAGATTCATGTAATAGCATAAAGTAAAATAGCATCTACATTATGCATGGATCATATAGAAAATGAAGCATAAAAATGCATAAAGAAAGCATTCTAGTCCTAATTGAAACATAAGCATAAAATGTGAATCTAGCCTAATTCTACAGTTAGAAGTCTTCTAAAATGCTATTATATCAACAAAATGGCTAATCTAACCTAAATAGCTGGACAAAAAAGAAAAGAGTACGGTGATTAGTTACCTCTTGCAAACCGCAACTCTCATGAGCAATCTGCACTTTGAACCATGGCTGACAACCACGGTTTGACCTTTGATGAGTTTACCCTCAAAATCAAGGGTAGTGGGCTCAATATCCTTGTCCAAATTGATGTTCAAGGGTCACCTTTGTTGTCCTCAAACTGATTTGGTGTTCAATTCAATGTGAAGGGCCTTCGTTTTCTCGAATTTACGTTTCTTGATCCTCCTAAGAACCTAGGGCATCCATAATGCAATTCATCATGAATGGTGGCAAAAGGGTCGGGGATTAAGTGCAATAGCTCTATATCTTAGTATACTAAGTTTGAGTGTACAATTCGCCAGGTCTTCGTTGCTCAAATCTCCAAATATTGCTCTCTCTTTCTCCTCATTTGGAGGGGGTATTTATAGCATGCCCCTAGGGCTAGAGGTGGCTTCATGAAGAAGCCAAGACCAAGAAGGTTTGTTAGGATAGTTGGGATGGAAGCCTCTGGAATCTTCCATCCTTCAACTGCCTCCTTCTAGATCTTCTAGATGTTCTAACTGATTTGACTCGGATGGAAGGTCTAACTAAACTTTAGTTAAGATCGTAGGTCACAGTTGTGGTCCAGAGTGTAGATCGTAGGTGTTAACCACGGTTTAGACTAGAGACCGCAGATTTGGGTTGTGGTTTAGACTACTTAAGCCAAAATGCCTAAATTGAGTGGTTAGAACCATTGCTCTATCTTGGAGTCTATCCAAGATCCTCCATATGGTCTTGTATCATATCCATATGAGTAGTCACCCTCGACATGATGTGTTTTAGGCGTCTATAGAAACCCATTTTGAGATGTGTTGTGAGATTGAACAACGCTAAGAAAAAATATACATCCTAAAATGATGTCTAAGATTCTATGATGATCATTAGTCAGATCAACATTAGATGCCCTAGATCCAGTAAAAGGACGTGCATATTGGAATCATTACTTCCAACTTGTGAAAGTCTTACATTTTTACAAGTCTGCCCTTGTCATCAGATGTTCGAATAACACCAATGCCAAGTATGGGTATCTTCTGACCCATAAATCCAAAGGATGAGAGTTGCAAACCAATTATCATATTTGTTGTTTACCCCAAGCAAAGGGGGAATCTTATGATAGCTATTGACAATGATTTGCAAGAATGAACACAATTTTGACAAGATCAGGGGATCTACGATCTCAGGGATCTTCTGCTAACTTTGATTATGATTATAAAATTATGACTAACCCCTCAAGTGATGAGTCGATGAGGGTAATGAAAATGTATGAAGCGACGAAATCGCTTGAACATAATGAATGATCCTAAACAAATTAATATTTGAGCCCTTTTAATGCCTTGGCTAGGCCTAGTTCATCTTATGATTGCAACTCTTAGTGGTATTGGCACATTTCTATCCCCTGGAGCAGTCAGGCCACAATTGTCGTCTTAAGGAATCAAAATGATACAAATGCAATTAGACTTGTGT
Organism: Wollemia nobilis; assembly: GCA_028583015.1. Lineage (NCBI taxonomy): Eukaryota > Viridiplantae > Streptophyta > Pinopsida > Araucariales > Araucariaceae > Wollemia > Wollemia nobilis. The sequence continues at coordinate 4,175,110 of JAQPPZ010017079.1, read as the reverse complement.
TGAATCATATTTGTCGATGATTTGCTGAAAGATGTTATAAAAGAAATGAAAATTTTACCCCAAATGTCCTTATGGTGATTTACTCATCTTGTCGGATTGCATGGATCACAACTCGTTGCAACTGCAAAGTGTATAGGATAAATCATTGAATACGAGGTGCATTTGGTTTTTAATTATTTGATTTTTTTGTTTTAATTTTGCATTTATTTGATTGATCCTGGTGCTTTTAACATCACCAAATTTACAATTTTAATCATTGATTTTGAATTTTTGTTCGGTGGAAGTCAATAATTTACTCTTTTAAACCTTCCCACGGTGGGTTTTGAGTGCATTTAATGCTATTTACAGACCGCAGGTACGGTCTATGATTATATTTCCAAATTTTAGGAATCATGGGTCAAAAATGTGGTTAAAAAACCCTAGTTCCAAAATTGCAGGTGTCAGATGCAGTTTGCTGAGACTAGGAAAACCTATAAATTGAAGTCCCATTTGAATTTTTTCATTATTTATTGGCAAACACTAGCAATCTAAGAGCTCTAAGAGGGAGAAGACCCTTCCTGATTGAAAACACTACCACACTCTACCTTGATTACACTCCTTGACCTCAATGGCGGATCCTGACCAGCCATCTACTAGTCAGGGCCAAGGTGCGGGTAAGGTAACTTGAAATCGAGACCACGCACTCAATACCAGTAAAATGAACTACATTAAGTAATGCAGAAAATGAACCTCACTAAACTGCTGGTAATGAACCCCACTAGTTTAGGCTAGCTTTAGGATTTAATTTTATGCCTTAGTGGTCTAGGATGGTACCCGAAATGGGTGTCGCTCCTAAAACACAACTGGTAGCTGCGATTCCCAATTGACAAATTGGGGATTGCAGGTTTCAGTTGTGGTTCCCAATTTGTAAATTGGGGACCACAGGTTTTAGATGCGGTTTGCTATTGTTGGTTTTTTTTTTTTAAGCTCTAGTTAGCTAGATTTTATCTTAAATTATACTTGTTATTCCATAGATTGAATTCTAGAGCCCAGGAGCTAGATATTCTGAAGACTCTCTGTGAGGCTTTATCAGATATCGATCAGGATTGGTTTCAACCTGTCAATTTTGGATACGTCATGGATATACCCACTATTAGGGTAGATCAATCCTACCTGACTGCGTTGGCCCGATGCTGGAATGTATAGACCAACACATTTCACTTGCCTACAGGTGAAATGACTGTTACTCTAGAGGATATTTACAAGATCTTCAGGATCCCTATTGATGGCGAGGCCATTGTCTCTTCTACCTCCAGGGTAAATGAGGCTATTTTTGACACTATCTTCGATGACCAGAGCGGGGATGCTTAGGACATGATAGACCATGACAGGGTACACATTGGTGAGTGGTACCACGAGGATGTCTTCTCTGCACAGGAAAACCTCTTTATGCACCTCATAGTTCAGATTGTGCTTCTAGAATCCTCGAGCATGAGGATTCCCTATAACCTCCTGTACACTACCTGGAGGGTGTTGTAGAGCTCTATAGAGGCACCTATACTTCTAGCTTGGGGGAACACCCTACTATGTCATCTCTATAGGGAGCTATACCAAATTATAGAGCATAGTCGTAAGGGCCTCAGTTGTAGTATTCTATTATAGATCTGGGGGTGGCAACACATTTGGATTGAGCGTCCTTTAGATATGCCCTTACGGATTACTCCTATTGCTGGTGATCGTCAATGTTATACCACCTGTTGGCCTCGTGAGGATGAGGGTACCCACAATAGGATCCATGTTGGTGATGTCCAACACTATATTACTTAGTCCATGGCACTTGGCCCAAATGATGTTCAGTGGCGGCTCTACATGGATTTCCTAGTGTGGCTAGAGGAGGGCTAGTGGTTGAGACAGGCACACTGTGACAGATGGTTGATCAATTGTAAGGTCAAGGTTTGAGAGTACTAGTTCTACTCTCAAGTTTGGGCTCGTGCAGTATATTCTAGATATCTCCCTTAGGTACTGATGCTTAGTCATAGAGCACAATCTACAGTGGATCATTTCGAAGCCTCTAGGAGATGTTGCTAATGACTACCAAGAGACTAGAGTCGAGACTGCTGGGACTACTCTAGAGAATGATGGGTGGTGGTCCATGTTCAGATGGTATGGCACAAGGCCTCTAGTCCAGGAGCCAGATCAGGTAGAGGCAGAGGTAGATCTTAACAGGTGTAGGGTGTGCCAGTGGACAAAGGGCAGTTAGGGCACAACAACCACCATCGAGGAGGTTCTTGAGGTTGACCCCGATGAGGAGGCTCTAGAGGAGGGTGAGGTCCCTCTCGACAACATAGATGGTCAGCTCTTAGCTTAGGTGGCTGACTTGCAGAGTCAGCTAGGGTGATTCCACACATAGCAGCTAGAGTGAGATACTACTCTCACCACTCTATAGGTGAGAGTAGATGATAGGGATAGGTGCCTTACTAAGGTGCAAGATCAGATACAAGGTCTAACTATGCGGGCCATAGATGTAGAGGCCTAGGTTCAAGGATCGTAGACTACTCTAAAGTTAGTGCAAACACAATGGAATACAATAGAGGTAGAGAGGGATCTCCTTAGGGTATCGAGGGGGCTATGCCACCTCCTCAGGATACTATGGGGCCTTCGACAATACTAGCAGTAGCACTAGCAACTGTATAGGATCCGATGACTAAGGTAGAGCAACTGTGTAATATGGTCATGAGGACTAATGAGATACACATTGTCCGGATTGATCGCGTTGATTAGCTAGTCGATTATATAAAGATGCATGGGCTACATGTTCCTAAGGATCCTTTCTCCTCATAGTCATAGCATACCAGGTCTAGGACCTCAAGGCAGTCTATGGTAATCACAGGTCACAGGACTCATAGGACTAAGAGGACGCATAGGTACTCTAGCACACATGGGGTGACATTACATGTTAGGCCTAGGGATGTAGGGTAGAGGGACCACCAATCAGAGGACTAGCCTGATGTAGTTACCAGTTTCTTTTGTGTCGGGTGCCTTAGGATTTAGAGGTAGGCAAGACCCGTAATAGGACCCACCACAAGTTCCAGCGTAGATAGGAGAGCAAGATCCAGAGCACAGTGTTGAGCGAGGTGACAAGAGATCTGGTACAGGGGAGCAGACTAGACCTGGGCTCTGCTATATGCAGACTATAATTTTGTTATGTTGTAATCATTTTGAGTGTAAGGTTGAGGACCTACACACTTTGTAGCCTGTGGGCATATTGATGCACTCCCTATGTACTCTGTTGGACACATATATATACGACTTGATCATTTCATCTCATTATGTGTATCTGATGTTTAATTTTAGATTTTATGTTTATTTGATGCACATGGATGCAATGCTTATGTGATGCTATGTTAATATGATGCAATATATGTATGACATGCACTAGATAGCTATCTATTTTATGATGATGATGTTATGCAATGATCTATATGATTAGATGTGCTATATATAATGGATGCAAATGGATGTGGTATTTATTTTGAACGCATATTTATTTTTGCTTTGTGGGCATGCATTTATTTTTATTAAGTTATGGCATGTTATGCAATGTATGGTAATGTATTATGTACATAATTGTAATCTATGAATGAACCTGTATGCTTTAATCACTTAAAACATAAATAATGAATGTAAACTGTGTATATCAATTTTAAACTGTGACACAACAAAATGTATGACAATCATACAAGATAATTGATAATTCTCATTACAAGAACTTAATCAATTAATCACCCATATATGAAATGTAGTGAAATTGATTGGTATAATGCTAATGAATGAATATGCCATTATGTATATTTTTCTATGCTGCACTATATAGTTAGTGGTCGTCTAAACATAATTTTTGACATTTATGCGGTATCTATCCTATATGTTTGATTGTGCTTTGTAAACTGCATTCTGATGAATGAATGACTAGTATTTTTTATGTTTAATGATATTTGGTATTTTTTTGCTATTGAAATTTTTTTTTTGAGGTTTTCCATGAGACTCAAACACCCTAGTAGACTTCTCTAAAAATCACATACTAACTATACAAGGCTTCTTGGACAAGGCTTTTGCCATGACAGACACAACTATTCATCATCCTTGTGTATGCATGTGAGTATTTTTAGATAGATTATAAGCATACCCCGTATGTCAGTCAGGACTCTTTCAACCCATATGTGAGATAGGGTTCCTCATACTATCGTACCATCCTTGTTTTAGCTTTGATTAGACTTATACAACTATACAATCATAGGTACCTAGAGCTAGCTCATCTTGAAAATTGATCAAGGATACCCCTCCAAATGCAGGCGAGACTCTTTCAACCCATTTCTACATTTGGGGATAACCCAATAGAACTACCCCTCTGATTGCAAGAGGGACTCTTCCAACACATTTCTACGATCGGGGATCACTCTATGGCTTTCAAAAGGTGGACAATCCAGGGATTCAAGTTCTTACCTTTCTTACTTGCTCATATGTAGTGATGAAAATCACTGTTAGTCCACATGTTACTGTTTTCTTTGAGAAAGGTTTTTTATAGTGCTTTTGATTCACTATGTCACTTTACATTTTGAACTTGAAATTTGTACTTTTGCACTTTGTAACTTGGGATTTAAACTTTGTGACTTTGGGATTTATAGGAGAAATTCTTGTCCTTTTACCAAAGTACACCTTTCTAAAATAACTATTTGCAAGATAAGCAGGTCATGAAACCCATCTCTCTAGATACTTAAGATTGCTTTCACAGCTTTCATCATATTTTGTCTTAGAAATATTTTATATTGTTTTTCTTAGTGACAAATTCTGATATGTTGAAGCACTATCCCAACTAATGACCTTGTCTATAACAGCAAAGCAAGCTTTCTACAATATCTGAAGAAACCACTAGGTATGGCTGAGTGACTATAAAACTTAATATACATACATGTTTCTCCATAACAGGTATCGTGTATGAATGCAATGAATTATGATAAATGCAAGGGTGCATGATTGAAACACAAATGTGCGACCGTTTGTAATATTTTGATAGACACACTACACTCTACTGTGGAATGCAACATATGACAAAATACCTAAATGCAATATGATGATGTGAATGCATATATGAAAATGCAAACTGCAAAAGCAAATGTTTTTGGATTTTATGATTTACAATTTTTTTTTGGAATTTTATATATTTTTAAATTTTTATACATTTTTGAGCTTTCATATTTGACCAAATGACGAGTATATATGCCTTTGGATCTTTTTAGGGTTGGCCAAGCGATTTTTAGAATTCCTTAGAGCTTTTTGAATTGACCAAAGGTCTTACAGACGCCTTTGGAACCTTTTAGTCGACAAAAATCTTAGCAAGAGGGTGTGGAGCCTTTTAGGATGACCGAGAAGCTATAGGAACTCTCGGAGCCTTTGGGTTGACCAAGCAATTTTTAGAAATCCTTGGTGCCTTTTGAGATGATTAAGTGGATTTAAGCAACCCTCGAAGCCTTTGGGTTGACCAAGCGATTTTTAGAAATCCTTTGTGCCTTTTTGGGATGACCGAGTGGCTTTAAGAAGACCTCAGACCCTTTGGGTTGACCAAGAGATTTTTAGAAATCCTTGGTACCTTTTGATTGACCAAAGGGCTTACAAATGCATTTGGAATTTTTTTTGACATGACCAAATCACTCGAATGAGAGCTTAGAGCCTTTTGGGATGACCGAGTAATTATAGGAACTCTCGGAGCCTTTGGGTTGACCAAGCGATTTTTAGAAATCCTTGGTGCCTTTTGACTGACCAAAGGGCTTACAGATGCCTTTAGAGCTCTTTCTGCTATGCTCTCTAAGCATAGAATTCCTTAATATGGATGATGTTGAGAGGTTCAAGCTCTTCAACACCCCCTAGCGACATCAAGCGATAGGTACCGAGACCAATATTTTTAGATATGATATAGGGTCCTAACCAATTAGCCATAAATTTATCTCGCATATCGAGCGACAAATTCGAGTTATGTTGGTTTTATTTTAGCATAAGATCTCCAACTTCAAAGTCTCTCTAGTGGAATTTGATATTGTATGCTCATTTGAGTCACTTTTGATAAACGCAGAGATGCTCAAGGGCATTCACATGACGTTCATCAAGCAACATATGTTGATCTAGGCGAGCTTACCGTTCGGTGTCATCATCGATGAAATCTTTCAATGTGATGCACAGTGTTGGAATTTCCAACTCTAAGGGTATAATGGCCTCAGTGCCATATACTAGTGAAAATGGAGTTGCCCCAGTGGGAGTCCAAATGCTAGTTCTATAAGCCCATAATGCAAGGGACAGTTGTCTATGCCAATCCTTGTGGTGTTCTTGCACTATATTTTTCAAGATGACTACCACAGTCTTTTTTGAGGCCTCAAATTGCCCATTTGCCTATGGATAATATGGAGATGCAAAACTGTGTTTGATGCGGTACTTAGAATTTAAAGCTCGCATATTTTTGTTCTTAAAATAATTTCCATTATCCAAAACTATTTTGGATGTTACCCCAAAATGACTTATGATATGCTGCATTATGAACTTTGTTATACGATTTCCCATGGTCATTGTTAAGAGAATGGCTCCCAACCACTTTGTAAAATAATCAGTAGCCGTAATGATGAATGTATGTCAGCCTGATGATAGAGGAGATATCTTGCCAATTAGATCAAACCCCCATTGAGCAAATGGCCAAGCCACTTGGATGGGCTATAAGGCTTGTGATGGCAGGTGTGTAAGATTAGCATGATGCTAACATTTGACGCATTTCTTGACATACACATTGTAATCCTTCTCCATAGTGGGCCAATAATAACCCATTCGAATGATGCGCTTGATGATGGCCATGCCACTGAAATGGCCATCGCACGTACTGTCATGAGCTTCTAAAATTATCCAATATGACTCTTGGGGCTCAAGAAAATGAAGGATAACTCCATTGTAACTTTGGTGGTACAAAATGTCTCCTTTCAAGACAAATTTAGTTGCTTTCTTTTTAAATGTGCATGTTGTGGCATGCGACAATACCTCTAGGACAAAAACAAGTCTTAGAAGATCTTGAATCTATGATATCCAATTATGATGAGCCTCAGCTTCGATCGCTAAGACAAACTATACCCCCTGCGTATTTACTTTCACAAATGTAGACTAGGAGATAACATTGTGGTGAATTGTGGTGCCACTCCCCGCAGGACTCTGGGAGGTTAAAGACCCCTAGGGTGCTTTCTTGATAAAGTCTTCAGCTTTGTAGAACCAATCAGCTTTTGGTTCCACACTAATCATGTTGACTGATTCTTTGTTATCAAAGGCTACACGCTCTGTTGTAATATGTGAGAGCATCTTGACATGGATGGTAGTGAAGTTAGCAGACATATTCTGAGGGATTAAGGATCCCAAATAAGCCATGGTGTCCATGAAATTATTTGATGAACGAGGGATTTCCTTGATGTCTTACCATTCCATTTTAGCCAGATATGTGGAAACAAGATCTTTATAGGCTTTCAGTACTGGACATCAAAACTAAAATAGTCCCTTCACTTGGTTAATTATGAGTAGGGAATGGCCAAAGATGTTTAGTCTCTTGACATTCATGGTGATGACTGTATGAAGACCCAAAAGTAGGGATTCATATTAAACATTATTGTTGGTGCATGGGAAGTCTAGTTTGAACGACAAGGGCATTGGAGCTCCTTGTAGTGTGAAAAATACTATCCCTATGCCAGCTCCTTGCTCACACTTAGAACCATCAAAGAACAGATTCATATCAGCATTGTTATCTGGTTCTTTAGGTTTGGGAGCTTCTAATATTACAAAAACTACATCATCTGAAAGCTCGATTGTCAGAGGCCTATTGTTGGATAGTGGAACCTTAGCTAACTAATCTGCTATGACCTATCCCTTAATGGAATTCTGGCTTATGAATTCTACATTGAATTCTATTAATAGCATGATCCACTTTGCAGTATGTGTATTATGATATGTCTTGCTCATCATATACTGTAAAGGATTTTGTTTTGATATCACATATGTCATGTGACTTAACATGTAGTGCCATAATTTATTGGTATCGAGCACTACTGCTAAACATAGCTTTTCCACATATGCATATCCTAGCTCATAATGCATAGTCTCTGCCATGCTTGTCAGCCATGGCTAGAAGTAGATCAAAAAAGCAAATATATATTAGACTGTATCTCCATTAGATGAGGAATCCAGGTAACATTTATCCTTTGTAATCTTTCCATTTTGTTATTTTCACTATTGTAAGTAATTAAATCACTTAGAGAAATAGTAAACTAGAGAATTTATATGCAATTTATATATATCTTATCAGTTGCACCTGATATCCATGACTACATCTGTTAGCTGTACCTATTTGTAACACCAAAATAGTGCCAATCTGATTATGCTATCGATCCATTGACAAAGTTGACACACAAAGCCCTTAGGGCAGCCCTCAAAGGTTAAGCAGTGGTTCTAACCACTTCCAAAGTAGTTTTGGAAGATTCCCAAGTAATTTGGGGACTTTTTGAGGCCCAATTCCTATTCATCCTACCATGGGATTAATAGCAGTTTCTTTTTGTCCCACCCCAGAGTGAATAACAAAATTTGTCTCAATGTGGAGCGAATAAAAGGTTTGACTAGCAAAAGGTCAAATTCGGACAAGTGGCCACCACAAAATACCACTTGCCCTGCTCCTCAAGGCATGCATGTCAAAACCCAGGGCATGCTTATGATAGCCCTCATCAATGAGGCTATTTTTGGAAGATTTTCTTCCCCCTCTTGTGCATGTCACCCTGATGGACAAGTGGCCCCTTGGGACTTACATGCCCTTGCATGCCCTTTGCACATTTGACCTCATAGGTCTATAAATTACATGGAATTCTCATCCAAAAGAGAAGGTTATTTCTAGGATTTTTTATGAAGTGCTACCTAGTTATTACCTCACCCCTATTACCCCCTTTTCATCCATAATTTCTCCTTAGCGAGAGAGATTATCGGGTGGTACAAGAAGGTGCAATTTGAATCCAAAACCGAATTTATTGTTTGAATACCCACACCAAATTTACCTAAAAAACTTCCCCTATAGTTTTGCATCAATATTCATTGGATTGGTGTGAAACTTTAGGAGATTTTGGTGGGCGTCCCATCCCCGAGCGCCACCCAATCTGTGATAGTCGAATTTATCCCACCCTCATATGAATATAAATTCATGCATAATTTTAGGAATGTTTTCAATTTATTTATTTTGTATATGTATCTAAGATTGTTCATTTTGAATTTCATTGCTTTCTGACATATATTGGCGGAGATATTGTTGTTTTATGATTTATATGCATGTGGGTCCCAATTTTGTATGCAAGAGGATTTGGGAAGGATATCTAGAATATGATCACATGGGTCCTCTTAAAATTTCACTTTATGCTTACTCACAAAATATTGTAGGTTTCTGACATGTTTTGGTAGGATAACCACTCATTTGCATTTTATAGGTTCACTAAGTGCGATGGGACCTAACATAGCGATCAGGCACCAATATTTTACAAAAATAGGATATATAGTCCCAAAACCATCTCTTTAAAATCACTCTTGAGTTTTTATTCATTTAAAATTCATTTTATATCTATACCTCACATGCACTTATTTAGGTTGTGGGGATTGCATGTTTTAATATCATACACATATGATTTTGATTATATTTTACTTTCTTGTGTGCATATTCAGGTGCTAAAACATGATAGGAAACATTGGAGGACAAGGATCACATTTACGTAAGTGGCGGTGACATTGAGCCCGCCCACCTCGAGTGTGGGCATGCAGAAGAACAGTGGATGTGCACCACGTTCTTTGAGATATTGATATCTCTTGGCACCCATTTATTGTAACATATTGTATCAAGCTAATTCAAGTCCTCAAAGGGAGGCATTGTAATTCAATTTGAATTTATTTAATAAGGAGAATTCCCCATTAGATTTATTACTTGTCATACTTGTAGCACCCTAAAATTGGCACGGTTAAACCTTAGTAAAAATATAAAAGATAAAAATTTGAATTTTAACCCCAAACTACCCGTTAAACCACCTGTTACCCGCTTTCCCCATTTTTTGCACCATTTTTAGGATTTGTTTTGACCGTTGGATGATATCATCGCAGATTAGACAAAATCGTCCCTGATCTGACGAATTCGTCTGGAACAGAACGTCCAGAAGATTTCGTCCCAAAATCAAATTTTCATAATTAGCTTCTATTTCAATAGCCTCTCCAACTTGGGTAGAAATGCGTCTACACAGTTGGAGATTTCCCTATTGGATATCTCCCAGATTGGGATGATCCCCAACCTCCTAACCTCTTCCTAATCATATATACACTAGGATTTTTCTATTTTATCCCCCTGAACCCCCTAAACCCCTTAGCTGATGGATTTCCCTGCAGATTTAGTTCCTTATTCCCTCGTACTACTATTTGTATTTTGTATTTTGCATTTTCTTGCAGGAACTCTACTATTTTTTAGTCGAAGCTAGCTCGGATCGTCATGGACAATCTCGGATGATTACGGACAATTTTGTTGAGGAGCACAGACGATCTCATACGATGGAGGCGATCCTGATTGTACTCCCGATTGGGGGCAATCAGAGTCTAGAGTTTGCATTTCCTTAGATTTCTCTGAATTTTTCCTATTGTATTTTTGCACTATCTTAAATTATGTTTTTGCATCTTGGAGTTCACCTCATTTAGCATAACCGCATGATAAAGTTAAAATCAATCATTAACTACTGAATTTCCTTATTTGTTATTGGAATCCATTATTTAGACATGTTTGCTATTATTTATACCATTCTCCTTTGCTTCTGCACTTGCATATTTGGTATTTTGCATCTATTTCTGTGATTGCAGGTTTCTGACGAATTCGTTAGATTTCAGATGATTCTGTTTGATTTCAGACGACCTTCTGTGATTTGGGATGATCCTATGAAATATTAGATGATTACGTATGAATTGAGGCGATCTGGACTGCTACAAGACTTATAATCTTCATCAAAAATCTAAAATCAGGTATGATATATTCTAGCCAACATATTCTCTGTTACTAGCATTCATTCCTGTTTTTTGTATTCATTTAAATTAGCATTGGCATATAGAATAGTTTAGATTAATCTTGGACAAACCTAGGAGTTGAATGATCGAATATAAAAATGAACACATCAAACTCACTATCAACCTAGGCATGGAAACTGCCATTCAAAAGTTTCTTGGTGAACCCACCATCCATTGAAAATTCACTCTTATACCCTTCCCCCGAGAGGTGGGACCTTCAAAGGGGCTCTCAGTCTGAGGTATTATCCCATCCTTTTCACATCCCCCTTTCAGGCGTGGATCCTATAGCCTGAAGGTAAGGATGCAAAAAATTTGGAGCAATACATTTTGAAAACCTTTTGAAAACAAAAACCTTTTGAAAATAAAAATAAGAAAAATAAAAACATAAATGCATTTAGAATTAAAAAATTGCACATCATATTTAGATGGTAGACTATAATAAAATATGAGCTATCACCATTAATGTTGAAAATCAACTAGAAGCTTTAGAGATTACTTATGTTCTTAGAGTACCTCAAACAAGTAGGTTTCAACCTTTGTGGGATGAACTTGATAGGAGATTGAATCTCATTTCATCTAGAGCAACCGAACTTAGGCAAATTAAGAGGTTTGTCCTAGATAGAATCCTGGATCCCGATCAAGTTATTTTGTATCATGAACTTCAAAGAGCTTGTCATAGGTGGTTAGCAGATAAAAGAGCCCTTATGTATTCTGAGTTGTATACCTTTGAGGAATACCTCGATAATGCAGATGTAGTACATAAATTTTTGTCTCGTATAGAGGACCAAGAGGTCATTCTTACAGAGAGACAAAGATGGAATAGAGTTCCCAGAGTTGTTTTATATCAAGAGTAATGTCATGAGATTTATTTTTACAAAACAGAATCTAAAACAGATAGTATCACCATAACACACTTTATTAAGTTCTTGAAAAACCATTTCCAATTTGAAGAGGAGCATTTCATGATTCCTGATGAACTTGATCCTATCAATGATATCTATAAACTATTTATAGAAAACTAAGCTATTATTTTATTATTGTTATTTCTTGTATTTAGTGTGTTGTTTTGAAGAACATGGACTTATACTGAGAGGGGGGGTGAACAGTATAAGACTTAACCAATTAATAATTTTAACTTTAGATAGCAGTGGCATCAACACAACATTAATCAAGACAGAAAGCATCACACATTGAAGACCCATTTTTAACGTGGTTCACCCAAAATGGTTGGGCTACGTCCACAAAAACTTTTCTCTAAAAGTTATCTCAAAGTTCTTTGGGAATCCTTCCCAATTACAATGTTTATGAGCCTCGGCCCAAAGGAGATACCTTCCCCTCTACTCTAGAAATGATCCCTTAGAAGATCAACTGCCTCTACCTCTTGCCAGCACGTGGAACTCCTTTCCACCGAAGACCTCCTGTCCTCAATGCTTAGCCTAAGAGACCTCTGCCTTCTATGATCACGTCCACAGCAGCTCAGCAACCTGTACCAAACACAGTCAGTCGGTCTAGTACAAGTCTTCCTCTGTCTATCAAATCTGTCCAACTCTTGAACAAATCAATCCTCTGCATACAAGCCTTCTCAAAGACTTGCCAAATCTGTCCTCGGGTTCTTCTCATAGAACCAATGCACCTCTGTCCTCAAGTTCTCTGATAGAACTATCAAACTCAGCTCACAAGTCCTCTGCTAGGACCTGTCCAAATCTGCTCACAAGTCCCCATCGAAACCTGTCCAAATGCTCACAAGTCCCCATGAACTGTCCAAAGCGCTCACAAGTCCCCACTGAACCTGTCCAAAAACTCAGCAAGCTCACCAAGAAAAACTTTCTTAGTAGGAAATCACAAAGTGAATTGTTAGAGACCCAATGTGATTTGTCAAACTCATAGAAGCATAAAGAGAATTGTTAGAGACTCAATATGTTCTATACTCAAATCCCAATCTCAAAACTCAACTCAAATCAACTCAGCTCAATCTCAATCTCAAATCTGAAAACTCAACTCAATATCTGAAATGGATAGGATAGAATGTTTTCTTTCAAGAACATGAAACCCCAACAATTGCCAACTATGCAAAGAATCACATAACAATGATACTCATGTTCTTTTCACCATCAATTAGGGTTTCAACAACAATGCTCATCAAACAAGGTTTAGTCAACCAACACCATTCAACTCAACATCAACCTTGAAGCATTCAACCAATCATCACAAGAAAAGGAAACAAGTAGAAATCCTTTTCCCTCCAAAGATATTTGAACAAAATAGCCACCAACACAATATCACCAAATGCAAAGAATAACTTGCTCAAATCAACTCAATGGAGTAAGCCCAATATCATGAATCAAGTAAAGCAATAACTTGATCAAACAACCTCTATGGAAGCAACTCAACCATCAAACTCAAAACAGCCAACCAAGGGTTCCACCAACTCAATGCAAGTAGCTAGACTCACAAATATAAACCCTAGTGCACAAAGCTTCCACTATCTCAAACCAAAAATTATGCATTCACCAAAAAACTCTCCTTAAGGATAACAATGCATAAGTAGTCTTCAACAAACCAGAAAATAGGATTTACACCTAGCCAAAGGATACCTAGTAGAATACCTTTTCACTCCAACCTTATTTCAGAAAACATACACCAATCATACTCATAAGAAGAATGTGCCCATACCTTATTGGAGTAGAAGATAATTGAACCTTCAAGATGTCACCACACACAACTCTCAAACTTATAAATCGCTGTCCAAGAAACTCTAAATTTCATGGCATAAAGACGTTTTAATAAAAACGTGTGTTACTCTAGCAAAGCACCCCCGCGAGACTCGAAACGGTGACCTCCGCCAATGCAACGCCCAACAACAGCCTTCGCTGCCACTAGCCCATGCGGGCTACGAAGTTCACAAGTGAACTTCCCTCCACTTCACCCTCAAAAAAACTCCCGAAGACTTTTCAACCGCACGTGCTTCTAAGTCTTCCTTCGATCGCAACGAATACAGAGCACAAACACCGCAAATTGCATTCGAGGAATTTTGAATTAATTAGCCTTCCAACCTTAGGAGTTGGAGAATAAATAGTCTCTTCGAAGACACCTTGACGTCGGCGAAAATAAAGACCATTTCGAAATTAATCAAAAGTCTTTTCAAAAAGGGTTTAAAAACCCTTAAATAATTTTAATAAATTAAGAATAAAAAAAGGTTTAAAAACCTTTAAGTATTTTTAATAAATTAAAAATAATTTCTCCCTTAATTAATTAAATAATTAATTAATTAAAACCTTGAAGGGTTTTAAATAATAATTAAATAAATAATAAAGAGAACCTCCATTGGTTTTAATAAAAACCATTTAACTTGGTTTTAATAAAACCGGTTTGGTTTTAATGAAAAACCCTTGCCAATGGAATCTCTCCGGATTCTCTTAAAAATATTCTCTTGGAATCTTCCACCTTTGAAGCCAACACATCCTCTTAACATTAATGCCATTTCCTTTTGACATCAATGACAACTCATAGACAAGAAGCTAGGATCTCAAACCCAAAATTGCCAACAATCTCCCCCTTTGTCATTGATGGCAAACCATGCTTCTCAACAACACAGAAACTCAACATAAACAGCTCCCCCTGTCTTGAGGCTTTCCTCTTCACTTTGAAGCTCTCCCCCTTACTCATATCTCTCCCCCTTTGTCATCAATGGCAAAGGGTCACCTTTGGGGCTCGGGACTAAGAATGAGCCTCTTAGCTTAGTCCCTCACCCACCTCTGATGAGGTGATTAATTCTGGGGTGGGAGTACAACTCCCAATTTCTCCCTTAGATACTCAAACGTATCTCTTGGAAGAGGTTTGGTGAAGATATCTGCAATCTGCTCTTTAGTAGACACATACTCTACCTTGAACTGCTTGTCTTGCACTTTCTCCCTTAGAAAGTGATACTTGATGGAAATATGCTTTGTCCTTGAGTGCATTACCGGATTTTTGGAAATACTTATGGCACTTGTATTATCACAAAGTATGGAGATGGGTTGTTCATGCTTGACTTTGAAATCCTCCAAGGTGGTTTTCATCCATAAAACCTGTGTACACCTAGCCACTTCTGCTATGTATTCAGCCTCTGTTGTAGATAAGGAAACTGAAGGTTGTTTCTTACTTAGCCAAGAAACCAAACTCTTTCCCAGAAAGAATGCTCCACCACTAGTGCTTTTCCTGTCATCAATACTGCCTGCCCAATCTGCATCTGTATAAGCTGTGAGGGTGAAATCATCACCTTTGGGATACCAAAGCCCAAAGTCCATAGTGCCCTTTAGATATCTGAATATCCTCTTAACTGCTATAACATGAGAATCTTTTGGAGCTGCCTGAAATCTTGCTACTAACCCAACTGCCTGCATGATATCTGGTCTGGTAGCTGTAATATATAATAAACTGCCAATCATAGATCTGTACAACCTCTGATCTGCCATTGGAGATTCATCATCTTTACTCATCTTGCACACTGTAATCATTGGAGTACACACTTGGTTTGTTGTCCATCATCCCAAATTTCTTCAACATTTCTTTGATATACTTTCCTTGAGAGAGAAATATACCATCCTTTGATTGAGCAATCTGAAGACCTAAAAAGAATGACAGCTCTCCAATCATAGACATCTCAAATTCCTTCTGCATGGTGTTAGCAAAAACTTTGCACATTCGAGTATTATTTCCCCCAAAAATAATATCATCAACATAGACAACCATAATCAACATATCATCATTTTCATTCTTAATATACAAATTGCTATCTGCCACGCCTTTCCTGAAGCCTTGCTCATGAAGATACCTGTCAAGTCTTGAGTACCAAGCCCTAGGTGCTTGCTTTAACCCATACAAGGCCTTTTTCAGTTTACACACATAGTCTAACTGTTTCGAGAGAGACACTCCTTCTGGCTATTCTATGTAGACTTCTTCTACCAACACCCCATTTAGAAAAGCTGACTTTACATCCATTTGATATACCTTGAATGATTTGAAGCTTGAAAGGGCCAAAAATATTCTGATAGCTTCAAGACGAGCAACAGGAGCAAACGTCTCTTCGAAATCAACACCTTCTACTTGAGCATAACCTTTGCAGACTAACCTAGCTTTGTTTTCGACAATCTTTCCATCCTCATTGAGTTTATTTCTGAATATCCATTTTGTGCCAATGACATTCTTGTCCTTAGGTCTTGGAACCAATTCCCAAGTTTCACTTTTCTCTATTTGATTTAGCTCTTCATCCATTGCTTTTACCCAAAACTTATCTGCACATGCTTCACTGAAATCTTTTGGCTCAATCTGAGATAATAATGAAACATTTGTAGAATCATGTGAAGGAATGACTCTTCTTCTTGTTTGCCTGCTATTTGGATCACCAATGATCAAATCTTTGGGATGATGTTTCTGAACATATCGTGAAGGAGTTTTGGGAAGCAGTTGTTGTCTTTCCTCTTCTTCATCTGAAACCTCTCTGAATTCTTCTTGACAAATTTCATCATTGAGTTCCTTGACTGGTTCTCTTATCCCTATCTTTTCATCAACTATTACATTTATGCTCTCTACAACTGTATGAGTTCTTTTGTTGAAGCATCTGTAGGCCTTGCTTCTGTTGGAATATCCAAGAAAGATTCCCTCATCACACCTAGGATCAAACTTACCCAAATTCTGATCTTCCCTTCCGATGAAGCACTTACTCCCAAACACTTTGAAGTATTTTACTGTAGCTGGTCTTCCTTTCCACAACTCATAAGGAGTTTTATGATGATTGACTCTAAGTTGGGCCCTGGTGATAATGTAGACTGTCGTACTGACTGCCTCTTTCCAAAAACCATCTAAAAGTTTTGACTCATTTAACATAGCTCTAGCCATATTTTCAATAGTTCTATTTTTCCTTTCAACTACTCCATTTTGTTGAGGAGTTCTTGCTTGCTTGAATATTCTCTTTTGATTCCTTGTTGCTCATAGTATTCCACAAATTCATTTGAAGTGAACTCTCCTCCTCTATCTGATCTTAAGCATTTGATTCTCTTGTCGGTCTCATTTTCAATCATTTCTTTGAAAGCTTTAAATTTTTCAAAAGCTTCAGATTTTTCTTTGAGAAAAGTAACCCAAGTCATTCTAGAATAATCATCTATAAACAACATGAAGTAGCTTTCTCCACTGAATGCTCTGAGTTATGGTAGGGCCACATAAATCAGTATGAATAAGATCCAATGGTTTTGAAGAAGTATACCCTTTTGATTTGAAACTGGTTCTGGTCTGTTTTCCATGTTGACAAGGACCGCAAATGATGTTATGGGGCCTTTTTATTTTGGGCAAGTCTCTAACTGCTTCCTTGTTACTAATATTGACAAGATTATCAAAGCTCAAATGCCCCAATATTTTATGCCATAACCAACTCTCATCTTCTTGAGTTAGAAAACACTTTTCCTTTTTTATCTCACTTAGCATGTAAAGATTGTTTGGAGTCCTTGTAGCACTAGCAATGAGTTTTCCATTTTTTCTTTACTTATCTCACATCTATCTGAAAAGAAAGATACTATGTGCCCTTGATCACAAAGTTGACTCACACTTAGAAGATTATGTCTTAGGCCTTCTACATAAAGCACATTTTCTGTTTTGGATTTCCCATCCAAACTAAGAGTCCCTTTACCACAGATTTTAGCTGACCTGTTATCTCCAAAGCTGATTGTTCCTCTGTTTGTTTCTTTTAAGACCAAAAACTTTTCCTTTTCACCAGTCATATGTTTTGAACAACCACTATCAAGATACCATTTTTCTACTTTGTCTTGAGCATGAAAAGCAGTTTGAACTATCATTGACTTAGATTTGATCTCATTTCTCTTTTTAGTGAACTCAAGGCTAGATCTATCCAAACTGCACATCCTTGCTATATGCCCAAAATTCTTGCACTTGTAACACATGACATTTTTATTCATAAGAGGTGCAAAAGAGTTAACATTTTCCTTACTATGGCTATTCAAAGACTTATTGCAATGCATAGCTTTGTGACCAAATTTCTTGCAGGAAAAACAATAGCCATGGAAAGTATTATGTAACCTATTTTGATGCCTTGGATGATTGTTCTTCTTGTGACCAACTGGAATCCACCGCTCTTCAGGATGAAGATTGATCTTGCTCGAAGACCCTATTTCATGAATGGTGATACAATCCTTCTTTTGCTTTTCACACGGAGTATTATGTATGAGAGCCAACTGTTCCAACTTCACTCTAAGAGACATAACCTCTTCTTCTAGTTTCTCGCAATCAGCTTCCTTTCCTTTGAGAGCCTCTGTCAGAACCTGTTCAACCTTCTTCCCTTCTTCGACTAGAATTTTGAAGTCTATAACACTTTGAGACAATTCTGATCTTGCTATCTCTTCTTCCTGACATTGATGCTTGAGAACAGAATTCTCTTCCCTAAATTTCTCAAGCTTTCTTAAAGCCAAGAAGAATTCACCTTTGAGATCGAACTCAACCTCTTCATCTCTTTCTGAATCTGTATGTTCCTCTGATAGATCCTTCTCCAAGATATTAGGCTCTTTCTGGAGAGACCGGCTATGATACCAATTGAAGAACATGGACTTATACTTAGAGGGGGGTGAACAGTATAAGACTTAACCAATTAATAATTTTAACTTTAGATAGCAGTGGCATCAACACAACATTAATCAAGACAGAAAGCATCACACATTGAAGACCCATTTTTAACGTGGTTCACCCAAAATGGTTGGGCTACGTCCACAAAAACTTTTCTCTAAAAGTTATCTCAAAGTTCTTTGGGAATCCTTCCCAATTACAATGTTTATGAGCCTCGGCCCAAAGGAGATACCTTCCCCTCTGCTCTGGAAATGATCCCTCAAAATATCAACTGCCTCTACATCTTGCCGGCCACGTGGAACTCCTTTCCATCGAAGACCTCCTGTCCTCAATGCTTAGCCCTAAGAGACCTCTGCCTTCTATAATCACGTCCACAGTAGCTCAGCAACTTGTACCAAACACAGTCGGTCGGTCTAGTACAAGTCTTCCTCTGTCTATTAGATCTGTCCAACTCTTGAACAAATCAATCCTCTGCATACAAGCCTTCTCAAAGACTTGCCAAATCTGTCCTCGGGTTCTTCTCATAGAACCAATGCACCTCTGTCCTCAAGTTCTCTGATAGAACTATCAAACTCAGCTCACAAGTCCTCTGCTAGGACCTGTCCAAATCTGCTCACAAGTCCCCATCGAAACCTGTCCAAAATTTCTCACAAGTCCCCATAGGAAACTGTCCAAAACTGCTCACAAGTCCCCACTGGAACCTGTCCAAAAACTCAGCAAGCTCACCAAGAAAAACTTTCTTAGTAGGAAATCACAAAGTGAATTGTTAGAGACCCAATGTGATTTGTCAAACTCATAGAAGCATAAAGAGAATTGTTAGAGACTCAATATGTTCTATACTCAAATCCCAATCTCAAAACTCAACTCAAATCAACTCAGCTCAATCTCAATCTCAAATCTGAAAACTCAACTCAATATCTGAAATGGATAGGATAGAATGTTTTCTTTCAAGAACATGAAACCCCAACAATTGCCAACTATGCAAAGAATCACATAACAATGATACTCATGTTCTTTTCACCATCAATTAGGGTTTCAACAACAATGCTCATCAAACAAGGTTTAGTCAACCAACACCATTCAACTCAACATCAACCTTGAAGCATTCAACCAATCATCACAAGAAAAGGAAACAAGTAGAAATCCTTTTCCCTCCAAAGATATTTGAACAAAATAACCACCAACACAATATCACCAAATGCAAAGAATAACTTGCTCAAATCAACTCAATGGAGTAAGCCCAATATCATGAATCAAGTAAAGCAATAACTTGATCAAACAACCTCTATGGAAGCAACTCAACCATCAAACTCAAAACAGCCAACCAAGGGTTCCACCAACTCAATGCAAGTAGCTAGACTCACAAATATAAACCCTAGTGCACAAAGCTTCCACTATCTCAAACCAAAAATTATGCATTCACCAAAAACTCTCCTTAAGGATAACAATGCATAAGTAGTCTTCAACAAACCAGAAAATAGGATTTACACCTAGCCAAAGGATACCTAGTAGAATACCTTTTCACTCCAACCTTATTTCAGAAAACATACACCAATCATACTCATAAGAAGAATGTGCCCATACCTTATTGGAGTAGAAGATAATTGAACCTTCAAGCTGTCACCACACACAACTCTCAAACTTATAAATCGCTGTCCAAGAAACTCCGAATTTCGTGGCATAAAGACGTTTTAATAAAAACGTGTGTTACTCTAGCAAAGCACCCCCGCGAGACTCGAAACGGCGACCTCCGCCAATGCAGCGCCCAACAGCAGCCTTCGCTGCCACTAGCCCACGCGGGCTACGAAGTTCACAAGTGAACTTCCCTCCACTTCACCCTCGAAAAAAACTCCCGAAGACTTTTCAACCGCACGTGCTTCTAAGTCTTCCTTCGATCGCAGCGAATACAGAGCACAAACACCGCAAATTGCATTCGGGGAATTTCGAATTAATTAGCCTTCCAACCTTAGGAGTTGGAGAATAAATAGTCTCTTCGAAGACACCTTGACGTCGGCAGAAATAAAGACCATTTCGAAATTAATCAAAAGTCTTTTCAAAAAGGGTTTAAAAACCCTTAAATAATTTTAATAAATTAAGAATAAAAAAGGTTTAAAAACCTTTAAGTATTTTTAATAAATTAAAAATAATTTCTCCCTTAATTAATTAAATAATTAATTAATTAAAACCTTGAAGGGTTTTAAATAATAATTAAATAAATAATAAAGAGAACCTCCATTGGTTTTAATAAAAACCATTTAACTTGGTTTTAATAAAACCCTATCCAACTTGGTTTTAATAAAAACCGGTTTGGTTTTAATGAAAAACCCTTGCCAATGGAATCTCTCCGGATTCTCTTAAAAATATTCTCTTGGAATCTTCCACCTTTGAAGCCAACACATCCTCTTAACATTAATGCCATTTCCTTTTGACATCAATGACAACTCATAGACAAGAAGCTAGGATCTCAAACCCAAAATTGCCAACATGTTTATTACCTTTATAAGCATAAAACAAAAAAAAAAAAAAAAAATCATAACAAAAAAATCAAAACATTTTCTTTTAAGCTTTATAGTAGGTATATAATTAAAATATATACCTCCCAAAATCTGTCGCAAATATATTAATATATATTTGCTAAAATCTAAATTTAGACATAATGACTAGAATTAGGAATGGAAAACAAATTGAAGTAGAAGAAGATTGGTTAAGAAAACCATAAAATAACCCAGATGTTCTTCCTGAAGACCCAATTCAGGAAGAAGGAACCTTAAACCAACAAGAAGAAGAATTTGTGGACGCAAATGAACAAAAATAAAATGATAGAGAGGAAGGATCCTCATCTCCTAAAATAACTCTAGAAGGAGCTGTTATTTTTGAGAACATGGAACATTTTTGGAAATTCCTCAATACTAATATTGGCACTCTTAATAGAGCAGTTCATATGGATAAAGATCAAATTAGTGACACTCAAGAAACCCTAGAAGACATCTATCACACACACACTAATCCTTTGTCTTTCATTGATCAAGAGAGTGATCAAGCTGGACCATCCAATTTGGACATGGCTACTATAATCTAGAACATGCAACAACAACAGGTTACCCAACCACCTAGAGTTCCTGTTGTAGCACCCTAAAATTGGCACAATAAAACCTTAAATAATTACAATTACTCTAGTAAATATTCAAATTCAAATTTTAACCCCAAAACCGCTCCAAAACCGCCGTTTAACCCGTTGCCTCATTTTTCGTGCCATTTTTAGAGTTTGTTTTGACCGTTTGACGATATCGTCTCCGATAAGACGATATCGCCTCAGATCGGACGATTTCGTCTGGACTAGGACGTCCAGACGATCTCGTCCCAAACTGATTTGTGCATAGTTAGCCTCTGTTCCAACGACATCTCTAATCCGGGCAGAAGCGTGTCTGCATCGTTAGAGACCCTCCCCATTGGAGATCTCCCAAATTGGGATGATCTCCAACCTCCTAACCTCCCTCCTAAGCCTATTTAAACTTAGGACTCCCCCTTGGCATCCCCCTGGCTGAAATTTCCTGTAAATCAACTTCTACACGCATTTTAGTATCTTAAATTATTATTTGCCTTCGTTTGTTCTGAATTCTCTTGCAGGAACTCTGTTATTTTTCAGCCGGAGCAAGCTCAGCTCGTCGTGGACGATCCTGTTCAATTCGAGATGATTTCACACCAATTCGAGACGATTTCGACTACAGTCTACATTGGGGGCAATCAGTGCCTAGAGTTTGTGTTTCTTCATTCTTTTCTGCTGCATTATTCTGCATTTAGTTAAACTTATGATTATTTCTTATTATTTTGCATCTTGGAGTTCACCCATGTAGTCTTAATGCATAATAAAATCAGAAATTGTCACTAGATCATTGTAATGCACTCGTGTTTTTGTTTATTATTATCATTTTAATATTATTACTGTCATTTTACATCCTTGCCCTCTGTTGTCATAGCTACATTTCTGGTATTTTGCATCTACTTTTATGTTTGCAGGTCTCTGACGAATTCGTCAGATCTCAGACGATCCCATCAGATCTCAGACGATCCTATCAAATTCCAGATGATCCTGACTGCTTCAAGAATCAGAACCTCCATCAGACATCCGGATCAGGTATGGCTCTTTAATTTAGCTTATTCTCTCTGTTTTCTGTTCAAATCTATTTTCTGTACTCATTTAGTCTGCATTTTCATAATAGAACAACTTAGATTCATTTGGCCAAACCTAGGACTTGAATGTTTAAAGATAAAATTGAACACATTAAACACATTCCCAACCTAGGCATGGAAACTGCCATTCAAACGTTTCCTGGTGAACCCCACCATCCGTCAAAAAATCACCATAATACACCTCCCCCGAGAGGCGGGACCTTCGCAAGGCCTCTCAGTCCGAGGTATTGTCCCATCCTTTTCACATCCCCCTTCCGGGCATGGATCCTATAGCCTGAAGGTAAGGGTGTGAAAAATTTGGAGCGATACATTTTGGTGAACCCGACGTGAATGCATTTAAAACCTTTTGAAAACAAAAACAAAAAAAAAAAAAAATAGATGCATTTAAAATCATTAGAAAACTAATAAGTTGCATATCATGTTTAGATGGTAGCTCCTAAGAAAAGACTAGCAGTTACTATAAATGTTGAAAACCAATTAGCAGCCATAGAAATCAATTTTGTGCTTAGTGTGCCTAAAACAGATAGAAACCAACTTTTGTGGGACGAACTTGATAGAAGACTAGGTGTCATTTTATCTAGGTCAACAAAACTTAAACAAATCAAGAGGCTTGTCCTAGATAGAATCCTGGATCCTCATCAACTCATTTTTTATCATGAACTTCAGAGAGCTTGCCATAGGTGGTTAGCTTATAGGAGAGCTCTTGTGTCTTCAGAATTGTTCACCTTCGAGGAATACCTCGAGAACGCAACTATTATACACCAATTCCTAGGTCGTGTAGAAGACCAAGAGGTCGTTCTTACGGATAGGGAAAGATGGAATAGAGTTCCTAGAGCTGTGTTATATCGAGAGTATTGCCACGAGCTTTACTTCTATCAACCAGAGTCTAAAACAGATAATATCACTATAGCACTTTTTGTTAAATTTTTGAAAGAAAATTTTCAATTTGAAGAAGAACATTTCATGACTCCTGAAGAACTTGAGCCCATTAATGATATTTATAAATTGTTTATAGAAAACTAGATCATTGCTTTCATTATTATTATTTCTTGCGTTTTGTGTGTTGTTTGTTATCTTTATAATATTGTTATTAAAACCAAAAAAACAAGAAAAACTAAAAAAACATAACAAAAACCAAAAACATTTCATTTTAAATATTATAGTAGGTATATAATTAAAATATATACCTCTTAAGCTTGTTGCATATATATATATATATATATATATATATATATATATATATATATATATATTATATATTATATTTGCTGAAATCTAAGTTTAAGCACCATGACTAAACTTAGGAATGGTAAACAAACTGAAGAAGAAGAAGAAGAAGATTGGTTAGGCAAGAAAAATAAAAAATTAAATACCCTTCCTGAGGATACAATCCTAGAAGAAGAAACTTCAGAACAACCAGAAGATGACCTGGTTGAAGAAAATGAACAACAAGAAAATGTTAGAGAGGAAGGATCCTCATCCCCTAGAATGGCTTCAGATGGAACTATTGCTTTTGATAACTTAGATCATTTTTGGAAATTCTTCAATAAAAATATTGGTGCTCTTAATATGGCAGTTCGTATTGATAGGGGACAAATTAGTGACACTCAAGCAGCCATGGAACATATGTTTGACATACACACTAATCCCTTGTCTTTCATTGATCAAGAAAGTGATAAAGTTGGGCCATCCAATATGGATATGGCCGCTATAATTCAGAATATGCAAAAACAACAGGTTACCCAACCTCCTAAGGAACTTGTTATTGAGCCTAAAATCATGCCCACACAAAAGAGACCTTCATTCACTGCTTTATTTCGCCAAACTATTAATCAATATGCTTCAAATCAACAAAAACCTAAAATGAAGCCAAACACCAATTTCCAACAATCTGGGATACAACATAATACAACTTCAAAACTTCTTCATAACACCCTTCCTACCAACAATTTACACAATAGTAATATAGCATCTAATATGCATGTCCCTCCATCATATGCTCACCAATCTCATATTAATGCCCTACCAAACCAATATGGTGGGCAAACCAGTAATCTGGAAGCCATGGTGAAACAGTTAGCTTCCCGCATGGACCAGATGGATCCCTACCGTCCCTCGTACAATTATCGAGAGATGTGTAGTCAACCTCTAGACCCTATAGTTGTAGCACAACCATACCCTAAACATTTTCCCATGCCCGTCCTGCCTATATATAAAGGAACTGAAGATCCCATAGAGCATCTTCGCATGTTTAGGATAGCATGTCATGATATATCACATGATGACTTGTTATTACTAAAAATGTTCTCAAAAAGTTTAGGAGGAATGGCATTAGAGTGGTATTATCAATTGCCCACTCATTCTTTGAGAAATTTTGAAGAAACAACTGAATCTTTTGTCCATCAATTTAGTGCCTATATCGAGAGGCATGTAACCATTAAAGATTTATACAACTTAAAACAAGACAAAGATGAATGTTTTGCTGATTTCTTAGCTAGATGGAGGCAGTTGACAGGAAAACTGCACTTTGTGCTACCTTATAGGGAAATGTTGGATATTTTTATCAATAATTTACAAGAACAAATATCTTATGAGTTATCAACTGCTACCTTAACTACCTTCGATCAGGCTATAGATTTAGCTCGAAGAGTAGAAGATGCCCTCATTAGGAGAGGCCAACTTAGGAAGAAAGATGATGAGAAAACATCTAGAAATCAATATAAAAACAAACAAGTCGTAGGTGACGGAGTCACTGATAGCAGAAATGTTGCTAATATCAATGCAACGAAGACAACAAAAAAATTTATATTGAAACCTCCTGATAAACCTCCTCGAGAGTTTACTAGATTGAATCAACCATTATCAACTATTCTACCCCAATTACTCGAAAGAGGTTTGATTCAATTACCAGCTATCCAGGAACCTGATCCAACCATACCCGGATACAGAGCCGATTTACATTGTGATTTCCATAGAGGACCTGGACACTCTACCAACGCTTGTAAAAGGTTAAAACATAAAATACAAGATCTGATTGATAATAATGAGATGGAGGTGCAAGCCTTCCAACCTAAACAAAATGCTCCTAATAATGCTCAAAAGAACATTCCCCAAAATCAAAATCAAAATGCTAATCAATCATTAGATATATTTCAACATCCTTTACCAAGACATGGTAAAGAGGTGGCCAATCAAATTGAGCATCATAATGTCCCTCCTCCTACCCGATATGTAGGAACTATTAGCGGACATTTACCTAATCATGATTTACAAAAATTTGACACAACTTTATCCATGGTCACGACCAGGCCCCTACATAATATTCAAATACCGGATCTCAGTGATGTAGAATCAGATACTCGAAAGTGACATGGAAATCACTTCAAATCAATCGAATAGTTCTGAAAATGAATCAGATCCTATTCAACCTATCACAGACTCTATGGTTCCAGAAGAACCATTTCCTAGAAGAGTTACTACTCGACCCTCTTCTAATCAATTCCTTTCTAATGAACAAGCTATAAATGCTAGACCAAGACCTATTCAACGTCCTCAATATAACATTGTAGGTACCATCGGAGTCGTTACCAGACAACAGGCTCAAAATTCTCAACAAGAACCAAACCAGAATGATGGATCAGCTCCATTTGTTTTGAAAAATCCCAATAAAGGGAATCATGCTCCTAATGTTCAACCTAAACCCCCTTACAATATTAATGAGCAATTATCCAATACTACAGCCAGAATATCTCTTTTGGATTTATTAAGATCTTCTCCTACCCATAGAGATGAATTGATGCTTACATTAAGCCAAATGATGGTACCACAAAACATTCAACCTGAAGCCATGGCCAATACTATCATCACTAGAGAAGTCGATTGTATTGACTTTCGAGATAAAGATATCCCACAACATAGTTTACATAAGGATAACCCCTTATACATTACTGCCCTAATAGGAGATGTAGCTATTAAAAGGGTTTTGATTGATAATGGTTCATCTCTAAATATTTGCACTTTTGACTTCTACCAGAGATTTGGGTTTAGAAGTGATGAAATGAAGAAAACTGACATGATCATAAAAGCTTTCAATGATGAAACACAAGAAACGTGTGGAGTTATTACCATCCCATTGCAAGTTGGTCCTAGAACCTTAGATACGACCGTGTTTATTGTACATTGCCCCGCATCGTACAATATACTCTTGGGTCGTCCTTGGATCAATGCAATGCGGGTTGTCCCATCAACTTTACACCAATGTGTTAAATTTGAATTTAAAAATCAGTTGGTCACTATCCATGGTGATCCCAGACCCTTTGATATGTGTGCTTTGGCAGAACCTGTTGGAGTCCAATTTTGCCTTGCTCTGTCATCCACACATCCTAATTCTTATTTTTCATCTAAAACTGTGAAACAAACACCCATAACTTCATCTATTTCTCCCCCATTAATTTCACCCTCATATATAGATCAACAATATTTTAAACAAATTACTCTAGAACCTCAAAAAGATCTTCAATCCACAACCAATCCTTCATGTTCCATCCCTATAATTTCAAAACCTATAGACCCATCTATTAACACTTCCACATTATCTACATCTATCATACCTTCCACATCTAAAGATATAGGGAATGATCCTTCTACATCTTACGCTCTTTCTGATGAACTCTTACCTGATTTATCTAAAATTCTTATATCAGAAAAAACAAATGCTTCTATGCAAAATTCCATTATCTTAAGTACTTTGCCGCCATCTCCTCGTACTTTGGGCCTCCCACAACCTATGGGAAGTACTTACCAAGTCGGGAGTTGTGCCTTCATTTATAAAGGATATGACTAGGGAAGAATACCTCGGAATATCAAAACTCATCATGATGGATATGCTCGATGTTATTTTACTAATGAGTATATTAAAGCTAAACCTATAATGCTTAAAATGGGATATAAAGGGAAAGGCTTGGGACCTTTCCAAAATGGTATGAAAGAACCTTTCGAGGTAGAACCATGGCCCGCCCGATGTGGTGTGGGCCTATTTCCTAGTAAGGGTCAACCCTTCCCTTTTGAAGATGATGATCAACTCATATGTTATCAAGATTATTTGGATGGGCGTGATGATTTGCCTCTACAAAATCAGCCATTTACATGTAATATGCTATCCATAGCTTATCCTGAAATGATTGTTGAATCCGATGATGAGTTGGAAGGTGATATTTTCCATGATGTCTCCGTTGAAGAGATGTTACACAATGGGTTTTATTTTGATGGTTCTATACCTACTATAGCCCAACTTGAGGCCACTACTCCTCAAGATGACTTATCTAAGTTAACCTTAAAAGAGTTACAAGAATTGGGTGTTTCACCCGCCCCACCTAATTTTGAAAGAGATCTACACATGGAAGTAGAAAACGTCATTAAAATCAACATTGGAACTGAGGATAGTCCCCACATAATCAATATTGGATCAGAATTAAGTCAAGAAAAACAAGAGCAATACATTGCATTCCTTAAAGAATATGAAGATGTCTTCGCTTGGACATATGAAGACATGCCAGGTTTAGACCCTTCTGTAGTCATGCATCACCTAGTAGTCCATCCGGATGCTAAACCTGTTAAACAGAAACTTAGAAAAATGCATCCTAAAGTGGCTTTACTAGTCAAAGGGGAGTTAGAAAAACTCTTGAATGTTGTTTTTATACAAGCTATTGATTATGCTGAATGGATTTTGAATGTAGTTCCAGTCACCAAGAAAGAAGCTACCAAAGTTAGGGTTTGCACAAATTTTAGAGATATTAATGTTGCATGCCCTAAAGATGATTTTCCTCTTCCAAACATGGATCAAATCATTGATTTTACTGCTAGGAGTGGGATGATGTCCTTAATGGATGGATTCTCCGGTTATAATCAGATCAGGATAGCTCCTGAAGATCAGGCTAAAATAGCCTTTATTACCCCCTGGGGTACCTTTTGTTGGAAAGTGATGCCATTCGGCTTAAAGAACGTAGGTGCAACCTATCAACGAGCTATGACTTATATTTTTCATGATATGATGCATGATATCCTACATGATTATGTAGATGATATTATAGCTCGCTCTATTAATGAAGATAATCATTTAGATGATTTGAGAAAAGTTTTTAATCGGTTAAGAGAATATCTTATTCGATTAAATCCAGCCAAATGCATATTTGGAGTTAAGTCCGGTAAACTATTAGGGGTTATAGTTTCTTTACGTGGCATCGAAATCGACCCTCTCAAGATTGCGGCTATCACTGATATGCCCGCACCTACCAATATATCTGAATTACGAAGTTTACAAGGTAAGCTTCAAGCTATCCGTCGCTTCATCGATAAGTTGGCGGACAAAACCGGTCCCTTTCTTAAGCTCCTTAAGAAGGATGTCCCTTTTAATTGGGATGACGAATGTAAGGAAGCTTTTGAACTTCTTAAACAATACCTCCTTAACCCACCTGTGCTTTCACCGCCTAGACCTGATCGTCCATTTATCCTGTATATTTCAGCTTCAAATTTTGCTTTAGGAGCTATGTTAGCTCAACTTGATGATGAGAAAAGAGAACGTGCTAATTATTATATTAGCCGAACTTTAATTAGTTATGAAACCCGCTACACAGCATTAGAAAAACTATGTCTAGCAGTCATGTTTTCTATGCAAAAATTATGCCATTATATGCTTAGTCAGAAAACCTATGTCATTGCTAAATATGATCCCTTGCGGTATCTTATGAGTCGACCTTATTTATCGGGTCGCACAGCCAAGTGGGTTCTTGCTCTAAGCGAGTTTGACCTCACGTTCATAGGATAGAAGTCTGTTAAGGGTCAAATCATAGCAGATCAATTAGTCTGCTGCACCCTTAGAGTCTACCCATCCCCTCATCATTGAGTTTCTTGATGAATGCCTTCAATTAGAGGCAGACCATGTTGAACAATGGTCCTTATACTTTGATGGAGCCCGATGCATGAGTGGGGCTAGTGCGGGTATTATTTTAATATCTCCACAAAAGCACATTATACCTTTGTCCTTTAAATTAACATTTGCTTGCACTAATAATACTGCTGAGTATGAAGCTCTAATCCTTGGATTACGAGCCGCCTTGGCTCTAAAAATTAAACATCTGTTAGTTTTTGGTGATTCTCAACTTGTTATAAACCAAATTAATGAAGTTTATCAGACCAGAGATGATAAACTGCGCCCATATAAAGCCTATGTTTTACAATTAATATCTCTATTTGATCAAGTTACCTTGGAAGCTATTCCTCGAACTAGCAACCGTGCGGTTGATGCTATGGCCGCAGTTGCATCTCTTCTGCCCTTGGAGTTAGATGACGAATATGCCACCATCATTATTCATCGACTCTAGGAACCCGCTTCAAATAAGTCATGCTTAGAACCTTTGGATGTGTTTCTAATCAATGAAACTACTCCTGAACCTTGGTATACAGATATATTTGATTTTCTTCAAAATGGGACTTTCCCTACCAATTCTAATAGAAACCAGCGTCGGTTATTACGTAGACGAGCAAGTCGATTTGTAATAATTGGCAATACTTTGTATAGGAGATCTTTTGAAGGTATCCTATTGAGATGTTTGAATTTAGAAGAATCCAGATCAGCTTTGAGTGAAGCCCACGATGGATCTTGTGGAGGACACTTCAGTGGTAGTGTCATTGCTAAAAAGCTCCTTAGGATAGGATACTTTTGGCCTACCATGGAGAATGATGCACATGATTATGTGTGCCATTGCGACAAGTGCCAGAAACATGCTGACCTTGTCCATGCCCCTGCACAAGAGTTGCAGGCTATTTCATCTCCTTGGCCCTTTTCAAAATGGGGCTTAGACATTATTGGCAAAATTAATCCTGTGTCATCTGATGGACACAAATTCATCATAACCGCCATCGAGTATTTCACGAAGTGGGTTGAAGCTATGCCTTTAGCTTCCTGCACTGGAACACAAGTCTCTAAATTTATTTTTAATCAAATCATTTGTAGGTTCGGAATTCCTGCAAATCTCATCTCAGACAATGGAACTTGTTTCAAAAATAAATATGTTAAGAAACTATGCCAAAAATATAAGATTCAACATCGTTGGTCCACTCCCTATTATCCTCAGGGTAATGGCCAAGCCAAAGCTTCAAACAAAACCTTAATCAAAATCCTTAAAAGATTGGTCAATAAATCGCGTCGTGATTGGCACATTCAATTATATCCTGCTTTGTGGGCTTATCGAACTAGTGTTCGAACCCCCACTGGAACTTCACCTTTTGTTTTGGTTTATGGCGTTGAAGCCATTTTTCCCTTTGAATTAGAAGTTCCTTCTTTGGCTCTACTACTTCAAGATACCGAAGTAGGAGATGAATATCGAGTTGGTAGACTCAATCAGCTGGAACTCCTAGATGAAAAGCGCATCAATGCTTTGGAGCATCTTCGTGCTTACCAAAACAAGCTTAAAAGATCATATGCTAAGAAAGTTCGTCATCGATCCTTTGAGGTCGACGATCTTGTTTTAAAAGAAAATCAAAAAAATACTAATGCAACTAAAGACCTTAAAGGTAAATTTGAGCCCAACTGGCTTGGACCATATATTATCACCTGCTAAATTTGAATCGGGAGCATACAAATTATCTACCTTAGATGGTAAAGAACTTAAAGAACCTATGAATATTATGCATCTTAAACGTTACTATGCATAAAAATTGGTCATTTCATCATTGTATATATTTGTTTAAAATATTTCAAAAAAACCACTATCTTGTATTTCTTTCAATTTATAAACTTAAAAATATAAAAATACCAAAAACATTCACAATCATCAAAATCTTCAAAAACATCTTTTATTTTTTGTACTTCTCAAATTGTGACATATTTGCAGTTATATTTTCAAATTATTTTGGATAAATTAGCATTTATTTGGAATCCCGCACTTTCACATTCACATGAATAAATATCTTGATTTTATCTGGCATGATTACTAATCTCTCTTATATCAAAGTCCACAAAATTCAATTAAATAAAGTTTGAGCATAGAGAATTGATCTTGTTATTTACTTAAACCAAGCATATTCTTTCACAATAAAATGATTATATTTGTAATGTCCATGCTATCCTACATAGTAGAAGTGGTTTCTTGAGCGAAAAGTTTCCCCTGCTATCCTATCATGCACATGGTCTAGAATCTTTGAGAATTGGCAAAAGGACAAGCTCACCCCTACCCGAAATAAAAATCCCTTGCTCTACAGCTAATCCGAGCAAGTATCCCTAGAATAGGAAGCAAAAGAAAAATCAAGCAAAATCAAGCAAAATCATTTAGCACTATTTCAGCATTATCTCAAATATCAAAGCAAAAGATACAAACAAAAAAAAAAAAAAAAGAGAAAAGAAAGAAAAGAAAGCAAAATGAGCAAAAGCAAAAGCAATAAAATCCCTTTCCCTACCCCTTGAAAAGAAAAGAAGGGTTGATGAGCTTGAATCCCCGGAATTCTCAATTATTCGAAAAGCGTGAGGTAAGCCCCATAACAGGTGGTTTGTGCCCAACCTGCTTGGCCTTGGGTAACTCCTAGCGTGGTGATATGTCTGTCACATTAGCGACCTTCTTTTGTACAGACCTATGTCTGCTTATGGATTAGCTAGCTCTTGATAATCCGACTTACATAGTAGTTTGGTATGGTTATATGCATCTAAATCATGGTTAATGAACACTTATTTGGTTCATTCAAATCACTTGTATCAAATTATCTTGCTCAAAACTGGTAAATGAACAATGCAATTGCACACACATTTGTATTTGAGAGATTTTGTGTATCATTATGATAAAACAAGATTGGAAATGAACTCACATATGCACATGGGATTCCTTATAAATCTAACTTTTGTCTTTAAGCTACTTTGAAATATTTTTGCAAATTGGAATAATTTCATTTTCTTCTCTGAGAACAGTTGTTTAGTACAAAGACAACCACATGCATTACCAAAAAATCAAAATCATTTTTCAAAAACATGCAATAAAGTTACATATATATATATTGTTGACTTTCACGACGATGGTATAGTTCCAGAACTTAAATTGGAGTTTTATGCCTAGCGCAAGTCCTCATCCTCATATTTTCTGTTTATTTTCAATAATTAAAAATCAACCATGCAATAAAACTATCTCTTTTTGGATTTCGCGATGATGGTATAAGTCTATACCTAAATATTCTATGCCTAGCACAAACCATTGTATTAATTTTATTCCCCATTCATTTAAAATCATAAAAACATATGACTCACATCATTATGGTACACAATTATGCTTTCAAAAGAACGAACATTATTACTATTTCATGTCATTTTGTCAACATGCAAATTTGCAATGATGGTATAATTCCTAGGGAATTATTCAAACATTTTATCACACTTAGGAATTTATGCCTAGCAAAAATCATTTTCTAAAAATATTTCATGCATAATATTTTCATGGAAATCTGAAAACAAAACCATCAT
Organism: Wollemia nobilis; assembly: GCA_028583015.1. Taxonomy (NCBI): domain Eukaryota; kingdom Viridiplantae; phylum Streptophyta; class Pinopsida; order Araucariales; family Araucariaceae; genus Wollemia; species Wollemia nobilis. The sequence goes on along the minus strand of JAQPPZ010017079.1, from coordinate 4,141,689 downwards.
CATCATCATTTGCATCATCACACCAAAGTCTTAAGACAGTCTCTTAAGCACTCTTTTACTTTTAACAATATTTCTATACTGGGATTAGCTTGACGACCGAGTGAGCGGCGACTCCATGAAATGGTCTATAATAGCGACAATGTCCTTTGAAATTATTGTTAGAAGTCCTTTTTATTTTTTCATCACATCACAAACAACCAATTTTGTTACATCAGATTATTTCATTTAAATTTTAAAGCATCCATTAAAAACCATAATATTTCCAAATGACATAATTACATGAATCATCAAATCAAATCACACTTCAAACATTAAAGCATCATAAAAACACATAAGACAAGTCATATGATCAAAAATATTATATATATATCTCAACAATGTATGTACATCATCTCAAAACTAGATTGGTATGCCACAATCTACATCTTGGCATACTCAATCCTCTCAATCATGTATCCCATCTGTGCAGTGCAGTAGCCTAGCCTCGAGAACCCCTCGAGCTCTCAGCCTCATCTCCTCCCCCGCCCTGAGGTGGACGAGGTGGCCCCATCGTAGTATGTGTGGTACTATGAGTCCTAGTCATCGATCGGGATGAAGTCCTCGACGACCCAATCCTGATCGGATCCGCAATGCCGGTTGGTAGCTGTACCCTCTGGCCCTCTGGCACCATCTGGAAGTAGATACCCTGGTAGAACATGGTCTGAGCAATCGACCGTGCTAGCTCCTGAGTGCTCGCTCCTTCGCTCCGTGCTCTGAGGCGTGCAACCTCATATCCGAGCTGTGTAGCCTCGGCTCGGTGGCATGCGACCTCATCCTGCAAAGTCTGCACCTGTGCTCGGAGATGGATAGTCTCCACCCGGAGAGTAGCCATCTCACTACTCTCTCCTGTGTCCACACCCTTGCCCTTATCGGGCGATGGTGGCCTCTCTCTCTATGGAGAAGGGGGTCTCTCCTCCCTCCTCTCCCGCTGCCATGGCCTCTGCTGCACCTGTGGCCTCCTCTGCTCTCTCCCGCCGTGACCCTGTGCCACCTCAATGGCCGCCTGGCACCGCCTCCCCATCCGATGCACAACTACGTGAATCGGACCCTGAGCCCTCGTCATCCGAGGAGGGTGGATGCCTGTGTACTAGGCATCATAGCCGTCGGCTACCCCAGCATCGTCCCCATCCATTGGTTGAATGGGGGCATCATCTACGTCCTGACTCCAGAATCATTGCATATCTGGAGCCCCGCTAACTATAGTGTTATCCCGAATAGTCCGAGAAAACTCATAGTCTCTGAGAGATGGGATCCCCTATGTAGACCGAACCGCCTCAAAACTCGGTCGTACCGATGGAGCTCCACCTCTCCCCTCTCCATCCTCAGCCAGCAGACTCGCTTGATGTGAGCCAGCTCCTATCCATCCTCGGCCCACCCTGGATGATCTCTCCAAGGCCTCTAGGTGATCTGGTCGGAGACAAGGTCATCAAGTAGTCTTCGAGACACTGGCAGATCTACCCGCCGTTGTGACCCTCTTCGAAGCCACCAGTAGAAAACTCGGGGTCTCTCCCCGTCAATCCCTATCAGTGGGAGCCCTACCGGCCTCCGCACCGTGATGTGCTCCCAGCACCAAACCTGTAGTAGCGATGTCATAACCAGACATCGGTCGCCCTTGTATACGACCCCATGCAGGATCCTATACAATCGACATAGTACAAAGCTCCCCCAAGCAAACCTGTATCCGTGGTCTCTCATGTCGTAGACCACATCTGTCAGTAGCCATGGTAGCTTGCATCCACTCTGATGGCATAGCAGCAGACCACCTACCACCCCAGCCAAAACCTATGTCAGCCTAGATGCCCCAGGCATCTGGCGTAGAGACTCGATGTTCACTCCGCCCTTCTCTAGGGCGAAGCTCGGATCTCCGCATAGTCTCATCATCGCGTGGCCCTGATTGGCCATGGGAGTGATTAGTCATCCTTGTATGGGGATCCTCAAAATCCTCCATACATCCTCCAGTGTGGGAGTCATCTCCCCTATCGATAACCAAAAATAGGAAGAACCCGGATACCACCTCTCTGCTAGGGCTATCAATAGCCCCATGTCTGTAGACACTTGTGGCATATCTGCCACGTGCTGCAAGCCGACCTGAGCCAACTGATCTCGCTCTACCTACGATAGAGCGGCCAAGTCATCCCTTAGTCTATCGTATTTCCATTCTTGGCTCTTTAGTAATCCTCTCTGCAACATAAACAACAAAACAATCAAAAATCATCAATAACAATCATTAATCAAACATTAATTAAAAATTCAAGTAAAGCAAGTGCAATTTCATATAAATGATGATATCGCCCACAATTGGATGATATCGTCCCAAATTTGAGCAAATTCGTCTCCGATTTCGTATGAGGGAATCGTCCCTTATTGGACGAAATCGTCCCCCTATCGCCGATTTCGCCCTTGGACGAAATCGACGATATCGAGACGATTTCGGCGAAATCGAGACGATTTCATCTCGACGACGTCGACGGCCCAAAAACAGCCGCGATGCTCAAAAATTAGTCAAATCTAATTTAAAAAGCATGAAATTCTAAATTAAAGCATTCTAAACTAAGTTTAGATCCTTACCCGTAGCCCGCATCGGACCTCTGTCGATCTGTGCGCTGTCTCAACCATCTTGTCTGTAGAGCTCTAAAAACTAGGAAAATGAACAGTAACAATGAATTAGGGTTTTACCCTATTTTTCTTAATTTTATTCAAACACAATTAAAAACATTTTAAAATTTTTTGCTTTTCCGCGTTTTTACCTCAAACGTTCGATTTGGGTAAAAACACGGAGGGGGCACCATAGTAAGCTGTCGTATGATTCGACCAAGAATCGTCGCCTAAAAATGGGAATAATTTTTGCTTTCTCGTAGATCGAGAAGAACTCGTCTTTAACGCATTTTCTTCAGAAAATTCGCTAAAGAGGGGGCAAAATGTAGCACCCTAAAATTGGCACAGTAAAACCTTAAATAATTACAATTACTCTAGTAAATATTCAAATTCAAATTTTAACCCCAAAACCGCTCCAAAATCGTCGTTTAACCCGTTTCCTCATTTCTCGCACCATTTTTAGAGTTTGTTTTGTCCGTTTGACGATATCGTCTCCGATAAGATGATATCGCCTCAGATCGGACGATTTCATCTGGAGTAGGACGTCTAGACGATCTCGTCCCAAACTAATTTTTGCATAGTTAGCTTCTATTCCAACGACGTCTCTAATCCGGGCAGAAGCGTGTCTACGCCGTTAGAGACCCTCCCCATTGGAGATCTCCCAAATTGGGATGATCTCCAACCTCCTAACCTCCCTCCTAAGCCTATTTAAACTTAGGACTCCCCCTTGGCATCCCCCTGGCTGAAATTTCCTGTAAATCAACTTCTACATGCATTTTAGTATCTTAAATTATTATTTGCCTTCGTTTGTTCTGAATTCTCTTGCAGGAACCTTAGTATTTTTCAGCCGGAGCAAGCTCAGCTCAGTCGTGGATGATCCTGTTCAATTCGAGACGATTTCGCACCAATTCGAGATGATTTCGACTGCAGTCTGCATTGGGGGCAATTAGTGCCCAGAGTTTGTGTTTCTTCATTCTTTTCTGCTGCACTATTCTGCATTTAGTTAAACTTATGATTATTTCTTATTATTTTGCATCTTGGAGTTCACCCATGTAGTCTTAATGCATAATAAAATCAGAAATTGTCACTAGATCATTGTAATGCACTCGTGTTTTTGTTTATTATTATCATTTTAATATTATTACTATCATTTTACATCCTTGCCCTCTGTTGTCATAGCTACATTTCTGGTATTTTGCATCTACTTTTATGTTTGTAGGTCTCTGATGAATTCGTCAGATCTTAGACGATCCCGTCAGATCTCAGACGATCCCGTCAAATTCCAGACGATCCTGACTGCTTCAAGAATCAGAACCTCCATCAGACATCCGGATCAGGTATGGCTCTTTAATTTAGCTTATTCTCTCTGTTTTCTGTTCAAATCTATTTTCTGTACTCATTTAGTCTGCATTTTCATAATAGAACAACTTAGATTCATTTGGCCAAACCTAGGACTTGAATGTTTAAAGATAAAATTGAACACATTAAACACATTCCCAACCTAGGCTCGAAAACTGCCATTCAAACGTTTCCTGGTGAACCCCACCATCCATCGAAAAATCACCATAATACACCTCCCTCGAGAGGCGGGACCTTCGCAAGGCCTCTCAGTCCGAGGTATTGTCCCATCCTTTTCACATCCCCCTTCCGGGCATGGATCCTATAGCCTGAAGGTAAGGGTGTGAAAAATTTGGAGCGATACACTCGTTACCAAGCCAAGGGTTATTCCCACACAAAAGAAACCTTCATTCACTGCTCTATTTCGCCAAGCTATTGATCAATATACCTCAAATCAACAAAATCCTAAAACAAAACCAAATACCAATTTCCAACAATCTAGGATACAACATAATGCTACAACAAATCTTCTTCATAATACTCTTCCTACCAACCATTTGCATAACAACAATATAGCATCTAATCCTTATGTCCCGCCTTCCTACGCTCACAAATCCCATACTCATGTACCACCAAACCAATATGGTGGACAAACTGGTAATCTGGAAGCCATGGTGAAACAGTTAGTCTCTCGCATGGACCAGATAGATCCCTACCGTCCCTCGTACAATTATCGAGAGATGTGTAGTCAACCTCTAGATCCTATAGTTGTAGCACAACCATATCCCAAACACTTTCCTATGCCTGTCCTACCTATATATAAAGGAACTGAAGATCCCATAGAGCATCTTCGTATGTTTAGGATAGCATGTCATGACATATCACATGATGACTTGTTATTACTAAAAATGTTCCCAAAAAGCTTAGGGGGGATGGCATTGGAGTGGTATTATCAATTACCCACTCATTCTTTGAGAAATTTCGAAGAGACCATCGAATCTTTTGTGCATCAATTTAGTGCCTATATCGAAAGGCATGTAACCATTAAAGATTTGTACAACCTAAAACAAGACAAAGATGAGTGTTTTGCTGACTTCTTAGCTCGATGGAGGCAGTTGATAGGAAAATTACACTTTGTGTTACCTTATCGGGAAATGTTGGATATTTTTATCAATAATTTACAAGAACAACTATCCTATGAATTATCAATCTGCTACCTTGACCACCTTCGATCAAGCTATAGATTTAGCTCGAAGGGTGGAAGATGCTCTCATTAGAAGAGGTCAGCTCAAAAAGAAAGATGATGAGAAAACATCCAGAAATCAATATAAAAATAAACAAGTTGTGGGTGATGGAGTCACCGATAGCAAAAATATTGCCAATGTTAATACTACGAAAACAACAGAGAAGTTTATATTGAAACCTCCTGATAAACCACCCCGAGAATTTACTAGGTTAAATCAACCTTTATCAACCATTCTCCCGCAATTACTAGCATGAGGTTTGATCCAATTACCAACTATCCGGGAACCTGATCCAACCATACCCGGATACAGAGCTGATTTACATTGTGATTTCCATAGAGGACCTGGACACGCTACCAACTCTTGTAAAATATTAAAACATAAAATACAAGATTTGATTGATAACAATGAGATGGAGGTGCAAGCCTTTCAACCTAAACAAAATCCTTCTAATAATGCTCAAAAGAACATTCCCCAAAATCAGAATCAGAATGCCAATCAATCATTGGACATATTTCAACATCCTTTACCAAAGCATGGTAAAGAGGTGGCTAATCAAATTGAGCATCATAATGTTCCCCCTCCTACCCGATATGTAGGGACTATTAGTGGACAATTACCTGTTCATGATCCTCAAATATTTGACACAACTTTATCCATAGTTACGACTGGACCTCTACATAATATTCGGATACTTGATCTTAGTGACACCAAATATGAGACTGAAAGTGACATGGAAATCACCTCAAATCAATCGAATAGTTCTGAAGATGAATCAGATCCTATTCAACCTATCACAAGTTCTATGGTTCCAGAAGAACCATTTCCTAGAAGAGTCACTACTAGACCATCTTCTCACCAAATAATTTCTAATGAACAAGCCATAAATGCTAGACCAAGACCTATTCATCATCCTCAAAATAATATTGTAGGAACCATCGGAGCCGTTACCAGACAACAGGCTCAAAACTCTCAACAGGATCAAACTCAGAATGATGGATCAACTCCATTTGTTTTGAAAAATCCCAATAAAGGGAATTATGCGCCTAATGTTCAACCTAAGCCTCCTTATAATATTAATGAACAATTATCCAATACTATAGCTAGAATTTCCCTTTTGGACCTGTTAAGATCTTCTCCTACCCATAGGGATGAATTAATGCTCACATTAAGCCAAATGATGGTACCACAAAATATTCAATCTGAAGCCATGTCCAATACTATCATCACTCGAGAAGTCGATTGTATTGACTTTCGAGATAGAGATATCCCACAACATAGTTTACATAAGGATAACCCCTTATATATTACTGCCCTAATTGGAGATGTAGCCGTTAAACGAGTCTTGATTGATAATGGTTCATCTTTAAACATATGCACTTTTGACTTCTACCAACGATTTGGGTTTAGAAGTGACGAAATGAAAAGAACTGATATGATTATAAAAGCCTTCAATGACGAGACACAAGAAACGTGTGGAGTCATTACTATACCCTTGCAAGTTGGTCCTAGAACCCTAGATACGACCGTGTTTATTGTACATTGCCCTGCATCGTACAATATACTTTTGGGTCACCCTTGGATCAACGCGATGCGAGCGGTTCCATCCACTTTACATCAGTGTGTTAAATTCAAATTTAAAAATCAGTTGGTTACCATTCATGGTGATCCTAGACCCTTTGATATGTGTGCTTTGGCAGAACCTATTGGAGTTCAATTTTGCCCTGCCCTGTCATCCACACATCCTAATTCTCATCATCCGCCCAAACGTGTGAAACACACACCCATAACATCATCTACTCTTTCAACTACACCTATACATATAGCTCAACCATCTTCTGAACAAACCACATTAGGACCTCAAAAATATCCTAAAATTACAACCAATGCTTCCTGTTTTACTCCTATATCTTCCATACCTATAGACTCACCCATCGATATCCCTATAACATCTACATCCACTACAGGCATCCTTTCCACATCCGACGATGTAGGAAATGTTCCTTCTACCTCTTATGCTCTTATTGATGAGCTCTTACCCGATTTATCTAAAATTCTTATATCATAAGAAACCAACACTACCATGCAAACTTCCCTTCTTTTAAATAAACTCCCACCCTCTCCTCGTACCTTGGGCCTCCCACAACCTATGGGAAGTATCTACCAAGTCGGGAGTTGTGCTTTTATTTATAAGGGATATGATTGGGGAAGAATACCCAGAAACATTAAGACACATTGTGATGGATATGCTAGATGCTATTTTGCTAATGAGTATATTAAAGCTAAGCCCATAATGCTTAAATTGGGATATAAAGGGAAAGGTTTGGGACCTTTCCAAAATGGTATGAAAGAACCTTTTGAGGTAGAACCGTGGCCCGCCCGCTGTGGTGTGGGCCTATTTTCTAGTAAAGGTCAACCCTTCCCATTTGAGGATGATGACCATCTTGTATGTTACCAAGATTATCTGGATAAACAAGATTCTTTGCGTCCAAAGAATAATTCCTTTACCTGCAATATGCTATCCATAGCTTACCCTGAAATGATTGCCAAATTCGATGACGAGTTGGAGGGAGATATCTTTCATGATGTTTCCATTGAGGAATTGTTATATAATGAATTTTATTTTGATGGCTCTATACCGAGTATAGCCCAACTTGAAGCTACGACTCCTCAAGACGAATTATCCAAGTTAACCTTGGAAGAATTACAAGAATTGGGTGTTTCACCCGCCCCACCTAATTTTGAGAGATATTTACATATGGAAGTTGAAAACGTTATAAAAATTAACATTGGAACCAAACATAACCCTCACATAATCAATATTGGATCAGAATTAAGTCAAGAAAAACAAGATAAATACATTTCATTTCTTAAAGACTATGAAGATGTCTTTGCTTGGACATATGAAGACATGCCAGGTTTGGACCCTTTCGTAGTTATGCATCATCTAGTAGTCCATCCAGATGCTAAACCCGTTAAACAAAAACTTAGAAAAATGCATCCTAAAGTGGCCTTACTAGTCAAAGGAGAACTAGAAAAACTCTTGAATGTCATTTTTATACAAGCCATTGATTATGCTGAATGGATCTCAAATGTAGTTCCAATAACTAAGAAAGAAGCCACTAAAGTTAGGGTTTGCACAGACTTCAGAGATATTAATGTTGCATGCCCTAAAGATGATTTTCCTCTTCCCAACATGGATCAGATCATTGACTTTACTACTAGGAGTGGAATGATATCCCTAATGGATGGATTTTTTGGTTATAATCAGATCAGGATAGCTCCCGAAGATCAGGCTAAAACAACCTTTATTACCCCTTGGGGAACCTTTTGTTGGAAAGTGATGCCATTTGGCTTAAAGAATGCAGGTGCAACCTATCAACGAGCTATGACTTATATCTTTCATGATATGATGCATGATATCCTACATGATTATGTAGATGATATTATAGCTCGTTCCATCAAAGAAGATGATCATTTAAATGACTTGAGGAAAGTATTTGATCGGTTAAGGGAATATCTTATCCGACTAAATCCATCCAAATGCATATTCGGAGTCAAGTCCGGTAAATTATTAGGGGTTATAGTCTCTTTAAGTGGCATTGAAATTGACCCTCTCAAGATTGTGGCTATCATAGATATGCCCGCACCCACCAATATATCGAAATTACAAAGTTTACAAGGTAAGCTTCAAGCTATTCGTCGCTTCATCGATAAGTTGGTAGACAAAACTGGACCCTTTCTTAATCTTCTTAAGAAATATGTCTCTTTTCATTGGGACGAAGAATGCCAAGAAGCATTTGAACTCCTTAAGAAATATCTCCTCAAACCACCAGTGCTTTCCCCACCTAGATCTGATCGTCCATTTATCTTGTACATTTTTGCTTTTGATTCTGCCTTAGGAGCTATGTTAGCTTAGCTTGATGATGAGAAGAAAGAACGTGCTAATTATTACATCAGTAGAACCTTAATCAGTTATGAAACTCACTATACCATACTAGAGTAGCTTAGAAACTTCCTACTAGCCTGTGTGGTTGACTCTAGGAACCTTCAAGAAAATCATGCTTAGAACCTTTGGATGTGTTTCTCATCAACGAAACAACTCCTGAACCATGGTATACTGATATATTTAATTTTCTGCAAAAAGGAACCCTCCCTGATGGTTGTACTAGCAACCAGCGTAGGTTATTACGTAGACAAGCAAGTCGCTTCATGATTATTGGTAATACCTTGTACAGAAGATCTTTTGAAGGCATCTTACTGCGATGTTTGAATCTAGAAGAATCTAGATCAGCTTTGAATGAAGCCCACAATGGATCTTGTGGGGGACATTTTAGTGGTAGCGCCATTGCTAAGAAACTCCTTCGGATAGGATATTTTTGGCCTACCATGGAAAATGATGCACATAATTATGTGCGACATTGCGACAAGTGCCAAAAACACGCTGACCTTGTCCATGCGCCTACACAAGAACTGTAGGCTATTTCATCTCCTTGGCCCTTTTCAAAATGGGGCTTAGACATCATTGGAAAAATCAACCTTGTGTCATCCGATGGACACAAATTCATCATAACCGCCACTGAGTATTTCATGAAGTGGGTTGAAGCTATGCCATTAGCTTCTTGCACTAGAACCCAAGTTTCCAAGTTTATTTTTAATCAAATTATTTGTAGGTTTGGAATTCCTGCCAATCTCATTTCAGATAATGGAACTTGTTTCAAAAATAAATATGTTAAAAAATTATGTCAAAAATATAAAATTCAACATCGTTGGTCCACTCCCTATTATCCTCAGGGTAATGGCCAAGCAGAAGCATCTAATAAAACCTTAATCAAAATTCTCAAAAAATTGGTCAATAAATCCGGTCGAGATTGGCACATTCAATTATATCCTGCTTTGTGGGCCTATCGAACTAGTGTTCGAACCCCCACTAGAACTTCACCTTTTGTTTTGGTTTATGGTGCTAAAGCCATTTTTCCCTTTGAATTAGAAGTTCCTTCTTTAGCTCTACTACTTCAAGATACTGAAGTAGGGGATGAATATCGTGCTGGCAGATTTAGTCAGTTGGAACTCTTAGATGAAAAGTGCATCAATGCTTTGGAGCATCTTCGTGCCTACCAAAACAAGCTTAAGCGAGCATACCTTAAGAAAGTTCATCATCGATCCTTTGAGATCGGTGACCTTGTCTTAAAAGAAAATAAAAAAAATACTAATGCAACTAAAAACCTTAAAGGTAAATTTGAGCCCAACTGGCTTGGACCATATGTCATCATTGCTAAATTTGGATCGAGAGCATACAAATTATCTACCTTAGATGGTAAAGAACTTAAAGAACCTATGAACATTATGCATCTTAAACGCTACTATGCATAAAATATGGTCATTTCATCATTGTATATATTGTTATTTTGCATATTATTTCCTTTTAGTCACTTATTTAAAACGTTTCAAAAACAATCACCTTATTTTTTCAATTCAAAATCAAAAACATCAAAAACATCAAAATCTTCAAAAACATCTTTTATTTTTTGCACCTGTCAAATTGTGCAGTATTGCAGTTATATTTTCAGTTATTTTGGACAACTTAGCATTTATTGGGAATCCCGCACTTTCACATTCACATGAATAAATATCTTGATTTTATTTTGGTATGATTATTAATCTCTCTTATATCAAAGTCCACATTGGCATTAAATAAAGTTTTGAGCATAGAGAATTGATCTTGTTATTTACTTGAACCAAGTATATCTTTTCACATTAAAATGATTTCATTGCAAATTCGATGTGATGCTACATAGTAGAAATGGTTTCCTGAGCGAAAAGTTTCCCCTGCTATCCTATCATGCACATGGTCTAGAATCTTTGAGAATTGACAAAAGGACAAGCTCACCCCTACCCAGAATAAAAATCCCTTGCTCTACAGCTAATCCGAGCAAGTATCCCTAGCATAGGAAGAAAAGAAAAGTTCAAGAAAAAGAGAAAAAGAAAAATGTTATTTTGTATCATCACAACAATATTTCAGCATTTTCTCAAATATCAAGCAAAAATACAAAAGTACAAAAAAGAAAAGAAAAAATAAGAAAAAGAGAAACGCAAAAGCAAAATGCAATAAAATCCTTTCCCTACCCCTTGAAAAGAAAAGAAGGGTGAATGAGCTTGAATCCCTGGAATTCTCAATTATTCGAAAATCGTGAGGTAAGCCCCATAACAGGTGGTTTGTGCCCAACCCACTTGGCCTTGGGTAATTCCTAGCGTGGTGATATGTCTGTCACATTAGCGACCTTATTTTGTATAGACCTATGTCAGCTTATGGATTAGCTAGCTCTTGATAACCTAACTTACATAGTAGTCCGGTACGGTTACATGCATATAAATCATGGTCAACGAACATTCATTTGGTTAAGGCAAATTACTTGTATCAAATTATCTTGCTCAAAATTGGTGAATGAACAATACAATCGCACACACATTTGTATTTGAGAGATTTTGTATCATTATGATAAATCAAGATCGGTAATGAACTCACATTTGCACATGAGGATCCCTTATAAATCTACATTTGTCTTTGAGATAATTTAAAATGTTTCTGTAATTCTTTTCGAAATAATTTTATCCTTTTATTTCAGAATTTTTGTTTTGTATAAAAGCAATTACATACATCTTTTCACAAAATCACAAAAATGATTTCAAACAAAATTTTCATATTATTATTTTTCTGTTTATCAAAAGTCAAAAATTCATCTTGCAATAAAACCAAAATATCTATTTTCTTCTTTGGATTTCGCGATGATGGTATAAGTCTATACCTATAAATTCTATGCCTAGCGCAAACCATTGTTCTAATTTTATTTTCCATTTATTTTAAAAACAAATGCATAAAAAGCATATGACTTGCATCATTATGTTACACAATTATGCTTTACAAATGAACGAACACTTATTCTATTTCATGTCATTATGTCAACATTCAATTTTGCAACCATGGTATAATTTCTAAGGAATTGTTCAAAATTTTATCACACTTAGGAATTTATGCCTAGCAAAATCATATTTCTTTTAGTATCTCATGCATACTATTTTTATGAAAATCTGAAAACAAATCATCAAACCATCATCATCTCCATCATCACAACACAAAGTCTTAAGACAGTCTCTTAAGCACTCTTTTACTTTTAGCAATATTTCTATACTGGGATTAGCTTGACGACCGAGTGAGCGGTGACTCCATGAAATGGTCTATAACAGTGACAATGTCCTTTGAAATTATTGTTAGAAGTCTCTTTTTATTTTTTCATCAAATCACACCACAAACAACCAATTGTTTACATCAGATTATTTCATTTAAATTTTACAGCATGACATCAAATTATAATATTTCCAAACCACATAATTACATGAATCATCAATCAAACAAGCAAACAATTCAAACATTGAAGCATCATAAAAACATATGAACAAGTCATATCCAAAAGATCATATATATATATCAAAAATTATATACATCATATCAAAACTGGATTGGTATGCCACAATCTATACCCTGGCATACTCAATCCTCTCAAAAATCTATACAAAATCTATATAGTCCATAGCCACCTAGCCTCGAGAAGCCCTCAAGCTCTCAGCCTCATCTCCTCCCCCGCCCTGACGTGGAGGAGGTGGTCCCATAGAGGTCCGGGTTGTATCTCGGGTCCTCGTCGTCGATCGTGAGGATGTCCTCGATGATCCCATCATGATCGGCTCTGCAATAGGGGCTGGAAGTGGTACCCTCTGGTTCTCTAGAACCATGTGATAGTATAGCCCCTGGTAGAATGTGGTCTGAGCAATAGACCACACCAGATCTCGAGTGCTCGCTCCTCCGCCTCGAGCTCTAAGCCGTGTAGCCTCATCCTACAATGTCTACACCTGAGCCCGAAGGTGGGCAACCTCAGCCCGGAGAGCCACCGTCTCATTGCTCTCTCCCACCTCGACACCCTTGCCCTTATCGGGCGATGGTGGTCTCTCCCTCTACTAAGGAGGTAGTCCCTCCTCCCTCCTCCCTGGCTGTTGTGGTCTCTAGGGAGCCCGTGCCATCCTCTGGCGTCTCTCCTATGGAGACCATCGCTGCTCTCCCCCATCGTGACCCCGTGCTGCCTCAATAGTAGCCTATCATCACCTCCCCATCTGGTGCACCATGACGTGCACTGGACCCTGTGCCCTCATCATCCGAGGAGGGTGGATGCCTATGTACCAGGCATCGTACCCGTCAGCAACCCTAGCATCGTCACCATCCACTGGCTGGATGGGGGCATCGTCCACGTCCTGACTCCAGAATCACTACATATCTGGAGCCCCGCTCAGTGTAGTACTATCCCGAATAGTCCGAGAGTACTCGTAATCCCTGAGAGAAGGGATCCCCTGCTATAGACCGAACTATCATAGTACCCGGTCGTAGCGGTGGAGCTCTACCTCTCCCCGCTCCATCCTCAGCCAGCAGACTCGCCTGATGCGAGCCAGCTCCTGCCCATCCTCTGCCCACCCGGGGTGCTCTCACCATGGCCTCCAGGTGATCTGGTCCGGGATGAGGTCATCTAGCAACCTTCGTGACATCGGTAGATCTATCCGCCATTGTGACCCCCTCTGTAGCCACCAATAGAAAACCCGGGGCCTCTCTCGGTCAACCCCTATCAATGGGAGCCCTACCGGCCTCCGCACTGCAATGTGCTCCCAGCACCAAACCTGTAGCAGTGATGTCAAGACCAGACATCGACCTCCCTTGTATACGACCCCATGCAGGATCCTATACAAGCGAAAAAGTACAAAGCTGCCCCATGCAAATCTGTACCCGTGGTCTCTCATGTCATAGACTATGTCTGAGAGCACCCACGGTAGTCTGCATCCGCTCTGGTGGCATAATAGTAAGCCACCGACCACTCCTGCCAAAACTCGAGTCAGCCTAGATGCCCCAGGCATCTACCGTAGAGACTCGATGTTCACTCCGCCCTTCTCCAGGGTGAAGCTCGGGTCTCCAGTCAACCTCATCATCGCCTGGCCCTGATTGGCCGTAGGCATCATCAGTCGTCCTTGTATGGGGATCCTCATGATCCTCCATACGTCCTCTAGAGTGGGAGCCATCTCCCCTGTCGATAACCGAAAGCAGGACGACCCCGGATACCACCTCTCTACTAGGGCTGTCAGTAGCCCCATGTCAGTCGATACTTGTGGCATCTCTGCCACATGCTGTAGACCGACCTGTGCTAGTCGGTCATGCTCTGCTTGGTCGAGCATGACTATGTCATCTCTTAGTCCACCGTATTTCCATTCCTAGCTCTTTAGTAACCCTTTCTGCAAAACAAACAATAAAACAACAAAATTCATTAATAAACCAATCATTAAAATCAAATTAAAAACATTTTAAAATCAAGTTAAAGATGATATCGTCCACCATTGGATGATATCGTCCCAAATTGGGCAAAATCATCCTTTGTGAGGATGAAATCATCTTTGATTTCACAACTTGGGGATCGCCCCTTGTTGGACGAGATCGCCCCTAATTCGCCGATTTTGCCCTCAGACGAAATCGACGATTTAGAGACAATTTCAATGAAATCGAGACGATTTCGTCCCGACGTCGTCGACGGCCTAAAAATGGCCGCGATGCCCCAAACAATCAAAATTTAAATCCAAAAACTTGCACAAAGTTAAATCAAACCTAATCTACTAGGATTAGATCCTTACCCGTAGCCCGCGTCGGACCTCTGTCGCTCTGTGCGCTGTCTCCACCATTTTTTCTCTCTACAGAGCTCTGGAACAGTAAAAATGAATTAGGGTTTTACCCTATTTTCTTAATTTTATTTAAAAACCATCAACATTTTAATTTTTGCTTTTCCATGTTTTTACCTCAAACGTTCGATTTGGGTAAAAACATGGAGGGGGCACCATAGTCAGCATTCGTACGATTCGACCAAGAATCGTCGTCTAAAAAATTGAGTATATTTTTGCTTTCTCGTAAAACAGGAAAAACTCGTCTTTAACGCATTTTCTTCAAAAAATTCGCTAAAGAGGGGGCAAAATGTAGCACCCTAAAATTGGCATGGTTAAACCTTAGTAAAAATATAAAAGATAAAAATTTGAATTTTAACCCCAAACTGCCCATTAAACCGCCTGTTACCCGCTTTCCCCATTTTTCGTGCCATTTTTAGGATTTGTTTTGACCGTTGGATGATATCATCGTAGATTAGACGAAATCATCCCCGATCTGACGAATTCGTCTGGAACAGAATGTCCAGACGATTTCGTCCCAAAACCAAATTTTCATAATTAGCTTCTGTTTCAACAGCCTCTCCAACTTGGGCAAAAACATGTCTACGCAGTTGGAGATTTCCCTATTGGAGATCTCCCAGATTGGGATGATCCCCAACCTCCTAACCTCTTCCTAATCCTATATAAACTAGGATTTTTCTAGTTTATCCCCCTGAACCCCCTAAACCCCTTAGCTGATGGATTTCCCTGTAGATTTAGTTCCTTATTCCCTCGCACTACTGTTTGTATTCTATATTTTGCATTTTCTTGCAGGAACTCTACTATTTTTCAATCGAAGCTAGCTCGGATCGTCGTGGATGATCTCGGATGATTACGAATGATTTTGTCGAGGAGCGCAGACGATCTCGTACGATTGGAGGCGATCCTAACTGTAGTCCAGATTGGGGGCAATCAGAGTCTAGAGTTTGCATTTCCTTAGCTTTCTCTGCATTTTTCCTATTGTATTTCTGCACTGTCTTAAATTATTATGTTTTTGCATCTTGGAGTTCACCTCATTTAGCATAACTGCATGATAAAGTTAAAATCAATCATTAAATCTACTACATTTCCTTATTTGTTATTGGAATCCATTATTTAGGCATGTTTGCTATTATTTCTACCATTCTCCTTTGCTTCTGCACTTGCATATTTGGTATTTTGCATCTATTTTTGTGATTGCAGGTTTTTGACGAATTCGTTAGATTTCAGACGATTCTGTCTGATTTCAGATGACCTTCTATGATTTGGGATGATCTTGTGAAATATCAGATGATTACGTACGAATTGAGGCGATCTGGACTGCTACAAGACTCAAAATCTTCATCAGACATCCGGAATCAGGTATGATACATTCTAGCTAGCATATTCTTTGTTATTAGCATTCATTCCTATTTTTTGTATTCATTTAAATCAGCATTGGCATATAGAATAGTTTAGATTCATCTTGGCCAAACCTAGGAGTTGAATGATCGAGTATAAAAATGAACACATCAAACTCACTGTCAACCTAGGCATGGAAACTGCCATTCAAAAGTTTCCTGGTGAACCCACCATCCGTCAAAAATTCACCCTTATACCCCTCCCCCGAGAGGCGGGACCTTCAAAGGGCCTCTCAGTCCGAGGTATTGTCCCATCCTTTTCACATCCCCCTTCTAGGCGTGGATCCTATAGCCTGAAGGTAAGGATGCAAAAAATTTGGAGCGATACACATACATTACCTCTTGCTTGCATGCTTTGATTCACGCTTTCGTAGGACTTATAACGCATTTACATTCTGTTGCTTCGGTTGAGGTGCACCATTTTTCCATTGCTATAGTGGTGATCATGGTGGGACCTAGTCCCTTTTTCTTTAGGTGATCTTCTAACTTGATTTTTCACCTTTTTTTGTTGCAGGTTTTAGTCGCTCCAGACCCAGGCAAAATTTGGACTGCTATTCATGCCGCCCTGGGATGGATTCAAATCCGTCCCTCCCTAGGATGAATGTAGACCTGTAGTTCATCCCACCCTAGGATGAATAGAAAACAGTAGGTTTTCTAAGCTGGATTTCAGAATCAGTAGACAATGGCAGAGAAGAGGTAGGGTCTGAGCTATTTTCTTCCTGTTTTTCATTTACAGAACCTTGTTTTCTGTTGATTTTCGCTTTGTGTGCTTAAGTAGGAAAATTAAAAACTATCACAATTTCTTTTCTGAAAAATGCAAAATTACAAAAACATACATAAAGTAGAAAATCTTAATTAGGATTGCATCTTCTTTGGCCTGCTTGCTTGACGCTCGCCCATCGGTGAGTTTTCATTTAGGGTTGCTTTCCTAGCTTAGTGTAGTGACTTCCATATTTCATATTTTAATCTTCTAAAAGTAAAACATTGCTTTAAAGCTTGCATTTAGTGAAAAATCATTGAATTCTCTATTGCTTGCTTTATTTTGGGTTAAAAGGAATCACACACACCACGATCCACTTAAACGCTAACGAGTTGGACTTCATCCCCAACCGTTGGTAGAGCGCAAGTGACGGTGGGTTTCATCTCCATCCACTTGGCTCAAATCCCATGAACCCGATCCATCATGCCAAGGCCGGTTCCAAGATCCATCATAGCCCATGGGTTATAGCATGCATCACCCTTCGGGGAGGTGTATCGTAGACTACGGGTGAACTGGGTGAGGAACTGGTAGGACCTGTGCTCCTTGGCCATGTGTGGGCTTCATTACCACACATTATAGGTGGGATAACGCAACCTGGAGTTCATAGCCAGGTTGTCGAGCTACGAGTATACAGGTGAAATCCATTAAACTTGAGAATATCATCCAACAATTATCAAACACGTGACACAAGGTCTCTTTACAACAAATTTGAAACACACTAAAACTAGTTTTAGGATACACATCTAATACATTAACAAAGATAAACATCTGTTTGATTATGTGTTTCCCTTTCTGGTATATTGTTTCATAAAATTTGTAAAGAAGATAAACATTAAACATTTGATAGAACATTCTTGCAATGGTTTTCACCCGCAGCCAAGCCCAATCAAGGGCGGACGCTATGGAGAGTGTACATGGAGACACAAGTCACCTCCGTTATAGCCCCCGAGATTTGGTTATACCACCTTGGAGGGCTGACACTCACCCCAGTCCATGGACCGCTAGGATAGCTAGGATAGAGCAGGGTCTCCAAGAGACCCCCAGATGGGATGCCCCCATGCACCAAGAGCCAACTCAGGGAGAATGCTCCCATTATATGGACACGTCAAACACTCATTTTGATGATGACTGGCTAGTGCATGAAGAGGCACATGGAGATAGGGTAGTACCACGCATTCGCATGCCTGCTAGAGCGAAAGCACCCACTCAAGGGCTGGATCCCCACAATGATCATTGGGTGGGGCATGATGATCACATCTTACCTCCATGCCACCCAATTAGGACTAGGGAGCCTAGATACCAGGATGAGTATGAGGCTCATCATGCAGGGTGAGCTAATTCAGCCCTACCTTTCCTCATTCATGAGGGAATATATGAGGAAGTCCATGACATTCCTCAAGAGCAATTCACTGTATGGGGGCATTGTACCTCCACACCTACTGAGTATAGGGAACACCTACCTCATCTAGAGCCATAGGTGAATGCGACCAACCTCGATAGAGGGAAGTACGTTATAGAGGTCTCGGATCATCATGACCGAGAGAGAGATCAAGGGGAACCATCTAGGCCACCTAGACCCCACACAATAGAACAAATTCAATAGGCAGTTGCCAAATATGTAGAATGCCAAGCTCAATTTAAATAACTTCGACATGATAAGGAGCAACTAGACCACCTGCATCAGCTCGAAAAGGAACGTATTCAATGTCAAACCAATGAGCTGTTCCAAAAGACCCTACATGAGTGGGTTCCAACCCTGAGCACTCATAGGGTGGAGACCTATCGGAGGCAATAACCCCTAGTCTGAGAGAGGTCACCTAGACCTTATAGAGGATTACCTCCTAGACCTCCTAGGTACGATCAAGATTTGACTCCTAGGACTGATGTGGGGCGCCCTTCATGGGTGGCCGCACAAGTTTATAGACCAGCTCTAGAGATGCCTTACGAGGAGTATGATGGATATGAGCTGGAAGAAGAATGCATAGAGATGCCATACCAAGGTAGGGGGTTGTTCCATAGCCACCCCATAATAGGCCTCACGTTCCTCGCAACCCACCATAGGAACAGGATAAAGAAGAGGAGATCAAGTCCTTCGATGCCTACAAGGCACTGCTAGAGCATCTCGAGTCAGTCAAGAATAGAACCTCTGGGCCCCAAAAGCCTATGTTACATCAGCTCCATAGTCACCCTATGCATCCATCGGTTCCTATGCCTCCCTACCCCAAATAATTCAAGATGCCTCAGTTGGCCACATTTAAGGGGGAAGAGGATGCGCAGGAGCATGTCACCCATTTCCTGAGCCAATGTTTTGGTATCCAGGACAATGATGCCTTGCTTCTAAGGACTTTTGTGACCACCCTCGTAGGCCCTACCTCCGATTGGTTCACACAGCTCCTGAAGCACAACATCCACAACTTAGATCAGCTCATGGATGCATTCCTAGAATGTTTTGCCTTCAATACCAAGAGGAAGGTGACACTTGCTGACCTAGCTGGTCTTAAGCAGTATGACGATGAGTCAATCAACAATTATGGAAATAGATGGAGGGCTATGCTTTCAAAGGTGCCCTATCTACTCCTCGCATCGGAGTTGACCCAGATGTTTACTAAGAGCTACCTAAAACCCATCTCCTTGCTACTACAACTTCAGTAGTATGCGACTCTTGAGGATGCCCTGGCACAGGCTAGGACCATCGAAGAAATCAAGATCCAAGAGGGTGAGATTGCAAAACCTCGCAAGGAGTGGACTAAGACCACTAAGACCAACACAATGCAACCAAAACCCACCATGGTCAATCAGGTTGCCATTAGTGTCCCAGGGCCGGCACAAGCATAATAACCTCAAAAGGTAGAATATCATGCCACGCCCCCTAGGAACTATGAGAAGGAAAATAAAAAACAAGGGCAGAATCAACAACGCCACCCCAAGCGATAGTTTACGCCCATAATGGAATCTATGGATTCCTTGTTTGCCCACCTTTATGCGGCCAATTTGGTCCACCTACCTGAGAGTAGACCTATGGATCCTAATGCACCAAAACCTAAAGGATACCGAGAAGACTTGTATTGCAAGTACCACCGATAAAAGGGTCATGACATCTTTGGATGTTACAAGTTCAAGAACTTGGTGCAGGACCTAATCGACAACAAAGCTCTCATGGTAGACAACCCCATGGCACCAAACAACCAATAGATGGAGGTCTACAAAGACCCCTTGCCAGCCCATGGAGGGTAGGCCAAGCCCACACCACAAGTAAATGAGGTCCATCAGGCCTATCCCAAGCAAGGATTTGTGGGCATGGTGAGCATTGTGACATGGAACAAGAAGTACCCAAGTCCAACCATAGCTCCTACGGCTCCAAGTGACATTCCATCGACTTCATGAGCTACACCACCTCCAGTATAGACTCCCCCACCTAGGCCTATGGCCATGATCTAGACCAAACTCACTCAAATTTTGAGGACCACATCGGCTAGGCTCTCCATCTATGAGCTAATTCAGCAATCGCAGCCTCACAGGGAGGCCTTGATGGAGATTCTAAAAGCCATTGAGCTGCAACCCTAGGAAGTGAATTCATTCAACAATTTCATGGGGCATGTACACCAATGCACTAAGCCAGTCATTACATTCAGGGAAGATGAACTAAGGCCTGTCCCCACTGACATAGTGGACCCACCTTTGCACATCATCGCATGTGTGAATGGGACCCCATTTAAGAGAGTTCTGATAGACACTGGTTCATCCAGTAATATCATTACCACAATGACACTAGAGCATCTTAAACTACCAGCATCACACATTGTTGCATCCACATACACCCTCCGAGCATTCAATGATGCTATATGCTCGATAGTTGGCACAATTGTCCTACCCATTCAAGTCGGGCAAAAGATGATTCTGACATTGTGTCACATACTAGAGGGTGAGATGGCGTATAACATCCTTCGGGCAGACCCTGGATCAGGAACATGAAGTGTGTCCCTTAAATCATGCACCAGTGCCTAAAATACATGTATGAAGGATAGGTTCACGTCATCTCGACGGACCTAGAACCCTTCAAATACTACAACCTGGTGCAACAGTTTCCTGAATCGACCCTACCATCACCTCATCTAGACTTTCAGTTGAATAAGTCCCATTTGGGTCTGATTCTAGCATCACCCCCTCTCATAGAGTTATCTTCATCGTAGTCCATCCCATCTTCATCATCAGCTCCTTCATAGGCACCACCATCATCCATGGCCCCATTGTCGAAGGACATAGGGAAGAGACTCATTGAAGAGATCCCCCCAATAGTTTCCACCATCTCCTCTGAAGAGATGCCTAGCATGATGGAGGAATGGTCGATCGATGAGCCCATCATGGAATGGGCCCAAGAGGCACTCCCATTTCCCCCATCACCATGGTCATCGATCATAGTTGAGATGGCTAACATAGGTCTGGGGAGTACATAGTCTAGAATGTCATGGCTACACCTACAGTTGAGTCAGTACAGGACATGGGCAGACCTCTCCTTCTGAGGGGCACCATTATTCCTTTAGGTCTCCCTCCTAATCAAAAATTTCATATATGGGGGCCTTGATTATGGCATAGAGCCCTACCAATAGGAGGAGGAGGATGAGGAGCCTTTCGAGGAATAGATCGATTATTTTTCTAACCCAGACTTCATGCTAAAGTATTTTGACCTATGCAATTGGCATGGTTACGGGTTAGGCCGATATGAGCAAGGCATGCATGCCCCCTTTCAACCACAATATCAGATGTCATACGACAAGTCAGGATTAGGGCATAACAACCCCTTGCCCCTAGATGTCCTCTTGGATGGCATGGATCACCTATGCATAGGATAGAGAGATGAGTTGGCTTGAGACCCGTACACCAACCCGCATACCATCTACTCATTGGGGGACTATTTCTCGATATCGAATGGGAGCCCTATGATCTTTAGCGATATCCTCCCACATTTTGAGAGAGGTGAGAGCTCGCAAGCGTGTCCTCATATTTGTGATGATGGCCCCTCTTATGAATGGACCTCAGGAGATGAGTTCGATTACGAGGTAGCACCATATGACCCCTTTGAGTCAGACAATGATCATTCATAGGTCATCCCCATTGATGATGAGCAGGAGGACTTCATGTACATGTTCCCCATAGATGACCCTATCTGGTAGCAGCTCCTACCTCCTGAAGAGCCGATCCGCCCTCAAGAAGTTAGACCACCTAGTGAGGGCACCATCCATTTGCTCGAACTACTCGATCCTCACGTGCCAATGGCACCACAAGATGAGAGTGAAGAAGTCCTCATCCATGATGATGATTATGAGGAGTGAGCATATATGGGACCTCATCAGCTAGATCACCCAATTCCTATGGGTAGAGGTGAAGGATTCATATACGATAGTGATGATGAAGATGAGATGGAGAGGGCCTATCTTGGTCCTCCTTATTTGCATCATCGTCATGAGCCCATCGACATAGATGAGGTGTATCATCAGCTGCACGTTGGCCCACACTTAAGGGCAAGACCAGTCAATCAAGACTAGATTTATCATGCGGTCTTTCCTGACCCACCGACATATATGGAGCTCCTTGAGCCCAATGATCCCATCCTACAGTCTATTCATAGATAGGATCCAGTGATCCCTATTCCCCCACCACCACACTTGGGGGTAGGAAGTGATATTAATGAGAAGTATTTCACCCATGGTCTTGGAGAACAAATCCATTCCATCAACATGATCTCCATTGATTTGACCACACCACTCCACAATCTAGTCGATCCTTCCAAGCCATTGCATCTCGACCTAGATGCTATCGACTAGGATCATGTTGATTCACCCCCATCACCTTCTGAGTACTGGCCATGTGGTGAGATGTTTCATTTCACCCCAAGGCCTACTCAGGATGTCTTTCATGCTGAAGAGGAACCTGACATTCCTATTGATGATCTTAACTCAGCAGATGACATCCACCTGATCCCGACTCCACATCAGTTGGAGGATGGATCACATATGTCAGTCGAGCCAATGATTGATCGAGACATAGGCTCAGATCCAGATAATCCATAGTTTATCAAGCTAGGGGAAGGCTTATCCCCTGAAGAGCAAGCCATGTACATTCAGATTCTCATGGAGAGAAAGCAGGCTTTTGCATGGTCCTATAAGGATATGCCGGGACTAGACCCAAATCTGGTCATGCATAATTTGACACTCAATCCAGCAGTCAAGCCGGTAAAGCAAAAGTTGTGAAAGATGCATCCAATAGTAGCCTTGATGGTGAAATATGAGATACAAAAGCTCTTGGATGCCCAATTCGTTATCCCCATAGACTATCCACCATGGTTGTCCAACATGGTTCCCATCAAGAAGCCTGATGGGAGGATTCACATATGCACAGACTTCAGAGATCTAAACAAGGTGAGTCCTAAGGATGATTTCCCTTTGCCTAGCATCGATGCACTGGTAGATGCCACAACAGGCCATGAAATGCTTTCCCTCATGGATGGTTTCTCTGGGTACAATCAGATTCGTATCAACCTAGAAGACTAGATCAAAATGACATTTACAATGCCTTGGGGAACATTTTGTTATAGGGTCATGCCCTTTGGCCTCAAGAATGTTGGCGCCACCTATCAGCGGGCCATGACATACATCTTCCATGATTACATGCACAAGATTCTAGAAGATTACATGGATGACTTATTGGCTAAGTCTCTATTACGTCATGAGCATCCCGATGTCTTATGCAAAGTCCTCGATCGCCTCATTGAGCACAATGTCAGGCTGAACCCCAAGAAGTGCATCTTCGACGTCACATCTAGAAAACTCTTGGGTTTTATAGTCTCCAAGTGAGGCATCGAGGTGGACCCTAACAAAGTCAAGGCTATCCTAGAAATGCCTCCCCGACTACCATCAAGCAAGTGAGAAGCCTGCAAGGCAAAATCATATCTATCAAGCGCTTCATAGCGTAGTTGTCGGATAAATGTCGGCCAATGAATAGACTATTGCATAAGGGAGTTGCATTCCACTGGGATGATGAGTGCCAAGAAGCCTTTGATGAAATAAAGCAATACCTAGTTTCACCACTAGTCTTGGCACCTCCTCGACTAGGAATACCATTCTACTTATACATCTCAGCCACTGAGATCGCACTGGGGGCCATGCTAGCCTAGAAGAATGAGTTTTTCAAAGAGCAGGCTACTTACTATCTTAGCCGCACCCTGGTCAGTTATGAAGTTTGATATGCATATGTCGAGAAGTTATGCTTAGCAGTGGTTTTCACCACTAGGAAGCTATGCCATTATATGCTAGGGCATACCACACATGTTGTGTCGAAAGAGAATCCATTGCGATACATGATGAGTCACACTTATCATAGTAGTCGCACGATAAAATGGATCATGTTGTTGATGGAGTTTGACCTAGAATTCATCAAAAAAATCCATCAAAGGTCAGGTCATCATCGATCAGCTTGTGGAGGCTCCTCTTGAGGATGATCAACCTCTTAGCATGGAGTTTCCCGATGATGGGGTCTTCCATATCTCAGAATCACCAGATTTTGATGAGCCTGAGATCCAGGCTGATATGACCCTGTTCTTCGATGGCTCCAAGTGTGAGCGAGGGGGTGGCATGGGAGTCATGTTCTTTACGCCATAAGGGGCTCCATTGCCTTTATCATTTAAACTTGATTTCTCATGCACTAACAACAATGTAGAATATGAAGCCTTGCTCATAGGTCTTCAAGCAGTCATCGCCATGAAAATAAAAAAGCTTAACATTTTTGGTGACTCCCTGCTAATTGTTAACTAGGTCAAAGGGATTTTTTAGTGCAAATGTCTAGTGCTACAAGCTTATAAAGCCCTTGTGGATGAATTCTTGGCAAATTTTGAATGGTATGATATCGAGGCAATCCCTCGATCATCGAATCATTTTGCGGATACTATGGCCTCCTTGGGGTCACTCATCCCATAGAACCCTTTAGATGACATCACCACCATTCATGTTAAAATGCTATCACAACCTACGATGAAGCGTGAGAGCTCTGAAGCCATGCCAGGCATCCACATGATTCAAATTGAACCATCTCATGATAGGTTCTCACAAATTCATGATCACTTGAATCATGCCGATTGGGGGTCCTTATTCCCCCAAACCCCTTTTGATAGTAGCACCATGCTATTCTTACAAGTTCTCCCACAATCAACATTCTCTAGGGATGAAATTTTAAAGGGCTAGGCCATTCACGCCATCGAAGCTTCTACGTAGCAGGACTGGTATACTCCCATTCGAGACTACCTCAAGCTTGGTAGCCTCCCACCTAGATTGTCGCATGCCACCAAAAGGACACTCAAGTAGAAAGTGGCAAAGCATGTCTTGTTAGGAGACATTTTGTATCATCAGAGCTATGAAGGAATTCTCCTTCATTGCTTAGAACAACAGGAAGCTACTTGGGCCATTGCCCAAGCACACGATGGTACATGTGGTGGCCACTTTAGCGGCATGGCCATCGCAAAGTGCATTCTTCGCATGGGCTATTATTGGCCATCCTTAGAGTGAGATTGTTGCGCATATGTTAGGAAGTGCATGAAGTGTCAACACCATGCTAATTTGACACACGTACCTTCCTAGGCCTTGCAACCGATTCAATCGGTTTGGCCATTTTCATAGTGGGGACTCGATTTAATCGGGAAGATCTCCCCTGCATCCTCGGGCCATCACACGTTCATCATCATGACGATCGAGTACTTCACCAAGTGGGTGGAAGCAGTTCCCCTTACCTCGATGATAGGACCCCACATAGTGGAGTTCATAACAAATCATATCATTTGTCATTTTGGTATTCCATCCAAAATCATTTCGGATAATGGAACATCATTCAAAAACAAGGTTGTGCATGCTTTAATGAATAAGTACAAAATCAAACATAGTTTTTTGACACCATATTATCCCCAAGAAAATGGGCAAGTAGAGGCCTCAAACAAGACATTAATTGCCATCCTTAAAAATATAGTCAATGGTAATCATAAGGATTGGCACACACAAATCCCTCTTGCCCTATGGGCTTACCACACTAGTATTCGGATGCCCACTGGGGCAACCCCATTCTCACTAGTGTATGGTGTAGAGGCAGTCATGCCTCTAGAGCTAGAAATCCCCTCACTATGCATATCCATGCAAGAATTCATTGATGATGATACTACGCGACAGGCTCGACTAGACCAACTTACGTTGCTTGATGAGCGACGCGTTCATGCCCTAGAGCATTTACGCGTTTATCAAGAGTGACTAAAGAGAGCCTACAATATGAAAGTCCATCTCAGGGACTTTTAGGTTGGTGACCTCATCCTGAAAGAGAACCAACAAAATTCTAATTTGCCATCCCACCTAAGGGATAAGTTTGTGGTAAACTGGTTAGGTCCTTTTGTCATCACCAGTCAGATAGGACCTAGAACATATCGACTGGCCTCTCTCGAAGGAGTCAAAGATCTTGAGCCCTTGAACATCATCCATTTGAGGTTTTTCCATGCTTAGAGCACCATAGTGCCCCAAAATGCTCCAAGGGTGCCTTAACCCACTTGGTCAACCTAAAAATGCTCCTAGGTGGTCTAGAACCATCTAGGTCACCCCAAAATGCTCCAAGGGTGCCTTAACCCGCTTGGTCAACCTAAAATGCTCCTAGGTGGTCTAGAACCATCTAGGTCACCCCAAAATGCTCCAAGGGTGCCTTAACCTGCTTGGTCAACCTAAAATGCTCCTCCAAGGGGTCTAAATCCTGCTTGGTCAACCTAAAATGCTCCTAGGAATCATGGCCTAACCATCTAGGTCAACCAAAAAGCCCCAAAGGCATCCATAAGCCCTTTGGTCCCCCAAATGCCCCAATGGCCCCCAATAAGCCCATTGGTCACATGTACATACATATATATCAATCAAAAATTAAAAAAATCATCAAAATATCAAAATACAAAAATATTGCATCATTGCATTTAACATATATTACTAACAAATAAAAACATCATCAAAATATCAAAAATACAAAAATATTGCATCTCATCACATTGCATCCCATTGCATTCTATCATCGCTTGCATTTAGGCATACTCATCATTTGCACTTTACATTTTTAGAGTTGCTCATACATGTCTAGCACCATGATGGTACATCACTTATCGCTCAAAATCAATGTTGTGAAAGTAATCATAGTTCAATGTTCCACTTATCATTTTCACCCACATTCTCACATTCCATATTTGTGTCCACTCCTTCACCTAATCATTTGTTTTAGAATGTCATTAGAGGTTTTGGTCACTCAACCATTTCTAGCTTCTCTTCGGGTTTGGTAGAAAGCTAGCTTGATTTTTAGGAGGTAGAGTCTTGCTTAGATTATGCCTTGTGTACATCATATCCCAAACACATTTACACATTAACAATCCAAGTTTTGCACAAAGATAGATGAAATCCATGAAGTGGTCTAGGTTACCTTACGTGAAAAGGTCATCCTGCTCATCCCCCTGTGCGAATGGTTCAAGAATGCTGAGAGTTGGCAAAAGGACAAGTTCTCCCCTACCCAATTCCCCCCACAACAATAAGTGGTTTTCCCCCTTTTTGTCATCAAAATCCCACATTGTCACATGTTTGCAATAGTCTAAATTTGCAAACCCCCACAAAGCAAAAATTCAAAGTAAAAAAATACAAAAATCAAAAAGTGCACACATCAAAAAGCACAAGAAACAGTGATCCCCATCACTCAAAATTCAAATCCCTTGCTCAAGAGAAAAAGAAAAACTCAAAATAAATAGTGATTATTGTCACTAAAAAGAGAAAAATAAACAGTGATTCTTATCACTCTATATGAGAGCAAGTATCCCAATAAAATTGAAGAAAGTAGGGAGTCAAACTTGAATCCCTGGAACTCTCAACATTTGGAAAACCATAAGGTGATCCTCAGTATAGGTTTGGTTGATAGCCTACTTGGCACTGGCGGTATCCTTACGCATGATGATATGTCTACCACATTAGCTTTTGGGCATGTGTGTAGACCAATGTTTGCATGTGGATGAGCTAGCTTTGGTAACCTAGATTGCCTATTGGTCTAGTCATACTTAGTACAAAACCTAGGATGGTGGCATTCATTTGGTGATCCTCAATACAGGTTTGGTTGAGAGCCTACTTGGCACTGGCGGTATCCTTATGCATCTCATAGGAATGAACTCACTTGCACACACAGGGATATGAAGTACCTTGGTCATCCTAGCAGATTCATACCTTGTCAAAAAGTCTTGCATAGTCAGTATACAACCTTTGATCAAATCAGCTAGAGTGTTTGAGTCTCATAAAAACCTCACCTACATTCTTTAAACATGTCATTTCATTCACTCCATTTCACCACATCGCAATAATGGTCTCACATTTCCATTACAAAAAAAAAACAAAATAGAATTTGATATGCACAATCGCTCCTCCTCCTCACCACTCGAATCACCAATAGAAAACTTGCAATAATAGCCCCACATCGCAATTTTAGGGGATTTATAAGCTAATATGGGTTGTACTCATCCCAGGGTGAGACAAGTGCATCAAGTTGTGATCATTCCACCCTGGGACAAATACAAAATTTGCATTCATCCCAACCCGGGATGAATACAACTTAGAATTTTCAAAACAACCCAAAATAGCTCCAAACGGACTCTAAAAACAATATAAAACTGCCTAAACTTCGTTGATTTCACACCCAAGAATAATGGCATAATAAACCACCACTGGGGTCATCAAGAGACTCTAATTTACTTCCTAAGAAGGCTAGCATAGCTAGACCGCTCCATGGGAACAAGGTTTTTCTCTCTCTTACTCCAAAAGGTGCCAAAAATGGTTTAAAACCCACCAAAAACAAGTCAAATTTGATGGAATTCATTCAAACTCATGATAGAATTCAAAAATGCCATGGAGTTTCAAGAGTTACTCCTTTAGTCCTTAATAAATCCTTGATGGTTGGACAGCTCCACAAGAATAAAATTTTTGATCTTCTCTCCTCCATGCAACACCTATCGGATCGGTAATATCCTTCCAAAATTGCCATAATATTCATGAATACACACAAGAATAAATTTTTTGATCCTCTCTCCTCCATGAAACACCTATCGGATCGGTAATATCCTTCCAAAATTGCCATAATATTTATAATCATAATTAACAAGTAATGTAAATTGCGTTCGTTCAATGAATCTTTGACAAAGATAATCACGCTCTTGCTTGGGGCAGTAAACAAGCAAAAATATCAATTAAGAAACACAATAGAGCAGACGGTCCTACCTGTTTACCAAAATACTTGGTATTCTCTAAACGCCTAGGGTTATAAGTCCTCTGAGCATACCCGCAAGCTGAAGAGAAACCAAGATCAATTTCCTTAGCTCATCAAAAGCAAGGATTCAAGAATGCATGTTATTTCCACAATTGGGGCATTCAAATTTGGTTAGGGTACTAAGTAACCTTAATCATTATGCACTTTGGTCATCTATTTTTTCTCAACACTGTGCTTCACACAATGCTTCTCAAAAAGGGGTATCTGTAGACACCAAAACAACACCAATTCGATTATGCTACCCAGGCATTGACAAAGTTGACTCACAAAGACCTTAGGGAAGCCCTCAAAGGTTAAGCAGTGGTTCTAACCACTCCCAAAGTATTTTTGGAAGGTTACCAGGTTAATTGAGGACTTTTTGAGGCCCAATTCCTATTTTTCCCACCATGGGATGAATAGTAGTGTCTATTCGTCCCACCCTGGAGCGAATAGCAGCATTCATCCCAGGGTGGAGCGAATAGCAGGTTTGACTAGAAAAAATTCAAATCTGAACAAGTGGCTGCCATAAAATGCCACTTGCCCTACTTCTCGAGGCATGCATTTCAGAAACCAGGGTATGCCTATGACAACCCTCATCAATGAGGCCATTTCGAGGAGATTTTCTTCCCCCTCCTGTGCATGTCCCCTTGATGAACAAGTGGCCCCTTGGGTCTTACATGCCCTTTGTACATTTGACCTCCTAGGTCTATAAATTGGATGTAATTATCATTTAAAAGAGAATGTTATTTCTAGGATTTGCGATGAAGTTCTATCGAGTTATTACCTCACCCTTATTGCCCCTTTTTCATCCATAATTTTTGTTAGTCTTACAATGGCACTGAGAGGGGGGTGAATCAGTGTGGTACTTTAATCATGAATTTACAGCTCTTTAAAACAACAGCAATTAAAAACTTATAAATAGATACAACAAGTACAGCAAGAGAACATCACACAACACAAGATTTTAATGAGGTTCACCAATTTGGCTACTCCTCAAGAATGACTGCTTGGACTACCATCCAAATCCAGCCTTTGCAAAGCACCAACTTTACAAATAGTTTACCAGCTTCCACTGGAAGGAGCACCAACCCCTGATTTATCTGTACCAATAG
This sequence comes from Wollemia nobilis, assembly GCA_028583015.1. NCBI lineage: Eukaryota > Viridiplantae > Streptophyta > Pinopsida > Araucariales > Araucariaceae > Wollemia > Wollemia nobilis. Next base: position 4,111,109 of record JAQPPZ010017079.1, on the reverse strand, counting down.
AAAGGAGCAACAACCCCTGATTTACCAGCACCTACTGGAAGGAGCACCAACCCCTGATTTACCAGCACCAACTAGAAGGAGCACCAACCCCTTGATGCCAGACTACAACCTGGACTTCAATTTTGAATCTATAAGTTTGATGATAAAATACCTTTGCTTTTACAAGACCCTAACTGGTCTACTTCACCTTTGCATTCTCTGTGCACTCTGCTCTCTCTGCGCAATCACTTCACACAATCTACTGCTTCACTGTCAAGCTTCACGATCGTCTTCTCCCTTTTGCACACTCTACTTCCTTTGCGAATTTCACACTTAGCACGATTCGACTTCTTTGCTCACTTTGTGCACTTCGCCATCATCTCGCCGCTTCTGCGCTTTCTACGCTCTTACGACCACATTTCCCACTTCGACACTTATTCGATGATATCTTCAACAACACTTAATTCTCCAAATAACCCTACCTTTTATAACAATATTTTCAAGATCAAAAACCTAATCTTAGTCAGCTGTAACCCTAATCTTAGTCGGTTGTAAACCCTAATCTTCATCAATTGTAAACCCTAATCTTCATCGGCTAACATCGGTCTTCGTCGGCTTCAACTACCTCTGTAACTCTTCTGTTGTTGTTGTCATGAAAACACAACATGTCACGATATCGTGACACTTTCACCTCCGTACGCTTTCTCTTAGCTTTGGCCCATGAGAATACAACATGTAGCGATATCGCTACACTTTTTCTCTTTGCTCTGTTTCTTAGCTTTGGCCCTGAAAACATAACATGTCACGATATCGTGACACTTTCACCATCGTACTTCTTTTCTTGGCTTGTACCCACGAAAACGTAGCATGTCATGAAATCATGACACTTTCGCCTCCTTGTCTCTTTCTTGTGCCTTTCACTTCACTGTCCTCCTTGCCTTTTCTTTTTGCACTTTTCTTGCCTTCTCTCTCCTCATTGAGTCACGAAAATGCGACATGTCACGATATCGACACACTTTTCTCCTTGCCTTTCTCTTTAAAAGAATGTCACGATATCGTGACACTTTTCTCCTTGCACTTTCTCTTTGCCTTCAGGTCGTGAAAACTCGACATGTCATGATATCATGACACTTTTTCTCCTTAGCTCTTTCTCTTGCCTTCGGGTCACGAAAACATGTCAGATATCGTGACACTTTTTCTCTCCTCTCTCTCCATATATGTCACGAAATCGTGACACTTTTTCTCTCGGACTCTCTCTCGTGCAACATGTCGCGAAATCATGACACTTTTCTTTCGACTCTCTCTCTTCATTATGTCACGAAATCATGACACTTTTCTTTGCTCTCTCTCCTACAACATGTCATGAAATCGTGACACTTTTTCTTCCGTACAACCTTCCTTGCAATATGTCACAAAATCGTGACACTTTTTCGTCCGTACAACCTTCCTTGCAATATGTCATGAAATCGTGACACTTTTTCTTCGTACAACCTTCTTTGCAATATGTCACGAAATCGTGACACTTTTTCTCTTCACCTTCTTTCTATATGTCAAATGTGCACTTTTCAAACTTGTTCTCTTTCTTCGAACTTGTCACGAAATCATGACACTTCTTCTCTTTCTTTTTCTTCCAACATGTCATGAAATCGTGACGTTTTTCCACTTGCCTTTTTCTCTCCAACATGTCACGAAATCATGACAGTTTTCCTTCCTTGCCATTTTTCTTTCAACATGTCACGAAATCGTGATAGTTTTTCCACTTGCCTTTCTCTCTCCAACATGTCGTGAAATCATGACAGTTTTTCCTTCTTTTTCTCTCCAACATGTCATGAAATCATGATAGTTTTTCCCTTCTTCTCTCTCTTCCAACATGTCGAAATCGTGATAGTTTTCTTCTTCTCTCTCTTCCAACATGTCATGAAATCATGATAGTTTTCTTTTTTCTCTCTCTTCTAACATGTCATGAAATCATGACAGTTTTTCTTGTCTGCTATATACGTCGCGATATCACGACACTTTTCTTACTTGTCTTTTTCTTTGATCTTTTGCAAATGGGCCACTATGGTCTTCTTGGAAACTCACTGTCCATACTCTGAATAACCTTTGAACTCCTATCCTCTGCATCTGAATGGCTTTTGAACTGCCTGTCCACTGCATCATTAGATCTAACTGACTGTGTTGACAACAATGACAATACTCCTACTGCACCTTGCTCAACAATCTCCCCCTTTGGAATTGTTGGCAACACATGTGCAATTTCCTGTAACTCTTCTCCCCCTTTGACAATAATACCAAAGGGCTACTACAGACTCCCCCTGAGTCCATGCACAACATTTTCAAGAAAAATTGATTACACTTAGCAAAAATCATGATCATGAGCAAAAAGATAATCAAATATTTAAATGCTCCCCTTGAAAATGTGATCCCTATGGCTAGTCAATTCTTGGGAAGTTTAACCACTCGACCAATCTGTCTCCAAGATAGAATGCACCTCCACTGGTACTCTTTCTGTCATCGACACATCCAACCCAATCTGCATCTAAATATGATATAAGGGTGAAGTCTTTACCTTTCGGATATCATAACCCATACTCCATAGTACCCTTGTGATATTATAGAAGACTCTTTCTCTCTATTGCACTGATTGGTGGACCTCTTCTTCACTTGAAGAATCCTCACTCAGGTCTATCTTCAACTATGTTGGCTGCTAGATTTCTATCCATTGAGACTCTGTCCTCTGTACTCAGTCACCTCCAAAGCTCATTCAATAGGCTCACTAAGAACCTGCTCAATAGGCTCACACAGAACTTGCTTAACAAGCTCACATAGAACTTGTCTAAATTTGCTTTAACAAGCTCATTCAAGAACTTGCCCAAATCTGCTCTACCAAGCTCTCTAAAAACTTGTCCGAATCTTCTCTAGCAATCTGTCCCAGCATTGTCCTCAAATATTTCCCAAAGGCCTTCTTCAAAGGCTCAATCAATCATGCTCAAGTGGTACTCAAAATGAACTCAACAATGAATGACAGTCTCAAATCAAATCCACTTCATAGAAGCATAAAAAGAATTGTTAGAGACTTAATATCTTCTATTCTCAAATCTCAATCTCAACTCAAATCAAGGAAAGTTTATTGTATGGAACTTGAACAACTACATGCATCCAATCACTTGACTAGGCTCAAACAACTCTACTCAACCAATCACCTCAATGAACAACTCTTTATCACAAACCCTAGTCGAAGCATGTATCAACCAACTCAAAATGTTTTTCTCTAACTCAAGTTCAAGTTCTTTGCACAACCAATGGGCTTCAACAACAATGCTTATAAAATATTCTTCACATAACAATGATACTCATGTTCTTATCAAACCCTCACTCAGGTTTTTCATACAACTAATGGCTTCAACAACAATGCTTATAAAATAAAGTTTAATAACAACTCTCAAACCAGAAAACCTTGAAGCATTAAACCAATTACTTTCAAAAAAGAAACCACAATCAATCCTGTTTACTCCTGTCACATGAGTCTCCTTGGGATTAGCCTGAAATCGTGCTACCATGCATACTATGCTCGGGGTGCCTGTTTCAAGCCATATATCTTCAACTTACAGACCAAGTGGGGATCATCACCAAGCTGGGAACCATCTGGCTGCTCAATATAAACCTCTTCTTCAAGCTTCCCATTCAAAAACGCTAATTTCACATCTGTCAACAAAATTGACAAGTGACTCACACTTGTACCAACTTTTGTCCAACACTGTACCAACACTGCAGTTTTACTGTCAACTCTGTGCAAGCATCAAACACAGTACCACAACACCAACCAAATCCCTTTTTACATTTTTAGCTTGGTCTATGTTTTCTGCAGTCACCACTGGTCACACCTTACTGTCAACTGTTCGAATCAGAAAACAATATTTTGTTAACCACTTCACGGCCAACTATAGTGCACCTTACTCAAACTCATACTTCTGGACCTCGGATAGGTATGATTCACAAAGCAAAGTTGCTCATCTTGATGAGCTAAACATGAATCAATGATCAAACTTCAATATTTTTCACTACAACGTCAAAATAGATCTAACAATCTTCATATCAATGTGTAGTTCAAATACCCACTGCTTTTATCGAAATACATATATACGGCTAGAGCAACAATCTTTTACTAACCAACTTATCTGAACTGTTATAATCCTTAACTTTGGATAGTGGTAGTAAGAATCATCACCAGAACAACAATGACATATAGCAATACTACCAATAATGACAACTCTCAATTTAATCACCACCCTTCATGGCACTTTCACAAATTACATGAACAGAAAAACACACTTTGACAACTATACAACAACTTCCCTGACTACTTGCCTTTCATCCTCAGGTACTCAAATAAATACATAGGAGCATTAAAATGAAACTTTCAAGATTGCTCCCCCTGAGGATGTGCTACCTGGAGTTGCTTAGTGCAATATCGGAGTAGTCTCCTTCAGTCCAAGGAGACATGAATTCCTTTCTTCTATCTTTCTCCAAACTTTCTTGAACTCGGGCTTGGATTTTTCAGCTGCATCCCTGTTTTGCACCTTTTTGTGAACTCGAACATTTCTCTTGTGTGGTTGTCTCTTGTGCATCCTTGATGAATGATTATTTTCCTTTCTTTTATGTACATGATTTATTCCCTGTCTGTGTTGCGTTCTTTGCGTCTGGTGAAATCTACTATTTTGCCTTAGATAAGATACAAAAGTGCTTGGACAAAACCTTGCTATGTGCCCATGACCATTACATTGAAAACATTGTACATAGTGTTCACTCGAAAATGCAGATGTATTTCTACCATCATAACTCTTTGATTTATTATTCAATCCACAATAAGTTGCCTTGTGACCATATCGGTTGCATCTGAAACAATAGCCATTAAAAGTATTATTATGAATAGAGTGAGAGTGATAGAACCTCTTTTGTTGTGGTTGCTTTGCTGTAGATCTCCTTTGATATTTTCTTCCTTTTGAAGATTCAGCTTCAAACTTTTCTTGCTTCGATCCTTCAACGGTGAACTTCTTCTTCTCTGCAGAGTTGGAAGATGAAGGTTGTTCGACTTCATATCCAAGACCATGCTTATCCGTGGAGCTTCTTTGTTGGCTTATCATTTTATCTAGCAACTCTGTGCTCTTCTCGAATTTGAGATTTGTATTGGCCTCTTCTAGTTGTTTCTTCAATAAAACAATCTCTTCCTCTTGTTTGCAGACAACCAATCTCTTTCTCATTGATCTGTGACCTGAGAGTTTCTTCAATCCTTTTGAATTCTTCCACCTGTACTTTCAAACTGGTTATTATTTCATTTGCATCCTCAAGCTTTCTTGAGATTTCCTTATTCCTTTTTCTTTCTATCTTTAATTCATCCAGAGCTGCAATTAGTTCCTCTTTCAAATTTATTTCTGCATCAATTTCTTCTTCATCACATTTCTGTTCTTTTTTTGTTTCTCTTTTAGAATCATCCTCTAGGACTTCATTAACTTTCAACATATATACCTCTATGTTTTCATCATTATTCAACTTTAAAGCTTCGACCTGAGCTTGATGTGTTTGTAACTTGACCTCCTTGATCTCATCGTCTCCTTCATAAATACTCCTCAGTTTGTCCCATATTTCTTTTGCTGTTTTACAACTCTTGATTTTTACCAGCTCATTGTCTACTAATCCGCACTTGATAGCATTCCTTGCTTTTGAGTCATTTTCAAACAGATTCTTACCGACAGCATCGGTTGGAGGAGTGATGGGTATTGTGCATTCATTGATTACTGAATCCCAGACGTAGTATCCCAAAGCACAAAGATATGCCTGCATCCTGATTCTCCAGGTCATGTAATTTGTTCCATCAAACAAAGGTGCTTTGTTTGATAAAAAACCTTCAACCTCTTCTGGTTCAATTTTCTCTTCTACAAGAACTGAAACTGACTGAGATGCCCTTTTGGAGGAAGATCTATTCTTCTTACCCATTGCGTACTAATCCAAGATCAACCCTAGCTGATTTAGCCTTTGAAGGGAACTTGGCTCTGATACCAATTGTTAGTCTTACAATGGCACTTAGAGGGGGGTGAATCAGTGTGGTACTTTAATCATGAATTTACAGCTCTTTAAAACAACAACAATTAAAAACTTATAAATAGATACAACAAGTACAACAAGAGAACATCACACAACACAAGATTTTAACGAGGTTCACCAATTTGGCTACTCCTCAAGAATGACTGCTTGGACTACCATCCAAATCCAGCCTTTGCAAAGCACCAACTTTACAAACAGTTTACCAGCTTCCACTGGAAGGAGCACCAACCCTTGATTTATCTGCACCAATAGAAAGGAGCAACAACCCCTGATTTACTAGCACCTACTGGAAGGAGCACCAACCCTTGATTTACCAGCACCAACTGGAAGGAGCACCAACCCCTTGATGCCAAACTGCAACCTAGACTTCAATTTTGAATCTATAAGTTTGATGATAAAATACCTTTGCTTTTACAAGACCCTAACTGGTCTGCTTCACCTTTGCATTCTCTACGCACTCTTCTCTCTCTACGCAATCACTTCGCACAATCTACTGCTTCACTTTCGAGCTTCACGATCGTCTTCTCCCTTTTGCGCACTCTGCTTCCTTTGCGAATTTCACACTTAGCACGATTCGACTTCTTTGCTCACTTTGTGCACTTCGCCATCATCTCATCGCTTCTGTGCTTTCTGCGCTCTTACGGCCACATTTCCCACTTCGACACTTATTCGATGATATCTTCAACAACACTCTCAATTCTCCAAATAGCCTTCCTTTTATAACAATATTTTCAAGATCAAAAACCTAATCTTAGTCGGCTATAACCCTAATCTTAGTCGATTGCAAACCCTAATCTTCGTCGATTGCAAACCCTAATCTTCATCGGCTAACATCGGTCTTCATTGGCTTCAACTACCTCTGTAACTCTTCTATTGTTGTTGCCATGAAAACACATGTCGTGATATCGTGACACTTTCACCTCCGTACGCTTTCTCTTAGCTTTGGCCCACGAGAATACAACATGTAGCGATATCGCTACACTTTTTCTCTTTGCTTTGTTTCTTAGCTTTGGCCCCGCGAAAACATAACATGTCGCGATATCGTGACACTTTCACCGTCGTACTTCTTTTCTTGGCTTGTACCCGTGAAAATGTAGCATGTCGCGAAATCGTGACACTTTCGCCTCCTTGCCTCTTTTCTTGGCTTGTACTAGCGAAAACATAGCATGTCATGAAATCGTGACACTTTCGCCTCCTTGCCTTCTCTCTCCTCATTGAGTCACGAAAATGCGACATGTCATGATATCGTGACACTTTTTCTCCTTGCGCTTTCTCTTTGCCTTCGGGTCATGAAAACCCGACATGTCACGATATCGTGACACTTTTTTCTCTGACACTTTTCTCCTTAGCTCTTTCTCTTGCCTTGGTCGAAAACGACCGAATGTCACGATATCGCGACACTTTTTCTATCGACTCTCTCTCCTACATTATGTCACGAAATCACGACACCTTTTTCTCTCGGCCTCTCTCTCCTGACCAACATGTCACGAAATCATGACACTTTTTCTCTCCTCTCTCTCCTGCATTATGTCATGAAATCATGACACCTTTTTCTTTCGGACTCTCTCTCCTGCAACATGTCACAAAATCGTGACACTTTTTCATCCGTACAACCTTCCTTGCAATATGTCACGAAATCGTGACACTTTTTCGTCCGTACAACCTTCCTTGCAATATGTCACGAAATCGTGACACTTTTTCATCCGTACAACCTTCTTTGCAATATGTCACAAAATCGTGACACTTTTTCGTCCGTACAACCTTCTTTGCAATAAGTCAGACATGTCGCGAAATCGTGACACTTTTCAAACTTGTTCTCTTTCTTCGAACTTGTCATGAAATCGTGACACTTCTTCCTGCTTTCTCTTTTTCTTCCAACATGTCACGAAATCGTGACAGTTTTTCCACTTGCCTTTTTCTCTCGCCAACATGTCACGAAATCATGACACTTTTTCACTTGCCTTCTTCTCTCCCAACATGTCACAAAATCGTGACAGTTTTTCCACTTGCCTTTTTCTCTTCCAACATGTCACAAAATCGTGACAGTTTTTCCACTTGCCTTTTCTCTTCCAACATGTCGCGAAATCACGACAATTTTTCTTGCTTCTTCTCTCTCTTCCAACATGTCACGAAATCGTGATAGTTTTTCTTGCTTCTTCTCTCTCTTCCAACATGTCACGAAATCACGATAGTTTTTCCTGCTTCTTCTCTCTCTTCCAACATGTCACGAAATCATGACAGTTTTTCTTGCCTGTTGTATATGTCGCGATATCGCGACACTTTTCTTACTTGTCTTTTTCTTTGATCTTTTGCAAATGGGCCACTATGGTCTTCTTGGAAACTCACTGTCCATACTCTGAATAACCTTTGAACTCCTGTCCTCTCGCATCCGAATGGCTTTTGAACTACCTGTCCACTGCATCATTAGATCTAACTGACTGTGTTGACAACAATGAAAATACTCCTGTTGCACCTTGCTCAACAATTTCTCCTTGGCGAGAGAGGTTATCGGGTGGTACAAGAAGGTGCAATTTGAATCCAAAACTGAATCGATTATTCAAATACCCACACCAAATTTGCCTGAAATACCTCCCCTATATTTTTTCATCATTCTTCACTGTATTGGTGTGAAAATTTAGGAGATTTTGGTGGGCGTCCCACCCTCGGGCGCCCCCAATCTATGACAGTTGAATTTGTCCTGCCTCGTATGAATAGAAATTCATGCACAATTTTAGAACTATTTTCTATTTATTATTTTGTATATGTCTCTAAGATGCTTTAGTTCGAATTTCATTACTTTATGACATATATTGGTTGAGATATTGTTGTTTTACAATTTGTATGCATGAGGGTCCCACTTTTGCATGTAGGAGTATTTGGGTAGGATATCTAGAATATGATCACATGGGTCCTCCTAAAATGTCATTTTATGCTTAATCACCAAATATTTTAGGTTTTTGACATGTTTTGGTAGGAGAATCACTCATTTGACTTTTGTAGGTTCACTAAGTGCGACTAGACCTAACACAGCGATCGGGAACCAATAATTTACAAAAATAGGTTATATCATCCCAAAACCATATATTTTACATCACTCTTGAGTTTTTCTTTGTTTGGGATTCATTTGATATCTATACCTCACATGTGCCTTTTCAGGCTATGGGGATTGCATGTTTTAATATCATACACATATGCTTTTGATTCTATTTTGCTTTCCTATGTGTATATTCAGGTGCCAAAACATGATAGGAAACATCATAGAATAAGTATCACATTTACGTAAGCAACAACGACATTGAGCCCGCCCACCTTGAGTGTGGGCATGCGGAAGAACAATGGATGTGCACCACGTTCTTTGAGAGATTGATATCTCTTGGCACCTACTTATTTTAATGGATTGTATCAATCTGATTCAAGTCCTCAAAGGGGGGCATTGTAATTCAATTTGAATTTATTTAATAAGGATAAATTCTCATTTTCTTTATTACTTGTAGTACATTACCTCTTTCTTGCATGTTTTACTTTCTGCTTTCGTAGGAGTTATTACGCATTTGCATTATGTTGCTTTGGTTGAGGTGCACCATTTTTTCATTTCTACACTATTAAATATAGCTAGTATTTTTGGCTTGCATCTCTATCCCATGGTGAGCACTATTACCTATGGTTCTATCCCGTGGCTAATAATCAAAGTCTATTTGTAGAATCTACTTTTTGTGGCCCAATCAAATGCCTATTAGAAAAAATAATGTGCATTATTTGAAACAACATGTAGATTATTTAGATGCATTTTTATGAAAATTAAATGTATTTATCATTAGGAATTTATGAAAAAGCATTGAGTTCTTGGTATTTCATTTTAATTTCATGCAAAATCTAAAATGAACAAACACACACCATGCACTATCTAAATACTGGTGAGTTGGAAGCCATATCCAACCACTAGAAGGGTTCAACGATGGTGGCAGTTATTTCCATCCGTTGGCCCAACTCCCTTGAATCCTATTACTAGACCAATATCAACTCCAAGATCCATCATAGCCCATGGAAAATTTGCATGTATCTCTCTTTGGAGAGGTATATCACTGATTGTGGGTGAACTGGATGAGGAACAAGAGGACCTGTGCTCCTTGACCATGTGTGGACTTAATTACCACACATTATAGGTTGTATTACATGATCGAGACTTTCATTGCTAGGTTTTTGAGCTATGAGCATACAAGTGAAATACTTAAACTATTGAGTATTACATCAACAATTTCAAACACAATGAGAGTTGTTTAAGTTTCAACAAATCTCAAAATACATAAAACCAATTAGGGCTCACAAAAAATATTTAAAATATATAATCATTTTTTTATTTGTTTACTTTAAAATATACATACAATATAATAAAATATCATGGTTAGAACATGGAGAGGCTAATATCAACATAAATCCAAGGTCAAATCCGAAGCTCCACCCAATGCACAACACAACACGAAGAACCCTCAATCACAAGATTCTCTTGAATAATGTTCAAGAGCATTATAGAGGATAACTCTACGCCCGAGGTTCTCATAATAATACCCCACTTAAAGGAGGCAATGTAAATCCCTCACGAGAAAGATCCAAGTATGAAAGATCTCAACTTGGAGCCTTCGAGCATGGGAGCATATATCACGATCGTACACCTCATGGATATACTAGATCCACTGAAGAGTACATCATTGAGGAAGGAATAATAACCAAGTTGGTTACCATATATACTCAAGATAAGGGTAGATCAAGGCCATCACCAGTTCAAAATAGAAAAGTAGAAAATCCTCCCATTTAGGGGTAGGAAGAGAGGGCTGCTCCAAAGCATAGGCTCACATGCACTCCAAACAACAATGAATAGTAAGTTTATATTTGATATGTCTAAGGTTGGATTCAATGGTATGCCACCACATGAACCATGGCACACTAGATAGTTGGATGGTCTAGATAGAGCCTTAGGTCATCTAGGGTATAAACCCTTGGCTGTGCACTCTCATTCTATGAGTTCTCATAGTGAGAGAACATGTAGGACCATTAGAGAGCCAAGAGAATGCTCTAAGAATTCTTGTAGTATAATTGCCCTATCAACCTACGCAAGCATAGAGTATAGAAAACACTAAAATGCAAATGTTGTCTACACAAACAAGGGCAAGAGTGTGGAAAATAGGTCTATCAAAGGTCATACCAAAAAAATTGCTTAGATAGAATGAGTACACCAGAGATTGCATACAACTAATCTTATAGATTGATCATAGAAATTGGTGTTAGAAAAATGTTAGTAGATCTTCCAAGATCAATTGAAATATGTTTTCACAGAGTGAGAGTGCCTCAAAAAGAAGGATACTTAGAGGTAGAGGTTGCTTAGGCAATGTATTTTGAGCAATGCATGCACAAATAATGCATCCTTGATCAAAAGGAGATGCTGAGCAAGAGGAGAAATTGGCTCGTGCCAACTTGCCCCCTCAAAATGAGTACAAGGAGCACACTAATATACAAGCTACTTTGTAGCCCAATATATACCTTGAACACATTGAAAAACATACTCACCACATAGCATAAGATATGGTGTAGTGAACATCATGGGTGCACATAGTACAAATAATTTGTAGGAGATGAACAAGAGCAAGAATATCCTAAGATCTCCCTAGTCAATTTGGAGGATAATCCCATTCCCCCACCTCAAAAAAAGAATAGTATACCTCCAAATGCTCCTCATGGACCTCTTAGAGAAGAGAAAATTCTATCTCCAAAGGCCTATCAGGCCTTGGTAGACAAGGTTCAAGCTATAGAGAAGTAAGGAATGACTTATCAAAAGTTGATCTTGAACAAAATACACAATGAGCATTTGTATCCTTGAGTGCCCATTCCAACGTATGTTGAATTTAGAGAAATTTCAAGGATAGGAGGATGCTTAGGAACACATTATGAGATTTATGGATATCTGCTTTCAGATAGAGAGTAATAATGCTCTATTACTAAGAGCCTTCATCACAATCCATTCAGGCCCTACCTAAGAGTGGTTCAATCAAATCAAAAGGCATAGCATAACCAGCTTTGAATAGTTGGCTAATGCATTTCTTGAATGTTTCTTCTTTGATATCAAGAAGAAGGTAAACCTATATGATCTGGCTTCTTTAATGTAACATAATGATGAGTCAATTATGGATTATGGTAAAATATGGAGAAAGATAATGGTAAAGTTACCATTTTCCATTTTCACCATAGAACTAACGCAAATGTTTACCACGAGTTGTTTGAAGCACATATCATTACCTTTGTAGTTGAAAAAATATCAAATATTTGAGGAGGCCTTGATGCAATCCAAGGTAATAGAGGATATAAAGTTACAAGAGGGTAACTTTAAGCCCTAGAACAAGAAGGAATGGAACAAGAAGAACATCCAACATCAAAATCAATAGGCCAAGTTAGCCCATGTAAATAAAGTGGTGTTAAACCTCTAGAAAGGGGATAAGGGGAAATAATAATAGAACTATCAAGTACAACCTCCTCCTATGTGGTATGACCAACACAATAATACCAAGAAGGGTAAGAATAAAGAACACTGCCTACCTCACCAGTTCACACCTGTGTCAAAATTGATGATGTCGATATTCCATCAACTATGCAATGCCAAGACCTCTAACTTATCGGAGATCAAGTTAGTAGACCCTAATAAACCCAAACCAAAGGGGTATAGGGATGATTTGTATTGCACTTTCCATAGGGTTAAAGGACATGACATCAAACGATGTTGGAGTTTCAAACATGTAGTGTAGAACACGATCGAAATAGGTGAGCTAATTATCGACAATCCTTAGGCACCAGACAACCATAATATGGGTATTTTCAAGAACCCCTTACCAAATCATGAGCCATTAAGGAACAATGTTGGTCATGTGAATCAAGTGCAAGTGGAACCAACAACTCAAGGATTCACTGGCTTGGTTAATATTATCACAAGACAAGGGAGGTATGAATGACCAAATCTAGCTCTAACTCCCATTAAGGTCCACACTGCACCTCAGTAAAGGCCAACATATAATATTCCAGGTCCACCAATAAGATTAGTGATGACCATTAGGAGTAGGCTCATTCAAAGTGTACGATCCAAAAAGGCTCACACCTACGGTATCCTATTGTAATAATGAGAAAAACATATAAATGCATACAAGACTAAGAAAGTGATAACAAATTGATAAAAAATAATCCACCTTATTCCATTTATGTTTGAATCCAAATCTAAATTACAAGTACGTCCCTCTTAGGGATACCAATTTGATACAATTATTACAATGAGGATTATAATGTTTCCCTTGCAAGGGTAGGTGTGATATTCCAAGTGCCTTCTAGGATGACATGAAATGCTCTAGGGTGTCGATGACCCTATTCTTCATGATTAGAGGCATTTGTTGCCATACATTCCAAAAACCTGTTAATCTTGCATGCAATAAACAACAAGTAGCATTAGTAATAAAGGAGGCCTCTCTTGATGAGGCTTTTAAAGGGAATTTATACAAAATAATGACATGATTAGCAATAATCAAGAAAATTCAAGAAATATTCTAAAGCTATACAAAATATACAAAGATTGCCATAAAATAGGTAAACCGAAGCATATCTAACTATTTAATGGCTTAATTGCAAAATTAAAGGCATGGAAGTATGAAACAAATTCATTATACCTACACTACAATAATGAAGAAAATTTATAATTAACACCTTATCTACCGGTCAAATGACTCTAAAATGTTAATTAAACCAAAAAAATGTTTAATATTTCCTAGCTAAATAAACTGCAAAAGGGAAAATAAGGGAATCTGCCCTAATTTACTCATCGTGGGTCTCATGCACGGTTGGCATTGTTCATCATGGCTAACAATCACGATGGAGCCTTGAGTAGGTTTGCCCTCCAAAATAGGTCTTTCTCTATGATCCTCCTTATGAAATTGGCGTCCAAGGGTTACATCTATGTCCTATGATAGATATGGTGGTTAAATTGTTCATATTGTGCACCAATTGCGTGAAATTAGCATTTCTTGGCTCTCCTAGGCTCCTAGGACCTCCATTGCAATTTGATATCCACTTGGGTAGAAAAAGTGTCACGTTCAATGCATGTAGTTAGCTATGCAATTCAATAGGGCTTTAATGATCAATCTTTTATTTTTCTCTCCAATTTGGATGGGGTACTTATAGCAATGGAATAGGCCAGGGATGGCTTCCTCATTAAGCCAAGATCAAGATTGGGTGGTTGAGCTTATTGGATGGAAGGATCCAAAACCTTCCTTGCTCAAACCACTCCAATCTACAACCAATTGGTTTTTGCAACTAATTTTGGGTTGGATGAAGGCCAACTGATTTAGAGGCTTGACCATGGATGAAATCTGTGGGAAGCTTTGCTAACCACAAGTGTCAGCAGTGATTAGAACTGATTAGGAAAAAGTGCCCAATTGAGTGGTAAAACCATTGCTATACCTTGTATGTGTCCAAAGTTCTTCCATATGGTCTTCTATCATGTACCATATGAGTAGTCACCTCGACATGATGCATTTTAGGTGTCTACAGATGCCCCTTTTGAGATGCATTGTGAGATAGAACAACACGTGAGAAAAATAGACCTCCTAAAAAGATGCTGAAGGTTGCATGATGATCATTAATCTGATCAAAATTAGATGCCCCAAGTCCAAAAAAAGATGTGCATCCTTGAATCATTGCTTTCAACTGGGTAAAAGGCTTAAATTTGAAAGGTTTGCACTCATCATCAGATATTCGGATAACATCAATTCCAAGTAGACTTTCACGCCTGTCAATTTGAAAGGATGAGAGTTACAAATAAACTGTCATCTTTTCTATTTGCCCCAAGAAAAGGGGTAAGCTTATGATAGTTTTGACAATGATTCACAAGAACGAATGCAATTTTGACAAGATCAAGGGATCTTCTACTAATTTTGATTATGATTTGATATTATGACTACCCACCACTCAAGAGACGAGTCGATGAGGGTAATAACAATTGAATGAAGTGACGAGTTTGCTTGACCATAACGAATGATATTTGAACAAATTAATATTTAGCATTTGAATACTTGGCAAGGCCTAATCAGTTATGATTACACCATTTAGAGTAATTTCATATTCCTATCCCATGGAGCGGTCTAGCCATGAAATCCTTCTTAGGGAATCAAAATGATAGTAATGTCAATTAGGTTTGAAGTGAATCATATTATCAATGATCTGCTGAAAATGTCATAGAAGAATTGCAATGAATACCTCGTTCCCATGGAGTAGTCTGGATGTGTGGCCTTCTTAGGGATTGAAATGAATCATAATAATTATACGATGATGAATTTTCCACAAATTTCCTTATGGTAATTTACTCATCTTGTTGGATTACATGGATCACAAGTCACTACAACCGCCAAGTGTGTAGGGTAAATTACTAAATATAAGGTGCATTTGGATTTTGAATTATTTGATTTTTTTGTTAATTTTTGAATTTTCTTGAATTTATGGTCTGATGAGCATGTTTGATTTGACCTCTTAAATCTCTCCATGGTGGGATTTTTTAGCATTTTAATGCAGTTTTCTAACCACACTTGTCAGAAGTGGACCAATTTCTTAACCACAAAAATGACTGGCGGATGAAAAACCCTAATTTAGGTACCACGATTGCTAGGCACGGGCCACACCAAATTTGAAAATTATAAAAAGGATTTTCACTTAGTAAATTTTCATTTTTCACCTGACAACTACAGTAAACTTGAGAGCTTTGAGAGGTAAAAACTATATTTTGACATGGAACGCTATCAAAAACCCAACATAATTCCCAATTATCCACACCGATGGTCGACTAGCCTAAGGCCTCAACTAGTGGAGGAGTCGGTGCCTCCAAGGTACCTCAAAAACTAAGACCACACAATTACATAGCAAATAAAAATTAACCAAATTAAACGAGTTAATGAACCACATTAAATTTTTGGTAATGAACCTCACCCTAGATAGGATTAGCATAGGATAGATTAGAGGGTGGGTTAGGTTTACTTTTACTTTTTTTTAAGGTTTTTATGGGGAATTTATGACCTTAAAAGGTCATACTTCTTAGTCGTGGGTGGTAGACGCAGGCTCCAATTGGAAAATTGGGGACCACGAATATCAGCCGCTGTGAGATTTAAATCCCAATGGTCAAATTTTTGACCGTTACACTGACCGTTGCTTGGACCCGCGATGCAAAATTTTTTAGAAACAATTTCAATTTTTTTAATTTGTTTGATTTTTTTCTAGGCACTTAATGCCATTTATTGCATTTCTAGAATGTGTTTGTGATGTTTTTGAATTTTATGATCATGTTTTTACATGTTTTTGTGTTTTTGTGCATATTCAAATTTGTTTTCATATTTTTGTGAATTATTTTTCATTATTTTTTTTCTTCTTATTATTTTTTCTTCCACGTAAACTTTTACCAATAGAGCAAGGGAGACAGAGCTCCTTCGTGATATTTGCGATGAACTCAGTGAAAAAGAGCAATATTGGTTTATCGATGTTGGGTTTGGTTACATCCTAAAACTCCCCACCATCCAAATCGATCAGGGATACCTGACTGCTTTGGCCCATCCTTGGGATGCATGGAGTAACACATTTCACCTTCCGATGGGTGAAATGACTATCACTTTGGAGGATGTCTACCACATCTTCCATCTGCCAATTGATGGTGAGCCTATCACGTCTTCTCCTACCATGGTTTGGAGGGTTGTATTTGATACCATATTCATAGGATGGAGTGAGGAGGCATAGGGCCATAATTTCCACAGAGGCATCCATGTCGGAGAGTGGTTTAAGGATAGATTCTTCTCATAGTGAGAGGCTATGTTTATGCATCTTATAATCTAGGTAGTCTCCTAGACTCTTCAAGTGTTAGGTTACCTTGGAACATCTTGGCTTGGACCAAATAGGTTGTGGTTAGTTTGGCTCAATATTCTCTCATTCTATCATGGGGGAGCATCTTGTTAGCATAACTCTACAGTGAGCTATATCAAATTACCCACCAGAGTAGATTCGACATCATATACAACATCCTCCTCTAGGTTTGGGGCTGGCAACATATCTTGATTAAGTGGACCATTGATTTACCCATGCTGATTACTGATATTGATGATGATAGTCAATGTTATATAGCTTGTTGGCCCTGGGAGTGTGAGGTCTTTAGGAGTAGGTCTCACATAGGAGACCTAGAGCACTATATCTCTAGATTTGCACAAATCTACTCTGATGACATATGATGGTGACCATTTATGGACTGCTCTACCTGAACACATACAAAGGAGAACATGCGCCAAGCGCATAGAGATAGATGGATCTTCGTCCGAAAGGCCAACATACATGAGTATGAATTTTACTTATGCATCTTGAGGTAGTTTGGTATCCAGTAGGATGTCCCATATATGCCACTCATCTATAGATGTTTGGTCCTCTAGAGGGACCTGAATTGGCCCTAGATTACTCCATTGGGGGATGAGGACAATGACTTTTAGGAGTCATACCTGGTGGATGCAGGCACCAATCTTGACTATGATGGATGGTGGGCTGACTACCAGTGGCATAGGGAGGGACCTCTAGGCTGACTGTTTGGTGGATTTGTAGTATAGGGTACAAAGGATGCAGAGGTAGACCCTCATGGGTGTAGGACTCGCTAGAGGATAAATGGTGCATGGGGCATAGGGGCAACTACAAAGGAGGGCCCATAGGTAGACGTAGAGGAGAATACAGTAGAGGAGGGTGAGGTACTCCTAGAAAATGAGGTTGGATAGTTGAGGGCCCAATTTCTTGAAATCCAAAGCCACATTGGGAGACTACAAACCCAAATTTTGTAGAGAGATACCACTATCACCATGATAGAGACAAAAATCACTCACAACTAAAGACAATGGTGTAGCTATAATGAGGAAAGGTCAACTCTCCAAGTGCATATTACTACTACAAATATAGATATTAGGAGGTTTACTGGTGAGCATGATCTAGCATAGGCACAAATGGCTACCATCACCATGATAGAGACTTACTAAGGGCCTTGATGGGCGACCTCTCATATTAATAGACTATCATGGCACCTCCCATGACACCATATTCTTTATTTCCAGTAGGTCATGAACCCATGGCTAAGATCAAGAGGCTTCATTCCCTCATGGAGGAGGGTAACGAGTGACAAGATGTACATGTAGCTCACATCTCCCAGCTGGAGTGTTACATCAGGTTGATAGGTGGGGAGGTACCAAAGGATACCCACACCACAGGGACCCATAAGAGTGGATCCAATACCAAGATTAGGGAGATAGGGTAGTCTTCTACCAGCTCAAGCCATAGGTCTCACAGGACAGAGGGGATTGCTTCCTGTGTATTGGGCCTCTTTAGTTTGGGCCAGACATAGGATCCTTAGAAGGCCATACAACAAGCACCGGAGTAGGATCCTAAGTAGGCTCCTAGATATGGGGCTAAGGTAGGTGGAGAGGGCTCCAGTGCCAACTGATCAGGGATTGCAAGGCAGAGCTACTACACTGGCATGGCACAAATTTTGTTTTTTGTACCATTTTTTTGAGTGTAAGGCCGAGGACCTACATAGTTGTAGCCTATGGGAATTTTGATGTACCTTGATACTATGTACTCTTTGGTACACACACACACACACATATATATATGATAGTTCATCTCAGTATATGTGTACTTTATTTTTTGTATTTTATGTTTATGTTATGCTCATGGATGCAATGCACATATTTGATTTAGTGATATATGATGTGATGTATGGATGACATGCACTAGATAGATTATGGATGTATGATTTAAATGTGTAGATGAACTACTTTATGATGCTATGTATATGAATGCAATATGTTTATGAGAAATGCATGTATAATTTCCTTTCTTTAATGCATTTAATTTATGCTACTTATCACATAGTTAATACCATGTATTTATTGCATATATTTGTGATGAATGCTATGCAAATGGACATGTATGTTTTAATCACTTAAAAACATAATATATGAATGTGGATGAATTTGAAAATCTAATGGATGATACCACAAAATGTATAACAATCTTGAATTATAATTGCTATATACTTGTAAAATTTTGATGAATTGTACACCCTTATGTGATATGTAATGATGTATTGTTTTAGTTTATAAGCTTTTGTAAACTAAAAATAATATAAGTAACATAATCATTGGCCATTTAAATATCATTTCTGACATCCATACGGTATCTAATGTATGTGACAATTCATTTTAATAAACACACTCTCATAAAATAATATTGATATTTGAATATTACTTTGAAAATTTGATTGTTGCTTTTTGGGAATTTTTAAGGATTTCCATGAGACTCAAACACCCTATTTGACTTATCAAAATTTGCATACTAACTAATTAGGCTTTTGAAAAATAAAGCTTTCACTCCAATTGACCAAACTATTCATTACCCCTATGTGTGCAAGTGAATATATTAGATAAGGCATAAACATACCCCAATTCCAGGTGAGATTCATTCAACCCATTACTATATTGGGGATCCTCAAATGTCCATCCAATCCTAGGTTCTAACTTAGTCAAACTAGACCACTGATCAATCCAGGCCACCCCAAGCTAGCCCACTTTCAAATTGTGTAGAAATACCCCTTCAATGACAATAGAGATTCTTTCTGCCTATTGCTATCATTGAGGATCACCCTATGGCTTTGAAGCATTGATCATTCCAGGGATTCAAGCTCCCCCCTTATTTTATTTATTTTATTGGGATACTTGCTCTCATATATAGTGATAAAAATCACTATTTATTTTCTTTTTTAGTGACAATAATCACTATTTATTTTGAGTTTTTCTTTTTCTCTTGAGCAAGGGATTTGAATTTTGATTTGGATATGGATCTTCATTTGATATTTTATTTGAACTTTTATTTGAATACTGGGGGTTTTGACTTTTGATATGCCAATTTGGGATATTGATCTTAGGATATCGATTTAAGGTATCAACCTTTGATGTTGATCTAGGATGTTACTCTAGGATATTGCTCCTTCATTTGCAAGAAAGGGATTTATTCGGGTAGAGGAGTATGTTCGTACTTTTGCCAATGACCACTAACCTAGACCATTGCTCCTCACAAGATAAGAAAGTAATAAAACCTTTCACTCAAGTGACCTAGATCACTTCACATATTTTTCCCTTCCATGCCCTAAATAAGATTTTTTTAGTGTATTTAATTAGTGATAGAATCCTGATATATCCAGTGCTATCAAAAATAGACTTTACCTAACAAAAACAAAGAAAGCTTCCCACTAAGCTCTTGATAAGTCCACTAGGTATGGTTGAATGACCAGAAAACTCTAGCTTATTCTTCTTAGCAATAAGATGGATTGTGTTGAAAAACACATTTACTCACAAGGGTGATTACTAACGAAAATGCAAATATACATGGTTGAAACACAAACGTGGTCTCATTTGTAAGATTTCAAACACAACTTATCCTAATGAAATGTGTGATGGATGGAAATGCCTAATGCAATGCAATGAAATAGAATGCGAATGAAGTGCAAATTATGTAACTGAAATGAAATATGTAAATGAAAATGCAATGCTCTATTATTTTGACCAAGGTATTTTACAAACCGTTGGAGCCTTTACGCTTTGACCAAAGGGTTAAAGATACCTTTGGAGCCTTTTTGAACTTGACTAAAGTGCTTATAGATGCTTTTGGAGACTTTTTGAACTTGACCAAAGGTCTTACAGATGCCTTTGGGGCATTTTTTAACTTGACTAAAGAGATTATAGATGCATTTCAAAATTTCAAAAAAATCAATTAAACAAGTCAAAAATAAAAAAAAATGAAAAATTTGCCTAAAGTTGCTCAGCCGCGGCTGGGACCCGTGATCGGTGGTAATGGTAAATTTTTTTATCATTGGGATTTTAATCCTATCATGTTTGATATATATGGCTCCCAATTTACCAATTGGAAGCCATGAATTCCAACCATGGCTAGGAGAAGCACCCATTTCGAGGTCACTTCCCATCCTGAGAAGCCCTAAAAATTAAATTTCCTCCCCTCTAAACTAAGCTAGACTAATCCTAACTAGGATGAGGTTCTTTACCAAGTTTAATGTGGTTAATTTAAGCCATTACTTAATGAGGTTCATTTTAAAATGGTAATAAAGTGAGTGAGTTGTGTGTGGCTACCTTAGTCACACCGGCTCCACCATTAGTAGATGATTCTGATTGGTTAGCCATGTGTGTGAGTATTTGGTTCAACAAAATTTCATGCCAAATTTTTAATCTCACCTCTCATATCTCTCTAGTAGTAGTTGGCAATTAGAAAATAATAAATTGAAAATTATAGATTTTTATTTTATATTTTTGATTCAACCCGTAGCTAATTTTAGTAATTTCAGGCACATAATTAAGGTTTTTTTACCATAGGTCAGAGCTGCGGCTAAGGAATTTTTCAAAATTATCCATGGATGATAAGCACGATTAGCATCCAAAAATAAATACCCTTAAAATTTCACCATCAGGAGTTCCAAAATACAAAACAAAAAATATTCAATGGGCCAAAATACTTAAAATTTTCAAAACTAACAAAAAATTCAAATAATTCAAAATTTATATATGCCTTGTATCTAGTTATTTACCCTATACACTTTGTGGTTGTAGCGAATTGCGATCCATGAAATCCAGCAAGATGAGTAAAACACCATAATGCCATTTGGGTAAAATTAGTCATCATTGAATTGATATGCTTCACTTCAATCTTGAAGAAGCCATAGCGGTTAGACTGACCCATGGGAGTGAGGTATTCATCTCAATTATTTGATGATATTTTTAGCAAATCATCGAACATTGTGATTCAACATAAACCTAATTGGAATTGCTATCATCTTGATTCCCTAAGAAGGCCATTACAGTCATACTGCTCCATGGGATAGATATGAACAATTACTATTAAACGATTATAATCATGGTTGAATTAGGCCTTACCAAATAATATCAAAGTGCAAAAACCTTAAACTATTCAAATCACTAATTATGGTCAAGCGACACATCGCTTCAATCATTATCTTACCTTCTTGACTCATCACTTGAGGGGGTATTCATAATATCAATAATCATAATCAAATTCAATAGGAGATCACTCAATCTTGTCAAATTGCATTCATTTTATGAATCATTGCCAATGACTATCATAATCTTACCCTTTTCCAGGGAAAAAAGCAACTATGATAGTTAAGTTAGTAGCTCTCCAATTATCGGTACTACACTAAAGCTACTCGATCACCACTGAAGCTTGCAAAAGCTTTGCAAATTTAAGTCTTCCCTTAGTTGGAAGCAATGATTATAAAATATGCATCATTTTGTAAGACTGGGCATCTAATGTTGATAAGGTCAATTATCATCATTCAACCTATGACATGGTTTTAAGAGGTCTATTTTTTCTCAAACATTGTTCATTCTCACAATGCATCCAAAAAGGGGCATTTGTAGACACCTAAAACATGTCATGTCAAGGAAACTACTCATATGGGACATGCTAAAAAACCATATGAAGGATCTTGGATAACTCCAAGGTGAAGTAGTGGTTTTAACCATTCAATTTGGGTAGAGTTGGCCAACTCAACCTTATTCATGGATAAAACCCATGGCTAATAGAGCTAGCTGCATATTAGAGTTGCAGATATCATTGAAATTATTTTGAATCCTATGCTAAGCAAAATTTGATTACAATGGTCTAGGTAATGAAGATTCAGATAGTTTTGGGCAAGGAAGCTTCAAGAGTTTTCCTCCCAACTGATCCAACCTCCTAGATCTTGATGTTGGCTTCCCAAGAAAGCCATGATTAGGGATTATGATTTCTATATGATCTTCCTCTAAATTGGGGAGAATTATAGAATAATATTAAGTTGAAATATAGTGAATCTCTAAAATAATGAATAGAAAATTGATAACCCCTTGAGGAGAGTCAAAAAATATTGCCTAATTGTGAAGTGACAAGCATGAATCTATCAATGAAGCTTCCAAAGTACTAGAAGCACAAATTGCAATTCAAGTCAATCGAACATGAATTCCATCAAATTAAACCACCAATCCATATTGGGACATAGAGGCAACCCTTTATCATCAATTCCATGAAGGGAATAAAAGATCCAATCCATGATTACAAGAGCAAATATATTTGTGCCTCAGCCATGGCTAATAGTGCCAGTTGTGCCACAAACCCATAGTGAGGGTTTGATCTTTTGTTTCCTTTGTTTTAGCATTAGATTTACATTTTTAGTTATGCAATTAGCTTAATATAGCATATATTAACATTGTAGTAGACATTTGATTGGTTGATTTAGGAATTAGAGGTACATTTGCTTCATTTCCTTACATTTATAAATTTAGACTAGTTTCTTGTAATTTTATGCTTTTCAAGTTCTAATGGTTAATTAGGCTTCCTAATTGCTAGATTTCATGCTCTCATTTACCTTCTTTGTAGTATTTTGATGATTTATTGTATATCTCCATAGATTTACATGCTTTCTTATTTTATTTATCATAAATTTATGTAAGTGTTTTAAAATCCTCATCAAGAGAGGCATCCTTTATCATTAACCCTTTTTCATGTTGTTTCTTGAACGTAGGGTTTATAGGACCTAATAAATTTCAAGGTAGCATATGCCTCTAATCATGGAGAAGAAGGCTATCCTAGGCCTTGAGAAGTTCGTGTTCCTTCTAAAGAGTCTATGGATTACACCATCCCCTCATTTAGAGGGTCTTCAATATTGTATTAATTGTATCAAAATTGAGTATCCCTAAGAGGGATGTATATGTAATCGAGTTTTGACAAAGTTTTAATAAAAGAAACCCTTAATTTCTTGTTAAATTTATTTTTGTCCATTCTTTATTGCTTTAATACTCAATTTCAATTGATGAACTCGTTACGTGTATGATTTTTAGATCGATACAACAACTAATGAATCATCATAGCTTTAGATATGATATCCTAGGCCAAACCTATCAGTAGGTAAGTGATATCATGGTTCATTTGGGTTTCATCACCCTTTCTCATATAGACCCAAACCATAGCCATGCCAATGGTTGCATTCAAAGTATATTAGAGAAAACTTAGGGTTGGAAAAGTAATAAAAATTCATCATGAATGGCTCATCCTCATCCTCTTCAATGTCTAAGCATCATGGGTATAATCCAAACCAGCATAGATGAAGTTGGTTTGGTTAGGGGGGATCCCCAATGGAACCACTATCCTTATTGGTAGGTTTGCGAATCTTGGTCATCCCATGTCTTGCACAGACTCGATAATGAGTGTGAAAGTCACACATTCTACACAAGATATTCACCAAATCCTATGTCATCTGGGTGAACTATCACCTACAATGCATATGATATTGATGATGATGCAGGTGAGGTAGGTTGAGGTACCTCATTGACTACGTATTGGGGATCTTCCTCCTCCATGTGATCTAAATTTTTTGCTATTGCTATAGTTAGGATTTGTTTAGCTCGTTTCTCCACCAAGGATTCTTTTAGCTTCTAAGAATCCTTTGCTCTATACGTTGTTAGTGTAGACACCTAAAATGCATCATGTCGATGGTGACAAATCATATGGGAAATGCTACCATATGGAAGATCTTGGAAATACTCCAAGATAGAGCACTGGCACTCAATTTAGGCTCCTTGGCCTAATCATTATGAACCACTATTGATACCTATGGTCTATAGTATTAACCTATGTTGGCACCCATAGTTTATAGACTAAACCACAGTTGTCACCTATGGTCTAGAACTAAAGTTTAGTTGGCATTCATCCAATCCAAATCGGTTTGAATAACCATTTGTTCTAGAATAAGGTGGTTGAAGGAAAAAATATTATAGAGGCTTCCAATCCAACTGTTCTAACCACCTCTTCTTAATATTGGCTTATCCATGAAGCCATCCCTATCCCTTGGGTAATCCTATAAGTACCCCTTAAAATTAGGTTAAAATGAAGAAGTGAGTATTTGAGATCAAATCAACGAAGTCCTGTCTAATTATAGACTCACCTAAGTGTACTAAGAGGGTGTTTTGTTGCCATCCACTTTCCAATTCATCAAGCATCATGTCAACTTATGCCATGGATGCCCTAAGGATCTATAATGCTATAAGAAATGTGAATTCAGTCAAACAGAGGCCCAACTATGTAGTTCAACTGTAAAACTAGTCAGATAACATCAAGGCGACCCTTGATCATCAATTTGACAAGGAATATCAAGCCCACAACCCTTGGATTTGGAGGGCAAAACTACCTTGTTGCCTGTCGTGGCTGACAGTCACGATGTATAGTACATATCACTCATCCAAGCCATGGTTTGCAATTGGGGAAAGATCTCCTTACCTTTATTTTTGCATTGTGTTTCATTATGTCAAATTTAGCATCTTAGTGGTTTAGTTTATGTTTTAGAGACACTGAATGGTATAATTAGGGTTTTATGCAAGTTATTCTCATTATGGCAATTTAGGCAATTTTGTACTAATCTCTTGTTTCCATGCATTATTCCATGCAATTAATCCATTAGATAGATAGTTGTACTTTCCATTTCTATGTTTCAAACAATATTTATGAATTTTGCATAAGTCTAGTATGATTTGTTCACTTTCTTGATTTCATAAGTGTTATGGCATCTTTATGATTATTTTCCTCAAAGGGCCTCATCATGAGAGGCTGCACATGCATTTAATACTTTTATGTTGTTCTTGACCACAGGAAAGTAGATTCAAAGGATATTCAACCATCTAATTCCTTCCCCATTGCAAAGAAGAGGGTCAACTCCCCTAAAGCAGTTTGTGTCACCCCGAATGGCCTAAAACTCACATTTACCCTTGAGAGGGAACATATGCTTTTCCTACTGTAACAAGAGTATCAAAATGGTATCCCTAAGAGGGACGTAATTGTATATGGACTTGGCATATTCATAATGGAATAAAAAGTGTTTTTCTTCCTCTCATTTGTTGTCAATTTTACATGCATCTATTTTGTGTCTTTTATTTCATTTCACATAGTAGGAAGCATAGGTGTGAGGCCATTTTTGTGGTCATAGATGGCCATCATGGTGGAACTCCACAATTTTAGCCTCTAATTTATGACATTTATGTGTTTTTTGATATCAGGTGCAAACCATTGCTAACAGTTGTGGTCTCATTGTTGGCCCGTAACTTCAAGACACGGTTCGGTTTATAGTAGCAACTGTGCGATAGAGTTGCGGTTTACAATAAACAGAGTAGACAATAGGAGTTCAAAGCTAGATCATATGAGGACCTAAGGTAGGCCCTTCTGAAACTCTATGTCTCTATATTTTTCCTCTATATTTTTCTAGAACAGATAAATTGAAGCATAAATTGATTAAGGATAAAAAGAACATGAAAATGGATTAGGTCCTTAGGATTTTTTTTCTATATTTTAGCTAGGAACTGCTAGGAACAATGGACCTCTGAGTGCAGTTCACCCTAGAATCTAGCATGCTATATTAAACTATGTGTTTATTTGCATGTATTAGGCCCAATCAATGGCCATTTACATCGTTAAGTGCATAGTTGAAAAGAGCATGTAGGATGTAGCTTGCATTTTCTAAATTTAAAATATTCTTTCACTGCATAGCATGTAGGAAATGAACATTCATGTTGTATGATGCATTTTATTTTTCATGCAACAATTAAAATAAACCACACACACCACATTTCAATTAAACGCTAGTGATTTGGGAGTGACATCCAACCACTAGTAGGGTTTCAACGATGGTGGAGGTGATTTTCATTCGTTGGCCCAACTCCCTCATACCCTATGTTCTAGACCAATATCAGATCCAAGAACCTTTCATAGCCTAGAAAATTTGCATATAATCGTCTTTAGATGGTATGCCGCTAACTAGGTGAAAATGGGTGAGGATCTAGGAGGACCTGTTCTCCATGACCGTGTGTGGGCTTCATTACCACACATTATAGGTTGGATTATGCAGCCTGGAGTTCATCACTAGGTTGTCAAGCTATGAGTATACAGGTGAAAGCCAATTAAACTGAGATTATCATCAAATAAAATTTCAAACATGATAACAGTTTCTAATACTAGTACAAAAAATCATAAAACAACATCAAATAGTTTAGGGCTCACATTCAAAATTTAATTCAATATAATCATCATTGTATACCTTGTTTGCATAATAAAAGATAAATCTAGACACTAGGTGCACCATGGTGGAGACACTAGGTGGTCATAAAAGTCTTAAGCCTAATGCCATTCACCAAGCACCAATAGATTCATAAAAAATATGTTGAAACCTCACCCACATAAGCGTCCTGAATGTCATTCGATGAGCATCAGAGGAGACAATTAAACACGTAGGGACACCATTGTGCATACCCCCTATAGAGGATATTTTGTACACTATTATAGACATAGGATAGAAAATGGAGCCTCTTAGCATTAGGGTGCTCTAATTATAAACCATTACTAATATTTTAGTGCACATGCATCCACGAGATTGGTCGATGAGTATGTCATACAAGGGGTAAGTTGGTACCCCTACATACTAGGTTTATAGGAGGTTCCATACCTCCACCTTTAGAGTATAGACAAAATTGAGATCCACCCATTTAGGGGCATGCAAATAGGCTTACTTTCGAGCATAGGTCTGTTCAAACTCCCACGCATAGTGAACCTCACAAGATCACTATCGACATGTCTAATGTGGGAGCCAATGTACACCACCACATGAGCACTGGTGATCCAAATAGTTTGATGGTTTAGGTAGCATCCTCGAGTAGTTAGGATACAAGCCTTTAGCTCCACCCACTCGTACCTTGAGTGAGCATAGTGGGAGCTCTATTAGGACTACCAAATAATATGGGGAGGCTTCAAACCATCCCCATGTTTTGCATGCACCATCTATGCATGGTGGCACACATCATAGGACTCATCATGATGCCAATGCTATCTAATCTAGGAAAAAGTGCAGCTAATCCATCAAATAGGTATATAACCCATAAGGTCACTCACACATAGCATACATACTAGATGTCTCTTATGGCTAATCATACTGATAGATCACATAGACTGGTATCCAAGTAGAGATGACAAGTCCTCTAAGATTAATTGGAGGATGCTCGCCTAGAGAGGCAATGTATTGAATACAATAATATTCAGGTACAAAGTCTCATTAGAAAAAGATTATATGAGCATTGTATGCATGAGGAGTGCATCCTTGCCCAAAAGGATCATGTAGAATAGGAGGATAGGATAGCCAGGGCTGGTTTATACAATCATGCTAAAAACAAAGAGTGCATTCCTAGGAAGGTTTTTTCACAAGTTGACATGCATCAAGAGAGAAGAGACACTCACACTCATGTTAGTACCAAAAAAATAGAACAAACACCACCATTCAAAGATCAGATGCAAATACAATATGAGGAAGAAGAGGGAGATGAAGCCG
Source organism: Wollemia nobilis (assembly GCA_028583015.1). Taxonomy (NCBI): domain Eukaryota; kingdom Viridiplantae; phylum Streptophyta; class Pinopsida; order Araucariales; family Araucariaceae; genus Wollemia; species Wollemia nobilis. The sequence goes on along the minus strand of JAQPPZ010017079.1, from coordinate 4,082,515 downwards.
ATCAAGGATATCCTAAAAACTCCCAAGTTGAAGAGGAGGAAGATCCACGTCCTCCACCTCAACATAGGAAGAATGTACCTCCAAGACTACCCTCACATTATCTTAGGGAGGAGGACTTTCTATCCTCATAGGCCTATAAAGCCTTAGCTAAGAAAGTGAAAGCAATTGAGAGGCAAGGCACAACTTTCCAAAAGTTGACATTGAGAAAGATTCATAACGAGCCTTTGGACCCCTCGGTGCCCACTCTAGTATATCTTGAGCATTTTGTGAGTGAATCAAACATAATTGACTATTGAATCAACATTTAAATAATACAAGGTATTCCTGGATTAGCCCAAAGAAGGCGGATCTCAACAGGATGTCGCTGCAACAATAAAATAACAATCTGCTAATAATAATCAGCAAATAACAAAATAATTAAGTAAGCCTATAATGTAATATACACTAACATCCCACCTTATTACATTATTTGGGTAATAATATAACTACTAGCTATACTAACATCCCCCCTGATTACATCATTTTGCAATACATAGAGAGCTGCAAAACAATTCAAATTTGACATGTGCAAGTGCCTTAGTGAAAATATCTGCAACTTGAGCATCTGTAGGAATGTACTGAAGCTGAATTTGGTGCCTTGGAACTTCGTCTTGAATGAAGTGACATTATGTGTTGTGCTTTATTTTCTCATGATGCACTGGATTATTAACAAGGTTCAAAACACCCTGGTTATCATAGAACAAGTGTATTGGAGATTTTTATGGATGACCCATACTTGTCAAAATGCGATGCAACCATATCACTTCACACATAGCTTCATGTGCGGTGTGATACTCTACCTCTGTAGATGAGATAGCAACCACCTATTGATTCTTACTATGCCAAGAGACAGGATCAGATCCAAGATGGAATATATATCTTGAAGTTGACTTATGATCATCATATGACCCGGTATAGTCAGAGTTTGTGTATCCTTGCAAGAAGAATTTGTCATTCCTCTTGTATTCTAGGCCATATTCCATTATGCCACGAATATAGTGAAGAACACATTTTGTTACTTTCCAGTGAGTATTCTTAGGTTCTTGCATGAACCTCAAAAGATAGTTGATAATAAATATGATATCTAGCCTAGTATTATTCATATGTATGAGACTTCCAATTAGCTATCAATAGAGAGTACCATATACCTGAGGTGATTCATCATACCATGATAACTGAAGCCTTGATTCCATCAAAGTTGCCATCAGATTGTAATCAGTCATGTGATATTTTTATAACAATGTCTTGGCATACTTTTTCTAAGTCACTTTGATGTAGTGCTCTTTCTAGATCACTTCCATACCAAGACAATAATGGAGAAGTCTGAGATCTATCATCTCAAAAGAAATACACAAGTCCCTTTTGATAGCAGATATCATAGTTTTTGAACTCCTTGTAATGAGCAGATCATCAACATAGAGTACAAGCAACACTATTTCAGAACCTTGTTTATTAATAGAGGTTTACATCTAACAAACATCTCTTAAATCCATGCTATAGTAGGTGATTATCCATTTTTATATACCAATATCGAGGAGCTTTTTTTAAACCATATAAGTATTTTACCAACTTACACACTTTTTTCTCTTCGCCTTCCACTTCAAATCCTTTAGGTTGAGTCATGTAGACTTCCTCTTGGAGATCACCATTCAAAAAAGCACTCTTGACATCCATTTGGTGAACTTTACACCCATATTGTGCTACCATAGCACAAAGAACTCAAATAGTGGTCATCCGAGAAGTAGGTGTAAAATTTTCCTCATAGTCAATGCCTTCCTTTTGTACATGGCCATTTGCAACAAGACGAGCCTTATGCTTATCAATTGTCCCATATACCTTGTACTTGACTTTGTACACCCATTTTAATCCAATGGGATTATTTTCATGTGGTAGATTGATAAGCTCCCAAGTTTTGTTATTTTTCAGAGACTTATACTCAGCATCCATAGCAACCTTCCATTGTGGCTCACTAAGGGCATATTGTATTGAAGCAGGTTCATGTTCATTAATTGAAGATATAAACACCCTGTTAACATCTATATCCATATCCTTTGTTTCTATCTCTGGATCAATAGAAATTTCCTCAGAGGATTGACAAAGGTCATCAACCCCAGTAGTCTCTGCTACTGCTCTCTCCTATCGAACCATACTACAAGTATGAGGTTTATCCAAAGTCAAATCTAGTGGAGTGGATAACTTCGAGTCTTTGATTGTACTTCTATACAATTTTGTATTCTTCTTCTATGGTGGTTAAGAAAATGAAGAAATAGATGAACCTCTAGTCTTTGATGACGAAGGGAACTTCTCAACTTTAGTTTCCACAATATCTAGGTATACATCAGATGTGCTTTGTGATGTGAAAGCTTCATCAAAAACAACATCTCTACTAACATGAATATTCTTCTTCAAAGGATCAATTAAATAATAACCCTTAGAGTGCTCATCATATCCAAGAAGAATACACTTCAATGTCTTCTCATCTAGCTTATTCCTTTTCTCTTTTGGTATGTGCATGAAAGCTTTACATCCAAAAATGCATAGATGAGAGATGGAGAATTTTTTACCACTCCAATATTCATGTGGAGTCATTCCTTGTAGGGCCTTTGTGGGTGCTCTATTCAATATATATACTACTATGGTGACAACTTCTGCTCAATATTGTTGCCTAAGACTAGATCCTATGATCATACAATGAACCATTTCCATTATGGAACGGTTCCTCCTTTTAGCAACTCCATTTTTCTGAGGATTATAAGTAGTAGTTAACTATTTTGTGATCCCATATGCAGTAAATAATTCAAAAAACTCTTTATAGGTAAACTCCCCCCTCGATCTAAGTGAAGGGTCTTTATAGAAGTCCCTGACTCCTCAATAGATTTCTTGAATTACTGGAAGAAACCAAAGGCTTCAGATTTCAGATTAAGAAAGAACACCCACATATTTCATGAGTAATCATCCACAAAAAACTAAAAATAAATCTTCCCCCCCATAACTTATGGGTGTAAAAGGACCATACCGATCGGTGTAAATCAACTCCAAAGGTTTATTTGCTCTTGTAGATATTTTCTCAAAAGGTACTTTATGTTGATTTCTTGCCAAGAAGTTAGAGCACACTATCAATGTGGAAGAAAGGGAAGGAAGATCCTTTACCATTTCATACTTACTTAGCTCAAGTAAGTAGCCAGAACTAATATTCCCATATCTCTTGTGCTATAGGGAATTTGCCTCCTTGGTAGATACTGTCATGGAAACATGGGGAGTAGATATAGCATCTAAGGAAAATAATCCATGCTTATATGAAGATTTTGCAATGTTATTACCCCTCATAGGTAATAGAACAACACTTCTTGACATCCTCAATATGAAAGTTTACAACCATATCCTTATCTAGAATTTGCGTGACTGACAATAAATTTTTTGCCAATTCTGAAACATAGAGGAATTTGTCAATATGACACTTGCAATCAAGAAGAGTGACTAAAATTGTACCTTATCCTTGAACCTTGTAGGTTTTATCATCAACAATAGTGATAGGTTTGCCCTCGTTGGCCTCAAATGATTCAAACCATGATTTGTTGCCAGTCATGTGCTTACTAGTGCCATAATTGACATACCATATAGGATCCTTCTGCTTGGAGGTTGTGGTAGTCATGAGCACCTTGTGTGCCCACTCAAAATATGATTCAAATTCTTCAACATCAACATTCACCTTGGGTTGCTTGTTCTTATTTTGTGGTTTGTTCTAGCCTTTCTATTTAGGTTGCTTATTCTTGTGCCAACATTTGTTTGTATCATGATTGGATTTGTCATAGATTTTGTAATATCTCTTCATTTGTTGAGGTTGTTTCCATTTTGAATCTTTGTTAGAATTCCCTCCTTTTTGAAAATTACCCTTCTTATTTAAACCCTTCTTGTTGGTGTATAGGGTAGTATTAGAAGAATCATCCTTTTGAAGTTGGTGTGCCTCCTCTTCTTGAAGCAGATTAACCAACTCAACAAAGGTAAATTTTATTTGTGACACCTGAAGTGAGTTGATTAACATCCTATAATAATCAAGTAAATCTCTCAATACAACTGAGATAAGGATCTTGTCATCAACATGTTCTCCCAAAGAACTCAATTTTACTTTTAACTCAGACACTCTGCAAAGAAATAATTCAACTATCTCTCCCACTTCATGCTTAGACTGTGTAATTGATATTGAAGAAAAAGAATAGTGGAATAATTATTTCCCTCATATATAATTTTAAGGGCATCCCATGCCTCTTTACTATGTTCATAGTCAGCAATGTGGGGTTGAACTTCGTCTGAAACAAAAAGCAATATGAGAACTTTTGCCTTGTTATATTTCTTGTCAAAGTCTATCTGAGTAGAAGATGGAGCTATGGTTGTGGTGGATCTAGTAGCTGGTGAAGGTATTGTTGTTGCTCTAGAAACAACATCCCATAAGTCATCCATGACTAGGATAACCTTCATATTGTTTTTCCATGGTGTGTAATTAGGACCTTTCAACAACTGATGAGCATCAGTCATTAACTTTGTAGACATTATGAGGGTTCCTTATAACACCAAATGGTCCCCATTTCTATATACCTTTTGCTAGGTTGTTATACCATAAAAAATACCCACCCTTACATGAGGGAGACTATAGGTATTTTGAAAGATAAAAAAAATCACCCGCCCTTACGTGAGGGAGACTATAGGTAATTTTTAGAGATCATATGATACGTGGAACTTAGGCGGTACTGAAAGGAAATCGTCTTGTTGATGGCACATTCCATAGAAATTTTTCAATCCTCATGCATGGGGTGTAACTTCCCCTAAACACTTTGGATGTCAAAAATTTCATCAGGATTTACACCTAAACACAAGAACGATTAGGGTAGTGGATGAAGTAAAAAAAATGCAAAATGGCATACTTATTCCTCTTCAAATATTGATAGAGAACAAGCTTAGACATCATTTTGGTAGCTATATTAGGTGGTGGATACAGTAGCCCAGTCACGACAGCATTACCTGTAAGTATAGGCCAGAGGTATCACAAATACTGAACACTACAGTGCAATAAATCGCACGGATGGGTTCAAATTTTGGAACTTAGGATATTTTCTTTAGAAATATTACAGAAAGGAAAATGCAACATACATCACTTAAAGCATCCAAAAAATGAACCTAAGTTGTCGGTTACCATTGAGAATGCACTTTTTACAAATTTTTCCAATTTTGTTGAATAGCTTGAAAAAATCACTATCCCCCTTGAAATTTGCAGTTTTTGAAAAGAATAGCCCCCCTTGTTAAATTTTGAAAAAAAAATTCCTTTTCTAAAGTTTTTTTTTTTTTTAAATTTCCTTTATAAAGTTTAATTAATTAAATAATTACTTTTTCATAAAAATTATAAAAAAATAATAAATTTTTTTATAATGAAAAAAGTAATTAAAGTTTAATATTAATTAAACTAAATAAAAATAAATAAAAAAAGAACTTTATAAAAAAATTAATTAAAAACACATAGCCAAAAAAAATATACCTTTCTAAAAAAGTATGTGGGGGGTCAGCGGGAATTGACCCCGTGACTTCTGCTCCGTGAGCCTTAGCATCGGGGCCACCTGCAAATCGAGCTAGGCACCTCGATGATGACTAGGGTATTCCTTCCCCTAGTTGAAGGACCACAAGGCGGTAACTTCCAAAATGCTGCTCCGCTGTGACTCTTCCTCTGGTGGTGCATGGGTGGCAGTAGCTCTACTGCGTCCTGGAGGCCATCCTCGGATCATGACATCCTTTGGGCCTGAGACCTCTGCATCTCTTACGACTGCAGCAGAACATTCGCCTCTCCATAATAGGCTAAACCATGCACAACTTAGCCTCCAAATGACCTCCAACCTGCTACTCAACCTACAAAAATGAATTCCTATGCATGTTTTGATGGCTAGGGAAGATGATGGATGGTTGGGTAGGGAACTATAGGAGGTTTTTCAAAAACTAATCTAGCCAAAATCATTGGGAGGAGCAAACAATCAAATTCCAAAATAAAGTTTTCTGATCCATCATCATAGGAGGTAAGGAAAATTTGACTTTTGTGGCACTGGTTGTCTCCTGGTTTGGGTGACGAATGTGCATAGTTTAAAAAGCATGAAATATTTTATCCCACATGAGTGGGGTGGCACGTCGGGAGGGGAATAAAAGTTTTATCCCTCCAAATGGAGCGTGTCTCATCTCGAGGAGATGTTGCCAAAGTGGGCGATGGGTCGTCTCCCATGTGGGGCCACCTTGGTGGCTACCACTAGGGGAGATCCACCACTTGGTCGAGGGCCACCTCTACCTCAGATCTTTCATAGCCCTGCTCTATACCCTTTCCATGCCTTTGACTCCTTCACTCCATCATTGCATCATTGGGCCTGCGTTGCCCAAAAATTTTAGAGTCAACGCTACCTCTAGTTGTGTCCACCTCCATCCGCTACCATCGAGTTGACCTGTTCGGCCTAGTCAAGTCAGTCATGTCTACATCCTCACATTTGGTTCCTTGGGATATGTGCCCAAGAATCCTATCTCAAAAAATATGCTCGAGATTCAGGTCCAACCCTACCTTGGGTTACATGCTAATTCCAAAAAAAATTAAGTGCCCAAAATCACAGTAGCATACCCAAAATCAGCAATTGCTCTAATACCATGTGAGGGAATCAAACATAATTAACTATTGAATCAACATTTAACTAATACAAGGCATTCCTGGATTAGCACGAAGAATGTGGATCTCAACAGGATGTTGCAAAAATAAAATAACAATCTGCTAATAATAATCAACAAATAAAAAAATAATTAAGCCTATAATGTAATATATGCTAACACATTTTGACATGCCTAGGCTAGATAAATTCAAAGGTGACGAATATGCACAAGAGCATATCACAAGTTTTTTGGACATGTGCTTCTAGATTGTAATCAAAGATGCCTTGCTTTTGTATACATTCATCACAACCCTCTCAGGCCCATCTTGATAGTGGTTTAATCATTTGAAGAAGCACAATATCACCAGTTTTGAGCAACTGGCGGACACCTTTCTTGAACATTTTTATTTTGGTGTCAAGAAGCAAGCTAACCTTTCCAATCTAGCTATGCTAGCTTAACATGATGATGAGCCAATCTTAGAATATGAAAAGAGGTGGAGGAGATTAATGGTAAAGTTGCCATTCCCCATTCTTGCTACGAAATTGACCCGGATGTTCACAAAGAGTTGTGCCAAGCACATCTCATTATTGTTGCAACTACAGTAGTACCCAGCATTCGAGGAACCTTTGGTGCAAGCCAAAGTAATTGAGGATATCAAGTTGCAAGAGGGCAACTTGAAGCTCAAAAATATGAAGGAGGGGTACAAGAAGAGCACCATGAAACATCAGGGTAAGCAGGACCATGTCAATCAGGTGGTGCTAAACCTACAAAAAGAGGATAAGGGGCAACAAAAGTAGAACTATCAGGCCCAAACTTCTCTTGCACAGTATGAGCAGTGCAAGAATAATTACAAGGGCAAGAATAAGGAATAATTCCTACCTCACCAATTCACGTCTTTGATGGAATAATTGACATAGATATTCCATAAATTGTGCAAGGCTAAGGCAATTAGGTTGCCCGAGGTTAAGCTAATCGATCCTAACTAGCCCAAGCCGAAAGGGTATTAGGATGATCTATTTTGCATATTTCATCATGCGAAGGGCTATGACATCGAAGTGTGTTGGTCCTTCAAACATATAGTGCAAAATATGATCAATAAGGGTGATCTTATAGTGCCTCATAATCCGTAGGCACCCAACAACCAAAACATGGGGATTTATAAAAATTCATTGCCAAACCATGAGGTGTCATGCAACAACGCTAGCTAGGTCAACCAAGTGCACATTGAACCACCTACCTAGGGGTTCATAGGTATGGTTAATGTTGTTACCATACATGGGAGGTATGAGGAGCCAAATCAACTGTGCGCTCCCATAAAGAGACAAGATACGCCAAATCAATAACCAGTTCAAAATATTCTAGGCCCATGATGGTGACTATACGAAGTAAGTTGGTTCAAAACTTGTAGACAGCTCCTACAAAGTTGTCTATTTATGAACTGATATAGTAGTCCCCCAAGCATAGGGAGACTCTCATGGAAATTTTTAGGTCCATCGAGGTACAGTCCCAGGATGCTCAAGCATTCACTAATTTTGTGGGACATGTACAATACTGCCAGGAACCTATGATCTAATTCTATGATCATGATATTAGGATGGTTACTACAGATATGGATAACCCTTAGTTACACATAATCATGTGTGTTAATAACATGCCATTCAAGAGGGTCTTGATCGACATTGGTTTGTTGATCAATATTATAACGACCAAGGCATTAAGTCATTTAAAGTTTCCTAAGTCACATATTGTGCCCACCACATTCAACCTGAGAGTGTTTAATGATGCACTATGCTTGAAGGTTGGCACAATTGTCCTACCTATTTACGTAGGCCTAAATACCATCTTCATGATGTGTCACATGATTAAAGGCACCATGCAATATAACATCTATACTAACCCAAATTTTGTGTGCCCTTACCTTTAGGCTAAAGGATCCATGCCTGAAAGGGGGATGCGAGAAGGATGGAAAAATACCTTAGACTGAGAGGCCCTTTGAAGGTCGCACCTCTCAGGGGAGGGGTATAAGGGTGAATTTTTGATGGATGGTGGGGTTCACCAGAAAACTTTGAGTTGTAGTTTCCATGCCTAGGTTGAGAATGGTTTTGATGTGTTCATTTTATACTCGATCATTCATAATCCTAGGTTGGCCAGAATTAATCTAAGCTATTCTATATGAAATGCAAATTTATATGAATATAGAAAGCGTAAATAAATTCTAAATACCAGGAATATACTTAAATAAGAAAGAATGCACCTACTTTTGGATGTATGATGAAGATTCTAAAGCTTGTAGGAGTCCAGATCGTCCTGAAAATGATAAGATCATCTGCAATTGTATAGAATCATCTTGGATTATAGTCGATCATCTGAGATCAGACAAGATCATCATCGATCATTCGTCAAAAACCTGCAATCACAAAATCAGACACCAGAATTTGAAAATGCAACTGCAAAATAATACAAAATGATAGAAATTGTAGTATAAATGCCTAACTGATAAATCTGGATAGCAAATTAAAGGAAATGCATTATTTTAATAAATTATTTTAACTTTATCATGTAGTTATTTTAAAATGAGGTGAACTCCAAGATGTAGAATAAAAATAATCAAGCTAATGCATAATAAAATAAGTAAGAAAGATGAGAAATGTAAACTCAAGGCTCTGATTGCCCCCAATCTGAACTACAGTCGAGATCACCTCCAATCGTACGATATCATCACTGATCTATGATAGGATCATCTAAAATCATCTAGAATCACTTGTGATAATCTGAGCTTCCTCCTGCTGAAGCACAGTGAAAACCTAAAACTATGAGTGAAAAACTTAAATGGTAGGGAAAACCAATCAGGGAAAGGGTTAGGAGGAAAGCTAGGTAGGGGATCCAAAGAGTCAGGGGGATAAAATGAGAAAATCCTAGTTTATATAGGATTAGAGGGAGGTTAGGAGGTTGGGGATCATCCCAATCTGGGAGATCTCCAACGGAGGAATCTCGAACTGCATAGACACGCTTCTGCCCAAGTTGAAGAGGTTGTTGAAATAGAAGCTAACTATGAAAATTTGGTTTTGGGACGAAATCGTCTGGATGTTCTGTTCCAGAAGAATTCGTCTGATCTGGGATGATTTCGTCTGATTGATGACGATATCGTCCAACGGTCAAAACAACTCCTAAAAATGGCACAAAAAATTGGGTGAGCGATTAACGGGTAGTTTCGAGGTTAAAATTTAAATTTTATCTTTTTATTAATGGTTTAACTATGCCAATTTTAGGGTGCTACATTTTTCCCCCTCTTTAGCGAATTTTCTAAAGAAAATGCATTAAATACGAGTTCTTCACACTTTACGAGAATGCAAAAATTTACTCAATTTTCTAGACCACAATTCTAGGTCGAATCATACAACTGGTTGCTATGGTGCCCCCTCCATGTTTTTACCCAAATCGAACGTTTGAGGTAAAAGCACGAAAAAGCAAAATTTAAAAAAAGTTGTTTTTTTTAAAATAAAATTTAAAAAATATGGTAAAACCCTAATTCATTGTTCCTGTTCACTTTCACTGTTTTTAGAGCTCTACAAGAAAAATGGTAGAAACAGTGCACAGATCGACAGAGGTCCAACGTGGGTTGCGGGTAAGGATCTAAAATTGATGAATTATGTTTTTAATTTGATTTGTGTGGTTTTTAATTTAAATTTTGACTATTTTTGGGACATCGTAGCCATTTTTAGGCCGTCAACGACGTCGGGATGAAATCATCCCAATTTCATCGAAATCGTCTCCAGATCGTCGATTTCGTCTAAGAGATAAATTGGCGAAATAGGGGCAATCCCGTACAACAAGGGGTGATCTCCAAGTTGAGAAATCGGAGATGATTTCATCCTACAAAGGATGATTTGACTCAATTTAGTATGATATCATCCAATAGTGGACGATATCATCATTTTTTTATAAGATGAAATTGATTTTAATGATTATCTATTAATGATTTTTGTTGTTTGATTGTTTATCTTGCAGAGGGGATTACTAAAAATTTAGGAGTGGAAATATGGGGGGCTAAGAGATGATGTAGCCATGCTCGATCAGGTGGAGCGAGACCGACTATCAGAGGTTGGGCTATAGCATGTGGCAGAGATGCCACAAATACCTACAGACATGGGGCTACTGACAGCCCTAGTAGAGAGGTGGTATTCGGGGTCATCCTATTTTTGGTTATCGACAAGGGATATGGCTCCCACTCTAGAGGATGTATGGAGGATTTTGAGGATCCCCATATATGGACGGTTGATGACTCCTATGGCCAATCAGGGTCATGCCATGATGCGACTATGCAGAGACCCTAGCTTTGCCTTGGAGAAGGGCAGAGTGAAAATCAAGACATTGTGACAGATGCCCGGGACATTTCGATTGACTCAAGTTTTGGCAAGGGTAGTGGGTGGCTTACTGTTGTTCCACCAGAGTGGATGCAGGTTACCCTGGATACTCTCATATGTGGTCTACGATATGAGAGACCACGGCTACAAATTTTCTTGGGGTAGCTTTGTGCTATATCACTTGTATAGATCTTGCACGGGGTCATATACAAGGGAGGTCGATGTCTGGTTTTGACATCGCTACTATAGGTTTGATGCTAGGAGCACATTATGATGCGAAGGCCATTAGGGCTTCCACTAACAAGGGTTGACCGAGAGAGACCCTGGGTTTTTTATTGTTGGCTCCAAAGAGGGTCACAATGGTGGATAGATCTGCCAATGTCCCATAGGTTTCTAGATGACCTCATCCCTGACCAGACCACTTGGAGGCCATGGAGAGAGCATCCAGGGTGGGGAGAGGATGAACATGAGTTGGCTCACATCAGGCGAGTCTTCTAGCTGAGGATGGAGTGAGGAGAGGTAGAGCTCCATCACTATGACCGAGTTTTGTAGTAGTTCAGTCTACAATAGGGGATCCCTTCTCTCAGGTATTATGAGTACTTTTGTACTATTCGAGATAGTACTACACTAAGCAAGGCTCTAGATATGTAGCGATTCTGGAGTCGGGACGTGGATGATGCCCCCATTCAGCCAATGGATGAGGATAATGCTAGGGTGATAAACGAATATGATGCCTGGTACGCATATATCTACCCTCCTTGGATGATGAGGGTACAAGGTTTGATGCATGCCATGGTGTAGCAGATGGGGAGGCAGCACTATGTTGCTATCTATGCAATGAGGGGTCATGGGGGAGGCAGTAGCGACGATATCCTCAAGAGAGATGTTGGAGAGTGCCATAGGATTTGGAGAGACCATAGCAGCCAGAGAGGAGGGAGGAGGGGCTCCCTTATTAGCAAAGGGAGAGGCAACCATCATCCGATAAGGGCAAGGGTATCGAGGTGGGGGAGAGCAGTGAGATGGCAGCTCTCTGGGCTGAGAATGCCCACCTTTGGGCTCAGGTGCAGATGCTACAGGATGAGGCTACATGACTTAGGGCTTAGAGTAGAGGGGTGAACACTCAAGATCTTGTGCGGTCTATTGCTTAGGCCATGTTCTACTAAGGATTATATTATCACGTGGTTCCAAAGGGGTAGAGGATACCACTGCCAGCTAGCATTACGAAGACGGTCATGATGGGGTCATTGAGGACATCATCACGATCGATGTCAAGGACCTGTGATACAACATGAACCTCAATGGGACCACCTCCTTCATGCCAGGATGGGAGAGGAGATGAGGCTGAGAGCTCGAGGGCTTCTCGAGACTAGTTGCTCTTTGGCTGGACTGTATATGTTTGAGAGGATTGAGTATGCCAGGGTATAGATTGTGGCATACCAATCTAGTTTGATATGATGTACATATATTTTTGATATATATATGATCTTTTTGTGATATGACTTGTCCACATGTTTTATGATGCTTTAAGTTTTGAATTGTTGATTGATTATTCATGTAATTATGTCATTGGAAATAGTATAAGTTTAGGTCATGCTGTAAAATTTAAATGAAATAATCTGATGTAAAAAAATTGGTTGTTGTGGTATGATTTGATGAAAAATAAAGGGACTTCTAAAAATAATTTCAAAGGACAGTGTCATTGTTATAGACCATTTCATGGAGTCGCTGCTCGTTAGGTCCTCAAGCTAATCCCAGTATAGAAATATTGTTAAAAGTAAAAGAGTGCTTAAGAGACTATCTTAAGACTTTGTGTTGTGATGATGAAAAAAAATGATGATGGTGATGATTTGTTTTCATATTTTCATGAAAATATTATGCATGAAATATTAAAAATATGATTTTTAATAGGCATAAAATTCTTAAGTATGATAAAATTTTGAACAATTCCTTAGGAAGTATACCATCGTTGCAAAATTGAATGGGTGACATAATGAATATAGAAAACTTTGTGTTTTTTTTAAAGCACAATTGTGTAACAAATTTATGTAAGCCATATGTTTTTATGGATTTAAAACAATGGTTTGCGCTAGGCATAGAATTATAGGTATAGACTTATACCATCATCGCAAAATCCAAAGAATAAATTGATATAATAATTGTATTGCATAGTTATTTTTTTAATTTTGAGATAAATAGAAAAAATATATAAACGTGACTTTATTGCTAGATCTTTGAATATGTTGTTGAAAGAAATTTTGGATTTTTGAAAAAAAAAATATGTATTGAATTGTTTTTATACTAAACATATGTTTTTAAATAAGAAGATGAAATTATTCCAAAAAGAGTTGCAAAAATATTTTAAATTATCTGAAAGACAAAATGTAGATTTATAAGGAACCCTCATGTGCATATGTGAGTTCATTGCCGATCTTGATTTATCATAATGATACAAAATATCTCAAATACAAATGTGTGTGCAATTGTACTGTTCATTTACCAATTTTGAGCAAGATAATTTGATACAAGTAATTTGAATTAACCAAATAAGTGTTCGTTGTCCATGATTTATATGCATGTAATCGTACCAAACTACTATGTAAGTCGGGTCATCAAGAGCTAGCTGATCCATAAGCAGACATAGGTCTGTACAAAAGAAGGTCACTAATGTGACATACATATCACCACACTAGGAGTTACCCAAGGCCAAGCGGGTTGGGCACAAACCACCTGTTATGGGGCTTACCTCACAGTTTTCGAATAACTGACAATTCTAGGGATTCAAGCTCATTCACCCTTATTTTCTTTTCAAGGGGTAGGGAAGGGATTTTGTTTCTTTTTCTTTTGCTTTTGCTTTTGATTTTCTTTTTCTCTTCTTATTTTTTGTATGAACTTGAGATAATGCTGAAATATTGTTGTGATGGTACAAAATGATATTTTTCTTTTTCTCATTTTTCTTTTTTTTGACTTTTTTTTTAATATACTAGGAATACTTTCTCGGATTGGCTATAGAGCAAGGGAATTTTATTCTGGATAGGGGTGAGCTTGTCCTTTTGTCAATTTTCAAATATTCTAGACCATGTGCATGATAGGATAGTAGGGGAAACTTTTCGCTCAAGAAACCACTTCTACTATGTAACATCATATTGAATTTGCAATGAAATCATTTTAATGTGAAGAGATATACTTGTTTGAAGTAAATAACAAGATCAATTCTCTATGCTCAAAACTTTATTTAATTCAACTGTGGACTTCAATATAAGAGAGATTAATAACAATATATACAATGATGAAATGACCAGATTTTATGCATAATAGCGTTTAAGATGCATAATGTTCATAGGTTCTTTAAGATATTTACCATATAAGGTAGCTAATCTGTATGCTCCCGAGCCAAATTTGGTAGTAATAATATACGGTCCAAGCCAGTTGGGCTTGAATTTACCTTTAAGATCTTTAGTTGCATTAGTATTTTTTTTATTTTCTTTTAAGACAAGGTCACCAATCTCAAAGGATCGATGCTGAACTTTTTTGAGGTATGCTCATTTAAGCTTGTTCTGATAGGCTCGAAGATGTTCCAAAGCATTGATGCACTTCTCATCTAGGAGTTCCATATAACTAAATATTCCAGCATGATATTCATCTCCTACTTCAGTATCTTGAAGTAGCAGAGCCAATGAAGGAACTTCTAATTCAAAGGGAAAAACAACTTCAGTGCCATAAACCAAAACAAAAGGTGAAGTACCTGTGGGAGTACAAACACTAGTTTGATAAGCCCACAAAGCAGGATATAATTGAATGTGCCAATCTCGGCCAGATTTATTGACCAGTATTTTAAGGATTTTAATTAATGTTTTATTAGATGCTTCTACTTGGCCATTACCTTGAGGATAATAGGGAGTGGACCAACGATGTTGAATTTTATATTTTTGACATAATTTCTTGAAATATTTATTTTTGAAACAAGTTCCATTATCCGAGATGAGATTTGTAGGAATTCCGAACCTACAAATAATTTTATTAAAAATAAATTTGGAAACTTGGGTTCTAGTGCAAGAAGCTAAGGGCATAGCTTCAACCCACTTCATGAAATAATCGATGGTGGTTATGATGAATTTGTGTCCATCAGATGACACAAGGTTGATTTTTCCAATGATGTCTAAGCCCCATTTTGAAATGGGCCAAGGGGATGAAATAGCTTGCAGCTCTTGTGTAGGCACATGGAAAAGGTCAGCATGTTTCTGGCACTTGTCGCAATGGCACACATAATCATGTGCATCATTCTCCATGGTAGGCCAAAAATATCCTATCCTAAGGAGCTTCTTAGCAATGGCGCTACCACTGAAGTGTCCCCCACAAGATCCATCATGGGCTTCACTCAAAGCCGATATAGATTCTTCTAGATTCAAACATCTCAGTAGGATACCTTCATAAGAAATCCTATATAAGGTATTGCAAATTATTATGAAGCGACTTGCTCGTCTATGCAATAACCGGTGTTGGTTTCTGATAAAATCTTTAGGGAAGGTCTCATTTTGAAGAAAATTGAATATATTAGTGTACCAAAGTTTAGGAGTAGTTTCATTGATTATAAACACATCCAAAGGTTCTACGCATTATTTATTTGAAGTGGGTTCCTAGAGTCGACGAATAATGATGGTAGCATATTCATCATCTAACTCCAAGGGTAAAAGAGATGTAGCTGCAGCCATAGCATCAACCGCATGATTGCTAGTTTGAGGAATAGCTTCTAAGGTAACTTGATCAAATAAAGATAATAATTGTAATACATATGCTTTATATGGATGCAATTTATCATCTTTGGTCTGATAAACATCATTAATTTTATTTATGACAAGTTGAGAATCACAAAAAACTAATAGATTTTTAATTTTTAGTGCCAAGGTAGCTCGTAATCCAAGGATTAGAGCCTCATATTCAGTAGTGTTATTAGTACAAGCAAACATTAATTTAAAGGATAGAGGTATAATATGTTTCTATGGATATATTAAAATAATACCTGCACCAGACCCACTCATCCATCAGGCTCCGTCAAAGTATAATGAACATTGCTCTGGATGGTCTGCCTCTAGTTGAAGGCATTCGTCAAGAAACTCAATGATGAGGGGATGGGTAGACTCTAAGGGTGCAACATCTAATTGATCTACTATGATTTGACCCTTAACAAACTTCTATCCTATAAACATGAGTTCAAACTCACTTAGCGCAAGAACCCACTTTGTTGTGCGACCAAATAAATAAGGTCGACTCATGAGATACCACAAAGGATTGGATTTAGCAATAACATAGGTTTTCTGACTAAGCATGTAATGGCATAATTTTTGTGTAGAAAATATGACTGCTAGACATAACTTCTCTAATATTGTGTAGCAGGTTTCATAACTAATTAATGTTCTGCTAATGTAATAATTAGCACACTCTCTTTTCTCATCATCAAGTTGAGCTAGCATAGCTCCTAAGGCAAAATATGAAGCAGAAATATACAAGATAAATGGGCGATCAGGTCGAGGCGGCGAAAGCACAGGCGAGTTAAGAAGATATTGTTTGAGGAGTTCAAATGCTTCTTGAAATTCGTTGTCCCAATGAAAAAAGACATCCTTCTTAAGAAGCTTAAGAAAGGGTACGATTTTATCTGCCAACTTATCGATAAAGCGATGGATGGCTTGAAGTTTATCTTGTAAACTCCATAATTCAGATATATTTGTGGGTGCGGGCATATCAGTGATAGCCGCAATCTTGAGAGGGTCAATTTTGATGCCACATAAAGAAAATATAACCCCCAATAATTTACCGGACTTAACTCTTAATATACATTTAGCTAGATTCAATCGGATAAGATATTCCCTTAACCGATTAAATAATTTTCTCAAATGCGCGGTAAAATCCTAACAATATTTAAGTAATAATGGAAAACTCTAGGATCATTATTAAGTTGTAAACTCCTATTTTGATTGTGCAAAAGTTTTTGTGATTTTTTTTAATAGATTCAGTTTACATGGACAGGGGTTGCTCGTCCCGTATTATTCATATTGGCCATAGGTTGGATCGAAGGTGGTGGTTGATTTACTTGCCCTATTTGTTGTTGTTGGGATCTCTCTTTGAGAAGAATTCAGATTAGGCAACAAATTTTGTATCTCTGAGTTGTGGAAGTAAATGGCATTCATCAATGATATTTCCCTGTGAACAAATGCTACAGGTAGCTAATATGGATATTTTTTTCAAGGGATAGTCTTGTATATATACCATGATATCTTTCCAACACCTAGTAAAAAAAATTTTATACTACCCTGATGATATGGATATAAAAAGGGTAGTACTAGCAGATGGCTCTTCCAATTTTTTTTAAGAGATCTTATGTTTCTTGATAATGAGGATGATGAATTCTTTCTATTTTTATCAAGAATTTCAAACATAGGAAATTTAACCCCCAAGTGTGAATATCACCTCCCTGTGGTTGCTTGTTTTCTAAATGGACTGAAATGCAACTATCAATAATTATTATTTATACCAGCTATTTCATTCAAATTTTACTCTAAACTTCATAAATTAGCACAATAATAATTATTTGACTACTTTTACCCTCTAACAACACCATGATCCCTGAAAACGACACCATGATCCCTGAAAACGATGCTAAAATGATGAGTGTCGTTGAGTCTCATCATTTAATCTCAATTATTTATCAACCCGGGGTGGTGTCCAAGGTTGTCTACGATAGAAGGCTAGGGCAGAGTACAATTCAAGCATTTAGATTTTAAGAATTTATTGGTGAAGCAGATTTTGGTTTAGCCATTTGGTGTCACACTAAACATAGTCTAAATAATGGAAACTAAAATAAATGACAGGAATTGAAAACTAAATCTAAATTGCAGAATTTAACAATTAACTACAATTGCATGAATTGAAATTGATGAAATGCAATCCGAAGTTACATTTGCAGAAGTGAAACCTATTTACTCTTGCATAATTGAAATGATTCTTGTAAATTAAACTTATTTTAAAAACACCTGTCAATGCCCTACCACAAAGGGTTGTCAAGATTCTGCTACAGGAATTGACAACAAAATGAAATATGCTAAAAATGGAAAGTTACTAAAATAGAAAGCAGGGAAAACATGGAAAGCAAAGGAAAAATGCTTAATATAATTTGTCAGATGAAATATACACAAATTTTGTACACAAACATAATAAAAAACATAAATCACATAATACAAAATAAAAACAAGAAAATGAAATCTGGAAAGCAATCTATTAATTTTGCTGTAGCAAAATTATAGATTAAAACTTGCCATAAAATCCCTCCTTCTAGATATAAAAGTGGGCCCATACTTCCTGATCTAGAATGAGGTGAAAAACACTCCTTAACTAATTAACACTCAGAATAGAAAATGATAAAATAGTTGCACTTTTATTGATGACAGAACATGCTGAAAACTGTTACAGAAAATTGCTATATAGTCCTAATTACTGTTATTGAAAACTCTCCTCTATTCTAATTCCTAATTGGCTCAACCAAATAGGGAGATATGTTATTTATATAAATATTTACAACATATCCCATGCTCAAATCAGCCTATGTGCTACTTTACAGTGATTTGCCAATAATTTTGGATCTAAAATAAATGCAAATTTGGACAATTTATGTTGTTGTAGTAGTCATTGGCCCTTAGAAAGCATCTTAAGTGGTGGGAGTATGTGGGAGGAGTCTAGAAATATCTCACACATATTTCTTAACTTCATAATATGCCATTTCTATCTTGCAAACAACTTTCTATTATGTTGTAGTTTTTTTGGGTTTATCATAGAAGAGGATCAAAATTGATCTTTTCCATGAATGGTGGCTTTGGACGGCAAGGACGACAAAGTCAGATGGGAGATATTTTACTTTAACCTTTTCAACCTTATTTCCATTTTTCCATTGTCAAAAATTAGTCAACAAGTCAAAAATCACTTTCTGTTCTCATTCCGAAGATAAGTGGATCATTTCGAAGAGACTGCATTTCTCATTCCGAAGATGTCTGTTCATTCTGAAATATATTCATAATGAACAACTATGTTCTCTTCAAGTGATTTTATCTATATGTCTCAGGTATATTAGTCCTCAGGATCATATTTCAATAGCCTCCATTCCTCTCCATGTGTGAATTCCATGCCTTGCCATTCATTTGTAGCTTGCTAGAATTTACATGGTAAATTACTGCATTTTCCACTTCTGCTGCACAGTTGTAAAATATTGACATTTCTTGAAAATTCAAACAAAATAGAACATAGAAAAATTATTCAAATATCAACATGAAGTATTACATCAAGTTGCTACTAAATTTATACACTTCATTCACCAAGTAACAATGCTGAAATAGTGGAACAGTGCTGCACAATTGTCCCTGCTCTGTTATACCCTGTTGCTACCTATTTAGACCATGTGGGAATGCTTCTAAATAGGTCATATGTCTTTTGCAGTCCTTCTTAAATCATTCCATCCATATCCTTATGCTTTTCTTGACAAATTCAAGGTGTTCCTATAAAGTGACAACTTGCTAATTTTTATATGGCTATTTTTTCAGATTTTCAGATTTATGACAGTCCTAAAATTTTGGCTTCAATGTGGATTTGAAACAAGTTGAAGGGCAGGAAAACATTCAAAAACCATTGAGAATTTAATGGATATCAGCATACCACATTTGTTTAATTTAAATGCATGTTCTTACTTGCTACTTAATCAAACAAAATCAGTCACAAAATGTTGAAAATAGTCAAAAACAGAGATATAGTATTCCTAACATAAAATCATGTAAACACTTAACAATAGTATATTTTATTAAACTATTTGGAAATTAACTTATCATATGGTAGTCAAAAATTGTGCAATAATGAGGTATTTTTGGGCCTCATCAACAGGGCTCAAAAATCCATTATCTAAAATAATTTGGGAGGGAATTCCAAAGCGACATATGATATGATCCATGATGAATGCCGTAATTTTGGCTCCTATAGTTTGGACCAGTGGGATGGCTTCAACCCACTTTGTAAAATATTCCAGTGCTATAATGATAAATTTATGATTGTTAGAGGAGGCAGGTGTAATTTGTACAATAATACCAGGTCCCATTGGGATAAGGGCCACATGGAATGGATTGGTGAAGTGTTTGTGATTGTAAATGTGTTAGGTTGGCATGTTGTTGGCATTTGATGCAATGTTTGACATACTCAAAGTAGTATTGCTCCATTTTAGGCCAGTAGTAGCCCATATGGAGGATGCGTTTAGTGATTGCCATGCCACTAAAATGGCCACCATAAGTACCGTCATGGGTTTCTTGTACAACCCACTATGATTCTTTTGGTTCTAGGCAACGCAAGAGTATATCATCATAGCAACGACGATAAAGGATGTCCCATAGCAAGGTGTAGCAACTCGCTCTTTATTTAAAGGTTTTACATTGGGCTTGGGGTAAATCACATGGTAGGAAACCTAGTTTGATGTACTCTTTGATCTATGAGAACCATGGATCGTGAGGTTTGATATATACCACACACACACCACCATCATTTGTAGGTGGCTTGGATGATATAGTATATTGTGTAAGTGTATGAATGGATACAGATGTTGTGTTGGACATTGGTTTTTGTGGGATGAGAGACCATAATGAGGCCGTAATGTCTACAAAATTTTTTGATGAGTGCGGTGCGAATTTGAGGTAATACCATTCAAATTGGGATAGGAGTTGTTGGGTGATTTTCTTATATTGCTAGAGAATTGGGCCATTCCATAGCCAAAGTTCCTGCACTTGATTGACTATCAAAAGTGAATCACCTATGATGTGGAGGCATTTTATGTGCATAAAGTGTGCTTGTTTTAGTCCTAGGATTAGGGATTTGTACTCAACAATTTTATTGCTACAAAAAAATCAAGTTTTAATGAAAATGGGAGTGGTTCTTATTCAGGTGTAAAGAAGACAATGCCTGCACCCCCAGCGTCGAGACACTTGTAACTATCAAAGAACATGGTAAGGTCAGCCATGAATTCTAGTTTGATGTATTCCTCATATTCGGTTATGTGAAATATGGAATCATCAGGGAGTTGAATGAGTAGGGGTTGATTATCAGTCAGTGGTGCTTTAGCCAGTTGGTTGGCGATGTATTGTAATCACAAATCAATATGCAAAAATTCACTATTCATTCTATCAAAGTTGAAATTACAAAGTATTATATAGTGTCTATATAGTTTTTGAGAGATATTTGGGAGAGAAGAAATAGGGAGGAAAGGAAAAAATAATTAGGAGTCAAACTCTTCCTACCGTCCATGCCGTATAATCCTGTTGACTTGGTTGCCATCCAATGAGGTAAAAGGGTAAGGTCAAAACTTACAGTTGAAACAATTTTTTTACCATTTTACCATTTTAACTTCCAACATTCTCCCCCTTAAAGTTGAGAGGACTGACTATACAGTCTCTCAGCTTTATATATTAAGCTTTAGCCATGCCTTTGGTGAAGATATTTGCAATGTTGTCCAAAGTGCTATAATATTTAAGCTCAACTATCTATTGCTCCACAATGTCTCAAATGAAGTGATACTTCATATCAAAATGCTTTGATCTACTATGGTGGATTGTATTGTATACCAACTAAATGGCACTTATGTTATCGTAATACAGTCGAGTTGGACCACCTTGACTTTCTCCAATATCTTAAAGGACTTTTCTCAACCATAGGACTTGAGTACTAGCATGTGTGATAGCTTTATATTCAGCCTCAATAGATGACAATGCTATAATAGTTTACTTCTTGGAACTCCATGTGATTAGTCCTGACCCTAGACTAAAACAATTCCCTGATGTAAATTTCCTATCATCTATATTGCTGCCCCAATAACTGTCATTGAAGCCAACTAATTTCATAGAATTACATTTGTGGTAATGGATTCCAAAATCCAATGTACCTTTTACATATCTTAATATTATTTTAGTTTCTTGTAGATGCAACTCAGATGGAATTGCCATAAACCTTGAAACTAGAGAAAAAACATATTGAATATCAGGTCGTGTTGGTGAGAAACATCATACTCACAACCATACTCCTATAAGTGGTCATGTCAACCTTTGGTGCTTCATCATCCATGCTCAATTGGATTCCATGTCCAATTGGAGTTGCAACTAATTTGCACTCCTCCATGGAAAATTTCTTGATCATGTCTCGAGCATACTTGTGTTGACATATGAAGATCCTCCTATTTGATTGATGCACTTCCATGCCTAGGAAGTATCGCATTAAACCGAGATATTTCATCTCAAACTGCTTCATCATGGATTTTTTGAACTCCATATTCATTTTAGTGTTACTACCCATAAATATTAGATCATCCACATACAAACAAACTATGATAATGTCTACTCCATGCTTTAGGTAGTATAGATTTGGTTCACTTTTGCTTCTAGTGAATCCATACTCATTGAAATAGCTATCAATGTGTGAGTACCAAGCTCTTGGTGCTTACTTGAGGCCATAAAGTGCTTTTCTTAATTTTTAAATAAGGTTCTCCTTTCCTTGTTCTTGAAAGCCTTGAGATTGTTGAACATAAACCTCCTCAGTCAATTATCCATTCAGAAAAGCACTTTTCACATCCATGTGTTGAATATTCCATCCTTTATGGGAAGGTAAGGAAATAACTGATTTGATTGTCTCTTGTCATGCAACAGGAGCAAAATTTTCCTCATAGTCAATGCTAAATTTTTGAGTAAAAAATTTTTCTACTAATATCACCTTGTGCCTCTCAATGCTTCCATAAGCATTGTATTTGGTCTTGTAGACCCATTTACATCCAACACACTTTTTTCCTTTGGGTAGTGTTGAGAAGCAACACACCCCCACTGAAAAATGAGATTCCATCCTCTTGAAAACTTTGAAATTCCATTTTTGCAGCAGGGACCCTCTTGGTCATTTTCAGTTTTAAATCCAGATTTTGCTTGCCTCCTTTTTAAAGTTGTGCTTTTTCTTGCATTCTAGTTGTGTTATCCAAGAATTCACTTTTTACATGCTAGAATCATTCATGCACAAGCAAAATCTTGCACCGGTACCGAGAAAATCCAGAAAACAGTTGCATAAATTCATGAAAAATCAAACTTTCCATTTTTGGTAGTGTCGCGATATCGCGACACTTCCATTTTCGGAAATGTCGCGATATCGCGACAGGTAAGTCAAAATGCAGCTAAGTCGGAAAAGTGTAGCGAAATCGCGACACTTTCCATTTTTGGAAGTGTCGCGATATCGCGACGTTTCCATTTTTGGAAACTGTCGCAAAATCGCTGCCGGACGGAGGAGAGAGAAAGAAAGCGTACGGAGGGCGCGATTTTGCGACATGTCGCGAAATCGCGACATGTCGCAGTTTCGCGACAGGAGAGAGAAAATGCATGAAAATCGGCTAAGTGCCAGAAAGGTCACGATTTCGCGACATGTCGCGAAATCGCGACAGTTTTTTGGAGAGAGAAGCAAGTTGTACGGAAGGGCGCGATTTTGCGACATGTCGCATTTTCGCGGTAGGAGAGAGAAAGTGGGCTGCAGAATGAAAAATCGGCTAAGTCGCAAACATGTTCCAAAATCGCGGTCAACGCGGTCAACGCATGCAGGTAAGGAACTGTCGCGATATCGCGACGTGTTCTATTTTCGCGGCTGAAAATCAAGAAAGCGTACGGAGGCCAGGAGGGTCGCGATTTCGCGACATGTCGCGAAATCGCGACATGTCGCGTTTTCACGGTCGACGAGGGAAGAAGTTGCCGATGCGCTGGCAGGGTCACGATTTCGCGACATGTCGCGAAATCGTGACATGTCGCAGAATCACGATAGGAGAGAGAAAGTCATAAGTTGACCTGAAAGTGCATTCCGACGGGAAACAGAAGGCATCCTGGGGTAGCGACACGTGTCAAAGCGTGAATGAGACAAACAGAAGCCGACATGCAAGCTTATTTTGCGGATTTTAATCTGTTTTTAATGTTTTAAGCTTGGATTTAATGTTTATTAAAGTGCTAATATAATCTTTTTGTCTTTCATGCAGGATTCCACCTGGCACTTACGGGACAACCGGGAAAGACCATAAAGGCAAAGTTAAAGTGCGGATTTAGTCAAGGACCGCCATGCTAGAAGAGAAGCTGTCGGTGAGAGCATTCAATGACAAATTTATTGCAGACTTAATAGCATGAAGACCATTTCAACTCAGGGATGGCTTTGCGGAGATCAAATCGATGGAGAAGTGGTGACTCATCCGGCTCACCAGCGAGAATTAATGGAGGCATTTATTTGCATCTGCGGATGAATGCAAGTTGCATTTGATTTTATCTTCTCCATTTATGGCAGCTAACTGCACAGATTTGCCGAAGGGTTAAGTTCTATCTGGACTTTGATTTTAAATGGATTTTTATTGTAAAACCCGGGTCCTAGGGTTTAAGTGCGATAAGATTTAGGGTTTGAAGAAGATATTTTGAAAAGATCAGGGTCTGTCCTGAGTCTATAAATACAGATTCTAAATGTAATCGCAGGAGGCGGAGACTTAGAAATAAAAGGCTTATAAGCAATTTCTTGCAAATTTTGTGAAATCCTTTGTTTCTGGACTTGGAGTTGATGTGCTTTAGCTTTTCCGTGATAGCATGGCCAGGAGCCTAATCTTTTGCAGAGTGTGATAAGTGTATCTTCTTTTGTTATCCGTTCCATTTAAAGTTTGTTAGATATATGCTGTAAATCTGCCATTATCAAGTTTAAATATGCTGTTAGGCTTCAGTTGTTCTATTGTCTGCTAGGGGAAATTACAGATTTGAGGTTAAGTTTGTTCTAATTGCTCTGTCTTCATTGTGTGAGCTAGGTCGTCGGTGAAAGATACAAGTTTTAACCTGACTTCCCTTCAGTTTATAATTTTTTGCTAGATCTGTTTCACTCTGCCTTGTGCTCTTAGTTGAAAGTGATCTTAGACTGATTGGACACTTTCTTCTTTGATTTGTTCTGTTGTGAAGCTAGTAGCATAGATAAGATTGATAGTTTAGGGTTTTACAGTTGATGTTTGATAAACTTCTCTTTCTGCCCTACCCTACCCTCTCTTTGTTTTCGGTGAATGATCCATTTTTATTTTCTTTGTTTGTCTTTTATTTAAATCTGCTGACCCATGAGAGCTAGATCAAGAATTCAAGTTAAATCTGATTGTCAACAACTTTTGCAACTACTGAACAAGTTCAAGAACCCCCTGTAAGGTAACAGAGCAATCCATATTGAAATCTATTCCAGAAGTGGAAAAGAGTGAATTGCCATTCGACCCAACTCTGTAACTCGCACCTTGGATAACCAGCTAGATCCTAAAGATGAGTGGGATCCGTCCCGTGGGTGTCTCCGGGGCTTCCTTGCCTCATCCTTTCCCGGGGTGTGCATGAAAGCCGGACCAACAACCTAATTGGCGCTAGAAGGAGGGCCAGAACATCTGTTCTTAGTGCACTTGAGTTGAGAAATCTGACTGTATGTGGAACTGTAAAGCTGTATTTTATCCAAAGTCTGGTAGCCAATTTTCCCCTCCTCCTCAGCCAACAACCTAATTGGCGCTAGAAGGAGGGCTGAACTCAGTTCAAGTATTGTAAGGGCATAACAACAACATTTGAAGGACCCACAGTGAACTCCGGACAATTTTGTAAATTGTCAATAGTTTAAGTTTGAAAGTTGTCAGTACAGTTTTTAAAATTGCAGAGAAGACCTTAAGTTCAGTTTGTTAGAACAGTTTTATCATCCACTGCGGTTATCCAATTACAAATCAGAACATCATTTTCGACCAAGTAATAATGGCAAATTGGTTGGGCCCCACTGCTTTGAATATCCCGGGTATAGCCCATGACCTGCCCAGAAATCCGAAAAGATATCTCCCTAGGTATAAACATGATGGGACAAGAACTGCAGAAGAACATCTGCTAGCTTTTAAAAATGCTTTAAAATTGTTGAATATACAGCATGAAGATGTTGCCTGCAGATTGTTCCCGTTCACTCTCCAGGAGGGAGCTTATGACTGGTTTTTAAACCTCACCAGCAATTCCATTACTAGCTGGGATGATCTAGAGAAAGCTTTTATATCACAATTTGGGGAAGTGATAGACCCCAGTGTGTTATACCAACAATTTTCCAGCATCAAGAGAGAGTCGGGAGAAACTGTCGGGTCTTTCAATATGAGGTTCCAAAGAGCTTACGGTAGAATGACCGGCCATTACATCCCAAATGCAAATCTGGCCTTAGAAATCTACAAGAATGCATTGGATTCGGTGACCTCTATTTTCCTCAAGAGAGACATCAATATCACAACCCCGGCGGGGCTTATAAAGAAGCCTTAATTCTTGAAAGACAGCTAGGGCCTCAAATTCTGAGCAGTCCTTTGATATCCTATGTTACACAGAACATGCCTATTCCAGACCCCATTCCACATCATGAGTTAGTGCCAACATGTCATGCTCTACCCAAGGAGACTCCGTTATCTGTGACATCCACTCAGCATGTGCAAAATACAGAGAAAAGTTCTGACAAGTTCAAAGTGCAGGTGCTTGAACTGAACAGTTGTGATCTGGCACCACCCAAATCTGAAGTTTTTCCTGGTGAGTTAAATTTTCCTAGAGATCAAAGAAATATTGATATTTCTAGTTCACCCAAAAATAGTACAACCAGGGTTTCAGATTCTTTCACTTTTCCTGAAGAGACAGAAAGTCTTGTAGGGACTCCTATGGATGAAATGCAAGATTTTCAACAGTTCAAAATGGACAGTTATGACTTGAGATGTGAGAGTCCAGAACTTAATAATGATCCTTCCTCATCAGAGGATGATGAAAGTGAGATTCAATATCACTATGCAGAACAATCTGAGGAGGATAACATCATTGAGGATATGAGGGAACTTAAAGCTGACATCACCCTCTATGAACTGCCTCAGATTGTTGAACAAAAGGTTAACTTGATTGAGGCTTACTCTGGACCACCTGTTGGATTTCAAGAAAAGGAGGAAAAGATAGTAAATATGAATGTGGTCAGCCAACTTGGAATTGATGAACTGTCTCAACATAAGCTTGCAACTTCTGAACATAATGTCAAAGAAAAGGCTATAAACTGTGTTGATGCGAGATATTGGAGTTTATAATTTGGCAACTGAGAAGATGGGAACGGTTACAACTCTAATCCATCACAACCATGATGTTTGGACATTGCACATTGATGAGGTTAAATCTAAGCAAGGCTCAGGTGAAAAGGAAAATTGTAAGCATTCTTCTAGAGGGATAAAAATTGAAGTCCTGGATATTGAAGCGATGCAGACAACCACAAAATGTTCAAGTTGTTAAGAACCAGGGCATACAGATAAAACATGATTTCTTTCGGTTGTCACATAATTTTGAAGATGTGGTGGTTTGGGTCCGTCAAGATTTTAAAGTATTTGATCCTGGGGGTTTTTTACATTCAGTCCTTTTGAAAGAACTCTGCAAACCCTTCAATTAGAAGCATAAACATGTTATCATATGATTTGTTATTATATGATTTGTTTAATTTGAAGGAGTTGCAGATTTGTTTTTCAAATGGGACGGGGAAGACAGTAAACACAAGTCTTTCCCAGATAGCAAATTTTTGAAGCACAGTCTGGAGTGCATTTCGTCAACAGGACCTGAAAGGTAATTTTTCTAAATTACTTGCACATGGTCAAATTTTTTTAAGGCACCATTTCTCTGCTTTCCCAACTGCTGCATTTTTTGAGTATGAAGGGAAGTTGTAACATATGTATACATTGTAAATAAGCTTTGATGCTTGTGTAGTTTATTTCTTTGTCAGTGCAGTTTTATTTTTAAATGTTAGGTGTCGTTTTCGTTTTCTTTAATTGTTTTGTGGTTTAGCTTGTGCGGTTTATTTCTTTTGTCAGTGCTTTTTATTTCCTTTCTTTGTCTTTTTATTTTAGCTTGCTTTTATTTTATTTTTTCTAATTTAGTTATTTTCTTTTTTTTTTTTTATTTTCCTTTTGTTTAGTTCTTTTCTTTCTTGTCTTTTAGTTTATTTTATTCCTTCTGATTTGCTTTAGTTTATTTTTTTGTTTTGCTTTAAAGCCTGCTGTCCTTGGAAGCCTGTACAAAGTCCTTTGGCTTCTAAAATTTTTGTCTTTTAACCTTTGCTTGAGCAATCAATGAAAAGTCAGCCTGCTAAAAATTGTTTATTCTAAGCTGATCAATCCACCATCCAATGCCCATGCTGTTCACCATTCTAATTGAGATAGTCTGCTTGCTCTGAACTGTAGAACTATTTTGTTATTCAGGACAAAGGTAGAGAGATGATTGGATCTTGTGTCTTACTTGCCACAGTTGTTTTAATGATAGAAAAACTGCTATGCTGTTTAGTTGGAGGAACTCCCGGGGAATCCAAGAAAAGCTGGTTATGAGAGGGGACTATGGTTCATGCAATTATTTGGGTATCCACCAGAGGCTATCAGTGCCTAGACTAAAATAGTTCCAGATTGATCAAATGATAAAAGAAAATTGTAATTTCTCTAAGGTCTTCCAGATATTGATATATTTCAGAGGGAGAGATATAAAAAAAAAAAAAAAGAAGAAGAAAAAAGAGAAAAGAGTTGAATAATTAAAAGAGGCAGCCAATATTAGATTCTGCCCTACAGTTGTAAATTGGGTCGTGTAAATCTAAAGGGTAACTCTGTCTAGGCTGTAAAAGGCTAAACTAGTAAACAGAGCTCTACTCGGTTTCCCCTTTTACAATCTAGAAAAGTTGATTAATCCAAGTTTATCATTCAATTCAGTCATCCTTGAAGAAAGTTTTATACCTTTTGAAATTGCACATCAGAAATCTTCCTTGAAGTAATCCAGCCTAGTATGTCCTTGGGAAATTTTAACAGTTGGCAGTTAGCAGTCAATTTATTGTGAAGAATGTCTGTGGCAAGGCATGATGCATGGTCTTTTTGTTTTGAAACCAGAGTCTTGGGTTCTAAAATAGTGCTACTATTTTACCTGCAGATATCGCCATTTGTTGAGAAGCAACACACCCCCACTGAAAAATGAGATTCCATCCTCTTGAAAACTCTGAAATTCCATTTTTGCAGCAGGGACCCTCTTGATCATTTTCAGTTTTAAATCCAGATTTTGCTTGCCTCCTTTTTAAAGTTGTGCTTTTTCTTGCATTCTAGCTGTGTTATCCAAGAATTCACTTTTTACATGCTAGAATCATTCATGCACAAGCAAAATCTTGCACCGGTACCGAGAAAATCCAGAAAACAGTTGCATAAATTCATGAAAAATCAAACTTTCCATTTTTGGTAGTGTCGCGATATCGCGACACTTCCATTTTCGGAAATGTCGCGATATCGCGACGGGTAAATCAAAATGCAGCTAAGTCGGAAAAGTGTAGCGAAATCGCGACACTTTCCATTTTTGGAAGTGTCGCGATATCGCGACGTTTCCATTTTTGGAAACTGTCGCAAAATCGCTGCCGGAGGAGAGAGAAAGAAAGCGTACGGAGGGCGCGATTTTGCGACATGTCGCGAAATCGCGACATGTCGCATTTTCACGAGGAGAGAGAAAATGCATGAAAATCGGCTAAGTGCCAGAAAGGTCGCGATTTCGCGACATGTCGCGAAATCGCGACAGTTTTTGGAGAGAGAAGCAAGTTGTACGGAAGGGCGCGATTTTGCGACATGTCGCGAAATCGTGACATGTCGCATTTTCGCGGTAGGAGAGAGAAAGTGGGCTGCAGAATGAAAAATCGGCTAAGTCGCAAACATGTTCCAAAATCGCGGTCAACGCGGTCAACGCATGCAGGTAAGGGAACTGTCGCGATATCGCGACGTGTTCTATTTTCGTGGCTGAAAATCAAGAAAGTGTACGGAGGCCAGGAGGGTCACGATTTCGTGACATGTCACGAAATCGTGACATGTCGCGTTTTCGCGGTCGACGAGGGAAGAAGTTGTCGATGCGCTGGTAGGGTCGCGATTTCGCGACATGTCGCGAAATCGCGACATGTCGCGAATCGCGGTAGGAGAGAGAAAGTCATAAGTTGACTCGAAAGTGCATTCCGACGGGAAACAGAAGGCATCCTGGGGTAGCGACACGTGTCAAAGCGTGAATGAGACATACGAGAGCCGACATGCAAGCTTATTTTGCGGTTTTTAATCTTTTTTAATGTTTTAAGCTTGGATTTAATGTTTATTAAAGTGCTAATATAATCTTTTTGTCTTTCATGCAGGATTCCACCTGGCACTTACGGGACAACCGGGAAAGACCATAAAGGCAAAGTTAAAGTGCGGATTTAGTCAAGGACCGCCATGCTAGAAGAGAAGCTACCGGTGAGAGCATTCAATGACAAATTTATTGCAGACTTGATAGCATGAAGACCATTTCAACTCAGGGATGGCTTTGCGGAGATCAGATTGATGGAGAAGTGGTGACTCATCCGGCTCACCAGCAGAATTAATGGAGGCATTTATTTGCAGCTGCGGATGAATGCAAGTTGCATTTGATTTTATCTTCTCCATTTATGGCAGTTGACTGCACTGATTTGCCGAAGGGTTAAGTTCTATCTGGACTTTGATTTTAAATGGATTTTTATTGTAAAACCCGGGTCCTAGGGTTTAAGTGCGATAAGATTTAGGGTTTGAGGAAGATATTTTGAAAAGATCAGGGTCTGTCCTGAGTCTATAAATACAGATTCTAAATGTAATCGCGGGAGGCGGAGACTTAGAAATAAAAGGCTTATAAGCAATTTCTTGCAAATTTTGTGAAATCCTTTGTTTCTGGACTTGGAGTTGATGTGCTTTAGCTTTTCCGTGATAGCATGGCCGGGAGCCTAATCTTTTGCGAGTGTGATAAGTGTATCTTCTTTTGTTATCCGTTCCATTTAAAGTTTGTTAGATATATGCTGTAAATCTGCCATTATCAAGTTTAAATATCGTTGTTAGGCTTCAGTTGTTCTATTGTCTGCTAGGGGAAATTACAGATTTGAGGTTAAGTTTGTTCTAATTGCTCTGTCTTCACTGTGTGAGCTAGGCTGCCGGTGAAAGATACCAGTTTTAACCAGCTGCCCTTGGATTTATAATTTTTTGCTAGATCTGTTTCACTCTGCCTTGTGCTCTTAGTTGAAAGTGATCTTAGACTGATTGGACACTTTCTTCTTTGATTTGTTCTGTTGTGAAGCTAGTAGCATAGATAAGATTGATAGTTTAGGGTTTTACAGTTAATGTTTGATAAACTTCTCTTTTTGCCCTACCCTACCCTCTCTTTGCTTTCGGTGAATGATCCATTTTTATTTTCTTTGTTTGTCTTTTATTTAAATCTGCTGACCCATGAGAGCTAGATCAAGAATTCAAGTTAAATCTGATTGTCAACAACTTTTGCAACTACTGAACAAGTTCAAGAACCCCCTGTAAGGTAACAGAGCAATCCATATTGAAATCTATTCCAGAAGTGGAAAAGAGTGAATTGCCATTCGACCCAACTCTGTAACTCGCACCTTGGATAACCAGCTAGATCCTAAAGATGAGTGGGATCCGTCCCGTGGGTGTCTCCGGAGCTTCCTTGCCTCATCCTTTCCCGGGGTGTGCATGAAAGCCGGACCAACAGGTAGCTTTACTAGCTCCCATGTATCATTATTTTTTATAGAGGTTATTTCTTCTTCCATGGCTTCTTGCCATATATTTTGAGTACAAGCCTTATCATAGCTAGCTGGTTCTAGCTATGCACTAGCAAATAAAGCATAATTGACTACATCTCCCTTAGGATCTTGGGAGTTATCATCCCCATACAATTGCAAATTTTCAAATTACTACAAAACTATATTTATTTCACTAGCTTGGCTTCAAGTGAATCTTCTTTAGAAATTACGATCCAACATTTGAAAATATGGATGATGTTGTAATGTTCTTTTACCTCTTTATGGAGAGTCACTGTCTATGTCCATCGGTGAATAACTTACTGATCTCTATGGAGAAGTACTTGGAGTGGTGTTTGAAGTACTTACTGTAGTACTCCTACTTAGGCTTGGAGGGGGTGGTGTGCCTTTGCTTTTCTTGGGAGACACCTGTTGTACTTTTTGTACCTATGAAGAATTTACATCTTGGGACTCATCATCAACAAAAATTATTTGATGACCCCATTCTCCCCCTTCATCAAAAATTACATCCTTGGAAAGTACAATTTTATGATTCTTGGTATTGTAGAGTTTATATGCTTTTGTAGACTCACAATACCCTACAAATATACAAGCTTGACTTTTGGGATCAAGCTTCTTCCTTTTCTCATCAGGAATGTGCGCATATGCTAAAGAAACAAAAACTTTAAAGTTCTTTACATTGGGTTTCTTTCCATACCACCCCTCATAAGGAGTGATGCCATCTAAACTAGAAGTTGGACTTCTATTTAGAATGTATACACTATTTCTTATAGCATCAGCCCAGTACATATTATTTATATACTTAGTATGAAACATCATGCTCGCCATCTCAACTATGGTGCAGTTCTTTCTCTCGGCCACACCATTTTTTTGTGGGGTATACGTAGTGGTGAATTACCTTTTAATCCCACTTGCTTTAAAATATTTCAAGAATTCTTTTGAGGAGTACTCACCTCCTCGATCTGTCCTAATACATTTTATAACATACTCACTTTATTTCTCTACATTATTTCTAAAATATATGAAGCAATCAAAAGCTTCATCTTTATATTTCAAGAAATAAATCTAGCACATTCTAGAGAAATCATCTATGAAAGTGAGAAAATAGGAATTGTTTTTATACTCTTTGTCTGCATTGGACTACAGATGTCTGAATGCACTAACTTAAGTGGATAGCTAGCTCTCCACGCTTGTCCTTTTGGAAACTTAGAACTTGAGTGCTTTCCCAAAGCACATCCTTCATAGACCTCATTTTTTTTGTTGATTTTGGGAAGTCCTATCACCATAGCTTAATAATTTAATAGTTTCAAGCTAGCAAAATTAAGGTGACCATATCGTAAGTGCCAAAGCACACTTGGATTAGCTATAGCTACATTTGCAATTTGAGCTCTCCTTGGCTCACAAAATTTGAGAGGGAATAACTGATTCTTGGTCATTGGGACCTGTGTGATGACAGGATTACAATTATTTTTATAAAGAATGATACATTTTCCTTCATCAAAAACAAGTTTGTAATTTTTCTCCATCATTTTCCCAATGCTTAGCAAATTGTGTTGGAGCTTTGGAGTGTAATAGATGTCATTCACTTTCTTTAGACCTTATTTTGTTGGAACATCCATGGCTCCAATTCCTTAGACTTGCAAAGCTTTATCATCCCCTAACTTGATGTGGGATTTATAAGTGGAATCTAGAGTAGCAAATAGATTTTCTTTGCCACTCATATGGTTTGAGAAACCAGTATCCGAAATCCATGTGTCATTTAGATTTTGTTCTGATTGTCCATATGAAAGAAAAAAATTAGAGGTATCATATTCTTCACCATAATTTCCATATTGCTTTTGCCTTGAGAAGATTTTGACCCACATTCATGAGCAAAGTGACCTGTATTGCCATAGTTAAAACAAGTTGTTTTGGACTTGTCACTTCCTTGTCCTTGATTTCCACTTCGTCCTAGATTTCCTCCTCGATTTTGGTTTCCACCTCTGTTCTGATTGCCTCTTCTATTGGAGTTACCTCCTTTATTATTATTGCCTCCTCTGTAGTTGCCTCTGCATCTACCTCTTTGCTAGCCTCTTCCTTGACCTCTTCCACATCCTCTTCCAATATTTTCATTGGATGTGAATGCTTTATCATCACCTCCATAGTTGGTTTAAGGAGATTCTTGTAATCTCTCTTCATGAGACATTAACGACCCAATTAATGCATCAAATGTTAAAGTGGAAAGATATTTTGAATATTCTATGATTATAGCTATGTGATTCCATATTTGAAGAAGTGTTCGTAACACTTTCTTTACAATTATTTCAGGCTTAATTTCTTCACCAAGAGTAATCATTTTATCAACTACTACTTTCACTCTGACACAGTAGTCACCAAATTTTTTGTCTTCTTTCATTTTGAAATTTTCAAAATCTTGTTTCAGTGTTTTAAGACTCACTTGCTTCACTTTATCACTTCCATGGAATCCATATTTCAAAGCTTTCCATGCATCTTGTGCAGTTATACAAGCGACTATTATAGGGAATATACTCTTCTCCAATGTTTCTTGGAGATGATAAAGAGTAGAGGAGTTGCTCTTTTATGCTTCTTTCTTTGTTTTATTATCTGCGGAACTTAATGTTGTTCAGTCGGTGGGTTTGGTGTAACCCTCTTCCACTATGTCCCAAAAACCTTTCCCTATTAGTAAGGTCTTCATTTTGATAGACCAATACTTGTAATCATATCCGTTGAATTCTGGAATAGGTAGATTGTTATGTGAGGCCATAGCTATTATAAACCAAAAAACTCTCTTTATTTCTTAGTTACAATAAAGTACTCTATTTTTTTAAAAGAAGGAATAAAAATAAGAAAGAAGAGATTACAAATTTAAGTCAAATATGACTTGATTCACTCTTTCAATGCATGCTTGTTCCTCTTGGTGTGGCGCTTCTATTTCTTGATTCATGAAATTGTCTGCTACTTGTTCTTCGTCATCACTGATCAATATTATCTTAGGTGATTCTAGTTCTATAATTTCTACTAAATTATTGTAATGAGTATATTCATATTCTTGTGGTGCAACTTCTATGAATTCAGATTGCTCAAATTGACTCCTAAAGGAGTTATATTCAGAGTCTGCCTCGTACCCTGAGTCTGGATGCCTCTAGTGTGTGATTAATGCATTCTACAACTAACTAAACACAACATGTAGCCCATAAGATCTCACTTTTTCATAAAAAAAATTGGTGTTTTCTCTCACCAAAAGTGCACATAGGGCATGATAACAACCACTTGGTCTTATCATCAATGCCTCTTTACAAATTTTAGTTTGATTTTTTGTCTCTCTTACAAGAAAAAAAAACTAAGTCTCTCAGGCTTGTTACACAAAATTTCTAGTTTGTATAGCCTTCTAGACTATCACAATATGCTTTTACACTACAATTTTTTATTCCTCGAATCAAGTGAAAAGCCCCTTCTTTTACAATAAATTGCCTCTTAGGAAATGTCAAAAAAAACATTTATATAGTCTATTATAATTTTAAAAAAATTGTAATTATAAGTTAAATAATAATAAAAAATATTGATTTTCTTAAAAACTTAAAAAAAAACAATATATTTTAATATTATTATTAAACCTATATAATTTTTTTTTTAAATTATAAAAAAATTAAAAAACTATATATATAAAAAAAAATATCTTCGACCTTTTAAAACTTAACCTTATGCAAAAAGGATTAATATGTTAATCTGACCTTGACCTCATGCCAACATAATAAAAAATTAAATCACACTGGGTTTCGAACCCACAATTTCCCCTCTACAGAATAGCGCACTCACCAAGTGTGCTACAAGCCTCTTTAGGCTTCAAACTGACGGGCATAGTATTTAAACTGGCGGGCAATAATTTTAAACAAAAAAAATTATAATTTCTTTATCCCACATGTGGCAGGAATTGGGATGTGAGGGGTTTAATAGTATGAGGGCTCACAAGGGTATTCGATTGCCTTTAGGCAATCAGACCTTGCCCTTTTGCTCTTAATTGGGTGAATGTCCTTCTACCACGTTTCCACATTGCTTCCGCTTGCCATGTTTCCTACTTACTGTGTCTGCTATGTCACCTCCTTACTATGTCCACAAAGTCATTGTGTTCGCCAGATCACCTCCTTCCCACATGTTTGCCTCTGGTTAGCTTGTCACATGTTCACCTTTGGTTAGGTCACCACGTGTCCACCTCTAGTCTATGTTCTACCAAGTCACCTTTCAGTTGCCTAGGGAATTTTGCTTTGTCTCCTCTAGTCAACTGATCAACCTCAAACCACGTGCTCTCTATGGGCCTCCTTTTGACCTTGCCTTGGTGCATGCTCTACGGGCCCTATCGGACTCCTCAAGAATCATGCCTCATGTGGGCTCACTCGTGTGGGCCTCCTCGACCTCCTCAAGATTCGTGCCTCACCTGTGGGCCTCCTTAGGCCTCCTCTAGATCTATGCCTATCTTGACATGAAATCCTAGACACCCTCCACTCTGATACCAGATATTGTAATCACAAATCAATATGCAAAAAATCACTATTCATTCTATCAAAGCTGAAATTAAAAAGTAGTATATAATTTCTATATAGTTGTTGAGAGATATTTGGGAGAGAAGAGATAGGGAGGAAAGGAAAAAGAATTAGGAGTCAAACTCTTCCTACCGTCCATGTCATCCAATCTTGCTGACTTGGTTGTCATCTAATGAGGTAAAAGGGTAAGGTCAAAACTTACAGTTGAAACAATTTTTTTACCATTTTACCATTTTAACTTCCAACACGATGACTTGTCCTTTGATAGACTTTTGAGATACAAATTCTAGGTCAAACTCGGTTAGGAGCATGATCCATTTGGTTGTGCGTGAGTTGTGATAACCCTTGTTCATCATATACCGAAGGGGATTATCTTGGGCGATGACAAAAGTTGTGTGGTTTAACATATAGTATCATAACTTCTGGTTGGTGAATACTACTACTAGGCATAGATTATCCATGTATCCATATCTCATTTTATAACTAACTAGTGTGCGACTAATGTAGTAGATAGCCTACTCTTTGTTGAGAGCATTATTTTGAGCTAAGAGTGTACCTAGCGCAAGTTATTTGGCTGAGATGTATAGAGTCAGTGGTAATTATGGGTGCGGTGGTGACATAACTGGCAA
The DNA here is from genome assembly GCA_028583015.1 of Wollemia nobilis. Taxonomy (NCBI): domain Eukaryota; kingdom Viridiplantae; phylum Streptophyta; class Pinopsida; order Araucariales; family Araucariaceae; genus Wollemia; species Wollemia nobilis. The sequence goes on along the minus strand of JAQPPZ010017079.1, from coordinate 4,045,612 downwards.
TGATGTAAGATAATTTTTGATAGCATCAAATGTGGATCAATAGTTTTCATCCCATTTAAAGTATACTCATTTTTGTAGGATATGATTAAATGGTTGGCATTTATCTGATAGTTGTGCTATAAATCTATGAATGGAGGTAATATTTCCTTGGAGGCTATGAAATTGCTTTAGGGTGGTAGGAGGAGGCATCTCGATTATGGATTTCACCTTGCTAGGATCTACTTCAATGCCTCATTGGGAGACAATGAATCCTAGTATTTTTCTTGATGTAACACTAAACATGCACTTTTTTTTATTGAGGCACTCGTTGTGTGCTAGTAGTCGATCAAAAATCTAACAAAGATATTTGATATGGTCAAAACTTTTCTTTGATTTGTCTATAAGGTTATCTACATAGTCTTCCAAATTTTTGTGCATTAGATCATGAAATATGTAGGTCATGGCTCGTTGGTAGGTTGCCCCAAAGTTTTTAAGTCCAAAGGGCATGAACTGGTAGAAAAAGGTCCCCCAGGGTGTTGTGAAGGAAGTTTTTTGTTTTTTGTTTTTTTTTTGAAAAAATGAAAAACTTGTATTAATACAAAGAGCAATTACAAGCGGGAGAGAACACATCCCAACCAAGAACAACAAACAACACTACAAGAGTAGAGCACAAAGTCAACCCAGCTCAACACAAAACAAAGAAGTCAACTGGGCGTGAAAAAGTGACATGTCGCGAAATCGTGACATGTCGCGAGATCGCGACATTCAACCCCGTCTCCTCCGCAGCAGTGCCAACAGTCACAAAATCGCGACATGTCGCGAAATCGCGACAGCCAGAGCCCTCAGCACTCGATCGCCAAAAATGTCGTGATATCGCAATAGTTTTCACCATTCCGCTGGTATGCCAAAATTGTCGTGAAATCACGACGAGATTTTCTTGCAGCAGCCATCGCCAAAAAGTGTCGTGATATCGCGACAAATTATCCACTTTGCACCACATCAGCAAAATGGTCGCGCTTTCGCGACGGGTTTTCCTTATGACACCAGATCGCCAAAAGTTTCACGATATCATGACGGTTTTTCCTTTCGGTGCCCAGTTCTCAAAACTGTCACGATATCGCGACGAATTTTCCACTTTGCTCTCCATCTGCAAAAGTGTCGCGATATCGCGACAAGTTTTCCAGTTAGCCCCAAATTGCCAAAACTATCGCGATATCGCAACAATTTACAATGCGCCTTCCCCGAGGGCCGCGATATCATGACAAAAACCTGCCAAAGGCCGTGAGGGCACAACCTGTCACGATATCGCGAAAGCTTCCAACTTGAAGCTGCGACGGCGCTACAGGTCACGATATCGCGACAAAAATATTCCTTAGCATAAAAAACACTGCACATCATTTCAGAAATCGTTCAAGGCATTGTCGAATCTCTGCATCCTCCACAGGCATGTCACTGTGCAGCTGCATCCCAACCTCCCTTTCAGCACCCATCTTAGCAAGGAAATCGGTCGCCTTATTGAGATCTCGATTCACATAGACAGGTATCACATCATCTAATTCCCTCCAAAGCTCTTTAATTTGGGAGACTAAGATCTGCAACCTCCAAGCTTTCGAGACAAAGTTTCTCATACGGTCAAGAGCACCCACCAACATTTGGGAGTCAGACTCAATAATAATATTCCTGTGTCCCTGTTTGACAGCCCAGAAGGAGGTAGATTTAATGGCAAAGGCCTCAGCTTCATTATTTATGGCACATCCCAGACCCTGCAGTTCCCAATAGAGCAAAGACCCAGCATGATCGCGGCACACTACTCCAATTCCAGCACTTCCTGGATTGCCTTTAGCAGCTCCATCAGTATTGATTTTGATCCATCCTTTAGGAGGAGGTTTACAACTACCACTCACCTGCATTTTTTGAATAACAGCTCCCTCTTCCAAAGGCTCAGAAGCAGACTGAATTTCCCCCTCGGCATGAATGGAAACCGTTTCCGCCACTTTGCTCCAAATGACTTGCCATATTCCTTCTAGAGAGGAGAAGGTTTCACGGAAAATATGGGCATTTCTCTCCAACCACACCTGCCACCAGATAAAAAATAAACCAAGCTCCCAGCCAATTCGAAGAGCTTTGGATTTAAATCTACCTTTCTTCTAGCTTTCCCATATATTGTTTCGAGACAAGACCCCATTAGCCTGAATTTTAAAGTGGGAGAACCAGCATTTCCAGATCTGTCTTGTGAAAGAACATTCAAACATTAGATGATCCGTAGTTTCCTCCTGCTTGTGGCATAACACACATTGAGAAGGGCCAATGATGCCTCTGAGTCTGAGATTTTCATAGGTGAGAATTCCATTATGTAAAAACTGCCAGGCGAAGAAGTTCACTTCGGCCAGCCCTGGGGATGCCATATCTTTCTCCAATCATGAACCAAAAAAAAGTGTGGGGTGGAAGGAAGTTTTTTGTTAATCAACTAGGTTGATCCTGATTTGATTATATACAAAAAATTCATCCATGAGGGAAATCATCTTGTGACCTATGATGGAGTCAATGAGGGAGTCAATGTTGGGTAAAGGGAAGTCGTATTTGGGACAAGCTTTGTTTAGGTCACAAAAATTTGTGCAAACATGAATTTCACCAGATGGTTTGGGGATAGGGACCATGCTGGATACCCACTCGAGATAGTTTATGGGTACTATGAAATCAATGTATAGGAGCTTTTGGAGCTCAAATTTTATTATTAGTGTGACATTTGGATGCATGCATTGCATCTTCTGTCTTACTGGTTTGGTATTGGGATCTAGTATAATATTATGCACTACTACGGTAGGGTCTAGTCCCAGCATGTCTTTGTAAGACCATGCAAACACTTTTATATACTTGCGTAATAAATTCATGAAGGCGATGTGCTCCTCGGGTGAGATTCTAGCAGATAATTTGAGGATGTTTGTATTTTTTTGATCATCACCAATATCTACATCGATCGTATCGTCGATTATCATGTGAGATCCATCGTGCAACTATTTAGGGATAAGAATGAGATTGAAGTCATCGATGGCCTCACTGAACTTGTACTTATCATCTATGTAAATTCTCGTCTGATGGACCTGATGGGTTTGGGATGACGTAGATGAGGAAGGGGCATTTGTTGCCCATAATATGTAAGGAGAGAGAAGAAAGTATCCATGTTCTAGGATGTGTGAGATGTGTGTGAGATCGATAAAGTTTGGATTTGGGGTATCATCTCGAATCCATTGGTGGTAGTAGCAGAGGGGATAACGTAAGTCTACCTCAACCATGTTAATCAATGTTGTAGGTGAAGTAGGTGGAGTAGAATTTGGTGATGGATTTTGGATAGGTTGTGCACATCCTAAGAGGCTCAAGGGAGTTCTTAGGATTGCTGATGGTGAACGAGGATGAGAGGATGCTCTTTATAATTGTCTATGTGTAGGCAGGAATACAGGCAGGCATATCGGTGGAAATTCAGGCAACACTAGGTCCGGCTCTATCGATGGTGGATTAGGTGGGAGTGTTTCTAGCTCTATTGGTGGTGTAACTAGTGATAAGGTAGAAAAGTATTATGCTAATCTCTGAATATCACAAAACAAGGAGGTATCAGGCATAGGAGATTCTTGGAAGAAATCATAGGGTATGGTGATGGTTTATGTGGGTGAAGGGTCTTCCAAGGTGTGTGTTGGGCATGGAGGAGGATGCAATGATAGATCTTGGATCTCATATTATAATGTATAGATGACAGTTGGCCAATAACCTAGGCCAATGTTTTTGGTAAATGATCAGACACAAGGGTTAATGGGTGTATGTAGGCCTTTCTCATAATGGCCTAATCCAAACCCATGCCAATGAAAATACTATAGGTAGCACAAGGCAAGTTAAGGGTTGGCTAGGTGTGTAATTGCATCACCAGAGCTAGATTGTTGTGGTGAGGAAGTTGGTGAGGGGATCGAAGAGTCTACTCTCTCATACACAAAGTTGGTGTGGTTTTCAGGACTCCCTAACTGTATGATGGTTTTGATAGTCAACATTAGGGCTGAGGGATGACCAAAACATTAGGTAGATTGTATAGGGGTGTCACATATGTGAGCATCATGTACGTTATAGTCTCTCATGCCATTTTTTTTCATGAATATGGATATGTGTGGCATGGCACACTCTAGAAATTGGGGTGGCATATCCACATTAGATGATGAAGGAGAAAGTTGGGATTCTCTAATGGTGGTATTTGAAGGGTGTGGATATTTGTCTAAGATGGGTGTTGGTTGTTTGGATTCATGATGTCTAGTTGTTATGGTTTGAATAAGTTTTTTTTTCTATGTGGGGGATGGCATAAGTGTAGGTGTAGGGATGCATGGAGATGTGAAAGTCTTAGGTTTTATTCAGAAGGAAAGGTGCGGTGTCTATGGTGTAGGAAGGATAGAGGATTCCATATGCAAGGGTGGAGGAGGTAATGTAGTTAGTTTTATGATGGGTGCCAATGGTGGTTGTGACACCATGTGTGGAAATTGGAATGGTAGAGGTTGAGAGGATTGTGGAGGCCATAAGAATGGTAGCAAGGAAGGCATGGTATCAGTTTTAGGTCCCCTGGTAGATAATTCTAATGGTATAGATATTGAGGCGTATATTATTGATGAACACTGGGATGTTGAGGTGTAAATTGGGGAGGATACCAATGCTCCTACTGACTAGTAAGAGGATACAATGAATAGTTGGGAAGATGAGAATGAAGGCATAGGGGGAAGGTCTGTGACATTACAAAACTTAAAGGAGTATACGTCGGCTGGGACATGGTGAATAAGTCCATTGTGGACATACTTGAGGCAATAGTGTAATGTGGATGGGACACACTACATGTCTCTAATCTATGGGTGATTACATTTCTCCTTGAAGATATGTGAAAGAGGATGGGGATCATACAAATAATGTGAAAGAGAATGGGGATCGTACGAATGCCTATGTGAATGGGAAAAACTATGGACTCTATGGTAGGTCTCATAGAACCATCGAAAGCACGTAGGTCTAGGGAAGGTGTGGTGAAATGTGTTGGAGGGAGGTGTAGGTGATGCATGGCTGCTATGGATATGATACTTATGGATGAGCCCATGTCAACGAGTACCCACTTGTAGGTAATATCGTTGATATTAGATTGGATGTGAAGGGGAAGATAAACTCCTTCACCAACGAGTTTTGTTATCTTGTGGTCATGGAAACTAATTGAAGGTTGAAGGAATCATGGGATGTTCCCTAGAAAATTGACAAAAGCATTTGTGTCATGTGTCTCTAAGTCAATAGAATGTAGGATGTCATTCAAATTCTCGCGATGGGATTGAGACTATTTTAGGAGATCAAATATGGATAGCCATGTGGGGGCATTTTCTAGCTGATGGGTTAGACTACCATAGATTGTAATCATATTTTGAGGTCGTGGTGGTATGGTATTAGGCATTTGGGGTGTTTATGGGGATGTAAAATAGATAAGGGTGGAAAAAATAGGTGTTGTCTAGTGCGACAGGTACCGTTGGTTTCTCGTAGTAAGGTTGATTATTCCTACTACCCCACATGATTGAGGATCACATTGGACATTGTTGACTTGGCCATGTGGCATTGGAGGATTTTTTGGGGGTCTAGGGGGATTGGGTCCTCTGTGATTCGATAGAGAGTTTTAGAAAATCCCTAGGTTTTGGTTCTGCAAAGCTAGAGGGTTTGCTACCTAAATAGTGCCCCTATCGATTAGGTCTTGAACTTGCCCCTAAAAGGAGTGATACAAATCAATATTATGGCCACGTTGCCTATGAAATAGATAAAAGAGTTGCTCATTATAGTCATGAGGCTAGGTGAATTTGGATCCAATGGGTGGATCTCGGGTAGAAAAAAATGGTTGCCCTTGTACAATCTATGGAATAGGGCTGGTAACAATTCAGATAGAGGTGTAAAGTTTTGTGGTCGATCATGTGGGTGCATGTCATGGTATTGCTATGGTCGAGGTGGGGTAGGTGCATTATCTTGGAGTGCTTGCGATTACGGTGTATAGGGTGGAGGAGTCGGTACTAGTGCTAGGGTAGCAACTATGACTTGGTTGGTTTGTGGTGGTCATGGTTAAGGTTGATTTTTTGTGGGTCTATTGAAGTGAAATTTGGAGTTATAGTTGGATTTGGATCTCAACTTAATCTTCCTAGACTATACCTTAATATATTTGATCACTTTTTCTTGCGAGATAGCATCTTCAAAAGTACGACTTTGGTGAAGTTGGAGGGATGTGGAAATGTGTTTATGGTAGCTCTTGTAAAAGATTGTACAAGCTCCAAGGTGGGGAGGTTATGGGTGATATCATGGATAATCACTCTCCATCTAGAAACAAACCCAGTAATGGGTTCATCATCCGCCTGTTGTAAGGCATAGACATCAAAAAATGTGGTCTTTTTTTTATGTTGATGGAAAAGTGCTCTAAGAAGGAATTGGTTAGCTGTTCAAAGGTGTATAGGCTATGGCATGGTAGCATGTTGTACCAATCCAATACTAGCCCCACAAGGGACAAAGATAAGGTACACAACATAAGATGGTTACTACTGTGAAGCTGGTAATAGGACGAGCGGTAGTTGCTCACATGTTCTCTGGGATATTCCTTACCTCTATACTTGTCAAATTTTGGTATTTCAAAGCGATAGGGATAAGGATGGATAGGTACTAATTGATACACTAGCTCGTTGCACAATTCATAATAGCAAGTATTTTATGGCCCATATCTAGAGGTATGTAGGTTCAACATTTTAACTTCATCTCATAAGAGTTGAAGTTCGGGTGTCATAGGAGTTGAGGGTTGAGCTATGATAGGCTGACCTTGTGGATGTGGTGGATATTGGTATTATTATTCTTCACAATGCTATGGGGAATATTTTTTTGACTAATCATGATCAGGTGGGTATTTGGCGACATGTGTTGTCATGTCTATGGGTACATTAGGTTGTGGGGTAGGTGTCTATTGAGGATAATAGTACTGTGACTGGGCAACATGCGATTGTGGCATGGGTACTTATTGTTTTGGAACCTACTATACTAGTTGGACCATGGGTGGTGATGACAAAACTAGAGGAGGCATAAAGAAGCTAGGTGTAGCTGGTGGTAGTGTAGGTGTTAGTGATACTAGTGCTAGGGGTGGTCGAGATGAGGTATCAAAAGAAGGGATTTATCTCTGCCTTGGAGGGTAGGAAGTATGGAAGCTAAACTATGTGAAATAGTTTGGTTGAGTAGGTGCATCAGCTACTATTATTAGTCCATAGGTAGGATGGATATGAGTAGTGGAAGCCTAAAAAGGAATAGGTGGCAGTATCCTAAATGTCATCGTAGGCAAAGGTGGATCCAAGGTTTGGGCATCATACCCTTCGGATACCTTGGAGATAGGTGGGAAAGATGCCAAAAAGGTGGGATAAGCTATTGAGGTAGGAGCTTGGGTTGAGGGGAAAGTGTAAGTATACACTCCTGCTTGGGTTTGCGCATCTTGCTTCTAAAGAGGTTGTTAGGAGGTACCCTCATATATGGTGAAGAACAACTCTTGGGAAGATGATGGTTGGTACTCTTGTGAAGAGTACAGGTGTGAGGTTTGAGGGAATGCTTGTGGTTCTTTTTGGGTAGGGATCTATTATGCGGTTTGGAAGGATGGATTCTAGCTACCTACAATGGATGAGTATGGGTTAGACACCATTTCTACGGTAGGGGTGAATGATGAAACCTCAGGATGGGTACAATTTAGGAGGGAGGAATCATTCTCAAACAAGGATTGAGATAAATTATGGAAGAAGGGATGTGCAAAGGTGGTTGAAGTAGGCAGGACCTCCTCATCTATGGTAAATGATGGGAGAAATTGTCTTGGTGCTGTGTAGATCACATGGTCATAGAATATGGTCAGCAAATTAGGTGAGGATGGGGCTGAAAGGAGTGGGTAATCTTTTGCAAGTTAAGTAGTGAGGATTTCACTCAAAGTTGAAATATCCTCATGAGGCATCATGTGTGTGAATTGTGCGTCAGATTCTATGCATGAATAAAATGTGTCTATAATCCTCTCCTTCATGATCAAAGGAGTAAGAGTGAACTTACTAGAGGAAGGGGAGGCCATTCCTCCATAGAGTGTGATTGCTCATGCGCTCTACTATGGGTGACCATAGGCATAGTAGCATGTGTAAAAGGGGTTTTTAAGAATAAACCCTATGTGATGTAGACTCAACTATGTCTAATGTAAGTGTGAAGTAAGTGAAATATTGTGTGTAGTAAAACAATATATCATGCAATGTGTTGAGATCGTTCTATGATCATGCAAACAACCATATACCAAAATCAATTCTAAATGTTGAGAAAATAAAAGTGATGTTTTTTTTGTGTGTTGTAATGTTGATACTCCCTATGTATAATCATGGTTAATGGAGTGAATACTCTAGCAAATCAAGAATTTTGTCAATATCAAACCTCCTACAACACCCAAATATGCATAGGATATAATTGTACCACAACGTGCAAATGATGACCTGTATGGAAGGTGTGGTAAAATGATATCCTAAGGGGGTGGAACTCACTATGTTGAAGTGAGTTCACAATATCCTCTCATGAGAACAGATGGCACTGTATGAACCCTGCTACCAGCATACCCATGCTTTCATTTCACCCTCGGGAAGGCTTAGTCAAGAATGACAATTACCAATTCCACAAATTATACAAGCCTTGTGGATGAAGGTGCTAATCCTATTCCACTCTGTAGGTAACTGCTGGTGATGAAATCCAAGGCCCAATCATAAAATTGGAGGATTTTTTGATGATGAAATCTATAAAAATACTCCTGTGGGGCTACTAGGTGTCTAGGGGGGTGAGTTGATGGAGAGTGCAACTCAATCCACACCAGTCTCGAGTGATGTATTGGGGATGAAGTCCAATCTCACCAATTATTTAAGGTACCATGTGAGTGTGTGTAGGTTTGTGTTTTTCTAACAATGTTTGCAAGGTAAGAGACTAACTAATTGCCTTTTCAAAAGAAAATTAATCCTAATGCATTTTTGAAAGCAAATTATTAGATAGCTTACACTCTTCGTAAAGAAACAGTCTAGCCTAAATGCCTTTTTGAAGTAAACTAATCTACTTTGCAAAACATAGAAACATGCAATCCAAATGTGTTTGGAATAAATGGGATTATGAAACCCTAAATTGAACTTTCAGAATGTAAAATTCTTTCAAAAATGTAAGAGGGTATTAGAAACCCTGCTTTTACTTTAGAATGTAAAGTTCCTTTTAGCAATGGAAGATATGAACGAAGAAAGAACAACTTAGGCTTATGCCATATGCAAAAATAAAAGAAAAATGCAAATTTATTTGAGAAATAAATTTTATACACTTGTTGGAAAGTTGCAAGTCCTAAAATTTTTAGAAACCCTAATTATTTAACCACTTTGCAATGGACCCAAAACTAAGCCTACTGATGGTCATTCAACTAGTAAATGTACTTTACTTCCAAAACTTGCAACAGAGGTAGAAAAAATGAAAATACTTGTATTATGATGCTAAGGGGGGTTTCCTTGGACCCTAAAGAGGTGACCCCAACTTAATTGGGGTTTTTTGAGGCTTCTATGCTCAAATCGCCACATGAGGGGTGAATTTGACCCAAATCATGACCCAAGGGGTAAATTAGGATTGGTTCATGAGGTGAGGGGTGAATTAGGTTCAAAGGATTCAAATAAGAAATATGATGACCTAGGATGGTTCCTAGGGCTTTGGAGGTATTTGTGAACAACAAATTTGGTACCTGCAATACACAAAAATAGAGGATAATGTCAGATTTACAAACAAAATGAATCTAGCACTATCTGTTGTGGGGGTCCCACCAGGCATACCAAAATGAAATGACAAAAAGTTGACATTTGATCTAACAACAAGTAATAACACAAGTCATTCAAAAATATGTGCTTTAATCATGATAAATTTGTTATGGGTTACAAATAGGATGAATTCCCCCTTTTCTTTCATGAATACACTATAGGTCTGATGCCTTCTTCTGATGTACCTCAGTGTATGTGGGCTTATTTGTATGTGGGCCTCCGTAGGGTTGTTGTTTGTTGGTGTTCTTCTCCTTCAAATTTGTTGGATAATATGAAATAAACTTGCAATAAGGGGTCAATACATTAGGAGGTTTTCCTTAGTTAGGCCCCATATTTATAAAGATGAAATGACTATAAAACCATAACAAAACATGAAACAAACTATGCAAAAAGTAATAATATAGCAAAAGGGAGCTTACCACAAAAATCTGGAGTGATTTGAGGCCTATAGATCCAATTCAACACCCGAGGGGCGAACTGAGGCCAGATTCATGGGGCAAGGGGTGATCTAAGTTGTGATGCCTCTTCTACAAAATCCTTTCGGTGGGTTGACTCCTAGGCAGCTGGGGTGCCTCTGTTTACTATTGAAATCCAACTGTGTGCACCAAGAAGTAACTATTCAATGTTGGCTTTCCATTTCAACTGAGTAAATTTTCTTTGTTGAATTTAGTAATCACACTTAATTAGGGGTTTGGGACCCATTATTTATAGGCAAAGGCAAGGTGCAAGGGGGGGTTAGATAGACTAAACCTAGGTTTGATTCTGACTAGGGTGAGGTTAATAAATGCTATGTGGCAACATCATATTCCTTATGAGAAATATCTCATCCTCACACATGTGTGAGGATGGATTAGGGGTAATCTTGATTAGGATGTGGTTAATCCAATTTAAACATGATTAAAGAAATATCTCAACAAACCCTAATTTCACACATGTGGGAGGATGTGATTAGTTCTAATCAATATTAAGGGTTCTTTTAATCAAATTTACCCTAAAAAGTGACTTAAGTGAAGTCAATATTAAATTAGAATTTGGTAATTGACTTATTAATTATTTTGGCCAACTAATACCCCATGGGGGCCTTAATTGCATGTGAGTAGACCGTCAAATGATATCCCAATGTGTCAAATGTAATTTGGAAGGCTTATGAGGGTTTAGGACCTAAAATCTAGTGAAGTAGTATACGAGAGTCTATAATATGCTATGACAATCTATGGCAATCTACGCATGACTATAGCCGTCTACGCGTGACTACGCATGAATACAACAATCTACGCATGTCTAGGATGATCTACAATAGTATATGCTAGTCTACGATAGCCTAGGGGTACCTAGGATGGCCTATGTAAACCTATAAGTGTCCAAAAGGATCTACAAGTATGTAGGCATAGTAGTGTGTGAATTTTGGGTGTCTACAGGTAGCTCTATCCTACAAACCCTAATCAATTGGCACTGGAGCCCTCTCTACCTCCCTCAACTCCATCTCTAGGATCCTTCTCTGGCACCTATTGTTTGGCCTACTGAGGATCCTATGTTTGGTCCAAACCAAATATACCCAGTGCATGGGAGAAAACCCCCTCTATATTGTGAGTCTTGTAGCTTGAGCTGGAATAATATTGCCCAGCCTTCTTGATCCTAGTCTTGGTACTAGACCTACTCTTGTGGGTCCCTGTAGAATAGGTGTCCTCTGGAACCTTCCCACTTATGAACCTAATGTAGCCCATCAGGTGAGAGATGCGAGCTACCCTCATATCCTATAGTGCATTACCCTACTCTATGAGATAATGAAGTCTCCTAATCTCTTTAATAGGGTCATGACCTATTGGTAGTACAATAGATGGTGTTGCAATAGGTGCCATGAGAGCCTGTGTAGATGAGGGATATCCCCTTGATACCCTCAATAACTAAAAATAGCTAAAAATTGACCTTAAAAATATAACATGGTAGTGGATTATTCCCTATGGGGAGGTATTTTCTAGAGGCAAGAATGGTTCCTAGGCCAAGCCTACCTTGCTTACCAAATTGTACAATATTCTACTCACACAAACTACCCTCGTACAAACTGGAATTTCCTTTTACGGACCTTTATTACCTACACTGTACGATCCCAAATTATACAGTATCCAAGATGGTATCATATTACACTCAGCAAAACTAACGGATTTCATACACAGTTTTGTAATTGTTCAAGTCGATTCCCCAAAATTGCCAAATTGGGTAAGTTCCTATCAATCTCATGTTTTGCCAAATCGGGTAACACTACTTTGTAAGATTTGTATGATGTATGATATGTATGAACTAAAGGTACAACATGGTGTTATTTGATATGCTTCAATGCTCCAATATCTCTCTAGAATGTTTTGTAAAGGTTTGATAGCCTAAACAATATAATCTCTTTCATAGGCAAAACATCCTAATTGGGCTGACAAGATATTCCATACAAGTAACTACACTTAGAAATCATACAATGTGCTTCAATACATCCTCAAAAATGCCCTCATGCTCCTAAATAATTCTCCATGATTCACTAGTGGCAATCTATTTAACAAAGCTACAACAATGCATAAAACTAACATATAACAGTATGGTAAAAACCTAATTACATAATATCAATTCCAACTCATTATCCATCCATAAAAAGATTGTACACAGTCATCCACATATATTTATTCTCATTAATGGTTGTAGATTCTATTAAAATATGGAAACTATCTCAATGTAATTGCAATAACTTAGAAATATACTTAATTATCTATTATAGCAACCAGTAACCAGTAAACTAGTATCCAGGCCTACAAATTTGAAAATGAGGCCTTATATAACATTGTCCAGACCATTCCAAAGTGGTTCCTGAGACAAACTATTATTCACAACTACCCATATACAATTGAATACATTAGGTTGGCATTTTTCCTAAGTTGAACACCTTAGTTAACAAATCCATGCACCATTTCATCCTGAAATCACATTTCCTTTGCATTTGAGTGAATTTAAGTACGCCCTGTATGATTTGCTACTAATCTATACAATTTTCCAATCTAGTTGTATGATTTTGCCATTTACTGTATGATTTTCTCCCAACTATATTATTTTACAAAACTTGAGCAAATCATCACAAAACTATCAAAAACTAGCAATAAACTTCTTCTTCCTATAGGAGGTGTATTTGCTGCCTACATTTGGCCTCCCCTTTACTTTGGTAAGTTTCCTCACTGAATCATTCTATTTCTTCTATTGGGCTTCACATCTTGCTAACTCAACCTCCAATTCCTTGACTTGTGTCTTGTAAATTTCTTGCTCATTTCTTAGCTTGGCTGCATAGCTCCCCATTTTGATGGTTTTGGACCTGTGAAGGTTAGCCTTCTCCTTGATAGCTTTCACGAAGTCCATCATCTACTTTTCCCATTCAGATGTAATTTTTATCAACTTCTCCTTCCAATGGTCTTCTACTCGAGCAACCACCTGGAGTTCCTCATTCTTCTCTACAATGGTCTCCAAGTGGTGTTTGATATCTACCTCGAGAGCTCGAACATGGTCTTCTTTAATCCTCATATGAGCTTGCTTCTACATGACCATCTCATTTATCTTCTAGCTATATTTTGTCAACTCCTCTATCTTCTTGGCTTGTGTAGCCATATGCTCACTATTTTTTGCCAACTGAGCTATCATATGCTCATATTTTGGTTTGAGTTGTGCCTCCAACTCCTTAATTTTATCCTCTACCATATAGAAAATTTGTTGCTTTTCCTCTTCAAGTGTGGTGACTTTGGCTTCAGACTCTGTTTTGAGGCCTGATAGATCCTCCTCCAACTTCTTTATTTTCTCTTCTATCGTAGTTTTGCTTTTTTGCAGTTCTTCTTCCATTGTGGCCAATTACTTTTGAGTGGTTGTAGTCTCTTCCTTTTGTATCTCCTTAAGCTGATGAATTTGCTCCAATACAATGCTCAACCACTCTATCTAGTGTGTTAGGAAGTTCAACTTCCTCAGGGTAATGGACACTCCTGTAGCAACCATCATGTATTCAACTTCTATCATATTGGTAGGGCAGGTTGGATGACTCACTCGATCCAAATATATCCCCGTGTCATTCCAATAATTCATGACCATCCCATCTAGTAAGTCTTCTCTTCCTAGCATTGTTGTTACCTCTTCCCTGGGTAACCTCCATGGATGATGTGCATGGATGTCTGCTATCTTCCTTATGTGCTCTGCACCATTCACCCATTCTATTATCCTCTTTAATTTGAGAGATACTTGTTCCTCACACAACTTTAGTTCTCCCACATGGCCAATGCAAAATTCCATTTTGGCACTATTCATCACATGGCCTAACTAAGCAAAGAAGTGTTCCACCTTATCTTCTATTCCACGTGCCTCCTCTTCCATTGTAATTATTTGGAACCATGGTATTTCTAGAAGATATCTAGATTGCATACCCCACCGTTCTTCTTCTGTAGGAGTCCTTAAGTCTTCTTCCTCCCTAAGGTGGCTAGAGCTTCCTCCCAGCTCTCTAAGTACTCTCTTGGTATCTATATTTTCCCAAGGTGGGGATTGTTTCACTATTTTCTTGTCCCCCTCACTATCCATAATATTTATAATCTCCTCTTGAGATTGCCACTGCTCAACTTATTTTTGAGCCTTTTTAGCTTCGATCGATTCCCCCTGTTGCTCCTTCATACTTTCCCGAGCTACTTCCTATTCCCTATCATCTACCTGTTGTTCCTTTGTCTCTTTTTCTTCTTGTATTTGTTGTGAATCCTTTGTCGTGACCTATTGAGAAACAAGTTCTTCTTTTTCTTGTGGCACTTCGATGTTCTCTGATACATTTTTATTATTGGAGCTTCATGTTACAAACTTGTAACAAACCTTCTTCTTGGGCTCTTCTTTTGCGGTACTTAGTCCTGCTCCCACTTTGTCCTGAGTAGTGGATACTCCATCAGGCCCTACCTAAATTCCCTTAAAGAAATTAGAGGCATCCATATTCTCAAAGTTTTTATGTATTTCTAAATATTACACTATTTTCTCCACCTTTATCCAATACAACTTGTCCAGTTCTGTCACTTCTAAATCCGACTATTCCTTCCTCTACATTTTTGAAACTAGTTTACTTGCCATTATTTCCTATTGCCTTCTCGTCCTTATTTGTACTAGGATACTCTCCCTTTCCTAAGTGAAAGGTTGTTCCTGCTGCATTTGTGCAAGTGCTTGTTGTTCTAGTTCCGGCTTCAACCATCTAGAATGCTTCCTTCGATGGTGTACATTGGCATCCTCATCCAGAGATGTATCACCTTGAGCTTCACTCCTGTGTCACTCACTCCTTGTGCATGGTTTCTTCAAAGTACTCTTTACCAATGGCATAGCCTTTACCCATCTCAATATTATCGATTTTCCTATCCTAATTTCTCTAGGTAGCGTCAACCTTGGGAATTGCATCCCTGCTTCTGTGATTGCATTCAGTAGCAATCCAATTGCATGGAAGGCCATCCCAAAATTATTCAATCTCTTGGTCAATGCCTCGTGCATTATTGTTTCTATATAGGTACCCCAATCATATGGAATGTCCTGGGTGATACCTTATGTGTATTGTGCCATCCACATTGGCATCTTTTTCGCCCTTATGTTCCCTAATAATTAAGCCATTACTATATTCATTGCACATGCCCAATGTTCTTCTTGTAATTGGCTCTATTTTATTCCATGCATTCTTGCACCTAAAATATTCACCTCTGTCAATGATTTAACATTGGTCATGGTGGTAACCAGGCGATGTGCCTCTATCGGGCCTACTAGTTTTTTAACTATCTCCATGCTTTCTATTGGTAACCCAAATGTTTTTCAAAACACTTCCATCGAAACTTCCACTTTCATTGACCGTTTGTCCACATTGATGTAGGATATCCAAGTTGTGGTATTATATGCCTAAACTATCTACAAAATATATTTTTGGAAGAATATCCGATGAAATGGAAAAATCTATGCAATGACCGCAACCTATGCATCCTCGAATGTCTTCCTCTAGGTATGTACCCTGTTATTCTCCTCATTCTACCATTTTTTGCATGCTTCTACTTTGTGATATAAAAATGTGATATTCAAAACTTCCACTTGACCTTCCTCCTACCCACTACTCAGGTGTTCTTCATGTTCTTGCACATGTACCTCGCTTCTCAATTCCCTATGTGAGGTAGCTTCTTGGGCCATTCTTCCCTCTATGTGCCTCGATGGTGTCCTGTCTAGGTGTTCCTGCCAATGGCTCTATCCCCTCCATGGCATATATCCTCATCTCCTCCATGAATTATTACCATACCTTTCATGGGACTAAAAATACCATCTGTGGTGCTACCATGGTATGCCTCTCTCTCATGCAGTGGACATGGTGATCTCTCCACTCAATTTGTTGCAATCCACTTTAACTGACATCCAAATTCTTCTATTGAGATAATTCCTTCAACATCTCGTCGATTAACTCAATATCCTCTTCTGCAATTAGAAGTGTACCATAAATAATACAACCTCTTGTAAAATCATACCATATACGATACTATGTCCCTTGTATAGTTTTGCCTTCCTCCATCACTTCTAGATCATACAATAGTCTACAATTCTTTTCTCCAATCTGTTAGTCTTCAAGTGGTCATAATTCCTTCAAATAGTACAACTTCAACTTGAAATCATATAGGGTGACAGTACTTCGTATAATGTTACTTTTTGATTGTCCCCTTTAAAAATTCATACGATTTCATACAATTCCGTACGATCCCTTGAAAACTACCAAAAATGAAAAAAAAACACTCCCAACTGCACTATTCTTTCTAGAAATCATACAAGCTACCTCCAAATCATACAATACAACTTCTCTAACCCTCAACCATACAAAATTTTAGGATTTTTCTCTCCTTTATAAATTCTACCACTGACCTAGTTGTTAGATTGTCTTGATCTACTTTTCAGTGCTTTGTTTTAGAAAATATTTCATTCCTTCACTCTTGGCATATTTTTCTTCAATTTGACAAAATTATAGCTGCAATGTATGGTTGTACGGACTATATTTTTCTTCCCCCATGCCTCTCAACTTGATTTTTGCTAGATTTATTTATTTTTAGAGTTCTATCCTTCCATTCCTCTATAATTTCCATAATCTAACCACCAATTTATGCTTCCTCCAATTCCAATAGCAATTACTCACTCCCAAATTCTTACAATAATGTATTTTGACATATCTGGCTATTATACTTTTGAAAATTTCGAATTTCACCCCCTTTTTATGGAGAAAACCCTAATTCCTTTCTCAGGTTGATTCCTTGAAGTTGAAAAAGAACTCCCTGGTACAAAATTTAAAATGAGTCTACAAATTTAGAGTGCTAGTGAATATTTATCACCCATGTAGTCTTCTTTTATCAAATGTATGTTTTTCCCCTTCAATATCCTAAAAAAAATTGAATTCTACTTGGTGATTGTGAAATTGTCAATATTATTTCCTTTTAAAGAAAGTTTTCAAAACCCTAACTAAAAACCCTAACCATCAAGAAAATCTAAAAAATGCCATATTGCATGCTTTTCCATCTCCATTGCTAGATTACTGCCAACTCAGTAGATGGTTTTAATTTCTTTTTCTTTTTCCCCCTTCTTTTCCTCCAATTGTTGCTTTTTAGCATGTCGCATTAAATGGTTAGTTGGCAAATCGTACATTGTATGATCTAAATCATACAATACACATTTATGTATGATTTGCATGTCATTATTACTTTGTACGATTCTCTTTTGTACAATTTCCTCTTATACTTTTTATCTGTACGATCTTCATACTTTGAAAAAATTTTGCTTTCATTTTCTCTAGAGAGGTCGTCATTTCTAGTTTTCAACCTCGCCCTTCCTAATTACGTCCCGAGGGATTTTCACAACTAAGGCACAATTTTTTCTTCAATTTTTTTTATCTTTCTCTTTTTTTTTCAATTTTCTTTATCTCTTTTTCTCTCTTTTTTTTCATCCTAGTCTAATTATACTTACCTCCTTGGTAATCGTACAGTGACATTCACTTGTATGATCCCATACCAATCATGACCTTGAGGTTCGACCATAACATTATGGTTAGTGGTATCCTCTTGTACCTCTTCTTCCCTTGTTTGTCTTGTCTCCACCTATGATGTTGTTGCTTTTTCATTTTCCCTCATACAATGTGTACAGTTCAGAATTATACAATGGCAAGTTGGAGTCTCTTCTCCTAGTAGGCCTTCTCATTGTGCAGGTGATTGATCCCTTAGTGGTGGTGTCCTCACCACTCTACTATTATTTGATTGAATTCTTCACCTATCTCTATGGATCATTTTTGGCTCCAAACTTAGTGATCAGGTCCATTGTTGACCTAGGTTTCTACCATCTACAAAGTGTACCCTTCCTCTTCCAACAAGGTTTTGACCCCGTGGGTATCTCCCCCTTACATTTATTCTAGACATGAAACTTCCCCACACTATTTATGTTTCCTCTTACTTGAGGTAATTTCCAATTATCCACATCTCATTGGGGTCCTTATCAGATTAGGGGTGGTCACCCCAATGTACGTCTTCTTACCGAATTTTGTAACATGCCTCTTATTTTGGGTATATCTTGTTGGTTCCTTACCCAATTCATACATGCTAATGGGTTATATCCTAGCCATCTAGGAGTAGGGGGTTAGAATATTTCTCATACTCTACCTCCTCTAATTCCAACATCTCCAAGGTCTCTATCATTTTCTAGTTGTCTACATCTTCCTCTCCCTTGTTGGAGTCTTAAAGGTCCTTGTCTAATTCTTCCTCTCATTCTTCAATCATCAGGAGTAATTTCTACAAACTCAATATTAGCTAGTGGACTCTGGTTTGGTAACAACTGTCACAAGTCTCTTATTATTCTATCAGCTCGTACCAAGCGACACCTCCATATTCTTTCCTCAAAGGATCTTTGGGGAGATGAAGATGTCAATACTTCTCTATAATCATCAAAAAAGTCTATCTTAGAACTAGAGTCGGTTCAACCTTCTTCCCTCCATTATGTCCAATCATTTGGAAAATTCATAACTCTCTATAATCGTTTAACTTCCCTTCTTTATCTTATTAGCTACTGATGAGCTATTGTATATGCTTGTGTATCATTCTCAGGTCTGTCCTCTTGAACTCTCCTAGTTTGCCTTGGTCTCAATGCTCTAATTAGAATATTTCGATCCCTCTAAGGATTATGAGGATTATCTAGATCATCATCATCTATACTAGTCTCTCCTATAAACCAAGACATTCCTTCATCACTAAAATTTGTTATATCTACTATGTTGCAGTGCGATTCAAGTGATGTGGTGGTCTTCTCTATATCTCACCAAAGTACTTCTGCACCCTCGTTTATCATTGTCTACTTGCTTGGTGGAGCTAGAAAACTTGTGCTTGTGCCTTTGTTTCCTCTACCATTTCTTAGAGTTAAGCCTTCAACCTACTTAGGTTCACTTCCAATATCTTACAATATAACTGCCCTTTTCTCATCCAATATTTGTATGGTACCATCCAATTCTTGGATGACTTGTGCTCTCTAACTCCAAAGAGTTTGAAACTCTTCCTAAAATTATTGCATTTGTGTTTACATCCTTTGTTTTAATAGCCCTATCTGAGCCAATGGAGAAAGTTTCGCTAGTTCCTCTTCTATCCTCTCCTCCCTAGCATCCTCCAAAATTTCCATCTTAAATGTGTCCACTCTATCCTCATTGTGTATTGTTAACCTTACCCTTCTTCATTTTTCCAACTATTGAGGTAGTTCCCTGTAATATATATATGGGTACCTCCTATTCTAAGCTTGTAGTAACAACACTCTCTCTTGATAGCCTCTTATTGCTAGAGAAATCCACTATTCTCCTTCTCGTATGGTCCCATCAACTCGTCTGATGTGTACTCATAACCTTCTTCTTTAATCGAGTCCAGGTTCCAACTCTTATTGTTAAATTATTGGTTGCGTCTCCTCCCTTTCAAAAAATAACCATGTGAGTCCTAAATATAGATCCTCTTGTGATGGACCTAGCTCACAATGAGCCTCGTCTTGTTGTTCCTTGATTTCTTCTAATTCAATAAAGAGGCAGTTGGGCTAAAATATTTTGTACTCCTCCATTTTCCAATGAAGAAGTATGCAATCAAATCGATCTTCATCTTCACTACATTCATCTACATACAACATTCCCTCTCCATCAGGTTCATGTCCTTCATTCCCTGATGAATTTTGTTATTCATCGGTTGTAGCTATATCTTCACTAAATCTTTGATTAGCTAGATTAATCATGTATTTGAGTTGTCCCTTATTTAAAGTGATCTTATTATTTCCCCAATTGTGATTAAATTTGGCTACTCATAGCCATACTCTCCCTAAGAGGGTGTTGTATGCAAGTTTATGCATTGTAATAACAACAAATCCAAGATGAATTCTTGCTCAACTATCATTAATTGTTGTGCTATCAAGACTCCTTTTATGTTAATATCATTCTGGTCAGCCCCATATAGTCAGAAGCTTAGTGCCCATAGGGATGGAGCACCTATTTCTATCCAAGTTATTTTCAGTAGCACATTGACACTAGATCCTTCGTCCACGATAAATTACATAAATTTGTGCCCCAAAATATCTATATGCATTAATGCAATCTTCTTTCCCGCATTAATAAATAGTATATTAGGATCTATAAATTGATCTTTTCATTCTTCCTCCAAAATTATTTGGCTCTGTACCTCCATCACCTTCTATGGTCGTACTTCTTCCACAATTGCTTTATGCAATTCTAGGATAGCTTCTAGTAAGTTATATACTTTAAGTTCCACTATGGTATCCAACACCTGTGCTGCCAGATTTTGCACAACTATCTCCTGTTCTAATGGTTTTCTTAATTCCTTTTGATTTCCCAACTCTACTTGCTTAGTTTTCTCAACTTCTTATTGCAATATTTTCTTTGCTACTTGCTAGTGTTTCTTTTATTTTGCTGGCTCTGGATACTTATCCTTTTTATCCCGATTCCTCGTCATGACTAAAACTTCTTGAGTTTCCTCCTTAACTTGAGGAATTTTGATATCCAAATAGCTCACATTCTATGGGTTGCTCAAACTCACCTGCTTTGGACAATTCTCTTCTTTATGGTTCCTTGGACCACACCATCTACACATGTGTGTAGTGATTATTTACGGTGCTCCTTGCGTCGAAGGTGCAAGACAATTTTTTGCAAAATGCCCCCACTCTTGGCAATTGTGGCATTGTATGATCAACCTACCTTTCGAGTCATACTGTAAGTGACTTTTTCCTCCCTGTCTATTACCTTCATTTTTTCTACCACCTTGTCTGTTGTTTCTGTAACTGCCACTCGGTGCGTATTTCCCACTTCCTTGGGCCTTTCATTTCTTTTCCTGCTCCTGAATTAATAGTACCTATGGACGTATTATTACATTATAGGGATAGAGCATTACATCATGCCCCATAACATTACAAATATGGCAATAGTCATTCTTCGAACACTTCATATTTTTATGTCCCTATGTTTTGCATTCTGTGCACCACAACTCATTCTTATCTGGCTTGATCTTTTGTTCTTTTACCATCTTATCAAACTCCTTATGGAATTATGCTGCCATCCTTTGTATAGTGTCATCTTCTTCACTATCCAAATATTTTGACTTGGGATGATACAAGATTCTCATATATGTCTATTTTGATTCGCTCTCAAAATTCTTTGTATTTTTAAGTGCTTCGTCATATGTCTCGGATGGTACTGCCTTCATATTTTTATTATACTTTGGTAGTAACCCATCTACGAACCACCTTTTCACTAGCACATCTGCCAATAACATTTGCATATTATCAACTAATTGCTTCAGTTGACGGTTGTAGGCTTTCACATCCTTGTCCACTTTCTATTTTGTTACGTAAATTTTAGTGATGATGTCTCCATCATCCTTTAAAGGTTGAAATTCTTCAATGAAATTCTCATTTACCTGATTCCATGTCTGAAAATAAATGTTATTTTCTCTTTTTAGGTACCAATATATTGCTAATCCTCTCTAGGTAGAAGGAAATAGAATTACCCAATCCTTTGGTTTGTCTACACCATTTTCTCTCCAAATGGTTATGCAAGTTCCTACATGTCATGTGGGGTCTTCCTTACCCTCACCTAAAAATGATGGACATATTTGTTTGGCTGCTCTATTAGCCATATTAGGAGAGTCATCGCTCTCACTTAAGGCATCCTGTAGAATATCTATCGGATTCCTCCTTGGGGGTTTCTTACTCCCATTTTTGTCAAAAATGTCAATTCGAGGTATCTTGTTTTGTCCCACCACTTGGTGACAAAATTCTCATGCGTCTTCACTTTATGACCATCTTCACTGATGTGATGGAGATGATCTTGGTCTGTCTTCCTGAGTCCTAATGTCCTATTGCTCTAGTGCCTGACTCCCATCCTCTACACCCTCTTGAAACCCTACCACCACTTCCTCAGGTCTTACCATCCAATATTTATCATCTTGCACTTTTTCTTTGTCAACCTTCTCCTCTGCATTTGGTGGTTCTATATCCTCATCTTTTATCTCAATCAACAATTCCTCAAAGTCTCCTTCTTCAGATGTTCAAACTTGCTCTATTTCTAGTTCATGCATACTCTGATTTGAGTTACTCATATTTCTTCTTTGATAAATCCTTGTGCTCCTTATTACTAGGATTTTATCTCATGTTTCCATTCTCCCATGGCTTCGTGTACTGGTGTTTGTCATAAAAAAATCACTTCCTATCTTTAGTCAAATTCGACCCATTTTAACAAGAATGCCAGATTCGATAAGGCAATGGTGCAAAAATGTAACATAGTGATGGAGTATTCCTAATAGGGAGGTGTTTTATAGAGGTGATAATTATTTCTAGGCCAAGCCTACCTTGCTTACCAAATTGTACAATATTTTTCTCACACAAACTACCCTCATACAAACTAGAATTTCCTTGTATGGACCTTATTTACCTACACCATATGATTCCAAATCATACAGTGTCCAAGATGGTATGATATTGCACTCAAAAAAACTAATGGATGCTATTTTGGAAGCTGTCGTACACAGTTTTGTAATCGTTCAAGTAGATTCCCCAAAATTGCCAAATTGGGTAAGTTCTTATCAATCGCCTATTTTTCCAAATCGGGTAACACTACTTTGTACGATTTGTACGATGTACGATGTATGATATGTATGAACTAAAGATACAAAATTGTGTTATTTGATATGCTTCGATGCTCCAATATCTCTTTGGGATGTTTTGTAAAGGTTTGACAGCCTAAATAATACAATCTCTTTCATAGGCAAAATATCCTAACTGGATGTGGTGAGAAATTCCATACAAGTAACTATTCTTTTTTGTTTTTTATTTGTGGAAAACATCCCAAAAGGGATGCCACTTTCGGGTAAGACCCAAGGAGGTAGGGGTATCCATTCCACAAAAAATGCCCAGGACTCGGACCTGGCCTACCACCTTTGACATACTCAAGGAGCAAACAAACACACAAAACCAAATTAAAAAAAGTAAATAACAACAAAAATAATAAAATAAAATAAAAAAAATGCTCCTTGAGTGTGTCAAAACCAAAATCACAACCAAAAACGCACAATAAGATAAAAGAAACCACAACACAAACCACATAGAAAAACACAAGAACCACATAACAAAACACAAACAAGACAAAAACAACAACACACTACAAAGACATAACCCAAAAAAACATGAAAAATAAACACAACCAAAACCTAAAAATAAAATAAAAATAAAAATAAAAATAAAAACAACCAACAACAAACATTAAACAAAAATAAAAAACAACCAACAACAGACAATAAACAAAAATAAAAAACATAGAAAACACTCACACATAAAAAAAATGAAATAACACAAACAAAAAAAAACCCAAGAACAAGAACAAAAAAAAACACAAGAACAATAACCAAAAACATAAAAAAAACAAAAACAAAACAATAGAAACACAAGAACAACAAAAAACAACACAAAGAACACAAAAAAAAAACAAAACAAAAGAACCCACCCACCTTAAAAAACTAAACAAATAAGACAAAAGAAAAAAAAAATGAACAAAACAATGACCTATCTAGACCAGAAGACTATTAATGCAAGAATCAACAGAGGAAACAAAATAAAGAATAGAATGAGCTAGGGAACTAAAAAAACTGAATGAACCAAAGAGAAACAAAAAAAAAACAAGAAGAAACTAGGTACCTTCAGAACTGGAGCCATCCAAAGAAATGATAGAAAGAAGAGCTTCCCTAATTTGAGAAGCCCACCATATAGGAGGGTGGCCATAACAAGTAAGATCACCTTTTTCCAAAGCCCAATTAGCTAAAGCATCAACACTCTTGTTTTGATCTCTAACCACATGATTGTAATCAACTTTCAAAAATCCCATCTGGATTAACTGAATCTTCTCAATAATTCCTTTTATTCTCCAATCCACCTTATGATTCTTAGAAGGAGTCTTCAAGAGATTAATCATAAGTTGAGAGTTAGACTCAACTAACACCTTTTCCCATCCAACCTTAGTAGCCTCCTGAAGGCCTCTAAGGATACCATACCCCTCAGCAAGGTTATTGGAAAGAATACCCAAATTCTCAACAAAAGTAAAAACCAGGGAGCCATCTGAAAGTCTACCAATTCCTCCCACACTAGCTTTTCCAGGGTTCCCTCTAGAGGCTCCATCAGTATTGACTTTTCCAAAATCCTTAGGAGGAGGTTGCCAATTTCTAGTCCTATCCATATTACTAATACTCACATTCCCTTTAAGTTGGTTGCCCTTAGAAGGTTTAATCTTCAATATTTGCATCACTTGATCCCATATTTGGTGGGAGTTTTGGGGGTGATTAAGGAGTTGATGGACTGATTCAACTAAGTTGGCTATGGTCTTTTGCCAAATATAGTGAATATCCTTCCTATCTTGATTAAAAATTTGGTTGTTCCTTTCATTCCAAATATTCCAAAGAAGAATGGTAGAACCCATCCAAACTAACTGCCTAATAAAATGATCAACACCCTCTTGATTAGGCCAATCCCTCCAAAGTTGTTCAAAAGTGAAAAAATTGGACCATTGTAAGCCAAGTAAAGTTGCCATTCTCCTCCATAGCTCAGAGTCTAAAGTACACTCAATAAAAATATGGTTGATATTTTCTACATTCTTTTCACACATTTCACATCTAAAAGGGCCATGAAAACCATGCTTCATAAGTTGCTCACCAGTAAGAACCCTACGATGCAATAAAATCCAATTAAAGAACCTCACCTTAGGCCAAAGCTTTTGAGCCCACAATTGAGAAAATATGTCAGAAGAATGGTTGGGATTATTATGGCATAAGGTCAAATAACCTTGAGCAACTGAATACTCACCCTTAGTAGTGTTGTTCCATCCAAAACAATCTTTTTCATGGGACCAAGAGAGGGATCTCATATGAAGGATGCCTTGGATATCTTGTCTTTGCCTTTCTGGTATTTGAATAGGCCAGTCCTCAATAGGGATCCAATATCTACCAACCTTTGAATTACCAGTATGGTACCGATAGTAATTAGCCACCTTTATCCAATTAGCTCTGGTGAAGCTCCTCCATCCAAGGCCTCCAATCAAGAAACTGAGTTATCAAAGGCTTGTGACCATCCCAAGAATCTGTCCAAAAATTTGCATGTTGACCATTATGAATGATCCAAAATAATTTTTTCTTTATCAAATCCTCACCAGTCTTAAGAACTGCTAAAATGGGAGAACCTTTGGTAGGAAGTTGATAGCGAACAAGGTCTTCAGGACTTTTGTTCTCAGCATATTTAGCACATATATTATTGGCCCAAAGAGCATTGGGGTTATGCAACATCCTCCAATATAATTTAGTAGCTAAAGCTTTGTTGTTATTAATTGAAGACCGGAATCCTAACCCCCTTTCACTCTTAGGAAGACATAAAGTATCCCATTTCACCAAGGCCCATTTTCTTTTCTCCTTAGTACCACTCCAAAGGAAACGATGACTGATTTGATCCAATTCTCGAAGAACAGACCTTTGGGATATTCAAAATGGAAGAAACATAAATAGGAATATCTTGAAGGACTGATTTTACCAAGGTGATTCTACCCCCAAAAGAAAGCCACTTGTTGGTCCACTTTCCAATTTTCTTCTTGACTTTGTCCAACAACCAATTCCAATATTTATTTTTCTGCCTTTTAATATTTATGGGAATACCTAAATAAGTGATTGGAAGAGAGGTCTTCTTATATCTTAATTTATCCAAGACCATGGATTCCTATCTAGCAAAGCAGTGAAAGAAAATAACTTTAGATTTGTCTTCATTGATCAACTGCCTAGTAGCCTTAGAAAAATAGCTAATGATTTGCTTAATATTAGAAGCTTCCTTAATAGTAGCTTTACCTAAAAGGGTAGAGTCATCCACAAATTGAAGATGAGAGATAGGTCTAGCTCCATGAGCAATGGTAACTCCCTCAAGAGTTTTGTTTTCCCTCTTTTTGGTTATAGTCCTACCCAAGCATTCAGCAAGAATGATGAATAAATAAGGGGATAGCGGGTCACCTTGCCTAATACCTCTGGAATCTGGGAAAGACTGAGAAGGCCTACCATTGATAAGAACTAAGTAGGAAACTAAAGAGATACATCCCATAATCCAATCCATCCAATCCTTAGAGAAACCAAATTGCCTCAAAACTTTGATAAGGAAGTGCCAATCCACTCTGTCATAAGCTTTGGATAAGTCTAACCGGATGAACATAGAAGGAGAATTTTGCATATCCATGGAATGGATGGCTTCCTGAGCAAGAACTATCTCATCTACTATTTGACGTCCTTCCACATATCCCCCTTGCTCTAGGGAAATAATCTTATGCAAAAGAGGCTTCAACCTTTCTCCCATGATTTTAGTAATAATTTTGAGAAGAACATTACATAAAGCAATAGGTCTAAAAGCTGAGATATGATCAACCTCTTGAGCTTTTGGAACAAGAGTAATATAAGTTTTATTGATAACCTTCAAAATTTCTTTGGATTTCCTGGCTCCTTCCACCACCTCTAATAAATCAACATGAAGGATATCCCAGAACTCTTGGTAGAACTCAATAGGAAAACCATCAGGACCTGGGGTTTTCCCTTTTGCATTTTAAAAACTACTTGTTGAAGCTCATTGATAGTAACAAGAGTAGTCAAAATAGAGTTCTCCTCAAAAGTGATAATAGAAGGGATTGCTTGAAGAACATTTTGTTGTGAAGTTGAGTCAAGAGGAGTAGCAACAATAAGATTGGAAAAGTAATCAACAACAATAGAGTTCATGCCATCCCAAGTATAAACAACATCTCCAGGAATATGATTTTAAGGAAGAAATAAAGTTGTGAGATCTTCGAGCTAGAAGAGATTTGTGGAAGAAATTTGTGTTTCGATCTCCTTCTTTGAGCCATTGAATTCTAGATTTTTGCTTCCATAAGATTTCTTCTCTTTTTTCCCATTCCTCTAACCGAGTTGTGAGTTTAATTTCATTCGCACTTCTCTTCTCTGTGAGGCCATCTAAACGGATTTTTTTATTCAAATTTTCAAGATGAGCAATAACTTCATGTTTTTTTTTATGAACATCCCCAAACTCTTTCCAGCTCCAAGTCTTGATTTTGGATTTAATGTATTGCAGTCTTTTGGAAAAACAGAACATCTTAGTCCCATGCCTAGGTTTACCTTCCTTCCACCATTGTTGCACACGAGGTCTGAAGGAAATGTCTCTAAGCCACATTAATTGAAAATTAAAAGGAGAGAAACTCACATTGGTTTTCCACATTTCCACCATGACTGGCCAATGATCCGAACCAAGCATTATTAAGAGTCTTCACTTTAGGAATGTGACCATGGATTAAGAAATTTTTAGAGAGCAAAAACCTATCCAATCTCTCCATTATACAAGCTAAGCCTTGCCTTCTGTTAGACCAAGTCATAAGGCCATTATCTGGTTGGATATCCACAAGATGGAGGTTTGCAATATATTCGCTCATGAGGTCAGTACTTTTGTCCAAATTTCTATTTCCCCCATTTTCTCATCCAGAGAGAGGATGGTATTGAAATCTCCTCCGATCAAGATCCAAGATTTAGGAAAATGAGAGATAATATGAGTAATATCCTTCCACTGTCTTCTTTTTTCCTCCAAAGAAGTCGAGGCATAAACAGTAATGCAGAGCATAATCTGGTTGGAATGTCTACTTTGAATAGCTATAGCCAACAAACCCCAACTACAAACCATATGGTGAATAACTACCTCTTTTGGGTCCCAAAGACAAGCAATGCCACTCGAAGTCCCTTGGGAACTGAGGGAAACCACTTTTCCAACTGGACAAATTTTACTGGCAATTAAGTCCATATCCTCCATTGACATCTTTGTTTCTTGAAGGAAAACAAGATGTGGATGATTTATCTGAATCATTCTTCTAATTTCATTTTGTTTTGAAAGACTCCCTTTGAGTCCTCTAATATTCCAAGTGATGATCTTCATTAATACCAGGGCTAAAAATCTTGGGAAGGGCATTAATCTTACCTTCCTCTACAAGCTTTTCACCTTCTTTTACCATATGATATTGATTGGTCTTGCGACCTACTTTTTTATTAGAATCCATCTTCAATTTTTTTTCCCTGTTTCTTGACTTATTCCAATTGAATCTGAGATGGCTTCTAACCTTGAAGAATGCTCATACACAACCAAAATTTTACTAGATGGTTCAATGGAGTCTATATTGGGACTCGCATTATTTGAAGTTTTGACATTTGAAATATTGTTTTTCTTGTGTAAATTTTCTCCTTTTTTTTTGTTGAAAACCTTTGATTTTTTGGTTTGTCTCTGAGTTCTTTCCTTCATATTTAAATTGTGTTTCTAAGATTTCAGTTTCCATTATTTCCTCTTCCTCACTTGGGACATCATTTGTGGAAAGGATTTCAAACATATTAGCAAATGACTTTGATTGATCCTTCATTACTGGTTTTTTCTGAGTGTTCTTCTTCTTAGGTATTTGGAAACCTACTGAGTTTATATCTTCTTTCTTTTGATCAAGAATTTTATTTGGGCAAGCACTGGCCAAATGACCATATTCATGGCAAATTCTACAATGAAAAGGAATGTTCTCATAGTCCACTACTTGCTCCCAAGTGCCTTCCCCAAATTGTAATGTGATCTTTTTAGGTAGGGGTTTGTCAAAATCCATTAAAACACAAATTCGAGCATAAATAATATGTTCAAAATTTTGAGTACAATCAGCAATCATCATAAAAGTTCCTAAAGAGTTTCCAATTGAAGAAAAAATAGTAGGTTTCCAAAATTCAATAGGGAGGCCAAAGAGTCTAACCCACACGGGAGCTATAGAAGGCATCTCTTCTTCGGCTTTAAATTTAGTATGCCAGGGCTTCATGAAAAGCCCTGCCCTTCCAAAAAACCAAGGACCCCTTTGAAAATTTTTCTCTCTATCTTCATTGTTAGCAAATAAAACAAGAAAATAACCATTTGGATAAATAGAGATTTGTAACTCACCTTTAGTTTTCCAACTTTTTGCAGCCTAGACTTTGAAAGTAGATAGACTCGGACGAAAACCCATGAACCGACAAATTAGTCCTCTTTTTTCCAAATCTTCAATGCCAGTCTGAATGTTACCCATATCAAGCTTAACAATAGGAGTTCCATCAGATGCTTTAAGACATCCTGACTTCGTTTTCCTAGGATCAATCTTAGGCATTCTTAGAGGTTTATGAGAAGCCTTAATATTGATATTAGCATTGGGCTGAGGCTGTCCACCACGAAGGGCATCCCTAAAATTCATTTTTGGGACTGAGTCTTCAAAATTCTTACCCTTGATAGGGGTTTTCACAATAGAATTATTTTGTGGGTGCACCTTAGCACCAGATTCACTTGAGATATGAGCCATTTTTTGATCAAATCCTTGAAACTTATTTCGTGGTCTCTTTAATCCTTGCCCTAGACGTTGTGGAAAGGTATGGTTTTCACTTTTCTTTTGTGCAGCAAATTGGAAGCCGTTGTCACTCAAGTTCATAGTATGATCTATTGAAAGATAAATTTATAACCCATCTTGTATCCCCTGCAACATTTCTTGTTAAAATATTGAGCATAAACCACAAAAATATTGGCCACTAGGGCCCGAAGGCCCTAAAAACCAACCTCTGGAGCTGCTTGCACTCAACCCAGATGAAACCCTCGCATAGCCACTTGCCAAATATATCGTTCACACGTATGGATGTGCTAGGATCTGTGTTGCTCAAAATGATATGAAAATTGGTGGAGACATTCTAGGGTTCTTCAGGCATCTACCCTCAAAATTTTAGCTAAATCTGAGTTCGGATGAGTGAGATATGGCAAAAATGAGTTCGGTAGTTTTTGCAGTCCTACGAAAAACGTCTCTCTTTTCGTGTGCTACCATGAAAGTACTATGATTTCAATATTTTCTACATTTCCCTTAAGTTTTTGATATTGCATAAATACATCATATTCTACAAGTAACTATGCTTAGAAATCATACAATGTGCTTAAATACATCCTCAAAAAAATCCTCATGCTCCTAAATCATTCTCCATTATTCACCAATGGCAATCTATTTAGCAAAGCTACAACAACGCATAAAACTAACATATAACATTAAGGTAAAAACCTAATTACATAATATCAATTCCAACTCATTATCCATCCATAACAATATTGTACACAGTTATCCACACATATTTATTCTCATTAATAGTTGTAGATTCAATTACAATGTGGAAACTATCTCAATGTAATTGTAATAACTTAGAAATGTACTTAACTCTATATTCTAGCAACCAGTAACTAGTAAACTAGTAGCCAGGCCTACAAATTTGAAAATGAGGCCTTATATAACATTGTCTATGTCGTTCCAAAGTAGTTCCTGAGACAATCAATTATTCACAACTACTCATATACAACTGAATACATTAGGTTGGAATTTTTCCTAAGTTGAACACCTTAGTTAACAAATCCATGCGCCATTTCATCTTGAAATTATATTTTCTTTGCATTTGAGTGAATTTCAGTGTATCTTGTATGATTTGCTACTACTCTGTATGATTTTCCAATCCAGTTGTACGATTTTTCCATTCATTGTATTATTTTCTCCCCACTGTATAGTTTTAAAAAACTTGAGCAAATCATCACAAAATTGTCAAAAACTAGCAAATCACTTCTTCCTATGAGAGGTGGATTTGTTGCCTACAAAAAACTTCAAAAAAATCTATAAAAAAAATCATTTTATTTTCAAAATTTACAGAACCACAGGTCAAATCTACGGTCCACATGTGGTCAAAATTTGACCGTTGGGATTTGAATCCTGCCATGGTTGATAGCTACAGTTCCCAAACTGATAATTGGGAGTCGTGTTTTCCAGCTGTGGTCTAGGAACATAATACTTTTAGGGTCACTTCCTAGCCTGAAACCCAAAAATTAAATATCTAATCTATCCTAAACTAATGTGAGATTCATTACCAAAAGTTTAGTGAAGTTAATTAGACCCATTAATTAATGTGGTTCATTTTTAAATTGGTAAGGAGTGCAAGGACTTGGTTTTGAGTTACCTTTCCTGCACCAAGCCCTCTGCTTGATGAAGGCTATGTAGGGTCTATCATCGGGATGTGTGGGAGGTCATAGATAGTTTTTTTAGCAGCATCTCACATCAAATAGTGCTTCCTCACCTCTCATAGCTCTTTAGTTGCAATTTATTTCAAACAATAATAATGAATTTTTCGAATGGGAAAAATTTATATACTTTTCTTAATTTTGATGGACTGCAGCTGATAATCATGGTCCCAAAATTAGGGTTTTCTGATCGTAGTTCTGATTTGCTATTCTTGAATTTGATGTTTCCAACTGCTTCTTGTGCGTACGGTTTGCAACTGGCATTAAATGCACTAAAATACCATCATGGGAAATTTTTAAATGATAAATTAATGATTCCTAATGGATCAGAATCTCAATAAGAGCAATCAGTTTATCAAATTTGGTGATGTTCAAGCACTAGGATCAATTAAAAAACTCAAAAATTTAAAAATATTAAACAAGTCAAAAGCCAAATGCACCTCATATTCAGTTATTTAATCTAGACACTTGGCATTTGCAATGACTGACGCTCCATGCAATCCGACGAGATGAGTAAATAACCATAAGGACATTTGGGGTAAAATTGTCAATGTTGATTTGATATGCTTCTTTTCAATTTCGAAGAAGGCCTTCAAGGCTGGACTGCTTCATGGGAACGAGGCATTTCATGTCATTTCTCCTATGACATATTTTCAATAGATCATCGAGAAATTGATTCAACATAAATCTAATTGTCATTGTATCATTTTTATTCCCTAAGAAGGCTATTGCAGCCTAACCACTCCATGGGATAGAAATGTGCAATTACTATTAACATTTGCAATCATAAGCTGAACTAGGCCTAGACAAGTAATTAAATGCTCAATTCTAAGTTTGTACACATCATTCGTTGTGGTCAATTGACCTTGTCACTACATTCATTGTCATTACCCTCATTGACTCGTCACTTGAGGGGGTAGTCATACTTTCAAATCATAATCAAAATCAGTAGAATATCTCTTGATCATAGATCCCTTGATCTTGTCAAAATTGTGTTTGTACTTACAAATCATTGTCAACAACTATCATAAGCTTACCCATTTTCTTGGGAAAAATAGCAAATATGATAGTTATTTTATAACTCTACTCATTTTTATTATATAGGTTGTTGGTTCGACTTTTATACACACCCTGTGAAGAATGAGCATGAAAACCCGATAACACTTATAAGGGATAAATTCCACTCACTTTAGGATCTTGTTGGATATCCAAGGTGTGAGTTACAGAGTTGGGTCGAATTTCTATTCATTCTTTTCCACTTATGGAATAGTTTCAAGTGGACTGTCTGTTACCTTACAACGGATTTTGGACTTTGGTTCAGTAATGTTTTTGGAATTGGTTATCTTTGTGGACACTCAGATTTACAATCAATTCTTTGATCTAGCTCTTCATGCTTTACCAGATTTTAATAAAAGACAAATTTAAAGAAAATAAAAATGGATCATTCAATCAATGGAACAGAGAGAGTAGGGTAGGGCAGAAAGAGAAATTTATCTAACTTAGCTACAAAACTAAAACTACCAATTTTAGTTATACCAGTTAGCTTCACAATAGAACAAATCAAAGAGGAAAGTGTTTAGCTTTCTAAGATCACCTTCCACTAAGAGCATAAGACAAAGATGAACAGATCTGATAGAAAATCATAAATAGAAGGGAAGTCGGTTAAAATTGGTATCTCTCACCAGCAGCCTAGCTCACACAGTGAGGACAGAGCAATTAGAACAGGTCTTAACCTTAAATCTATAATTTTCCCTAACATACAATAAATAAAATGAAGCCTAGCAGCATATCCAATCCTGGTAACACAGATCTACAACATAAATTTCAATAAACCTTAATGAAACAAAAATAAAAGAAGATGAACTTATCGCAGTCTGAAAGATATTAGGTTCCTGGCCATACTATCACAGAAAATGAAACTACACCAACTCCAATTCCAGAACAAAGCATTCAAACAAGATTTGCAAGAAATTGCTCCAATAGCTTTTATTTCTAAGTTTTCGCCTTCGAAATTTACATTTAGAAGAAGTATTTATAGACTCAGGATAGACCCTGATCTTTTTAGAAATATCTTCTTCTCAAACCCTAAATCTTATCCTCTAAACCTTACTACCCAAGTTTTACAATATAATGCCCTTTAAAAATAGATTTTTTTATAAACCCTAACCATTCTACAAATCTTAGTGCAGTTACTTGCCATAAATGGAGAAGGCATGATCTGATATTATTCTCATCCATCTGTAATTGCAAGTAAATATCTTCGTTTTCTGGTCGATCGTCAATATATATCATAAATGGGCACTGCATGTGAAGGTATCTTCATCATTCTGGTGCATCTACCAGGAGCGTCTCATATTCCTCAGAGAAATTTGGATGAGTCACTGGTTTCTCTGACATTTTATCTTCACAGAGCCACCTCTGAATTGAAATTCTCTACACGCCATTACTTTCACCATAAATTCTCCTATTAAATGCGTTCATCGACAAATTTCGGTAACTGTGTGTAGATATTTTCACTTTTCGGTCAATTGCCAACATATTCCATTAGATGAGGCAGCTGCTTAGTCACCGTAAAGTCTATTTGCAGCCAGATCTGTAAAATTTGGATGGACCAGAAATTCCTGGCATCTCACATTTCCATCTGACGGCCTTCGCTTGATCCGCGCTTATTTTGTCCTTTTCGCCATTACTTCCACTAGTATGCAACTGCCAGATGGCTTTCTGCAAAATAAAAGCAAAGGTTAGCATTTTAATATTATTAAATTAAACCCTAATGCTTATTATATGTTGGATTTATTTTTTTGACACGTGTCGCGATAACGCAACGCTTTCCTCAAGCTGCTTTTCATTTTGGGTTCTTTGCCACGAAATCATGACGTCCTCTACACTTTGGTTCTGTTTTGGCCCTTTTTGCCACGAAACCATGACATGTCACAAAATCGTGACGTCCTCTGCACTTGGCGCTTCTGTTTTGGACCTTTGTCGTGAAACCGCAACATGTCACGATTTCGCGACATGTCACAAAATTGCGACGTCCTCTACACTTGGCGCTTTTGTTTTGCCCCTTTATCGTAAAACTGTGACATGTCGCGATTTTGTGACATGTCACGAAATCGCAACGTCCTCTTAGCACTTTATCGTGAAACCGCGACATGTCATGATTTCGTGACATGTCACGAAATCGTGATGTCCTCTGCACTTTGGTTCCACTTTGGCCCTTTGCCGCGAAATCGCAACATGTCACGATTTTGTGACATGTCGCGAAATCGTGATGTCCTCTACACTTGGCGCTTTTGTTTTGGCCCTTTGCCACGAAATCGTGACATGTTGCGATTTTGCAACATGTCACGAAATCGCAACGTCCTCTACACTTGGCGCTTCTGTTTTGCCCCTTTGTCGCGAAATCGTGACATGTCACGATTTCATGAAATGTCACGAAATCGTGACGTCCTCTTAGCACTTTGCCACGAAACCATGACATGTCACGATTTCATGACATGTCATGAAATCATGACATCCTCTTAGCACTTTGGTTCCACTTTGGCCCTTTGCCGCGAAACCGCAACATGTCATGATATCGTGACATGTCACGAAATCGCGACGTCCTCTGCACTTGGTGCTTTTGTTTTGTCCCTTTATCGCGAAACCGCGACATGTCACGATTTCGTGACATGTCACAAAATCGTGACGTCCTCTGCACTTGGCACTTCTATTTTGGCCCTTTGCCGCGAAACCGTGACATGTCACGATTTCATGACATGTCTCAAAATTGTGACGTCCTCTGCACTTGGCGCTTCTGTTTTGCCCCTTTGCCGCAAAACCGTGACATGTCGTGATTTCATGAAATGTCAGGAAATCACGACGTCCTTTTAGCACTTTGCCGCAAAACCACGACATGTCACTATTTTGCAACATGTCGCAAAATCGCGACGTCCTCTTAGCACTTTAGTTCCGCTTTGGCCCTTTGTCACGAAATCACGACATGTCACGATCTCGTGACATGTCATGAAATTGCGACGTCCTCTACACTTGGCGCTTCTATTTTGGCCCTTTGTCGCAAAACCGTGACATGTCGCATTTTCGTGACATGTCACAAAATCATGACGTCCTCTGTACTTGGCGCTTCTATTTTGCCCCTTTGCCACAAAACCGAGACATGTCATGATTTTGCAACATGTCGTGAAATCGCGACGTCCTCCCAACATGGCTTCCATTTTGATTTCTCTGTCGCGAAATCGTGACATGTCGTGATTTTGTGACATGTCACGAAATCGTGACATTTTCTCCACTTAGTGCTTCTGGTCCAAATCTATCGTGATATCGTGACGTTTTCATCACTTGCACTTTATTTTGAAAACACATTGCAAAATCACGATGTTTCCACACTCGGCACTTCTTAGTCCAAAACATGTTGTGATATTGCAACATTTTCCATCGCTTGGCCTTTTCTACCAAAATATGTCACGATATCGCGACGCCTTCCTCAATATTTGTTTCCAGTCAGAAAATGTAGCGAAATCGCGACGTTTTCCAAGAGATTTGCTTCTGATCCAAATGTGTCGCGAAATCGTGACATTCTCTTCAAGTTTGGCTTCTGACTCAAACCTGTCATGAAATCGTGACATTTCCAAAAATGGAATATGTCACGAAATCGCGATGTTTTCAAAAATGGCAAATTTTCCAAAAATTGTAGGTTGACTCCAATGAATTTATTCATCTGTATTCTGCATTTTTACATATTAGTGAAAGATGTTCTTTACTCAGAAATGATTCTAACATAAAAAATAAATTCTAAATTGAAATCAAAGCCATATGCAAGCCTACTTAAGTACTTTGGTATATGCAAAACTTGAAAAAGGAGGCAAGCAAAATTTGGAAAAAACCTGAAAAACATCAAGAGGGTCCCTATGGAAAAATGAAAGCTAAATATTTTCAAAAGATGAAATTTCATTTTTTTAGTGGGGGCATGTTGCTTCTCAAAAAATGGCGATATCTACGGGGAAAATAGTAGCACTATTTTAGAATCTAGGACTCTAGTTTCAAAACAATATAGACCATGTACTATGCTTTGCCACAAATATTCTTCAAAATAAATTAACTACTACCTAATAGTTGTTAAAATTTCCCAAGGACATACTGTGTTGAATCACTTAAGGAAGATTTCTGATGTGCAATTATAAGCATATAAAACTTTCTTCAAGAATGACTGGGCCTTCGAATGTTGTACTCTGGATTGATCAGCTTTTCTAGATTGTGAAAGGGGAAATTGAGTAGGGCTCTGTTTACTAGTTTAGCCTTTTACAGCCCCGACAGAGTTACTCTTTAGATTTTCACGACCCTGATCCACAACTATGAGGTAGTATCTACAACTTGGTAAAAGAAAACATCTTCTGGAGCCTTGGCTATCTCTTTCATTACAATAACTTCTCTTTTTTTTTTGTGGGAAATAAAAGAGTGCCAGTTTTATGTTGCCTTGCTCAACTTTCACCTTCTCTCTCTCTCTTTTGAAATATACCGAAATCTGGAAAGCCTTGCTAAAAATAATTTTTTATATTTCATCGATCTGGAAAGCCTGGGTACCGATAGCCTCTTTGGACACTTAAACAATTTCACAATCAGAGTCCCCTCTTACGACCAAATTTTCTTGGATTCCCTGGGAGTTTCTCCAGCCAAACAGTATAGTAGTTTCTTTATAATTAAAATAATTGTGGCAAGCAAGACACAAAGTCCAATTATATTTCTACTATTGTTTCTAAATAAAAAAATAGTTCCACTGTTCAATTTAAGCAGACTATCTCTTAATTAGAATAAAACAAAAAGAACACTGGATTTTGAACTCAGAATAAAAACAATTTTTAAAGGTCGATTCTTTCTTTGCTGCCCAGGAAAAATTTAAACAAAAATTTAAAAGCTAAAAGAAATTAAATTTAAAAGCTAAAAGAAATTTGTACAGACCCCAAAGGATAAAACACAAAACTTTAAAATCAAACAAAATAAAATAAAAACAAACTACTTCAAAGCTTATTTACAATATATACACATGTTACAACGTCTTTGTGATTTATTTCAATGATGTATTTGATGGAACAACTGAGAAATACTGCTTTAGGTATTGACCATTAATAGGAAGGTTCAAAAAATTACCCTCGAGGTCCTATAGATGAAATGCATTATTACCTAGGATCTCGGCAATCTGGTATGGCCCTATCCATAGAGGTTGCAGCTCTATGTGTTTACCTTTCTTTTCTTGGGCTTTTTCCCATAGAAACAACAGGTATGCACGATTGAAGGCGCTCACCCTGGCATTTTCATCAAGCCAGCGATTGACTGTCTCCTGGTGTCGACTAGAATGCTCCACAGCTTGAAGTCGTCCACCCTGCAAATCAACCAAGTCCAACACACGAGCTTTCGTATCTACATGATCAAAGTAATGTAAACTAAATTTTAATCCTAGTACTAATGCCTCATATTCTACCAAATTATTCATGTAGGGAAACTGCAAGCGATATGACATAAAACCAGTTTGATTTTTTGGTCCTTTAAGAACAGCCCCTGTACCAAAAACTTGCTTAAATTTAGCTCCATCAATATGAATCATTCCAACTTCATTATCGTGATCTTGGTGAGCTTTAACCGGTTTCTCCTTTTGAGTAGTTGTCAAATTATAAACCCCGATATAACAACCCTTAGCAAGATTAACAGTCTCATTCTTGGCATTATACTCTATGATCATGAGTTTATATCTTGGTTCTCTGTCAATTCTTAATTGATTTGCAAAACCATTTCAGGGTAACCACATATGCGAAAAATCAGTAGCCAAGTACCCATTCAAATATTTTGACCAATCCCTACTCAGAAGCATTCCCTATCCTATAGGAATATCCACCACCTGAATGTCAATTCTGTGTTGCGCTCTTAGCTCAGATGCTAGCTGGATGTGTATATTCTGAATTTCACCTACCACTTTAACCTCAGACTTATCCAATTGGATGACTCTCATCTCAGAGTTCATGGGGGTCAAACCCAACTGCTGACAGATGCCCAGAGGCATGACATTGGCTGAAGCACCCGAATCTACCAGACAGTTGTGTAATTTTTTCCCAAATATATGAATAGTCAGTAGGAAAGGTGGAACTTCAGTCTTTTCTTTGTACATAGCCATATTCGCATTAGCTATCCTCTTTCCCTTTTCCAGAGTTTTAGCAGTAGGTTCAGAGTATGTTTTGATCAAGTTATCCCTTTGTTCAAAAATTTAGGCCAGCTCATGAAGAGTGATGTTGGCTTTGATCTTCTTCATGTCCTCCACTATATTATATCCCTTATTGAGTGGAGGGACAAATGCATCTGGTCCTCTCGGATTTCCTCCCTTGGGTGGAGATGGGTTATTGCTTGAAGATGGATCCGGAGGAACATTGTGGGAGTTTTTCAGAGGGGTAAATGTAGTGTTGGGATCTGAATTTATGTTTTTGAGGTTGTAGTTGTCCCTCCTATATTTTTGAAAAGCCTTCACCTCATCCATAGGTAGCTCCACAACATTCTATGATTCTTTTGGGAAAGTGAAATAATCTAACACCATAGCTACACTATGTTTGGATGAACTTGGAGCATCCGTAGTTCTTTGATGTTCAGGAGAAACCAACTCACCAGAAAGAGCTTCAAAGGCATTACAAAATTTTGAACAATCCAATTCCCCGTGCTGAGATGTTCCATGAATCCTGCACCAGTTAGGCAAAGCTAAGTCACAAATATTTACATCATGCCCTTTACCTTTATAATCCTTATTGGGTTCGTATGGGGGCCGAGTGAATCTATTCTGCTGATAAGAAAACCTGTTTGGATTTTCGCCGGTGGACACTTGCCTTTTGAAAGTCAAAAAGTCATTTGCCAACTTTTGGACTACCCTTGAAACTTCTTCAAATCTTGTGTTATCAGATTCTTTCTTCGGATTCTGTACATTTTCAGCAGGTGTAATAGCCAATGGATTTTTTGATGGTGGAGTTTGACATGCTGGCAACATCATCTGATGTGGTATGGGATTGAAGACAGGGGTACCTTGTGTGACCAAAGGAATTTGATGAGCATTTAAAGGTTGAGGTCCCAACTGTCTTTCCAAAACCAAAGCTTCTTTGTAAGCCTCTGTTAGATTGGTAATAGAGGCATCTCTTTTCAAGAAAATAGAAGTCATTAGATCTAGAGAATTCCTAAAAATTTCTAATGCCAGGTCTGCATTTGGCACATAATAACCATTTAGTCTACCATAAGCCTTCTAAAATCTGACATTGCAAGATCTGACAGATTCACTTATTTCTCCTTTAATACCAGAAAATTGTTGATATAATACACTGGGATCTATCACTTCACCAAACTACAATACAAAAACCTTTTCCAAGTCATTCCAACTGGTAATAGAATCGTTAGTGAGATTTAAAAACCAGTCATAAGCTCCCTCCTAGAGAGTGAATGGGAACAATCTGCAAGCCACATCTTCATGCTGTACATTTAACAATTTTAGAGCATTCTTGAATGCTACTAGGTGTTCTTCCACTATCCTAGTTCCATCATGCTTGTATCTAGGAAGATATCTCTCAGGATTTTTGGGTAGGTCACAGGCTGCACCCGGGATATTTAAGGCAGTGGAACTCAACTAGTTGTAGTTAGAGTAACTACAAGTGGTGACAAAACTATTTCAGACAAGGACTTGGCCCTTCTAAGGCTGCTTCTTTTGGGAGTTTCTAACTCAGGCACAAGGAGCTCTCTAGCTCTGGAGTGGGACCTTGTTACTTTGTAAGTAGAATCCAACTTTTTCACTAGCACTTACAACCTTACAATCCTTAACAAACTACTGAACTTCAGGCCCTCCTTCTAGTGCCAATTTTAAATGTTGGTTCGAATTTTGCTATTTAGGCAAAAACTCAGACAAACAAGTTTAAAAAGAGCTAAAGAGGAGGGGAAAAGGATTCAAAAGATAAAATACCAGACTCTGCATAAACAACTTACAATACTGAATGAAGTTCAGTAGCCCTCCTTCTAGCACCAATTTTAAATGTTGATGTGTGTTTCGTTGTTTAGGCAAAAACTCAAACAAACAAGTTTAAAAAGAGCTAAAGAGGAGGGAAAAGGATTCAAAATATAAAATACCAGATTCTGCACAAACAACTTACAATACTGAATAGAGTTTAGCAGGCCCTCCTTCTAGCGCCAATTTTAAATGTTGGTTCGTGTTTCACTGTTTAGGCAAAAACTCAAAAAAACAAGTTTTAAAAGGCTGAGGAGGAGGAAAAAAGGCTACCAGACTCTGGATAAAACACAGTATTTGTTAAATACCACATACAATCATATTTCTCAACTCAAGCGCACTAAGAACGTAAGTTCACCCTCCTTCTAGCGCCAATTTTAAATGTTGGTTTGAGTTTTGTGGTTTAGGCAAAAACTCAAACAAACAAGTTTAAAAAGAGCTAAAGAGGAGGGAAAAGGATTCAAAAGATAAAATACCAGACTCTACACAAACAACTT
The DNA here is from genome assembly GCA_028583015.1 of Wollemia nobilis. Taxonomy (NCBI): domain Eukaryota; kingdom Viridiplantae; phylum Streptophyta; class Pinopsida; order Araucariales; family Araucariaceae; genus Wollemia; species Wollemia nobilis. The sequence goes on along the minus strand of JAQPPZ010017079.1, from coordinate 4,004,561 downwards.
ACAATACTGAACAGAGTTCAGCGGCCCTCCTTCTAGCACCAATTTTAAATGTTGGTTTGACTTTTATACACACCCTGTGAAGAATGAGCATGAAAACTCGATAACACTTATAAGGGATAAATCCCACTCACTTTAGGATCTTGCTGGATATCCAAGGTGTGAGTTATAGATTTGGGTCGAATGTCTATTCACTCTTTTTTGCTTCTAGAATAGTTTCAAGTGGACTGTCTATTACCTTACAACGGGTTCTGGACTTTGGTTCAGTAATATTTTTGGAATTGGTTATCTTTGTGGACACTCAGATTTACAATCAGTTCTTTGATCTAGCTCTTTATGCTTTAGCAAATTTTAATAAAAGACAAATTTAAAGAAAATAAAAATGGATCATTTAATCAGTGGAACAGAGGGTAGGGCAGAAAGAGAAATTTATCTAACTTAGCTGCAAAACCAAAACTACCAATTTTATTTATATCGGTTAGCTTCACAATAGAACAAATCAAAGAGGAAAGTGTCCAGCTTTCTAAGATCACCTTCCACTAAGAGCATAAGATAGAGATGAACAGATCTGACAAAAAATCATAAATAGAAGGGAAGTCGGTTAAAATTGGTATCTCTCACCAGCAACCTAGCTTGCACAGTGAGGACAGAGCAATTAGAATAGGCCTGAACCTTAAATCTGTAATTTTCCCTAACATACAATAAAGAAAATGAAATCTAGCAGCATATCCAATCCTGGTAACACAGATATATAGCATAAATTTTAATAAACCTTAATGAAACAAAAACAAAAGAAGATGAACTTATCGCAATCTGAAAGAGATTAGGCTCCTGGCCATGCTATCACAAAAAATGAAACTACACCAACTCCAAGTCCAGAACAAAGCATTCAAACAAGATTTGCAGGAAATTGCTCCAATAGCTTTTATTTCTAAGTTTTCGCCTCCGGAATTTACATTCAGAAGAAGTATTTATAGACTCAGGATAGACCCTGATATTTTTAGAAATATCTTCTTCTCAAACCCTAAATCTTATCCTCTAAACCTTACTACCCAGGTTTTACAATATAAGGCCCTTTAAAAATAGAGTTTTTTATAAACCCTAACCATTCTACAAATCTTAGTGCAGTTACTTGCCATAAATGGAGAAGGCATGATCTGATATTATTCTCATCCATCTATAATTGCAAGTAAATATCTTCATTTTTTGGTCGGTCGTCGATATATTTCATAAATGGGCACTGCGTGTGAAGGTATCTTCATCTTTCTAGTGCATCTACCGGGAGCATCTCATTAATTCCTCAGAGAAATTCGGATAAGTCATTGGTTTCTCTGACATTTTATCTTCATAGAGCCACCTCTGAATTGAAATTCTTTGCATAGCATTAATTTCACCATAAATTCTCCTGTTAAATGCGTTCATCGACAAATTTCGATAACTGTATGTAGATATTTTCACTTTTCGATCAATTGCCGACATATTCCATTAAATGAGGCAGTTGCTTAGTCACTGTAAAGTCTCTTTGCGACCAGATCTATAAAATCTGGATGGACCAAAAATTCTCGGCATCTCACATTTCCATCTGACGGCCTTCACTTGATCCGTGCTTATTTTGTCCTTTTTGCCATTACTTTTGCTAGTATGCAACTGCCAGATGGCTTTCTGCAAAAGAAAAGCAAAGGTTAGCATTTTAATATTATTAAATTAAACCCTAATGTTTATTATATGTCGGCTTTATTTTTTTGACACGTGTCGTGATAACGCGACGCTTTCCTCAAGCTGCTTTTCATTTTGGCTTCTTTGCTGCAAAACCGCGACATGTCGTGAAATCATGACGTCCTCTGAACTTTGGTTTCGTTTCGGCCCTTTTTGCCGTGAAATTGTGACATGTTGCGATTTCGCGACATGTCACGAAATTGCGACATCCTCTACACTTGGCACTTCTATTTTGGCCCTTTGCCATGAAATTGTGACATGTTGTGATTTCATGACATGTCACGAAATCGTGACGTCCTCTGCACTTGGCGCTTCTGTTTTGCCCCTTTGTCGTGAAACCATGACATGTCACGAAATCGTGACGTCCTCTTAGCACTTTGTCACAAAATCATGACATGTCATGATTTCATGACATGTCGTGAAATCATGATGTCCTCTTAGCACTTTGGTTTCGCTTTGGCCCTTTGTCGCAAAACCGTGACATGTCGTAATTTCGTGACATGTCGCAAAATCATGACGTCCTCTGCACTTGGCACTTCTGTTTTGGCCCTTTGCCGTGAAACCACGACATGTCATGATTTCATGACATGTCATGAAATCATGACGTCCTCTGCACTTGGCACTTCTGTTTTTCCCTTTTCCGTGAAACCGTGACATGTCACAATTTCGCAACATGTCGCAAAATCACGACGTCCTCTTAGCACTTTGCCGTGAAACCGCGACATGTCATGATTTTGCGACATGTCACGAATTCACAATGTCCTCTTAGCACTTTGGTTTTGCTTTGGCCCTTTGCCACAAAATCATGACATGTCACGATTTCATGACATGTCATGAAATCATGACGTCCTCTATACTTGGCGCTTCTGTTTTGGCCCTTTGTCGCGAAACCGTGACATGTCACGATTTTGTGATATGTCACGAAATCGCGACGTCCTCTGCACTTGGTACTTTTGTTTTTCTCCTTTGCCATGAAATCGCAACATGTCATGATTTCGTGACATGTCACGAAATCGCGACGCCCTCTTAGAACTTTGCCGTGAAACCACGACATGTCACGATTTTGTGACATGTCACGAAATTGTGACATCCTCTTAGCACTTTGGTTCCGCTTTGGCCCTTTGCCGTGAAATCGTGACATGTCGCGATCTCTTAGAACTTTGCCGTGAAACCACAACATGTCACGATTTTGTGACATGTCGCGAAATTGCGACATCCTCTTAGCACTTTGGTTCCGCTTTGGCCTTTTGCCGTGAAATCGTGACATGTCGCGATCTCGCGACATGTCACGAAATCACGACGTCCTCTACACTTGGCACTTTTGTTTTGGCCCTTTTTCGTGAAACTGTGACATGTCACAATTTTGCGACATGTCACGAAATCGCGACGTCCTCTATACTTGGCACTTCTGTTTTGCCCTTTGCCGCGAAACCGCGACATGTCACGATTTTGCGACATGTCACGAAATCGTGATGTCCTCTTGACTTGGCTTCCATTTTGATTTCTCTGTCGCAAAACTGCGACATGTCACGATTTCACGACATGTCGCAAAATCGTGACATTTTCTCCACTTAGTGCTTCTGGTCCAAATCTGTCGCGATATCGCACCATTTTCATCACTTGCACTTTATTTCGAAAACACGTCACAAAATCACGACGTTTCCACACTCGACACTTCTTAGTCCAAAATACGTCACGATATCGCGACATTTTCCATTGCTTGGCCTTTTCTACCAAAATATGTCGCGATATCGCGACGCCTTCCTCAAGCTTTGTTTCCAGTCAGAATATGTAGCGAAATCATGACGTTTTCCAAGAGCTTTGCTTCTGATCCAAATGTGTCGCGAAATCGTGACATTCTCTTCAATTTTGGCTTCTGACTCAAACCTGTCACGAAATCGTGACATTTCCAAAAATGGAATATGTCACGAAATCACGACATTTCCAAAAATGGAATATGTCACGAAATCGTGACGTTTCCAAAAATGGCAAATTTTTTAGAAATTGTAGGTTGACTCCAATGAATTTATTCATCAGTATTCTGCATTTTTATATATTAGTGAAAGATTTTCTTTACTCAGAAATGATTCTAACATAAAAAATAAATTCTAAATTGAAATCAAAGCCATATGCAAGCCTACTTAAGTACTTTGGTATATGCAAAACTTGAAAAAGAAGGAGACAAGCAAAATTTGGAAAAAACATGAAAAACAACAAGAGGGTCCCTACAGCAAAATGAAAGCTAAATATTTTCAAAGGATGAAATTTCATTTTTTTAGTGGAGGCGTGTTGCTTCTCAACATAGGCCTAACTTCTATTGTAGCACCAAAGCTACCCGAATGCCTGACGATGAGTGCAAGCTCTATCAAATTTAAGCCTTCCATCCAGTTAGAAGCAATGATTCAAGGATATGCATCCTTTTTTAGGACTAGGGGCATCTAATGTTGATCAAACTAATTATCATCATGCAACCTTCATCATCATTTTAGGAGGTCTATTTTTTCTCAGTGTTGTTCGATCTCACCATGCATCTCAAAAGGGGCATTTGTAGACACCTAAAATGCATCATGTCGATGGCAACTAATCATATAGGACATGTTATAAGACCATATGGAATATCTTGGATAGAATCTAAGATAGATCAATGGTTTTAATCACTCAATTTGGGTTCCTTGGCCTAATTAGTCTAAACCACTATTGAGACATGTGGTCTACAGTCTAAACCATTGTTGACATCCACAGTTTATAGGCTAAACCACGACTATCACCTACAGTCCAGAACAAAAGTTCATGTTGGAAATTTGATTTAATTTGAGGTATTTTATGTTTTCATTTATGTCACATGGATAATTGATGTCACATGGATCACATTTGGTTTTGGTGGCCAAAATATTTCATAAATAAGCATTTATGATATTTTGGAAAGCATGGCTATTTACAGGTTTTTTATAAAAACCAAGGTAGGCAAAATAAAAGGTTTTATTTAAAACCATGGTGGGCTTATGTGGAAAGGAATTTTCTTAAAATCCAAAGTGGAATTTTTTTTCATCAAAAAAGGACCTCCGATGATGAAGATATTAAAGTTTAAATTTTAAATTTAAATTAATGGAGGGCCGACCTATGTGCAATTAATGGAGGTTTGCATATATATGCATGTAAAGGTTTCAATTTATTTTGTAAAGGGGGAATATTATATATCGTCGAAAATATTATTTTGATGGCTATTTGACTAACTTATTTAGAAGGAGAAATAAGGTGCGTGTAAGGAGATATTTCTGATTTTGCAAAGGGGTTCCAAAAGTGAAGTTTACCTTGTTCTTTTTAAGAGGATTGATTCTTTCATGAGGTGACAAGGTATGCAATATTGTGATTTATATTATTTTATGGTAGAAGTGTTTTTGGGAGTGAAAAGGTTATGAAATGTTTTGATTTATTTTATTTTATAGTACAAGTGGTTTTGGGAGAGATAAGGAAGTTGTGCAATTAAAGGCCTTGGTGATGATTATTGAAAAGTGGATTAATGTTGATTATTTTGTGATCTACAAACCCTTGTGAAGATTGGAAAAATAATTTTGTGATTGTGGTAGATTTACAAAGAGGTTTTTTCATCTTCATAAAATGTATGGACACATTCTCCTATTGATTGTTTATAGTGGTTTATTTCTGAAATATCATTGGAGGGAAAAGGATTGTTTGTGGTTTCCTTTCCAAAATAGTTTGGTTGAATGCTTCAAGGTTTTCTGAATTGAGAGTTGTGTTTAAAAATTTTGTTATAAGCATAGTGTTTGAAGCCCATTGGTTGTAAAAGAACTTGAGTTAGAAAAGAACATGAGTATCATTGTTATGTGATATTTGTGGTTGAGCATTGTTGGAAACATTTGAGTTGGTTTATACATACTTGTACTAGGGTTATGTGAGTGTCCCTTGTGATGATTGGTTGAGTTGAGTTGATTGAGCCTAGTCAAGTGATGTGTGAAGTGATGTTAAAGTTCTATGAAATAAACTATTCCATAATTCTATGTTGATTTGATATTAAGGGCTTTTCTTAAAGTCCAAGGTGAATTTTTTTTCATCGAAAAAAGACCTCTGGTGATGAAGATATTAAAGTTTAAAGTTTAAGTTTAAATTAATTGAGGGCCAACCTATGTGCAATTAATGGAGGTTGGCATATATATACATGTAGAGGTTTCAATTTATTTTTAAAATGGGGCATATTATATATCATTGAAAATCTTATTTCGAGGGCTATTTGACTAACTTATTTAGAAGGAGAAATAAGGTGTGTGTAAAGAGATATTTATGATTTTGCAAAGAGGTTCCAAAATTGAAGTTTACCTTGTTCTTTTCAAGAGGATTAATTCTTTCATGAGGTGACAAGGTATGCAATATTGTGATTTATATTATTTTATGGTATAAGTGGTTTGAGGAGTGAAAAGGTTATGCAATGTTTTGATTTATTTTATTTTATGGTACAAGTGGTTTTAGGAGAGATTAGGAAGTTGTGCAATTAAATGCCTTGGTGATGATTATTAAAAAGTGGAGTAATGTTGATTATTTTGTGATCTACTAACCCTTGTGAAGATTGGCAAAATAATTTTGTGATTGTGGTAGATTTACAAAGAGGTTTTTTCATCTTCATAAAAGGTATGGACACATTATCCTATTGATTGTTTATGGTGGTTTATTTTTGAAATATCATTGGAGGGAAAAGGATTGTTTGTGGTTTACTTTTTTAAAGTGGTTGGTTGAATGCTTCAAGGTTTTCTGAATTGAGAGTTGTGTTTAAACCTTTTTTTATAAGCATAGTGGTTGAATCCCATTGGTTGTGAAAGAACTTGAATTAAAAATAATATAAGTATCATTAATATGTGATATTTGTGATTGAGGATTGTTGGAAACATTTGAGTTGGTTGATACATACTTGGACTAGGGTTGTGTGAAAAATATTTATCCCCTGTGATGATTTGTTGAGTTGAGTTGATTGAGCCTAGTCAAGTGATGTGTGAAGTGATGTTAAAGATCTATGAAACAAACTATTCCATCATTCTATGTTGATTTGAGATTAAGGTTAGAACATATTGAGTCTCTAACAATTCTCTTTATGGTTTTATAATACTTGAGTTGAGTTGAGGTTGACTTGAATTGAGTTGAGGTTGATTTGAGTTGAGAGTAAGATTATAACATATTGAGTCTCTAACAATTCTCTTTATGCTTCTATGAGTTGATTTGAGTTGAGAGTAAGATTATAACATATTGAGTCTCTAACAATTCTCTTTATGCTTCTATGAGTTGATTTGAGTTGAGTTGAGATTGATTTTGGTTGAGAGTGAGTTTAGAACATATTGAGTCTCTAATAATTATCTTTATGCTTCTATGATTTGAGTTGATTTGAGATCATTGTGGATCATTGTTGTCATCCATTGAAGAGTACATTGCCATTCATTGTTGAGTTCATCTTTGAGCTTTGCCTTGATAGATTTGTGGATGAGATTTGAGTGCTACTTGAGCATGATTGATTGAGCCTTTGAGAAGGCATTTGTGGACAGTTTTGAGAAAGCTTTGTGGATAGTTTTGTGGATAGATTTGTGGATAGAGTTTAGAGCATATTTGGGCAAGTTCTTCGAGATTTCTAGATCAGATTTGGGCAAGTTATTTATGAGATTGCTAGAGAAAAATTGGTCAAGTTTTTGGTTATCTTGCTAGAGCAGATTTGGGCAAGTTCTTAGTGAGATTTCTTGAGCAGATTTGGACAAGTTCTGTGTGAGCTTGTTATTCATATTTGGGCAGGTTCTGTGTGATCTTGTTATTAAGCTTTGGACAAGTTTTGTGTGAGATTGTTATTTAGTATTGGACAAGTTTTATGTGATCTTGTTAAGCAGGTTCTATATGAGCCTATTGAGCAGGTTCTTAGTGAGTCTATTGATAGATATTTCGAGGTGATAGAGTACAGAGAACAGTCTCAGTGGATAGAGATCCAGCAGCCAACACAATTGAAGATAAATCTGAGTGAGGAGTCTTCAAGTGGAGAGAGGTCCACCAGTTAGTACATCAGAGAGACATAGTCTTCTATAAGATCACATAGCCAGAGCATAAGGGGAGAGTTCTCCTGTGGAAGAGATCCATGAACTTGAGATTAGGGGATTAGCATATCCTTTAGATAGAGATCCATAAAAATTGTAATTGGGAGTGATTCCCAAATATATTTATTGAGAAATTTTTAGTAAAATATTTTCTCCCTGGAGTAGCCCACATTGGGTGAACCACATAAATTATGGTGTCTCTATTTGTATGGTTTTTATGCATTGATTTGATTACTTCTATTGATACTGCTATCTTTACACAACATAATATTGATTTGGAAGAAAAATTAAAAAGTGGTCTTATACTGTTCACCCCCCCTCTCAGTATAAGCTTATGTTATTCAATTGGTATCAGATTAGATTCCTTTGAAAAGGCTAATAGCTTGAGGGAAGATTCTACAAGAACACAGATGGCTTCACAGAATGGATTATCTATATATAAGGCTCTATTGTTTGATGGTAACAATTATGCTTTCTGGAGCATGAGGATGAAGAACTACTTGATATCACAAGGATATGAGGTATGGCAAATGGTTGAAAAAGAGTATAGGTTTGAATGTGATCCTAATAAAGATAAGACTACTAGAAAATTGGTTGAGATCAATTCAAGAGCAATAAATTGTATTTTGAGTGGGCTTCATGATATAGATTTTGCAAAGTTCATGGTATGTACTTTAGCTAATGAGATGTGGACCAAGTTGAGGAATACTTATGAAGGAGATTCCAAGGTAAATTTGGCAAAACTACAAACTCATAGAAAAATATTTGAAGAATTGAAAATGGAATATTTTGAAGATATTGCAAAGTTCTTGCTTCAAGTTGATGAGATTACTAACACTATGAGAGGCCTAGGTTTTGATATGAAAGAATCAAAAGTTACTCAAAATGTTTTGAGATTGCTTCCCATGAAATATGATGCAAAGGTTTCAACAATAGAAGAAACAATGGATATCAACAAGTTAAAAATGGAAAAATTGCAAGGTACTCTCATAGCTTATGAGATGAAGGTAAGTAAGCATCAAGATCCAATAAAATATATTGCTTTAAAGTCTTCAAAAAAAAATAAAGGGAAAGTTTCAGAAATAGATAGAGTTTTAGAAAATGATGATGAGGAAGCTAACTTCATCAAAAGGAATACAGACTCTAGGAATTTTAGAGATATAAGGAAAGTCAGATGCTACAAGTGTGGTGATCTTGGTCACTATGCATACAAGTGTCCACATGAAGAAATCAGTGATGATGAAAAACAAGGTCACAGAAGAAAAGAAGATGGAAATCATAAGCATGATAAAGATGTCATATTAAAAAAAATAGGTATGAGAAAAAAATTGTTTTTCGTAAGGTAAAGAAATCTTATTACATTGTAGAAACAAGTGATAGCTCAGATCATAGTGATAGAGATAATTTAGATGATGAAAAGGAAGAGCATTTATTCCTAGGAATAGAGGTGAAATAGAACAATGTTTTGTGTGTGGTCAAAGAGATCACATATCAGGATATTGCAATGGTTTCAGTGATAGTGAAGATGAGATGACACATCAAGGAAACAGGCATGGTCAAAGAAATCTTAAGAGTTTGTTTACTATAGAAGATTATAATGATCTTAGTGATAGTGAATATGAAGAAGGGTTTTTCTATGGAATAAGATAAGTAGAAGAAGAAAATTCACTCCAAACTATTGAAGTTAAAGAAGATGATGTGCCTATTGAAGAAAGACATGAAGAGCTTTCCATATCCATTGATCAAGTAGATAGGCACAAGAAAGGTCTACAACTGGATCCCCCCTATGCACTGACTAGAAAATGGGGTCATTTGGCTCAAGGATATCTCTATATGCTGGACGGTCAAGAAACACCAAGTGATAGATCATGTTGAAATTTTGTGGTCCTTCCCTGAGGCAATGATGGAGATTAATCTCCCTACGCATGTTCTACACCACATAATGTGCATTACAACAATGTTGGTTTAGAGGTCCTAGGAATATTGACTCAACTTCATCCTTAGATTGATCATCCTATGAGGGCTTGTTGTATGCATCATAAATTGGTCCACTTATTTCAGAGGTGGACTCCTCTCCATATTCACTACAATGATATCCTAAGTTGATATCACCTAAAATGATGGGGTTATGCCCCTACATACTAGTGTCATTGGTTGCACCATAGATTTGATGTCCCAGGTCATCTCTGGGGTCATCCTATGAGAGCCCTTTATGATATGTCTCAGATGGCCCAAAGGTGATGAAATATATCGTTCGATTAGTCATCCAAAATCTTGAAGGATTAGGATGATGGGGATTGAAATCCACATTGTACCCTAGACTAAGGTATAGATGATCTAATGATGTTGCAATAAAATCATCATGACCCTGTATCTGTAATATTAACCTGAACCTATCAGTTGCCAACCGATAATGTGGTTTGATTGGAGTTATACATCCTTGTTCAAAGAGACCAAGGCCGTATCCATACCAATGATGTGACTCAAAATTATGCATGGCATACTCCAGGTTGGAAAAGTAATGAAAATTTACTATGAATTATTCATCATCATATTCATCCATGGGCATTCACATTGGAATATGATCCAGCCCAACATAGATAAAATTAATTTGATTGGGTGGCTCACCCAATGGCACTATCGATCCAACAAAAAATCAATGGGTGTGTGGTCAGCCCATCTCTTGTGCAGTATCTAGAATAGGTCCAAAGGTGATGTTCTACACAAGGTACTCACCTAAATTGGTGTTAGCTAGATGAACAGTCACCCGCGATGTAGATGACCCTGCTGATGATGTAGGTGAGGTAGACTAAGGTGCCTCCTCAACTTTGTCTTGAAGTTCTTCCACATCCATGGGAGTGGGAATCTCATTGATGACTGACCCGACCATATGCTCTTCTTCTTTCTTACCCAATTTCACCTTTAGCTTATAATCTTGTCGATGCATTGTTGATGCAATCAATTTTATAAAAGTTATAGTTGTGTACTCAGATATGTTTGACACAGATGTCGATGGTTGAACACGGGCTGCTGGTTTACCTCTTGAAATTTTAATCGGTGACACTGGTAGAATATCCAAGTGCATTGATAGGAGTATGAAACTCCCAAGAAAATCTGCTAGGTTCACAAACTTAAAAGTTTCTTCATCCGATGACACTACGTGAACCCATCCCTCATGAATGTACTTCATGTATTGATGTAATATTGAGGGAACACAACATATTTCATGAATCCAAGGCCTCCCAAGTAGAATGTTGTACTACATGGCACCCTCTATCACATGACACATCACCAAAATGGTCTTTAGACCCACCTGAATAAGTAGGATGATTGTACCAACAATAAAACATAGTGCATCATTAAACACACTCAACGTAAACATGGTAGGCACGATGTGTGATTTAGGCAACTTTAGGTGGCTTACTGCCTTGGTCGTTATTATTTTGATCGATAAACCAATATCAATCAAGACCATTTTAAATGGTATGTGGTTGACACATGTGATGATATGCAATGATAGGTCAGCCATAGTTGTAGGAACCGCCTTCACTTCATGATTTTAAAATTGTATCATGGGCTCCTGACAGTACTGTACATGCCCCACAAAATTTTTGAATGCTTGTGCATATTGGGACTGTACTTCAATGGACCTCAAAATTTCCATAAGAGTCTCCTTATGCCTAGGGGACTGTTGTATCAGCAAATTTGTAGGAGTTGCCTACAAATTTTGAACTAACCTGCTCCTTATGGTCACCACCGATCTAGTTGGTGGGCCTGGAATATTTTGAGCTGGCCATTGATCCAGCGTAGCTTGTATGCTAATGGGAGCACAAGGTTGATTAGGTTGTTCATATCTCCCATGTCTAGTAACAATGTTGACCATACCTACAAACCCTTGGGTATGTGGTTTGACTCACACTTGATTGACGTGGCTAGCATTAATACGAGGCACCTCATGGTTTGGTAATAGATTTTTGAAAATCCCCATGTTTCTGTTGTTAGGTACATATGGATTGCTTGGTACTACAAGCTCTCATTTTTCTATCATGTTTTACACTGTGTTTGAAATATCAACATACTTCTATGTCATGGCCTTTATCTCTATGAAAGATGCAAAATAAGTCATCTTGATAGCCCTTTGACTTGGGATTATTAGGATCGATCAACTTGATTTAGGGTAATCTTATTACCTTGGCCTCGCACAGTTTATAGAAAATTGATATCAACGATTCTATCAATGGTGTGAACTGGTGAGGTGGGCGTTGTTCTTTTTTTTTCCCTTATAGTTGTTTCTACACTACTCATATTATGCAAGAGGAGGTTGGGATTGATAATTCTATTTTTGATGTCCCTTGTCCTCTTTCTAGAGATTGAGCACCACTTGATTTGCATGGGCCTGCTTGCCCTGATGTTTCATGTTACTCTTCTTGAATCCCTCTTTCCTGGTCTTGAGCTTCAAGTTGCCTTCCTACAACTTGATGTCCTCAATGACCTTGGATTGTGCCAAAGCTTCTTCGAATGTAGGATACTATTGTAGCTACAACAGTAGTGAGATGTGTTTGGCACAAATATTCATAAACATTCAAGTTAACTCTATGGTAGGAACATGGAATGGTAACTTCACCATTAATCTCCTCCATCTCTTTTCGTACTGTTCAATTGGCTCATCATCATGTTGAGTTTACGCAACCAAATTGGAAATATTAGCTCATTTCTTGACACCAAATGAATAGCGTTCAAGTATGGCATCAATTAACTACTCAAAATTGGTTATGCTATGTTTATTTAGCTAATTGAACCACTCTCAGGTTGGTCCAGAGAGTGTCATGTTGAAATTACACAACAATAATGCATCATTGCTTGTGATATGGAAACAAGCATCCTGAAAGCTTGTGACATGCTCTTGTGCATCTTCGTCACCCTTAAATTTGTCTAATCTACGCATATAAAAATGCTTAGGGTATGGAGGGGTAGGCACCTAGGGGTCTAAAGGTTCATTTTGAATCTTCCTCAATGTCAGATTTTGAACAATCATGCCTTGCCTCTCGATTTCTTTGACATTTTTGGCCAAAACCTTGTAGGCCTCCGAAGATAGAAAATCCTCCTCCCTAAGTTGGTATGGAGGCAGTCTAAGAGGTACTATCTTCTTCATATGAGGTAGAGGACATTGCTTCTCCTCCTCATTAGATCAGGAGATCTCAAGATATTATTGGTTGTATCCATATCCCTCTTGTTCCTCATATTGTTGTTACCTCTAATTGTCGATCGAAGGTGGTCAATCTCTTTGTTGGGTAGTAATATGAGTGTGAGTGCTTACGCGCCCTTGGTGCATATCGACTTGTGAAAAAACCCTCATGTGCACACGCTCTCTATGCTCATCATGAGTATATAGTCTAGCCCTGGCTAACCTATCCTCTTGCTCTATGTTCTCCTTTTGAACGAGGATACGCTCCTCGTGCATGCACTTCTCATATAGTCTCTATATAATGAGCCTCTGTGCTTGAATATTTTCATATTCAATATGATACCTCTCTAGGTGAGAATCCTCCAATTGATATTGGAGGATTTTGCATCTCTACTTAGATACCAGTATATGTGATCTATCAACCTGATCAGTCGTAGGAGGCATCTGGTATGCATGCTTTGTACGAGTGACCTTATGGGTTCTATACCCATCGAACTGATGTGTTGTGCCTTTGCCTCTATTTTTTAAGATGGAATTGGCATCCTATTGTGTCCTATACTATGTGACACCATACATAGATGGTGGACATGTAACATGAGGGTGCTTATAATCCTCTCCATGCTCTCTATTAATCCTAATGGTGCTCCCGCTATGCTCACTCGGGGTATGAGTGGGCAGAGCTGAAGGCTTGTGGTCTAACTTCTCTAAAATACTACATAGAACATCTAGCTATCTAGAATTCCACTGCTCATGTGGTGGTGTACCATTATCTTCCAACTTTAATATATCAATGGTGATATTGCATGCTAGAGCACGTGTGGGAGTATGTGTAGACCTATGCTCAAAAATGAACCTGTTTGCATACCCCTGAATGGGCGAATATCTATTCCTTCTAAAATTAGAAGGTGGAGGTATGGAAACTCTCATGGACCTAGTACATAGGGGTACCAACTTGGTCCCTTGCACAATATACTCGTCATTCGATCCCGTGGATGCATGTACACTATGATCTTGGTAATGGCTTACAAGTGGAACACCTTCACGCTGAGAGGCTCCCTACTCAATATTATGCCTAGAGGAGTGTACTGAAGCTCCTATATCTAGGGTATGCTCTATAGGGTACCCTCATGTCAACTTATCTCATCTAATTATTATCGAACGATATTCATTTTACTCATGTGGTCGAGGACTAGACACATGTTGTTGTGAATCAATTAAGGGTTGGTCATTGGCATCATATTTAAACCTTTGCCGACCACACCGTGTATCCACCATAGTGTGCCTAACATCTAGATGTATCTTTTATTATTAAGCAAACAAGGTATACAATGGTGTTTATATTATATTTAAATTTTAATTTGTGAGCCCTAAACTGTTTGATGTTGTTTTCAAATTTTGGTGTATGAGCATAGAAACTCTTTTCATGTTTTGTAAAACTTGTTGGATTTTATTCTCATTTTAAAGACTTTCACCTATATACTTGCATATCGACAATTTGGATGTGAATTCCATATCACATAATCCAACATATAATGTGTGGAAGTGAATCCCACACATGGTCAGGGAGCATAGGTCCTCCAAGATCCTCACCCATTTTCCCCTAGTCATCATTATACCCTCCTAAGAGAATACATGTAAATTTTCCAGGGTACAAAAGGTTCTCGGATCTGGTATTGTTCTAGTATCCAAGGGTACGTAGTAGGTCCAACAGATGGAAATTACGCCCACCGTAATTGAAACCTACTAGTGGTTGGATGTGAAGCCCAACTCAGTAGTGTTTAAGTTCCAAGTCGTGTGTGTGGTTCATTTTATTGTACATAAAATAAATGCATCATATAGCACACATGCTTAATTCCTATATACTATGAAAAATGAAAGAACATTTCACATTCAAAAAATGCAAACTAATCTAGATGCTCTTTTAGATAATGCACATTACAATGACAATGGCCACTAATTGGGCCTCACACATGCAAACCAAATAGACACTTCTATCAAGCATGTTGTAGCCTAGGGTAGACTGTAATCATATGTCTGTTGTTCCTAGTAGCGCATTTCTAAAAATCAAAATGCTAAATGAACTAGGACATGATTAATTTATCTTTTTTAGTTTTTCCTAATTTCATTCACTTTCATGCATTCTACAAAAATACAGAGAGTAAGAAAAAAATAGAGTGGAAAATAGGGCCTACCTTAGTTCCTGAGTTGGTCTGCACTCTATTTTCTATTGTTTGTGTTGTCATACAAAAATCGCAGGTCTGGTCTATAGTTTAGACTGTAAACCATGTTTTGAACCTATGGTTCAATTGTTGGCCCACAACTAATAGCTACGGTCTGTACCTACAATTTCAAGAATCCAAGAAAATATAGTTAGATTACTATTTATGTAGAGTCCCACTGTGATCGCCTACTATGACCACTAGAAAGGCTCACACCTAATGGAAATCCTACTGTAATTATTGAATATAACACAAAATGCATGCAATAACAAGAACTTGACAATAAATTAACAAATAAAATACGCTTTATTCCATTATGTTTGTTGTCAAATCAATTTAACGTCCCTCTTAGGGATACCCATTTTGATACACTATTACAATAGGAGTGTGTAATTGTTTCTCTCTAAAGGGTAGGTGTTGTAGCACCCTAAAATTGGCACGGTTAAAATCGTAGTAAAAGATAAAAGATAAAAAAAATTGAATTTTAATCCCAAACTGCCCGTTAACCGCCTGTTACCCGCTTTCCCCGTTTTCTGTGCCATTTTTAGGATTTTTTTTATCGTTGGACGATATCATCGCAAATTAGACGAAATCGCCCCCTATCTGACGAATTCGTCTAGAACAGAACGTCTAGACAATTTTTTCCCAAAACCAAATTTTCATAATTAGCTTCTATTTCAACAGCCTCTCCAACTTGGACAGAAATGTGTCTGCGCAGTTGGAGATTTCCCTATTGGATATCTCCCAGATTGGGATGATCTCCAACCTCCTAACCTCTTCCTAATCCTATATAAACTAGGATTTTTCTAGTTTATCCATTTTATTCCCCCTGAACCCCTTAGCTGATGGATTTCCCTGTAGATTTAGTTCCTTATTCACAAGAGCATCCTCGCACTACTATCTGTATTCTATATTTTGCATTTTCTTGTAGGAACTCTACTATGTTTCAGTCGAATCTAAGATCATCACAAGCGATCTTGGATGATTTCGGATGATCTTGTCAAGAAGAGCAAATGATCTCGTACGATTGGAGGTGATCCCGACTGTAGTCCAAATTGGGGGCAATCAGAGTCTAGAGTTTGCATTTTCTTTAGTTTTTCTGCATTTTCCTATTACATTTATGCACTGTCTTAAATTATTATACTTATGCATCTTGGAGTTCACCTCATCTAATATAAATGCATGATAAAATCAAAATAAATTGTTAAGATGATGCTTTTCCTCTTTAATTACTATTTGGATCTATTATTTAGGTAAATTTACAATTATTTTTGTCATTTCCCTTTACTTCTGTAGTTGCATCTTGGGTATTTTGTATCTATTTGTGTGATTATAGGTTTCTGATGAATTCGTCTGACAAATTTGTCAGATTTTAGATGATTCTATCTGATCTCAGATGACCGACTGTGATTTGAGATGATATTGTGAAATATCATACGATTACGTATGAATTGAGGCAATTTGGACTATTACAAAACTCAGAATCTTCATCAGACATCCAGAATCAGGTATGATACATTTTAGCTAGAATATTCTTTGTGATTAGCATTCAATCCTATTTTCTGCATTCATTTAAATCAGCATTAGCATATAGAATAGTTTAGATTCATCTTGGCCAAACCTAGGAGTTGAATGATTAAAGTGCAAAATGAACACGTCAAACTCACTATCAACCTAGGCATGGAAACTGCCATTCAAAAGTTTGCTGGTGAACCCACCATCCATCGAAAATTCACCCTTATACCCTTCCCCCAAGATATGGGACCTTCAAAGGGCATCTCAATTCGAGGTATTGTCCCATCCTTTTTGCATCCCCCTTTCGGGCGAGGATCCTATAGCCTGAGGGTAAGGATGCGAAAAATTTGGAGCGATACATTTTGGTGAACCCAACATGAAACTAAAAACCTTTTGAAAACAAAAAGACAAAAATAATACAATGAAAACATAAATGCATTTAGAATCAAAAAATTGCATATCATATTTAGATGGTAGACTATGATAAAATATGAGCTGTCACCATTAATGTTGAAAATCAATTAGCAGCTATAGAGATTACTTTTGTGCTTAGAGTACCTCAAACAAATAGGGTTCAACCTTTGTGGGACAGAATTGATAGGAGATTGGGTATCATTGAATCTAGGACAACAAAAATTAGGCAAATTAAGGGGTTTGTCCTAGATAGAATCCTGGATCCCGACCAAGTGATCTTATATCATGAACTTCAGAGAGCTTGCCATAGGTGGTTAGCAGATAAAAGAGTGATCTTATAATGCAGTTATAGTACATAAATTTCTATCTCATATAGAGGACCAAGAGGTCATTCTTACAGATAGACAAATATGGAATAAAGTTCCCAGAGCTGTGTTATATCGATAGTATTGCCATGAGATTTATTTTTACAAGACAGAGTCTGAAACTGATAATATCACTATAGCACACTTTATCAAGTTCTTGAAAAACCACTTCCAATTTGAAGAGGAGCATTTCATGACTCCTGATGAACTTGATCCTCTCAATGATATCTATAAACTATTTATAGAGAACTAAGCTATTATTTTATTATTGCTATTTCTTGCATTTAGTGTGTTGTTTTTTGTCTTTATAAGCATAAAAACAAAAGTAAAAATAAAACAAAATCATAACCAAAAATCAAAACATTTTATTTTTAAGCATTATAGTAGGTATATAATTAAAATATATACCTCCCAAAATTTGTTGCAAATATATTAATATATATTTGCTAAAATCTAAATTTAGACATAATGACTAGACTCAAGAATGGAAAACAAATTGAAGTAGAAGAATATTGGTTAGGAAAAACCATAAATAAACCAGATGCCCTTCTTGAAGACCCAATTCAAGAAGAAGGAACCTTAAACCAACAAGAAGAAGAATTTGTGGATGCAAATGAACAAAAGAAAAATGATAGAGAGGAAGGATCCTCATCTCCTAAAATATCTCCAGAAGGAGCTGTTACTTTTGAGAACATGGAACATTTTTGGAAGTTCCTCAATACCAATATTGACACTCTTAATAGAGCAGTTCATATGGACAAAGATCAAATTAGTGACACTCAAGCAACCCTAGAAGACACATATCACACATGCACTAATCCTTTGTCCTTTGTTGATCAAGAGAGTGATCAAGCTGGACCATCCAATTTGGACATGGCTACTATAATCTAGAACATGCAACAACAACAGGTTACCCAACCACCTAGAGTGCCTGTTACCAAGCCAAGGGTTATCACCACGCAAAAGAAACCTTCATTCACTGATCTATTTCACCAAGCTATTGATCAATATACCTCAAATCAACAAAAGCATAAAACAAAACCAAACACCAATTTCCAACAATATGGGATACAACATAATGCTACAAAAAATCTTCTTCATAATACTCTTCCTACCAATCATTTGCATAACAACAATATAGCATCTAATCCTTATGTCCCGCCTTCCTATGCTCACAAATCCCATACTCATGTACCACCAAACCAATATGGTGGACAAACTGGTAATCTGGAAGCCATGGTGAAATAGTTAGTCTCTCGTATGGACCAGATAGATCCCTACTGTCCCTCATACAATTATTGAGAGATGTGTAGTCAACCTTTAGATCCTATAGTTGTAGCACAACCATATCCTAAACACTTTCCCATGCCTATCCTACCTATATATAAAGGAACTGAATATCCCATAGAGCATCTTTGTATGTTTAGGATAGCATGTCATGACATATCACAGGATGACTTGTTATTACTAAAAATGTTCCCGAAAATTTTAGGGGGGATGGCATTGGAGTGGTATTATCAATTTCCCACTCATTCTTTGAGTTTCAAAGAGACCGCTGAGTCTTTCATGCATCAATTTAGTGCCTATATCGAAAGGCATGTAACCATTAAATATTTTTACAACCTAAAACAAGAAAAAGATGAGTGTTTTGCTGACTTCTTAGCTTGATGGAGGCAGTTGATAGGAAAATTACACTTTGTGTTACCTTATCGAGAAATGTTGGATATTTTTATCAATAATTTACAAGAACAACTATCCTATGAATTATCAACTGCTACCTTGACCACCTTCGATCAAGCTATAGATTTAGCTCGAAGGGTGGAAGATGCTCTCATTAGAAAAGGTCAGCTCAAAAATAAAGATGATGAGAAAACATCCAGAAATCAATATAAAAATAAACAAGTTATGGGTGACGAAGTCACTAATAGCAAAAACATTGCCAATGTTAATACTACGAAAACAATAGAGAAGTTTATATTGAAACCTCCTGATAAACCACCCTAAGAATTTACTAGGTTAAATCAACCTTTATCAACCATTCTCTCGTAATTACTAGCACGAGGTTTGATCCAATTACCAACTATTCGGGAACCTGATCCAACTATACCCGGATACAGAGTTGATTTACATTGTGATTTCCATAGAGGACCTGGACACACTACCAAATCTTGTAAAATATTAAAACATAAAATACAAGACCTAATTGATAACAATGATATGGAGGTGCAAGCCTTCCAACCTAAACAAAGTCCTACTAATAATGCTCAAAAGAATATCCCCCAAAATCAGAATCAGAATGCCAATCAATCATTGGACATATTTCAACATCCTTTACCAAAGCATGGTAAAGATGTGGCTAATCAAATTGAGCATCATAATGTTCCCCCCTCCTACCCGATATGTAGGGACTATTAGTGGACAATTACCTATTCATGATCCGCAAATATTTGACACAACTTTATCCATAGTTACGACCAGACCTCTACATAATATTCGGATACTTGATCTTAGTGACACCAAGTATGATACTGAAAGTGATATGGAAATCACCTC
The DNA here is from genome assembly GCA_028583015.1 of Wollemia nobilis. Lineage (NCBI taxonomy): Eukaryota > Viridiplantae > Streptophyta > Pinopsida > Araucariales > Araucariaceae > Wollemia > Wollemia nobilis. Next base: position 3,984,517 of record JAQPPZ010017079.1, on the reverse strand, counting down.
AAATCAATTGAATAGTTCTGACGATGAATCAGATCCTATTCAACGTATCACAAGTTCTATGGTTCTAGAAGAACCATTTCCTAGAAGAGTCACTACTAGACCATATTCTAACCAAATAATTTCTAATGAATAAGCCATAAACACTAGACCAATACCCATTCATCACCTACAAAATAATATTGCAGGAACCATCAGAGCCGTTACCAGACAACAGGCTCAAAAATCTCAACAGGATCAAACTCAGAACGATGGATCAGCTCCATTTGTTTTGAAAATCCCAATAAAGGGAATTATGCGCCTAATGTTCAACCTAAGCCTCCTTATAATATTAATGAAAAATTATCCAATACTACAGCTAGAATTTCCCTTTTGGACCTGTTAATATCTTCTCCTACCCATAGGGATGAATTAATGCTCACATTAATCCAAATGATGGTACCACAAAATATTCAACCTGAAGCCATGTCCAATACTATCATAACTTGAGAAGTCGATTGTATTGACTTTCGAGATAGAGATATCCCGCAACATAGTCTGCATAAGGATAACCCCTTATATATTACTACCCTAATTGGGGATGTAGCCATTAAACGAGTCTTGATTGATAATGGTTCATCTTTAAACATATGCACTTTTGACTTCTACCAACGATTTGGGTTTAGAAGTGACAAAATGAAAAGAACTGATATGATTATAAAAGCATTCAATAACAAAACACAAGAAATGTGTGGAGTTATTACTATCCCCTTGCAAGTTGGTCCAAGAACCTTAGACACGACCATGTTTATTATACATTGCCCTGCATCGTATAATATACTTTTGGGTTGCCCTTGGATCAACGCGATGCGAGAAGTTCCATCCACTTTACATCAATGTGTTAAATTTGAATTTAAAAATCAGTTGGTTACCATTCATGGTGATCCTAGACCCTTTGATCTGTGTGCTTTGGCAGAACCTGTTGGAGTTCAATTTTGCCCTGCCCTGTCATCCACACATCCTAATTCTCATCATCCGCCCAAACATGTGAAACACACACCCATAACATCATCTACTCTTTCAACTACACCTATACATATAGCTCAACCATATTCTGAACAAACCACATTATGACCTCGAAAAGATCCCAAAATTACAAACAATGCTTCTTGTTTTACTCCTACAACTTCCATACCTATAGACTCATCCATAGATATCCCTATAACATCTACATCCACTACAGACATCCTTTCCACATTTTATGATGTAGGAAATGTTCCTTCTACCTCTTATGCTCTCAGTGATGATCTCTTACCTGATTTATCTAAAATTCTTATATCAGAAGAAACCAATAGTGCCATGCAAGCTTCTCTTATTTTAAATAAATTCCCACCCTCTCCTCGTACCTTGGGCCTCCCACAGCCTATGGGAAGTATTTACCAAGTCAGGAGTTGTGCTTTTATTTATAAGGGATATGATTGGGGAAGAATACCCAGAAACATCAAGACACATTGTGATGGATATGCTAGATGCTATTTTGCTAATGATTATATTAAAGCTAAACCTATAATGCTTAAATTGGGATATAAAGGGAAAGGTTTGGGACCTTTTCAAAATGGTATGAAAGAACCTTTTGAGGTCGAACCATGGCCTGACCGATGTGGTGTGGGCCTACTTCCTAGTAAAGGTCAGCCTTTCCCATTTGAGGATGATGACCATCTTGTGTGTTACCAAGATTATCTGGATAAACAAGATTCTTTGCGTGCAAAGAATAATTCCTTTACCTGTAATATGCTATCCATAGCTTACCCTGAGATGATTGTCGAATCCGATGACGATTTGGAAGGGGATATCTTCCATGATGTCTTCGTTGATGACTTGTTACATAACAAATTTTATTTTGATGGCTTTATACCTAGTATAGCCCAGCTTGAGGCCTCGACTCCTCAAAACGAATTATCCAAGTTAACCTTGGAAGAATTACAAGAATTGGATGTTTCACCCGCCCCACCTAATTTTGAGAGAGATTTACATATGGAAGTTGAAAATGTTATAAAAATTAACATTGGAACAGAACATAACCCTCACATAATCAACATTGGATCAGAATTGAGTCAAGAAAAACAAGATAAATACATTGCATTCCTTAAACAATATGAAGACCTCTTTGCTTGGACATATGAATATATGCTAGTATTAGACCCTTCTATAGTTATGCATCATCTAGTAGTCCATCTAGATGCTAAACCTATTAAACAGAAACTTAGAAAAATGCATCCTAAAGTGTCCTTACTAGTCAAAGGAGAACTAGAAAAATTGTTGAAGGTCGTTTTTATACAAGCCATTGATTATGCTGAATGGATCTCAAATGTAGTTCCAATAACTAAGAAAGAAGCCACTAAAGTTAAGGTTTGTAAAGACTTCAGATATATTAATGTTTCCTGCCCTACAGATGATTTTCCTCTTCCCAACATGGATCAAATCATTGATTTTACTGCTGGGATCGGAATGATATCCTTAATGGATTGGATTCTCTGGTTATAATCAGATCAGGATAGCTCCTGAAGATCAAGCTAATACAACATTTATTACCCCTTTGGGAACCTTTTGTTGGAAAGTAATGCCATTTGGTTTAAATAATGTAGGTGCAACCTATCAACGAACTATGACTTATATCTTTCATGATATGATGCATGATATTCTACATGATTATGTAGATGATATTTTAGCTCATTCCATCATAAAAGATGATCATTTAAATGACTTAAGAAAAGTATTTGATCAGTTAAGGGAATATCTTATCTGACTAAATCCAGCCAAATGCATATTTGAAGTTAAGTTCGATAAATTATTAGGGGTTATAGTCTCTTTACGTGGCATTGAAATTGACACTCTCAAGATCATGACTATCACAGATATGCCCGCACCCACCAATATATCAAAATTACAAAGTTTACAAGGTAAGCTTCAAGCTATTCGCCACTTCATCGATAAGTTGGAAGATAAAACTTGACCATTTCTTAAGCTTCTTAAGAAAGATGTCTCTTTTCATTGGGACGAAGAATTCCAGGAAGCATTTGGACTCCTTAAGCAATATCTCCTTAAACCACCAGTGCTTTCCCCACCTAGAGTTGATCGTCCATTTATCTTGTACATTTCTACTTCTGGTTCTGCCTTAGGAGCTATGTTAGCTCAGCTTGACGATGAGAAGAAAGAATGTGCTAATTATTACATTAGCAGAACCTTAATCAGTTATGAAACTTGCTATACCATATTAGAGAAGCTATGTCTAGCAGTCGTATTTTCTACACAGAAACTACAACATTATATGCTCAGTCAGAAAACATATGTTATTGCCAAATTTGATCCTTTGCGATATCTCATGAGTCGACCGTATTTATCTGGTCGCACAGAAAAGTGGGTTCTTGCGCTAAGCAAATTTGAACAGACATTTATAGGAAAAAAATCTGTTAAAGGTCAAATCATAGTAGATCAATTAGCTTCTGTACCCTTAGAGTCTACCTGTCCCCTCATCATTGAGTTTCTTGATGAATGCCTTAAACTAGAGGTAGACCATCCCGAGCAATGGTCCTTATACTTTGACGGAGCCCGATGCATGAGTGGGGCTGGTGCGGGTATTATTTTAATATCTTCGCAAAAACATCTTATACCTCTATCCTTTAAATTAAAATTTTCTTGCACCAATAACACTACTGAATATGAAGCTCTTATCCTTGGATTACGAGCTGCCTTGGCACTAAAATTAAAAATTTATTGGTTTTTTATGATTCTCAACTTTTCATAAATCAAATCAATGATGTTTATCAAACCAGAGATGATAAATTACGCCTGTACAAAGCATATTTTTTGCAATTATTATCCTTGTTTGATCAAGTTACCTTGGAAGCTATTCCTCGAACTAGCAAGTGCGGCAGATGCTATGGCTGCAGCCGCATCTCTTTTGCCCTTAGAGTTAGATGACGAATATGCTACCATCATTATTCGTCAACTCCAGGAACCCACTTCAAGCAAATCATGTCTACAACCTTTGGATGTGTTTCTAATCATCGACACTACTCCTGAACATTGGTACACTGATATCTTTAATTTTCTCCAAAATGGGACCTTCCCTGATGGTTGTACTAGGAACAAACGCAGGTTATTACATAGATGAGCAAGTCACTTCGTGATTATTGGTAATACCTTGTATAGAAGATCTTTTGAAGGCATCTTACTATGATGTTTGAATCTAGAAGAATCTAGATCAGCTTTGAATGAAGCCCACAATGGATCTTGTGGGGGACATTTTAGTGGTAGCGCCATTGCTAAGAAACTCCTTAGGATAGGATATTTTTGGCCTACCATGGAAAATGATGCACATAATTATGTGCGATATTGCGACAAGTTCCAGAAACACACTGACCTTGTCCATGCGTATAGACAAGAACTACAGGCTATTTCATCTCCTTGGCCCTTTTCAAAATGGGGCTTAGACATCATTGGAAAAATCAACCCTGTGTCATCCGATGGACACAAATTCATCATAACCGCCACTGAGTATTTCACGAAGTGGGTTGAAGCTATGCCATTAGATTCTTGCACTAGAACACAGGTTTCCAAATTTATTTTTAACCAAATTATTTGTAGGTTTGGAATTCCTGCCAATCTCATTTCAGATAATGGAACTTGTTTCAAAAATAAAGATGTTAAGAAATTATGTCAAAAATATAAAATTCAACATCGTTGGTCCACTCCCTATTATCCTCAGGGTAATGGCCAAGCTGAAGCATCTAATAAAACACTAATTAAAATCCTCAAAAGATTGGTCAATAAATCCGGTCGAGATTGGCACATCCAATTATATCCTACTTTGTGGGCCTATCGAACTAGTGTTCAAACCCCCACTGGAACTTCACCTTTTGTTTTGGTTTATGGTGCTGAAGCTATTTTTTCTTTTGAATTAGAAGTTCCTTCTTTAGCTCTACTACTTCAAGATACTGAAGTAGGGGATGAATATCGTGCTGGTAGACTTAGTCAGCTAGAAATTCTAGATGAAAAGTGCATCAATGCTTTGGAGCATCTTTGTGCCTACCAAAACAAGCTTAAGAGAGCATATCTCAAGAAAGTTCATCACCGATCCTTTGAGATCGGTGACCTTGTCTTAAAAGAAAATCAAAAAAATACTAATGCAACTAAAAACCTTAAAGGTAAATTTGAGCCCAACTAGCTTGGACCATATGTCATCACTGCTAAATTTGGATCGGGAGCATACAAATTATCTACCTTAGATGGTAAAAAACTTAAAGAACCTATGAACATTATGCATCTCAAATGCTACTATGCATAAAATTTGGTCATTTTATCATTGTATATATTTGTTTTGCATATTATTTCCTTTTAGTCACTTATATAAAACATTTCAAAAACAATCACCTTGTATTTCTTTCAATTCATAACTTAAAATCAAAAACATCAAAATCATCAAAATATTCAAAAACATCTTTCATTTTCGTACCTATCAAATTGTGCAGTATTGCAGTTATATTTTCAGTTATTTTGGATAAATTAGCATTTATTTAAAATCCCACACTTTCACACTCACATGAATAAATATCTTGATTTTATTTGGTATGATTATTCATCTCTCTTATATCAAAGTCCACATTGGCATTAAATAAAGTTTTGAGCATAGAGAATTGATCTTGTTATTTACTTGAACTAAGTATATCTTTTCACATTAAAATGATTTCATTGCAAATTTGATATGATGCTACATAGTAAAAGTGGTTTCCTAAGCGAAAAGTTTCCCTTGCTATCCTATCATGCACATGGTCTAGAATCTTTGAGAATTGACAAAATGACAAGCTCACCCCTACCCAGAATAAAAATCCCTTGCTCTACAGCTAATCCGAGCAAGTATCCCTAGCATAGGAAGAAAAAAAAAATTCAAGAAAAATAGAAAAATAAAAATGTTATTTTGTACCATCACAGTAATATACCAGCATTATCTCAAATATCAAACCAAAAATACAAAACTACAAAAAAAAAGAAGTGAAAAGAAAAATCAAAAAGCAATAAAATCCTTTCCCTACCCCTTGAAAAGAAAAGAAGGGTGAATGAGCTTGAATCCCTGGAATTCTCAACTATTCGAAAACTATGAGGTAAGCACCATAACAGGTGGTTTGTGCCCAACCCGCTTGGCCTTGGGTAATTCCTAGCATGGTGATATATCTGTCACATTAGCAACCTTCTTTTGTACAGACCTATTTCAGCTTATGGATTAGCTAGCTCTTGATAACCCGACTTACATAGTAGTCTGGTACGGTTACATGCATATAAATCATGGTCAACAAACATTCATTTGGTTAAGGCAAATTACTTGTATCAAATTATCTTTCTCAAAATTGGTGAATGAACAATACAATCGCACACACATTTGTATTTGAGAGATTTTGTATCATTATGATAAATCAAGATCGGTAATGAACTCACATTTGCACATGATGATCCCTTATAAATCTACATTTGTCTTTGAGATAATTTAAAATGTTTCTGTAATTATTTCGAAATAGTTTTATCCTTTTATTTCAGAATTTTTGTTTTGTATAAAAGCAATTATATACATTTTCTCACAAAATCACAAAATAATTTCAAACAACATGTTCATATTATTAATTTTTTGTTTATCAAAAGTCAAAAATTAATCATGCAATAAAACCAAGATATCAAATTCTCTTTGGATTTCGTGATGATGGTATAAGTCTATACCTATAATTCTATGCCTAGAGCAAACCATTGTTCTAATTTTATTTTCCATTTATTTTAAAAACAAATTCATATGACTTGCATCATTATGTTCCACAATAATGCTTTACAAACGAACAAACACTTATTCTATTTCATGTCATTATGTCAAAATTCAATCTTGCAACCATGGTATAGTTTCTAAGGAATTGTTCAAAATTTTATCACACTTAGGAATTTATGCCTAGAAAAATCCTATTTCTTTTAGTATCTCATGCATACTATTTTTTTATGAAAATCTGAAAACAAATCATCACCATCATCATTTCCATCATCACAACACAAAGCCTTAAGACAGTCTCTTAAGCACTCTTTTACTTTTAACAATATTTCTATCCTGGGATTAGCTTGACGACCTAGTGAGCGGCGACTCCATGACATGGTCTATAACAATGACAATGTCCTTTGAAATTATTGTTGGAAGTCTCTTTTTATTTTTCATCAAAGCAGACCAAAACAACCAATTGTTTACATCCAATTATTTCATTTACAAATTTTACAGCATGACATCAAATTATAATATTTCCAAACAACATAATTACATGAATCATCAATCAAACAAGCAAACAATTCAAACATTGAAGCATCATAAAAACATATGAACAAGTCATATCAAAAATATCATATATATATCACAAAAATTATATACATCATATCAAAATTGGATTGGTATGCCATAATCTATACCCTGGCATACTCAATCCTCTCAAAAATCTATACAATCTTTGTATAGTCTATAGCCACCTAGTATCGAGAAGCCCTTGCACTCTCAGCCTCATCTCCTCCCCCGCCCTGACGTGGAGGAGGTGGTCCCATAGCATTTTGTGCTATGTCTCAATTCCTTGCTGTCGATCATGAGGATGTCCTCATCAATCCCATCTTGATTGGTTTCGTAATATTGGCTGGCGGTTGTACCCTTTGGCCCTTTGGACCCAGCTGGAAGTATACCCCCTGGTAGAATGTGGTTTGCATCAAATACCACACTAGATCATCCCTGCTCACCCCTCTACTTCGTGCCCTGAGCCGTGTAGTCTCATCCTACAGTTTCTGTACCTGATCCCTGAGCTGAGTAGCCTCATCCTGTAGTGACTGCACCTGAGCTCGAAGGTGGGCAAACTCAGCCCGAAGAGCTGCCATCTCACTGCTCTCCCATACATTAACACCCTTGCCCTTATCAAGTGATGGTGGTCTCTATCCCTGCTATGAATGGAGTCTCTCCTCCATTTGCCCTATCTCTCGTGGCCTCTGTGGAGCCTGACCCATCTGCTGGCATCTCTCCTATGGGGACCACCACTGCTCTCTCCCCCCATGACCCCACACTACCTCAATGGTATCCTGGCATTGCCTCCCCATCCAACACACCACGGCGTGCACTAGAACCTATGCCCTTGTCATCCGAGGAGGGTGGATGCCTACGTACCAGGAATCATAGCCATCTGCAACCCCAGCATCATCACCATCCACTAGCTGGATGGGGGCATCATCTGCATCTTAACTCTAGAATCACTACATATCTATAGCCCTGCTCAATGTAGTACTATCCTAAATAGTTTAGGAGTACTCATAATCCCTGAGAGAAGGGGTCCCCTACTATAGACCGAACTACCATAGTACCCGATCATAGCGGTGAAGCTCTACCTCTCCCTGCTCCATCCTCAGCCAGTAAACTCGTCTGATGCGAGCCAGCTCCTACCCATCCTCTACCCACCCGAGGTGCTCTCGCCATGACCTCCAGGTGATTTGGTCTAGGATTATGTCATCTAGCAACCTCTGTGACATTGGCAGATCTATCCGTCGTTGTGACCCCCTCTGTAGCCACCAGTAGAAAACCTAGGGTCTCTCCCGATCAACCCCTATCAATGGGAGCCCTATCGACCTCTGCATTGCAATTTGCTCTCAGCACCAAACCTATAATAGTGATGTCAAGACCAGACATTGACCTCCCTTGTATACGACCCCATGTAGGATCCTATACAAGCGACAAAGTACAAAGCTGCCCCATGCAAACCTATACCTATGGTCTCTCATGTCGTAGACTATGTCTAAGAGCACCCATGATAGTCTGAAACTGCTCTGGTGGCACAGCAGTAAGCCACTGACCACTCCTTCCAAAACCTGAATCAGCCTAGATGCCCCAGGCATCTACCGTAGAGACTCGATGTTCACCCCGCCCTTCTCCAGGGTGAAGCTCGGGTCTCCAGTTAGTCTCATCATCACCTGACCCTAATTTGTCGTAGGCATCATTAGCCATCCCTATATGGGGATCCTCATGGTCCTCCATACATCCTCTAGAGTAGGAGCCATCTCCCCTGTTAGTAACCAAAAGCAGGACAACCCTGGATACCACCTCTCTGCTAGGGCTGTTAGTAGCCCCATGTCAGTCGATACTTATGGCATCTCTGCCACATGCTATAGCCCAACCTGTGATAGTTGGTCGCACTCTACCTAGTCAAGAGTAGCCAGGTCATCTCTCAGCCCGCTGTATTTCCATTCTTGTCTCTTTAGTAATCCTTTCTACAAAACAAACAATGAAAAAACAAAATTTGTTAATAAATCAATCATTAAAATCAAATTAAACACATTTTAAAATCAAGTTAAAGATGATATCGTCCACCATTAGATGATATCATCCCAAATTGGGCAAAATCATCCTTTGTGAGGATGAAATCATCTCAGATTTTGCAACTTGGGGATCGCCTCTTGTTGGATGAGATCACCTCTAGTTCGACGATTTCACCTTCAGACGAAATCAATGATCTAGGGACAATTTCGACGAAATTGAGACGATTTCGTCCTGACATCGTCGATGGCCTAAAAATGGCCACGATGCCCCAAACAATCAAAATTTCAATCCACAAATTGCACAAAGTTAATAAAAACCTAATCTACTAGGATTAGATCCTTACCCGTAACCCGCGCCAGACCTTTGTCGCTCTGTGCGCTGTCTCCACCATTTTTTTCTTTCTACAGAGCTCTGGAACAGTAAAAATGAATAGTAAAAAAATGAATTAGGGTTTTACCCTATTTTCTTAATTTTATTTAAAAACCAACAACATTTTAATTTTTCTTTTCCACATTTTTATCTCAAACATTCAATTTGGGTAAAAAAATGGAGGGGGCACCATAGTCAGCATTCGTACGATTCGACCAAGAATCGTCGTCTAAAAAATTGAGTATATTTTTGCTTTCTTGTAAAATGAGAAAAACTCGTCTTTAATGCATTTTCTTCAAAAAAATCGCTAAAGAGGGGGCAAAATGTAGCACCCTAAAATTGGCACGGTTAAAACCTTAGTAAAAGATAAAAGATAAAAAGAATTGAATTTTAACCCCAAACCGCCTGTTACCCACTTTCCCCATTTTTTGTGCCATTTTTAGGATTTGTTTTGACCGTTGGACGATATCGTCGTAGATTAGACGAAATCGCCCCCTATTTGACGAATTCGTCTGGAACAGAACGTCCAGACAATTTCGTCCCAAAACCAAATTTTCATAATTAGCTTTTGTTTCAACAGCCTCTCCAACTTGGGCAAAAATGCGTCTGCATAGTTGGAGATTTCTCTGTTGGATATCTCCCAGATTGGGATGATCTCCAACATCCTAACCTCTTCCTAATCCTATATAAACTAGGATTTTTTTAATTTATCCCCCTGATTTCCCCTAAACCCCTTAGCTAACGGATTTCACTACAGATTTAGTTCCTTATTCACTAGAGCATCCTCGCACTACTGTCTATATTCTGTATTTTGCATTCTCTTGCAGGAACTCTACTATTTTTCAGTCGAAGCTAGCTCAAATCATCACAAGCGATCCTGAACGATTTTGGACGATCTTGTTGAGGAGCGCAGACGATCTCGTACGATTGGAGGTGATCCCGACTGTAGTCCAAATTAGGGGCAATCAGAGTCTAGAGTTTGCATTTTCTTTAGTTTTTTTGCATTTTCCTATTACATTTCTGCACTGTCTTAAATTATTATACTTATGCATCTTGGAGTTCCCCTCATCTAATATAAATGCATAATAAAATCAAAATAAATTGTGAATCTGATGCTTTTCCTCTTTAATTACTGTTTGGATCTGTTATTTAGGCAAATTTACAGTTATTTCTGTCATTTCCCTTCGCTTTTGTAGTTGCATCTTGGGTATTTTGTATCTATTTGTGTGATTGCAGGTTTCTGATGAATTCGTCTAACGAATTCATCAGATTTCAGATGATTCTGTCTAATCTCAGACGATCGACTATGATTTGAGACGATCCTGTGAAATATCAGATGATTGCATATGAATTAAGGTGACTATTACAAAACTCAGAATCTTCATCAGACATCTGAAATCAGGTATGATACATTTTAGCTAGCATATTATCTGTGATTAGCATTCATTCCTATTTTTTGCATTCATTTAAATCAGCATTAGCATATAAAATAGTTTAGATTCATCTTCGCCAAACCTAGGAGTTGAATGATTAAAGCACAAAATAAACACATCAAATTCACTGTCAACCTAGGCATGGAAACTACCATTCAAAAGTTTCCTAGTGAACCCACCATCCGTCGAAAATTCACCCTTATACCCTTACCCCGAGAGGCAGTACCTTCAAAGGGCCTCTCATTCTGAGGTATTGTCCCATCCTTTTCGCATCCCCATTTTGTGCGTAGATCCTATAGCCTAAGGGTAAGGATGTGAAAAATTTGGAGCGATACAGGTGTGATAATCCAAAAGCCTTTTTAGGGTGACACAAACTGCTCTAGGGTGGAGTTGACCCTCTTCTTCATGTTGAGGAAGGATTCAAATGTGAGCTCCTTTAAATATAGATCTCTCTAGTGTAAATCGTAGCTTTATTGAGTGGTCTGCACTATAAACTACAGTTGAAAGCTACGATGAGCCCTCAAATAGGTTTGCCCTCCAAATTCAAGCGTAGTGGGCTTGACCTCCTTGTCTAATTGATGTTCAAGGGTCGCCTTCGGTGTCCTCTAAAATATTTAGTGGTTGAATCACTGTAAAAGGCCTTCATTTTCACAAATGTGTGCTTCTTGGCTCTCCTAGATCCTTAGGGCATCCATGGCTGATTGGTATTTTGGGGAATAGCAAAGTGACCTCTTAAAATGAATGAATTTATTATGTAATTCGGCAAGGCTTTGTTGCTCTCTTGATCAATCAAATCTATATTTTTCTCCCCAATTTGGATGGGGTATTTATAGCATGTCCCTAGGGCTAGGGGTGGCTTCATGGAGAAGCCAATATCAATAAGGGGTTGTTAGGACAGTTGAAATGGAAGCCTATGGAATCTTCCATCCTTTAACCGCCTTCTTCTAGATTTAATGGCCATTCAAACCAATTTGGCTTAGATGAAGGCCAACTGAACTTCAGTTCAAACCGTAGGTCTCAACTGTGGTTCATACTGTAAACCATAGGTGTCAACTATGGTTCAGACTGTAGATCGTAGGTTTGAGCTACGATTTAGACTGATTAGGCCAAGAAGCCCAAATTGAGTGGTTAGAACCACTGCTCTATCTTGGAGTCTATCCAAGATATTCCATATGGTCTTGTAGCATGTCCATATGAGTAGTCACCCTCGAAATGATGTGTTTTAGGTGTCTACATTATCTTTCATTTTCATACTGACATCATTTCCAATTATATAAATTCTTTTCTATTTTTGCAATGTTTTATAGAATCTGATCATTGTTAGTTTAGTTACATGTTTCAGCAGATTACAGTCTTATTTCCATTTCAACAACTTTTAGCAATTTCATGTGTTTTACTTTTTACTGTTAGTTACTACCCAAAATCCTGACAACCTTAACGAATAGAACCCTAACAGGGTCTATTTCCATTTAGTAGTTTTGTTTCTGCATAAGCACTTAGGTTTCCTTTCTGCAATTGTAATTAAGAACATATTTTCCATTTATGTAAAGATAGCTAGATTTGAATTCTAAATTTGTAATTAGAACTTTCATTCCTAGAATTTAAAGAATAGATTTCCATTATTGTAATCAAATTAGTTTATTTCATGTAATTTAGAAGTATAAGTGACCCAAAAACCCCCCAACACAATCTATTTCACCAATAAGACCTATTGCTCCAAGGTGGGCTAAATTGTAGGCCTATTATTTACTTCTATCGTAAATAGCCTTGGACACCATCCCTAATTGATATATCCTTGAGATTTAATGATGAGATACAATGACACTCATCACCAATCTAGGGATAAGAATTTGAGAACTGTTGGGATAAAGTGGATCTACAGTTCTCTTCTTAGGGTAGGGCTTTAACTCCTTTTAAGCACTATTTTTCTTTTCCAACCATCATATTATTTTTTTTAACTTTCCAATAGCCAGTGCGCTATAAAATACATGAGATAGAATAAATGAAATCAAGGTACCCTCTTAGTGTTGAAAAGTGAGCAGTTGCTAGCGTGTCTGCTATTTGCAGAGTTGATCAAGCCCTCCAATTTTCTTTTCCATACTACATCAGCATTTGCTTCATCCAAGCATAAAGGTGGGTACCTCTTCCCTTTGCAAAAATTAACACCCACATCCATACCCAGATGGGGACTATCTTCTCCAGATAGAAATAGTCAAGTTTCTACCTCTAAAAAAATGTGTAGGTTCATGGATGTCGAGCCGATTTAGGCCTTGTATCCCAAGATGCCTATTTTTTGTACAATCAAGCCACTTCCCTTGCAAAAGAAAAATAACTACAACACATGAAAGTAGGGAAAATTTATGCTAAGTAGGAAATATTTTGTGCAAGCTTTTTTTTTTTGGGTGTGGCGCCTTACTCTGAAATTTTTGGAGTAAGGCACCTAAATTTGAAATTTTTGGATAATGCACCTTACTATGGGAGAAAGGCACCTCCTAATTTTTAGTTTTTTTCTTCAACTCTCATTAAGTACCTCCATTGTTATACATTGAGCAATGTGTCCCTCCACTGATGGAGCAAGGTGCCTTCTTGGTGCCTACTTGAGTAAGGTGCCTGTTGGGCACCTACTTTAGTAAGGTGCCTACCTAAGTAATATGCCTACCTTAGTAATGTGCCTCAGTAAGGTGCCTACCTCAGTAAGGTGCCTACCTTAGTAAGGCACCTCAGTAATGCACCCACCTGAGTAAGGTGTCTACCTCAATAAGGTGCCTCATACATGCACTCTTGTTTCAATGTCTACAATGGCTAGAGATGCTCATTTTTTCTTGCAAGACCCGCTGGTTAAGGAGAGAGATGAGCTTCTATGCACCTGTATAATTTGAGATTTTTCCCACCCTATAAAAAAATGGAGCAACAATGGTCCTCCCAATCTCTTTTTGAGTCCTTTCAGAATGTGCACAGGTGTTTACACTAGATAATTGGTGGGGATTTGAGCGATAAAAAATAAGCCTCGATAAAAATAGCAAAATTTGATATGATCGGCAAGGTCATTTATTGCAATGGCTACCTCTACACCAGTAATATATAGTGAGTCCCGATATGGAGGTAGCTGATTTCAATGGCATTGGATACTAGTTTGAATATGGTTAATGTAGCAGTGGTGGTGCGAGTGCAGTGAAGCAATAAATATCGTGAGAAAAATTTGAGCGGTGTTGATCATCATATTACTCCATATAAAAATAGTCGGTGTTTTTGAAGTGGTTTCTATGTGGAACCAAATTTTAGAAATAGTGAAAATGTAGAAGGTGGAAACCTTGGAGGATGTGGGCAGTGGTGGTTCATCAGTGGGATAATCGAGAATGGAATTGTAGCATTCAATATGCAGAAGGACTCAGTCATGTGGCGGATATAGTGCAAGTAACCCAAACATATGGTGTAAAAATTGCACAAATAATTTGTTGTCTTCAATTTATGATGTTACCAATGCAGAAATCTCGAGCGGGGCCAAAATTAAAGAGCAACTTCATGCATTATTTTTTCTTTTCTCACAGAATTCAATAAATCTTCTAATAGATGGACATTTTAATAATAGTGGGTGGGTCCATTTCATTTCATTTGGGGAAGTGACACCACTACATTAATTTTATTTTTTGAAATTTTTGTGGGGGGCATGTCATTTTAAAAATAAAGGTCGTAAGGCTGTTTTTTTTAGCCTTTAAATTTTTTAATTTTAAGGTAAAATCAAGTGAAGGTACCACTTCCTATTTTATGGGAACTTGGAGCGGGAACAAAGGCTGATGGGGCACAATATTTTTTAAAATATTTGATTCTCTCCTTTAAGTGGATGTGATAAAAGTTAAAGGCAGGATTTTAAAACCTTGCTTTATTCTAAAATATTCTAGGAATATTCCCTTATGAGGAAAAGAAGAAGATTATTGTTTTTTCTACAATGAAGGACTTTTTGACACCTGATTATAGGGGTGTTTATAGTCGTCAAAAAAGTTTTTTCGAGATGGACACATTGGTGGTGACAATTTTCTATTGTGAGGTAGTTTAGCTTGTGTTTTTTTTTGGACTCAAAATATTGTATCATGGAGTGCATTCTCGGTTGAACCCGACACTCCCAAACATTTTTTAATGTGATCCTAGTATCTAGTCATCTCCTCTATATCACCTAGCGGTTGTAGCAGTTGGTTACCCATGCATTTCGGTAGGATGAGGAGGTCACCATAAGGACACATTCAAGAGCTATATTGGTGCCCTTTATTTTTTAGATTTCTTTGAAGTAAGTTGTTTGTCCACTCCTTTTGGACCTTGTTATCATCCCATTATGTTCATTAGGTAGAAACCACTACTTATGCTTGTAGATTCGATTTGGAAATCCCTTGCAATCCTTGTGGTTCTTTCCATACTATCTTCACAATATTATTTTTGTGAAACACTTTGGTTTTAAGGGGTTTTCTTTAGTGACCTTCGTATCATGGTTCACAACCTTGATCTATGTCACAAGAACCAATATAGGAGTATGGTTTCATTCTTTTTGGTGATGATTCTCTACTTTTTAAAGACATATGATGGATCCTTTGCAGGATTCTTGATGGAATTTTTCCTAGGGGGGTTGATGAGGACATCTTCCTTCCTCTCAATCTTCCATGGACATCTTCCTTCTTCTTCTATTCTGGCAGGTGGTTTTTTTCCCTTGTAGTTTTCTCATCATCTCTTTTAGCAGATATTTCATATGCATATATTGTACATGATTACCTTATCAAGACTTGTTGCCAATACTCATACTTGTGGATATGCCACTTGTTTAGTTTTATTGTAATTTTCTACCTCCTAGTATCACTTAAGGGGGGTTGTTAGTATATCCTAGTACCACTTAAGGGGGGTGTTAGAATAATAAATTATATCCTAAGTTGTTACTAGGATAATTTATGTGGCTGAGATTAGCTCAGTTAGTTATGATCCAATGGATCAGATTGTATGCCTTTGCTATTTAAGCAAGGCTCCTTTCATTCAATAATATCAAGTATTTTCATTTTCCAACACTTTCTGGGTTAAATATCTATAAGGTTATATTATTAAGTGTGTTTTGTATTTAGCCCAACAACCTTATCTTTTTTTTTTGTGGAAAACATCCCAAAAGGGATGCCACTTTCGGGTAAGACCCAAGGAGGCAGGGGTATCCATTCCGCCAAAAATACCCAAGACTCGGACCTGGCCTACCACCTTTGACATACTCAAGGAGCAAACAAACACACAAAACCAATTTAAAAATAAGTAAATAACAACAAAAATAATAAAATAAAATAAAAAACATGCTCCTTGAGTGTGTCAAAAACAAAAGCACAACCAAACACGCACAATAAGATAAAAGAAACCACAACACAAACCACATAGAAAAACACAAGAACCACATAACAAAACACAAACAAGACAAAAACAACAGAACACTACAAAGACATAACCCAAAAAAAAACATGAAAAATAAACACAACCAAAACCTAAAAAATTAAAATAAAATAAAATAAAAATAAAAATAAAAAACAACCAACAATAGACAATAACAATAAACAAAAACAAAAAACATAGAAAACACTCACACATAAAAACACGAATTAACACAAACAAAGAGAAACCCAAGAACAAGAACAAAAAAAACACAAGAACAATAACAAAAAACATAAAAAAAAAACACACAAAACCAACAAAAACACATGAACAACAAAAAACAACACAAAGAACACAAAAACAAAACAAAACAAAAGAACCCACCCACCTTAAAAAACTAAACAAAAAAAAAAAAAAAAAAATTGAACATAACAATGACCTATCTAGACCAGAAGACTAATAAGGCAAGAATCAACAGAGGAAACAAAATAAAGAATAGAATGAGCTAGGGAACTAAAAAAAACTGAATGAACCAAAGAGAAGCAAAAAAAAAAAGCAAGAAGAAACTAGGTACCTTCAGAACTGGAGCCATCCAAAGAAATGATAGAAAGAAGAGCTTCCCTAATTTGAGAAGCCCACCATATAGGAGGGTGGCCATAACAAGTAAGATCACCTTTATCCAAAGCCCAATTAGCTAAAGCATCAGCACTCTTGTTTTGATCTCTGACCACATGATTGTAATCAACTTTCAAAAATCCCATATGGATTAATTGAATCTTCTCAATAATTCTTTTTATTCTCCAATCCACCTTATGATTCTTAGAAGGAGTCTTCAAGAGATTAATCATAAGTTGAGAGTCAGACTCAACTAACACCTTTTCCCATCCAACCTTAGTAGCCTCCTGAAGGCCTCTGAGGATACCATACCCCTCGGCAAGGTTATTGGAAAGAATACCCAAATTCTCAGCAAAAGTAAAAACCAGGGAGCCATCTGAAAGTCTACCAATTCCTCCCACACTAGGCTTTTCCGGGGTTCCCTCTAGAGGCTCCATCAGTATTGACTTTTCCAAAATCCTTAGGAGGAGGTTGCCAATTTCTAGTCCTATCCATCTTACTAATACTCACATTCCCTTTAAGTTGGTTGCCCTTAGAATATTTAATCTTCAATATTTGCATCACTTGATCCCATATTTGGTGGGAGTTTTGGGGGTGATTAAGGAGTTGATGGACTGATTCAACTAAGTTGGCTATGGTCTTTTGCCAAATATAGTGAATATCCTTCCTATCTTGATTAAAAATTTGATTATTCCTTTCATTCCAAATATTCCAAAGAAGAATGGTAGAACCCATCCAAACTAACTGCCTAATAAAATGATCAACACCCTCTTGATTAGGCCAATCCCTCCAAAGTTGTTCAAAAGTAAAAAAATTGGACCACTGTAAGCCAAGTAAAGTGGCCATTCTCCTCCATAGCTAGAGGCTAAAGTACACTCAATAAAAATATGGTTGAGATTTTCTACATTCTCTTCACACATTTCACATCTAAAAGGGCCATGAAAACCACGCTTCATAAGTTGCTCATGAGTAAGCACCCTACGATGCAATAAAAGCCAATTAAAGAACCTCACCTTAGGCCAGAGCTTTTGAGCCCACAATCGAGAAAATATGTCAGAAGAATGGTTGGGATTATTATGGCATAAGGTCAAATAACCTTGAGCAACTGAATACTCACCCTTAGTAGTGTTGTTCCATCCAAAACAATCTTTTTCATGGGACCAAGAGAGGGATCTCATATGAAGGATGCCTTGGATATCTTGTCTTTGCCTTTCTAGGATTTGAATAGGCCAGTCCTCAATAGGGATCCAATATCTACCAACCTTTGAATTACCAGTATGGTACCGACAGTAATTAGCCACCTTTATCCAATTAGCTCGGTGAAGCTCCTCCATCCAAGGCCTCCAATCGAGAAACTGAGTTATCAAAGGCTTGTGACCATCCCAAGAATCTATCCAAAAATTTCTTGTTGACCATTATGAATGATCCAAAATAATTTTTTCTTTATCAAATCCTCACCAGTCTTAAGAACTGCTAAAATGGGAGAACCTTTGGTAGGAAGTTGATAGCGAACAAGGTCTTCAGGACTTTTGTTCTCAGCATATTTAGCACGGAGATTATTGGCCCAAAGAGCATTGGGGTTATGCAACATCCTCCAATATAATTTAGTAGCTAAAGCTTTGTTGTTATTAATAGAAGACCAGAATCCTAACCCCCCTTCACTCTTAGGAAGACATAAAGTATCCCATTTCACCAAGGCCCATTTTCTTTTCTCCTTAGTACCACTCCAAAGGAAACGATGACTGATTTGATCCAATTCTCGAAGAACAACCTTTGGGATATTCAAAATGGAAGAAACATAAATAGGAATAGCTTGAAGGACTGATTTTACCAAGGTGATTCTACCCACAGAAGAAAGCCACTGTTGGTCCACTTTCCAATTTTCTTCTTGACTTTGTCCAACAACCAATTCCAATATTTATTTTTCTGCCTTTGAATATTTATGGGAATACCTAAATAAGTGATTGGAAGGGAGGTCTTCTTATATCTTAATTTATCCAAGACCATGGATTCTTGTCTAGCGAGAGCGGTGAAAGAAAATAACTTTAGATTTGTCTTCATTGATCAACTGCCCAATAGCCTTAGAAAAACAACTAATGATTTGCTTAATATTAGAAGCTTCCTTAATTGTAGCTTTACCTAAAAGAGTAGAGTCATCCACAAATTGAAGATGAGAGATAGGTCTAGCTCCATGAGCAATGGTAACTCCCTCAAGGGTTTTGTTTTTCCCTCTTTTTGGTTATAGTCCTACCCAAGCATTCAAGCAAGAATGATGAATAAATAAGGGGATAGCGGGTCACCTTGCCTAATACCTCTGGAAGCTAGGAATGACTGAGAAGGCCTACCATTGATAAGAACTAAGTAGGAAACTGAAGAGATACATCCCATAATCCAATCCATCCAATCCTTAGAGAAACCAAATTGCCTCAAAACTTTGATAAGGAAGTGCCAATCCACTCTGTCATAAGCTTTGGATAAGTCTAACCGAATGAACATGGAAGGAGATTTTTGCATATCCATGGAATGGATGGCTTCCTGAGCAAGAACTATCTCATCTACTATTTGACGTCCTTCCACATAACCCCCTTGCTCGGGGAAATAATCTTATGCAAAAGAGGCTTCAACCTTTCTCGCCATTATTTTAGTAATGATTTTGAGAAGAACATTACATAAAGCAATAGGTCTAAAAGCTGAGATATGATCAACCTCTTGAGCTTTTGGAACAAGAGTAATATAAGTTTTATTGATAACCTTCAAAATTTCTTTGGCTTTCCTGGCTTCTTCCACCACCTCTAATAAATCAACATGAAGGATATCCCAGAACTCTTGGTAGAACTCAATGGGAAAACCATCGGGACTTGGGGTTTTCCCTTTTTGCATTTTAAAAACTACTTGTTGAAGCTCATTGATAGTAACAGGAGTAGTCAAAATAGAGTTCTCCTCGAAGTGATAAGAGAAGGGATTGCTTGAAGAACATTTTGTTGTGAAGTTGAGTCAAGAGGAGTAGCAGCAAAAATATTGGAAAAGTAATCAACAACAATAGAGTTCATGCCATCCCAAGTATAAACAACATCTCCAGAATATGATTTTAAGGAAGAAATAAAGTTGTGAGATCTTCGAGCTAGAAGAGATTTGTGGAAGAAATTTGTGTTTCGATCTCCTTCTTTGAGCCATTGAATTCTAGATTTTTGCTTCCATAAGATTTCTTCTCTTTTTTCCCATTCCTCTAACTGAGTTGTGAGTTTAATTTCATCTGCACTTCTCTTCTCTGTGAGGCCATCTAAATGGATTTTCTTATTCAAATTTTCAAGATGAGCAATAACTTCATGTTTTTTTTATGAACATCCCCAAACTCTTTCCAGTTCCAAGTCTTGATTTTGGATTTAATGTATTGCGGTATTTTGGCAAAACAGAACATCTTAGTCCCATGCCTAGGTTTACCTTCCTTCCACCATTGTTGCACATGAGGTCTGAAGGAAATGTCTCTAAGCCACATTAATTGAAAACGAAAAGGAGAGAAACTCACATTGGTTTTCCACATTTCCACCATGACTAGCCAATGATCCGAACCAACATTATTAAGAGTCTTCACTTTAGGAATGTGACCATGGATTAAGAAATTTTTAGAGAGCAAAAACCTATCCAATCTCTCCATTATACAAGCTAAGCCTTGCCTTCTATTAGACCAAGTCATAAGGCCATTATCTCGGTTGGATATCCATAAGATGGAGGTTTGCAATATATTCACTCATGAGGTCGGTGCTTTTGTCCAAATTTCTATTTCCCCCCTTTTCTCATCTAGAGAGAGGATGGTATTGAAATCTCCTCCGATCAAGATCCAAGCTTCAGGAAAATGAGAGATAATATGAGTAATATCCTTCCACTGTCTTCTTTTTTCCTCCAAAGAATTCGGAGCATAAACAGTAATGCAGAGCATAATCTGGTTGGAATGTCTACTTTGAATAGCTATAGCCAACAAACCCCAACTGCCAACCATATGGTGAATAACTACCTCTTTTGGGTTCCAAAGACAAGCAATGCCACCAGAAGTCCCTTGGGAACTGAGGGAAACCACTTTTCCAATTGGCCAAATTTTATTGGCAATTGAGTCCATATCCTCCATTGACATCTTTGTTTCTTGAAGGAAAACAAGATGTGGATGATTTATCTGAATCATTCTTCTAATTTCATTTTGTTTTGAAAGACTCCCTTTGAGTCCTCTAATATTCCAAGTGATGATCTTCATTAATACTAGGGCTAAAAAATTTGGGAAGGGCATTAATATTACCTTCCTCTACAAGCTTTTCACCTTCTTTTACCATATGATATTGATTGGTCTTGCGACCTACTTTTTGATTAGAATCCATCTTCAATTTTTTTTTCCCTGTTTCTTGACTTATTCCAATTGAATCTGAGATGGCTTCTAACCTTGAAGAATGCTCGTACACAACCAAAATTTTACTAGATGGTTCAATGGAGTCTATATTGGGACCTGCATTATTTGAAGTTTTGACATTTGAAAGATTGTTTTTCTTGTGTAAATTTTCTCCCTTTTTTTTGTTGAAAACCTTTGATTTGTTGGTTTGTCTCTGAGTTCTTCCCTTCATATTTAAATTGTGTTTCTAAGATTTTAGTTTCCATTATTTCCTCTTCCTCACTTGGGACATCATTTGTGGAAAGGATTTCAAACATATTAGCAGATGACTTTGATTGATCCTTCATAAGCTGGTTTTTTTGAGTGTTCTTCTTCTTAGGTATTTGGAAACTTGCTGAGTTTATATTTTCTTTCTTTTGATCAAGAATTTTATTTGGGCAAGACCTGGCCAAATGACCATATTCATGGCAAATTCTACAACGAAAAGGAATGTTCTCATAGTCCACTACTTGCTCCCAAGTGTCTTCCCCAAATTGTAATGTGATCTTTTTAGGTAGGGGTTTGTCAAAATCCATTAAAACACAAATCCGAGCATAAATAATATGTTCAAAATTTTGAGTACAATCAGCAGTCATCATAAAAGTTCCTAAAGAGTTTCCAATTGAAGAAAAAATAGTAGGATTCCAAAATTCAATAGGGAGGCCAAAGAGTCTAACCCACACGGGAGCTATAGAAGGCATCTCTTCTTCGGCTTTAAATTTAGTATGCCAGGGCTTCATGAAAAGCCCTGCCCTTCCAAAAAACCAAGGACCCCCTTGAAAAGTTTTCTCTCTATCTTCATTATTAGCAAATAAAACAAGAAAATAACCATTTGGATAAATAGAGATTTGTAACTCACCTTTAGTTTTCTAGCTTTTTGCAGCCCAGACTTTGAAAGTAGATAGACTCGAACGAAAACCCATGAACCGACAAATTAGTCCTCTTTTTTCCAAATCTTCAATACCGATCTGAATGTTACCCATATCAAGCTTAACAATAGGAGTTCCATCAGTTGCTTTAAGACATCCTGACTCCATTTTCCTGGGATCAATCTTAGGCATTCTTAGAGGTTTATGGGAAGCCCTAAGATTGATATTAGCATTGGGTTGAGGTTGTCCACCATGAAGGGCATCCCTAAAATTCATTTTTGGGACCGAGTCTTCAAAATTCTTACCCTTGACAGGGGTTTTCATAGTAGAATTATTTTGTGGGTGCACCTTAGCACCAGATTCACTTGAGATATGAGCCATTTTTTGATCAACTACTTGAAACTTGTTTCGTGATCTCTTTAATCCTTGCCCTAGACGTCGTGGAAAGGTATGGTTTTCACTTTTCTTTTGTGCAAAAAATTGGAAGCCATTGTCACTCAAGTTCATAGTATGATCTATTGAAAGACAAATTTCTAACCCATCTTGGATCCCCTGCAACATTTCTTGATAAAATATTGAGCATAAACCACAAAAATATTGGCCGCTAGGGCCCGAAGGCCCTAAAAACAAACCTCTGGAGCTGCTTGCACT
The DNA here is from genome assembly GCA_028583015.1 of Wollemia nobilis. Taxonomy (NCBI): domain Eukaryota; kingdom Viridiplantae; phylum Streptophyta; class Pinopsida; order Araucariales; family Araucariaceae; genus Wollemia; species Wollemia nobilis. The sequence goes on along the minus strand of JAQPPZ010017079.1, from coordinate 3,961,435 downwards.
CAACCCGGGATGAAACCCTCGCATAGCTGCTTGCCAAATATCTCGTTCACACATAGGGATGCGCTAGGATCTGTGTTGCTCCAAATGATATGAAAATTGGTGGAGACGTTCTAGAGTTTTTCAGGCATCTACCCTCAAAATTTCCCCCAACAACCTTATCAAAATTGATTAGATCCCCTGATTTCTAGAAATATTTATAGAATCATGAATTTTTTTTTGCTTTCACTTGATGTGTTAGCATTCCTAATTTTCTTCTATTGTATTCCAAACTTTATGAGATGCTTACTAGAACTCCACTTTCTTGATTTTTTTCAGCTCATCAATATTCAATCTTAAATTTTATTCATTCATCTAACTAAAGATAATTCCCTCATTTATGAGCAAAAACCTAATAGGAGAAGTTAACACACTTATAAAAGTATAGAAACAATGAATAGATAAGCAAACAAACACACATAAAATAAAACAATTGATAGGAAACAAAGAAACAAACTCTTTTTTTTTACTCCTTTTGGTTTCCCTAGCAGGGGTGGTATAAATTTATATGTAGACCATTAATTGATATTTCCATGAGTTCCTATTGCAAGGTTTGCAATCTATAAGTATTAGGGCAAAAAATTTGAATTATTTGGTAAGGACCTACCCATCTAGGCTCAAGCTTATCCTTTTCTCCATGTTTATCATTTATAGGGTCCTAATATAATTCTATATCTCATTCAAATAATGGGTTTCGCTTGGATTTCCTATTAAAGACCTTCATGATTTTATGAGTTTGTTCAAACATCTTGTCCAATGCATTCCTTGTTTTTTCTTTTAAGTGTGCAATCTAATCCAATATTATTTGTAAGGAATTAGGACTCATGATATTGTAATAACAAATATAGTGTTATTCTTTCTGTACAAGGAGGTAACAGGGGTTTTTCTCAAAATACCATTTCATAAGGGGTCTTATATGTGTTCCTCTTAACATTCAGTCTATTTGCCCATAAGGCAACTTTAAAATCATTCTCCCATACCTTTTTATTCTTGCCCAATGATATTTTAATCCTGGTAATCAAATTTTTGTTCGATGATTCAACAAGACCATTTCCTTGAGGATAGTAGTTTGTTGAATGAGAAATTTCAATTCCATACTTTGCATATAATTCTATCATTTCAAATAAGACATGGTATTTCCCATTTTATGTTACCAACTTCTTTAGGACTCCAAATCTAGTCAAGACGTTTTCCTCCAAGAAATTGATGACTAATTCAATTTTTGAGTTTCTTATAGGAGTTGCTTCCATCCACTTGGTGAAATAATATGTTTTCATGATGATCCATTTGTGTCAGCATGAGGAGTTAAGATTGATTTCCCCAATGAGGTCGATTCCTCATTACATGAAGGGTGCTTCTATGATTACTTATTGGAGAGGCATTGCTACTAACATTTTTTTACCAGCAAACACTTGATAGTTATGATAGCCCCTTACATACTTATGTACATATTTGAATAAGGAAGGCCAATAATAACTTGCTCTCATAATTTTATTTGTAGTTGTTTTTGGGGTAAAATTTCCTCCATAGAATCTTTTGAGAAGCAACACACCCCCACTGAAAAATGAATTTCCACCCTTTGAAAACTTTGAGCTTTCATTTTTGCAGTAGGGACCCTCTTGATGATTTTCAGTTTTAATCCCAGATTTTTACTTGCCTCTTTCTTCTTCAAGTTTTGCCTGTGTCAAAGCATCCAAGTTTTCTTGCATTCTGGCTTTGTTATCTCAGACTTAAATTTTTACATGCTAGAATCATTCATGGATAAAAAAAGTCTTACACCGATATGAAAAAAGTGTAGAAAATAGACAGATAAATTCATTGAAAATCAAAACTTTTCTTTTTTGGAAGTGTCGCGATATTGCGACACTTCCATTTTTGGAAATGTCGCGATATCGCGACGGGTTTTAGAAAATCGGCTAAGTCGAAAACGTAGCGATATCGCGACACTTCCATTTTTGGAAATGTCACGATATCACGACACTTCCATTTTTGGAAATGTCACGATATCGCGACACTTCCATTTTTGGAAATGTCACGATATCGCTACCGTTTTGGAGAGAGAAAGCCAAATTGTACGGAACGTCGCAATTTCGCGACATGTCACGAAATCGCGACAAGTTTTGGAGAGAGAAGGCAAGTTGTACGGAATGTCGCGATATCGCGACGGGTTTTAGAAAATCAACTAAGGCATGAAATGGTCGCGATTTCACGACATGTCGCGAAATCGTGACATGTCGCATTTTCGCGGAAGATGAAGAAAAAAGTGACTAAGGCATGAAAGGCATCACGATTTCGCGACATGTCACGAAATCACGACATGTCTCATTTTCGCGTCGTCGAAAGAAGAAAAATGCACAAGTCAAGAAAGCGTCGCGATTTCGCGACATGTCGCAAAATCGTGACGTGTCACATTTTCGTGGCTGTAGGAGAGAGAAAACGAAGCAAGTGAAAGATGTCGTGAAATCGTGACATTTTTCGACGAAGAGGCCCGGGTCATACGGACTGTCACGATTTCACAACATGTCACGAAATCACGACGGGTCCGAGGCAAAGAAGTCTGGAAGGAGAAAATAAATTTCAAAATCAGTTAAGGCAAAAATGTGTCACGAAATCATGACATTTTGGAGAGAAAAGGCCCGGGGCGGATGAAGTGTCACGAAATCGTGACGTCGCGATTTTGCGACATCGCGAAATCGTGACGTCGCGATTTTGCGATATCGCGAAATCGCGACGTGTCCAGAGGGAACCCAAGGCAGGCAGAACAAAGCAAAGCAAAGGCAAGGAAAGCGCTTCAGTGGTAAAGATGTCACGAAATCACGACGTCGCGATTTCATGACGTCATAAAATCGTGACAGTCGGAGAAGACAGCGCCAGAGCCAAGGGCGTGTCACGAAATCACGATAGCCAAAGAAGTAAGAGCCACCGGGAAGCTGAGGCAGAAAAGGGGCCGTCAAGAAAGGTAAGGCAAAGCAAAGGTAAAGGCCCAGCTGTGCAAAGAAGAAACCGAAGGAAGAGGCCAAGGCAAGGAGCAGGTCGCGATTTCGCGACATGTCACGAAATCGCGACATGTCACGGTTTCACGACTTGCGAAGCGGAAGGCTGCCAAGTGATAGAGACCGTCGCGATTTCACGACATGTCACGAAATCGCGACATGTCATGTTTTCGTGATGGAAAGGGAAGAAAGGCAGCCGAGGCGCCAACATGTCACGATTTCGTGACATGTCGTGAAATCGTGACATGTCGCAGTTTCGTGCCAGGAGAGGTAAAAGGGCCAGAAATGCAAGGCAGCTGGAAATGGACACGTGTCGTGATTTTTTTACGACACGTGTCAAAACAGAGCAGGCCTACGCGTAATGAAATTTAGGGTTTTGACTGAACTTTAGGATTTTGATTTAATTTTAAAGTTTTGTTTTAATATTTTTAAAGTACTAATCCATCTTTTGTCCTTTCATACAGGAAGCCATCTGGCACTTACATAATAGCGGAGAAATGGCCATAAAGGTAAAGCTTAGTGCAAATTAATCAAAGACAGCCATATTGAAGGAGAAGATGCCGGGAATTGCTGTTTCATCCAATTTTTACAGATCTGGCCGCAAAGAGACTTTACGGTGACTAAGCTGCTGCCCATAGTGGAATATGTCGGGAATTGGCCGAGAAATGAAAATATCTGCACACAGTTACCGGATTTTTCCAGTGAATGCATTTAATGAAAATTTATGGCAGAATTAATAGCTTGCAGAGATTTTCAACTCGGGGATGGCTCTGCGAGATGAAATGTCAAAGAAGTGGTGATTCATCCAAATTACCCGAGGGCATTAATGAAGACATTTATTCACAATTGCGGGTGAATGCAAGTGGCATTCTAATTCTATCTTCTCCATTTGTGGCAAGTGACTGCACTGATTTGCAGAGTGGTTAAGTTTTATCCGGACTTTGTTTTAAATGGATTTATATTGTAAAACCCGGGTCCTAGGGTTTAAGATGATAAGATTTGCGGTTGGAGAAGAAGATATTTCTGAAAAGATCAGGGTCTGTCCTGAGTCTATAAATACTTCTTCTCAATGTAATCGCAGGAGGCGAGAGACTTAGAAATAAAAGGCTATTGAAGCAATTTCTTGCAAATTCCGTGAAATATTTTATTTCTGGACTTGGAGTTGATGTGCTTTTGTTTTCTGTGATAGCATGGCCAGGAGCCTAATATTTTGCAGATTGTGATAAGTTCATTTTCTTTTGTTATCCATTTCATTAAATTTTATTAAATATATGTTGTAAATCTGTGTTACCAAGATTAAATATGCTATTGGGCTTCATTTGTTCTATTGTATGCTAGGGAAAATCATCGATTTAAGGTTCAAGTTTGTTCTAATTGCTCTGTCCTCACTGTGTGAGCTATGCTACCAGTGAGAAATACCAATTTTAACGGACTTCCCTTCTGTTTATGATTTTCTTCCAGACCTGTTCCACCTTTGCCTTGTGCTCTTAGTTGAAAGTGATCTTAGAAAACTGGACACTTTCTTCTTTGATTTGTTCTGTTGTGAAGTCGATAGTATAGATAAAATTGGTAGTTTTGGCCTTACGGCTTAAAGTTTGATAAACTTCTCTTTCTGCCTTACCCTACCCTCTCTTTGTTTTACCGTGAAATGATCCATTTTTATTTTATTTTAATTTTGTCTTTTATTTAAATCTGCTGACCCATGAGAGCTAGATCAAAGAATCAATTTTAAATCTGATTGTCAACAAGTGACAACTTCCGAACATTACTGAACAAGTTCATTGATCCCGTTGTAAGGTAAGAAACAGTCCATATTGAAAACTATTCCAGAAGCGAAAAAGAGTGAATTGACATTTGACCCGACTCTGTAACTCGCACCTTGGATAACCAGTTAGATCCTAAAGTGAGTGGGATTTATCCCGTATAAGTGTTATTAGAGTTTCCTGCTCATTCTTCACAGGGTGTGTATGAAATTCGAACCAAAAGAATACATCATGAAACTCTTTTATGACTTCTAAATTATCATTTTTAAATAAGCACAACAATAAGATACCATCAGGATGTTCCCAATAGAGTTTTCCTTCCTAAACATAGTATTTCTAAGATTGTTGTTTTACATACCTTATTTTATTTATAGATATACCTCTTGAAATTTATAGGGTTTGAAGGTATAACTAAATAAAATCATACCATTTATATTCAACATTGTTTGTTCTTATTACATCATGCATGTCGTCAACTGTGGCAATGTTCTGCATATCCTCCCCTTCTTTTTTGGCTAGGTATTTAGACATACCTTGCCCTTTTATTATTTTTACTACTTTAAATTCAACATCATATTGTAGTAACTTGACCATCCATCTAGAAGGATTGCCTATTTATTTTGTTAAGGTGAAAACATCTTTTATAGCAGTTAAAGGGATACAACATATAACTTTATTTGATCCAAAGATATATTTAAAATGTTTCAGTGCCTAAATCACAATATAATCCTATTTTTCAATCATTTTGAACCTCATATGAGATCCCTTGATTCATGTACTCATGAAGGCTATAGGTCTTTCATTCTCTTCATCATCCTTCTAATAAAGGACTACAACAATGGTGTGTTCAAAAGTGTATAAATATATATTGAAGCTCTTTGAGTAGTTAGGGAAATTCAAGATTGGGGTAGTGGAGATAACATCTTTGATTTTCTGAAAATCCTCTAGATTTTCCTCTATCTATTTTATGTTAGCATCCTTTTCAATCATGTTATTGATAGTTTGATCTATTTCAGCAAATTTTAGCATAATATTTCTTACAAAATTAATCTTACCAAATAATGATCTAACTTTTTTCATATTCTTAGGAGGTATCTTGGCAATAGCTTCAATTATTTATGAGTTAATACTAATCCCTTTTTTAGAAAATATGTGGCCAAGGATCTTTCCTTGTATTTCTCCAAATATACATTTCTTCAGATTCAAGGATATACCAAATTATTTGCATCTGGTAAAAACTATAGCTAAATATTCAAAATGATTGGTAAGATTTATTGAAAATATTGTTATGTCATACAAATAGATAACCACTATTTTAAATATAAAACCTTTAAAATCAAATTCCATGGCTCTTTGGAATGTGGCTCCTATGTTCATTAATCCAAATGGTATTCTTAGATATTCAAAGGTACCCTAGGGGGTAGTGAAAACAGTTTTATATTTATCTTCAAAATTTACCTGAATTTGATTATATCTAGAGAATCCATCTAGTAATGACATTCTAGATGAGCCTACTATAGCTTGTAGTAGTTGTTCCATGTTGGGAAAGGGATAATTATCCTTGAGGTAACTTTTATTTAGATTTGAAAATCAACACAAAGTTTGATCTCTCTATTTTTCTTACTCATTGGTACCAAGTTAGCTATCTAAGAAGAAAATTGATGCAGGAGCATCCAATGGTGTAAAAGTGATCTTGCATCACCCAAAAAAAGATTGTAATTGTTTAATTTTGTAAAACTAGTAAAAACTAGTAAAACTAGTTTTTCTTAGAGGTCGAATTTGAGGATTTTTGGCTAGACGTGAGCCTTGGCACGAAGAGCCAAGGCTTTTCCTCTTAGATTGTTTCATGCCATTTTTGAAAATATGTTGTAATAGTCAATCAAGTCAACGAGCGCAAAGTTATGACCTCCACAAGTTGCCCCAAATTTCAAATTTGAAATTTCAAGTTTTAGGTGGGAAAAAAGGGGAAAATAAGGCATACGTAGGAATTTTTGAAATTTTAAAAGGGCTCTTCTTTTAGGATCCTCATTTTTAACATGAAATTAATGGAAATATTTGGCTACTTTTAGCATTTCTAGTTTTCATTGGATTGTACATGTTATTTATGCAACTCTGCTTCAAGTGGTATCAGAGCTAGAGTTCCTGAGTGTGTAAATAGAGCACCGAACATGAGGCAGTTTACACTAGGATCTATGGTTAGGATTTATAGGAGAAGTGATAAAAATGCTTCCATGAAGAAACCATGGTGGTGGAAGAAATATGGTGCCATAAGAAGATTTTAGATCTTTGCAGAGGCAAGTTCAAGCTCTGCAAGAGGAGCTACGTAGAGGGTTTGAGCCAAGGAGAGAAGAAGGGAGTGAAGATGAATTTGAAGAATAAGAGGCCCAGTTCAAAGAAGAAGAAGAAGAGGTAGTAGATCCTACACAATCCAAATTTTATAAGGCCATATCATAGATTGGAAAGAGACCAAAGTTTGATGTCTCCACATATTCTGGAAATCTCAACCCAGAAGAGTTGATCGACTGGATCAATGACATGGAGGAATACTTCGAGTATGAGGAGGTAGAATATATCGAGAGGGTCAAGTTTACTAAGACCAAGCTGAAGGGTCATGCTAGCATATGGTGGAAGGGAGTGCAACTAGATAGAAACAAAAGAGGAAAAGAAAGGATAATAAGGTGGGAGCGAATGGTGGAGAAGTTGAAGAGACAATTTATTCTAGCTGATTACGAGTTGGATCTGTTCAAGAAAATGTAGGGTTTGAGACAATCAAGTAAGTATATCAAATAATATACAGATGATTTCTATAAGATCCTAATTAGAATAGGACATTTTGAGGCCAACAAAGAGAAGGTAGCTTGTTATATTAATGGGTTAAGAGAAAGTATTCAAGAAGAGTTGAGTTTGGTGAGGATGACCACCATTGAAGATGCTTACCATTTTACCTTGAAGGTAGAAGAGAAGTTGAACAAGAGGTTTGAAAGCAAACAGAAAGGAAGAGGTCATGGTGGAAGAACTGGTGGGAGAACAAATGGAGGATGGAATGAGGACCAAAAGAAAACTAGGGATACAAGCAACAACCAAGACCAGAAGGGATAAAATCCTTAACGTCCCTGTGAGCAGAATAATAACTACCAAAATAATGGTTATCTAAGAGGAAGAGGAAGGTCTGGATGAGGGTTTGAAAGAGGAGTATTGCATGGAACCTGTTTCCACTGTGGAGAAGGACATCGAGCATACGAGTGTCCAAAAAACCAAGGAGGAAAAAATAGGATGCCTAAAGGTAATGCCCGAGCTGCTATTGTTTATGAAGGTGTTGAATTTGAGCACTTTGAAGAAGCAAAAAGAGGAGAAGTACTAATAACAAGGAGAACCTTTTTGAATGAGGAGAAATATCCAAATTAGAGGAAGAATTTATTTTTCACAAGGTGTAAATGTGCAGGTAAGGTCTGTAATATTATCATAGATAATGGTAGCATGGATAACCTAGTTGCATAAGGAATGGTTATGAAACTATAGTTAGAGAGGAAGAGACACCCACATCCATATCATATTGCATGGTTACATAAGGACCATAGGGCTTTGGTCAGTGAGCAGTGCTTGGTAAAATTTAATATTGGAAATTACTGTGATGAGGTCCTATGTGACATCTTGCCTATGGATGCTTGCCATTTGCTATTGGGAAGGCCATGGCAGTTTGATTAGTGTGCAATGCATGATGGGTGTGCCAACACTTACTCCCTGACAAATAATGGAGTGCACCATAAGCTGAAGCCCCTAAAGGAGGTGGATGAAAAGGTATGTAGTAGTGCCAAAATATAATTAGTTGAAGGTAGAAGGTTTTTGGATGGTTTGAAACATGAGCATATGTGCTATGCATTAATTCCTAGAATTAGGGAAGAAGAATGCAAAGATACCCCAGTAGAAGTCTCAGGTCTGTTAGAAGAATTTTTAGATATTATATCAGATAATGTACCATAAGGTTTGCCACCAGTGAGGAAGATCAGTCACCATATATATTTGGTACCAGGATCTAGTTTACCCAATAAGGCAGCCCATAGAATGACTCTTGTAGAAAATGAGGAGCTAAACAAACAAGTCCAAGAGTTGCTAAAAAGGGACTGATTTGGGAGAGCTTGAGTCCATGTGCAGTACCTGTAGTACTAGCACTAAAGAAATATGGAGAGTGGATAATGTGTACGGACTCTCGAGCTATTAACAAGATCACCATAAAATATAGGTTCCCATTGCCAAGGATGGATGACATTATGGACTATTTGAGTGGAGCCAAGAACTTCAAAAAGATTGACCTGAAGAGTGGGTACCATCAAATTCGTGTCAGAGAAGGGGATGAGTGGAAGATAGCCTTCAATACCAGAGAGGGTTTGTATGAGTGGTTGGTCATGCCATTTGGGCTAACCAATGCACAAAGCACATTCATGTGGATGATGAATGAGGTATTGAAGGAGTTTTTAGGAAAAAATTTCATTATCTATTTGGATGAAATTTTAATATTTAGTAAGACCTTGGAAGAGCATCTGATGCATATCAGAAGAGTTTTTGAGAAATTGAAGGAGGAGCAATTACTGATTAATTTGAAGAAGTGCAATTTTGTGAAGAAGGAGTCAGTGTATTTAGGATTTTTTATCTCAGCTGAAGGTCTAAAAATGGACCCAAAAAAGGTGAGGGCTATCATTGAATGGCCTATTACAAGAAGCGTAACTGAGGTAAGATCATTTCATGGTCTAGCAAGTTTTTATAGAAAATTTATTAGAAATTTTAGCAATATTTGTGCACCCCTAACAAAAACAATGAGAGGGGATAAGAAAGAATTTAAGTAGACCTCAGGAGCATATAAGATTTTTGATATGTTGAAAAATAAGGTCACAGAACAACCTATTTTAGCACTTCCAAATTTCAATAAGGTATTCCAAGTAGACTGTGATGCTAGTGGTAGCACCATAGGAGTTGTGTTGAGTCAAGAAAGTAAATCTGATGCTTATTTTAGTGAGAAACTCAATGATGCTAGGAAGAAGTATTTTGTATATGATCAGGAGTTTTATGTTATAATTCAGGCTCTAAATAAGTGGAGGCATTATTTGTTGCCAAAAGAGTTTGTTCTATATACTGACCATCAAGCCTTGCAATATATTAATAGCCCAAGGGAAACTAAATTAGAGGCACTTAAAGTGGGTTGAGTTTCTACAGAGTTATACCTTTGTGTTGAAGCATAGGAGTGGGAAGTCAAACAGAGTTGTAGATGCCTTAAGTAGAAGGTAGTGTTTGTTGAAAAAAATGAAGGTGGAAGTTGTAGGGTTTGATGAAATTAAGGGTTTGTACCCTAAAGATCTTGATTTTGTAAAAGCTTGGAGGGCTTTCTTAGCACCTGTTACTTTAGATAGAACTAGTGGTTCTATTTTCTAATCTAAGATGGGATGTTGTTCAGAGGAAATAAATTATGCATTCCAAGGATTTCAATGAGGGAGAATCTAGTCAAGGAGAAGCACAGTGGAGGGTTGGCTGGACACTTTGGTCGAGATAAGACCATTGCCCTCATTAGTGAGAACTAATATTGGCTATAGTTGTAGCAAGATGTGAAGAAGTTTATACAGAGTTGTAGAGTATGCCATATGGCCAAGGGTGTGAGACAAAACACTGGATTATATCAGTCGTTACCTGTACCAAATAGGCCATGGTAGGACATCAGCATGGATTTTTTTCTTGGCTTACCAAGGACACAGAGGATGAATGACTCCATATTTGTGGTGGTTGACAGGTTTTTGAATATGGCACTTGTATTCCATTCTAGAAAACTAATGATGCAGTTCATGTTGTAGGGTTGTTTTTCAAAGAGGTGGTACGCCTACATGGTCTACCAAAGAGTATCATTTTCGATAGGGATACCAAGTTTGTTGGGTATTTCTAGAGGACCCTATGGAAGAAATTGAAGACAAACCTAAAATTTAGTTCTGCATACCACCCACATATTGATGGACAGACAGAGATGGTGAATAGAAGTTTGGGCAATCTATTGAGGTGCTTGGTAGGAGAAAAATCCAAGGGATGGGATTTGGTTTTGCCATAGGCAAAATTTGCATACAATAATTCTGTCAATAGGAGTATTAATAAATCCCCATTCCATATTGTGTATGGGAGCAACCTAAGGAATGCTTTTGAGTTGAGAAATATGGACAGAGGGGAAAAGAGTAGTGCTAAGGTTGAGGACTTTGTAGAGCACTTGAAGAGCCTGCATGATGAAGTGAAGCAACATATCAACAAGATGAACACTCAGTAAAAGACAAGAGCAGACCAAAAGCGACAACTTAAGGAGTTCCAAGTGGGAGATCAAGTTATGGTTCACTTGAGAAAGGAAATATTTCTTGCTAAAACATACAAGTTAAAAATGAAGAATTTTGGACCATGTAGAGTCATAGGGAAATGGGATTCAGGGAATTCCTATGAGGTAGAATTTCCAAGTGGGCTGAATATATCACTTGTGTTCAACATTTCAGATTTGGCAGAATATCATGAAGGTGACAATAATGGAGGACCAGTCACAGAATTATGGAGTATTCCCACATCTACTCCAGAGATAGAAGATATAGAAGAGGTCCTAGATACCCGTGTAGGCAAAAGCATAAGAAATAGGTAGTATGTAGAATATCTAGTTAAGTGGAAGGGCATGCCTGTTGAAGATTCATCTTGGCTGTCGAAGGTTGAGGTTGAACGCCTTGGTTTTCTTCCAAAAACAAAGAAGTGAAGGTAACTTCTCAATTTACCCTGGGTGTCTGATGCAGGAGCATCCAATGGTGTAAAAGTGATCTTGCATCTCCCAAAAAAATATTGTAATTGTTTAATTTTGTAAAACTAGTTAAACTAGTTTTTCTTGCAAGAGATTTTTAAATGTCTTAGAGGTCTAATTTGAGGATTTTTGGCTAGATGCAAGCCTTGGCGCAAAAAACAAGGTTTTCCATGCTTAGCTTGTTTCATGCCATTTTTGAAAATATACTGTAATAGTCAATCGAGTCAACGAGCACGAAGTTATGACCTCCGCAAGTTGCCCCAAATTTCAAATATGAAATTTCAAGTTTTAGGTGGGAGAAAAGGGGAAAATATGGCATAATTAGGAATTTTCAAATTTGTAAAAGGGCTCTTCTTTTGGGATCCTCATTTTTAGCATGAAAGTAATGGAAAGATTTGGCTCCTTTTAGCATTTTTTATTTTCAGTGGATTGTATGTGTTTTTTTTATGCAACTCAGCTTCAAGAATCTTACTTTTTTTACTATCATGGCATCCAATGGCTTCTGAAATTCTTTCTACATGATTGGATGAAATGTGGGGTTAAATTTGATTTTCTTTTGCTTGAAATTCTTAGTATCTTCCTTTAGGGGAATTATGTGAGTCATGACCTCTATTTTAAATATATTTAGGTCTTCATAACTCTAGGAAAAAGATTCTTTATTTTTCTTCAAAAAGCTCATATATTGCTCTTTTTCCTATTTTGGCAAAGCCTTATCAATTTTGACAAACCTAGGATCCTCTTTTGTTCCAATATTTATCTCATCATTTTTTGTTTCTTTGAGGAGTGGTTTGTAATTTTTATCAAAATCATCAAACAATATTTCTAAAAAGACTAATCCTTTAGGAATCCTATTGTTATTTATTTGAATTACTTCAAATGGCTCTCCAATAATGTTTTTCAAATTTTCTTCATCCTCCTCTTCACATATAACATCTAAATACATATTCTGGAGGGTCATGAAATATTTGATATCCACATCATCTTGGAAAACTTGTAGATACACAACGTTGTAAGGCTCAAAATACTTATATACAGATATGGATAGAAACCTATCCATGGACTCGATATCCATTTTTGAACAATCTGCACCCAAAGCATTAGTATCTAACAAATCTACAATGTGATTGTGTTCTTTGGGAATGTATGAGATGTTAAAGACCAAGAACTTGTAAATTTATGTTATAATTACATATTTATATTGTTTTAATCTAGATGTTTTTTATGATACTTACCTTTAATATGTTGTATAATTAGCTTAGCATATCTAGTAGCAATTAAAAAATTTATTCCTAGTTCTTTAGCTTTTCTTAGACCTAGCAGTAAGGCTTCATACTTAGCTACATTATTAGTGCATGGGAATTCTAGTCTATAAGGGATTCCGAGATAGTTTCCCTTAACATATGTTAAATTGACACCAACATCTATCCCTGTTTGAGACTTATCCCCATAAAAGGACATGGTCCACATATCTTGGGTGAGAATTCTATAAGATTTTGTATCTACTAGTTGTCTAATTTTAGGATCCATATCTTTGGCTTTAGGGACTTTAGCTAGGAAAGGGTTATGCTAGATAGAGTACACTCCTATTTATTTCTCTTCTATAGAGCTAACCAAATTAATCATGGTGTCATATGATCTAATAATTTTGACTAAGTATTTGTTAAAAGGTTCTCTCCTTAAGGTTACATTCTCTTTTTCCTGAAATAGGGATTGTGGCATAAGACCAATCTAATTGTATGGAACCACCCAACTATTCTACCCAATGTTTGCTCAATAGTAATGAGAAGAAAGGATCTACATCAACTACTATGACATCCATAACTATACCCTTCTTAGGATGTTGGTCTAGGTAGACTAGCAAACCAATGATAATACCTACACAGGGTATCTACCTACTATCCATTACCGATACAGTTGGAGACTCTCTAGTGTAGATCAACCCTAGTTGGTATATTATCTGCTTGGGCATGATGTTATGGGATGCACCACTATCTAGCATGTAGTTGTGAATGGCATACCTTTCTCCTTCATCTGAGTTATACATGAGTAATAAGTAAAATTGTCTGATAGATGAAGGGGTTTTAGTTTCATGATTGGAAGGTTTGACAATATTACAAGACTAAGTTCCTTTTTGTTCAATTAAGCCAAAAGCCTTACATATTTGTTCTCTATATTTTTGAATATTCATTAACTCACAAAATATAATGTCGACTTTATATTTACTCAATTTTGAACCAGCATCAAATTCTATTTTCTTTATATCTAAATTTTTGGAGCTTTCTTCATGAGGGGGGTTGTTCATTTATTCCTATTTTTTAGGGATATTTTTATTCTGATATTTTTCAATGGATTGTTCTATTAGAAATAGTCCTATTTCTCAAGTTTTGGGCATTTGCGTCTAGATCCTCTACCTCTTTTCTATTAGAACTATCTTTCCCTGTTTCATTTTACCTAGTTGATTGTCCTCTTTGTAGGATTTTGGTATTTTCTGCAACTAGGATTTTTGGGTGGTAATTCGAAGCATATAAGTCCATGTATTCTTTGAATAACCTTTCCCTCGATTCATCCTCAAGGGTCCAACAAGCATTAATTCTAAAATCCTCTTTGGAATCAACTTCTAAGTCTATAAGGTGGTGGATTCCTAAATAGATATCGCAAAAATCTGGGTTATGGGGGGCATCATAGGCTAAACAATAATAAGGGAAATTATATGTCAAGTTTATGGTAGGAATAGGATTTGGTACCAAGTCTAGTTTCTTCTCTGTTTCTCTCTTTTTCCAATTGTTCCCATTATTCCTATTAGGATTACTATTATTCCAATTTCTACTAAAATTTCTCCTGAAAGGTGGTCGGTTGTCACCTTGTTGTCTATCAGCTTGAGTATGAGAAGTTTCACCATTACTCTCTTTATTTCTTTCCATCATGTCCAACCTATTGTTCATTGTGTTGAACATTTATGTTACTTGATTGGATCATGCTCAGCTCTTTTTTGTAGGTTAAATCCTACTTTCTTAGGCTTCTTATCAGGAATTTTATCTTCTAGATAGTATGGCTTCATTTTACCACTATCTAACATATTTCTCTCAATATCTATGGCTTTATCCATGCACTCATCTATGGTGTTAACCTATTATTGTATTAATTCATAGTTGAATTCTCTAGGAAAAGAATTTTTATAAAAATAGATGGATTGGATATCACTTGGTCTCAATGCAATGGGAATCTTATTTCTAGATTTAAAAAATCTTCTATTAAAATCACTTACTGATTTGTTTTATTTTTTTTTCATTGTTGTCATATTTTTCAACAATGACTATTCATTTTTTCTTTCACCAAATTTCTTTAAAAGGACAATCTCCATTTTGCTAAAATTAGAAATATTATTATTTGGAAGATTATTAAACCATTATCTAACATATATTTTTAGAGTATGTAAAAACAATCTCAACACCACATCTTCATGTTCTACCTCTAGACTGTCTAAGGCATACAAGAAGATTTTGATGTGATATTCTCTAGTAACTACATTGTTTCCTTGAAACTTAGGTAAATATTTGTGTGCTTTACTAGGAATATTGTGTAAAGGATTTGGTACTTGAAAATATCTATATTTATTAGTCCTCCAAAATTGAACCAGTGATGGGTTAGCCATGTTAAGTATAGGAGGTACTTGAATTACAATAGGAGGTGTGGTAGTAATTCCACTAGGGATAGTGGGAGGTGTTTTAAATAAACTT
The DNA here is from genome assembly GCA_028583015.1 of Wollemia nobilis. Lineage (NCBI taxonomy): Eukaryota > Viridiplantae > Streptophyta > Pinopsida > Araucariales > Araucariaceae > Wollemia > Wollemia nobilis. The sequence goes on along the minus strand of JAQPPZ010017079.1, from coordinate 3,946,104 downwards.
TCTAAGGAAATAATATCAAAGTAAAAACTTTTTGGAGATGAATAAGAAGGATTAGTTCTAAAAAATACCTTTGGATCTAAGTTTTTGGGTATATCTCCAAAGTGGTTCTTCTCATTCATGCCATCATGCTCTTCTTCTTCCTTTAATTTTTTTATAATTTTGGATTTATCTACTCAAAGTTTCTAGCACAATTTATGCATAAGGAATAAATGTCTGGTTGAGATTGCTCAAATTTTATCACTCTTTATCACTAAGGGTATCAATTTTTTCAAGAAATAGAAAATCAAGAAATTAAAAATAATAAGAAAACAGTATAATTGAACGTTCTTGAAAAAGGAAAATTGGAAACTATGAGCATAGAAACGAAACATATATTAATATTGTTATTCCTTCTTTAAGCTAACTATTGCCAATAAATATTTATCATTAGGTTCCAAACTATAATGAAAATTATGCATTTGGTCCCCAACAATGGCACCAAAAAACTATTGGGAATTTTTCCTACATCCATAGGATGAGCTACCATGCTACAGGAAAACCTACTACCAACGAGCTATTACAGGCTCTAGTCGACCTGCCTCTTTAACTTGGGAATAGAGTTCTTTAATATTTTCTAGACATACCAAGTATGGTAAGGATACCCTTGAGGTGAGCTTAAATTCTTTAAGTTCATGCTCTTCCAAATTTATGGTGATGATTTAACAATTATAAAATTTGACCAAGCTAAAATGATAACAGTTCTATTATACCTTATGTATGACCGGTGCTTTAATACTTTGGGCTATTATAGCAAGATTTAATAACATTTCAATAAAAATAGAAATAAGGAGAGATGAAATAATTGGTGCAATTATGTTCATTCAAATATCATAATAAACATAACAGTTGACCAATGAAAAGAAGTGTTCATTATGTGTTCAAATAATGTAACCCATAAAAAAGACACACACAGAGCTAAATAAAGAAATATAATAGGAAAGAAGCCCATAATTGTATTAATATTTGAATGATAGTACATGAAGAGTTGGCATGGAATCATCATTTAACTCTTAGAAAGAATAATACAATAAAGATCCTTGTTTGAATATCGTAATAGTCAAGTCTCTAGACCTCTAGCTCAATAATATGAAAATATTCTTAGCTTCTTGGGCACTTTCCTATCAAAAACCTTCATAGCAATTGGAGGAATGAGGATATGAAAAATGAGAAAGAAAAAAAAAGGAGATACAATAGCAAATAACGAGCACTCGAGTATACCTCTTGGAAAAAATATGCTATGTCAATGCTTGATTTTTATTCTTTTTGTAGATGCTCTTATTATAGTTATAGAAGCTCTACAACTATCTAAATTGCCTTCATGTAAACCATCCACTTGGTGCCATCTCCTGCCTTGTCATCGATCGGGTGTTGTATAGTCTGTTTATCTAACTACCTCAAAAATATTTTTAGCAAAATTTTGGTCGAAGCTCCACTTAATTTTCACTAACCCTCTCTTTCCATTTCTCTATCATAATGGGTCCCATGCTACTTGCTGACTCATATGCCTTTTGAATCTTCTTAATTACATATCGCTCCTCTTGTTTGCACCAATGGAATCTACTATAAGGATCCAGATTTTTTTGTCAATATCACTGATTGTGTGAATCCTATCTAATGTTCTGAGTCCTTTGATTTTATCTTCCCTTTTGAATATTTGTCTACTTTAGAAGAACCTAATGATGTCAAGGGATTATGTGGTCAATAATATGAGTTGGTCTGAGAGCCTATCTTCATCAACTTCTTCAAAAGAAAATTCTTTGATATTCTGGATGATTATATCACATAAACCTTCTATGCTGAGTAATTTTTTAGGGATCAATATTAAGGCACTTTAGCTAGACAACTATATATTTTTATACTTTTTCTAACTCTCTAAATGATTTTTTCCATCTAGGTATTTTTGCCTTGAGACTTACCACTTTTTCATACTCTCCTAGGTAGCTATGAACCTTCCCATAAATGCTGGTTACTTGCATGGACCTAATCTATTTGTATTTGGCCTTGCACATTTCATAGACCGGGGATATAGTTGCTATCTTCTCATATATATTCACTAATAAGGATTTTATCTCCTTATTTATATCTATTATCTTTCCAAAATTCTTGCAACAAGTCTCTATCATGTTTGCTTCTTTCTCGATCATTTGACCATCTTCTCCTTGAACCTAGCTGCAAGCTTTGGAACTTGTAATGGATCTTTGTTAGAAATAATGTGTTTATGAGTTTTATTTATTTAAGATTTTAGCTCCTCATTCCCTTATTGCAATGATTCTACCTTGTATCTCCAAGCCATTACTTATTTTTTTATGGCTAGAGAATTTTGTGCATGAATATGCACTCCATGTTTTAGTAGTGAGACTGAGTCTCCTTCTATTGTTGCATCACCTGTGTTGGGATCTATCTGGAGTGATTTTATTCCATCATTGGGAATGAATATGGTGGCCTTGAAAGTAGACTCTAAACTTTATGAAGTAAAAATATACACTTTAATTTTACCTCGGCTTTCTATCACCCTGACCTCCATTATATCTTCAATTTGTTCCTCCTTCTCAACAGTGAATTGCACGAAGTCTTCCTTCTTGATCAAGGTGATTCTCATAGGCTCATTGGTGATTGACCTAATCCTTACTCTCTTGAGTGGATGAGGTCTTGTAGTATCAGGAATTACTACCTAATAATTTCTAAATATATCATTGAATCCTTTGGATTTCTTTATTCTTTCCCATGACATAACAAAGATCTTAATTTTTTTAATTATTGTAAGCAAATAAAGACAACACCAAGCAAATAATAATGAAGACACAAGTGATTGCAATGGAATAATTTTTGTATTAAATTTGTATTGAAATACATAGGAGCCTTGGCCTCCTTTTCTTTTACAATGATTTACCCCAAAGTATGAGGGATCATATTACAATGCTTTCTTGCTTCATTATATTACAAAAAGGGCTAAAAAAGTGAGGCCTCTTTGGTGCATCAATGAAAGGGGCTTCTTCAATATTATTTTGCTCCAATCCAAATGGTGAGTGGGATTTTGTATCTTGGATGTGGGACCAATATAGCTTCAATATCTCTCCAAACACTTGTCTCTTGAATACATTAAATTCAAATAAGAGTCAATAAAACCTATATACATGATTAGAAACTAGTACAGATAAAAATCCTTGAAGGAATGCTTGCAAAAAATATTGAAATAATAATTAAAAATGTCTTGATAAAAAATAAATATATTACTGATATCTACTAGTCCTAATGTCTTGAATATTGGTGGATACATTCTGGGGTCATTAGGAACCTACCCTCAAAATATTAGCTCAATATGATTCTGGATGAGCGAGATATGGCCAAAACAAGTTTGGCAGTTTCTATAGAACCACGGGTTCGTAGTTGTGACTGTGTAACCATGAGAGTGGGGTTTAGAAACCATAGGATGGTGGTTGGGACTGTGTAATCATGGATGTATGATTGTGTAGGGATGGTAGAAAACCTAAAATTTGGATCTGAGACCTTGACAACACAAACTCTGATTTTCGGCGATGATCCCAACAACTTGACAGTGTCCTCTTCTGTCCCTTTGCTTGATGGAATGGTGTTGCTTTTATAGGAAATTTTAGATTTTGGAGGAAAAATACAGGTGGCAAGCTAGGGCTACCAAGTGGTAGGGACTAGGCATCCAACTTATCTTGGGCAGTTGCAGTGAGTCACTTAGAGTGTCTTACTTAGGTGGATTGGTGGCATGTGGGTAGGTGGAGTGAATTGTGGAGTGAGGTGTCAGATATGGAAAGCTGAGGGATAGTGGTGGCTAGGACAAGTTTCACATGGAGACACATGCTATCCTAGGGGGATTTTATAGATTTTAATAAAATATGGAAAATAGATTAATGTGTAGGATTTTTATGCCTAAGTTTAGACTTAGGCATATATTATTATGTAGAATTATGATGTGCAATGTGGATGAAATGTACATGAATTAATATGCCTAATTTTAGACCTAGGCATATATTTTATTATGTAGAATTATGTGGTGAAATGCAAATGCCTAGATTTTAGTGTTTACAGATGTCCCTTTTTGTACTGTGTTATGTAAAATACAATGCGGTACAAAAATAAATGACACTTGTCTGTATTGGATGAATGATCTAAAATCTTCTCGATGCACAAGAAGGAATGATTTTTGAAAAATTTTGAGTTTTTTCTTACCCCCTCAATTGGAAAATGAATAAATGATGAAACCCACGAGCAAATTGACCAAATGAAAATTATGAAAAGGGGTGGATGTGATGGATGTAAATGTTGGAAATCAAGATCAAGTTGGATTTCCCAAGTTTGGGGTGGACTTGTGTTATCGTAAATTTACATTTTGGTATTATTGACATGCAATATTATGAAGTAAAGAAACCAATAAACCTAGGGGCTTGTTATAGTGACTGTAGCAAGATGAAGTATAAATTTTCCATGTTTTTTAACCCCACGAAGTAGGCATCAATGACAATATTGGGTAAATATGCTTGAATGTAGGTCACTCAAAAATTGAAGGATCATCCTGATTCAATTTAAAATGTGATGATGTTGGAGGTTTTATTATACGGCGAGCAAAATTTAAAAAAAAAAAAAATGATGTGGGTTTATCCCACATGCGTCCCGCTGCGGACGCGACAGGGTTTAAAACCAAAAACCCACTGCGTTTAATTCGACTGCCTTCGGGCGGTCGATCTGTGACCAAGTTTTGCCGTCGACCTCGTCAATCGCTACGTGCCACGTGGACCCAGTCGCCGTCTAACACGTGGCAGAATATTGCCAAATCAGAACGTCACCGCCTGCTGCCAACAACGCCACCTTCCGCCAATCGTCGCTCGCCACGTGTCGAGCTCTACGACTGCCACGTATCCAGTCACCTCGAAATTCGAGCCACTGCCATGTGTCGCCTCGACTGTCGCACCGCTGCCACACCTACCTCGGGATCCGTGCCCAAACTACCTCGGGATGCGTGCCCGAGCCTACTCGTGATCCACCTCGGGATCCGAGCCCTACTGTGAACTACTTCGAGATGCGTGCCTGGTCACGCCTCGGGAATCGTGCCCGCGCTGACCTCACTTTGCCTCGAGAACTGTGCCCGATAGTCGATGAATTCCAGCTCTGATACCAGATATGGAAACCCGACCAGTCACATTAACAGCAGGACAAATAAAAAATTAACAACTTTATTAAATTGAAGCTCTCTCCAACCTTAATACAAAATGCATATTCAATAATATATAGAGTAGGAATAGGAAGAAAGTCGGCAAGGAGAGATAAGGGGAAATAGAAGATAAGGAGGGAGAAGATAGGGGAAAGAAAGGTGCGGAGGGATAAGGAAGTTGGAGGGATAAGGGGAAAGAAGAATTCACGGAGAGATAAGGAGGAGGGAAAATAGGAAGATATTAGGAGGGATATTAGGAGAGAAGGTACGAGAATTTGCCGACGAGAAAATTGCCGACAAATGTAGAGTGTGTTCACACTTAGGCTTAGGAAAGGGATCTTTCTAAGCCTAGTTATGTGAATCCCTGTTCACATTTACAACATTCTCCCCCTTAAAGTTGAGAGAACTGACTACACAGTCTCTCAGCTTTACAAATTGAGCTTTTGTCATCGCTTTGGTGAAGATGTCAGCGATGTTCTCCAAAGTGTGACAGTATTGAAGCTCAACAATTTCTTGTTCCACCATATCTCTGATGAAGTGATACTTCATATCAAAATGCTTGGTTCTGCTATGGTGGACCGGATTATATGCCAACTGGATGGCACTGATGTTGTCGCAGTAGATTCTGGTTGGACCACTTTGTTGTTCTCCAATCTCTTCCAGTACTTTCCTTAACCACAAGGCTTGAGTACTAGCATAAGTAACCGCTATATACTCTGCTTCTGTTGAAGATAGCGCTACTACTGTCTGCTTTTTTGAACTCCAAGTTATTAGTCCTGATCCAAGACTAAAACAATTTCCTGATGTTGACTTCCTGTCATCAATATTGCTACCCCAATCACTATCATTGAAGCCTACAAGCTTGATAGTGTTACATTGATGGTACTGGATTCCAAAATCCAATGTACCCTTCACATATCTCAAAATTCTTTTAGCTGCCTTCAAATGCAGCTCTGAGGGGTTAGACATAAATCTAGAAACAAGAGATACAACATACTGAATATCAGGTCTGGTGTTGGTGAGAAACATCAAACTCCCAACCATGCTTCTAAAAGTGGTCACATCAACTTTCTGTGCTCCATCATCTTTGCTTAATTGGATCCCATGTCCAACTGGAGTTGCAGCTGGTTTGCAATGCTCCATAGCAAACTTCTTGATCATGTCTTGAGCATACTTATGTTGACAGATGAAGATCCCTGTATCTGACTGATGTACTTCCATTCCCAGATAGTAGTGCATTAGTCCAAGATCCTTCATCTCAAACTGCGTCATCATGGAGTGTTTGAACTCCTTATTCATTTTTCCATTACTACCCATAAAAATGAGATCATCCACATACAAACAAACTATGAGAATGTCTTTACCTTGCTTGAGGTAGTAAAGTGTGGGTTCATTTTTGCTTCTTGTGAACCCATATTCTTTGAAGTACCCATCAATGCGTGAGTACCAAGCTCTAGGTGCCTGCTTGAGGCCATAGAGTGCCTTATTCAATCTGTAAACAAGGTGTTCCTTACCTTGTACTTCAAATCCCTGTGGCTGCTCAACATACACTTCTTCTGTCAAGTAACCATTGAGAAAAGCACTCTTAACATCCATGTGTTGGACTTTCCATCCTTTATGTGCAGCTAAGGCAAGAACTGTTCTGATTGTCTCTTGTCTGGCTACAGGAGCAAATGTCTCTTCATAATCTATTCCATACTTCTGAGTAAAACCCTTTGCCACTAACCTTGCCTTATGCTTCTCAATGCTTCCATCAGCATTAAACTTGGTCTTAAAGATCCATTTACAACCAACACATTTCTTTCCTTTAGGAAGCTTCACGAGCTCCCAAGTGTCGTTGTTTTTTATAGAGGTTATCTCCTCTTCCATGGCATCTTGCCAAATCTTCTGAGTACATGCCTTCTCAAAACTAGAAGGTTCAAGCTGTGCACTAGTTAACAATGCATAGTTAACTTGATCTCCTCTGGGTTCTTGCTGTGATTCATCATCACCATACAAGTGCATACTTTCTAATCTATGTAAAACAGATTCCATTTCACTAGCTTGACTTCTAGTATATCTTCTTGAAAAATTCTTATCCAACATTTGAGAGGATGGATGATATTGTAAAGTTCTCTTACCTTTGGATGGAGCATCAATATCCATTGGTGAGGAACTAACTGATCGCTGCAGAGAAGGACTTGGAGAAGCAGTTGAATCTGAAGATGGACTTGGTGGATGTGAGGGCGGAGACTGCTTTCCTTTTTGTGGTAGCTGTGGCTGCACTCGCTGAGCTACTACATCAGTGGCTTCAACATCACTGAATATTTGGGGCTTACCCCACTCTCCCCCTTCATCAAAAATCACATCCCTTGACACCACAATCTTTCGAGTTGTAGGATTATAGAGTCTATAACCCTTTGTGTTTTCACAGTATCCTACAAAAATACAAGCCTGACTCTTTGGATCCAACTTCTTTCTTAGCTCATCAGGAATGTGAGCATATGCCAATGAACCAAATACTCTGAAATACTTCACATTTGGTTTCTTACCATACCAGGCTTGATAAGGTGTCTTCCCTTTCAAACTCGAAGTAGGACTTCTGTTCAAGATGTGAACACTAGTCCTTGTTGCATCTCCCCAATATGCATTACTCAAATGCTTTGTCCGAAGCATTGATCTCGCCATCTCCACAATGGTGCGATTCTTTCTTTCTGCTACACCATTACATTTGTGGAGTGTAGGCAATTGTGAACTGCCTCTTGATGCCATGATGTTTACAAAAATTCAAAAACTGATTAGAGGAGTATTCTCCTCCTCTATCTGATCTAAGACATTTTATTGAATATTCACTCTCACTTTCAACTTTTGCTTTAAAATCAACAAAGCATGCAAATGCTTCATCCTTATGCTTCAAAAAGTATATCCAACACATTCTTGTGCAATCATCAATGAAAAGTAGGAAGTAAGAGTGATTACCTAGACTCTTGGTCTGCATCGGACCACGGATGTCCGAATGAACTAACTGAAGAGGATAGTTGGCCCTCCATGCTTGTCCACGAGGAAATTTAGATCCGGCATGCTTGCCCAAGGCACACCCTTCACAGACTTCCTTACTATCTTGAACTTTGGGAAGTCCAGTCACCATTGCTTGTGAAGTTAGCAATTTCAAACTTGCAGAATTCAAGTGACCATATCTCAAGTGCCACAGGACACTTGGATTGGTAATAGCTACATTTGCTAATTTATTTCCTCCTGGCTGGCCAAACTTCAAAGGAAATAATCTATTTTTTGACATTGGCACTTGTGTAATGATTCTATTACTATTGTTTTTGTCAAATATGGTGCATTTACCCTCATCAAAAATCAACTTATAATTCTTTTCAAGCATTTGACCAACACTTAACAGATTGTGTTGAAGATGAGGAGTGTAATAGATATCACTTACATGTTTTATGCCTTCTTTTGTTGGAACCGCCATAGCTCCAATGCCTTCAACTGCCAATGACTTGTCATCTCCCAACCGGATGCTGGATTTGTATGAGGAGTCTATCTTAGCAAAGAGTTCTTCTTTGCCACTCATGTGATTTGAACACCCTGTGTCCAAAATCCATGTATCATTCAAATTTTGCTCTGTCTGGCCATAAGAGAGAAAGAGATTTGAGGACTCTTCCTCTTCTCCAAAATTCCCAAACTGACTGCTGCTCTGGTTGCTGCTGCTTCCTTGTGAAGTCTTGGACCAACAATCACGAGCATAATGGCCAGGTTTGCCACAATTGTAGCACACTTGTTTTGATTTGTCTCCTCCTTTTCCTTTTCCAGATTGTTTCCCTCTGTATTCTCTGCTGTCCTCCTCTATTCTGGTTTCCACCTCTATTGGATGAACCTCCTCTGTTAGGAGTTCCCCCTCTTTGATTGTTTCTGCCTCTGCCTCTCTGTTGACCTCTGCCTCGGCTTCTACCTCTGCCTTCATGTGTGGCAAAAGCTTTGTCATCTCCTCCATAACTGGTGGTAGGAGTTTCCTGCAATCTCTCTTCATGTGAGAGAAGTGATCCAGTTAATGCATCAAAAGACAATGTGGATAAGTCTTTTGATTCTTCAATAATTATGGCAACAGAATTCCATTTTGGAAGAAGTGTTCTCAACACTTTCTTCACCATCATTTCTGGTTTGATATCCTCTCCTAGTGTGACCATTTTGTCGACTACTTGCTTTTACTCTCACACAGTAATCACCGACTCTTTCATTCTCCTGCATCTTGAGATTCTCAAAATCTCGTTTCAAGGTTTGCAGTTTTACCTGCTTTACCTGGTCACTGCCTCTATAGCTCTCTTTTAAGGCATTCCATGCATCTTGTGCAATGACATATGATGCAACCCTAGGAAAGATAGTTTTGTCTAAAGCAACATGAATGTGATATAAAGCAAAAGCATTATTCTTTTGTGCTTCTTTTCTTGTCTTTTCATCAGCATTCGAAAATGCTGCCCATTCAACGAGTAGTTGGTTCTGTATAACCTTCCTCAACTACATCCCAAAGACCTTTTCCTATCAACAAAGTCTTCATTTTTATTGACCAGTATTCATAGTCACTACCATTAAATTCAGGGATAGGTAGACTTGTGTTTGCAGCCATTGCTAAAAAAAAACTTTTATTCAAAGCACACAAGTACTTTTATTGAGGCAAATTGGAAATACAAAGCAGTACAATATGATTTAATAATTTAAATCAAATCTCGCCTTCTTAGTGCATCTATGTTCTCCTTCAGAACTGCTGCTAATGATGACAATCTCAGATTTCACTTCCACTGGATCTGCTGCTGCTGCTGCTTCTTCTTCTTCTTCTTCCTCTTCCTCTTCTTCTTCTACTTTCGTTGGGTCAGGATCAGGCTCAGGAGAGCGTGGTGTATATCCCACACTCACTTCATCTGTTGGTACACCCGGTGTACAACTGGCACCAGTTTGAACATCCGAAACAAATTGCACAGTATCGGATTCTTCGATTCTCTGTCCGAAGATATTGTCTTCGAAATCGGCCTCGTATCCTGAATCTGGCTTTCTCAGGTGAGAAATTACCTGATTCTCCAACTGACTCAACACAGTGTGCAGACTAGTTCGGCGAACCCTTTCATCAAAGGATTCCGGCGATTCTCTCTTCAAAAGAGAGATAAGAGCATGATAACTTCCTTCAGATCGGAACATCTACCATTTCCACAGACACATTATTCCTCCGTTCACAAATTCTCTTTAGAAGGATTACAAAAAAAAAGTTTTATAAAGTTTTTCTAAATAAATTTAATAACCTTTTTTATTATTTTTAAATTACCTTTTTTAAAAAGAATTAAATTAAAAAAGATAATTTTAAAAAAAATAATAAAAATTATTAAATAAATTTTTAAAAACTTTAAAACTTATTTTTAAAAAAAAATTGTACCTTTTCGGTACGCAGGGGATTCGACCCCGTAACCAGCTGCTTGTTGAGCGAGTCCCTCTGCCGCTTGACCACACGACTCCTTCGTGTGAAAGGAAGTCACAACTTCCTTTAATTTCTTCGGCGACACGTCAATCAACAATAAAAAAATTTAAAAAAGTTTACCTCCTTCGCGCGGCGGGTTTTGAACCCCGAACCTCCTTTGGGCAAGCATACAACTGTGACCGTCACGCCAAACACCGCGGACGAGTTTCAATATAAATGAAGGAGGTTTTATTATACGGCGGGCAAAATTAAAAAAAAAAAAAAATGATGTGGGTTTATCCCACATGCGTCCCGCTGCGGACGCGACAGGGTTTAAAACCAAAAACCCACTGCGTTTAATTCGACTGCCTTCGGGCGGTCGATCTGTGACCAAGTTTTGCCGTCGACCTCGTCAATCGCTGCGTGCCACGTGGACCCAGCCGCCGTCTGCCACGTGGCAGAATTTTGCCAAATCAGAACGCCGCCGCCTGCTGCCAACAACGCCACCTGCCGCCAATCGTCGCTCGCCACGTGTCGAGCTCTGCGACTGCCACGTATCCAGTCACCTCGAAATTTGAGCCACTGCCACGTGTCGCCTCGACTGCCATGCCGCTGCCACGTCTACCTCGGGATCCATGCCCGAACTACCTCGGGATGCGTGCTCGAGCCTGCTCGTGATCCACCTCGGGATCCGAGCCCTACTGTGAACTGCTTCGGGATGCGTGCCTGGTCGTGCCTCGGGAACCGTGCCCGTGCTGACCTCACTTCGCCTCGGGAACCGTGCCCGACAGTCGACGAATTCCGGCTCTGATACCAGATATGGAAACCCGACCAGTCACATTAACAGCAGGACAAATAAAATAAGTTAACAACTTTATTAAATTGAAGCTCTCTCCAACCTTAATACAAAATGCATATTCAATAATATATAGAGTAGGAATAGGAAGAAAGTCGGCAAGGAGAGATAAGGGGAAATAGAAGATAAGGAGGGAGAAGATAGGGGAAAGAAAGGTGCGGAGGGATAAGGAAGTTGGAGGGATAAGGGGAAAGAAGAATTCACGGAGAGATAAGGAGGAGGGAAAATAGGAAGATATTAGGAGGGATATTAGGAGAGAAGGTACGAGAATTTGCCGACAGAAAATTGCCGACAAATGTAGAGTGTGTTCACACTTAGGCTTAGGAAAGGGATCTTTCTAAGCCTAGTTATGTGAATCCCTGTTCACATTTACAACATAATCTACTCCAACAAGATTGTATGGATATCCAATCACTACAACCACTAGGGGACTAGAGTAAATCACTAGATACGAGGATCACTTAAGACTGAGTGGAAGAATAAAATGTACATCTCTATTCCCATGGAGTAGTCCAACTGCATGGATTTCTTAGGGAGTTGAGATTATAGAACTTCAATTTTTTTAAAAGGCTTGTTAAGATTGAATTTTACCAAAGGTATTGGGTTATCTTTTGAGCTATTTTGGATTGATTTGACCAAAGGGGTAGGTGCCTTTGGAGCATTTTGAATTGAATTGACCAAAGGAGATTGTTTTTCTTGGAGATTTTGAATTGAATGTGACCAAAGGAGTTTGATTTCTTTGGAGATTTTTGAATTGAATGTGACCAAAGGGGTTATTGTTCATTTTATTTTATTTTATGTGAATTTAATGTGACCATAGGGGTTGATTCCTTTGGAGATTTTTGAATTGCATGTGACCAAAGGAGTTTCTGTTCTTTTGGAGCTTTTTGAATTGAATGTGACCAAAGGATTTCGGTTCCTTTGGAGCAATTTGAATTGAAATTTTGACCCAAGGGTGTGGGTTCCTTTGGAGCATTTTTTTAATGAATTTTTACCAAAGGATATTGGTCCCATTGGATCCTTTTGAATTGATGTAATTACGAGTGTCCTTTGAAGAACACAAGCTTATACTGAGAGGGGGGAATAGTATAAGACCACATTTTATATTTTCTTCCAATTCAATATTATGATGTGTATAGATAGCAGTATCAATAGCAATCATCAAAGGAATGCACAAAATACCATACACAATAGAGACACCACAATTTACATGGTTCACCCAATGTGGGCTACTCCACGGAGAAAATATTTTACTAAAATTTCTCAATCAATCTCTTTGGGAATCACTCCAAATTACAATGTTTATGGATCTCTATCAAAATGAGATGTTGATCCCCTAATATCAAGTTCATGGATCTCTTCCATAGGAGAACTCTTTGATGATCAAGGTGCAACCAAAGTATTGTCATTGTTGTCAACACAGTCAGGTTGATCAGTTGATGCAATGGACAAGAGTTCATTGATGAGCAAGGTGCAGCCAAAGTATAATGGACAGGAGTTCATTGATGAGCAAGGTGCAGCCAAAGTATAATGGACAGGAGTTCATTGATGAGCAAGGTGCAACCAAAGTATTTTCATTATTGTCAACACAGTCAGGTTGATTAGTTGATGCAATGGACAGGAGTTCATTGATGAGTAAGGTGCAGCCAAAGTGCAATGAACATGAGTTCATTGATGAGCAAGGTGCAGCCAAAGTATAATGGACAGGAGTTCATTGATGAGCAAGGTGTAGCAAAAGTATTTTCATTGTTGTCAACACAGTCAGGGAGATCGATTGATGCAGTGGACAATAGATCGGTTGATGCAATGGATAGGAGTTCAGTGGTCATACAGAGCATGTATAATGATTCTCCAAGAAGAACATAGTGGCCCATATGCAAAAGCTCAAAGAAAAAGACAAGTAAGAAAAGTGTCGGGATATCGTGATAGATTGGAAGAGAGAAAAAGCAATAAAAAGTGTCACGATTTTGTGACATATTGGAGGAGAGAGAAAGTGCAAGAAAAAATGTTGCGATATCACGACATATTGGAAGAGAGAGAAGCAACAGGTAAAAGTGTCACGATTTTGTGACATATTGGAGGAGAGAGAAACAGTAGGGAAAACTGTCGATTTCGTGACATGTTGGAAGAAAAGAAAGCAAGTGGAAAAACTGTCATGATTTCATGACATGTTTGAAGCAGAGGCATAAGCAGGGAAAACTATCATGATTTCATGACATGTTTGAAGTAGAGGCACAAGCAGGGAAAACTGTCATGATTTCATGACATGTTGGAAGAAAAGAAAGCAAGTGGAAAAACTATTGTGATTTCATGACATGTTCGAAGCAGAGGCGCAAGCAGGGAAAACTGTCACAATTTCATGACATGTTCGAAGCAGAGGTGCAAGCAGAGAAAACTATCACGATTTTGTGACATGTTGCAAGAGAAAAATGCAAGTTGAAAAACTATCGTGATTTCGTGACATGTTGAAAGAAAAAGTGCAAGGAAGGAAAACTGTCACGATTTCGTGACATGTTCGAAGAGAAAGCTCAAGCAAGAGAAACTATCATGATTTCACGACATGTTCGAAGAGAAAGCACAAGCAGGAATAACTGTTGTGATTTCACGACATGTTAGAAGAGGAAGATAAAGGAGGTTAAAGTGTCACGATTTCACAACAAGTCAGAAGAGAAAGTGAAAGCAAGATAAAGTGTCACGATTTCGTGACGTGCTATAGAAGAGAGAGTTCGAAGTGAGAACTATCATGATTTCATGACAAGTTTGAGGAGAGAGAAAGTAAAATGAAAAGTGTCATGATTTCACGACATTCTACAGATTTCAAAGTGAGAAATGTCACGATTTCATGACATGCTGCAGAGTTCGAAGTGAGAACTATCACGATTCCATGACATGCTATAGATGGAAGAGTTCAAAGTGAGAACTGTCACGATTTCGTGACATGCTGTAAGAGAAAGAGTTTGAAGTGAGAACTGTCATGATTTCACGACATGCTGTAGATGGAAGAGTTCAAAGTGAGAACTATCATGATTTCATGACATGCTGCAAAAGAAAGACAAAGCTTCATGATTTTGCGACATGTCGTAGTTTCACGACTGGAAGATGAGAGAGAGTGTCAGCTGGACAAAGAGTCACGATTTCATGACAAAAATAAAACACAAGACTTCAAAGGCAGAACTATCACGATTTTGTGACAAAATTTAAGTTGAAGACTTCGAAGGTTGAAGTGTCACGATTTCGTGACAAAAGCAGAGAGGAAGATTTTGAAGGCAGAAGTGTCATGATATCGTGACAAAAAGGAAGTCGAAGGCTATGAAGACAGAAGTGTCGCGATATCATGACAGAAGTGAATATGAAGTCTATAGAGGTAGAAGTGTTGCGATTTCATGACAAAAGATCAAATGAAGTCTACAGAGGCAGAAGTGTCACGATATCGCGACAAAAGCAAAAAGTGAAGCCTACGAAGGAAGAAGTGTCGCGATATCACGACATAAGAATAGAGAAAGTGTACGAAGATAAAAGTATCATGATATCATGACATGTGTTTTTGCGGCTACAGCAACAAAGGAAGCTTTAGAGACAAAAATGTCATGATTTCGTGACAGGTCATTTTAGCGCACAACAAGAAGAACCCGACTACAGTAAGAAGCATAACAGTGGATTGACTTCACCACAGCATTTACAGAGGCAGATATAGAGTGAATTCATGCAGCCAAATAAGAAGAGTGATCAAAAGGTAGTATGGCGGTTACAGGGACTATCCAGAATGAATTCATTGAGCGATGGGTAGAAGCCGACAAAGATCAATGACAACCGACTCAGAATAGGGTTTAACAGTCGACTAAGTTTAGGGTTTGCATCTACATTATCAGCCGACTACAATTAGGGTTTTCATATTGAAATTTCTAATATAAAAGGAGGGTTGTTTGGATATTTGAGTGGATTTGGTTGTGTCATCGAAGTGTGTCGATCTATGTGAGTATTGAAGTGTGTGATATGTGGTCGTAAGAGCGCAGATAGCGTAAAAGTGGCAAGATGATGGCAAAGTGCATAGAGTGAGCGAAGAGTCGTGTTGAGTTGTTCAAAGTGTAGTAGCGAATGCACACAGAGAGTAGAGTGTGAAGAGGTCAAAGATGATAGTTTGACTAGAACGACACAGAGTGTGCAAAGCATGTGTGCAGAGAAATCAGAGTGTGCAGAGAGCACAAAGGGCAAAGTCGATCGTTAAGTTTGGCTGGAGTAGTGTAGCAGATGCGTGTATCTTGCAAATAGTGAAAGAGATCGAGTAAGCATTAGATCAGCTAGGATCTTATGAAAATGAAGATAAATAAGGGGTTGGTGCTCCTTCCAGTGGGTGCGGGTAAATAGATTGTAAAATTGATTGCTTTGCTAAGGCTGGATTTGGATAGGAGTCCAAGTAATAAATTTTTTAGGAGTAGCCATATTGGTGAACCTCATTAAATCTTATGTTGTGTGATGCTCTCTAGTTATGCTTATTGTTTCTGGTTTTAAGTGTTCATTATTTTAGCATTAAGATTTGAAAATTTAAATTTTTGAAATGCTACACTTATTCACCCCCCTCTCAGTGTCGTACTAAGTATAACAATTGGTATCAGAGCAAGGTTCTCATTTTAGGCTAAATCGGTCAGAGTTGATCTTGGATTAGTACTCTAATGGCAAAGAAAGGCAAGAATGGAACCATGAGACACAAGAAGAAAAGAACACACAAGGTCATAAAAGAAAATAAAGATGAATTCAATGTTGCTGTAGATTCAAGAGATGAATCAAACAATGGAGAAAAGGCCAAAAGACAACTCGGTCATGATGCAGGTTCACAAAGTACAGAATGTTTTGTTTGTGGTCAACTCGGTCATAATGAACGTCAGTGCCATGGTTTTAGTAGCATTGAAGATGAAGATGATCCATTCAAAATTGGTAAAGAAACAGATTCAGAACAGGAATGTGATGAAGGAGAAAGTGATGCAAAAGCAAATTGGGAACAAAAACTAATTTTAGCTTTGGGTAAAAAGCTTGAGGATGCACAAGATATGATTACCAGTTTGAAAGTACAGACAAAAGAATACAAGAAAATTTTTGAAGATCTCGAAATGCAATTAACCAAGAAAATAGAGTATTGTAGTAAGCTAGAAGAAGAGATTGACGGTTTAAGAATGCAGATAGAAGAGATGAATAATAAAATCGACGTATGTAGCAAACATGAAGAAGAATATAACAAAGCTGTTAGTAATCTGAAGCTGCAAGTAGAAGAGTCCAAAAGGGTTGAAGAAATCCTCAGGTCTCAGATCAATGAGAAAGAGACTGTTTGCTACAAACAAGAAGAAGAGATTATTTTATTGAAGAAACAACTAGAAAAATCCAATACAAATCTCAAATTTGAGAATAGCATAGAGTTGCTAGAAAAAATGATAAGCCAACAAAGAAGTTCCACGGATAAGCGTGGTCTTGGATATGAAGTTGAACAACCTTCATCTTCCAAATGTGCAGAAAAGAAGAAGCTCACTGTTGAAAAATCAAAGCAAGAAAAGTTTGAAGCTGAATCCTCAAAAGAAAGAAAATATCAAAGGAGATCTATAGCAAAGCAACCAGAACAAAAGAGGTTTTATCACTCCCATTCTATTCATAATAATGCTTTTAATGACTATTGTTTTAGATGCAATCATTACGGTCACAAGGCAATTTATTGTGGATTGAATAATAGATCAAAGAGTTATGCTGATAGAAATACATCTTCTTCTCTGAGTGAACACCATGTGCAATGTTTTAATTGTAATGGCCATGGGCACATAGCAAGGTTTTGTTTGAGCACATCTGTATCTAATCTAAGGCAAGACCATAGATTTCATCAGACGCAAAGAATGCAACACAGGCAGAGAACATATCATGTGCATAAAAGAAAGGAAAATAATCAACCATCAAGGATGCACAAGAAACAACTACGCAAGAAGAATGTTCAAGTTCACGAAAAGGTGCAAAATGGGGATATAGTTGAAAAATTCAAGCCCAAGTTCAAGAAATTCTGGAGAAAGATAGAAGAAATGGAATCGTGTCTCCTTGGACTGAAGGAGACTACTCCTCTATTGCATTAAGCAGCTCTAGGTAGCACATCCTCAGGGGGAGCAATGTTAAAGTTTTATTTTAATGCTCCTATGTATTTGTGTAGTTATCTGAGGATGAAAGGAAAGTAGTCAGGGAGTTGTTGTACAGCTATCAAAGTGTGTTTTCTGTTCATACAGTTGTTTGTGGTAGTGTCATGAAGTGTAGTGATTAAATTGAGAGTTGTCATTATTGGTAGTATTGTTGTATGTCATTGTTGTACTGGTGATGGTTCTTACTGCCACTATCAAAAGTTAAGGATTATAAAATTTCAGATGACTTGGTTGGTTTTGAGGTACTGTGTTTGATGCTTGCACAGAGTTGGTAGTAAAATTGTAGTGTTGGTATAGTGTTGGACAAAAGTTGGTACAAGTGTGAGTCACTTGTCAATTTTGTTGACAGATGTGAAATCAGCTTTTTGAATGGGAAGATTGAAGAAGAGTTTTATAATGAGCAGCCAGATGATTTCCAGCCTGGTGATTAATGGTTGAGTTGCTTTCTTAGTGGTTGTTTTGATCAAGTTAATGCTTTACTTGATACATGATTTGGGCTTTTCCATTGAGTTTGATTTGAGCAAGTTATTCTTTGCATTGGTGATTTATGTTGGTGGTTGTTTTGTTCAAATACCTTTGGAAGGAAAAGGATGTCTACTAGTTTCCTTTTCATGTAGTGATTGGTTGAATGCTTCAAGGTTAATCTTGAGTTGAATGATGTTGGTTAAACCTTGTCTATAAGCATTGTTGTTAAAGCCCTAATTGGTTGAGAAAAGATATTGGTTGTGGAAAGAACATGAGTATCATTATTATATGAGTTATTGCATGGTTGGAAATTGTTGGGTTGTGGTTCATGTTCTTGAGAAAAGCATACTACATCTATCTTATTCTTTTGAGATTAATATTGAGTTGAGATTGATATTTGGAGTTAAGTATAGAATATATTGAGTCTCTAACAATTCTCTTTATGCTTCTATGAGGTTGATGAATCACATTGGGTCTCTAACAATTCTCTTTGTGGGTTCATGCTAAGCAAGTTTTTCTTGATGAACTTGTGAGCTGATTTGAGGAGCTTGCTTGATTGTACAAGAAGAAGAAAATTGGTTGTGGCTGGGTGGATTGAGGTAGTCTGCTGGATTCTCACTGCAGAGAAAGACAAATAGCTGTCAGTAGGTTCAAGCTTGTTGAGAATATCCAGAATGTATATGCAGATGTTGCTTGCATTACAGAACAAAAATTTGGATATATATATACGATCAGTGTATGCCTTCACTAACAGTGGACAATTTTGAGATTGCAGAGCAACAGAGGGTTGAGGCTCAGAAGACAGCGTGAACTGAAGTGGTCACATATTCCCAAGAATAGTCTAAGAATTGACTAGCTATCAGGATCAAATTCTCAGGGGGAGCATTTATGTGTTTGTTTATATTTTTGCTCATATATGTGGTTTTTGCTAACTGTAACAATTTTTGCCTGAGAATGTTGTGCATGGACTCAGGGGGAGTTTTGCAGCCACCCTTTGGTCTTATTGTCAAATTGGGAGAATAATTATAGGTAATTGCACACAATTACATGTGTTGCCAACAATTCCAAAGGGGGATATTGATGAGCAAGGTGCAACCAAAGTATAATGGACAGGAGTTCATTGATGAGCAAGGTGCAACCAAAGTATTGTCATTGTTGTCAACACAGTCAAGTTGATCAGTTGATGCAATGGATAGGAGTTCATTGATGAGCAAGGTGCATCCAAAGTGCAATGGATAGGAGTTCATTGATGAGCAAGGTGCAGCCAAAGTATAATGGACAGGAGTTCATTGATGAGCAAGGTGCAGCAAAAGTATTTTCATTGTTGTCAACACAGTCAGGGAGATCAGTTGATGCAATGGACAGGAGTTCAGTGGTCATACAGAGCATGTATAATGATTCTCGAAGAAGAACATAGTGGCCCATATGCAAAATCTCAAAGAAAAATGCAAGTAAGAAAAGTGTCGCGATATCACGACAGATTGGAAGAGAGATAAAAAGCAAGAAAAAGTGTCATGATTTCACGACATATTTGAGGAGAGAGAAAGTGCAAGAAAAAATGTCGCGATATGGTGACATATTGGAAGAGAGATAAGCAACAGGTAAAAGTGTCACGATTTCGTGACATATTAGAGGAGAGAGAAATAGCAGGGAAAACTGTCACGATTTCATGACATGTTGGAAGAAAAGAAAGCAAGTGGAAAAACTATCATGATTTTGCGACATGTTCGAAGCAGAGGTGCAAGCAGGGAAAACTGTCATGATTTCATGACATGTTTGAAGCAGAGGCGCAAGCAGGGAAAACTATCATGATTTTGTGACATGTTGGAAGAAAAGAAAGCAAGTGGAAAAACTATCATGATTTCATGACATGTTCGAAGTAGAGGTGCAAGCAGGGAAAACTGTCATGATTTCATGACATGTTCGAAGCAAAGGCACAAGCAGGGAAAACTGTCGTGATTTCATGACATGTTGAAAGAAAAAGTGCAAGGAAGGAAAACTGTCGTGATTTCATGACATGTTCGAAGAGAAAGCTCAAGCAAGAGAAAATATCATGATTTTGTGACATGTTCAAAGAGAAAGCACAAGTCGGAACAAGTTAGAAGAGAAAGTGAAAGCAAGATAAAGTGTCCCGATTTCATGACGTGCTACAGAAGAAAGAGTCTGAAGTGATAACTGTCATGATTTTGCGACAAGTTCAAGGAGAGAGAAAGTAAAATGAAAAGTGTCATGATTTTGTGACATGCTGTAGAGTTCAAAGTGAGAACTGTCATGATTTTGTGACATGCTGTAGAGTTCGAAGTGAGAACTATCGTGATTTCGTGACATGCTACAGAGTTCAAAGTGAGAACTGTCACGATTTCGTGACATGCTACAGATGGAAGAGTTTGAAGTGAGAACTATCATGATTTTGCGACATGTTGTAAGAGAAAGAGTTCAAAGTGAGAACTGTCATGATTTCATGACATGCTGCAGATGGAAGAATTCAAAGTGAGAACTGTCGTGATTTTGTGACATGCTGCAAAAGAAAGACAAAGCGTCATGATTTTGTGACATGTCATAGTTTCACGACTGGAAGAGGAGAGAGAGTGTCAGCTGGACAAAGAGTCATGATTTCATGACAAAAACAGAATGCAAGACTTCAAAGGCAGAACTGTCATGATTTCGTGACAAAAGTTAAGTTGAAGACTTCGAAGGTTGAAGTATCACGATTTTGTGACAAAAGCAGAGAGGAATATTTTGAAGGCAGAAGTGTCGTGATATCATGACAAAAAGGAAGTCAAAGGCTATGAAGACAGAAGTGTCGCAATACATGACAAAAGTGAATATGAAGTCTACAGAGGCAGAAGTGTCACGATTTTGCGACAAAATATCAAATGAAGTCTATAGAGGCAGAAGTGTCACGATATCATGATAGAAGCAAAAAGTGAAGCCTACGAAGGAAGAAGTGTTGCAATATCATGACATAAGAATAAAGAAAGTGTATAGAGATAAAAGTATCATGATATCGTGACATGTATTTTCATGGCTACAGCAACAAAGGAAGCTTCAGAGATAGAAATGTCATGATTTCGCGACAGGTCGTTTTAGCGCACAACAAGAAGAAGAACCTGACTGCAGTAAGAAGCATAATAGTGGACTGACTTCACCACAACATTTACAAAGGTAGATACAGAGTGAATTCATGCAGCCAAATAAGAAGAGTGATCAAAAGGCAGTATGGCGGTTACAGGGACTGTCTAGAATGAATTCATTGAGCGATGGGTAGAAGCCGACAAAGATCAATGACAACCGACTCAGAATAGGGTTTAACAGTTGACTGAGTTTAGGGTTTGCATCTGCATTATCAGCCGACTACAATTAGGGTTTTCATCTTGAAATTTCTAATATAAAAGGAGGGCTATTTGGATATTTGAGTGGATTTGGTTGTGTCATTGAAGTGTGTCGATCTATGCAAGTATTGAAGTGTGCGATATGCGGCTGTAAGAGCACAGATAGCGCAGCAGCGACGAGATGACGGCAAACTGCACAGAGTGAGCGAAGAATCGTGTCGAGTTGTTCGAAGTGTGATAGCGAATGCGCACAAAGAGCAGAGTGTGAAGAGGTCGAAGATGATATTTCGGTTGGAACAACATAGAGTGTGCAAAGTGTGTGTGTAGAGAAATCAGAGTGTGCAGAGAGCGTAAAGGGCAAAGTCGATCTCTAAGTTTGGCTGTAGTAGTGCAGTAGATGCATGTATCTTGTGAACAGTGAAAGAGATCAAGTAAGCATTAGATCAGCTAGGATATTATGAAAATAAAGATAAATAAGGGGTTGGTGCTCCTTCCAGTGGGTGCTGGTAAATAGATTGTAAAATTGATTGCTTTGCTAAGGCTAGATTTGGATGGGAGTCCAAGCAGTTAATTTTTGAGGAGTAGCGATATTGGTGAACCTCATTAAATCCTGTGTTGTGTGATGCTCTCTTGTTATGCTTGTTGTTTCTAGTTTTAAGTTTTCATTATTTTAGCATTAAGAGTTGTAGATTTAAAGTTTTGAAATGCTACACTGATTGACCCCCCTCTTAGTACCGTACTAAGTATAACACTCTTTCCCCTTCTGCTCTGGCTATGTGATCTTCTA
Source organism: Wollemia nobilis (assembly GCA_028583015.1). Lineage (NCBI taxonomy): Eukaryota > Viridiplantae > Streptophyta > Pinopsida > Araucariales > Araucariaceae > Wollemia > Wollemia nobilis. The sequence continues at coordinate 3,923,851 of JAQPPZ010017079.1, read as the reverse complement.
GAAGACTCTATCTCTCTGCTACACTAACTGGTGGACCTCTCTCCACTTGAAGACTCCTCACTCAGATCTATCTTCAACTATTCTGGTTGCTAGATCTCTATCCACTGAGACTCTGTCCTTTGTACTTTGTCACATCCAAAGCTCTATCAATAGGCTCACTAAGAAATTGCTCAATAGGTTCACACAGAACCTGTTTAACAAGCTCACACAGAACTTGTCCAATATGTGCTAGCAAGCTCACCAAGAACTTACCCAAATCTTCTCTAGCAAGCTCACCAAGAACTTACCCAAATTTTCTCTAGCAAGCTCACCAAGAACTTGCCCAAATATTCTCTAGCAAGCTCACCAAGAACTTGCCCAAATATGCTCTAGCAAGCTCACCAATAACTTGCCCAAATATGCTCCAACAAGATCACTAAGAACTTGTCCAAACACTGTCCTCAAATATGTCCCAACATTATCCTCAAATCTATCCCAAAATTGTCCTCAAATATTTCCCAAAGGCCTTCTCAAAGTCTCAATCAATCATGCTCAAGTAGAACTCAAAATGAACTCAACAATGAATGGAAATCTCAAATCAAATTAACTTCATATAAGCATAAAGAGAATTTTTAGAGACTCAATATGTTCTAATCTCACTCTTAAACCAAATCAATATCAACTCAACTCATAGAAGCATAAAGAGAATTGTTAGAGACTCAATATGTTATAAACTCACTCTCAACCCAAATCAATCTCAACTCAACTCAAATCATAAAAGCATAAAGAGAATTGTTAGAGACTCAATATTGTTAGAGACTCAGTATGTTAGAGAATCATATAACATTTGATATTATATATTTTCTTTCAATGTTTTATTGATTCTATGTTATTTGAAATTATATGTTGAAGTATCAAATATTCTTAATAAGTTATTGCATATGTGTTGAACTATGATAACAAAAAGTATGCATATTTTATCTCTCTAAAATAGTGGATAAAATCATGAGGTAAATAATCCTAGTTATGTTACTATTATGTTGAAGGGTTTTATACCATAATATGACTTGCTACATAGAAATAATTACAAAAGGTAGACCATAACATCCTCATGCTTTATTTTTTAGATTACCTCTATAATAATTCTTATACAAAATAAACTATTAAAATTTGAAATAGCTTATTGGCAAGCCTTAAATAAAACCAAACTAATATTATTATGGATTATCAAAATCAATAGACCTACCTTATCCAACCTTGTATAATATGTTGAATGTTGAAATATATTAGCTATCCTAGTTATGGTTCTAGAATTAGGAGATATGGACCACTCTCTATAACTTATGTTGGCATGTATCCTATGGAGTCACCATTTCAAAAAGTGAATATCCTTTAAAATTTGTGTGGATCCTAAAAACTTGTAATATTTTATCTAAGGCACCATAGAATCTACTTAGGATCTAGATAATAAGATATGGGATTTCATCCTAGTGGAGTCATCATTTAAATGGGAAAATTATATGTAATATTTTGAGCTAATATGTAATTGGATGATTGGTTCCCATTTCACCCCATTTTAATCGAGGTTATACCCCTAAAATGTATTATAAAATTTAACAAAAAATATAAAAAGAGAATATTATTAAGCTAGCATATATGATATATTATGATACAAGATCCTAAGCATCATAATAATGCATAGAAATATACCTTGTTCAATTTAGTATAAGTACGTAAAACATATAACCAAAAATACTAAAAATAGGATTGCACCAAAAATAAATATATTTTGTGTGTGTAAATATTACAAAGAGGTTCAAACACAAAAGTAGTTAGGTTATGTTAAAATTCTATGCATAGTTGCTTAAGTCAAAGGAAAATATTTATAAAAAATGATATCTTTTAGATATAAAAAATTTACTACAAAAGAGAGTCAACCTCCATATTAAGAATTTCATAATATCATAATACTGAAGACCACTCCCAATTTAAAATATTATATGTCAAATACACACACACACACACATATATTGTAACCTATTGTAATGTCATTCTCATATTGTAACATGGTATTTCTACTATCTAAAAAAAAAACATTTCAATAACTAATAAATAAAATGATATGGTATAATTAAAGGACCCAATAAAGTTTAATCTTCTTGAATCTTGCATACCTACCCACCCAATATTGGGAAATTTACCATGTACAAACAATACACAACCTATGAAAAGACAAATAATAATAACAACAGAAATGAAGAAATAGTTCAAACCCTAATTAAGCAGTGCAATAAATAATTAGCTATCACAAAAATGTAAGAGACACAAGATATATGTGGTTTGGGCAGTGTACCCTATGTCCACGAAGAAAAAATCAATCCTTTGTATTATCAATAATACAATAATCTTCTCCACTTGTACAATGTCTCCTCCCCTCTCTTCTTCCAAACCAGAAACCATAGAGGCAGTCTTTAAAGTACAAAATATATAGAGATTCGTGGCTTTTCCTCTACCCGAAACCACATAGTGGTATCGAAATACAATGGGCCAAAAAACATGAGTTGAAACCACCCATATGCTTATAACATTATTTTGACAAAATTTTTCCACCAATAAATATAGTTTAAATTTTCAATAAAAATTTCTCCATCAAAAATATTTAATGGTAATTAAATATTTAATGCTGCCCCTTGGAACCCCATTCAAGGTCCTATTGTTGATTATTTCCCATCAACAATATTTAATGGTATTTAATTCATTTCTTATCAATTTGGCTCCATTACCTAACAATCTCCCACTTAGAGACAATATTGATGCAACATCCCTACACCCTAGGACTGAAAGTTTCTCATAACATGACCTTACTCCTTAAGGTCAACTAAATTAGAGAAAAAGATCAACTTCTCCCTGGTTACTACTTTAGTAAGCATATCAGCAAAATTTTGGGAAGTATGAATCTTACCCATCCTTACCAAACCATCCTCCATTACTGACCGAATGAAGTGATACCTCAAATTAATGTGCTTTTTTAAAGTGAAAAGCAGAGTTCTTCACTAAATGAACGACACTTTGGCTATCACTCCAAAGTGTCCCATATCCTTGCTCTTGACCCAACTCCTCAATCAGACTCTAAAGCCATATGAACTCTTTGGCACCTTTCGTGACGGCTACATAATTAGCCTCCATAGTAGAAATAACTACAACATGTTGTAGCTTGGATATCCAACTCATTGTTGTACCTCCAACAATGAATACATACCCAGTAGTGGTCCTCCCACCATCCAAATCACCTACCATATATGAATCCACATAGCTCTATAACTCAACTTTGAAACCTCCAAAATTCAAACCGAATTTTGAAGTCCCTTTCAAATACATGAGTATCCATTTTACTACTTTTTAGTAAGATTTACCTAGATTACTCATATATCGGCTCACAACTCCCACTTTGTACACACCATAGCATACATAAAACTCCCAAATACTTAATCATAGGGTACCTTCTTCATGTACTTTTACTCCTCCTTTGTCTTGGGACATAGATTCTTTGAGAGCTTAAAGTGTTTTGCAAGAGGTTGGGCTATCGATTTTACATCATGCATACTAAACCTCTTAAGCACCTTTTCCACATAATCCTCCTGAGATAACTTCAATGTTTTATCCTTTCTATCTCTAGTTATTCTCATGCAAAGGATTTGTTTGGCTTCCCCCAAATCCTTCATGGCAAATTTACTTGCCAACTCTCTGGTCAATTTCTTAATATCCTGCATATTGGATCCTGCCATAAGCATATCATCAATATACAATAAGATAATAAGGAAGTTACCATTTCCTATAGCCTAAAAATAAACACAATGGTCACTATGGATCCTAGTAAAATCATGCTCACTCATGAAGCTGTTAAACTTGAGATACCATTGCCTTGGAGCTTACTTCAAACCATACAAGCTCTTTTCAATTTACACACAGGCTCTTCTTGCCTTTGACCTCAAATGCATCCGATTGGTACATGTATATCTCCTCCTTCAAATCCCCTTGAAGTAATGTTGTATTCACATATAATTGTTCAATATAAATATCTTCCACTATAACTATACTCAAAATATTCTGAATTGAAGTTATTTTTACTACAGGTGAGAAAATATCATCATAGTCAATACCTTTTCTTTGTGCAAATTCTTTCACAACAAGTATTTCTTTGTACCTCTTGTTACCATCAACTTCATCCTTCATCATGTACACCCATTTACAATGCAATGCCCTTTTGTCCTTGGGAATCTCAACCAAATCCTAATTTTGGGTTTGAGTCAATGAGTTCATCTCATACTTCATAGCATGCTCCTAGTTAATCCTAGCATCCACTTTCAAAACCTCATAAAAACATTTCGGTTCATTGAGATCAGTGTATAGTACATAATATAAAGCAGGAGAATACCTATCAGGTGCATGTATTACCCTTGTAGATCTCCTTACTTCCTATGGGTATGATGGTGGAGTAATAACAATTTTCTATTTACCTTGATATTCCTCATGAGAACCATGTTTATCAATCTAAACAAGAGGCTATATTTTTACACCATGCTCTAGGATTGCATCCAAGTCAACAAACTCAGGTGCATCATCTTCAATATGTATGTGCCTATCCTTGTACTACCTATCCTCATTGAAAATCACAGCTCTACTCCTGATAACTTTATGGCCAACATTATCCCATAGCCTATATCTCATCTCATCCACACCATAACCAAGAAAATAGCACTTTCTAGACTTTGCATCAAGCTTAATCCTATTTTCTTTATCTATATGGGTAAAATCCTCACAACCAAATACTCTAAGGAAAGAGTATTTTACAGGTTTACCTTTCCAAGTCTCCTCTGGAATGCCTCCATCCAATGTAGTACAAGCTCCTCTATTTATCAAATAAACTATTATATCAACTACGCTAACACAACAAAACAATGGTAACCCTGCATGTAATATCATGGCTTTGGCACGCTCCATTATAGTTATGTTCATCCTCTCCAAGACTCCATTCTCCCATAGTGTCCTAGGAGTAGTCTTGATTCTCCTAATTCCTTACTTTGTGCAATAGTCCTCAAAATCCTTGCTGCAATATTCACCACCATTTTCAAATTTAAGCCACTTTACTTTCTTACCTGCCTCAATCTCCACTAATGCTCTCCACTTGCGAAAAGTGTCAAAAACATCAGACTTATGCTTGATTGTGTAGATCCATGTCTTCCTGCTAAAATCATAAATGAAGGTAACATAATAAGAATAGCCTTAAAATCATAAATGAAGGTAACACAATAAGAATAACCCTCAAGAGAAAGTACCAGTAAGGGACCCCACACATCTGAGTGAACTAACTCTAATTTCTCTTTCTTCCTTTCTAGACCAACTTTCAAAAATCTTACCCTTTTTTGTTTTTCGTATACACAACCTTCACAGAAACCCAAATCAACCTCCCAAACCAACTTTTAAATTCCACCTTGGCTTTTAAGGGAGGTCCTTTTTCGATGAAACAAAATTCCACCTTGGCTTTTAATAAAAGCCCTTTCCATATAAGCCCACCATGATTTTAAATAAAATGTTTTATTTTGTCTACCTTGGTTTTCATTAAAACCCAGTAAATAGCCATGCTTTCCAAAATATCATAAATGCTTATTTATGAAATATTTTGGCCACCAAAACCAAATGTGATCCATGTGACATCAATGATCCATGTGACATCAATGACAACATAAAATGTCTCAAATTAACTCAAATTTCCAAGCATCCTTATGGTAATCTACTCATCCTACCAGATTGCATGGATAACCAATCGTTGCAACCGCTAGGTGACTAGAGTATATCACTAGATACGAGGTTCACTCGAGAATATAATTGGAATTGGGTGTGTTGTTTTTGTGAATTTGAGGTAAATTTCATAACCTTTGACAAAAGGGTGCAACCTTTTTAACCTAGTATATTATTATGAAATGTGAATGTTTAATGTGATTGTTGGGGTAGGTGTTAGACGTTGAACCCCCTCCCCAATTTGCTTGATTTATTGTTTGATGTTATTGATGGGGAAATAGTAAGACCTTGAATTCCCCTAGTTTGTTGACTACTTTATGTGATTATTGGGGAAGGTGTAAGACCTTGAACTCTCCCTATTTGGTGTTTTTGTGATTGATTATGTACATGTGTAATTATGGATTATTCAATTTTTTTGGATGAAATGAATGTGTTATGAATGAATGCAATTTATGGTGATGTATACAAATGAATGAATGGTGTTACCATATTAATTTTCATTCAAATAATTTATGTACCATTTTTTAGAAAACTTTATATTTATTACTTAATCAGGGGAATCAACATGATATTATGGTTTGACCACAACTTATAGGATGAAATGGACTTGATATATGTGTAGCAACATGATGGGTGTATGGAATGGACACTTTATTATGACTCTATTTTACTTAGGGATAAATAATCTAGATTTGTTTTGAAAAGACTCAACCATCCTAGTTGACTCAAACAAACTCATATTTGTATCTCGCTAATCTTCATGATGCTAAGGTTGTCCAAGTGTTTTCAAATTTCTCAAATACCAATTGTGTGTACAATTCTTATTATGAATTAGGTCAAACTAATCAATTGTAACTTATTCTAGTAAGCTGGCTCATCTGATTGTATCCATAGGTCTATACAAAATAAGGTCACTAATGTGACAGACGTGGCACCATGCATAAGGATACCTCATTTCCAAGAAATATTCATTTAGCCCATTTTTGTAATTAGGATCACCCCATGGTTTTTGAGACACTAATAGTTCCAGATATTCAAGATCCTTTTCCTTATTTTATTGCATTGGAATTTATGGATTTGATTTTTTTTAGTTTGCTCATTTTTTGTGTTGGAGAAACATACCTTTTTATTGATTTTTGGATGCTTGCTCATTTTGAGGAAGATCAAGGGGATTTTTATTACTTTGAGGTGCTTTTCGGGATACTTGCTCAATTTTGGGGAGAGCAAGGGATTTCTCTTTTTTTTGGAAATTCCTTTTGGGATACTTGCTCACTTTGAGGAAGAGCAAGGGACTCTTTTTTTTGGAATTGAAGGTGGAGATTGTCTTTTTTCAAATCTGTAGCACTCTAGACCATGTGCATAATTAGATGAATAGGGGAAACCTTTTACTTATGGCAATAGCAACTTTTGATTTCGTTATTCCTAAGACTCACAATGCTTTTTAATGTGCTTTGATGTATGTGGTCCAATAGGAAACTTGATTTACTAGGAATAACCTCTAGCATCTAAGCATTGTTTGAATTTCAATTAAAGTTTTTTGAAATAGTAGGAGTGGTTGAGTGATCAAAAACACCTAGATATTCCTCAAACCAGAGACCACCAAATAAATGAAGTGCTATGGGGTTTTATTGTAGCTATTTTTTTTTGACATGGTTTTGGATGGTAAAATTGGACTAATGCTAGACCATAGGTGCCCCTAATTAAGGCAACAAGACTTAGTGAATGAAAATTATCTAAACTGAGAGGATGACAATTAATATGGTAAGTGACATGAATGGACCCAAATGATACGAATGTGCAAATGCAATGGAAGTGGAATGTGTGAATGTAATGAAAGTGGGGTTGTGAATGCGATGTATTAAAAAAAACAATATGTATGAAAATGTTTTTGTATTTTATATTTATTATTATTTTAATTTTTTTAAGGTGTTTTTTAACTGAAATGTGACCAAAGGGGTTTGGTTCCTTTGGAGCCTTTTGAATTGCATGTGACCAAAGGAGTTTTGGTTCCCTTGGAGCCTTTTGAATGAAAATTGACCAAAGGAGTGCCTCCCTTGGAGCATTTTGAGATGAGTTTTGACCAAAGGATTTCCTTTGGGGCCTTTTGGATGGATTATGACCAAAGGATTTTTTGGTGCCATTGAAGCCTTTGGAATTGAATGTGACCAAAGGAGTTTGGTTCCTTTGGAGCCTTTTGATTTACATATGACCAAAGGATTTTTGGTTCCTTTGGAGATATTTTTTTTGTTTTAGGGGGGAATATGTGATACCTTAATCATCCCCAATTTGTTTTGTGCTTGGTGAGCATGGGGAAGGTGTGATACCTTAAGTATCCCCATAATGTTTTATGTTTGGTGAGCCTTAGGAAGGTGTGATACCTTGAGTATCCCCACAATATTTTATGCCTGGTAATCTTGGGGAAGGTGTGACACTTTGAGTATCCCCACAATGTTTTGTGTCTGGTGAGCATGGGGAAGGTGTGATACCTTAGTATCCCCATAATTTTTTGTGCCTATTGAGTGTGGGTAAGGTGTGGTACCTTGAGTATCCCCACAATATTTTGTGTCTAGTGAGTGTGGAGAAGGTGTGATACCTTGAGTATCCCCACAATGGTTTTATTGACTACCAAGGTTTTTATTGTATGAGATGAGTGGAATTTTGATGGAAAAGATCCCCTTTTCAATAAAATCTTGGACCACATTTTTAAAGGATTTACAATCATTGATATTGTGGCCCACTTGTTAATGATAGAGACAATAATGATATTCCCTATACCACTTAGGTTTATGCATTTTGGATTTTTTAGGATGTGTGTTAGGTAAAACAATTATTTTTGCATCCTACAACTTTTGAAATATGATTGACATGGGCTCGAATAGAGGGGTCCACATACGAGTTTGATGATTTGGATGAGATTGACCATGTGGATGAGGTTGTTGAGGTGGGTGAGGTTGATGAGGTTGCTGAGGTGGGTGAGTTTAATGAGGTTGTTGAGGTGGGAGAGGTTGATGAGTTTGCTAATGTGGGTGAGGTTGATGAGATTGTTTTGACTTAATTGTAGCTCAATTTTTATGAGGTGATTCAAATTTTGTTGTAAAATGAGCATAGTGTGTTGGTGAAGTGGTGGTTGTTGATGAGGAGATGGTGGGATGATGGTGTATTGTGTTGATGGAGAACCATACATGTTATTGGGTGGATGTATGGGTATGGTTATGGTTGGGGGGTGTGACACCCAATATGGATCTTAGGTAAAGAATATGGGGGGTTGATGGTATTTTGATGGTGGGTAAGTGGTAAACTGCATTGCTGTTGAAGGAAGGGGGTTATGGATCATGGTGATTATGGGTGCTATGGATGGAGTGGACATAGGTATTTATGAAGAAAAACTAATGGGTTAATGTGATGTTAGTGGTGGGTAAGTAGCAAATAGCATTACTGCTAAAGGAAGGAGGTTATAGATCATGGTGCTTATGGGTGCTACATATGGAATGGACATAGGGATTTTTAAAGCAACATTGATGGGTTCTTCATAAAGATATTTGATGAAAATAATTTATTGATTTGGTATAATTATAATAGGTTTATTAGATAATGGTGGATGGGTATAGGCTATGGTGATAGTCGTGTGCTCAAAAAGTAGATTCTTGAAGATTTGGCTAGACTATTGTGGGTGTGTGAAGGTAAAATCTTGATATAATGATGGTATGGTGTGGTATGGTATGGTAAGCAATGGTCATGATGGAAAAAATATTCTCGATGCACTCAAGTACATCCTAATGGTGTCCATTTCTACAAATATGACATGATCATCTATTGATGTGGATGGCTCACTCCTAGGAGTCTTAGGAATAGCAGTATGTGTAACCCTATGCATAACATCTATGTATAAAATTGGGGCACTACTATAAGAGCCTAAATTTAGGCTCTAGGACATAGGAGAAGGTATACTAACTTGACCTACCACCAGAGTGTTAGGGACATCACTAGACTAAGATGCCATGGGGAAAGACAACTAACTCTGGATTAGTGCTAACTTTTTGGCTTGACCATGGGTCGTTACCATACACTACTATGCAATGATATATGAAATGAAAATGTAATTCTATGTAGGTGGAATGAAAGTACAATGCAATACAACACCCAAAGAAAATAAACAAGCAATATTTTTGTTCCTAAGTTTACGCAAGTTTTGATTTTGATTTTTTTTTTTTAAGTTTTTGATTTTTTTGGGGAGTTTTGGAAAAGAAAAAGACATGGCAAAATGTTTCACCCTAAATAAATCTAGGATTTCACCTGTATACTCATATCTCAACAACTAGATGATGAGGTTTGGTTGCATAAACCCACCAAACTATGGAGATGAAACCCATACTCATTCAAGGAGCACAAGTCCTACCAGTCCTCACCCAGTCTCACTTGGTTAGCGTTATACCCTCCAAAGAGAAATACATGCAAATTTCCTAAGATATAGATGGTTATTGGAGATGTCCTTGTCCAAAAATAGTGTAATAATGTTGATGGTTCGGTGATGAAATCCAAACCTGACAGTGATGAAATCTAGTTGTTTTCCAACATTTAAGTGAGTGTGTGAGGTTTGTTGAATTTATTGTGGAATGCAGCTAAAATGCAATTCTATTTTTATGCCTAGATGTAGAAAACAAAAAATAGATAATAGCATACAAAATATATTAGAGGCTAAAATTTGATTCTAAGTTATATTCTAGTTGATTCTATTGTTAGAGGCCAACTGCAGGTGCACGGTTGATTTTGGTAAACCGTGGGTGTGTGGTTTGCCAACTGTAGGTTTGTGTTTGGGAGATCCCAACCATGGATATGTAGGTTTGACTATGTAATAGAATAAGCCTAATATGACATGATACCTGAATAGTATGCCCAAATTATTGCTAACTAGGTAATGCAATATGATTTTTCTCTATATGTAGATGTAGATCCTCTTAATTCTTCCTTTTATTGTGTGGATGAATGCAGAACTAAGTAAACTTCTATCTTAAGATCTAGATGTAAAAAATGGCATACAGGACTAAGACTCTTAATTTTCCCTAGATGCATAGTAGAACTAGAAATATAGGAACAAAAAAAGAGGATAGGAGTACAAACCTCTTATCCTTTCGATGCTCCCTCTAGTTTTTAACCGTAGGTCTATGGTTCCATAGTGCAGCAACCATGGGTACACATTTTTCCAGATGTCCAACCATACATGTGCGGTTTTGTAATTCCTCAATCATGGGATCATGTTTCTATGATTCTTCCACTATAGGCATGTGATTTTCTAGATCCAAAACCGTGAGTGCATGGTTTCATAGTAACAGGGTTGAATGTAACAACTCTTGAATTTGTTGACTCAAGATAGAATCCTCACATGCTTTGAACACTTGAAACTTATAGATGCAAAAAACATAGATCAGTAAATAAAATAAAAGTAAGTCAAAATAAAATGGAACCCTTGGGGGTCCCACCGTGATCACCATTTTGTAAGCAAATAAATACAACACCAAGAAAATAATAATGAAGACACAAGTGATTGCAATGGAATAATTTTTGTATTAAATTTGTATTGAAATACATAGGAGCCTTGGCCTCCTTTTATTTTACAATTATTTGCCCCAAAGTATGAGGGGTCAGATTACAATGCTTGCTTGCTTCATGATATCACAAACAAGGCCAAATAAATGAGGCCTCTTTGGTGCATCAATGAAAGGGGGTGTCTTCGGTCTTATTTTGCTCCAATCCAAGTGGTGAGTGGGCTTTTGTATCCTAGATGTGGGGACCACTCTAGCTTCAATAGATCTCCAAATACCTATCTCCTACACACATTAAATTCAAAAAATATCTAGTAGCACCTGTATACATGATTAGAAACTAGTATAGATAAAAAACCTTGAAGGAATGCTTGCAAAGAACATAGAAATAATAATTAAAAATTCCTTTCTAATAAATGAATAAATTACTAATCTTTGCAACTCCAAATAGTATAAAAATTGGTGGAGGTATTCTATAGGGAGTTAGGTACCTACCCTCAAAATTTTAGCTCAATCTAAGTCCACATGAGCGAGATATGGCCAAGACAAATTTGGTAGTTTTTGTAGAATTGCGGGCCCGTAGTTGTGACTGTGTAACCATGGGAGTGTAGTTTAGAAACTATAGGAGGGTTGTTGTGACTGTATAACCATGGATGCATAGTTTTACAAGGATGGAAAAACCTAAAATTTGGATCTAAGACCTCAATGACATGAACTCTATGAATATTGTTGATTCCCTATGATGATCCCAATAGCTTGACGGTGTCCTCTTTTATCCCCTTTGCTTGATGGAATGGTGTTTTTTTATAGGAAATTTTAAGTTTTAGAGTGAAAATATAGGTGGCAAGCTATGAATGCCAAGTGGTAGGGACTGGGCAGCCACCTATCATGGTCAGTTGTAGTGAGTCATTTAGAGTATCTCACTTAGGTGGAGTGGTGGCATGTGGGTAGGTGCAAGTGGATTAAAGTGTGGAGTGAGGTGTGAGATGTGGAAAGGTGAGGGGTAGTGGTGGCTAGGACAAGTGTCACATGGAGACATATGCTATCCTAGGGAGATTTTCTAGATTTTAATAAAATCTGTAAAATAGATTAATGTGCAGGATTTTTATGCCTAAGTTTAGACTTAGGCATATATTATTATGTAGAATTATGATGTGCAATGTGGATGAAATGTACATGAATTAATATGTCTAAGTTTAGATCTAGGAATATGTTTTATTTTGTAGAATTATATGGTGAAATGCAAATTCCTATATTTTATTGTCTATAATTGTTAACCATAAAGGCTATTAATACTTCCCATGGTGAACATGTAGCTATTTGTTATAGATGTTGCAAGGCCATTAGAGCCAATGTTAAAATATTGGATGAGAGTCTCCTTCGGGTAGTAGAAATAGGATCAATCTCTTTTCCTCCATTCACACTAGGGGATTGAGAAGTAGTATTTACATCTTGTTCTTCTACTGCTTGATCTTGTACTTTGGCTACGATCTCGATTCGCTCAAGATTTAGGATCATTACTTCCATAATAGGGTCAAAAAAATATTTTGGTGGGATGGTGAGTACTTAAGATGATTTTTTGTCTAGTGTGTCTCTTCTTACCATCCTCAAGTCTACGGAGTAGTCCCCAACTACCTCTATGTGAGTATGTGGTCTTACCCAGTTGTTGTTATTCCATATCTACTTGAGATGAATTCCTTTATTATGTGCCCATTGAATATTTATCTCATATTCATCTTCCCTGTGTTCCATCAGATTAGACTCCAAAGTAATCACCTTGTAACAACCACAAGGATCATCTGGTCTCTAAGTACGCTCTACAAAATAGAAAGAGTCCATTGTGGGTAAAGATTTTAACATCACTGGATATCCTCTATATACATATTACCCTATTTTTCCTAGAGTCATGAGCCAAGGAGCCTTGGTATTTTTCTTCCTCCATCTTAGTGTGGCTTCTTCTACTGATTGCCTTACTATCTCTAAGACTGCTAGTGATTTTGGGCAACATGTAGGCAAGGATTTCGATGGCAATTTGCCTCTATATGTCCTTATAAAATTAAAATTTTCATCAAGAAAGTAATTTCCAAATCCAATGTCTTAGAGGTACTTAATTATACTTGGGCTCATTCTGGGTGAGCGCATGGTACATTGATGCTAAGAACTTTCCATAGAACTCAGAGTAAGGAGAAGTGCCATCATAGATGCAAGGCAACCTATCCTGGATAATCTCCCCCAAAATTCATCCAAGTTTTTGAATGGCATCATTTTTAAATAATTCGATGATTAGGTGTACCAGGAATGAGTAGTGTGAGAAATAGAGCATGATATGCATATCTTTCTTTATGGTATCTTGTAATTATTTTAATTATTTATCTATCATGTTGCACATTACGTCTTACCATCTATACATGGGCATATTCTAGGTCTTGTTGCACTATAGTATTAGATACATTACTTCGATGCTAACCCAGTTGAGGTCCTCGACTCCCAAAACCACATGAATCATGTCAGTGTAGTATCTTGCCCATTTGTGGAACTAATTCTTATGAATTGTAAATTTTGTAGACACTGGTTTGTTGTAATTGAACAAATTTTTGTAGAATGTGGTTTCGATCATGTGTTACACCTGCATTGAGATAACCCTCACATCGTAGCATTGCTTTATAGTTTCTAACCCAAATATCTGTTCAACCTTATTCAGTGTAATCCTATAAATGGGTTTTTTTCACCCATTAAAAATGGTCCTAGCCCTCATATTATATGATATGGCTAGCCATGTCAACAATCTAGGTAAAAAATGCACTCTTAGGCATAAGAGTTTTTCCATATTGGTTCTCCATTTGTTACGGTAGGGAGCCCTCTTGTCCTTGTCTTCATAGGCTTGGTTGAAGATATTCTTCAATAGGTAGTGGGGACATCACCATTATTCTATGTTGGTCTAGAAGTAGAATTCAGTGAGTTCATCTTCACCCCATACTAGTTCTCCCATATTTTTGACATTCACTTTTGGGATTGGTACCTTCTCATCCTAGGCTTATATTTTTGTCTTGGGGGTTACGTTGTTGGAGGAGGCCATTGCTTTGATATCTAATACTGGTCTTCTCAGCTCATCAAAATGTTCAAAAATTTTGTTAGCTTTGTGATTTGCTTACCACTATCTTCATGTATTTAAATTGCTTCATGCATGAGGTATTTTTAAAATTGTACTAACCACCATTGTGTTGTTGCTATGTTCGACTCGCCACCTCAATCTTCTATAATGATCAAATGATTTTGAATCACCACTATCCATCAAGTTCTATAGGTATTAGATTTTGGTTTTTTCGATTAGTACACAGTGCCTTAAGAACCATGCCTAGGTATATCTAAGATCAAGGTTTATAGTTGGCATGTGTGCTCTTAATTCCTGAAGTGTTTTTCCATGTCAACATGATCATCATTGGTTTGAGTGTTGTTTCAACCTTTCTCGAGAGAGGGTATATGGATGTGGATTTCATGCTTCGACTGTAGTATCATCTATTGAATGGTTTAATTCAACTTAATGCATGTAGTCCATTGATCGGATGATCGATTGATCATATCTTTTCTACAATCAGATATCGGTTGGTGGATCACTTTCATTTTGCACAAATAGAGATTCAGTTGCTAGATGCCATTATTCATCTGATATGGCTTTGAATACTTATGTGCTACATTTTAAAACTTTGAGATATATTTTATTGAGGATGTTAGCTAATAATAATAATTTTCAATTAAGATCTTGTGCATGTGAAATTAAATGGTGACATACCTTAATCAGTGTTGTTTTACCTTTTATTGGTTGGGTTGATCTCATCCATTTATTTTGTTCGATCGATGATATTTTTATGGCAAGGATGCATTCGATCATGGATATTTTAATACTTTTATTTTATCAGCCAAAATATTTTAATGGTAGTGTTTTTCTCCAAATTATCGATCGACCTTTGTTTATGTTCGACCGATAATACTTTGACTCAGTCGAATGATAACTTTGCTTTCGTTGAGCGGTCGACCCTTGTTTATCATAAGTCAAAAAATATATTCCATTGAATCTTTGAATTTTTAGCTATACCTTTATTTTCTTTGGCTAATGATGCTCTTTCACTGAATGACTTGTTTCAATGTTTGATTGATTACTTATTATGGTTAGATGAGAAAAATTATTGTTGTCAGTGATTTGGTCGATTGGTTGGTTGGCTACCATATACTTCACATTGACCAAAAAATTCTTCTGGATTTTTACTTTATTTTTATCATCTGAAAGGGATGCTTTATAAGAGTTAACTTGCTTTGGCCAAGAATTTTTGGTAGTAATTTTCTTCGCATTAGACCATTGGTTGAAAATAATTTTCACCTTCGATCATTATTTTCTTTTCTTCGATCAAAAAGGCTTATTTAATGGACCAAATTTAATATTTAATAAAAATCCTCAACAGTAATCTTCCTTGGGTCAGTCAATTTAATATTTTTTGTGCTTTTCTTGTCACGGTTATTTGGTTTGAGTAGTCCATCAAAAGTTTCTATTGATCGATTGATAGTTTCTATTGGTAGTTCAAAAACTACTTGCTTGTAAAAATATCAGCTCTTCTTATGATGGCATCGGTTGAAAAATTTCAACGATCTCTATATTCATTTGATCGTTTCTTTATGTTAGCTGATTATTTTTCAAAGTTGGTCAAAGAGTTTTTAGTTTTGACAAACTTTTCTCATCGGTCGAAAATTTTTGCCTATTAGTCAAAGGGTGAAATATTTGCAAGGAAAACCAAGAGAACCCCTTAAATTTTAATGAAAGGAAAATATTAGCTGCTTAGGGGTTGGAGATGCTCATGAAGACAAAAAATATTTTACTTTAGACCTAAACTCTTCACAAAAGTGTACCTTCTTAGGACCTTCAAAAATTTTAAATTATGGGTACATTCATGTTGTATCAATTTTGGCTACAACATGCCTCTTTGGTATTTCTTTAGAATTTCAATAGTGACCTAAATTTTAGATCATTTATACATCATAACTAGCTATCTCTATCATGCTAATTTCTATCCTTAGACACCTTGTCGATTTGTCAACTAGTATGCTAATTTTTTTGTATAACTTCTATTTTTTTTGAAAAAGTTTATTTATTTGTGTTTGCTTTAACTAGTGTATTAATCCCCCAAAATAGAGATTTGGACCAACTGTAGTACATTGCCCTCACTAAATTCTTATACTAAGCATGTACCTAGATCAATCTAAAGTGCCTTCTTTGAGAGTTCTCTATAAATATACAAAAAAATAAAAGCTTCACTTTGATCCATAACTTCTTTTATTTGAGATAATATGGGTTGTAGAATCACGTTTTCCATCCTAAAAACACCAATCATCTAGTTTATTACCATCTACAAGTCTTCATAAATTTTATTTTTTTATTCCTTTTGAATCTACCAACTGAACCAAAAATTTTAAGGTCATAAACTCTAGGGAACCCCTATCTAGCTCCATCAAAAAATCCTTAGGACCCTAATTTTTTAATATTTGGAGGGATGATTTTTCTACTTACCTTTGTTATTACCAAAACCTTATAGTTATTGAAACTTCCATTGATTTGGGAGGAGACCTACCAATTAGGCTTATGTTCCTAAAAAAATATTGTATTCCTAGATAAACATACTCCCCAAGACACAAACAAAGTGAGATCTATAAAACCTATGTAAGACCTATTTTCAAACCAATAATTTAGGCATTCTCTTAAGGAGTCTTCTTGCCATCCTATAGGAAGATTTATCTATGCTATTAGCTCCCTCCAAATCTATATTGTAAAGGAGCAAGAAACCAGTAAATGATCAATTATTTCATTATTTGGCTTATATAAATGACTCCTTCCTAGACCATTATAATTCTTCTTTTATAATACTCCCCATATCAAAACTTTATTTTTCAAGGCAAGCCACAGAAATAGTATTGTCTTCAATGGGGATTTCATCTTCTAGAGTGTCTTCGACCACCATGTTGGATCATCATTGTTGTCTTCCAATTGAGTCTTATACCCCAACTTTGGAGTGTACTCCCCCATAGATCCATTCTCTATCTAGACCAATTGATCAGTTTTCTCTCATAAATTGATATTTCCAACTTTAAGTCTGCCCACATATTCTTCCCACTGGTATGCCTCTTAGACCTAATTCCCTAACATTGTTTCTTTCTTCCACCCCTGACTCTAATTTGTAGATGATTTTTTTTCAACTAATTAGAAAATAATTCCAATTCCCTGAGCTCTTAGGGTCTAAATTACATTATTTGGAAATTTGTGCATATCACCACAACCAATCCAAGGGTCTAATCCTAGTCTTATCCTTGAACCATTCCTTATTTTCTAGGTAAGTCAATCACCTACAATATTAAATGCCTAAATAATTACCTTCCA
The DNA here is from genome assembly GCA_028583015.1 of Wollemia nobilis. Lineage (NCBI taxonomy): Eukaryota > Viridiplantae > Streptophyta > Pinopsida > Araucariales > Araucariaceae > Wollemia > Wollemia nobilis. The sequence continues at coordinate 3,906,112 of JAQPPZ010017079.1, read as the reverse complement.
AGAAATTGAAAATTTATGAATTTGCTTCATTTGGACCTTTATCCACTCCTCAACTGTGAGTGTCTCTAAATACTTTTCATGTATGATATTATTTTGTAAGCCTTCCTTTGATATTATCTTCTAAACACACTTTGTTGCTAGAGCCTTTTTAAATAATAATATGTTCTTAAGTCCCCATCATCCATTTTACTTCGGCTTGACTAAGGATTGTCATTTAACCAAGGGAATACCTTTCCTTTCCTCTTTCCCTATCCATAAGAACCTATAGCTTAATTGTCTAACTTTTTCCAAATCTCCTTTTGGTATACGATACAAAGATTACCAATATATTGGTATTACCTTCAACACAAACTTGACCAAATTCAATCTTCTCCCCCAAAGAGAGCCATTTTTTGCACCATATATTAATGCTTTCTTCCACCTTCTTTATCAACCATTTCAATTCTTGTTAAGTGTAGTCATTGGGTTTTAAAAAGAACCCCATATATTTAAATCCCTCTTGAAGATCAAATATGTTAAAGGGAAAAAGTTGATCTATTATGGTTTGATTTTGATCCACATAGATAAAATATATGCTTGACTTATATGCATTAATCTACATACCGGTTGCTAAAAAAAAGATCTAAAGATTGTTTTAACTTCTTTACAACTCTTACTATTCCATATGTGAAAAGAAGAACAACATATAAAAAAATGTAGATAGGTGACTTCCACTATTCTACCTATTTTTATTCCCTTTATTGCTCCTTATCTCTTTTCTTCTATAGTACATCTACTTAATCCCTCAACTACCAAAAAAAATAATAGTGGTGACAAGAGGTAACCTTGTCTAATGTCCGAATAACTTTAAACAATTAAGAGATTGACCCATTAACAAAAACTATAAAAGAAATAGAACAAAGACCCATTTGCATACATAACCCAATATGAGTAAGTATCATCCTTAAATATAGCCAATTTACTCTGTCAAATATTTTGGAGAGATCCAACTTCATCACCATTGCTAGTAGTTTATTTGATTTTATGGTATGATGACTTTTCTGAGCAACACCAATTGCTTCATGAATGTGTTTGCGATGTAGGAAACCAAATTGCTCAATAGATATAGAATTAGAGAAGAACCTTTTAATTTTTTATGCAATTATTTTTACTATAATTTTATACACATAGTTACATAAAGAAATGAGCTTTAATTCATCAAAGAAAGAAGGATTGTATTCTTTTAGAATAAGAGCAATGAATATAGAATTGAAGGTTGCATTTGCCCTTTCTTTTTACCTAGACTCCTCTACAAACTTGAGTAGGTGAGACTCCAAAAGGTCATAGAGCCCGAGAAATAATTCCACAATCCACTTATTAGGTCTTGGACTCTTATCTTTCTAGAAGGAGGTTAAAACAACTTTGAGCTCCTCCTTTGAGACTTCCTTAATCAAATCACCATTGGATTTCTCTCTAGAAAAGAGATAAGTTATTCTAACTATTTCAACTATATTAACTTGACTAGGATCCTTGTATAGTTTACCAAAATGTCTTAAACCCATGTCTACTATTCCTTTAAAGGAGGAGACATTACTTCCATCTTGTGCATGTAGCTTCCAAATTGTAATTTGTTGTTTTCTGTGATTTGCAAAGCTATGAATAAATTTACCGTTCTCATCCCTACTTGCAATCCATAGTGCTCTACTTTTGAGCCTCCATCGTACTTCTCTCTTCCAAAAATATTCTCTTCTCTTATTCTCAACTTTTATACTGAAGCCTTATTTTTTCGTCCATTTTTTTCAAAGTTATTTATGAGAAACACTATAAGCTACTCCTCAATATCCCTTAGTTTTTGCTCATCCCTTAGTTTTTTATGGACCCACTGAACCACTGCTACCTTAACCCTTTTTAGATTTACTACAAATTGTATACTAGTAGATTCTATCAAAATAGGATCAAAATTCATCCATTCTGATTTGACTAAAGTTACAAAGCTATCCTCTTTTAGCTATTCATAATTGAATTTAAAAGGTCAATGTGGTTTTTCTCCTCTTTTGTTGTAAGAAGCATGATATGGGGGTGATCAGAGTCTCCTCCAACTTTAATCCAAGACTTTAATATGTAAGTGCTATTTATCAAACTCTCTGTTACTAAGAATTTATCTAGTCTCTTAGAACTTCTATCAACTCCTATCCTCTTGTTTCTCCAAGTTGGAATAGATTTTATAGGCATCAATTTTACCAACCCCTTAGATTCAAAATTTTGGATGAAGTAATTAGCCAATGGATCATTTCTAGCAAAAATACCCCACACTTCACTCCTTGAAAAAGTTAAGTTTAAATAACATCCTCAAATTAAATTATTAGCTTCTAAAAATGTTTGATCCATAAACAATATACTTTATAGATTTAATATAATTATAATTTTAATTGTCCAAACAGAATAATCTCTCATCTAAAATTCATCAAACTTCTTAACATAAATATTTGCATGACTCATCCAACTTACATAAGGTTAAGTATACTATAACAAACTTGAAAGTGTTTTGTGTTTTTCTATTCATCTTAAGAATTTCAATGAAGTGTTTATTATTGTTAAAATATCATTATATTGCATAGGATCTAGTTTTTTTTTTTTTGTTATGTTATATAAGACTAAACTCTTTTTTTCAGTAAAATATATGCATACTCAATATTCTATGTAAGAAAATATTTTTAAGACAGTAGAGTTCTTTGATTATGGTTAAGCTATTCATTATATAAAAGGTGCTCATGATGATTTTTTACTTAAATATTATAATTTTTTTTGTTTTTGTTTTTATACAGGATTAAAACAAAACAGGTTCTATACATATTACATCATGATCAGATGGTGGTATTATAATAACTTGGTAATTATGAATGTACCATTTGACAAAATTCTAACTATCGAAAGTCAAAAAACTTAACCAATTAAACTCATGTCATTTATTTAGTTCAATGGTATAATTTATTATTACTAATTCAATATTATATTTTAATCATAAAAGAATTTATAAATATTTTATTAAAAGGAAAAATTAATGTTTATCCAAATGATCTAATTTTATCAATTAAAAAATAATAAAATCTTCAAACGAAGATGATTAAGCTGTGGTAATTTTTATATTTCATAGACAATAATACTAAAATATAACCAAACAAGTAGGGCTATTTACAACGTTGTAGAAGAAATTATAATATATATCCATGAACACTAAGATATAGATATTTTCACCGTCCTACATGATGAAAAGGAACATGCAGTTATCTATTTGGAAGTTTTACTGTTTGATAGTGAAATTGCACTTGTGTAAATAATAATATCATTATAATTTTTTAGATTATGCTTAATGATTGTGACTAATTAATATTCATGTAGAAACAGTCAAATTAATATGTTGTTAAGTTAGCATACCTCCTGTTATGCTTACGCATCCCACTTTATAAAACTATAATATTTAAAAGTTTTAATTTGGGTTGAAAAGGAACATGCAGTTATCTATTTGGAAGTTTGACTGTTTGACAGTGATATTGCACTTGTGTAAATAATAGTATAATTATAATTTTTTAGATCATGCTTAATAATTGTGACTAATTAATATTCATCCCACTTTATAAAACTATAATATTTAAAAGTTCTAATTTGGGATGAAAAGGAACATGCAGTTATCTATTTGGAAGTTTGACTGTTTGATAGTGAAATTGCACTTGTGTAAATAATAGTATAATTATAATTTTTTTAGATTATGCTTAATGATTGTGACTAATTAATATTCATGTAGAAACATTCAAATTAATATGTTTTTAAGTTAGTATACCTCCTGTTATGCTTACGCATCCTACTTTATAAAACTATGACATTTAAAAGTTCTAATTTGTTTGAAGTTTCAGCAGCAAGAGACGACTAAAAAATACAAATGACAATCTACATCAATTATAGTCAACTTTATTATTTATTTACTCAAGTTGATGTAAAGTATAAATACAAAATAACAGGAGCATCTTAAGAGAGGGAAAAGACTATAATTTATGAAATCAAGAGCATCACTCTTTTTAAATGTTTATGACAAACTTGCTACCAAACTTACAAAAGTTCAAAATGTTTGATTGTCAGAAGGCTGTGAGTGGGTGAGGGGACATATGCCAACTTTATTAATGACAATCTACATCAATTATAGTCAACTTTATTATTTATTTACTCAAGTTGATGTAAAGTATAAATACAAAATAACAGGAGCATCTTAAGAGAGGGAAAAGACTATAATTTATGAAATCAAGAGCATCACTCTTTTTAAATGTTTATGACAAACTTGCTACCAAACTTACAAAAGTTCAAAATGTTTGATTGTCACAAGGCTGTGAGTGGGTGAGGGGACATAACTTTATTTTTAATAATGGATTTCAAACAATTCTAAATCAAGGAAAAAACAGTTGGGAAGACAACAATATTATATGAGCTTGTTCCTTTTATTGGCAATTGTAGGTGGAGTTTAAACTAAGCTCATTTGTATTTGTATTATTAGTGACACAAAGTTTGTTTGATCTTATATTCGAGTATTCATATGTATAGAATAATAAGAGATATAGGTAGAATAGTATTAAAATAAAATAACATTTTATTGTAAACAATAATATATGTGCAAGGAGACAAAGTTTAATTATAAAAGTTGGTTTGAAATATATTTGTATTTTATTGTTTTAAAAAATAGTTATATAGGATTGAAATAGACCTACTTGTTTATAACATACATATATTATTTGATAAGCTTTAAATTTGGGTTTTCTTCTTAAAAATCAGGAATTTGAGGAATTGAGCTAATGCCAAAAGCCATTTGATCTATTGTTTTCCTTTATATTGTAAGGATGTTTTTTTTTTTTTCAATGAGTAAAAATTTCAGTTCATACGAGGATTCCTAGTCCCCTTGTACTATGTGGGGTTTGAACTTGGGTCTCCTGAATGAATACCCAATAAATTTACTACTACGGCAAGTGTACACCTTTATATTTGTAAGGATGTTATGATTAGCATATTTTATTTTATTTTAAGTTTTGAGATATATTTTGAAAATATTAAAGCTTTTAGACATAAAATCCTTTATGTAACATATTTTCCCTCCATAGCAAGGATCTAGAAGGATCATACTCTTGAAAAATCCTCTAATCAAAAATCTAAGTATATATCATGCTCCTACCACAACAATAGGTTTTTTAGTCTACCTAACTGAAATAAATACCTATTTCTTGACAAATCATATGAGGTGATAGAAATAAATAATCTAATCATATCTAATATTCTATGTATAAATATTCTTCTCCAAATCTAATATGTTATGATTTTTTCTCCTCAAACCTCACATAGTTCTTCCATAAAAGTTTTTTTTTTGCAAATATTTTTGATGAGTGGATTGAAGTATGTCTTTAAAATTGGGATTTAACTAGATAAGAACATATTAAAAATATATGGAAATTCTTCATTTTTATTGAATCTAAAGTATACACACAATAGGGAAGAATTGGAATCAACAACGAAACATCATGCTAAACAAATTGGTCCTTTTAGAGAATCAATGTTTATACCATAACATATATTGTAGTGATTTCTATTGGATACAATTAGTTAAAACATTGAGTTCTTTAAAGTTTAAATCTTGAAGTTCATGTTATCTCATGCTTTGATTGGATAATATTGGGATAGGATCTTAGCATGAAGATGTGGTTTCCATCATAAGGATTACCCTTGGTGGAAATGCATGACATCTTGTAGAATACTTTGGTACTTTTTTGTCCCTTCAATGATTTGGCCTTGTTACTTATCCAATCGCATTCTCCTATTAGTTAAAGATACTTCATACAACATCATATTTTCTTATAATTATGAGATATACATTTAATAAATTTTGTAAGGCTTTAAACCTTACTTTACCTTCATAGTGGTTCAAGTGCTTCTCATGCTTTGGCTAAGAGAACTTAAGATGGTCCTTACCACTTTTTCTAACTAGTTGACTCAATATTACATGATGTTACCAAGAGGCTCATTTTTATTAATTATGCAAATCTTATAGCCTTAAATAATATTTTTTGGATCCATTCATAAATGTTCTTAGATTTTAAACATCAAATGTTTAGAGTGCTTGAGACATGAGAGACCATTATGTTTCAGTCTAATTGAGGTTGATCCTATAAGGACCAAAGAGGTCATGGTTTGTTCAAACTAATATTATTTCCAATCAAGGTAGACCATTTCTAATTTTATTTATTTATCCCTTAATCTAATCTATAGGATCTTTAAATTTTGTAATCTAAATTTTTAAAAGTATAATCTAACTAGGGTTATGCATAAGGGTTTGGACACAAAATGTACTTGTAAAAAATGGTGAATCCTAATCAAAATCAAGATGAATCCCAAGAAAATCATATCAATCATCTTCATACCAAAATTTAGGGCATTTGAAACCCTAAAAATTAAGGTTATACTTGAGACAAATTTTGACATATTAAATCACCTTATAACTTTATAAAAATGCCACAATTAGATCAGGATCGAAAATAACTTTCCAACAAGTACAACTATACATATGATTGGATATATATTATAGCAATTGACCCTAATAAAACATTGGTCTCAAAAATTTCAGGCAAATGGACTGATGTCGAGGGTCCTCATATTCGATAATTTCCAAATTTAGAAATCCTAATATTCGCCCTATTTATGAATATTCACCACTATGCATAACCCTGAATCTAATTTTTGGCCAAGCATGATATTGTATGAGGTGAATTTGGATAGGCCTAAGGGAATTCATTGTACAATGTATTTGATTTATTGTAATTAAGTCTAAATACCTCTTGTTATGTCACCTTGGTTGAACTTATTAATGTAATATGGAGTTTTGGTATTGATATAAATACCCCTACCACTCCATCATTTATCATTAGAGTATAATGATACTTTTTTTTTTACTAATATATACATGGCGTCTATTAGGGGCCACTCCCATTATAGAAACAAAACATTACATTGCTCTCAATGCATTTCTAACAAGTTAATTAAAGCATATCAAACTTTATCTTTCTATTAGAGATATTCTTCATCTACCCTTCTACCAAAAATATTCTTCATATTCCTCAAACTACTAATTTTGCACAATCAACTCCTTTTATATCAAATGCCTTCAAAAATAAAAATACTATCAATATGAAATTCAACACTACAAATGGCTAAAATATGTGTTGCCCAACTTCCATTCTAAAAACATCTTGTCTATAACAACCTTAAAATTTATTAATACCTTTTTTTAGGGCTCTTATTCATTCCCCTAATATTATAAGATATTATTTTCATTGTTATATTTTGAATTTATTTGTGCTTTTAGCCCCACTTCTTGTTAACACTTGTGATATTTGCTTTTGTTTTCCCATATCAATATGCTTTTTTTTTTTTTTTCTTCTTGGGTCTTTCTCTCTTTTTTCATTCCCAATGATACTTCCCTCTTCATTAATATCTTCAATATTCTCACACTTCTCATAGTAAGTCTTATCATCTTTAGGTTTACCTTTCTTTAAAGGATCTAAAGTGCAAGAAATAATGTCAAAAGCACAATCTTATTTATGTTTCCCTAGAAACCTTAAAGTGCAAGGATGCTCTTCTATAGCAATTACCTTCTTATTTTACCCTAAAACCCCTAAATTGTTATGGGTTTCCTCCAAACTCATTTCTATATTATTCTTCTCTTGAAACCTTAAAGTGCAAGGGATAACATCTTCACCATTTTTACTTTTCTTACCTAAAGAGGATTATATAATACTTGAGGGAAAAAAAGATGATTTACCTAGAATAAACTTGGCCTCTTTTGTTGTCTTTGTTTTAGGTTTTATCTCCACATCTTCTTTTGCATATTTAATTTCTTCTAAACTTGCCAAATGATATTGTATATAGGCTTTATTTACCTCTTCATTTGGGGTGGAATATTCTTTAAGAAATATAAGTTGATATGGAAGTCCAAAAAGTCTAACCCACACTACAAGCTTCTTAAAAAAATTTGTCTCAAAAAAAAAAAAAAATCTTTCCATGGTCTCAAATAAAGTGTATTTCTTCCCCTAAACCATGAGCCATCAACCATTACTTTATCCCTAATTTTTGAACTAGAAAATATGATTAGGAAAAAACCTTTAGGAAGAAAAGTCACAAAATAATTTGAATTCAATTTCCACTTCCATGTGATCCAATTTTGAATCTCCAGAAATCTTGGCCATGATCTATGAAACTTACACATTAACCCTCTACTTTTAAGAACCATTATATCATGCTCAATCATCTCATTATTTATACTTAATTTTTGTGTAACATCTACTACCTTGATTTAACATGCCATGTATTCATTCTTCTACTTATCTCCAACTTAGACCTCCATACTTCCACCTAGAAAATTTTGATTTCTATCGAGGGCATCCTGACTTCCTATTGGGGATTTCAAATATGACTTTCCTTCCATAATATCTATAGTAGATCACTATTGTCTGTCACTTCCTCTTGGTTCACACTCCATCTCTGCTCACCCTCATTGTTGCTCCTAGCTTGCACTCTATCTTGCCTCACACTTACTTCCATAGTGCACTCCCTAATGGCTCACAATTTCCCATGTATCTTCTTTTTCACAGCATTCCTTTGCTTTAATAATTTTTTTGGAAATATTTTTCCACATATTTGTGGTAAGGGTTTGAAGCATTGATGTACTTTGGATGAACCTATCACTCTTTTTCCATGATTTAATCTTGGATTGCACTCCATATTAGTTTGTACTACCTTTTAGTCTACACTCACTCTTTTCCTGCACTCTCTCCTTCCTCGCAATCATTCCCAACTTGCACTCCCTCTTGGCTCACAATTACCCTTATCTCTTATTTTTGTTGGTATTTCATGGCTTCAATTATTTTTTGAAAATAATATTCCATGCATTCATGGTAAGGCTTGAATCATTAATGCACTTTGGATGAACCTACCACTCTTTTAATATGACTGAATCTTAGCTTTTACTCCATCTTGGTTCATACTCCCTCTCTATATCATTTTCTCTCAACTTGCACACTCACTCCCAACTCACACTTGCACTAGTTACACTTGCTCTGGCTCACACTCGCACTCACTTTTAGCTACACTCACTCATACTCACTTTTGGCTACACTTACTAACACTTGCTTCTAGTTGCACTCACTCCTAATTCATGCTTGTACTCACTACTACACTTACTCCTATATCAAACTTGTTGCTATAGTTACTCCTAGCTCATGATTGCACTTACTGGTGTACTTACACTTAGCTTACACTCTCACTCATAGCTACACTTAATCCTAGCTCACACTTGCACTTGTTGTTGCACTTTCTCTTGGCTTGTGCTCATACTCATTGCTACCCTTGAGTATAATGGTACTTATATACTAATAATATAGTGATTATTTATGGTTTCCATGTGTACCCTTTATATATTTCTCTCTTTCATATATTTTTAGGAGTTTTGTATAATATTTGAGTGAATGGAATACTTTTGTTCATTTTTGGAAAGCATTGTGAATTCCAACATAAAGTTGGTTAATTGTTAGGACACTTACAACTCAAATTTTAAAAATAGGGATAATAAATTAAGACTTTCAACCCCTTAAAAATATAGATATTTTGAGTGGAAAATCAAAATGAAGGTAGTGGTTTGGAAAATATTACAACATATCTATCATGGTGAACAATCCTAGATCATTATGTTTAACCATTAAGCTATAAGATCAATATTTAAAACTTAAAAGGCCCTAAAAGGGCAATATTCTTTGTCAAGTATAAATTGTATTATTTTTTAAATTTAGAATGGAAGTTAGTAGCATAACTAGATGTTATGGAAAAAGCTTCATTTAATTGCTAGAATTAGTATTCCTCAAATTTTTATATCCGAGTAGCTCACATCTTGAAGGTAATATAATATAGCATTCAAGTTATTTCTATTCTCAATGCATAAATATCTAACCCAAGCATATATAACTTATAAAATAATTATACTTTATCTCATTTTCCATCACATATTTACCATTTGTATATCTCCATAATCTCAACTTTAAGAGGTATCATAATCTAGTCATACGGTGACCTTCAAGCTTGTATTTTTTTGTTTTCATAAATGAGTAAAATATGTACAACATGTACACTAGGTAAATCTATTTAGGGTATTTTATTTCACAAATATTAAAAATATTTATCATTTATGAGCTCAAATAAATAATAATCCTTTCTTATAAGCCTATTGTACCATGCTAAAAATTTAAAATAGAGCATAATAATGACACATGATGGACCAAAAATTATGTGCTAAACATCATGTTATACCTTCTTCAATTATAAGGACAATGATTGGATCAATCAACTAGTCTACTTTCTCAATAAAATCTAAAAGAATACATTTATGGAGGCTTTCAAAAATTTTGATTTGGAAATGACTCTTTAGAATTGTATAGAAACATATATTTTAGAGTTGAATATCCATGTCTATATAAATAACTATGGTCTCGTTTCTTAGAAAAGGTGGACCTTCTAGATGAGCATCAAACTATAGGGAGCTTTGATCTATTTAAGCATCACTTCTTGAAACTATCATAAAAGTTTCATGGATAGATCCTTTTCCTTTTAACTATGTAATTAAACACTCTCAAATAAGGGTATTTTAATGTGTTCATTCTCATCCACTATACGTGAACTATTCTTATCATCTTGGCTGGTACTCATTTTTAAGAGGTTATAGTCTAAAAATAAATTACCTCTATACAAAGAGTATAATTAATTGGGTTCATTTAAATCTACTACTTTTTGTGATTTTTATCTAAGAAGAATTCAAATCCATCAATCACATCTTGTAGATCAATTGTACTCTAATCGACTTTCTCATTTATTTTTTCTATGACCCTTGGATCATAATTAATGAAATATTTACTATTCTTATAGACTTTTTATCAGAGTGATAGAAATATTTTCTGAATAACATAATCTTATACTGAGATGGGGGGTGAACAATATAAGATAAAATAATTTACTTTTCATTCCATATGATAACATCAACAATATAAAAGTAGTAAATATTAAAAAATCATCACACACATGAGATACATGATTTTACATGGTTCACCCAATGTGGGCTACCCCACGGAGAAAATATTCCTTATACATTTTCTCAGTGAATAATTTTGATAATCAATTCCCTGTTTCAATGTTTATGGACCTCTGCCCAAAGGAGACACCAATCCCCTTGTTCTGGTTTGTGAATCCCTATCCATAGAAGAACTCTTTCCCCTTTGTTCTATTTCATGGATCCATATCCACAAGATAACTCTTTCCCCTATGCTCTGGCTAGTGCTCTTTGTAGAAGACTTCTACCCCACTACTTTGGCTTGTGTATATCTCTCCATAGAAGACCTCTATCTTCACTACTACTAGATAATGGATCTCTATCCACTAGATACTATTATCCTCTACTTTATCGCCTCCAAAGCCTGCTCTTAACTCTGTCTCAAATCTACACCAAAACTCTATCTTTGACTCTGCTCAAAATCTATCTTAAATCCTATCTCAAATCATATCTCAAAACTAGTCTCAAAACCAGTCTCAAAACCTATCTCAAAACCTATCCTCAAGTCTTCTTATGACTTGCTAACACACTCAAAACAATACTCAAAAGTTTCACACAATCATTCAAATAATGAAGCACAACTTTTTCACAAACCATAAACAAGTATTTTCATATTTCTTCAAACAAAGAGCATAATGTGGGTCTGAAACTGTAACTCAAATAATCCAAAATCTCTATCTCAAATGTTCTCTCAACATTCACCAATGAAGCATATAAAAATTCACTCAATCATTTCCAATAATGCTTATCAAACAATTCTTTTCACTCCACCTTATATTTTAAAACATTCATTCCAACATTTAAAACAAAGGATAATGTACCATACCTCTTTGCTTTGATGGAGATATGTCTTCAAAACCTGTTTTACTTACAACCAAATCATTTTACCAATTCTAGGTTAGATAGCAACAATCTATCTCAAAATATCCACAAGAATATTCACCTCAACAAATATTTCACCATACAATAAAATATCAAATCACAAATACACCTTATCACTCCTTATTTAAAAGCATAAAATCAAATTATACCGCTTTTAACTTAATGCATATATCAAAAATAAAATTCCTTTTTTACACATTATAATCTCCAATACTTTCAAAATAATATTCAACACACATCAAAAATAAAGTTCCTTTTTTACACCTTATAATCTCCAAAAACCCCAAAATAAAATATATAATTAACACACCTTATGGCTCCCTAAAAAACCCCACACATGGTCCTTTCACTATAACATAGCCTCAAAATAAATTTTGTTTTCCAAAACCTTTGGCAAATTTAATTCAAAAATGGCATACCTTAATTGACCCACGTCATAAAATGTTTGCATGAACGTCAACAGCCACCACCAAAATCAAAACCGTGATCTTAGACACCACAACACCCTAGCCAAAGCTAGGTTACTACCTGTGCTATGTTCTCACATGATAACCAAGGTACACTCTTGCCTATGCAATGTATGCTTCTCACAAAGTTTACAAAAAACAAAAATCTCTTCCCTCCTTCACAAAAACCAACTCTGTAGGATTCGAAACCGAGACCAACCTGCATGAATGCCTTAGCAAAGCCTCAACTTCCATCTATGCTAGCTAGCAATTTAGAATTCTTTTTCACTCTTCATGATTTTCAATGAAATCCTCCTCCTAGAATAATCCGGACTTCTTATTCTTCTTCTTCTATCTCGCTAGTCAATCGACGAACAGGGCGTATGATATTTTCAATTATAAAATATGCTTTCCACCTTAGACTTGGAATTATTTATATGCCTTTGAGGGCATTTACATTCAAAATTGATGCATTATAAAATCAACCTTTGACTTAAGATTTATATTTTATTTTAATTATAATTATTTAAATTCAATGAATTTAAATATTTTATTTTAAATATCAACCTTCTTTTTGGGTCTTTTCTTAAGGATAATATTTATCCACCATTTAATGAATATTTTAAACTTTATCCCATATATTATAATGTAAATCATTATAATATTATATATTTTAAACTTGCTTTATTTTCCTTTTGAAAGGCCCTGTTGGTCAGATATTTTAATATTAAAATACTATAATATTAGTCTTTTTCACTTGCTCTTTTTTTGCACATAGTCTTCAAACTTGGTCTTAAAACTTTTCTTTATCGTGTGTTTATAGCCCATGCTATTTTGACATCAATGAAAATCTAATATGCTCAAATTTCCAACAATATTCCCATTTTTCATTGATGGCAACCACTTTCCAAAACACTTGATTTCAAATCTGCTTCCCCTAAGAAATTGTTCCCCCTGACTGAATACTCTCCCTCTAACTCAAATATATCACCCTTTTTCATCAATGGCAAAGGAACTGCTTTGGGACTAAATATAAGACTCTTAGCTTAGCCCCCTTCCCACCTCCTCTCCTTGAGGTGATTATGATTGTGTGCTTCTTATTTTTCTATTCTTGTAATTGGCTTTTGTCCATAGATCTTCTTTGCCCTCTTCTTTGATGTTTGTTTTTTTTAGTGCATTGGCATAAATCACTGGTTCTTCTTCTTTTGATGTCTTTGTTTCTTGGAAGCTTGACTCCTCTTTCTGTTTCCCTAACCTTATATCTTGTTGTAATTTACCCTTAGTCTTTTCAACTTCCTTCGTTAGAGAGACAATTTATGATTCCAATATTTCACATTCTACCTCTCTTACATTTAACAGTTCTATCATATCTTGTTCAATTTTATTTCTGACTTTAACTTTTATCTTGAATTTTATCAGATTTTTTAGAAGTTCCATCCTTGCTTCCTCATCCTCTTGAATTTGATCCTTTAAACTTGAGTTCTTCTTTCTAACATTTTTCTAAGTTTATAAGAGCAGCAAAGAATTCCTCTTTTATGTTGAGCATGACCTCTTCTCTATTTTATGAGATCATATATGTTCTTTTGGAATCTTCCTCCAAGTTGTTAGGATTTTTATGAAGGAACCTGCTTTGATACCAATCAAAGAACATAAGCTTATACTGATACGGGGTGAATAATATAATTAAAACTTTTTACTTTTCATTCCATATGATAGCATCAATAATATCAAAGTAGTAAATATTACACAAATCATCACACACATGAGAGACATGATTTAACATGGTTCACCCAATGTGGGCTACTCCATGAAGAAAATATTCCTTATAAATTTTCTCAATGAATTATTTGGGAATCAATTACCTATTACAAAGTTTATGGACCTTTACCCAAAGGAGACACCAATCCCCTTTTTATGGTTTATGGATCCCTATCCACAGGAGAACTCTTTCTCCTCTATCCTGGTTCATGGATCCCTATACACAAGATAACTCTTTCCCCTTTGCTCTAGATGGTGCTCTTTCTAGAATACTTCTACCCCCACTGATCTGGTTTGTGGATCTCTCTCCATCGAATACCTCTATCTTCACTGCCTTGGCTAATTAATATCTATCCACTAGAGACTGTTATCCTTTGCTTTGTCACCTCCAAAGCTTTCTCTCAACTCTACCTTAAATCTATACCAAAACTCTGTCTCTGACTCTGCTTAAAATCTGTCTCAAATCCTATCTCAAATCCTGTCTCAAAACCGATCTCAAATATTGTCTCAACCCCTATCTTAAATCCTATACTCAAGTCTTCTTATGGCTTGCTAACACACTCAAAATAATACTCAAAAGTTTCACACAATCATTCAAATAATGAAGCGCAACTTGCTCACAAACCCTAAACAAGTATTTCATATTTCTTAAAACAAAGAGCACAATGTGGGTCTCAAATCCTAACTCAAATAATCCTCAATCTCTATCTCAAATTTTATTTAAACATTCATCAATGAAGCATATAAAAATTCACTCAATTATTTCCAACAATTCTTATCAAACAATCCTTTTCACTCCACCTTATATTTCACAACATTCATTCCACTATTTCAAAAAAATGATGATGTACCCATACCTCTTTTCTTTGATGGAGATATGTCTTCAAAACTTGTTTTACTTACAACCAAATCCTTTTGTCAATTCTAGGTTAGATAGCAACAATCTATCTCAAAATATCTAGAAGAATATTGACCTCAATAAATATTTCACCATACAGTAAATTATCAAGTCACAAATACACCTTATCACTCCTTATTTAAAAGCATAAAATCAAATTATACCCATTTTAAATTAATACACATATCAAAAATAAAATTCCTTGTTTACACCTTATAATCTCCAATACTTTCAAAATAATATTCAACACACATCAAAAATAAAGTTCCTTGTTTACACCTTATAATCTCCAAAACATCCAAAATAAAATATTTAATTAACACACCTTATGACTCCCTAAAAAATTCCACACATGGCCCTTTCACTATAACATAGCCTCAAAACAATTTATGTTTTCCAAAACCTTTGGCAAATTTAATTCAAAAATGGCATACCATAATAATTAGCCCACATCATATATATTTGCATGAACGTCAACAACATCACTAAAATCAAACCATGACCTTAGCCACCACAACACTCTAGACAAAGATATACTACCACCTCTGTTATGCACTCACACGAGAAGCAAGGTATACTATTGCCTATGCAATATTTACTTCTCATAAAGTTCATCAAAAACAAAATTCTCTTCCCTCCTTCACAAAAACCAACTGCATGGGATTTGAAATTGATACCAACCCCAACAGATGCCTTAGCCAAGCCTCAACTACCATATGTGCTAGCCAGAACTTTGGAATTATTTTTGCACTCTTCACGATTTTTAATGAAATCCTCTTAGAAGAATTCGCTTGACTTCTTCTTTTTCCATGTCGCTAGTCGATCAATGAATAGGGCGTATGATAATTTTTATTATAAAACATGCTTTCCACCTTAGAATTTGCATTATTTATATGCCTTTGAGGATATTTACCTTCAATTTCGACACATTTTAAATTCAAATTTTGGCTTATGATTTATAATTTATGTTAATTATAATTATTTAAATTTAATGAATTTAAATATCACCCTTCTTTTTGGGTCTTTTCTTAAGGATAATCTTTTGCCACCATTTAATGAATATTTTAACCTTTGTCCCATATATTATAATGTAAATCATTATAATATTATTTCTTTTAAACTTGCTTTCTTTTCCTTTTGAAAGGCCCTATTGGCTAGATATTATAATATTAAAATATTATAATATTAGTCTTTTTCACTTGCTCTCTTTTTGCACATAGTCTTCAAACTTGGCCTTCAAAATTTTCTTTATCATGCTTTTATAGCCCATGCTATTTTGACATAAATGATAACCTAATATGCTCAAATTTCCAACATTTCCTCTACTAAGGAACTTTGGATTGTTTAGACCAAAAGTAGGTTTATAAAAAATAATATTGAACATAACATCTTGGGTAAAAAGATGAAAATTCACTTGCTTTGGATACCATTGATATCATTGTTTCATAGTATTATATTCTATATTGTATTTCAAGTTTATTACATTTATCTCCTTCATGGTCATAGCATTTTCACTTGATGATAGTGATACCATTAGATAGTTCTCTAAGAATAGATCCCAAACTATTTATTTGCTTCTACATAAATCCATGGGATCTTTGTCATAAGGAGTAAATAAAGCTTTGGTTACCATAGATAGTAGTGAAGTAAAATAAATTAAGTGGGTTTTCTAAGTATAGGGAATACCTAGCCAACATATATTTTAGGGAGAAAAAAAAGCTCAGGGTACTGTTGACACTTTTTGTCACATTATACAAGGGGTAGAAGAATAGTAGAATTTTTGTATGATATTTCCTTGTTGAAAGTTTTTCTTTTATTTAAGTTACAGCAATTTTGACTCTCCCTATCGCCCCTTTTACAAAATGAAGAAGAAGAGGAAAGAAGGAGAATGTGGAAAGAGCTTCGGGCTCGAAGCACTTCAAATCACCACTTCGGGCGAAAACCTTGCGAAGTAATTTCGTCGAAGAAAATACAAAGATAACACTTCGCACCCGAAACATTTTCGGCAGCCGCTTCGGGCGGAAGTCTTGCGAAGCAGCATCCAAACGACTTCACCGAAGGAGGAGAGCATAATCCAAAGTAGCCAAGGTAAGGAAACTACTTCGGGCCCGAAGTATTTTTGACACCTACTTCGACTAGTTTTCACCCGAAGCAGTGGTGCCCGAAGCAAAATGATGATGTGTCAAAAATAGAAAAGTGCTTCAGGAGGATATTCCTCGAACCACAGTTTTGAGAAAGAGTCAGGCCAAAACATTTTCCAGCCGAATCAGCTTCGCCAGCAAAGGACAAAGAGCCTCATTTCAAAGATAGAATCCGCTCGGCGATCAACATCCCCGAAGTAGTTTTTGCGAAGCATTATTTTATGAAGAACAAATCAAGGAGAATCTACTTCGGCCCAAGGCTTCGACGAGGTGGAGATGTAGTGAAGCACTTTTTGAGCCCATGTTCTAAGGCATGTAGCTTCCCAAGGTGATCGAAAGCCCTTTATAAATACCTCTTTCTTGCCCGATAAGTCCGTTGACCAATTTTGGCAAACGAAATGGACATAATAGTCCTCAAAGTAAAACTCAGTAGGCATAACGATCACTCAAGCACAGCATCTAGAAGCTAGGGACACTCGAGCAGCGCATTAAATGAATGTTTCCTTGGTTGACCCAGTCACAGTTTCCAGTTTTAGCAATCAATTTGAAAACTCAATCGCAGCAGCCGTGAGGAGCCAACTTCTCAAAGCTCGAGGGTGTACTCCATCATTTTTTTTAATAATGACTCAGAGGGCCGGGTCCTCTATAAAAACCTAGGCATGTAATGTAAAAGGGGGGGAAATTTTTGCTAGAAAGCTGCTATAACTTGATGTCCTACGTCTAATACTAAAGATTTTTGTACTCCATTTCTCTCTTTTATGCTGCCTACTATGCTTAATTCTTTTATCTATCTGCACTCGTGTACTGAGACTCTGAATCCTAAATTTGGTGTGCGATTGGGGAATGTACCCTAAAATTCACCCTGAAGGATACATAGGAGAGGAAAAATGTTGTATAAGCTTTCTTTTATGCTGCCTGGTGGGTCGTGGTTTTTTTTATTCCCTTGTCTTAATCGCTGTTACTCTAAACCCTGAATTCCAGCGAGAGAGAAAGGAGAACCCTGTGAACTCGTCCAGAGGATACATAGGAAAGTGAGTATCACGTTTCTTTTGTCTATTCTTGGTGTTCTTTGTTGCTATTCGAGTTATTAGCGAGTGATCGTGCTTCCTGTTCTCTCCCACCTTAAATCATCATCTTCTAACCCTTACTATTTTTATTTCTTTCTTTAACCCTTACCCTTTTTATTTCTTTTCCTAACCCTTACTCTGTTTATTTCTTTCCTGCACTCTTGTCTCAACCCCAAAAAGTATATTAGTATAGGATTCGGCCTTTCTCCGAAGATTGGCACGAGGGGCATCTCTTCCCCTCGGCCTTTCAATGTTGGTCGCAGGTCCAGGGTGTGCAAACCCATCGAAAGTCCTTTCCTGTGTGGATTTGATGACCAACAGGTACCATAGATGGTAGTGAATTAAAAGAAACTAAGTCATTCTTCTATGTCCATGGGATACCTAGTCAACATATTGATTGAAAAAATAAAGTTTATTACTAGGATACATGAAAGTAAAAATTCCTAATGAAATTCTACTAAGAGAGGCATAGGTGTCCTTGATGATAGCTTTTTATATACATGAATATTTCCTATGATTTAATTTTTTTAATTCTTTAGGAAATAGAATATAGTTTTCTTGCCTAATAATCAAAGCTAGATTGAGTTACAAAGCTATAGTATAATAAAAAATTCCTAACATTTGATATTATATGTTTTCTTTCAATGTTTTATTCATTCTATGTTCTTTGAAATTATATGTTGAAGTATCAAATATTATTAATAAGGTTATTGAATGTGTTGAACTATGATAACAAAAATTATGCATATTTTATCTCTCTAAAATAGTGGATAAAATCATGAGGTAAATCATCCTAGTTATGTTACTATTATGTTGAAGGGTTTTATACCATAATATGACTTGCTACATAGAAATAATTACAAAAGATAGACCATAACATCCTCATGCTTTATTTTTTAGATTACCCCTAGAATATTCAATTCTTATACAAAATCAACTATTAAAATTTGAAATAGCTTATTTTCAAGCCTTAAATAAACCAAATTTATATTATTATGGATTGTCAAAATCAAGAGACCTACCTTATCCAACCTTGGATAATATGTTGAATGTTGAAATAGATTAGCTATCCTAGTTATAGTTCTATAATTAGGAGAGATGGACCACTCTCTATAACTTATGTTGGCATGTATCCTATGGAGTCACCATTTCAAAAAGTGAATATCCTTTAAAATTTGTGTGGATCCTAAAAAATTGTAAAATTTTATCTAAGACACCATAGAATCTACTCAAGATCTAGATAATAAGAGATGGGATTTCATCCTAGTGGAGTCTTAATTTAAATGGGAAAATTATATGTAATATTTTGAGCTAATATGTAATTGGATGATTGGTTCCCATTTCACCCCATTTTAATCTAGGTTATACCCCTAAAATGTATTATAAAATTTAACAAAAAATATGAAAAGAGATAATATTATTAAGCTATCATATATGATATATTATGATACAAGATCCTAAGCATCATAATAATGCATAGAAATATACCTTGTTTAATTTAGTATAAGTACGTAAAACATATAACCAAAAATACTAAAAATAGGATTGCACCAAAAATAAATATCTTTTGTGTGTGTGTAAATATTACAAAGAGGTTCAAACACAAAAGTAGCTAGGTTATGTTAAAATTGTATGCATAGTTGCTTAAGTCAAAGGAAAATATTTATAAAAAATGATATCTTATAGATATAAAAAATTACTACAAAGGAGAGTCAACCTCCATATTAATAATTTCATAATATCATAATCGTGAAGACCACTCCCAATTTAAAATATTAGATGTCAAATACACACACACACACACACATATATTGTAACCTATTGTAATGTCATTCTCATATTGTAACATGGTCTTTATACTATCTAAAAAAAACATTCCAATAACTAATAAATAAAATGAGATGGTATAATTAAATGACCCAATCAAGTTTAATCTTCTTGAATCTTGCATACCTACCCACCTAATATTGGGAAATTTACCATGTACAAACAATACACAACCTATGCAAAGACAAATAATAATAACAATGAAAATGAAGAAATAGTTCAAACCCTAGTTAAGCAGTGCAATAAACAATAAGCAATCACACAAATGTAAGAGACACAAGATATATGTGGTTCGGGCAGTGTACCCTATGTCCATGGAGAAACAATCAGACCTTTGTATTAGCAACAATACAAAAATCTTCTCCACTTGTACAATGTCTCCTCCTCTCTCTTCTTCCAAACTAGAAAAGAGCCTTCCACCATAGAGGCAGTCTTACAGTACAAAATATATAGAGATTCATGACTTTTCCTCTACCCGAAACCACATAGTGGTATCGAAATACAATGGGCCAAAAAACATGAGCTAAAACCACCCATACGCTTATAACGTTCTTTTGATAGAAGTTTTCCACCAATAAATACAGTTTAAATTTTCAATAAAAATTTCTCCATCAATAATATTTAATGGCAATTAAATATTTAATGGTAATTAAATATTTAATGCTCCCCCTTCAAACCCCATTCAAGGGCCTATTGTTTATTATTCCCCATCAACAATATTTAATGGTAATTAATTTATTTCTTATCAATTTGGCTCCATTACCTAACAATATCCCACTTGGAGACAAGATTGATGCAACATCCTTGCACCCTAGGACTGAAAGTTTCTCATAACATGACCTTACTCCTTAAGGCCAATTGAAGTAGAGCAAAAGCTCAACTTCTCCCTGGTTACTACTTTAGTAAGCATATCAACAAAATTTTGGGAAGAATAAATCTTACCCATCCTTACCAAACCATTCTCCATTACTGACCGAATGAAGTGATACCTCAACTTAATGTGCTTTTTTCGTGAGTGAAAAGCAGAGTTCTTCGCTAAATGAATGTCACTTTGGCATATCATCAACATACAATAACAGAATAATGAAGTTACCATTTCCTGTAGCCCAAAAATAAACACAATGGTCACTATGGATCCTAGTAAAATCATGCTCACTCATGAAACTGTCGAACTTGAGATACCATTGCCTTGGAGCTCACTTCAAACCATACAAGCTTTTTTTCAATTTACACACAAGGCTCTTCTTGCCTTTGATCTCAAATCCCTTCAGTTGGTACATGTAGATATCCTCCTTCAAATCCCCATGAAGGAATGTTGTCTTCACATCTAACTATTCAAGATGAAGATCTTCTACTGTAACTATACTCAAAATAGTATGAATTAAAGTTATTTTTAGTACAAGTGAGAAAAATGTCATCATAGTCAACACCTTTTCTCTGTGTAAATCCTTTCACAACAAATATTTCTTTGTACCTCTTGTTGCCATCAACTTCGTCCTTCATCCTATACACCCATTTGCAATGCAATTCCCTTTTGCCCTTGGGAAGCTCAACCAAATACCAAGTTTGGTTTTGAGTCAATGAGTCCATCTCATCCTTCATAGCATGCTCCCACTTAATCCTAGCATCCACTTTCAAAGCCTCATAAAAACATTCCATTTCACCAGCATTAGTTTATAGAACATAATGTAAAGCAAGAGAATACCTATCAGGTGCATGTCTTACCCTTGTAGATATCCTTACTTCCTGTGGGGATTATGGTGGAGTAACAACAATTTTCTATTTACCTTGATCTTCCTCATGAGCACCATGTTCATCAATCTAAACAAGAATTTGTCTTTTTACACCATGCTCTGGGATTGCATCTACGTCAAAAAACTTAGGTGCATCCTCTTCAACCTTTATGTGCCTATCCTTGTAAAACCTATCCTCATTTAAAATCACATCTCTACTCCTGATAACTTTCTGGCCAACATTATCCCATAGCTTATATCCCATATCATCCACACCATAACCAAGAAAATAGCACTTTCTAGACTTTGCATTAAGATTACTCCTATTTTATTTATCTATATGGTAAAAATCCTCACAACCAAATACTCTAAGGAAATAGTAGTTTATAGATTTACCTTTCCAAGTCTCCTTTGGAATGCCTCCATCCAATGCAATACAAGGTCCTCTATTTATAAAATAAACTATTATAACTGCACTAGCCCAACAAAAAAATGGCAACCCTGCATGTAATCTCATGACTCTAGCATGCTCCATTATAGTTATGTTCATCCTCTCCAAGACTCCATTCTATTGTGGTGTCCTAAGAGTAGTCTTGATTCTCCTAATTCATTCCTTTGCGTAATAGTCCTCAAAATCCTTGATGTAATATTCACCACAATTTTCATATTTAAGCCACTTTACTTTCTTACCTACCTCAATCTCCACTAATGCTCTCCACTTCTGAAAAGTTTCAAAAACATCATATTTATGTTTGATTGTGTAGATCCATGTCTTCCTGCTGAAATCATAAATGAAGGTAACATAATAAGAATATCCCTCAAGAGAAAGTACCAATGAGGGACCCCACACATCCGAGTGAACTAACTCTAATTTCTCTTTCTTCCTTTCTAGACCAACTTTCAAAAATCTTACCCTTTTTTGTTTTCTGTATACACAACCTTCATAGAAACCCAAATCAATCTCCTTGAGTTTTGAAAACAGTTTTTTGGAGTGAAGGGTTTTCATCTCTTTCTCACTCATATGACCCAACCACAAATGCCATGCTTTCACATCATCCTGAGCAACATAGTTCAATGTACAATAATATGAGTTTTATAGTAAATACAAAGTTCCAATCAACTCACCTTTTGCAATCACCATTGAACCCTTTGTCACTCTCCATTGCTGATTTCTGAAATTAGTGTTGTATCCCTCCAAATCAAGTGTGAAGAACACAAGCTTATACTGAGAGGGGGGTGAACAATATAAGATAACTTTTTACTTTTTCTTCCAAATCAATACTATGTTTTGTAAATATAGCAATATTAATAGCAGTAATCAAAGCAATGCACAAAAACCATACACAATAGAGATACCACAATTTACGTGGTTCATCCAATGTGGGCTACTCCACGAAGAAAATATTTTGCTAAAAATTTATCAATCAGTATATTTGGGAATCACTCCCAATTACAATGTTTATGGATATTTATCCAAAGGAGATGTTGATCCCTTAATCTCAAGTTCATGGATATATTCCACACGAGAACTCTTTCCCCTTCTGCTCTGGCTATGTGATCTTATAGAAGACTCAGTTTCTCTGCTGCACTAACTAGTGGACCTCTCTCCACTTGAAGAATCCTCACTCAGATCTATCTTCAACTATTCTGGCTACTGTATATCTATCCATTGAGACTATGTCCTCTATACTCTATCACCTCCAAAGCTTTATCAATAGGCTCACTAAGAACATGCTCAATAGGCTCACACAGAACCTGCTTAACAAGCTCACACATAACTTATCCAAAACTGAATAACAAGCTCACATAGAACTTGTCCAATGTTGAATAACAAGTTCACATAGAACCTATCCAAATCTGCTCTAGCAAGCTCACCAAGAACTTGCCCAAATTTTCTCTAGCAAGCTCACCAAGAACTTGCCCAAATTTGCTCTAGCAATATCACCAAGAAAACTATTCAAAAATATATCCCAACACTGTCCTCAAATCTATCTCAAAGGCCTTCTCAAAGGCTCAATCAATCATGCTCAAGTAGCACTCAAATCTCATCCACAAATATATCAAGGCAAAGCTCAAAGATGAACTCAAGAATGAATGGCAATGTACTCTTCAATGGATGACAACAATGATCCACAATAATCTCAACTCAACTCAACTCATAGAAGCATAAAGAGAATTGTTATATACTCAATATGTTCTAATCTCAATATCAACTCAACTCAACTCAAATCAACTCATAGAAGCATAAAGAGAATTTTTAGGGACTCAATATGTTCTAATCTCAATCACAACTCAACTCAAATAAATCTCAACTCAACTCAAGTCAATATCATAGAAGCATAAAGAGAATTTTTAGAGACTCAATATATTATAATCTTACTCTCAACTCAAATTAGAATAATGGAATAGTTTGTTTCATAGGACTTGAACAATCACTTCACACATCACTTGACTAGGCTCAATCAACTCAACTCAACCAATCACCACAAGGAACAACTCTCTCTCACACAAACCTAGTCCAAGTATGCATCAACCAACTCAAATGTTTCCAACAATGCTCATCCACAAATCTCACATAATAATGATACTCATGTTCTTTTCTACATCAAGTTCTTTCACAACTAATGGGTTTCAACAACTATGTTTATAACACAATGTTTAAACACAAATCTCAATTTAGAAAACCTTGATGCATTAAACCAACCACTTTCTAAAAGAAAACCACAAACAATAATTTTCCCTCCAATGATATTTCAAAAATAAACCACCATAAAAATAAATAGGATAATGTGCCCATATCTTTTATGAAGCCAATAAATTATCCATAAAATTTACTACACTAAACACAACTTTCCTTTGCCAATCTTCACAAGGGTTAGTAGATCACAAAACAATCAACATTAATTCACTTTTCAATAATCATCACCAAGGCCTTTAATTGCACAACTTCCTTATCTCTCCTAAAACCACTTGTACCATAAAATAAAATAAATCAAAACATTGCATAACCTTTTCACTCCCAAAACCACTTATACTGTAAAATAAAATAAATCACAATATTGCATACCTTATCACCTCATGAAATAATTAATCCTCTTTAAAAGAACAAGGTAAACTTCATTTTTGGAACCCCTTTTCAAAATCAGAAATATCTCTTTACACACACCTTATTTCTCCTTCTAAATAAGTTATTCAAATAGCCCTCGAAATAAGCTTTCCGACGATATATAATATGCCAAATTTCTGAAATAAATTGAAAACTTTAAATATATATATATGCCAACATCCATTAATTGCACATAGGTCGGCCCTCCATTAATTTAAACTTAAAATTTAAACTTTAATATCTTCATCACCGGAGGTCCTTTTTTGATGAAAAAAATTCCACCTTGGCTTTTAAGAAAAGCCTTTTCCACATAAGCCCACCATGGTTTTAAATAAAACCTTTTATTTTTCCTACCTTGGTTTTCATAAAAACCCTGTAAATAGCCATGCATTCCAAAATATCATAAATGCTTATTTATGAAATATTTTGGCCACCAAAACCAAATTTGATCCATGTGACATCAATGACAACATCAGTGCATCAAATTACCTCAAGTTTCCAATAATATCCCCCTTTTTCATTGATAGCAACACCTTTAATGCAAACACCACAATCACTGCAAAAACCATCTCTAAGAATCAAAGTTTCTCCCCCTGACTCAATACTCTCTATGGAAGTTGTTCCCCCTAACTCAATACTCTATTTGGAGGCTACTCCCCCTAACTCAATGCTCTATTGGAGGCTGCTCCCCCTAACTCAAATCTCTCTTTGGGGGTTGTTCCTCCTAACTCAAATTTATCTCCCTTACTCAAATCTCTTCCCCTTTGACATCAATGGCAAAAGGGACACCTTTGGGGCTAAAATATATGACTCTTAAGCATAGCCCCCTCACCATATTCTCTCTTGAGGTGATTAATTTTAGGGTGGAAGTACCTTTACTCCCATATTACATTGATTCTTTCCTCTATCAACTTCCTTCCATGTTTTTTTGATATCCTTCTCTTGATGAATTACTTGATCTTCTTGTCTTGAACCTGTTTGACCTTCTTCCCTTGAACCTGTTTGAAATTGAGTCCTACACCATCTTGCAATATGACCAAAGTTATTGAAATTAAAACACTTGATATTGTAGCCTTTGGATGGTGTCCATGTCCTGAATTCTTTCTTGAAGTAATTTCCATATCCATTTCTTTCCTGAACCCTGTCTTGTGAAACTTTGTTTTCATGACCATTATTACCATGACTTCTAAATTGTGTAGCTCTAAAACCAAAACCATGTTGCTCATTTTCTTTGCACTGAAAATATTTATGACCAATCCTGTTACATGAGAAGCAATGTCCCTAAAAAACATACCTTATTCCTTTGATGTTTCTTCTAGCAAAATCAAACTTCTTTGGTCCATGGATCCTGCAATGTATAGCCCTGTGTCCAAATCCATTACAAGAAAAACAATGTCCTTGAAAAGCCCTTTTTTCATGCCTTGGTTCTTCATACCTTTCTTGATCATTATCCTTATGATCATCTTCAACTTGTGCATTGCATCCTTGAATCTTCGTTGTAGCATTTAAAACCTCTTGCTTAGTTTCTTCCTTGCCTTTCTCTTCAATAATTTCTTTTCCTTTTGAACTTGATTCACCTATCTCAAAATAAGAACCAAACTGAATATTTGGATCCATAGGAACTTTGGAACTTTTCTTATAAATGGATCTCATTGTAAATCCAAAAAATTATCCAGTTTTTTTGAATTTCTTTGAAATCATGCTAACTCGTTTATGTAGGTCCCCAAACTTTTCTGATCTTCTTCTTCTAACTGATCACATCTTTCTTTTCTCTCCTTTAGTTTCTCAAAAATAGTGATTCCAAACTCTTTTGAGTCCTGAAGCTCTTTTTCAAAATCTTGAATGTGTTGATTAAGCATCATTATGAATTTTTCATTTTCTTGAACCTTATTTTCAAGCCTCTTGATTTTATTTTTCAACCTCCTGATTTTCTTTCTTGTTTTGTGGAATTCTCTTCTTCATCATCACTGCTACTAGAATTATCACTAGAACTCTTGCTTTCTTCTTCAAATAAACTTTCCTTGTTGCAATTGTTGTAGTATGTGCAATCATCATCTATATTCCCACAATCTCTACATATGAAGCATTTTATTATTCTTAGACCTTTCTTGTACCTACCTGCTTGCTCAATGGCTATGGCAAGCTCTTCATGTCTTTCTTCAATAGATTTATACTGTTATTTAACTTCAATACCTAGGAATAGATGTTCTTGTTTTTCTTCATTTATTCCAAATAATGTACATTCTTCTTCATTTGACTGATTTTTATCACTGTAATCTGAATTATCACTTGCTTCTACAATGTAGTAAGATTTCTTTGCCAACTTTACCTTGGAATCTCCTTCATAAGTATTCATCAACTTGGTCCACATCTCATTAGCTTAAGTACATACCATGACCTTTGCAAAATTTGTCTCACATAGCCCACTCAAAATACAGCTCTTGCATTTATCTCAACCAATTTCCTAGTAATCTTATATTCCTTGGGATCACCTTCAACCTTATACTCTTTTTCAATCATCTGCCATACCTCATATCCCTGTGATATCAAGTAGTTTTTCATCCTCATGCTCCAACAAGCATAATTGTTACCATAAAATAATGGAGCCTTATTTGTAGATAATCCACTTTGTGAATCCATCTGTGTTCTTATAGAATCTTCCCTCAAGCTATTAGCCTTTCCGAAGGAACCCACTATGATACCAATTGAAGAACACAAGCTTATACTAAGAGGGGGGGTTGAATAGTATAAGACCACTTTTTACTTTTTCTTCTAAATCAATATTATGTTGTGTAAAGATAGCAATATCAATATCAGTAATAAAAGCAATGCACAAAAACCATACATAATAGAGACATCACAATTTACGTGGTTCACCCAATGTGGGCTACTCCACAAAGAAAATATTTTTGTATCGCTCCAAATTTTCCGCATCCTTACCCTCAGGCTATAGGATCCGCACCCAGAAGGGGGATGTGAGAAGAATGGGACAATACCTCGGACTGAGAGGCCCTTTGAAGGTCCCGCCTCTCGGGGGAGGAGTATAAGGGTGAATTTTTGACGGATGGTGGGTTCACCAGGAAACTTTTGAGTGGCAATTTCCACGCCTAGGTTGGGAATGGGTTTTGATGTGTTCGTTTTATACTCAATCATTCAGCTCCTAGGTTTGGCCAAAATGAATTTAAACTATTCTATATGCCAATAATGATTTAAATGGATACAGAAAATAGAAATGGTTGCTAAATACATAGAATAGGTAAATTAGGATAGATAGTACCTAATTCTGGATGTCTGATGAGAATTCAAAGTTTTGTAGTAGTCCATATCGCCTCAGTTCATATGTAATCGTCTGAGATCAGACAGGATCATTTGATATCTGATGAATTCATCAGACGAATTCGTCAAAAACCTGCAATCATAGAAATAGATACAAAATACCCAAGATGCAACTATAGAAGCAAAGAGAAATGATAGAAATAACTATAAATTTGGACTCGGATTGCCCCCAATTTGGACTACAGTCAGGATCGCCTCCAATCATACGCGATCATCTGTGATCCTTGAAAAAATCATTCATAATTGTTCGAGATCGTTTACGACGATCCGAGGTATCTTCGACTAAAAAATAGTAGAGTTCCTACAAGAAAACGGGAAATGCAGCATACAGATAGTATTACAAGGATGCTCTTATGAATAAGGATCTAAATCAATCATCTAAGGGGTTCAGGGGAGTCAGAATCAAGGGGATTCAGGGTCAAGGGGAGTCATGGGGATAAACTAGAAAAATCCAAGTTTATATAGGATTAGGGGGAGGCTAGGAGGTTGGGGATAATCCCAATCTGGGAGATCTCCAACAGGGAAATCTCCAACTGCACAAATGCGCTTCTGCCCAAGTTGGAGAGGTTGTTGAAACAGAAGCTAATTATGAAAATTTAGTTTTGGGACAAAATCGTCTGGACATTCTGTCCATGATGATTTCGTCAGATCTGGGACGATCTTGTCTAATCTACGACGATATCGTCCAACGGTCAAAAAAATCCTAAAAATGGCATAGAAAATGAGGAAACGGGTAACAGGCGGTTTTGGAGCGGTTTTGGGGTTAAAATTCAAATTTTTATCTTTTATCTTTTACTAAGGTTTTAACCATGCCAATTTTAAGGTGCTACATTTTGCCCCCTCTTTAGCGAATTTTTCGAAGAAAATGCGTTAAAGACGAGTTTTTCCCGTTTTACGAGAAAGCAAAAATTTAATCAATTTTTTAGATGATGATTCTTGGTCGAATCGTACAACTACTGACTATGGTGCCCCCTCCGTGTTTTTACCCAAATCGAACGTTTGAGGTAAAAATGCGAAAAGGCAAAAATTAAAATGTTGATTTTTTAAATAAAATTAAGAAAATAGGGTAAAACCCTAATTCATTTTTATTGTTCATTTTTACTATTCCAGAGCTCTGCAAAGAGAAACAATGGTGGAGATAGCACACAGAGCGACAGAGGTCCAGCGCAAGCTACGGGTAAGGATCTAATCCTAGTAGATTAGGTTTGATTTTGCTTTATGCAATTTTTGGATTTAAATTTTGATTATTTGGGGCATCACGACCATTTTTAGGCCGTCGACGTCGTCGGGATGAAATCGTCCCAATTTCATCGAAATCGTCTCTAAATCGTCGATTTCGTCTAAGGGCAAAATCGACGAACTAGGGGCGATCTCGTTCAACAAGGGACGATCCCCAAGTTGCAAAATCAGAGATGATTTAGTCCTAACAAAGGATGATTTTGCCCAATTTGGGACGATATCATCCGATGGTGGATGATAGCATCTTTAACTTGATTTTAAAATGTGCTTAATTTGATTTTAATGATTGGTAATTAATAAATTTTTTTGTTATTATTTGTTTTGGAGAGGGGATTACTAAAGAACCGAGAATGAAAATATGATAGACTAAGAGACAACATAGCCGTGCTTGACCAGGCAGAGCGTGACCGACTAGGACAGGTCGGGCTACAGCATGTGGCAGAGATGCCACAAGTACCGACTGACATGGGGCTACTGACAGCCCTAGCAGAGAGATGGTATCCGGGGTCGTCCTATTTTTGGCTATCGATAGGGGAGATGGCTCCCACACTAGAGGACGTATGGAGGATCATGAGGATCCCCATACAAGGATGGTTCATGATGCCTGTGACCAATCAGGGCCAGGTGATGATGAGGCTGACTAGAGACCTGAGCTTCACCCTAAAGAATGGCGAGGTAAACATCGAGTCTCTACGATAGATGCCTAGGGCATCTAGGCTGACTCGAGTTTTGGTAGGGGTGGTAGGTGGCTTACTATTGTGCCACCAGAGCGGGTGCAGGCTACCATGGCTCCTCTCAGATGTAGTTTGTGACATGAGAGACCACGGGTATAGGTTTGCATGGGGCAGCTTTGTACTCTGCCACTTGTATAGGATCCTGCATGGGGTCGTATACAAGGGAGGTCGATGTCTGGTCTTGACATCGTTGCTACAGGTTTGGTGCTGGGAGCACATTGCGGTGTAGAGGCCGATAGGGCTCCCACTGACAAGGGTTGATCGAGAGACACCTCGGGTTTACTATTGGTGGCTACATAGAGGGTCACAACGATGGATAGATCTGTCGATGTCTCAGAGGTTGCTGGATGACCTCATCCCAGACCAGATCACCTGGAGGCTATGGCGAGAGCACCCTGGGTGGGCAGAGGATGGGCAGGAGCTAGCTTGCATCAGGCGAGTCTGTTGGCTGAGGATGGAGTGGAGAGAGGTAGAGCTCCACCGCTATGATCGGGTACTACAATAGTTTGGTCTATAGCAGGGGATCCCTTCTCTCAGGGATTACGAGTACTCTCAAACTGTTCGGGATAGTACTACGTTGAGCGGGGCTCTAGACATGCAATGATTCTGGATTTAGGATGTGGATGATGCCCCCATCCAACTAGTGGATGGTGATGACACGGGGGTTGCAGATGGCTATGATGCTTGGTATGCAGGAATCCGCCCTCCTTGGATGACGAGGGGACAGGGTCCGGTGCACACGATTGTGCGATGGATGGGGAGGTGGCACCAAGCTACCATTGAGGCAGCGTGGGGTTGTGGCAGGAGAGAGCAGCGATGGTCCCCATAGGAGAGATGCCAGTGGATGGGTCAGGCTCTATAGAGGCCATAAGAGACAGAGCAGAGGGAGGAGAGATTCCCTTCACAGTAGGGGGAGAGACCACCATCGCCTGATAAGGGCAAGGGTGTTGAGGTAGGGGAGAGTAGCGAGACGGTGACTCTCCGGGCTGAGGTTGCCCACCTCCGAGCTCAGGTGCAGACACTGCAGGATGAGGCTACACGGCTTAGAGCTCGGGGTGGAGGAGCGAGCACTCAGGATCTGGCATGGTCTATTGCTCAGACCGCATTCTACTAGGGGTTGTACTATCAAGCGGTCCTAGAGGGACATAGGATACTATTGCCAGCCCCCATTGCAGAGTCGGTCATGATGGGATCATCGAGGACATCCTCACGATCGACGATGAGGACCCGAGCTCTAGCTTGGACCTCTATGGGACCACCTCCTCCATGTCAATGTGGGGGAGGAGATGAGGCTAAGAGCTCGAGGGCTTCTCGAGGCTAGCTATTGTAGAGTGCAGATTATATTATTATATATGTATATATACATTTGTTTTTTAGGGGATTGAGTATGCCAGGGTTTTGATTGTGGCATACCAATCCAGATGATGTACATAATTGATTGATGATATATATAGATTGTATTTTTGATGATATGACTTGTGTGTATGTTGTATTATGATGCTTGAATTGTTGATTCATGTAATTATGTCGTTGGAAGTAAATTATAATGTTATGTCATGCCATAAAATTTGTAAATGAAATAATCTGATGTGCATAAATTGGTTGTTTTGGTGTGATTTGATGAAAAATAAAAGAGACTTCTAACAATAATTTCAAAGGACATTGTTGTTGTTATAGACCGTTTCATGGAGTCACCGCTCACTAGGTCGTCAAGCTAATCCTAGTATAGAAATATTGCTAAAAGTAAAAGAGTGCTTAAGAGACTGTCTTAAGACTTGGTGTTGTGATGATGAAAATGATGATGGTGATGATTTGTTTTCAATTTTTTCACAAAATTATGCATGAAATATATTTAAAAGTGATTTTTGCTAGGCATAAATTCCTAAGTGTGATAAATTTTTGAATAATTCCTTAGAAATTATACCATGGTTGCAAGATGGAATGTTTGACATAATGACATGAATAAGTGTTCGTTCATTTTGAAACACAATTGTGTAACATAATGATGTAAGCCATATGTGTTTATTAAAATGGATGGGAAAATAAAATTAGAACAATGGTTTGCGCTAGGCATAGAATTTATAGGTATAGACTTATACCATCATCGTGAAATCCAAAGATAGATAAATATTTTAGTTTTATTGCATGATTGATTTTTTTTTTTTTTTGATAAACAGAAAATAATAATATGATGAACATGTTGTTTGAAATCGTTTTTGCAATTTTGTGACACAATGTATATAATTGTTTTTATACAAAACAAAATTCTGAAATAAGAGGATAAAATTGTTCTAAAAAGAATTACTGAAATATTTTAAATTATCTCAAAAACAAATGTAGGTTTATAAGGGATCCTCATGTGCAAATGTGAGTTCATTACCAATCTTGATTTATCATAATGATACAAAATCTCTCAAATACAAATGTGTGTGCAATTGTATTAATAATTCACCAATTTTGAGCAAGATAATTTGATACAAGCAATTTGCCTTAACCAAATGAATGTTCATTAACCATGATTTATATGCATATAACCGTACCAGACTACTATGCAAGTTAGGTTATCAAGAGCTAGCTAATCCATAAGCCGAAATAGGTCTGTACAAAAGAAGGTCGCTAATGTGACAGACATATCACCACACTAGGAATTACCCAAGGCCAAGCGGGTTGGGCACAAACCACTTGTTATGGGGCTTACCTCACAGTTTTCGAATAATTGAGAATTCCAAGGATTCAAGCTCATTCACCCTTCTTTTCTTTTCAAGGGGTAGGGAAAGGGATTTTATTGCATTTTGCTTTTGCTTTTCTCTTTTGCTCTTTTTATTTTTTTTTATTTTTGCTTGATATTTGAGATAATCCTGAAACATTGTTGTAGTGATACAAAATAACATTTTTCTTTTTCTCTTTTTCTTGAACTTTTTCTTTTTCTTCCTATGCTAGGGATACTTGCTCGGATTAGCTGTAGAGCAAGGGATTTTTATTCTAGGTAGGGGTGAGCTTGTCCTTTTGTCAATTCTCAAAGATTCTAGACCATGTGCATGATAGGATAGCAGGGGAAACTTTTCGCTCAAGAAACCATGTCTACTATGTAGCATCATATTGAATTTGCAATGAAATCATTTTAATGTGAAAAGATATACTTGGTTCAAGTAAATAACAAGATCAGTTCTCTATGCTCAAAACTTTATTTAATGCCAATGTGGACTTTGATATAAGAGAGATTAATAATCATACTAAATAAAATCAAGATATTTATTCATGTGAGTGTGAAAGTGTGGGATTCCAAATAAATGCTCATTTATCCAAAATAATTGAAAATATAACTGCAAACTCCAAGAATTGACAGGTATATATAAAAAAAATATGTTTTTTTTTTGAATATTTTGATGATTTTGATGTTTTTGTATTTGATTTTAATTTGATGAATTGCAAGAAGAAATACTATTACTGCTCTTTGAAAAAATATTTTGATAGAAATGGCTAAAAATGAAACAATATGCAAAATACAATATATACAAATGATGAGATGACCCAATGTTTTATGCATAGTAGCGTTTGAGATGCATAATGTTCATAGGTTCTTTAAGTTCTTTACCATCTAAGGTAGATAATGTGTATGCTCCCGATCCAAATTTAGCAGTAATAATATATGGTCCAAGCCAGTTGGGCTCAAATTTACCTTTAAGGTCTTTAGTAGCATTAGTATTTTTTTATTTTCTTTTAAGACAAGGTCGCCGATCTCAAAGGATCGAGGATGAACTTTCTTGAGATATGCTCTCTTAAGCTTGTTTTGGTAGGCACAAAGATGCTCCAAAGCATTGATGTGCTTTTCATCTAAAAGTTCCAGCTGACTAAATCTGCCAGCACGATATTCATCCCCTACTTCAGTATCTTGAAGTAGTAGATCCAAAGAAGGAACTTCTAATTCAAAGGGAAAAATAGCTTCAGCACCATAAACCAAAACGAAAGGTGAAGTTCCAGTGGGGGTGCGAACACTAGTTCGATAGGCCCACAAAGCAGGATATAATTGGATGTGCCAATCTCGACCAGATTTATTGACCAGTCTTTTGAGAATTTTGATTAATGTTTTATTAGATGCTTCTGCTTGGCCATTACCCTAAGGATAATAGGGAGTGGACCAACGATGTTGAATTTTATATCTTTGACATAATTTTTTGACATCTTTATTTTTGAAACAAGTTCCATTATCTGAAATGAGATTGGCAGGAATTCCAAACCTACAAATAATTTGATTAAAGATAAATTTGGAAACTTGTGTTCCAGTACAAGAAGCTAAAGGCATAGCTTCAACCCATTTTGTGAAATACTCGATAGCGGTTATGATGAATTTGTGTCCATCAGATGACACAGGGTTGATTTTTCCAATGATATCTAAGCCCCATTTTGAAAAGGGCCAAGGAGATGAAATAGCCTACAGCTCTTGTGCAGATGCATGGACAAGGTCAGCATGTTTTTGGCACTTGTCGCAATGGTGCACATAATTATGTGCATCATTCTCCATGGTAGGCCAAAAATATCCTATCCGAAGGAGCTTCTTAGCAATGGCGTTACCACTAAAGTGTCCTCCATAAGATCCATCGTGGGCTTCACTCAAAGCTAATCTAGATTCTTCTAGATTCAAACATCTTAATAATATGCCTTCAAAAGATCTCCTATACAAGGTATTACCAATGATTACGAAGTGACTTGCTTGTCTACGTAATAATCGATGCTGGTTGCTAGTATAACCATCAGGGAAGGTTCCATTTTGCAAAAAATTAAATATATTAGTGTACCATGGTTTGGGAGTAGTTTCATTGATTAGAAACACATCCAAAGGTTCTAAGCATGATTTGCTTGAAGCGGGTTCTTGGAGTCGATGAATAATGATGGTAGCATATTCATCATCTAACTCCAAGGGCAAAAGAGATGCAGCTGCAACCATAGCGTCAGCCTCACGATTGCTAGTTCGAGGAATAGCTTCCAAAGTAACTTGATCAAATAAGGATAATAATTGCAAAAAATATGTTTTATATGGGCATAATTTATCATCCCTAGTCTGATAAACATCATTGATTTGATTTATGACAAGTTGGGAATCACCAAAAACTAACTAAATTTTAATTTTTAGTGCCAAAGCTGCTCGTAATCCAAGGATTAGAGCCTCATATTCAGCAGTATTATTAGTGCAAGCAAACATTAGTTTAAAGGACATAGGTATAATATGTTTTTGTGGAGATATTAAGATAATACCTGCACCATCCCACTCATGCATCGGGCTCCGTAAAAGTATAGGGACCATTGTTTAGGATGGTCTACCTCTAATTTAAGGCATTCATCGAGAAGCTCAATGATGAGGGGATGGGTAGACTCTAAGGGTGCAGCAGCTAATTGATCTGCTATGATTTGACCTTTAACAGACTTCTATCCTATAAATGTGAGTTCAAACTTGCTTAGCACAAGAACCCACTTGGCTATGTGACCAGATAAATACGGTCGACTCATAAGATATCGCAAAGGGTCGAATTTGGCAATAACATACGTTTTTTGATTGAGCATATAATGTCATAGTTTTTGTGTAGAAAATACGACTGTAAGAAATAAATTATCTAATATAGTATAGCGAGTTTCATAACTGATTAAGGTTCTGTTGATGTAATAATTAGCACGTTCTTTCTTCTCATCGTCAAGTTGAGCTAACATAGCTCCTAAGGCAAAATCGAAAGCAAAAATGTACAAAATAAATGGACGATCAGATCTAGGTGGGGAAAGCACCGGTGGTTGGAGGAGATATTGCTTGAGGAGTTCAAATGCTTCCTGACATTTGTCATCCCAATGAAAAGAGACATCTTTCTTAAGAAGTTTAAGAAAGGGTCCGATTTTATCTGTCAACTTATCAATAAAGCGACGAATAGCTTGAAGCTTACCTTGTAAACTTCGTAATTCTAATATATTGATGGGTGTGGGCATATCAATGATAGCTACGATCTTGAGAGGTTCAATTTCAATGCCATGTAAAGAAACGATAACCCCAAATAATTTTTTGAACTTAACCCCAAATATACATTTGGTCGGATTCAATCGGATAAGATACTCCCTTAACCGATCAAATACTTTTCTCAGGTCATTTAAATGATCATCTTCTTTGATGGAACGAGCTATAATATCATCTACATAATCATGTAGAATATCATGCATCATATCGTGAAAGATATAAGTCATGGCTCGTTGATAGGTTGTGCCTGCGTTCTTTAAACCAAATGGCATTACTTTCCAACAAAAGGTTCCCCAAGGGGTAATAAAGGCTATTTTAGCTTGATCTTCGAGAGCTATCCTGATCTGATTATAACCAAAAAATCCATCCATTAGGGATATCATTCCACTTCCAACAGTAAAATCAATGATTTGATCCATGTTAGGAAGAGGAAAATCATCTTTAGGGCAGGCAACATTAATATCTCTGAAGTCTGTACAAACCCTAACTTTAGTGGCTTATTTCTTAGTTACTAGAACTACATTTGAGATCCATTCAGCATAATCAATGGCTTGTATAAAAATGACCTTCAATAGTTTTTCTAGTTTTGCTTTGACTAGTAAGGCCACTTTAGGATGCATTTTTCTAAGTTTTTGTTTAATAGGTTTAGCATCTGGATGGACTACTAGATGATGCATGACTACAGAAGGGTCCAAGACCTGGCATGTCTTCATATGTCCAAGCAAAGACATCTTCATAGTCTTTAAGAAATGAAATGTATTTATCTTGTTTTTCTTGACTTAATTCTGATCCAATATTGATTATGTGAGGGTTATTTTCGGTTCCAATGTTAATTTTTATACCGTTTTCAACTTCCATATGTAAATCTCTCTCAAAATTAGGTGGGGTGGGTGAAACACCCAATTCTTGTAATTCTTCCAAGGTTAGCTTGGATAATTCGTCTTGAGGAGTCGAGGCCTCAAGCTGGGCTATACTAGGTATAGAGCCATAAAAATAAAATTTGTTATGTAATAAGTCATCAACGGAGACATCATGGAAGATATCGCCTTCCAACTCATTATCGTATTCGAAAATCATCTCAGGGTAGGTGAGAGATAGCATATGACAAGTAAAGGGATTATTTTTTGAAAGCAAAGAATCTTTTTTATCGAGATAATCTTGATAACATGTAAGATGGTCATCCTCCTCAAATGGGAAGGGTTGACCTTTACTAGGAAATAGGCCCACACCGCATCGGGCAGGCCATGGTTCTACCTCAATAGATTCCTTCATACCATTTTGGAAAGGTCCCAAACATTTCCCTTTATAGCCCAATTTAAGCATTATGGTTTTAGCTTTAATATATTCATTAGCAAAATAGCATCGAGCATATCCATCACAATGTGTCTTGATGTTTCTGGGTATTCTTCCCCAATCATATCCCTTATAAATAAAAGCACAACTCCCGACTTGGTAGATACTTCCCATAGGTTGTGGGAGGCCCAAGGTATGAGGAGAAGGTGGGAGTTTATTTAAAACAAGGGAAGCTTGCATGGCAGTGTTGATCTCTTCTGATATAAGAATTTTAGATAAATCGGGTAAGAGTTCATCAGTAAGAGCATAAGAGGTAGAAGGAACATTTCCTAGATCTTATGATGTTGAAAGGATGCCTGTAGTGGATGGAGATGTTATAGGGATGTCAATGGATGATTCTATCGGTGTGGAAGTTATAGGGGTGAAACAAGGAACATTGGTTGTGGTTTTATGATATTTTTGAGGTCCTAATGGGGTTTGTTCAAAATATGGTTGAGCTATATGTAGAGGTGTAGTTGATGGGGAAAAATGAGGTGATGTTATGGGTGAGTGTTTCACACGTTTAGATGGTTGACGAGAATTAGGATGTGTGGATGACAGAGCAGGGAAAAATTGAACCCCAACCGGTTCTACCAAAGCACACATATCAAAGGGTCTAGGGTCACCATGAATGGTAACCAACTGGTTTTTAAATTTGAATTTAACACACTGATGTAAAGTGGATGGAACCGCTCGCATCGCGTTGATCCAAGGGCGACCCAAAAGTATATTGTACGATGCAAGGCAATGTACAATAAACACGATCGTATCTAGGGTTCTAGGACCAACTTGCAAGGGTATAGTAATGACTCCACATTTTTCTTGTGTCTCATCATTGAAGGATTTTATGATCATATCCGTTCTTTTCATTTTGTCACTCCTAAAGCCAAATATTTGGTAGAAGTCAAAAGTGCATATGTTTAAAGATGAACCATTATCAATCAAGACACGTTTAACGGCTACGTCCCCAATTAGGGCAGTAATATATAAAGGGTTATCCTTATGTAAACTATGTTGTGGTATATCCCTATCTCGAAAGTCAATACAGTCAACTTCTCGAGTTATGATAGTATTGGTCATGGCTTTAGGCTAAATATTTTGTGGTACCATCATTTGGCTTAAGGTAAGCATTAATTCATCCCTATGGATAGGAGAAGATCTTAAAAGGTCCAAAAGGGAAATTCTAGTTGTAGTATTGGATAATTGTTCATTAATATTATACGGAGGCTTAGGTTGAACATTAGGCATATGATTCCCTTTATTGGGATTTTTCAAAACAAATGGAGCTGATCCATCGTTCTGAGTTTGATCCCGTTGAGAGTTTTGAGACTGTTGTCAAGTAACAACTCCGATGGTAACTACAACATTATTTTGAGGATGATGAATTGGTCTCGGTCTAGCTTTTATGGCTTGTTCATTAGAAAGGAACTGATGAGAAGAGGGTCGAGTAGTAACTCTTCTAGGAAATGGTTCTTTCGAAACCATAGAATTTGTGATGGGTTGAATAGGATCTGATTCATTTTCAAAACTATTCGATTGATTGGAGGTGATTTCCATGTCACTTTTAGTATCAGATTCTACATCACTAAGATCAGGTGTTCAAGTATTATATAGGGGTCTGGACGTAACCATGGATAAATTTGTGTCAAATATTTCTAGATCGTAAATAGGTAAATGCCCACTAATGGCTCCTACATATCGGGTAGGAGGAGGAACATTATGATGTTCAATTTGATTAGCCACCTCTTTGCCATGCTTTGGTAAAGGATGTTGAAATATGTCCAATGATTGATTGGCATTCTGATTCCGACTTTAAGGGGTGTTCTTTTGAACATTATTAGCAGGATTTTGTTTAGGTTGAAAGGCTTGTACCTCCATCTCATTGTTATCAATTAAATCTTGTATTTTATGTTTTAATCATTTACAAGAGTTGGTAGCATGTCCAGGTCCTCTATGAAAATCACAATGTAAGTCAGCTTTGTATCTGGGTATGGTTGGATCAAGTTCCCGAATAGTTGGTAATTGGATCAATCCTCGGGCTAATAGTTACGGGAGAATGGTTGATAAA
The DNA here is from genome assembly GCA_028583015.1 of Wollemia nobilis. Classification (NCBI taxonomy): domain Eukaryota; kingdom Viridiplantae; phylum Streptophyta; class Pinopsida; order Araucariales; family Araucariaceae; genus Wollemia; species Wollemia nobilis. The sequence continues at coordinate 3,866,392 of JAQPPZ010017079.1, read as the reverse complement.
GGTTGATTTAACCTAGTAAATTCTTGGGGTGGTTTATCAGGAGGTTTCAATATGAACTTCTCTGTTGTTTTCACAGTATTAACATTGGCAATGTTTCTACTATCAGTGACTATCACCCACAACTTGTTTATTTTTATATTGATTTTTGGATGTTTTTTCATCATATTTCCTTTTGAGTTGACCTCTTCTAATGAGAGCGTCTTCCACTCTTTGGGCTAAGTCTATATCTTGATCGAAGGTGGTCAAGGTAGTAGTTGATAATTCATAGGATAGTTGTTCTTGTAAATTATTGATAAAAATATCCAACATTTCCCAATAAGGTAACACAAAGTGTAATTTTCCTATCAACTGCCTCCATCGAGCTAAGAAGTCAGCAAAACACTCATCTTTGTCTTGTTTTAGGTTGTACAAATCTTTAATGGTTACATGCCTTTCAATATAGGCACTAAATTGATGCACAAAAGACTCGGTGGTCTCTTCAAAATTTCTCAAAGAATGGGTGGGCAATTGATAATACCACTCCAATGCCACCCTCCTAAACTTTTCAAGAACATTTTTAGTAATAACAAGTCATCATGTGATGTATCATGACATGCTATCCTAAACATACAAAGATGCTCTATGGGATCTTCGGTTCCTTTATATATAGGTAGGACAGGAATAGGAAAGTGTTTGGGATATGGTTGTGCTACAACTATAGGATCTAGAGGTTGACTACACATCTCTCGATAATTGTACGAGGGACGATAGGGATCTATTTGATCCATACGGGAGGTTAACTATTTCACCATGGCTTCCAGATTACCATTTTTCCCACCATATTGGTTTGGTGGTACATGAGCATGGGATTTGTGAACGTAGGAAGGCGGGACATAAGGATTAGATGCTATATTGCTGTTATGCAAATGATTGGTAGGAAGAGTATTATGAAGAAGATTTGTGGTAGCATTATGTTGTATCCCAGATTGTTGGAAATTAACATTCGGTTTAGTTTTAGGATTTTGTTGATTTGAGGTATATTGATCAATAGCTTGGTGAAATAGAGCAGTGAATGAAGGTTTCTTTTGTGTGGGAATAACCCTTGGCTTAGTAACAGGCACTCTAGGTAGTTGGGTAACCTGTTGTTGTCGCGTGTTTTGGATTATAGTAGCCATGTCCAAATTGGACGGTCCAGCTTGATCACTCTCTTGATCAACAAAGGACAAAGGATTAGTGCGTGTGTGATATATGTCTTCTAGGGTTTCTTGAGTGTCACTAATTTGATCTTTGTCCATATGAACTGCTCTATTAAGGGTGCCCATATTATCCTGGAGGAACTTCCAAAAATGTTCCATGTTATCAAAAGTAATAGCTCCTTCTGGAGATATTTTAGGAGATGAGGATTCTCCTTCCCTAACATTTTCTCTTTGTTCATTTGCATCAACATAGTCTTCTTCTTGTTGGTCTAGAGTTCCTTCTTCCTGAATTGGGTCTTCAGGAAGGACATCTGGGTTATTTTCTGGTTTTCTTAACCAATCTTCTTCTACCTCAATTTGTTTTCCATTCCTGAGTCTAGCCATTATATCTAAATCTTAGATTTTAGCAAATATATATTGATATATTTGGAACAGATTTGGGAGGTATATATTTTAATTATATACCTACTATAATGCTTAAAAATGTTTTGATTTTTTTTTTTGTTATTTTTATTTTATGCTTATAAAGACAACAAATAGCACACTAAATACAAGAAATAACAATAATAAAATAATAGCTTAGTTTTCTAAAAAGAGTTTATGAATGTCATTGATAGGATCAAGTTCATCAGGAGTCATAAAATGCTCTTCTTCAAATTGGAAATGGTTTTTCAGGAACTTGATAAAGTGTGCTATAGTAATATTATTTGTTTTAGATTTTGTCTTGTAAAAATAAATCTCATGGCAATACTCTCGATATAACACAGCTCTGGGGACTCTATTCCATATTTGTCTATCCGTAAGAATGACTTCTTGGTCCTCTATACGAGACAAAAATTTATGTACTACAACTGCATTATCGAGGTATTCATCAAAGGTATACAACTCAGAAGACACAAGGGCTCTTTTATCTGCTAACCACCTATGGCAAGCTCTCTGAAGCTCATGATACAAAGTCACTTGATCAAGATCCAAGATTCTATCTAGGACAAACCTCTTGATTTGCCTAAGTTCGGTTGCTCTAGATGAAATGAGATTCAATCTCCTATTAAGCTCGTCCCATAAAGGTGGGACTCTATATGTTGGAGCTACTCTAAGCAAATAAGTAATCTCTATAGCTGCTAATTGATTTTTGACATTAATGGTGATGGCTCGTCTTTTGTTATAATCTACCATCTAAATATGACATGCAATCTTTGATTCTAAATGCATTTATGTTTTTTGTTTTTGTTTTTCTTTTATTTTTTTAATTGTTTTCAAAAGGTTTTTAGTTTTCACGTCGGGTTCACCAAAAATGTATCGCTCCAAATTTTTTGCATCCTTACCCTCAGGCTATAGGATCCACACCCAGAAGGGGGATGCGAGAAGGATGGGACAATACCTCGGACTGAGAGGCCCTTTGAAGGTCCCGCCTCTCGGGGGAGGAGTATAAGGGTGAATTTTTGATGGATGGTGGGTTCACCAGGAAACTTTTGAGTGGCAATTTCCATGCCTAGGTTGGGAATGGGTTTTGATGTGTTCGTTTTATACTCAATCATTTAGCTCCTAGGTTTGGCCAAAATGAATTTAAACTATTCTATATGCCAATAATGATTTAAATGGATATAGAAAATAGAAATGGTTGCTAAACATAGATAATAGGTAAATTAGGATAGATAGTACCTAATTTTAGATGTTTTATGAGGATTCAGAGTTTTGTAGCAGTCCAGATCACCTCAGTTCATACGTAATCGTCTGAGATCAGACAGGATCATCTGATATCTGACGAATTCGTCAGACGAATTCATCAAAAACTTGCAATCATAGAAATAGATACAAAATACCCAAGATGCAACTACAGAAGTGAAGGGAAATGATAGAAATAACTATAAATTTATCTGAATGACAGATCCAAACAGTAATTAGAGAGGACAAGTATCAACTTCACAATCTATTTTGATTTTATCATGCATTTGTACTAGATGAGGTGAACTCCAAGATGCATAAACATAATAACCTAAGATAATGCAGAATTATAATGGAAAAATGCAAAAAAATTAAGAAGATGCAAACTCTAGACTCGGATTGCCCCCAATCTAGACTACAGTCAGGATCGTCTCCAATCGTATGTGATCGTCTGCACTCCTCGACAAAATCGTTCGTAATTGTCCGAGATCATTTGCGATGATATGAGGTATATTCGACTGAAAAATAGTAGAGTTCCTACAAGAAAACATGAAATGTAGCATACAGACAATAGTACGAGGATGCTCTTGTGAATAAGAATCTAAATTAATCAGCTAAGGGGTTCAAGGGAGTCATAATCAAGGGGAGTCATGGTCAAGGGGAGTCAGGGGGATAAACTAGAAAAATCCTAGTTTATATAAGATTAGGGGGAGGCTAGGAGGTTGGGGATCATCCCAATCTAGGAGATCTCCAATAGGGAAATCTCCAACTGCGCAGACGCACTTCTACCCAAGTTGGAGAGGATGTTGAAATAGAAGCTAATTATGAAAATTCAATTTTGAGACAAAATCGTCTGGATGTTCTGTCCATGACAATTTCGTCAGATCTAGGATGATATCATCTAATCTACGATGATATCGTCCAATGGTCAAAACAAGTCCTAAAAATGGCACAAAAAATGAGGAAACAGGTAACAGGCAGTTTTAGAGCGATTTGGGGGTTAAAATTCAAATTTTTATCTTTTATCTTTTACTAAGGTTTTAACCGTGCCAATTTTAGGGTGCTACAATTTTACTAAAACCTTATCAATCAATATCTTTGGGAATCACTCCCAATTACAATATTTATGGATCTTTATCCAAAGGAGATGTTGATCCCCTAATCTCAAGTTCGTGGATCTCTTCCATAGGAGAACTATTTCCCCTTCTACTATGGTTATGTGATCTTCTAGAAGACCCTGTCTCTCTACTACACTGATTGGTGGACCTCTTTCCACTTGAAGACTCCTCATTTAGATCTATATTCAACTATGTTGGCTATTGGATCTCTATCCACTGAGACTCTTTCCTTTGTACTATGTCACCTCCAAAGATCTGTCAATAGGCTCACTAAGAATCTAATCAATAGGCTCACACAAAACCTGCTTAAAAATCTCAAATAGAGCTTATCCAAAACTGAATAACAAGCTCACATAGAACATGTCCAATGATGAATAACAAGTTCACATAGAACCTTTCCAAATCTACTCTAGCAAGCTCACCAAGAACTTGCCCAAAATTGCTCTAGCAAACTCATCGAGAACTTTCCCAAATCTGCTCTACCAAGCTCACCAAGAACCTGCCCAAATATTCTCTAACAAACTCACCAATAACTTGCCCAAAATTGTCCACAAATTTGTCCCAACACTATCCTAAAATCTATCCCAAAGGCCTTCTCAAAGGCTCAATCAATCATGCTCAAGTAGCACTCAAATCTCATCCACAAATATATCAAGGCAAATCTCAAATATGAACTCAAAAATGAATGGAAATGTACTCTTCAATGGATGACAATAATGATCCACAATGATCTCAACTCAACTCAACTCATAGAATCATAAAGAGAATTATTAGAGACTCAATATGTTCTAATCTCAATCTCAAATCAACTCAACTCAAATCAACTCATAGAAGCATAAAGAGAATTTTTAGAGACTCAATATGTTCTAATCTTAATCTCAACTCAACTCAACTCAAATCAATCTCAACTCAACTCAAGTCAATCTCATAGAAGTATAAAGAGAATTGTTAGAGACTCAATATGTTCTAATCTTACTCTCAACTCAAATTACAATAATGGAATAGTTTATTTCATAGGACATGAACAATCACTTCACACACCACTTGACTAGGCTCAATCAACTCAACTCAACCAATCACCACAATGGAAAAATCTCTCTCACACAACCCTAGTCCCATTATGCATCAACCAACTCAAATGTTTCCAACAATGCTCAACCATAAATCTCACATAATAATTATACTCATGTTCTTTTCTAACTCAAGTTCTTTCACAACTAATGGGCTTCAAAAACTATGCTTATAACACAAGGTTTAAACACAACTCTCAATTCATAAAACCTTGATGTATTCAACCAACCACTTTCAAAAAGAAAACCACAAACAATATTTTTCCCTCCAATGATATTTTAGAAGTCAACCATCATAAAAAATCAATAGGAGAATGTGCCCATACCTTTTCTGAAGCCAATAATTTGTCCATAAAATCTACCACACTAAACACAACTTTCCTTTGCCAATCTTCACAAGGGTTAGTATATCACAAAACAATCAACATTACTCCACTTTTCAATAATCATCACCAAGGCCTTTAATTGCACAACTTCCTTATCTCTCCTAAAACCACTTGTACCATAAAATAAAATAAATCAAAACATTGCATAACCTTTTCACTCCCAAAACCACTTATACCATAAAATAAAATAAATCGCAATATTGCATACGTTGTCACCTCATGAAAGAATTAATCCTATTGAAAAAGAACAAGGAAAACTTCACTTTTGGAACCCCTTTGCAAAATTAGAAATATATTTTTACACACACCTTATTTATCCTTATAAACAAGTTAACCAAATAGCCCTCGAAATAATTTTTCTGAAGATATATAATATCCCATATTTTTGAAATAAATTGAAACCTTTACATATATATATATATATATATATATATATATATGCCAACCTCCATTAATTGCACATAGGTCAGCCCTCCATTAATTTAAACTTAAACTTTAAACTTTAATATCTTCATCACCGGAGGTCCTTTTTCGATGAAACAAAATTCCACCTTGGATTTTAATAAAAACCCTTTCCACATAAGCCCACCATGGTTTTAAATAAAATATTTTATTTTGCCTACCTTTGTTTTCGTAAAAACCTTGTAAATAGCCATGCTTTCCAAAATATCATAAATGCTTATTTATGAAATATTTTGGCCACCAAAACCAAATGTGATCCATGTGACATCAATGAAAACATAAAATGCCTCAAATTACCTCAAATATCCAACAATCTCCCCCTTTTTCATTGATGGCAACACCTCTAATGCAAACATCACAATCACTACAAAAACCATCTCTGAGAATCCCTAACTTAATACTCTCTATGGAGGTTGCTCCCCCTAACTCAATAATCTCTTTGGAAGCTGCTCCTCCTAAAGCAAGTCTCTATTTAGAGGCTGCTCCCCCTAACTTATTGCTCTCTTTTGAGGCTGCTCCCACTAACTCAAATATCTCTTTGTAGACTGCTCTCCCTAACTCAAATTTCTCTCCCTTACTCAAATCTCTCCCCCTTTGACATCAATGGCAAAAGGGACACCTATGGGGCTAAAATACATGACTCTTAAGCATAGCCCCCTCACCACTTTCTCTCTTGAGGTGATTAATTTTGGGGTGGGAGTACCTTTACTCCTATATTACATTGATTCTTTCCTCTATCAACTTCCTTCCATGTTTTTCTGATATACTTCTCTTGATGAATTACTTGATCTTCTTGTCTTGAACTTGTTTGAATTTCTTGCATTGAACCTGTTTGGAATTGAGTCCTACACCATCTTGCAATATGCCTAAAGTTATTGCAATTAAAACACTTGATATTGTAGCCTTTGTATGGTGCCCATGTCCTAAATTATTTCTTGAAGTAATTTCCATATCCATTTCTTTCCTGAACCCTGTCTTGTGAAACTTTGTTTTCATGACCATTATTACCATGACTTCTAAATTGTGTAGCTCTAAAACCAAAACCATGTTGCTCATTTTCTTTGCACTGAAAATATTTATGACCAATCCTGTTACATGAGAAGCAATGTCCCTAAAAAACATACCTTATTCCTTTGATGTTTCTTCTAGCAAAATCAAACTTCTTTGGTCCATGGATCCTGCAATGTATAGCCTTGTGTCCAAATCCATTACAATAAAAACAATGTCCTTGAAAAGCCCTTTGTTCATGCCTTGGTTCTTCATACCTTTCTTGATAATTATCCGTATGATCATCTTCAACTTGTGCATTGCATCCTTTAATCTTCTTTGTAGCATTTAAAACCTCTTTCTTAGTTTCTTCCTTTCCTTTCTCTTCAATAATTTATTTTTCCTTGTGTTAAGTAGCAAATTGGATCTTTTTCCAAAGGAGATGTTGATACCTTAATCCCAAGTTCGTGGATCTCTTCCATAGGAGAACTCTTTCCCTTTCTTCTCTAGCTATGTGATCTTCTAGAAGACCATGTATCTCTACTGCACTAACTAGTGGACCTCTCTCCACTTGAAGACTCCTCACTCAGATCTATCTTCAACGGTGATGGCTACTGTATCTCTACCCATTGATACTCTGTCCTCTGTAATATATCACCTCCAAATATTTTTTAATAGGCTCACTAAGAACCTCCTCAATAGGCTCACACAAAACCTGCTTAACAAGCTCACACATAGCTTATCCAAAACTGAATAACAATCTCACACAAAACTTGTCCAATGTTGAATAACAAGTTCACATAGAACCTATCCAAATATGCTCTAGCAAGCTCACCAAGAACTTACCTAAATTTGCTCTAGCAAGCTCACAAAGAACTTGCCCAAATATGCTCTAGCAAGCTCACCAAGAACTTGCCCAAAACTGTCCACAAATATATCCCAACATTGTCCTCAAATCTATCCCAAAGGCCTTCTCAAAATCTCAATCAATCATGCTCAAGTAGCACTCAAATATCATCCACAAATATATCAATTCAAAGCTCAAATATGAACTCAACAATGAATGGAAATGTACTCTTCAATGGATGACAACAATGATCCACAATTATCTCAACTCAACTCAACTCATAGAAGCATAAAGAGAATTGTTAGAGACTCAATATGTTCTAATCTCAATCTCAAATCAACTCAACTCAAATCAACACACATAGAAGCATAAAGAGAATTGTTAAAGACTAAATATGTTCTAATATCAATCTCAACACAACTCAACTCAAATCAATCCCAACTCAACTCAAGTCAATCTCATAGAAGCATAAAGAGAATTGTTAGAGACTCAATATGTTCTAATCTTACTCTCAACTCAAATCATAATAATGGAATAGTTTGTTTCATAGGACTTGAACAATCACTTCACACATCACTTGACTAGGCTCAATCAACTCAACTCAACCAATCACCACAAGGGACAACTCTCTCTCGAACAACCCTAGTCCAAGTATGCATCAACAAACTCAAATGTTTCCAACAATGCTCAATCACAAATCTCACATAATAATGATACTCATGTTATTTTCTAACTCAAGTTCTTTCATAACTAACGGGCTTCAACAACTATGCTTATAACACAAGGTTTAAACACAACTCTCAATTCAGAAAACCTTGATGCATTCAACCAACCACTTTCGAAAAGAAAACCACAAACAATTATTTTCCCTCCAATGATATTTCAGAAATAAACCACCATAAAAAGTCAATAGGATAATGTATCCATACCTTTTATGAAGCCAATAAGTTGTCCATAAAATCTGCCACACTAAACACAACTTTCCTTTGCCAATCTTCACAAGGGTTCTTAGATCACAAAATAATCAACATTGCTCCACTTTTCAATAATCATCACCAATGCCTTTAATTGCACAACTTCCTTATCTCTCCTAAAACCACTTGTTCCATAAAATAAAATAAATCAAAACATTGCATAAAATTTTCACTCCCAAAATGACTTATATCATAAAATAAAATAAATCACAATATTCCATACCTTGTCACCTCACGAAAAAATTAATCCTCTTGAAAAATAACTAGGTAAACTTCACTTTTGTAACCCCTTTACAAAATCAGGAATATCTATTTACACACACCTTACTTCTCCTTCTAAATAAGTTATTAAAATAGCCCTCGAAATAATCTTTCCGACAATATATAATATGCCACATTTCCAAAATAAATTGAAACCTTTACACATATATATATGCCAACCTCCATTAATTGCGCATAGGTCGGCCCTCCATTAATTTAAACTTAAACTTTAAACTTTAACATATTCCTCACCGGAGGTCCTTTTTAGATGAAACAAAATTCCACCTTGGATTTTAAGAAAAGCCCTTTCCACATAAGCCCACCATGGTTTTAAATAAAACCTTTTATTTTGCCTGCCTTGGTTTTCATAAAAATCCTGTAAATAGCCATGCTTTCCAAAATTTCATAAATGTTTATTTATGAAATATTTTGGCCACCAAAACAAAATGTGATCCATGTGACATCAATGACAACATAAAATGTCTCAAATTACCTCAAATATCCAACAAAGTGCACTGGCTAAAATCAGGTTCCTTTTTAGATCAGGAATATGCCTAACATTGTTAAGCACCCAAATATTTTCGTTTGGCAAATTTACATTCACCGTGCCAATACCCACAATCTCACATGGATATTTATTGCCCAAAAAAACCTCTCCATAATGGCCTAGAGTATAATCAACAAAGTACTCCCTATGAGAAGTGACATGATAAGAAGCTCTAGAGTCCATAACCCAATACTCACTCGTGCAAGTTGTTGCAAGAATCGGGGCATCCTGATAAATTGCACCTACAATATTTACCTCTTGAGAATAATTCCCATTATTGTCCTCATTATTCTTTCTATATTTGCACTCCCTCTTGAAGTGTCCATTCTTTCCACAATACCAGCAATCAACCTTGCTTTTTTCTCTGCTTTTAGATCTATCCTTCAATTTTCCTCAGTTCTGGATTTTCCATCTAGCTTGGTCTTTTCCTCTTTTTCTATTTTTGCCTCTACTTTCTATAGATAGTGATACTATAGATTATGAAGCCTCCCCTAAGGTTTTTCTCCTCATATCCTCACTGAGGATTGTGCTAATCACGTCATCAAATACTATCTTTCTAGATCCAAGCACATAATTACTCACTGACATTACAATGCTACCCCATGAGTCTGGTAGTGACCAAAGAAATCCTAAAGCCATAACCTCATCATAAAAATCATCCCTATAGATTTTAAAGAACCCATAATAGAATAAAACTCATTAAGGTGTTCTTGAATAGATCCACCCTCTTGCAAATTCATAGTAAATAGATTTCTAATCAAGGAAATTTTATTTGAAGCTGAGGGTTTTTCATACAACTTAGATAGTGTATCCATGGCTCCTTTGGAGATCTTTACCTTCCCTATGTTGTATGTAACATAATCAGCTAGGTTCAACCAAATAACCCCGAGTGCCCTCATGTCTATCAGATCCATTTCATCATAATCCATCATGTTAGGTTTACCATCAGTCTTCCCTTTTAGAGCCAAGTATAGATTATCCTTCTAATACAGATAATCCTCCACTTTGGTTTCCCACATACCAAAATTTTGTCCAGTAAATTATTGGTAATTTGAGTTATTTTGTGTTGTCATTGATGTCACATGGATCATTGATGTCACATGGATCACATTGAGTTTTTGTGGAAAAATCACTTCATAAATAATCATTTATGATATTTTGGAGAGCATGGATGTATACAGGGTTTTGTGGCACAAGAGGCATATAATATTTAATTTTTAAATATTATATTAATGGTTTTTATTAAAACCAATGGTAAAGCTTTTTATTAAAACCAATGGCAAGGGTTTTTATTTAAACCAATGGAAAGGGTTTTTATTAAACCCATTGGAAAGGGTTTTTCATTAAAACCACTATGTTAAGACTTCTCCAAATAATGATGGAAGAAAAAAAAATTCAAATAAAACCTAGGTGCAAAAAGTTTCATGGCAAAATTCAAAAGAATGAAGAAGATATCCCAATTCAAAGTTAAGAGGTGAATTATTAAATTCTTATTTAATAATTCTAAGGTGTAAATTTGAATTTTATTATTCATCGACGTGCAATGGGTGGGGAGATTAATAAAATCTGTCAATATCATTCGAAGGCATGGAGGTGCATATAAATAAAAGGTAAAACCTTTGTTTATAAGAGATCAGGAATATTGTGCATGAGTGAGAATCGTCAGAAGGGGAGCAGCGAAGAAATAGAGAAAAATAAATTTTGTTTGAGAGCAAGGTCAAGGAGACGTGGGAAATTGATGTCACATAGGAGCCTATAGCGTAGTTGGTAGCGCACAAACTTTGCACAAGGCAGGTTCATTGTTCGAATCCCACCAGGGGCAAAGTGTTTTTCTAAGGAAGGCAATTTGAGTTTTCATATTTGAGCACAGGAAAATTTGGGTGTTTGGGATTAAATCCCAATGTGGGCTGATGCCCACGTGGTAAGCGCTTCACAGCGCTAAGTGAGAGGAACAGAGTTTGACTCCCACAAAGGTGTGAAGGCATATTGTTTTTTGCAAGGCATTAACGATTTCAAAGATGGTGAAGGCACATTAATTTTGGCAAAGGCACTATTGATTTCAAAGGTTGCAAAGGCTATGAATTTTGTAAAAAGGTATTTATCTCTAGCACATGGTAATATTTGATATTGCCAAAGTTTTGGTGCATTGAAAATCATTTCTATTATAACTAGGGAGTTATAAGGTATTTAGTAAAAATAAATTATTGTTGTATGTGCTTAGGGAGTTATAAGGTTTGAAGTTAAATATTTGTGATTTTTGTATGTGGATTTATAAGAATAAAAGCATAGGTTTTTATTTTATGTATTAATAAAAATTAGGGAGTCATAAGGTTGGAAAATGTTGAACTTGTTATATGTTCTAGTGCATGATCTAATTATGAAATTAAACTATGAACTTGAGACCTAGTTAATTGCCACCTTGAGTTAGAAGACATGCATATGAGTTAGGGTTTGAATTTGAAGACAAATTGCTCAATTATGTGCCTTGGCTATTAAGAAGAAGTGGATGGATTAGAAAATCAATTTTATGGATAAAATTGATGCTTGAGTTCATTATTGCTTTAGTGTATTTCATTGAGAGTATTGCCATTATTGAGGAGGTTTTTGCCATTGCTTGAGGAGATTATTTTTGGTTACTTGTTGAGTACATTGCCACTATTTGAGACCATTGAGGAGATCATTTGCTAGTCACTTGTGGATACATTTATATTTCATTTGAGGAGATCATTGTTGGCTATTTGAGAGCTCTTTGCTTGAGGGAGTTGTGCATATTTATTGAAGAGCTTATTGACATTGCATGAGGGAGATATTATTGAGAACATATTGCTATCACTTGTAGATATTGTACTTGGTTGGCTAAAGTACTCATTGTTATTTCTTGGAGAGATTTTCATTAGAGATCTCATTTGCCATATATTTGAGAGTTCATTATTGAGCATTGTTATCATCCATTTGAGAGAGTATTTGTTATACATGGTTGAGTTCATTGTTGAGCATTGTTATCATTCATTTGAGAGAGTATTTGTCATACTGGTTGAGTTCATTATTGAGCATTGTTATCATCCATTTGAGAGAGTAGTTGTCATACATTGTTGAGATCATTGTGGATCATTATTGTCATCCATTGAAGTGTACATTATCATTCATTGTTGAGTTCATCATTAAGCCTTGCCTTCGTTAATTTGTGGATGATATTTGAGTGCTACTTGAGCATGATTGATTGAGCCTTTGAGAAGGCTTTTGGGACAAAATTTTTGGACATATTTGAGGTAGCTTTTGTGCATGATTGAGTGAGCCTTTGAGAAGGCTTTTGGGACAGATTTGGGATAGCATTTGAGTAGCATTGTTTGAGCCCTTCTGTGAAGGCCTTGAGTATAGATTTGGGACAACATTTGAGTAGCATTGTTTGAGCCTTTTGTGAAGGCCTTGATTACATATTTGGGATTGAGCAGGATTGTTTGAGCCTTGTGAGAAGGCATTGAGGCAGATTTGTGAGCAGTGAAAGAGATAGAACAAAAATATAAAAATATACCAACACCAGTTGCCTAGCTGAGCAGATCAGTGAAGAGCCCACCTGAGCAGATCAGGATTGCCTAGCTGAGTAGATCAGTGGATTGCCTAGCTGAGTAGATCAGTGGATAGCCTAGCTGAGCAAATCAGTGGCTTGCCTAGTTGAGCAGATCAGTGGATTGCCTAGCTGAGTAGATCAGTGGATAGCCTAGCTGAGCAAATCAGTGGATTGCCTAGTTGAGCAGATTAGTGGATTGCCTAGCTGAGTAGATCAATGGATAGCCTAGCTGAGTAGATTAGTGGATAACCTAGCTAAGTAGATCAGTGGAGCCCACCTGAGCAGATCAGGATATCCTATATTTGAGCAGATCAAATTAATCATTTGTATTGGGATAAGGATCCCTATTTCTTTGTGAAATATTATAAGGAGATTATCTTGTGGACTACCCCACATTAGGGGAACCACGTTAAATCTTGTGTCTCAATTGTGTGTGGTGATTTGTGCACTTGCTTACTATTGCTTTCTATGTCATTAATACATATTGCTATATTTGGTTATTGCAATTAAGGACACTAATTGATATTGTTTTGGAAATAAAGTAAAAAGTGGGTGCTATATTGTTCACCTCCTCCTCTCAGTATAAGCTTGTGTTCTTCATAAACTTCTCTAGTTTAAACTTCAAACTTTCTCCCATTTCTCCCACTCAAACATAGAACTCTCCTGTGAGTGCCCTTTCTCAACAAGATCACTCTAATACCAGTTGTTGGTAAATTTACCATGGATAAACAATCCATAGCCTATACACAAAAAATAATAATAATAACAAAAATGAAGAAATAGTTCAAACCCTAGTTAAGTAGTGTAATAAACAATAAGCAATCACACAAATGTAAGAGACACAAGATATATGTGGTTTGGGTAGTGTACCCTATGTCCACAAAGAAATAATCAATCCTTTGTATTAGCAACAATACAACAATCTTCTCCACTTGTACAATGTCTCCTCCCCTCTCTTCCTCCAAACCAGAAAAGAGCCTTCCACCATAGAGGCAGTCTTTACAGTACAAAATATATAGAGATTTGTGGCTTTTCCTCTACCCAAAACCACATAGTGGTGTTAGAATACAATGGGCCAAAAAACATGAGTTGAAACCACCCATATGCTTATAATGTTATTTTGACAAAAGTTTTCCACCAATAAATATAGTTTAAATTTTCAATAAAAATTTCTCCATCAATAATATTTAATGGCAATTAAATATTTAATGGTAATTAAATATTTAATGTTGCCCCTTGGAACCCTGTTCAGGGGCCTATTGTTGATTATTGCCCATCAACAATATTTAATGGTAATTAATTCCTTTATTATAAATTTGTCTCCATTACCTAACACCCAAAAGCATATATTTTAGTAGAAAAGGTTAATAAGAAAGAGTAGAATTGGATTTTTTAATATCCTCTTCTTATCATAATCATGAACATGTGAATATTTGGATGAGTTCATTGATATCCTATATGGTAATCCCATATAATATATTAGATTTAGAGTGTACATGTACTAAGTAATACCTAAAGTCAATGATAAAAGTTTAAATAGACTAGATCATATAGGCTAGTTCATACTCATCCCTTTAGATATTTGATGTAGTGCTTCCCATGTTGAAAGTGTAATATAAATTATGGCCAAGGCCAACATTGTATGATGCAATAGTTTATATGCCTACAATAATGTATTGTACAAATATATTTAATTTATTGTATTATTTATTATATAAGCCCTATGGGTCATAGTTAACCTTGTTATGGTTGACCATACCTTGAAACTTATAATTAACCTAAAACCTTCTTGTTATGTCAATTTAGGTTTTTGGTATTCATATAAATACACACCACCACTCCATCCATTGCATTTGTGTGTTATAATCTTTATCCATAGATAATAGAGTGATTGTTTATGGTTCTCAAGTGAATACATTGATTATATCTTTAACCGTTTTTTATATTTTTGTATAAGATTTGAGTGGATGGATTTTTTCTATTAGTTTATAGAAATAGGTGTAAATCCAAACATGACATTAAAGTAGGTATTGAGAAGCACCACCTGATCACACAAATAGTTAGCTCAAAGCCTTCGATCTCTCTTCTAAATTTTAGGGCAAACTACTTTTATCTAACCTTATAAAAATTTATTTATTTTACTCCTTGAAGTACCTATTATCCATATAACCTAACTATCCAACAAAATCCATACTAAAAAAATAGTCTAGCACATATGTGGGTAGTTTGAATAGATGGCATAAAAACCATTCAATCTAAAGAAATATGTATACTTTCCTCAAAAGAGGTATCATTTTAGTTGAATTGGTTCCCTAATTAGTGATCTAATTTATTTAGAAATCCTCTGCATGCTACCTTTCAATCACCTAATTATAAATATATATACCATTGTATAGAATTTATAACTACTTTTAACCTTTACTATATAGCTACTTCCTTGTAGTCACATAGAAGCAATGATTTACTACTTGGTTTGGCTTTGTCTAGTTATATCTATGAGTCAATGCTTTTTGTAGTGCATGATCAACTAAGAGGTGAAGCTAAATTATCCTTCCCTTTCAATATCACTCAACTAATAATGCATGTAATAAATAATTTAGGAGATACAATCTAATATTTTTATGTATCTAGTGGACTTATACACTAAACAAATTATTATGATATGTTCTTACACTAACTCATAATTTCTTCTCCCATCATGATTACTAAACCAAAAAATATATGTAGGACATCAAGATCAAATTGATTGATCTTGAAAGAGAGTTTGAATCCTTGTACATATATCTTTTTGACTAATTATTATGCTAGGAAATTTATTCATTTCTTTTCATCAATGTTTTTATAGTAATCTAAATGTTATTAGAGTAATAATCAAATGTGTTATATCATCATTCATGAATATCATTGTCCTAATATTTTTAATTATTAACATTATAAGAAGTTCTTGTGATGAGTTCACATTAATAGTTTTATTACTTTTGTCATAAGCACTAGCACACATATTTACTATTTTAAGCAATGCATACATGTGGTATAAAGAACATGTCCAACATTGATGTCCATATTTTGTTGAATATCCATGAATATATTTTTGATCCTATCTCACAATTTCATATGGCCTCTTTTCTTACATCACTAGGCATGTGTTTATACTCCCCTTGGTGACCATTTCATATTGGTCCTTATATAATAACTTAGTTGATATATTCTTCTTTTTGTAAATTTTGGCATTTGAGTTTTTCTAGACCCCACCTATTCTTATGGAGTTCCTAGCTACTCTTCAATTGTCTCTATCATTGATGATCCTACCATAATTTGAGTTTCAACATTTGTGGTTATCAATTTCATCGATGTTTTTGGTACTTTTGATTAGGTGAATTTTGACATGCTACTATTTGATAACCCCTAAGTTTCCATCTTTGTTACCCCAAAATTAACATCTAAGATAAAATAAAATTTCTAGAAAACTTTATAAGTTTCCTTATGTGTAATTTTATCTAGAAGGATATTATTATAGGAGGTATGAATCATTACCTCCAACACTTAGTCATATATATATATATGATTTTACCAAATGTTTAATTCACTCTTAGGATGAAGGTGTGATATGATTTGGTGATGACTTGGCCAATTTTCAAAATTTTATCTTCTCAACTAGAGGTGTGTCAATTATATTTTAAATAAAGTATTCAATTTTTGTCCTTGACATCTAGGTTTCTCTTAAATTTTATCTCTTCATAAATTAAAATGAGTTAACATATAAAAATAAAGTAAAAGGTTGCACTCACTTGATATTAATTGCTTTCAAATTATTTATCCATTATTATGGATTTGAAGGGATTTGAACTTCTTGTCATTTAATAAACCTAAAAAATATATCTTCTTTTATAGGCCTCGTGTGATTTTAGGAAATAAATTTTGAACATTGTCCTCTTACAACACTGAAATATTAACTTCAAATGGAAATGCCCCTCTTTGCATAATCTCAATAAAGGATCCAATACTTTGTTCTTCTCCTTAAACATCATTGAATTTTAATTATTCCTCTTATCATCAATGCTAATAATTGAACCCTATTCTCCCTTGATAAGATATGTTAATTAAAAGGAATAACTATAGGGGGAATGCTTTGGAAATTTATGATTATAGGTAAATTCAACACTCCAAATGATCAAATAGGATTTCATTATTTTCCAATTTTTATGGTAGGACTGGTAGATTTTTGGGGCTCCCACATTAAACCCCAACTAAGGACCATTAATTATAGGATCTAGATATTTTATGATTAGTTTTCTACATGAGTAATTTGGCTTGTTTTGCGAGTTATTCACTCTTGAAACCACTTAGTCAATTTCTTCAAACCTTTTTTATTTTTCAAACTACTACAAGACTTAAGAGGGTGAATTGTTTTATGAATGTGATAAAATCATACATAAAGAACTTAAGAACATTTTACATGCTTTTAGACCATATTTTTAGCACATGGAGAGTGATGTACTCTATTTGAAAGGGACTAAAATTCTCTTTCAAATACTTTAGAATTTTTTAACCCTTTTGCTTTTGTAGCAAATTGTGAAGAATTTTTTTGAGACTACATGAAAAAGATAAAAAAGGACAGAGATGTTTTAACATATCTTTCCATATTTTCATTCAAAAAAAGTGGAAGGTATTCTTTTATATTTATTCTTTTATTTTCATTTTTTTATCTTTTTCTCTTTCTCATATTTTTATTTTTTATTTTTTTTCTTAGATAGAAAGTGGAAACAAGAAGTGGGATTTTCAAAAAATAAAAAGGGAGAAACAAGAGTCCATATGTACATATAATCTAGTGACAACCTTGAATGGATCAAGTGTGTATTAGATGTTTTCCATTAACTAAAATGGATAACAATTTCCCTTATAAAATGGAAAACCTATAAGCATTAACTCCTTGTGCCCTAGTAATTTAATATTGGTCATTCTAAAGAGAATTGAATATTATATGTTTGATTTCCTTGGTCTAGTCTTCATCCCATTTAAACAACACATATCTCTCTCTGAATTTAACATTTCTCACCTTCATGTCAAACCATTTCTTAATAGCCATTTCATGGTGAATGAAATGTTTGTATTATTTTTTTTGCTCTTATTCTAGAAATAGTAAGGCATTTTATATTTACTTGCATAGGCATCATATTATTATCATTCAAATCCAACTATTATAATATTTGGAGTGAAGGGATATTTAGATTGATGAGTAGTAATGATTTATTCCCAAAAATAATCTTATATGATAAAATTTAAATTAAATCCCTTAGAGTTGCCTTATCTTCCTATAGTGCTCCTTTAACTATGTGTGTCAATTCCTTTGAGATGTAGCAATTGTAATTTTTAGAGTTTGAAGCATTTTATTAGTTGTTGATTTTGCTAGACTATTTTCTTAAAGATAATTATTTGAAATTTTATTTAGGATGAACTCATATTGTAATATAAATTAAATTAGTTTTCATCCAATGAATACCTTATCATTGATTATGATGATTACTGAAGGTATACTATATTGAGTAATCACATATTTTAGTAGTTGTATCATGATATATTAACTAGTAGTTTTAATTGGATTCACCTCCATCCATATAGTAAAATAATATATTATGGTTAACATCCATCCATGGAGTAAACCTGATAAAGTATTGATATTTCTAATTAAGTTTACCCCCCACTATTGAAATGGTTTAGTTACTACTATCAGTTGAATTGAATTAGTACCTTCTTTCTTCTCCCAACAAACATGTAATAGGACTTGCATTATTTTACCTATTGGAATGTCTTTGGGATAATTATGTCCAATAATATCCTACCCTTAGGATCATATGGGTTGTTTTATAAGCTAACTAACAACCACTCATATCATGGTACTCACATAGTAGATATTTTACTCTCTTTTCCTCAACACACCTTTGAAATATATCATTATATTGTTTTGGAAATAAGACCCATTGAGTAAAACATAATCCATATTTTTTTGATCTAAAATACCTTCTCTTTTTGTATCAAACATTATATAACTTTACTAGTCCTCATATATTTTTGGTATAAGCTATCCATTATGTTTACTTTTGACCATCTACCTTTTCTTCTTGTTGCTCAATCTCATATATAGATGTTACTTGATCACTATTGTAGTACTTTATCAGATTTTCATGTATGGGTATCCCTCTCACTAGTTTTGTGGGTCTAATTTCAATGTCAATTTCTTGAATTTTGTTATTCCAACCATCCTTTTTATTTCAGCTCACAATTCAAGATAACAAATCTAACATCTAGGTATACTATAAAAATCATATTTTCTCTTAGAGAGATAGTATTTAAACCTTCTCAATGCATTTATAGTGGAAAAAACCTCTTTCTCAGTGAAAGTGTATATTTTCTCATATTTATGCAATTATTGATTCATAAAGGATATTGGATGTTCCTCATCTTTGTCATTTTTCTATGTATGTACTTCAACAATCTTAACATTTGTGCCAAAACCATAGAGCTTTAAATATTTGGTGAAACATGGGTTTATCAAAATAGAGTCCTTAGTGATTACATATTTGATATCATGGAAGGATTATTTATCCTTTTTAATATAGGTGAAGTTCACATCTTTCTTAAGCATCTTCATAATATGGTTAACAAGCCTTACAAAATTAGTGCTAAATTTGACCATTAATTGAATTTAACCCATGAATGATCTAAGATATTTTATAGGTGAGGATAAGGGTAAGTATTGAATGGAATTACTATGATCTAGATTAATATAAAGCTCATGTTTAGAGAAGATGTTTCCTAGCACTTTTCCTTCTTACACAAAGAAAAATAATTTCTTCAGGTTCAATGATATCCCACATTCTTAGTAACACTCAAACATTATCTCATAGTGATTTATATGCTTATTTTAATATTTTGAGAACACCATAAAATCCTTTATATAGATAAATATTATTTTATTAATTAATTTTGAAGATGTGATAACCATGGATTTAGCCCCTTTATTTGATATTATGAATGTGGTCTTATATTGAATGTGGTATTATAATGACATTCTTTAATAAGTAAATCTCCCATACTTAGTCATGAATGTGGTCTTATATTGATCCTCATACTCCATCTAGATATGATAATATCCTAAGAATCCATCGACTAATGACATCATATGGTATTTTGTAACCTTTTATATTACTTGTTCCATTGAGTATAATAGATAGTGATATTTGAGGAAGACTCTACATAGAAACTTGAATTCAACACAAATAAAATCATCATTTTTACTTCACATAGGTACTATATTCATAACCCCCATTTAATGTTTGATAAGAAATACAATCTATGGTTGTAATAGTTTGAGTAATTTCTTTTACATTACTACTTTGATTTTTATATTTATCAGTCTCTATTTTTGTATAAAGGGTTTGGATCCATGTTCTAATTCAATGCTATATTATATCATTATCCTGGCATATAATTTTAAATATTGATATCTCAAGGAAATAATATCAATATACTTGGTACACCATTCTTTGAACATAGTCATATATTTTCTAGTACATTCCTTACCTAGCAACAAATAATTTCAATTAGTAATTTTAATGGGCTAGTACGAAGAGGATTATACCCTCGTGATTTTCATTTTGACACTATTATCAAGGTTGAAAAGGTTTTCCAAGGTGATGAAACTTGGTTATAACTACTTCTTTGATATCATTCCCATAATCATTGCATTCCTTAGGATGTTGAGCCTCTCAAATTATGAATTTAATGATCTATTCATCATTATTTAACACTTTCCAATACTATAAATTATTGGGTATTACATGTCTAAAAAACACCTCTAACTCTTTTGGTTTGTTCTATATATCTATAATTAAATCAAATTTTACCATAGATTCTAATTCATTAGCTTTCAGGCTATATTATCTTATAGCCATTATAATTTTATAATTTTTAAAACTCTTGAGTAGATACCAAACTTTATTTTTTTTCCTTGATAGTGAGGGGTTGTACTTGGTTCCCCCACCCTTAAAAAATTACTTCTCTCTTCTTTAGATATTGAGATTTTACAAATAAATACACTTCTCATCTTAATTGAGATGCTATAGCTAGAAACCTACATCATTTTACATAAAATATTTAAATTCTTAATTTTTATTTTCTAGATATTTTCAAATATTTTTATTAATACAATTACTCCATAATTTAGTATATTTCTTGACATTTTCCCATAGCAGCCTTCACAATTCCAAAACTTCACCTCTACTATCTATGCCTTGCATCTTAATAGAGTAAGATTTCGAAAACATTGCACAATCATAGTCTTATTTACCAAATTTGGATTGCTAGTTTCCTTCCTGAAACACAAGTGCAGCCAAAAAACTATAATAAATATACTAAATGAACACACATTATGTTACAAAATAAAACAAATGTTACCAATTAAAAATATTAAAGTAAATCTTAATCATTGATTGATTTAGGAAATCAACATTTTTTCCAGCTTCAACTAAACTTTCTACTTCCTCTAACCATGGAAAGGAGATGTTAACTTCATGATCCTCAATCAAAACCCCTTTATTGGTAAGCTTATCTACACATATATTTAATTTTAATATATGTGTAAACCTAATTTCTTCAAACTCTTTAGAAAGATCTTGAATTTACATAATTATCTCTTGTATGTTCCATGGAGCCTTTGCTTTCCTCAAAATTACATTTGTTACTATGAGAGAATCAACTTCCATCCAAACTCTATTCCATTTTATTTGTTTACATATTTTTAACCCATATAAATCTACCCAAGCTTCAACCTCCTTATTTTTCTTAAATCCACAATTGAAAGCATAATGAGATAAAACCTCTCCTCTATTAATCTTGGATTTCGTTTAGATGCTCCATCAAAATTCAATTTAATCCACTCCATTTATGGTTGTTTCCACTTTATATTATTTACCTTATTTTTTCTTCTCTTGTACCCAACATCGTAATTCCATTTAATGACTTGAATCCATCTATCAAGACTCTTTACTTCCAAATTAGGGATTGGGTGATTTGATAGAGTTAGTTTAGACTCCTTGATGGCTAAACATATCTTCTTTTTCATTACCTATAAACTGATTTCCTTTCCTTTAAATATTCTTCTATTCATTTCTAGCCATATAGTACAAAGTATTGTATCTTTTGATATAGCCTGTATTATCTATAAAGCCTCACTTTTATAAGTGCTATGCCATTACTTTAACCAATATTCAATTCTACTATTCATTATCATGTATTTACCAGACATATTAAGAATCCATTGCCATATATTCTAGACTATTGAGAAATGTCCCAAGATATGGTCAATACTCTCCTCCTTATTATTATAGAAAACACATTGAGAGGGACCATGAAAATCCCTTTTCATAAGGTTATCCCGGGATAAAATTCTTCTATGGCCTACTAGCCAAACAAATATTTTAACTTTAGAAATGTTTGGGCTATCCCAATTTGTTGGAAATTTTAAGTAATTATATTGTCATTGATGTCAAGTGTTAGATGCAAGTAAAGTTCATCTCAATGCAAGGGAATTGATAAAAATAGGGTTAAAATATTTATATTTTAAGCCCAAGAGATTTGGGACAAAGTTCCACATGGTTGGTTAAAAGGTTGAAGGCCCTGGTCTAAAAATACCAAAGGAAGAAAATGTCTAGGCTCAAAAAGGGAATAATATTATAATATTTAATATTATAATATTAAAGTTATAATCATAAGCCTAAGGGTCAATTATAAAATAATTATAATATTTATATTATAATATTTTATAACCCTAAGTGGGTTTGGCACCAACCTTTGAAAAAGAATTTTTAAATTCTTAAGCACCGTCGATGTCCTTAGCATGATGGTCAATTCATATTTATATGGTAATGTTTGGTGCCCTAAGGGTGTGGTTTGATGCACGATTTCAAGTGATTAATGCAAATTTTCAGCATGCATAATCATGAGTAAGGAAGACAATTTTTTTATTTAAAAAGAGAAAAGGGCTTTGGATAGGGATAAGGATAAGGTCATGGAATCCTATCTCCAACCAAGTGGTTGGTCTAGCAGTAGACTGGGAAGTGTTAAAATGTGGGGTAGATGGCAAGTTCTAAGTTTGAATCTAGGTGGTGATATTTTGTTCACTATTTTTATTGACAAGAATTTGAGCATAATTTAAATTGTGTGTTATGCTATTTTATTCTTGTGTGGTTAGTTGGTCTAGTTGTGGCTCAAAGAGCGCTATCATGCTGGAAGGTGGTAGGTGATATGTTTGAATATCCCATGGCATTTTTTGGTAAGCATTAATTAAAGTTTTAATTTCCTAAGGTTGAGGGTTAGGTGCATGTGGTGTATTTGATTATTTGAGCATTGTTGACTTAGGAGGTATAAGGGGAAATAATTTTTTAATTATTTCTTGCAATTTCATTTTGAGGAAAAATATTATGGAATGTCTTTTTGTTGAAAAGTAATTTTGTGGAGTAATAAGGGTTTTTGATAGAGCGAGTTAAAAGGTGTATGAAGTATTTCTATTGCTTGTATTTTGCTTCATTTTGAAGGGCTTGGTGTTATGTTTTAATGCTCTAGTTTGAGAAACCAAGAGAGTTGGTTTGGAATTTAATTGTGCACATTTGTTGAGAGAGGTCTCCAAATATATGAAAAGGTGTTGTGCTAAATTTTATAGTTGCAAAATATATTGTGTGTGAGATATATTTTTGAAGACATATCTCCATAAGAGCAAGCTAAAAGGTATGGACACATCATTTTTTATTTAAGGTATTTTGTTGAGTGAATTTTTCTGAACATAAGGTGGATTGAAAAGGATTCTTTGATAAGAATTGTTGAAAATATTTGAGTTAGGGTTTGAAATATATAATGTGCTATTTGTTGTAAGAAGTTTGAAAACACTTGTTTAGGGTTTGTGAGAAAATTGTGTTTTATTGGTTGAATGAGTGTGTGAAGCTTTTGAGCATTGGTTTTGAGTGATATTGAAAGTGAATGTGCAAACATTAGAATTCAGATTTGTGAAAGCAAGTGTGTACATCAGGAAGATAGGTGTCATGTGCTAGACTAGATCTATATTTAAAATAACAATAAATGTGAGACATGTGAAAGCAAAAGACTTAATGATTGAGTAGAATATATTGATTTTTTGATAGAGTATATTATTCTCTATATGTTCTAGAGGTTAAACGAATTCTAAGTAGAATTTGTTTGTGTGAAGAAATATTTTTGAAAAGGATTTAAGTTGTTTTTGTATGCAAGTTATGGAAATATTTTAGCAAGTTTTGTGAGTGGATTGAGGAAATATTTGAGCAAGTATTTGAGAAGGCTTGAGGACAAATTTGAACAAGTCTTTGAGAAGACTTGAAGGTATAGTTGAGAAAGTCTTTGAGAAGGCTTGAAGATAGAGTTGAGAAAAGTTTATAACATGTTTGATTGATGATTTTTTCAAACTTTGTGTTAAGGCTTGGAGAAGATCTAAGTAGAGTTAAGATCAATTTTGATTGATAATTTTTTCAAGCTTTGTGTTAAGGCTTGGGGTATTTCTAAGCATATTTGATAGAAGATTTGGTTTTTGATTTGATCAAACTTTGTGTTAAGGCTTGGGGAAAATCTAAGAAGAGTTGATAACATGTTTGATCTATAATTTTAAGCTTTGTATTAAGGCTTGGAGCATATCTAAGCAGATTTAAGAGCATGTTTAGTTGCTAATTTGATCAAGATTTGTGTTAAGACTTGGGATATTTTTGAGCATAGATAGAAAGAAATTGAGATATATTTGAGCTAACATTATAATGAGGTTTGGTATAATTTTAATACAGATTTGAGAACAATATTTAGAGGTGATAGAGCAAAAAGGATAGTAGTCACCAGTGGATAGAGATCCATTAGCTAGTGTAGTGGTGACAGAGGTCTCCAGTGAAGAGAGATCCACAAGATAGATTAGTGGGGGTAGAAGTCTTCTAGAAGATCACTAGCCATAGCAGAGGGGATAGAGATATCCTATGGATTGATGTCCACAAACCAAATCAAGGGAAAAGAGTTCTCCTATGGAGTGTGATTCGTGAACCAGCTAGGAAGATAGAGTTCTAATATGGAGAGAGATCCATGAATCATTTGAGGAGATAGAGTTCTCTTAGATCAAGTTCCATGAACCATAGTAAAGGGTATAGAGTTATCCTATGGAGAGAGATCCACAAATCATAGCATAGGGAATTGGTGTCTCTTTTGGATAGATATCCATGAACATTGTAATAATGAATTGATTTCCAAGATATTTTTTGAGAAAATTTAGAAGAAATATTTTCTTTGTGGAGTAGCCCACATTGGGTGAACCACATTAAATTTGTGTCTCTCTTGTGTGTGATGATTTATGCATTGCTTTGATTATTGTTATTGATATTACCATTGATAATATTGGATAATATTGTTTGGGAAAGAAAAGTAAAAGTTGATCTTATACTATTCACCCCCCTCTCAGTATAAGCATGTGTTCTTCACAATTATCTCTCCAAATTCTAGTGATATTATTATTATGTTGGTGTTGAACATTATATCCACTTATTTTTTAGTATTCTCCTAAGCTATTCAACTCCCAAATTAATTTATCCTTGACACCCCTCATATTAATCATTAATGTTATCTTTCTACTTAATTGCATTCTAGCACCAATGTCTTGTATACTTGTAAAACAATATTCTTTCCATTTGTATCTTCCTTCTTGATCATTGTACAAAATATTTCAAATCCTATCACCATATTTTTCTTAAAGCAATCTCATCCAAGGTTTCAAAAATGGATCTAAATTAAGTGGTTTTTTGTCACACCAAGTATTCATCCAAATAGAATTTTTTTCTCTAATTCCCATCATCCATATTAAACCTTTAATCATAAGATCAATATATTTTCTAAACCATTCCAAAGAGTAGAACCATTTGGAATAGAGAATGCAGTAAATATTAAACTTGGGTCATTGGGATCAACATACTTACTTAGAAGAATTTTTGCCCATTGTCTTCGACTATCTTTATACAATCTCCATATAAATTTTCCTCTAAGAGCTAAGTTTGCATCTGTACGAGCTCTTAAACCAAGGCTTCCCCTAGTTTTTTTTTTCACACAACTTGCTCTATTTCACCAAAGTAAATTTCCTTTTATCATGTAAACCTAACCATTAAAAATATGGCATAATAAAGATTAAAAAAAATTAATTGATTTTGGCATATAATACAATGACATATAATATGTTGAAATGGCTTGTAAGACTAACTTAATTAACTGCACTCTTCCTTCTAATTATAACCATCTACCTTTCCAAACTGGAAGTTTTTTTCTAAACTTTACTAATAATTAGATTCCATAAATCTATCCTCATTATCCCCTCAAATAAAGGCATCCCTAGATAAATTGTTAGCAAATTTGCCTCCTCCATTTAAAGCAACCTACAAATTCTTGCTTTGATATTAGCAGGAATTTTAAGAAAGTAATTTAGTCCTATTAATTTTTTCCCTAAATCTCTTTCATACTCTTTTAAAAATTTACTCAAATCTCTGGCCTCATTTATCCTTACCCTTCCAAAAAGGGCTATATCATATAGAAATTGTTGATGGGTGATGTTATCAATGTTATCACTAACCTTAATACCACTTATAAGCCCATATTTATAAGTCTTATTTAAGTTCCTACTCAAAACTTTTGCCATAATAATGAACAAATAAGGAGATAGAGGATATTCTTGTCTAAGGCCTCTCTTGGATTTAAAATATTTTATCACTAACCCATTGACCAACACTGAATAAGAAACTGTAGAGACACAAGATTTAATCCATCTAACCCATTTCTTCCCAAAACCAAACTTATCTAAAACTGCAAAAAAGAAAATTCCATTTAACCCTATCATAGGCTTTACTCATATCATGTTTTAATATCATAGCTTTCTCTTTTCTTGAAGTTGCTAAATGTATCCCATATAGAATTTGTCTCCCTTTCATAAATCATCCTTGCTCTTCTAAAATGATTTTGACTTTGAAAATAATATTATAAGCCATATTACATAGGCTTATGGGTCTAAATGAATCAAACAATTCAGCATCCTTCTTTTTTGGAATTAGGGTAAGATAAGTTGCCATTTTTTATAAGGAATAGATTGTTTTACCCTAGACTGTTCCACCACCACCAATAAATAATCCTTCACTATATCCCAATTAAGTTGGTAAAATTTGTAGAGATCTCATCTATATCAGTGGATTTATCCTTATTAAAATATAAAAGAGCTAAATGAACTTTTCTAGAGTAATAGGCTCCATCAGTTTCCTAGTGTCTTCATTTGTTATAACTGGAGGAACATCTTGAAGAATTTTATCATTAAAAAATTTGGTCTCCTCTATACCTAGAATATTATGATAAAATGAATTTGTCTATTTTCTAACTTCACTCTGATCTTCAATCCAATCCCATTCAATAGATTTAATTCTACTAATTCTATATGATGATCTCTGTACTATAACCATCCTATGAAAAAAATTGTATTTTTATCTCCTTCTTTTAACCAAGTCTGTCTTGATTTTAATCTCGAAAATTTCTCTTCCTTACTAAAAATATTATGATATTCACTAAGCAACTTCCTTTTCTCTGAGATTTTATTATTTTTATCACTTTTTTTTAATTTTAAAAGTTTATATTTTAGTTCTTCTTTCTTCTAAAAAATATTTCCAAAGGTGTTCTTTTTCCATTCTTTTAATATAGATGTCATAGCTTTAATTTGGTTTGGGAGAGCATACAACCCACCATTACCTAAAAATTCCATGTTTGAGCTATCATGTCAACAAATTGAGAATGGTCTTCCCATATCTGCTTATATTTAAAATATAATCATTTTTTGATTTTTTTTTTTTTGTGGAAAACATCCCAAATGGGATACCACTTTTGCGTAAGTCCCAAGAAGGCAGAGGTATCTATTCCACCAAAAATACCTAAGGCTCGCACTTGGCCTGCCCCCTTCGACACACTCAATGAGCATGCCTAAAATAAAAATAATAATAACAAACAAACACAAAAAAATACATCAAAAAACAAAGACAACTAAACAAACAAACAAAAAAACACAAAACAAACAAAAACAACATAAAATCATAAAAACAACAAAAAACTAAAAAAAAAAAAAAAAGATAAATAAATATAATAAAAATAAAAAATAAAACACAAAAAACATAAGAAAACCATTAAAACAAAAAAAACACACACTTAAAAAAACAAAAACATGAAAACAACAAAAATACAAAAAAAGGAAAAAACAAAAAAAACAACTAAAACAAAACAATACAAAAAACACACACCCATCAAAAAACTAAAAAAAAGGAAAAAAAAAAACACACAACTACGACCTTTCTAGGCCAAAATATTTTTAAGGTGAAATTCAATAAAGGAAACATAATAAATATATGTCTAAGCTAAGGAACTAAAATACCCTGACCGAACAAAAGAGAAGCAAAAATAAAGCAAAAAGAAAGTAGCTACCTCTAGTATTGGAGCCATCAAAAGAAAGGATAAAAATCAAATCTTTACTTATTTGTAAAGCCCACCATCTAGGAGGATGGTCATAGCAAGTAATATCACCTTTTTCCATTGCCCACATAGTTAAAGCATCAACACTCCTATTATGTTCTCTGATCATATGATTGTAATCCACTTTCAAAAAACCCATCTGGATTAATTGAATCTTCTCAAAAATTCTTTTTATTCTCCAATCAGCCTTATGATTCTTAGAAGGAGTATTCAAAATATTAACCATGAGTTGCGAGTCATATTCAACCAACACCTTTTCCCATCCAACCTTAGCAGACTCTTGAAGGCCTTTGAGGAAACCATATCCTCAACAAGGTTATTGGAAAGGATACCCAAATTATTAGCAAAAGTGAAAACCAAGAAGCTAAACCTTCACTCTCCAACTTATTTCTTCAAATACTGGATTGATTCCAAAGAAAATATTCTTCCTAGATATTTTCAAAATCTTCACAACTTTCTTTTAATCTCTTTGTTTTTGCAACAAAGTATTAGAAAAAACTGTTATGGAGAAATCTCTAAATCTAGAGATAATGAATCTTCACTAGTTGACTTTTCAATCTAGTGGAATCAATGTTGAGTCTTAGTCTTCATGAGTTTTTTGCAACTTTGTGGAAAGACTCTAGTCAAATAGCAATTTTATAAAATCTAAAATGTGATTTGATATCTACTCTCAATATCTCTTGTGGCTCTCTATTTCCTATATATCTACCTAGTGCTTTGATACCCCTATTAGCTTTTAATGCTATAAACTTAAAGGAAATGCAACCACAATTAATGAAATAAGTAAGCAATGTTATAACTATGATAATGTCTAACTAATAAGCATCAAAATATGATACAATGCACTCATAATAGAAAATACTCATGCAATAGCCATTAATGAAAGCTCACAAAAATATACAATGTTATGCAATGGAGATCTCTAACATTATATTTTAAAAAATGCTCTACATTGTATCTACTACTTCTCTAACCTATGCACTCCAAAATACTCACTTTCTCTTCTACTCTAAGTAAACCTATTTATAGTGAGACATGACTCTTGGTCTTCCATGTCCCTATGACACCTTAATATTCTATTCTTAGGACTCATGTACATGTGGACTACATGCACATTTACATCATTGCACATTCTAATGATACTTGTGCCTTTATTACATTTCTTTAAGAAAATACTTAAATCCTAATAAAAAATAAGCTCATAACCTAAACATGTACCCATGATGGTACATTATCAAGTACTAAATAATGTAATATATTCCAAAAAAAAATGCGGAGGCTAAGCTAACATGCAAAAATGACTTGAAAACTTGTAACCTAATTGATACCATATTGGGTTGAGATAATTTCTATCTATGGATAGTCTCGAGGTGAGATGATCATTGTCACAAATTTGTACCTTGACATAACCAGGTCCGAGTAGCATTTTGGTTGATACAAGATGCCATTTTTGGTAAATCTTTGAGAGCATGGATGCGAGTGAGAGGGTGCAGGTCATCATCGAAGCAATGTGAGCGATCGTTTGAGGGAAGAGAGTGCATATTTTAATCCTAGATGGTGATCCAACAGTATTGGTTTGGCAATAAGAGATCCTAGTAGATTATTTTTGTAGTACTTTATGGTATCAAAACTCAAAAAATTAGGATCTAAATAAAGGAGGTAGGGTACCATTTTA
The DNA here is from genome assembly GCA_028583015.1 of Wollemia nobilis. Lineage (NCBI taxonomy): Eukaryota > Viridiplantae > Streptophyta > Pinopsida > Araucariales > Araucariaceae > Wollemia > Wollemia nobilis. The sequence continues at coordinate 3,836,057 of JAQPPZ010017079.1, read as the reverse complement.
TAGGCTCCAAGGCAATCAATCAAAAGTGATAAGTGTTAATCAGGGACAACCTGATTGGCTACCACAAAATGACCATAGGTGGTAGGTGAAACTATCATTTGTAGGGCATATAATGCCAATGCAAAATCAGGTACTGCATTGGCAGGCAATTTAATTTCTAGTTATTCTTTTTATTTTTAGTTTTGCACAACAGCATTAGGTCGATATGGTCCTAACCTTGAGATCATCTCAGATCGATATGGTTAGGCTTACCATGGGGAATGTTGCCTATTACTAGAAAAAAAAAAGTGAATTTACCCTAAGGCTACCCAAGATGGATTGTGTGAGTTAGAAAGGAGGCTTTTTGGGAGTCTCCTCATGATGACACATTTTAGGTGTCTAAAACCTATTTTGGCATAAATTCTATAGCTAAAATATCCATTCTCATATATTATGCTTTGATTCCACATCCCCTATCTTGAGACTATTTTGATCTCCTTAATTCAACTATGGCACACATTCTAGCAAAAAATATCCTTTTTTTTTATTTGGTAACAAAATTCATGGTGAGAAGTGGCAAAATAAATTTGCTATACTTTCAAAAAATTACCCTTCTAAGAACTCTAGAGGTAAAACATGGAGTCTTATCCATATTGGAGCTACATATATCATCTCTACATCAAGGTTAAAGCCAAGATCTCATTTCATGAGATATAGGCTAGATATAACCATAAAAAATAGGCCTCCTAGAAGAGCCCTATGACAATATTCCTTATTGTTAAAAGAGATAAGGAAAAACCCTTTTAGTAGAAAGGACAATTTCACATGTCCTTTAACTTTCTAGTGATTATCTACCCACTTCTTTATTTGATCCATTTTTTATCTCGAGCTTATAAAATTTCCTATTGTTAGAAATAATTATATTACATCATTTGAATCATGTAAATGTACATTTCTTGGTACATACTTAGGAAATTATATTAATTTAGGGGAAATTTATCTAGTTACTTCATGCAATGTAATAACTAGACAAGTGTCAAAGTGCAGGATGTATATGTACAAGCTATCCCTTAAACATCTAGGTAGAGTGTTGGTCAAGGAACCTATTTCCTATATAAAGGGCCATAAACATAGAGCAATATAGAGTAGTAGGAAGTAGTGTAGACAAATGTGGTATGATGTAGCAGTGTGATGTAATGTGATGGGGTGTAATATGCTTAATGTCTATTCTTGAGCAATAGCTATATTCATGGAGTGTTCATTTCCTCCATAGCTACTTTTGTAAACATCTCCATCATTTCTATTTATAGTGTTATTTTAGTCATCTCGTACATTTAATTTATTTCATATTATTCTACATCTTGTGATTGCTATCTCCCATTATATTGCATAAAAAGCTAACATAGGTATCATAGCCATGGTAGTTCAATAGTAAAACCATCATTCTCATTTACCTTGAGTTTTTGACAACCTGACGTACCATTAGACCAGTCACCATAAAAAATTCTCAAAAGAGTCTAGGTGGTAGAATTAAGGAGAGCCACAAGTAAGGATTGAAAGAAATATCAGTATTTGGAATACTGAGATTACATATGGCTAGATTCTGTCCACACAATTTCAAGGGAAAACTTGTGAAGACTAGGACTCAACACTTGATCCACTAATTTGATGGATCAAATTTTGAATATCATCTAAGATATCTAGAGAAACTAACCTGAATATTCTTTTATTGCAGGAAATTTATTCTTAGATGATTGGGACACCTCCTACAATAGAAAACTAGGATATTTCAACTTCATTTCTTGAAGGTCATAGTGTCGTCATAGTGCATATATTAGTTGTTGCAAGAGAATCACACTATAGAAGATACTTATGGAAAATAATTATGGTGAAGTTGGGATACAAGAGATCTCCATTGCTAGATTGGAAACTTCATAAGAAGAAAAAGCCATAAAATCCTTAATCCAGAAGAAAAGGCCATAGAAGCCTTGATCCAAAAGAAAAGTCCATAAAAACCTTGATCCAAAATAAAATGCCACAGAAGACTTGGTACTAAATAAAAGGCCACAAAAGCCTTGAAGAAAATGCCACAGAAGCCTTGATTCTGAAGATGACTCCAAAAGAGAGTATCTAATTCAAAAATAGATTTTAGTGCTAATATTTTTTTGCAGGAATAGGGGGATTCAATGAGTTGGGAAATATTCCTACAAAAATGTTAGGAAGAGTATATTCTTTAGAATCAATACAACACCTGAAGCAAAATATATCGATATAAGATCTCATTTATGAAGAAGGACTAGGAGAGTCTTGCTTGAATATAGAGGTAGCAGAATTAGAGATCCAGGAGAATATCTCACCACTGACACTTCTAGGAGCAAAATATTGAAGATAATATCTCAAGGAAGACCAGAAGAAGCTACAAGGTCTTGGAGAGGCCTCTACGAGCATCAATAAAATGCTTGGAGAGCCTTGCTAAAGAAATCATAAAAGGAGTTCCAAGGATAACTCATTGGATAAATTCACTATTGGTGAAAGTGACATATTTGGGACAATTATCACCATATGGAAACAAGCCCAAGAAGAATAATTTGGAAAGGAATGCCAAATCTCAGATGACCTCAAGACATTCAAAATCTTGAGAAGATCTTGTTTGAAGTTAGAATTTGACAAGAATCTTGAAGGAATATTCAGATAAGAGAAGCCTACCAAATAGAGAAAATTTGGAGATTACCTCTCACAATAAGAAGGCACCACTTTAGAATCAAATATCTCTTCTAAACTATAGCACAAATAGAATACTACAAGAGGAGAATAAGCCACCAAAATCATAGGCTCATGAAAGAGAATTGGATACCATATTTTGGTGAAGATGAAGTTCAAGGAAGCCTATAGAGAGCTGTAGGATATAACTCATGGTAGCAACTTGGTGATCTTAGACATCAAGATCTACATCCTCTATAGAAGTGGTGAAAAGGTATTTCAAAAAAAAGTGAAGCAACTATTGGTGCAAGTAAATTCATTAAGTGGATTACTTATCAAATTTGCTTAAGCACCTTGATTAGAGTAGAGTTGCAAAAAGGAGAGTTGAATTAAGAGTCTTAAAATTTGCAAAAATAAAGGATTCTTTAAGGTTCATTTGCACTTTAGGAGTTTATTATATTTAAGAATCTCAAACTATCTATCAACTACTTGTCATCTATTGTGGAAATAAAAATAATACTAGCTCATATTACCTTGCTTATAAAGAAATTTCAGAATAATTCTTGAAGATTCATTTCATATTATTCTTTATTCGTTGTAGCAAATTGATTATGCACATTATTTTTTAGATTTTATTTGAGTGATAAGGTGAAATTGTTAGTGTAGTAGAATTAAACAATTATTAGATTCATTTACACTATTATATTTCTCTCAAAGATTATTGTTTGTGTTCATTATAAGGGCACACAAATAGAATTTATCAAAGTTTCTAAAGACATTATTAGTGCACTATAACTTTGAAGTGGCCTAAGGAAGCCATAAAATTAGCTCAATCCTCCAAGAATTGGAGAAGAAAGTAACTGCTATAAGAGCATCAAAAGAAGCTTCAAACGAAACTTGGTGAGTCTCAAGTTCAAAGCACAATAAATAGTGTAGAAAAATAGCTTCTATCATGTGGTTACAAGCTTGGATTCATTTATAAAATATCCAGGAAAACATGGGAAGGTGTCTAATCAAGATACAACCTAAAAATCCCTATATTGCACTCAATATTCTAACTCAAAACTAGAAATGTAGATTTACAAAGAGGAGTGAAAAAGAAGGTGCAACAAGGTCATCTTATATAAAAACTATTTTACATTATATTGCACTATTCTAATCTGGTTATATAGGGAGATAATTCAGATTTAAAGGTGCCTCAAAGGAACTACACTTGCTAAAAAACCAGCCAAAAGTGGTCTTATGCTAGCATCCATCCAAACCTAGCTCAAGGAGCCATTCAAAGGGCTCATACTCCTCACATCCTACATGGAAAAATCTACAAGATACACGTACAAGAGCAAGGTAGAAACAACATCATTCAACAGCAATAGCATCTACAAAAGGAGGATAAGAAACAAATTTAAATGAAAAGAAAAGTTGAAGCACCATTGGAGTGTTACTTACTCCATATATGCTCGCTGAAAGTAGTGCTCAAGGCCTCCATATTGTTGCTCCATATCCCAACAAAAAATTATGTAGGTGAATGAAATAAAAGGTGGATATTTATGAATATAAAAAGGTCTCCAAAGGTTTCATTCAAATTAGCAATAGAGACTACGTCCATGCAGAGAAGAAAGTGACACTTGGTGTTGCAGGCCAAACAAGGTGAATGGTTTCCTATTTTTGTCACATGCCCGTGCATTTAATTATCAACCTAGGGAGCTTTGTAAACTTGCAAAGATTCAGAATTAGGTTACTACAATACCACTGGAGGTGAATCTGCTAATCCTACATTTTAGGGGGTGTTCTTGAAATGGTTGTCAATCATTCCCGCACTCCTCAATAAATTACGTAAGAAGAATAGAATTAAATCTATAGAAATAATCATGTATACATTCCTAGAAATAAATCTACTGCAAAATACTAGAACTAGCAAACCAATGAACATTCCTATGAAAGCAATAAACTAATTAAAATAAATAAGCAAAAAGGAAATGGGGAAAAAATACTGGCTTGGAGTGGGCCCAGGCTCCAACAGCTTCTTCCTGTTCGAACACGTCCTTTAGAACTTCTGGAACTGTAATATATTTATCAACATATTACAATTTATCTTCTGCAACTCTAAATGGATCTTTATTAATTATTTCTATATATCTCTCAGAACGATCTGCGTGTGTTTATATAACACACCCGTAGAACTTCTGTTACAGAAGTGGTTACAACAGTCGATTCTTCCCAGACTAAATTAGAACAATCTGGTGAATGCAATCGATGTCTGGCATTCTATTTTGATGGTGACGTGTTCATTTCGGTTCATGCTTTGCCTAGCATTAGTAAGACATTTTGATATGTTGGTGCTATCTCCAATTTAGCTCTACATGAAACAGAGCTGGAACTACACCATCCGCTACCATCCATGTCGTACAAATCTGGTCAACGGGCAAAGAATCAGTGGCACCTTCCTTATGAGGAAGGTACCTTGTTTTTGTGGCACCTTCTGGTTGTAGGGAGGTGCTTGCCTTCTATTAGCGCCTTCTAGCTGTGGGGAGGCGCTTGCCTTCTATTAGCGCCTTTCGGCTATGGGGAGGCGCTTGCCTTTTGTTGGCACCTTTCGACTGTGGGGAGGTGCTTGTCTTTGGTTGGTTTCGTTCAGTTGTAGGGAGGCACTCGTATTCAGTTGGCACCTTCTGACTGCAAGGAGGCGCTCACATTCAGGTGGCACCTTTCAACTACAAGGAGGTGCTCGTATTCAGTTTGGCTCCTTTTGACTGTAGGGAGGTGCTTGCATTTAGTTGGTGCCTTTTGACTGCAGGGAGGTGCTCATATTCATTTGGCACCTTCCGATTGCAAGGAGGCGCTTGTTCCCTTGGCACCTTTTAGTTGTAGGGAGGTTGATGCGTAGTCGTTATACCATCATTAATTCTCAATGAATCTATCAATCCAGGGTAGTGTACAAGGCTATCTACGGGAGAAGAAGTGAAACAACTATAACTTAGGTCAATCTAGGGCAACAAGTCTTTATTGGTGGAACCGGTTTTGTGGGGGTTTTGGAACATTCCTATCTCTAAATTGCATGAATTAAATCTTAATCTAAGTTGCAGAATTGGAAACTAATCACTAACTCGTAAAAATGAAGTCCTAATTACAATTGCAGAATGAGACCTAATTATATTGCAGAATTAACAGTTGTAGAATTGAAAGTCTGATCCTAATTGCATAAAGGAAATCTAATTACTTTTGCAGTAATGAAAGTCTAGATCTAATGTGGAAATAAAAACTATCAAAATTCTATAACATAAGGTTGTCAATCTTCTGTTCAGATTTTGACAGCAAAACATAAAAATGCAGGAAATTGCTGAAAAAAATAGTAAATTCTGGAAATAACAACCTGAAAATAAAGTGGAAACTTTTCTGAAAGTAAGATTGCAACTAAAATCTTTAAGCACAAGATTAAACTTAGCATAAATAAACTAATACTGCAATTATTGTCAACTATTTACAAGCAATTTGACATAACAAGTTCTAGGACTCATTCTCACTGCAAAGAAAATCGTAATAAAAACCTCGCTTTGTTAGTCCTCCTCCTAGGTCCTGGAAGTGGCCACCTCTTTGTCCATAAGAAGGTGTAAGTCTCTCTCTTTTTCTAAATCTTAATCACACTCATTTACAAGTAATTTGAAATAGAACTGGTGCACTTTATTGATCAAAAGACATGATTACAAGAATTCTACTAAAAATCACTATAGGACTCGTAATAACTCAATTTCTAGTTATACTCTGTATTTTCTGCTAGCTTCCTTACTCTATTTTCTATCTATCTGCTATTACTACTAGGCTCAACCTGAATGGGAGCAATATTTATAGCTATCCTATGATCTGATTACAAACAAAGAATATCTCAAAAGATCTAATCCTACAATGCTGCAACAAATTCTGGTTTTATCCTAGAAGAGGACTAAAACCTGATCTTTCCCTTAATGATGGCTTTGGTCGGCAATGACGGCAAAGACAGATGGAAGATATTTCTCTTTACTTTTTCCAACCTTTATTTCCCTTTTCCCGGCTTCATAAATCGGTCAAAAGGTCAAAAACACATTCTGTTCTTCATTCCGAAGATAAGTGGCTTCATTCCGAAGATAGTGCAGTTTTCATTCCGAAGATCGCTCATTCCGAAGATACTGCATTCTCATTCCGAAGATCGCTCATTCTGAAGATACTGCATGCTTCATTCCGAAGATCCGCTCATTCCGAAGACGCTGCATTCTTCATTTCGAAGATCCTGTTCATTTCGAAGATACTGTGTTTCTTCATTTCGAAGATATCTGTTCATTCCGAAGATACTTCGAAATGAACAAATGTATGCTTTTCCATTGATTTCTTCTGCATCTCTCAGGTGGGTTATCTCCTAAGATCAAATTCTAATGGTCTTCATCCCTTTTCTCATGTGAATTCCATGCCTTGCTATTTATGGACAAATTGGCTGGAATTTACATGGGAAAGACCAGCTTTTTGCCGCACAACGAATAGCTTGCTTGCATCTGCTGCGATTTAGGTGAAGTAAATGCTTGAAACAAATCAAAATATGATTAGTGAAATGCTGCTATTATTCTAAGCATATCCCATTGTAGCAAATCATAGCAAAAAGAACACAAAACTATGCAAAAAGTCTGTAAAATCAGCATATAATATTTCAAATACATTGATCATGCAAAATGGTTAATATACAGCATATTAAATCAACTTAACTAACATATCATATAAAACATAAGAGTTTATAGGCATTTTTAGTGTACAAAACATGTTATGATTGAGGCATTTCCAGGCCTCATCATTTTCCCCCCAACTTATATTAATGCATGCCCTCATGCATTCTGTTGGGCTATGGAATCACATATGTCCATGTTTAGATTCCATGACCTGTAGAATAACTTCTTGCCTATGTAATATCCTCTGTTTTCCTGAATGTTTCTGAGCCAATCTTCAAATTGTTCATCAGCCGGGCATCTTCTTCAAAGTAAAATGGAACCGGAGTAATGATGGTTGGAGGCCTGAACCTGAGACCTATCCAGTTATGTTGCATGATCTGGATCAGTTGGACTACACCTTCTCGCTCTTCTTCCGGACCACTCTAGATTGATGGGGGAGATAGGTTCTCTTTTTCTTAAAGACATGGAAAGTTCATTCCATCTGTCTCTGCATACTGACAATGCTGGGAAGAAATTGTGATCACAAAAATTGTTAAATCTGGTTACACAGTCCCTCAAATTGTTCAAGTACATTCTCTTAATATCATCCCTGTTCATCATTGAGAAGTGTCGCTGAGTGATATTTAGGTGATTTGGCTGGATTGCTCTGACTAACAACTCAGCCCTTGTTTCAATCACTTTATTCTCCCTTTTCTCATGATCCCAATAAAGCTGATTTTGCACAAGAGACATGAATGCTCTCAACCGAACATCTCCAATGTAGATTTGAGGATGAGAGTCAACTTCCTCTCGGAATGAAGAAACTATGCAAAAATAGTTCACACAAAATATTTTTCTGCTCAAAAGGACTCGTCAAAATATGCCTCTAGAAAATCTTCAATAGTGTCCAATTTGTATGGAAGGTTTGAAGTAATCCTCATGACCTCGCCATCTAAGGTATTTTTCCTTCAAAATAAGGGCGGAAATCTGCGGCCCGTCTAAATTGGACTAAAAACTCAGCAATTTGGCACAAGTCGATACCTTTTCTTTCAATGCCCGAATTTCTGTGTCCTTGGCTTCTAGCCGTTTTGCTTCCAGCTTGAATTTTTTAGTTTTATTGGCAAGTCGTTCATATCTAATCATCCAAATTAGCTATGTCTCGCATTGTACCGCTCTAGGGACACAATATTAGGTGGTCTTACTACAGGGGGATCCTAGGCAACAAATTTATCTCGAACTCCTTTTTCTCGCCACTTCCACCGGCTGTTCATCCGTCAATAACTATACTTGCACCCCCTTATTTGCTATTTCTATGGGGTTGTCATCAGATAGTATTTCTACTTGTACCCCCTTATCTGCTGTTTCTACCGGAAGTGTAACAAGTTGAAATGCAGGGACCTCAATAGGAGTACTTACTTGAGCATTTTCTTGCTGTTGGGACTATTCTTGTGTTGGTGGTTCATTTTCAACATCTTCTGCAATATTTCTCACCATTTCTGAAGCATCTTCGTAACAAGAAGGCACTGCTTCAGAATGAACAGCAGCTTCTTCATAATGAAGGAGTGCTGTTTCAGGATGAACTTCTATGTCTCGCCTCAACAGAATCATCTGCTCTTGATAAACCCAGAAGCAATTGAGCCAAATTATCTTCATCATGGGACATAGCTGGCTGTTTTTCAGATTGTGACAACAACAATTGTTTTAGTTCTGCCACTTCCTGCTGAAGTTCTACAATTTTTCTTTCTTGCATCTCAATGATGCTTTCTTTCTCTGTGATCCATTTGGTCTGTGTTTTGACAACACTTCTTGCTGCCCTCAGCTGCTCAGTTGATGTCTTCCACTTCTATTTCTCCTTCGTAGTCGATGCAGACAAATCAGTTGCAGTTGGTTGTTCAACCAAATTTTCTTCTTCTGCCGCAATAGTTTGTTCTTGTTCGAGAGGCTCGTGAGACTCGTCTATAAGGGCATCTACCATATCTCGTAGCCTCGTTGAACCGTAGCCTCTTCCAAACCAACTTTCTCAGTTTCTGCTTCAGCTATCTGTTCAGGGAATTCTGGAAAGTTATCAGATGTCGGTTGTATTTCTGTGACATCTGGGCTACTTGGTCTATCTTCTTCCTCCATGACCTGTTCTGTAGTTTCTTTCAAATGGATTCTTGTAGACCTCCTAGTTCCAGATGCAAATTTCTTCTTTTTGCTCTATTTTCTGGTGACAGTAGGGGTCATGGGGTCAGTTTTTGATGCCTCTGTTTCCCTTGTTTCACTTCTCTGCTCTGATAAGTCAGCTTGCAACTTCAAGAAACCGAACTTTCTTTTGTTTTTCTGCTTCATCGCTAGTTCCAGATCCTCTTCTCTTTTGTCTCTTAGCCTGTGAAGTTGATGGTTCAGGAGCAAGGTTTTCTGCTGTTGTTGTGGGGTGTAGTTCTGTAACAGCTTCAGGGGCACCTTCTGCAGCTTCTTCTACAGCATCCTCTGCAACATTTTCTGCAACAACTTCTGCAATACTTTCTGCAGCAGCTTGTTTCCTCTTCTACAGCAACATCAGCAGTATTTGGCTCCTCTTCTTCCTCACTTTCATCCCCAAAAATGACATCATTTAGGTTAGAGTAAAACCTGTCAAAACTCCTAGGGTTTCCTCTAAAATGATGTTGGCAAATTAATTTAATAAGGCCATGATGGCGAAGGCTTCCTTTACCCTCCTGATATCTTTTTGCCATGTTCTTTAACTCTTGATACAAATACAGGGGAAGATTTACCCTAACTTCTGGTTGTTGTCTACCATGTCTGAGATGGTTCAAAATTCGTAGATGATGCCCTGACAACAACACATACTGCCCTTCACAGGTCAAAAACTTAATCACCCAGGTGGCTACTTCATCCCAGGGTTCCTGCAGGCTGGCCCTTTTTAACCCTTTGCATGTGTTGTTATGGGTTAAGTATTCAGGTTCTCTATCATTTTCTTCTACGAACTGATTAACTACATTTGCCAATGTGTTCTTGCCAGATCTAGTAATTGAAATTCCCTCTAATGGCATCTCTGTAATCTGACTTAAAATTTCAGGGCTTACCTCAATAGACATGCCGTTGACATGTGCTCGGTTGTTTCTGAACGTATGGGCAAACATGCCAGCTAAATCTTCATAAGACCCATTGAATTTATCCAGAAATGTCATAAATCCTCCGTCTTCAAAAATCTGCACAACTGCCGGATTTTCTCGGAGGTAATTGGTGTCTGCAGGCTCTGTTCTGATCTTTCGCCCCATTTTTCTCTGTTTAAAAATCGTACACTGCGGCTGCTGTTCTACTGCAGGATTTCTGGCTATTTTCTGTTGCAAATTTGTAGAGTTTTAAGTTAGAACCCTCGTTGCCCTGTTTCTCGTCTTCTTCTTCTTTGGAATGAGCCGTATTCTGTGCACTGTACCTCGCAACACGTCTTCGAAAAGAAGGATGGCACACATATCTACTTCTGCACTGTACACCTGTTCGTTAATAATTGCATGGATGTCCTTGCCGTCAGATCCACCTCATTAGTTTTGCAGATTCTCACGTGCATGTTAATTGACATTAAAAACTGGTGGCATATGGTTGCAGATTCTCCGTATTTCCAATGAGTGCAAAAACAGACCATGTGCTGATTGACACGTGTCCCTTCTTCGCATGCAATTAAGAAAAAATCTTGATTTTGTCGGACCTTATTTTTTTTAATGCCACGTGGAAATGCTCTTTCCGAAAATGCAAACAAAATTTCATTCCAAAGATTATGACCTCATTCCGAAGACAGGTCTTCATTCCGAAGACAAATCCTCATTCCGAAGATTATGACCTCATTCCGAAGACAGGTCTTCATTCCGAAGACAAATCCTCTTTGCAGAATTTTCATTTCGAAGATAGATCTTCATTCCGAAGATCAATCCTCATTCCGAAGATTAATCCTCATTCCGAAGATCAAGCTGTATTGTGAAAGTAAATCGTCATTCCGAAGACAGACCCTTATTCCGAAGACAGATCTTCATTCCGAAGATAGATCTTCATTCCGAAGATGATGCAGCAAATCGTTATTCTGAAGACAAAGTTTCTTTCTGAAGACAAATTGTCATTCCGAAGATAAAGTTTCTTTCTGAAGACAAAGTGCAACATCCATTTTGCTGTCATTCTGAAGACAATCTTATTTCTGAAGATAATACAGCAGGCACTATTTTTGGCATTCTTGTTCCGAAGATTAGGCAGAAATCAATATTGTCATTCTTAAAACATGTTTTTAAGTATGCCAACTCTTATGAATACCTTTTATGCTAATGGTTAATTGTCACATACTATATACCAATCATTTTACAATGAAGAAATGTAAGAAATATATACCTGATAAAAACAGTTAATGCCGCTTTGAAGAATGACTGCTTTTGTTGATATTCTCACTAAGATTTTCTGCAACATTTCAAAACAAGTGCACTAGGTGAATTTGTACAATGATGGTTCAAAAATTTCTCAAGGTTATGCATGCCAGAAAACTGGTTTTCATGCACACCAACTCAGTAGTGCCTTAAGAAAAGGTTTTCACTGCTGAGTTATTCATTTTTCTCTCTTTTTTTTTCTTGATTTTCCTTTTTTTTTTTTTTACCTCTCCTTTTCTCTCTTTTTTCTCTTTTTTTTTTCTTGATCCTGACTATGCCCATGAAGGAATTTCATGATTTCCCCTGAAACCATGCCCATGAAGGAATTCATACTCATAATTTATTCATCTTTTTGTTTTCTATTTTTCTGATTTTTTTGTATTTTCTGTTTTTTCTTGAAATCCACTGATCATGTTGATTGTTTTGAAGTGGAAGAAGGAATCTCTTCCACCTGCTGTGTATCCAAACTATCAAGTTGCTGCAAGAATTCTTCTTTAGTCGAGGTGTATGGTATACCCCGAGGCGATGTCCATTCACTACCAACTTTCTTCATGACCCATCAATGGGGGATAAACGAGCTGCTCCATTGTTAAATATCTCTTCAATCTAGTAAGGTCCCAACCATCTAGTTCTCAGCTTTCCAGGGAAGTCTTCATATTGAGAATCGAACAATAAAGCCCAATATCCTTGTTGAAGTTTCTTCTGCTGAATGTGACTGTCATGCCATAGCTTTCCTCTCGCTCCCGAATTACCTCAGTTTGGTGCAGAGCATCCAATCTAAGTTCATCCAATGCATTCAGCTGTAATCCTGTCTGTCTGTGCCTACGACAAGTCAATTCCAATTTCCAGTGTTGTGCGTAATGTTAGTAGCTCAAATTCAATAGGTAAGAGAGGCTTTTTACCAAAGACTAGTTCATAAGGTGTGAATCCAATAGTGGACTTCCAAGTAGTATTGTAGGCCCAAACTGCTTCAGGTAGTTTGTCTAGCCAATTTTTCCTATGAAAAGCTACTGTTTTTGTCAAGATGCGTTCTAGTTCCCTGTTTGTTACTTCAACCTGGCCATTTGCTTGTGGGTGGTAAGGTGATGATTTCCTATGTTTGATTTCATACAATTCTGTAAATACTTTTATGACTTTGGATGCAAATTGGGGTCCTTGGTCTGTGGTGATAGACCGTGGAGCTCCAAATCTCTAAAAATTTGAGTATACAAGAAATCAGCTACCTTCTCTTCACGAGCATGTTTGAAAGCACGCACCTCTACCCACTTTGTCGTGTAATCAGTGCATACTAGAATATGCACCTTTCCTTGAGAAGGTGGATCAATAGGTCCTACAAAATCAAGCTTCCCACCTCTCAAATGGTTCTAAAACCATTTGAGGCTGCAAGTGGCATCTCATTTGTATGAGTGGGTTTCCCCATTCTTTGGCATGCATCACAATGCTCGATGTACTTTTTCACATCCTTGTGAAGAGATGGCCAATAATATCCTATCCCCAAGATTTTTCTAACCGTGTTTTTTACAGTAATAGTGTCCACCCGAGGGTTCATCATGACAAGCTCTAAGGATATCATACACTTCATCCTTTCGGATGCACCTAAGTAACACATGGTCAGCATACCCTTAATCCATTCGAAAGAACTCTGTTTGATCAATTGTTTTTTTTGTTTTGAAGTAAAATGTGGAGGAACTTTCCCCGTGACCAAATAATTGGCTATATCTCGCAAACCAAGGTGATTGAACCGATATAGCAAATAGTTTTTCATCGAGAAAAGTGTCATCAACTAATTCCCCTTCATCTCGTGTTCTCGCAACCTGGACAAGAAATCTGCCACAACATTAGCTTTTCCCGGTTTGTTGATTATGGTGATATCAAATTCTTGCAGCAACAACAACCAACGAATAATTCTTGCACTTACCATAGGTTTATTCATCAAATACTTAATGGCCGTATGATCTGTGTGAATAAATATTTGATAACCTCGTGATATAATGCCTCGAATTTGTTGATGGCATAAATTATCGCTAGGAATTCTTTTTCAGCTTGTATAATTTTTCTCTCGCTCCCGTCAAGTTTTTGCTAATGTTGTAGATGGTATAATGTTCACCATTATCAATTTGTCCTAATGCTGCTCCAATTGTCGTATTGGAGGCATCACTCTAATGTGAAATGGTAATGTCCAATTAGGTCCTCTGAGCACAGGTGGAGTTATCAATTTCTCTTTCAGAGCTTCAAATGCTTCCTGACACTTCGTAGTCCAGGAGAATTCAGAATCTTTAGTCAATAAGGCAAACATAGGACTGGCTATTGTACTAAAGTTGGGAATAAACCTGCGGTAAAAACCAATGTGTCCTAGGAAACTTCTGACATTAGTCTGAGTTTTAGGAGGAAGGAGATTCTTGATAATTTCAACTTTCTTTGGATCAACTTGGATCCCTTCAGGAGAGATGTGATGACCAAGAACTATCCCTTCCTTCATCATCATGAAGCATTTATCTCGGATTTAAGGATAAGTGGTATGTTTCACAGACGTGTTAAGACTTTATCAAGATTTTCCAATGTAAAATCAAAAGTTTGTCCACATACTCGTGAAATCATCCATGTAAATTTCAACACTTTTGGTGGTCGATCAGCAAAAATTGCTAGGACTCGCTCGCTGAAAAGTTGTCGGGGCATTACACAAACCAAAAGGTAAAACCCTATAGGCAAATGTTCCCCATGGACATGTAAAAGTTGTCTTTTCTTGATCTTCAGGTGCAATCTGAATTTGATTATATCCACTAAATCCATCAAGAAAACAAAAGTATCTTTTTCCAAAGAAGAGTATCTAACACTTGATCTATGAAAGGTAATGGAAAATGGTCTTTGTATGTCACCTTATTCAATTCTCTCGTAGTCTACACATACTCTCATTTTTCCATTTTTCTTAGGAACTATTACCAATGGAGAAACCCATTGGCTATCATAAATTGGGTAAATGAATCCTACTTCCAGGAGTTTTTCAATTTCTTCTTTCACAATATCTCTTAAGGCAGGATTCAATCTTCTTTGAAATTGTCTGACTGGCTTGACTTCTTCAGTATAGATTCTATGGGTACATATATCAGGATGAACTCCTGACATATCTTTGTAGTTCCAAGCAAAAGCATGAACATGCTTCTGCAAAACAACTATCAATTTTTCTTCCTCTTCCCTAGTAAGCTGGCTGTAGATGTTCAAAAATTTGCCTGGCTGGACTTCTATTTGTTTTGTATTTAGAAGGACTGAATTCACTCCTTCATACTTGGTGATTAAGGGATTAAGAGGACATTGCTGAGATGGGAGAAACGAAGCAGTTTCTGTTTCATTGCTACTTGAGGGAAGCATTTCTTGTATGGAACAGTGAGAAGGAAAAATCAGATGATGGTGCCATCCATGTGATAGTGAAACAGAGTTTCCTTGTGATAGCACTGATGATTCATCTTCAGATTTTTGATTCTCCTCATTACTTATCAACTGTTGGATATTTGTTGCTTCCCCTTCTAAACCTTGTTCATGCAGAACATTCATCGAGATTGTTTCATTTTCTAAGTTTTCTGTGTCACCGAGGTCTTCTCGTGTGTTCTCTTACTACTAAGGTAGCTAGTGTAGAAATGACCTCTTCTGGTTCCTCATCTGAGTCAGAAAACCATAACTGACCTAAAAATTTGCTAGATGGTTTTGCAGGAGGATATAAAGAAATTTGTTTCAGCTCAATACCATTTGAAATAGTCATATTTCCAGATCTGCAGTCTATGAAGGTTGCTGCAGTTGCAAGCCAAGGTCTTCCCAGAATAATGGGATATCCATGTGCTGAATTTCTTGGTTGTAAAACCAGAAAATCTGCAGGGAATTCCCAAGAAGAAACTTCTATAGGGACATCTTCAATGATTCCTTCAGGTTTTGCAACTGACCTATCAGCCATTTCTAAAACTGTAAATGTGGGGCTGAGATGTTTGAGCTGTAATTGTTCCATTGTATCTTTAGTCATGACATTTATTGCAGCTCCTAGATCCACTAAAACATTTGATATTGGTACTGAACCTATGGTGACTGTGATAATTGGGCTTCCTGGATCACTATACTTTGGAGGTAGTAGTTTTCCGGATAAGAGATCAGCTATCTTCCCTTCAACCCGCACAGCCTTGGGGAATGCTTTCTTCTTTCTTCTCGCTCTTTTAATGCACAAATTTTGGACAAGACTGTTAATTTCTGGTATTTCCTTAATGGCTTGCAATAAGGGTAATGAGATAGTCAGCTTTTTGAGTTCTTTGACCAATTCTGACTCAAAAATTTTTGGTATTACATTAAGTCTTTCAGGATATGGAACTATCCTTGGTAATTGTTCTACTTGTGTCTCTTTTTCTATTGTTGGATCCAATTTTTCTGTTTCTTTTGTTGGTTGGATTCTCTCTGGTTCTGATGATTCTTGCTCTTCATTATCTTTGGTTTCCATTAAAACTGGTTCGTGTACAACTTTTCCTGAACGGAGTTGAATGTCACTACAATCAAGAACATTAATTTCAATATTTTCTTCAACTTTCAGCCACATAGACAGGAGGTGTCTGTCTTACACTGTTTGGATTAGTGACTGGCTGAGCTGGCAATTGAGGTTGCTTCACTTGCTGTGTTTGTTGTTGTTTATCTTGAAAATTTTGATTAGGTGCAGGCAACAAATGCTGAGTTTGACCTTGATTCCTTTGTCGCCTTGGATAGGACTGGTATTGCTGATTCCACCGTGGTTGGTTTTGCACCCAATGTGGATTGGTCCGATTTTGATTCCAAGTCGGATTGTTTTGATTCCATGAGGGGTTGTTTTGATTCCGATTCCAGGCCGGGTTACTCCAATTTGATTGTGGCCATTCTTGGGAATTTGTCCATTGAGGATAATTCCAAGGACGTTGGGGTGGTTTCGATTGTCCCCAAGGCATAGTACCAGGATTATGCCCCCAATTTGTAGGAAAACAAGGGGTATGTTGATATTGAGAGAAATTCCCCCTTGTTGTGGTCCAACATAATTGAGTTCCTCGATCTCGGTTTTCTAACACAGTTTTGAGTTGTGGTAGCAGGTGGCATTGATCAGTTGAATGCCTTTTTGAACAGATACTACAAATGGCTGAGATGGTTGTTTTATTCAAAGGACATTCCTGCAAAGCATGTTTACTTCTACATCTTGGGCAATAAATTGCCAAAGGTTCTGTGTTTTTAGCTTTTGCAGAGATTTCCCCTAAAGTAGTGTTTAGATGCACTAGGATATCACTTTTGAAATTTGCAAGTTCCTCTATCGTGTCCTTTACATCAGCACTCATTTGTGCGGCTTTTTCTTCTTCTCTCGCTTAGTGCGAGAGTAATTCCTATAGAGATCCATAATTTCCTCATTACTGAGAGTGGTTACATCCCCTTTTCCCATTAAATCCATAACTTCTCTGGATTCATCTTGCAATCCTCTCAAAAATATGGTTTTACATAATTCCGGTTCTACTAGTCCACATCTCCTTTGAACAAAGGAGAACCTATCAAGGTAATCTTCCAAGGTCTCATCATCTTCCTGCTTGATTCTAAATAACTCATCCTTTCTATTCCTTACACGGCAGTATTCCTGATATTTGTCTAAAAAGACAGTCTCCATTTGATCCCAGGTTCTTATGGAATTTGGCTCTAAGCTCATGAACCAACGTAATGCTGAATCCTTGAGAGTTGAGGGAAAAACCTTAAGTTTTTTATTGTCATTTATATAATCATAGGTCTGACACACTACCTTGAATTCAAACAAAAATTGGTCAGGATCTTCAGATACAACACCTCGAAAGGTTGGAAGTACTGAAGGTGAAATGGTCTTCATGGGAGAGTTTTGTGTTGGATTCAGATGAATAGGATATTCAAATGTTCTAGATGGTTGGAGTATATCCTGATCATCCCCTGCATTATGAACATAGCCATGCTGGCCATCTACATTGCCTCCTTCTCGCCATAGTTTCTTGTTTCCTAGGAGAAGTTAAAGCTTCCCAAATTGTTCTCTCAAGAGGTCCAAGCTTTTCTGTTGATGAGTCTGATGAATTATCTTCCTTAAGATATTCTGTTGATACAATTGGTGATTTCCCTTTCTCAAAATGTTTTACTGATGGTGAGACTGGTGATTTTTCTATCAATCTTTCAGGTAGTTCAAACACAGGTGATTCACCCCTTAGGCGTGAAGATCTCCTTAATGGGACAAGCCAGGGATCCTTTGGGGTCTCCCTAGACTTACTCATTCATGTTTACTCCTAAATGACATAAATTAAGTCAATAGTTGTTATCTTACTCTGCTGTTATATTCAGATTTTAACCCGAATGTTCACAGTTTAGTCTGATTACAGCTATTGGACTATTTGTTTTCTTTTGACAACACTATATCCCCGACAACGGTGCCAAAATGATGCGTAGTCGTTATACCATCATTAATTCTCAATGAATCTATCAATCCAGGGCAGTGTACAAGGCTATCTGTGGGAGAAGAAGTGAAACAACTATAACTTAGGTCAATCTAGGGCAACAAGTCTTTATTGGTGGAACCGGTTTTGTGGGGGTTTTGGAACATTCCTATCTCTAAATTGCATGAATTAAATCTTAATCTAAGTTGCAGAATTGGAAACTAATCACTAACTATAGAAATGAAGTCCTAATTACAATTGCAGAATGAGACCTAATTATATTGCAGAATTAACAGTTGTAGAATTGAAAGTCTGATCCTAATTGCAGAAAGGAAATCTAATTACTTTTGCAGTAATGAAAGTCTAGATCTAATGTGGAAATAAAAACTATCAAAATTCTGTAACATAAGGTTGTCAATCTTCTGTTCATATTTTGACAGCAAAACATAAAAATGCAGGAAATTGCTAAAAAAATAGTAAATTCTAGAAATAACAACCTGAAAATAAAGTGGAAACTTTTCTGAAAGTAAGATTGCAACTAAAAGCTTTAAGCACAAGATTAAACTTAGCATAAATAAACTAATACTGCAATTATTGTCAACTATTTACAAGCAATTTGACATAACAAGTTCTAGGACTCATTCTCACTGCAAAGAAAATCGTAATAAAAACCCGCTTTGTTAGTCCTCCTCCTAGGTCCTGGAAGTGGCCAGCCTCTTTGTCCATAAGAAGGTGTAAGTCTCTCTTTTTTCTAAATCTTAATCACACTCATTTACAAGTAATTTGAAATAGAACTGGTGCACTTTATTGATCAAAAGACATGATTACAAGAATTCTGCTAAAAAACTGTTACAGGACTGTAACAGTCAATTTCTAGTTATACTCTGTATTTTCTGCTAGCTTCCTTACTCTATTTTCTATCTATCTGCTATTACTACTAGGCTCAACCTGAACGGGAGCAATATTTATAGCTATCCTATGATCTGATTACAAACAAAGAATATCTCAAAAGATCTAATCCTACAATGTTGCAACAAATTCTGGTTTTATCCTAGAAGAGGACTAAAACCTGATCTTTCCCTTAATGATGGCTTTGGTCGGCAATGACGGCAAAGACAGATGGAAGATATTTCTCTTTACTTTTTCCAACCTTTATTTCCCTTTTCCCGGCTTCAAAAATCGGTCAAAAGGTCAAAAACACATTCTGTTCTTCATTCCGAAGATAAGTGGCTTCATTCCGAAGACAGTGCAGTTTTCATTCCGAAGATCGCTCATTCCGAAGATACTGCATTCTCATTTCGAAGATCGCTCATTCTGAAGATACTGCATGCTTCATTCTGAAGATCCGCTCATTCTGAAGACGCTGCATTCTTCATTTCGAAGATCCTGTTCATTCCGAAGATACTGTGTTTCTTCATTCCGAAGATATCTATTCATTCCGAAGATACTTCGGAATGAACAAATGTATGCTTTTCCATTGATTTCTTCTGCATCTCTCAGGTGGGTTATCTCCTAAGATCAAATTCTAATGGTCTTCATCCCTTTTCTCATGTGAATTCCATGCCTTGCTATTTATGGACAGCTGGCTGGAATTTACATGGGAAAGACCAGTTTTTGCTGCACAACAACAGCTTGCTTGCATCGTTGCCAGATTTAGGTGAAGTAAATGCTTGAAACAAATCAAAATATGATTAGTGAAATGCTGCTATTATTCTAAGCATATCCCATTGTAGCAAATCATAGCAAAAAGAACACAAAACTATGCAAAAAGCCGTAAAATCAGCATATAATATTTCAAATACATTGATCATGCAAAATGGTTAATATACAGCATATTAAATCAACTTAACTAACATATCAGATAAAACATAAGAGTTTATAGGCATTTTTAGTGTACAAAACATGTTATGATTGAGGCATTTCCAGGCCTCATTAGAGGTGCCTATGTTCTCTACATTGACCCCCGATAAAGTGCCAGGTCCATCAAAAGACCTCGACTGTTCCAAATCTAACTAAATCAACTGCAATTCCACAAAACATACTAAAAACACACAAATTAGATAACACACATAATTATATCAAATATCTATATAATCATTCATAAAAGTACGCAATCCTTATTATACAGCCGCATATTGATCAAAGAAATATGTACAAAATATGAGCATTTTTGGTGCTCATCATCCCCCCACGCCTAACATATGCCACGCCCTCATGGCATCCAAGCTGTAGGTAGCCCTCTAAATTTTCATCATCGCCATCTCTTGGAGGATTTTGCTGCCCCTGCGGCCTGAGTCTGTCTTTTTGTGTCGACATTTGAAGGTGTGGTTCACCTTTGCCTATGGGAAACTACGGTTGTCAATTGTCCTCTTCTTGTTCTGGCTACTACTGGTGGTGGTCTAGCCAGCGTTGTTCCTACCGATTGAAATGCAGCTTCGACAGCTTGCCAGAGGTCGATGTCCGGAGGTCTGACCACTACCAAAGGGATATCCGAGTTATCCCCTCTGGAAGGCACTACTTGGGCCTTGTATAATCCGGTTGCTTTAGGGGTAAGCCTTGTATTCTCCTTTACAATCATCGCGGCCTCCAATTGTGGGCCATATACTCCCCACCGTTCCAAGTACCTCCTCATCATGGAAGGCCACCCTCGGGATGAACCATAGATGTCCCAAAATTGGTTGTCTTCTATCGGATTGACGCAGATGCCAGAATATCCTTTTACCCTCGAGGATGCCTTCCTGGACTTCTTGGATGCTTTCATTTTGTTGCGCAGCTGCTCAAAATATTTTTGCCTTTCGACGAACAGCTGCATGTCCCATTTGTCCTCCTCTGACTCAATGAAGGTCAATTTCGCCTTCTATCGAGCTGTCCTGGGCCTCTTTGCCTTGGCCTCTATAGAAAATGTGGCGACTCGGACTGGGGTCTCTTCTTTATCCTTTGGGGACTTCTCTTTACTCTGAAGGATCGGCTGTGCTTCTATCTTCAGGGGTGATCCTTCGTTCTCCTATCTACTTGGTGTCAACCCCTCAGACTCTTTTCCTTCTTCAGGCCTAGGGAGGTCCTCCTTATCCTCTAGTCTTATCTATTGCTGGAGACCTTCATCCTGCTCTGTGTCACTCAAGACAATGACAGGGGGCATTGTAGGACTTCTTTCCTTTTCACCCCTAAAAATAGAGGAATCCTCCCCTGCCTCCGGGCTGCTCTATCTGGCATCCGATCGAATCTCCCCTAAAGAGAATACTCGTTCGACGGATGTGGGAGAGTTCGTTGGCACTCCTTCTACCCAATCAGTCTGAGTGGATGCCTCCCATATTATTGTTCCTTTGTCCTGGATAATTTGATTCTCCTCCTGCAACTACCAGACCAGCTGCTCGAGCTGAGCAATTCGCCTATCTCTTTCCTCCAATTCCCTTTTATGCTGGTTCTGGCAATCTTCTAGAATATGTTGTGCCATTTAGCAATCGGTTTGCCATTCGAGTGCCTCCTCCAAGGCTACATCGATCTGGTCATTACTCCCAGAAGTTCATTCTATGGGCTCTGGTTCATTAATTCTCGGAGGGTTTGGGTGACAATGTCTATCTCTAGGTCACTTTGTCCTTCCTCTATCGAGATGAATCACCGTAGACATTTCCTCTTAGGAATTGGTTCGTCCTCACCACCAGCGAGTGGTGCTCCTTCCTCCTCATACTCGAGCACTAGGGAATGCCCTCTATCCTCTGTCTTCAAGCACTAGTAACTGCTCTGCTCCTAGAAAATAGGGCAACACCAATTGCCCGATGTTTGTTATCTCCTCTACAGGGGATGCTTTGTCTTGCCCTAATTTGGCAACTGCATTGTGTTGCTCTAATTGGCCTCCATATCCCTCTGTGTTGTGGTTCTGTCCTTGTGCTTCTACATGGCGGACCAATGCCGATATCCACCCATGGTGAGCTAAGGCAGACAGTGCCCCCTTCTGGTACCAAGCTGCTTCATCTTTTAGAGAATTCGCCAGGTAGAAAGGTATATTTAATTTCCTCCCATGCACTAGGTGATTGAGGAAGTGCACATGATTAAGGTGCAGATGGGTATACTTCCCTGTGCAAGTGAAGAATCGAGCAATCTGCTCGAACATCTTTCGTATATTCATGGGGAGACTATTTTTGAGTAACCCCTCCCTGTCTATCTGCACATTTTCTCCCAACATTAGTATTTCGGTGTATATTTTTAACACTCCTCCCTTGTATGTACATTCCCCCATGAGAGGCAATCCAGTCGCCTATGAGATGAACTCAAGGGTGACTGGAATTTCCATCCCTCGTACTTGGGCCGCATCGTCCCTCAAAGAGGTGGCAAATTCTCTAGCTGCCTCAATGTTCTGGCCTTGACTGACCAAGGTGCAGTATTCGAGCCACCCCTCGGCTTCGAATTAGGTTTTCATTGCCCCTCTGATCCCGTCAGTATCACTGGGTTTGTTCTTTTTTACCGTGTGGTTCTTGGACCTTCCTCCCATGGCACCTTCTGCTACTATATTTTTTTTTGTCCTTCCTTCTTCAGGAAGGCACCTTCTTATAGAAAAGATGCCTAACCCTAGCAGTTATGGAAGACGCCCTATCATTGGCACACATTTTTGGCTTTGGGGGGATACGATCTCTATGACGACGATATATTTTTTGGTACTGTGTATTTATAAATAATTATATAAACGATTTGATTTAAAAAGAGCATACCTGATTCGGCATTCCTATCGTCGTGGTAGCCACTAATTTGCTGACTTGTGACACGAGGGAGGGGTATGGTCATTTTATGTCGCTTATTTGTGTGATGCTTTGCTTCGCTCGAGGCATCTAGTAGATGTAAATGTTACACGTGGGAGGCATTCTTTGATACCTTTCCCATGTGGATGGTGCCCTTGTAGCACCTTTCCAATGTTGTCGGTGCTCTTTGTCGAACAAATGTGCCTTTCGGCTACAGGAAGTGCCTCTGATTGGCTATCATTTGGCGATGGAAGGCACTTTTGTCTGCAAGCGTCTTCCCAATGTGGGAGGCATGTCCTTCTGGTTCGTGCCTTCCCGATGTTGGAAGGCATTCATCTTGATGAATGTGCCTTTCTGATGTTGGAAGGTGTATTCGATTGGATGAATGCACCTTCCTGATGTTGGAAGGCATCTCAACTGGATGAATGCGCCTTCCTGATGTTGGAAGGCATATTTGGCTGGCTTTTCTTTTTATTTTTTTTTAAATAGAACTTTTGAATGGATGGAAGGCGCTGTCTTTCGATTTTGTGCCTTTCGAATGTAGTAAGGCGCCTTCTTCTGGATGGGCACCTTCTTCTATATGGGCACCTTTCAGGTGCAGTAAGGCACCTTCTTATGGACTTGGCACCTTCTTGTGTACTTGGCACCTTCCGATCAGATGCAGTAAGGTGCCTTCTTCTGGATGGGCACCTTTTGGATGAAGTAAGGCACCTTCTTGTGGACTTGGCGCCTTTCGACTAGATGCAATAAGGCGCCTTATTCTGTATGGGTGCCTTTCAGGTGTAGTAAGGTGCCTTCTTCTGGTCTTGGAGCCTTCTTCTAGATATAGTAATGCGTCTTCTTGTGGACTTGGTGCCTTTTGGATGCAGGAAGGCACCTTCTTCTGGACTTGGTGCCTTCTGGATGCAGTAAGGCGCCTTCTTCTGGATGATGATTTGACTGGAAAAAGGGTGATCAAACCTTCCCAATTTTTCATGCTGCCTAGACTCTACCTACGAGCCGGTGTCGAAATGCTGAGCCGAATCAGGCTTGGTTTTCCAAATACCTATCCCTCATGCTTTCAGGTCCTCCACCTGCAAAAAACAACCAAAAAAGAAAGGAAAATAAAGGCAGTTAGATGCATTCCATGCCTGTTAGGCCCTGGATTAGGATGCCTGCAGCTTGCATGCGAGCGTCATCCTTGCAAAAACACACATTACAAAAAAACTATATTAACTAAAAAATTTGGGTGAGCACTTTCATGCCCACCATTTCACCTATGAGAGTTTGGTCCAGATCTAGCAATATGGGGTCTCCCCCATGCCTACTCTAGATTCCACTTGTAACGTTTTGAACGTATTATAAGGGCGTAGTCGATGGCCATTGACTGTGAACATGGTGTTGCTATCGTCAATTGTCTTAACGCGCACCGCCCCATTCCTAATGAGCTCTACCACCTCATACGGCCCCATCCACCTCTGCATAAGTTTGCCCTTCCTTTCCTGGAACAGGGAATCATACAACAGTACCCATTCCCCTACCTGGAACTTCTTCAACTTGATGTGGTTATCATGCCACTTCTTTCTCTACTTCTATATAATATTTGTCCTCTGCAAAGCATCCAGTCAGATTTCGTCCAGCTGATCTAGCTAGCGAATCCTCTGTGTTTGAGCTTCATCCAAGCTCAAATTTAATTCTGAAGCCATCCTCAGAGTTTTGATTTTGAACTCGATGGGCATCATTGCATTTTTCCCATAGACCAGTTGGAAAGGTGTGCATCCTATGGTGGATTTCCATGTGGTTTTGTATGCCTAAACTGCCTCCGACAACCGTGTGGCCCAATCTTTCTTGTGTTACTACATAGTTTTGGTCAGGATGTTTTCTATCTCCCTATTTGTCACTTCTACTTGCCCGTTCACCTGTGGATGGTAGGGCATGGTTTTATTGTGCCGAACTCTATACTACTCCATCATCTCCTCAATCAATTTGGAGGTGAATTGGGGCCCTTGGTCTGTTGTTATCTCCCGAGGAACCCCAAATCGTGTGAAAATATGGGCAAATAAGAAATCGATGACCGTTCTTTCCTTTGAGTCCCTTAATGCCTGCACTTCCACCCATTTGGTGACGTAATCTATGCAGACCAGAATAAACCTCCTTCCCATCGAAGGTGGATTAAATGGTCCCATGAAGTCCATGCCTCATTTATCAAAAGGTTCTAGGTGTACCTGGGGCTATAGGGGTATTTCATATCGATGGGTTGGTCTACCCATCCTCTAGCACTCGTCACACTTGTTGGTATACGTTGTCATGTCCTTGAACAGAGTGGACCAAAAATACCCAGCCTACAAGATTTTGTAGGCAGTTTTTTTCCCTGTAAAGTGTCCTCCGCATGGCTCATCATGACATGCCTTGAGCACTTCTAAAAACTCCTGTTCTACTACACATCTTATAATTTGGTCTCGTCCTATTTTAAATAGGAGACCATTCATCCAAAGGAATGATGCACTCTTCTCTATGACCGCCTACTTTTCTCGATAGGAGAGAGCAGGTGAGGTCCTTCCGATGGCCAAGTAATTGGCTATGTCTGCATACCACGGAGTTTGTTCACTAATAGCGAATAGATGTTCGTCCAGAAACTGATCTTCCACTGCTTGATGATCTGCTGGTATCAATATGGATAGAAAATCTACCATGACGTTGTCCTTGCCCGGTTTAACGACTATAGTGATGTTGAATTCCTGCAATAGCAATAGCCATCTGATAATTCTGCCACCAATGGTTAGCTTGCTCATCAGATACCTGATAGCCGCGTGGTCCGTATGGACGAAGACCTTGTATCCCGTTATATAGTGGCAGAATTTTTTTATTGCATGGACAACTATGAGGAATTCTTTTTCTGTCACTGTATAGTTGAGCTCTACTCTCACCAAGTTTTTACTGACATAATAGATGGTGTAAAATTCTTCATCGTCTTTCTGCTCGAGGACTGCTCCGATCGCACCGTTAGATGCATCGTAGTAAATATGGAACGGTATGGCCCAATTTTGTCCTCTCAAGACCGATGCAGATATCAATTTTTCTTTCAGCAATTGGAACACTTCTTCGCAATCTCTCGTCCAATTGAACTCTACGTCCTTAGAAAGTAGGGTGTGCAATGGTTTGGAAATCTTACTAAATTTGATGATAAATCGCCGATAGTACCCGGCTGATCCAAGGAAACTTCTTACCTCCTTCTACATTCTAGGGCTAGGTAGGTCTCTGATGACCTCGATATTCCTCTTGTCTACTTTTATTCCTTCTGCAAAGAGGTGGTGTCCCAACACGATGCCTTCTTGCATCATCATAAAACATTTTTCATTACTTAGGGACAAATGATTTTCCTTGCTCCTGTCGAGCACTCTTTCTAGATTTGTCATTTCCTCCTCGAAGGTTTTTTCATAGGTGGTGAAGTCATCCATGTATACTTCCACCCCGTCTCCTATCATATCAAAGAATATGCTAAGCACCACCCTTTGAAAGGTGGCCGATGCATTGCCATCCTTATAGGCAAACATTCCCCATGGACAGGTGAACTTTGTTTTATCTTGATCTTCTTCCCCTATCTGAATCTGGTTGTAACCACTGAAACCATCCAGAAAGGAGAAGTATTTTCTTCCTGAGAGTGTGTCCAAGACCTGATCGATGAACAGGAGCAGGAAGTAGTCTTTCTTAGTCACCTTGTTCAACGCCCGGTAGTCCATGTAGATCTGCCATTTATCGTTCTTTTTGGGGACCACCACTAATGGTGATACCCATTCACTGTCAAAAATTGGATATATGAGTTCGACAGCCAGAAGTTTGTGCAGTTATTCTCTGACAATGTCTTTCATTGTTGGGTTCATCCTTCTCTATGGCTGTCGACTAGGAGTTGCCTGGTCATCTAAATAAATCTGATGGGTACATATTTTTGGGCTGATGCCATGCATATCTATGGAGTCCCATGCAAATGCTTGATGGTGTTTTACTAGAAGCTCTTCCAATTTTTCTAGCTGTGTGGGCGTCAACCTATTGTTGACATTTAATATCCTCCTTGGCCCAACGTGTATTTGTTGGATGTGCTGATCTTGGTCACCAGTCAACAGTGATCTAGGTGTGGGGGTGGACGATTCTTCATGGAGAAACTCCATGATAGCACCATCCTTGTCCTCTTCTGCCACCTCCTCCAAGGTCATCACCAGCTAGATTATGGACAACTCCGTAGTTCCATGCTCGGTGATCCTGGGTTCTTCTACCGAGTCCATAGACTGAGCTGGCGATGAAATGGTCAGCATTTTGATGTTTTTTCCATTGGAGATGGTCATTAGCCCATCCCGATAGCTAATGTAAGCGTTAGCTGTTGCTAGCCATGGCCTCCCCAAAATGAGCAGGTAACCGCCCAGCCTGGTCTTGGTTTGCAAAACTAAAAAATTGGCTGGATATTCCCATGCACTGACTATTATGATCACATCTTCCAGCATCCCTTCCAGTGACACGATTGATCTATCGGCTAACTGCAGCACTTTCATGGTTGGCTTCAGGTTCATGAACTATAGCCTTTGCATGGTCTCTTGAGGCATCATGTTGATGGCTGCCCTAAGGTCAACCAATGTGTTGGATAGGGAATGTCCTCCAATTTTTATGGTCAACACTGGGCTGCCTAGATCTGCATACTTCGGATGATGTGTTCTACCCATCATTAGATCTACCAATTTACCCATGATTTTGATAGTTTGGGTAGCTTTTCATCCCGGTATCCTTAGACACATTTCTCTGATTGCCTTGGTGTAAATGGGGACATCTCGAATTGCTTAAAATAATGGGATTGTCACTGTTAGATTCTTCAAGCTCGACAAGATGTCAAATTCTAGTTGTATTGTTTTTCTTTGTTCCTGTAGCCGATTAGGAAATGGAGCCTCCGCTCTCTCAAGTGCTTTTCCCTCTTCTACCAGAGGTGTCTCCTCTATTTCTTCCTCCTCCTCTACCAGTGGAGGTGTCTCTACTATCTCTTCCTCCTCTCCTACCAAAGGCGATGTCTCTACTCCTAGCTGCCTGCATAATATAAGCTAAATATTTTACACATGATACATCTCACCTTCTATGTTGTATGTCGACTGATTTACTCTGTTGTTCAGGTTTGCTATCGGTTATGCTGGTAGCTGCACAAGTCTTGCTGCTAGCAATGCTGGTAAGTTCTGTTGGATGTGAGCAGGAGCTACACTCTATGGAGTCTGATTCCATGCATTGTGGCCTCTCCACTACTGCTCAAGATATGGATATGGCATCCATGGCTACTGATTTTAAAATGCTACTGGGGGTGCGTTAGTTCAGGGTGATGGTCCCCACCACACCATAGTAGGTGGTTGAGGGGGTCCTTGGTGCATGTATGGCCCTCCCTCATATGATGGCATTCTTGTTGGTGTATTCCCCATGTGGTGTTGTGGCCAACTCTTCCTATTGCCTATGAAGTAGGCCTCTATGCTCTCAGCCACTTCCTGGTTACTGGGCAGTTGTGGGCACAATCGAGTTTTATGATTCAGCCTGCAAACTGTGCATACTCTAAACTTGTTTTTTGGACATGCATTCTTTGCATGACTTCCTCTACATTATGGGCAAAAATAGGCTAATGCTACATCATTTTCTTGTTTCTTATTTTCTAACAGCTGCGTATCCATCTGCAGTGCTAGAGATGAGAGCATTTCGCTCTTCAAATCCTCCAGCATGTTGCCTATTTTTATTTTGGTGACTGAAGCAGTCGCCTTCATGGTCCTAGTGGTGATTTTTCCTTGCCTTCTCGAGTAGTTCTGGCATAATTGCCGAATGTCATCCATAGCATGCTGATAGACATCACCTCCAAATATCATGTTGAGAGCCTCCAGTGACTCATTGGTAAGTCCCCTTAAGAAGATGCTTTTGAGGGACTTATCAGATAGCTTCGAGTGAGGGGACCGTTGAAGATTAAAGTTGAATCTCTCCCAATACTCCTCGAGAGACTCATATTCTCTTTGTGTCATGCTCAGGACCTCCTCCCTGGAGTCTCTTGCTCTCCCAAAATCTTGATATTGCTCTAGAAAGAGCTTCTTCATCTGGTCCCATCTAGTGATGTGTTTGTCTCCCAGACCGATGAACCATCACAGAGCTACATCGTCTAATGTAGAAGGAAATAATTTCAACTTCTATGTGTTTGATTTGTAATCCACAGACCTGCACAAAACATCAAACTTGAATAAAAATAGGTCAGGGTCCTCAGTCGGGTGTCCTCTGAAGGACGAAAGGTGAGCAGGGGATATGTTTTTCATTTTGGTATCTCCTACTCCCTCCTCTATTGGAAAACTAAAACTAGATGAGACTTTATCGTTATCTGCCATTTTTTCAAGAAATGTGGTTTCTAATGCAGCGTTTATGGCCTTCCAGTCGTTTAAAACTTTCTGAGTCAATGCTCTAAGGTTGTCTGGCGAGATTGTCTGATCCTCCACAGCCTTCCACAACAGGGCTTCCTCTAGAGGAGTCTTATTAAATAGGGGATTTATGATGATTCGTTCATCCCCTTGTTTATGGGATGAGGTGGCACTTTGCACAAAGTGCGGTTCCTCACTCCAATGGACTACTGGTAGGTCGAGCGAGTCTAACTCAAATCCAAAATGCTCGGCTGACTTAGGTCCTAATGGATTAGTTCTTATAAAGCGATCGTCAGGTCCTCTTCTTCTCGAAGAACTCATACAAGGTCAGATGGAAGGTTTCAGGGTATTGTAAGTAATCTAATTAAGACTCTTCCCTAGAAACGACACCAAAATGTTGCGGGCCAAACAAGGTGAATGGTTTCCTATTTTTGTCACATGCCCGTGCATTTAATTATCAACCCAGGGAGCTTCGTAAACTTGCGAAGAGTTGGAATTAGGTTACTACAATACCACTAGAGGTGAATCTGCTAATCCTACATTTTGGGGGGTGTTCTTGAAATGGTTGTCAATCATTCCCACACTCCTCAATAAATTACGTAAGAAGAACAGAATTAAATCTACAGAAATAAATCATGTATACATTCTTGGAAATAAATCTACTACAAAATACTGGAACTAGCAAACCAATTAACATTCCTATGAAAGTAATAAACTAATTAAAATAAATAAACAAAAAGGAAATGGGGAAGAAATACTGGCTTGGAGTGGGCCCAGGCTCCAGCAGCTTCTTCCCGATCGAACACACGCTTTAGAACTTCTGGAACTGTAATATATTTATCAACATATTACAATCTATCTTCTATAACTCTAAATGGATCTTTATTAATTATTTCTATATATCTCTCAGAACGATCTGCGTGTGTTTATATAACACACCCATAGAACTTCTATTACAGAAGTGGTTACAACAATCGATTCTTCCTAGACTAAATTAGAACAGTCTGGCGAATGCAATTGACGTCTGGCATTCTATTTTGATGGTGACATGTTAATTTCTATTCGTTATTTTCCTGGCATCAGTAATATGTTTTGATACATTGGTGCTATCTCCAATTTAGCTATGCATGACACAGAGCTGGAACTACACCAGTCGTTGCCATCCACGTCATTCAAATCTGGTCAACAGACAAAGAATCAGCGGTGCCTTCCTTATGAGGAAGGTACCTTGTTATCATGGTGCCTTCTAGTTGTAGGGAGGTGCTTGCCTTCTATTAGTGCCTTCCAGTTGTGGGGAGGCTCTTGCCTTCTATTAGCGCCTTTCGGCTGTGGGGAGGCGCTTGCCTTCTGTTGGCACCTTTCGACTGTGGGGAGGCGCTTGTCTTTGGTTGGTGCCTTTCGATTATAGGGAGGCGCTCGCATTCAGTTGGTGCCTTTCGACTGTAGGGAGGCACTCGCATTCAGGTGGCACATTTTGACTGTAGGGAGGTGCTCATATTCAATTTTGCACCTTTCGACTATAGGGAGGCACTTGCATTTAGTTGGCACCTTTCGATTGCAGGGAGGTGCTCGTATTTAGTTGGCACCTTCTAATTGTAGGGAGGCGCTTGTTCCCTTGGTGCCTTCCGGTTCTAGGGAGGCACCTATGTTCTCTACATTGACCCCTGATAAAGTGCCAGGTCCATCAAAAGACCTCGACTATTCCAAATCTAACTAAATCAACTGCAATTCCACAAAACATACTAAAAACACACAAATTAGATAACACGCATAATTATATCAAATATCTATATAATCATTCATAAAAGTATGCAATCCTTATTATATAGCCGCATATTAATCAAAGAAATATGTACAAAATACGAGCATTTTTGGTGCTCATCACTTGGCACTCAAGGAAAAACCTAATGCTCGAATCAAGAGAGCACTCATTTTCAATAAGGATTTACATGAATAGGTTGGTGCATTGTGTGTATGGGATACACTTTTTAAAGAGTAATACCAAGTGTTTTCCTAAAGAACGTAATGTTATTAGGTTAAAATAAGGTAGAAAAATATTTCATTAGAACCAAACTCTCCTCAAGCACTCAAAGGGAAAGGGTCATGCCACTTGGCACATCAAAGAAGAATCTTCTCCATTTTAAGGACATCAACGACCAAAGTTAACAAGAATTCTTTGTCATCAAATTTACTATCTCACCATATGTATGAAAAGGGTTGAGTTACAACATGTCAAGAAGGTGTTAGAGCCTTTAATTCTCAAGGCAACTGAAGTCAAGGGAAGAGCCTAAAAGATGCCAAATTTAGAATGCATTAAACTCCAAAGTGATTCCATTGGAGGATACAGTCACAACATCCATGACATATATGTAAATTTTGCAGTCCAAGATTCTCTAAAATCAACGTCGAACATTTATTAGAGAAAGGTTAAAATTATTTTCATTTATATGTGCTTTCTTTCCTTAGAGTTATAAGGTTTAAATCAAAGGAATTTATTTACATTGAAATTCATACATCAAGGGGAATATTTTATCAAATGAATCAAATATTTGCAATAAAAAACCTAGGCATAATAAGATTTTCTACTTGGATAAATATTGAATATTTTCAAATATTATCGTGATCTAATTTATCCAAATATTAGGGAGTCATAAGGGCTACTACATCAAATCAATTAATTGGAAAATTAGATACACTTAGCCTAATTTCCAAAGGGTTATTTATAAACATATTTTTCATAGGTTGGATATTCATAATAATATTGTCTCAATCCTTTCAAAATATACAAAATATCCAATATTATAACCTCTTTAAATTTGGAAACTATGCTTAGTTCAATAGGAGTAATAAGGGATAATAGGAATTGATTTTTATATTCTACAAAACATTACAAAATCAATAAAATATTGAACTATATTTCTACAAAAGCACTACATCTTATCCATAGCATACTAGGGATTCATAAGACATTCTATAAAATTTGAGTATTTACATTAGGGTTTTCAAATAGCTTCAAACAAATTCTTCCTAGTAGAATCTCAATTACTCAAGGGTCCTAATTATTTTTCCTGGAAGAACAAAGTGAAAGCTATCTTGGTATATGAAAAACTATGGGATATCATCAAAGGGAAAACACAAATACCTACCATAGATAATATTGAAATCTAAAAGTTCATATAAAATGATTCAAAGGTACTAATGATAATAACCTTTGCAATCCCTCATGAAATACAATCCTATATCATTTCAGCAAAAACATCTTCAGATGCATGGACAAGTTTAGAGAAAATATTTGAAGGAAATAATAAGGCTACCATTCTTCATATTCAAACTCAACTTCATTCATTAAAAATTAATAATGGAGAAAGCATAGAACTGATCCTAAGGAAGGTAGCAAATATCAAAGGAAAATTATTTAACTTAGGAGAAATAGTAAAGGATGAACTTCTTACTCAAATAACTATGAAAGCACTTCTAGAAAACTATAAATGGTTGGTAACATCTTTACAATTTTTAATTAAATATACTTATTTTGATGAACTAATCAATATTCTATAGGAATATGAAATGGAAAATATAGGTAAATATGATGTCTAACAATGCATTGTCATCTAAAGAAAATCCACAGGAAAAAATTGCTACTTCATCAAAAGTATGGAAAGCATGTATAACATGTATTGTTAGATATGCAAGAGA
The DNA here is from genome assembly GCA_028583015.1 of Wollemia nobilis. Lineage (NCBI taxonomy): Eukaryota > Viridiplantae > Streptophyta > Pinopsida > Araucariales > Araucariaceae > Wollemia > Wollemia nobilis. The sequence goes on along the minus strand of JAQPPZ010017079.1, from coordinate 3,803,071 downwards.
AGAGGTCATAGCACCAACTTATGTAGGTTCAATCCCAAAAAATAGAATCAAGTAAATAATATGAACAATGGAAATCAATTTTAGGTATGACAATAACAAAATCCTTGTGAGAAATAATTTCAGTGTCCAACCAATTACCCTCAATTGGAGTATAAAAAAAGAAATCAAAAAGGACATATAGATCAGAGGATAGAAGAAATTGAAGAACTAGAAGAATAAACAGATTATTTTAAAACCAAAGCTCTCTCAACAAAAATGACAAATTATGAAGATATTAATCACTTGCTTGAATAGATTGTAGAAAATAAAGAAGAAGATTCAGAATTTCAAGGACTGGAAGAAGATCCACGTTAAAGACTAAAGTCTTAAATATCCAAATAATGTAATTAAAATTGACTATATTACATCATTTGGATCATGTAAATGTACCTGTATTGGTACATACTTAGGACATTAGATTACTTTAGGGAAAATTTATCTAGTTACTTCATGCAATGTAATAATTGCTCAAGTGTCAAAGTGCAAGTTGTATATGTGCAAGTTGTCCCTTGCACATTTAGGTAGAGTGTTGGCCAAGGAACCTATTTCCTATATAAAAGGCCATAGAAATAGAGCAATATAGAGCAGTAGGAAGTAGTGTAGACCAGTGTGGTATGATGTAGTAGTGTGATGTAATGTGATGGGGTTTAATATGCTCAATGCCCATTCTTGAGCAGTAGCTATATTCATGGAGTGTTCATTTCCTCCATAGACACTTTTTTAAACATATCCATAATTTCTATTTATAGTGTATTTTTAGTCATATTATAGATTTACTTTATTTCATATTATTATGCATCTTGTGATTACTATCTCCCATTACATGTTGCATCAAAATTTAACATCTATTATAAGTATTATTAAGTTTGTTTTGATCTCTTTCATAGAATTTATTAGGAATATTCAAATATATTCCTCCCTCAGTTTTAGAGGAGATCAAAATCTAGTGTTTTTTGTTTTCTCTCCCAATTCTCTTCCCCTTCAACTATTCTACCCAATTATATTGTCCTTGTCTAGGTTTCTACTTTCTTGTAATGGTTTTGGGATGTTCTCATTAGTATCAATGGAGATGGATTTTATGGAGCTCAAGAATTGTTAAATTCATATTTATAATTCTTAGAATCAATAGGCTTTGCTATTTACTTTTGAATATTTTCCACTATTGTAGGTGCTTCAGTTGTGCATTTTTTCAACTTTGCTTCTATCTCCATCCTTGTTGGCAATTATTTGATTTGTCCTACAATTGAAAAATCTTGTTTTCTTTCTAAAACCGCATGCTAGGTGAGCCCATTGTTCCAAATTTGCTTCTCTCTCCATCCTTGTTGACAATTATCACCCCTTCTATTTCCTACTCACCTAGATGTATTGGTTGATTCCAAATTAAGTTGATTTTTCCTACAATTTAAAACTCTTGTTTTATTCTTCTACTAAAAACCACATGCTAGGGTAGCCCTTCAAAATAAATAAATGGTAGGTTCCTCTATTTTTCATACGCTCAACTAGGTTTCTCTTAGAATAAAAATCCATTTCATAGATTGACACTTATAAAATCTCCTTCACTTGTAATTTTTTCTCTACAACTTTCCAAAATCTATGACTTTCTCTAAAAGTTTCTTCTTTGCAAGTTGTTCTCAACTATTTTCCCTTTTATTTCCTACTCATCCATATATATTGACTACTACCAAATTAAGTTAATTTTTATTGTAATTGAAAACCCTTGTTTTCTTTCTCTACTAAAAAATCATTCATTGGGGTACCTTTTAGAAAATAGAAGCCATGGGTTCCTCTATATTTCCACATGCTTAACTAGGTTTCTCTCATAATCAAAATCTATTGAGTGGATTCATAGTTGTAAAATTTTCTTCACTTATAATTTTTCTTTGCAACTTTCCAATATCTACAATTTTCTCTAAAAATTACTTCTCTATAATTTATTGTCAACTATCTTCCCTTCAATTTCCTACTCACCTAGATGTGTTGGCTACTCCTAAATTAACTTGATTTTCCCTAGAATTAAAAATCCTTGATTTTTCCCTCTACTAAAAAAGCACATGTTGGTACCCTTGCCTCCTTTGGTCTTACCTGAAAGTGGCATCCCTTTTGGTATGTTTTCCACAAATAAAAAAAAAACACATGCTGGGGATACCTTTTGAAAAATAAAAATGATGGGTTCCTCTATTTTTGTCAGCCTTTGATGAGTATATGATATAGAAAATGCAGCCACAAGATTTAATATAAGCAATATAAGATGATTATATGATAATGACACTATAATATGCAGAAAAACAAAGAGATAAAGTTTTGCAATAACTCAAAAAAATACCATTAATGAAAGCTCACAAAAATAGTACAATACAGTATAATGGATGACATGAACACTCCATAAACTGTTTTAAAGGAACTACATTGTACTACTCTAGCAATCTATACTATGCACTCCCTATATTCTCTACTCCTCCATTTCATTCACTATAAGGCCTATATATAGGAAGATAAGTTCCTTGACACTTACTCTACCTTTGACACTTGTACATGTGGACCACATGCACATGTACATCATAGCACATTAACACTTGTGCATTTATTACAATACTTGAAGTAACTACTTAACTTTATTCTAAAGTAAACTCCTACTCTAGTAATGTATCCAAGGTGGTGCATTAGCATGTACCCAATAATGTATTACACTCTAACACCTCCCTATATTAAATTATATGGGTTTTGAAAACTTTAGTCTTCAATATGGATCTTCATATTCAATTTGATTAGGTTCTTTAATTTACTTTACACTGTATACCTCTTTGATCCGGTACCTCTTCTTCTTATTTATCCTTGTCTTTGAAGTTATCCTTTATTCTTTCATAAGTGGATGTACTACCACCTGATTCTTATAAAAGTATTTTTGTAACAAACTTCCTTGTACAATTATTGTTTATAGATGATTTGGTAAAATTTACTTGTTTTTATTCCAAGAATGTGGTACTACTGATGGATTTTGTGATTGCAGGACCAGATACACTCCTTCAATGGAAATATAAAGGTCAATCAAAAAATATAAGTGGGATATAATTGCGGTGTGAAATATCACCACAACTCATTAGTACATTGAAGCTCACATAGGTTGCATCCATGTAGGCACATTTGAATGATTTATTTGCATTAAATGTATATCTTGTTATTGGAATGTGTGTTTGTTATTGGAATGTATATCTTGTTATTGGAATGTGTGTTTGTTATTGGAATGTGCCTTATATATTTTGTGCTTTGTGTGAATGAATACCTCCGATGGCAATGAAAGTACCTAGGACATGGGAGTCATTTTCTATTAAATGATTTAGTGAATTAAATATTATTTGTATGCCTATTATTGAGTTTGTAAAGTAATATAAGATTAAATAGATAAAAAATTATAATATATATATACATATATTGATTAATAAATATAATTAAATTTTTTAATGAAATAAAAAGCATCTTTATTATTAATGGGATGAGTGGATGTCAACGGGAGGAGGTCTCAAAGTAGAATTGCATGTAGACCCACAAATTTTAATCATTCTCTTGATGAGAAAAAAAATGAAAAAGGAGGAAAGAAATTTAATCAGCATTATTATTTTGCTTTTTTACATATTGCATGGGGGGGAATTTGCATTATATTATTTGCAATTTTTTGTTCTATTTTTGAGAAGCACATCTTGAGATTCTATGATTAGAAGAAGGTGAAGAACACAAGCTTATACTGAGAGGGGGGGTGAATAGTATAAGACCACTTTTTACTTTCTTTCCAAACCAATATCAATTAATGTCCTTAATTGCAATAACCAAATATAGCAGTGTGCATTAATAACTCAGATAGCAGTAGTAAGCAAGAGCACAAGTCACCACACAATTGAGACACAACAATTTACGTGGTTCACCCAATGTGGGCTACTCCATGGAGAAAATATTTTACTAAAACTTTCTCAATCAATCTCTTTGGGAATCACTCCCAATTACAATGTTTATGGATCTCTGTCCAAAGGAGAACTCTTTCCCCTTCTGCTCTGGCTATGTGATCTTCTAGAAGACTTTGTCTCTCTGTTGCATTGATTGGTGGACCTCTCTCCACTTGAAGACTCCTCACTCAGATCTGTCTTCAACTGTGATGGCTGTTGGATCTCTATCCACTGAGACTCTGTCCTCTATACTCTATCACCTCCAAAGCTCTATCAATAGGCTCACTAAGAACCTGCTCAATAGGCTCACACAAAACTTGCTTAACAAGCTCACATAGAACTTGTCCAATGTTGAATAACAAGCTCACACAGAACCTGTCCAATGCTAAATAACAAGCTCACATAGAACCTATCCAATGCTGAATAACAAGCTCACACAGAACTTGTCCAAATTTGCTCCAACAAGCTCACTAAGAACTTGTCCAAATCTGCTCTAGCAAGCTCACCAAGAACTTGCCCAAATATGCTCTAGCAAGCTCACCAAGAACTTGCCCAAAACTATCAACAAATCTGTCTCAACATTGTTCTAGAAATCTATCCCAAAACTGTCCTCAAATCTGTCCCAAAGTTGTCCTCAAATATGTCCCAAAGGCCTTCTCAAAGGCTCAATCAATCATGCTCAAGTAGTACTCAAAATGAACTCAACAATGAATGGCAATCTCAACTCAAATCAACTTCATAGAAGCATAAAGAGAATTGTTAGAGACTCAATATGTTCTAATCTCACTCTCAACCCAAATCAATCTCAACTCAACTCATAGAAGCATAAAGAGAATTGTTAGAGACTCAATATGTTCTAAACTCACTCTCAACTCAAATCAACCTCAACTCAATTCAAGTCAACCTCAACTCAACTCAAGTCTTATAGAACCATAAAGAGAATTTTTAGAGACTCAATATGTTCTAACCTCAATCTCAACTCAACCAATCATCACAAGGGACAACTCTCTCTCACACAACCCTAGTCCAAGTATGTATCAACCAACTCAAATGTTTCCAATAATGCTCAACCACAAATCTCACATAACAATGATACTCATGTTCTTTTCTAACTCAAGTTCTTTCACAACCAATGGGCTTCAACCACTATGCTTATAACACAAGGTTTAAACACAACTCTCAATTCAAAAAACCTTGATGCATTCAACCAACCACTTTTGAAAAGGAAACCACAAACAATCCTTTTCACTCCAATGATATTTCAGAAATCAACCACCATAAACAATCAATAGGAGAATGTGCCCATACCTTTTTAATGCCAAGAAGTTGTCCACAAAATCTGCCACACTAAACACAACTTTCCTTTGCCAATCTTCACAAGGGTTAGTAGATCACAAAACAATCAACATTACTCCACTTCTCAATAATAATCACCAAGGCTTTTAATTTCACAACTTCCTTATCTCTCCTAAAACCACTTGTACCATAAAATAAAATAAATCAAAATATTGCATAACCTTATCACTCCCAAAACCACTTATACCTTAAAATAAAATAAATCACAATATTGCATACCTTGTCACCTCATGGAAGAATTAGTCCTCTTGAAAAAGAACAAGGTAAACTTCACTTTTGAAACCTTTTACAAAAATAGAAATATCTCTCTACATACACCTTATTTCTCCTTCTAAATGAGTTAGTCAAATAGCCCTTGAAATAAGCTTTCCAACGATATATAATATGATATACTTTTATAAAAAGAAAATACCAGAAATATCTTCTTTTCTAAAAGTGCTTTTAAACTTGCCTTCCAATAAAAAATCAAATCAACCCTCATCACCTTATTCCTCCAACATTAGGCAATAATAAAAAATTTATTAATAAAAATGTTACTTGCCTCTTAGAGGGAATTGAACCCTCGTCTCTATCCAAACAATCCTCAACCGCGGTGCCAAAGACCACGCGAGCTACGCGCTCGCATAGGACGAAGAGCACAGAATGTGCTTTTGTCCTTCTCCCCTTACTCACGTCAAAATAAAACATGGGCCAATTCTCTTGCTCAAAACTCTAACCCGTGGGAATCAAACCTCGTCTCTTTCATAAGCAAAAACCTTTGCACTCCCCTCGCTCGTCGTTGGACCACGCTGCCACACGAAGATTTCGGCGCTTTTCATCTTATCTCCTCTCCATTTGATTCCAAGGCTTTTGAAATAAAAGCCTTTGCATTTATATGCAACTTCCCTTTAATTTTGCAAACGTCGGCGACACTTTTAAATTAATTTCTTTTTGATGATGACGTCAGCGCTGAGGTAATTTTAATTTTAAAATTTAAAATTAAATTTTAAATATTAAAATTTAAACCAAATATTCAAAATTGAATATCTCCATCTCCGGGGCACCTTTTTTGATGAAACGAAAAGCCAACCTGGGTTTTAAGAAAAACCCATTTCAAATCTGCCATCCATGGTTTTAAATAAAACCTTTTATTTTACCTACCTTGGTTTTCACAAAAATCCTGTATATATCCATGCTCTCCGAAATATGAATGCTTTGGTCATCAAAACTCAATGTTACCTTGTGACATTAATGTGACATCAATGACAACATAAAACAACTCAAATTACCAACAATCTCCCCCTTTGTCATTTATGGCAACACCTCTAAAGCAAAAACCACAATCACTACAAAAACCATCTCTGAGAATCAAAGTTGCTCCCCCTGACTCAATAATCTCTTTGGAGGCTGCTCCCCTAACTCAATGCTCTCTTTGGAGGCTGCTCCCCCTAACTCAATACTCTCCTTGAGCTCTCCCCTAACTCAATACTCTCTTTGAGGTGCTCCCCCTAACTCAAATCTCTCTCCCTTTGACATCAATGGCAAAATGGACACCTATGGGGCTAAAAGATATGACTCTTAAGCATAGCCCCCTCACCACCTTCTCTCTTGAGGTGATTAATTTTGGGGTGGGAGTACCTTTACTCCCATATTACATTGATTCTTTCCTCTATCAACTTCCTTCCATGTTTTTTTGATATCCTTCTCTTGATGAATTACTTGATCTTCTTGTCTAGAACTTGTTTGACCTTCTTGCCTTGAACCTGTTTGACCTTCTTGCCTTGAACCTATTTGGAATTGAGTCCTACACCATTTTGCAATATGCCCAAAGTTATTGCAATTAAAACACTTGATATTGTAGCCTTTGGATGGTGCCCATATCCTGAAATCTTTCTTGAAATAATTTCCATATCCATTCCTTTCCTGAACCCTGTATTGTGAAGCTCTGTTTTCATGACCATTATGACCATGACTTCTGAATTGTGTAGCTCTAAAACCAAAACCATGTTGCTCATTTCCTTTGCACTGAGAAGCTCTATGACCAATCCTTTTTCATGAGAAGCAATGTCCCTGAAAATCATACCTTCTTCCTTTGAAGTTTCTTCTAGCAAAATCAAATTTCTTTGATCCATAGACCCCGCAATGTATAGCCCCGTGTCCAAATCCATTACAAGAAAAACAATGTCCTTGAAAAGCCCTTTGTTCATGCCTTGGTTCCTCATACCTTTCTTGACCATTATCCCTATGATCATCTTCAACTTGTGCATTACATTCTTGAACCTTCTTTGTAGTATCTAAATCCTTTTCCTTAATTTCTTCCTTGCTTTTCTCTTCAAGTATTTCTCTTTCTTTTGAACTTGATTCACCTATCTCAAAACAAGATCCAAACTAAATATTTGGAGCCATAGGAACTTTGGAACTTTCTTCATAACACTTAGGTGCTTCCTGTTTCCCTTGTTCTTCTTTAGAACTAAGTCCTGTTATGATGACTGATGACCTTTGTGCATTGATAGTCCTTTCCAAGGTCCTTGAATTTTCCTCAAACTTTTGTAGCTTGTCCGTAGAACCTTTTACTTCCATCCTTAGTGAAAATAACTCATGCTCTAATCTTTCACACTCTAGATATTTTGTTTTTAATTTTTTGGCCATACTTTCTTCAATTTTCCTTGTCTCTTCAACTTTGATTTTGAAGTTGGTGAGTTCCTGTAAAAACCTTGCTTTTGCTTTTTCATCTTCTTGAGCTTGAACCCTTAATCCTGAGTTCTCCCTTTTTAATTCTTCAAGAGTAACCATAAGCCTTTCATATTCTATCTCTTTTACCTTTGACTATTCAACCATACCTTTTTCAACTCTTCTTGCCTTTTCAACCTTATCTCTCAAGTCATATATATCATGTAGAAGCTTTGTCTTACATTTCTCATCTTCTTGTATTTGATCCTTCAATTCTGAATTTTCTCTTTTCAATTTAACAAGTTCCTTAAAAGTGGCTTCCTCATTTTATTTATCTGAATCTTCCTCTTCTTCAATATCACTACTTCTGGAATTGTCACCGGAACTACTGCTAGAACTATTACTAGAATTGTTGCTTTCTTTTTCCACAAACTTTTCTTGTTGCAATTATTGTAGTACATGCAATCATCATTTAAATGCCCAAAGTCTTCGCACATGAAGCATTTTAGTATTCTTAGACCCTTCTTGTACCTGTTTTCTTTCTTAATGGCTATAGCCAGCTCTTCATGTCATTCTTCGATAGATATATCCTCTTATTTAACTTAAATACCTAGAAATATATGTTCTTGCTTTTCTTCATTTATTCCAAATAATTGTACTTCTTCTTCTCTTGTCTTTCTTCTCTTTCCTTTCTTTTTATTTCCACTTTCCTGCTCCTTCATAAGATTTGCTTCCTCTCTTGTGATTCTTTGATTCGCCTCGTCATCTTCTCTTGCTTTTCCCCTTTCTGTAGTTTCTCGGTCCCTTCATCCTTCTCTCCCTCTCTCCTCTATCCTGTGTATCTGTTCTTCATTCTCATGCTTCCTTATTGTGTTCTTTGTCATTTGTGTTCTTGTAGAATCTGCCCTCAAGTTGTTAGCCTTTTTGAAGGAACCCGCTCTGATACCAATTGAAGAACACAAGCTTATACTGAGATGGGGGTGAACAGTATAAGACCACTTTTTACTTTCTTTTCAAACCAATATCAATTAATGTCCTTAATTGCAATAACCAAATATAGCAGTGTGCATTAATAACTCAGATAGCAATAGTAAGCAAGAGCACAAGTCACCACACAATTGAGACACAATAATTTACGTGGTTCACCCAATGTGGGCTACTCCATGGAGAAAATATTTTACTAAAACTTTCTCAATCAATCTCTTTGGGAATCACTCCCAATTACAATGTTTATGGATATTTGTCCAAAGGAGAACTCTTTCCCCTTCTGCTCTGGCTATGTGATCTTCTAGAAGACTTTGTCTCTCTATTGCACTGACTGGTGGACCTCTCTCCACTTGAAGACTCCTCACTCAGATCTGTCTTCAACTATGTTGGTTGCTAGATCTCTATCCACTGAGACTCTATCCTCTGTACTCTATCACCTCCAAAGCTCTATCAATAGGCTCACTAAGAACCTGCTCAATAGGCTCACATAGAACCTGCTTAACAATCTCACATAGAACTTGTCCAATCTTGAATAACAAGCTCACACAAAACTTGTCCAATTTTGAATAACAAGCTCACACAGAACCTGTCCAATGCTGCTCCAACAAGCTCACTAAGAACTTGTCCAAATATTCTCTAGCAATCTCACCAAGAACTTACCCAAATCTATCAACAAATATATCCCATCACTGTCCTCAAATCTATCCCAAAACTGTCCTCAAATCTATCCCAAAGTTGTCCTCAAATTTGTCCCAAAGGCCTTCTCAAAGGCTCAATCAATCATGCTCAAGTAGTACTCAAAATGAACTCAACAATGAATGGCAATCTCAACTCAAATCAACTTCATAGAAGCATAAAGAGAATTGTTAGAGACTCAATATGTTCTAATCTCACTCTCAACCCAAATCAATCTCAACTCAACTCATAGAAGCATAAAGAGAATTGTTAGAGACTCAATATGTTCTAAACTCACTCTCAACTCAAATCAACCTCAACTCAATTCAAGTCAACCTCAACTCAACTCAAGTCTTATAGAACCATAAAGAGAATTGTTAGAGACTCAATATGTTCTAACCTCAATCTCAACTCAACCAATCATCACAAGGGACAACTCTCTCTCACACAACCCTAGTCCAAGTATGTATCAACCAACTCAAATGTTTCCAAAAATTCTCAACCACAAATCTCACATAACAATGATACTCATGTTCTTTTCTAACTCAAGTTCTTTTACAACCAATGGGCTTCAACCACTATGCTTATAACACAAGGTTTAAACACAACTCTCAATTCAGAAAACCTTGATGCATTCAACCAACCACTTTCGAAAAGGAAACCACAAACAATCCTTTTCACTCCAATGATATTTCAGAAATCAACCACCATAAAAAATCAATAGGAGAATGTGCCCATACCTTTTTAATGCCAATAAGTTGTCCACAAAATCTGCCACACTAAACACAACTTTCCTTTGCCAATCTTCACAAGGGTTAGTAGATCACAAAACAATCAACATTACTCCACTTCTCAATAATAATCACCAAGGCTTTTAATTTCACAACTTCCTTATCTCTCCTAAAACCACTTGTACCATAAAATAAAATAAATCAAAATATTGCATAACCTTATCACTCCCAAAACCACTTATACCTTAAAATAAAATAAATCACAATATTGCATACCTTGTCACCTCATGGAAGAATTAGTCCTCTTGAAAAAGAACAAGGCAAACTTCACTTTTGAAACCTTTTATGAAAATATAAATATCTCTCTACATACACCTTATTTCTCCTTCTAAATGAGTTAGTCAAATAGCCCTTGAAATAATCTTTCCAACGATATATAATATGATATACTTTTATAAAAGGAAAATACCATAAATATCTTCTTTTCTAAAAGTGCTTTTAAACTTGCCTTCCAATAAAAAATCAAATCAACCCTCATCACCTTATTCCTCCAACATTAGGAAATAATAAAAAAATTATTAATAAAAACGTTACTTGCCTCTTAGAGGGAATCGAACCCTCGTCTCTACCCAAACAATCCTCAACCACGGTGCCAAAGACCACGCGAGCTACGCGCTCGCATAGGACGAAGAGCGCAGAATGTGCTTTTGTCCTTCTCCCCTTGCTCACATCAAAAGAAAAATGTGGGCCAATTCTCTTGCTCGAAACTCTAACCCATGGGAATCGAACCTCATCTCTTTCGCAAGAAAAAACCTTTGCACTCCCCTCGCTCATCGTTGGACCACGCTGCCACACGAAGATTTCGGTGCTTTTTGTCTTATCTCCTCTGCATTCGATTCCAAGGCTTTTGAAATAAAAGCCTTTGCATTTATATGCAACTTCCCTTTAATTTTGCAAACGTCGGCGGAGCTTTTAAATTAATTTTTTTTTGATGATGACGTCGATGTTGAGGTAATTTTAATTTTAAAATTTAAAATTAAATTTTAAATATTAAAATTTAAACCAAATATTCAAAATTGAATATCTCCATCTCCGGGGCACCTTTTTCGATGAAACAAAAAGCCAACCTGGGTTTTAAGAAAAACCCATTTCAAATATACCATCCATGGTTTTAAATAAAACCTTTTATTTTACCTACCTTGGTTTTCACAAAAACCCTGTATATATCCATGCTCTCCAAAATATGAATGCTTTGGTCATAAAAACTCAATGTTACCTTGTGACATTAATGTGACATCAATGACAACATAAAACAACTCAAATTGCCAACAGAAGGTAGAAGGCATTGGAAAAAAAAAAAAGACAACATACGAGAAGAGGAAGAAATTAGAGCAATTACAACTTGGCTCTATCTAGATTAGACATGCTAGATTATTAAAATTTAAATGCATGTGAATGGTTGTTGTGTTTTAATGGAAATATATTTTATTCTATTCTTCTTATCTTCTTGAAATAGTGAAATGTATTTCATTGAATATCTGATTACTAAATTGAATATGGTGCTAGTATAGTATGTAATTGAATCATACCTCCTAGAGCTTTGAATTGAATTGTATGTAAAATTGTTATGCTTTTGTTGTTATACTTCCATGCATAAAATTTTGTGCTTAAATAATCTCTTTTTATGACTAGGATTCCTCAAAAACCCTGTTATAAGAGGAAGAATCTTCACATACTTTAGGTGTCTCATATAACCTATTTAATGCTTATGTTACCTAATATTTGTAAGCTATAAGAGAATTGTGTAGTAAAAGTCATTCGTTGTTACCATCTGGGTGATTTTTTAAACTATAAGAGAATTGTGTAGTAAAAGTCATCCGTTGTTACCATCTGGGTGATTTTGATATGGTTGTTTGCATGTTGTGGGTGAACATCTTGTTACTAAGGAAAAACACTTGGGTTTGTTAAGGCCTTTCTTGAAGCCTTTGACAAATATTTTACCACCTAGTAATTGTGTCAATAGTAGAATGGATAATGCCCTTTTTTCTTCTATAATGGTTGTGTAGGTTGTTGTTGTTGTTGTTTATGTATGATGGGAAAATTAAGACTTTAATTAATGCATGAGACTTGATTTGGTAAAGTGTTAATGTTTGTGTTAGTGTTTTATTCGATGTTGAAGTATGATTGAGAAATAGGTGTATTTTATTTTAAAAATAAACTTAGGTATGCATCTCATATTACATAAATGAATCATATTAGTAAAACTCTTTAGATGTTGGAGGTTTTGAAGAAACCATATTGCATAGGGTATCAATGTAAGGATTTGCCTAGTGTAGGTGTCGATGATAAAATATTCATTTGCATTCACTGGAACTATCATCAGCCCATCCGTAGCGGAACTTGAGTTGCTTGGGGAAAATTCCTGGCATGTGTTGCTTATGAGTTTATTTCAAATATTAATAAATATTTTGAATAGATACATTGAAATGTCAAGCACCTTTTATAGACTAAGTTTGGGGTGCAAGTATGTAAACTGTAATATAAACGGTTTGTTATGAAATTGTAACCAACATAGGGTTTGTTTACCTGGGCTTTTACTTAACCCACTGTGTGAAATATTTTCGTAAAACTTACATTATTGAACAATGGTAAGATTTTTTTCAATAAATTGAAATGAGCTTTCCTTATATCCTTTCAGAAGAAATATTCAAGCATTTTTATTTAAAATAGGATGTAAGGAAATTGATACATCACTTTTAGTATATATTGCTCAGTGAAATGAAACTCTTTATTAGGAAAAAGAGAAAGAAGCTTTATATGTAAATAGTATTTTGTGTGCATAAATACCGCATGTATGTGCAAAAGAATTATTAAACCCCTTTATCTCCCTAATGAAGTATACGGTAAATGTTTTATTGAAATTGAAAATGTATAGTATAAAAATTGCTTGGGGTTGGTGATTTAAATAGAATTCATCTTTAATGATTGAAATAGAAAGAGTGTTTGTATATTTTCAAAAACGTCCTCTCTTATAAAAGGAGAATTTAATATGTTATATTATAAACTATAATGAATGTATGACTCCTTATCAATTTCCCTTATGAGGTTTTGAAGTGGTTGCTCACTATTTTTTTTTAGTTAAAATACCACTGTAGCACCCTAAAATTGGCACAGTAAACCTTAGAAAATAATTAAAATTACTTTAGTAATAATTCAAATTCAAATTTCAATCTCGAACGCCCGTTAACCGCCTGTTAAACCGCTCCCCTTGTTTTTCGTGCCATTTTTAGGATTTGTTGTGACCGTTGGATGATATCGTCACCTATCAGACGATATCGCCTCAGATCGGACGAATTCATCTGGAGAAGAACGTCCAGATGATTTCATCCCAAAATTGATTTTTCATAATTTGCTTCTATTTCAACGACATCTCTAACCGGGGCAAAAGCATGTCTACACGGTTAGAGACTTCCCCCATTGGAGATCTCCCAAATTGGGATGATCTCCAACCTCCCAACCTCCTTCCTATGCCTATTTAATCTTAGGCCCTCCCCTTGACATTCCCCTGGCTGAATTTTACTGCACTTCGAGTTTTACATGCATTAGAATGTCTTAAACTACTGTTTGCCTTTGTCCCTTTTCAAGTTTTCTTGCAGGAACTTTGTCATTCTTCAGTCGGAGCAAGCTTAGATCGTCGCAGACGATCCTGTACGATCTCGGATGATCACGCCACAATTCAAGATGATTTTGTATTTTGCAGACGATTTTGACTACAGCCAACATTGGGGGCAATCCGTGCCCTGAGTTTGCATTCTCTATCCATTATCTACTGTTTTTGCTTTGCATTAGTTAAGCTTATTACTGCTTTGCATCTTGGAGTTCACCTCATGTAGCCTAGATGCATAATAAAGTCAAAGTTAGTCATTAAAACAATGCATTTTACTTAATTTGTTATCTAAAGTTGTCATTCTAACATTCATACTTTCATTTCTATCATTTTCCCTTGCTTTTGCAATTGTATTTTTTGTTCTTGGTATCCATTTCTGTAGTTGTAGGTCTCTGAAAAAATCGTATTTCGTCTTATTAGAGACGATTTCATCAGATTAGAGATGATCTTGTCAGATTAGAGATGATCTTGTTAGATTAGAGACGATCTTGTCAGATCAGTAGATCAGGGACGATCCTGTCAGATCATAGATGATCCTATCAAATTCCAGACGATCTGGACTGCTTCAAAAATCATAACCTCCATCAGACATCCAGATCAGGTATGGCTTTTCTAATCTAGTATATTTCTTGTATTTTCTGTTTAATTTTGTTTTTTGTATTCATATAATCAGCATTTCATATAGCTTAGCTTAGATTCATTTGGCCAAACCTAGGATTTGAATGATTAAATCTAAAATTGAACACATCAAACACATTCCCAACCTAGGCGTGGAAACTGCCATTCAAAATTTTCTGGTGAACCCACCATCCGTCAAAAATTCACCCTTATACACCTCCCCCGAGAGGCGGGACCTTCAAAGGGCCTCTTAGTCCGAGGTATTGTCCCATCCTTTTCACATCCTCCTTCCGGGCACGGATCCTATAGCCTGAAGGTAAGGGTGCGAAAAATTTGGAGAAATACAACCACTATTATGAAAATAATGTATAATGTTCAATCCATGACACTGAGTGAAATAGGTCACTTTTTAGGTTACCATTATAAAATGTTTTAAAATTGATGTAGATTACTAATAGAAGTGAAGTTACTTTTAAAACAATCTTATCAATATTATTATTTGAATATCGTATACATAGTCATTGGGTTTAAAATTATAAATAGATATGGCTTATAGTGGTCCATTTTTTTTACTTTTGAATAGCTTTGGAGGGATTGGCCTAATCAAGAGGGTGTTGATCATTTTATTAGGCAGTTATTTTTGGATGGGTTCTACCATTCTTCTTTGGAATATTTGGACTGAAAGGAACAGCCGAATTTTTAATCAAGATAGGAAGGATATTTACTATATTTGGAAAAATACCATAGCCAACTTAGTTGAATCAGTCCATCAACTTCTTAATCACCCCCAAAACTCCCACCAAATATGGGATCAAGTGATGCAAATATTGAAGATTAAATCTTCTAAGGGCAACCAACTTAAAGGGAATGTGAGTATTATTAAGATGGATAAGACAAGAAATTGGCAACCTCCTCCTAAGGATTTTGGAAAAGTCAATACTGATAGAGCCTCTAGAGGGAACCCTGGAAAAGCCAGTGTGGGAGGAATTGGTAGACTTTCAAATGGGTCCCTGGTTTTTACTTTTGCTGAGAATTTGGGTATTCTTTCCAATAACCTTGCTTAGGGGTATGGTATCCTTAGAGGCCTCTAGGAGGCTACTAAGGTTGGATGGTAAAAGGTGTTAGTTGAGTCTGACTCTCAACTTATGATTAATATTTTGAAGACTCCTTCCAAGAATCATAAGGTTGATTAGAGAATAAAAATAATTATTGAGAAGATTCAATTAATCCAGATGGGATTTTTGAAAGTTGATTACAATCATGTGGCCAGAGATCAAAACAAGAGTTCTGATGCTTTAGCTAACTGGGCTTTGGACAAATGTGATCTTACTTGTTATGGTCACCCTCCTAGATGGTGGGGTTTGCAAATTAGGGAAGCTTTTCTTTCTATCATTTATTTGGATGGCTCCAATTCTGATAGTACCTAGTTTCTTCTTGTTTTTTTTTGCTTCTCTTTGGTTCATTCAGGTTTTTTTATTTTCCTAGCTCACTCTTTTCTTTCTTTTGTTTCCTTTGTTGTTTCTTGCCTTACTAGTCTTCTGGTCTAGATAGGTCATTGTTATGTTCAATTTTTTTTCTTTTTTATTTTTTGTTTTTTTGTTTAGTTTTTTTAAGGTGTGTGTGTTCTTTTGTTTTGTTTTGTTTTTGTGTTATTTGTGTTGTTTTTTGTTTTTCTTGTGTTTTTGTTGTTTTGTGTTTTTTTTATGTTTTTTTTATTATTCTTGTGTTTTTGTCGTTCTTGTTCTTGTGTTTCTCTTTGTTTGTGTTAATTCGTGTTTTTTTGGGTAAGTGTTTTCTATGTTTTTTGTTTTTGTTTATTGTCTAATGTTGGTTGTTTTTTATTTTTATTTTTATTTTATTTTTTTAATATTTAGGTTTTGGTTGTGTTTATTTTTCATGTTTTTTTTGGGTTATGTCTTTGTAGTGTTTTGTTGTTTTTGTCTTGTTTGTGTTTTGTTATGTGGTTCTTGTATTTTCTATGTGGTTCATGTTGTGGTTTTTTTATCTTATTGTGTGTGTGTTTGGTTGTGCTTTTTTTTGACACACTCAAGGAGCATGTTTTTTATTTTATTTTATTATTTTTGTTGTTATTTACTTATTTATTTACTTATTTTTAAATTGGTTTTGTGTGTTTGTTTGCTCCTTGAATATGTCAAAGGTGGTAGGCCAGGTCCAAGTCCTAGGCATTTTTGGCGGAATGGATACCCCTGCCTCCTTGGGTCTTACCCGAAAGTGGCATCCCTTTTGGGATGTTTTTCACAAATAAAAAATAATAATAAATATATATAATATAAGCAAATTTAGTTTCTTGAACTTTTAGGAGATAATTCTAGAGAACTAAGTGGAATTAGATGAACCACCATCTTAGGATTTTCAAAAGAAGCGTGTTTGATGCTTTCATTTATCCATTTCTTTTAAAATATGCAAGAGGATTCAAAGTTGTTTAAATGTTCTTTTATTAATGAAGAATTACTTTGAAATTAAAGGATAATTTCTTTTTAATGTTCCCTAATTTTCTTTTACATGAAGTGTTAACTTACCTTTTAATATATTGTTACTTTGAAAGGAAATGTTGTATATGTTATCTTTCTCTTATGTTAAAATAGGGCTCAATTACATGGTTAACGAGCATATGTATATAATATTAAGTTGTGTAAATAGAGGTTAATAATATATTTTCTATTATTTTTTATTAATAAAATATGAAGTTCCTTCCTTTGATCTTTGTAAGTTGGTTACTGGAAGAGAATATAGATAAACATAATGCTTTGTTGAATTAAAGGTTATTGTCATAAATTATTTTTTCTATTAGAAAGAAAATGAAATATATATGCATCAATGAAAGCTAAGAGTAGCTTAGTTGAATTATTGAAATAGCATTATTAAAGAATGTCTAAATAGATTTATAAATGGTTCAAATATGTCGTATTTAATTTATTAAGGAAATGATGAAAATGAATTTAAAATAAAGGATGAGTATAGATTTAATATGGTCCAAACTTTGTTTATATAGATAAAATTATTATAGCAAATGATAACTACAATTGATTTGGTCAAACCTTGTTTATAAAAAACAAAAGTTATTTTATGTTTTAACTCGGTTCGGTTGAACTCTGTTTAAATTTATATATTTAAAGCAAATGTTTTAATTAATTTTTATTTGACTTATTATAAAATAAAAGCATTGTATTTAGTTGTGATCTCTCATAATAAAACCTTAAACTTATTCATAGTGAAGAATGAGGTTTAATCATGTTTCCCTTATTCATCATGAAGAATGAATTATCTAAATACACCCAATACCATTGAGATGTGGGTAAGCATGCAACGCAATTTGATAACAACTATTTTTTGAAAAAATAGGTTGAAACAAGTGATCTTGTCAAAACTAGTAATGAGGGGTGGTATGGGACATCACCTCTAGGTCATTGTATGAGCAGTATGATGATGGCTACTTGTACATTTTATGAATAGAATAATATAGCAAATAAAAGGAGCTAGACCATTCCACGATAGTTGGCATGGGATAACTTGTCGTTATTCACAACATGACAAGTTAGAGTAGGTCCACAACCAAAAAAAGTGGCATGGCCCTAGTTGACCCCAGCGAAGTGGATCATCAACTAGGCACTAGGCATATACGCTAACCCCTTGCATGTTATTATATATTACATAGAATATATGAGTATAAATAAACTCAAGTGTTCTACATGCTAAGGGATGGGGAGATTATGCATCCACCCTCTAGGTATTATGGGCCCTAGAGGATAACCCCAATCATGGATCTACAGTCATGGTTGAAACAAGAGGATGTTAAATGAGGAGATAGACCCATAAAATAGCACCTTCTACATGATTTAGCCAATATCGTCCACTTGAAAGGCCATCTACAATGGTCTTAATTTACAAAAGTGGTATACTATACCTCGTACTAATTAAATGTTGGGTGATCATAAAACCATTTACCTCAAAAAATTCCCTTAGGTTGTGTGTAGTTAATTAAACCAGGAAAAAAAATGACCTTGTAAATTTGGAAAATTAAATTAAGTGGTACAACTAGGTGAGCAAGTTGTTATATTTTGATGCAGTATGCAATGGGAGATAGCAATCACAAGATGCAGAATAATATGAAAGAAAGTAAATTTGTGAGATGACTGAAATATGCTATAAATAGAAATGATGAAAATGAATACAATGTAGCTATGGAGAAAATGGACACTCCATGAACAAAGCTACTAGACTACATTGCACCCATCACCAATATATGGTGATCTACACAACACTATTCTACTACCTATGAATATGCTTTGAGCTTCTATATTACTTGTTACGATGAGGCCCTTTTATATAGGAAAATAGGTTCCTTGGCCAATACTCTACCTAGTTGTGCAAGAGACACCTTGCATATTGACACTTGTGCATTTATTACATTGCATGAAGTAACTAGATAAATTCCCCCTAAAGTAATCCAATGTCCTAAGTATGTACCTAGGAAGGTACATTTACATGACCCAAATGATGTAATATAGTCTATTTCTAACACCCCCTGTATTACATTATTTGGGTATTGAAGACTTTAGTCTTTAATGTGGATCTTCTTCCATTGGATAATGGAATTTGTATTCTCCTTAATTGCTTACTGTGATCAGTTTCAGTAGGTAATTTGTGTCTTCATATGATGCAAAGTAAGTTGTAGTTGAAGGTCCTTCTTTCAATTGACTTTTCATTGTATTCCTCCTTAATTTGCTTTTTCTTCTTCTTCTTCTTCTCTAGCTTTGACCTTAAATCCGATCTCTGTGATTTCATAGGTGGTTGTGTTGCTACTTGGTTCTTGTAAGGAATATTCTCCTTTCCTATCTTCAATATGTACATAAACTTTTGAACAACCACGTAAGCCATCATAATAATATATTGAATTAGTATAACTTGGAGAACCAATGTTGCATGAGGATTGAAATTTTTTTTCTAGATACAATTCATTTAATTATGTCTTATTTTAGAGTAGTTCTATCAATCCTTTTTGTTCTACATTTTCATCCTTGTAATGTTTGTATGTGAGCAATGCCATGTATAATATGCTCACAAAATCTAAGCAAAGTGAAATGTCACTTTTTACATTGTTAATAGCTTCATTGAGACAAGCTTTAAGATAACATTCCATAATATCAAATTTATCTTCTAAGGCTTCACTATGAATTAGCTTTGAATTTAGGTCTAACATTCCTTTAGATTTCATAAGTAGATTCATGATCCCAAGTTGTATGGCATCAACCTTATCTTTTCTAAAGGAATTATTAGTGTTTGTTGTATTTTGAGAAGTAGACATCCTTATAGCGCCCTAGTTTTAGATATGGTAGGATATAACTCCCTAATATAATAGCTTGATTCGATAAAACATTTATTAATCCTTAGGTTAGTAGGACTCATTATGTCTCCCTATTAATGAGAGTATATACACCTAATGGAAATTTAGGTTTTGTAGAAATATTATATCTTCCCAATTATATAGAACTTGATAATATTTGGTAGACGCTATTATTATCAAATTTTATAGAATGCCTTATGACTCCCTAGTGATTTTGGAATATGATATAGTGCTCTTATAAAATGTAGTTCAATTTTGGTTGATTTTGTAAAGTATTTTAAATATAAAAAATAAACTTTTCTAACACCTTATTACTCTTATTGAACTAAGCACTTTTCCAATTTGAAGAGGTTTTAATGTTGGATTTCTTTTGTCCCCTTTGAGAAATTTTGAGACAAGAATATCATAAATTTCCAACCTTAGCAAAAACCTTAATAACCTCTTTTAATATCCCTTAGGATTTGATATTAGTGTTTCTAATTTTCAATGACCTAATTTGGTGTTGTAATCCTTATAGCTCATAAATATTGAAAATTAGAAAATAATAATATTTGCAAATATTATAAATTTGACTTTTGAGTGATAACCCTTATTTCTCTTAGATTTATTTTGCAAATATTATTTTGATTTGTTATATTTCACCCTTTTATTTTTTCTTTCAATATTGTTATTTTCTCTAGGCTTTGATATTAGTTTATAATCCTTATATCTCCCTAAGAATGAAAGCAATATTAAATAAGGGTTATTTCTTATCTTTCAATGTTGTATAACTACAATGTTTGATGATTTTTTGGTTGTATATGACAACAATGTACTGATCTCCTTTGGAACTAAAAAACACTTTCTAAGCTTTAGAATCTCCTTACCTTCAATGCATGAATGTTGATGCTTCAAACTATGGGGTCTTTGACCTCCCTTGACCAGAGCTTTTAATTTTATCTTCTCCTTGCTTCCACACTGCACTTTGGATTTTCTTGACCATGTTATGAATATGGACTCCTTGGACTTGGAAACATTTTATGAAGGAGGAATCTTGGAACTTGTAACAAGTGTTATAATAATTTGTTATGAGCACTTGAGAGAAGTAGAGATGCCCCTTGCCACTTGTAAATATTTTGTTAGGTCTGAAAGGAACATTATGTTCTAAGATGAGCGCTCATTACTTTCCATTCTAAGTGTCTATTTTCTAACGTTCCAACCTCATTTGTGTAACGCTCCTTGGTCAACCTTGTAATGGATGGGTGCTTGTGTGGGTGCTTATGTGAGAGTTGTCAGGGTTATCTTTACATAACAAGTGTCATCACCTCCTTGTGCATGAGTCTTATACATAATGCCCTCTCAATGTGCCTTGGCAAAGCTTCTTATTAGCAATGTGCCTTGGCCAATTCTTTCTTTATTATGAATATTTTATGAGGTGGTTCCAACTAATTTCTTTTGGAGGATTTTGAGTATATTTTTGTGGAGCTTTGATGGTACCTTGGTGGAGCTCTAGTGGTGCCTTGGTGGATCTCTAGTGGTGCCTTGGTGGAGCTTTGGTAGTACCTTGATGGAGCTCCTTGTACATGTGTGGATTGCTATGCTTTCCCTCCTTTTGTAACCTATTTTGTATGCTCCTTTGTAGATGAGATTACCTTAGATTTAATGCTCTTTATTTACTTTGTATGGTGTCTTGTTTTCTTGCAAGTTCATCTGTCCAAAATGGATGAATTGTAGACTTTTGAGAGGCTTCCTTCCTATGCTTGGAGTGGATTGTTATTCAGTTGTTCTCGATTGTAATAATGTGCCCTTAATGATGTAGGAACAATAGTATGAAGCTATATTATTCATCATAATGCAAGTATATATAGAATTACAATGGATGTTACATAGGTTAAGTGGTTGCAATAATCTGCCAAACATGGCCAACCACTTAACTACTAGTTAACCAAATGCTAACTAGGGATTTCCATTTACTGCTAGAGGACAAAGGATATCTCTAACAGTTAACAACCATCTAACAACATGCTAACAACCTATTTCTAACATGGGCATACTATGCCTCATGTGAATACAAAGTGCAATGAAAATAGGAATAGTAAATAATAATAATTAACTTAGGCTTAAGTGGATAAGCCTAAGTTATCCTCAACACTTCTCCCAACCATATAAGCATTGGACCCCAATGCTCTCAACAAATGTGGAAATTCATGGGCCATATCATGGTGAGGAATCTAGCGAGCCATGTGTGGAAAGTGACCATGACAAGAAACAAGGTAAGTAGTGGAAGAACCATATCCCGTGTGATGAGTCTTCATCTTGAAAACTCTATCTGAAATGAGAGGAACCTGATGATCAGGTCCTATTGTTGTTGTAGGACTGAAAACAAGATCAGGTACTGTTGGCATTTTTGCCACATGGATTCTCATTGATTAATGCATTAGTGTATTGTTGGGGATCTGACCTTTGATTGATGCGGCTTGGGCGAAAAAAGGAGAAAAATTGAGCAAAAAATGGCTAAGTCTGAAAATTGCGACGACGGCGACATGTTTCGAGAATCGCGGTCCAACGCGATCCAACGCGAGCGAGGTTGGCGGAGCTGTCGCGATATCGCGACGTGTTCCGAAATCGCGGAGTCGGCGGGCGAGAAAAAGCACTAAGTTGAAAACATGCGGCGATTCGGCGACATGTCGGCGAATCGCGACCGGGCAGCGTCGAAGGCAAAAGGTGAAAACTTGCGGCGCGTCGGCGACATGTCAGCGAATCGCGACCAAAAATGGCGTTTTGTACGGCGACGGAAACATGTAGCGAAATCGCGACATGTTCCGATTCGCGAGGCGAGCGCGAGGGAGGAGCCAACGGCGGAAACATGTAGCGAAATCGCTACATGTTCCATTTCGCGGGTCAACGGTGGTCAAAGCGTCTTGAATGATAAGACGTCGCGATTTCGCTACCCGTCGCGATTTCGCGACCCGTCGCATTTTCGCGACTGCGCGGTTTTCCCGCCAAGTGCAGTATGAACGGCCGAAAGGGTTTTTTCGATTTTCGATGATTTAATGCTGACCCGAATTAAATAATTTGCGGATTTCCAATGCGGTTAAGGTCAAAGGGTGCCCAGGCTACCAAAATTAAAGGGTTTATTGGTTCGAAGATTGCCGTTCGTGGATTAATTCAACGGTTTTTTATGCACATATTCAAAGAATCGAATTTAATGAAGGGCCGCGAACGTTTCATGGTATTTAATTTTTATTTCTTCGAGGCTGCGATTAAGGGGATCATGTTCCTCGTTTCCTTTGCATGATTGTAGATCACGAGGAAGTTGGTTTTACGTTTTTAATGCTGCAAAGAGGACGGACCTCTATAAAAACCAATGTAAGCTTCATTTCAAAGGGGTTGGAAAAACTTGCTGCTAGATACTGGAAGTGCATTTGCGGGAATACAGGATTGGCTTCTAATTTTTCAAGCGTTGCATGGGTGATTTGCTTTCTGTTTTCTGCATTTCTAATAGCATTCGTATGTCTGCATTGCTATTACATTTAAATTCTGCATATTGGATTTAAATACTTCGGTCGAGTATGATTCTTGGAATGTGGGTTTGGAGGGATTTGCGGCATGTGATTGTGCGAGGATGAAGGTGATTTCTTATGTTACTTGCTTGTTGTTGCGCTTTTAGTTTCCTGCTTGTTGTTTTTCGATCCCATCACTTCGGCTTGTGGCCATATTTCCCATTTCTTTACGCAACCTTTTAAATCTCTTTCCGGCAACCCTTATCTTAAACCCATTTTTAGAATAGTGAAGGGAACCGGCCCACTACGGAGATTGGTGCAGGAGCCATTTCTTGCTTCCGACCTTTCAATGTTGGCCGGGTCTAGGGCGCAATTGTAAAAATCCTTTCTGTGGCGGATTCGTGACCAACGGTTTTGGCACGCCCGGTGGGACGAGACTTCTTCGTCTCACAAAAATCCACATTTGTTTTAATACCGGAGGTCTCAAGATTTGATGAGATTGTCTTGGCCTCATAGCGGAGATTTGTAAGTTCATCGGCGACTTTGCTTGAGTTGAAGATCCAGATTTTTGAGCGTGGGCCTTTGCTGTTATTTGGTGGTGTCTTGAACTCGAAATACTTCATGATCACAAGATCACGAGTCAAAGAAATTTGGCGATCTTGTTCGGTTTTTGAACTTGATAGTTCGAGAAGTGGTGAGCATTCTAGATTAGTTTCCTCGTCTCTTCCATCTTCTGCTGTACAAATACCCGGTATTGTTGCTAGTGTTGCACCCCTACAAGTTCCACCAATGGCACAATTTCCTCCACCCGAGAAAATTCTTGGCATGGAGCAGCCTTTGGAGCCTTGAATCTGCGAGGCTCGGAATCCGGTACCACGAGTGCCTTGAAGGCTTTGCCCACTTACGATGGTACTGGCAAAACAACTTATGAGCACATAAATGATGTGGCTTCTCTGGCTGCTATTCATGACATTACTGATGAAGATGTAATGATCAAATTGTTAGTGTGTTCATTGAGAGGTAAACTGCTTGTTTTGAGTGCAGAACTACGCCTCCCGGCACCATAACATCATGGGATCAATTGGGTGATTTCTTTGGTGAAACATTTTCATGAGCAGGTGACCCTTTCTCATTGTTAAATCGGTTCTTGTCATACGAGAGACATCCACAAGAAGAGATACCGATTTTAATGTTCGGTTTACGAGAACTTGGCAAAGGATTCTGATGGTATTCGACCTGCTTGATGAATTAGGCTGCGATGTACTACCTCGGAGCGTTTCACTCGAGATATCGGATGGGCGGTTCGGCGAGTCTAATGTGGTGACGTTTCCGGAAATCTTTGAACAAGCAATTAAAGCGGAAGCTGATCGGTTCTTTGTGGGAAGAGCGCCTCCAAAGGTAACTATGCCTCTTATTCCGATTTGCCTCAATATTTATATGATTCACAACCATACCCCATGCCGACTATGTATCCTACACCATCATGGAGTTCTAAAGCACCTCGGGTTGCAAGCTGTCCCGACTCCTCAATTGCTGCTTTAACTCCTTTACCGCTCCCTGCACCCAGCATTCAACCATCTCCCGTTTCCACTGCATTTCCAGCTTTGCCAGCACCACCAGCTCCTTTGCCCTTACCAGCACTTCCTGCACCTGCAAATCCTGATCCATATACAGCATTATTGCAAGAGGTTAAGTCTGCAAATTCTGCTATTAGAACCATGGGAAACAAGATCACACTCATTGAGAGGAAGCAGGCTGAGAGAGATTTCCGGCCAAGGAGATTTCAACCTCCTCAAGTTACTAGAGATCAAGTTGCCTCCACAAGCAAAGCACACGAAAGGGGCTTAGGCTATTCTAGCAAATGAAGATGCAGCCCATGCGGATGGAGTATATTGGTGCTCGACTTGTAATGATCCTCACGGAGAGGATACATGTATGGTCCACTTAAATTATGTGCGAGACCTTGGCGGCCGGCACCTCGGGTGACCATGTTAATATGATCTCGGAAAGTTGGTTGTAATTTGATGACTGCGAGTGGAAGATCAAGTTTCGGTTCTAACAAGGGTTGGAAAGAAGCCTATGAATGTTGATCCCTACGACTTAGAGCCGTTAAGAGTACCGGTTGAAGTGAAAAGGCCGGTGAAAGCTCTGTGCTAGCTCCAAAGCCTTTGCCCAAAGATCCAACTTTTAACGAGTTCAAGAAAAGGCAGCGGTTTGCACCGGTGAGGTCGGAAGCGAGAGGAGCGAGGCACGTGAAAAATTGAAGTATCCATCACTGACCAAGAGGTTGAGAGTGGAAGCTACACAACAGTACAGGACTAGATTTGAGCAACCTGCTGAGATGAAAAATTCTGTTGCAGTTTCATACAACATTGTTGATGATCTTAAAAAGACTCCTGCTAAGGTGAGCCTTTATGATGCTTTGCAATTGCCAGGCCAGGTAGACTTATTACAGGAATCATTAAAATCTGTCAAGGATAATGAAAAAGGTCCTACCCAGACAGTATATGCACAAACTTTAACCACCTCTGCTACTGGAAAAAATAGGCCACCTCCATTTTATTTGTCATTGCACATAGAGGGTTGGATTGTTCATAATTGTATGATCGACTGCGAGTGCTTGCCACAACGGTAATGCCCAAGGGAGTCTGTGAAGCAATGGGAATGGAGTACACACGGAGTAGTCCTGGAGTTCTGCAATTGGATGGTACGCCTGTAAAAACAGTGGGTGTGATTAAGGATGTTCCAATTACTTTGCATACAATGCCCCAAGTTACTATTATCCAAGAAATTGTTGTGGTTGATTTAGAGCCCTACTTTAGTATGTGTTTATCTAGGGAGTTTACCGCCAAGTTAGGGGGTTACTTGGCACTTGATTATTCCCATTTAGAAATTTCTGTCAAGGGTAGGCGTCTCGGGATTCAAAATGAAAAGCCTTCTTCTTTTCACATTGAAAAGTTGGAAGAAACGAGAAAAGGAAGTGCGATCTGTTTACATGCTTCTTGACGAGTACGAAGACTACTTTTTCTTTGAATGAAGTTTTAGATAGTCTTCGAGTTGGATGATCGAGTTTTCTATGCTTAATTTTAATGCCATCTTTGAAGCGAAATCGAGTCATTATGTCATCCAAAAGCACTGAGAGTGACATGAAGCGAGGAATTGCCTAATCAAGGCTGATCGAGAATGTTGTCACGAGATCATTTATGGCGGCTATATTTTGATGGGGTTAAATCCGAAGATGAGGCGGGAGCAACATTATGCAAGTCTTTTGGGCAAGTCGTTGAAGATAATGAGCGAGATAGTCAACTTCTCGAATCATGAGGCGCCACTTGTCGAAGGGAGAACTACGGGAAGGAGCCGGCCCAATTTCAGGGACCGACTCAAGTATGACCAAATATGGGCGGGACATTGCAGATTTACCGGGATAACTCCTGAGATCGGGTTTGTGGTGGCGACATGCCAATCATGTCGTAAACTTATGTATATAATATATATAAAAAAAAAAAAAAAAAAGTATGTATATATGTGTTGCCTTTTATTGTCACCTTGGCTCTTGTTGCTTGTGGGCTATAGGTGTTGGTTTCCCTTTTTGTCTCCTCCTTTCCCAGCAGTTGGTGGCTTTCTTCTTTTCCCTCCCCTTTTCTTTCCTTTCCCTTCTTCATCTTCCTTCTTTTACTTCTTTTTCTTCTGCATTAAAACAAAATAAGCCACAGCTGTTGTTTCTTTTCCCTTTTCTATTTTTCCCCGTTCATTCTTATCCCTTTCCTCTAAGTTCAGTCTTTTATGCATTTATTTACGAGTCTAGTTCATTTCATTTCACGACTTTTCTAGTTCCATTCCCACTCCATAACTTCATTCATTTTCATTTCATCACTCCATTGCAGTCACCGCTTGCGCAATCGCAAGAGCTTACTCCACCATCACATTCCATTTCTTCAGTTTATAACCGCTTCTATGCGAGGTTCTTCCGAGTTCTAGTTTTCACGTACGAGAAGAAGTTTGGCGGCGGTCCCACGACATGTTTTGCGGCGGCTTGTTTACGGTTCCAATATGACTCTGTGCCCAATGGACTAAGGCTTGGATTCTTGCATACAGCGAGCTGTATACCCCGCGAGCCGCCAAGAATGTTGGCATTTTTGCCACATTGATTCTCATTGATGAATGCATTAATGTATCGTTGGGGATCTGACCTTTGATTGATGCAGCTTGGGCGAAAAAAGGAGAAAAATTGAGCAAAAAATGGCTAAGTCTGAAAATTGCAGCGACGGCGACATGTTTCGAGAATCGCGGTCCAACGCGATCCAACGCGAGCGAGGTTGGCGGAGCTGTCGCGATATCGCGACGTGTTCCGAAATCGCGAGTCGGCGGGCGAGAAAAAGCACTAAGTTGAAAACATGCGGCGATTCGGCGACATGTCGGCGAATCGCGACCCGGAGCAGCGTCGAAGGCAAAAGGTGAAAACTTGCGGCGCGTCGGCGACATGTCAGCGAATCGCGACCAAAAATGGCGTTTTGTACGGCGACGGAAACATGTAGCGAAATCGCGACATGTTCCGATTTCGCGAAGCGGAGCGCGAGGGAGGAGCCAACGGCGGAAACATGTAGCGAAATCGCTACATGTTCCATTTCGCGGGTCAACGGTGGTCAAAGCGTCTTGAATGATAAGACGTCGCGATTTCGCTACCCGTCGCGATTTCGCGACCCGTCGCATTTTCGCGACTGCGCGATTTTCCCGCCAAGTGCAAGTATGAACGGCCGAGAGGGTTTTTCGATTTCCGATGATTTAATGATGACCCGAATTAAATAATTTGCGGATTTCCAATGCGGTTAAGGTCAAAGGGTGCCCAGGCTACCAAAATTAAAGGGTTTATTGGTTCGAAGATTGCCGTTCGTGGATTAATTCAACGGTTTTTCATGCACATATTCAAAGAATCGAATTTAATGAAGGGCCGCGAGCGTTTCATGGAATTTAATTTTTATTTCTTCGAGAGCGCAATTAAGGGGATCATGTTCCTCGTTTCCTTTGCATGATTGTAGATCACGAGGAAGTTGGTTTTAATTATTTAATGCTTTGCAAAGAGGACGGACCTCTATAAAAACCAATGTAATTTTCATTTGCAAAGGTTGGAAAAACTTGCTTGCTAGAAAGCTGGAAGTGCATTTGCGGGAATAAAGGATTGGCTTCTAATTTTTCAAGCGTTGTATGGATGAATTTCTTTTATGTTTTTTGCATTTCTAATAGCATTCGTATTCTTGCATTGCTATTACATTTAAATTCTGCATACTGGATTTAAATATTGCGATCAGGGTACGATTCTTGGAATGTGGGTTTGGAGGGATTTGCGGCATGTGATTGTGCGAGGATGAAGCTGATTTCTTATGTTACTTGCTGTTGTTGCGTTTTTAGTTTCCTGCTGTTGTTTTTCTGATCCCATCACTTCGGCCTGTGGCCATATTTCCCATTTCTTTCTGCAACCTTTTAAATCTCTTTCCAGCAACCCTTATCTTAAACCCATTTTTAGAATAGTGAAGGGAACCAGCCCACTCTGGAGATTGGTCTGGGAGCCATTTCTTGCTTCCAGCCTTTCAATGTTGGCCGGGTCTAGGGCGCAATTGTAAAAATCCTTTCCTGTGGCAGATTCGTGACCAACAGGTACCAAAGGAGGGTCCTAAAATGGCGTCTCTAGAAAGCGGTGCTCATCCAAAGGAACCCAAACTATGCCTCCAACCTGTGGTGAGTGAGGATTATGATGCTTTCGCACCACTCCCTGTGGAGTCTCCTACAATTCCTATGGTACCTTGCCTAGAAGGATCTACTGGTGCTTAGTAAGGGAAGTAACCTTAGCTTTCTCCTCCATGTGTGCAATGGTGGGAGTGGGCAAAGCCAAAGGTAACTTCTATGGAACAAGTGGTTTAGTAGTTATAGGTGTACCCAAAATTATACCAATGGAATCAATGGCATATTTCTCATGAGTGAGAATGGTGGGTTCCTTAACCACTTGCTCTTGTGATTGTTCATCATGTGGGAGTGAAACTTCTTCCTTTGCATGTTCCTTAGGTGGTGCTTTTTCTTCATTTTGTGTGGGACAAATGCTAGTAGGAGCTAAAATAAGTGCTTGACTCAATGGCTTCATTACTTGCCTACAAATTAACATCAAACTCGAAGTAGGTGTAGTGCTTTGTATTAAGTAGTTTTTACCATGCAACTCCAATGTGTAGGTGTTATTTTTAGCATGATAAATAGCATTTCTATCAAATTGATAGGGTTTACCTAGCAAGAGTCCACAACAATCCATCTCTGTGACATCACACCTAACTTTATCCACAAACTTGTCACCAAAAGAAAAATTCAAGGTGCAAGTATGGGTGATGTTGGATGTGGAGTCTACATATTTCCACCCAAGTGCATAAGTTTGGTGATGTGGTTTTATGGGAAGTTTCAACTTCTCCACAACGGACTTTGCAATGAGGTTCTTTTGCGATCCGTTATCAATGATACAATCAACATAGAAATCATGCGTCAAGTGGGCTCTAGTGACAAACAAATGATCACGCCCCCCTTGAGCAAACACATTGGACATTAGGGTAACTTTGTTTAGTTTACCCTTTAAAGCAGGATATTCTTCTTCTGTCCCTATAGCAAAAATGGGACCATCTTGTGGTTCCTCATGTGTAGGTTGTACAATTAGGGATTTCTTCTTCTTAAACTTCTCAAAAGTATAGCATTTGGATTTTACATGTCCATGCTTTTTACAAAAGTCACAATACAATGAAGAAGAAGAATCTTTAGCATGAAAGGAAGAAGAATGTGCTTTAGGAGAAGTGGGAGGAGAAGAAGAATGAGGGAAAGGTTGAGAATTTTTCTTCACCTTCTGTTGATGTTGATTCCCGCATTTGGAAGAGCCCTCCTGTGATGAACGAGACTTTTGATATGCACCAACTTTCTCCTCTACAAGAATGGCATGATTGAATGCCACATCCAAGGTGAGGAAGACATTGAATTTGATATCCCTAAAAATCTGATCTTGCAAGCCATGAGTGAATTTATTAATCAAATCATCTTCTAAATCTTTCACACCAAGCAATACCCTCAACCTATTAAATTGGAAAATGAAATCAGAAACTGACATTCCATAGGTTTACCTCAATCTATACCACTTGGTAGTGAGGTCACTTTGGTAGTTTGGTGGAAAGACGATGTTTTTCAAAATTTGAGTTAATTCTTTCCAAGTCATGGTGGCATTATGGCTCTGTCTTTCTACAATGAGAACTTTTGCTAAACCTATGAGTTTTAGTGTAGCAAATGTGGCTTTTTCATCCTCCAGAATTTCAACATAAGCAAACCAAGTTTGCATATCCAAAATCCATGCAGATAAGACATCGGGATCCCTAGATCCATCATACATATTAACCTCACATTTAGCTTTGTTGGCATGATTATGGTGGACTTTGATTTCACCAAGATTGAATTGCACAACAATATCTCTTACCTTCTCTGCTAAAATATCTACTGCAAAAGTAAGGTTTTCCATGTTTGATCTGAGGTCTTGAGCCATATTTTTCCTAGTATATGCCAGACTAGGAGGATTACAAAATGGTCGTGCAGAATCTTAATCTAAGCTTAGGAACAATTTCAGTTTCCTATGCAGCAAAATTGCCTAGATTTTACAAGTTTTGCTCTCAAAATTAGGGCTATTTTAGTGCTCTTTACAAAAATAAATCAAGTTTTGTAATTACAAATTAACACTTAAAACAATGAAAAATCAACCCTTTTACAATGCCAAAATTTGGTTAGAAGCAAAAATTATCAATCTGCTGAAAATTTGTAACACAATGCAAAATATTTGATCAAAAATGGACCAATAACGAGGAATATATCACCTCTTGAAGTTTCTCTCCTTTGTTGGAGATTAGGCGGCAAATTTTTGCAGCCTTGGAATTTCCTGCAAATTTTCAAATTCCTGCCAAAAAGTTCAAATGGTTTTAAATCCCCGGTCAACTGGGGTTGGTGGGCCGGTCAATTGCCCCTGTGAGTCAACAAGTCCTGAGTCAAACTCAAAGCTGACGTCCACTGTCAGCACTTCTGCGCGTGCCAGTAGCAAAGGCCAATTGGCCTGGAGACAACCACCACCTCCCTCCCGCGAGTAAGAGTGCGGGTGAGTGTGACCACCAAAATATTGTCAACTCACGGTATGCGCGCGGGTCCTTATAAAGAGTGAGACCCGTACTCACGCGATGAGTGTGGGATAAATAATCCCAACACTCCGTGAACCCTCTCTAATGCCTGTCGCTAGCAAAATTCTACAACGACAAAAATATTTCCCGGTGGTCAGCAAAAATAATTAAACCTTTGAACTTTTTTTTTTTAAATTATTTTCACCGAAAATTGGATGCTCGCCAGAAAAATTAAAACTCGTCGTTTATCTGCAATGTGCATCAGGAAATTTTACAGTCGTCGGATCTACAAATTTTTCTGCTGTCAAATTGTCGAAAACTCGTTTGCGCGAGACTATCTTGTTGGGGGAGGACATCGAGAAACTATTTTTTTTCACTGGACTGCGTCGCTCGTGTTCGTCGGATTTCCAAAAATGGTCACTTCATCACCTTTGTCAGGAAAAATTGAGGGATGTGTGTCTCTGTGTATCTTGGCTGCGATTTGTGCCCGCGTCGGAGATCAACTGTGTCTGCCGGGTGACTGCGTCCTACGCAGTACGTCCACTGGTCAATGTTGGATGGATGGCTAGCCCGACTGTGTCGGTTACCATCGACTTTCGATGGGCTACATTCTGTCAGCTAGTGGGGTTGTGCTCCGTCGGTTGGTGGGGCTGTCAATGCCGCAGCCGATTTTTGGCACTAACATCAAATGGCCACCGATCGTCGAGGGCCGGTGGTCCGTCCGGTGGTTGCCGCCTGCGGACGACGTCGACAACTAGGCCAATGTTGGGGTTGACATCGGTGCCTACCGACAGGTGCTGCCGGCTGCTCGCTGGTCGGTCGGTGTGGGCACTGGCTGTGGGGTCCCACCGGGTTGGTGGTTGCGATCGGGCAGTCGTGCCCGAATTAGGATTTTAGCCTAGAAAATTATAATGCATGGATTTTTTTTTAATAAAATATTAATAATGTATTAATATTTTATAAAAAATTATTTTCATGCAGTGAACTCCACCTTTAAACTTCAACTTGCAAGCTCTCTATCTCCCATGCAAATTTGAAGCCAACTTCTGCTTCAAAGGAAACTACAACCTCTCTTTTGCAGACTAGTGTTTCTCGGCAAGCTTCTTCGATAAACCTTAGGTAGATCTGCAATATCCACCTCTTGGCCACAATTTGGCCTCAAATTGGTGCTTAACACCTGGTGCAGGGGTAAATTTCTTCCCTCTACCCTCAGCTTCACTTGGTGTCAACACCTTCCTAGGATCTGATGCACAAGCACTCTCACTAGGCACCTAGCAGTGGAGTGGCAGTTTGCCTTCCCTCCTACAAAAATATCCTTGGCTCTGATTACCAATGATGTAGGAACAATATTATGAACCTATATTATTCATCATAATGCAAGTATATATAGAATTACAATGTATGTTAAGTAGGTTAAGTGGTTGCAACAATCTGCCAAACATGGCCAACCACTTAACTACTAGTTAACCAAATGCTAACTAGGGATGTCCATTTATTGCTAGAGGACAAAGGAGATCTCTAACAGTTAACAACCATCTAACAACATGCTAACAACCTATTTCTAACATGGGCATACTATGCCTCACGTGAATACAAAGTGCAATGAAAATAGGAATAGTAAATAATAATAATTAACTTAGGCTTAAGTGGATAAGCCTAAGTTATCCTCAACACTTAAGGTACTCTAGATTCTGACCTAAGACCTATGTACAAACAATTAGAATGATGCACAATAATGTAATACCTTTTGGTTATAATCAACCTTCTTGCACTCCTTTTTGCGCTCCTTTTGTATTCCTTTTTGCAAACTTGATTTTATGGTTTTTATGAAAGAATTTTGAATGCAATGGGGGATTTGAGGTGGTCCTCTTGAATAGACACCTTTCTCTTTTTTTATTGGGTAATTTTATAATAATACCAAGCTTATAATGGTGTAGATAGAAGCTTATCTTTGATGTAATTTTCTACACTTTCACCTTGCAACTAACCCTGTAATGCTTTGGATTTGAGACTCACCAAGTCTCAATTTTTGAAGCTTCCTTTGTTGACTTTAGTTAGTTTTTATTTTCTCCAAAATTTGTAGGATTCTAACCTATTTTTATGGCTTCCCTTGGCCACTAAAATTTGCATATTTTGGTGCACTAATGGTGTCTTTAGACACTTGATGCTAATCTGATTTTGTGCCTTTCTCAAGAACACAAACACTAAGCTTTTTGAGAGTAATATATTAGTGAAAATTAACCCACTAATATTTCACTTTTAATGCACTAAAAATCACACCTTATCACTCCAAAAAACTCTCAAAATAAATTATAAGTGCACTTAATCAATTTACTACAACTAATCAAGAATAATTTGAAATGAATATTCAAGTGTTATTCTACAATTTCACTACAAACAAAGTTGTAGGAACTAGTCTTCTTTTTCTTTCAAAATTAGATATTTGGTAGTTGATAGATAGTTGTAATTTTGTAATCTAATCAAATCCAAAGTTAATGTGCAAATGAACCTTAAAAGGAAATTTTTCCTTTTGCACTTGTGAACACTGTGATTCATTTTTCATATTTTGTAACTCTAATCCAAATTAAGGTGCTTTAACAAATTTGATAAGTAATCCAATTAATGAATCTACTTGCACCAATAGATGCTTACCTTTTTTAAAGTTTTTGTAGCTCTTTTATAGATTTTGTAGAGGATGTATATCTTGGTGTCTAGGATCACCAAGTTATTGCTTTGAGTAGGATCTTGTTGCTTAGTTTCTTCTTTACAAACAAATGATCTCAAACTTTATTTTATGAGTCTAGGTTTTGATGATTTGGTACTTTAAGCAATATTCTTATTTTTTTGTAGATTTGGAGACGTCTTTGTCTCTGAAACAGTGCCTTCATATGGTGAGAGGTAATATTTAGATCTCTTGGATTTGGTAGGCTTCTCTTGTCTTCAAGTCTTCTTGTCAAATTCTGACTTCAAGTAGGATCTTCTTCTCAATATTATGAATTCCTTGAAGTCTTCTTAGATTTGGCACTCCTTGCCAAATTCTTCTTCTTCTTTTGTACTTGTCAAATGGTGACAATTTTATCAAATATTCTTCTCAAGATTTTGAATTTCTTGAGGTCTTATGAGATTTGGCACTCCTTGTCAAATTCTTCTTCTTATTTTGGGCTTGTTATCAAATGGTGACAATTGTCCCAAATATTTCACTATATTTTGTAGTGAATTTCTCCAATGAGTTCTCATTTGATGATTTCTTCAATAAGGATCTATAAGCCTTTTACTAGATGCTTGTTGACACCTCCCCAAGGCCTTTGATCTTGCAGCTTCTTCTAGTTTTCCTTGAGACCTTTTCTTCAACCTTCTTCTCTTGGAAGTTTTGGTGGTGAGATCTTCTTTTGGATCTTTGATTCTATTGCTTTTGGATTTGAGCAGGACTCTCCTGGTCCTTCTTCTTCTTTCAAGACTGGAATTTATTCAATGATATTTTCTCCTAATCTCTTTACCTTCAATGTTTAGGTGTTGGATTGATTTTGAAGAAGATACTCTTCCCAAATTTCTTGGAGGAAGTTTCCCAATTCACTGAATCTCCTTTCACTGCAACAAAGTATTAGTACAAAAATATTAATTTTCTTTTGAATCAGATACTCTCTTTTGGAGTCTTATTCAAGATCAAGGTTTTTGTGGCCTTTTTTTAGTATCAAGGCTTCTATAGCCATTACTTTAGTATCAAGTCTTTTGTGGTATTTTCTTCAGTATCAAGGCTTCTATGGCATTTTCTTCAATATCAAGGCTTTTGTGGCCTTTTCTTCTTGATCAATACTTCTATGGCCTTTTCTTCTGCAACAAGGCTTGTATGGCCTTTCCTTCTAGATCAAGGCTTCTATGGCCTTTTCTTCTAGATCAAGGCTTGTATGGAATTTTCTTCTGAATCAAGGCCTCTATGGCCTTTTATTTTTTTGTGAAGTTCTCAATATAGCAATGGAGATCTCTAGTCTCATAACTTCACCAAGAATATTCTCCAGAAGTCTTCTTTTGTAGTATTCTTTATTGCACAAGGAAATAATCTCTACACTATGAAGGCACACCAAACTTTGGGCAATGAAGTTAAAGTCTCCTAGATTTCTATTGTAGGAGGTGTCCCAATCATATGAAAATTAAATTTTTGTAACAAAAGAAACTTTGGGTAATAGTTAACATATTCTAGATATCCTGAATGATCTTCACTAGTTGATTTATCAATCTAGTGGATTGAATGCTAAGTCCTAGACTTCACTAGTTTTTCCTACAAATCTGTGGAAAGACTCTAGAAAAATGTAGTCTTAGTATTTTTGGAACTAAGATTTATTTCAATCCTCATTTGTGGCTCTCCCTAATTCTACCACCTAGAATATTCTTAGATATTTTGATAGTGGTTGGTCCAACAGTGCGTTAGGTTGAAAAATAACTCAAACTCAATGATAACAGTGGTTTTCTTATTTATCTAATGTGGCTAGATCTATCGTGGATCTGATGCCACTGTTAGCTTTTGATGTATTATGCAATGGGAGATAGTAATCACAAGATGTAAAATAATATGAAATAAAGTAAATATATTATATGACTGAAATATGCTATAAATATAAATGATGGAAATGAATACAATGTAGCTATGGAGGAAAAGGACACTTCATGAACAAAGCTACTAGACTACATTTCACCCATCACCAATATATGGTGATATACACAATACTATGCTAATACCTACGAATATATTTTGAGCTTCTATATTGCTTGTTACAATGAGACCCTTTTTATATAGAAAGATAGGTTTCTTGGCCAACACTCTTCCTAGTTGTGCAAGGGACACCTTGCACATATACAACTTGCACATTGTCACTTGTGTATTTATTACATTGCATGAAGTAACTAGATAACTTCCCCCTAAAGTAATATAATGTTTTAGGTATGTATCTAAGAAGGTACATTTACATGACCCAAATGATGTAATATAATCTATTTCTAACATAGGCTTGGGTTGTTACAATTTTCTCTTTACCTTTGTCCTTCTTATCATTATTCTTGTTTTGTATAGAAGCTTTTGAAAAAACACTTAATACGTCATGATAAGATCTTGAGGTAGTAGAATTTGAAGTATCAATACTGCATTAGGATTGAAATATCTTCTCTAGGTATGATTCATCCATTTTTTTTTTCTTTTTAAGTGATTCTATCAATATTTTTTGTTCTACATGCTCATTCTTGTAATATTTTAATGTAAGTAATATCATCTATAATATGCTACCCAAGTCTAAAGGATTTTGCATGTCACTCTTTCCATTATCAATTTCTTTAGTGAGTCAAGCATGTAGATAATGTTCCAAGATTTCAAAGTTATCTTTTAAAGCTTCACTATGAATCACTTTTGAAGTAAGATCTAAGTCTCCTTCAGACTTTGTAAGTATATTCTTAATTCCAATTTTTATGACATTTGCCCTTTCCTTTCTAATAGTGTTGTTCATATCATTGTTCATTGTAGTCTTTGAGGTTGACATCTTTCTTTCTCCTTAGCTTTAATAGACTTCTCTTAGTATTTTTGAGAATACTCTTGATAGAACCTTTGATGTGGTCTACCTTATGACTCCCTAGTTTAGAGTATGTGAACTAATTTGATAAAACCTTTCTAAGACTTAGGTTTTGTAGGATCCTTATGTCTCCCTAGTGATTAGAGTATGCTCTAATATTGATAAAGTTCTTAGCAACTATTAGTTCACCTTTTAAGTTGTTTTTGAGATGTTTTTGGAATGATAATAATTAAATTAAGTGGTACAAGCAGGTGACCAGGCTTGTGTTGTTACAATTTTCTCTTTACCTTTGTCCTTCTTATCATTATTTTGGTTTTTTATAGAAGCTTCTAAAAAAACACTTAAGGCATCATGATAATATCTTGAATTAGTAGAACTTGAAGTATCAATACTGCATGAGGATTGAAATATCTTTTCTAGGTATGATTCATCCATTTATTTTTCTTTTTAAGTGATTCTATAAATCCTTTTTGTTCTACATTCTCATCCTTATAACATTTTAATGTAAGTAATGTCATATATAATATGCTACCAAAGTCTAAAGGAATTTAAATGCCACTATTTCCATTATCAAT
This sequence comes from Wollemia nobilis, assembly GCA_028583015.1. NCBI lineage: Eukaryota > Viridiplantae > Streptophyta > Pinopsida > Araucariales > Araucariaceae > Wollemia > Wollemia nobilis. The sequence goes on along the minus strand of JAQPPZ010017079.1, from coordinate 3,765,263 downwards.
TGTTTCAGTGAGTTGAACATGTAGATAATGTTCCAATATTTTAAAGTTGTCTTTTAAAGCTTCACTATGAATCACTTTTGAAGTAATATCTAAGTCTCCTTCAAAAATTTTAAGTGTATTCTTAATTCCAATTTTTATGACATTTGCCCTTTTCTTTCTAATTGTATTGTTCATATCATTGTTCATTGTAGTCTTCGAGGTTGGCATATTTCTTTCTCCTTATCTTTAATAGATTGATCTTAGTATTCTTTAGAGTAATCTTGATAGAAACTTTGATGTGGTCTACCTTATGACTTCCTAGTTTAGAGTATGTGAACTAATTTGATAAAACCTTTATAAGACATAGGTTTTGAAGGATTCTTATGTCTCCCTAGTGATTAGAGTATGCTCTAATCTTGATAAAGTGCTTAGCAACTATTAGTTCACCTTTTGAGTTGATTTTATAATTTTTTGGGAATGATAATAATCAACTCCCATTTTCACCTTATTTCTCCTATTGAACTATGCACTTATCATTTTGATGGAGTTCTTTATGGTTGAATTTCTTTTGTACTTTTATTGTGACTGTGAGACAAGAATAAGCAATAAATTCCAACTATTTTAAAGAAAGCAATAATTTTGCTTTTCTATCCTTAAATTTTCAATGGTTCAATTTTCTAAATTCCAATTAATTAAAGTTTGATGTAGCACTTCTTATATCTCCCTATTTTGGAATTGTAGAAATTGATAATATTTGTAATAATAATAATTTGGTTTACCAAGTAGAAAACCTTATAAATCCTATGATATTAATTGCAAATATTATTATTCTTGTATTTTAACTAATATATTTTGAAATATATTTAAGGATATAAACTCCTTTTAATTTGCTTTCAAGTTTACTAAGATTGATTTTGCTTTTATCTTCAATAATAAATTATGATAATTTCAACCTCATATACTACCAATTAGCACTCCTTAATGAAAGCAAATATATAAGTTGAGACTATACCTTTCTAATGTTTTGTTTTGAATTCTATCTCCAAGGTAAATGATGTATCACTATAGCTAATGACAGTAAGCTTATTGGTTAATGTACGTCCTCTTTAATGTGTCTTTAACTCCTTTCAACCATTGATGACATGCCTTGAATTCTCTCTATGTGAATATGTGGATGTTGAATATGAGCTTTCCATTTATTCAAATTTTGAGAGTTGATTGGCGTTGGTCCATACTTCGATGTGTTATCATCAAGCACTATAATTTATCATTATGATATGAGCATTCAATGCTAGTATTCGAACGATTCTATTCTCTAGTGGTCTCTTGCTCACTTTAATGTTGTTTGACTAGTGAGCTCAAGTTTCGCTCGAAATATAGTTCTTCTCTCTCTTATTAGGCTTACTTTGACCTGACTAATAGCCCTTAATATGCATTGTTCCCAATATCTATGTATTCTTCTCTAATCTTAAGAACTTTAATATACCTTGAACATCTTTGAAAACCTAGCCATGTGGTGCTCTTGCATTTTGTTCTTGGTGAGTGTTTGTTTGGTAAACCTTCAACACTTGTCTTCCCTGTGCAATGATTGATATAATTTAAACACTTCCAAGATGAGAATTATATCTATTTTGGGTACTTCCTCCCTATGTAGGCATTAGAAAGAGTAAGAGGTACCTTTGTTTGTTATGCCAAGTGGCACAAGATTCCTTGGCCTGAGATGACAAGTGGCTCTTCCTTTCGTTGCATGTATTGCTACCTGAAAGTAGTGCAGAAATACAGTGTACCAATATGATGCAAACAATAGTAGATACAGATGCTAAGTCCTACGAATGCATGAAGGAAATGACGCATAAACAAGATGTGAGCAAAACAAAAGCGGGGCCTCTTTTATTGATATTGCTTTTAATCCGGTTACAATATGTCCCCCCTCTAGGGCTCAAAACATGTGATACAATTTGTTACATCAATGGATGCATGGATGAAGTCGAGCCTCCAAGGTCGGACGGTATGCTTCCAGCATCTTTCGCGTGCCCACATTTGAAGTGGGTGGGCTAAAGGTTGTCGCTGCTTGTGTCCATGTGTTCATAATTCCTTGATGACCCTATGGTATTCCTAGTGGTGAGATCATGTGCACATAAAGACAACAAACCATTAATAGCATATGCGTATGTAGAAAAACATGCAATCCCTAAGACCTCCAGTGGGCGCTTGTGGGATATCAGTGATAAGGTTGATATATCGATTACAAAATGACATATGAATGTAAAGGACAACATCTAGAGTTGGTATCACCTGATTTTGCATTGAAGCGGCGTCGAACGGCCCCGTTATGCACGTTTGCTCGTCGAGGGCCTCTCCAAGGTGAGTGCTCCAATTTCCCACCTACGCTCATCCAAATAACTTGAAACTCATGTTTTAGGCATTATATGTTATTTTAAGACTACCCTGATGCTCATAATATGCCTATCCTGCCCAAATTTTCTTGCATGTGACAGGGGCGCCCTACGAGCTAGTTAACACAAAAATGTTAAAACTACAGTCAAATCATGTCATAATGCAATGAAAATTTAACAGAGACATTAGGATATCATTAGGGACCTATTGTAAAAATAACAGTAAGGAAATAATCCATAAATTTCTAATCGCTCTGGGGTGGGACGCTAGGGACTGCAACAAAACTTGCAAAATGTGACCTTGAAAATGTCCCATCCAGACGTCTCCAAAACTCCTGCAAACTTGTGGTTAGACTAAAAACGACATTTTGAGATGACCCAAAAGGTCATATTTGGCAGATTTTTCCCAGGTCATCCTGTATCCGAAGGCGCTCCTTGCAGGTTAGTAAACACATAAAAATGACAAAAACCAGATCAAATCATGTCAGAAAGCAATGAAACTTGGACAACATAATTACATTAAATAAAATAGAATGCAAAAATAATAGCAAAGAAATCAAGCACAAATTTCTAATCACTCCGGGGTGGGGCGATTAGGACTGCAGCATTTTGGGGGGCACCCTGGGGCAGGACACCCACCGTTTAGGGCCTAGTTTTGACACCAATCCAAGTGGTATGGGTCCAAAACTTCCTAGAGGGTTGTTTTGACGAGTTTGGGGTGGTATTATGGCTAATTTATTGGGTTTTGGGTCTGGATTGCATTCCTAGTGCTCACCCGATAACCTCTCTTCCAAAAGAGAAATTAGGGATGTAGGAAGCACAAAGATGAATGAGGGTATAGTTTAGCAGCACTTCGTTGCTCCAAATTCTCCAACCCTATTCTCCTTTTGGGGTGAGGAGGCTCACCTTTTTATAGACCTAAGGGTCTCCTTTGAATGCGCATGCGAGGGCGCCACTTGGCTCACCATGCCTTTTTGAGGGAGAGAAGATTCCTCCCTGATTTAGAGCCTCCATGATCAGGGCATGCTTGACTGAATTCTCTCTCTGATTTGAAACCGTTCCTCGTAATTGCATGCCTTTAAGGTGAAGTTGGGTGGCGGATCTGGGTTGCCATTTGTCAAGGCTTGACTTTTTCCCAGTCAAACCTATTAATCGTCCCACCTTGGAGCGATTGTTGCTAATCATCCCGGGGTGGGACGAATAGGATTCTAATCATCCCAGGGTGGGACGAATAGGGAGCAAAGTTCTTAAAAGGTGCAAAATTGACCTCTGACCTTCCAAAAATGATTTGGGAGTGGTTAGGACCACTGTTTAACCTCTGGAGGCTGCCCTAGGGGGTATGTATGCCAATTCGATCAGTGCTTGTAGTCACATAATCAGATTGGTGTTGTTTTGGTGTCTACACTACCTTCAACATCTATTTCTTGTCAACAAATACTATCTATTGAGTCTTGGATTCAATGCTTTCTTCCAAGCAATTAATGATGATGTTTTTCCATGAAGTTGGCTCCAGATATGATGATTTTTTAATGCTCTAGTATTGTCCTCTTAGGCAATGCTTCTTCCCATTGGGTAATAGACCTTAGTCTTCACCTTGATTTTTGCCACATATGTTAAGCAATCTTTTTTTTGTCCTTCTTCTTACTTGCACTCCTTGTAACAGTGTTATATTATATAGATTTCTTGAAACAATGTAGGTTTGTCCCTTGTGCACTTCGTAGGCATTTAATCTGGTTGTGTTGGCACTATGTCGGGTGTCTTTGGACACCTCCATTGGAATGATATTAAGCCCTTGGATGGATCTATATTTTGATTTCAGATCTCCTTCTTTAGACTGTTTGAAACACCCACTTTATTGGGAAAAATATGGGTAATGTAGTCTCCTTTCTAGTGCACCTTTATCTTTATGATACAACCCCTTGTAGACTGTAATGAGTTCACTGTATTATTGTCTTTAAACACTCTAGTGTGTGCACTTGATTTGCTACGTTGAGTAGGGTGCAATGATGTAGATAAATCTACTTTGGAATAAACCAAAACTTGAGACTTCTATGGTCTCTTTGTGAAGCTTTTCTCACTTCTATGATGATCTAGTTTTCTTCTCCAATATATGGATGTTCTATTCCTCTTTTGGTGGCTTCTCCTTGCCACAAAATGCTACAAGTTTCGTGTGCTCAATAATATCTCTAGACAATTTACTCTTACCCTATTTTGTGCACTAAGACTTCTTTCTTTGATAAAATCTTAATGCATATTAAATAACTTAAGAGTAACCAATATAATAATAATATCTCCAACTTAATGCACTAAAATCTCTACAACTTTCTTTTAAGAGTAATGTCTTCTTTACTTTAATTAGATAATAGGAAGATGGTATTTTTATTTCTATAAAAAAATTATCTAACTCCTATTTTAATGTGTAGGTATTAACCTTTATAAGAAATTATCTTCCACACTCCCTTGAATACTTTAATATGCAACATTCTCCTTGCAACTTTTAAACTCTAATATGGTGCTTCACGAATCTTAATAATGAACCAAAAATCTAAATTTCAACTAATGAACCTATTTGCATCCAAGTTGCTTACCTTAATTATCTTTGTAGATGAAGGATTGCAATGTGATTAGATTCATATTATTACTGCCTTTTACCAGATGAACTTGTAGATATTCTTTGTTGTCCAAAAAAGCTTCTCAACTCACCAAATTTGCAGCTTTGTATCTCCTCTAACTTGTTGTATGATACTGTAGATTAGTAGCTCCAATTCTCCTTTAGGATGTATCTTGGAAATTTGAACCTTAGTAGTTATTGATATTGTCCTAATTGTTTCCCTTTCATAGTAAATTATTTCACTAAAATGTAGTCCTTGAATCTCAAAAATTTGGTAGGTAACTCCTCCAAATCGTAGCTAATATTTTCCTTCAAGAACCCTTTTGCATTCTATTGTAAATTTAGCAAACCCCTATCTTTGAATAAGCCTTCTAGGGAAATATTCAAATCTCTTAGATTTGGTAGTATCATATAGCTTCTTTCTCCTTTAGTCTCCTTGTCAAATTCTAACTTCAATCTAGAACTTATTTTGAATAATTTGAAAGTCTTGAGGTCTTCACCAATCTACTTCAAAATTTGGCAAGTTTCTTGCTAAATCTATCTTTGTTTGGGCTTGTTGTCGGAAGGCGATAATTATCTCAAAATATTCATTTATCATGAACTTCTCCTTGGTAGTAAATTTATCCAATGAGTTCTCCTAGGAACTCTTTCAATGGCCTTCTTCGAATCTCCTTCAATGAGGCTCTCCAAGCCTTCTCCTTGTTTCTCCTTGAGACCTCTTCTCTAGGGTCTTCAATCTCGTAGCTTATTTAGTCTTTCTCAATGATACCGTTATTTCAACATTCTACTATGGAAGTGTTGCAATGAGATCTACATCTTGGATATCTAAAATTTTTGCTTCTGGAATAGGAATTTTTCTAGTTCTTCTTTATCTCTTCCAAAACTAGAAGTTCTTCAATGGGACCTCTTGTAGATCTCTTCAGCTTCTTAGGCTGATATCTTCTACTCCCTCAAGGTGATGTCTTCAATCCTCAATGGATATCACCAATCTCCTATATTCACTGGGACTCTTTCTCTTCTTCCTCGAATCTACAATAAGGCTCCCATGGCCTTTTCTTCACTTTTGCAATCTACAAGTATGTAATCCCTAGTAATGGGATCTTTTCTACAGGCCTCCAAATCTTTGACCTTCCATTTGTTTCTTCTGGTTTTGGATTGATTTCAAAGAAGATATTCTTCCTAGCTCTATGTAGGAAGCTTCCCAACTTTATTTGAATCTCCTTTTTCTGCAACAAAGTATTAGGATTGTAATGGAAGAAATTCTAAATCTAGAGATGATCAATATTCACTAGTTGATTTGTCAATCTAGTGGAATCAATAATGAGTCCTAGTCTTCACAAGTTTTTCTTCAACCATGTGGAAAGACTCTAGCCAAATGCAATATTAAACTTATGAAAATAATATTTTTAGATTCCTCTTAATCTCACTTCTGGTTCTCCCTATTTCCTATCAATCTATCGTGTTCTTTGATATTGGTGTTAGCTTTTGATGAGTATAAATGCAACCACAAGATGTAAGATAAGCAATCTAAGATGACTATATAATAATGACACTATAATATGCAAAAATTAAAGAGATAAACTTCTACAATAACTAAAAAATATGTCATTAATGAAAGCTCACAAAAATAGTACAATACATTGATACAATATAATGGACGACATGAACACTCCATAAACTATTTTAAAGAAACTACATTGTACTACTCTACCAATCTATACTATGCACTCTCTATATTCTCTACTCCCCCATTTCACTCACTATAAGGCCTATATATAGGAAGATAAGTTCCTTGGCCCTTACTCTACCTTTGACACATGTACATGTGGACTACATGCACATTTACATCATAGCACATTGACACTTGTGCATTTATTACAATACTTGAAGTAACTACTTAACTTTACTCTAAAGTAAACACCTACTCTAGTAATGTACCCCAGGTGGTACATTAGCATATACCCAATAATGTAATATACTCTAACGATTTTTCTGCATTCTCAATTAGGTTTCTTTTAGATTTAAAATCTATTAAGAAGATTGATAGTTGTAAATTTTTCTTCACTTGTAACACTAAATTTACTAAAATGGAAATGTTGAGTGGAAAAAGGAAAGAATTTACCCTGGACAAAATGTCAACAAGAGTGAAACACTATGGTTTTGGAAAATGAATACTAATGGTTTTAGGATGCAAAAGCCCCAAACTTGTTGGCACCTATCACCTCTTCTATTTCCTTCTCACCCATATGTACTAGCTACTCCCAAATTAACTTGATTTTCCATGGAATTGAAAACCCTTATTTTCTCCCTTATATCGAAAAATCACACACTAGGAGAGCATTTCTAAACATAGAAACCATGGGTTCTTATATTTTTCCACATGTTTAACTAGGTTTCTCTTAAAATCAAAATCCATTCAACGGATAAGTAGTTGTAAAATTTTCTTGAGCCATAATTTTTTCTATGCAACTTTCTAATATTTGTTACTTTCTCTAAAAATTTATTCTCTAAAATTTGCTATAAACTATGTCCCCTTCTATTTCCTACTCACTCTATATTGACTACTCCCAAACTAAGTTGATTTTCTCTATACTTAAAAACCCTTGTTTTCTCCCTCTATTGAAAAACCACTCATTAGGATAGCTTTTGATAAATAGAAATAGAGGGTTCCTCTATTTTTTTATGATAAAAATAAGGGCTAGGTGGATTGGTAAGTGCTTTTCTAGACAAACACTTACCAAGAAGACACCCATGTTCAAACCGCGGGGGCAGCCTATTTGCAAAGGTAGTAGGTTGATCTGAATCTTCTCAGTGCATGTCAAACTGATGATGACGATACGAATCCCAAGCTACTGGTGGTCCCATTCACATCAGATCAACTATAACAGGGTGAAATAGGTTTTGTGGGAGGGGTTTGAACCCTGCACTTGCCAGTTGCTAAAAATAGTGGTTGTAACCAACTTTCCTATATAACCAAAACAAATTATTATTTCTACCAACCTCCACTTTTATCTTTCAAATTTTCTTTAATTAATTAAAGAACTCATTAAAAAAATTAATATCCTTGTATCTTAAATCTATATTAAAATTTAAAAATTATAATTAATTAAAATATATATATTTTTTAAATTTTTAATATTAAATAAAATAATAATTAATAGTTAATTAAAATAAATATAAATATAATAATTGTAAAAGTGAAATAAATTAAACATGCTTTTAGTGTGTTATTGGTAGCATGGTTTACAACTGGATCCTTTAGGAGTTTCAAAATCTTAACCATTGAATTTAATTGATAAGATAAAAGTTAAGATTATAACAATAATGAAAATAAAACATAAATATGAATTAGAAGGTTTTAGTTCAATTACTTATAGAGATATATAAGTTTTAATGGTTAAACTATTTTAATACAATTATATAATAAAATTATAATAAATTGGCCGCCGACATGGGGCTGCTATAGTTGATTTGAATACCTGGTGGTCTCTTGTTATTCAGTTTCAAGGTCAACCACTAGTTAATGTGCCATGGATTCATGCTAAAAAAATCTATAAAAAGAAAGTTGTGTCCATTTTAGATTTTTTTTGCACACAAATTAGAGGTTGGATCCCATGGAAACTTTTAAAACAAAGGTATGTCTTAAAGCCCGAAGATAAAGATACTTATGACACTGTGTTACCAGTTGTACTCAATTTTCCCTCTAGCCAAAGCTTGGACATGTTGTCCAACGACCTTTGTGAAAAGAATGGAAATGGTTTAAAAATGTGTCTTTGTTCAACTATGTGACTAAGCTCGGCTATAGTTGGCTTTCACCTAATCAGCCAATGGTAACAAAGCTCAGTGAGCGTTGAGATATTTTCTCCTTCAAATCCAGATGGCGTGCACGATTTCAGATTACGTGGGCTAGTTATATTGATCCCAAGCAAGCTATCTTTACTTGGAGTATGTTATTTCATGGTCTCCCGCTGGGCCAAAGGCTTTGTCACTTAGTTGTTGATAATCCTACATGTCCTTTTTGTGGGGAGAATAAGTCTACCATTCATCTTTTTTGGGATTACAGAAAAGCTAAAATGGCATGGGGTGAATGGAATATGTTTTCAAGTTGTTCTTCCCTTATCCTCTAACGTGGCTTCACAATCTGTTGGGGTATCCCTTGATTTTTCTCAGCATTTGTTAGAGTTTTGGAACATATTTCGAATTAACATTCTATTTCACCTTTGGAAAGCTAAAAATGAGATATTACAAAATAAACTCTCTGTAATTTTTTCTCTCAGATAAGCTTATGGTCTTCCATGATGCTTGGTTACAAATTCAAGTTCAAGCCGCCAAGGTAGCAATGAAGGTCAAGCACCTGTAGAATCTGATTGATTAGTGGGGTAATGCTTTATGTGCTCTAAGTAGAGTTCCCCTAGAGCGTGAACAAAAAAACCATTTTAGGTCTCGACATCATCATCGCCCACCTTTGGAGAGGCGGGACCGAACAACCTCTAGGGCTCACGCTCAGTCACTCGAAAGGAGTAGGCCTTGGTTGCCAAACCCTAGCATTTCTTAGTGGTTTGATGCTTAGGGAGCTCTCCCACATTCTCCTCACCACGGTGATACCCGAGGTTCCACCTACCCTCTCCAAGCCAAAATGATGGTTGAAATGACGACAATAATGCAGGCTGCAACAGCTGGAGCACAGGCATTGATGATGATTCAAATGCAAATATAGGTTGGATTGTTCCCACTCAACCTACAGTTAATGAGGAGCCGACATATCCAAGCATCCAGGTACAAGCTGGAGTAGTTCACTTCCAAGTCACGTATAGAACCACACTGAGGAAGCCTATGTGACAGATTCTCTAGATGAAGGGATGCAAAACAATTAAAGGTTATTGTTTTGATTTACTTTCTGTTTTTTTATTAGTGTGTTTTGATTTAATGCTTTAAACTTTTTCACCGGTTGATGATTGTTTAGTGATGGTTGATTTGCGTATGGGGTGACCTGCCTGTACGCCCACGCCCACCCGTTTGTATGATTAACCCTTTATTCTTGATATAATGCTTTTTCATTCAAAAAAAATATAAAAAAAAATTTAAATTTTATATAATCAATTAATAATAAAATATTAACATTTCGTGACAGTAAACCATTCGGAAAGTAACACGTCAGATTCCTACGACCGCCGACCGAGAAAGCCTTCACCCGGTAATTTGTCTAACCATTCGGAAAATAACACGTCAGATTCCTACGACCGCCGACCGAGAAAGCCTTCACCCGGTTGTCCCGCCAAACGCTTGTAAATACTAAAGATTTGAATATATATATAGAGAGAGGCGGTGGGGAGCCGTTTGGGCCTACACTTCTAGTGCAGTATTTGATTTCGTGCGGTACTAGTGCAGTACTTATCTGTATTATAGAGTCTTCTGCTACGGAATTTGATTTCGTGCGGTACAGAGCTGATCAAATCCAAGGCAATTCATAGACTTTTTCGATTAAGTAGGTCATGCATGGCGTTCATGTTTTGATTGATTGATTTCTATTTCGATTTCGTCGGGGTGTGTGTTGGTGTTTCAGAGAAGAATGGGGAGCAGGTTTCTGGCTCTGTCGTGCTTGGGGAAGGTGAAGAAAGAGAGCAAGAATGGGGAGAACGAGTCCCCCGTTGTTCTCTCGCCCCCTCCGTTTTATCCATCGATGCCGAGATACCCATTTGAATCTCCAATTTCCTCTCAGCAGGAAGGAGAGAGGAATCCTCCTTCTCCTTCGCCATGTTTGTTCGAGGTGAGGAAGGCCACGTTCAAGGTGGGCGGTATGCAGTGTTCTGCATGCGCTGCCTCCATCGAGAAAGCGGTGAAACGTCTAACTGGAATCCAGGACGCCACCGTCAGTGTTCTTCAAAACAAGGCTCAAGTGGTTTATCACCCAGAGTTTATCAACGTAAGATAACTCCTCCGGTACTCTGGAATTCTTCAAGTGGGGTTTTTTTTTTTTTTTTAAATGAGATTGTATATTATTTCTATGAGTTTGGATTTTCTTAATGCCATCAAGTCTTTTGTTTCTCAATTTTGAATTTGAATTTATTTGAGACCTAGGAAGAGCTTCTGTAATTTATTTCTTTCCTTTCAATATGCATGTATAGTAGTGTTATGATATATGGTCTATAGAATTGGAACTATACAAAATTAAAGGAATTTAACCAGCATTTGATAAATTTTGGAATTATTTTAACTCGTTAAGTTCATGAATCTGATAGATAATCTATAATTTTGGACGTGGGATTTATTTTTATTTATTTTTAAATAACTTCTTTTTTTTTAAATAACTTTAGTTCAAGCATGAATAGTTTAAATGTTTGATCTTTGGAAATTGTTTTATCTTCGTTTCGGTACTGATTTGAAGATTGTATTTAATGATATTAGACTTGTGGAATGGATTTGGAGCTGGTGTAGTAGTTTGCGAATTGGATTTGCAGGCTGTGCTGGGCGTTTCTGGGTTTTCATTTGAAGGTGGCGTTTGGTATTATTGAGCCTGTGTATGGGATTTGGAGGTGATTTTTGAGAAGTGCTACAGACTTTTGAATTTGGGGATTCGATTTGCAAGTGGTGTTCCCCTTTTTTTTGTATTTGGGGATTCGATTTGCAAGGGGTGTTTTTTTTTTTAATTTGGGAATTGAATTTTTTTTTCAATGAGTTTACACATTTTTATGAAGAGGTTTCATCTTTTTATATTGAATGGGTTTGAACCTTGGATCTTTCAAAGAAAAGCCAAAACCTTTACCACTTTTGAAGATTAAATTAAGTATTAATAAATTAGAAAATTGGATTTGGAGGTGATCAAGGTGATGGTCAGGTTTACAGTTCCTGTCCTTCTAGTTGTTGTTTTAGCATACCCTACTTTGTTTCGAAGCCTTGAAGATATTCCTCAAAATTATTGTAATATTTTACAGTATGCTCTGTTGTCTTGTGCATGCAGCCATCTCTATGTCATGCTTTTTCATATGCTCTGTGGTCTTGTGCATGCAGCCATCTCTATATGTCATGCTTTTCATGTCTATCATTTTCTGCTTTTCTGTTTGGGACAGGTCCCTCATCCCTTGACAACCCACCCTCTGACTTAAATTTGTATGAAGTGTTTGACATTTTAGAATTGAATTTGTACCTGGCTTTGGAGTTATTCTGAATTTGGTGTGTGGATTGGAAGGTGGCTTTTGGTACTTTTGAATATATGGACTGGATTTGGACGTGGTGGTTTGTGGTATTTTTAATTTGAGTTTGTAGGTGGTCTTTGACTTGTTCTGAGGTGTTTTGGATTTGAAGGTGAGTTTTAGTAGTCTTGAAATAGTAGCCTAGATTTGGACATGGTGTTTGGTTGATTTTGTGTTTTTGATTTTCTAAAACTTGCATATTGAATTGGAATATGGTGTTTGGTTTTTTCTTTTCAATTTTGATGCCATGTTTGCTTTCATGCGTAAATATCTGAGTTAAATTTGCAGATTGCTTTTATTTTTTAAATTTTCGTTGTTATTAATTTGTAGATTGCATTTGAAGTTGGTGTTGGAATTGTTTGAATCCGTGGATTGGACTTGAAATTGTTGTTTGATCGGTTCGAATTTGTGGGATTGATTGTTTATGGTGGTTGCAGTTCAGAATTGAAGTAAAGTGTCAGTCCAAACATGAAGTATGGTTAGGTTTATGCATCCTGTCTAAGTTGTTCTAGTACTCTTGCCTTGATTTGAAGCCCTGCAGTTATTCGTTTTATAAAATATTGTAATATTATGCATCATGTTGAGCTGTGCTGTGTGTACCCATCTGTATGTATCACGTTCTTTATCATCTGTTATTGTATGCTCTTCTGCAAGGGATCGTTCCTTTTGTCATGACTGCCCACCCATTGATAGTCTACTATGGGTCTTCATCCCTTCACCTCTCTGGTAAAATGTTTTTACTTTGATCTTATACATTACTATGCATTTTTTTAGCAGTGACTTGCATGTTATACAAATTTCAAATGTGAAAAATAGGAAAATTAAAACAAAACTAGAACAGCATCCTTAGCACTGCCATCTTACCTTTGAAACTAATTTAAAGAGACAAGTTTTTTATTCCTTGTTTTATTTACACAAGAAACAAGAATCTAGAACATAAGCAGATCACATTCATAAAGTTGAATGAAGGACAAACTTTGGATGCTTTACACTATAGAGATCTATTTGGAATTGAATCTAAAGGTGGCTTTCTAAGATTAACTTTTGCATCACAATTTTATATATATATAGGTGTATAATATAGGTGTGAGTGCAATTAATCACAGTTGTTAACGCATTTGATTGACGTCTCTCTTTTAAGTTATGCAAAAGCTGTGTTGTATGCCTATATGGGAGGAATTGATGAGGAAACCATACCTGTTTGATTTTCCTTCTTTGATTTATGCTAAAACTGTTTTGTATGCTCTCACAGGAAGAACTCATCAAGGAGGCTATTGAAGATGCTGGGTTTGAAGCCACCTTAATAGAAGATGAAGTTGATGAGAAATCTGCAATAACTGTATGTCGGCTTCGCATTAAAGGAATGACATGCACTTCGTGCTCTAGCACTGTGGAATCTGCCTTGGGAAAGGTCCAGGGAGTGAAAAGAGCTGTAGTTGCTTTAGCAACAGAAGAAGCAGAAATCAGATATGACCCCACGGAGGTTAACTACCAACAGTTGATTGATGCAGTTGATGACACTGGTTTTGAAGCTGTCCTGATTAGTACTGGGGAAGATAGGAATAAGGTTCATCTCAAACTAGAGGGAAACCTCTCTGATGGTGAAATTAGAATTATTCAAACTTCACTTCAAGCTTTGCCTGGAGTAGAAGATACAGAAGTGGATATGCAGTTAGAGAAACTAGTCGTAGCATACAATCCAGAAATGACAGGGCCTAGAACTTTCATAGAAATAATTCAGGAAACATCTTCTGGACGTTGCAAGGCTACTCTGTTTCAGCCTAGAGGACATGGAGGTCCTGACAGAAGTGAAGAAATTAAGCGGTATTATAAGTCTTTCCTATGGAGTTTGGTTTTCGCTGTACCGGTATTTCTCCTAGCCATGGTTTTTATGTATATCCCAGGAATTAAAAGAGGGCTAGATATAAAACTTGTGAATATGTTAATGCTTGGACAGCTTTTAAGGTGGATATTATCAACTCCGGTGCAATTTGTCATCGGTTGGCGCTTTTATACTGGTGCATACAAAGCTTTACGACATGGTTCAGCCAACATGGATGTTTTGATTGCTTTGGGAACAAATACTGCTTATTTCTACTCAGTCTACATGGTATTGAGATCTGCAAGTGATATGAGTTTCAAAGGTACTGATTTTTTTGAGACCAGTGCTTTGCTTATCTCCTTCATTCTTTTGGGCAAATATTTAGAAGTTCTTGCCAAAGGGAAAACTTCAGAGGCTATTGCCAAGCTTATGGATTTAGCACCCGAGACAGCTACTTTACTGGCTCTTGATAGGGAGGGGAATGTTGCATCTGAACGTACAATTAGCAGTCAGTTGATCCAACGTAATGATATCATTAAGATTTTGCCAGGTGAGAAAGTCCCTTCAGATGGTTTGGTTGTCTGGGGACAGAGTCATGTAAATGAAAGTATGATAACAGGCGAAGCCAGACCTGTTGCAAAGCGAATGGGTGATGAAGTTATTGGTGGAACGCTAAATGAAAATGGAGTGCTACACGTAAGAGCTACACATGTGGGCTCTGAGACTGCTCTATCACAAATAGTCCGACTAGTTGAAGCAGCTCAAATGGCTAAAGCCCCGGTGCAGAAATTTGCAGACAGAATTTCGACATTCTTTGTCCCATTGGTGAGTAACCGAATGCATCTTTAGCGTTTCTATGATTAGACTTCAGTTAATTGAGCTTGTGACCACATTTTAACTTTTTGGTCCCACTTGTGAATAAAACATTGAGTCTTTAGCATTTTTATGTTTACCCAACAGTAATTGGTGTGTATGCAAGTTGAACCCCGACTCGATTTTTCTTTTGTTTCAAATTGACACTAATCACTGTTACTTTGGTTCCCTGTTTGTAGGTTATTGCGATTTCCTTTACCACCTGGCTTGCGTGGTTTGTAGCAGGGAAGGTTGGTTCATATTCAAAATCTTGGATCCCTTCTTCCATGGATGAGTTTGAGCTTGCTCTTCAGTTTGGCATATCTGTCATGGTTGTAGCTTGTCCTTGTGCTTTAGGTCTTGCCACACCTACTGCAGTCATGGTGGGTACTGGAGTGGGTGCCAGGCAAGGTGTTCTCATCAAAGGAGGAGGAGCACTTGAGAGTGCACATAAAGTAAGAAATTAATTTTGATTGTAGTTTTTCTCATTTAATGCAGTTTTATAAAATAATAGATTCCTGTTTAAAAATGGAGGTTTGGCAATGCGCAGGTGAACTGCATTGTGTTTGATAAGACAGGAACACTTACCACTGGAAAACCTGTTGTTGTTAACACAAACCTTCTAAAAGCCATGGTCCTGCGTGATTTCTATGTGGTGGTTGCTGCCGCTGAGGTAGGGCCTGAGGTGGAAAGGCCATTGTTGTCACCGACCACCTCTGATTGCTGCTTGTTTGTTCAGTAGTCTTTTTAATGTAAATGGATGTGTTGATTGGTGAGAAGCCTATATTGGTAGACATCATTGTTCTATTAGTTCTATAGGTTTTGGGTAGGAAGGGGATAGATGGAAGCATTCTTATTTAATTGATTGTTACAACACAATATCATATCAATCGTTATCTTCTATTTGCATCCATCAATTTTACTCATTTTCAGATTTAAGTGGGATTATATTGCGTTGTGTTCCAGGCAAATAGTGAACACCCTTTGGCCAAGGCTGTGGTTGAATATGCCAAGAATTTTAGACAAGAAAGTTCAGATCTAAGCTTACTGCCTGAAGTACAGGATTTTGAGTCCATAACTGGCCATGGTGTCAGAGCTGTAGTACAGAACAAGACCATTCTTGTAGGAAACACAAAGCTGATGTTAGATTCTGGAATTACTATGTCTGAAGATGTTTATGAAATCATGAGGGAGGTTGAAGACAGGGCTCGAACAGGAATAATAGTATCTTTCGATGAAGAGTTGGTTGGCATAATTGAAATATCAGACCCAGTTAAGCCAGAAGCACAAGATGTGGTGTCTATCTTGAAGTCAATGAAAGTCAAGAGTATCATGGTTACTGGAGACAACTGGGGTACGGCAAATGCCATTGCCAAGGAGGTTGGAATTGCGACTGTGATGGCAGAAACACTACCTGAGGGAAAAGCAGAGAAAGTTAAAGAGCTGCAGGTGCTCAACCCTTAGATAGTTTTCAAGCATGTTTCTATTTTTTCCGTTTTTTCTTTTGTTCAAAGCTTCAGCTAAGCATAAATCCCAGAGAAGGTTTTTCACTCTATAGCTGTGCGTTATTCGTAGGGTTACTGAAAGAGGTTAGAAACTTTTCTTGCGTTCTTGAACACCCTCCGATTAAGGCGGTAGTAATTCTTTTTAAAGAAATAGTTTAAAAGAATAAAAATCAGTTCAAGTTCTTGCAAACGTTCACTTAGTTTTGTACTGAAAAACTTGTTTTATGTTCTGAATCTGCAGAGGTCTGGTATGACGGTCGCAATGGTGGGTGATGGCATCAATGATTCGCCAGCACTTGTGGCTGCTGATGTGGGTATGGCAATCGGCGCTGGTACAGATATAGCAATAGAAGCTGCAGATATAGTACTGATGAGAAGTAACTTGGAAGATGTCATTACTGCCATTGATCTTTCAAGGAGCACATTCAGACGAATCAGACTCAATTACTTGTGGGCCTTAGGGTATAATGTATTAGGCATTCCTATTGCAGCTGGAGTATTGTTTCCATTTTGTGGGCTTCGTCTTCCTCCATGGGTTGCAGGGGCCGCCATGTCAGCTTCTTCCGTGAGTGTTGTCTGTTGTTCGCTTTTATTAAAATATTACAAGAGGCCAAAAAAGTTGGACATGCTTCAAATGCAAGCAGTAACAGTTCAGTGACATCTGCAAAGGGGAGACAATATCAAATATTAAGCTTAAGCGACAAATGACCAGTCTGCTATGGACCAATGTTATGTCACACCAAAATGCAGCATATTTGTACAGTTTCATTAGTATTGTTTGGAGAAATTTGGAGTGCATCTTAACTCTAGATAGACAAAAGAGGTTTGCATATTTTCGCTGTTATATAATTTCAAAAATGGCATCTGCCATATAAAAGTTTGTTGCTCATAAAGATTGAAGACCATGGATTTCAGTGATTTGAGGGATTCAGCCAACCATTTATGGACATTTTGGGGAGGCTTTAATGTATTTGATTGTTCATAAACACTTCAAGAATGTGTTCGTATTTTATCTACTATAACATTGTGCGTTTGAATATTTGTCTTTATATATCATTGTTGTCTCCTTTCTCTAAATATTCTCTACAAATCATTCTTTTAGGAAAATTTTCACTGTAAAACGAGAAATAATTCTTTAGAGTATGAAAATAATTAACCATTGTCGCCTCCTTTTATCTAAATATTCTCTACAAATCATTCTTTTCGGAAAGTTTTCACGTGTAAAGTGAGAAATCGTTCTTTAGAGTATGAAAATGATTAACGGAAGCCAAGCAAAAGTTGCATATGGACAAACCAAACTTCTGCCCTTATCGATGGTGAAAAATAAAGCTAAATAGAATAAGTAGAGATTATATATATATATATATGTGTTCAGAATAAATGGACATATGAATACACATATAATTTGAGTATGCCACTGTTTTTGGAAACCTTTATCCTTAAGTTGATTATATTAATATTGCAGGAAAGATGCACAAAAAGAGTTATGATATCAAAACTGATTATAGCTTTCAGAATCGAAGTTGGTATCATAGTTGGTATCATAGGTGAAACAGTTAAAATAGATGTACTTTTAGTTCTCATTGTGGCTGCTCCACAACACACCCCAAAATTGGGGACCCACCTTTTTTGCACACTTTCCAAGAAGGTTGCAGTGGCCCAGATGTTAAAAGAGCAAAGAAAAGCCAAAAATGAAAAGTTGTCGCGATATCGCGACATGTTGCTCCATCGCGGCCAAAAATGAAAAAGTGTCGCGATATCGCGACATGTTGCTCCATCGCGGCTAAAAAGAAAAAGTGTCGCGATATCGCGACATGTTGCTCCATCGCGGCTAAAAAGAAAAAGTGTCGCGATATCATGACATGTTGCTCCATCGCGGCAGAAAAAAGAAAAGTGTCGCGACATGTTGCATTTTTGTGACCGTACAAGACAAGAAAGAACAAAAAATGAAAAAGCGTCGCGATATCGTGACATGTTGCATTTTCGCGACCGTACAAAGCAAAGAGAAAAGTGTCACGATATCGCGACATGTTGCGTTTTCGCGACCGTACAGGAAAAAGTGTCGCGATATCGCGACATGTTGCGTTTTCACGATTCAAAGTATAGAGAGAAAGACAAAGTGAAAAATGTCGCGATATCGCGACATGTCATGAAATCGCGGTTCACAGAGGAGAGAGAAAGACAAAGTGAAAAATGTCGCGATATCGCGACATGTCATGAAATCGCGGTTCACAGAGGAGAGAGAAAGACAAAGTGAAAAATGTCGCGATATCACGACATGTCATGAAATCACGGTCAAAATAGTCAAACAGAGCAAGATGTCAAAGTTGTCACGATGTCGCGACATGTGTTTTCGCGATCTGAAGATGAGATGAAGGGCAAACAAGAAAAACGTCGCGATATCGCGACATGTCGGAGTTTCACGACCTGAAGCAACCAAAGTGGATGTAGAAGAAAAATGTCGCGATATCGCGACATGTCTCATTTTCGCGGTGCATGAAGGCGGACAAGGCTATTGACAGAAAAACGTCGCGATATCGCGACATGTCTTGTTTTTGCGATACAGGTAGAAGAGCAAAGCTAAAAATGTCGTGATATCGCGACATGCTATTTTTTGTCGCGATTCATGGTGGCCGATTACAGAATGTGCGAGGAAGTGTTGAACACGTGTCATAGAGGTAGAGGGACTATGATAACGTTTCGGGATCGTCAGTTACAGTTCGCTAAGGAGTCCAAACGTTTCAAACCCGAGCAAAAAGGCCAAAATAGCAAAGAGGCGGGAAGATGAAACGAAGCGACCTAGGAGATGAAGCGAAGCGTCACAGGGCGAAACAGAGAACCGTAACATAAATTTTAAAAGTAGAAGTGAAGACAGGCATGGGGGTCGAAAACCGTTGCGGGCAGAGTTGCAGAGTTGAAGGTGATAGGCCATTCTGGGCCTGCTTTTGGAGCGTTTTCCTCCACTTTGTCTAGGTTTTGTTAAAACTAGAAACATTCTGTTCTTGTAAACTGATACATTATCTTTAATACAAAATTACAAGGAGTTGCATCTCATTGACAAGAAAGAAGGAGTTATTTTTTGCATGCTAGATTTAATGTTCATTTTTCCCCTTTTCAAATTTTTAGGCTTATAGGTGAAGTTTAATGCAAGTTTTCTTGGTTGCTTCATGCGAATGTCTAAATCTGAAAATCATAGTTAAAATCCCAAAACCAGCACCTAACTTATCTGGATTGTGCGAGTTTGCAGGTTCAATAGGTTAGGTTGTATGCAGAAAACCTCATTATCTTTGGTTTTGTCAAAATAGGAATCGTAACACTCTGAATGTACTTTAGTTTTAGTTTCTTTGCATTTTATTTTCATTTCTTCAAATTCTCTGCATTTTTATTTTCCTGAAAGTTTAACCTTAGTTTAATTTCTAGTCATTAAAATAAAACACTTGAAAATCTACCGAAATCGAAAATAAAATAATTTCATCATTAAGATTAATTCACATTGAGTTCATTCTGATTAAATGAACAATCATTATAATTTCAGAATAAAATAAACCATAGTGCCCCTTGTTAACAGTTACTTGCAACCACTAAGGTATTCCGAACGTTCAAATTGAATATCATCACTTATACCAAATGCTAATATAGCGGAGACCTTGGAGAAATTATTTATAGGATTTCTTTGCAAGTAGAGGATTTGGAACTCGAATCCTATCGGAGAGTGTGTTTTCACAATCGGGTGAAAACACCACTCAACAGATTGGCGCTAGAAGGAGGGCCTGAATGGGTTTATTTCAGAGTGATTTAAATGCTATAGGGATTTAAATTTTGAATATTTCATGCCCTATTGATTATATAACCCTCTTTTAACAATACAACCTTGTAGTGTTAAAAGGAGGACATGAATTGCTATGCATTGTTCTAACGCTTTTTGATTGTTCATACAGGAATAATGTGTTTTGACTTGATTTAAAAAAAAAAAAATCTCTTGACTAACGAGGTTGTCTCCATACAATTACTTTCATTTGATTTTAATGGATACATCTCTTGGTTGATGCTAACATGATTATTCATACGATTACATGTTTGATATTTGCTAGTCATTTCAAGGTTTCTTTCATGCATGACTAACAAATTGGTTTTGAAGTTGTTCTTTGAATTCCATTAATTGCAGATTTTTTTTGTGTGTCGCAGGTCTTCCTCGAGGTATTTTCCACGGCTCTTGTAGGGTTATCATCATTGATTTTTGAATCAAATGGCCCAACCTCCACCACCTCCTTGGTACGGAGCCCATAACATTCCTTTGAATATTGCAGGGGATATTCATGAGATCCCTAGGAATATAGAGAGATTTTTGCCCAAATACAAACCGGATGGCCCAAGGACTGCAGAAGAACATATTCAGGCCTATAGGGATGTTTTGATAAGATTGCAAGTTCAACATGAAGATGTGGCTTGTAGACTCTTCCCCATGAGCCTAGACCCAGTGGCCTACGAATGGTATATTTGCTTACCTACGGGTTCCATTACGTCATGGACGCAAATGGAGAATGCTTTTGTCAACCAATTCAGGTCACCATTAGATCCCACAATCATCTATAATCAGTTCATTACATGCAAAAGAGGCCAGGGTGAGCCAATCCAAACTTTTAATCAGAGATTTCAAAAGTGCTATAATAGAGCAATTCGGCATTTTGCCATTGATCCCGCAGTAGCTTTGCAAATATATTTTGGGGCATTGGATCCTATGACGGCAATGTTTGCAAGGCAAAATCCTCAAGTTACCACGCTTGCTTTAGCCTACAATGAAGCTATGACCATTGAACAACAAATGACACCACAGAGTTATGGGTTTTCCCAGATGCCTATGGTAGGACAATATGGTCCATATGGTCAAGCTCCTATGATGAATCAGATCATGGCACCGCAAATATCAGGCATAAATGCTTTGCCTTATCAACAACCATATTCATCAACACCCGCTTACGCACCCAATCCAATTTCGTTTCAAAGCATGAATCCCTATGCAAATCAAGTGGCTCAAAATCCAACTCAAATGTTAAGTCAAGATCTCACCAATTACGCAAATCCCATGGGAATTAGCAATAATATAGCTCAACCAAAAGAGATTTATTCTGAGGTTGAAGAACTCAAAAAGATGGTTCACAAGTTGAGTAATGATTTGGTTCAACAACGAAGTATGAATCCCATGCCCCTCACCCAAATCGAAACTTCAACGATGGAGGGAGACAGTGGAATACGAAGCCAAACAATGGGGGTGTGCCTTCCCCTATTGCTAATCAGATAGATACTTCTGCAGGACCAAGTCACTCTAGTTCCATTCTTAATATTTCTGATTTTGCATGGGAAAACGGGTGTAGATTGCATGATACAAGGGAGCATAATGAAAGGAATTGTCCCGAAATTGCTATGTATACTCATTGTCTCCAAGCTCAAGTGGATGATTTGGAACTTGTGCCAAATAAGGGTCCACCCCAACATCAGCAAGGAGAAGACAACATTCTGGCGGTGGAAACTTTATATCGTCAAGAGAGTGATGACCAAGAGGATCCACACCTTCCAAATTGTGATAAAATTGAATCATGGGTTACAAATTTGGATTATGATAGCTTTACCAATTTGAATTCAAGAAATAACCCACTTTTGGAAATAACTGGACCATCTATGGAAGGTGAAGGTGAATTGGATGAGAAATATGTTGATGAATCAGAAGATGAATTGGATGAGAAACATGTTGATGAATCAGAAGATGAAGAAGAAGTGCTCGAGCGTCACGACCTGAACTTGGGAGATGATTATTATGATTCGTGGAAGAAATGGGAAGAATATCATCAATCTGAATCTTCTAACAAACTTATTGCATCAAATAATATGCAGGATAACTCAATTGCTTCCTCGCATGAGGATACTATGAATCCTGTACAATTTGAGAAAGTTTTGGAAGAGGAATTTGAATCTCATCAAATTTTGGAACATGATAAGGGTTCTACGACCATGAACCAAGAAAGAGAGTCACTTGCTTTAGATCCCTTTGAAGGAAAATAAATTGAAAATATTGATCCACGTACTTGCGCTATGATGATTATGCCATTTCAGAAAGAGAAAATTACAAAACCTGAACCATTTGGGTTTGATATCACTGATGATCCAATTGAAAATCTCACGTTACCCAAAACAACCCAAGTGATTGGTCACGAAAAGGCGTTAGATAGACAAGACTTATGGTTTGAAAGGGATGGACATATTTTCAATTGGGTACCTAGGTTTGGTGCCTTTGATAAACAGGTCATTGAGAAAGAGCAAGTGCTACGTGATGATGAATGTCATGAGAGGGAAAGAGAATTTTCAAATCCTCTTCAGGTAAGGTCAAATGAAAGCATGCCAAAGGTAAAATCTCATCTTTTTGGTTTCACCATGCAGAATTCGAATGGAGGTTTGCCTAATGAATGGTTTGATTCAAATATCATTAATGTTATGGCTTTATTGAAGGAAAATGAATTAGCTTTGAAATTTTTAGAAATAGGCTTTTGCTTACAAAATTTCATTTTGAATAAAGAAAGCCTAGTTCTAAATCATGAATGGGATTATGAAAGAATTGAAAATCAATCATTGTCTAATCAATTTGAAAATTTGAATCTCACCTATGAGAATACTAATGGAGCTAAATCAAATTGGTATGGTGAGAGGGGCAAGTGGAAGTTTGTTGCATTGTTTGGTCTAGTCTTGTTTTTGTTGGATTCCTACAAAATTGGGTATGCGTATCACGTCATATATCTTTTGAAGAATTCTAATCATGTTTGGGATCCGAGAGAATGATAATCCAAGCTTTGCCTTTTATGTTTGTACATTTGTATATACTTTTTTGGTTTTCGTTTGGTTTTCAGTTTTAGATTCGATCTCATTTTGGTTTTAAGTTTTGTGTGTTGGTCCTTTGGACATGTTTGGTTTGTTTAAAAAAAAAAAAAAAGGGAGAAAATTTGAGATGTCAACTTATGCCTAAGATCAGGAGAATATGAAACATTGGAATTGTGTTGTAGAAAGCTCCACAAGTAACACAAACACATTAAATAATATCGTTTGAAACTTGTGATGCATGAAGTTGTCAGTTTTACAAATTATGACAGAGTACTTTATCCGCAATTCAAAAAAGCAATGCATTCATATTACATCCCACTTTGCATATACATGATATTTTAGTTGCATATCCATTTCAAATACAATCATTGAAAATATGTCAAATCCTCTTAGGGTTATTCTATAACATAAAAAAAAAAAAAAATCCTAAGGTTGGGAACTGATGCCCGAACTATCTTGAACCAAGCACGTTCTATGCACATTAAAGAGGATCTTGAGCAAAATGATCAAAACCGTACTTGGAAGAAAAGGTGAGGCAAAAGGAATATTTCGTGTCTATCCTATCATGCAACATAATCCTTAAAATAGTGGTTTTTACCACTCCCATAAAGCTTAAAGCCTAAAACAGAGTAGTAAGGATAGGGTTAAATCCTCATCGAACTTAGGTTGAGGATCCAACTCCCCAAAGCTCTGATTTGACCTACATGGAGTAGTAAGGATAGGGCATAATTCTCATCTCGCTTAGGTTGAGAATTCGATTCCCCAAAGCTTCCATTTTTCCCATTTCATCATAAATCTTGGATTGGAAGGATCGTACTACATGTCCTCTGCAAAGGATGGGTAGTCATCCCCAAGGTCCAAGAAATAAAAAATTAATATTTCCCATTTCATAAATCTTGGATTGGAAGGATCATACTACATGTCCTCTCGCAAGGATGGGCAGTCATCCCAAAGGTCCAAGAAATAAAATAACTAAATATTTCCCATTTCATCTTTATATTGGATTGGAAGGATCGTACTACATGTCTCTCGCAAGGATGGGTAGTCATCCCCAAGGTCCAAGAAATAAAAAGAAAATGAAGCTAAATCATGGATTATGGGGTTAAGTATGCCCATGCGTGGCAGCATGTCTTGTCTAAAAGCAAGACCACTGACTGCTCAAATGGATAGACTAGCATGACAATTTCATCCATAACTGGTTAAATTATTTTGCTCAAAGTGAGGTAATGAATTCCAAATCGAGTAGTAAGGATAGGGTTAAACTCCCATCTCGATTAGGTTGGGAGTCCGATTTCCCAAAGCTCCGATTTCACTTTCACTTGCACATGGGTTCAAGATAGTAGTGACTCATAACCAACTTTGGGATCTAATAAAGCAATTCATTATACATATAGTTGATCCTAAGAGGGTTTGATAATCTTAAATGTTTGTGTATGATACTAGAAGGTCTAAGCCTTTATAAAAGCAAAATCTCTAAGCATATTTATCAGGTTACACAAATCATTCACAATCTCACATATGCATTCATGTAAAACTGACAATGGAATGTTGATCAATTTCAAACGATAGAAAATGGAACACATTGCACACACCGAGATGATACTTAATGATTCTAATGTTTCATGTATTTCTGATCTATCGGCATTTGTTTATGTTTTATGTGCTAACGCCTGTATTCAAGTATGTATTTTTTCAAGTTAGGTTCTCACCGAAATGCTCAGGAGCATTTCATAGTAGAGTCGCCATTTGTTGTGGCTGCTCCACAACACACCCCAAAATTGGGGACCCACCTTTTTTGCACGCTTTCCAAGAAGGTTGCAAGTGGCCCGGATGTTAAAAGAGCAAAGAAAAGCCAAAAATGAAAAGTTGTCGCGATATCGCGACATGTTGCTCCATCGCGGCCAAAAATGAAAAAGTGTCGCGATATCGTGACATGTTGCTCCATCGCGGCTAAAAATAAAAAGTGTCGCGATATCGCGACATGTTGCTCCATCACGGCTAAAAGAAAAAGTGTCGCGATATCGCGACATGTTGCTCCATCGCGACAGAAAAAGAGAAAAGTGTCGCGATATCGCGACATGTTGCATTTTCGCGACCGTACAAGACAAGAAAGAACAAAAATTGAAAAAGTGTCACGATATCGCGACATGTTGCATTTTCACGACCATACAAAGCAAAGAGAAAAGTGTCGCGATATCGCGACATGTTGCGTTTTCACGACCGTACAGGAAAAAGTGTCATGATATCGCGACATGTTGCGTTTTCGCGATTCAAAGTATAGAGAGAAAGACAAAGTGAAAAATGTCGCGATATCGCGACATGTCATGAAATCACGGTTCACAAAGGAGAGAGAAAGACAAAGTGAAAAATGTCGCGATATCGTGACATGTCATGAAATCGCGGTTCATAGAGGAGAGAGAAAGACAAAGTGAAAAATGTCGCGATATCACGACATGTCATGAAATCACGGTCAAAACAGTCAAACAAAGCAAGATGTCAAAGTTGTCGCGATGTCGCGACATGTGTTTTCGCGATCTGAAGATGAGATGAAGGGCAAACAAGAAAAACGTCGCGATATCGCGACATGTCGGAGTTTCACGACCTAAAGCAACCAAAGTGGATGTAGAAGAAAAATGTCACGATATCGCGACATGTCTCATTTTCGCGGTGCATGAAGGCGGACAAGGCTGTTGACAGAAAAACGTCGCGATATCGCGACATGTCTTGTTTTCGCGATACGGGAAGAGCAAAGCTAGAAACATGTACGATATCGCGACATGCTATTTTTTGTCGCGATTCATGGCGGGCCGTTACAGAATGTGCAGGGAAGTGTTGAACACGTGTCATAGAGGCAGAGGGACTATGATAACGTTTCAGGATCGTCAGTTACAGTTCACTGAGGAGTCCAAACGTTTCAAACCCGAGCAAAAAGGCCAAAAAAACAAAGAGGTGGGAAGATGAAACGAAGCGACCTGGGAGATGAAGCGAAGCGTCATAGGGCGAAACAGAGAACCGTAACATAAATTTTAAAAGTAGGAGCGAAGACAGGCATAGGGGTCGAAAACCGCTGCGGGCAGAGTTGCAGAGCTGAAGGCGATAGGCCATTCTGGGCCTGCTTTTGGAGCGTTTTCCTCCACTTTTTCTGGTTTTGTTAAAACTAGAAACATTTTGTCCTTGTAAACTGATACATTATTTTTAATACAAAATTACAGGGAGTTGCATCTCATTGACAAGAAAGGAGTTATTTTTTGCATGCTAGATTTAATGTTCATTTTTCCCCTTTTCAGATTTTTAGGCTTATAGGTGAAGTTTAATGCAAGTTTTCTTGGTTGCTTCATGCGAATGTCTAAATCTGAAAATCATAGTTAAAACCCCGAAACCAAGCACCTAACTTATCTGGATTGTGCGAGTTTGCAGGTTCAATAGGTTAGGTTGTATGTGGAAAACCTCATTATCTTCGGTTTTGTCAAAATAGGAATCGTAACACTCTGAATGTACTTTAGTTTTAGCTTCTATGCATTTTATTTTCATTTTCTTAAATTCTCTGCATTTTTATTTTCCCGAAAGATTAACCTTAGTTTAATTTCCAGTCATTAAAATAAAACACTTGAAAATTTACCGAAATCGAAAATAAAATAATTTCATCATTAAGATTAATTCACATTGAGTTCATTCTGATTAAATGAACAATCATTATAATTTCAGAATAAAATAAACCACAGTGCCCCTTGTTAACAGTTACTTGCAACCACTAAGGTATTCCAAACGTTCAAATTGAATATCATCACTTATTCCAAATGCTAATATAGCGGAGACCTTGGAGAAATTATTTACAGGATTTCTTTGCAAGTAGAGGATTTGGAACTCAAATCCTATCGGAGAGTGTGTTTTCACAATCGGGTGAAAACACCACTCAACATATTGGCGCTAGAAGGAGGGCCTGAATGGGTTTATTTCAGAGTGATTTAAATGCTATAGGGATTTAAATTTTGAATATTTCATGCCCTATTGATTATACAGCCCTCTTTTAACAATACAACCTTGTAGTGTTAAAAGGAGGACATGAATTGCTATGCATTGTTATAACGCTTTTTGATTGTTCATATAGGAATAATGTGTTTTGACTTGATTTAAAAAAAAAAAAAATCTCTTGACTAACGAGGTTGTCTCCATACAATTACTTTCATTTGATTTTAATGGATACATCTCTTTGTTGATGCTAACATGATTATTCATACGATTACATGTTTGATATTTGCTAGTCATTTCAAGGTTTCTTTCATGCATGACTAACAAATTGGTTTTGAAGTTGTTCTTTGAATTCCATTAATTGCAGATTTTTTCTGTGTCGTAGGTCTTCCTCGAGGTATTTTCCACGGCTCTTGTAGGGTTATCATCATTGATTTTGAATCAAATGGCCCAACCTCCACCAGCTCCT
Organism: Wollemia nobilis; assembly: GCA_028583015.1. Classification (NCBI taxonomy): domain Eukaryota; kingdom Viridiplantae; phylum Streptophyta; class Pinopsida; order Araucariales; family Araucariaceae; genus Wollemia; species Wollemia nobilis. Next base: position 3,737,603 of record JAQPPZ010017079.1, on the reverse strand, counting down.
TGGTACGGAGTCAATAACATTCCTTTGAATATTACAAGGGATATTCATGAGATCCCTAGGAATATAGAGAGATTTTTGCCCAAATACAAACCGGATGGCCCAAGGACTGCAGAAGAACATATTCAGGCCTATAGGGATGTTTTGATAAGATTACAAGTTCAACATGAAGATGTGGCTTGTAGACTCTTCCCCATGAGCCTAGACCCAGTGGCCTATGAATGGTATATTTGCTTACCTATGGGTTCCATTACGTCATGGACGCAAATGGAGAACGCTTTTGTCAACCAATTCATGTCACCATTAGATCCCACAATCATCTATAATCAGTTCATTACATGCAAAAGAGGCCAGGGTGAGCCAATCCAAACTTTTAATCAGAGATTTCAGAAGTGCTATAATAGAGCAATTCGACATTTTGCCATTGATCCCGTAGTAGCTTTGCAAGTATATTTTGGATCATTGGATCCTATGATGACGATGTTTGCAAGGCGAAATCCTCAAGTTACCACTCTTGCTCTAGCCTACAATGAAGCTATGACCATTGAACAACAAATGACACCGCAGAGTTATGGGTTTTCCTAAATGCCTATGGTAGGACAATATGGTCCATATGGTCAAGCTTCTATGATGAATCAGATCATGGCACCGCAAATATCAGGCATAAATGCTTTGCCTTATCAACAACCATATTCATCAACACCCGCTTACGCACCCAATCCAATTTTGTTTCAAAGCATGAATCCCTATGCAAATAAAGTGGCTCAAAATCCAACTCAAATGTTAAGTCAAGATCTCACCAATTACGCAAATCCTATTGGAACTAGCAATAACATAGCTCAACCAAAAGAGATTTATTCAGAGGTTGAAGTGCTCAAAAAGATGGTTCACAAGTTGAGTAATGATTTGGTTCAACAACAGAAGTATGAATCCCATGCCCCTCACCCAAATAAAAATTTCAACAATGGAGGGAGACAGTGGAATACGAAGCCAAACAATGGGGGTGTGCCTTCCCCTATTACTAATCAGATAGATACTTCTGCAGGACCAAGTCATTCTAGTTCCATTCTTAATCTTTATGATTTTGCATGGGAAAACTGGTGTAGATTGCATGATACAAGGGAACATAATGAAAGGAATTGTCCCGAAATTGCTATGTATACCCATTGTCTCCAAGCTCAAGTGGATGATTTGGAACTTGTGCCAAATAAGGGTCCACCCCAACATTAGCAAGGAGAGGACAACATTCTAGCGGTGGAAACTTTATAGCGTCAAGAGAGTGATGACCAAGAGGATCCACACCTTCCAAATTGTGATAAAATTGAATTATGGGTTACAAATTTGGATTATGATAGCTTTACCAATTTGAATTCAAGAAATAACCCACTTTTGGAAATAACTGGACCATCTATGGAAGGTGAAGGCGAATTGGATGGGAAATATGTTGATGAATCAGAAGATGAATTAGATGAGAAACATGATGGTGAATCAAAAGATGAAGAAGTGCTTCAACGTCACGACCTGAACTTGGAAGATAATTACTATGATTCATGGAAGAAATGGGAAGAGTATTATCAATCTGAATCTTCTAACAAACTTATTGCGTCAAACAATATGCAGGATAACTCAATTGCTTCCTTGCATGAGGATACTATGAATCCTATACATTTTGGGAAAGTTTTGGAAGAGGAATTTGAAGCTCATCAAATTTTGGAGCATGATAAGGATTCTACGACCATGAACCAAGAAAGAGAGTCACTTGCTTTAGATCCCTTTGAAGGAAAAGAAATTGAAAATATTGATCCACATACTTGCGCTACGATGATTATGCCATTTTAGAAAGAGAAAATTACAAAACCCGAACCATTTAGGTTTGATATCACTGATGATCCAATTGAAAATCTCACGTTACCCAAAACAACCCAAGTGATTTGTCACAGAAAGGCGTTAGATAGACAAGACTTATGGTTTGAAAGGGATGGACATATTTTCAATTGGGTACCTAGGTTTGGTGCCTTTGATAAACAAGTCATTGAGAAAGAGCAAGTGCTACGTAATGATGAATGTCATGAGAGGGAAAGAGATTTTTCAAAACCTCTTTAGGTAAGGTCAAATGAAAGCATGCCAAAGGTAAAATCTCATCTTTTTGGTTTCACCATGCAGAATTCGAATGGAGGTTTTCCTAATGAATGGTTTGATTCAAATATCATTAATGTTATGGCTTTATTGAAGGAAAATGGATTAGCTTTGAAATATTTAGAAATAGGCTTTTGCTTACAAAATTTCATTTTGAATAAAGAAAGCCTAGTTCTAAATCATGAATGGGATTATGAAATTTGCACCTTAAAGAATAGACAAGAAAGAATTGAAAATCAATCATTGTCTAATCAATTTGAAAATTTGAATCTCACCTATGAGAATACTAATGGAGCTAAATCAAATTGGTATGGTGAGAGGGGCAAGTGGAAATTTGTTGCTTTGTTTCGGTTGGATTCTTGCAAAATTGGGTATGCGTATCACGTCATATATCTTTTAAAGAATTCTAATCAAGTTTGGGATCCGAGAAAATGATAATCCAGTTTGTTTTATGTTTGTACATTTGTATATACTTTTGGTTTTCGTGTTTTAGTTTTAGATTAGATCTCATTTTGGTTTTAAGTTTTGTGTGTTAGTCCTTTGGACATGTTTGGTTCGTTTTAAAAAAAAAAAAAAATGAATAAAAATTTGAGATGTCAACTCATGCCTAAGATCAGGAAAATATGAAACATTGGAATTGTGTTGTAAAAGCTCCACAGGTAACACAAACAGGTTAAATAATATCGTTTGAAACTTGTGATGCATGAAGTAGTCAGTTTTACAAATTATGACATTACTTTATCTACAATTCAAAAGGGCAATGCATTCATATTACATCCCACTTCGTATATACATGCCATCTTAGTTGCATATGCATTTCAGATACAATCATTTGAAATGTGTCAAGTCCTCTTAGGGTTATTCTATAACATAAAAAAAAAAATCCTAAGGTTGGGAACTGATGCCCGAACTATCTTGAACCAAGCACGTTCTATGCACATTAAAGAAGATCTTGAGCAAAATGATCAAAACCGTACTTGGAAGAAAAGGTGAGGCAAAAGGAGTACTTCGTGTCTGTCCTATCATGCAACATAATCCTTAAAACAATGGTTTTTACCACTCCCATTAAGCTTAAAGTCTAAAACCAGAGTAGTAAGGATAGGGTTAAATCCTCATCGAACTTAGGTTGAGGATCCAATTCCCCAAAGCTCTGATTTGACCTACATGGAGTAGTACGGATAGGGCGTAATTCTCATCTCGCTTAGGTTGAGAATTCGATTCCCCAAAGTTTTATTTTTTTTTCCATTTCATCATAAATCTTGGATTGGAAGGATCGTAATACATGTCCTCTGCAAAGGATGGGTAGTCATCCCCAAGGTCCAAGAAATAAAAACTAAATATTTCCCATTTCATAAATCTTGGATTGGAAGGATCGTACTACATGTCCTTTGCAAAGGATGGGTAGTCATCCCAAAGGTCCAAGAAATAAAAACTAAATATTTCCCATTTCATATTTATATTTGATTGGAAGGATCGTACTATATGTCCTCTGCAAAGGATGGGTAGTCATCCCCAATGTCCAAGAAATAAAGAAATGAAGCTAAATCATGGATTTTAGGGTTAAGTATGCCCATGCGTGGCAACATGTCTTGTCTAAAAACACCACTGACTGTTCAAATGGATAGACTAGCATGACCGTTTCATCCATAACTGGTTAAATTATTTTGCTTAAAGTGAGGTAATGAATTCTAAATCATAGTAAGGATAGGGTTAAACTCCCATCTCGATTAGGTTGGGAGTCTGATTTCCCAAAGCTCTTATTTCACTTTCACTTGCACATGGGTTCAAGATAGTAGTGACTCATAACCAACTTTGGGATCTAATAAAGCAATTCATTATACATATAGTTGATCCTAAGAGGGTTTGATAATCTTAAATGTTTGTGTATGATACTAGAAGGTCTAAGCCTTTATAAAAGCAAAATCTCTAAGCATATTTATCAAGTTACACAAATCATTCACAATCTCAAATATGCATTCATGTAAAATTGACAATGGAATGTTGATCAATTTCAAACGATAGAAAATGGAACACATTGCACACACCTAGTTGATACTTAATAATTCTAATGTTTCATGTATTTTTGATCTATCGGCATTTGTTTATGTTTTATGTGCTAACGCCTGTATTCAAGTATGTATTTTTTTCAGGTTAGGTTCTCATCGAAATGCTCAGGAGCATTTCCCAGTCGAGTCGCCATTTGTTGTGGCTGCTCCACAACACACCCTAAAATTGGGGACCCACCTTTTTTGCACACTTTCCAAGAAGGTTGCAGTGGCCCAGATGTTAAAAGAGCAAAGAAAAGCCAAAAATGAAAAGTTGTCGCGATATCGCGACATGTTGCTCCATCGCGGCCAAAAATGAAAAAGTGTCATGATATCGTGACATGTTGCTCCATCGCGGCTAAAAATAAAAAGTGTCATGATATCGTGACATGTTGCTCCATCGCGGCTAAAAAGAAAAAGTGTCGCGATATCACGACATGTTGCTCCATCACGACAGAAAAAAGAAAAAGTGTCACGATATCACGACATGTTGCATTTTTGTGACTGTACAAGACAAGAAAGAACAAAAATTGAAAAAGCATTGCGATATCGCGACATGTTGCATTTTCACGACCATACAAAGCAAAGAGAAAAGTGTCGCGATATCGCAACATGTTGTGTTTTCGCAAACGTACAGGAAAAAGTGTCGTGATATCACGACATGTTGCGTTTTTGCGATTCAAAGTATAGAGAGAAAGACAAAGTGAAAAATGTCACGATATCACGACATGTCATGAAATCACGGTTTACAAAGGAGAGAGAAAGACAAAGTGAAAGATGTCGCGATATTGTGACATGTCATGAAATCACGGTTCATAGAGGAGAGAGAAAGACAAAGTGAAAAATGTCGCGATATCACGACATGTGAAATCACGGTCAAAAAAGTCAAACAAAGCAAGATGTCAAAGTTGTCGCAATGTCGCGACATGTTTTTTCACGATCTGAAGACGATATGAAGGGTAAACAAGAAAAACGTCGCGATATCGCGACATGTCGTAGTTTCACGACCTGAAGCAACCAAAGTGGATGTAGAAGAAAAATGTCATGATATCGCGACATGTCTCATTTTCGTGGTGCATGAAGGCGGACAAGGCTGTTGACAGAAAAACGTCGTGATATCGCGACATGTCTTGTTTTCGCGATACAGGTAGAAGAGCAAAGCTAAAACATTACAATATAGCGACATGCTATTTTTTGTCGTGATTCATGGCGGGCCGTTACAGAATGTGCAGGGAAGTGTTGAACACGTGTCATAGAGGTAGAGGGACTATGATAACATTTCAGGATCATCAGTTACAGTTCGCTGAGGAGTCCAAATGTTTCAAATCCGAGCAAAAAGGCCAAAACAACAAAGAGGCGGGAAGATGAAACAAAGCGACCTAGGAGATGAAGCGAAGTATCACAGGGCGAAACAGAGAACCGTAACATAAATTTTAAAAGTAGGAGCGAAGACAGGCATAGGGGTCGAAAACCGCTGCGGGCAGAGTTGTAGAGCTAAAGGTGATAGGCCATTCTGGGCCTTCTTTTGGAGCGTTTTCCCTCCACTTTGTCTGGTTTTGTTAAAACTAGAAACATTCTGTACTTGTAAACTGACACATTATCTTCAATACAAAATTACAAGGAGTTGCATCTCATTGACAAGAAAGGAGTTATTTTTTGCATGCTAGATTTAATGTTCATTTTTCCCCTTTTCAGATTTTTAGGCTTATAGGTGAAGTTTAATGCAAGTTTTCTTGGTTGCTTCATGCGAATGTCTAAATCTGAAAATCATAGTTAAAATCCCAGAAACCAGCACCTAATTTATCTGGATTGTGCGAGTTTGCAGGTTCAATAGGTTAGGTTGTATGCAGAAAACCTCATTACCTTCGATTTTGTCAAAATAGGAATCGTAACACTCTGAACATACTTTAGTTTTAGCTTTTATGCATTTTATTTTCATTTTCTTAAATTCTCTGCATTTTTATTTTCCTGAAAGATTAATCTTAGTTTAATTTCTAGTCATTAAAATAAAACACTTGAAAATTTACCAAAATCGAAAATAAAATAATTTCATCATTAAGATTAATTCACATTGAGTTCATTATGATTAAATGAACAATCATTATAATTTTATAATAAAATAAACCACAGTGCCCCTTGTTAACAGTTACTTGCAACCACTAAGGTATTCCGAATGTTCAAATTGAATATCATCACTTATACCAAATGCTAATATAGCGGAGACCTTGGAGAAATTATTTACAAGATTTCTTTGCAAGTAGAGGATTTGGAACTCGAATCCTATCGGAGAGTGTGTTTTCACAATCGGGTGAAAACACCACTCAACAGATTGGCGCTAGAAGGAGGGCCTGAATGGGTTTATTTCAAAGTGATTTAAATGCTATAGGGATTTAAATTTTGAATATTTCATGCCCTATTGATTATACAACCCTCTTTTAACAATACAACCTTGTAGTGTTAAAAGGAGGACATGAATTGCTATGCATTGTTATAACGCTTTTTGATTGTTCATATAGGAATAATGTGTTTTGACTTGATTTAAAAAAAAAAAAATCTCTTGACTAACGAGGTTGTCTCCATACAATTACTTTCATTTGATTTTAATGGATACATCTCTTTGTTGATGCTAACATGATTATTCATACGATTACATGTTTGATATTTGCTAGTCATTTCAAGGTTTCTTTCATGCATGACTAACAAATTGGTTTTGAAGTTGTTCTTTGAATTCCATTAATTGCAAATTTTTTCTGTGTCGCAGGTCTTCCTCGAGGTATTTTCCACGGCTCTTGTAGGGTTATCATCATTGATTTTGAATCAAATGGCCCAACCTCCACCAGCTCCTTGGTACGAAGTCAATAACATTCCTTTGAATATTACAGGGGATATTCATGAGATCCCTAGGAATATAGAGAGATTTTTGCCCAAATACAAACCAGATGGCCCAAGGACCGCAAAAGAACATATTCAGGCCTATAGGGATGTTTTGATAAGATTGCAAGTTCAACATGAAGATGTGGCTTGTAGACTCTTCCCCATGAGCCTAGACCCAGTGGCCTACGAATGGTATATTTGCTTACCTATGGGTTCCATTACGTCATGGATGCAAATGGAGAACGCTTTTGTCAACCAATTCATGTCACCATTAGATCCCACAATCATCTATAATCAGTTCATTACATGCAAAAGAGGCCAGGGTGAGCCAAAACAAACTTTTAATCAAAGATTTCAGAAGTGCTATAATAGAGCAATTCGGCATTTTGCCATTGATCCCGCAGTAGCTTTGCAAGTATATTTTGGAGCATTGGATCCTATGATGACGATGTTTGCAAGGCGAAATCCTCAAGTTACCACTCTTTCTCTAGCCTACAATGAAGCTATGACCATTGAACAACAAATGACACCGCAGAGTTATGGGTTTTCCTAAATGCCTATGGTAGGACAATATGGTCCATATGGTCAAGCTTCTATGATGAATTAGATCATGGCACCGCAAATATCAGGCATAAATGCTTTGCCTTATCAACAACCATATTCATCAACACCCGCTTACACACCCAATCCAATTTTGTTTCAAAGCATGAATCCCTATGCAAATCAAGTGGCTCAAAATCCAACTCAAATGTTAAGTCAAGATCTCACCAATTACGCAAATCCTATTGGAACTAGCAATAACATAGCTCAACCAAAAGAGATTTATTCAGAGGTTGAAGAGCTCAAAAATATGGTTCACAAGTTGAGTAATGATTTGGTTCAACAACAGAAGTATGAATCCCATGCCCCTCACCCAAATCGAAATTTCAAAAATGGAGGGAGACAGTGGAATACGAAGCCAAACAATGGGGGTGTGCCTTCCCCTATTGCTAATCAGATAGATACTTCTGCAGGACCAAGTCATTCTAGTTCCATTCTTAATATTTATGATTTTGCATGGGAAAATTGGTGTAGATTGCATTACACAAGGGAACATAATGAAAGGAATTGTCCCGAAAGTGCTGTGTATACCCATTGTCTCCAAGCTCAAGTGGATGATTTGGAACATGTACCAAATAAGGGTCCACCCCAAAATTAGCAATGAGAGGACAACATTCTAGCGGTGGAAACTTTATAGCATCAAGAGAGTGATGACCAAGAGGATCCACACCTTCCAAATTGTGATAAAATTGAATTATGGGTTACAAATTTGGATTATGATAGCTTTACCAATTTGAATTCAAGAAATAACCCACTTTTGGAAATAACTGGACCATCTATGGAAGGTGAAGGCGAATTGGATGGGAAATATGTTGATGAATCATAAGATGAATTGGATGAGAAACATGTTGGTGAATCAGAAGATGAAGAAGTGCTTCAATGTCACGACCTGAACTTGGAAGATGATTACTATGATTCATGGAAGAAATGGGAAGAGTATTATCAATCTGAATCTTCTAACAAACTTATTGCGTCAAACAATATGCAGGATAACTCAATTGCTTCCTTGCATGAGGATACTATGAATCCTGTACATTTTGGGAAAGTTTTGGAAGAGGAATTTGAAGCTCACCAAATTTTGGAGCATGATAAGGATTCTACGACCATGAACCAAGAAAGAGAGTCACTTGCTTTAGATCCCTTTGAAGGAAAAGAAATTGAAAATATTGATCCACATACTTGCGCTACGATGATTATGCCATTTTAGAAAGAGAAAATTACAAAACCCGAACCATTTGGGTTTGATATCACTGATGATCCAATTGAAAATCTCACGTTACCCAAAACAACCCAAGTGATTTTTCACGAAAAGGCGTTAGATAGACAAGACTTATGGTTTGAAAGGGATGGACATATTTTCAATTGGGTACCTAGGTTTGGTGCCTTTGATAAACAGGTCATTGAGAAAGAGCAAGTGCTACGTAATGATGAATGTCATGAGAGGGAAAGAGATTTTTCAAAACCTCTTTAGGTAAGCTCAAATGAAAGCATGCCAAAGGTAAAATCTCATCTTTTTGGTTTCACCATGCAGAATTCGAATGGAGGTTTGCCTAATGAATGGTTTGATTCAAATATCATTAATGTTATGGCTTTATTGAAGGAAAATGGATTAGCTTTGAAATATTTAGAAATAGGCTTTTGCTTACAAAATTTCATTTTGAATAAAGAAAGCCTAGTTCTAAATCATGAATGGGATTATGAAATTTGCACCTTAAAGAATAGACAAGAAAGAATTGAAAATCAATCATTGTCTAATCAATTTGAAAATTTGAATCTCACCTATGAGAATACTAATGGAGCTAAATCAAATTGGTATGGTGAGAGGGGCAAGTGGAAATTTGTTGCTTTGTTTCGGTTGGATTCCTACAAAATTGGGTATGCGTATCACGTCATATATCTTTTAAAGAATTCTAGTCAAGTTTGGGATCCAAGAAAATGATAATCCAGTATGTTTTATGTTTGTACATTTGTATATACTTTTGGTTTTCGTGTTTTAGTTTTATATTAGATCTCATTTTGGTTTTAAGTTTTGTGTGTTAGTCCTTTGGACATGTTTGGTTCGTTTTAAAAAAAAAAAAAAAAATGAATAAAAATTTGAGATGTCAACTCATGCCTATGATCAGGAAAATATGAAACATTGGAATTGTGTTGCAAAAGCTCCACAGGTAACACAAACAGATTAAATAATATCGTTTGAAACTTGTGATGCATGAAGTAGTCAGTTTTACAAATTATGACAATACTTTATTTGCAATTCAAAAGGGCAATGCATTCATATTACATCCCACTTCGCATATACATGCCATCTTAGTTGCATATGCATTTCAGATACAATCATTTGAAAGGTGTCAAGTCCTCTTAGGGTTATTCTATAACATAAAAAAAAAAAATCCTAAGGTTGGGAACTGATGCCCGAACTATCTTGAACCAAGCACGTTTTATGCACATTAAAGAAGATCTTGAGAAAAATGATCAAAATCGTACTTGGAAGAAAAGGTGAGGCAAAAGGAGTACTTCGTGTCTGTCTTATCATGCAACATAATCCTTAAAACAATGGTTTTTACCACTCCCATTAAGCTTAAAGTCTAAAACCAGAGTAGTAAGGATAGGGTTAAATCCTCATCGAACTTAGGTTGAGGATCCAATTCCCCAAAGCTCTGATTTGACCTACATGGAGTAGTACGGATAGGGCGTAATTCTCATCTCGCTTAGGTTGAGAATTCGATTCCCCAAAGCTTCATTTTTTTTCCATTTTATAATAAATCTTGGATTGGAAGGATCGTACTACATGTCCTCTGCAAAGGATGGGTAGTCATCCCCAAGGTCCAAGAAATAAAAACTAAATATTTCCCATTTCATAAATCTTGGATTGGAAGGATCATACTACATGTCCTCTGCAAAGGATGGGTAGTCATCCCAAAGGTCCAAGAAATAAAAACTAAATATTTCCCATTTCATATTTATATTGGATTGGAAGGATCGTACTATATGTCCTCTGCAAAGGATGGGTAGTCATCCCCAAGGTCCAAGAAATAAAGAAATGAAGCTAAATCATGGATTTTGGGGTTAAGTATGCCCATGCGTGGTAGCATGTCTTGTCTAAAAACAACACCACTGACTGTTCAAATGGATAGACTAGCATGACCATTTCATCCATAACTGGTTAAATTATTTTGCTTAAAGTGAGGTAATGAATTCTAAATCATAGTAAGGATAGGGTTAAACTCCTATCTCGATTAGGTTGGGAGTCTGATTTCCCAAAGCTCTAATTTCACTTTCACTTGCACATGGGTTCAAGATAGTAGTGACTCATAACCAACTTTGGGATCTAATAAAGCAATTCATTATACATATAGTTGATCCTAAGAGGGTTTGACAATCTTAAATGTTTGTGTATGATACTAGAAGGTCTAAGCCTTTATAAAAGCAAAATCTCTAAGCATATTTATCAGGTTACACAAATCATTCACAATCTCACATATGCATTCATGTAAAACTGACAATGGAATGTTGATCAATTTCAAACGATAGAAAATGGAACACATTGCATACACCGAGTTGATACTTAATGATTCTAATGTTTCATGTATTTTTGATCTATCGACATTTGTTTATGTTTTATGTGCTAATGCCTATATTCAAGTATGTATTTTTTTCAGGTTAGGTTCTCACCGAAATGCTCAGGAGCATTTCCCAGAAGAGTCGCCATTTGTTGTGGCTCCTCCACAACACACCCCAAAATTAGGGACCCACATTTTTTCTTTCCAAGAAGGTTGCAGTGGCCCAGATGTTAAAAGAGCAAAGAAAAGCCAAAAATGAAAAGTTGTCGCGATATCGCGACATGTTGCTCCATCGCGGCCAAAAATGAAAAAGTGTCGCGATATCGTGACATGTTGCTCCATCGCGGCTAAAAATAAAAAGTGTCGTGATATCGCGGCATGTTGCTCCATCGCGGCTAAAAAGAAAAAGTGTCGCGATATCACGACATGTTGCTCCATCGCGACAGAAAAAAGAAAAAGTGTCGCGATATCACGACATGTTGCATTTTTGTGACTGTACAAGACAAGAAAGAACAAAAATTGAAAAAGCATTGCGATATCGCGACATGTTGCATTTTTACGACCATACAAAGCAAAGAGAAAAGTGTCGCGATATCACAACATGTTGTGTTTTCGCAAACGTACAGGAAAAAGTGTCGTGATATCATGACATGTTGCGTTTTTGCGATTCAAAGTATAGAGAGAAAGACAAAGTGAAAAATGTCACGATATCGCGACATGTCATGAAATCACGGTTCACAGAGGAGAGAGAAAGACAAAGTGAAAGATGTCACGATATTGTGACATGTCATGAAATCGCGGTTCATAGAGGAGAGAGAAAGACAAAGTGAAAAATGTCGCGATATCACGACATGTGAAATCACAGTAAAAAAAGTCAAACAAAGCAAGATGTCAAAGTTGTCGCGATGTCGCGACATGTTTTTTCGCGATCTGAAGACGATATGAAGGGTAAAAAGAAAAACGTCGCGATATCGCGACATGACGGAGTTTCACGACCTGAAGCAACCAAAGTGGATGTAGAAGAAAAATGTCACGATATCGCGACATGTCTCATTTTCGCGGTGCATGAAGGCGGACAAGGCTTTTGACAGAAAAACGTCGTGATATCGCGACATGTCTTGTTTTCACGATACAGGTAGAAGAGCAAAGCTAAAACATTACGATATAGCAACATGCTATTTTTTGTCGTGATTCATGGCGGGCCATTACAGAATGTGCAGGGAAGTGTTGAACATGTGTCATAGAGGTAGAGGGACTATGATAATGTTTCAGGATCGTCAGTTACAGTTCGCTGAGGAGTCCAAACGTTTCAAACCCGAGCAAAAAGGCCAAAACAACAAAGAGGCGGGAAGATGAAACAAAGCGACCTAGGAGATGAAGCGAAGCGTCATAGGGCGAAACAGAGAACCGTAACATAAATTTTAAAAGTAGGAGCGAAGACAGGCATAGGGGTCGAAAACCGCTGCGGGCAGAGTTGCAGAGCTGAAGGTGATAGGCCATTCTGGGCCTGCTTTTGGAGCGTTTTCCCTCAACTTTGTCTGGTTTTGTTAAAACTAGAAACATTTTGTACTTGTAAACTGACACATTATCTTCAATACAAAATTACAAGGAGTTGCATCTCATTGACAAGAAATGAGTTATTTTTTGCATGCTAGATTTAATGTTCATTTTTCCCCTTTTCAGATTTTTAGGCTTATAGGTGAAGTTTAATGCAAGTTTTCTTGGTTGCTTCATGCGAATGTCTAAATCTGAAAATCACGGTTAAAATCTCGAAACCAGCACCTAATTTATCTGGATTGTGCGAGTTTGCAGGTTCAATAGGTTAGGTTGTATGCAGAAAACCTCATTATCTTCGGTTTTGTCAAAATAGGAATCGTAACACTCTGAACGTACTTTAGTTTTAGCTTCTATGCATTTTATTTTCATTTTCTTAAATTCTCTGCATTTTTATTTTCCCGAAAGATTAATCTTAGTTTAATTTCTAGTCATTAAAATAAAACACTTGAAAATTTACCGAAATCGAAAATAAAATAATTTCATCATTAAGATTAATTCACATTGAGTTCATTATGATTAAATGAACAATCATTATAATTTCAGAATAAAATAAACCACAGTGCCCCTTGTTAACAGTTACTTGCAACCACTAAGGTATTCCGAATGTTCAAATTGAATATCATCACTTATACCAAATGCTAATATAGCGGAGACCTTGGAGAAATTATTTACAGGATTTCTTTGGAAGTAGAGGATTTGGAACTCGAATCCTATCGGAGAGTGTGTTTTCACAATCGGGTGAAAACACCACTCAACAGATTAGCGCTAGAAGGAGGGCCTGAATGGGTTTATTTCAGAGTGATTTAAATGCTATAGAGATTTAAATTTTGAATATTTCATGCCCTATTGATTATACAGCCCTCTTTTAACAATACAACCTTGTAGTTTTTAAAGGAGGACATGAATTGCTATGCATTGTTATAATGCTTTTTGATTGTTCATATAGGAATAATGTGTTTTGACTTGATTTAAAAAAAAAAAAATCTCTTGACTAACGAGGTTGTCTCCATACAATTACTTTCATTTGATTTTAATGGATACATCTCTTTGTTGATGCTAACATGATTATTCATACGATTACATGTTTGATATTTGCTAGTCATTTCAAGGTTTCTTTCATGCATGACTAACAAATTGGTTTTGAAGTTGTTCTTTGAATTCCATTAATTGCAGATTTTTTCTGTGTCGTAGGTCTTCCTCAAGGTATTTTCCACGGCTCTTGTAGGGTTATCATCATTGATTTTGAATCAAATGGCCCAACCTCCACCAACTCCTTGGTACGGAGTCAATAACATTCCTTTGAATATTACAGGGGATATTCATGAGATCCCTAGGAATATAGAGATATTTTTGCCCAAATACAAACCGGATGGCCCAAGGACTGCAGAAGAACATATTCAGGCCTATAGGGATATTTTGATAAGATTACAAGTTCAACATGAATATGTGGCTTGTAGACTCTTCCCCATGAGCCTAGACCCAGTGGCCTACGAATGGTATATTTGCTTACCTATGGGTTCCATTACGTCATGGACGCAAATGGAGAACGCTTTTGTCAACCAATTCATGTCACCATTAGATCCCACAATCATCTATAATCAGTTCATTACATGCAAAAGAGGCTAGGGTGAGCCAATCCAAACTTTTAATCAGAGATTTTAGAAGTGCTATAATAGAGCAATTCGACATTTTGCCATTGATCCCGCAGTAGCTTTGCAAGTATATTTTGGAGCATTGGATCCTATGATGACGATGTTTGCAAGGCAAAATCCTCAAGTTACCACTCTTGCTCTAGCCTACAATGAAGCTATGACCATTGAACAACAAATGACATCGCAGAGTTATGGGTTTTCCTAAATGCCTATGGTAGGACAATATGGTCCATATGGTCAAGCTTCTATGATGAATCAGATCATGGCACCACAAATATCAGGCATAAATGCTTTGCCTTATCAACAACCATATTCATAAACACCCGCTTACGCACCCAATCCAATTTTGTTTCAAAGCATGAATCCCTATGCAAATCAAGTGGCTCAAAATCCAACTCAAATGTTAAGTCAAGATCTCACCAATTACGCAAATCCTATTGGAACTAGCAATAACATAGCTCAACCAAAAGAGATTTATTCAGAGGTTGAAGAGCTCAAAAATATGGTTCACAAATTGAGTAATGATTTGGTTCAACAACAGAAGTATGAATCCCATGCCCCTCACCCAAATCAAAATTTCAACAATGGAGGGAGACAGTGGAATACGGAGCCAAACAATGGGGGTGTGCCTTCCCCTATTGCTAATCATATAGATACTTCTGCAAGACCAAGTCATTCTAGTTCCATTCTTAATATTTATGATTTTGCGTGGGAAAACGGGTGTAGATTGCATGATACAAGGGAACATAATGAAAGGAATTGTCCCAAAATTGCTATGTATACCCATTGTCTCCCAGCTCAAGTGAATGATTTGGAACTTGTGCCAAATAAGGTTCCACCCCAACATTAGCAAGGAGAGGACAACATTCTAGCGGTGGAAACTTTATAGCGTCAAGAGAGTGATGACCAAGAGGATCCACACCTTCCAAATTGTGATAAAATTGAATTATGGGTTACAAATTTGGATTATGATAGCTTTACCAATTTGAATTCAAGAAATAACCCACTTTTGGAAATAACTGGACCATCTATGGAAGGTGAAGGCGAATTGTATGGGAAATATGTTGATGAATCAAAAGATGAATTGGATGAGAAACATGTTGGTGAATCAGAAGATGAAGTGCTTCAACGTCACGACCTGAACTTGGAAGATGATTACTATGATTCATGGAAGAAATGGGAAGAGTATTATCAATCTGAATCTTCTAACAAACTTATTGCGTCAAACAATATGCAGGATAACTCAATTGCTTCCTTGCATGAGGATACTATGAATCCTGTACATTTTGGGAAAGTTTTGGAAGTGGAATTTGAAGCTCATAAAATTTTGGAGCATGATAAGGATTCTACGACCATGAACCAAGAAAGAGAGTCACTTGCTTTAGATCCCTTTGAAGGAAAAGAAATTGAAAATATTGATCCACATACTTGCGCTACGATGATTATGCCATTTTAGAAAGAGAAAATTACAAAACCTGAACCATTTGGGTTTGATATCACTGATGATCCAATTGAAAATCTCACGTTACCCAAAACAACCCAAGTGATTGGTCACGAAAAGGCGTTAGATAGACAAGACTTATGGTTTGAATGGGATGGACATATTTTCAATTGGGTACCTAGGTTTGGTGCCTTTGATAAACAGGTCATTGAGAAAGAGCAAGTGCTACGTAATGATGAATGTCATGAGAGGGAAAGAGATTTTTCAAAACCTCTTTAGGTAAGCTCAAATGAAAGCATGCCAAAGGTAAAATCTCATCTTTTTGGTTTCACCATGTAGAATTCGAATGGAGGTTTGCCTAATGAATGGTTTGATTCAAATATCATTAATGTTATGGCTTTATTGAAGGAAAATGGATTAGCTTTGAAATCTTTAGAAATAGGCTTTTGCTTACAAAATTTCATTTTGAATAAAGAAAGCCTAGTTCTAAATCATGAATGGGATTATGAAATTTGCACCTTAAAGAATAGACAAGAAAGAATTGAAAATCAATCATTGTCTAATCAATTTGAAAATTTGAATCTCACCTATGAGAATACTAATGGAGCTAAATCAAATTGGTATGGTGAGAGGGGCAAGTGGAAATTTGTTGCTTTGTTTCAGTTGGATTCCTGCAAAATTGGGTATGCGTATCACGTTATATATCTTTTAAAGAATTCTAATCAAGTTTGGGATCCGAGAAAATGATAATCCAGTTTGTTTTATGTTTGTACATTTGTATATACTTTTGGTTTTTGTGTTTTAGTTTTAGATTAGATCTCATTTTGGTTTTAAGTTTTGTGTGTTAGTCCTTTGGACATGTTTGGTTCGTTTTAAAAAAAAAAAAAATGAATAAAAATTTGAGATGTCAACTCATGCCTAAGATCAGGAAAATATGAAACATTGGAATTGTGTTGTAAAAGCTCCGCAGGTAACACAAACAGTTAAATAATATCGTTTGAAACTTGTGATGCATGAAGTAGTCAGTTTTACAAATTATGACAATACTTTATCTGCAATTCAAAAGGGCAATGCATTCATATTACATCCCACTTCGCATATACATGCCATCTTAGTTGCATATGCATTTCAGATACAATCATTTGAAAGGTGTCAAGTCCTCTTAGGGTTATTCTATAACATAAAAAAAAAAATCCTAAGGTTGGGAACTGATGCCCGAACTATCTTGAACCAAGCACGTTCTATGCACATTAAAGAAGATCTTGAGCAAAATGATCAAAACCGTACTTGGAAGAAAAGGTGAGGCAAAAGGAGTAATTCGTGTCTGTCTTATCATGCAAAATAATCCTTAAAACAATGGTTTTTACCACTCCCATTAAGCTTAAAGTCTAAAACCAAAGTAGTAAGGATAGGGTTAAATCCTCATCGAACTTAGGTTGAGGATCCAATTCCCCAAAGCTCTGATTTGACCTACATGGAGTAGTACGGATAGGGCGTAATTCTCATCTCGCTTAGGTTGAGAATTTGATTCCCCAAAGCTTCATTTTTTTTCCATTTCATCATAAATCTTGGATTGGAAGGATCGTACTACATGTCCTCTACAAAGGATGGGTAGTCATCCCCAAGGTCCAAGAAATAAAAACTAAATATTTCCCATTTCATAAATCTTGGATTGGAAGGATCGTACTACATGTCCTCTGCAAAGGATGGGCAGTCATCCCAAATGTCCAAGAAATAAAAACTAAATATTTCCCATTTCATATTTATATTGGATTGGAAGGATCGTACTACATGTCCTCTGCAAAGGATGGGTAGTCATCCCCAAGGTCCAAGAAATAAAGAAATGAAGCTAAATCATGGATTTTGGGGTTAAGTATGCCCATGCGTGGCAGCATGTCTTGTCTAAAAACAACACCACTGACTGTTCAAATGGATAGACTAGCATGACCATTTCATCGATAACTGGTTAAATTATTTTGCTTAAAGTGAGGTAATGAATTCTAAATCATAGTAAGGATAGGGTTAAACTCCCATCTCGATTAGGTTAGGAGTCTGATTTCCCAAAGCTCTAATTTCACTTTCACTTGCACATGGGTTCAAGATAGTAGTGACTCATAACCAACTTTGGGATCTAATAAAGCAATTCATTATACATATAGTTGATCCTAAGAGGGTTTGATAATCTTAAATGTTTGTGTATGATACTAGAAGGTCTAAGCCTTTATAAAAGCAAAATATCTAAGCATATTTATCGAGTTACACAAATCATTCACAATATCATATATGCATTCATGTAAAACTGACAATGGAATGTTGATCAATTTCAAACGATAGAAAATGGAACACATTGCACACACCGAGCTGATACTTAATGATTCTAATGTTTCATGTATTTTTGATCTATCGGCATTTGTTTATGTTTTATGTGCTAACGCCTGTATTCAAGTTTGTATTTTTTTTAGGTTAGGTTCTCACCGAAATGCTCAAGAGCATTTCCCAGCAGAGTCGCCATTTGTTGTGGCTGCTCCACAACACACCCCAAAATTGGGGACCCACATTTTTTGCACACTTTCCAAGAAGGTTGCAGTGGCCCAGATGTTAAAAGAGCAAAGAAAAGCCAAAAATGAAAAGTTGTCGCGATATCACGACATGTTGCTCCATCACGGCCAAAAATGAAAAAGTGTCGCGATATCGCGACATGTTGCTCCATCGCGACTAAAAATAAAAAGTGTCGTGATATCGCGACATGTTGCTCCATCGCGGCTAAAAAGAAAAAGTGTCACGATATCGGGACATGTTGCTCCATCGCGACAGAAAAAAGAAAAAGTTTCACGATATCACGACATGTTGCATTTTTGCGACCGTACAAGAAAAGAAAGAACAAAAAATGAAAAAGCATTGCGATATCACGACATGTTGCATTTTCACGACCATACAAAGCAAAGAGAAAAGTGTCGCGATATTGCGACATGTTACGTTTTCGCAAACCTACAGGAAAAAGTGTCGTGATATCACGACATGTTGCATTTTTGCGATTCAAAGTATAGAGAGAAAGACAGTGAAAAATGTCGCGATATCGCGACATGTCATGAAATCACGGTTTACAGAAGAGAGAGAGAGAGACAAAGTGAAAGATGTCGCGATATCGTGACATGTCATGAAATCGCGGTTCATAGAGGTGAGAGAAAGACAAAGTGAAAAATGTCACGATATCGCGACATGTGAAATCGTGATCAAAAAAGTCAAACAAAGCAAGATGTCAAAGTTGTCGCGATGTCGCGACATGTTTTTTCGTGATCTGAAGACGATATGAAGGGTAAACAAGAAAAATGTCGCGATATCGCGACATGTCGGAGTTTCACGACCTGAAGCAACCAAAGTGGATGTAGAAGAAAAATGTCGCGATATTGTGACATGTCTCATTTTCGCGGTGCATGAAGGCGGACAAGGCTTTTGACAGAAAAACGTCGCGATATCACGACATGTCTTGTTTTCATGATACAGGTAGAAGAGCAAAGCTAAAACGTCGCGATATAGCGACATGCTATTTTTTGTCGCGATTCATGGCGGGCCATTACAAATTGTGCAGGGAAGTGTTGAACACGTGTCATAGAGGTAGAGGGACTATGATAACATTTCAAGATCGTCAGTTACAGTTTTGAGGAGTCCAAATGTTTCAAACCCGAGCAAAAAGGCCAAAATAGCAAAGAGGCGAGAATATGAAATAAAGCGACCTAGGAGATGAAGCGAAGTGTCACAGGGCGAAACAGAGAACCGTAACAGAAATTTTAAAAGTAGGAGCGAAGACAGGCACGGGTCGAAAATCGCTGCGAGTAGAGTTGTAGAGCTGAAGGTGATAGGCCATTCTGGGCCTGCTTTTGGAGCGTTTTCCCTCCACTTTGTCTAGTTTTGTTAAAACTAGAAACATTCTGTACTTGTAAACTGATACATTATCTTTAATACAAAATTACAAGGAGTTGCATCTCATTGACAAGAAACGAGTTATTTTTTGCATGCTAGATTTAATGTTCATTTTTCCCCATTTCAGATTTTTAGGCTTATAGGTGAAGTTTAATGCAAGTTTTCTTGGTTTCTTCATGTGAATGTCTAAATCTGAAAATCACGGTTAAAATCTCAAAAACCAGCACCTAATTTATCTGGATTGTGCGAGTTTGCAGGTTCAATAGGTTAGGTTGTATGCAGAAAACCTCATTATCTTCGGTTTTGTCAAAATAGGAATCGTAACACTCTGAACATACTTTAGTTTTAGCTTCCATGCATTTTATTTTCATTTTCTTAAATTATCTGCATTTTTATTTTCCTGAAAGAATAATCTTAGTTTAATTTCCAGTCATTAAAATAAAACACTTCAAAATTTACCGAAATCGAAAATAAAATAATTTCATCATTAATATTAATTCACATTGAGTTCATTTTGATTAAATGAACAATCATTATAATTTCAGAATAAAATAAACCATAGTGCCCCTTGTTAACAGTTACTTGCAACCACTAAGGTATTCCGAACGTTCAAATTGAATATCATCACTTATACCAAATGCTAATATAGCGGAGACCTTGGAGAAATTATTTACAGGATTTCTTTGCAAGTAGAGGATTTGGAACTCGAATCCTATCGGAGAGTGTGTTTTCACAATCGGGTGAAAACACCACTCAACAGATTTGCGCTAGGAGGGCCTGAATGGATTTATTTCAGAGTGATTTAAATGCTATAGGGATTTAAATTTTGAATATTTCATGCCCTATTGATTATACAGCCCTCTTTTAACAATACAACCTTGTAGTGTTAAAAGGAGGACATGAATTGCTATGCATTGTTATAACGCTTTTTGATTGTTCATACAGGAATAATGTGTTTTGACTTGATTTAAAAAAAAAAAATCTCTTGACTAACGAGGTTGTCTCCATACAATTACTTTCATTTGATTTTAATGGATACATCTCTTTGTTGATGCTAACATGATTATTCATACGATTACATGTTTGATATTTGCTAGTCATTTCAAGGTTTCTTTCATGCATGACTAACAAATTGGTTTTGAAGTTGTTCTTTGAATTCCATTAATTGCAATTTTTTTCTGTGTCGCAAGTCTTCCTCGAGGTATTTTCCACGACTCTTGTAGGGTTATCATAATTGATTTTGAATCAAATGGCCCAACCTCCACCAACTCCTTGGTATGGAGTCAATAACATTCCTTTGAATATTACAGGGGATATTCATGAGATCCCTAGGAATATAGAGAGATTTTTTCCCAAATACAAACCGGATGGCACAAGGACTGCAGAAGAACATATTCAGGCCTATAGGGATGTTTTGATAAGATTACAAGTTCAACATGAAGATGTGGCTTGTAGACTCTTCCCCATGAGCCTAGACCCAGTGGCCTACGAATGGTATATTTGCTTACCTATGGGTTCCATTACGTCATGGACGCAAATGGAGAACGCTTTTGTCAACCAATTCATGTCACCATTAGATCCCACAATCATCTATAATCAGTTCATTACATGCAAAAGAGGCCAAGGTGAGCCAATCCGAACTTTTAATCAGAGATTTCAGAAGTGCTATAATAGAGAAATTCGGCATTTTGCCATTGATCCCACAGTAGCTTTGCAAGTATATTTTGGAGCATTGGATCCTATGATGATGATATTTGCAAGGCAAAATCCTCAAGTTACCACTTTTGCTCTAGCCTACAATGAAGCTATGACCATTGAACAACAAATGACACCGCAGAGTTATGGGTTTTCCTAAATGCCTATGGTAGGACAATATGGTCCATATGGTCAAGCTGCTTTGATGAATCAGATCATGGCATCGCAAATATCAGGCATAAATGCTTTGCCTTATCAACAACCATATTCATCAACACCCGCTTACGCACCCAATCCAATTTTGTTTCAAAGCATGAATCCCTATGCAAATAAAGTGGCTCGAAATCCAACTCAATTGTTAAGTCAAGATCTCACCAATTACGCAAATCCTATTGGAACTAGCAATAACATAGCTCAACCAAAAGAGATTTATTCAGAGGTTGAAGAGCTCAAAAATATGGTTCACAAATTGAGTAATGATTTGGTTCAACAACAGAAGTATGAATCCCATGCCCCTCACCCAAATTGAAATTTCAACAATGGAGGGAGACAGTGGAATACGAAGCCAAACAATGGGGGTGTGCCTTCCCCTATTGCTAATCAAATAGATACTTCTGTAGGACCAAGTCACTCTAGTTCCATTCTTAATATTTATGATTTTGCATGGGAAAACGGGTGTAGATTGCATGATACAAGGGAACATAATGAAAGGAATTGTCCCAAAATTGCTATGTATACCCATTGTCTCCAAGCTCAAGTGGATGATTTGGAACTTGTGCCAAATAAGGGTCCACCCCAAAATCAGCAAGGAGAGGACAACATTCTAGCGGTGGAAACTTTATAGCGTCAAGAGAGTGATGACCAAGAGGATCCACACCTTCCAAATTGTGATAAAATTGAATTATGGGTTACAAATTTGGATTATGATAGCTTTACCAATTTGAATTCAAGAAATAACCCACTTTTGGAAATAACTGGACCATCTATGGAAGGTGAAGGTGAATTGGATGGGAAATATGTTGGTGAATCAGAAGATGAATTGGATGAGAAATATGTTGGTGAATCAGAAGATGAAGTGCTTCAATGTCACGACCTGAAATTGGAAGATGATTACTATGATTCATGGAAGAAATGGGAAGAGTATTATCAATCTAAATCTTCTAACAAAATTATTGCATCAAACAATATGCAGGATAACTCAATTGCTTCCTTGCATGAGGATACTATGAATCCTGTACAATTTGGGAAAGTTTTGGAAGAGGAATTTGAAGCTCTTCAAATTTTGGAGCATGATAAGGATTCTACAACCATGAACCAAGAAAGAGAGTCACTTGCTTTAGATCCCTTTGAAGGAAAAGAAATTGAAAATATTGATCCACATACTTGCGCTACGATGATTATGCCATTTCAGAAAGAGAAAATTACAAAACCCGAACCATTTGGGTTTGATATCACTGATGATCCAATTGAAAATCTCATGTTACCCAAAACAACCCAAGTGATTGGTCACGAAAAGGCGTTAGATAGACAAGACTTATGGTTTGAAAGGGATGGACATATTTTCAATTGGGTACCTAGGTTTGGTGCCTTTGATAAACAGGTCATTGAGAAAGAGCAAGTGCTACGTAATGATGAATGTCATGAGAGGGAAAGATATTTTTCAAAACCTCTTCAGGTAAGGTCAAATGAAAGCATGCCAAAGGTAAAATCTCATCTTTTTGGTTTCACCATGCAGAATTCGAATGGAGGTTTGCCTAATGAATGGTTTGATTCAAATATCATTAATGTTATGGCTTTATTGAAGGAAAATGGATTAGCTTTGAAATCTTTAGAAATAGGCTTTTGCTTACAAAATTTCATTTTGAATAAAGAAAGCCTAGTTCTAAATCATGAATGGGATTATGAAATTTGCACCTTAAAGAATAGACAAGAAAGAATTGAAAATAAATCATTGTCTAATCAATTTAAAAATTTGAATCTCACCTATGAGAATACTAATGGAGCTAAATCAAATTGGTATGGTGAGAGGGGCAAGTGGAAATTTGTTGCTTTGTTTCGGTTGGATTCCTGCAAAATTGGGTATGTGTATCACATCATATATCTTTTAAAGAATTCTAATCAAGTTTGGGATCCGAGAAAATGATAATCCAGTTTGTTTTATGTTTGTACATTTGTATATACTTTTGGTTTTCATGTTTTAGTTTTAGATTAGATCTCATTTTGGTTTTAAGTGTTGTGTATTAGTCCTTTGGACATGTTTGGTTCGTTTTAAAAAAAAAAAAAATGAATAAAAATTTGAGATGTCAACTCATGCCTAAGATCAAGAAAATATGAAACATTGGAATTGTGTTGTAAAAGCTCTGCAGGTAACACAAACAGTTAAATAATATCATTTGAAACTTGTGATGCATGAAGTAGTCAGTTTTACAAATTATGACAATACTTTATCTACAATTCAAAAGGGCAATGCATTCATATTACATCCCACTTCGCATATACATGCCATCTTAGTTGCATATGCATTTCAGATACAATCATTTGAAATGTGTCAAGTCCTCTTAGGGTTATTCTATAACATAAAAAAGAAAAAAATCCTAAGGTTGGGAACTGATGCCCAAACTATCTTGAACCAAGCATGTTCTATGCACATTAAAGAAGATATTGAGCAAAATGATCAAAACCATACTTGGAAGAAAAGGTGAGGCAAAAGGAGTACTTCGTGTCTGTCCTATCATGCAACATAATCCTTAAAACAATGGTTTTTACCACTCCCATTAAGCTTAAAGTCTAAAACCAGAGTAGTAAGGATAGGGTTAAATCCTCATCGAACTTAGGTTGAGGATCCAATTCCCCAAAGATCTAATTTGACCTACATGGAGTAGTACGGATAGGGCATAATTCTCATCTCGCTTAGGTTGAGAATTCGATTCCCCAAAGCTTCATTTTTTTTCCATTTCATCATAAATATTGGATTGGAAGGATCATACTACATGTCCTCTACAAAGGATGGGTAGTCATCCCCAAGGTCCAAGAAATAAAAACTAAATATTTCCCATTTCATAAATCTTGGATTGGAAGGATCGTACTACATGTCCTCTGCAAAGGATGGGTAGTCATCCCAAAGGTCCAAGAAATAAAAACTAAATATTTCCCATTTCATATTTATATTGGATTGGAAGGATCGTACTACATGTCCTCTGCAAAGGATGGGTAGTCATCCCCAAGGTCCAAGAAATAAAGAAATGAAGCTAAATCATGGATTTTGGGGTTAAGTATGCCCATGCGTGGTAGCATGTCTTGTCTAAAAACAACACCACTGACTGTTCAAATGGATAGACTAGCATGACCATTTCATCCATAACTAGTTAAATTATTTTGCTTAAAGTGAGGTAATGAATTCTAAATCATAGTAAGGATAGGGTTAAACTCCCATCTCGATTAGGTTGGGAGTCTGATTTCCCAAAGCTCTTATTTCACTTTCACTTGCACATGGGTTCAAGATAGTATTGACTTATAACCAACTTTGGGATCTAATAAAGCAATTCATTATACATATAGTTGATCCTAAGAGGGTTTGATAATCTTAAATGTTTGTGTATGATACTAGAAGGTCTAAGCCTTTATAAAAGCAAAATCTCTAAGCATATTTATCAAAGTTACACAAATCATTCACAATCTCACATATGCATTCATGTAAAACTGACAATGGAATGTTGATCAATTTCAAATGATAGAAAATGGAACACATTGCACACACCGAGCTGTTACTTAATGATTCTAATGTTTCATGTATTTTTGATCTATCGACATTTGTTTATGTTTTATGTGCTAACGCCTGTATTCAAGTATGTATTTTTTTCAGAGTTAGGTTCTCACTGAAATGCTCAGGAGCATTTCCCAGCATAGTCACCATTTGTTGTGGCTGCTCCACAACACACCCCAAAATTGGGGACCCACATTTTTTGCACACTTTCCAAGAAGGTTGCAGTGGCCCAGATGTTAAAAGAGCAAAGAAAAGCCAAAAATGAAAAGCTGTTGCGATATCACGACATGTTGCTCCATCGTGGCCAAAAATGAAAAAGTGTCACGATATCGCGACATGTTGCTCCATTGCAGCTAAAAAGAAAAAGTGTCGCGATATTGCGACATGTTGCTCCATCGCGACAGAAAAAAGAAAAAGTGTCACGATATCACGACATGTTGCATTTTTGCGACCATATAAGACAAGAAAGAACAAAAAATGAAAAAGCATTGCGATATCGTGACATGTTGCATTTTCACGACCATACAAAGCAAAGAGAAAAGTGTCGCGATATCGCAACATGTTGCGTTTTCACGACCGTACAGGAAAAAGTGTCACGATATCACGACATGTTGCGTTTTCGCGATTCAAAGTATAGAGAGAAAGACAAAGTGAAAAATGTCATGATATCGTGACATGTCATGAAATCACGATTTACAGAGAGAGAAAGACAAAGTGAAAGATGTCACGATATCGTGACATGTCATGAAATCGCGGTTCATAGAGGAGAGAGAAAGACAAAGTGAAAAATGTCACGATATCGCGACATGTTGTGAAATCACGGTCAAAAAAGTCAAACAAAGCAAGATGTCAAAGTTGTTGCGATGTCACGACATGTTTTTTCACGATCTGAAGACGATATGAAGGGTAAACAAGAAAAATGTCATGATATCGCGACATGTCGGAGTTTCACGACCTGAAGCAACCAAAGTGGATGTAGAAGAAAAATTTCGCGATATCGCAACATGTCTCATTTTCACGGTGAATGAAGGTGGACAAGGCTGTTGACAGAAAAACGTCACGATATCGCGACATGTCTTGTTTTCGCGATACAGGTAGAAGAGCAAAGCTAAAACGTCACGATATAGCGACATGCTATTTTTTGTCGTGATTCATGGCGGGCCGTTACAGAATGTGCAGGGAAGTGTTGAACACATGTCATAGAGGCAGAGGGACTATGATAACGTTTCAGGATCGTCAGTTACAGTTCGCTGAGGAGTCCAAACATTTCAAACCCGAGCAAAAAGGCCAAAATAGCAAAGAGGCGGGAAGATGAAACAAAGCGACCTAGGAGATGAAGCGAAGCGTCACAGGGCGAAACAAATAATCGTAACAAAAATTTTAAAATTAGAAGCGAAGACAGGCACAGGGGTCGAAAACCGCTGCAAGCAGAGTTGTAGAGCTGAAGGTGATAGGCCATTCTAGGCCTACTTTTGGAGCGTTTTCCCTCCACTTTGTCTGGTTTTGTTAAAACTGGAAACATTCTGTACTTGTAAACTGATACATTATCTTTAATACATAATTACAGGGAGTTGCATCTCATTGACAAGAAAGAAAGAGTTATTTTTTGCATGCTAGATTTAATGTTCATTTTTCCCCTTTTCAGAATTTTAGGGTTATAGGTGAAGTTTAATGCAAGTTTTCTTGGTTGCTTCATGCAAATGTCTAAATCTAAAAATCACAGTTAAAATCCCATAAACCAGCACCTAATTTATCTAGATTGTGCGAGTTTGCAGGTTCAATAGGTTAGGTTGTATGCAGAAAACCTCATTATCTTCGGTTTTGTCAAAATAAGAATCATAACACTCTGAACGTACTTAGTTTTAGCTTCTATGCATTTTATTTTAATTTTCTTAAATTCTCTGCATTTTTATTTTCCTAAAAGATTAATCTTAGTTTAATTTCTAGTCATTAAAATAAAACACTTGAAAATTTACCAAAATCGAAAATAAAATAATTTCATCATTAAGATTAATTCACATTGAGTTCATTCTGATTAAATGAACAATCATTATAATTTTAGAATAAAATAAACCACAGTGCCCCTTGTTAACAGTTACTTGCAACCACTAAGGTATTTCGAACGTTCAAATTGAATATCATCACTTATACCAAATGCTAATATAGCGGAGACCTTGGAGAAATTATTTACAGGATTTCTTTGCAAGTAGAGGATTTGGAACTCGAATCCTATCGGAGAGTGTGTTTTCACAATTGGGGAAAAACACCACTCAACAAGTTCTAATACATGTTGGTGATGTGTGCAATTTGCAGTAAAGTTAGGCTGACTTTTTTCTTGCTTTCCAACATTTCAGATCATACTGGCATCTGGTTCTAACACTCAATGCAGAGAACAATTAGAGAAATTTATCAGAGATAATTATCTTTAATAAAGTTTGCATCTCAATTGGAGGACATGGAAAATGGTTGCAGCTGTAAAATAGAGCTATCCTTGCGTTGGAAATTATACATTACACTAGGTAAAATGTGCACAAGGGGATTTAAAGAAATGCAGATTCATGGGACTCAAACTTATAGAAATGGTACCTTGAACATGCATGATGCAAACATAATTTGGAGCTATGTTTATAAACAAAGTGTTAGAGTAATATTCCATTCTCTAGGATATTTACCATTTTCCTACATTAGGTAGATTTAATTTACCGCATGGTAAAAAGTAGCTTGTTACTTTTTACCACTAGTATTTACTTTTTACTAGTTACCTAGGGTTAGTTAGTCATTGTAGTCATTTTGACTACGTTAGTGGTTAGTGGTTAGCTACCTTCATATTGGGGCAACCTATTACATGTTACTTGTTAGCGCTAACTTAGGATATTATTTAGTTAATATCCTAAGTCTATTGTTAGTGTTCCTATAGTGCTATTTAAGCACTTGTTTATCAATACTAAGACTAATACTTATGGTTTAATTAATTTGTCCTCCGATTCTAACATTGGTATCAGAGCCACAAAACTTACCTGAGCACTTGGAGCATCTGGACAAGGCAAGCAACAACCCATTCCAGTTGGACTAGGGGCCTAAATCCTAACACACGGGACCTCCTGGTTAGGCACCCTTCTTGAAGTAGTAGCCTTAGCACTGGACAAGGCGAAGCACCATACTCGCTCTAGAGGAGTGAACACAAAAATCAAGGCGAGATTGAGCTCCATTCGTTGGCTTGTGACACATTTTTTGAGGCTCTTGTCCTTGAACCAGCAGGCTGGTGTTGACGACCTGCATGACTTGATAGGTTGCACTAACAACTTTTTAGCCCGTAGGCGTTGTTGGCCCGCAAGGCCTGATAGGCTACACTCACAACTTGTCAGCCCGCAGGCGTTGTCGGCCTGCAAGGCCTGACAGGGGTTGCCCTCCTCCTATGATGGCTCTTGTTGTCCACACCCGACAACCTATCAGGGCTGTCTCTTTGAGCACTAGCGGACAACTTTGAAAGACCCACGATCTAACAACCAATAGATCACATGACAAACTACCAAGGTGGATCTCTGATAAACACTGATGTGGCACACGATCCCATGTTGACGGGGAGATTTCCACCACCGTTGACCTGGAAAGCATGACCTAGGAGGCGAGTCGAGCTGAGGGACACGTGGCGAGACACCTGGTGACTGTTGACATCGCAATCCAACTGGACCTTTGACTTGGTGGATGGCACGACTGTCGAGGTGACCTATGTTGAGCAACGATTTGACCACCTAGTGATCCACTAGCAGTTGACATGGCGTTCATGAGCTGGCAGTGCAGACTCCAAGAATCTGACGTGGTGGTTGCTAGCAGGACACTTAGCGCATTATGATAGGCTTGTGTGACGTGGCATATTCTCCTTCGTTGGATTGGATGGCAAAAATGCGTGTACTCCGTCGATTTCCCATAGGCAATCAAGTCTACATAGGCAAGCGATGGGATAAAAATTGGTACGAGGTCGTCCACCTCGCCAATGTGGGATTAAGAATCCCCAAGTATTTTTTTTCCTATCACGAGCAGCGCGATGAGATAAGAAAAATGGGCCACCTTAGGTTTCCTGTCAGGCAAGGTAGCCCGATTGGCAAAGCTTGCCAGTCTTGGGCACTTGTCCGCGATTGAGCGCAGATCGAGTCCTACCGGGTCCCCAAAACCTTATTTTGCCCAAAGAACAAATATTTCAAAGGTATCAAGTTTTTATTTTTATTTTTTTGTATTCTTTTTAATTTTTTTAGTATTTTTTATAATAATTTAATATTATTTTATATAAAATCTTTTTTTTTTTAATAAAAACTGATTTTTACATAAAATAATTTTTATTATTAATTAAATTATACTTAAATTAATTAGAATCATGCAATCAAATTAAATAGAAAAGACCCATTTTTTTTTGCAAATTCAATCAAAGAGGGCTTTTGTTTTCTCCCAAAAAGGGGATATAAGACATTTAAGAGCACCATTTTTGTTTTCAAATTAGAAAGCCCTAAAATCTTCTCAACCTTGTTAATTTTGCAACATCAAAAGGGAGACAAAATCAAAGCCATTTGATTCTTTCTTGCAAAATTGGAAAACAAGGAGACACAAAAATTTGCAAAATTAAAAAGGGACAAAATGCTTTTGTTTTCTCACAAAAAGGGATATAAGACATAGAAGAGCACCTTTTTTCTTGCAAATTTAGAGAACTTTAAAAATGTTCTCAAATCCTTGTTAATTTTGTAAACAATAAAGGATCAAACTTGAATTCTTTTTTGCACAATTGTAACACAAGGACACACCAAATTTGCAATACAAAGGCAATATGTGCATTTGTTTTCTCGAAGGAGGAATATAACAAAAAAAATTGCACATTCTTTTGCAAAATTGAGAAGAAATTAAAGACCTTGGGTCCACTAAAATCTATTCGTTTGTTGACTAGTTCTGGAAGCCTTTCAAATGGAGGTCATGTGTCGACTTGACTTGAAAGGAGTGCTATTTTGTTAATTTTGCAAAACAAAGGGTGGAAGACAAGAAATTGTATTTCTTTTGCAAAATTGTAACACAAAGTGAGGAGCACTTAAAACAAAATCAAAATTGTTAAATTTGCAAAACAAAAAGAAAAGGCAATTGTTTTATGCCACATTCTTTGCAAATTTGAAAAAAAAAGGAGACATAAAATATCAATTTTTTGCACAACACAAATCTAAATTTTGTTGCAAAAGTTGGTAATAAGGTGCATTTTTTATTTTATTCGACACATTTATTAAAAATTGGTAAATTAGCTGCATTTTTGGTTGCATCCGACACCTATGCGATAAGAATTTTGTAGGCATTCTTGTTTGATTATTACATTATTTTTTTCAATTATAAGTCATAAACCAAGAACACTCAAAACCCCAAAATTTCACAATAATTTGTGTAAATCATTGCATAGGTTTAAAGCCAAATTTTCTTGATATTCTCTCCTAAATCAAAACCCCTAATTCACTCTTATTTGTTTGGCTCAATTTCCTCAAACTGATTATCCCTCTTCAGGAGGATTTTCAGGTAGGTGCCATTAAATATCTTTTTGAGCGAATTATATTTTGGTACTCTTTTAGGGTATATCAAAAGAAAGAACAAGTTTTTGTAAAATAAGGAACCTTGAAAGTAGCAATATTTTGCACTAAGGGGGGATAATTCTTTTCTTCCTTCAAACATATATTTTGACAAGAGGAAGATAAAACTTGTAAAGGCAATAAAAAAGAGTAGAAGTCATAAAAATTATACCTTTGCTTTTAGGATTCATAATAGCAACCATGCTTGAAGTACTTACAATAAGGAAGGATTGTTTGGTGAACATTTTTGATAAAATTGCCTAGGAAGCAAAGTTTTGCACAAATTGTAAAAAGGACAACCATGACACCAATCGGTGTTGGTTTCCAAACAAGCAAAACTAAAATGGCAAAGGCACATCACAGAGGCCATGTTGCTAGTGAAGTGTCTGATTTTGATTATGATTCTGGTTCAAAAAGAGCACACAAAGTGCTCATGGCTAAGATAGTATTGTAAAGGGGAAACAAATTTGTCACCCTAGGCAAGCACATTTTCCAAAACCTCTTTTTTAGGCTTCATAAATAGCATAAGTTTTTGTTTTAAGTACTAGCAATAAAGGGGTGATTGTACCTCTTTTTAGGCTTCACAAATAGCAAACTCTTTTTGTTTGAAGTACTTGTAACAAAAGGGGGGAATTTTCTAGTGTAGAAGTTTCCTAGGAGGTAATATTTGTAACACCCCAACACAAGCTTCATGAGTTGCACATCTTTTGCAATTAAGGGGGATAAACATTTCTTTTCCTACTTCACACAAATTGTAACAAAGGAAGAAGACTTGTAAGGGTGCATTTTCAACAACAACTAACACCTTAGTCACACTTCTTTCAGAAATTCCATTACAACATGTTTTGCAACAAGGGAGAAAAATTATAAGGGTGCATTTTCAACAGCGATCGACACCTTAGCTACCTTATAAAAACTTTTGCAAAATCATATTGTAACCAAATAAACCTCGTATGAAGTGATCTACTCTACTATACCTAGTGGTTATAGTGGTTGGTTACCCATGCAATATGGTTGGATGACAAGATTACAATAAGGACATTCGTTTATGTGAAGACAAAGTGAGGAATGACCCACTTTTTGCTTAGGAGCAACCAGAGCACTGTGACAGAGCAAGAACTAGCAGATCAACATCATTTTCACTATATTGGGACATTTATATACATTACCCAAATAATGTAATAAGGGGGGATTTTAGAGTAATATTACATTCTTTGGGATATTTACCATTTTCCTACATTAGGTAGATTTAATTTACCACATGGTAAAAAGTAACTTGTTATTTTTTACCAGAAGTATTTACCTTTTACTAGTTACCTAGGGTTAGTTAGTCATTGTAGTCATTTTGACTACGTTAGTGGTTAGTGGTTAGCTACCTTCGTGTTGGGGTAACCTATTACGTGTTACTTGTTAGTGCTAACTTAGGATATTATTTAGTTAATATCCTAAGTCTATTGTTAGTGTTCCTATAGTGTTATTTAAGCACTTGTTTATCAATACTAAGACTAATGCTTATGGTTTAATTAATTTGTGTTCCGATTCTAACACAAAGAACACTGGGAACAAATATTTTGAAGGTCATTGTTCTAGAACCATGGCGGTTGTTACATGAAATATTTAGCACTAACTTAATCATAGAACTCCTTCAAAAAAGCAGTTTGGGTTCCATTATTTGCATCAACCCTTAAATTTTGGAATTGACACAAATAAAAGTAATAATAATGCAAAAAGTGAAGTAGTTTTGAAGTCCACGAGACCATAAGTCATATGGGACAATGTGGTCATCAAGTGCATATCCACACATACGAAAGTATGGTGTATAACACTACCCACTTTTGGACTCAAACCTTGAACTCATTTTTGGATCCCAAAGTCTTAACTATTTGGCCCACTTGAGTTTTACATAATATAAATAAAAGCAATAACCAAGTATATTTATGTTAGTAATAATGTAGATAAATAGTTACCAAACACACACTCTCTCAAACTACTCAATAACATCCAAGTAAGTGCCAATCAAAGAGTTGGAGTATTATAAAGCCACAAGGAAGAAAGATAATAAAGCACACAATACTTATCAAAGACTTTCACCAGATGTTGCATAGGCTTATACCCTACTTGATGCTATTGTTGAGCCTTTCTTTGAGTTTCATATGTGAGTATATTAGCTTTTAGTTGAAAATTCAGCTATTGATGCTTAAGCTCAAT
Organism: Wollemia nobilis; assembly: GCA_028583015.1. Lineage (NCBI taxonomy): Eukaryota > Viridiplantae > Streptophyta > Pinopsida > Araucariales > Araucariaceae > Wollemia > Wollemia nobilis. Next base: position 3,704,563 of record JAQPPZ010017079.1, on the reverse strand, counting down.
AAAAAAATATCTCTTGTTAATTCAAGAGATAACTTACATTGCAAACTAAAATAGAAAATAATTACAATCTTGTGATATCTAATCCCATAATTTTGCATAGTCTTTTACATAAATGGTGTAACAAGAATAGTAATATAGTCTAATTGCTACAACTATTCTTGTAAAGGACACCATTTAGTATTCTTATCAGGTTGAAGGAAACTTCATTTGACATTTCTTCAATATTTTGTGGAGGAAATATCATAGATATCCCAAAAAAGATCTTGCTTCAAATTTTAGATAAGCTAGACTAATTTAAGCAAGTTGGGTCACTAGATTCCTTATCACTATGGGAGTGGGTGTTGTAGTAGCTCACTAGTACCATCACACTCCAAACGAAGATCTATTGCACAAGTTAAGGCGAAAGATAGAGTAGGAAATAATTAACAAGAATTGGCTAAGTCTTTGGAAGTGGTAGTACCTCGCTCAACAACATCCCCCTCAAGAGAGCCCTAATGACAACACATGATAGTGCCCCACTTGATACTGCCTCACATAGGAGAGCCCCACTTGACAATTCCCTACTTGGGAGAGTCTTGCTCACCATGGTACATTACATGTAGTCTATTTTTGGTTGCATTTTAAAGTATAAATCAAAGCTTGACGCTCATTGTAATGGGGCCCTTTTGGTATTCAAGCATACTAGAGATATTATGTAGAGAAAGATTGTACTGAACACTTAATAATGAGTGGTGCATAAAATTCTGATTCAACTATCTCAGATCTTGTGTTTTACGTATGTGTGAAATTAGTGTCTCTACCCTCCTTTCTTCTATTAATTCCTCTATTTGACTATTGTTTTAGGTTATTTGAAGATATTGCATGCTAAAGTTATTCGATCACTACTAAAATACCAATCGCACCAAATATGAACCTCACTACAAATTTAGTTGTATTTTACACTTTTTTTCTCTTGCACCCTTTTCTCTTAAACAAAATAGATCATATTTGTTTTTATATGGTAAACCTAGTTCTTTCTTTCTTTTTCAACTTATATCAATTTCCTCCTTTATTTTTGAACTTAGCTAGAAGGTAATTGACCCAATATCTAGAGGTTAGGGAGAATAAAACCCTCCCCATCCATTGGTTGAATTGTGGTCATAGACACAAATCACACTTATCAATTTTCATGTTCAATAGTTATGGGACGCTCGATTTCGATATGAAACCAATCTTACCCTACCTACACATAATTTTGTAGATTTGTACAAGCATACTTCATACCCTTTCATATTCATGAAAAGTTTATGTTACACTAACATGCACAAAACCTAGAAATTATCCTTGCATTGAAATTTATGAGTTGCTTTTTAATTCAATTTTCATAGCCTCATTCATAATTTTCATGCAAATGATGACTTCTCTTGTACTGATCCAAAATATTGTTGAACTTGTGATTTGTGAAACTTACATTTACAAGAATTAATGAAAGCAACAATGAGCGAGGACAAGAGTGAGCAAGATCAAGACTACATGAAAAACACTAAGTTTTCCCTCTACAATTCCCCACTCCCATGCACCTCATTTGTTGTTTGCTTCTTGCTTTGACCAATGTGCTTTGTTTTTTATTTTCATTATTTGGTGCAATTTATGAGGATTATTTCCCTTTTCATTTAAGAATACTAAAATGCCTTGATAATTATAGGCATGTCTTTGTTACCGAATAATAAAACCCTTCACCAAACAACTTATGTACAAGATCATCAACATACCAATTGTTGAATGAGTAGTGGTAGTATGACCAATCTCTACAATATAGGCTAGTATCTCAATTATACCCAGTAATTCACCATCAAAACCTTGTGATATTCCCTCAACAAGGATGTTGTACCCATACAAACTAAATGCCCATACCTTAGTTTCAACACCCTTTCCCATAATAGTTACCCCAATATCCACTATTTCTCAAATACTCAATGTCAAACAATCCCTTGGAACAAACAAAGAATTGCAAACACAACTAAATAAACTCAAGTATATTGTTTTAGCTCTCAAGTCACTCTATACATGGAAGTATGAAATTGATGAATGGAACATATCAATTCCTCAACACATAGATTTACATATGGATGATTGAGGGAATTGTTTGGTATCCCAATAGGAAAAATGTTTATGTGACTTGTTAGACACAAAACTATATAGTGAATCATCCCATTGTATGTAGTCAATTAATGACTTATCAACCCATGATGAACAAACTAGTGGCAAGTTAAATGGTTGTACCTTAGACTAATGCAATGTAAGCTTCTGCAATGATGCTTGAAATATCCTCAATAGGCATAAATTATTATAATTCTCAGGATGATATGTCTAGTAATCATTTGGATGGGTTCATAATTCCTATTATAGATTCCTTGTTTGAGCATCAAGAGTCATGTTGTCCTTCACCAGTGATAAGACCTAAGATATAAAAAATATGATAAAAGTGAAAGGTCATAACCGATAGAGAAGGGTGAAGTATTTGTACTCTCAAATAGAAGAGAATATATATAATTGATGAAGGCAAATCCACAACCAAAACATGAGACCATTGTACTAGGCCCTATTGAAATAGTATAGAAGGAAAGAAAACTATATATATTTTTTGATAAGGTGGAAAAGAGGGTTTTTTTAAGGAATCCCCAAACCTTTTATAGAGCAAAACCAAAGAGGACTAGTCTCAAGTAGAGATAGTAAAAAACAAAGCCAAAAAGCTACCCAAAGCCAAGAGAGATAAATACACCAAGAAGAAGGAGAAGACCAACTCCCCTACAAATAGTAAAACCAGAGAGCAAAAGAAAAAATGAACAACAAATAAAAATAGATAACCAACCATAGAGAGATGACACTAATCTTGAGATACATCCATAAAGAGATCAACATCCATCCTTTAAAATAAGGATCTTGGCCTTCCAGGAGATCAAATTAGCATAAAATTCTATCATCATCATCAATCTCTTAAGAGATATCACTAGGTCTCTCATTGATTCAGAAGGCTTGTTCGAAGTACTATTGGTCTCAACTTGAAAATTATCCTTGATCAATGATGTCTTTGGACTCTTTGGGATTTTATTCAAAATAGGAGTCGAATGTGTGTCCTCTGAAGCTTCAAAATTTTGAATCACAAGAGAGGTTTTTTTTATTCTTCTTTTGTTTCATCTTCAAGTAGATAGATCTCCTCATTACTTCAAGTTTGAGCTTTGACTTCTTAAGAGTATTTTTTCTTCTTAGACATCCCCTCCTCCAAAGAAGACAAAAAATTAGCCTTTGAAGCCTTGGTCAAAGAAACAAAGGAAGGGTTTGTGATAACTCTAAAAGGATCCAGAGGAGGCAAAAAATCATCTTTAGATTCACCACCCCAATAGGTTTCACCTCCTTAACCATTTCAGAAACAACATTATCAAAAAATTTAAGGTACTACAAATCAAGCACAGAGTCCCAAATCCCTAAAACACACCTCAAGCCTAATCTAGACAACTTCATTATATACCCCTTTACATTTTACATCATTGTTATTCATAGTTTAGATGTCATTTCAAGTATTATGTGTTGAAAATAGGTACTGTTGTGACTGTCGCACAACTCGCCCCAAAATTGGGGACCCATCTTAACATTTTGGTTTTAAAAAGTTTTGCGTGTCTTTAAGTGAGTTTTGATAAGTTATTTCTCCCTTGGATTTCGCTAGAAGCCAAAGGTTCGTTGTGGGGGTCTTGGTGTGTTTCTTTTTGTATTTGGGGGTTTTAATAGATCTTCTGTTTACTTTAGTTAGTTTCAATATTTTTGATTAAATTAATTTAAAATATTTGAAACTAAGTAAAATAAATCCCTTTAATTAAAATAAAAATAAAAAATAAAATAAAATATAAAATATAATGTAATATATATGTATATTTCATACATGTATATTATAATACATTATAAAACAAAAAAAATAAAATAAATCCCAATAAAATAAAATATAAAATATATATGTATATCTATATATATATTTATATTTATATATTTTATATGGATAATAATATAAAAATTATACATATATATAATATAAAATATATATATATATATATTATTATTATAATATATATTTTATATATTATAATAATAATAATAATAACTACATATATATTATAATACATTATAGAAAAGTAATAAAAATAAATCACAATAAAATATATATATATATATATATATATATATATATAGATAATAATAAAAAATATATACATTTTATATATTATTATAATAATAAAGAACTTCAAAAAATATAAAACAAATATCAATAGAGATAAAGTAAAGCCACCCCCTTTGGTTATTAGGAAGTTCGAGTTATATATATATATATATATATATATATATATATATAATAATATAAAATATATACATTTTATATATTATTATAATAATAAAGAACTTCAAAAAAAATAAAACAAATATCAATAGAGATAAAGTAAAGCCACCGCCTTTGGTTATTAGGAAATTCGAGTTATATATATATATATATATTTATATTTTTATATATATATTTTATATAGATAATAATATAAAATATATACATTTTATATATTATTATAATAATAAAGAACTTCAAAAAAAAATAAAACAAATATCAATAGAGATAAAGTAAAGCCAGCCCCTTTGGTTATTAGGAAGTTCGAGTTATATATATATATATATATATATATATTTATATTTATATATTTTATATAGATAATAATATAAAATATATACATTTTATATATTATTATAATAATAAAGAACTTCAAAAAATATAAAACAAATATCAATAGAGATAAAGTAAAGCCACCCCCTTTGGTTATTAGGAAGTTCGAGTTATATATATATATATATATATATATATATATATATATAAATAATAATATAAAATATATACATTTTATATATTATTATAATAATAAAGAACTTCAAAAAAAATAAAACAAATATCAATAGAGATAAAGTAAAGCCACCGCCTTTGGTTATTAGGAAGTTCGAGTTATATATATATATATTTATATTTTTATATATATATTTTATATAGATAATAATATAAAATATATACATTTTATATATTATTATAATAATAAAGAACTTCAAAAAAAATAAAACAAATATCAATAGAGATAAAGTAAAGCCAGCCCCTTTGGTTATTAGGAAATTCGAGTTATATATATATATATATATATTTATATTTATATATTTTATATAGATAATAATATAAAATATATACATTTTATATATTATTATAATAATAAAGAACTTCAAAAAAATAAAACAAATATCAATAGAGATAAAGTAAAGCCACCCCCTTTGGTTATTAGGAAGTTCGAGTTATATATATATATATTTTATATAGATAATAATATAAAATATATACATTTTATATATTATTATAATAATAAAGAACTTAAAAAAAAATAAAACAAATATCAATAGAGGTAAAGTAAAGCCACCCCCTTTGGTTATTAGGAAGTTCGAGTTATATATATATATTTATATTTATATTTATATATTTTATATAGATAATAATATAAAATATATATATTTTATATATTATTATAATAATAAAGAACTTCAAAAAAAATAAAACAAATATCAATAGAGATAAAGTAAAGCCGCCCCCTTTGGTTTTAGGAAGTTCGAGTCTGCCTTTAAATTCCTCGTCTCAATTTAAGTTGAAGATTATAATGTGGTGGTTTTATTTTATACAGGCTAGACCCTAGATGGGACCCCGACGGGAGCAAATGAAACGAACCCCATGGGGAATCACGACGATGTGGACGTTTATGACTAGCGATTGCAAGGCAATTTGAAGCCGATTACTTTGAGACCATGGAGGCACCAGACGGAAACGAGGAAATGGGAGGCTGCGCATTTGGGATGCACTCGAGGAGTACACCGTGGCACGTTGAGCGATGAAACTGAGCACCCAACAGTGAATTGAACGATAGATCTTATTGAATATGGGGATCACCGACATGGATACCAACTCGAACGAGATGCAATGGCCAAAGACAGGGCGTGGTAGGTGACATACAGATGCCTTGGTGAGACAGACGATGATGGCAGCCTGAAACATAGATAAAGAGGGTATACCGAATTGCGAGGTGGCACACAGTGAGTGGTGATAAACCTACGAAGGGAAGATATCATCGTGCTACACCCAATAAAAGCGCAACGACAACTGAAACAATGCCCAGGTAAATGAGCGACGTGTTCGTGATGATGAGAATGGATGGATTGTGCAAGCGGAGGTATAAGACAATTGGCAGGTTTGACAGTCGATTTCAGCGACCAAGACCACGCGTAATAATAGTTTCAAAACACGGCGTGAGGCGATAGAACAGTAGGGATCTCAGGGGTAACATTGGTTTGTATCTTTGTAGTGATCTAGAGGTCAAAAATGAAGGTCACCATTATATATCCACGATTGAAGAAACGATGAAAACCAGACAAACATTGGAGAGATGAAGGGACTTCGGGTTCAAGGACAATCCTGCAGGGTGTGCGATGCCGCTCAAAGTTGAAGAGCAGCGCGGTGGTAATGTATAACACGGGTCCTCAGAAATTGTGAGGGGAAAGCTTCAACAAAGTAGTGGAAACGTTGTTGAGGATGGGCAGCCAGAGCTCGCAGACTATATTCGATGCCAGAATATTTCCCAACAACGATGACGCCGGTAAGATCTACGAGTGGAGATGGCCATCACTGGATGCAACAACCGTTAACGATAATTATTTTTTTAGGGAGATCGCAGTGACGGATGGGATTAGCGATGGGTGAAATCCAGTGATCAAAAACCCGAATGGAGTGCACCGGAGAATTAGATGCGCTAGTAGACTTGAAAGCAGAGGTATCGTTACATGACGACATATTGCACGTACAACAAGGAGGCTAAATGAAGGCCGTGTACATTCTATTTACCTACGTGGGGGAGGTTTACGCATATATGGCATATATGGATAATGGAAGTGCATTACCCGAAAAGGGACATCACTAACCATACATCGACGTTAGACGTTACCAGACTGTAGTAACAACGGCTTGGACGCAGAGGTTCGGTGCGAGAAGTGATTGAAGGTGGACATGCGGCAACTTGAGATTTCTAACACAGTGAAGCCCACATGGACAACGGTGACAGCGACGTCGTTACCTGTAGGATGGGTCAGTGTTGCCTCACAACGAAGATATGATGTCGACAAGTTCCAAATTTGGATGTATTTCATAGTGAACACTCGACACCACCTAGACTCCAAGACCCTCACCGACAAAGGGACTGTCGGACGTGAATAATTTGACCCGACGTTAGCCACTTTATATAGTCCTACCATATATCAAAACGCCATGTGTGAATTTACTGGGGTTATGGATAAAATGGCTTATGAGCCAGCTTTAATGAAGAATAATAAGTCTAAAGAATTTACCAAGGTCTTTAGGAGAATAATTATGGTCTCTTTGGCTTATTGCACCTTTTCTTTAGAAGCTTGCATCGTATTAGTTGTTTGATTTCGTAAATTCGGGTAACCTTAATGCTGGTTTTTATGCATAATTTTTATGCTTGCAGGGTTTGTAGAGAAATTTGAGGTTGCAACATTTTTGTTATTTTATTTTTATTTTTCTAATTTTTCTTTTGCAGATTTTTTAATTTTTAGAGATTAAAATAAAAATTGAAAAAAATTAAAATGACAAAAATAATTATATGGGTGTGAAGAATGATATACAATCTATCATCCGAAACAAATTCGAAGTCATTTGTGGAGAAATTCGAGGTTGCAACATTTTTGTTATTTTATTTTTATTTTTCTAACTTTTCTTTTGCAGATTTTTTAATTTTCAGAGATTAAAATAAAAATTGAAAAAATTTAAAATGACAAAAATAATTATATGGGTGTGAAGAATGATATACAATCTATCATCCGAAACAAATTCGAAGTCATTTGTGGAGAAATTCGAGGTTGCAACATTTTTGTTATTTTATTTTTATTTTTCTAACTTTTCTTTTGCAGATTTTTTAATTTTTTTTTTTTTAATTTTCAGAGATTGAAATAAAAATTGAAAAAATTTAAAATGACAAAAATAATTATATGGGTGTAAAGAACGATATACAATCTATCATCTGAAGCAAATTCGAAGTCAGACTGATTTTATAAAATTGTTGAAAATGATTGTTTGATGCATATTCTTATAATTTTGGAATTTCATTTTTTCACATTTTGAAGTCATCAGATTTTTTATCAACTTCATATTTTTATTTGCAAGTATAAAATGAACTTCCCTTTATGAAAATTTTAATTTCATCAAAGGGGGGTAAATTTTAATGGCATTTCATAAGCTACCATTTTAGAGCCTTAAATTGCCTTCTCTTTATAAAAATTCTGATTTTATCAAAGAGAGGTAATTTATACATTACATCAAAAGCTATTATTTTAAAACATTATATCATTTATTCTTTATGAAAAAATATCATTAAAAAGCGATAATTAATAATGACATTTTAAGGCCTTTATTTTAAGGCAATAAATTGTTCTCTTTATGAAAATTAATTTCATCAAAGAAGGATAATTTATTTATTATATCAAAGGCTAATATAGCTACAAAGTTGGTCATCCAAAAAAAGAAATTATTTCATCATTTGAAATTCACATTTAGAGATAAGTTTTAATCTTTATTTGCATGTTCAAAGTAAGGTTTAATGCAAGGTAAAACTTGTTTAAAATTTACTTAATCCAAAGAAAATAAAATCTACCTAAAAATCCTCCAATATAAAAAGAATTAAGGCACTAAATTGTGGTCATATGAGGACCAATTCACATTTGCTTTTATTTAAGTTTCCAGAACAATCATTAATTTAACATGGTAAAATGAACCAACACATGCCCCTTGTTAACAATTACTTGCAATCACTAAGGTGTTCTTAGCATTAATTGATATATATTTATTGAGATTACTAATACATATGTGCAAATGCCAATATAGCGGAGACCTTGGAAAAGTTGTTTTGTTTTAACTTCTTTGCAAGAGAGGGTTTTGTAATTAGGATCCTAAGGAAGAGTGTCATTTTGCAATTGGGTAAAATTACCACTCAACATTTTGATGCTACAAGGAGGGCCTGAATTGGTATTCATTGATCTAACGCTTTTGGATTGTTCATATAAGAAAGAATGTGATTTGGTATAACCATAAGGTTGTGAATTGCTAAATATTTCAAATCCATTTGACTAGCATCTTAGGCATCTTTTAACACTCAACACATTGGGAGCCAAGAGGGCTTGAATTGATTTATTTTATTGCTATCTAGATGATAAATTAATGCTAAATGGTAAATGGTAAATGGATGATTGATGGCAAATGGCAAATAGCAAATGCTTTATTGATGGTTAATGGATGATTTGATTTTCAACCTTGTGGAAGCTCTATTGTTGATGGTATGCTTGGCGATCTGCAACCAAGCAACACTTCGATGCTCCTCATAGGGTTATCAATGTGTTGTTCAATGCAGAAAGGCTTTGCTACATAAAATTGGAGATGCATACTTGTTCCTAGGAGGGTGCATGTGTAGGCCTTCCAAATTTCAAATCTTGGCTTCTTGAAGAATCTAAGATCTAGATTTACTTGAAACTAGATGTTGGAGGGAAAGGTCCAGTTCCAAACTTGCATTGAAGTGGTAGATAGGAGGAAATCTGAGAGATTCGTGCTCAAAACTTCTTGGATCCAATGCAAGGTTAGTTACCATGCATGATTCGGGCCTACATTTCATGGCTAAATTTGTCTCAATGCTAGCTACTATCCACAATAATAGCTAGCTTGTAACTGCTTTGAGCTTCAACGACTGGGCTGACAACCACTCTGGTCTATAGCGATTGCACTTGAATAGGCTAGAACTGCCCCTAGTGAGTGGTTATAACCATTTCCATATCTTGGAAAGGTCCAAGATTAGTCATATGGTCTACAAAGGTTCCCATATGACTAGTATCCTAAATATGACATGTTTTAGGTAGCTATAGATGCCTATTTTTATGATGTATTATGGAAAACTTAGCACTCAGCAAAAAAAATAGACCACCTAAAGCTATATTGTAGGTTGTATGATGATCATTGATCTGATCAACATTAGATGCCCCAATCATGAGAAGGGCATGAATCTTAGAATCATTGTTTCCAATGGTATGGAAGGCTTACATTTGCAAAATCTTTCATGAGTCCAACAATGATCGAGTAGCATCAGTACTACAATTGTTCTGATAGGCAGAGAGCTTCAAGCTTAACTGTCATATTTTATTTTTCCCCAGGAAAGGGTAAATATTATGATAGTTTTTAGCAATGATTCATAAGACGAACGTAATTTGACATGATCAAGTGATCATTTATTGATTTTAATTATGATTGTTGACATTATGACTACCCCCTCAAGCGATGAGTCGATGAAGGACAATGAATAAAGTGATGAGTTGCTTGACCAACATGAATAATTTGGGCTATTTAAGATTTTAGCATTTATTGTGATATGGTAGGTCCTATTATAGGTGTAATTTTACCCAATAATAGTAATTATACATCTCTATCCTGTAAATCAGTTCATCCGCCATGGCCTTCTTAGGGAATAAAGATGATAGCAATTCCATTTAAGCTCATGGTGAATCACTATGCTCGATGATCTTCTGAAAATGTCATAGAAGAAATGAAATGAACATCTTGTTCTCGTGGGGTAGTCCAACTGTAGTGGCCTTCTTCGATATTGAAGTGAAGACATTTCAATTCAGCGATGACTAATTTAGATCAAATGTCCTTACGGTAATTTACTCATCTTTCCATATTGCATGGAGCATCATTCGCTACAACCACCAAGTGTATAGAGTAAATAATTGGATACAAGGTGCATTTAAATTTTGAATTATGTGATGTTTTTGTTATTTTGGCAATTTTTTAGAATCTGCCTCAAATGACCTTATGGTAATTTACTCATCTTTTCAAATTGCATGGAGCGCAAGTCGCTGCAACCACCAAGTGTGTAAAGTAAATAACTGGATACAAGGCTCAATTAAAATTTTGTTGTTATTTGATGATGAATAATTTTGTTCAAATGACCTTATAGTAATTTACTCATCTTGTCAGATTGCATGGAGCGCAAGTCACTGCAATCTGTATAGGGTAAATAACTAGGTATAAGATGTAGTTGAAATTTTAAATTATTCATTCTTTTGTTTGTCTCAAATTACCTTATGGTAATTTACTCATCTTACCGGATTGCATGGAGCACAAGTCACTGCAATCGCCAAGTGTATAGAGTAAATAATTGAATGTGAAACGCATTTGAATCTTGATTTATTTTATTTTTTTGTCATTTTTAAAATTTTTGAGAATTTTGGACTGATAGATATGCATTAATGTCCATTATGAAAATCCTTATGGTGAGAAAAGATGTACATTTTTTTGGAAATAAAGCTAGTAAAAGGAGCAAAAAGGAGTAAAAAAGGTAAATTTTTTTTTTCAACGCTAAGCTTTGGATCTTGCCCCTTTTACCTCCTTGTACGATAGTTGACTGGGTAGGTAAGTTTGATTTAGATAGCAGTTGACTGGGCAGGATTGGACGACAAGGACGGCAAGGCGAACCAACTCATTTTCCCTTTCTCCTTTTCTCCCTATTTCTTCTATTTCCCTAACTTCCCTATATTCCCTAAGTTCATTTTTTTACGCATATAAATACCAATGTAACCTATTATTCCTAAGGTTGAATACAATATTAATTTCCTATTTTTTGCTCCTAATTTCTCTCAAACCATATCTGGTATCAGAGTCGAAGCTGAGAGGGCATGAGGATCAAGGTGAGGGAAGCCTGAGGATCGAAGAGAGAGAAGCCCACAACACAGCCCGTAGCGAGGTCGAGGTGGGACCCATAACATGTAGCTCGAGGTGAGAGAATCTTGAAGCATATGGATCGAGGTGAAGTCTAGAGTAGGCCAGCACAACAAGCATGCAAATATAGGAGTGACGTAGGAGAACCAATCAAAGAGCAACACGTGGCGAGAGGAGAACAAGACCCACACTTACTGGACGACTTAGAAGCTGATGCGAATAGACAATGTGGCAACGAAGGGAGCAACGTGGCCAGGAACGGTTGGCTAATCGAAGGCAAAAGGTGTGATCACTGATTGATCAAAGACAATCATTTCAAAAGGTGCACGCCTAGGGTTATAAACCCTTGCATTGCCTCCATCCTACTAAATGTGGGATTATTTTTATTTTTTATTTTTATTTTCTTTCCAATCGGTGACAAGAGCTTGTTAAATATAAAACCCTCCTCCTCCATACTCAGTCGTGGGTGTAGCTCGAGCGGCTTAGGTGCAACGCTTGTGATCTGGGTGTCAAGGGTTCGAATCCCACTGGGCACTATTTTGCTTTGTTTTTTTGAAATCGCCTGGAAAGCATAGTTGAAAAGGATCGCGGATCCTTTGAGTTTTAAATTAAACTTCGTGGTGCATTGGTCTAAGGTTTTGTGACTATCAAGAGGTCACGGGTTTTAATGGGCTAGAGATAAACTTTTGTTTAATTTTTTATTATTATTTAAACTTTAGAAATTTAAAATTATTAAATATTAATTTAATAAAAATTAATTTATAATTATTTTAAAACTTAGGTTTTAATGATTATAAAATTATTTTTTTATTAAATATGAATATTTAATGTTTTTTAATAAGTTTAAATTTTAAAATTTTGTTGTAAAATCCTTGAAGGCTTAATATTTTCATCCACAAAGAGATTGTACATTTCACTTTTTTATGAAATACTCAGAGATTGAAAGAGAAATTGATAACTTTTCTAAGAGGAAAGAGTGTGTAATAAGCTTAGTATTTTTTAAAAGGTATTTTATGATCATACCTAATGGGTGTTATCATGCCTTATGTGCAATTCTAGCAAGAGAAGGTGCAGAAAGGTTTGATGAAAAGGTAAGAGGTTATGGACCCAACATTGTGTTTAGTCAACTTCAAAATGCAGTAATCACACATCAATGGCATATTGACTCAGTGTACAAAGAAGATTTTGAAGATAATTCATTTAGAAGTCAATTTGAACAATAATAATCCATCCAAGCTGCACCACAAGAATCAGAGTACACACACTACAACATTTCAGTGGAAATCCTAGAACCACCATCATCAAAAATCATACTAATAAGTGACGACGAGGAAGAAGTGGCGGATAACTTTGCAAATCAAGAGATCGCATCCCCACATCAAGAGGAGCCAACAATCAATGATAGAGTAGAACAAGTCAATTTTGACTTAAATTTGTAATCTCTTCCTTCTTCCTTCTTTTTTTTCATTCAGCAAAGTACTTTTGTAACCATGAAATAAAGAGAGTTTTTTGGTAACTATGGCCTCACACAATAGCTTACCTATCCCAAAATTTAACAATTTTGACTATGAGTACTGGTCTATAAATATGAAGACCCTGCTCATAGGAATAGGTTTATGGGACATCATAGAGGAAGGCTATACAGAACCCACAGACTGGACCACACTTAATGTAGCAGAAAAGAAAATTCAAAAAGAAGAGAAAAAGAGCAACTCATCTGCTCTTTCTCATATCCAAGCCGCATTGGAGAAAAGCATATTTCCTAGAATTGTTGATTGTACAACTGCTCAAGACGCATGGAAAGCATTGAGTGATGGATTCCAAGGTAGTAATCAAGTGAAGCAAGTAAGGCTTCAAACACTGAAGAGATATTTTGAAAATATTCGAATAAAAGATGATGAAAAAGTCGGTGATTATTGTGTTAGAGTAAAAGCAATAGTAGATAAAATGGTTACACTAGGCGAAGAAATCAAGCTTGAGATCATTGTAACAAAAGTGTTACAAACACTTACACATAAATGGAACCATATTACCATAATTATAGAATAATACAAAGATCTTTCTCTTTTAACATTCGATGCATTAATCGGATCGTTAATGTCAAATGAAGAGAGGTTTCCTGAAAATCCTTCAACCAACTACGAAGGTGATGATAAGGCCTTCATTTCCAATGAAAATAATGGAAGAGGATAGGGAAGAGGTCAAGGTAGAGGTAAGAAAATAGGTAGAGATAGAAGCAACTACAAAGGAGGCAATCAGAATAGAGGAGGTAATTCCAACAGAGGAGGCAACTCATACAGAGGAGGCAATCAGTAAAGAGGTGGAAATCAAGATCAAGGAGGAAATCTAGGACAAAGTGGAAATCAAGGGCGAGGAAGGTTCAAGTCCAAATTAGCTTGTTTCAACTATGGCAAGCCAGGTCACTTCGCTCGTGACTGCTAGTCAAAATCTTCACAAGGCAACAATACTCAATATGGTAATTATGGAGAAGAAGATGATACCTCTAATATTTTTTTGTCATATGGAAAATCATAACAGAATCTAAATGACACATTTATTTGTTCAAACCATATGAGTGGCAAAGAACATTTATTTTCTCTTCTAGATTCCACTTATAAATCCCAAATAAAATTAAGGGATGATAAGATATTGTAAGTAGAGGGTATTGGAGCCATGGAGGTTCCAACCAAAGAAGGACTAAAGAAAGTGCATGACACCTATTACACTCCAAATCTCCAACACAATCTGCTAAGAATTGGGAAAATGATGGAGAACAATTACAAGCTTGTATTTTATGAAGGACAATGTATCATTTTTGATAAAAAAATAATTGTAATCATGTCATCACATAGGTCCCCATGACCAAGAACAGGTTATTCCCTCTCAAATTTGATGAGCCAGGAGTAGCTCAAATTGCAAATGTAGCTATAACAAATCCAAGTGTGCTTTGGCACTTACGATATGGTCACATTAATTCCGCTAGCTTGAAACTTCTAACTTCTCAAGCTATGGTGACAGGACTTCTCAAAATCAATGAAAAAAATGAGGTATGTGAAGGATGTGCTTTGGGAAAGCACTCAAGGTTGAATTTTTCGAAAGGACAAGCATGGAAAGCCAACTATCCACTTTAGTTAGTACATTTAGACATCTGTGGACCAATGCAAACACAAAGTCTCAGAAACTATTCTTATTTTCTCACTTTCATAGATGACTTCTCTAGAATGTGCTGGATTTATTTTTTGAAACATAAAGATGAAGCTTTTGATTGCTTCATATATTTTAGAAACAATGTAGAGAATCAAAGTGGGAATTATGTAAAATGTCTTAGGATAGATCGAGGAGGTGAATACTCATTAAAAGCATTCTTGAAATATTGTAAAGCAAGTGGGATCAAAAGGCAATTTACCACTACATATACCCCACAATAGAACAGTGTGGCAGAGCGAAAAAACCACACCATAGTTGAGATGGCAAGATTGATGCTACAGACTAAGCATCTAACTCATATGTACTGTGCAGAGGCTGTAAGAACCAGTGTATATATTCTAAATAGAAGTCCTACTTCTATTTTAGATGGTGTCACTCCTTATGAGGCGTGGTACGAAAATAAACCTAATGTAAAGCACTTAAAAGTGTTTGGTTCTTTAACATATGCACACATTCCTGATGAGAAAAGGAAGAAGCTTGATCCAAAAATTCAAGCTTGTATATTTTTAGGGTATTGTGAGTATACAAAGGCATATAGACTCTACAATCCCAAGAATCATAAAGTTATACTCTCCAAGGATGTAATTTTTGATGAAGGGGGAGAATGGGGTCATCAAAGAATTTTTGTTGATGATGAGTCCCAAGATGTAAATTCTTCACAAATACAGCAGGTACAACATGTGTCTCCCAAGAAAGGCACACCACCCCCTCCAAGGCCAAGCAGGAGTAATACATCAAGTACATCAACCACCAGTCCAAGTCCTTATCCATAGAGATCAGTAAGTTCTTCATTGATGGATATTGACTCTTCATCAAGAGGCATAAGAACTTTACAACATCGTCCTTCCTTTTAGATGTTAGATTAAAATTTCCAAAGAAGATTCACTAGAATCCAAGCTAGTGAAATGAATTCAGTTCTACAACAACTTGAGAATTTGCAATTGTATGGGGATGATAACTCCCAAGAACCTAGAGGATATGTAGTCAATTATGCTTTATTGGCTAGTGCATAGCTAGAACCATCTAGCTATGAGAAGGCATGTACTCAAAATGTATGGCAAGAATCCATGAAAGAGGAAATAACCTCTATAAAAAATAATGATACATGGCAGCTAGTAAAGATATCCAAAGGTAAAAAATGTGTTGGATGTAAATGGGTCTACAAGACCAAGTACAATGCTAATGGAAGCATTGAGAGGCATAAGGTGAGACTAGTAGCAAAATGTTTTACTCAAAAATATGGCATTGACTATGAGGAAACTTTTGATCCTGTTGCAAGACAAGAGACAATCAGATCAATTCTTTCCTTAGAAACCCATAAAGTATGGAATGTTCAACACATGGATGTAAAGAGTGCTTTTCTGAACGTATACTTGACAAAAGAGGTTTATGTTCAACAACCTCAAGGTTTCCAATAATAGGGAAAAGAAAACCTTGTTTACAAATTGAAGAAAGCACTTTATGGCCTCAAGCAAGAACCAAGAGCTTGGTACTCACACATTGATGGCTATTTTAGCGAGTATGGATTCACAAGAAGCAAAAGTGAACCAAATATGTACTACCTAAAGCATGGAGTAGACATTCTCATAGTTTGTTTGTATGTGGATAATCTAATATTTATGGGTAGTAACAATAAAATGAATATGGAGTTCAAAAACTCCATGATGAAATAGTTCGAGATGAAAGATCTTGGTTTAATGTGATACTTCCTAGGGATGGAAGTGCATCAATAAAATAAAGGGATCTTCATATGTCAACACAAGTATGCTCGAGACATGATCAATAAATTTGCCATGGAGTAGTGAAAATCAATTGCAACTGCTACTGTACATGGGATCCAATTGAGCAAGGACGATGAAGCATCAATGGTTGACATGACCACTTACAGAAGCATGGTTGGGAGTATGATGTTTCTCTCCAACACCAGGACCAATATTCAATATGTTGTTTCTCTAGTTTCAAGGTTTATGGCTAGTCTATCTGAGATGCATTTACAAGCAACTAAAATAATTTTAAGATATGTAAAAGGTACATTGGATTTTGAAATCCATTACCAAAAATGTAATTCTGTGAAATTAGTTGGCTTTAGTGACAATGATTGGGACAACAACATAGATAACAAGAAATATACATCAAGGAATTGTTTTAGTCTAGGATTAGGACTAATTACATGGAGTTCCAAGAAATAAACTATTGTAACATTGTCATCAACTGAGGCTGAGTATATAGCCACCACTCATGCTAGTACTCAGTCCCTATGGTTAAGAAAAGTTCTTGAAGAGATTGAAGAAAGTCAGAGTGGTCCAACTCGACTGTATTGTGATAACATAAGTGCCATTCAGTTGGCATACAATCTAGTCCACCATAGCAAATCAAAGCATTTCAATATGAAGTATCACTTCATTTGAGATATGGTGGAACAACAAATAGTTGAGATTCAATATTGTAACACTTTGGATAATATTGTTGATATCTTCACCAAAGGTATAACTAAAGCTCAATATATAAAGCTGAGAGAATGTATAGTCAGTCCTCTCAACTTTAAGGGGGAGAATGTTGGAAATAAAGCTAGTAAAAGGAGCAAAAATGAGTAAAAAAGGTAAAAAATTTGTTTCAACGGTAAGCTTTGGATCTTACCCCTTTTACCTCTTTAGACGACAGCTAACTAGGCAGGCAATTTTGACTTGGATGGTAGCTGACTGGGCAGGATTGGATGACAAGGGCGAAAAGGTGAACCAACTCATTTTCCCTTTCTCTTTTCCTCCCTATTTCTTCTATTTCCCTAACTTCCCTATATTCCCTAAGTTCATTTATTTTTACGAGTATAAATACCAATGTAACCTATTATTCCTAAGGTTGAATACAATATAAATTTGCTATTTTTCACTCCTAATTACTCTCAAACCACACATTTATGGGATTGACCAAAGAACTTGGATGTCCTTGGAGCTTTTTGGGATTTGACCAAAGAAATTAGGCATATTTGGAACCTTTTTGGGAAGTATGATATTGATAATGCCCCAGTTGATGCTTGAAAATATTTTTGTTTTGATTTTATGTTATGGATGCAATGATGAATGCAATGCCTAGATAATAATGTGATTATGCTATATGTATGCAATGTACTGATGATATGCACTAGCTAGATGATATATGTATGCTTAGATGCTATGATGTACATGTATGGATGCACTATGATGATGGGTATATTTGGATGCACTGCTTATTATTAAATGCATGTTTAATTTTGCTTCAATTGTTTATGTATCTAATATATGTGATATGATATGATAGATGACATGTAATGCATTAATATACATGATGATGATCTAATGTAAATGAACCTGTATGATTTAATTACTTAAAACATAAATAATGAATCTAATATGCGTTTAACAATATAATGGATGACACCACAGAATGTATAAAAATCATGAATGAAAATGATAAATCTTATCATAAGAAATAATCACTTAAACATCCATATATGAAATGATAAATTTGAGATATATGCAGTGATTTATGAGATGAGTTGATTTTTTGCTATTTGGAAATTTTTGAGGTTTTCCATGAGACTCAAACACCCTAGTTGATTAATCAAAATTCGTATAATCACTATACAAGACTCTT
The DNA here is from genome assembly GCA_028583015.1 of Wollemia nobilis. Taxonomy (NCBI): domain Eukaryota; kingdom Viridiplantae; phylum Streptophyta; class Pinopsida; order Araucariales; family Araucariaceae; genus Wollemia; species Wollemia nobilis. Next base: position 3,685,860 of record JAQPPZ010017079.1, on the reverse strand, counting down.
GAAAGACAAAATATTTTGTTATGAATACCAAGAAATTCATTATCTTTGTGTGTGCAAATGAATATATTATATGAGACATAAGGCTACCTCATTTCCAGGCATGATTCATTTAGCCCATTGCTGTGTTGGGGATCACCAAATGCTCATCATGATCCTAAGTTTGAATGTAGTTAGACTAGACCACTAGGTAATACGGGCCACCTAAAGCTAGCTCATTTGTAAATTTCTTAGAACTATCTCAATGCCAAGCAGGATTAATTCAGCCCATTGCTGTATTGGGGATCACTTTAAAGTTTCAAGTAGTGACCACTCTAGGGATTCAAGCTCTTCACCCCCTTATTTTATTCACTTTTATTGGGATATTTTCTCATGCATAGTGATGATAATCATTGTTTATTTTGCATTTATTTATTTATTTTTATATTTTGAGCAAGGAATTTTGCTTTGATTGTGGGATTTTGCTTTGATTTTTTGAAAGCAAAAAATTTCTTTGGGTATGGGGGAGATTTTCTTTTGCCAATGATCAACACCCTAGACCATGCACATCAAAATATGAGCAAGTAAAAACCTTTCGCTTAAGGTGACTAGGACCACTTTGTAGTGTTCATTTTTCCTTGTCTAAACTAGGATTATTGATGTTTTTATTAGTGATGGTATTTTGATATATGCTAGGTACTATAAAAAATAGACCTCATCTTCTACAAGTGAAGATAAATTTCTACAAAATCTGATAAAATCACTAGGTATGGTTGAATGACCGAAAGACCCTACTAAATTCCTTATAGCAATAGGAAGGGGTTGTGTCAAAAAACATAGTTACTCACATGGGTTATGGATGAATGAGGATTTGAAGATGCATGATTGACATACAAACATAGCACCATTTACAATATTAAAAAAATTGTCTATCCTAATGCGAATGCAATGGATGCAATAAGCCTAATGCAATGCAATTACACGAATGCAAATGCAAATATTTTTGTATTTTGATGTTTGGTAATGTTTTTAGATTTTATTTTTTTAGGATGAAAAGTATGCTATCTTAGGCACCCCTAGTGTGTGTGCCACTCAATAAAAGTGAGGAAGGTACAATACCTTTAGAAATCTCACTTTGCTTCATTGATTGTGATGTGGATGGTGGGAATGGTACGCTACTTTGAAGACCCCCATTGCATATATTGTACACTACAATGTAATCAGCTTGCTTAGGAAGAGTGATAGAAATCAACTCTCCCAATTGAGGCATGGATCTCTATGTTTTGCACATGTCTTGGTGGGGTACAATGAGTGAACCATCTGTGCAGAGCTCATTTCATTCTAGTAGGTTTTAAACCACCTTCCTAAATGAATGTCAATTGTGGCTATCATGCCCCTGTATACGATGATAGATGCAATAGAGGCTTTCACCAAGAGACCCAGGCTTATGTTATCTTTGTTTTACTTCACAAGTGCGTTTACCTCATACAAATTTTGAAATAAAGGCGCAGTAGTCATCTCAAATGTGACTACCCACTAAGGTAGCTTATTAGGCATACGAGGATGTGGTTGACCTAGGAGGTGCACATGTGAATATGTGGCATCTATTTTTGTAGGCTTAGGCATGGTGGATGAACCATTTATGGGAAAAGCCCCACTATCTATAAGATCCTGAACCACATTCCTAAATCCATAACAATTGTAAATGTCATGGCCCTCTATGTGATGATAGAGATAGTAATGGTCCTCCCTATAACCTTTGGATTTATCTCTATTTAGATCTAGAGGGTCGATGTCAAGTAAGTCTAAGACCTTAGCCTCTTGCAAATTTTGAAAGATGTTTGACGTGGGATCGTTTAAAGGAGTCCAAACATGTTGCTGCTATTTTGAATGTGTAGCATGCTCTAGCCTAGCTTGATAATTGGGTTGAGCCATAGGTTTATCAATTTTTGGCTTAGGGGGATCCTCTTAAATTTTTGATGCAAGGTACAGATTGCTGACTAAGATCATTTGTTGGTTAAAAAACTGAATCTGCCCCTTTTCAAGAATGTTGTACACTATGGCTCTGAAACCTTGACATGATTGAATATCATGGCTATTTTTTATATGATATAGATAGTGTAACTCTTCCTCATACCCTTGGGTTTTTGTATGATCTATATTTAACTGGTGAACCTCAGGTAAGGTGATAGCCTTTACGGTGCATAACCAATTGAACATCGATATCACAGGCTCAAGAAATAAGGGATACTTGCTAGATTGATGGGGCAGCCAAGTTGACCCTTGCTCTTACTAAGGATTTTCCTATGATTGCACATGAGGTGGTTTGGCCTTAGATGATGATTGCTTTTGTATTTCCTGGATCTCAAGTTGGATCAAGATATATTGCAACACCTCATTTTGTTGCTCTATTTGTGCCTCTATATTATAAAGGTAATTTTGTATATGCTCCAAGATTGACAAGGCTCTCATGTGTATTTATACCCATTGGTTTGAAATACCATTGTCTATTGAAGGAGGTGAAAGAGTGGGTGCTAAAGATACACCAGGTAATTGTAAATTACCCATTTCATTCATTTGAGCCGATGTGGATACTTTGTGATGATCCAATTTAATAGTGGTATCCACATGCTCATGTTTATGACTCTATTCATATTTTTGTTTCACTTTGTAGTTTTGAATTGTGTCAGCTTGAGTACCCCCAATTTGATGTGGGTAAAACACCTCTTCTTACTCTTGAGCAGGCACCATGAGAAATGAGTCACGGGTGACTAGTTTCAATGGTTTTGGAACCTTCGATGTGGAAGAAATATCTGATTGCACCATCACTTGTTTTATCTACTTTAGAGTCACTCGGTCCTATGAATTAATTTTAACCATTCCCACAAACTCATGCGAAGGTGTTTAAATAATTGGATGAGTTGTAGGTTACTCCTCAAACTACTAAGGTTGTTCTATTTCAATTGTGACAGATGATTTTTCCTCATGTTCAGGTTAAGAATAAAGGATGTGATCAATAGGTAGCGACTCGATAGGGGGTCAACCTAAATCCTCAATGGAATCAATGGTAGACATAAACATAGTGTTTGCCTCTATATGCTCTTTGAATTCATTTTTTTCCAAATGAGTTGTGACCTGCGACATGGTGGACGAAGATGGTATGATATGATTTGATTTATCCATAACCACAATAGGTTTCTACCATTTGATAGGAGTAAGAGAGTCCTCTAATAACATGTTTGAGATAGCTGTGAGCACCTCTATGGTTGTCTTAGTCAATTTATCCATGCTTGGAGAAACTGAATATAGAGGTGTAATGGGCGAAACCACAAGTGATGGCGATGGTGAAGGTAACTTCACAACAAAATACGGGGTTGCATCCAAACTCTGGATAACATCATTAGTTTTAGTTTTCAGATGCGTGGGTGACACAATAGACCCCTATGAATGGTACACTAGTTTAAGGGATATGCGTTAGCCTCAACTACATAGACCTTATTTGCATGAATGTACTTAATGCACTAATGGATTATGGATGGTACGCACTCCATGGATCTTATCTAGGGCCTTCTTAGCAGTATGTTATACTGTCTTGAACCCTCTAATATGTAGCATAATGTAGGTATAGTATTTTTCCAGTCCTAATGGGGAGGACTATTGTGCCTACTATGGGGGATTATGCATCATTAAAGGCTTGCAGTGTGAAGGTAGATGCTCTAATGTGGGAAGGCAGAATGTTGAGATATTGTAATGTAGTGGTAGTGATGATATTGATGGATGAACCAATATCAACCAAAACTCACTTGTATGAAATCTGATTAATGTTATATATAATGTGCAATGGCATATCTGATTCATTAATAAGGATTGGTTTAGCTTTTGATTTGTGAAAAGTAATCACAGGTTCCTTGTATGGTGGAATAGACTTTAATTGTTATAAGGATTGTGATGAATTTTGAGCATTTATTAGATTTGGTAGTGATGCATATTGGCTAGGGAGTTCCCTACTTACCATCATGATATTTACCATGCTGATACCACCCTCTTTAGGTGGGGCTATATTCACCTTGATCACATACTCCTTTTGAGATTCCTTATCCTGATGATTGGGTAAGAGATATTTTACTATATCATTTTATTGATTATCGATAGCAAGGGGTTTGTCTTTCTATTTATTGGAATGGTTGTATGCCTTCCTAGGAGGTAACTCTTGATGATGCACAGGGCATCTTGCATTGCTTTTTTGCCTATGTGTTCCAGGAATGGATACCTCTTCATTAATTACCTTACGTGACTGTTATTCATGTTCCCTTTATTCCAAGGTACGTTGATCCCTTAGGCACTGTTCATATACGCATCGGTGTTGCATCTAATGTGCTTGAACCTCATCTTGTTTGAGGGTGTCTAGCTACTATTTCTCTACATGTGGTGCCTTCATTTTGTCTTGGAGTATTTTCTCTTCATGTCATTTGAGCTCATCCCATATATGTTGTTGCAATATTTGCTCTTCCATGTATTCTTGCTCTATACGATCACGCTCAATGCATAGGTCCTCCAATTTATATTAGAGTAGCCACTCTTTCTAAATTTTGTGAAGCTTAAGTTCTTGATCTGATCAGTCTATTATGCAATACCAATGGCTTTCTATATTTCTATGGGGAGCTTTAACTATGTTAGTTCTCGCCATGTATGTGGTAACCTTATCACCTCAGTGAGTAGATCCCCTATGTGAGGAAGTAGCTTTGCAAAAACTATCAGGACATTATGTAGGAATTATGAGATCCTCAAGATAATAGTGAAGGTGTTCAGAGCCTCTCCACAAGTATTTTTCTTCATCGACTCATGCTTGAGTTTGGCTAGTTGTTATGATGTGTTATCTAGGCAAACCTTGAAGGAAACCCATACTGAAGAAAATTTTGACTTCCAAAAATGTTTTGGATGTTATATACCAAAATTATCAAAGTGATGAGCTAATCACAATGGGTTAGGACTCCAAAAGGCAACCTTTGAGTCAAAATTTGTATTTTTGGGATATTTGGCCAATTGGGGCTTGTGGAGAAATGCCAAATTCTTGGAATTTTGGAAAAATACGGAGCCAAGCCTCAAAAATACTATGAGGGTGCAAAAAGGGCTAACTCAGACAAAAAAATAAATTTAGAAAATTTTAGGATTGTCTAGAGCTATTTATGACTATTTTAGTGCAGTTTTCCCCTATTTTGGCTTAAAAATCACTCAAAAATAGAGTAATCATAAAACCAACATTAATTTTTCATTATAGCTCTGAATTGTATGATTTTTGATTCATTGGATGTAGAATAAAAAATAGTTAATTCTACATAATGGCACCATTAAGGAATTTGGTCAATATCGTCCACTTGGGTGGTTGTCTGCAATAGTCTTGAAAACCCAAAAGTGGTTTGATATGCCTGTACTGATTAAAAAATTTATATTAATGACTCATTGGGTGAAACATAATTGCTATGCTATGACCCTAAAAGCATAATCATATTTGCTATGAACATGGAAGCACATTCATAATTGCTATGAACATGCTTAACTTAAATAAAAAAAAAACCTTGAGGAAATGCTTGACTTATTTTTGAGGTACAACCAGATGAGTAGACTTGGGTTGTTACATATGGTATCAAAGTAGAAGAGATATTAAGTTTTAGGACTATGATCAAATTTTTTTGTTGAAAAAATTTAGATTTGGAAAAAGGTCTTATGGCACATATGTTGCAAGATGAAACTTCTAGGGATTCCACGGGAGGTGGGCAAGAGGAAGCCATTTTAAGATGAAATCTAAAAGGACCACGAATAGGAAATAAAAGAGAATATCCTCAAATGTAAAGAAATATTACATAAGTGAAGGCACCTCCTTTAAATGAGCCTAGTAAGGAGGAAGGAAATTTAGCATAGGTAGTGCAATTATTACAAACTCTTTTGGAGTAGCTAAAAGAGGGAATGGACCAAAAGAAACAACTCACATGGCTGAACAATAAATATTAATAGTCCAAAAATGGTAAGTGATGGAGGACTTAACCAAAGAAAGGGAAATTGAAGAAGGATAGAGGGGATGCCTAATGAAGCCTGTAGAAATTAGTTCCAAAAGGGCCATAATGAGTGAGGAGTTAGCTAAGGACCCAAATAAGGTCATGATTCTCAATTTTAATGGTATACGTAATGACAATGAAATAGAAAATTTTAGGAATTCACTATTTTACAACAAGGATTATTGATAGTCAAAGCCTATTACCAGAAAATTACCCAATTATTAAAGTATGTGCTAGACTATGAGGGCACAAAAGCCATGATGGTACAAAAATTTATATTAGGATTATATCCTAAGAATTGGGACTAAGGTGAATATGCTTAATCCTAAACACCCTGATAAAGCATTCAATTTGGCTCAGCAAGAGGAAGCCTATCAAAAGGCTAAAAATACCTATTTCAAGTATCATATATAGCTGAAAAAGGAAAAAATGATCTTAAATGGTAAAATTTATGTTTTAGATGCACATAATTTGACAAATCATGGAATTACTGATGGTTTATTTCCACTAGTTAGTGAGGGTTATGTTTGAAAATTTAGGGTTTTGGCTAACGGTTGGAAGGTAGAGTTCGAATCAAGAAAAACCTACCAAGTTAACCAATGTTTATTTGACCCTCAAATTTTGTTGCCTATAGAAAGAAAACTAAACGGCAATTACATGTAGAAATCTATATTTTGTCTTGTATAGAAATCTAAAATAAATATTAATAAAACTCCTTTTGTGGTCAAAGGCATATGGAGGACCTTGCAACCACAATCAAATTGTTTCAAGGGTAGTTGGAACAATCTATATCCATGATGAAATTCTTAATGAAAAATGTGGAATCTCAATAATATATAATTGAATTTCTTTTTGAACAATATTTTGATAGTAAAAATAAAGGAAAGAGATCCAAGGTAAAGAAAAAAATTAATAGGACCAAGCCTAGAATCAAACCCAAGGAGTTGGTTAAGTATAAGAATTGCAAAAACAATTTAAAGCCTATAGGTGTTCAAGAAGTCAAGAAAGAGAACTGTCGAGCACCTCAGATGGGTTGTTATGATTGTGGAGAGGCACAATATGCTAGTAAATGACCTCAAATATTTGATCACAAATAATCACCTAGTGAATGATATCTTGCAACTTGTGCAAAACCTGAAGTTACAAGCTAGGTAGAAGAGGCCGCGCTGCAACCTTGAGAGGTGTTAATTTTATTTCACCTTGTGGATGCTGAGGTTCAAGGCTAAAAATTTAGGAAGTTTAAAGGAAACAATTTGCATGAACCATTTTGGTTATTGTATGGATTTACGAATATAAATATATAAGTATGAAAATGGTCATGTGCTTGGACAATGAGTAAAACATTTTTGTGTATGTTTGAGTTACTAAGTAGCTTGCTTTTATGATTATACTTATTTTTTGTTGATGTATGTATATGTAATTAAAAAAATATGAAGCATCATGTGATTGAACTGGGTGAGTGAATATTGTAAATGAATATGTATACATGATGTATGAGATGTAAATGAATAGTTTTGGTGATGATATGATTGAAAATAATGTAATTTATTTTTCTTTACCCTAAATAAAACATAGGGATTGTATTTGTTCTAAGTGGGGTAGAATGGAATGACTCTCCCCATGTGACCTTTGGATATGGATTGATTAATGAGTTGAACTTACCTTTATATTTTAGAGCATGGTACTGTTGATATCCTTTGTTTGTGCAGGACTAAGGAAGTGCATCGGATGGATAAGTTGCTCAAAGGAAGAGGTGAGTTGGGAAATGATGATTTGGCTTAGGGGTACATGAAAGCCCCCACTTATGCACTTCATGTAGGATTGCATGAATGATTTATCTTTCAGTACTTGTGTTGCTTTGCTTTAAATATTTGTTTGTTGATTGGAGAAAGATAATGAATGCATATATTCTTGTGGGCAATGAAAATGCTAAAAGCATGGGAGCCTTTTCTTGTTAAATATTTTATGAATTACAATTGATTGTAAGTTTGGTGTCATATATATATATATATATATATATATATATGATAATTATAAATACATATGATAATAAATATATGCTAAACTTAGCTTAACTTAGAAAAAGGTAATAATAGTTTTTAAATGAGCATATTGATAGAGTAATATTTATGGACTCATTGTATAATAGACAAGGAAAAATGATGCATGATGTGGTTTTGGTAGTGGCAAGTAACTGTCATAATTATCTTTAACTCCTTCCATAATATGGAAAAACGAAAATAAAGGAAAAATGGTTAATGGGAAGGGTTTGTCGCATATCATTTTGCACTTAGAGACATGATTAGAGGTCATGATTGAAAAACTAGTGGGAAATAGTGAAAAAGGAAGCGGAGGGAAGATGAGAGTACTTTCACTTGGCATGGGAATATTGCATAGAGTGGGTAGGAGTTCCAGTAAGGAAATTTAGCTACAAACATCATTTACAGGCATGTTGTGTTCTTTTCATGAAATAAGAATGAAATGATAATTGTTGTTACAGTGATGTTTGATAATGGGATATGAAAAGATAGCTGGAATAATATCATGTTGGAATGATACTCGTTGTGATTGCAATATTTGGTATTGGGTTGAAAATAATATTGGAATAATATTGTTCTGGAAATACTTCAGATTGCTAATTGTGTTGTATTGGAAATTAGCATGAAGAGGTATATTGTTGATTCTTTATTATTGTTGAACGAAGTCTATGCTATTGCAATGTTGTGATTGTGTGTGCAAATTGAAGACTTTGGTATTGATTATTATAAATTTTGAATGAATTTACAATTTGTGAAAATATTTCTTTAGTTTGCTATGTATTCTTGGGTGAAGTAGGAAACGAATGCATATTGAAAGAATGAAAGATTGCATGTTATAGTAAGATGCATATATACTATCATATGAGCCAAAATTGATCCCTCATCAGAAAACTTATAAAACTTGAGGTTGAAAGATTGTTCAATCCCTTTAATGTCCATGATGTGAGGCTGCATGTCGTTGGAATGACCAACTAGTTTATCAAGAATACGTAGAATGGGAAGTATGGTTGCAGTTTAAGCCATGTTGGGAAGCATGAATTACTATACTTGAAATATTGTATCAAAATTTTCTCAAGAGTGCATTATCTCTTAAAACATTGTAGAGAATGAGTTTGATACGACCTTGTTGTTCATTACAGTAGTAAAGCTATATACTAAATTTTATTTGGGAGACAATAGTTTAGTCTCCATGATAAATGTTTGTAAATGGTTCAATTATTTTCTATATACTTGGATGAGAATATTTCTTTATGATATTAGTGTTTAATACTTACCAAAACAGACATGCTTGTAGATGTGAAATTGGAATTCAATATTGTTGCCGACTTATTTGACCATCGAAAGAGAAAATTTATTGTGAAATTTTATAAGCTATGTTTTAATTTAATGATAAATTGGTGAACGTGAGGTTGCCTTCCCTATAATATTTTTATTTGAGGTCATGATAGCAACTGGAATATTAATTAAGCTTGATGTATGATATAATATGTGAAGTATGGAAAGTATTTGTCAATAAATAGTGCTTTTTCTAGTCGGAATGATAAATCAAATCTTATTTTGAAATAAGTATAAGTAATTACCCATGAGGATGGGTTATGTGTGGCAATATGCAACTGGAGAAGGAATTAAATGACAATGTGGTCCTTATATGAACTTTAGTGATATTAAATTTTATCTTTGAGTGAAAAATGATATTAGTGATTTAAAAATTTATAGATTAATCACTAAATTACTTGGGAAATATTGGGAAAACATAAGTATGATATAATGTTCATTGGTTGTGTGTTAAGTGAAAGGCATAGTGACTTCCTAAATGCCCTTTGTAAGAATACGACTATGGTGGACAACAAAGAGTTTAGAAAAATAGACTATGTTTGGAAGAATCCCAACTTGCCAAATTAAATATTGAACTACCAATGTAATATGTAATTAGTAGGGCCCAATGGTTAACTAAGAAAACAACCAAATCATTATGCTTTATGTCATCATGTGATGGAAAATTGGTAGCTAAAGTTTTAAGACTATGTGATTTTGGAATTGAACTAATGTTTAGTAGACTCCAAAAATGAGCCTAAGTGCTTCTGTTAGTGAACTAAAGGATTGAGCTTACTGCCAAATCATATTAGAACTATGATAGAGGCTTAGATAAATGAAATATCTGATTAATATTCTCGGATGGGTTGAAATAAAAATTTAAGTAAGGTGAATCGTGACCTTACTAGAAGTGCTAAGAAAAAGTGCATTTGTTTTAGCACATAAATTTTTGGAGTTATATCTAAGTTTTATTTTGAAAATGAAGGGGGATTATAATAAAGAAATTTCTTCTATTGCTTAAGTGAGGAACTTAGTCTGAAAGTATGAATTTACCATGTAATTTTCAATTTGCTTAGAGGGTGTTACTTTGAAGTTTGGTTAATCTGTTCTTGAAAGAGAATGTTATGGCATACATGAATTGTTTAATATTGATTAAATAAAATATGTTGGGAACATCTTTAAAAGTGTCACTTCTTCTATTTGGTTATTATGAATAGACTTACCAAGCTAAGTTGGGTAGATATTTTATGGAAAGCCCAAAACATTGGATTAAAGCAAAAGAAGTATAGCTACCCATAGCTTTATTGGAAAAATATGATTATGAGACTTTTTGAACTCATAGACTTGGAAAGATGTAACTTGAAAATCAAGTTAAAGATAGAATTAATCCTTACAAGTAAGGACTTGGTCACAGTATTAAGCCCAACTTGGAATTTGGGTGAAAATAGAATAAATTATGTGAATCCTTTTATTGGACCCAAATTGGAGTCTTAGTGACGAATGCTAGCTATAATTGTAGCTAAATTCTTGGTCTAACTCATCGAGAAGGATGAGAAAACTACTTGATGTGTGGGTATGCACACAACAAGTCTTAAGGTTAAATAGTAAATTTGACCTTACTATGGTAAGAATACTAACCTTATTCATCAAGAAATATGAGTAAGATATTGATATACCCAATGCTGCTAAGGTGTGGATATTGCACAAAGCAAGTCTCGAAGCAACTATAGTCTAACAGAATTGGTTTGGATAAATGACTCAATCAGAACTAGTAATGAGGGATGGTATGGGATGCCACCTCCAAGTTACTGCTAGGTAGTACTATGATAAGTCCCATGTTCATTTGACTTAGCTAGTTCAGCCACGATGTTGGATATGGGATAAACGATTGTGAGTCACAATGGTTATGAGTGATCAAGTCCAAGTTCAGGCTATTAAATGGATCTAGTTGAATACTATTAGGGGATAATTAGCTAGACACAAGATGGACCCTAACAAGGTCAAGGCTATCCTAGATATGCCTCCCTCAAATAATTTAAAGGAATTACATAGTTTGCAAGGAAATATCAACTCAATCTGTCGCTTCATTGTGCAACTTTATAACAAATGTAGGTCATTCAATCACCTACTACAAAAGGGGTGCCATTCTCTTTGACAGATGAATGTCAAAAAACCTTCAATGATATTAAGCAATACCTAGTTTCTTCTCTAGTCTTAGATCCTCCTTGTCCAGGGGTCCTATTTCATCTTTACATATCAACAACAAACTTTGCATTAGGGACAATGCTTGCACAAAATAATGAACAAAATTGAGAGCAAGCTATCTACTACATTAGTCAAACATTGGTAAGCTATGAAAAAAAATATGCTTATGTAGAAAAATTGTTCTTAGAAGTGGTTTTTTCCACTAAGAAACTTTGACATTACATTCTTAGCCACATAACTTATGTCATATCTAGATAAAATCCTCTACATTACATGATGTCCCGCACTTACAATAACACCCGCATCTCTAAATAAATAATGCTCCTTACTAAATTTGACCTAGAATTCATTAGAAAAAAATCCATTAAAGGTCAGGTAACAGCCGATCAACTTACGAAAGCTCCACTACCTAGTGATCATACCTTGATCATTGATATCCTAGACGATTCAATGTTTGCTATCATTGAACAGTATGAAGATGTCATTCCAAAGGAAGACATCGATATCACACTATTATTTGCTATATCTAAGTGCATGAAAGGTCAAGGTGTTGGAGTCGTATTTCATGCACCATAGGGGGTACCTATCCCATTTTAATTCAAATTGGACTTCTAATGCATAAACAACACTACAGAGTATGAATCCTTAATCTTAGGTCTTCAATCAGCTATATCTATTTTTTTTTGGTACATAAAATACTATAGCATTAATACCGGGTTTTATAGGTTGATCCAAAACCTTTTACAAAAATCATCCCAGGGTTGTTGATGAACATGTCCTTACTAAGGATCCTATATATGTAAAATCTACATGCCACCAAAGCTATTACATCTAGAAAGACACATAGCCTGTTATCAAAAAGAAACTTCCCATACAACATTTTGGGTATACCCCAAGAAAACACACCTGCATCATAATTACAAATAAAAAACAAACACAGATCCCTTCCTTGAAATAGTGGAGAAACAAAAATATGCAGACACAAATAGCAAAGTACTGAAAAAAACTCCCACAAGCTCTGTATTGACAGTTACTCTTAATAATTCTTTGGTAATTGCTTTCTTTCATATATGACATGCTTTTGAACCACATCTCGTCTTGGCCAATAAACCTTGAAGAAGTGAACCTACTAGCTAGATTTATGACAATGGCTATCTGGTGGTCCACATGGCTCTGGTTCTAAGTCTTATATTACCATTTCTTTCCTACCTTGTGATTATCAACCAACCTCAAATTACTAAGACAACTAGGAGCCATGTTATCTGACATGTGATTGTCCCCATTAGTCTTTGTGGTATTTCCAAGTAGCATCCACCAATACTGATAGCTCAAATAATTTTTATTGTGAGTCCATTTCAAAAAAGAGATAGTAATACTTATAGCCTTCAAACTTACATTGCCTTCCTTGTTGGTAAATTTGACTATCATTCCTGGCATTCTTGTTGAATAATCTACTCTACTTTGCTCGGGACACCGTGTTCCCATTTGAAAATTTTTTCATCATCAACACCCAAATTGGCCAGCTTATCAACAACTTTGTTAGCTTCCCGAAAGACATGTTGGGATTTTATGTCCTGTCTTCCCTAGAAAAGGATCCTAGCCTCTTCACTATGATTATTAAGCATATTAGGATATTTGGTGATTCTCAACTTGTAGTCAAGCAAATCAACAGAGAATACCAATGCAAAGAACCTACCATAAAACATTATCATGAAGTAGCAATGAAATTTCTCTCTAAGTTTTATTGTTATGAAATCAATAACTTGCCATGTTCATATAATAGATTTACAGATGCGATGGCCTCCCTTGGATCATTGATTCCAAAATATTCATTTGGAGAGGTACATCCCCTCATAATCTCAAAAATATTTAAATCTATGATTTCTCGTGCTGAGTCAAAATATGAAAAGGATGTTTGCTTCATCCAATAGGATCCATATGAGTATTGGTTTAGCCAAATAGTAGCCTTTATCAAGTTTGGAACACTCCCGTATAATATGTCTCAAACTACCAAATGCACTTTCAAGAAAAAGGTAGCCCATTTTGTTCTTTTGGGGGATGTGTTGTATAAACATGGTTAATATGGAGTTATCCTTTGTTGTCTCAAAGCTAGTGAAGCTCAAAGATCCATAGATGAAGCCCATGATGGTACTTGTGGTGGTTATTTTCAGTGGAATGACCATTGCAAAGCGTATTTTATGCATGGGTTATTACTGGTCCACAATGGAACATGATTGTGGCACTTATGGTAACCATTACAAAAAGTGCCAAGAACATGCTAAATTAACTCATGTACCATCACAAGCTTTACATCCTATTCAAATACTTTGGCCATTTTCACAATGGGGCCTAGATCTCATTGGCAAAAAATTTCCTCCTTCCTTGGTACAACATACTTTCATCATCACAGCCACCAAATACTTCACAAAGTGGGTTGAGGAAATTCCTCTAACGAGCATGACAGGTCCTAGAACTATGGAGTTTATCCTTCACCATATCATTTATCATTTTGGTATCCCCTCTAAAATCATTTTAGACAATGGTAATACTTTCAAGAACAATGATGTTTGATAACTTTGCAAGAAATGCAATATTCAACATAGTTTATCGACTCCTTATTACCCATAAGCAAATGGACAAGTTGAAGCTTCCAACAAGACCTTAGTTGTTATTCTCAAGAAACTTGTCAAATAAAATTATAGAGATTGGCACACACAAATTCCCTTGGCATTATGGTCTTATTGAACAAGCATCCGCATGCCTATAGGGGCAACACCATTTTCATTGGTATATGGAGCCGAAGTAATGATACCTCTTGATTTCAAGATCCCTTCCTTGTAAATTTCTTTGTAGGAATTAATAAATGATGACACTACTAGATAGGTACATATTGACCAACTCACACTTCTCTATGAGAGGTAAGTCAATGCTTTAGAGCATTTACGAGTTTATCAAGACCATGTCAAATGTTCTTACAATGCCAAATTTCATCTACATTAATTCCAGGTAGCATATCTTGTCATTAAATAGAACCAACAAAATACCAATGCCTTAGCACATATTTGTGACAAATTCATGGCTAATTGGTTAGGTCCATACATTATTACACAAAGAGTGGGTAGCGGTACTTATAGAATCACTAGTCTATAGGGAGATTAAGAATCTGAACCACTTAATGTTATACACTTGAGAGTATTCTATGCATGATTTTATTCATGTATATGTATATGTATACATGGCTAATACACAAAAATATTTTCATACATTTTATTCATAACATTGCATTCCACCTGCATTCACTTCTCAAAAACAATGCATTATGCATTTCACAAATTCATAAATTGTATTTCTGACATTACATCCACATTTCACATAGGGATATTTTATTACATTCAAGGTATTAATTGGTCCAAATAAATTCATGTTGACTTAATCAGGGGCACCCTCACAATGTCAGCCACATAATTCCATTAAGTGAAATTGTCATTTGCCTCCATACATTCACAAATCGTAAGTATTTTTGGTCACTCAACCACTCCTATTTTTTTAAGAAACATCTAAAAAATATGTCAAGTTATTTTAGGACCATTGCACATATATACACTAAGCAAATATTGAGTATTGGGAACTTATTCCAAAAAAATCTTGAACCAAAAAAAACTCCACATCTTAAAAACATCTTGTGTCAAAGAGGGATACCACCATACTTGGTAGGGACATTGAATTGAAAAAGATCATCCTTGCTAGTCCCATCATACAACAGAGTCCATAAAAACAATGGTTCTCATCACTATCACAATTCCAAAAATAAAAGATAGAGTAGGGAGAAATCCTTAACAAAAAACTCTAAATATTTTACTTCACACACCACTAATTAATTGGGTTGTAAGGATCATACTACATTTATATTCAGATGGTTAAGTATTCATACCCAAAATTCAAGAAATAAAAAACAATTATCATGGAATATGGAGTTAGCCTCCACCATATCTATATAAACTTGACTGGCAGTGGAGTATGCTCATGCATGGTGATATGTCTCTTTTAAAAGAGACCTCTGACCGCTCATACAAACAAGCTAGCTTATTTTTTTTATCCATAACAAGTTTCCCAATTTACTCAAGACAAGTTAATGAACTCACTTGCACATACATTGGTTCTTTATTATCTCGGGTCATTACCATGCTCTTGATTCAATAAATGAATTCACTACACACACATTTGGTCCTAGAAGGGATTAGGCAATTTTAATGGGTTTGTTTAATACCACTAGGATGTTTGAGTCTCTAAAAAATAGGTATTCTTCCATATCAACATCCATATCTTCTTCCATATCAACATCCATATCTTCTTCCATATCAACATCCATGTCATTTCATGAGTCATCATTTGCCAAAATCCACCAAGTTTGGTGCCCTTGATTAAACAACAATGATACAAAAAGGGTCAAACAAAGATCTAAACCATAAATGATCATTAGTACATGCCATATTGCATTAATCATCCATATATTCCATCTTGCATTAATCATACATACATGTCATATTGCATTAATAATCCATATATTCCATCTTGCATTAATCATCCATAACACATCATATGCATTAGTCATATACAGAAACATGCATTCCACAAAAGCATTCCATAAAAACACACAATGTAAAATTCATGTATATATATTTGTATAAATATCGCATGTACAAAGATTACCTAAAGGCTACATACAATAGAGAAGCAAGGCTCATATGTAAAAGTGCATCTAAACACTAGCTACACCCCCCAAGAAGACCCCTGTGACCTAGCAGGAGCTTCACACCTAGAAGGATTCTCAGACATAGAAGGATCCCTTGACCTAGAGCTCCACCTAGACTCACTATGCCTCGTGCCCCCAAACACATATCAGGTTGGAGGATCTGGAAGTAGAATATGATGTTCCATAAACCTATCCTCCAATGCATCGATATATCTATGTTGTGATCGAAGATGTGCTATATCGATAGTATGCTGATGCTCTTTCTCCACTAGCTCTGCTTGGAGCCTCACAATCCTTTCATCCTGCTCTACCACCTACTAATCTAGTTATACCTAATCCTCCTCACTCTGGCCTAGGGGTACATCCAAAACCTCCTTCATATCCACACCATCTCTCCCATATCCTGCAATCGCTGAAGCCTACTGCACTGCACCCTTCACATTTCATCTCTGACTGGTAGATCGAAGGTGATCGGTTGTAGAAGCTTACATTTAATTTTATCAATCCGAGGGAAAATCAAGGTTAGATTTAAAAAGTAGCAATCCAGTATAGATATGATCGTAGAAATTAATACTTAAACCTAGTTCAATTTCCTTTCCAAAAATCATGCGTACACGTGTACAAAAAGAAATATAAAAATGTGCAATATGAATTATGCAGGAAATAGTAAATAAGTGCAATTTATTATGAAATTTAACTATTATGCAATTTTATATTTTATGTATTTTCTAATGCAGATCTAACTAATTCTAACCTAATGCATGGGGTGAAGAGCTCAGGGACTATCGATTAGGAGTGGGCCCTACCTCCTAAGTGGCAGTGTAAGTTCTTTCCCCTAAACTACTCTATCAGTAACTAAATATTATGATTTATACTAACATTTATTTATAATTCATGAATGTAGGTTGCAGAATTTACAAATTCAAAATAGAGAATAAACAAATGCCACAAATGATACAAGTTACCATAATGAAGAAATGTTATTTTATTGATGAAGAGTCAACTGTACAAGCTCCAAAAAATCTGTAACATGATGTAATGAATAATGTAATAAAAAACAAAAACCAAAGGAGAGAGAGACTCTAGTTTCTATTGTATATTTTTATACTAAGACTAATACAAAGTACAATCTTGTCCACGTATGTATCTTGCTTAAAATGTGGAGTGATGATTGTACGTACACCATAAGATATCCTAAAGCTAAAAATATTTTATTTGACTTGGACCTAAAAATATTTCTATAAGTCCAAGTGGCATTACATGGAATATTTCCTATCTAACTGACTCATAATAGGGCTGTATAAGACTTTTCAACTCCTGTAATGTAGGAAGTCTTAACAACTTTGACATTTGACAAATAATAACTTTACAAATCCTTTTCATAAGGTTTTATCAGCTGGAGAGAATCTCGTAACCAAAATGAGAAGGCAAGATATATTGGAGATATTTTAATTGCCATCATTTGGTTATACCATCCATATTATGCTTTGTCGTCCATGGTAAGTCTTCAAAATGACCTTTTGACCTTACGTAATTACTGTCCGTAATTACCTCCAGTAAATGTCTTCCATAAACTGAGATCATCCGCTTGACTTCTTCTAACTGCTAGTGGTTGTTCTTCACATCTGGAGTACAACTGTAGTTTCTCCACTTATTACCTACATTTAACTCAGATCTCGGGCAAATTGGACGTAAGTTACTGATAAACATCAAATTACCATTTTTACTCATTTTTACCAATAATTCATATTTAACTGATGATAACATGTAAAAATATATTAAATACTCATGTAAAATGATTGAATTTGATACAAAAATTAGTAGTAAATAACCTCTCATCATTCCCCCAGACTAAAACTTATGCATGTCCTCATGCATACATAAAAATAGATATGAATTCATCAATATAAGATACATGCACAGTTTCAGAAGAATGTTACAATATATGAGAGATTAAATAATTTTATAAAAGTGTACTCATCAGAAAAATACAGTTACAAAAATTCATCATTCTGATGCAGAAATAATATCAAAGTTATCCAAAATTTAAAAATCAGCTACATCAGAAATCGTTTTATTCCTTACATATCAGAAAATATAAGACTGTTATTTTTTAAGATTGAATTCTAGAAATAACAGTAATTTGATAATAATTCTCAAAAATAATAGTAATTTGAATATCAAAAATTTTGTTAACAGATAATCTCCAGAAAGGATTTGCAACAATTAACTCAAAATACATATAGTAAAACAATTTTTTTTTTAAAACACATGCAGGAGAATAAATTTAAAATCATATGCAGTAAACAGATGTGTATATAAAGAAACTGTTTTAAAATAATATATACAAATACTAACTAGCCATCACACATATACAGATATATGAAAATTTCAAACCACATATTAAAAATATAAATCTCTGATAAATATTAAAAGTCTTTTAAGGATCACTGATCACTGGGTTGAGTGTCTGGAAGGTCTTCCTCTTGTCCGAGGTGTTTTCTGTTCCTGTTGTGCTTGTCTCTTAGATTTTCGGTCCACGGCTGCTGCTGTAGCTGGAGTTTCTACAGTTACAGTCTTAATATGTTCAATCTCTGGGTCGCTCTCTTTCTCCTTCAATTTTGCACCCTTAGCCTGAGAAGAAGGGAGATCTTCATCGAGTCTTTAGACCCTTTAAAAGTTGGCACATTCGGTTGAGAGATTTTCTCAGTTTGTTAAGAACTGTCTTCATCGAGAACTTTTGAAAAGTCAATGATTTTATGAGTGGATAAAGACTTACCAACGTTGACCGACTTGTTAGGCTTTCTCCCGACTGTAGACATTTTTGGCGGGGAAGTTTCAACAGGTGGCGACCGACTGGTAGGACTTGCAGGACCTGTAACCTTATCGTCTCTGAGCTGTTTAATTAATTTAAACTGCACAGAAAGAGCTTGCTGAACAATTTTATGTTGTTCTGCTAAATCCACACTTAATTTATCAATTTTTGTTTGAAGGGATTCATTCTGTGCTTTGAGATAAGACAAGGTTTCTTCAACAGATTCCTCTACAGGTATTTCTGGGTCTTGGTCTTCTTCAGAACTTTCTATTATTTTTGTTTCTTTCCTGGACTGTATTCTGAATTTAGTATTTTTCCATTTTTTCTTTGAACTTCCAGGTTTTTCATCATGGTCATCGGAGTCACTTTCCTTTTCTGTAGATTGTTCATCTTCAGATTCGGAGCATTCCAGGATTTCAGGTGCATTGGCTTCTTCCACAATTCGGGTCCATGATACTTTTACTTCATGGGCCTTTTTCAGAATTATGAGTTTAATTAAACCATGATGAGCTATTAAGTGTAGTTTAGGCTGTCCCTCAGAATTTTCTGGCTTGACTCTCAGAACTGTAGATTTTAATGATTGGCACAAAAAGTATGGAAGATTGATAACACAGTCTTCTTTGTCAGGATATTTTAAGTTAAGAAGCATTTGAATATGATAGGCAGCTAAAATAGACATGCGACCCTCAACAGTAAAGAATTTGATAATGATAACAACTGCTTCTTGCCAAATAAGAGGAAGTGTAGAGGTGGCTACCCCTCCGATTGCACCTTCTTTGTTTCTTACAAGTGAACATTTCTCATCAAATCGCTTTACTAGTTGGGTGATACTTTTAGTATTTTTGTAGAAAAGTGTACCAACCTCAGGCAGGTTTAGGATCTCAGAGATCAGGCTTGAGGTTATCTTAATTTTTAGATTCCCTACATGAGTGACCATAGTATTAGGGTTGCAATTCAAGATAAACTATTGTGCTACCCCTACGTCGTGTCCCTTAAATTGATTAAGTGCATCCCACCAATGAGCATTTTCAAATAGCTCAATCACATAATCATCTGGATTTTGTGTTTCAATGGAAGAAGGTTCGTTGCGCTTTTGGAAAACGGGCTTGGGCATTTTGATTATAGATATCCTGCAATATTAAAGACACGGGAGTAGTTTTAGAGGCCATAATTGCTAGATAAAATATATATATTTTTTTATGTTTTTATGAGTTTTTTTTTTATGGGTTTTGTTGTTTTTTTTTTTATTGTTGAAGGTAATACAGGTACAGAAAGGATAATACAGAAGAGGAAATCTACAGAAAATATAATATAACTTCATACGACAGAAGTGTTTTTTTTATAAAGAAACTTTAGGAAATACAAAAACGAATATACAAGAATTCATAAACTTAGGATTACGTAAATTATACAGAAAATATTACGTATTTTGTACAGGTTAAAAAATAAACATACTCTGTACATATATAAAAAAAAAACTGAAATAATACAAATATTTACCTACAATATATAAAAAAACATACTCTGTATATATTCTGTAAAAGAAAATACGTACAAATATATTTTAACAAATACAGAGCAAATACGTAAATTTATAGGAAAACTGAAATACATTTTAACTGTATAAAAATTCGAATGCAGAAATGTATTTGTACAAACTATATAACCTTTTATCAAAATTTTGACTGTACAGACTTAAATAAAATATATATAAACAGAAACAAACAGAAAGGTTAAATGAAATTTTTCCAATAATTCAAATTCTCTAAAAACTCCTTTAAATAATTACAGGATTTATGAATTAGGGTTTTAAAATTTCTTCGAACAATTTTTCCTGTGACTCTGCAAAGGAATTTATGAATTAGGGTTTTAAGATTTAGGGATTTCGTAAAATTTTACGACATTTAGGATTAGGGTTTCAAGTCTATACACATGCAGAATAAAAATTACAGAAATTTTCTTTTTAGAAGTAGTAAAAATTAAAAACCCGAAAAGGAATTTGTAAGAGAATGGTCAGAATCAAAAATTCCTTGATTAGAATTTAGGGCTTTTTAATTTTGCTCAGAAAAATTCCTTTTTTTTTTTAAAATCTCCTTGAAAACAAATTAGGGTTTTACAATTCATTGAAATTGGGGAAAAATGAATTAGGGCTTTTCCAAATATAGAGTAAAACCAATTAGGGCTTTTACGAATTCATAAAAAATTTGGGGAAATTTCAATCAGAAACTAAAATTTATCCTAAATGTCGATCTGTGCATCCTAATATCAATTATTTTAATCTAATCCAGGAGGAATTTGAATTAAAAATAGGGAAAAGTACCTTTCTGCTGACAAAGACAACAAAAAGACAATAAAATTTTTGAAAAGGAGTTTACCTGACTGTTGCTTGTCGTTGTCGCTAAAGACGCTAGGGGCCACCTTCGCAGTTTCCATCAACAGTGTCCGTCACCCACCTCGAAGTCGTAGAGAAAGACGTAAAAACAAAAACTAGGGATAAAATTCAAATTTCCCAATTTGCATGGTAGAAAAACGCAAAAAAGGGTTTGAGCGGTGAAAACGTAGAGTAAGGACTGGGTTGGCAAGAATAATCACTATTTTCCCTAATTTTACCTTAAGTTGCAATCAACGATGGCGGTTTCGAGTTCGTATAATCTACGACAGAAAACTAAACGATTTTCTAAACCCTAATGTTTAATCGACGATGGAGGAATAGATTTAAACTACGATCGACGATGGGGCCTTCGCGTTATTGTGTTTGTTTTAAAACATTAATCATCCATCGATTTAATACGTAATCAACGGTGGAGGAAGTCGATCCGTAGCCTTCGCGCTAATTGGCTAAAATAAATACGTGTCCTCCGTGTTGATTGGCCTTATGCATGGCGGGTTTAATACATGGCGAAGCCACATTTCTCGTCTTCGACGGTCAAATTTTAGGTGTCTAGGTTTTGTATAGTTATAGTCTAGGTTTAAGGGTGTGTGGTACGTCTAGGTTAGAGTTTTGTTTAGGTTGTTTTAAAGAGTGTCGGGGTTTAAGCTAGGTTTAGTTTATGTTAGGGCTTAGATACGTGTGGGTCTAAAGGGTTAGGTTAGGTTGTGTTCTAAATATTTCTCTAGGGTAAAAAAAATGTTTCGGGTTAGTTCTAAAAGGTGTCGCTAGGTTAGGTTAGAATATGTTGTTTAAAAGAAATGTTTTGGGGCCTAGGCTTATGTTAAGGTTTAGTCGGTAATTTTAATAATGTCTTAGGGTTAGATCGAAGTTTGGTCGGGGTCTTTAATGTGTCTCGTGTTTCATGTCTTGTGTCTTAGGTTTGTATCTTAGGGTATAATAGGTGTCTATATTGTAATGTCGGGTTTAATAGGTTATATTTTAGGTTTATGGTAAGTCGGGGTTTAGTTTGTAATTTAAAATTTATAATTATAATTTATAGTTTATAATTTTATAATTTATAATATAATATAGGTATTTTATATTATAATATAATTTATAATTTATAAGTTTTTAGATCGAAAGTTAGTTTATATAATGTTATATTATATCGTATATTATATTAATAATTATATTATTAATTATTTACATAGTTGTATTATTAATATTTACATTATTATATTGTTAGATAGTTATATTAACATTATAATATATATATTACTTATAATATATGAATGGACTATATATATATTATAATTAAAGATTATAATATATAAAAATTCTTTTTTTTTTTTTTAATTTTGTAAAAATTTAATTTATTTACAAAATTTTATATTTATTTATTTACAAAATTTAACTATTTACGGATAGTATTTACGTAAAGTATTTATACATATTATTAAGAAAAAATTTCCTCTATTTTATTATTATTTTTTCCCTTAAACTATATATACTTCCAAACTATATTATACACCTATATATTTATAATTATCCCCTCCCCCAGACTTTATTTTTGGCTATATAGCCAAAACAAAGGAAAGATAGTAGTAATTTTAATAGGAGTGGATATAAATTTTTTGGAGATTATGCTTCCTGTATGTCATTAAGAAGTTGCTATTGTCAGTCATTAGAAAACATGGATAAATGAGAAGGAAAAGTAAGTATAGGCCATGTTTTTAGAGAGAATTCTGAAATGATAGTACTTGTTAAAGATAAGGAACTACTAAGGATTGCATAGGATGTTCCTAGGTGAATCCTTCAAAGTCATCAAACAATAAGCTAAGCATACTGAAAGAAACTTCACTTACTTCTATCACAAATCAATTTAGTGTTAATGTTATCCTAATATGTTCAAGTTTTCTTTCAAAACCAACTGTGTGTGCAGTGAAGATTCATTCCGCATTATGAGTAAAGGTTAAAGAACAACAAGGATTATATATGCCAAAAGTTAGCTGATCTTATAAGCATCTAGAGGTCTTATCCAGACTTATTGCTAATACGTAAGGATACCTTTGAGAAAGAATATCCCATGGTATGTGAAATACTAAGAATTCCAGGGATTCAAGCTCTTTTTGCCCTTTTATTTTCTTTTTTTTTAGACTTTATTTGGGATACTTGCTTAGCAAGGGATTTTATAATACTTTGTGAGCTTCTTGCTTGTTTAGAGGAGAAGCAAGAGTTTATATTTTGCTTTTTGAGCTTTTGAATTCTTGTTTATTTATAGAGAACAAGAATTTTGGGGAGGATACTTGCTCGATTAGATGAGGAGCAAGGGAATATTTCTCTCTTTTTTTTCTTGATTTTTTTTTTTTAACTCTTTTTTTTTTCTTTTCATGGGATAGGGCGAGCTTGTCCTTTTGCCAATTCATTAGTAATCTAGACCATGCGTATAAATGGATGAGCAAGAAAACTTTTTCACTTATGGCACACATAATACAAGAGTTAATTTTCCAAAATATCACAATGTTATTTAAATGTATATGTGTATGTGGTTAAAAGAGAAAACTTAATCATCTTAGAAGTTACTCATAACATTTCAAAATATTTGCTCTATTTTCAATGAGAATTTCCCCAATATACTAGATAGAATTTGAATATTTGAACAAATACCTAGATTTCATCTAGCAACAAGGTACTATACATCATATGGTCATTTTTCTCTACAGGGTTAAAGATAAAGGATTTTTCTTTGAAAAGCTTTTTGAATGACTGAAAAATAGAAAGAAATGTAGGAACTTCATGATGAAATAAAGGAAGCAAGATCATTTTTTTGTTTTTGATATAATATTTACATTATTATGTATATGTATAAGTATTTGTATGTACAAATATGTATAAGTATGTTTATGTATAAATATATACATAATATATTTTTTTTTTTCAAAAAGAAAGTCTATTGAATAGTGGTTGATTGTAGTTCAGAAATGCATTGTAAATCAGTTTGTTTTCCAAACCGATGTATGAACTCTTCTTTAGATAATGGCTTCTTATAAAGTTTAAGCCTATGGCCATTTACTAGTAGTTTTCTTGTTGAATCATCTATAGGCTTAAGTTTAACTGTACCGTTTCCAAATATTTCCTCAATTTCATAGGGTCCTAGCCATCTGGTTCTTAATTTACCTTGAAAATCTTGGTAACGGGAGTCAAATAACAAGGCCCAATCTCCTGATTGAAATGTACGTGGTACAATATGTTTATCATGCCATTTCTTTCATTGTTGTTGAGTTATCTCTGTTCTATGCAAGGCTTCTAATCTCTTTTCATCTAAGATATTTAATTTTTCCAACCTTTCTTTTTGTGCATTATCCAAATTCATGTCAAGTTGTACGGATGTGCGTAATGTTTCAATTTCAAATTCAATGGGCAAAATGGCTTGTTTCCCATAAACCATTTCATAAGGTGATAAACCTGTGGTAGTTTTCCAAGTGGTATTATATGCCCATACAACTTCTTTTAATATTTCATTCCAATCACCCCTATTAATAGTTACAGTTTTTGTGATAATCTTTTCAAGTTCTCTATTTGTAACTTCTACTTGTCCATTGGCTTGTGGGTGGTATGGTGAAGTTTTCTTATGTTTGATTTGATAGATATGGACAAAATGTTCAATTACTTTGGAAGTAAATTGAGGTCCTTGATCAGAAACCAATTCTCTAGGTGCACCAAAGCGTTGCATTATATTTTCATAAAGAAAATTAGCTACTAGTTCAGCCTTAGCTCGTGGAAGTGCTTTAACTTCTGCCCATTTGGTAACGTAATCTGTACAAACTAATATGTGTTGATTACCATCACTTAGAGGTTCTATAGGTCCTACAAAATCAATTCCCCATTTTTCAAATGGTTCAAATGCTATGTGTGGAACTAAAGGCATTTCCATAGAAGGAGTAGGCTTACTAGCTCTTTGACAAGCATCACATCTATCAATAAATTTATGAGCATCTTTATTCATTGTAGGCCAATAATATCCAGTTTGATATATTTTTTTGATTGTTCTTTGGGTTGCATAATGACCTCCACAAGGTTCTTCATGTGCTGCCCTAATAATATCATATACATCATTTTCTTGTACACATCTTCTAATTATTTGATCTGGACATCGTTTGAATAAAATTCCATGAAGCCAAGTAAAAGAAGTACTTTGAAATATTAATTTCTTCTTTTCATAAGGTGTAAAATGTTGAGGTATTTTTCCTGTTACTAAATAATTTGCAATATCAGCATACCAAGGAGTAAAAATAGAAAGGGCAAATAAATGTTCATCTGGAAAATTATCCTGTATTAATTCATTGTCATCAAAAATTTGTATTCGAGACAAATGATCAGCAATAACATTATCTTTACCTGCTTTATCAATGATTGTAACATTGAATTATTGTAATAAAAGAAGCCATCTAATCACTCTACCACCAACTGTTGCTTTATTTGTTAAGTATCTAATGGCAGAATGATCAATGTGAACAAATACTTCATACCCTGTAATGTAATGTTTAAATTTGTTAAGAGCATGAACTACAACTAAAAATTCTTTTTCTGTAATAGTATAATTGAGTTCAGCTCCATGCAAATTTTTACTTATATAATAAATAGCATAGGGTATTATGTTTTCTATTTGTTGTAATACTGCTCCTATTGCATAGTTTGAAGCATCACAATGTATATGGAATGGTAATTCCCAATTTGGTCCTCTTAATATTGGAGGAGTGGTCAATCTTTCTTTTATTTCCTCAAATGCTTTTTGGCATGCATTTGTCCAATTGAATTCACTATCTTTCATTAAGAGCTTAAGCATAGGAGTAGCAACTTTGCTGAAATTTTTAATGAATCTACGATAATATCCTGCGTGTCCCAAGAAACTTCTTACTTCAGTTTGTGTTCTTGGGGATTGAAGAGTTTGAATAACTTGTATTTTTGCAGGGTCTACTTTAACACCATCTTGTGATATATAATGCCCTAGAACAATGCCACCTTTCATCATCATGAAACATTTTTCATGACTAAGAGAGAGATTTTTCTCTTGACATCTTATTAAAAATTTTTGCAATCCAGATAAAGTTTCTTCAAAAGTAGTACCATATATTGTAAAGTCATCCATATAAACTTCTACGCATTCATTTGTTAAATCAACAAAGATAGCTAACATAGATAAGAGTTCTTCCAAGTATAATATCTATTTGTTTACATTTTTCTATATTTGCATCTATTCCATTTATTTCATGTTCAAAAATATTCAAATCATAAGCATATTGAGATTGACTTGTGCTTGCTTCATTATTGGAAAATAAATCACTAATGTCTTGATTTTGATTTTCTTGTTGATTTTCTAACAACAATGGTAAGGGTCCCTCAACTTCTTGTTCAAGTTCTTCAATTAAAACATTAACTCGATAAGGTTTGGATATCATCATATTCTTGAGGAAAATCATACCACAATTGTTTTTCTTCTATTGGTGATTCAGGAAATAAACTAAGATCTTTTGTATCTTTACCATTGGAAATAGTCATGTTTCCTGATCTACAGCTAATGTAGGCATCAGTTGTTGCAAGCCATGGTCTTCCTAAAATTAAGGGATGTCCCCCTAATTTCCTTTTAGGTTGTAAGACTATGAAGTCCACTGGATATTCCCATGAACTTACTGAGACCATAATATCTTCTAGTTTTCCTTCAACCTTAATAGTAGATCTATCAACGAGTTGAAGCACAATAGAAGTTAATTGTAATTTTTGTATCCCTAAGGAATCTGTTGTTTCTTTGGTCATAACATTAATAGCAACTCCTAAATCAACCAAAACATTTTGTAAGGTTACATTTCCAATATGCAGAGTGAGTATAGGTATTCCAGGATCTGTATATTTAGGTACCAACCTATCTCCTATCATCATCTCAGATAATTGTCCAATAACTTGAATAGTTTGAAATTCATTTTTCTTTTTACTTTTTGAGCATATATTTTTAATAAGTTTAGAATAGATGGGTATATCCTTGATAGCTTGTAATAAAGGAATTTTAATAGTAACACCTTCTATTTCTTGAAGAAAATTAAAGGCTGGCTTGGATGGTTCTTTTGGTATTGCCAATCTTTGAGGAAATGGTACTTCTATTTCCTTATTTGTTTGAATCTCTTGTTGTTTGGTTGGAATATTCTCCTCTTGATTGTCTGTTTCCTTCTTGTTGTCAATTTCATCTTCAACCAAGTTTTCAATTGGATCATTAAGTCTTTTAAGAGTGACATCATTTTCTAACACCTTTCCTGATCTTAATTGTATTTGTTGACAAGGTGCTATAGATATAGAACATGTTTCATTTGTTTCATAGACTTGTTGGAAATTTTTTTTTTTGGGGTGGGGTGTTGAGCTGGAATAGGTAACTGCTTAGGAGGATTATTGTTTGGAGGTGGAAGAAGTCTATTTTGAGGTGGATTTTGAGTATTTTTTCCCCTAAATTGATTTTGAGCATTCTGTTGTTGCATTGCATTTGGAGACCAATTAGTGCCACCTTGATTATATTGGCCATTATTGTTCCAACCAGGCATATTCTGATTTTGTGTTCCTTGATTCCATGGAAATTGTCCTCCATAAGAATTAGCCATAAATTGAGCCCATGGGGGTATATTCCAATCTTGATTGTAAGAATTCCAATTTGGCATATTGGACCATTGGTTAGGTCTTTGTTGGTTGGGATAATTAGGGTTTGACCAATTTGATGGGCCATTAAATGGGCCATTTCTTCTTTGAGCAACAAAATAAACATCCTCTGCTTCTTCTACTTCAGGTTCTTTTATGGCAACCTTAACAGCGGAGATATATTTACATTTTTTAGTTTTATGATCTTTATCACAAATTTGGCAACAAGCAGAGATATTGGAGATATTTGTTATGTTGAGAGGGCATTCTCTTGAATTGTGTTTCTTCCTACATCTATGGCAGTAAATTTCTTCACTGTCCTTTGTATTTTTATCCATTAAATCCAAAGATGAGGTGAAATTACTCAATAAATCAGTTTTTAAACCTTCCAACATATTTCCAATTTCAGCTCTTGTTACTCCTGCTCCTATAGATGTATATTTATTACTTCTCAAGGGTTTGTTTCTTGAATAGTTTCTACAAAGATTTACAATCCCTTCAAAATATATAGAATGAATATCTCCTTTTGCCATAAGATTTAGGATTTCAAGAACATCCTCCTTTAATCCTTTCCGAAAAAGTTCTTTTAAGATTTCTTCTTCAAGCTCTATGTTTACTCTAGATCCTACAAATATAAATATTTCAAGATAATCTTCCAAAGATTCATCTTCCTTTTGATTCATTCAGAAAAGTTCAGCTTTCTTGTCCCTAACTCTACAATAGTCTTGATATCTCTCAAGGAATAATTGTTTTAATCCATTTTCACCATCCCAACGATTACAAACTCCTTCTCCTAAACCCATAAACCATATCATAGCGGCATCTTTAAGAGTAGAAGGAAATAATCTTAACTTTTGCTCATTTGTAGTGTAGAAATAAGCTTGACATACAACTTCAAATTCAAAGAGAAAGGCATCAGGATCTTCATGTGGTTTTCCATGGAAGGTAGGTAATATAGAAAGAGAGATTGATTTAGGATCTCTTGCGGTTCCCTCTGTATGTAAAATTGGAAAAGCAAATGTTTTTCTTTGTCTATTTTCTATGTGATCTCTTTCTTGCCTTGGTCTTTCTTGTCTTTGTTCCCTATTTCCATGATTTTCTTCTCCTACTTCACTTTCAGCATCTGCCATACTTGAATATAGGAATTCAAGAATTGGATCAGGTATAGGATCAGTGAATATTGAAGAATCTATATGATCGTCAAACTCAGGACTTGGTAATAAGTATGTGTTGGGATCTTGTTCTAGGATTTCAGCTTGATTTGATGATGTGGCTCTAGTGTTTTCTATTTTAAAAATCCCAGGCTGTCTAAAGTTTCTTGGGGATTTTTCTATTTTATCTGTTTTTATAAATCTTCCTTTAGAGTCTCTCAGTATTTTCATGTATATTCTAAATCTATATATATATATATATATATATATATATATATATATATATATATATAACACCTAGTCTTCTATAAATAACTTATGTATATCGTTGATTGGATCAAGTTGATCTGGTGTCATAAAATGTTCTTCCTCAAAATTAAAATGATCTACCAATAGTTGAATCAGCTGACAAAGATAAGCTTTAATTTCTATAGAATTAGGAATTCCAAACTGTAGCTCGAAACATAAACCTTCGCATAATTCTCTAAAATGTACAACTCTAGGAATTCTAAAATACCTTTTGTTGTATTGCAGGATTAACTCTCTTTTCTCTATTTCTGCAAGAAAATTGTGAACAATGAGGGAATCCTCAAGGTACTAGTTCCAAGGATAAATTGATGGATTTACTATAGTTCATCTATCCCAAAGCCAATTTTCACAACTTACTCCCAGATTATCATAAGGTGTAGGATGATTTACCCTTAAAGTTTTTGCAATATTAATCCTTTTTATCTTTTTAAGTTCTTCTGATCTCTCATTGATTGAGTCAATTCTTACACACAATGCTTCCCATTTTGACTTGGTTGTTATAAATTTTTGATCAACAAGAAGATTAACCTCTTGTTGAATCAAAAATTTCCTGAGATCTATGAATTCAATCTGACTACTTTCAACCATTTGTTTTTTTTTCTTTTTGATTTTTTTTTTAAGTTTTGATTTTGTTTTCTGTTTTAATCTACTGTCTATTAAAACATAAAATTCAAAAATTTTAACAGAAAAGAAATATGTATAATGAAAGGATATTTCTATCCTTCTTCACAATAAAAACACAGAGATAGATCAACTATTTACGAACAATGATCACACCACTATTTTCGAGAATGAATATCTGATTGCAAATAAGAAATGCAGCGGAAGTATAAAAATAATCAAACGCCACTTGAGGTGGGCACACCCTCGCCGTATAGGCAAATGCGAATAACGCAAATGAATTTAGAAAAAATAAAGATAGATGATTTTAATTAAACCATTGCAAATCAAATATATACTAAATATTAAAGCACTTGGAAAACATAGCCGACGTAGGCTATGTTTGGAATGTAGCATGACTCCCCTCCTCGGAAAGCTTTGTCCTCAAAGCTGGAAATGTCTGGAAAATACTGTCAGGTTCCCAGGTTGCAGCTTCATCTGGTAGGCCCTACCATTTGATGAGAAATTCTTGGATGTGACGAGAGCTCCGTATGCGTGTTCTGCTTTGTAGAATTGCTTTTGGCTGGAGATATATACGCCCTTCTGTATCTAGTATTGGTAATTCGGACTGAGAGTTCACTTTTTGGACGATCACCTTGGCATGGTCATGTGATCTTTGGGAAGGTAGTCCCTTTGGTTCGTGGAAGACCTCTACGTAATGTGCTACGATGTCTCGTAAATCTGGAGCAAAAATACCCAAAGTTGCTCGAGATTGCTTTTTCAAACAATTAATTTGATCTATGAATCCGTATCCAACCTTTTGTAATGTTTTCTCCATACTATGAGAGCTCATCATCTGTGATGGAGGAGTAGTAATGCCTTGTAAACGAATGACCTGTCCGTTTTCCTTCCATTCCACAAATAATTTTTTGAAATTGAAGCTAACCGTGTCTAGTGTTTCCAACCACTCTACTCCCAAAATGACATCAGAGTTCCCTAAATTCATTACGAAGAGAGATCCATACCAAGTATAAGTTCCCATTTTAATGGAAACTTTAGATGTTTGCCCAATACATTGAGCGTTCACCCCGTTGGCTACTAGAACCTGGAATTTGTCTTTGTTGGATGAATTAATGAATAAATTTAAAGCTTTTGCTGTTTTGATGTCGATAAAATTATGGGTACTGCCTGAATCAATTACCACATTTACCTTTTTCTGGCGGAGAAATCCTGGTACCTTGATTGTATGGTGGGTTGTTAACCCCATGAGGGCATGCACTGAAATAGCCATTGTATCCTCTTACTTCTCTTCTAGAACAATCGATAGTTCTTCTTGAATAGGTTCTTCCTGGTGGTATATTTCTTCTTCTTCTCCTTCATATTGAGCGCATTCAATATGAAAGTTTTGTTTTTGTGCACATGCCTGTTCTCTGGGATGGTGATTGTGACATTTATAGCAGAAGTATCTTGACGGTTGATCATTTCTGTGAAAAGAGTTGTTGCCATATGAAGGATGATTATAAGTTTCATGTTGTGTAGACAACTGAATTCTCTTCTCAGCTAGCTTGGCTATTCTTATGCAATCGTTCAACGAGGTTGGATTTTGAAGGTCCACCTCCACCTTAATATTTTCTTTCAAACCATTGCAAAAAGCTCCTACCACTGTGTCTAGACTGAGGTGTAATGCATACGGTAGTAAACTGGTGAATTCTAAGACGAACTCACTAACTGATCTTTCTTGCTTAAGAGATAACAGTCTTACTGTGTATGATGATGTAGATCCTTCATCAAATCTTTCTAAAAAATAGGTAGTGAAATTCTTCCAGCAAACAGTAGCTCCTTTCTCATGTTTAAGCCATACAAACCATTGGTAAGCCTCAGTGCCTAATTTTGATGCAGCGAAAGGGACTTTATCAACATCCTTAATTTGGTATAAGTCGAGAATGCCTTCCATTTTGGCTATCCAACAATGAGGATCATGACCCTCAAAAGTGGGCATATCAATGCGTGGAAAATTATTAGGGCCTATCGATTGGTGATAACCCATATCCCTTTCTTGATCTTGGTTATATCATTGTCTATGATAGCGATTCCCGTAATTATCCGAATTGCCTCTTCGCTGCTCCCAATCTTCATCCTGGTCATCATTTTCTTCATTCCTTTGTTTATGGGAGTGATTTTGGGGATTAGTATTGGGATTAGGTTGGTTTTGTGTGCTCACTAGTTTAGATAGGATGTCATTAATTTGGCACATACCAACTAGTAATTCTCGAAGAGCTTCATCAGTGTTAATGGCAGAGTTGCCTGATTCTCCTTGTGTGACGTTGTCATGAGGTGGGGAAAGGTTAGTAGCCATGGGGTATACCATTGGATGATGCAAATTATAACTACCAATTTGAAAAGGAGAAGGAGAATTGTTTGTACCTGGGCTTCGATGAGGTCTTCTTGTGTTGTTATTGGTCATCTCCGAGCTTGATAGTCGACCGTCAGATCCTTTGGTCCACCTTTTGCTCATGCACTTGTTAACATAACTTGCTTAGGAGCTTTTGAGCTTTGACTGCTGCAAAATTTGGTTGAGTTTAGCAAAAATTTGGATTCCGCTTCAACTGTCACTCCAACTGCGACGTGGATTTGAATTTGGGCTCCTCCTTGACAACAACTTTTGACAGCTTTTAGTGACAACTTTTGACAACTTTTAGTGACAACTTTTAGCAATTTTCTTGACCACTTTTTGGACACTTGACACACGAACTGGACTAAGGTACTGGATGTAGAACTGAACTTATAGGACGAGCATCTAAAGGCTAGACCAATAGACACACGATACGAAAAACACCACACTGTGACTGACACAAACTAACAAGATAAGACCCCGAACAACGACTTACACAACTGACAAGACAGGACCTCGAACGACGACTGACATGAAAAACACCTCACTGTGACTGACACCAACTGACAAGATAGGACCCCGAATGGCGACTGACACAACTGACAAGACAGGACGACTGGGAACAATTGTGATTTGTGACAAGGGACAACACCGTGAGGACGACCACTCGACATGCGGACACGACACAAAGCAACTGATAACTGGTGATGCGAAGGATGACTGGGAACAATTGTGATTTGTGACAAGGGACAACACCGTGAGGACACACGGCTATGGAAGGACACACACGGGAAGGACACGCGGCTATGGAAGGACACACATATGGAAGGACATGCCAGGAAACACAAAATGACATATAAGGACGACAACAAGGACAACCTTGGACCAACAGAAAGTGAACATGCGGACGAAGACAACCTAAGCTTACCTATGCGGGAGAAGACTCTAGCCCTGTGACCGAAGTCACACCTTACTATTTGCCCCTACCGTGTTATAAATCGTAATTTGCCCGTACCACGTCGAATGTGGGATATTTTTCCTGGCAAAACAATTTTTTTTTTTTTTTTGTACCTTAGTTTATGCACCTTAATAATTTCGTTTCGTGTGCTCCGATTGGCCGACGGATGGCGTGAGAAGAAACGACTGTGCGCGCTCTATTCTACCATGATTCTGCTCATTTCTTTGGCTCCCGATCGAAGAGGTAACATTCGTAGCTACAAAAAGTTCTTTTATGAATCCCAGCTGTGTGGAAACCGTGCTTGGCTCAGTGAAATCTCTCGTAGATTCGTAAGTTATACCCCACGTTTGCTGTTCCCTGGATGAACGCTTCGAAAGAATAAAATGTTGCTGCCCGATAGAATATGTTTGAAGCAAAATGCTGCTACCGGTGGATGGAGTTTTGAAGTAGTTTTAGCTGCTCCTCACGACTGTGTTGAGGCCGAATGATAACAACGAGTCCAGCAGAAGGTACGAAGAATTCTTTAGGATCTTTTTAAGGAAACTGATACCACATGAAAGGATATTTCTATCCTTCTTCACAATAAAAACACAGAGATAGATCAACTATTTACGAACAATGATCACACAACTATTTTCGAGAATGAATATTTGATTGCAAATAAGAAATGCAGCGAAAGTATAAAAATAATCAAACGCCACTTGAGGTGGGCACACCCTCGCCGTATAGGAAAATGCGAATAACGCAAATGAATTTTAAAAATAAAAGATAGATGATTTTAATTAAACCATTGCAAATCAAATATATACTAAATATTAAAACACTTGGAAAACATAGCCGATGCAGGCTATGTTTGGAATGTAGCATATAATTTTAGACAATCCTAATGTTATTAAAATTAGGATGCGACCCGCGGACCACATAATCCATACAGCCTAATTCTAACAATATTAGGGAAATTCCTAATGTTACTAAGTTCAAATATGACCCGCGGAGCATGTAATCTGTACACTCAAACTTAATATCATTAGAAATAAGTATACAACCTAGTATTACTATAATTGGGTATGACCCATAGAGCATGTAATCCGTGTAACCAATTAAGCAATAGTTCGGTAAAAATAAAATAACAGTACTGAAATAACAGGTAACTTCTTAGTATTTAAAATTTGACTAGGGGGGATTTCACTACAATCGTGTCACTCGCTATAAGCTAATTCCTACTCCCAAGATAGGGGGTTATTTTTAGCTACTACCTTTGCCTACTTCCTGAACTTTCCCATAGAACCCTACATCACTGAAACAATAATAATTACCCAAAGCAGGAAATTGCAGAAAGCAAATTGCAAGAAAGAAAATTTTAATCTAGGAAAGCAATTAAAACATGAAATCTATATGAAAAAGGAACCTGACAATGTCGTAAGGTGGGGCTTGTTGTTAGCTACCCATGATAGGGAGGGCTATTGTGTCCCATTTATGTCGATAACCACTTTGACTCGTATGCACATCAAGGGATCATGTGTCCACAAGATCTCATGCGTACAAGTAAGTCCTCTTGTTTTGCACTGCCAATGGCTTCTTTGATCAAGTACTACGATGCTAATTTCCCAAACAACGGTGCCAAAATGATCAGTTGTAGAAGCTTACATTTAATTTTATCAATCCGAGGAAAAATCAAGGTTAGATTTAAAAAGCAGCAATCCAGTATAGATATGAACGTAGAAATTAATACTTAAACCTAGTTCAATTTCCTTTCCAAAAATAATACGTACACGTGTACAAAAAGAAATATAAAAATGTGCAATATGAATTATGCAGGAAATACTAAATAAGTGCAATTTATTATGAAATTTAACTATTATGCAATTTTATATTTTATGTATTTTCTAATGCAGATTTAACTAATTCTAACCTAATGCACGGGGTGAAGATCTCAAGGACTATCGATTAGGAGTGGGCCTTGCCTCCTAAGTGGGAAAATCATACCACAATTTATTTTCTTCTATTGGTGATTCAAGAAATAAACTAAGATCTTTTATATCTTTACCATTGGAAATGGTCATGTTTCCTGATCTACAACTAATGTAGGCATCAACTGTTGCAAGCCATGGTCTCCCTAAAATTAAGGGATGTCCCCCTAAATTCATTTTAGGTTGTAAGACTATGAATTCCATTGGATATTCCCATAAACTTACTAAGACCATAATATCTTCTAGTTTTTCTTCTGGCTTAATAGTAGATCTATCACCGAGTTGAAGCACAATAGAAGTTAATTGTAATTTTTGTATCCCTAAGGAATCTGTTGTTTCTTTGGTCATAACATTAATAGCATCTCCTAAATAAACCAAAACATTTTGTAAGGTTACATTTCCAATATGCATAGTGAGTATAGGTATTCCAATATCTGTATATTTAGGTACCAACCTATCTCCTATCATCATATCAGATAATTGTCCAATAACTTGAATAGTTTGAAATTTATTTTTCTTTTTACTTTTTGAGCATAAATTTTAATAAGTTTAGAATAGATGGGTATATCCTTGATAGCTTGTAATAAAGGAATTTTAATAGTAACACCTTATATTTCTTGAAGAAAATTAAATGTTGGCTTGGATGGTTCTTTTGGTATTGCCAATCTTTGAGGAAATGGTACTTCTATTTCCTTATTTGTTTGAATCTCTTGTTGTTTGGTTGGAATATTCTCCTCTTGATTGTATGTTTCCTTCTTGTTGTCAATTTAATATTCAACCAAGTTTTCAATTGTATCATTAAGTCTTTTAAGAGTGACATCATTTTCTAACACCTTTCCTGATCTTAATTGTATTTGTTGACAAGATGCTATAGATATAGAACATGTTTCATTTGTTTCATAGACTTGTTGGACACTGCTTAGGAGGATTATTGTTTGAAGGTGGAAGAAGTCTATTTTGAGGTGGATTTTGAGTATTTTTTCCCCTAAATTGATTTTGCGCATTCTGTTGTTTCATTGCATTTGGAGACCAATTAGTGCCACCTTGATTATATTGGCCATTATTGTTCCAACTAGGCATATTCTGATTTTGTGTTCCTTGATTCCATGGAAATTGTCCTCCATAAGAATTAGCCATAAATTGAGCCAATGGGGGTATATTCCAATCTTGATTGTAAGAATTCCAATTTGGCATATTGGACCATTGGTTAGGTCTTTTTTGGTTGGGATAATTAGGGTTTGAACAATTTTATGGGCCATTAAATGGGACATTTCTTCTTTGAGCAACAAAATAAACATCCTCTGCTTCTTCTACTTCAGGTTATTTTATGGCAACCTTAACAGTGGAAATATATTTACATTTTTTAGTTTTATGATCTTTATCACAAGTTTGGCAACAAGCAGAGATATTGGAAATATTTGTTATGTTGAGAAGGTATTCTCTTGAATTGTGTTTCTTCCTACATCTATGGAAATAAATTTCTTCACTGTCCTTTGTATTTTTATCCATTAAATCCAAAGATGAGGTGAAATTACTCAATAAATTAGTTTTTAAACCTTCAAACATATTTCCAATTTGAGCTCTTGTTACTCCTGCTCCTATAGATGTATATTTATTACTTCTCAAGGGTTTGTTTCTTGAATAGTTTCTACAAAGATTTACAATCCCTTCAAAAGATATAGAATGAATATCTCCTTTTGCCATAATATTTAGGATTTCAAGAACATCCTCCTTTAATCCTTTCAGAAAAAGTTCTTTTAAGATTTCTTCTTCAATCTCTATGTTTACTCTATATCCTACAAATATAAATATTTCAAGATAATCTTCCAAAGATTCATATTCCTTTTGATTCATTCAGAAAATTTTAGCTTTCTTGTCCCTAACTCTACAATAGTCTTGATATCTCTCAAGGAATAATTGTTTTAATCCATTTTCACCATCCCAACGATTAAAAAATCCTTCTCCTAAACCCATAAACCATCTCATATCGGAATCTTTAAGAGTAGAAGGAAATAATCTTAACTTTTGCTCATTTGTAGTGTAGAAATAAGCTTGATATACAAATTCAAATTCAAAGAGAAAGGCATCAGGATCTTCATGTGGTTTTCCATGGAAGGTAGGTAATATAGAAAGAGAGATTGATTTAGGATCTCTTGCGGTTCCCTCTGTATGTAAAATTGGAAAAACAAATGTTTTTATTTATCTATTTTCTATGTGATCTCTTTCTTGCCTTGGTATTTCTTGTCTTTGTTCCCTATTTACATGATTTTATTCTCCTACTTCACTTTAAGCATCTGCCATACTTGAATATAAGAATTCAAGAATTGGATCAGGTATAGGATCAGTGAATATTGAAGAATATATATGATCATCAAACTCAGGACTTGGTAATAAGTATGTGTTGGGATCTTGTTCTACGATTTTAGCTTGATTTGATGATGTGGCTCTAGTGTTTTCTATTTTAAAAATCCTAGGCTATCTAAAGTTTCTTGGGGATTTTTCTATTTTATCTATTTTTATAAATCTTCCTTTAGAGTCTCTTAGTATTTTCATGTATATTCTAAATCTATATATATATATATATATATATATATATATATATATTTATATATATATATATATATATATTTATAACACCTAGTATTCTATAAATAAATTATGTATATCGTTGATTGGATCAAGTTGATCTGGTTTCATAAAATGTTCTTCCTCAAAATTAAAATGATCTACCAACAATTGAATTAGTCGACAAAGATAAGCTTTAATTTCTATAGAATTAGGAATTCCAAACTGTAGCTCGAAACATAAACCTTCGCATAATTCTCTAAAATGTACAACTCTAGGAATTCTAAAATACCTTTTGTTGTATTGCAGGATTAACTCTCTTTTCTTTATTTTGCAAGAAAATTGTGAACAATGAGGAAATCTTCAAGGTACTAGTTCCAAGGATAAATTGATGGATTTACTATAGTTCATCTATCCCAAGGCCAATTTTCACAACTTACTCCCAGATTATCATAAGGTGTAGGATGATTTACCCTTAAATTTTTTGCAATATTAATCCTTTTTATCTTTTTAAGTTCTTTTGATCTCTCATTGATTGAGTCAATTCTTACACACAGTGCTTCCCATTCTGACTTGGTTGTTATAAATTTTTGATCAACAAGAAGATTAACTTCTTGTTGAATCAAAAATTTCCTGAGATCTATGAATTCAATCTAACTAATTTCAACCATTTGTATTTTTTTATTTTTCATTTTTTTTTTAAGTTTTGATTTTGTTTTCTGTTTTAATCTACTGTCTACTAAAACATAAAATTCAAAAATTTTAACACAAAAGACAAAATGTATAATGAAAGGATATTTCTATCCTTCTTCACAATGAAAACACAGAGATAGATCAACTATTTACGAACAATGATCACACCACTATTTCCGAGAATAGAATGAATGAATATCTGATTGCAAATAAGAAATGCAGTGGAAGTATAAAAATAATCAAACGCCACTTGAGGTGGGCACACCCTCGCCGTATAGGCAAATGCGAATAATGCAAATGAATTTAGAAATAAAGATAGATGATTTTAATTAAACCATTGCAAATCAAATATATACTAAATATTAAAGCACTTGGAAAACATAGCCGACGCTATGTTTGGAATGTAGCATGACTCCCCTCCTCGAAAAGTTTTGTCCTCAAAGTTGGAAATGTCTGGAAAATACTGTCAGGTTCCCAGGTTGCAGCTTCATCTGGTAGGCCCTGCCATTTGATGAGAAATTCTTGGATGTGACGAGAGCTCCGTATGCGTGTTCTGCTTTGTAGAATTGCTTTCGGCTGGAGATATATACGCCCTTCTGTATCTAGTATTGGTAATTCGGACTGAGAGTTCACTTTTTGGCCGATCACCTTGGCATGGTCATGTGATCTTTGGGAAGGTAGTCCCTTTGGTTCGTGGAAGACCTCTGCGTAATGTGCTACGATGTCCCATAAATCTGGAGCAAAAATACCCGAAGTTGCTCGAGATTGCTTTTTCAAACAATTAATTTGATCTATGAATCCGTATCCAACCTTTTGTAATGTTTTCTCCATACTATGAGAGCTCACCATCTGTGATGGAGGAGTAGTAATGCCTTGTAAGCGAATGACCTGTCCGTTTTCCTTCCATTCCACAAATAATTTTTTGAAATTGAAGCTAATCGTGTCTAGTGTTTCCAACCACTCTACTCCCAAAATGACATCAGAGTTCCCTAAATTCATTACGAAGAGAGATCCATACCAAGTATAAGTTCCCATTTTAATGGAAACTTTAGATGTTTGCCCAATACATTGAGCGTTCACCTCGTTGGCTACTAGAACCTGGAATTTGTCTTTGTTGGATGAATTAATGAATAAATTTAAAGCTTTTGCCGTTTTGATGTTGATAAAATTGTGGGTACTGCCCGAATCAATTAGCACATTTACCTTTTTCTGGCGGAGAAATCCCGGTACCTTGATTGTATGGTGGGTTGTTAACCCCATGAGGGCATGCACTCGAAATAGCCATTGTATCCTCTTCCTTATCTTCTAGAACAATCGATAGTTCTTCTTGAATAGGTTCTTCCTGGTGGTATGTTTCTTCTTCTTCTCCTTCATATTGAGCGCATTCAATATGAAAGTTTTGTTTTTGTGCACATGCCTGTTCTCTGGGATGGTGATTGCGACATTTATAGCAGAAGTATCTTGATGGTTGATCATTTCTGTGAAAAGAGTTGTTGCCATACGAAGGATGATTATAAGTTTCATGCTGTGTAGACAACTGAATTCTCTTCTCAGCTAGCTTGGCTATTCTTATGCAATCGTTCAACGAGGTTGGATTTTGAAGGTCCACCTCCACCTTAATATTTTCTTTCAAACCATTGCAAAAAGCTCCTACCACTGTGTCTGGACTGAGGTGTAATGCATACGGTAGTAAACTGGTGAATTCGAAGACGAACTCACTAACTGATCTTTCTTGCTTAAGAGATAACAGTCTTACTGTGTATGATGATGTAGCTCCTTCATCAAATCTTTCTAAAAAATAGGTAGTGAAATTCTTCCAGCAAACAGTAGCTCCTTTCTCACGTTTAAGCCATACAAACCATTGGTAAGCCTCAGTGCCTAATTTTGATGCAGCGAAAGGGACTTTATCAACATCCTTAATTTGGTATAAGTCGAGAATGCCTTCCATTTTGGCTATCCAACCACGAGGATCATGACCCTCAAAAGTGGGCATATCAATGCGTGGAAAATTATTAGGGCCTCTCGATTGGTGATAACCCATATCCCTTTCTTGATCTTGGTTATATCGTTGTCTATGATAGCGATTCCCGTAATTATCCGAATTGCCTCTTCGTTGCTCCCAATCTTCATCCTGGTCATCATTTTCTTCATTCCTTTGTTTATGGGAGTGATTTTGGGGATTAGTATTGGGATTAGGTTGGTTTTGTGCGCTCACTAGTTTAGATAGGGTGTCATTAATTTGGCACATACCAGCTAGTAATTCTCGAAGAGCTTCATCAGTGTTAATGGCAGAGTTGCCTGATTCTCCTTGTGTGACGTTGTCGTGAGTTGGGGAAAGGTTAGTAGCCATGGGGTCTACCATTGGATGATGCGGATTATAACTACCAATTTGAAAAGGAGAAGGAGAATTGTTTGTACCTGGGCTTCGATGAGGTCTTCTTGTGTTGTTATTGGTCATCTCCGAGCTTGATAGTCGACCATCAGATCCTTTGGTCCACCTTTTGCTCATGCACTTGTTAACATAACCTGCTTAGGAGCTTTTGAGCTTTGACTGCTGCAAAATTTGGTTGAGTTTAGCAAAAATTTGGATTCCGCTTCAACTGTCACTCCAACTGCGACGTGGATTTGAATTTGGGCTCCTCCTTGACAGCAACTTTTGACAACTTTTTAGTGACAGCTTTTGACAACTTTTAGTGACAACTTTCAGCAATTTTCTTGACCACTTTTTGGACACTTGACACACAAACTGGACTAAGGGACTGGATGTAGAACTGAACTTATAGGACGAGCATCTAAAGGCTAGACCAATAGACACACGACACGAAAAACACCACACTGTGACTGACACAAACTGACAAGATAGGACCCCGAACGACGACTTACACAACTGACAAGACAGGACCTCGAACGACGACTGACACGAAAAACACCTCACTGTGACTGACACCAAATGACAAGACAGGACCCCAAATGGAAACTGACACAACTGATAAGATAGGACGACTGGGAACAATTATGATTTGTGACAAGGTACAACACCGTGAGGATGACCACTCGACATGCGGACACGACACAAAGCAACTGATAACTGGTGATGCGAAGGATGACTGGGAACAATTGTGATTTGTGACAAGGGACAACATCGTGAGGACACATGGCTAAGGAAGGACACACGGGAAGGACACGCGGCTATGGAAGGACACACACAGGAAGGACACGCGACTATGGAAGGACATGCCAGGAAACACGAAATGACATATAAGGACGACAACAAGGACAACCTTGGACCAACAGAAAGTGAACATGCGGACAAAGACAACCTAAGCTAACCTATGCGGGAGGAGACTCTAGCCCTGTGACCGAAGTCACACCTTACTATTTGCCCCTACCGCGTTATAAATCGTAATTTGCCCGTACCACGTCGAATGTGGGATATTTGTCCTGGCAAAACAATTTTTTTTTTTTTTGTACCTTAGTTTATGCACCTTAATAATTTTGTTTCGTGTGCTCCGATTGGCCGACGGATGGCGTGAGAAGAAACGACTGTGCGCGCTCTATTCTACCATGATTCTGCTCATTTCTTTGGCTCCCGATCGAAGAGGTAACATTCATAGCTACAAAAAGTTCTTTTATGAATCCCAGCTGTGTGGAAACCGTGCTTGGCTCAGTGAAATCTCTCGTAGATTCGTAAGTTATACCCCACTTTTGCTGTTCCTTTGATGAACGCTTCGAAAGAATAAAATGTTGCTGCCCAATAGAATATGTTTGAAGCAAAATGCTACTACCGGTGGATGGAGTTTTGAAGTAGTTTTAGCTGCTCCTCACGACTGTGTTGAGGCCGAATGATAACAACGAGTCCAGTAGAAGGTACAGAGAATTCTTCAGGATCTTTTTAAGGAAACTGATACCACATGAAAGGATATTTCTATCCTTCTTCACAATAAAAACATAGAGATAGATCAACTATTTACGAACAATGATCACACCACTATTTTCGAGAATGAATATCTGATTGCAAATAAGAAATGCAGCGAAAGTATAAAAATAATCAAACGCCACTTGAGGTGGGCACACCCTCGCCGTATAGGAAAATGCGAATAACGCAAATGAATTTTAAAAATAAAATATAGATGATTTTAATTAAACCATTGCAAATCAAATATATACTAAATATTA
The DNA here is from genome assembly GCA_028583015.1 of Wollemia nobilis. NCBI lineage: Eukaryota > Viridiplantae > Streptophyta > Pinopsida > Araucariales > Araucariaceae > Wollemia > Wollemia nobilis. The sequence goes on along the minus strand of JAQPPZ010017079.1, from coordinate 3,642,842 downwards.
AAGCACTTGGAAAACATAGCCGATGCAAGCTATGTTTGGAATGTAGCATATAATTTTAGACAATCCTAATGTTATTAAAATTAGGATACGACCCGCGGAGCACATAATCCATACAGCCTAATTCTAACAATATTAGGGAAATTCCTAATGTTACTAAGTTCAAATATGACCCGCGGAGCATGTAATCCGTACACTCAAACTTAATATCATTAGAAATAAGTATACAACCTAGTATTACTATAATTGGGTATGACCCATAGAGCATGTAATCCATGTAACCAATTAAGCAATAGTTCGGTAAAAATAAAATAACAGTACTGAAATAACAGGTAACTTCTTAGTATTTAAAATTTGACTAGGGGGGATTTCACTACAATCGTGTCACTCGCTATAAGCTAATTCCTACTCCCAAGATAGGGGGTTATTTTTAGCTACTACCTTTGCCTACTTCCTGAACTTTCCCATAGAACCCTACATCACTGAAACAATAATAATTACCCAAAGCAGGAAATTGCAGAAAGAAAATTGCAAGAAAGAAAATTTTAATCTAGGAAAGCAATTAAAACATGAAATCTATATGAAAAAGGAACCTGACAATGTCGTAAGGTGGGGCTTGTTGTTAGCTACCCATGATAGGGAGGGCTATTGTGTCCCATTTATGTCAATAACCACTTTGACTCGTATGCACACCAAGGGATCATGTGTCCACAAGATCTCATGCGTACAAGTAAGTCCTCTTGTTTTGCACTGCCAATGGCTTCTTTGATCAAGTACTACGATGCTACTTTCCCCAACAACGGTGCCAAAATGATCAGTTGTAGAATCTTACATTTGATTTTATCAATCCGAGGAAAAATCAAGGTTAGATTTAAAAAGCAGCAATCCAGTATAGATATGAACGTAGAAATTAATACTTAAACCTAGTTCAATTTCCTTTCCAAAAATAATACGTACACGTGTACAAAAAGAAATATAAAAATGTGCAATATGAATTATGCAGGAAATACTAAATAAGTGCAATTTATTATGAAATTTAACTATTATGCAATTTTATATTTTATGTATTTTCTAATGCAGATTTAACTAATTCTAACCTAATGCATGGGGTGAAGATCTCAAGGACTATCGATTAGGAGTGGGCCTTGCCTCCTAAGTGGGAAAATCATACCACAATTTTTTTTCTTCTATTGGTGATTCAAGAAATAAACTAAGATCTTTTGTATCTTTACCATTGGAAATGGTCATGTTTCCTGATCTACAACTAATGTAGGCATCAACTGTTGCAAGCCATGGTCTCCCTAAAATTAAGGGATGTCCCCCTAAATTCATTTTAGGTTGTAAGACTATGAATTCCATTGGATATTCCCATAAACTTACTAAGACCATAATATCTTCTAGTTTTTCTTCTGGCTTAGTAGTAGATCTATCACCGAGTTGAAGCACAATAGAAGTTAATTGTAATTTTTGTATCCCTAAGGAATCTGTTGTTTCTTTGGTCATAACATTAATAGCATCTCCTAAATAAACCAAAACATTTTGTAATGTTACATTTCCAATATGCACAGTGAGTATAGGTATTCCAAGATCTGTATATTTAGGTACCAACCTATCTCCTATCATCATATCAGATAATTGTCCAATAACTTGAATAGTTTGAAATTTATTTTTCTTTTTACTTTTTGAGCATAAATTTTAATAAGTTTAGAATAGATGGGTATATCCTTGATAGCTTGTAATAAAGGAATTTTAATAGTAACACCTTATATTTCTTGAAGAAAATTAAATGTTGGCTTGGATGGTTCTTTTGGTATTGCCAATCTTTGAGGAAATGGTACTTCTATTTCCTTATTTGTTTGAATCTCTTGTTGTTTGGTTGGAATATTCTCCTCTTGATTGTATGTTTCCTTCTTGTTGTCAATTTAATATTCAACCAAGTTTTCAATTGTATCATTAAGTCTTTTAAGAGTGACATCATTTTCTAACACCTTTCCTGATCTTAATTGTATTTGTTGACAAGATGCTATAGTTATAGAACATGTTTCATTTGTTTCATAGACTTGTTGGACACTGCTTAGGAGGATTATTGTTTGGAGGTGGAAGAAGTCTATTTTGAGGTGGATTTTGAGTATTTTTTCCCCTAAATTGATTTTGCGCATTCTGTTGTTTCATTGCATTTGGAGACCAATTAGTGCCACCTTGATTATATTGGCCATTATTGTTCCAACTAGGCATATTCTCGATTTTGTGTTCCTTGATTCCATGGAAATTGTCCTCCATAAGAATTAGCCATAAATTGAGCCAATGGGGGTATATTCCAATCTTGATTGTAAGAATTCCAATTTGGCATATTGGACCATTGGTTAGGTCTTTTTTGGTTGGGATAATTAGGGTTTGAACAATTTTATGGGCCATTAAATGGGACATTTCTTCTTTGAGCAACAAAATAAACATCCTCTGCTTCTTCTACTTTAGGTTCTTTTATGGAAACCTTAACAGTGGAAATATATTTACATTTTTTAGTTTTATGATCTTTATCACAAGTTTGGCAACAAGCAGAGATATTGGAAATATTTGTTATGTTGAGAAGGTATTCTCTTGAATTGTGTTTCTTCCCACATCTATGGCAATAAATTTCTTCACTGTCCTTTGTATTTTTATCCATTAAATCCAAGGATGAGGTGAAATTACTCAATAAATTAGTTTTTAAACCTTCAAACATATTTCCAATTTGAGCTCTTGTTACTCCTGCTCCTATAGATGTATATTTATTACTTCTCAAGGGTCTGTTTCTTGAATAGTTTCTACAAAGATTTACAATCCCTTCAAAAGATATAGAATGAATATCTCCTTTTGCCATAATATTTAGGATTTCAAGAACATCCTCCTTTAATCCTTTCATAAAAAGTTCTTTTAAGATTTCTTCTTCAATCTCTATGTTTACTCTATATCCTACAAATATAAATATTTCAAGATAATCTTCCAAAGATTCATATTCCTTTTGATTCATTCAGAAAATTTTAGCTTTCTTGTCCCTAACTCTACAATAGTCTTGATATCTCTCAAGGAATAATTGTTTTAATCCATTTTCACCATCCCAACGATTAAAAAATCCTTCTCCTAAACCCATAAACCATCTCATATCGGAATCTTTAAGAGTAGAAGGAAATAATCTTAACTTTTGCTCATTTGTAGTGTAGAAATAAGCTTGATATACAACTTCAAATTCAAAGAGAAAGGCATCAGGATCTTCATGTGGTTTTCCATGGAAGGTAGGTAATATAGAAAGAGAGATTGATTTAGGATCTCTTGCGGTTCCCTCTGTATGTAAAATTGGAAAAACAAATGTTTTTATTTATCTATTTTCTATGTGATCTCTTTCTTGCCTTGGTATTTCTTGTCTTTGTTCCCTATTTACATGATTTTATTCTCCTACTTCACTTTAAGCATCTGCCATACTTGAATATAAGAATTCAAGAATTGGATCAGGTATAGGATCAGTGAATATTGAAGAATATATATGATCATCAAACTCAGGACTTGGTAATAAGTATGTGTTGGGATCTTGTTCTACGATTTTAGCTTGATTTGATGATGTGGCTCTAGTGTTTTCTATTTTAAAAATCCTAGGCTATCTAAAGTTTCTTGGGGATTTTTCTATTTTATCTATTTTTATAAATCTTCCTTTAGAGTCTCTCAGTATTTTCATGTATATTCTAAATCTATATATATATATATATATATATATATATTTATAACACCTAGTATTCTATAAATAAATTATGTATATCGTTGATTGGATCAAGTTGATCTGGTTTCATAAAATGTTCTTCCTCAAAATTAAAATGATCTACCAAAAATTGAATTAGCTGACAAAGATAAGCTTTAATTTCTATAGAATTAGGAATTCCAAACTGTAGCTCGAAACATAAACCTTCGCATAATTCTCTAAAATGTACAACTCTAGGAATTCTAAAATACCTTTTGTTGTATTGCAGGATTAACTCTCTTTTCTTTATTTTTGCAAGAAAATTGTGAACAATGAGGAAATCTTCAAGGTACTAGTTCCAAGGATAAATTGATGGATTTACTATAGTTCATCTATCCCAAGGCCAATTTTCACAACTTACTACCAGATTATCATAAGGTGTAGGATGATTTACCCTTAAATTTTTTGCAATATTAATCCTTTTTATCTTTTTAAGTTCTTTTGATCTCTCATTGATTGAGTCAATTCTTACACACAGTGCTTCCTATTCTGACTTGGTTGTTATAAATTTTTGATCAACAAGAAGATTAACTTCTTGTTGAATCAAAAATTTCCTGAGATCTATGAATCCAATCTAACTAATTTCAACCATTTGTATTTTTTTATTTTTCATTTTTTTTTTAAGTTTTGATTTTGTTTTCTGTTTTAATCTACTGTCTACTAAAACATAAAATTCAAAAATTTTAACACAAAAGACAAAATGTATAATGAAAGGATATTTCTATCCTTCTTCACAATAAAAACACAGAGATAGATCAACTATTTACGAACAATGATCACACCACTATTTCTGAGAATGAATATCTGATTGCAAATAATAAATGCAGCGGAAGTATAAAAATAATCAAACGCCACTTGAGGTGGGCACACCCTCGCCGTATAGGCAAATGCGGATAACGCAAATGTATTTTAAAAATAAAAGATAGATGATTTTAATTAAACCATTGCAAATCAAATATATACTAAATATTAAAGCACTTGGAAAACATAGCCGACGCAGGCTATGTTTGGAATGTAGCATGACTCCCCTCCTCGAAAAGCTTTGTCCTCAAAGCTGGAAATGTCTAGAAAATACTGTCAGGTTCCCAGGTTGCAGCTTCATCTGGTAGGCCCTGCCATTTGATGAGAAATTCTTGGATGTGACGAGAGCTCCGTATGCGTGTTATGCTTTGTAGAATTGCTTTTGGCTGGAGATATATACGCCTTTCTGTATCTAGTATTGGTAATTCGGACTGAGAGTTCACTTTTTGGATGATCACCTTGGCATGGTCATGTGATCTTTGGAAAGGTAGTCCCTTTGGTTCGTGGAAGACCTTTACGTAATGTGCTACGATGTCCCGTAAATCTGGAGCAAAAATTCCCAAAGTTGCTCGAGATTGCTTTTTCAAACAATTAATTTGATCTATGAATCCGTATCCAACCTTTTGTAATGTTTTCTCCATACTATGAGAGCTCATCATCCGTGATGGAGGAGTAGTAATGCCTTGTAAGCGAATGACCTGTCCGTTTTCCTTCCATTCCACAAATAATTTTTTGAAATTGAAGCTAACCGTGTCTAGTGTTTCCAACCACTCTACTCCCAAAATGACATCAGAGTTCCCTAAATTCATTACGAAGAGAGATCCATACCAAGTATAAGTTCCCATTTTAATGGAAACTTTAGATGTTTGCCCAATACATTGAGCGTTCACCCCGTTGGCTACTAGAACCTGGAATTTGTCTTTGTTGGATGAATTAATGAATAAATTTAAAGCTTTTGCTGTTTTGATGTCGATAAAATTGTGGGTATTGCCTGAATCAATTAGCACATTTACCTTTTTCTGGCGGAGAAATCCCGGTACCTTGATTGTATGGTGGGTTCATTAACCCCATGAGGGCATGCACTGAAATAGCCATTGTATCCTCTTCCTTCTCTTCTAGAACAATCGATAGTTCTTCTTGAATAGGTTCTTCCTGGTGGTATGTTTCTTCTTCTTCTCCTTCATATTGAGCGCATTCAATATGAAAGTTTTGTTTTTGTGCACATGCCTGTTCTCCGGGATGGTGATTGCGACATTTATAGCAGAAGTATCTTGACGGTTGATCATTTATGTGAAAAGAGTTGTTGCCATACGAAGGATGATTATAAGTTTCATGCTGTGTAGACAACTGAATTCTCTTCTCGACTAGCTTGGCTATTCTTATGCAATCGTTCAACGAGGTTGGATTTTGAAGGTCCACCTCCACCTTAATATTTTATTTCAAACCATTGCAAAAAGCTCCTACCACTGTGTCTAGACTGAGGTGTAATGCATACGGTAGTAAACTGGTGAATTCGAAGACGAACTCACTAACTGATCTTTCTTGCTTAAGAGATAACAGTCTTACTGTGTATGATGATGTAGCTCCTTCATCAAATCTTTCTAAAAAATAGGTAGTGAAATTCTTCCAGCAAACAGTAGCTCCTTTCTCGCGTTTAAGCCATACAAACCATTGGTAAGCCTCAGTGCCTAATTTTGATGCAGCGAAAGGGACTTTATCAACATCCTTAATTTGGTATAAGTCGAGAATGCCTTCCATTTTGGCTATCCAACAACGAGTATCATGACCCTCAAAAGTGGGCATATCAATGCGTGGAAAATTATTAGGGCCTCTCGATTGGTGATAACCCATATCCCTTTCTTGATCTTGGTTATATCGCTGTCTATGATAGCGATTCCCGTAATTATCCGAATTGCCTCTTCGCTGCTCCCAATCTTCATCCTGGTCATCATTTTCTTCATTCCTTTGTTTATGGGAGTGATTTTGGGGATTAGTATTGGGATTAGGTTGGTTTTGTGTGCTCACTAGTTTAGATAGGATGTCATTAATTTGGCACATACCAGCTAGTAATTCTTGAAGAGCTTCATCAGTGTTAATGGCAGAGTTGCCTGATTCTCCTTGTGTGACGTTGTCATGAGGTGGGGAAAGGTTAGTAGCCATGGGGTATACCATTAGATGATGCAAATTATAACTACCAATTTGAAAAGGAGAAGGATAATTGTTTGTACCTGGGCTTCGATGAGGTCTTCTTGTGTTGTTATTGGTCATCTCCGGGCGTGATAGTCGACCGTAAGATCCTTTGGTCCACCTTTTGCTCATGCAATTGTTAACATAACTTGCTTAGGAGATTTTGAGCTTTGACTGCTACAAAATTTGGTTGAGTTTAGCAAAAATTTGGATTCCGCTTCAACTGTCACTCCAACTACGACGTGGATTTGAATTTGGGCTCCTCCTTGACAGCAACTTTTGATAGCTTTTAGTGACAGATTTTGACAACTTTTAGTGACAACTTTTAGCAATTTTATTGACCACTTTTTGGACACTTGACACACGAACTGGACTAAGGGACTGGATGTAGAACTGAACTGATAGGACGAGCATCCGAAGGCTAGACCAATAGACACACGACACGAAAAACACCACACTGTGACTGACACAAACTGACAAGATAGGACCCCGAACGACGACTTACACAACTGACAAGACAGGACCTCGAACGACGACTGACACGAAAAACACCTCACTGTGACTGACACCAACTGACAAGACAGGACCCCGAATGGCAACTGACACAACTGACAAGACAGACGACTGGGAACAATTGTGATTTGCGACAAGGGACAACACCGTGAGGATGACCACTCGACACGCGGACACGACACAAAGCAACTGATAACTGGTGATGCGAAGGATGACTGGGAACAATTGTGATTTGTGACAAGGGACAACACCGTGAGGACACACGGATAAGGAAGGACACACGGGAAGGACACGCGGCTATGGAAGGACACACACAGGAAGGACACGCGACTATGGAAGGACATGCCAGGAAACACGAAATGACATATAAGGACGACAACAAGGACAACCTTGGACCAATAGAAAGTGAACACACGGACGAAGACAACCTAAGCTAACCTGTGCGGGAGGAGACTCTGGCCCTGTGACCGAAGTCACACCTTACTATTTGCCCCTACCGCGTTATAAATCGTAATTTGCCCGTACCACGTCGAATGTGGGATATTTGTCCTGGAAAAACATTTTTTTTTTGTACCTTAGTTTATGCACCTTAATAATTTCGTTTCGTGTGCTCCGATTGGCCGACGGATGGCGTGAGAAGAAACGACTGTGCGCGCTCTATTCTACCATGATTCTGCTCATTTCTTTGGCTCCTGATCAAAGAGGTAACATTCGTAGCTACAAAAAGTTCTTTTATGAATCCCAGCTGTGTGGAAACCGTGCTTGGCTCAGTGAAATCTCTCGTAGATTCGTAAGTTATACCCCACGTTTGCTATTCCCTGGATGAACGCTTCGAAAGAATAAAATGTTGCTGCCCGGTAGAATATGTTTGAAGCAAAATGCTGCTATCGGTGGATGGAGTTTTGAAGTAGTTTTAGCTGCTCCTCACGACTGTGTTGAGGCCGAATGATAACAACGAGTCCAGCAGAAGGTACGAAGAATTCTTCAGGATCTTTTTAAGGAAACTGATACCACATGAAAGGATATTTCTATCCTTCTTCACAATAAAAACACAGAGATAGATCAACTATTTATGAACAATGATCACACAACTATTTTTGAGAATGAATATTTGATTGCAAATAAGAAATGTAGCGAAAGTATAAAAATAATCAAACGCCACTTGAGGTGGGCACACCCTCGCCGTATAGGAAAATGCGAATAACGCAAATGAATTTTAAAAATAAAAGATAGATGATTTTAATTAAACCATTGCAAATCAAATATATACTAAATATTAAAACACTTGGAAAACATAGCCGATGCAGGCTATGTTTGGAATGTAGCATATAATTTTAGACAATCCTAATGTTATTAAAATTAGGATGCGACCCGCGGAGCACATAATCCATACATCCTAATTCTAACAATATTAGGGAAATTCCTAATGTTACTAAGTTCAAATATGACCCGCGGAGCATGTAATCCGTACACTCAAACTTAATATCATTAGAAATAAGTATACAACCTAGTATTACTATAATTGGGTATGACCCATAGAGCATGTAATTTGTGTAACCAATTAAGCAATAGTTCGGTAAAAATAAAATAACAGTATTGAAATAATAGGTAACTTCTTAGTATTTAAAATTTGACTAGGGGGGATTTCACTACAATCGTGTCACTCGCTATAAGCTAATTCCTACTCCCAAGATAGGGGGTTATTTTTAGCTACTACCTTTGCCTACTTCCTGAACTTTCCCATAGAACCCTACATCACTGAAACAATAATAATTACCCAAAGCAGGAAATTACAGAAAGCAAATTGCAAGAAAGAAAATTTTAATCTAGGAAAGCAATTAAAACATGAAATCTATATGAAAAAGGAACCTGACAATGTTGTAAAGTGGGGCTTGTTGTTAGCTACCAATGATAGGGAGGGCTATTGTGTCCCATTTATGTCGATAACCACTTTGACTTGTATGCATACCAAGGGATCATGTGTCCACAAGATCTCATGCGTACAAGTAAGTCCTCTTGTTTTGCACTGCCAATGGCTTCTTTGATCAAGTACTACGATGCTACTTTCCCCAACAACGGTGCCAAAATGATCAGTTGTAGAAGCTTACATTTAATTTTATCAATCCGAGGAAAAATCAAGGTTAGATTTAAAAAGCAGCAATCTAGTATAGATATGAACGTAGAAATTAATACTTAAACCTAGTTCAATTTCCTTTCCAAAAATAATACGTACACGTGTACAAAAAGAAATATAAAAATGTGCAATATGAATTATGCAGGAAATACTAAATAAGTGCAATTTATTATGAAATTTAACTATTATGCAATTTTATATTTTATGTATTTTCTAATGCAGATTTAACTAATTCTAACCTAATGCACGGGGTGAAGATCTCAAGGACTATCGATTAGGAGTGGGCCTTGCCTCCTAAGTGGAAATTTTTGTTCTTTCCCCTAAACTACTCTATCAGTAACTAAATATTATGATCTATACTAACATTTATTTATAATTCATGAATGCAGCTTGCAAAATTTATAAATTCAGAACAGAGAATAAACAAATGCCACAAATGATACAAGTTACCATAATGAAGAAATGTTATTTTGTTGATGAAGAGTGAACTGTACAAGCTCCAAAAAATAATCTGTAACATGATGTAATGAATACTATAATAAAAAACAAAACCCAAAGGAGAGAGACTCTGGTTACTGCTGTATATTTTTATACTAAGACTAATACAAAGTACAATCTTTTCCACATTTGTATCTTGCTTAAAATGTGGAGTGATGACTGTACATACACCATAAGATATCCTAAAGCTAAAAATATTTTATTTGAATTAGACCTGAAAATATTTCTATAATTCCAAGTGGCATTACATTGAATATTTCCTATCTAACTGAATCATAATAAGACTTTTCAGCACCTGTAATATAAGAAGTCTTAACAACTTTGACATTTGATAAATATTAACTTTACAAATCCTTTTCATAAGGTTTTATCAGATGGAGAGAATATCATAACCAAAATGAGAAGGCAAGATATATTGGAGATATTTTAATTACCGTAATTTGGTTATACCATCCATATTATGCTTTGTCGTCCATGGTAAGTCTTCAAAATGACCTTTTGACCTTACGTAATTACTGTTCGTAATTACCTCCAGTAACTGTCTTTCGTAAACCGAAATCATCCACTTGAATTATTCTAATTGCTAGTGGTTGTTCTTCATATTTGGAGTACATTTGTAGTTTCTCCACTTATTACCTGCATTTAACTCAGATCTTGGGCAAATTGGACGTAAGTTACTGATAAACATCAAATTACCATTTTTACTCATTTTTACCAATAATTCATATTTAATTGATGATAACATGTAAAAATATATTAAATACTCATGTAAAAAGATTGAATTTGATAAAAAATTTAGTATTAAATAACCTCTCATTAGAAGGCACCACTACCACTTGGGGACTGCTTGGGTACCCTCATCCTAGGTCTCCTATGTACCCTCATCCCTAGAATCTCCACCACCATATCCATTGGCTACTCCCTAAGGTAGCATCCATGGGGGTTGAGCTGTGAACCATTCATCATACTCCATGGTCATCCCCATGTCATATACATTCGAGATACCCATAACCTCATAATCCTCTAAGACTATCCTCCAAAGCTCTGCATAAGGTAGCTCGGTCTCATCTTGAAGTCTTATATACTACACCGGCTCATCGAGAACATCCTGCCTCAGTCTAAAATTATGGAGCACTCATGAAAACTAGAAGTAATCTATCTCATTCGCATACCTCCCAACCACCCATCTACCCTTTTGGACCCACTGTATATGATCTCCATACTTAGTCCACTAGGCATCCAACCACAATCTCAAAACTACTTGGATGGATTCCACTCCATACCACAAATCCCTATGCCACGGACTCGTCCTCACTAGATGACTCAAATGCACCTCATAAACCAACACCCATCGCCTAGCATAGGGCTAATTTCTATCAAACTCCTGCACAAGCAAGTCCTCTGATAAAGCAACTCTAAGACGCTCCCATCCCAAGCATTGTAGCAACAAGCTATACCCTAATCCTTTTTGACCATACCTTATAACATGGTATAACTCCTAGTATACCTTCACTAGTAAGGTGGAAGTCCATGAATACACTTGTCTCCTAGTGGGCATATTTGTCACTATCCCTATCAAGTTCCAAGGGAACCTATCTTCTATATTGTTTGGGGCCATAATGTTTGCCAGCACAAACATCACCAAGACCTAAAGGGGGTACAACTATTTATCCCTATAGATGAACAAATACAATATGCCTCCACCCTTCACCCTCCCTCCTTGTCATGCATCCCAAAAATACTCTTAATTTTTATCTCCAATTTGTGATCAACCTCAACCTGGATCTCCTCCACTGGTATCTTGAGGATGCAATAAACATCCTCCAAGGTAACCGTCACCTTATCTATGGGGAGCTAAAATGTCCCCCTGTTTGCATCACATATCTTGACCAAGGCAAAGAGGTACACCTCATCCATAGTCACCACATCCAAGTGGGCTACCTCTGCTAGCCCCACTACCTCTAGAAACTTACACTCCTCCTCCTTAATCTTATTTCTCATCTCAAGAACATAAGGCAAAAATTGGTATTGAGACTCCAATACCACAAGCTGCAACACAACACAATACATTTGTTAATAATTTACAAAAAAAAAATTGCACCACAAAAAAAAAGCAATATTACCTTAGCCACTCGTACCCCATCCAAAAACCTGGCCCCCAAACCAGATCTCTCCACTACCATAGCTTCCGCACTCCAAATTATTCACCTCGCTTCACTCCTCACTTATTTCACTCCTCAGACACAACTTTTCAGCTTCCCAAGTGCAGAAATGAGCCTCAAACTCACCCAAAAAGCTATTTATAGCTACCTCAAGAAAATTTATGTGCTCATGGGTGTCTCGTGACACACTAAGGCACCCATGGGTGCCTCATAGTGCACTGAGGCACCCAAGGGTGCTTTGGGGCATGCAAGGTACCCGCAGGTACCTCGTGTCAACATTAATGAAAGGTAAATTTGATCAAAATGGTATCTTACCTCCTCCAAATTGCACCAAATTTTACCCACACATCAATACCATAATAACATCAAGTTTTGTAAAACCAAAAATTAGTTTGGATGCAAAATTTTCATTGGCACCCATGAATTATAATAACACACAAATACACTTATAAAATACATCAAACTGATCCAAATATTTAAAAAACAATCATCTTCATCATCTACATCATATTTTTCGTAATACCTTAAATTTCTATAAAAATATGAGCTTATTTGGATGAATAATTCGAATTTTATGTCCTAAAAGGTGTAATATTAATCAACATACCAATCCATCTTCTCCAATCAATTTTGCTCTCCACAAAATCATCAAATTTCATCCGAGCAAATTCAAATTTCACCAACATCACCATCCATAATCCATTACTCCCAACATGCTGAATTTCAAGTGAATCTTGTATATAGTGGTTCATTCTATATACTTGGTGATTGCAACAATTTGCATCCATGCAATTCAGTAAGATGAATGAATTACCATAAGAACACTTGGTCATCACCATCCCTCCATATCCCCTAGTATGAAAAGCACAATCAAATTTGGTTCCTCACATTACAAGTGAAACCTTTGACAAAGATTAATCTTGCTAAATAGCTATCATTGATGGCCTAGTTCATGGGGCTTAACACATGGACAAAATCAAATCACATCATTCCCAATTTTCTTAAAGAGTAAAAAAGGGGATTGGCTCTAGCTAGGGTGATTGGTTCCATTTGAGAGGAATTATCATACAGTCACTAGCAGGCCCTCTGAGAATGAATTCTTTATTTTATTTTTGCATCTTCATATTTGCATATCAATGATGCCATACGGTGAAATTTATTCCAAATCATGGAATCACCCAAAATTTGGGGTAACCAAATTCAATTATGATTTTCCCACGACGGGATGCATATTACATGATCATGACCCTTCATCTGTTGGTGATAAATAGACACCATTTATCCCAAAATACTTTATCTGTTGGGGCAAAAACAAACACCTTTCATCATAATCCACTTATCCCAAAACCCTTCATATGTTGGGGCAAAAAACACCTTTCATCATAATCCACTTCTCCCAAAACCCTTCATCTATTGGGGCAAAAATAGACACACATTCCATCATTTCCATGTCCTTCTTTGCACAACATTTATTCCATCAATTTTTTTCAATTGGCTTGTGAGATTCATCCACAAATAATTCACCAACTGAGGGGGTAAGCTATGCAAAAAATCCAAAATTATTTATTCTTTTACCTTCAATTTTGTTCCACATTCCAACAAGAAAGAGAAGTTGTGTCTATGCCAAGCCCGAGCAAGTATCTTATATTTTTACATCATATTGTGCTTTGCACAACATGGTACAAAAAATGGCATATGTAGACACCAAAATCTAGCCATTTTCCCTCCATCCATGTCTTCCTGCAATTTTCCCTCCATCCATGCCTTCCCACCATTTCCACCACCAAAATTTAGCCACTTGTCCTCTATGCATGCCTTCCCACCATTTTTGCCACTAAAATCTAGCATTTGTCCTTCATATTAACTTTCCCACCATTTTTTCCTATTTATTTATATATTTATAATATATATTTAAATAATAATATTTTAATATTATATTTGATATATATTTAATAAATATATATTTATATAAATAAATAAACCATAGCCATAAATTTTATTTAATCTCATCCGTCCATCCACCTTAATCCATGCCACACCCTAAACTTATTATCCACCCTTGGATGTGCTTTAATCTCAGCCACATGATTAGTGTTGTTGAAACCCTAGCATACCCTAGGTTGGACTATAAGTAAGAGCTATTTTTATGGCTCAACCTCTAAGTTTTTAATTCCCTGAGTTCCTAATTTCTCTAAGTTTCTAATATTAAGCCTTGAATCCCTGATTCTAAACCTTAAATCTTGCTAAGTGCCCTAAGGTTATTACATAACCTTTTGTGCCATGCTCATCCATTTATCGTATTTCACATACCCTCACTCACCACCACAACCACTGCATCCTTCACCATAGTCTAATTTGCTTTTTCAGTTTCTTACCTCAACTGCAGGTGCCCACTTGCACCTCCCAAGTACCCACGAGCATCTCCCAAGTACCCACAAGCTTCCTAGGTGTCTAGGAGCACCTTCCTAGTACCCATCTATGCCTCCCAAGTTCCCACGGGTGCCTCTTGTAGCCGCGAGGTAGACCTCCTACATTCGTACGATGCCAATATATGCTTTCATCATTAATCTACAATAGATCAATATATCCACATACAGATAAAAAAGTAAGGTAAATCACTTTGGTTATTTCATTGTAATATATTTATATTTTGTATGCATTTTCAGTTAGCAATAGCTAGGGTTTTTATTAATGTCTAAGGGTCTCACATAGTGGAGCCCTCATTGTTATTACTAACTCTTTGATATTTTTGTTATGTGTGTAGGTCTACAGATTCATTAGTGTTGAGCAGCTGATTAAGCTGGAGTGGCCCAGTATTGGATAGCACAAATCCCACTCACCACTATTGGGATCAAGAGCACGCTTGAAGACATTACAACTTTGCTATTAGGGTTTCGAAGAACCCTAAATATTGTACTATTGTATCAAAAAAGGATTACACATTATCCTGATTGTAACAATAGAGTTTCTAAGCTCCCCCCATTAATATAATATATATTCAATTGTTGTGCAATTCTAGTTTTTGTGTATCCATTTATTTAAGCATAGTTGTAGTATTGCATTTTTGCATTCACAAGTAGATTGGGATATGTCATTGCTCTTATAAGTTCAAAGGCCTTAATTTTTATATTTTTGGTGGATACTTGAAAAAATATTTTGAAAGCCATACCTTTTGTATATAGAGGTGCTTTGAACCCCTTTTCTAAATTGCACAATGCTTTGAGCTCTACACATTGGTAATATTATTTTATGAACTTTTTCTACTATTAGGGACCAAATTACATAGAATAGTACACAAGTATTATTACCCTATTTTGAAAGGAAAATTTTACCACATTCTATGCAATTAGAATATTTGGTCTAATTTTTAGGAAAACACTACTATATTTATGATAGTTATATAATATTTTGAGTATTTTAGAGGTGTATACAAAAATAAATAAATATTTTATTGATTCCATCCCTCTTCCTTCTTTGGGATATTAATTCAGATTATTCATGAAGATTTAATCATACACAATATCTTCTTTTTTTTATCTCTTGTTCAAGTACTCTTGGAAGTTTGTAATATATCTTCTACTAAGCATTTTCATGTAAGGCATTTTTTTAGAGAGGGGTCCTCTAAATATGCTACTTAATTTTGATATTGGTACTACTCCTAGAATAAATTAAATTTATGAAGATCAAGTGCACCAATGGTAGGTTGAATTCTTCAAACAAGGTGATGTATGATGTAAAAGGAAATACCATGTCTTCAACAAATTCCTTATGTGGCTATGGAGCATTGAAGTAGATTTTATTTACAAATGATGGTGATATTTATTTATATTTCTCATATAGATACTTAGAAGATGTGTGTGGGAGTATCTAATAGTGGAATTTATGACTATGATCCATCCTAAGGATACTCTTATGCAAGAATAATATTTTTAGTGACATTTTAGAAGATGAACAAAATTCATATGAGACTATCTCAAGTTAGTCGTATTACATTATTTGGTACCATGAGATGCCATGAAGCACCATTGAGTTATATTATAAATATTTAGTTTAGGGTTTGTGATTAGTATTTTTCTAAATTATGTGTCCTATTTTGAGGAGTGTTGATGTGTCTTGTATTTAATTGTGAAATATTTCAAGTGTGCAAGTTCAGTGAAAGGTGTTAAGTGTGCAAGTGAAGAGTCATAAGTGTTAGATGTCAAGTGTGGAAGTGAAGAGTCATATAATATGTGTCAATATGTGAAGTAGGAGGTTATTTAATCATGAGAGGCTTTGTTAAAATGTAATAAATATGAAAGGTAAAATCTCCTATGAGTTTGAGGAGAGCAATAGTTAAGAGTATTGAAGAGTCATTTTGTAAGGTGATATATTGGAGATAAATCTCCATACTATGTAATATGAACACATGTGATATATAATAGTGAAGTTTATTATTTTGAAATATGTGTGTTACCCATGAATGTGATTTTATGTGATTATTTCAATCTTGGAGAAATTTATCTATGAGAGTTGTAGGCATATTTGTCAGCACCTCAAGTGCAAAGGCCTAGTAGAAAATTCATCATGAGGGAAGAAATTAATTTTAACTAATGTCTTCTTTCCTTGGTCATTTAATTCATATTATGAGGGGTGTTGAAAGTCTAATTTTAATTTTAATTAAGGTCAGTATTAAATTTTGTAATCTTGGATGTGCTTAAGGGCATTCATTGTACAATATATAATTTATTATGATATTTTATTATGTAATTGCTTAAGGTCCATGGCTAATATTTTCATGGTTAAACCCACCTTATAACTTGTAATTAACCTAAAAGTCCTCTCATTATGTCACCTTGGTTAACCTTATTAATATAATTTGGGGTTTTAGTATTGATATAAATACCCCTACCATCCCATAATTTATCATTAAAGTATAATGGTACTTATATAAAAACAATATAGTGATTATTTATGGTGCCTATGGGTGCTCACTATATTATTATCTCTTTCATAATATTTTATGTTTTTTGTATAGGATTTGAGTGGATGGATTACTTCTATTCATTTATGGAATGTATTGTGAATTCCAACATAAAGTTGATGAATTACCAGGAAACTTATAGCTCAAATTTCAAAACATAGGGATACAACATTCAATATTTCAACCCTTTTAAAAGCTAGATATTTTGAGTGATAAATCAAAATGAAGGTAGTGAGTCGGAATCCATTACAATACATCTATTATGGTGCACAAAATTAGATCATGATGCTCATTTGTTAAGCTATAAAGTTAAATTTTAAAGTTTAAATGACCTTATAATGGGTAAGATTCTTTCTAAAGTATACATTTTATTATTTTTTATTATTTATGATGGAAGATAGTAGCATAACTATATGTTATGAAAAAAGCTTAATTTAATTGCTAGGATTAGTATTCCTCAATTTTCTATATCTGAGTATCTCACATATTGAAGGTACTATAATGTAGCATTCAAGTTATGCCTATTCTCAATGCATAAATATCTAATCCAAGTATCTCTAACTTCTTGTAAAATAATTATACTTCAGCTCACTCTCCATCACATATTTTTTATTTATATGTCTCCATAATATGAACTTTAAGGGATACACTAATCTAGTAATATGGCCTTCAAGCTTGTCCTTTTTATTTTTTAATAAATGTTAAAAAATGTACACTATGTGAATCTATTTAGGTTATTTCATTTCACAAATATTAGAACATTTATCATTTATGATCTCAAAGAAATAACAATCCTTATAGGCCTATTGTACCTATGCTAAATGTTTTAAATAGATGCATAAGAATGGTATATGATGTAGAAATTATTACTTTTCAAAAATCTTGTGATATCTTGTTCAATTATACGGGAAATGGATGGATAAATATAGTAGTCTACTTTCTTAATAAAAAGCAAAAAGGATATATTTATAGAGGCTTTGAGAAACTTTGATTTATAAATGACTCTCTACAATTGTCTAGAAAAATATTTTTTTATATTTTCAATATGTTGAATATCTATGTATATATGTATAACTATGGTATATTCACTAAAGAAATGTGGATATTCTATATTATACTCTTCTATATGAACATCACACTAAAGGAAGATTTGATCTATGTAAGTTTTACTTCTTGAAACTAATAGAAAATATATCATGTATAGATCGTTTTTCTCTTAGTTTTATAATGAAACACACTCATATAAGGGTATTTTAATGTATTCACTCTCATCCACTATAGGTGAACCATTCTTATCCTCTTGGCTAGTACCAATTTTTAAGAGGTTATAATCTAAAAAATAAAATACCTCTATACAAAGAGTATAATCATTGGGTTCATCTAAATCTATTGAAGTTCATGATCTTTATATAAGAAGAGTTAAAATACATTATATTGTCTAATATGAGTGGAATACTCAATCGCATCATGTAGATCAAGTGTACTCTAATTGAATTTTTCATTTTTTTTGTCCATCGTCCTTGGCTCACAACTAATGGAAGTTTTTCCTTTCTTATAGACTTTTTATTAGACTAAGAGAAATATTTCCTCTACTAAGGAACTTCTAATTCTGTAGATAAAACGTAGAATTATAAAAATTAATATTGAACATGATAACATCTTAGAAAAAAAATTAAATTTCACTTGCTTTGGATACCATTGATACCATTTCTTCATGGTATTATCTTTTATACTATGCTTCAAGTCAATTACATTTATTTCATTTATGGTCATAACATTGTTACTTGATGATAGTGATCCCATCAAGTGAATCTCTAAGAATAGATCCCAAACTATTAATTTGATTCTACATCAATCCATAGGATTTTTTTTATAGGGATAAATAAATATCTGGGTACCATAGATGGTAGTGAATTAAAATAAACTAAGTGGTTCTTCTAAGTACGGGAGACACCTAACCAAAATATTGATGAAGCAGAAAAGAAATTTCATTGCTAGGCTACATGAAATTGTAAATATTTCATGGAATTCTAATAAGAGAGGCATAGGTTTCCTTGATGGTAGTTTTTTTATCTACATAAATATTTACTATTATTTAATACTTTTTGATATGCTCTAGGAAAAAGAATCTAGTTTTGTTGCTTAATAATCAAAGCTAGTTTGATTGCCAGTAAAATTTGGCCAACTGGAAAAGTGGTTTCCCTCAGTTCCCAAGGGACTTCGGGTGGCATTGCTTGTCTTTGGGACCCAAAAGAGGTAGTTATTCACCATATGGTTGGCAATTGGGGTTTGTTGGCTATAGCTATTCAAAGTAGACATTCCAACCAGATTATGCTCTGCATTACTGTTTATGCCTCGACTTCTTTGGAGGAAAAAAGAAGACAATGGAAGGATATTACTCATATTATCTCTCATTTTCCTAAAGCTTGGATCTTGATTGGAGGAGATTTCAATACCATCCTCTCTCTGGATGAGAAAAGGGGGGAAATAGAAATTTGGAAAAAAGTACTGACCTCATGAGCGAATATATTGGAAACCTCCATCTTGTGGATATCCAACCAGATAATGGCCTTATGACTTGGTCTAACAGAAGGCAAGGCTTAGCTTGTATAATGGAGAGATTGGATAGGTTTTGCTCTCTAAAAATTTCTTAATCCATGGTCACATTCCTAAAGTGAAGACTCTTAATAATGATGGTTCGGATCATTGGCCAGTCATGGTGGAAATGTGGAAAACCAATGTGAGTTTCTCTCCTTTTCATTTTTAATTAATGTGGCTTAGAGACATTTCCTTCAGACCTCATGTGCAACAATGGTGGAAGGAAGGTAAACCTAGGCATGGGACTAAGATGTTCTATTTTGCCAAAAGAGCGCAATACATTAAATCCAAAATCAAGACTTGGAAGCTGGAAAGAGTTTGGGGATGTTCATAAAAAAAAACATGAAGTTATTGCTCATCTTGAAAATTTGAATTAGAAAATCCATTTAGATGGCCTCACAGAGAAGAGAAGTGCGGATGAAATTAAACTCACAACTCAGTTAGAGGAATGGGAAAAAAGAGAAGAAATATTATGGAAGCAAAAATCTAGAATTCAATGGCTCAAAGAAGGAGATCGAAACACAAATTTCTTCCACAAATATCTTCTAGATCGAAGATCTCACAACTTTATTTCTTCCTTAAAATCAGATTCTGGAGATGTTGTTTATACTTGGGATGGCATGAACTCTATTGTTGTTGATTACTTTTCCAATCTTTTTACTGCTACTCCTCTTGACTCGACTTCACAACAAAATTTTCTTCAAGCAATCCCTTCTCTTATCACTTCTGAGGATAACTCTATTTTTATTGCTCCTATTACTATCAATGAGCTTCAACAAGTAGTTTTTAAAATGCAAAAAGGGAAAACCCCAAATCTTCATGGTTTTCCTATTGAGTTCTACCAAGAGTTATGGGATATCCTTCATGTTGATTTATTAGAGGTGGTGGAAGAATCCAGGAAATCCAAAGAAATTTTGAAGGTTATCAATAAAACTTATATTACTCTTGTTCCAAAAGCTCAAGAGGTTGATCATATCTTAGATTTTAGACCTATTGCTTTATGTAATGTTCTTCTCAAAATTATTACTAAAATCATGGCGAGAAAGGTTGAAGCCTCTTTTGCATAAGAT
This sequence comes from Wollemia nobilis, assembly GCA_028583015.1. NCBI lineage: Eukaryota > Viridiplantae > Streptophyta > Pinopsida > Araucariales > Araucariaceae > Wollemia > Wollemia nobilis. Next base: position 3,622,153 of record JAQPPZ010017079.1, on the reverse strand, counting down.
TATTTCCCCAGAGCAAGGGGGATAGGTGGAAGGACGTCAAATTGTAGATGAGATAGTTCTTGCTCAGGAAGCCATCCATTCCATGGATATGCAAAATTCTCCTTCTATGTTCATCCGGTTAGACTTATCCAAAGCTTATGATAGAGTGGATTGGCACTTCCTTATCAAAATTTTGAGGCAATTTGGTTTCTCTAAGGATTGGATGGATTGGATTATGGGATGTATCTCTTCAGTTTCCTACTTAGTTCTTATCAATGGCAGACCTTCTCAGTCTTTCCTAGCTTCCATAGGTATTAAGCAAGGTGACCCGCTATCCCCTTATTTATTCATCATTCTTGCTGAATGCTTGGGTAGGACTATAACCAAAAAGAGAGAAAACAAAACTCTTGAGGGAGTTACCATTGCTCATGGAGCTAGACCTATCTCTCATCTTCAATTTGTGGATGACTCTACTATTTTAGGTAAAGCTACAGTTAAGGAAGCTTCTAATATTAAGCAAATCATTAGCTATTTTTCTAAGGCTACTAGGCAGTTGATCAATGAAGACAAATCTAAAGTTATTTTCTTTCACTGCTCTACTAGACAAGAATCCATGGTCTTGGATAAATTAAGATATAATAATACCTCTCTTCTAATCACTTATTTAGGTATTCCCATAAATATTAAAAGGTAGAAAAATAAAGATTGGAATTGGTTGTTGGACAAAGTCAAGAAGAAAATTGGAAAGTGGACCAACAAGTGGCTTTCTTCTGGGGTAGAATCACCTTGGTAAAATCAGTCCTTCAAGCTATTCCTATTTATGTTTCTTCCGTTTTGAATATCCCAAAGGCTATTCTTCAAGAATTGGATCAAATCGAGTCATCGTTTCCTTTGGAGTGGTACTAAGGAGAAAATAAAATGGGCCTTGGTGAAATGGGATACTTTATGTCTTCCTAAGAGTGAAGGGGGGTTAGGATTCCGGTCTTCAATTAATAACAACAAAGCTTTAGCTGCTAAATTATATTGGAGGATGTTGCATAACCCCAATGCTCTTTGGGCCAATAATCTTCGTGCTAAATATGCTTGAGAACAAAAGTCTTGAAGACCTTGTTCGCTATCAACTTCCTACCAAAGGTTCTCCCATTTTAGCAGTTCTTAAGACTAGTGAGGATTTGATAAAGAAAAAATTATTTTGGATCATTCATAATGGTCAACATGCAAATTTTTGGATAGATTCTTGGGATGGTCACAAGCCTTTGATAACTCAGTTTCCCGATTGGAGGCCTTGGATGGAGGAGCTTCATCAAGCTAATTGGATAAAGGTGGCTAATTACTATCGGTACCATATTGGTAATTCAAAGGTTGGTAGATATTGGATCCCTATTGAGGACTGGCCTATTCAAATCCCAGAAAGGCAAAGACAAGATATCCAAGGCATCCTTCATATGAGATCCCTCTCTTGGTCCCATGAAAAAGATTGTTTTGGATGGAACAACACTACTAAGGGTGAGTATTCAGTTGCTCAAGGTTATTTGACCTTATGCCATAATAATCCCAACCATTCTTCTAACATATTTTCTCAATTGTGGGCTCAAAAGCTATGGCCTAAGGTGAGGTTCTTTAATTGGATTTTATTGCATCGTAGGGTTCTTACTGGTGAGCAACTTATGAAGCATGGTTTTCATGGCCCTTTTAGATGTGAAATGTGTGAAAAGAATGTAGAAAATATCAACCATATTTTTATTGAGTGTACTTTAGCCTCTGAGCTATGGAGGAAAATGGCATCTTTGCTTGGCTTACAATGGTCCAATTTTTTCACTTTTGAACAACTTTGGAGGGATTGGCCTAATCAAGAGGCTCTTGATCATTTTATTAGGCAGTTAGTTTGGATGGGTTCTACCATTCTTCTTTGGAATATTTGGAATGAAAGGAACAACCAAATTTTTAATCAAGATAGGAAGGATATTCACTATATTTGGCAAAATACCATAGCCAACTTAGTTGAATCGGTCCATCAACTCCTTAATCACCCCCAAAACTCCCACCAAATATGGGATCAAGTGATGCAAAGATTGAATATTAAACCTTCTAAGGGCAACCAACTTAAAGGGAATGTGAGTATTAGTAAGATGGATAGGACTAGAAATTGGCAACCTCCTCCTAAGGATTTTGGAAAAGTCAATACTGATGGAGCCTCTAGAGGGAACCCTGGAAAATCTAGTGTGGGAGGAATTAGTAGACTTTCAGATGGCTCCCTGGTTTTTACTTTTGCTGAGAATTTGGGTATTCTTTCCAATAACCTTGCTGAGGGGTATGGTATCCTTAGATGCCTTCAGGAGGCTACTAAGGTTGGATGGGAAAAGGTGTTAGTTGAGTCTGACTCTCAACTTATGATTAATCTCTTGAAGACTCCTTCTAAGAATCATAAGGTGGATTGGAGAATAAAAAGAATTATTGAGAAGATTCAGTTAATCCGGATGGGATTTTTGAAATTTGATTACAATCATGTGGTCAGAGATCAAAACAAGAGTGTTGATGCTTTAGCTAATTGGTCTTTGGACAAAGGTGATCTTACTTGTTATGGCCACCCTCCTATATGGTGGGCTTCTCAAATTAGGGAAGCTCTTCTTTCTATCATTTCTTTGGATGGCTCTAGTTCTTAAGGTACCTAGTTTCTTCTTGTTTTTTTTTTTGGTTTCTCTTTGGTTCATTCAGTTTTTTTAGTTCCCTAGCTCATTCTATTCTTTATTTTGTTTCCTCTATTGATTCTTGCATTAATAGTCTTGTGGTCTAGATAGGTCATTGTTTTGTTCTTTTTTTTTTCTTTTGTCTTCTTTGTTTAGTTTTTTAAGGTGGGTGGGTTCTTTTGTTTTGTTTTGTTTTTGTGTTCTTTGTGTTGTTTTTTGTTGTTCTTGTGTTTTTGTTGTTTTGTTTTTTTTTATGTTTTTTGTTATTGTTCTTGTGTTTTTTTTCGTTCTTGTTCTTGGGTTTCTCTTTGTTTGTGTTATTTCATTTTTTTTATGTGTGAGTGTTTTCTATGTTTTTTTTTTGTTTATTGTCTGTTGTTGGTTGTTTTTATTTTTATTTTTATTTTTTAGGTTTTGGTTGTGTTTATTTTTCATGTTTTTTTGGGTTATGTCTTTGTAGTGTTCTGTTGTTTTTGTCTTGTTTGTGTTTTGTTATGTGGTTCTTGTGTTTTTCTATGTGGTTTGTGTTGTGGTTTCTTTTATCTTATTGTGTGTGTTTGGTTGTGCTTTTGGTTTTGACACACTCAAGGGGCATGTTTTTTATTTTATTTTATTATTTTTGTTGTTATTTACTTTTTTTTTAATTTGGTTTTGTGTGTTTGTTTGCTCCTTGAGTATGTCAAAGGTGGTAGGCTAGGTCCGAGTCTTGGGCATTTTTGGTGGAATGGATACCCCTGCCTCCTTGGGTCTTACCCGAAAGTGGCATCCCTTTTGGGATGTTTTCCACACAAAAAAAAAAAAAAAGCTAGTTTGATTTGTAAAGCTATAATGAACAATGTGTAACTATTAATATTGTTGATTTTCTTTCAATATTTGATACTATATTATTTTAAATTATATGTTGAAAACTAAAATATTCTTGATAAGGTTACTATAGATGTGTTAAACTATGATAACAATAAGAACACATCTTTTATATCTCCAAAATAAATCATAGGCTAGATTATTCTAATAATTTTATTGTTGGGTTGGAGGGTTTTATGGCATAAAGAGACCTCATCACATAGAGATAATTTTAAATCCTAGACCATAACATACTCATGCTATATGTTTTGGATTATGACTAGGATATTCAAGTCTTGCAAATATTCATCTATTAGTTTTTATTTGAAATATTAATATTGACAAGCCTTGACTACAACCAAATTGTTATAAAATCACACAATTAATTTAATATCTGCAACAACACTTCAATAATGAATTATTATTAATAACATGCAACAATAATAATTTTTATTCAAATACCATGAACAATATGCAAATATCAAATCCAATCTAGAAAATAGGCAAATAGTAAATTTGATCAAATCAATACCATAACAAATCCATAGCCACTCAAAGAGGGTAAAGTAATATAGTCACTTCAATAGGACAAAGTATATTATGCATAGAATACAAGAATTAAATTATAATTCTTTGATAAACCAAACTAATAAAATATATAAATGAAATCAAATAATAACCTAACCCTAATTCTCAAGGGCTAACTAACTAAATCAAAGGCCCGAGATAAAAATAATTAGACAACATGGCTATATTGGTACTCTTACATGGCTCTCTCCCTTAGAAATATTTGTCCTAAAAGATAGAAAATATTGGAAAATACTCTTAGGCTCCCACATAGCATCTTCTTTTGGAAGGTCCTACCACTTGATGAGAAACTCCTAAATTAGTCGAGATTGAAGATGATGCACTTTAGACTACAATATTGCTTCAAGTTGAAGAGTTATTCAATATTTTTCATAAAGTAATGGAAGATCTTGTTGGGAAAATACCTTTTGAACAATAAATTTTTTGAGATAAGATACATGAAAAACAAGATGGATGCAAAAAGAGGGTGGAAGCTCCAATTGATATGGTACTTCACCAATGTAATGAACCACCTTGTAAGGCCCATAAAATTAAGGATCCAACTTAATATTAGACTTGGTATTCAAGGAAATTTGCTTGTAAGGTTCTAGGCACAAAAAAACCATATCTTGTACATTGAATTATCATTCAGAACAATGTGAATCATATTGTTGCTTCAAGAGACCATATCTTTTACATTGAATTATCTTGTCAAAAGAGGGATTAGATGGATCCTTGGGAATGGGTAAATGATAAAATTTTGGAAGTACCGATGGGCAAGATCTGAGGAATTATCCTAGAATCCCCGATTGGCTAGGATCCAAGAACACATGGAGTAGCATATTGGGCAAAGGGTGGCTAATTACATCTGGCAAGATATGAACACCCCTAGGTGGAAATACATCAGAGTACAAGATTTTGAAGCTGAGTTCGAAGAACTTCATAATATTTTAACATAATAAATTCTTCCCTCTGGAGAAGATGAGGATCACATTTCTTGGGCCGAGACTAAAAGTGGAGATTTTACAGTCAAACCCACCTATAACTTGCTCCTCAAAAATAAAGACCAATAATTTCAATCGAATTGGTCTGGATCAAGGGTTTAATACCTAAAATATTTTTTTTCTCATGGCTGGTGATCCAAGGAAAAATTCTTACCATAGATAATATGTTGACCAAAGGTATGGTTATTGCTAACCATTGTCATATGCGCAGGGCTGGGTGGGATTCAACCTAAAATTTGTTCCTAGAGTGTTCGATGGTAGCTTCCATCCTTGACAAACTTTTCCAGGCTTTTAGGATCTCATGGATCAAACTGGCTTCAGTTTCTGAAGTGTTCCAAAAATGGCCTCAACCCTTTGTTAGTCTAAAACTTAAGTACCTTTGGAAAATCTATTGGCACCATTTCCTATGGTAGATATGGTTAGAAAAGAATCACAGAGCTTTTAAGGACACCAGTCATAGCCTTAAAACAATCCTCAATAGAATTCTTGCCTTTGCAAAAGAAAACATTAGTATCCTTGATGAGGAGAACCGTATAATCCCTCCCCAGGAAATACAAATTTCTTTAACCTTAGGCATTGAGGAAAAGCATTTCATCTCTCTACCCAATCCCAAAAATGGGGTCTCTTGGGAGCTACCCCTTAGGGGTTGGTTCAAATTGAATTTTGATGGTGTAGCTAAGGAGAACCCGAGAAGAGCAAGAGTTGGAGGAGTAATAAGAGATCATCAAGGAAACATGTTTAAGGCCTTCAATGAACCATTGGTAATTAGAACTAATAATTATGCGAAAGCTAGAGCCCTTTTGAGAGGGTTAAAATTTTCCCAAGAGACTCATGGAAATTTGATGATTGAAGGCGATTCCATGAATATCATCAACCTGTTAACCAATGCCATAAAAACTCCATGGAGGATTGATGTCATAATCCATGAGGCAAGGATCCTTTTTGTGGCAAGATAGGATAGGAGGATTCTCCATGTGTTTTGTGAGGCCAACAAAGGAGCTGATAAATTAGCCAATGTGGGTATTGATGCGGGAAGTTTGATGATGTGGACACAAGGGGTACAACGTGAAGTGGAAGATATTCTTAGACATTAAAAACACACTACTTATTAATTAGAAAGGTGGAAGGGTGCTTTTTCCCCAAGTTTTTCATGATAAGCATAGAGTTTTTTATCTAAGTCAACTCAAACGACTATCGCTATAAGTAATGTTAATTGTCATGTTGAACTATATTTTTGTAGTAAGTGTAAGGTGTTGTAGGATAACCAACATAATTTTTGAAAAGAATGTTCTAAGGATGACCAGGATCCGTAATCTCAGCATAAGGCTAGATTTTGTATTAGGTTTTGGGTTAACCTACAAAACCCGGTAATTAATGACAACTTTTATTTACCAAAAAAAATATTGTTGCTTCATATGATTCTAGGTTTGGGTTAAATTATATTTAAGAATTTGAAGCATAATTTGATCTTGTTGTAACAAATCATCTACCTAGGCCACTTTGGAAGTTCTTGAGTGTAGAAAAATACGGAACAATGATTATTATTCAGCTCTGCATTAAATAGGATTACAATGGAGAACCGTCGGAACGAACCAGCTACAATAAGCACTTTGTTATAACGAGATAACAAATGCAAGAGTAGGACAAATAATATATTAGCAAACAGTAACAGTATAACAGTATGCTAACATCCCCCTTTATTACATTATTTGGGTAATGTAATAACTAATAGCTATACTAGACTACTAACATCCCCTTACATTATTTTGCAATACAAAGTGAGCTGCGAAACAATTCAAATTTGACACGTCCAAGTGCCTTAGTGAAAATGTCCGCAACTTGAGCATCGGTGGGAATGTCTTTGAAGCTGAATTCGGTGCTTTGGAACTTCATCTCGAATGAAATGACATTGTGTGTCAATGTGCTTTGTTCTTTCATGATGGGTTTGGATTCTTGACGAGGTTCAGAACACCACGATTGTCGCAAAACAAGTGTATTGGAGATTTTGATGGATGGCCCATACTTGTCGAGAATGCGACGTAACCATATCACTTCGCACACAGCTTCACGTGCGGCGCGATATTCTGCCTCTGTTGATGAAATAGCAACCACCTGTTGCTTCTTGCTATGCCAAGAGACAGGACCGGACCCCAGATGAAAAATGTATCCAGAAGTTGACTTGCGATCATCAAATGATCCGGCATAGTCGAAGTCCGTGTATCCTTGCAAGAAGAATTTGTTGTTCCTCTTGTATTCTAGGCCATATTCCATAGTACCACGGACATAGTGAAGAACACGTTTTGCTTGCTTTCCAATGAGTGGTCTTAGGCTCCTGCATGAACCTCGAAAGATAGTTGACGGCAAATACGAGATCCGGCCTAGTATTGGTCGGATATATGAGACTCCCAATCAGCTGTCGATAGAGAGTACCATCTACCGAGGTGAGTCATCATATCGCGATAAGCTGAAGTCCATTCTCCATTGGAGTTGCCATTGGCTTGCGATCGGTCATGCGATATTTATCCGAGCAATGTCTTGGCATACTTTTTACGAGACACTTTGATGGAGTGCTCCTTCAGGCTGAATTCAGGACCAAGACAGTAATGGAGAAGTCCGAGATCTGTCATCTCAAAATATTTGCACAAGTTTCTTTTGACGGTAGAGATCATAGTTTACGAACTCCCTGTAATGAGCGAGATCATCCACATAGAGTACAAGCAACACTATCTCGGAACCACTGTTTCTTGAAATAGAGGTTTGCATCTGACGGACATCTCTTAAATCCATGCTGCATAAGGTGATTGTCCATTTTTATATACCAAGCTCGAGGAGCTTGTTTCAGACCATACAAGGATTTGACCAATTTGCAAACTTTCTGTTGTTGGCCTTCCACTTCAAATCCTTCAAGCTGAGTCATATAGACTTCTTCTTGGAGATCACCATTTAGAAAGGCACTTTTGACATCCATCTGGTGAACTTTCCACCCATATTGTGCTGCCATAGCACACATAACCCGAATTGTGGTCATCCGAGCAGTAGGTGCAAAAGTTTCCTCATAGTCGATGCCTTCCTTTTGAGCATAGCCCTTTGCAACAAGACGGGCCTTATGCTTATCAATTGTTCCATCTGCCTTGTACTTGACTTTGTATACCCATTTGCAGCCAATGGGTTTCTTTCCATGCGGGAGATCAACAAGCTTCCAAGTTTTATTCTTCATCAGAGACTCATACTCTGTATCCATAGCGGCCTTCCATTGAGGCTCACTGAGAGCATCTTGCACTGATGCAGGTTCAAGACTATCTATGGTAGACATGAATGCCCTGTCATCATCAATATCCATATCCTCTACTTCTGTACTTGGAGTCACAGAAAGTTCCTCAAAATATTGACAAAGATCATCAACCTCACCAGTTTCTCTGGCTTCTCTTTCCTTTTGAGCCATCCTTGCGTGTACGAGGTCTATCCAAATTCAAATTGGGAGGAGTGGATAAATTTGCATCTCTGATTGTATTTGTACACCATTTAGGATTCTTCTTCGGTGGTGGTGAAGAAGATGTAGAAGGACCTCCTGTCTGTGTTGACGAAGGAATCTTCTCTTCCTTAGTTTCCACAATATCTTGGTGTACTTTAGATGTGCTCTGTGATGTGAAAGCTTCATCAAAGACAACATCTCTGCTGATATGAATTTTCTTGGTCAAAGGATCTATCAACCGATATCCTTTAGAGTGCTCGAGAATATCCAAGAAAAATACATCTCGGTGTTTTCTCATCTAGCTTCTTCCTTTTCTCTTTCGGTATGTGCATGAAAGCTTGACATCCGAAAATACGTAGATGAGATATGGAGGGTTTTCGACCACTCCATGCTTCTTTGGAGTCATTCCTTTTAGGGCCTTTGTGGGTGCCCTATTCAATGAGATACACTGCGGTGGTGACGGCTTCTGCCCAATATTGTTGCCCAAGAGTAGCTCCTGTGAGCATACAACGAACCATTTCCATGATAGAACGGTTCCTTCTCTCAGCAACTCCATTTTTTTGAGGAGTATAGGCAGTTGTTAACTGTCTCTTGATCCCATGCTTATCTAGGAATGCAGAAAATTCATTAGAGGTAAACTCTCCCCCTCGATCTGAGCGGAGGGTTTTAATAGAAGCTCCTGACTCCTTCTCAACGGATTTCTTGAACTGCTGGAAGAATGCGAAAGCTTGAGATTTCAGTTGGAGAAAGAAAACCCACATCTTTCGTGAGTAGTCATCTACGAATAACTGAAAGTACCTCTTCCCTCCAACATTGTTGGGTGTGAAAGGACCGCATAGATCGGTGTGAATTAGCTCCAGAGGTTTTCGTGCTCTTGTAGAGCTCTTCTCAAATGGTACTCTATGTTGCTTTCCTGCCAAGCAGTCAGAGCACACCGGCAATGTGGCAGAAAGGGAAGGAAGACCCTTTACCATCTCATACTTGCTGAGCTCAAGTAAGTAGCCCGAACTAAGATGCCCATATCTCTTGTGCCATAGGGAAGTTGCCTCCTTGGTAGAGGCAGTCATGGCAACATGTGGAGTAGAGATAGCATCTAGTGCAAATAAGCCGTGCTTATATGAAGGCTGTTGCAATCTGCTTACCCTTCCCGGTAATGGTACAACACTTCTTTCCATTCTCAACACGAAAGTTGACAACCATATTTCTGTCCGGGATTTGTGTCATGACAACAAATTGTTGGCCAATCCCGGAACATAGAGGACTTTGTCAATCGACACTTGCCATCGGGAAGAGTGGCTGAAACTGTACCCTCTCCCTGAACCCTGTAGGTTTTATCATCAGCAATGGTGATAGGTTTGCCCTCTTTGGCCTCAAATGATTCAAACCACGATCTATCGCCAGTCATATGTTTGCTAGCTCCAAAATCGACATACCAAATAGGATCCCTTTGAGTGGAATCTGTGGTAGTCATGAGCACCTTGTGTGCCCATTCGGAATACGAGTCGGATTCTTCAACGACAACATTCACATGGGGTTGCTTGTTCTTATTTTGTGGTTTGTTTTGGCCTTTCTGCTTGTTCTTATGCCAACTCCTGTTGGTGTCATGGTTGTCTTTCTCACAGATCTTGCACCACCTCTTCTTCTGTTGAGGTTGTTTGCCTTTTCCTTTCGTATCTTGTTGAGAATTTCCTCCTTTCTGAAAGTTGCCTCCTTTTTGCCCATTACCTTTCTTCCTAGAACCACTGCTGTTGGTGTATAGGGCTGTATTGGAAGAATCATCCTTGTGAAGTTGGCGTGCCTCCTGTTGTTGAACCAGATTGACCAACTCGATGTAGGTAATTTTTCGTTGAGACACCTGGATGGAGGTTATCAACATATCAAATGAAGAAGGTAAAGCTCTCATCACAAGTGAAATGAGAAGCTTTTCGTCCACGGTATCTCCCGAGAGAACTCAATTTCTCTTTCAACTCGGACACTCTGCACGAGAAAGAGTTCAAGCTGTTTCACCTGCCTCAAACTCGGGTTATGAAGTTGTTGTTGAAGATGAAGAATGGTGGATTCATTCTTCCCCTCATAGATGGTTCTAAGGGCATCCCATGCCTCTTTACCACTTGCTTTGTCGGCTATATGAGGTTGCACTTCATACTGAAACAGACAAACAAAATGAGCACCTTTGCTCTCTTGTCTTTCTTGTCAAAAGCTATCCGATCTGCTTGAAGGACCTGTGGATCCTGCTTGTTGGTGAAGGCCTAGTTGCTACTCGAGTAACAATATCCCACAAATCTTCCATTTGGAGAATAGCCTTCATCTTATGTTTCCATGGTGTATAATTTGGACCTTTCAATAACTGATGCGGATCAGTCATCAACTTTGCAACAGCGGCCATAGTGAAGGTTCCTTATATCACCAATTGGTCCCCCTTTCGATATACCTTTTGCTAGGCCAATATACCGTACAAAATACCCGCCCTTACGTGAGGGAAACTATAGGTATTTAGAAAGATCAACAAAAATCACCCGCCCTTACGTGAGGGAGACTATAGGTGAGTTTTAGAGATCATACGATACGTGGAACATAAGCGGTGCTGAAAGGGAATCGCCTTGTTGATGGCACCTACCATAGAAGATTCTTCTCATGCGTGGGGCGTAACTTCCCCTAAACACTATGAAGAATACTTCGTCAGGATTTACGCCTAAACACAAGTGCGATAAAGGGTAGTGGATGGAGTAAAAAAATGCAAAAATGGCGTACTTATTCCTCCCAGACGATTTATAGAGAACAAGCTCGGACGTCGTTGTAGCGGCTATATTAGGCGGCGGATACAGTAGCCAAATCACGACAGCTTTACCTGTAAGTGCTGGCCAGAGGTATCACAAATACCGAACGCTGCAGTGCAATAAAATTGCACGGATGGGTTTTATATTCGGGGACTTAGGGAGTGTTTTGATTTTAAGTTTTTAATGTTATAGTGCAAAAATGAAATATGCAACATACAACAAAAAAAATTGCCCACAGGAATAACCCACAAGGTGTCGGTCCACGAGCCGAAAATGCACCTTTTACAATTTGCCAAATTGCTATTTTTCGAAAAATTACTCACTATCCCCCTTTGATTTTTTGAAAAAATATCCCCCCTTAAAAGGCTTTCTTTAACAAAGCATTTTAATAATTATTATAAATTTAAAATTAAAATAAATAATTTTAATTTATATAGTTTTAAAACTTATAAAAAATAAATTAAAATTAAAATTTTAATTTATAAAGTTAAAAAACTATTTAAAAAAATTAAAATTAAAAATTTTAATTAAAAAAATAATAATTAAAAAAATAACTTTGAAAAAAAAAATTATACCTTGGGGGGAGTCGGCGGGATTTGAACCCCCGACCTGCAGGCTCCCTGAGCCTTACCGCACGGCTCACGACCACGTGAGCCAGCGGGCTGATCCGAGAGGATCAGTCAACCTCCTCCCTTTTCAACTCGGCCTGCCCGTCCTCCAACTTCCCCAGCCTCCTCTGCAACTCGCGGCTACTGTCGCGTTTTTTAAAAAAACGCAGTCCCCGTTCGCGTCGGATCTCCGTCGCAGTTTTTGCTTCGTCCTCCGCAGGATTCCGATTTTTTTTTTCTCGAAAAATTTCACTCCGCAGGTCTCCGGATTTTTTTTTCTTTCCGAAAAAATTTCCTTCCGCAGGTTTCCGATTTTTTTTTTTTTCCTCCGCAGGTTTCCGGTTTTTTTTTCAAAAAATTTCCTTCCGCAGGGGGGGGTTTATACCCGGGGGAGCGAGCGGGAATTTCAAACTGTGAATTCCCGTCGGGGGGGGGGCCTCGGGGAGGAGTGGGGGGTCCCTTGCACGCACGGCAGACTTCTGCACGTCGCACAGTGGCCCTGCCTGTGTGCGGGGTTGTGCGCGATAGGGACATGGTGCGTGTCAGGACGAGCGCGCTCGACCCTCGCAGGCTACGCACGTTTCCCGCAGTGGGGCTGCGACGTCCGCGCGTCGCGTTGGGACTGGGCTACGCGTACGCGACTGCGTTCGTCGCAGCCTCGGCGTCCTGCACGCTATGGCTGGCCTGCGCAGACGCTCCCGCGTGGCTGGACGCAACTTCGTCTGCATCTGCGTCCAAAGCAGGGACGCCGCAGGCTGGGTCCTGGGGCAGCGGTTTACCAAGTCGATTCGCCAAATTTTTTTTTTTTTTTTTTTTAAATTCGCTTCCACCTTCGAACTTCCTGCTCACGCCTCCCTGCGGAAAATTCCTGTACCTGGCTCTGATGCCATGTAGAAAAATACATAACCATGATTATTATTCAGCTCTGCATTAAATAGGATTACAATGGAGAACCGCTGGAACGAACCAGCTACAATAAGCACTTTGTTATAACGAGATAACAAATGCAAGAGTAGGACAAATAATATATTAGCAAACAGTAACAGTATAACAGTATGCTAACATTGAGACATAGTCTATGATTGATGGAGGCTTTTGACCATACAAAACTTCAAATAAAGACATCTTAAGGGGAAAATGGTAAGAAGTATTATATCACCATTCTGCTCACAAAATCCATTGAATCCAATGAAATTGCTTATCTTGAGAAAATAAATGAAGGTAAGTACTAAAAATATTATTAAAAATATATATTTTATCTTCATATTAGGGGTGATATGAGCAAGACATACTCAAATTTGGTGCCATTAAGATAAAACAATTTCTTTCAAAAGTTGCTAGTGAATATAGGGTCATGGTCACTCACAATGGTTTTGGGCATACCATGTAACTTAAAAATAGAATCAAAAAATATCTTGTCCACCTAGCTAAATAGGGATGTTTTAGTGCACAAAAATGAGCATACTTGGAAAGGTAATCTACTACCACAAAGATCACCATTTTGTCCTCTAATTTGGAAAGACCCTTAATGAAATCCATGGACATGTGCTCCCATTGGTGGTTTGAGATAGGCAAGGGTTGCAACAATCCAAGATATTTAATTTTTTTCCCTATGATATGTTGACATACCTCACACTCATCCATAAACATCTTAACATTTGATTTTAACCCTTTCTAAGAAAATGATTGTTTTACCTGTTGGTATATTTTTAAGAATCTTGAGTGTCCCATTAGAGGTGAATCATGTAATTCTTGGAGAACCATTGACTTAATAATCAAATACTGAGGAATATAAATGCAATATTTTTTATAAAGCACTCCATCTAAGTATGAGAAGTAAGAATGCAATGATGATCCTAATTTTATATATTGAATGATTTGAGCAGTCTTTGAATCAACAAGCCAATGTTTTTGAAGTTGAAAAAGCCATTCTGGACAAGGACAAAATATGGCATTTATAACCACATCATCCTTATATTTACGAGATAAATCATCAACTACCATATTTTACTTACCTTTCTTATACTCAATGACAAAATCATAACCTAAAAATTTAGTCACCCATTTATGTTTTTAAGGACATAAGAGATGTTGTTCTAAGAAATGATTTAAGCTACCATGGTTAGTCTTAATGATGAAATGAATACTCAATAAATAATACCTCTATTTCTCTATGGCATGTAAAATAGCTAGCATTTCCTTCTCATAAGTGGACCATCCTAAATTCTTTCCTGAAATTTGCTTACTTTAAAAGGCCAATGGGTGGCTTGCATTAAAACAAATCCAATGCTTGATCCAAAAGCATTATCCTCAATGAAAAAAGGATTGTTAAAATTAGGAGTGGACAAAAATGGAGTGGAACACATAGCTTCTTTGAGGGCTTGGAAGGTCTAGGAAGCAGGTTAAATCCAAACAAAATCATCCTTTTATTGGAGGATAGTACATTATTTGGTACATCCTAATATACCCTCATGGTACAATCTTGTAAATATCATATTAGGATTGTGTCCTACATTACAGTGTGAGTAAATATTTTATGTAATGTAATAATTTGTAGGAAATGCACAAGTTTCATGTGAATTATTGTGCAAGTGTAATGTGTGTAAGTGTGCACAAGTGTTCGTAGATTAGGAAGTGTTATGTGAAGAGTCAAGTCCAAGTGTATATACAAGATAGAGTCATGTGTATGCAAGTGTCAAATAGAGAAGCCAAGATTCATGAGACTTGGAATAAGTAAAGGAAGATTCAAGTAACCAAAGAGTCATCCTATAATGGCTATATATTACTCCATAGAGAATATCATCTATATCACCTACATCACCTACATAGTCTACATTGTCTACATAGTGAGCATAAAAAATATTGTTATTGTATGAGAGTTTTATAATACATTAGTAAGAGAAATATGAGTAATAAATATTAAATACATTTAAGCAAATAATATTGTAAGTTGTGGTACATGCTTTGTACATGTATGATTCAGGCTATTACATTCATATTGCAACTTATTAATGAAACTTAGTTGATATTATAAGCCTTGATTTTACATATTATTTGGCTCATATTAATATTGTTACATTATTATTCTGATATTTGTTTATTTTGGCTATATATTTGATCTTATGAATATCTATCCTATCATTTTACACTAATATTGAGGCTTCAAAAGACATTAGTGGTATTAGAGCCACAATCTGACCATTTTATATTAAGATAAATTGGGTTGATAAGTGCACTTGAGGATTAACAAAAGTACAAGGCTAAAGAAATTGCCCAAAGTTGAAAAGAACTAGCTGAAAATATTATTAGAAAATTGCAAAAGAATTTGAAGAAGAAGAAAGAATATTGAAGTAGAGAAGAATAAAGAGAAAAGCTAGGGTCTTTCCATAGTTGTAGAACAACTAGTGAAGACTAGGACTCAGCTAGGGTATTTCCACTAGGTTGAATAATAACCAATGAATATGAGGACTCATATTTGGGTGAATCAACTTGAAGACAATTGATTATTTAAGGAAATAGCCAACCTTGACATTGATAAAGAATTTTTAGGGACATAAATTCTTGATAAGTGATTTCTATCAACACTCAGAAGAAAGTTGAAGGATTCAATACAATTAAGCTATCTTTATTGGATCATTAAGGAAATATGCATCACCTAAGAAATTGTTGTAGTAGATATTAGTCATCAAAAGTGTGAGAAGCTTCCTATAATATATAGAGAATATTATCATCTTCAAGTGCAAGAAGAAGGAAAAAAACTTTCATCAAGCAAGGATTGATTTAAGTTGTAGACTATTATTAATTTAGGTTTTTGAGAGAGATATTTATAAAGATGATTTAGGTATTGAAAAAAAGTCCTAACAAGGAATGATTCATGTCTTAAAGGTAGACATTTATAGAGAAAGATTCAGGTCTTGAAGATAGACCTTAATATTGATATAGTGGATAGAGTTCTTGACGAAAAAGGCCTTGATAAATTTTTTAATGCTATAGTAGAAATAAAAATCATATTGATCATGATATTGGTTTGAGAAATCAATATAGAATATCCAAGAGGTCAAGAAGAATATTCTTGGTGAAAAGAGATTTGAGTAAAATGGCCCATATATTAAATAGAAGAGGCCTAAATAATTTGAGAAATGGAAATAGAAAATAAAGGTTTGGCATGAGAAAAAGGATGTAGTTGGTCCTACAAAATGTAGGTTGATAGGGAGTTAGGTGTGATTTAATAAATTATAGTTTTTATATTTAATTTATTATTGTTGTAAGGTTTAAGGGCACTATTATAATTGAATACGCCCTTATACATTCCATGTATTTTAATGACTATTTATAGGTGTATGTTGTCAATGGAATACAAGTTTTGGATTGTCTTCATATCTTATTTTATCTGTTGTAATTGCTCCCATATCATTGGTATCATAGCAGGTTATGGGTTCCATGCTAGTATCCTCTTATGCTATGTCGAGTTTAGTTTAGAAGGAGAATGAGAACGCCTTCATAGATCTATTTATGGGATATAGTTGATGAGGCCTGGATAAGCCTCATTTATAGCATGTTTTAAATAGTAAAAGCTGCCTAAAACTCTTGTGAATTATCTTATATGCTAGTTAAGTTGATTTAATATGCTGTGTATTAACTGTTTGCATGATTGAAGTGTTAAGGACATTATATTCTGATTTTTAACAGTTCTTGTATAGTTTTATGTTATATTTTCATGCTTAGGTTGACAGCAACATTTCAGTAGTCTTATTTTGATGATCATTAAGCATTAGTTTCTCTAAATTCAGCAAATAGTACAAAGACTTATTACTGTGCAACAAAAAACTGGTTTTTCCATATAAATTCCAGCAAGCTACCAATGAATGGCAAGGCATGGAATTCACATCCAAGGAAGAATGAAGACTATTGCAATCTGATCCTGAGGTCTAATACACCTGAGAAATGCAGCCAAAACCATTTGGAGTCAACACAGTTGGTCATTCTAAAGATCTTCGGAATGAACACAGTGTCTTCGAAATGAGCAGATCTTCGGAATGAGAAATGCAGTATCTTCGAAATGAGAGGATCTTCGAATGAGAATTGCAGTATCTTCGAAATGAGCGGATCTTCGAAATGAGAATTGCAGTATCTTCGAAATGAGCCACTTATCTTCGAAATGAAAACAGAATGTACTTTTTGACTTGTTGACTGACTTTTGGCGGTGAAAAAGGGGATAATAAGGTTGAGAAAGTTAAGGGAAAATATCTCCCATATAACTTTGCCGTCCAAAGCCACCATTTATGGAAAAGATCAAATTGATCCTCTTCTAGGATAAACCCAGGAAATTCTATAGGATATCAGGAACAACATATTTTATGTTTGTAATTAGATTTTAGGCATCTATAAAAGATGGCTCCCATACAGGTTGAGCTATATTAGATATTAGAAATATTAGATTAGAGATTAGACATATTAGAGATAATAGACCTATAACAGATTGCAGATCTGTAACAGATTTCAGCAGAATTGTAATTATGTTTCTGAAGCAATAAAAGTGCAGTTTTCATTTCATTTATTTTGTTATGTCTGAGTGTGAGTAAGACTTAGAGAAGAAATTATACCTTCTTCTAGAAAAGGAGGCCGGCCACTTTCAGATCTAGGAGAAGGACTAACAGACAAGTTTTTAGTCCTGATTTTGTTGCAGCAGAATAAGTAGTGGAACTTGTCAATTTCAGCATTTTGTGGTATTTGATTTCTGTTTTAGTTTTTATCCATCTATTTTACATTTGTGATGTAATCAGCAATAGATATAATCAGTTTCTTTATTTTTCAGTAATTTTCCAATTCCCTGCAATTTACATTTCCAGCAATTTACAAGTTTTCTATAATTTCCTGCATTCTTGTTTTTGCTGTCAAACACTACATAGAAGATTGACGACCTTCTGTTTCAGAGTATTGACAGAAGTTGATTACTTGTTTTATCTCATCATTGCAAAAGTAAATAGGTTTCTCATTTAGCAACTGTAATTAGGATTTTCCTTCTGCAAATCAATTAAGTCTCAATTTAGCAATTGTAATTAGGACTTTATTTCTGCAGACAACAATTAGTTTTTCATTCTTGCAAATAGATTAAAGTTAAATTTATGCAATTTAGGGGTAGAAGTGACACAAAACCCCCACACAATCAATTCCACCAATAAGACCTGCTGCTTCCAAATGAACTGAACTACAACCCTGCTTGAACTTTCTATCGTAGACAGCCTTGGACACCACCCCGGATTGATAAGATCTTTGAGATTTAATGATGGTATAATGACTACTCATCATTTTGGCATCGTTTCCAGGGAACACGGTGTTGTTAGAAGGTGAAAAGCAGTCCAATAATTATTAAATATGCTAAGTTGTGAATTTTAGAGTAAAATCTGAATGTAATGACTGGGTATAAGTAATTGTTATTGGTAAATTGTATTTCAGTCCATTTAGGAAATAAGCAAGAAACCACAAGAAGAAAAATTTCACAAGAGGTTGAAATTATGTCAAAAATGTCTAAATTTTTTATTTCCAAAAATGTTGGAATTTTCAAAGAATCCCAATCATCCACTTCCAGACCTTGCAAGATCCTTTGAGAAATCATTACAAGGAGGAAAATTAAGTAGTTCAACACCATTTTCTCTTGACAAATCCATACAATCGAGGAAAATTTGACAAGATTTATAATTGTTTTTGGGAACCTACAATGGAAGGCTCACAAGAGAATCAAGGTAGAGCCAACAATGTGCTCCACCCTAGTGCAACTAGTGCACCTGCCAGAACTTTTCAAAATCCCATCCAACTAGATCTTAATCAAAATGCTCCCATGAAGGTCATTTCACCTGCAGTATTACCAACTTTCAAGGGAATTACATCCGAAGATCCTTAATATGTTTTTGTTTGAGTTTAAAATTGTATGTCAAGCTCATGATTACACTAATGACAATCAAAAGCTCAAACTATTTCCTTCCACTCTTAAAGAGTTAGCTCTACGATGGTTTATCACCTTAGCACCTGACTCAATTAGAACTTGGGATGAGATGGAAAACATATTCTTGGAGAGATACCAAGAATATTGTCAAGTCAAGAATCAAAATGATGAAATTCTTACAATGAAACAAGAGGAAAATGAAATCTTAGAAGATTATATAGACAGATTTTCTTTTGTTCATAAGAGATGTGGAAGTGTTGAACCTGAAATTTGCAAAGTCATATTCTTAAGGGGACTACAAGATGAATCTAGGGATGCATTGGATATCTTGGGAAGAGGAGATACAAATGCACTTAAATTTCAGGAAATTATTAAACTCTGTAAAAATTACTCTCATTCAAGGCATAGAAAACACAGAATTGGTAATGAAAAACATGATTTGAAAGAATGCATGAAAGAGGCTGATATTTTAGTACATGATAGAACATTAGATGAAAAAAATGAATCTACTGAATCTTCAGCCATCTATTGTTGAGAATGTAAAAAGCAACACTCTCTTCATGATTGTCCTTTGAACAAAATATTTATACCTGCTACATGTAGCATTTGTCAATTAGGACACCCCACGAGATCGGTGTAGTTTATTTCCAGAACTTAAAAATGTCTTTGAAAAACAGTCTCAACCTATGAAACAAACCAATTTTGTAGGACAAGGACAAGGTAATAATTTTCATAAATTTCCATATCAGAATGCTTCTCAATTTCCTGCACATTGGGGAAATAATCCTTGGTATATGCCATGGTCTGCTTCGGGTCCACTTCAACAATGTTGGAGTCAACCACCATGGGCATACTCCCAAGCATGGTCTCAACATGGATGGATGCAACAACAATGGAATCAACAACATCCACCATGGTTGCAGCCAAAATTACAGGGATATCAATGGGTACAACATCAAAATCTGTACAAAGGGCAGCAACATTGTCAAAAACAAAAATCAAATTTGTTGCCTAATTATATCCATAATTTCTATCATGGACAACAACAACAAAAATTAAAACAACCTCTATTTTCAACTCAACTCTGTGGTCGAGTCCAAATCATGTTAAACAGGTAACCCCTGTATTTGTGGTTGAATCAAAAAATACAGCCCTAATAAATGTTAGTGACTGTGTTAAAACTCGGTTGTGTTCGGGTGAACCACTGCTTGAACCTATTCCACTTATTTAGTGTAGAAAGTGAAGTTAAAAAGAATGAACATGAAAACAAATCCACACTAAAACAACATCAAGAAGAACAAGATACCTCATCAAATAAAGTATCATATTTTGAACAGTCTGAGATATCAAAAATAACATCTTCACAATCAGATTTGATAAAGGAATTAGAACATTTAGCTGTTACAATCCCTTTACCTCAAGTTGTACCAATCATTAATAGGATTGTTCAAGAAATGTGTTTTAGAAAACCAAGAAAAAAGAAGAAAGTATATCCTAAAACCATACAAAAAGGTGGAAAATTAGTTAACTTGCTTTCAGGTAAACTTATTACACCTAAGTATGATTGTACAGAAAGCCCACGGTTTCTTAGAACACATAAGGAAAATGAAAAGAATACTTTAGTTTTGGCCTCCATTGGTGTAAATAAAAATGTTTCTCCAAGAACCAATTCAAATAAGCCTGGTACAAAACAAACTGAAACACAGCCAAAACAACCTTTGAACAACAATAGTTGGTTGACTAAAAACCAGGGAGCAAATTTGTTTGATATATTGGTGCAACATCCTAATGCTTTACTAACATTTTATGCATCTTTAGCAGTTGGCATTGAGTTGTTGCAGGTACAAAAAAACAAATTTTGCAGTTGAATGCATTTGATGAACTTTGGTTGGAAGCACTTCACCAAATAGAGTTCACTCAACAAAAATGGAAAATGTGGCATGATGATCACATTAAGAGCAGCAAGGATGAACCAGGGGAGTTTGAGAATGAAGTTGTTCAACTTTCTTTAGTTGATGATTTAAGGAGGATATTAGTGGTGAATGGACATCTTTTACAGTTGTACCATAAACCACTAACAAAGGTGGAATTTGCTCGGTATTTCACACGAGTTACATTTGACAGAAGAGGCTTCTTCTTCTGATGAAGATTCCAAATGATCATATCTTTGAATCTTAAAAATAAAAAGAAAAAAAATTAGAAAAAAATAGAAAACAAAAAGATGAATAAATTCTGGCTGTGAATTCCTTCATGGGCATGATTTCAGGGAAGTCATGAATTCCTTCACGGGCACAATCAGAATCAAAAAGACAAAGAAAAAAAAAAAGAGAAAAGGAGAGGTTAAAGAAAAAAAAAGAAGAGAAAAATGAATAGCTCAGCAGTGAAAACCTTTTCTAAGGCGCTACTGAGTTGGTATGCATGAAAACCAGTTTTCTGGCATGCATAACCTTGAAATTTCTGAGTCATCATTGTACAAATTCACCAATTGCACTTGTTTTTGAAGTGTTGCAGGAAGCCTCAGTAGAATATCAACAGAAGCAGTCATCTTTCAAAACTTGCATTAACTTGTTTTAACCAGGTATATATGTTTCTTGCACTTTTCTCATTGTAAATATTTGATATATAGTATATGACAATTAACCATTAGTATAAAAGTGTTCATAAGAGTTGGCATAAACAAAACATGCTTGGAGAAAGAGAAAAATGTTGGTTTCTGCTATGTCTTCAGAATGACTATTGTATCTTCAAATAACCGTGGTATCTTCAGAATGAAGCTTTGTCTTCGAAATGAAGGTGTGTCTTTAGAATGAAGGTTTGTCTTCAGAATGAAGGTGTGTCTTCAGAATGAAGGTTTATCTTTGGAATGAGGTTATCTTCAAATTAAATGCCCAACTTAGTCTTCAGAATGAAACATAATCTTCGGAATGAAGATTTAACTGGATCAAGGGGGAGAAAAGATGGGGAATGAAACATAATTGGAATGAAGATTTAACAAACATGCCACCACCATTCATTGATAATAACCACTCATGTGGGAAAATTTGCATGCAGAATGGATAAGCTAAAAATAGTAAAGAAAATTTGATGGCAAGGATGTCCAATGATTGATGGCCGGTGTTCAGAGCACAGAATAAGGAAGTGTGCCATATTTTCTTTCGAAGACATATTTGCTAATGATTACAAGAAAAAAAAATTATTCTTTCTGAAGAAGAACAAGAGCAAACCCTGTAGCAACCAAAAATCAGTGACCTAACAGATGTTGTAGATGTTGTTGCAGAAGAAGAAACAACTAGGTTGAGAAGAAGAAATAGCTAGAGGCTATTGTAGAAGAAGAAATAGGAACTACTACAGAGGCTATTGCAAAAAAAAACACCCAGCAGCAGCAACAGAACCATCAAACTCACAGACTAAGAAAAGAGGGTCTGAAACTGACAGCAAAAAAATAAAATAGAAGAGGGTTCATTTTTCTAAAGATGTTATTTATCTGTCAGAATATAAGAGTGAAGTTCCTAGTGAAGAGCTTGAAGCTATCCCTACAGCCCTGTTACCACAAGAAAATAGGGCAAGAAGAGAAAATATACATTAAGGACTAGGAGGTCTGCAAGACTCCAACAAAAAGAGAAAAGAACAAATGATTGAAGAGAAGACCAGACAGGATAGCCATGATGTCATAGAAGTGCAACAAGCCACTGAGAATTTGGATGTAATCATAGATAATTTCATGGAACCTCCTATACAGGAGTAGGGGTCTGAAGTAGAGGATGAGATCATTGTTGAGCAGACAAGCTGAGTTGATTTGTCAGTATTAGGTTCTGAGTCAAATGAAGAAGAGGAGGTGGACATCACAAAACAACCGAGAGCAGCCAAGAGTGTTATAAAAATACAAATGAGATGGATTGAGGAAAGAAAATATGTTATTGAAAAAACATGAAAAGAAAATTAGAGAATTATAGCAGAAAGTGGAGAAACTAAAAAGTACAAGTTGATGAAATCAATTAAGATAAAGAGGAGGATTTGGTTTAGGATTATCTATAGGGAATATGAAGACATAGGTGCTCATTAAGTAGTGCCCCTCCACTTTGAAGAGCCCTTTCCATTTGAGGCATTGCCTTCTCAATCCAGAGAAATACCTTTATGCAACATTATTGGGTAGGTCTCAGATTCAGGCCTCCAACCATCATTACTCTGGTTCCCTCCTATTTTGAAGAGGATTCCCAACCGATGATCAGTTTGAATAATGAATCAGAAATCTTCATGAGAAATTACACAGGCACTAAATTGTTCTATGAAACATGGAATATGAGTATGGACATTTGTGACTCCATAGCCCTTGCAATGCATGAGGGCATGCATTAATATAAGTTGGGGGGAATGATGAGGCCTGGATAAGCCTCATTTATAGCATGTTTTAAATAGTTAAAATTGCCTAAAACTCTTGTGAATTATCTTATATGCTAGTTAAGTTGATTTAATATGCTTTGTATTAACTGTTTGCATGATTGCAGTGTTAAGGACATTATATTCTGATTTTTAATAGTTCTTGTATAGTTTTATGTTATATTTTCATGCTTAGGTTGACAGCAGCATTTCAGTAGTCTTATTTTGATGATCATTAAGCATTAGTTTCTCTAAATTCAGCAAATAGTACAAAGACTTATTACTGTGTAGCAGAAAACTGGTTTTTCCATATAAATTCCAGCAAGCTACCAATGAATGGCAAGGCATGGAATTCACATCCAAGGAAGAATGAAGACTATTGCAATATGATCCTGAGGTCTAATACACCTGAGAAATGCAGCCAAAACCATTTGGAGTCAACACAGTTGGTCATTCTAAAGATCTTCGAAATGAACACAGTGTCTTCGAAATGAACAGATATCTTCGGAATGAGAAAAGTATCTTCGAAATGAGCGGATCTTCGAAATGAGAATTGCAGTATCTTCGAAATGAGTGGATCTTCAAAATGAGAATTGCAGTATCTTCGAAATGAGCGGATCTTCGAAATGAGAATTGCAGTATCTTCGAAATGAGCCACTTATCTTCGAAATGAAAACAGAATGTACTTTTTGACTTGTTGACTGACTTTTGGCGGTGGAAAATGGGATAATAAGGTTGAGAAAGTTAAGGGAAAATATCTCCCATATAACTTTGCCGTCCTTGCCATCCAAAGCCACCATTTATGGAAAAGATCAAATTTGATCCTCTTCTAGGATAAACCCAGGAAATTCTGCAGGATATCAGGAACAACATATTTTATGTTTGTAATTAGATTTTAGGCATCTATAAAAGATAGCTCCCATACAGGTTGAGCTATTAAGAATATTAGATATTAGAAATATTAGATTAGAGATTAGACATATTAGAGATAATAGACCTGTAACAGATTGCAGATCTGTAACAGATTTAAGAAATTGTAATTATGTTTCTGAAGCAATAAAAGTGCAGTTTCATTCCATTTAATTTGTTATGTCTGAGTGTGAGTAAGACTTAGAGAAGAAATTATACCTTCTTCTAGAAAAGGAGGCCGGCCACTTTCAGATCTAGGAGAAGGACTAACAGACAGGTTTTCAGTCCTGATTTTGCTGTAGCAGAATAAGTAGTGGAACTTGTCAATTTCAGCATTTTGTGGTATTTGATTTCTGTTTTAGTTTTTATCCATCTATTTTACATTTGTGATGTAATCAGCAATAGATATAATCAGTTTCTTTATTTTTCAGTAATTTTCCAATTCCCCGCAATTTACATTTCCAGCAATTTACAAGTTTTCTATAATTTCTTGCATTCTTGTTTTTGTTGTCAAACACTGCACGGAAGATTGACGACCTTTTTTTTTAGAGTATTGACAGAAGTTGATTACTTGTTTTATCTCATCATTGCAAAAGTAAATAGGTTTCTCATTTAGCAACTGTAATTAGGATTTTCCTTCCGCAAATCAATTAAGTCTCAATTTAGCAATTGTAATTAGGACTTTATTTCTGCAGACAACAATTAGTTTTTCATTCTTGCAAATAGATTAAAGTTAAATTTATGCAATTTAGGGGTAGAAGTGACACAAAACCCCCACACAATCAATTCCACCAATAAGACCTGCTGCTTCCAAATGAACTGAACTACAACCCTGCTTGAACTTTCTATCGTAGACAGCCTTGGACACCACCCCGGATTGATAAGATCTTTGAGATTTAATGATGGTATAACGACTACTCATCAATAGTTACTTTTATTTTGGACATTCTTGATTGCAGGCTTCTTCAAAATTTTTGATTCTATTTCATGGTTTTGTCACACTTTTTGCCTTGTAATTCTTGATAATCATACCTAATTCCCTATCATAAGTAGAGGTATGCATCTATAAAGGCCAATGACCAAATATCCTATGTAATATGAGGTAATCATTGTGAAGACAAAATATCGAGCAACCAACATCAGAACAAGCATCCAATATGGAAGTGGTCAATGAATAACATAACATCTAAAGTAGCAAATGTAGAAGGCTTTATTCAAGCAATGAACACAAATACCATCACCTAAGTGGAAAATATAGAGACAATTGTAATAGCAATACATAAGCATAGATAACAGTGTTAGAGGACTAAAGCCATATAAAAGAGGAACAATTTAATAATAGAATGTAGAGTACAAAGGTTTGAAACCATATAAAAGTAATTAAAGTAGCCTAGAAGGAAATTATAAGTGAGGTGCCAACAAAAGCACTTGAAATACATTAAAGAAAGGCATTAACAAGGTGCTCGGTAAGACACTAACAAGGTTCTTAAATGAGCACTAACAAAGTTCTATTAGGCAGTATTTGATAGAAATAATATGGATAGCATTTAGGTTTCTAAAGCGTCCAGTGAGTGGAGAAGTGAAGATGTGCTAATAAGGATAGCAAAGAGATCCTAAGACACAACACACAACAAAGAGCCAACATATATATACAAATTAGTATACAACAAGATTCTATAGCAAAGATATCCTATAAATATTACATACAACAAAGAAGCATACAATAAAGGTTCTACATCTATCTACCAAGAGACACATAATAGAGAACAACAATATTTTGCTAATGAGGAAACCCAAAGAATTCTAATCATTGTTTGAGGAAGAAAGCAAAAGTATGAAAGTTTTTTGAGCTTTGGAACATCTTGGTATGTTATTGGAAATCTAAACTACATGGAATGATTGAGATATTTGAGTATTTAGAATATTGAATTGTTACATAACACTTGTTACATGTGAACATTTAGGTAAGAAGAAAAAAATCAAACATCAGGAGATAGAATACCTTCCAAAATTCCATATAACATTCAAGCATGTGAGATAAAGTAATATATTTGAAAGAATTCAAGGCAGAGTGGAAACATGAGTGCAAGTGGAAATGTGAAGAAAAAGGTGGACTGGTAGCATGAGTGCGAAGTGAAGAAAAAGGTAAAGCAATAATGTGAGTGCAAGCAAAAGTGTGAGAAGAAACAGGCATGAATGAAGGTAAATATAGATTTAATTTTATAGGGTTTTTAATATTTCTTTGAGTGATAAGTATCAAAGTAAAATATTTAATTTTTGTAAGGTTTTTATTTAATTTATAAGGAGTAACAAGTTTTAAGGTATTTAATAATTTTATCTTTTAAGATGGACAAAAAAGGAATGTTAATAAGGTTTTCTAAAATAGGAAGTTATTTAAGATAGGAGTGATAAGTAGATAGGGTTAGTAGTTTGAAATTATTTTGGAGATATAAGGATTTAATAGTTTTTTAAGTTCTTGAATATTTTATTTGGTTATTTTTTTTTGAAATTAAAGTTTATTGAATTTTTGTAAATTAATTAAGTTGGGAGTCAAAAGGTATTCAATCTCAAATTTAGAAAATTAATTTTTCAAAATTTATATTTTCTTAGTTTCTAAACATTAGGGAGATATAAGGAATTCTACTTCATAGGATTTAAATTTAGAAACTTTAAAAACTAGGGAGACATAAGGTAGTCTACATCAAAGGTCATATGAGAACTAATATATCAAACACCAAGTTCTTTCTTTCTGAATCTCAACTTCTACAAGATCAAATTATGCTTCATGGAAAAATAAAGTGAAATAAATTATAATAGTAGAAAGGCTTTGGAAAATAGTTAGTGGAACGAAAAAACAATATTCTACAAATGTTAGAGAAATTAAAAAATATGAAGATGCTGAAGCCAAAAACTTATGATAATAACATTTGCAATTACTGATGAAATACAACCTTATATAAGTACAACATAAACTTCTATAGAAGCTTGGAATACATTAGCTAAAATATTTGAAGGAAAAAATCAAAGCTACTATCTTCAATATTCAATCTTAGTTATATTCCTTAAAATTTAATAGAGGTGAGAGTAAGGAATTATTTCTTAGAAAGGTAGCATTTATAAAAGCAAAAAATATTAATTCTAGGAGAAAAAGTGGAAGACAAATTTCTTATTTAAGTAACATTGAGAGCTCTTCCAAAACATCATAGGCATCTAGTTATATCTTTGCAAGTTCTAAGTAAAGATACTTTATTTGATTAGTTAGTCAACATTCTACAAGAGTATGAAGTAGAGAATTTAGCCAAGATGAAATGACTAACAATACCTTAGTATCAAAAGATAATTCACAAGGTAATATTGCTTCAACTTCAAGATATAGGTCCAAATGGAATAATAGATATTGTCAAGTATGTAAAAGAAAGGGACATAGCACAAATATATATATATATATATATATATATATATATATATATATATATATATATATATATATATATATATATATATATATATATATATATATATAGATATATATATATAATTCAAGGAATCAATATTAAGGAAATTAGATGAATCAAAGTGATCAAGTAATTAGGTCAGTACAACAAAAATTAATAGCAAATTTACTATAATCCACAATGACAAGAATTTCAACATCAATATCCTCATCAATATTGGTATAGTCAACCTCAATTACAATATAGAGAGGAGAATAAAAAAGGATATCTAGCCTAAGAGATTCATGAAATTCAAGAGTTAGAATAAGCTAATAATGAAAATAAAATCAAAGCTATTTCAACAAAATTGAAAAGCAATGAAGATGAAGTCTCTAATAGAGTTTTAAAGATACTAACTATTCATTTGATTAAGATATAGAAAGATAAAAATTTGAAGAAATCAAAAAGATAATAGAGCAAACACAAGTCCCAAGATCAATTAAATGACGAAGACCATGAATGAAGACTAAAGTCTTCAATAACCAAATAATGTAATATAGGAGGGTGTTGGAGAATATTATATTATTTGGTACATGCTAATGTACCCTCATGGTACAACCTTATAAATATTAGATTAGGATTGTGTCCTAGATTAGAGTGTGAGTAAATATTTTATGTAATGTAATAATGTGTAGAAAATGTACAAGTACCATGTAAATGAGTGTGCAAGTGTAATGTGTGTAAGTGTGCACAAGTGTTCTTAGATTAGGAAATGTTATGTGAAGAGTGAGGTACCATGTAAATGAGTGTGCTACATCTGAGCAAGCAATAATTATTTAAATAAAATTATAACCAAGCCATAAATATTTCAACCTAAAACAATATTGCTCCTTCCTCAATCTATATCTAGATAGTTTCTCTAGTATCCTTCCAAAATCATTTCCTCTCTCTCGCTTTTTCCTTTCTTCTTACTCTTGTTTTTTATTAGACACCTCTCTTTTCTTATACGATAATTGGTCTTCTTAACATGAGTGAAACCCAAATTTCATACTACAAAAGTCTTCCTTCTTCATCAATGTTGTTCATCACCATAAATTCCAAGTTTGTAGGTGGCAAGGGAGATATTTTATTTTTTTAAACATTTTTAATAATAGTCATTGCTTTAGATTCATCTAGAAGCTCTCTCTCTCTCTCTCTCTCTCTCTCTCTCTCACAAAGAGAATCATGCACAATATTATTTATAACTTTAAATCATTATTACTTAGATTTATTTATTTTAAATAAATTTACTTATCATTAATATATAAAAACATACTTTACAATCATTCTAAATAAACTTGACTATTATAAAAAAATATTACATTCTTATTTACAATTTTCTAAATAAACCCAGTTTTTATTTAAAAATAATTGTGTTCTAATAATTTAAATAAAAACTCATTTATTATTCAAATAATTATATTTCATTAGATTAAACAATAAAATTTATTTATTATTATTATTTTTTAATTATATACCTATACTAATATCAACCATTAGTATGGTATATTCAGTGGATTTGGGGTAATGGAACCTCTATGTCCCTCAACCTATTTTTCAGTGGAGTTCTTAAGATGACCATTTTTTATAAACAATAAATAATAAAACAATCATATGCATCAAACAAGATGGGAATATTTCCTTCAACCCATAAACCTATCTCAACCAAAGAATTTATGATAGCTTCTACGCTACCAACTTCAGCTCTAGGTGGCTGACTAGCTGATGATTATCCCTAACATGATAATGCATACCTATATGAAGGTAATCATTCATATTACCCTAAGCTATCTTAATCATCACTTTCCTTTTCAAGTACCCTATACTTGGTGGTTGATTCTACCTCTTCCACCCATGGATGTACCTGGTGTTGCACATGGACAAATACATTAGTGGTACCATATTCTTCAATATGGTTCATTATAACTAATGCAATAATCATTCAAGCATAAAAACTAAGCATCTCTTTGTTATTCATAAATAC
This sequence comes from Wollemia nobilis, assembly GCA_028583015.1. Taxonomy (NCBI): domain Eukaryota; kingdom Viridiplantae; phylum Streptophyta; class Pinopsida; order Araucariales; family Araucariaceae; genus Wollemia; species Wollemia nobilis. The sequence continues at coordinate 3,592,530 of JAQPPZ010017079.1, read as the reverse complement.
ATGGTTTATTATGTTGTAATCACAATGACACTGAGAGGGGGGGTGAATCAGTGTGATCTTTAAAAATTCTAAAACATATAGTTTTAAATCCAACAGCAGTTTAAACTGATAAAAGAAATATCAAAATGCAACAAGAAATCATGACACATAACACAGTAATTTTAACGAGGTTCACCAATGTGGCTACTCCTCAAAACGACTGCTTGGACTACCATCCAAATCCAGCCAATGCAAAGCTACAACTTTACGATATCTTTTACCAACACCAACTGGAAGAAGCACCAACCCCTTTGCTTTATCTATTTCAGGCATAATGGAGCATCGACTCCTAATTTACCAGCACCTACTGGAAAGAGGCACCAACCCCTTATGCCAAGCTACAACTTGGAAGACAATAATGAAAATTACAGAATAAAACTTTCACCTCATTTCTCATAGTCTGTTGTTTTTCTGCATTCTGCTGCTTCTGCGCAAAACGATTCGCACTATTCGATCGCTTCTTTGTACTTATTCGCACTCTCTACTGCAATTAGATGATCGATCACTTTTGCAGTCTGTGCACTATCACTTCGGACTTAGAACACAACCTCTGCTCATCGCGCTCTTAATTCACAAAGATTCGATATGCACACTTCACTTCGTCACAACAAAAATATCACTTTAGCCTTAGCTCAAATCGAAACAACTCACTCTTTGTGCACTGCAAATTTTGTATGCACACATTATCTTTGCACGAGTCCCTCTCCATCTTGAATTAGCCTTCCTTTTATAGAAGAAATCTTCAAGAACAATATTGAGACTATAGTCGGCTTAAACCCTAAAGAGCGTCGACTGTCAAACCCTTATGAATATCGGCTTCAAACCCTAATGAATGTCGACTTAAAACCCTAATGATTTTCGGCTTCAAACCCTAATGAATGTTATCTTCAAACCCTAATGAATTTTGGCTTGAAACCCTAAATATTGTCAGCTTCAAAACCCTAATCTTCATCGACCCAGATTTAACTCTGTCGGCTCCAACAGTCTATCTGGTTCTGCGGCTTTCCTCGCAAAACTCCAACATGTCATGATATCGCGACACCTTTTACATCCGTATGCCTTCTTGCCCTTGCTGTCGCAAAATCGTGACTCTTTTGCCCTTTGAAATCTTTGCCATCGTTCTTGTCATGAAATCGTGACACTTTGATATTTTGCTGACGTCATTCTTAATCTTGTCATGAAATCACGACGCTTTCGGCTTCCAGAGGCTTTTCTTGCAACATGTCCCAAAATCGTGACACTTTCAACTTTTGCTGACGTCATCCTCATCTTTGTCACGAAATTGCGACGCTTTCGACTTCCTGAGGCTTTTCTTGCAACTTGTCACGAAATCGTGACACTTTCAGATTTTGCTGACATCATCCTCATCTTTGTCGTGAAATCACGACGCTTTCGGCTTCCGTACAATCCTAGCTTCATGCAGTAGCGAAATCACTACAATATTGTGCCTTGTGCTTCCAAATTTGCTTTTGCTCGTGAAATTATGACTTGCAAGGAAATCACTACACTTTTGTGCCTTGTACTTTTGACTTGTATCATAATCGCTACATCTTTGAGTTCTGCACTTTTGACTGGTAGCGAAATCGCTACACCTTCACGTTGTGCACTTTTGACTTGTAGCAAAATCGCTACACCTTCGTGTTGTGCTTTTTCAACTCGTAGCGAAATTGCTACACCTTTGTTTTGTGCAATTTTGACTCGTAGCGAAATCGCTACACCTTTGCTTTGTGCACTTTTGACTTGTAGCGAAATCGCTACAACTTTTCAACTCAACACTTTCTCCTTGCTTCGGCCAGCGAAATTTTGACATGTAGTGAAATCGCTACAAATTTTCCACTTAACACTTTCTCCTTGCTTCGGCCAGTGAAAAATCAACATGTAGCGAAATCGCTACAGTTTCTCGACTTAGCTTCTTGGCCTCCAACATGTCGCAAAATCGTGACAGTTTGCCTTGCGCCTTCTCTTTCCTCTGACTTGTCGCAAAATCGTGACATTTTCGACTGTGCCTTCTCTCTCCTCTGACTTGTTGCGAAATTGTGACATTTTCGACTGTGCCTTCTCTCTCCTCCGACTTGTCACGAAATCACGACAGAAAACATGTCACGATATCGCGATAGTTTTTTAACTTGTCTTTTTCTTTGAATTTTTGAAACTGGGTCATCTCTGTTTTCTAGGAAACTTATGTCCTCTGCATCTGAATGACTCCTACACTATCTGTCCACTGCATCATTAGATCTAAATGCCTATGTTGACAACAATGACAAACTTCTTGCAACACCTTGCTCAACATATTAGATAAAAGTCCTTCTAGGGCGGGGTGTGACATATGTCACAAAATCATCGTGATATACCATATATCTTAGTAATTATGATAATCATATGAATAGGGTATTACATGGTACATAATACTCATATCACATCACCTAGAATTTAAACAAAGTGTAATTTTGGTCAACCATGAAATATAAGTTTAAACATTGTGAGAAACAATGGTGAAATTGTTCTATTGATCAACAATGCATTACATAGTTTTATAGTTCTTGAAAGAACTAAAAATAGACATGGTGGTTGAGAGAAATCCTCTTAAACTTATTACAACAAACTAACTTAAAGATAGCTCTTATCCTAACAACATGCTAATCTTGGACTATGGTCAAACATTAATTAACCAAGCCAAAACCTCAATGTATGCTAATCAAATTAACTAGAAATATGTAAATCAAAACATTAAACTAAAACTAAATACTAGGACTTAATACTTAGGACTAAGGAGGCAATGTTGAAAATATTCCAACATTCTCCCCCTTGATGCTAAAGATACTCATGCAAGAGTTCTTTAAGCATCACAGAGTTGGAAGAAAATTTTTCTCTTACGTTTCCTCCAATCTTGAATCAAGAAATCAGAATTTACAAAATACTTATGGTGGCACTCCTTCCACTCTTTATGTGGGATTTCCTGCAAATGCTTGAGTGCCTTCTTTTGTTGATTAGCTCCCCCTTCAACAAAAGTATCTCCTCTTGTGGTTTTCAACAACCACTCTCTTACATCTTTATCATTATGGTCTTTAAACCATGCTCTCACATTTTGATATTCTTTTACATATTCAACACTAAATAATACTCCACATGAGTATTTACAATTAATCATCTCACATAGATGATTATACCATACAACTCTTTCACATATTTTCACACAAAAAATCACAACAAATATGGCCATATAATGACCAACTACATATGCAACATAAAGTTGCTCCTCACACAAATATTCTCTCACAACAATGACTTTACAAGAATCCTTCTCCCAAGGAATTTTGAACACATCATTTTGATCCATGTGACCCAAGTTCTCCATCACTGTATTCTCTCCAAAAATATTCTTCATCAAAGTTGTCTCAATGAGACAATCACCTTTCTTTTCATTCCTGCTCACAAAAAACAAATCATTAATCATAAAAACATTACCTTTAGTATGAGTAGATTTGGTGCTTCCCATAAAGCTATTTTGTAGCAGTTCTCCTTCATTGTATGGTGCTTCAAGATCAACCATCAACTCTTCACTAATAGTTCTCCTCCTTTGTTCAATCCATGTTGGTGTGTTGAAACACCATTCATTCAAGCAATCATACATAGTTGCCTTTTCAAGACAACTCTCTTTCTGCAATGTAGTCACTCCAAGTGAGTGATCTTCATCCATGAGTGAAGTTTCCTTTGCCATTACGATAAGAAAATCAGCAATCTCATTTCCATTTTCTGTTTCTATCTCATTTTTCACATTCTTCTCCCCTTTTAGAGGAACTCTAACAATTTTATCTTCTCCTTGTAGGAGATCTTCATTTTCTCTGTCAAGAGAGCATACATCCATTCCAAGTGAATGGTCTTCAAGACAATGGTCTTCCATAAACATTGCTTCTCCATCAACATGCCAACAATTTTGGTTGATCCTATTATCATCTTTATTCTCTCCCATGAGAATTTTAGGTGCATTATCCATAATACACTCTTCATTTATCTCCTCCATGAGATATTTTTTATCACTTTTTCTTCTATCAACAACAAATCCTCTTCTTCCTCCTCGTCCTCTTGAGGAATACACACCTCTTCTTATCTTTTCATCACAAAATTCAGCAACATATGCTTCCTCCATGAAGCATTCTTCATCTTGTTGGTTTTCTACATACGGGCCTTCCTCTGCAAGAAATAATTCTCCATTACAAAGCATGACTTCATATGAGTCTTTACAAGACTCTTCAAAAACTCCTTCAAAAGGATCTAATTCAAAAATTGCTTCAAGGAAGCAAGGCTCCTCCTTGCTTAAACAATCTTCATGATTGTCACTCATGGCTTTATGGGTATCCTCATCAAACCCATAAGCATCCTTTAACACTTGCCATGCCATTGTAGCTGATCTACAATTGGCTATGAGAGGAAAAACATTCTTTTCCATTCCTCTCCTCAAATCCATAAGAGCTAAGCAATTTGCATATTGCTGCTCCTTCTTCTCTTTTCTCTCCTCACCTTGTAGCTTATTCCAAGAGGGTTCCTCATAGCCTTCTTGAACTATATCCCATAAGTCTTGAGCCTTCAAGAAGGTCTTCATCATTATGCTCCAAATAGCATAATTATCTCCATTGAATTTGGGTACTTCCAATTCTTTATACATGGTGGCCATTCTGCAATCCACCATTCATCAATCTTCCACCTAGCTCTCAGCCACTCCTTTCCTGTAGACTTCTGATATACTTATCTGAAAATCCACTAAATTTCAGATCCAAATTCACACAAATGAGAAATATGTGATCAATTTACTTTTGCCCTTTCTAGATCTTAGAGTGTTTTTGAGACAACCTCAATGTTCTTCACATAAATCAATCCATACAACCCCAAAATTTCTGAAAATTAAACTCTGTATTCTTGAGACAATAATCTGAAAACCCTCTAAATTTCAGAAGAAAAATCACAAAGGTGAAAAATATGTGATCATTTACTTTTTCCCTTTTTATCACAATTCCGGATCTAGGATTGTTGAAGGAAAAATAAATATTCACATAAATCAATCAATACAGATCCCAATGATCTGAAATTTTGTCTGAATTATGATTTTATCGAAATAATATTTCTCCCAAAATTTGAGAAGCAAATACCCTGTATTCCACCTTATACAACCATTTTATTGAAAAACTAAAAATGCTAATAAAATCAGAAAATTAGCTCCAAATCACCTGAAATTTTTACTGCATCCTCTTGATACAATTACCTAACAACCCTCAAAATTTCATAATCAAATACCTCAGGATTCGTGAGATATTAATGATTTACTCGAGCTCTTCCTTGCAAATCTGCTGAGTGCTGGCCACTTGAGTTTCTCTGACAAAGTGTGTGTTTCAGATCTCTTCACACCACTCTCCACAGGTTTTGATCCATTTGAGCAAACCTGCTCTGATACCAAATGAGAAACAATGGTGAAATTGTTCTATTGATCAACAATGCATTACATAGTTTTATAGTTCTTGAAAGAACTAAAAATAGACATGGTGGTTGAGAGAAATCCTCTTAAACTTATTACAACAAACTAACTTAAAGATAGCTCTTATCCTAACAACATGCTAATCTTGGACTATGGTCAAACATTAATTAACCAAGCCAAAACCTCAATGTATGCTAATCAAATTAACTAGAAATATGTAAATCAAAACATTAAACTAAAACTAAATACTAGGACTTAATACTTAGGACTAAGGAGGCAATGTTGAAAATATTCCAACACATTGGCATTGCTATTCTAGTGGGGATACCCATGAATAAAACAAACATTGTGTATAGAGGTATTGATATGTCCTTAAAAGTGATAGAACCTCCAAATCCTGAAGCCTAGATCTATGTGAGCCTAGATTATCTATCAAATTTGTCCTTAGCTTTATGCTACATTTAACATCACAATTGGCATGGGATTTGGTCTAGGTCACCATGAGCAAGGATGACATCCCTCATCGCACCTCAATTCCTATATCCCAATGACAAATCAGGTTTAGATTACCATTATGAAACTAAGAATTTATTGACACACAAACTTCAATGCATCAACATTACATCCATAGATGATGAGCAAGATGATCCCATTGATTTAGAATTTGACTCCCCCACTAGAATCCAATACCCTGAATATTTGATTGATATTCCTTCCTCCTTTCAAGTAGCCTTGGTTCAAATGGACTCTCCTGACATCTTTGAATATGAGTTGTGTTAGAGTTATTATGTTAGTAACTGTAGTTATTACATTATTCTTATAGTAGTTAGTTTTACCTAGGTTTCTATCCTAGGTTAGTAGTTTCGCTAACCTCTATTGTTAGCGAATACTTTTTGATTAGTTAGTGAGTTAGTGCTATTAGCTCATTTAGTTAGAGCTATTGATAGCCTAAGTTGATGTATATATTTTATTGCATATTCAATAAACTTATTTCGCTTCTCACATGGTATCAGAGCTACACTATCAAGCTCTCGTAGCTCGACACCTGAGGCAACTAGCCAACTATGGATTTGACTAAAGGGATGTACGAGGACCTATGATAGTCTATGACTAGGCAGTACTGATGACTTCAGTATAGACCTAACAGCCTAGCTACCATGTGAGTGGATACGCTAGACCTGACATCTAATTCAAGTAATGCTAGACCCTGTTCGATGGAGGCTAGACCTACGGGTTGGATACTTCGAAATTTACATGGACCATGAGACACTTAGGCATGAAAACCTGATAGACGAGGATCGAAGCAGTGGACACAAGCTGCTTACTGTATGATGGAAACACGATTTGCTGACCAAACTCAAGCATGCATCCTGAGGTGTCCTACTAGCTCGTCGATGCTAGATGTGAGGACCGAAGTAGTGGATACAAGTTGCTAATTGGACAGTGGTTACACGATCTACTAACCAGACTCGAACCAACCTGGATTAGACACATGGTGGACAACCACTAACCCGAAGGCCGACACGGATGTAAGCTAACCCTAACATGACGTAAACCTAATGTGGACAACCCTGACACACATAATAGACTTATGAAACGTGTGTATGGTGACAGGTCGGTGGGCACTTGGTAAAACAAAGGCAAGGGACTGATTGCCCAAGGGCAATCAAAAACAATATTGTCACTTGTTTTTAAACAACACTGAAAAACACCATCCGTCCCATGTGGGACTAAACCTCTCCTATTTTTGCATACCTACGAACTGTAAACATCAGCTCTGGATGATCACGTGAGGAGATTGCATAGTTTTTCACTATATTTCATGGTAGTTTTCACCTTACCATTCAGATCGACAAGCTTATATGAATGAGATCAAAGCAGTCAGGAGATTAAAGCAACGCGCCACCATGGGAGACGTCAGAGGGAATGCCAATCAAAGCATACACCATTGAAGACATAGATAGCAATTTTTTTTTGTAATCTAAGGTGATTGTAGTATCATGGTTCGATCTACGAACCTCTGCAATAGACGAAAAATCTATTAACGGTGAGAAACAAACAAATGTTTGCATCGTTTTGTGGCCATTGAAGGTTATTAACTATGGTTCTATTTTGATCATTGTTCGATCCTCACAATCCCTATGAGCTGGTTAATTTGATCTGAAAAACCAAACTTTGCTCGTTAATTTCACCTTGACGGATTATGGATCGTATTTCTCCCATGATAAGGATTAATTCCAGCATTCTTTCATTTTAGAATTTGACATCAAATTGCAGATGATGGGACAAATATCCTTCCCTTGTCATAGCCAGTGAAAATCTCTAATCTATGCACATACGATGAATCGATTATGCCTTAATGCTTGGGAGAGGCAAGAGATTTAAATCTATTTCAACAGATTTTTGATAGCGTTCAAAGGTGTAGGTGCATATTTTTCTATTTGCAAGTAAATTTGACGTTTCGTCAGATTTGCCGATACACATCACAGAAGCCACGACGCTGCCAATAAGTATGTTTGGGGTTCAATCACCGTCGACCCCCAAACTCGTCCGTGCCAACTATAACAATATTTTTGGTGCCAAAGGAGAAAATGGGGGGAAAGCATTTTCCTAAAAGAGAAAAAAATTGTACCAGCAAAAAAAGAAAAGCTTCATTGTTGCATATATTTTTTGCACTAAAGGGGGGATAAAATTTTTTCTCTCCACCATCTCCTATCTTGCACACAGGGGAGATATAATTTTGTAAAAACAAGGGGGAATACTTATAAGGGTGTATTTTCTGTAATGATTGACACCTTAGTCAAATTATTTTTGCAAAAGGTGCATTTTCGGTAGAGACCGACACCTTAAAATATGGGTAGATCAAAGAAGAAAACTACCCCAAAATCAACTGATGTTGCTAAGTCAGTTAAACGCCCATACTTTTCCCCACACATGGACCAGATAGATTATTATGAAGATGGCACATTTCATACACTAAGGAATGGTGTAGATGCCATAATCAATGATTCTGCATATTGTGAAGACATGCAAACAAATGGTGTTCTAATCCATATTGGTGCTATAATGGGCATATTCATGTCATTTTATGCTCTTGATAAAGCACAGAGTAAAGAGAAAAGGGACTTTAGTGAGGAAATAGAGGTCAAACCCCTAATGGTCAATGTTTGTAGTGACACAAGTGACCTTTAGGCCCTGGTGGTGAATGCTTGTTGTGACACATGTGATTTTGAGCCCATGATGGTAGATATCAATTGTAGCATAGGTGATCTCATCATAGTAGAAAATTTTACTTGTGACACTAGTGACTTAAAAATTGAACCTCTTAAAAATGAACTCCATAATCTCATAAATAGTGACAAATGCAATATTGTTAAAAGCATTGATAAAGATGATGAAATTGGATGTTTTGAAAAACACACCAAAGGATTTGGTTCCAAAATGATGAAGAAAATAGGATTCAATGGTGAGAGATTAGGTAAACATGAACAAGGCATTAAAACTCCTATAATGCTAAATGTCAAGGCAAAGCATGAAGGCCTTGGCTATTCTGGACAAGCAAGTACCAGTAATTCCATGTTTGTAAAACCTAAATCTCCCACATCTCCTAAAAAGCATTGTTGCAGTCACTGTGGAAAGGTAGGACATGTTGCAGCTAAGTTTTGGAGATTACATCCTTGTGATTCATGTGGATGTACTAATCACTCTTCTTCTAGTTGTTGGTACAAACTAAAAATGGCCAACAAGGTTCACATTGATTATGGATGGACAGATCTCACACAATGGACCATGATGAAAGCAATGTTGTATGGCTTCTACCAAAAAGTTAAAACCTATGGTAGACCCCATGGAAAATCTAGTGACAGACCGAGTGGCAGTCCCAGAGACACTGACCTAGAGAAAAACCTAAAGACAGACCCAGAGAAAAAGTTCCAAAGGTAGATCTATAGGCAGATCCAGAGGTACTGTTCCAAAGGCAGATTTATTGATAGATCCAGAGATAGACCTAGAGGTACAAATCCAAAGGTATGCTTAGATCCAGAGCCAAAGCCATGAGTAAGATCTAGAGCCGAAGACAAAGCACAAGCCACCATTATTTCATTTCTCTTCTTCTTCTTCACTATATTGGGGCAGTTATATACTTTACCCAAATATTGTTATATGGGGGGATGTTAGTGAGTAGTTGTATGTACCTAGATAATGTAATAAGGGGGGATGTTAGAGTTACTATGTTAGTAACTGTAGTTATTACATTATTCTTATAGTAGTTAGTTTTACCTAGGTTTCTATCCTAGGTTAGTAGTTTTTCTAACCTCTATTGTTAGCGAATACTTGTTGATTAGTTAGTGAGTTAGCACTATTAGCTCATTTAGTTAGAGCTATTGATAGCCTAATTTTATGTATATATTTTATTGCATATTCAATAAACTTGTTCTGCTTCTCACAAGTTGAAACTACAATGCAACAACCTCTCCATAAATTTAGATAGCTTTGAGGAGGCATATTTCTCATTATGCTCATCATGGATTAGCTTAAAGAAGTCATTAATTTTATTTGTATATTCTCTATCCTTCCATTTATTCTCCCATGCAAATACCCACAAAAACCATTGCTTCCACCTACTTATCCTCCCCCAATTTTGTAATAACATTTACCATAACCACTGAACCAATTCATCCTATTGAAGCTTCCAATATTGAGCCACACATATTTTCAATACATCACATGGTCAATATGATCTTTATCAATTTGTTTTCCCCATTTGATACACACTACACCTTGATAAAATTATTTCCATTAACCCTAATCACACCAACTTTGACCACCTTCCACTCAATCCATCAACACACCATTTCCACCCTACCCCACAAGTCCTATGCCATGATAACACCTACAATCCTCCACATTATTAGCCCTTTGTTGTGCATTAAGTCAAAGTTGATAATGACAATGAAACTCATATGGAAAATACTACAAATGATTTGCAACTCATTCTCATACCTCCCAACTTAAATATGGACCGACATGCTGGTGGAGGATACCATCGATATCGATATTGGGGATGATCATCATAATACTCATATTCTCTATATTGGGACATGCTTTTCCATCAAAAAGCATAGATTTAATGCACCATGAATTAGAGAACATTTAATGCACCATGATTTTCTATCTTCTTTTTAACCCACATGCAAAACTAAAAAGTGCTAGAAAACAAGGATGCACAAGAAAGTGTAGAATGTTGTTAAAAGCATCCATACATGATTTTTTGTTCCCTTTTTTGGCCACGTGCAAATCTGAAAGATGCTATAAAACAAAAATTAGTTGATAAAAGCTAACCAAGGGTGTTGTAAAGCATAAAGACAAAATTCTTCATCTTCTTTGTTATTGGCGCGCAAACAAAAATACATTGAGCTCAAAATAATAAAATAAGGTGAGCTAAATTTAGGTTTTGCATGTTTTCCCATATCAAGCAATTACAAGAGAAATTTACGTAAAGGACATCATTGTGATAATCAGCTACAACTATCTGATTGATAGATCAACAAAAACTATTAAATCCTTTCTTTTAATCAAATTCTTTTCAAATTTTTGTGCATTTGTTTGTTGTAGAAGACAAGAGAGAGATAAAACAAACACAATAAATGTTGAATCACTACTCACAATCTAGAAGCTTCTATAATAATCTAATCAAACAAATCCAGTTGTAGATCAACAGATAAAAAGAGATCACAATAAGTAGAACCATTAATGATAAATATGACTTTGAGATAAAGTTGGTTATAATTGATCAAGAACACATAGTTGGATAGAATTATGGATGGCAAGTGGCCAAGAAAATTAAGAAACAACAAAGTCCTTGTAATTCTTGTAAACTATTATCATTATAAAAACTATAAATAAAAGCAGTGACCTCCTTTCGAAAGATCAGCTCTGAAGTGCTTGCTTGCAATACTGTGTATATCTTATACAATTTAATGAACAAATAATTACAAGGGACGTTTACCTTGAACTTGTGCTTGTGTTAATTGTCTGGATATAATTCTATAAAGTTGTCTCTTTAGTTACTATTATGTTTGGTCTATTCTGTTAATTTGGACAACTAACTTAGAGTAGATTGAGATAATTTATTCTTGCATACACACTTATGGGAATTTTATTTTTGCTAGTCTAGGCAATGATCTTATTCTGTTAATTTGGATAATTAATTTTTTAGATGTTTGGAATAATTATTTAAGCGTAGAAAAATCCAATAATACAATAATTGTAGAGTTTTGAGTGTTTTTAGTCTCGAATATTGTTTCTAAAATTTAATTTTCTAGAAGTTGCTTTGTGGATGTCTATGTTGTTAGCTTCACCTATACATTTTGTTGAGAAGCAACACACCCCCACTGAAAAATGAATTTCCATCCTTTGAAAATATTGAGCTTTCATTTTGCAGTAGGGACCCTCTTGATGATTTTCAGGTTTTAAATCCAAATTTTTACTTGCCTCTTTCTTCTTCAAGTTTTGCCTGTGTCAAAGTATCCAAGTATTCTTGCATTCTGGCTTTGTTATCTCAGACTTCACTTTTTACATGCTAGAATCATTCATGGATAAAGAAAATCTTACACCGGTATAAAAAAATGCAGTTTCCAGATAGATGAATTCATTGAAAATCAAAACTTTCCATTTTTGGCAAAGTAGCGAAATCGCGACACTTCCATTTTTGGAAATGTCGCGAAATCGCGACAGGTTTCGAAAAAATCAGCAAAATCATGAAAACGTAGCGAAATCGCGACATTTCCATTTTTGGAAATGTCGTGATATCGCGACACTTTCCATTTTTGGAAATGTCGCGAAATCGCGACGGGTTTGGAGAGAGAAAGCAATTGCGTACGGAACGACGCGATTTCGCGACATGTCGCGAAATCGTGACATGTCGCATTTTCGCTGTGTAGGAGGCAAAAGGAAGCTAAGGCATGAAAGAGGCGCGATTTCGCGACATGTCGCGAAATCGCGACATGTCGCGTTTTCGCTGCATGAAAATTGAAGAAGTGTCTAACTCGAAGAAACGTCACGATTTCGCGACATGTCACGAAATCGCGACGTGTCACGTTTTCGCGGTGCATCAAGCAAAAAGCGGTTAAGGCAAGAAAGTGTCACGAAATCGTGACGTTTTCGAAAAGAAGGCTCGGAGACATACGGACCGTCACGATTTCGCGACATGTCACGAAATCACGACGTGTCGCATTTTCACGGCACAGGGCAAAACAACAACAAAGTCGCAAAGCAAAGTTCAAAAGGGCACAAGGCAGGAATGCGTCGCGAAATCGCGACGTGTTTGGCGGTGAAAGCAAGGGTCTCGAAAGTGTCACGATTTCGCGACGCCTTCGGGCCATCGCAAAATCGCGACACGCCCACGCCAGAAGAAGCAAAGAAATAGCCAAACGGTCCAAAGGAAGCTGCCAAGGCTGGGTGTCACGAAATCGCGACACGCTAGAAGGCAAAGAGGGGACAGGGCCTGGGTGTCGCGAAATCGCGACGTCATGATTTCGCGATGTCGCGAAATCGCGACACGCCAAAGGAAAAGGAGCCAAGACAAGAAACCAGCCAAAAGGAAACAAAGGAAGCAAGAGTTGCCACAAAATCGAGAAAGCAGCTAGGTAAGATAGGTGTCACAAAATCGTGACACAGTCATTGAATGAGCCCAGGGCGGAGTAAACGTCGCGATTTCGTGACATGTCGCGGTTTCACGGCTTGCAAAGAAAAAAAGGTTGCCAGAACGGGGGAAGTCACGATTTCGCGACATGTCGCGAAATCGCGACATGTCGCATTTTCGTGACTCAGACAGAAAAATAGCACAGAATGAAAAGACAGCTGAAATGGACACGTGTCACGATTTTGCGACACGTGTCAAGACAAAGCAAGCCACGTATCAGATGATTAGAGCCGACATGCAAGTGAACATTAGAGTTTTAATCTGATTTAATAATTAAAGTTTTGATTTAATATTTTTTAAAAATACTAATCCATCTTTTGTTCTTTCATGCAGGAGGCCATCTGGCACTTACATGATAACGGAGAAATGGCCATAAAGACAAAGTCAAGTGCAAATTAATCAAAGACAGCCATATTGAAATAAGAGATGCCGAAAATTGTTGTTTCATCCAAATTTTACAGATCTGGCCGCAAGGAGACTTTACGGTGACTAAGCAGCTGCCCATTTAATGGAGTATGTCGGGAATTGGCCGGAATGAAAATATCTGCACGCCGTTACCGGAATTGGCCGATGGATGCATTTAATGAAAATTTATGGCAAAATTAATAGCTTGCAGAGATTTTCAACTCAGGGATGGCTCTACGGAGATGAAATGTCAAGAAAGTGGTGACTCATCCAAATTTTCGAGGGAATTAATGAGGGCATTTACTCACAGTTGCGGGTGAATGCAAGTGGCATTCGAATTCTGTTTTCTCCATTTATGGCAAGTGACTGCACTGATTTGCAGAATGGTTAAGTTTTATCCGAACTTTGTTTTAAAAGAGCTTATATTGTAAAACCCGGGTCCTAGGGTTTAAGATGATAAGATTTACGGTTGGAGAAGAAGATATTTCTGAAAAGATCAGGGTCTGTCCTGAGTCTATAAATACTTCTTCTCAATGTAATCGCAGGAGGCGGAGACTTAGAAATAAAAGGCTATTGAAGCAATTTCTTGCAAATTTTGTTAAATACTTTGTTTCTGGACTTGGAGTTGATGTGCTTTTGTTTTCTGTGATAGCATGGCCAGGAGCCTAATCTTTTGTAGATTGTGATAAGTTCATCTTCTTTTGTTATCCGTTTCTTTAAAATTTTATTAAATATATGCTGTAAATCTATGTTATCAAGATTAAATATGTTGTTGGGCTTCATTTGTTCTATTGTATGCTAGGGAAAATTATAGATTTAAGGTTCAAGTCTGTTCTAATTGCTCTGTCCTCACTGTGCGAGCTAGGCTGTCGGTGAAAGATATCAATTTTAACCGACTTCCCTTCGGTTTATAATTTTCTGTTAGATCTGTTCCATCTCTGCCTTATGCTCTTAGTAGAAAGTGATCTTAGAAAGCTGGACACTTTCTTCTTTGATTTGTTCTATTGTGAAGCTGATAGTATAAATAAAATTGGTAGTTTTATTTTATAGCTAAGTTTGATAAACTTCTCTTTCTGCCTTACCCTACCCTCTTTGTTTTACCGTGAAATGATCCATTTTTATTTTCTTTTAAATTTGTCTTTTATTTAAATCTACTTGACCCATAAGAGCTAGATCAAAGAATTAATTTTAAATCTGATTGTCAACAAGTGACAACTATCTAACATTACTTGAACAAGTTCGGTGAGCCCATTGTAAGGTAACGAGACAGTCCATATTGAAAACTATTTCAGAAGCGGAAAAGAGTGAATAGACATTCGACCCAACTCCGTAACTCACACCTTGGATAACCGACTAGATCCTAAAGTGAGTGGGATTTATCCCGTATAAGTGTTATCAAAGTTTTATGCTCATTCTTCATAGGGTGTGTATAAAAGTCGGACCAACATTTAAAAATGGCGCTAGAAGGAGGGCCCAATGAACTCCGGTCAGTATTGTAAGTTGTCAGTACAATATTTTAAAATTGCCCGAAAAGAAGACCTCAAGTTCAGTACTCTGTTAAGGATTGTAAGTTTGTAAGTGCTTGTGAAAAGCTGGATTCTACATACAGGGTAACAAGGTCCCACCCCAGAGCCGGAGAGCTCCTTGTGCCTGAATTAGAAACTCCGAGAAGAAGTAGCCTCAGAAGGGCCAAGTCTCTGTCTCAAACAGTTTTATCACCACTGATAGTTACCCCAACCACAACTCAGAATATCACTGTCAACCAAGTAGTAATGGCAAATTGGTTGGGTTCCACTGCTTTGAATATTCCGGGTATAGCCCATGACCTGCCCAAAAATCCGAAAAGATATCTCCCCAGATATAAACATGATGGGACAAGAACTGCAGAAGAACATTTGGTTGCATTCAAGAATGCTTTGAAATTATTAAATGTACAGCATGAAGATGTTGCCTGCAGATTGTTCCCGTTCACTCTCCAGGAGGGAGCTTATGATTGGTTTCTAAATCTTACTAATGATTCTGTCACCAGCTGGAATGACTTAGAAAAAGTTTTTGTGTCACAGTTCGGTGAAGTGATAGATCCTAGTATATTGTACCAGCAGTTTTTTGGTATCAAAAGAGAATTAAGTGAATCTATCAGATCTTATAATGTTAGATTCCAGAAAGCTTATGGTAGACTAACTGGCTATTATGTACCGAATGCAGACTTGGCATTAGAGATCTTTAGAAATTCCCTAGATCCCATGACCTCTGTCTTCTTGAAAAGAGATCCCTCTGTTACTAATTTAACAGAGGCTTATAAAGAAGCTTTGATTCTGGAAAGACAGTTGGGACCCCAACCTTTAAATGCTCAGCAAGTTCCTCTGGTTACACAAGCTGCCCCTGTGTTCAATCCCATACCACATCAGATGATGTTGCCAGTTTGTCAGACTCTACCATCAGCAAATCCATTGGCTGTAGCACCTGTTGAGAATGTACAGAACCCAGGCAAAGAGGCTGACAATGCAAGAGTTGAAGAAGTCTCAAAGATAGTTCAGAAGCTGGCCAATGATTTTTTGAGTTTTAAAAGGCAAGTTTCTACTGGGGACAACTCCAACAGGTATTCATATCAACCGAACAGATTCAACCGGCCCCCATATGAACCTAATAAAGATTACAAAGGTAAAGGCCATGATGTGAATATTTGCGATTTAGCTCTGCCTAACTGGTGCAGAATACATGCTACTTCCCAGCATGGGGAGTTGGATTGTTTAGAATTTTGTAATGCATTTGAAGCTTTGTCTGGGGATTTGATCTCTCCTGAAAATCAAAGAACTGCTGATGGCCCAAGTTCATCCAGCCATAGTGCAGCTATGGTCTTGGATTCTTTCACTTTCTCGGATGAATCTGAGAATGTAGTTGAAATGCCTATGGATGAGGTGCAGGCTTTCCAACAGTATAGAAGGGATAACTACAACCTGAGAAACAGGAATCCGGAGCCTAATACTACATCAACCCCTCCGGACAACTCTCACAATGTTCCCCCAGACCCCTCTCCAAGCAATAATCCATCTCCACCCAAGGGAGGAAATCTGAGGGGACCAGATGCTTTTGTCCCTCCACTTAATAAAGGATATAACATAGTGGAGGATATGAAAAAGATCAAGGCCAACATTACTCTTCATGAGTTGGCACAAATTTCAGAGTAGAGAGACAACCTGATAAAAACATACTCTGGGCATACTACAAAACCTTTGGACAAGGGGAAGAAAATAGCAAATGCAAATCTAGCCATGTACAAAGAGAAAACTGAAGTTCCCCCCTTTTTACTGACTGTTCGTATTTTTGGGAAGAACTTACACAATTGTTTGGTAGATTCGGGTGCATCTGCTAATGTTATGCCTTTGGCCATTTGTCAGCAGTTGGGTCTGACCCCAATGAAGTCTGAAAGGAGAGTTGTCCAATTGGACAAATCAGAGGTTAAAGTAGTTGGAGAGCTTCAAAATATTCATATCCAATTAGCATCTGAGCCAAGGGCTCAACATAAAATTGAAATTCAGGTTGTGGATATCCCCGTGGGGTACGGGATGCTTTTGAGCAGGGATTGGTCGAGATCTCTGAACGGATACTTGGCAACAGATTTTTCACACATGTGGTTGCCGTGGAAAGGAGTGGCAAATCAATTACGGGTTGAAAGAGAACCCAGGTACAAGCATACAATTACTGAGTACAATGCAGAGAATGAAACTGTAAATATTGCGGAGGTAGATATTGGAGTTTACAATTTAACAACGGGGCAAAATGAGAAGTTTAATAAAGCCCATCCTGTTCATAGTAATGAAGTCTGGACACTTCATGTGGATGGGGCTAGATCTAAATAGGGTTCTGGAACAGGGGCAGTCCTTAAAGGGCCTGAAAGTCAGACATATTTTATGTCTTACCGCCTACAGTTCCCTTGTACAAATAATTTAGCAGAGTATGAAGCTGCGGTATTAGGTTTGAAATTTGCTTTGGACAAAGGAGCAAGAAATATTCAAGTTTTTACTGATTCGAAATTGGTGGCAAATCAAGTCAAGGGTAAATTCCAGTGTAAAGCATCTTATTTAAAAGGATACAAACATCGGGCTTGGGATCTTGTAGAAGACTTTGATGCTTTTAATCTGACACACATACCCAGAGAGCAGAATTCACATGCAGATGTCTTGGCTTCTTCAGTCGCAAGTTTAAAACCACTGGAAGAATTTAAATGGAACAAGTTTTCAATTGAGTTAGTCCCTTGTCCTTCAGTCCCAAACAATATAGATAGTTTTCAGGTTTTCTCTGATGATCAACAGATTGTGAACTTTTTGCAGAGTACTAACACATTTGAAAATGCTATAATCGATGAGGGCCAAAGGGATACCCTGTTGGAACAGTTAGATGATGACAGGGGAATAATGAGGTTGAAAGACAACAGAATTCCAAAAGGGATGGTGGAGCTGGAGCGGCTCTTTGATGTTGACAAAATCAAGCAAAAGGTGAATTCTGAGGATTATGTGGGTGCCACAGACAGTGAGACTGAAAACCTGAACATAGGGACTGAAGAAGATCCCAGGCACATCAAGTTGGCTAAGAACTGTGATCCAAAAATAAAAAGAAGTATGATTGATTTTCTTCACAGGTCCAAGGATGTTATGGCCTGGTCATACAAAGACTTAAAGGTATTTGATCCTAAAGTTTACACTCATATTATACCTTTAAAAGAATTCTGCAAACCTTTTCGGCAAAAGCAGAGGCATGTCAATGCTCTGTTAGAGCCCCTCATCCAGAAAGAGGTAGAAAAACTATTGAGTGCCGCCATTATTTTTCCCATCAGGCATTCTACTTGGGTGGCCAATCTGGTGCCAGTCAAAAAGAAAAATGGAGAGATCCGCCTGTGTGTGGATTTTAGAAATTTGAACAAGGCATCTGAGAAAGATAATTATCCACTGCCTTCTATGGATGAGGTGTTACAGATTGTCAATGGTTCGGAGATGATGTCTTTCCTGGACGGTTTCTCAGGGTATAATCAGATATTGGTTGAGAAGGAAGACAGAATGAAAACTGCTTTCACAACTAAGTGGGGAACTTTTGCTTACAAGAGGATGCCATTTGGATTAATAAATGTCGGAGCTACATTTCAATGAGCAATGGATCATGCCTTCAAGGGCCTTATGGGTAAATGCATTGTTGTTTACATGGATGATTTAACGAGTCTTCTCTAAATCTCGGTTTGACCATGTAAAACACTTGGAGTCTGTGTTTAACAAATGCAGGGAGTTCGGCATTTCTTTGAATCCGAAGAAGTGCATTTTTGGTGTAACGGAAGGAAAGCTCCTTGGGCACTTGGTCACAAAAGATGGCATCTCCATGGATCCGGACAGAGTTGAAGCCATATCCGGCATACCATTTCCCAATTCCAAGAAAGAGTTGAGGTCCTTCTTTGGAAAAATTAACTTTGTCAGGAAGTTCATCTCCGATTTTGCAGAGATAGTCAAGCCAATGAATGACATGCTAAAGCAAAGCTGCTCAGATTGTCTGGACCACAGAAGCTAAAACAGCCTTCCAAGAAATCAAGACAGCCATCAAACAAGCACCAGTTCTGGTAAGCCCAGATTTCAGTGCAGATTTTTATCTGTACACCTTTTCTTCTGAACACACACTTGCTGCAGTTCTGACCCAACGGAGAGAAACTGGGGAACATCCAATTGCTTTCAAGAGTACCAATTTAAAAGGGGCTGAGCTGAAATATTCTCGTTTAGACAAACAAGCTTATGCCTTGGTGAGAGCAGTTAAGCAGTTCAGGCACTACATACTAAGAAGCAGAATTCATGCTATAGTTCCAGACCCAGCTGTTAAGTACCTATTAAGTCAGAATGAGTTGGGTGAACTAAGAGGTAATTGGGTTACAAGGCTGCAAGAATATGACTTAGAGATTCGGCCTACAAAATTGATCAGAGGACTTGGTTTGTCCCGACACATTGCCGAAATACCTGTACGGGAAGAAGTTAATCAATTAAATTCTGAATCTGATGGCTGGTATGGAGATATTATTCATTTGCTGCAATTTGGAGTTTGCCCGTCTCACTTGAATAGGACCCAAAGGAGAGCATTAAAACTGAAAGCTGCTCATTATCTCCTCAAAGCAGGTAATTTGTACAGAGAAAATTATGCTGGCATTTTCTTGAGGTGCATTTCTCGGGGTGAAGTCAATGAAGTCATGTCCAGTTTTCATGAAAAGTTAGGGGCAGGGCATTCATCAGGATCTGCTACTGCGCATAAAATATTGAGAGCAGGCTATTATTGGCCTACACTATTTAAAGATGCCCATCAGCATGTGAGAACCTGCCATCAGTGCCAAACTTTTGCAGCCAAAGAGGCCAACCGGGCTCTACCATTGCAACCTGTTGTAATAAATAAACCTTTCATGCAATGGGGACTTGATTTTGTGGGAGTGATTAATCCAAATTCTTCAACATGGCATAAGTATGTTCTAACAGCTACTGATTACTGCACGAGATGGGTCGAAGCAGCAGCCACCACAAGAAGTACAGCTCATGAAGTGATTGAATTTCTAGAGTCAAATGTCATAACCAGGTTTGGGGTTCCTCTGAATTTGGTGTGTGATAATGGACCAGCCTTCCAATATTTGGAGTTTGCAGAATGGGCATACCAGATGGGGATAGTTATCAGATTTTCATCCAACTATTATCCCCAAGGCAATGGACTGGTTGAGTCCACAAATAAGAATTTAATGAATGCCATTAAGAAATCTATAGTAGACAAACCCAAGCAGTGGCATACATTATTGAAATATGCACTTTGGGCTGACCGGATAAAATATAAAGTGGCTCTTAAAACTTCCCCTTTTGCTTTGTTGTATGGTACCCAACCAATTGTTCCCATCTCTCTGAAATTACCTACTTACCAATTTGTCTTAGACTATTTTGAGGATCAAGCCGATGCAGAAGCCCGTGTTTTAGATCTAACTAATTTGCAGGATGAAAGACTCCAAGCCCTGGAGCACTTCAGTCGGCACCAAGAAACCGTCAAGCGCTGGTTTGACAAGAGGGCCAAAGTGAAAGCTTTCAGACTAGCAGACACTGGTGCTTTTATGGGACAAGGCCCATGAAAAGAAGGGTAAGCATACAAAGTTGCAGCCACTGTGGATAGGCCCGTACCAGATTGTTGAGATTCTGGGTAATAATGCATTCCATTTACAAGACCTTGATGGTAATTTTTTGGACCTCCCTGTTAATGGTCAATACTTAAAACATTATTTCTCGGCTGTTCCGTCCAATGTATCATTTGAATGAGTCACAAAGAAGTTGTAACATGTGTATACATTGTAAATAGCTCTGCAGTTTTATTTTATCTTAGTTTACTTTCAATGTCTGTACAGTGTTGTTTACTTTAGTTTTACTTTCAATGTCTGTACAGTGTTGTTTATTTTATTTTTATTTCAAATGTCTGTGCAGTGTTGTTTTATTTTATTTAATTTTAATTGTCTGTGCAGTTTTATTTTGTTGTTGTTTAAGGTCTGTACACTCTGTGTCCTTCCATTTCAGGTCTGTACATTTATGTATTTTATTTCCTTGAAGTCTGTATAGTGTTGTTTTATTTTAAAGTTCTGTATTTTATTTTTATTTAAGGTCTGTGCAGTTTATTTCCTTTGTAAATAGCTCTGCAGTCTTATTTTATTTCATTTCCTTTGGTGCCTGTACAATTTTATGTTAAAGTCTGTACAGTTTTATTTTTATTTTGTTCTTAAAGGCCTGTGTCTATCCTTGGAAGTCTGTACAAAGTTCTCTAGCTTTTAGAATTCTGTTCTTTAACCTTTGCCTGAGCATCAATGAAAAATTCAGCCTTCTAAAAATTGTTTTATTCTGAGTCCAGGATCCAGTGTTCATTATCATAAGTGTGAGATAGTCTGTTTGAACTGAATAGTGGAACTATTTTTTTAGTCAGAACAACAGTGGAAGGATGATTGGATTTTGTGTCTTGCTTGCCACAGTTGTTTTAATTATAAAGAAACTGCTATGCTGTTTGGTTGGAGAAACTCCCGAGGAATCCAAGAAAAGTTGGTTATAAGAGGGGACTATGATTCATGTAATTATTTGAGTATCCACAGAGGCTATCAGTGCCCAGGCTGAAGCAGTTCCAGATTGATGAAATATTAAAAGAAAATTGTTATTCTTTCTAAGGCTTTTCAGATGTTGATGTATTTCAAAAGAAAGAGATGAAAGTTGAGCAGGCAGCATGAAATTGGCACTCTGTTATTTCCAATATATATATATATATATATATATATATATATATATATATATATATATAAAGAAAAAAAAAAGAGTTATATAATGAAAGAGGTAGCCAAGACTTCAAAAGATGTTTTTCTTCTACCAAGTTGTAGATTCTACCTTACAGTTGTAAATCTGGGTCGTGTAAATCTAAAGGGTAACTCTGTCGAGATTGTAAAAGGCTAAACTAGTAAACAGAGCTCTACTCGGTTTCCCCTTTTTTACAATCTAGAAAAGTTGATCAATCCAGAGTTCAACATTCGAAGGCCCAGTCATTCTTGAAGAAAGTTTTATACGCTTGTAATTGCACATCAGAAATCTTCCTTAAATGATTCAGCCTAGTATGTCCTTGGGAAATTTTAACAACTATCAGTTAGTAGTCAATTTATTTTGAAGAATATCTGTGGCAAGGCAAGATACATGGTCTATGTTGTTTTGAAACTAGAGTCCTGGGTTCTAAAATAATGCTACTATTTTACCCGTAGATATCGCCATTTGTTGAGAAGCAACACACCCCCACTGAAAAATGAATTTCCATCCTTTGAAAATATTGAGCTTTCATTTTGCAGTAGGGACCCTCTTGATGATTTTCAGGTTTTAAATCCAAATTTTTACTTGCCTCTTTCTTCTTCAAGTTTTGCCTGTGTCAAAGTATCCAAGTATTCTTGCATTCTGGCTTTGTTATCTCAGACTTCACTTTTTACATGCTAGAATCATTCATGGATAAAGAAAATCTTACACCGGTATAAAAAAATGCAGTTTCCAGATAGATGAATTCATTGAAAATCAAAACTTTCCATTTTTGGCAAAGTAGCGAAATCGCGACACTTCCATTTTTGGAAATGTCACGAAATCGCGACAGGTTTCAGAAAATCCGCCAAGTCAGAAAAACGTAGCGAAATCGTGACATTTCCATTTTTGGAAAGGGTTTGGAGAGAGAAAGCAATTGCGTACGGAACGGCACGATTTCATGACATGTCACATTTTCGCCGCTGAGGAGGCAAAAGGAAGCTAAGGCATGAAAGAGGCACGATTTCGCGACATGTCGCGAAATCGTGACATGTCGCGTTTTCACTGCATGAAAATTGAAGAAGTGTCTAACTCGAAGAAACGTCATGATTTCACGGGATCAAGCAAAAAGCGGTTAAGGCAAGAAAGTGTCACGAAATCGTGACGTTTTCGGAAAGAAGGCTCGAAGACGTACGGACTGTCACGATTTCGCGACATGTCGTGAAATCGCGACGTGTCACATTTTCGCGGCACAGGGCAAAACAATAGCAAAGTCACAAAGCAAAGTTCAAAAGGGCACAAGGCAGGAATGCGTCGTGAAATCACGACGCGTTTGGCGGTGAAAGCAAGGGTCCTGAAAGTGTCACGATTTCGTGACACCTTCGGGCCGTCACAAAATCGTGACACGCCCATGCCAAAAGAAGCAAAGAAATAGCCAAATGGTCCAAAGGAAGCTTCCAAGGCTGGGTGTCGCGAAATCACGATGTCGCAATTTCACGACGTCGCAAAATTGCGACACGCTATAAGGCAAATAGGGGACAGGGCCTAGGTGTCGCGAAATCGTGACACGCCAAAGGAAAAGGAGCCAAGACAAGAAACCAGCCAAAAGGAAACAAAGGAAGCAAGAGTTGCCACAAAATCGAGAAAGCAGCTAGGTAAGATAGGTGTCACGAAATCACGACGTCGCAAAATCGTGACACAGTCATTGAATGAGCCCAGGGCGGAGTAAACGTCACGATTTCGTGACATGTCACAAAATCGTGACATGTCACGGTTTCGCGGCTTGCAAAGAAAAAAAGGTTGCCAGAACGGGGGAAGTCATGATTTCGCGACATGTCGCATTTTCGCGACTCAGATAGAAAAATAGCATAGAATGAAAAGACAGCTGAAATGGACACGTGTCACGATTTTGCGACACGTGTCAAGACAAAGCAAGCCACGTATCAGATGATTAGAGCCGACATGCAAGTGAACATTAGAGTTTTAATCTGATTTAATAATTAAAGTTTTGATTTAATATTTAAAAAAAAAAAACACTAATCCATCTTTTGTTCTTTCATGTAGGAGGCCATCTAGCACTTACATGATAACGGAGAAATGGCCATAAAGACAAAGTCAAGTGCAAATTAATCAAAGACAGCCATATTGAAATAAGAGATGCCGAAAATTGTTGTTTCATCCAAATTTTATAGATCTGGCCGCAAGGAGACTTTACGGTGACTAAGCAGCTGCCCATTTAATGGAGTATGTCGGGAATTGGCCAGAAAATGAAAATATCTGCACACCGTTACCGAAATTGGCCGATGGATGCATTTAATGAAAATTTATGGCAGAATTAATAGCTTGCAGAGATTTTCAACTCAGGGATGGCTCTACGGAGATGAAATGTCAAGAAAGTGGTGACTCATCCAAATTTCCGAGGGAATTAATGAGGGCATTTACTCACAGTTGCGGGTGAATGCAAGTGGCATTCGAATTCTATTTTCTCCATTTATGGCAAGTGACTGCACTGATTTGCAGAATGGTTAAGTTTTATCCGAACTTTGTTTTAAAAGAGCTTATATTGTAAAACCCGGGTCCTAGGGTTTAAGATGATAAGATTTACGGTTGGAGAAGAAGATATTTCTGAAAAGATCAGGGTCTGTCCTGAGTCTATAAATACTTCTTCTCAATGTAATCGCAGGAGGCGGAGACTTAGAAATAAAAGGCTATTGAAGCAATTTCTTGCAAATCTTGTTAAATACTTTATTTCTGGACTTGGAGTTGATGTGCTTTTGTTTTCTCGTGATAGCATGGCCAGGAGCCTAATCTTTTGCAGATTGTGATAAGTTCATCTTCTTTTGTTATCCGTTTCTTTAAAGTTTATTAAATATATGCTGTAAATCTGTGTTATCAAGATTAAATATGTTGTTGGGCTTCATTTGTTCTATTGTATGCTAGGGAAAATTATAGATTTAAGGTTCAAGTCTGTTCTAATTGCTCTGTCCTCATCGTGTGAGCTAGGCTGTCGGTGAAAGATATCAATTTTAACCGACTTCCCTTCGGTTTATAATTTTTTGTTAGATCTGTTCCATCTCTGCCTTATGCTCTTAGTAGAAAGTGATATTAGAAAGCTGGACACTTTCTTCTTTGATTTATTCTATTGTGAAGTTGATAGTATAAATAAAATTGGTAGTTTTATCTTACAGCTAAGTTTGATAAACTTCTCTTTCTGCCTTACCCTACCCTCTTTGTTTTACCGTGAAATGATCCATTTTTATTTTCTTTTAAATTTATCTTTTATTTAAATCTGCTGACCCATAAGAGCTAGATCAAAGAATTGATTTTAAAATCTGATTGTCAACAAGTGACAACTCTCGAACATTACTTGAACAAGTTCGGTGAGCCCGTTGTAAGGTAACAGACAGTCCATATTGAAAACTATTCCGGAAGCGAAAAAGAGTGAATTGACATTCGACCCGACTCTGTAACTCACACCTTGGATAACCAGCTAGATCCTAAAGTGAGTGGGATTTATCCCGTATAAGTGTTATCAGAGTTTTATGCTCATTCTTCACAGGGTGTGTATAAAATTCGGACCAACACATTCTTTATTCATACATTTCTAACCCTATCATTACCATACTTAAAATTCCACTATTTTGAGCTAAATAGAGTCAACACACATTAAGTTAACAAGGTATACTATCCTTTTATGGAGGTTGAATCAAAGCAATTTGGTTCTTTCAATGTTTAGTCTAGATTGTGATTAACAGGTGCTCACCTTCAATTCCTTCAAGATAATGATCATAGTTATAGTGTTGTCTTGATGAAAAACCATACTACAATAGGGATGATCCTCAAAATACTCATATTTTCTATATTAGGGTAAGCTTGTCCATAGAAGAACACAAAAAAATCACTTAAATCCTCAAGGAGTACAAGGACATATTCATTTGGTCTTACACTGATATGTTAGAACTTGATCTAAATATGGTGGTCCATAACATAACATTGGATAAATATGCTAAGACCTTCAAATAGAGATTATGCAAAATTCTCTTGACCATATATTTTATGGTAAAGGATGAGTTACAAAAATTCTTAGATGCTGGTTTTATTCAACAAATTAACTACCCTTAATGGGTTTCAAATTTTGTTCATATTGGAAAGCCAAAAGGAGGGATACACATATGTATCTACCTTCAAAATCTCAACATGGCATATCTCAAAGAGAACCTTTCTCTCCTAAATATTAACACATTGGTAAAATCCTATACATGTCATGAAATATTATCCCTAATGGATGGGCTCTCAAGTTATAACTAAATATGTGTTAACTCCAACGATCAACACAACATACTTTATCACTCCCTAGGGGAAATTCTCATACAAGGTCATGCCATTTGGCCTAAAAAATGTAGGTGCTACATATCAACAAAACATGACCTACATATTCCATGACTATATGCATAAAATTATGGAAGACTATGTTGATGACCTTTTGGCTAAATTCAGAAAATGAAACTAGCACATAGACATCTTAAAAAATATTCACTTGCCTCTTAGAACATAATGTTAGGCTAAATACAAAAAATGTATTTTCAGAGTACTTTCTTGGAAGTTGTTAGGATTAATTATCTCTTAGTGAGGCATCGAAGTAGACCCCAACAAGATCAAAGCTATCACTGAAATGTTTCTTACCATGAATTAAAAATAATTGCATAGCCTACAAGGAAAAGTTCAAGTGATTTATCACTTTATTGCATTAGTTAGACATTGGTTAGTTATAAAATATGATATTAGTATATTAAAAAAGTATACTTAGAACTAGTCTTCACTACTAATAAAATTTGATATCATCTAATTAATCACACCACTTATATGGCTTCTAGCAATAATCCATTACATTATATGATGGGCTGATCATATAAAAATGCTAGAAAAATTAAATTTTTTATATTAATCTTATAATTTGATCTTGAATTCATACATTTAAAATTCATAAAGGATCAAGTCATTGTAGATCAGCTTGCAGAAGCTCCATTCATTGATGACAATCCTCTCATCATTGAGCTTCTTGATGATTATATCTTCCATGTTACATAAGAGGAAGAGTATGTTTACTTAGAAGATAAAGTGGACCTAACACTTTTATTTGATGGTTCTAAATGTAAACAAGAGTGAGGTGTTGGAGTTGTATTCTTCACATCGTAATGGGATCCAATCCCATTCTCCTTTAAAATAGATTTCTCTTGCACAAAAAACAAAATTGAGTATGAAGCCCTCATCCTAGATCTAAAGAAAACCCTCACAATGTGCATCAAACATATCCACATCATTGATTATTCCCTCCTATTGGTTAATAAAATAAAGGATACCTATAACTATTACTGCATGGTACTCAAATAATACTTATGAGTTGTAAAAGAGTTGCTATCAAAATCTGACTAGTATAACATCAAATCCTTACCTAGGTCAACCAACCAATTTGTTGATACTATGGCCTCACTTGAGTCCATAATTCCCTAGAATCTGCATGTTGATACAACCCACATATTTGTACAAACTCTTTAAAAATATTCCATTTCACCAGAAACCTTTAGAGAGAACACAAATATCAACTTTGCTCATTCCAAACCTACTAGTCTTTAGATGTCTCAATCAAGGACTACCTTAAACTAACCATGTTTTCCCTTGAACTATCCTAGGATACTAAGAGATTATTTTAATAAATAGCTATTATATATACTCTACTATGGGATACACTTTATAAATGAAGCTATTATGGTATCCTCCTTTGATACCTAGAGCCACAAGAAGACAACCACATCATTTTTTCCATCTATGAAGGTACTTGCAAGGGTCATTTCAATGAAATGTCATCACTAAGTGCATCCTATGCATGGGTTATTATTGACCCACCATGGAACATGATTATTGTGCCTATGTTAAGATATTTGTCAAATTCCAAAAACAATCTAATTTAACATAGTTACTATCACAAGAACTATAGCCTATTTAATCCATGTGGCCATTCTTACAATGGGACCTAGACCTCATAGATAAAATTACCCCAATATCCTTAGATAAACATAAATTTATCATAAAACCATGGAAAAATTTACCAAATGGGTAGAGGTTTTTCTACTCATCCAAATGATAGGACCCAAAATTATCGAATTCATTCAACAACATATCATATGTCATTTTGAAATCCCTTCTCGCATCATTTTTTATAATGGCACACTGTTCAAAAATAAGGATTCTTGTGCAAAATGTGAAAAATATAACATCAAACACAAATTCTTAGCTCCTTATTATCCCTAATGAAATAGCTAATCAAAAGAAACGAACAAAACCATTTTCTTCACCATTTTCAAAATGGTTGCTAATTCTCATCATGATTGGCGTAATAAAATACCTTTAGCATTATGGGTATATTAAAAAATCATCACGATACCCACTGGTACAAATCCATTCTCACTTGTCTATGGATCTAAAGACATCATGCCCTTAGAGTTAGAGATCCCATCTCTAAGAATATTGTTACAAGAATTCATCAATGATGACACTACTCATCAAGATCATTTAGACCAACTCACACTGCTTGACAAGCATTGCATAAATTCCATAGAGCACTTGCACATATATAAATATGTTCACCACACATACAACAACAAATGAATGAATTAAAATTTAAAGTAGGAGATCTTGTACTAAAATATAACCAACAAAACCCAAACAAACAATGCCATCTATGAGATAATTTTTCTCTCAATTGGTTGGTTCCATATATCATCACACATAAATATGGTTTAGGATAGTATCAAGTTGCCAACATCAATGGAATAGAAAAAAATAAGCCCCTCAAAATAATTCATATTTGTACATTCTATGCTTGATTTGACTGAAAAAGGTTTACAAATTCTTCTATTCCAAAAATAATAAAAATATATAAAAAAACAAAAATACAAAAATAACTACTTCGCAACACAATATCATACTTCTCTAATCATATTTTTCATTCATCACCCCTCTTTATTTTTCCTTATATCCTTGTTGTATGGTCATTCTTAGAGCATCTACATACCCAGGGTAGGTTTCCCATATTCTTATTTATTTCTTCACCTCTATTTATTCCCCCCATTCCTTGTTGTTTGGTCATGCTTCAAGTGGTTATATACCTGGGATGGGTTTCTTATCCTCTTATTTCTTCACATATTATTCTTATTCCTTCCATCCTTGTTTTATGGTCATGCTTAAAATGACTACATACCTAGGATAAGTTTCTTCTCTTCTTTATGTACTTCTCATCAATCATCCATGTTGATACCACTAAACATTTGAAATTACATCATTCATCACATCAATGAATATATCATTTCATGAGAATTCTATGATATTATTGTCTCCATTTTCATATATGCAAATATGCATTAACCAATCATGCTTGGTTCACTTAATCAATAACAAGGTTTATCATACATTCACCACTCTTTGCATTCTCACCTCATTGTGTTCATGCACTTGCACATAGGTATATTTCGTTGCATAAAATATCATACACTAGTTATCACAACTGTCATGATGTCATGTTTAATCATATGCAAAGTTTATTTAGTAATGAAATTATTTTTTGTTAGTTAACAATTTTTTTTGATCTCATCAAAATTATCAAACATCATTGGATTCTAATGCAATTTTAGACTTCTCTTGAATAACTAGAGTTATTTCATGGATCAAAAACATGTACAAATTAAACATAATTTTGAGTCTAGGGAAGACAAATCCTTGTGTACACTAGCCACCAAGAAATTTTTTTCCCCTACTTATCCTATCATTTTCATGATTTAAACCTTGAGGTTCAATAAAAGGACAAGCTATAAAAAGGAAACAAAAGAGTGTCAATAAAAAAACTTGAATCCCTAAGCTCCTCAGGTTCATAGATCAAGATGTTAATATTCATAAGGGCTATAGAAACCTGATTGGCAGTGGAAAATACCTTACAATTGGTGGCATGTCTATCATAATAGGAAACTTCTTTTGTACAAATAAATATGTGCTTGTGGATGAGCTAGCTTAACCGGCTAAGTTTACAATATGTTATTCCAACCTCACTCTAAATGGATAAATGAACAAACCACTTCATGCACACATAGATTTATTATAGGCTCAACCTCAGTCAAGATGGTTTAGATTTTAGTAGAATTTTGCTTGAATAATAGATGGGTTTGATGATTACACTTAGGTGTTTTACTCTCTAGAAATGATTTCTACCATTTGAAACACCTTAGTAGAATAAACAAACACACATCATGCTTAGTTGTACAACTAGAAAGCCATCAAGATAAATAGGCATTATCTGTAAGGCAATCACTCAAGCATCATCATAAGCACTTACATACACATCATGATTAGATTTGCATTACCATACATATTACATATTCATTATCTCATTGTATGTTCATATGTCAAATGTGATTGTCATTGTCATTGATTACTTCTACCATACATGATTATAAAAATTAAATACACATCCAAATATCTTGATTATACATAGCAAGTCTCAAAATACATAAGCATTTTCAATTTCATCCATAGAATTCAAAATAACATATCATACATATCTACTTGTAGCACCCTAAAATTGGCGCAGTTAAACCATCAGTTAAAAAAAGTAAAAATTTGAATTTTAAACCCAAAACCGTCCGTTAACCGCTCACCTCATTTTTCATGCCATTTTTAAAAGTTTTTTTGGTCGTTGGACGATATCATCGCCGATCTGACGATATCGTCCCAAATCGAACAAATTCATCTAGAATAGAACGTCCAGGCGATTTCGTCCCAAAACCAAATTTTCATAATTAGCTTTTGTTTCAATGACCTCTCCAACTTGGGCAGAAGCGTGTCTGTGTGGTTGGAGATTCCCATGTTGAGGATCTCCCAGATTGGGATGATCCCCAACCTCCTAACCTCCCCCTAATCCTATATAAATTGGGATTTTTCTAGTTTATCCCCCTGATCCTCCCTGATTCCCTGACTGCCATCTTCCCCTGTCTGCTCTCCTTGACTCCTTGTAGGATTTTTTATTCGTGTTTTCAAGTTTTTGTTGAAGGATTTCACTGTGTTTCAGTCGAAGATAGCTCAGATCGTTGTAGGTGATTCAACCACAATTTTGGATGATCCTATCAAGATCGGTGATGATCTCATACAATTGCAAGGGATATTGATTGCAATTCAGCTTGGGGGCAATTAGAGTCCCGAGTTTGCATTTTCTACCTTGTTTCTTTATTTATTGGTGCATTAGATTAATTTACTTCAATTTTGCATCTTGGAGTTCACCTCATTTAGCATAATTGCATGATAAGATTCAAAATAAGTTACCAAAACATTGCATCTCAATTAATTTGATATATGGATTTGTTATTTAAGCATCTACACTCTCATTTCTATCACTTTTCATCATTCTTACAATAGTATTTTTTAGTTTTGGTGTCTATTTTCTTGATTGCAGGTTTCTAATGAATTCATATGGTCGCTGACGATCTTGGGTGATCTTAGATGATCACTTGTGATTTGGGACAATTTTGTATAATTACAGATGATCCTGTCATATCCGGGATGATCTAGACTCCTACAAGCTTCAAAATCTTCATTAGACATTAGAAATCAGGTGTACTCTTCTCCATTTAACATATTCTTTGTATTTAATCACATTAGGATTCATTTATGTTTGTTGTCTTCATATAAATCAAAATTTTCATATAGAATAGCTTAGCTTCATTTTAGCCAACCTAGGAATCTGAATGATTGAACATAAAATGAACAAATAAAACCTATTCTCAACCTAGGCATGGAAACTGCCACTCAAAGTTTTTTGGTGAACCCCACCATCCATTGAAAATTCACCTTTATACCCCTCCATCGAGAGGCGCAACCTTCAAAGGGCCTCTCCATCCGAGGTATCATTCCATCCTTTTCACATCCCCATTCCGGGCACGGATCCTTTAGCCTGAAGGTAAGGGTGCAAAAAATTTGGGTGATACATTTTGGTGAACCCGACGTGAAACTAAAACACCTTTTGAAAACAATAAAAAAAAAACACATTATTAAGAACATCTAGAATCATTAGCAAACTATTAAATTTACATATCATATTTAGATGGTAGATTATAATAGAAGACGAGCAGTCTCCATAAATTTTGAAAATAAATTAATGGCCATAGAGATTACTTCTGTGCTTA
The DNA here is from genome assembly GCA_028583015.1 of Wollemia nobilis. Taxonomy (NCBI): domain Eukaryota; kingdom Viridiplantae; phylum Streptophyta; class Pinopsida; order Araucariales; family Araucariaceae; genus Wollemia; species Wollemia nobilis. Next base: position 3,560,388 of record JAQPPZ010017079.1, on the reverse strand, counting down.
GAGTACCTTAAACATATAGAGCCCGACTTTTGTGGGACGAACTTGATAGGATATTGGGTATTATTGAATCTAGATATGCAGAACTTAGGCAAATTAAGAGGTTTTTCCTAGATAGAATCTTGGATCCTGATCAGGTGACTTTGTACCATGAACTTTAGAGAGCTTGCCATAGGTGGTTAGCCGATAAAAGAGCACTTGTGTCTTTTAAATTATACACCTTTGAGGAATACCTTGAGAATGCAGTTGTAGTACATAAATTTCTATCTTGTATAGAGGATAAAGAAGCCTTTCTTACAGATAGAAAGAGATGGAATAGAGTTCCTAGAGTTGTGTTGTATCGATAGTATTTCCATGAACTTTATTTTTACATGTCATAGTCTGAAATAGATCATATTACCAGAGCACACTTTGTCAAGTTCTTGAAAAACAACTTCCAATTTGAAGAGGAGCATTTCATGACTCCTGATGAACTTGACCCTATCAATGATATCCATAAACTATTCATAGAAAACTAAGTGATTATTTCTACTATTGTTTCTTATAACTAGCATGCTTTTTGTTATTTTTATTCTCGTAAAATAATAATATAATAAAATCACAAAAAAAAACAAAAAAAAATAACAAAATATTTCCTTTTAAAATATTATAGTAGGTATATAGTTAAAATATATACCTCTCAACCCTATCACATATATATATATATATAAGTATATATATTTGCTAAAATCTAAGTTTAGCACAATGCCTAGAATTAGGAATGGAAAACAAATTGAAGAAGATGAATATTGGTTAGGAAGACCATTAATTGACCAAAATGTCCCTCCTGAGGACCAAGTTCAGGAAGAAGAAATCCTAGACCAGCAAGAAGAAGAGCTTGTTGTAGGAAATGAACAAGAAGAAACTGTTAGAGAGGAAGGATCCTCATCCCCTAAAATATCTTTGGGAGGAGCCATCACTTTTGAGAACATGGAACAATTCTAGAAGTTCATTAATACTAATATTGGTGTTTTTAATAGAGCAGCCCATATGGACAAGGATTGAATTAGTGAAACTCAAGAAACTCTAGAAGAAGTATTTCAAACGCGCACTAATCCCTTGTCCTTTATTGATCAAGAGAGTGATCAAGCTAGACCATCCAATTTGGATATGGTATTTGTGATCCAAAGCATGCAACAACAACAGGCTACCCAACGATCTAAAGTTCCTTTTAAAAATCCTAGAGTCAATCCCGCACAAAAGAAACCATCATTTACTACTTTATTTTGCCAAGATCTTGATCAACATACCTTAAATCAATAAAAACCCAAAATAAAACCAAACATCAATTACCAAGAATCTAAGGTACAACATAATACTATTACAAATCCCCTTCATAATACTCTTCCTACCAACACTTTGCATAATAGCAATATAACATCTAATCCTTGTGTTACACTAGCATACACTCATGGATCCCATACCTATGTGCCACCGAACCAATATGGTGGACAAACTAGCAATCTGGAAGCCGTGATGAAATAGTTAGTTTCTCACATGGACCAGATAGATCCCTACCGTCCCTCATACAATTATAGAGAGATGTGTAGTCAGCCTTTAGATCCTATAGTCGTAGCACAACTGTATCCTAAACATTTTCCTATGCCTGTTCTTCCCATATATAAAGGAACCGAAGATCCCATAGAGCATCTTCATATGTTTAGGATAGCATGTCATGATATATCACATGATGACTTGTTATTACTAAAAATGTTCCCGAAAATATTGGGAGGAATGGCATTAGAGTGGTATTATCAATTACCCACTAATTCTTTGAGGAATTTCAAAGAAACTGCCAAGTCTTTTGTTCATCAATTTAGTGCCTACATCGAAATATATGTGACCATTAAATATTTGTATAACTTAAAATAGGGCAAAGATGAATGCTTTGATGATTTCATAGCTAGGTGGAGATGATTGATAGGAAAATTGCACTTTGTGTTACCTTATAGGGAGATGTTGGACATATTTATTAATAATTTGCAAGAGCAACTATCTTATGAATTATCAACTGCTACCTTGACCACCTTCGATCAGGCTATAGACTTAGCCCGAAGAGTGGAAAATGCTCTCATTAGGAGAGGCCAGCTTAAAAAGAGAGACAATGAGAAAACATCCAAAAATAAATATAAGAATAAACAAGTTGTGGATGATGGAGTCACCGATAGTAGAAATACTGCTAATGTTAATGCTACGAAGACAACAAAGAAGTTTGTACTGAAACCTCCTGATAGACCTCCTCGAGAATTTACTAGGTTAAATCAACCTTTATCAACTATTCTAATGCAATTATTAGAACAAGGTTTGATTCAATTACCAAATATTCAGGAACCTAATCCAACTATACCCGGATACAGAGCATATTTACACTGTGACTTCCATAGAGGACCTGGACACACTACCAACTCTTGTAAAAGATTAAAACATAAAATACAGGACTTGATTGATAACAATGATATGGAGGTCCAAGCCTTTCAACCTAAGCAAAATCCTCCTAATAATTTTCAAAAGAATACCCCACAAAACCAGAATCATAATTCCAATCAGCCATTGGACATCTTTCAACATCCCTTACCAAAACATGGTAAGGAGGTGGCTAATCAAGTTGAACATCATAATGTCCCTCCTCCTGTCTGATATGTAGGAACTATTAGTGGGAATTTACCTGGTCATGATATGGAAATATTTGACACAACTTTATCCGTGGTTACAACCAGGCCTCTATATAATATTCAGATACCTGATCTTAGTGATACAAAATATGATACTGAGAGTGATATGGAAATCACATCAAATCAATCAAATAGTTCTAATGATGAATTGGATCCTATTCACCCTATCACAAGTTATATGGTTCCAGAAGAGCCATTTCCAAGAAGAGTCACTACTAGACCCTCATATCATCGATTACTTTCTAATGAGCTAGCTATAAATGCTAGACCAAGACCCATTCATCATCCATAGAATAATATTGTGGGTACCATCGGAGCTGTTACTAGACAACAAGCTCAAAATTCTCAACAAGATCAAATTCAGAATGGTGGATCAGCTCCATTTGTTTCAAAGGTTCCTAATAAATGGAATCATTCACCTAATGTTCAACCTAAACCTCCTTATAATATTAATGAACAATTATCAAATATTATAGCTAGAATTTCTCTTTTGGACCTTTTAAGATATTCTCCTACACATAGAGATGAATTAATGCTCACATTGAGCCAGATGATGGTACCACAAGATATTCAACCTGAAGCCATGGCCAATACTATAATAAATCGTAAAGTTGATTATATTGACTTTTAGGATAGGGACATACCACAACATAGTTTACATAAAGATAACCCCTTGTATATTATTGCATTAATTGGAGATGTAGCAGTCAAACAAGTTTTGATTGATAATGGTTTATATTTAAATATCTACACTTTTGAATTCTACCAAAGATTTGGGTTTAGAAGTGATGAAATGAAAAGAACAGATATGATCATAAAATATTTCAATTATGAAACACAAGAAACATGTGGAGTTATTACCATTCCATTACAGGTTGGTCTAAGAACCTTGGATACAACTGTGTTAATTGTACATTGCCCTGCATCGTACAATATACTCTTGGGTCATCCTTGGATGAATGTGATGTGATCTGTTCCCTCAAATTTACATCAATGTGTTAAGTTCAAATTTAAGAATCAGTTGGTTACCATTCATGGTGATCCAAGACCCTTTGATATGTGCACTTTGGCAGAACCTATTGGAGTTCAATTTTTCCCTGCTCTGTCATCCACACATCCTAATTCTCATTATCCATCTAAATGTGTGAAACTCACACCCGCAACATCATCTACTTCTTCTGCATCAGTTGCACCTCCACATATAACTCAACCATATTCTGAACAAACCGCATTAGGACCTAAGAAAGATCCTAATCCCACAACCAATATCTCTTATTCTACTCCTATAACTTCCATACCTTTAATAGACCCATCTATCGACACCTATACACCATATACATCCACCAAATTCATATTTTCTACATCAGAAGATGTAGGGAATGTTCCTTCTACCTCTTATGCTCTTACTGACGAGCTCTTACCCGATCTATCTAAAATTCTTATATCAAAAGAAATGAATGCTTCTATGCAAGATTACCTTATTTTAAATAATTTTCCACCATCTCCTCATACCTTAGGCCTCCCACAACCTATGGGAAGTATTTACCAAGTCGGGAGCTGTGCCTTTATTTATAAGGGATATGATTGGGGTAGAATACCCAGAAACATCAAAACTCATTATGATGGATATGCTCGATGTTATTTTACTAATGAGTATATTAAAGCTAAACCTATAATGCTTAAATTGGGATATAAAGGAAAAGGTTTGGGACCTTTCTAGAATGGTATGAAAGAACCTTTTGAGGTAGAAGCATGGCCTGCCCGATGTGGTGTGGGCCTATTTTATAGTAAGGGTCAACCATTCCCATTTGAGGATGATGACCATATTATATGTTACCAAGATTATTTAGATAAACGTGATGCTTTGCGTTTAGCGAATAATACATTCACATGTAATATGCTATCTATAGATTATCCTGAAATGACTGTTGAATCCAATGATGAGTTGGAGGGAGATATCTTCCATGATGTCTCCATTAAGGATTTATTACATAATGGATTTTATTTTGATGGCTCTATACCTAGTATAGCCTAGCTTGAGGCCACGACTCCTCAAGACAAATTATCCAAGCTAACCTTGGAAGAATTACAAGAATTGGGCATTTCACCCGCCCCACCTAATTTTGAGAGAGATCTACACATGGAAGTAGAAATTTTCATAAAAATTAACATTGGAACCGAGGATAACCCTCACATAATCAACATTGGATCAGAATTGAGTCAAGAAAAATAGGATAAATACATTGCATTTCTTAAAGAATATGAAGATGTATTTGCTTGGAAATATGAAGATATGCTAGGTTTAGACCCTTCTATAGTTATGGATCACCTATTAGTGCATTCAGATGCTAAACCTATTAATCAAAAGCTTAGAAAAATGCATCCTAAAGTGGCCTTACTAGTCAAAGGGGAGTTAGAAAAACTCCTGAATGTTATTTTTATACAAGCCATTGATCATGCTGAATGGATCTTGAATGTAGTTCCAGTAAATAAGAAAGAAGCTACTAATATTAAGGTTTGTACGGACTTTAGATATATTAATGTTGCATGTCCTAAAGATGATTTTCCTCTTTCCAATATGGATCAGATCATTGATTTTACTACTAGGAGTGGAATGATATCCTTAATGGATGGATTTTTTGGTTATAATCAGATCAGGATAGCTCCTGAAGATTAGGCTAAAACAACCTTTATTACCCCTTGGGGGACTTTCTATTGGAAAGTAATGCCATTTGGTCTGAAGAACGCAGGTGCAACATATCAACAAGCCATGACTTATATTTTTCATGATATGATGCATTATATACTACATGATTATGTAGATGACATTATAGCTCGTTCTACTAAAGAAGATGACCATTTAGATGACTTGAGAAAGTATTTGATCGGTTAAGAGAATATCTTATCCGATTGAATCTAGCCAAATGTATATCCAGAGTTAAGTCAGGTAAATTATTGTGGGTCATAGTTTCTTTACGTGGCATTGAAATTGACCCTCTCAAGATTATGGCTATCATTTATATGCCCGTACCTACAAATATATCTGAATTACGGAGTCTACAAGGTAAGCTTGAAGCTATCCATTGCTTCATCGATAAGTTTGCGGATAAAACTGGACCCTTTCTTAAGCTTCTTAAGAAGGATGTCTCTTTCCATTGGGATGACCAATTTAATGAAGCATTTGAACTCAAAAAATATCTTCTTAACCCACCTGTACTTTCACCACCTAAACCTGATCACCCATTTATATTGTATATTTTTGCTTTAGATTTTGCTTTAGGAGCTATGTTAGCTTAACTTGATAATGATAAAAGAGAGCATGCTAATTATTACATTAGTAGAACATTAATTAGTAATGAATCCCGCTACATAGCATTAGAGAAGTTATGTCTAGCAGTCGTATTTTCTACACAAAAACTATGCCATTATATGCTCAGTCAAAAAACATATGTTATTGCTAAATTTGATCCCTTGCGGTATCTCATGAGTCGACCTTATTTATCTGGTCGCACAACGAAGTGGGTTCTTGATCTAAGCAAGTTTGAACTCATGTTTATAGGACATAAGTCTATTAAGGGTCAAATCATAGCAGATCAATTAGCTGCTACACCCTTAGAGTCCACCCATCCCCTCATCATTGAGTTTCCTGACGAATGTCGTAACCTAGATGCAGATCATTCAAAGAAATGGTCCCTATACTTTGACGGAGCTTGATGTATGAGTGGGGCTAGTGCAGGTATTATTTTTATATCTCCACAGAAACATCTCATACCTCTATCCTTTAAATTAATGTTTGTCTGTAATAATAACACTACTAAATATGAGGTTCTAATCCTTGGATTAAGAGCTACCTTAGCACTAAAAATTAAAAATCTATTAGTTTTTGGTGATTCTCAACTTGTTATAAATCAAATTAATGATTTTTATCAGACCAAAGATGATAAATTACACCCATATAAAGCATATGTATTACAATTAATATCTTTATTTGATCAAGTTACCTTGGAAGCTATTCCTAGAACTAGCAATCGTGTGTCTGACACTATGGCCGCAACTACATATCTTTTACCCTTGGAGTTAGATGATAAATATGCTACCATCATTATTCATCGACTCTAGGAAATCGCTTCAACTAAATCATGCTTGGAACCTTTGGACGTGTTTCTAATCAATGAAACTATTCCTAAACTTTGGTACACTGACATCCTCAATTTTCTTCAAAATGGGATCTTCCCTGAAGGTTTTAATAGAAACCAGTGTCGGTTATTACGTAGACGAGCAAGTCACTTCGTAATAATTGGCAATATGTTATATAGGCAATCTTTTGAAGGTATCTTATTGAGATGTTTGAATCTAGAAGAGTCTAGATCAGCTTTGAGTGAAGCCCATGATGGATCTTGTGGGGGACACTTTAGTGGTAGCGCCATTGCTAAGAAGCTCCTTAGGATAGGATATTTTTGGCCTACCATGGATAATGATGCACATGATTACGTATGCCATTGCGACAAGTGCCAGAAACATGCTGACCTTGTCCATGCACCTGCACAAGAACTACAGGCTATTTCATCTCCTTGGCCCTTTTCAAAATGAGGCTTAGACATCATTAGAAAAATCAATCCTGTGTCATCTGATGGACATAAATTCATCATAACCACCATCGAGTATTTTATGAAGTGGGTCGAAGCTATGCCCTTAGCTTCTTGCACTGGAACACAAGTTTCCAAGTTTATTCTTAATAAAATTATTTGTAGGTTCGAAATTCCTGCAAATCTCGTCTCGAATAATGGAACTTGTTTCAAAAACAAATATGTAAAGAAACTATGTCAAAAATATAAAATTTAACATCGTTGGTCCACTCCCTATTATCGTCAGGGTAATGGCTAAGCAGAAGCATCTAATAAAACATTAATTAAAATCCTCAAGAGATTAGTTAATAAATCTGGCTGTGATTAGCACATTCAATTATATCCCACTTTGTGGGCTTATCGAACAAGCATTCGTACTTCCATGGGCACTTCACCTTTTGTTTTGGTTTATGGCACTGAAGCTATTTTACCTTTGAATTAGAAGTTCCTTCTTTGGCTCTGCTACTTCAAGATACTAAAGTAGGAGATGAATATCATGCTAGAATATTTAGTCAGCTAGAACTCCTAGATGAGAAGTGCATTAATGCTTTGGAGCATCTTCGTGCCTACCAAAACAAGCTCAAATGAGCATATCTCAAGAACGTTCATAATCGATCCTTTGAGATCGACGACCTCGTCTTAAAAGAAAAAAAAAAAATACTAATGCAACTAAAGACCTAAAGGCAAATTCGAGCCTAACTGGCTTGGGCCATATATTAGCACTACTAAATTTGGATCAGGAGTACACAGATTAGCTACCTTAGATGGCAAAGATCGTAAAGAACCTATGAACATTATGCATCTTAAGCGCTATTATGCATAAATCTGGTAATTTCGTCACTGTATATATTATACGTATTGTCTCATATTAGTAATTCATATAAAAATTTCAAAAAACAATAATATTATGTATTATCTCAATTCATAAATTAAAATCAAAATATAAAAAAATCAAAATCATCAAAAATCCTCAAAAACATCTTCTATTTTGCACCTGTCAATTCTTGAAGTATTGCAGTTATATTTTTAGTTATTTTGGATAAATTAACATTTATCTGGAATCCCTCACTTTCAAACTCACATGAATAAATATCTTGATCTTATTTGGTATGATTATTAATATCTCTTATATCGAAGTCAACAGTTGAATTAAATAAAGTTTTGAGCATAGAGAACTGATCTTGTTATTTACTTGAACCAAGTACACCTTTTCACATTAAAATGATTTCATTGTAAATTCAAAATGATGCTACACAGTAGAAGTGGTCCCTTGAGCAAAAAGTTTCCCCTACTATCCTATCATGCACATGGTCTAGAATTTTTGAGAATTGACAAAAGGACAAGCCCACCCCTGCCCAAAATAAAAATCCCTTGCTCTACAGTCAATCCGAGCAAGTATCCCTAGTCTAGGAAGAAAAAGAAAAAGAAAAATAAAGTCAAGAAAAATCATGAGAAAAAGAGAAATTATTTAGAAGCATTATTTTAGTATTATTTTGTACAATCTCAACAATATTTTAGCATTATCTCAGTGTCAAGAAAAATACAAAAAAAAAATAGAAAAAGAAAAGAAAATAAAAAGCAAAAAGCAATAAATCCCTTCCCCCCCCTTTGAAATAAAAGAAGGGTGAATGAGCTTGAATCCCTGGAATTCTCAATTATTTGAAAATCATGAGGTAAACCCCATAACAGGTGGTTTGTGCCCAACCCGCTTGGCCTTGGGTAACTCCTAGCGTGGTGATATGTCTGTCACATTATTGACCTTCTTTTGTAGAGGCCTATGTCTGCTCATGGATCAGATAGCTCTTGATGACCCAACTTACATAGTAGTATAGTACGGTTACATGCATATAAATCATGGTCAACGAACACTCATTTGGTTAATTCAAATTACTTGTATCAAATTATCTTGCCTAAAATTGGTAAATGAATAATACAATTGCACACATATTTGTGTTTGAGAGATTTTGTATCATTATGATAGATCAAGATCAGCAATGAACTCACATATGCACATGGGGTTCCTTATAAATGTCAAATTTGTCTTTGAGATAATTTAAAATATTTATGCAAATCTTCTAGAATAATTTGATTTTTTTACTTGAAAATATTTGCTTAGCGTAAAATCAATTAAATATTTTTTTTCAAAAATCCAAAATTTTCTTGCAAAACAAGTTCAAAATCTAGCAATAAAGTGACATTTATATTTTTGACTTTCATGATGATGGTATAGTTCCAAAACCTAAATTGAAATTTTATGCCTAGTGCAAATCCTCATTTTTATATTTTTTGTTTATTTCAAAATCAAAAATCAACTATGCAATAAAACTATTTCTTCCTTGGATTTTGTGATGATGGTATAAGTCTATACCTAAAATTCTATGCCTAGTGCAAACCATCGTTCTAATTTTATTTCCCATTTATTTAATCCATAAAAGCATATGGCTTAAAAAAATTTGTTACACAATTGTGCTTTAAAAAAGAACGAAAAGTTTCCTATTTCATGTCATTATGTCAACATTCATTTTTTTTTGCAACGATGGTATAATTCCTAGGGAATTGTTCAAATTTCTATCATACTTAGGAATTTTATGCCTAGAAAAAATCATATTTTTAATATATTTCATGCATAATGTTTTCATGGAAATCTGAAAATAAATCATCACTATCATCATTTTTCATCATCACAACATAAAGTCTTAAGAAAGTCTCTCAAGCACCCTTTTACTTTTAGCAATATTTCTCTCATACCGGGATTAGCTTAATGACCTAGCGAGATGCGACTCCATGAAATGGTCATGTAACAACGACAATGTCTTTTGAAATTATTGTTAGAAGTCACTTTATTTTCATAAAAACACACCACAAAAACCAGTTTGTTTACATCAGATTATTTCATTTAATTTTATAGCATGACTTAAAATTATAATATTTTCAATGACATAATTACATGGATAGTCAATCAACAATTGAAATATTAAATTATCATAAAACATATGCACAAGTCATATAACAAAAGGAACATCATATATATCAAGAAGTGTATACATCATATCAAAATAGATTGGTATGCCAAAATCTATACCCTGGCATACTCAATCATCTCAAAATAAATAGTATATATACAATGTGCATCTAGTCTCAATAAGCCCTTGAGCTCTTAGCCTTATCTCCTCTCCCACCTTGAGGTGGAGGAGGTGGTCCCATTGAATTTTGTCCTATGTCATGGGTCCTCGATGTCGATCGTGATGATGTCCTTGATGACCCCATCTTGACCGGCTTCGTAATGCTGACTGGCAACTATATCCTCTGGCCCTATGGAACCAACTGGTAGTACAATACTTGATAGAATGTGTTCTGAGAAACCAACCGTGCCAGATCTAGAATGCTCACCCCTCTACTTTGAGCCCTAAGTCATGTAGCTTCATCCTATAGAGCCTACACCTAAGCTTGTAGGTGGGCATTCTCTGCCCGGAGAGCTGCCATCTCACTGCTCTCCCCCATCTCGACATCCTTGCCCCTATCAGGTGATGGTGGCTTATCCATCTACTGAGAAGGGAGTCTCTATCTCCTCTCCTCCCTCCTCTTTGATTGTTGTTGTCTCTTTGGAGCCTATGGTACTCTTTGGTATCTCTCTTGAGGAGGGTATCGCTGATCCCTCCCTCCCTGAATCCTCATTGCATCAATGGTAGCCTGGTGCCGCCTCTCCATTCGTTGCACTACAACGTGCATCGGACCCTATGCCCTCATCATCCGAGGATGGTGAATGCCTGCATACCAAAAATCATACCCATTTGCTACCCCTACATCATCCCCATCCACTGGTTGAATGAGGGCATCATCAAAATCTTGACTCTAAAAATTTTACATGTTTGGAACCCCGCTCAGTTTGGTTTTATCCCACATAGTCTGAGAGTACTCATAATCCCTAAGAGAAGGTATCCCCTGCTATAGATTGAACTACCTCAAAACTCGGTCGTAGAGGTGGAGATCTACCTCTCCCCACTCTATCCTCAACCATATGACTCATTTGATGTGAGCCAACTTTTTTCCATCCTCTGCCCACCCTGGATGTTCTCTCCATGGTCTCCAGGTGATCCGATCTAGGGTGAGGTCATCCAGCAACCTCTAGGACATCAATAGATCTATCTGTCATTGTGACCCTCTTTGGATCCACCAATAAAAAACTTGGGGTCTCTCTCAGTCAACTCCTGTCAGTGGAAGCCCTACCGGCCTCTACACTGCAATGTGCTCCCAACATCAAACTTGTAGGAGTGATGTCAACACCAGACATTGACCTCCCTTGTATACAACCCCATAAAGGATCCTATACAACCAACACAATACAAAGCTGCCCCAAGCAAATCTTTATCCATGGTCTCTCATGTCACAGACCACATCTGAGAGTAGCCATGGTAATTTGCATCCACTCTGGTGGCATAGAAGAAGGCCACCCACCATCCCTGCCAAAACCCAAGTCAACCGATATGCCCTAGGCATTTGCCTCAAAGCCTCGATGTTAACTCTACCCTTCTCCAGGGTGAAGCTTGGGTCACTGCACAATCTCATCATAGCATGGCCCTAATTGGCCTAAGGGGTCATGAATTGACTATGTATGGGGATCCTCAAGATCCTCAATACATCCTCTAGAATGGGAGTCATCTCCTTTATCAGTAGCCAGAAGCAGGACGACTCTGGATACCATCTCTTTGCTAGGGCTATCAGTAGCCCCATGTCTATAGGAAGTTGTGGCATCTCTGCCACATGCTATAGTCCTACCTCTACCAGTATGTCTTGCTCATCCTGATCGAGTGTGGCTAAGTCATCTCTGAGACCTCCATATTTCCACTCCCGACACTTTAGTAATCTCATCTGCAAAATAAACAATAAAACAACAAAAATCATTAGTACATAATCATTAAAATCAATTAAAATTAAAATCATCCCATAAAAATTGATATCGCCCATTATTGGACGATATTGTACCAAATTTAGACAAAATCGTCCTTAATAGGATGAAATCATCTCCGTTATTCAATTTGGAGATCGCCCCTTACTAGATGGGATCGCCCCTATTTCTTCGATTTTGTGGATGAAATCGGTGATATAGGGACGATTTTGATGAAATTGGGATGATTTCATCTTGATGTCATCGAAAACATAAAAATTACTGCGACGCCCAAAAACAATTAAAATTAAAATAAAAAAATCAAGGAAATCAAGTTAAAAACATAGTACACTAGGTTTAGATCCTTACCTGCAACCCGCATCAGACCTCTATCGATCTGTGCACTGTTTCCACCATTTCACTTGTAGAGCTCTGAAACAAAGAAAAGTGAATAGTAAAAATGAATTAGGGTTTTACCCTATTTTTCTTATTTTTATTTTAAATTGACAATTTTCAATTTTTGCTTTTCTGTGCTTTTACCTTAAACGTTCGATTTGGGTAAAAAATCAAAGGGGCACCATAGCAAACAGTCGTATGATTCGACTTAGAATCATCGTCTAAAAATTGGAATAAATTTTTTCTTTCTCGTAAAGCATAAAGAACTTGTCTTTAATGCATTTTCTTTAGAAAAATCGCTAAAGAGGGGGCAAAATGTAGCACCCTAAAATTGGCATAGTTAAAACATCAATAAAAAAAGTAAAAATTTGAATTTTAAACCCGAAACCGCTCGTTAACTGTTAACCTCATTTTTTGCACCATTTTTAGAAGTTGTTTAAACCGTTGGATGATATGGTCGTCGATCCGACGATATCGTCCCAAATCGAATGAATTCATCTGGAACAAAACATCCAGATGATTTCATCCCAAAAATGAATTTTCATAATTAGATTGTGTTTCAACAACCTCTCCAACTTGGGTAGAAGCGTGTTTGCATGGTTGGAGATTACCACATTGAGGATCTCCCAGATTAGGATGATCCTTAACATCCTAACCTCCCCCTAATCATATATAAATTGGGAATTTTCTAGTTTATCCCCCTGATCCTCCCTGATTCCCTGACTACCTTCTTTCCCTGTCTGCTCTCCCTAACTCCTTGCAGGATTTTGTATTCATGTTTTCAAGTTTTTGTTGTAGGATTTCATCGTGTTTCAGTTGGAGATAGCTCGGATCGTCGCATGTGATTCAACCATAATTTTAGACGATCCTATCAATATTGGTGATGATCTCATACAATTGCAGATGATCTTGACTGCAATTCAGCTTGGGGGCAATCAGAGTCCCGAGTTTGCATTTTCTACCTTGTTTCATTATTTATTGGTGCATTAGATTAATTTACTTCTATTTTACATATTGGACTTCACCTCATTTAGCATAATTGCATGATAAGATTCAAAATAATTTACCAAAACATTGCATCTCATTTAATTTGATATCTAGATTTGTTATTTAAGGATCTACACTCTCATTTATATCACTTTGCATAATTCTTGCAATAGTATTTTTTGTTTTTGGTGTCTATTTTCTTGATTGCAAGTTTCTGATGAATTCGTCTAATGAATTCATCAGGTCGCTGATGATCCTAGGTGATCTCAGATGATCGCCTATGATTTGGGATGATTCTATACAATTACAGACGATCCTATCATATTTGGGATGATCTGGACTCCTACAAGCTTCAGAATCTTCATCAGACATAAAAAATTAGGTGTACTCTTCTCCATTTAACATATTCTCTGTATTAAGCACATTAGGATTCATTTATGTCTGTTGTCTTCATATAAAACAGAATTTTCATATAGAATAGCTTAGCTTAATTTTGGTCAACCTAAGAATATGAATGATTGAACATAAAATGAACAAATCAAACCCATTCTCAACCTAGGCATGGAAAGTGCCACTCAAAGTTTATTGGTGAACCCCACCATCCGTAAAAAATTCACCTTTATAACCCTCTCCTGAGAGGCACGATCTTCAAAGGGCCTCTTCATCCGAGGTATCGTTCCATCCTTTTCACATCCCCCTTTCGGGCACAGATCCTTTAGCCTAAAGGTAAGGGTACAAAAAATTTGGGCGATACACTACTATATTGGTAAGTTCTTTGTATTCTCTTTGAGAGGTCTAAGGTTAAAACCCCACTTAGTTTGAGGGGACCATGACCCCTCATAAAAACATGTGGAAACTTATTGAAAAAAATATCTCATATATATCAATTCAAACACATCCATCATTACCATAATTAAAGATACATAACAGAATCACATCAATAGGACTATATATATATTGATAAAAAAAGGTATACATCATCAAAATCATGGAAAATTATAATCATGTACATCTCAATATGATACATATACATCCATAACACTACATATATACATAAATTATAGGCATCATATACAAAACAAATTATGGCACATCTACCACACCATAAATTACGTCAACCCTACTGCCAACTAGGTGACTCACCACTCCCCTGACATATTTTCAACTCCTCACCATCCCTTCTCCATGAGACCTCACCTCTCTACATCAAGATTGATCCTCCCATTTATTATGCCCTAGGCTCTTAGAATTGTGGTCCTAATGGAATCATTGATGCTAGATTTCTATGACTAAAATATGATATAGAGCTAGAGTGTGATGGTAGTGATAATTTATTGGCAATAAAAAATGTTGCACGCAACATTGTATAGGCCATATCTCAAATAAAGTATCTCCCATATTCATTCATACTCTACTGTAACTTCATGATATCAACCTAAAGATCTAACCTAACTTCCTCAACCCTTATATTCTCCACCTCATCTTGTAGTAGCTCTATATCTATCATAGAGTCATCCAACCCATGTTGTAGCTTGAACACCTATGCTCTCAGCCATTCCATCTCCTCCATGTATCCCATATCTACCTCCACTACATACCATGTTGTGGTGATGGCCTCTTTCTCACTCTATAGCTTGATCACTCATACCCTCTACTCTACCTCTCTCTCCACCACCCCTCTAACTACCACTATGATATCCCTCTCTATTATGATTGCATATCGCTCTTATTGCAATCCCTCCATATCTATCTTGAGCTATCCCAACTAATTAGACTATTCCATCTATTTTTCCCTCGCAACCTCCACCTCTCCTTTACCCACTAAGGCTAGATCTCTCTCTCTTCCACTATTGAATCATGATCATACAACAATCTAGACATCTAAATTCTACACTACTCCAACTCTAACCTTAGGGTATTCCTATCTATCTCCACCTACTTTTACCTATCATGCCAAGCATCAAAATCATACATATGCTCCAACATCTCCACACACATCTCCATACTATAATCTCAAACCTTATCATTTAGTGCCATATTTACCTCACCTACTTGTGAGGGTCTAGCTTCACTACCACATCATAGTTGCATGTGTTGCCTTAATAGTTATCCCTCCTATGAGGCACCCCCATCATCATCACAAAAACCCTTGGTTATCACTAAGCCATCGATGCAAAATGCCACTCCATCCCTGATCATTGTTTTAACCTTACCTATAATACCACCTAGTCCCTCTATGGCCACCCCTTGACTCTTAGGTGCTACTAACATCCCGGATACACTAAGCTCCCATATATGTATCACCCACTAATAATCATACTCTAGATTCATCCCTACATAATCAACATTGGGTAATACTAATGTCTCATTGAATGAAATATACATGGCCCTTGCTTATGACCATGTCCTATGATCTCCTTGGATCTACCAACTCATAATAGGTGGATCATGTATATTCTATTGCAACCTAAATTATTTCTACATGTAATTTAATGGAAATAATTCAAGTTAAAATGCTTACCTTTCAACCACCCATATACCCCACCTAACTTAGGACATCTCTATGCCATCATCTCACCAAGCTGAAGCACCTTTATAGGGACACCAAACAATATCCTCAAGCCTTACGCTCCCAAACTCTTCTTGATAGTAAATGGAATGATCCTCATAATATATCCTAGTGCACTCCTCCATATCATGTCACCACTACATGGCATATGGAACATCCAACCCCAATAATGCATGGGCCTCAAATGGTAGCATTTTCAAACTCATAACAACTATGTGATCCCAATCCCATAACTATATCAATAAACTACTACACAAAGATGTCCTACTAGTCATGTGTACACCATGTAAACCTTGATAAGTCTATACCAAAAAATTAGGTTCCCATGAAAAGAAACTCTCATTCTCCACCATATCACAAACAATCCCAATTAGGTTCCATGATAATAACACCCCTGAAGCATTAGAAAACACATAACTAGATATCAATACCATTAATAATGTATAATGCTAGATGAACAACCCATCCTTGTAGTACTCTCCATATGTAATGCCCCCACTATAAACCCTCACATCCCTCAATCATGGTCAAATTCCCTCTATAACATGATCTCTCTTGCCTCCATACCCTACATTGTCTCCATAGTCAATCCATCCACATGAATCCTATAAATTTTATATACATTATATAGGGTAATCATCATCTCCCCTGTCAAAAAATAAAATGTGTTTCTATCAACATCCCATCACTCACAAATGACATCCAAATATGCATGGTTATATGAAAAAACATCCATATATGCTACCCCAAAGAAGCCTATATTATGTAGCCACCATAATTTTGCTTCATCTAAAAACACCCTAAAATCATTCACTAAGGGAAAAGTGATGTTGAGGTTTCAACTTCTTGACCTGCAAAAAAAAAAACAATCCCATCAGTCCACATATACCAAATTTTGTGTCAAAAATCTAACATATCCATCTATCATTTCAAAAAAAAAATGTATGGATTCATATGGAACAAACACACCTTTTGTACATTTTTGAAGTAAAAGGTATTTTTGGATACCCTTTTACCCCAAACACATATAGCTTAAAAACAATAAAAAAAGCACAAAAACAACAAAAGAAAACCTAAAACTAGGGTTTATTTAATTTTGAAAGCACAAAGCATGGCAAAAAGTCAACTTACCCAATTTCACACCCTCCAACGCCTACTCCTATGCCACTCTAGGCTATCTTTTCACCTCGAGTTCATAAATTTGGTAGCACTCTACATCACACATTCACTCTCCCTCACTCCTCTCCCTTCAATTTTTGAAAGCACACAACAAGAATGAAGCGTGCATCCCTCTAACCATGCTTTTGTAGGTGTCAAACTATAAAATATATGGATAGGTATATTTTCCAAAAAAATATATAGATTCATATGTTTTCTTAAAAATGCACCTATCTATACTATTTTCCTTAAAAATGCAACCATACATATATTTTCAAGTTTTTGGTTGCAAAAACATGCAAGATGCCAAAATTTAGCCTTTTTCACCTTTCAGCAACCTTAAAATTTATTTTATCAAGCGATTCACCATTGTCCTCACATTCTTCACCTGTTAACTAATCACTTAAGGGGGTTAACATCATACATGCTAAAGCCACTATGCAAATGGTCAATAATCAAACACTCAATATTGGAAACCACATTTGCCCATGACTCTTCACCTGAGACAATCATAAACCCTTATTTTTTGGGGTAAACAAAATAAAAATTCCTCTTCTTAAAAAAAACACAAATTCTCTTCTCCAATTCCTTTCTCAACAAAACTCCAATTATCTCCTTGACAAAATTTCAACTCTCTTCAATATCATCAAATTTTTCAAAGATAATTTTTTTAGGACATGCATCCCTTCCATAATTGAGGAATCTTACATGGATCAATGACTCAAAATAATCTTACATCTATCCCTCTCAAACAATCAGTAATCATTAACCATTAATCCATTTTATTTAGAAATCAACTACCAAATGGGTGTCATAAGTTTTTGTATTGCATCATGTTCTTACACAATGTAGTACAAAAAGGGGTAAAATGTAGACACCTAAAAATTTCAAACTAGACCCTATGTAGAAACAATTAATGATCAATTGATGAAAAAATAAAAAATTATTTCAGTTGCCCTAAACCTTAGTTAAAGCTAACATAAACCCTAATTTAATCTAAACACTAGGTAAATCCACCCCACTCCACTCACACTCCTCTACACGCTTCCCTAAAAACCTACCTACCCCATTTCCTATAACACCCACACTTATCCTTAAAGGCCTTTAAATATTTTATAAATAAAAATTAGTTTTCTCTTCCCTAGGCCCTTCCCTCTTTCCTAGGTGTTGAAGGAGCATGGTAAACCCATAACCAATTAATATGCTTAGGTGAGAAGCCTTTTCCATCACATGCATAATAAATAAGGTCCTTATCTCTCCTCCATTTTCTACTACCACATTGATTACCCCTTATTCTGATGAAGGCTTTAAATAAACCTCTTTGCCTATGGTTTTAAGAGGATATTTTATTCACCATTATGCTACCCAAATACAGTCTGATCCATTCCCAATAATTTTGAACATCTAATGCTTCTCTTGCCAAGGTTTTCTTGTATTTCTTGGTGGTTACAAGCACATAAATAGGTCTTTTAGGTTTTAAATTGATCTTATATTGCACTTGTGGACTATACGACCGAAGCATCAACCAATTACGACTAGAAATAGCAAAATACATAGATAGGTTCATTTCCACAAAAAATGCATAGATAGGTACATTTTCCATTTTTAGGCTACCCAATTAGCCTGCTAGGTAACCTCTTTAATCAAATTCAACTTTAGCCTATTTTGGCACTTATTTCATGCATTTTCATTCAATGTTAAGTCATTTGGTTTGATTGAGATAGGTCTCCAAATGATCTAAAATGTTTTGTAGGGTTACACAAGTTTTGAGGATCGACATAGCTAGTGTTGGCATGCATCATAAGGCAACTCCCACTTTGAGGATCTAAAATAAGACTCATGTCATGCCATGAAGACTTTCGATGCTAGTGTCCCTCCTTATGGAGTCTCTTTTATATAGCCGTCAGGGAAGATTGTAAAAGGGTTATATCAAACAGACTATGTAACACTTTTTATAAAAATCAATGAAATGTGGTATATTTTTCTTTAGTTTCATATGTGCTATCTCTCCACCCATACTTCGTTGGATTAATTCTCTTAGATAGGATATGATAAATAACTTTGGATTACAAAATTTGATTACCACACTTCAAATAGAGCCTACCTTATGCCTGGAATACACTTGGGATGGACAAGATTTGAGATATGTCAACCACCTTGTTATTCCATAAACTTCTCAACTATAGGAACTCATCGTGAATGAAATGCATGCTTCACCAATTGTAAGTCGTTCTAGGTTTCTCAAGACTTATGAAATGATTAATCATACTTTATTATATAAGGTAATTGAGAAGGATATTCAAATGTTTGTGGTAGAATGTGACATATGCCAATGAATGAAAGTATAAATGATGCATTCTACTAGAACTCTTTAACCCCTGCCCATTCAAAAACAAGTATGAATAGATGTTTCCATCAACTATATTAAAGGGTTACCTAAGTTAGGAAGAAAATCAATTATTTTCGTGGTAGTGGATTGTCTCATAAATTATGCTTATTTTTATTCCATTTACCATCCCTACATAGCTTTAGTAGTAGCCCAAATATTTCTAGATTCCATGATTTTCCTTCATGGAATGCCTACATATATTGTGTCCAATCTAGATCCTATCTTCAATAGTCATTTTGGGCAAGAATTATTTAAGTTATAGGGAACTTAACTCAAAATGAGTTTAGTCTATCATAATTGTAAATAAATTCTTGGAGAGCTACCTTCATTGCTTTACCTCTAAACATCCTACATAGTGGGTGAAGTGGATTCCTTTGGATGAATGGTGGTATAATAATTCATATCACATTGTGATCAAGGTTACCCCTTTTGAATTAGTTTATAATCATCCTCCATCAACACCCTCCTCCTACATTCCAAGAAGCTCTAGGATCTATGTTGTTGATACTACACTCAACCAACATGCTATAGTCCTTTGTTAACTAAATATTAATATGGAATTGGACTAGAATCATATGTGCCAATAAATAATCATCACCATTTTGAGCATAACTTTGAAGTACTAGACATAGTTTTTCTCCACATATAAACAATACTCACTCTAGATTCATAGATGCCATAAACTAGTTGCAAAATACTATGGATTCTACCAGGTCTTACAAGGGATTGATGCAACAACCTAAAAATTGGTCCTTCTATCTACATAAAAGCTTCATACTATATTTCATGTCTCCTATATCCAGAATACTATGGATAATTAGGTATAAGTTCAATCTATTTTACCTAAACTAGATGAAAAGGGTTTCATCTTACTCAAGTCAAAATAAATTTTGGAACAAAAATCATGCACTCTTCAAAACTATGTCATCACTAAGGTTCTTGTTAAATGGTATGGACTACAACCATAATATGCCACTTGGGAGTCTCCCTAGAAACTACAACCCTAGTTTTCTCATATACAACGTTGAGGACAAATATTTTTGAAGGTGAAGGGAATGTTAGGTCCCCATCCTAACACTATTTTTGTAACTCTCATATTATTTTGTAATGATCCATTTCCAATGTGGGGATCCCTTATAATGATATTTTGTAATAATTTGTAATGCTATGTAGCAAGTGAGGCACCTAGACAGGTGTGGCCATTTCATGTAACCATTATAAAAATGTAACTAATGTTGGTTAGAATATTCTAGCTCAAGTGATACTTTGCATGTAATCCAACTCTTAAGAATTAGGTTAGGGTTGCATAAAGTGTATCTTTAAAATAAAAGGGCCTATAAACAAATGTATCTTTTTTAAAATTAATAAAAGTATTTGAGGTGGACCCCCAATAGAAGCCACATATAACCTATTAAAAAAAGTATTGAAGGAGGTTGCCCCCTCGAAGAGGTCTATAATTTTGTGTTGTTTTGTGAGATTGTTATAATTCTACATTTACATTTTGTATTGCAATATTCTATTATTTCAAAAAAAAAAATTATTACAGTATTTATGTGAATGAGTTTATTTTTATTAGAAGGTTTCTAAGACAATCCTCATAATAAATAATACTCCAACTTGAAATAACTAATCCAAAATTTAATCAACTCTTTCAATGTTTATGAAGCTACTTAATACATTTTCATATTTTTCAAAGAGGAACCTCAAATGGTGTGAGAAAAAGGACAATAAAGAAGAAAATGGTTATCTATAAACATTATGCAAGAGAGGAAATAATAATATTCCAAGAACATGATTTTAAGATTTATTTTTAAAAATTCTATTATTACTTTCATGTCCTAAACTCCTACAAGTAATGGTAGGCCCAATCCTCCATATAATACATAAAGATTTAGATTTAAAATAATTAATCCAACATTTAATCAATGCTTTCAATGTTAGAATTAATGTGCACTATGCCTTCTTTAGTTTGACACTTGTCATTATCTTTGAAATTTGTCATATTCTTCATATAGGATTATTTCTATATATTGTACTCATTTTTTATATAATTATATCTGATATCTTTCATTCCTAAAATTTGGTATCAGAGCAGGTTCGCTCTCCTACCTATGTCAACCCTTGAGGGGGGATTTCCCTCATGGAAATCCCCCCTTCATTTTTTTCTCAACTTTGAGTTAAAAATCAGCTGAGTAAGTGATCTCATTTTTTTCTCATGGAAATCCCCCACTCATTTTTTCCATCCTCTTCCCCCATTTTTCAAGCCTAGGGAGTATGTTCTCCATTTTTTAAAATGGATCATAAACCAAACATCTTGAAAAGATTCATGACTACCAAACTTTGTTTTAGGGTGATTGGGGAGGTTAAACTTGTTTTGTATTCATCTACAGAAGTAATTTCTCCACGAAGAAACAAAAAATAGGATATAAATTATTTATTGTTAATTTTTAATTTTTTACAAAGTTTTTGCTGGTTGTAGATCCAGTTGGCTGAGTTGCTCTCATTGGCCTAGTAGTGAATGTGATAGTGGTTGAAGAGAGTCATTGCATCAACCACTATGCTACTGCTCAATGCACACTTCGACGATGGCTATTTGACGTTCCTGAATCAACAATGTATAAAGCACTCCAAAAGAATAAGGTTTCAAAGGAGTCAAATATAGGCATAGGCGTATTCGATTTGGTGAATATTTTTTGTGGAGAAAATTTTGAATTTTTGTGTTGTTCAGTATTCTCATTGATACTAGAAATCTGAAGAGTAAATACATAGTGATTGTGGGAAGATTATTCATTCAACACACAGGAGTTCATCCTTCAACATATGTCGTGCCCATGGTGAAAAAGGGTAAAATATTTATTTTTTAAATACCAATGTGCAGCAACATTAGCGAGGAGACTAGGCCCTACAATGTTTGGAAATAGATATATTGCTGCCTATATTTTTTTTGATGATGACAAGTTTGAAATCTACTTTCACTGTCAAATTGAAGATGGAAAATTAGTCTTGGAGATTATGAATTACACTTTTGGCTATGATGGAGGAGTTGCTACCTAGCTATAGTGGACATGTGCAAGTGGCAGTTTGATCATTTTTTAGTTGGCACAGATTTCTACCAGATGAAGTGGAGCTTGTAGGCAATGGGTGTGTGTAGTGCAGTTGTGGATCCATGCATCTAATTTACCGCCTATTTCCATCCATGTGTGATAGTCCCATGCATGTTATGGAGCATTGAAATACCAACATTTTGTGTGTATTCCTTTTTGTGCTGCTTGTTCAAATTCTAAAATGCATTGTTTTAACACTCAGTGGATGTCGTGTGTGTCACCATGATAACGAATATGAATTATAGAAGTTGAGGGAGCTGGAGGAGTTAAATGACTATGTGACATTGAACGCTACATGTGTGTAAATGTAGTCTTCTATAGATTTTAAAACCTTACTATAGTGTAGAGTTATTTCCTTCACCTGAGGTAATGGGCATCGTTGTGGAGTAGTACAATGCCATGTTCTAGAGTGCATTAAATGGCCAACACAATGGCCATAAATTATGACTTTTATTGAAGATTCATGTTCTCAACTGCTCTAAAAAATCTCTATAGTAGCTGCTATTTGTTGCTAACATGCAACGAATCAATGGAATGCTACAACACAGATCGTGTTTTGAGATCGTATGTCTGGTCATGATATTTTTCCCTAAAAAAATTTAGGTAGACTGCAGCACCTACCCAAATCGTAGATATTTCATCAATGCTTCTAAAGTTTCCAAGAAGAAGCCATTTTTTTGTTGCTATATTGGAGATGGTTTGTGTTGTTTTGTCCTTTAATATATCAAATTCAAATGGGGTGCCATTCAAAACCACATTACATGGATTCAAGATTTGGAGTATTGATATTTCAAAGAGTAAAAATGAGGGCCATGCTACGGTTAGATGCACACATTGCTCGTTTCGGCTCTGATATGGCAGTTATGAGAGAAGTGAAGAGGTTACCTTTTGTGGGGGTGTTGGTTGTGCAACCTTGGTGGTGCAGCCTATTGATGGTGGCCTTGTCAGTGAATTTTTTATTTGTTGTGATGCATTTTTAATGAGTATAAATATGTAGCTAAGAATCGGTGTAGATGAGGTGAATCTTAAACAAGTGTAATTTTTTCCCTCAAATATATTGTTTGGTATGTGGTTGATGGTTGTTATACAATGTGATTTTTTAATGTTGACGTGAGGACTCAAATCTCGACTGAAATATGATTTTTGAAGGGCGAAGAACATTATATTTTTTAGTATTTTTTTCCTATCATAGATCAGACCAGTTCCAAATATTTTTTTTATTCAAGTGATCTAAAAAAACGTGATGTGTTGCTATGAGATTATCCATTGCCTGCTGTAATATCAATGTGAACTGAGTGAAGACAGTGGTCGTAATTGCTGTATCTAGTCACTTTTCCTATACACCTAGTAGATGCAGTGACTGGCTATCCATGCATTCTAGTGGGATGAGGAGGTCACCATAAAGACACCTACTCTAGGGACTAAAAACATAGACACCCTAGACTCTATCCGAGGATTTTTCTAGATCTACTTCTGAAGACTACAGACGAAGACACTTTAGAATATTTTATTCTCTTCTTTCTTCTTCTCCTCCACATTTGGCTTCTATGGCTCATTTTTTATTGTATTTCATGGCTCATATTTCCTTTGTATTAAGGTGCATTTTTGGTAGAGATCGAAACCTTCTATATTGAGTTCACCATGAGGGAGGATGATATTCATGATGAATCTAGTCAGTGACCTATGAGAGGCAACATACCTGGAGGATGACCTGTAGAGGCAACAGACCTAGAAGTGGCTGACCCTGAGGCACATAGGACGACCCTAAGGTACTTATATGGTTGTACCAATGGTAATGGATCCAAGTAAGTGATGGGGACTAAAAATTTCACACTAAATTTTGCATTTTTTATTAACCATTTTTGTTACAATTACAATTACAACACTAGCCCGCAGGCGTAGTGTTCTATATTTTCATTTTCAATTCTCTGAATCTCCCACATCTAGGAGAAACACATTGCCTCCACAGCCCTCTGGCTCTCTTTTGTTTGGCTCTGCAACTCTCTCTACACTCTTCCAAAACACCACACTCTAAACGATCACCGTAGCCATACTATTCAGAGTTCTGTCTATAGGTCAACAACGCCGCAACCTTCTGTCTCAAATCTATAGATCGTGCTTCCATCTCCATGGATCCGTGTAAACTACCTCACGCTCGATGATCTGTCTACACCTTCTGGTATCCAAAGCTCTTCTTGGAAGACATGCATAGCCAAGCAGGATCAGAATGGACCTCGGCCCTCAAATCTGATCTACCCTGCCTGGGGCCGAACTTCGACCCTTGTGCATGACTCTCTTTCCCTTTTTATAATTTTTTGTGCGATGATCTATCTTCCATTCATGGCCCTTCATTTCAGATTCTCGTGCCTCTTTGTCTACCATGACTCTTCGTCTTTGTCCACTTTCACTTCACCTTGGTGCCACGTGTTGTCTAGTGCTGCCACATGTCGCTCACTGGACTCTGTTCTGTAACGGCCTTTCAAAAATTTAGCATGTCATGATATCATGACATTTTGGTTTTCCTACGCTCTTTCTCCCCTTCGGTCGTGATATCATGACATGTCACGATATCGTGATGTTTTCTCTTCATCTCTGCCTTCCTTGCCTTTGGGTCGCGATATCGCGACATGTCACGATATCATGACATCTTCCTTTCTATCTCCCTGATTTTGCCTTGGTCATGATATCACGACGTGTCATGATATCATGACGTATTTCCCTTGTGTCCCCCATTTTTCCTCTTTGGTCATGATATTACGACCTGTCGCGATATCGCGACGTATCTTCATTGCGCCTTCGTTCTTCAGTTTTGGTCGCAAAATCGTGACATGTCTCTATTTCATGACCTTTCATCCTCCGCACCTTCGTTTCCTACTTTGGTCGTGATTTCATGACCTCCTATCCTCTGCGCCTTCGCTTCCTGATTTGGTCATGATTTTGTGACCTCCTGTCCTCCACGCCTTCGCTTCCCACTTTGGTCATGATTTTGCGACATGTCACGAAATCGTGACATGTCACGATTTTGTGACCTTCTGTCCTCCCCGCCTTTGCTTCCTGCTTTGGTCATGATTTCATGACATGTCATTCCACCGCATCCTCTCTCTCCTATTTTGGTCGTGATATCACGACACTTTTTTTGTCGCGATATCGTGACACATATTATTTTTCTTTGCAAGACACTTAGAAAAATTTGGTCGATGCAAGATTGCTCTGCTACCCTTAGATGCTCCTGCATCAGACACCCGGGGTTGATGGAGAAGTGACCTTCACTTCTACACTATTCTGTCGCACAGGGACTCAACTCTTTCTGATCAACCCACTCTCTCTTCTCACCACTCTTCCATAGATCCTGGTGCAAGCTGCCTCACATTTGGTGCTCTGCTTGCACGCTTAGAATCTTCTGGCTCTAATACCACTTGATGGGGACTAAAAATTTCAAACTAAATTTTGCATTTTTCATTAACCATTTTTGTTACAATTACAATTACAACACTAGGATGCAGGCATAGTGTTCTATATTTTAATATTCAATTCTCTGAATCTCTCGCATCTAGGAGAAACACATTGCCTCCATAGCCCTCTGGCTCTCTTTTGTTCGGCTCTTCAAATCTCTCTGCACTCTACCGAAACACCACGCTTTGAACGATCATCACAACCATACTATTCAGAGTTTTGTCTATAGGTCAACAACGCCGCAGTCTTCTATCTTAAACCTATAGATCATGCTTCTGTCTCCACGGATCCGTGTAAACTGCCTCATGCTCGATGATCTATCCATGCCTTCTGGTATCCGAAGCTCTTCTTGGAAGACACGCACAACCAAGCAGGATCAGAATGGACCTCAGCCCTCGAATTTGATCTACCCTGCCTGGGGCTAGACTCTGACCCTTGTGCATGACTCTCTTTCCATTTTTATAATTTTATGTGCAATGATCTATCTTCCATTCATGGCCCTTCGTTTCTGATTCCCATGCCTCTTTGTCTATCATGACTCTTCGTCTTCGTTCGCTTTCACTTCACCTTGGTGCCACGTGTTTTCTAGGGCTGCCACGTGTCTCTCACTGGACTCTATTCTATAACGACATTCCAAAAATGTAGCATGTCATGATATCATGACATTTTGGCTTTCCTGTGCTCTTTCTCCCCTTCGATCACGATATCGTGACATGTCACGATATCGTGACGTTTTCTCTTCATCTTTGCCTTCCTTGCCTTCGAGTCACGATATAACGACATGTCACGATATCGCGACATGTCATGATATTGCAACATATTCCTTTCTGTCTCCCTGCTTTTGCCTTGGTCATGATATCGTGATGTGTCGTGATATCATGACGTATTTCCCTCACGTCCCCCGTTCTTCCTCTTTGGTCGCGATGCCGCGACCTATCATGATATCGTGACATATCTTCATCATGCCTTCATTCTTTAGTTTTGGTTCCTGACATGTCGTGATTTTGCGACCTTCCTTCCTTCGCACCTTCGCTTCCTACTTTGGTCACGATTTCGTGACATGTCGTGAAATCATGACATGTCACGATTTCGTGACATCCTATCCTCCACGCCTTCGCTTCCTGATTTGGTCATGATTTCGCGACCTCCTGTCCTCCATGCCTTCGCTTCCTACTTTGGTCATGATTTTGTGACCTCCTATCCTCCGTGCCTTCGCTTCCCACTTTGGTCATGATTTCGTGACCTCCTGTCCTCTGCGCCTTCGCTTCCCACTTTGGTCATGATTTTGTGACCTCCTGTCCTCCACGCCTTCGCTTCCTGCTTTGGTCGTGATTTCGGGACATGTCACGAAATCGTGACATGTCACGATTTCACGACATTCTTTTCGCCGCATCCTCTCTCTCCTGTTTTGGTCGCAATATCACGACACTTTTTCTATCACGATATTGTGACACATATTATTTTTCTTTGCAAGACACTTAAAAAAATTTGGTCAGTGCAAGATTGCTCTGCTGCCCTCGGATGCTCCTGCATCAGTAAGTGGTTGACCCCGAGGTAAAAAATCGAGATGTATACACCATTCATCTAACATTATTCATAGTTGGAGAGCCAAGAGCCAAGAGGACAAGATTAGACCAAATCATGTATAAAGGAGGATGGTGAGTTTTATTTAAGTCAACATTAAGGGGGAGTGTTACCTAATGTTGACTTGTTTTTTTTCTATAGTTAGGATAGTGCATATTAAGGGGAAATGTTAGAATTAATGTGTACTATGCCTTATTTAGTTTGACACTTGTCATTCTCTTGTAATTTTCTTTGACACTTGTCATATTCTTCATATAGGCTTATGCCTATATATTGTACTCATCTTTTGCATAATTATATCTCATCTCTTTCATTCCTAGAATTCAATACCCAATATATATTCATATTTTAAAAACAATTAACCTCAAATTGTGTGAGCAAAGGGTCAGTGAAGAAGTAAATAGTTTTTTATTTCTAAATATTTCTCACACAAGACACATCTGAATATTTTTCTTATATATATTATCTTAAAATAAATTTAGCTTTTATTTTCTATATTAAAAATATATATTAAACTATTAGAGATGATAACCTTAAAATTGGTGGCACATAGTTTTTATATTTGTATTGTTTTAAATTTTAAATATATTAATTTATAAAAATAAAATTAATTTGATTAAAAATTAATATAATTATATTGACTTGTTAAAGCATTAATTTTTTTTTTTTTTTTATATACTCTTAATTTTTATAAATATTAATAAAAATGTATCTTTTCAAAAAAAAATATGAAGTTGTTAATGCAAAAATGAGTTGAGTTTTGTTTGTACTACACCCCAACCATAAAGTGGTAATTATACATGTATCACTTGAATAGAAAACATGATTTTAATTTTTATAATAAACTTTAATAACTTATCCATTGATTTGAGATAAATAGTAAAATAACATTGTAAAACAATGGTGAATTGAGTGTTCTCCTTATATTATGATGGACTTTTTGATAATATTATAGTCACATGAAGGCAACCCCAATTTAAATCTTTGCATAAAATCAATTTAAAAAACTTATATTAAAACAAATATCA
This sequence comes from Wollemia nobilis, assembly GCA_028583015.1. Taxonomy (NCBI): domain Eukaryota; kingdom Viridiplantae; phylum Streptophyta; class Pinopsida; order Araucariales; family Araucariaceae; genus Wollemia; species Wollemia nobilis. The sequence continues at coordinate 3,531,502 of JAQPPZ010017079.1, read as the reverse complement.
TTTACCAATTGGGATGAGAATCCTAGCCTTAGTTGATTAGAACATTTGTTTTCAACAATAAAAGAAGATCTACATTGGAGCCAATATTCTAAACCATATTTTTATTATGCTTGTCCAAATTAGCTAAAAACTAGATTTGCTAACTATCTTGCCTAGTCCTTTCATATTCAATAGTCAGGCCACTAAATCCCTACCTCCTTCCTAGTACCCATCTTAGCTAGGAAGTCTACCACTTTATTTAGATCTCTATCCACATAAATTGGAATCACATCATCTAATTTCCTAGACAATTCTTTAATTTGGGTGACAAGAATCAACAAATTTCCTCGTAATAATTTTCATGATAATAACATGTATGATAATACAAAGATAATATATTATCATACTATATTTCCTTAATAAAATGTATAATAATATTTAATTAATTTAAATATTATAACAATATAATTTTATTTTTTTGGGATTTGGTTAGTGTGAGAAACCCGTACGACCAATGCACAAGGATGAGTAGTCTCCTTCCAACTATGACCCCTTGTAAAGTCGAGAGCTATGCTTATCAATAGGGAATTTAACACACAACCAACACACATCCACCCCTTCATACACTCAGCCAGGCCCTAGTTTGAACCTTGGACCTCCTAAAGAAAAGCCAAAGCCCAAATAGTTGCGTTGTCCCTCTCAAAATTTATAATAATATAATTATTATGATGTGATATAGGTAAATTTAAAAAAAAAAAATTGGATATATGAAATTTAAATAAGCTCAACGGTTTGGTTATTATATATAACATGTGAATATTTAAACTTAAACCTTCTCCTTAAACTATTGAGCTCATGTCATTTAATTATTTTATCAATCTATTAAATTATGTCAAAGATTACTATTATTTTTAAATTTTAATTTTAAATTTTTATGGATTTGGTTTGTGTGAGAAACTTGTATGATGGATGCTTAGGGTTGGCATCCCCATCCCACCATGACATCTTATAAGGGGGAGAGCCAAGATTATCGATAGAAAATTTAATGAACAACTATATGCCATGGTTTGAACTTTGAACCTCTTAAAAAAGAGCTAAAGCTTGTTGTGTTGTCCCCCAAGACACTATTATTCCTAACTATTTTTAGGATCAAATTACTGAAATCAAGTTCTCAATTTTTAAAAATAAAAATAATTAAATAATGGTATGCTTAGAATATAAAGCCCTTATTTTTTAGAATAAAGGGTAGAACAACCAACTTTTTCTTTAATCTTCTATCAATATTTTTAACTTATTTTTAAAATTTTAAATTAATTATTTTTTAAATTTTTTTTTTTATATATATTAAGGAGCAAATGCATAATATTGACAAACAATACATACATAATAGTAAGTTGTTGTAATACCATTATATGCTCATAATGTAATAAGGGCAGAACCATTTCAATCTTGAATAACCAATTATTTTTTTTTTTGAAAAAGAATTTGAAAAATTTATATTAAAACAAGATTATTTACAAGTTGGGATGAGGTTCCTCCTAGTCTTAGTTGACAAGAACACATATTTACAATAGTAAAATAATATCTTATCCTAAACAATATGTCTACAATGGCTATCCAAATTAGCTAAACACTAGATTTTCTAACTAACCTGCCTAATCCTCTCATCCTAAATAGCCATGTCACTATGCTATTCAATACCTACCTCATTTTTAGTACCCATATTATTTAGGAAGTTTTCCACTTTATTTAGATTCCAACTCACATAAATTGGAATCACATCACTAATTTCCTTCACAATCCTTTAATTTGGGTGACAAGAATCCTCAACCTCCATGTATTTAAAGCAAAGTTCCTCATGCAATATAGATCTCCTACCAATATTTGAGAGTTTGATTATATGATTATCCTCCTGTAACCTTGTATTACTATCCAAATAGAAGTAGATTTTATAGCTAAGGATTTTGCTTCATTGTTCATGGCCCTTCTTAGATCTTGTAGTTCCCAATACAACACTATCCCAACATGATTCCTGTAGACCACTCCAATTCTAGCTCTACCTAAATTACCTTTTGTACATCCATCAGTATTAGTTTTAATCTAACCTTTTGGGGGTGGTTTATAACTAGATTTGTCTCATCTCTCTTGCACTTTAGCTTCCTTCTCCATCATCCTTATATCATCATGAGTTTCCTCTTTATCATACACTACCATAGTTTCTATGTCTTTTCTTTAAATGACTTACTAAACGCCATCTAAGGATGAAAAGGTTTCTCTAAAAAATTTGTCATTTCTCTCCAACCACACTTGCCACCAAATGAAGTTTAATCCAAGCTTCCAACCAATACAAAGAGATTTATATTTAAATTTACCCATATTTCATCTTTTCCAAATATTAATATGATTTAAATTACCATTAGCTCAAATTTATAAGATAAAAACTATGGCTCCTAGATCTAGCATGTGAATGGGAACTCAAACATCAAGTGATCAAATGTTTCCTTGCTATTTTAGCATAAAACACATTGAGATGAACCAATAATTCCCCCACATCTTAGATTATCAAAAGTGAGAATTCCAGTATGGATGAACTACCAGGTAAAGAATTTTACTTTTGGCCAGCCCTTGGACTACCAAATATTTCTTCAATCCTCAACTTGATATGCATGAAGAGGTTGTTTTAGAATGATATTATCATATCCATCCTTCACTTTGTATACTCCAAGGCTCCCATAGTCCCAAGATAATTCATCCTCCTCATATATACCTATGAGAAATGTTTTTTCCAAGATTTTAGTCATGATGAGGTCAATTATGGAAGGATTGAATTTGGCCACTCATCCAAATTCTTAAATTTATCAAACTTGTAATCCCTCAGCTTACTAGTGTTGAAATACCTTTCAATATGGATATAATCCCTACTTTCCATGGTTATTTTTACTATTTTTAATTCTAAGAATTCAACAATGATAGGTGGGTATTGATTGTTAAAAATAGAGTCTTTTACATCGTTTGTATCATGTAAATGTACCTTTAGTTTGGTACATACTTAGGACATTATATTACTTTATTGTGAAGTTTTCTAGTTACTTCATGCAATGTAATAATTGTACAAGTGTTAAAGTGCAAGCTGTATTTGTGTAAGCTATCCCTTGCACATCTAAGTAGAGTGGTGGACAAAGAATCTATTTTTTATATAAAGGGTCATAGGTAGAAAACATATATAGAGAAGCATAGGAGAGTCAGAGTGGTGTGATGTAATATTGTGGAGTGTTATATGCTCAATGCTCATTATTGAGTAGTAGCTCTATTCATGGAGTGTTCATTTCCTCCAGAGCTATTTTGTAAACATATCCATAATTTCTATATATTATTTTTAGTCATCTCACAGATTTACTTTATCATTTAATTTTGCATTTTATATTTTCTATCTCCCATTACATGCTGCATAAAAAGCTAATAGTGGTATCAGAGCTATACTAGGTCAATAGGAAAACCACCATTATCATTGACCCTGAGTTTTTATCAACTTGACATGCCATTGGACCAGTCACTATCATAAAAACTTAGGATATTATAGGTGGTAGAATTAAGGAGATCCACAAGATTAGGACTGAAATAAATCTTATTTTATGGAATACTTATATTGCATGTGGGTGGAGTATTTCCAAAGAGTTTCATGGAAAATCTTGTGAAGACTAGGACTCAACATTTTATCCACTAGTTTGATGAGTCAACTAGTGAATATCATCTAAGAGATTGAGAGAAATTGACATGAATTTTCTTTTATTGCAATAAATCAATTCTTAGATGATTGGTACACCTCCTATAACAAAAATCTAGGATATTTCAACTTCATTACCTAAAGGTTGAAGTGCTTTCATAGTGTAGATATTAGTTACTACAAGAGAAGAATACTACAGAAGAAACTTTTGGAGCAAAATTATGGTGAAGTTGGGAGACAAGAGATCTCCATTGCTAGATTGGAAACTTCAAAAGACGAAAATGCCATAGAAGCCTTAAAAGGCCATAGTAGCCTTGATCTATATGAAAAGGCCATAGTAGCCTTGATCTAGAAGAAAAGGCCATAGAAACCTTGATCCATAAGGAAATGCCATATAAGCCTTGAAGGAAATACCATAGAAGCCTTGAAAAGACCACAGAAGCCTTGGTATTGAAAAAGGCCACACAAGCCTTGATCCTAAAAAAGACCACAAAAGACTTGATATTGAAAAAATCCATAGAAGCCTTGATCCTGAAGAATATTTTAGAAGAAAATATCTAATTCAAAATCAAATTTGAATACTAATATTTTATTGCACGAATAGGAATATTTAGTGAGTTGGGAAATCTTCCTACAAAGATATTAGGAGGAGTATCTTCTTTAAAATCAATCCAGCACCTAAAGCAAAGAAATCAAGAGAAGATCACATTGATGAAGAAGGACTAGGAGAGTCCTACTCAAACATAGAGGTAGAAAAATTAGAGATCTAGGAGAAGATCTCACCACAAACACTTTCATAAGTAGAATATTGAATATAAGGTCTCAAGAAAGACCAAAAGGAGCTACAAGATAAAAGAATTGGTGAGCCTTGCTGAAGAATTCATCAAAGGAGTTCCAAGGAGAACTTATTGAAGAAATTCACTATTGGATATTGTGAAATATTTGGTACAATTATTGCCATCCGATAACAATCCCAAGAAGAATAATTTGGCAAGGAGTGGTAAATATCAGAAGACCTCAAGATATACAAAATCTTGAGAAGGATATCCTATTTGAAGGAATATTCAAATAGAATAATCCTACCAAATCCAAGATACCTAGAGATTAACTCTCATAGATGAGAAGAGTCATCCTCATTCTTACCATAAAGGACATATAAAGAGGGACCTTAAAATCCCCTCTTCCTCATGTTATTCGAAGTGAGGCATTTATTACGAGCTACTAGACAAAGAAAGAAGTTATGTTTTGACCAAGAAAATTTGTTCCACACCTTTTTCCACCATGTGACAGGAAGACTCCTAAAATTTTGCTTATCAAGAACATGATAACCATAGGCTACATAGTATGTTCCCTTAGGATTAGGGTTCCAAGCTAGAATGTCTTTACCCCTCAATAAAGAATAGTTTCTCCCTACAAGAATAAGAGCATGCACATCTCTGTCCTTGGCCAGTACCCCCTTAGGTCCATTCCTATGGATATTTCCACCTGTACATCTCCATATTTCCAAAAGACTAGATTTTTTTAAAGTCCTCCACATGAGACCATCCCGATTCCAAGAAATAAACGCTTAGGGAATGTAAACTGGAATATTGATTCCATATAGGAGGGTGGCCATCCTAAGAATCCTCCCAAAAAATAGCATTTGATCCTTGATTGCAAATCTAGTACAAACACTGCTTGATTAAACTAGATCCTCTTTTTAGATTGTCCCAAATAACTAAACCTTTCCCAAAAAAGCAAACTCTAGGGATCTCAGCCTTAGAAATACCTCTGAAGTATTTACAAGATAATATTTTAGCCCAAATATGATCTTTAGAGGTACACCATCTCCAATAAAGTTTTGCATCCAAATCCTACCCAAAAAGAGCTATATGTCACAACCTAAGGCCTCCCTCTTGAGCTAGCCTACATATAGAATCCCACCTAACCAAACTCCATTTAAATTGATCAATTTTTTGAGACCATAAAACTATCTTGATAAATAATCCATGTCCTTGATGAAATGAGAGGGAATTGTTTATACAAAACATATATAAATGGGTAAAGCTTGAACAAAAAAATTTAAAAGCAACACTCTACCTGTAGAGGATAGCCATCTGACAGTCCAGTGATTCACCTTCCTTCCAAAATTATCAAGCATAGACTGCCAATAAGATATAGGTAGAGAATGAGATGAAATCAGAATACCAAGATAAATGAAGGGGGGAGTCTTGAACTGGAATATTAGAATGCGAGAAATCCTTTATTGAATAAGAGGAAGGGTATTGAAGAAGAAAATAGAAGACTTGTCCTCATTAATAAACTATCCAAAAGCACCAAGATATATGTCAAGAGATCATCTAATGTTGCCAACTTCCCTGATAGTGGCAAATCCAGAAAAAGGAGTATCATCAATAAATTAAATGTTGGAAAGAGGTGACAAACTACTATCCCACTTCCACCCCTAAATGAGATCCTACCTATGAGACTTGAGCAATCTTCCCAACCCTTCTACCATAATGATAAATAAATAAGGAGATAAATGATATCCTTGCCTCAATCCCCTTGAGGCCTCAAAAAACTCTGATGGCTCATTATTAACAAGAACGAAGAAAAAGGAAGAAGAAACACAAATAATAATAACCCATCTAATCCATTCCTCCTCAAATCCAAAAGTAGCAAGACCTTTCTAAAGAAAGGACCATCTAACCCGATCATAGGATTTTGCCATGTCCAACTTAATGAACATAGTTTTTTCCTTAGAAATTTCCATCGAGTGAATAGCTTCTGTAGTAATAACAACCCCATATAGGATTTATCGGGTAGCAAAAAACCCTCATTGATCCTAAAATATGATTTTGCTCAACCATATCTTCAGACTCTAAGCAATAATTATTGTGATGACATATTACACAACATTGCAGAGAGCAATAGGCCTAAACATATCCAAGGAATTTGCTCCCTCTTTTTTAGGAATAAGCACCACAAAGGTAGCATTTAGGACCCTTAGCATTTGTTTGTTCTTTTGGTACTCATGGACCACCTCCATAAGATAAAATTTATTAACTCCCAAACCTCTTGATAAAAATCAATCGGGAATCCATATGGGCCCGAGGCTTTCCTCTTTTTCATATTGAATACAATATTTTCCAAATCCTCAAAAGAAACTAGACCCATCAAGTGCTCATTAATATATCTAGAAAAAATAAAGGGAATATAGTTTAGAATAAGCTTTTCATCCTTATAATCTGAGAGGGAGTCCTCCTTGAAGAGAGAGCAAAAATACCTCTTAGTCTCTTCTAAAATATCCCTGAAAGAAGAGACCAGGGCACCCTGAGAATTCATGAGAGAGGTAATCAAGTTACCATTACAACGAGCCTTAACTGAGTTATAAAATAATGTCGTGTTCCTATCCCCTTATTGAAGCAAATCTACTCAAGATTTTTATTTAAAAAAAATTCTTCCCTCAGTTCCCATTCAGCAAGGTCTTTCGTAGCATCAAATTCCTCAACGAGAAGCTTCTCCACGAGTCCATGATCTCTAATATTCCTTTAATATTCTTCCACCATCCTAAGAGCCACTAACTTAGCCAAGGAAAGGTTCCCAAAATTTAGTTTATTCCATATCTTCAATTTATGCTTAACAAATTGTAACCACTTCATAAAGGAATACATATCGGTGTCATGAGGAATTTTGTCAATGGTCCACCAGCCTTACATAAAATCGTGAAGCTTATGATTGTGGAGCCACATAAGTTGAAACATAATGGAAGGATTCTTATTTAGCCCTAATTTTAGAGCAGAGAGTTTGATAGGCCAATGATCAGATCCCCTACCCTCTAGAATCATAGAAATAGCACTTCTATTATTATCCATCCAAAACCTAGAGATCATAAATCTATCCAATCTCTCTAATATGGAATCTTCCCCACATATTCTATTGTGCCAGGTAAATATCCCATTATCTAGCTTGGTGTCAACCAAGTTTAGGGCCTGAATATGAGCATTGAAGATAAAAGAAAAAATCTCAAGATGATCAACCCCACTGTGTTTCTCCTCTAGACAATTGATAGAGTTGAAGTCTCCAACCAAAATCCATGGGTACAGGGGAGCCAAACTTCTCACAAATAAAATGTGCTCCCACAAATTCACTTTACCATTGTAATCAACAAGAGCATACACATTTGTAAGTAGGATGGTTTCACTAGATTCATTATCATGCTCGATCATCAAAATATATTGTTGGCATTTAACCCTCAACCTTAGACGATAGGATTGGATGGTAGGTTGTGGATGGTAGGTGGCAAAGGAACGTGATAGAACCCAATTAAAACTATCCTACTCTCTCTTTAAACCTCTCACCTTAATTTTCTCTCCTAATATATAAGTTGTTATTTCCTAAGGTATTTAAACATTGTATTTTCATTATTGAAGTTAATTGTTGAGCAAGGTGCAGCAAACAGTATTGTCATTGTTGTCAACACAGTCAGACAGATCTGTTGATGCAGTGGACAGGAAGTTCAAAAGCTAGTCAGATGCTAGAAAACAAGAGTTCAAAGGTTACTCAGAGTATGTACAGTGATTCTCCAAGAAGACCGAAGTGGACCACTTGCAAAAGGTCAAAGAAAAAGACAAGTAAGAAAAGTGTCGCGATATCGCGACATATACAACAGGCAAGAAAAACTGTCGCGATTTCGCGACATGTTAGAAGAGAGAGAAGAAGAAAGAAAAACTATCACGATTTCGTGACATGTTGGAAGAGAGAGAAAAAGAAAGAAAAACTGTCACGATTTCGTGACATGTTAGAAGAGAGAGAAGAAGAAAGAAAAACTGTCACGATTTCGCGACATGTTAGAAGAGAGAAAAGAAGAAAGAAAAACTATCATGATTTCGTGACATGTTGGAAGAGAGAGAAGAAGAAAGAAAAACTGTCACGATTTCACGACATGTTGGAAGAGAGAGAAGAAGAAAGAAAAACTGTCACGATTTCGCGACATGTTGGAAAAGAGAGAAGAAGAAAGAAAAACTGTCGTGATATCGCGACAAGTTGGCAAGAAAGAAAAACTGTCGCGATATCGTGACATGTTGAGAAGCAAGCAAAACTGTCACGATTTCGCGACATGTTGGAAGAAAGAAAGGCAAGTAGAAAAAGTGTCACGATTTCGTGACATATTGCAAGGAAGGTTGTACGGATGAAAAAGTGTCACGATTTCGCGACATATTGCAAGGAAGGTTGTACGGACGAAAAAGTGTCACGATTTCGTGACATATTGCAAGGAAGGTTGTACGGACGAAAAAGTGTCACGATTTCGTGACATGTTGTAGGAGAGAGAAAAAGGTGTCACGATTTCGTGACATGTTTCATTTTCGCGGTCCAAAGCGAAGAGAATGAGGAGAGAGAAAAAGGTGTCACGATTTCGTGACATGTTTCATTTTTGCGTGAAGAGAAAGAGGAGAGAGAAAAAGGTGTCACGATTTCGCGACATGTTTCATTTTCACGGTCCAAAGCGAAGAGAAAGAGGAGAGAGAAAAAGGTGTCACGATTTCGCGACATATGACAAGAGAAAGAGCTAAGGAGAAAAAGTGTCACGATATCGTGACATGTCGGGTTTTCGTGACCCAAAGGCAAAGAGGAAGCGCAAGGAGAAAAAGTGTCACGATATCGCGACATGTCGGGTTTGTGTGACCCGAAGGCAAAGAGAAAGCGCAAGGAGAAAAAGTGTCATGATATCGCGACATGTCAGGTTTTCGCGACCCGAAGGCAAAGAGAAAGCGCAAGGAGAAAAAGTGTCGCGATATCGCGACATGTCGTATTTTCACGACTAAAGGAGGAGAGAGAAAGTAAGAAGGCGAAAGTGTCACGATTTCATGACAAAAGTAAAGAAGGAGAGTACGAAAGAAAAAGTGTAGCGATATCGCTACATGTTGTATTCTCGTGGCCAAAGCTAAGAGAAAGCGTACGGAAGGAAAAAGTGTAGCGATATCGCTACATGTTGAGGGTAGGAGGTGAAAGTGTCGTGATATCGTGACATGTGTTTTCGTGGCAACAACAATAGAAGAGTTACAGAGGCAGTTGAAGCCGATGAAGACCGATGTTAGCCGATGAAGATTAGGGTTTGTAGCCGACGAAGATTAGGGTTTGCAATCGACTAAGATTAGGGTTACAGCCGACTAAGATTAGAGTTTTTCATCATGAAAATGTTGTTATAAAAGTAGGGTTATTTGGAGAATTGAGGGTTGTCGAAGATATCGTTGTATAAGTGTCGAAGCGGGAAATGTGGCCGTAAGAGCGTAGAAAGCGCAGAAGCGGCGAGATGATGGCGAAGTGCACAAAGTGAGCAAAGAAGTCGAATCATGCTAAGTGTGAAATTCGTAAAGGAAGCAGAGTGCACAAAAGGGAGAAGACGATCGTGAAGCTCGACAGTGAAGCAGCAGATTGTGCGAAGTGATTGCGTAGAGAGAGCAGAGTGCGCAGAGAATGCAAAGGTGAAGCAGACCAGTTAGGGTCTTGTAAAAGCAAAGGTATTTTATCATCAAACTTATAGATTCAAAATTGAAGTCCAGGTTGCAGTCTGGCATCAGGGGTTGGTGCTCCTTCTAGTAGGTGCTGGTAAATCAGGGGTTGTTGCTCCTTTCTGTTGGTACAGATAAATCAGGGGTTGATGCTCCTTCCAGTGGAAGCTGGTAAACTATTTGTAAAGTTGGTGCTTTGCAAAGGCTGGATTTGGATGGTAGTCCAAGCAGTCATTCTTGAGGAGTAGCCAAATTGGTGAACCTCGTTAAAATCTTGTGTTGTGTGATGTTCTCTTGCTGTACTTGTTGTATCTGTTTATAAGTTTTTAATTGCTACTGTTTTAAGAGCTATAAATTCATGATTAAAGTACCACACTGATTCACCCCCCTCTCAGTGCCATTGTAAGACTAACAATTGGTATCAGAGCCAAGTTCCCTTATCAGGCTAAATCAGCTAGGGTTGATCTTGGATTAGTACGCAATGGGTAAGAAGAATAGATCTTCCTCCAAAAGGGCATCTCAGTCAGTTTCAGTTCCTGTGGAAGAGAAAATTGAACCAGAAGAGGTTGAAGGCTTTTTATCAAACAAAGCACCTTTGTTTGATGGAACTAATTACACGACCTGGAGAATCAGGATGCAGGCATATCTTTGTGCTTTGGGATACTACGTCTAGGATTCAGTAAACAATGAATACACAATACCCATCACTCCTCCAACCGATGCTGCCGATAAGAATCTGTTTGAAAATGACTCAAAAGCAAGGAATGCTATCAGGTGCGGATTAGTAGACAGTGAACTGGTAAAGATCAAGAGTTGTAAAACGGCAAAAGAAATATGGGACAAACTGAGGAGTATTCATGAAGGAGACGATGAGATCAAGGAGGTCAAGTTACAAACACATCAAGCTCAGGTCGAAGCTTTAAAGTTGAATAACGATGAGAACATAGAGGCATATATGCTGAAAGTTAATGAAGTCCTAGAGGATGATTCTAAAAGAGAAACAGAAAAAGAACAGAAATGTGATGAAGAAGAAATTGATGCAGAAATAAATTTGAAAGAGGAACTAATTGCAGCTCTGGATGAATTGAAGATAGAAAGAAAAAGGAATAAGGAAATCTCAAGAAAGCTTGATGATGCAAATGAAATAATAACCAGGTTGAAAGTACAGGTAGAAGAATTCAAAAGGATTGAAGAAACTCTCAGGTCACAGATCAATGAGAAAGAGATTGGTTGCTACAAACAAGAGGAAGAGACTGTTTTATTGAAGAAACAACTAGAAGAGGCCAATACAAATCTCAAATTCGAGAAGAGCACAGAGTTGCTAGATAAAATGATAAACCAACAAAGAAGCTCCACGGATAAGCGTGGTCTTGGATATGAAGTTGAACAACCTTCATCTTCCAACTCTGTAGAAAAGAAGAAGTTCACTGTTGAAGGATCGAAGCAAGAAAAGTTTGAAGCTGAATCTTCAAAAGGAAGAAAATATCAAAGGAGATCTACAACAAAGCAGCCACAACAAAAGAGGTTCTATCACTCTCACTCTATTCATAATAATACTTTTAATGGCTATTGTTTCAGATGCAACCAGTATGGTCACAAGGCAACTTATTGTGGATTGAATAATAAATCAAAGAGTTATGATGGTAGAAATACATCTGCATTTTTGAGTGAACACTATGTACAATGTTTTCAATGTAATGGTCATGGGCACATAGCAAGGTTTTGTCCAAGCACTTTTGTATCTAATCTAAGGCAAAATAGTAGATTTCACCAGACGCAAAGAACACAACACAAAAAGGAAAATAATCATTCATCAAGGATGCACAAGAGACAACCACACAAGAGAAATGTTCGAGTTCACAAAAAGGTGCAAAACAGGGATGCAACTGAAAAATCCAAGCCCGAGTTCAAGAAAGTTTGGAGAAAGATAGAAGAAAGGAAATCGTGTCTCCTTGGACTGAAGGAGACTACTCCTCTATTGCACTAAGCAACTCCAGGTAGCACATCCTCGTGGGGAGCAATCTTGAAAGTTTTATTTTAATGCTCCTATGTATTTGTTTGGGTTTCTGAGGATGAAAGGCAAGTAGTTAGGGGAAGTTGTCGTATAGTTGTCGAAGCGTGTTCTCAGTTCATGTAGTTGTTTGTGGAAGTGTCGTGAAGGGTGGTGATTAAATTGAGAGTTCTCATTATTGGTAGTATTGCTATATGTCATTGTTGTATTGGTGATGGTTCTTACTGCCACCGTCCAAAGTTAAGGATTATAATAGTTCAGATAACTTGGTTAGTGAAAGAATGTTGCCCTAGCCATATATATGTGTTTCGATAAAAGGAGTGGGTATTTGAACTACACATTGATGTGAAGATTGTTAGATCTATTTTTGATGTTGTGGTGAAAAATATTGAAGTTTGATCATTGATTCATGGTTAGCCCATCAAGATGAGCAACTTTGCTTTGTGAATCATACCTATCCGAGGTCCAGAAGTATGAGTTTGAGTAAGGTGCACTTTAGTTGGCCGTAAAGTGTTTAACAAAATATTGTCTCCTGATTCGAATAGTTGAAAGTAAGGTGTGACCAGCGGTGACTATAGAAAACATAGACCAAGTTGAAAATATAAAAAGGGATTTGGTTGTGTTGTGGTACAGTGTTTGATGCTTGCACAGATTTGGCAGTAAAATTGCAGTGTTGGTACAGTGCTGAACAAAAGTTGGTACAAGTGTGAGTCACTTATCAATTTTGTTGACAGATGTGAAATCAGCATTTTGAATGGGAAGCTTGAAGAAGATGTTTATATTGAGCAGCCAGATGGTTTCCAGCTTGGTGATATTCCCAACTTGGTTTGTAAGTTGAAGGTATATGGCTTGAAACAGGCACCCCGAGCATGGTATGCAAGGCTAGACAACTATCTCACTCAACAAAGGTTTGAGAAGGATCTATGATTGGAAGCTTACTGTACCTGATAGCTATCAGACCAGATATCTTGCAGGCAGTATGCATGGCAGCACGATTCCAGGCTAATCCCAAGGAGACTCATATGACAACATTATGGTGGTTGATTTCTGAAATATCATCGAAGGGAAAATAATTGTGTGTGACAGTGGTTGGTTGAATGCATCAAAGTTTTCTGAATTGAGAGTTGTGTTTAAGCCTTGTGTTATAAGCATAGTGGCTTAAGCCCATTTGTTGTGAAAGAACTTGAGTTAGAAAAGAACATGAGTATCATTATTATGTCATATTTGTGGTTGAGCATTGTTGGAATTATTTGAGTTGGTTGATACATACTTGGACTAGGGTTGTGTGAGAGATGATGGGTTGAGTTGATTCGATTGAGCCTAGTCAAGTTATGTGTGAAGTGATTTTTAAAGTTCTATGAAGTAGATTTGATTTGAGATCGCCGTTCTTTTTGAGTACTACTTGAGCATGATTGATTGAGCTTTTGAGAAGGCCTTTTGGAAATATTTGAGGACAATGCTGGGACAGATTGCTAGAGAAGATTCAGACAAGTTTTTAGAGAGCTTGGTGGAGCAGATTTGGACAGGTTTTGAATGAGCTAGTTATTCAACATTGGACAAGTTCCATGTGAGCTTGTTAAGCAGGTTCTGTGTGAGCCTATTGAGCAGGTTCTTAGTGAGCCTATTGACTGAGCTTTGGAGGTGACTGAGTACAGAGGACAGAGTCTCAATGGATAGAAATCTAGCAGCCAACACAGTTGAAGATAGACCTGAGTGAGGATTCTTCAAGTGAAGAAGAGGTCCACCAGTCAGTGCAGCAGAGAGAAAGAGTCTTCTATAATATCACAAGGGTACTATGGAGTATGGGTTATGGTATCCAAAAGATGCAGATTGGGCAGGATGTGTAGATGATAGAAAGAGTACCAGTGGAGTGCATTCTATCTTGGGGACAGATTGGTCACGTAGAACAGTAAGAAACAAGAGTCAGTTTCCTTATCCACAGCAGAGGCAGAATATATTGCAGCGACAACGTGTTGTACGCAGGAGAAAGTTGCAGAAAGTGAGGTTAAGTTGGATTTTCATTCCAACAACAGATTGTGGAGTGGTCACGTTTCCCAAGAATTGACTAGCTACAGGGATCACATTCTCAGGGGGAGCATTTCAGTATTTGTTTATATTTTTGCTCATGTTCATGATTTTTGCTAAATATAATAAATTTTGGCTGAGAATGTTGTGCATGGACTCAGGGGAGTCTGCAGTAGCCCTTTGGTATTATTGTCAAAGGGGGAGAAGAATTACAGGAACATTGCACATGTGTTGCCAACAATTCCAAAGGGGGAGATTGTTGAGCAAGGTGCAACAAACAATATTGTCATTGTTGTCAACACAGTCAGACAGATCTATTGATGCAGTGGATAGGAAGTTCAAAAGCTAGTCAGATGCAGAAAACAAGAGTTCAAAGGTTACTCAGAGTATGTACAGTGATTCTCCAAGAAGACCGAAGTGGACCACTTGCAAAAGGTCAAAGAAAAAGACAAGTAAGAAAAGTGTCGCGATATCACGACATATACAATAGGCAAGAAAAACTGTCATGATTTCATGACATGTTAGAAGAGAGAGAAGAAGAAAGAAAAACTGTCACGATTTCATGACATGTTGGAAGAGAGAGAAAAAGAAAGAAAAACTGTCACGATTTCGCGACATGTTAGAAGAGAGAGAAGAAGAAAGAAAAACTGTCACGATTTCGCGACATGTTAGAAGAGAGAAAAGAAGAAAGAAAAACTGTCATGATTTCATGACATGTTGGAAGAGAGAGAAGAAGAAAGAAAAACTGTCACGATTTCGTGACATGTTGGAAGAGAGAGAAGAAGAAAGAAAAACTGTCACGATTTCGCGACATGTTGGAAAAGAGAGAAGAAGAAAGAAAAACTGTCGCGATATCGCGACAAGTTGGCAAGAAAGAAAAACTGTCGCGATATCGTGACATGTTGAGAAGCAAGCAAAACTGTCACGATTTCGTGACATGTTGGAAGAAAGAAAGGCAAGTAGAAAAAGTGTCACGATTTCATGACATATTGCAAGGAAGGTTGTACGGATGAAAAAGTGTCACGATTTCGTGACATATTGCAAGGAATGTTGTACGGACGAAATCATGACATATTGCAAGGAAGGTTGTACGGACGAAAAAGTGTCACGATTTTGTGACATGTTGAGAGAGAGAAAAAGGTGTCACGATTTCGTGACATGTTTCATTTTCACGGTCCAAAGCGAAGAGAATGAGGAGAGAGAAAAAGGTGTCACGATTTTGCGACATGTTTCATTTTTGCGGTCCAAAGCGAAGAGAAAGAGGAGAGAGAAAAAGGTGTCACGATTTCGTGACATATGACAAGAGAAAGAGCTAAGGAGAAAAAGTGTCACGATATCGTGACATGTCGGGTTTTCGTGACCCGAAGGCAAAGAGGAAGCGCAAGGAGAAAAAGTGTCACGATATCACGACATGTCGGGTTTTCGTGACTCGAAGGCAAAGAGAAAGCGCAAGGAGAAAAAGTGTCGTGATATCATGACATGTCGGGTTTTCGTGACCCGAAGGCAAAGAGAAAGTGCAAGGAGAAAAAGTGTCGCGATATCGCGACATGTCACATTTTCGTGACTAAAGGAGGAGAGAGAAAGTAAGAAGGCAGAAGTGTCATGATTTCGTGACAAAAGTAAAGAAGGAGAGTTCGAAGGAAAAAGTGTAGCGATATCGCTACATGTTGTGGGGGGAAAGGGGAGAGGGGGGGGGGAAAAAGTGTAGCGATATCGCTACATGTTGTATTCTCACGGGCCAAAGCTAAGAGAAAGCGTACGGAGGCGAAAGTGTCGTGATATCGCGACATGTTGTGTTTTCATGGCAACAACAATAGAAGAGTTACAGAGGCAGTTGAAGCCGACGAAGACCGATGTTAGCCGACGAAGATTAGGGTTTGCAATCGATGAAGATTAGGGTTTGTAGTCGACTAAGATTAGGGTTACAACCGACTAAGATTAGAGTTTTTCATCATGAAAATGTTGTTATAAAAGTAGGGCTGTTTGGAGAATTGAGTGTTGTCGAAGATATCATCGTATAAGTGTCGAAGTGAGAAATGTGGTCGTAAGAGCGTAGAAAGCGTAGAAGCGATGAGATGATGGTGAAGTGCACAAAGTGAGCAAAGAAGTCGAATCATGCTAAGTGTGAAATTTGCAAAGGAAGCAGAGTGCACAAAAGGGAGAAGATGATCATGAAGCTCGATAGTGAAGCAGCAGATTGTGCGAAGTGATTGCATAGAGAGAGCAGAGTGCGTAGAGAACGCAAAGGTGAAGTAGACTAGTTAGGGTCTTGTAAAAGCAAAGGTATTTTATCATCAAACTTATAGATTCAAAATTGAAGTCCAGGTTGTAGTCTGGCATCAGGGGTTGGTGCTCCTTCCAGTAGGTGCTGGTAAATCATGGGTTGTTGCTCCTTTCTATTGGTATAGATAAATCAGGGGTTGATGCTCCTTCCAATGGAAGTTGGTAAACTATTTGTAAAGTTGGTGCTTTGCAAAGGCTAGATTTGGATGGTAGTCCAAGCAGTCATTCTTGAGGAGTAGCCAAATTGGTGAACCTCGTTAAAATCTTGTGTTGTGTGATGTTCTCTTGTTGTACTTGTTGTATCTGTTTATAAGTTTTTAATTGTTGCTGTTTTAAGAGCTGTAAATTCATGATTAAAGTACCACACTGATTCACCCCCCCTCTCAGTGCCATTGTAAGACTAACATTAATGAGAATTTTGGTTCAAACTTTGGTATCAAAGCTAGGGTTAGGGTTTATTTTTTGAGTTGGCATCTTTCTGGAGAGGAGGGCCCACATGCACGCATCTTGAGGAGCGGTCTCAGGTACACATCCTAAGGAGCCCCCATAGGCACGCTGCTCGAGAGGTCCATAGAGGAGCCGAAGCTCTAGGACTGGATGAATGCAGCTCGAGAGGCCTATAGAGGAGTCGAAGCCCTAGGACCAGATGGACTGGACACGTGGTGTCATAACAAGACATGGATTTGCTAACTGGATCCAGTTGACTAGGCACACACATACCGAGATAGAGTTAAGAAGGAGGACATGTGCCACGCTGAGAAGGAGGACACGTGGCACACTGATGCAGTATGGATACGGGTAACAAGGTAGCAGGGTGACGAGGTAGTAGACTAGCATGGCGAAGGTTGATTGGATATCTCATTGGAAAAAGGGAGGCATTTTATTTCTCAAAGGCAATATAAGTACCAAGTGAGTGTTGAGAGTTTTAAACATCTCAATGAGTGCCTACCTGGTGAATGTGGGATAAATATCCCATAATTTTTTTGTTCCACTTCTAAGCAAGCGACTATAAAGCAGATATACTCATTTTTACTTCATGTCAGGTTGCTATAGCCCGAATGGCTCGAGGAGCCAAACTAAAGACTCTGTTCTCTGCCCGATCGCGAGTATAAATCATTGTGAGATAAAAAATAAAAAATAAGGTTTATTTATTTTTTTAGTGCCCACTATAGATAGAAGGATAAAGGGAAAATTCATTCCCTTTGGTACCCGAAGGCACTGTAGCCTGACTAGCAGTGCAAGTCAATCTTAGGGCACTCGTTCGCGATCGAGTCTTGTCGAGGCTCAATTTTTTGAAGGTGTGCGAGAAAAAAAAAAGGAGGTAATTTTTTTTAGCATTATTTTTTTTTAATGTTTTAATTTAATTTTTTTATTGAAAATTCATTTCCTTATTATTGTTTAAAAAAAAAATTATGGAATTGTTTTTTGATTAAAATTAAATTTGCCTGGGACCAACACCACCGACATTCTTCAGTCATCCAGCCCTCTAAAATCTCCCATTCCCTCCCCCAAAGCTGATGTCAACAAAGAGCAGAGAAGGGGAAGACCGTCCAATGCAGAAAAGCTTGCCAAAGCAGCTGAGATTGAAGCGGCTGATGGATCTGTGCCTACCTCCTTGGGCCCTACTTCCGAACAACCCACCCATCAAGATTTGGATGAGGTTAGACCTAAATTTACTCCGTCTCAAGGGAGAGGCAGAGGTCGCAAAGCAAATCCCAAGTCAAATCGATGAAGTTTGTCTCCTGGAATGTCAAAGGCCTCAACGGAACTGCCAAACAGAGGACTGTCAAGTCGGTGAGAAAAAACCTAAAACCAAATATCATGTTTCTTCAAGAATCTAAATTGGATGAGAATAGCAGCAATCAAGTTTGCAAGCTAATCTGGGAAAATAGCAATTTCGCCTTTTGCCCCTCCTCAGGGGCATCCGGGGGTCTCCTTTGTTTGTGGGATCCGTCAACTATCGAGGGGAGAGTTCTTTCAGTCTCTGACAGAACCATCAACATTTTGTTCACTAATAAAGTCACCAACCTTCAATGGATTGCCACC
The DNA here is from genome assembly GCA_028583015.1 of Wollemia nobilis. Taxonomy (NCBI): domain Eukaryota; kingdom Viridiplantae; phylum Streptophyta; class Pinopsida; order Araucariales; family Araucariaceae; genus Wollemia; species Wollemia nobilis. The sequence continues at coordinate 3,512,943 of JAQPPZ010017079.1, read as the reverse complement.
AATGTTTATGGACCAAACAGTCCTGTCAACAGAAGATTGTTGTGGGATAACATTACCGCAATGCGCAATAACTTTCCTGACTTTCCTTGGATGCTTTGTGGTGACTTCAATACTCCCCTTCACCTGCTTGACAAGCAAGGAGGCAATCCGATCACTAGCCGCTGCATTGAAGATTTCAGCGAATTTGTCAACCTCAACGAGCTTATGGACTTACCGCTCCAAGGATCCAACTATACATGGAGCAACAGACGGGCGGGCATTCATCACATCCAAATTTGGCTTGACAGATTTCTCTTGTCCAAAGAACTCATTCCTATTTTTGGTGATGCCAGGCTTCATAGCCACCCAAAAATTGGATCTGATCACAACCCTATAATTATGGATTGTTCTCGACCCCAGAAAACCTTTAAAACCCCTTTCAGGTTTGAAAAGATGTGGCTCACTCATCCAGATTTAGGTCGGTGCATTCGACAATGGTGGCAGCAAAACCTTTGTCCAAACCCTCTCTCGAATCTGTTCCTCAAACTCAAAGCAGTCAAACTCAAGCTGAAATGCTGGAACAGGGAGGTTTTCGACAACCTCTTTAGTGAAAAAAAGCTTCTGCTGGATGAGCTCAAAAGGGTGGAAAATCTGATTCAGGGAGGGGATCAGAGGGTTGAAACTTTCATGGAAGAAAAATGCCTCCTTTCAAACCTTCACAATGTTTTGGCTAAGGAAGAGTCCTATTGGAGGCAAAAATCCGGAAGCCTCTCGGCTCAAAGAAGGAGACACCAACACGAAGTTTTTCCATGCTTCCACCTTGCGCCACAGAGGTTCAAATAAAATCTCTGAGTTGACCAAGGCTGATGGTACCATTGTCTCTGATATCCATGCCATCAGACAGGAAGCTGTGCACCACTTCCAGGAAATCTTAGGTCCAAGTGTTGACTGCCACCCCCGCACAGCAAGTTCTCTACTTCAGAACATTCCAATGATGGTGTCTAACGATGATAATGAGAAATTGCTCCAATCCTACATTGAAGAGGAGATCAAAGATGCCCTGTTTGCAATGGAACCTGACAAGGCCCCTGGACCCGATGGCTTTCCACCCCAGTTTTTTCAACACTTTTGGGATATTGTGGGCCCTGATGTTGTTGCTGCGGTTAAATTCTTCCAGAGAGCCAAAAATATGTCGAGAGAAGCCAATTCCACCTTCATTGTTTTAATTCCCAAGTCTAATGATCGTGCTTCCCTCTCCGACTTCAGACCTATAAGTCTCTGTAGTGTCATCTACAAACTTATCACCAAAGTTATGGCAAACAGGCTGAAAGACATCCTTCCCTCCATCATCGACCAGTGCCAAGGCAGCTCGGTCAAAGGCAGATTCATTGTTGATGGAGTGATAACCGTCCACGAGTTGGCTCATTCGGCATCTAAAAACAAAAAACCCAGTATGTTCCTTAAGCTTGACATGAACAAGGCTTTTGATCGGGTTTCATGGAAATTCCTGTTCGAGGTCCTTGAGAAGTTTGGGTTTCACAAAGAATGGGTTAAGATGGTTCGAGAATGTATCTCTATCTGCTTGGTTCTCTGTTCTTATCAATGGTTCACCTGCTGGCTTTTTTCCAAGTTTTAAAGGCATTCGCCAAGGGGACCCTCTATCACCCTTCCTCTTCATCATTTTGGCCGAAACCCTTGGAAGGACCCTTACTGCTGCCTGCAACAGTGGACTCGTCTCTGGGATCAAACCAGCCTCAACAACCAATGCCATTTCCCATCAACAGTTTGTGGATGATACTATTCTTTCCTCTCATGCTTCTGTCCCCGAAGCAAAAATCATTAAGAGCATCCTTGACTCTTATGAAGAGGCGGCTGGCCAGAAAGTCAATTACCGCAAAAGCAAGCTATACTTCCTCAATACTCCCATCCACAGGCAAAACAGGATTGCTGAGATCCTTGGGTGTATCATTGGGAGCCTTCCAACTACTTATCTCGGATTACCGCTTTTCCATGGCAAATCGGTCTCGGCTATGTGGAACCCTGTTCTAGATCGTCTCAACAAGAAGCTTGCAAGCTGGAAAAGTTCATTGCTCAGTCAGGCAGCCAAAGCCACTCTGGTCCAGGCTTGCTTGCAAAGTATTCCTATTTTTTTCTTATCCATCTTCAAAGCTCCTACTTCCATCTACCAAAGAATTGAGCAAATTCAACGCAGATTCCTTTGGGCGGGAAACGAAAACAAGAACAAATTTCCCCTTGTTGCCTGGGACAAGGTTTGTTCCAAGAAAAAGGATGGAGGTCTCGGCTTCAGGGACATCAAGCGGATGAACATGGCTCTCATTGCCAAGCAGTCCTGGAGACTTACCATCAACGAAAAAGCCACCTGGATTGACATCATCAAAGCTAAGTACCTTCATCAAGTTCCCTTTCTTGGAGAGCACAACCTTCCTAGCGGATCTCATTTCTGGAATGGTGTCACTAAAACAAGGAAGATCATCATGGAAGGCTTAAGGTGGTGTCTTGGAAATGGATTGACCATTCATTTCTGGGATGACCCTTGGATCCGTGACAAACCTCTCAGCCAAGATCCTCATCTTGCTGTGCTCAAGACGGTGACCGAAGCCACCTTTGGAGATAAGGTGTGTCATTTCATTAACCCAGGTATTACAAGACCCGAATGGAAACACCTGGATCTGAATGGGCCTAGACATATCACCGAGGCGCTTAGGCGGTTACAAAACTTACTGAGGAGCTGCATAATCCCCAGCTCTCACAAAGATGACTCCATGGTTTGGAACCTTGAAGATTCAGGGCATTTTACTGTTAAATCTGCCTACTACAGCCAAGAAGCTCCCAGTGATGGCCGTGACTTATCTAATCTGGTCTGGGTTCCCAAGATCATTCCCAAGGTCAAATTCTTCTGCTGGTTGGCCATCCAAAATAGAATCCTCACCACTGACAATTTGATAACCAGAGGGCTTCTCATCCCCAATTGGTGCATCCTGTGTAAAAATGCCTGTGAGTCTACTGCGCATGTTTTTCTGGAATGTCCCTTCTCCCTTGCAGTGCTCAACCAGGTTTTCAACACTTTCGCCATCTCCGTAGCCCTCCCTCATTCCATTCCCCTCCTTTTTCAACAATGGCCCAGGCCTTTCAAGAGCAGTCAACTCAAATTCATGTGGCAAGCTTGCCTTCACATTTTCTTGTGGCAGATTTGGCTTGAGAGAAATGCCAAAATTTTCAAAAACCTTGCCACGGATAAGAAGATTGTTGTTGCCAAAATCTTGGCCCTTGCTATGGAGAATGCCTCTCTTGTCTCATCGTCCAAACCCCCCCTCCTGGCCTTGAATTGGATTTAACAAATCATTTCAATCTTTTCAATTTTTCTGCAACACCTCGTACCTCTGTTGACAGGTCTGTAATCAAGTGGGCCTTACCTCCTTCTGGGTGGCACAAGCTTAACTTCGATGGCGCGGCCAAAGGTAACCCTGGAGCGGCTGGCGGAGGTGGAATTCTCAGAAATCATAGAGGAGAAATAATTTTGGCCTTTGCTCAAAACTTAGGAATTCAGTCCAACAATATGGCCGAGGCTCGGGCCTTGCTCCAAAGCTTGATTCTCTTGGAAGGCTTGACTATCAATAAACTCATCATAGAAGGAGACTCATTGCATTGCATCAACTGGCTCAAAGGAACCTCTGTGCCTCCCTGGGCCCTTGTTTCCATCTTCGAAGAATGCAAGACACTAATTGGCTTTTACCCAGAATTAATCATTCAACATCAATACCGGGAAGGAAACAAAGTTGTGGACTGGCTTGCTAACAAGGGAGTTGACGCAACAGACATTCAGGTTTGGAGAGATTCCTTCCCAATCGGCCTAAGGGACGCTTCTTCAAGTTCCAATGTTTGCACAATGTGAGTGGGTTACTGGGCTCCGGGTTTTTCCCCTGTGGCTGCGTCTTGGCATCTTGGAGCGTTTTCGCGTCACTTTTCACAGTTGGTTGCAAAATCTCAGCTTGTCGCGTTATCGAGACTTTTTTCTCTCTTCAACGGCGGTCTTCCATTCTGTCGCGATATCGCGACCTTTTTTCTCTCCAACGACGGTCTTCCAATTTGTCGCGATATCGCGACCTTTTTTCTCTCTTCAACGGCGGTCTTCCATTCTGTCGCGATATCGCGACACTTTTTCTCTCCGGGTGCTTTTTTGCAAACTTGTCGCGATATCGCGACACTTTTTGGCCTTCAGACGCTTCCTTGCTTCATGTCGCGATATCGCGACATTTTTTCTCTCTCCAACGGCGGTCTTCCTTTTTGTCGCGATATCGCGACATTTTTTCTCTCTCCAATGGCGGTCTTCCATTCTGTCGCGATATCGCGACCTTTTTTCTCTCCAATGGCGGTCTTCCATTTTTGTCGTGATATCACGACATTTTTTCTCTCTCCAATGGCGGTCTTCCATTCTGTCGCGATATCGCGACCTTTTTTCTCTCCAATGGTGGTCTTCCATTTTTGTCGCGATATCGCGACATTTTTTCTCTCCAACGGTGGTCTTCCATTCTGTCGCGATATCGCGACCTTTTTTCCCTCCAACGGCGGTCTTCCTTTTTGTCGCGATATCGCGACATTTTTTCTCTCCAACGGCGGTCTTCCTTTTTTGTCGCGATATCGCGACATTTTTTCTCTCCAACGGCGGTCTTCCTTTTTTGTCGCGATATCGCGACATTTTTTCTCTCCAACGGCGGTCTTCCTTCTTGTCGCGATTTCGCGACACTTTTCCTCCTCGGCTGCGGATTTCCAGATTGTCACGATTTCGTGGCACCTTTTGTCCTCGGCTGCGGTCCTCCAGATTGTCGCGATTTCGTGACACTTTTTCGTCTTGGCAGCGGTCTCCCAATTTGTCGCGATATCGCGACAATTTTCCTCTTCGGCAGTGGTCTTCATTCTTGTCGCGATTTCGTGACACTTTTTCTTCTCGGCAGCAGGCTTCCACTTTCGTCGCGATTTCGTGACTCATTTTCTATTTCGGCTGCGGTCTTCATTCTTGTCACGATTTCGCGACTCTTCTTCTCGTCCGGCTCCAACCTAGCAACTTGTCGCGATATCGCGACACTTTGCAACATGTCGCGATATCGCGACTTCTTCCCTTCTTCGGTTCCGATGGCTTTTCTTGTCGCGATTTCGTGACTTCCTTTCTTCTATTGGCATCAACGGCGCAACTTGTCGCGATTTCGCGACATCACCATTTTGGTCGCGATTTCGCGACACCTTCCCTAGTGTGGAGGTTTGCCAGCTCTCTTTTCCTTTCTTCTTGGACCACCTCGGTCGCTATGGATTTCTTGTAATCTCTCTTGTACAAGGTTCAGGGACCTTTCAACACCCTTTCTACCAATCAAAAAAAAAAATTAAATTTTTGCATTAAAATTAAATACATTTGCTTTAAAAAAAAAACTTAAACCTTTTTTTAAGATCAAAATATTTCATCAAAAAGGAAATTTTATGGTAAATTTCAACATTGTCTAAGAGGCAATTTTTGTAAGTGTTTTTTTTTTTGCATCATTACCTGAATAGCAATCTTTGCAGTAAAAAGGGGGGAAATTTCCTAAGAGGAAATTATTGTAAAAGCCTAAAAGGCTTGAAGGGTGAATTTTTTTTTGTAATAGCCTAAGAGGCTTTAAGGGGGGCATAATTTTTGTATCAAAGGGTAGAATTTTGTTATCATTCATGATACGATCTATTGGCTGCTATCATGCCCTTTGTTCTCTTTTAGTAAGAGAAAACCCTAAATCAGTTGATGAAAAAGTTCGAACATATGGAATGAATATTGTATTTAGTCACCTACAAAATTCTGTAATAGCCCATCAAAGAGCACCAGATGTAGGATATGATGTTGATTAAGAGGACAATTCCTTTGGTAGCATATTTGAAGAATCATAATCTATAGGAGTTGCACCACAAGAGATAGAGAATAATAATCTCAGTGACAGTGACTCAGTTGAAATACTCGAGCCAGAACCATACTCACCCAAAATCATTCTCATCAATGACGACGGTGATTCAGTTGTTGACAAATTTGTCAATCCAAAGATAGGAGAACATAAATAGGTAGAATAGGCTATAAGCGAGAGAGTAGATCAAGTTAGATTTGATTTAAATTTAAATTTTCTTTGAAAAGTAGAGTCCTTTGATTTTAATTGAAAAATAAAAGAGTGTTTCTAGTTTATTTCCAATAGCTATGGCATCTAATAATAATCTACCCATTCTAGAATTTAATGGGTTTGATTATGAGTATTGGTCCATCAAAATTAGGACCTTACTCATAGGAAAGGGACTATGGGACATAGTAGAATAAGGTTACAAAAAACCTACAGATTGGACTACGTTGAGTGCAGTCGATAAGAAGACAAATAAAGAAGAACAAAAGAGCAATTTCTCTACTCTCTATCATCTCCAAGCAGCATTTGAGAAAAGTATATTTTCTAGAATTACCTCTTGTTCAACTGCCCAAGATGCATGGAAAGCCTTGAAATAAATTTTCCAAGGAAGTGATCAGGTGAAGCAAGTAAGGCTTCAAACCCTGAAACGATATTTTGAGAATCTCAAAATGAATGAAGATGAGACAGTTGGATACCACTACGTGAGAGTCAAAGCAGTTGTCAATAATATGGAAACTCTTGGTGAAGAAGTCAAACCTCAAATGGTTTTGAAGAAAGTGTTGAGAACACTTCTTCATAAATGGAACCACATTGCAATTATCATTGAAGAATCAAAAGATATTTCCACTCTAAATTTTGATGCACTAATCGATTCATTAATGTCTGATGAAGAGATATTGCAAGTGTCTAACTCAATGAGCTATGGAGGTGATGATAAAGCCTTCTCATCTAATGAATGTGCAGGAATAGGATAAGAAAGAGGCCAAGGTAGAGGAAAAATAAGAGGAAGAGGTAGAAGTAGCCCAAGAGGAGGAAATCCAAGCAGAGGTGGCAATCAAAACAGAGGTAGCAATCACGACAGAGATGGAAATCAAGGTCAAAATGACAATCAAGGAAGAGGAGGTGACAAAAAGAAATATTATTTCAATTATGGCAAGCCCGGTCATTTTGCTTGATACTGTTGGTACAAGACTTCTCAAGGAGTGTTAGGATCTCATCCTAACCCTTAATGTAATAACTTCCTTGATGTAATAATTCCTAGTGAACGTGGGTAGTACCCATGATTAATATTTTGTAATGTTCTAAGTTTTAGCTTAGGTAGTGCCTATGACATATGGCACCATTTTTATGTAACACATGGTAGATAGGTGGCATTGTGCATGTAATTCATGTGGCATTGTGCATGTAATTCGAGTGGCATTGTGCATGTAATTCGGGTGGCATTGTGCATGTAATTCAAAGTGGCACTATGCATGTAATTCGGGTGGCATTATGCATGTAATCCAGGTGGCATTTTGCATGTAAGCCAACCTTGGAAGGAAACTCCTTAAATACCCGAAAGGGCACCAATGTAACCATATTTTGCAAAATTAATGAAGTATTGAAGGAGGTTGCCCCCTCGAAGAGGCCCGCGATTCAGTTCTATTGTGAGATTGTTCTTTATGCAAATTTCTGTTATATTAATGTGATGTTTATGTGAGTTATTTCCAAGCAATTGTGTGAGAGTGTGTTATTTGAGTTTATTTTATAGCAGGATCTTAACAGGGAGGCAACAGTCAATATGGAAACTATGGTGAAGAAGAACGAACATCAAATTTATTTCTTTCTTATGGAAAATCAGATAAAAATCTGATTGACACTTGGATTTTGGATACTGGTTATTCTAACCATATGAGTGGTAAATAAAATCTCTTTACTACAATGGATTCCACCTATAAATCTGAAATTAAGTTGGGATATGATAAAGCTTTGCAAGTTGAAGGCATTGGAGCCATGGTAGTTCCAACAAAAGAAGGCACAAAAAGGGTAAATGACATCTACTACACCCTCAAACTCCAATATAATTTTCTTATTGTTGGACAAATGATGGAGAAAAATTACAGACTTATTTTTGATGAAGGCAAATGTGTAATTTTTGATAAAAATAATTATAATAGAGTCATTAAACAAGTACCTATGATGAAGAATATGTTGTTTCCCCTTAATTATAGGGAACTATGAGGAGTTCAACTTGCTAGTATTGCTATAGAAAATCCAAGTGTGCTTTGGCACTTGAGATTTGGTCACCTAAATTATGCAAGCTTGAAATTGTTAACTTCTCAAGCTATGGTATTTGGACTTCCCAAAATTGCTGAACGCAAGGAGTTTTGTGAAGAATGTGCTTTGGGAAAGCACTCAAGGTCTAAATTTCCAAAAGGACAAGCATGGAGGGCCAGTCATCCACTTCAACTGGTGCATTCAGACATTTGTGGTCCAATGCCGACAAAAAGCATAGGTAATCATTCCTATTTTCTCACTTTTATTAATGATTTCTCTAGGATGTATTGGATCTATTTCTTGAAAACCAAAGATGAAGCTTTTGATTGCTTCATATATTTCAAGAATAATGTAGAGAAACAAAGTGAGTTCATTGTAAAATGTCTAAGGACATATCGAGGAGGAGAGTACTCTTCAAAGGTATTTCTAAAATATTATAAAGAATGTGGGATAAAGAGGCAATTCACCACTACCTATACTTCACAAAAGAATGGGGTGGCAGAAAGAAATAACCACACCATAGTAGAAATGGCTAGATCGATGCTTCAAACTAAGCATCTCAGTAACATGTATTGGGTCAATGTTGTTAGAACCAGTGTTTACATTCTAAATAGGAGTCCTACTTCTAGTTTGTATGGGATCACTCCTTGTGAAGGGTGTTATGGCAAAAATATGAATGTAAAACATTTCAAGGTTTTTGGTTCTCTAACATATGCCCACATTCCTGATGAAAAAGAAAGAAAATTGACCCCAAGAGTCAAGCAAGTTTTTTTTTTAGGATATTGTGAGTTTACCAAAGCATATAGGCTCTACAATCCAAAAACGCATAAAATTATACTATCTAGGTATGTTATTTTTGATGAAGGGATAGAATGGGGTCATAAAAAGTTTTTGTTGATGATGAAATCCCATGATGCAAGTTCTTCTCAAGTACAACAAGTGCACCAAGTGCAGCAAATGCAGCCCAAAAACAACAAACGAACTCTTCCAAGCCGAAGTATGAGTAATACATCGAGTACATCAGTAGCTACTACAAGTCCTTCTCCAAAAAGATCAGTAAGTTATTCAACTATGAATATTGATTCTCCATAAAGAGGTTAAATAACACTACAAAATCATCCATATTTTCAAATGTTAGATAAGAATTTTTAGAAAAGATACACTAGAAGTCAGGCTAGTGAAATGAATGCAGTTTTACAAAAACTTGAAAATCTACATATGTATGGAGATTATGGCTCAAATGATCCTAAAGGAGATGTAGTTAATTATGCTTTAATGACTAGTTCACAACTATAGCCATATAGCTATGAGAAAGCATACACTCATGATGTATGGTAGCAAGCCATCGAAGAGAAAATCACCTCTATAAAAAAGAATGATACTTGGGAGCTAGTGAAGCTTCCAAAGGGAAAATAATGTGTTGGATGCAAATGGTTCTACAAAACCAAATTCAATGCTGATGGGAGAATTGAAAGACATAAGACAAGACTTGTAGCAAAAGGCTTCACTCAAAAGTATGGCATTGATTATGAGGAGACCTTTGCTCCTATAGATAAACAAGAAACAATCAGATCAGTACTTTCCTTTGTTGCCCATAAAGGGTGGAAAATTCAGCACATGGATGTAAAATGTGCCTTTCTCAATGGGTACTTAAATGAGGAGGTTTATGTTAAACAAACTCAAGGCTTTCAAGAACAAGGTAAAGAGAACCTTGTTTACAAACTAAAAAAAAACCTATATGACCTCAAGAAATAACCAAGAGCATGATACTCTCACATTGATGGCTATTTTAAGGAGTATGGATTCACTCGAAGAAAAAGTGAACCTACTCTCTACTACCTAAAAAAAGGTAAATATATTCTCATAGTTTGTTTATATATGGATGATCTCATATTTATGGGTAGTAATTATAAGATGAATATGGAGTTCAAACACTCCATGATGAAACAATTTGAGATGAAAGATCTAGGATTAATGCATTACTTCCTAGGCATGGAATTTCATGAAACAAATAGAGGGATCTTAATATATCAACACAAATATGCTCAAGATATGATCAAGAAATTTTCCATGGAGCAATGCAAATTAGTTGTAACTCCAATGGGTCATGGGATCCAATTGAGAAAAGATGATGGAGCACCGAAGGTTGCATGAACACTTACAGGAGCATGGTTGGGAGTTTGATGTTTCTCACCAAAATAAGAATTGATATTCAGTATGTTGTTTCTCTTGTTTCAAGTTTTATGGCTGATCCATCCGAACTGCATTTTCAAGCAACTAAAAGAATTTTGAGATACGTAAAGGGTACATTGGATTTTGGAATCCATTACCACAAATGTAATTCTGTAAAGTTAGTTGGCTTCAATGATAGTGATTGGTGCAACAATATAGATGATAGAAAATCTACATCAGGGAACTATTTTAGTCTAGGGTCAGGACAAATTACATGGAGTTCCAAAAAGTAGGCTATTTTAGCATTGTCATCTACTGAGGCTGAGTATATAGCAATCACATATGCTAGTACTCAAGCTCTATGGTTGATAAAAGTACTTGAAGAGATTGGAGAAAGGCAAAGTGGTCCTACCAGATTGTATTGTGATAACATGAGTACCATTCAGTTGGCATATAATCCTATCCACCATAGCAGATCAAAACACTTTGATATGAAGTATCACTTCATTCGAGACATGGTGGAGCACCAGGTTATTGAGCTTAAAAATTGCAAGAATTTGGATAATATTGTGGAAATCTTCACCAAAGGCATGGCTAAATATCAATATATAAAGCTAAGAGACTGTCTTTTCAGTCCTCTCAACTTTAAGGGGGAGAATGTTGGCATTTAACCCTTAACCTTAGACAGTGGGCTTGGATGGCAGGCTTGTACAGTAGGTTGTGGATGGAAAGCAGAAAAGGAACATGATAGAACCTAATTAAAACTATCCTACTCTCCCCTTAAACCTCTCACCTTAATTTTCTCTCCTAATATCTAAGTTTTTATTTCCTAAGGTATTTAAGCATTGTATTTCCATTATTGAAGTTAATGAGAATTTTGGTTCACATAGACCATCTGCAAGAAATTCAAGTAAGAGGAGAGATCTTAACCAAATCCCAAAAACAAGCAACACCACTAGTATATCCACATGCACCAATACATTAGAATTACCCTCTTCTCCACAAATTGGGAGCAATATTGAACATACTATCAGTAGCCAATTTATTCTCCTAAATAAACACCACATCTAGAGAATGTACATGAACCAAATCACGAATAAATTTTTGTATGGGGATGTTGTTCAACCCCCTTACATTCCATGAAAGGATAATCATTTTTTGGGGTTAGAAAAATGGGAGTCCAATGTTCTTACCAAGCCTGACTCCACCAAAATCTCTCCCATTAAATTAATTTTATCTTGGTACTTCTTTCGACCCACCTTCATATTCTTATCCAAACCACCTTTTTTAATTATTTTTTGCTACAATACCAACACCGTAGGAGTTTTACAGTCCAAGGATGACTACATCAGTGCCTAAGTAGGATAGGGTATAACTAAGTCTATGCCAATTTCCAAAATAGTTTCTCTTCTAGGGCTAGATCCAACCATATCACCTATACTCAGATCCAAAGCCCTTTATTCTTCATTTAAACCCCCTAGATATGATTCCTTAAGTTCCACCTCAAGAAGATACATCTGATTCAACCCTATTATATTTACATAAGGTAGAGATGTTTTAGGTATCTCCATGCACTAATCAAGATCATCTAATATTTCAAAATAGTTGAATAGAGCATCGGGTTGGCTATCCTTAAGGCCTCTATTTGCCCTTCTTCCTCTATTTTGAGGTTTTACCAAAATAAATCCTTCCTTATCCCATTCCCCTTCCCTTATTGGGGATTTTCCTTTATCCAAATTTTGTACATACTGAGAGGACCCAATATTTGAATCCACGGATAGGAAAAACTTAGGGCATTTTCTTTGCAGGTGGCCATATTCTTGGTAAATCTGAAAATGAAACAAAAGAGCTTCATAGTCAAGTTTTTAAACCCATGTAGTCAATTCAAACTGTATTTCAATAGAATCTAGAATAGGATTGTTTAAATCAATTTTAACAAATATACAGGACACACAAATTATCTTTTTATCCATCATCTATTGTGATGGTCCAATCAACTTCCCAAGAAGAAGGGCAATCATATGCAATATGTTAGTTCTCCAGAATTCCAATGGGAACCATGAAAGCTGAACCCATACTGGAACCCATGATGGCCGCTCCTATGATCGGTTGAAACCCATGTGCTAAGGTTTAATAAATAGTATCTCTTGGTTATAGAAATAAGGACCCCATTCAAATTATTTGTTATGATCCACAAGACAAGATAAAACCACCATAAAATAGCTATTCGCACTCAGCATCACCTCCACATCACCTTTAGGGTTCCAAATCTTCCTGATCCAAGCCTCCAAAAAGGGAAGAGAAATTCAAATGCCCAAAAATTTACCAATAAGTGCATATTTGGTTAAATACTCCATAAATTCTACCATCGAGTCTGGTTGAACCACTAGAACCATCCTAGCTTCACATCATTCCAAACATCCATTGTTCTTTAACAAGCGGTTCCTGAGATGCACTAGAAAATTCTATTCCTTCCAATCATTTTTAAATGAAAAAATGTCACTACAATTCACTCTTTGTTATGGGCCCAATGCCATCACAACATTCCTCCAATTGTTCATACCTCCTATAGAAATTGCTACCATCCCTATAGAGCAGTTTTTCCTCAATTTAAAGATGCATTTCATATTATTATTGATTAGTTGTAGTGGATTGATTAAGTGCATTATGTTTTGAGACTTAATTGGAGTAATAAGGTGATATTATTAGTGAATTAAATTATTATTAGATTTGCACTATTAGATTTCTTTCAATAAGATTATTTCTTGTGTTCATAAGAAGGGCACAAAAATATAATTAATCAAAGTGTCTAAAGACACTATTAGTACACAAATATTTACAACTTTAGGTGGCCTGAGGAAGCAAAAAAATAAGCTCAATCCTCCAAGTATTGGAGAAGAAGGTAACCACAAAAAAGAGCATCAAAGGAAGCATTGAATGATACTTGGTGAGTCTTAAGTTCAAGGCACAATAATAGTGCAAAAAAATACAAAAAAATAAAGCTTCCATCATGTGGTGACAATCTTGGATCTATTCATAAAACATCCAAGCTAAAATAGGATTATGTCCTTTCTAAATGACAAACTCAAAATACCTATACTGCACTCAAATATTCTACCTCCAAAAAAAAAAATTAGATATAAAAAGAGGAGTGCCAAAGAAGGTACAATAAGGATATTTTATATAAACCTATTTTACATTATATTGCACAAATCCTAATCTGGTTATACAGGGAGAAAAGGTAGATTTAAATATGTTCCAAATGCACTACACTTGCTAGAATAATCAACCAAAAGTGGTCGTATACTAGAAAAAATCAAGCTTAGCTTAAGAAGCCAATCAATGGGCTCATACTCCTCACATCCAAGATGGCCGAAACAACAAGATACAACACATAAAACAAAGAGATAAATAGTGTTGATCAAATAGCAATAACATCTATGGAAGGAGGACGTAAGCAAGCAAGGAAGAAAGTAAAACAAAGCACCACTAGAGTATCACTTACTCCGTGATTATTGGAAAAAATTGGTGCTCAAAGCTTCCATATTGTTGCTCCATATTCTAGCTAAAAGCAAGCATAGGTGAACGAAAGAGGAGTTGGGGATTCTTGAAGCTTAAAGGATCTCCAAAAATATCCATTTGAACTATCAAAAGGGAGGATATCCATGTAGAGAAGAATGTGACACTTGTCACCAAATAATAACCCTAACACTCAAGTCAAGAGAGCATTCATCTTCAAGAAATGATTTACACAAACAAGCTGGTGTATTGAGTGTATGGGATACACTTATCACTTGGAAGATCAAATATTTTTATAAAGAGTGTAATACTTGGATGTTATAAGAAGGAATATGAGTGTATCATTTTTACCAAACTCCTCTCAAGTACTCAATGTAAAACAAATGTACCACTTGGCACCTTAGACAAGAAGCTTCTCCATATTAAATATGTCAATGATCGAGGTCAAATGAGAAGGCAATTAAATTCTCATATCAAAATTTACAATTCACCGTTTGCATGCACAATGCAGAATTGTAGCATGGAAATAAGGTGTTATAGCCTTAAATAATCAATCCAATCAAGGTCAAAGCAAGAGTCCAAGCAATGCCAATTTTGGAACGTGTATAGCTCCAAGCAATTCCATTGAAGGGTGCAATAACAACATCAAGATATCTATGTAAACAACATGTAGCCCTAGCTTCTCAGTAGAATAGTGTCGTATATTACTTGGTGAAAGGTAAAATTTAATTCCCATTATCATATGCTTTCTTTTAATAGGAGTCATAAGGTTGTAATTAAAAGAATTTAATTAATTGAAAGCAATTTATCAAAGGGAAAATTTATTATATAATATAATATTTGAAATAAAAATCCTAGGAGCAATAAGGATTTCTATTGGAATAAATAATAATTATTTGTAAATATTATTGTGATCTAATTTATCCAAAGATTAGGGAGTCATAAGGGCTACTACATCAAATTAATTAATTGGAAAATTAGATACACTAAACCTAATTCCCCAAAGGTTTTTCATAAAGAGAGGTTTATCAAAGATTTTTTGAAGGTTGGATATTCATATTATTATTGTCTCAAACCTATAAAAAAGGATATAAAATATCCAACATTATTACCTCTTAAAAATTTGGTAACAATGCTTAGTTCAATAGGAGCAATAAGGGATAATAGGAATTGATTTTGGCCTTTACAAAACCTTTACAAAATCAATCAAATATTTATCTATAACTTATAAAAAGAACCATATATTATCCATAGCATACTAGGGAGTCATAAGGCATTTTACAAACATGGTAATATCAGCTTCTATCAAAGATTATCAAGTCATGAAATATAAGCTTTCCTCAAAAACCTAAAAATACTTAGGAGTAAATACTCATGTTACTTGGGAGACATAAAGTAGTCTAAAAAAAAAGGATTAATAAAGGTTTTATCAAACCAAGATTATATTTAGTGGGATTTTATACACACTAAGTAGGGAGCTATAAGGTAGTCTACTCTATCCCAAAAGAATATAGATAACACAAATGACTACTAGCATGCTAAGCAACACTCTTAAAAGTGGAATAAGGAAGATACCAACATGGATAAAAAATATGATGGTTTACAATGATGAAAAAGGCCAAGAAAAGGAAGAACCAATACAATATGAAATAAGCTCTAAAATTGAAATCCATATGAAGGGAGATTCATCCAATGAATCTAACATCAAAGTAGACACAAGACAAAAAAAATTGATCAACAAGATTTTATTCAAAAAGGAAAATATGGAATAGCTTTAATTGTGCATATATGGTTTGAAGATCTTATTAAAGAGATAGACAAATATGATGTTCCTAAAGTAGAATTCAAAGCTACTAGATCATCTCTATTGTGCACCTATTGCAATCAATATGGTCATGAAAAGACAAATTGTTGGAGTTTTCATCCTTGCAAATACTATGATGGAATAAATCACTCATATTTTTCCTATCATTTCAAATACATATACTATAAGGGCTATGAAAGAAGATTACTACAAAGAATAAATTATTATCTTCAAGAACTTATTTTAGATGGATCTACTAACATTGATCTCAAGGTTGATACTTATGAAGGGCAGAAAAGCAGGTCTTACATAAGTATAAAAGAAATAAGAACCTATGTAGATCCACTCATGACATGTAAAATCATGAAAATAATTGTTCATCAAAAGCACTTGACATTAAGGGACTCCGAACTAAAAAAGAATAAAGGAAATAACATGAAAATAATTGTTCATCCAAAGAAGGAGGAATTTAGTGTGAGGTCAATTGAAAGAGGAGCCTACAGATTTAGCCTATTTTTGTATCATCCAAATATTGAAGCATCTATAGAAGAATCAAAGCCATCAATTGAAGAAGATCCACATTGAATACTAAAGTATTCAATATCCAAATAATGTAATACAAGGGGATGTTAGAAATAGAGTCTATTACATCATTTGGATCATGTAAATGTACCTTTACCTTGGTACATACTTAGGACATTAGATTACTTTAGGGGGAAGTTATCTAGTTACTTCATGCAATATAATAACTGCACAAGTTTCAAAGTGCAAGTTGTATATGTGTAAGTTATCCTTTGCACATCTAGGTAGAGTGTTGGCTAAGGAACCTATTTCCTATATAAAGGGCCATAGGTAGAGAATGTATATAGACAAGCATAGGAAAGCATAAAATATCATAGGAGAGTCAGAGTGGTGTGATGTAATATGGTGGTGTGTGATATGCTCAATGCCCATTCTTGAGTAGTAGCTCTATTCATGGAGTGTTAATTTACTCCAAAGTTATTTTGTAAACATCTCCATAATTTCTATATATATTATTTTTAGTCATCTCACAAATTTATTTTATGTCATTTAGTTTTACATATTGTGTTTGCTATCTCCCATTACAGGCTACATCAAAAGCTAACATTGATCCCATGAATCTATCCAAAATCATGCCTTCTCCTATCTCTCCACTTTCCAAAATAATCCATATTTCATTACCTGAGATCCTAACTTTAGATATTGCCACACTAAGGACCCATTACCATCCAAAGGGAAATTTCTCACCTCATTTGGGTTCATCTATCCCAAATATTTACTAGTTAAAACTCTACTGAATAAAGAAGTTGGTTGGAAAATTCACCTCTAGTAAATATTTCCAACCAAAGCTTTATTATTTAACTCTAATCTCCTCAATCCCAAAATTTCCTTTACCTTGGTATTGCTTACTTTCTCCCAACCTACTAAGTCCCATATCCTCTCTCCTTTTACTCCTCCCCATTAAAATTTTCAAGCCATCTTGTATATATCTTTACATATGGTATGTGGGGCAACAAGGATAGAAAATTTATAAATTAGCATGGCCTGAATGACTGTCTGCAAAAAAATTAATCTAATCCCATAGTTTAAAAATTTCTAAGACCAATGATTAATTATTTCTTTGATACAATACAAAATATTCCTCTAGATATCTATTTTCAATATTTTAAAATGAAAAGGGACCCCCAAATATATCACTGGGAGAGAAGTTCTCGTGAATCCCATGATCTCTAAAATTCTTTTCCAAAGTCTTTGATCAAGATTAAAAAGACCACTTTGGATTTTTTTATTATTGATGACTTGATTTGTGGCCTAAAGGTAAATATTTAGAGTATCTCTTCTTGCTTCCCTAAAGTTGGCCACTCCTACCAATCTTGTGTCATCCACAAATTGTGAGTCAAAAATTCCTCACCCACCTTGATACCTTTTATCAAACCTTCTTATCTTCTCCTAAAGATGAGTCTACCCAAGCCTTTACTCAATATGATAAAAAATAAGAGGAACAAGTATCTCCTTGATGAAGACCTCTAGTAACTCTAAATGGTTGTGAGGGAAGGCCTTTGATTAACACTAAGTATGTTAGAGTAGGAACAAAACTCATGATCCATTATACCTAATCTTGATAGAAATCAAAGGCTTCCATAAATCTTGACAAGAAGCTCCACTCCACCCTATCATAAGCTTTTGATATATCCAATTTTATGAACATTCCCATGTTGCTATATTTTTGCATTAAGTGGATTACCTTCTAAGCTAGAACTACACCATCCAAGATATACCTGCCCTCTATAAAACCCCCTTGATCTAAGGAGTTAATGTTATGTAGAAAATATTTTAGCCACTTAGCCATTACCTTTATGATTATTTTATATATTATATTGCATAAGTCAATAGGTCTATAATGTGAAATTTGTACCCCCTTCCACCCTTTTAGAATTAAGGCAATGAATGTCTGATTTAATACTTTAAGCATTCTTTTACTACCTTTGGACTCCTCTATAATAACCATTACATCCTCCTCCAAGTTGTCCCAAAAGGTTTAAAAACTCAATTGGAAAGCCATCTGGACCTGGTGTTTTTTGGTACTCATTCCAAAGACTAATTTCTTTGGTTCATCTCTATCAATAGGTTTGTATTTTTGAGCCTCTTCATATTGCGCCATACCTTAAACAATCTAGCAAAATAATCCATTGAATGGAAATGCATATCTGGGATTGTATCAAAGGAGTGATCATTCTCATTATAAAGAACTTTCATCTTGTTCATCTATATCCTAGAACAAGCAGTTTGATGGAAAATTGTGGTATTTTTATCACCTTCTAATAATAAAGTGGTTCTTGCTCTTTGTTTCCACTAGATCTCCTTTTGTTTGCCAATATCCTCAACCACTTTATGAAATGCATCATCCTATTCTTCTAGCTTCTATGTAATATTCCTTATTTAAAGTATTTTGAACCTCATCCCATCTGGAAACTAATGGAGCTCTTTGGACCTGGTTAGCTCACCTCCATTGTTTTAGTTTATCCTTGACAATATGAAGATCCTTGTGGAATCTATACATTGTTATCCCATATGTTTGGAATCCCTCTTCCCACCATTGTAGAATTTTCTTTTAAAGTTCCTCTTTTATAACCAAAAGTTTTTGAATCTGAATGGTTTGTGATGTTGTCGTGTCTTAATTCTCCTTTCTAACAAAATAGGGAAGTGATCCAAAACTAGATCCTCCAAAATCTAAAATTTTATATTCCATTTCACAAATGCCTCCTCTAAAACCAAAAAATGATCTAACTTCACCTTCTTACTATGTGATTCCCTCATCTTATTATTCCAAGTATAGTTTATTCTAGGATACTTGATATCCACCAAGTGTAATGCATGGACTTGGGCAATCATAAATCAATCCCTTGGATCCAAAATTGGGATTCCCCATTCTTGATATCTAGATGATAATTTAGCATTAAAATACCCTACAATAATCCAGTCTAACTCCTTCCTTGAGAATATCATATTATGCACCATATTCCATTGATGAATCTGACCGTCTAGGTTTGTGTTCCATAAAAAATTATGATTAAAATCTGCTTAGCTATCACATTGTTCCTAAAATGTGATGTGAGGACACTCCTAAAAGCTATATGTTCTAATTTCATCCATTCAATAGAGTTCCAAAAGATAACTATCCCCCTGAGGTCCCTTGGACAACCTCTTTCATATGACCAACACCCTTCCAAAGTCTATTTACTATTTTATACATAAAATCCAATGATATATTTAACTATTGGATAAGAAAAAAAAATATTTTACTTTTTCTAAGATTTTTCAAACAACAAATTGATGGGTTCTTTTTAAACCCCTAACATTTCATGATTATTTAATCATTGGTTACCTTGATATTAGTAAGAGTCTATTGGCCTCATCAATCCCCCAATGACCAATTTATATCCTTGAATGACTATCAATTATTTATTTGATTTTATACCCACTCCTTGAGGGTTGATATTATTTGATCTCTTTTCCACCTTAGTTATCCCTAGAGTTAGATTTTCTATGTTCTTTCTTGCTATAACCATGATGACATCCTTAGTTTTTAACTACTCTTGGTTATGCACTATCAATACCACTACAATCTTTGATTGTGGTAACTCACTATACTCTATTACCTGCTCTAGGATAGGAGGAGGTGAAAGATGGGCTTGAACATGATTTTTATTATTTTTATTATTCACATCCATTCCTTCCATAATTATTCTTATTTTTGGTCCACTAGTGTCTTGAATATCTCATCCCTATTTGAGAGCTTGAGTTGGGTTTGCTCTTTGCCAACTTTTTTCTTTTACCTTCTCCTTTTTTTGGGTTGTTCAAAACCATCTCCCTATGCTTCTCTACCCTAAGAAATTTTGATTGTTTCTTTATTGACTGTTGACTTATCCTCCTTAGGAATATTTGATATTCCTTCAGGAGCCTCCATTTTTGTGTTCATATTGTTTGGGTAGGACCGAGCCAAATACCCATATTTATGGTAAAATCTACACCTGAAGAGCAATGCCTCATAATCCAGTTGTTGAATCCAAGATACACTTCAATTTTGAGTTCAACCTCTACTAGCAAAGGTTGGATGAGATCCATTTCCATGCATAATCTAGCATACATTTTTGTGTTTTCTTCCATTGTGTCTCTAGAAATACCTAAATATCTTCTAAGAGAATTATCAATAATTTCCAATACTTTCCCACTCCAAAATCCATTGGAAGTACATACAAATGGATCCAAACCAAGATAACAATGGGTTCAATTTGAGGATCCAATACCACTCTCTAGGGTTGAACAAATAATCATGTTGGACCATGATTCCTCTTTTCCAATTCAAAAGCCCTATTTCTATTAGTAAGTGAGGAAAAACTAACAATAAAATATCCATTACTAATAAACCACAAAGAATACTCACCAAAAGGCTCCTAGTTTTGTCGAACCCAAGAATTCAAAAAATTTAGGGTAGGGTGAATACACATTAATTTATAGATCAGATCATGATTGGCTCTATATAATATTATTTCTTCTACCATCCTTTGCTCAATGACTATCTTTGGCCTTACTTCTAACTATGACAAACATCCATTGACTCTTTAATATGTTGATAAAGAGCATTTTTAATGCTATTTTTTGTGCTTCTTTAGTCTGTTGAATATTTTTCCTTCAACAAGTCTACAAAAGAACTTTCTCTCTAAAAGAGGATCCTAGGGTATCTCCATTGGACCCTCCTAGGACATCAATCTTGTCTTCAATTTCATAGCAACTAGAAAGCACTTTGTCTACCCAACTAATACCTTAGTTTTCTCTTTCAAAGCTTCCAATAATTAACTTGAATCCTTTTAACTAGTTAAAAATATTAAAATAGTCTCACCTATATTACATCATAATAATTATATTATTATAATATTTAAATTGAGAATAAATAAATAAATAAATATATATATATAGGATTTGGAACCCCTATGACCAATGCTCAAGATAAACATTCCCATCCCAACCATGACCCCTCCTAAGATCAAGATCTAAGCTTATCCACATAGGATTAACACACCCACACACCGTAGTTTGAACCTTAGACCTCAAGAAGAAGAGCCAAAGCCTCAAGACTAAATTGAGAATATATTATTATCAAATTTTTATCATATTATTACAAAAATATTCTACAATATAGAGATTTAAATTAAGTTATTTCTAAAATATTATCAAATCTAAATCTCGGTCACAATACAAAGGATTTGAATTACATCATTCATTTTATCTTTAAACCCTTACCCCAAATTAATAAACAAGTTAATGAACAAAATAATTAAATTTATTATAAATTATTTTTTTCCATTCCATTATTAACAATATAATATTTTAAAAATAATCTAAATTATATTTTAATTTTATAACCCAAGTGTTGCAGGTGAGTTGGAGAGGAGAGGGCAATCCTCCAAGGGAGGTCTCAGGTTCAAATGTCCACCCTACCAAAAAGCTGAATTGGGTACCCAAAATTCAATTGATAATGTTGGTGCGGGCAAGGTCGGGTGCGACTCCCGGATGACTTTGACAATATAGAACCCCCTGTTCGTGGTCTCTCAAACCAAGGCGACCCCACATGGAGTTTTTTGCTTTTATATATATATATATTTTAATTTTATAAAAAAATTATTTATATAAATATTTTTATATAAAATATAAAAATATGTAAATGTCAAATCTTAAAAAATATCAATGGGTTAACCCATATTCAGTGGACTTTACCTAAGGCATACCAACCTAAATATAAATAAATAAAAAACAACGGGGGATTAACCCATACACTATGGGCTTTACATAAACAACAATTACAAATTAAATATTAAATGCCCAAGTCATGATTTAGAAAACATTGACGCTGGAAATAACCAATATATTAACCCATCTACTATAAATATCCAATTTATAAACATATAAATAATGTTATGTCAGTTATTTATATTTTATTTTTATTTAAATAATTGAAGTCGCGTTTGGTTTATCTGTCTTGCTCGAACCTTCACTGAGCCAAATAAGATCCATTGAGAATCTTTTCTACCCAAAAGCCTTTGATGGAATGACATAAGCCAATCTCTACAACTTGCGTATTCCTACTCTTATAATATTTTTTTGTTCCAAATGATTGCTGAAAAATATTTAACCATGAAAACTGCATTAACTTATTATATAACATAGCTTCTGATTTATTAACAGTGGCTGAGTTGTCTGAGGTACAGCATTCGTGCAAGAATCCTATGTGGCTGGGAAGGCATCATGCAACGTCCAAAAATAAGTCGCCATCAAAATCCATCCAGATTTGGTATCTAGAAAGCAAACATATTTATATTTAACCATGAAACTGCATTAACTTTTTATATAAGCTTCTGATTTATTAACAGTAGCTGAGTTCGCCAAGGTCGTAACAGAATACATGCAAGATTCCTATGTGGCTGAAAAGGCAATATGCAACGTCCAAAAATAAGTCGCCATCAAAATCCAACCAGATTTGGTATCTTGAAAGCAAATTTATATATAGGGAGAGGGGATTATTTATATTGAGTTTGTCACCTATTCATATAGGGCGTACTTTTTCTTAGTAGTTTTGTCTAGTATCCAGTTCATATATTTATGGAAAAATATTTAATTCATATTTTAATAGCCTTTCAAAACGGTTTGAAGTTGTTTTTTTATAATAATATACACTAGGGGATAAGTTTGTTTGTGTTATGTATGAAAAAAAAGATGTTCTCTATTGGTTTGGAGTTATCTCTAATTTATTCATGTTAATAAGTTGGATGCATGTGAAAAAGATGATGTTCTCGTTATCTCTAATTTATTCATATGTTAATAACTTGTAAGTTATATATGGATGCATGTTATGAGTATTTATAAAAAGAAACAAATTTTTTTTAAGGTTGATAAGCATTATATTTGTTAGTTCATTCTATATTTTTGTTGGTCCATTACATGTGGAGGAAGGTATATGTGTTGTAATAAATGCCTACCAGGCATATACATTCTATTCTTTTTAGATGCAATCTTAGATATTGTATCTAGAATACCTAAGACTTCATTAACAAGTTTATTCAAACATAGAATTTTGTTATTAGATTTACATGTAATGTTCGCATTTCTAAATAAGGGGATTGGACTAAAAAGAAATGTTTGATACTATTGAACTTATGGTTTTGATTTGGCATGGATTTTTGTGTTTAATTCATAGAAACATGCATATTTATGAATTTTGAGATTAGCATTGCAATGATATCTTGTCTATTTTAATTTGGAATTGAATTTGAAGGTCTTATTTCATTTAATGAACCTATGGATTTGATTTGAAAGTGATATTTTACATCATGATTGCATTACTATAACATCTTCAAAAAACTTGATCTCATTCAATGTTCATGATTTTACAACTGAACTCATGTCATTTGATCCAATGCAACATTTATTTTTAATATATAAATGGAAATTCCAATAAAAAAAGTTGATCAAATTGAAAGCAAGATATTTTTTTGTTTTGTCCTATTCTTTCATTTTTTTTTGGCTTTTGTATGCATTTTGATATGTTGGAAAGGATTTTAAATTTTGTAAAATAGTAGGCTTTGATAAAAGCCCCTATGATTTGATTAAAAGGAGGAAGAAAGATAGAATAGAGATAATTTTTTTGATGTGTGTCATTAATTGAAGATTATTTATACTTAAACTTCCAATGGTGGTGTCTATCTATGATTAAAGCCTAGATTTAGTTCCCTTTGTAGTTTTTCCCCTACTATTGATCAATTTTATGATCTAATTAAGAAAACAAACTCACACCTATAATTTATTAGATATTTTTTCATTCAAGCATTAAGTTTTGTATTTATTGAAGGAGGGATGTCTACTTCATTTAAACTATTCATACTTGTTATTATCATTGAATGATTTGATTTGGCTTAGCTTCAAAACTAATGGCTATTAATAAATGGATATTTTCTTTGGTCAAACTTGTAACCTTGCATTAGTGTGTATTGAATCTCTATTATCACATTAGTAATTATATTGTATCAAACCTCTACTTTTACATCTAAAATAGGCTTTATCAAATGGAAAACTAAATTTATAAAGCATAATTTGAAAGTAAATAATATTCATAATTAAATATTAAGAACAAGAGAATCACAAAGCAATGAAATTCATTTGAGCATACAAAAATGATTGTTTTGGGATTAAAACTTAAAGAGAATTATTATCAACATCTACAATGATATGTGAGATTAGATCATTACAATCAACCAACCTTTATTTTCACTTCTATTTATTTGTATGAATTACTTTTACTTGGATTGATATATGAATTGTTCCTTTAATATGTCAAATTAGAAAACAAAATCTATACTTTGGTTAATCATCTCCATTGAGACTCTTTGTATCCTATATAAATATCAAAATAAGCATATCTTAGAATTATTAAGATATATATTACAAAATATTATTATTAAAACTTACTTATTAGGAATGGGTGGATTCAAAATATATCACACAAATTTTGGTTAGTAGACCTTGCCTAGTGTACTAGAAGAGGCAAGTGCAAACATAAGTTTTCAATAATTTTGTATCTATTAAATTTCATGAAGAAATTTAAAAACTTAAGACAAATTTTTATGAGTAAAGCATTACTCAAACTACCAAGGATGATAACTCTAGAAAACTTTCAACTTGTATGCCTTTCCACCTATTTGGAATCTTTTACAAATAAGCTAACACCAATACTTTTTCTAGCATTAGTCTCTTGTATAGCACCAACTCAACTTGTGATGTCATGACTACTATGGTGATAACCTTACTTTGGCATAAACCTAAATGGAACCTATGCTCATAGAGAGATAAAATTATGGCATCAACTTCATGTGTCATTGCAAGGTGCCAATACATAGAGAGAATCTTCCTAACTCTAGGTGTCATGGACACATCTACATATGTCTAGTCTTTCTACTTGGCATCTCATGGACTAGTGCTAGCTATAGAGGAAACAAAATAAATAGTTATGTAACCATTCTTGAAACTATCTCTTGCTCAATTAGAAGCTTAAGTATTTCATCTTTAAATTGTTTGTAACTATTATACTTTTGTATAAAACATAGTGTATAAAATTCTTTTATTTTTCTCTTCTACTTCTTTGGCTTCATTCCCTATCTCTTATTTTTTCCTTTACCATATTATAGATCTAGGTTGTTCCTATTGCCCAAGCTTTTGTTCTACTACTTCTTTTAATCCATTAGAGTAAAGTGCCCTACATCTTGTAGCAACTTGTGCTTCATGCACTATAAATTTGTACTATTATCAAATGTGTATTATTTTTGTAAATATACTTTACATTCTTGTGTGAGAAAAAATTATGTTGTGGTATATTTTCTACTACATAACTTTGAAGCTTTACTTTTAGGTATCACAAGCTAGTTTTGGGAGTTTTCCTCTATGCTACCACATCCTAGTCCTCATAATGTGGATCGAAAATAAAAGGTAATGGTACCAAATACATCACGTATGTCTTGCTAAAAACTACATCATACTACGATGCATGTTATCTAGATAAAAACACAAATTTAATGTTTATTTTTATATTTTCTATGAATCAAGAAAACTCGTAGATATTTAATTGATGAATAGTTTGTTATTATAGTCAATGGAATAGGTAGCCCTAAAAAAGATAAAATTTCAAGTCCATATGGATGGGCAATTGATTTTTATTTGGATTTTTATGAACTCTTGTAGGAGGATCTTTTAAAAGTGGTAGAAGAATCAAGTACTAAGGGAAAACTTCTAGGATCCATAAATTATACTTTCTTGGCTTTGATTCCAAAAAATATAGTCCAAAATATTTTGAGGATTATAGTCCTATCTCTTTATATAATACCCTCTACAAAAGTATCTTAAATATTGTAGCTAATAGAATTAAAGGGATATTTTTAAATATTTGTTTAGAAGAACAATTTGCTTTTTTAAGTAGTAGGGGTAGCCCAAGAAGGAATAAATTCAATAGAGACAAAAACACAAAAAGCAATGGTAATAAAATTGGATCTAGCAAAAGATTTTGATAAAGTAAATTGGTTATATTATCACGACCCACCTTGGACAAACCTTATTAATATACTATTTTCATCATGATAGCTAATTATTAATGTTTGATGTATTTGCATTATATGGATTTCTATAAAAAAAATGATCCTGCGTGCATGGATTGATTGCAAGAACAAGTGTTATTTTTAGTGGAAAAATGACCACCAGAGATGAAGGGAAATGATGACAAAGACAACTCATCAGGTAAAGCTCTTATCTCGACCATCACTAGTTACCTCCCTGAGGGCGGTGCACTTGAGTCTAACTCTAAAAAGTCCCACCCAATAAAATGAAAAAGGGTGATGATAGATATTGAGCACATTAATAGAGTGCTTGTATACCATTTATATAGTTGGTTGCAAAAATTAATTTGCATAAAGGAACTTTACCTTGGAAATGCATATTTATTGATGATTGACATTTTTAATATTTTGAAATATATTTTATGCATATAATTTAACCATTCTCTAGAGTAGAGATTAATTGATTTGAGCATAATTATTTAATTTAATTGACCCTATTTTTGAAAAGAAATTAGGTGGCTTGTATTTTATGGTCTTGTCCAAATTTCATTAGATCAAAAAATGAAAAGACTACCTTATAAATAAAATATTACATGTTTCCTACACATGGCAAAATTTGGGATGATTGTAGTAAGGGGGTGAGATTCCCCTCTTATCTTTAATAGTTCCAAATCTGAGCACCCATGCTCTCAATAGTATTAGTGCTCTTAGGTTGGGGGACAAAGGACATGTAGCCAACCTATACCTTATCTCTAGGGAATCCCTCTTTGCATTAAAATATTATATTCTGAAGAAACTTGCATGTGATGAGAAAAGAAAGAAAAATAATAAAATAATGTGGAACATCTTCCTTGGGAAGAAAGAAAATATTATAAAAATCCATGAGGGGTTGAAATAATGGGGCATGCTATGTTTTGTAAAGTTTAGAAAGAGGCTAGAGCGAGAGTAGAAGGGAGACGTTCCAACATATTGGTTTAATAGCTTGATGGGAGTTCCAGGTGTGGAAGGTTCCATTTTCTCTTAATGATTGACCTTTGTATGTTTCTTCTTATTGAAATAATTGGGTGATGTGTATCACATTACTTAATGTTGTACTCTATATGCTTCTACCTTACTATAAAGATGAATTAATTGGGTTTATGTTTTATTTTATTGTCAATGTCTTTTAAGCTAAGTTAAAAAGGTGAATCCTTTTTTCATTCTAAATACTATTATTGGTATTAACAATGAAGAGGTAGTGGTATCATAAGAATTTTCTTATACCAACCCTATACAATAGTAAATTTGCATTTGTGGTGTGCACTTGTCACTATGTCGACTTCTAGATATTCTTGTCTTATTGTCTCCATCCTAAGCCAAAGAAGGTTTGTATGAAGACCACTAGAGTATGATGAATGTCATATCATCAGTTTTCAACCAAAATTTTGTTGAGACTACATAGAGGAAAGTAAATCCTCTGCACATTAACTTAGATCCCTCAAATCACATATCATACACCTTAAAGCAACTCTATCTATACTTCGAGTAAGTGGCACTGATTCTGTAATCAGTATATGATATTTGGGAAATGTGTCCCTTATTTTAAATGATCTAAAACTAGCATGGGTAACTAGAATGCCTATAAAATTAATGGTTCTACATGGGCTTAGACCAGGTAAGAAATAGATAGTAATTCACATACATGACCTAAGAAGGATATTCTAGCAAGTAATATGTATAAACGAAGAGGGGTTAGTCTTCCTTTTCCCTTGCTCTCAACCAGGTCACATTTACTAAACCTCTGTCATGGGATCAGCCAAGTAATCATCCTCATCGATGATTGAGATAATCAACCATTACACTAAAGTCTAGTCTATTTATGGAAGTTCCTTTACTGTCACATAAGGTTCTATGCCAAGAATCAAGCCTCCACTAGAGTTTAGTGTATGGATAATGGCTAATGGTTACATACATTAAAGAATAATTTCTAAATACGGTGCATAAAGACTATGTAAAACTTACAGATATCAAACCAATTGTAAGCTTTGTGTTTCATTTTACATTTTACCATTGGAAAAATCAGTCACAGTTGCATTCTAGTTCAACTCAATTACCTCTTCTGCTTTCTAATTGTAAACTATGACTTGATATAACCTATCATACCAGTGTCTGGACCTTGTCGATATGTGCACCTTGTAAGTTGTGTTTTAAGTTATTCGGTGCCCTCTGAAACAATGCTACTGATAGTCGCTCTAGACTTATAGAGTCATGACCTCCTTACCTCAACCTTAAACTCCATAGTAACCGACTATACTACTTAGAGTGCATTTTAAATTATTGGTAGCACATGGTACATTTTGAATATTATCATGATGAATTTCGTATATGGTGTTTGAGAAAAATTCTACAATAGTATGCTCAACCACTACCTATTATATTTTAGCTTTTGCTACCTATCAACTTCGTAATGCCACTCTTTCATTTGGATGTAAGAATGAATAATATTATATTAAATGGAATTGCTTTGGGAATGCATTGAATGGCTGCCTTATAGTCATAAGTAAGATGTTTGTGACATTAGTAGCCAATCCTACAGCTAATTGTAAAATAATGCTACCGTATTGGTCCTCCTTTAAGCTATAGTGGTTATATATACCAAGTAATGCGCGAATAACCATCTTTGAATGACTTTGACCAAAAACTAATTTTAAGCACCACTAGTTGTAAATAATTAAGGATTAATGAAACTCCTTTAAACATATAACTTGTGTCATGCTTTCATAAAGAATTAACATGAACTTTACAACTTTTAGTTTTTCTATGGACTTTAATTGGAGTCGGAGACTGATGTTGAGGATATTTCATTTTAACACTCATGTAATTGGTCATAGTGAATAATCATAGATTTAGTGACTATTATATCAACATAACTACTATAATTTGTGATCAAAAGAAAATATATGCTTCACATTCAGGTGAATCATAATTTAGTAATGGAAACTTAGTAATATTGGGTATTTAAGTTAGAATTTAAATCAAGTGAATCTAAATGGTGTAGAGATGGAAATTATACATTATGGAATCCAAATGTTATTATTTTGATTAGTGAATTTATACCTATTTAATCATTAAATTTTGTGACAAGTGAAAGTATATGCTTTACATATATGTAACATAAGGATTGATATGAAACTTTCTGATTTTAAGAGGATGGATTGGTGTCCATTCCTTCAGAGGAGGTATAGGACTCTTCCTATGTCTGGTGACAATCCAAAAAATTATGATGGGATTATAGATTGAGATTTATTGTGAAATACATGAAAGATAAATGCTTTACTATTTAATGCATGGTGATTTCATTGTATGTAATATACATTTGGCAATATGTGTTGCATGAGTGCATAAGCATGGTTTGCTTGTGTTGCATTGGTATACTTGCATTCAAGTTGTCTTGATACCTTACAAACTCATCTCTCTCACATCATGAAGATGCAAGAAAACCAAAGGAGAACTAGTCAAGCTTTGAATATGGTTGTACTATTGTTCAATTTGTATAAGCATGTTTTGAGATGTTCCTCAATGTAATTTTGAATGGCTAAAATGTTTGAGCCAAGATTTGTAATATTGATGTATTTATCTACTTGATTTTGTATATTGTAGGGAATATTTTAATGATGTAATCATATCAAATAGATGGTAGATGAGGTTTATGAAAATATCATGTGCAAGGCTTGCTAGCAATTACCATTGAATATTATTGAACTTTTTAAATTAGGGATAAATTGTATGGTTGCCTAATTTAAGTTAAGATAATATATGCATAGTGATATTTTTTGATCACAAGATTCATTTCCTTGAATGTAGTAGTGTAAATGAAACATTATGGGTAATCTACACATCAATGGAAGTAAACCAAGACATAAAAAATATGAATTAAGACCCACCACCACTTAAACTGTCAACACCTTGATGATAAGAAATCCTTATAATAACGCTTAAGACAAAAAACCCAAAATGTATGTAATTTTCTATAATGGGCAATAGCATATTGGTTTCTCCTAAGACACTAACCTTTATCAACAGTATGGAGAAAGGAAAAAGGAATTTCTTTGGTGAGGAATTGTTCTCCTATATGTTTGACCAAACCAAAATGATATCCCTTGCCACGTGGCAAATGTAAAAATAGGATATAGCCATTATATATATTATTTTACCTTTGCCATTATGGGATGGTAGGATGGTGTTGTAGGGGTTGGTGCTCCTACTTACAAATGGCTTAAAAATGAAATGAAGAAGTTAGTGCTTCTACTTAGTTAATCTATTGCAATTTGGATTACTTACTTATTTATGAGAGAAATTTTTCTTAGTTCACTATTATAACTTATCTTATCACAATATGGATAGGGATGAACAAAAAAAAAATAGTAGACAAGTAGTGACAATTAATGGTTGTTACAGTTGGTATCAGATCCTAGGCCAACTAATAGATTTTAGATAAATCTAGGTTAGTGAAAATATTTGGGGTATCATTCAAAACATGAGCTCCCTAACTCTTGAATATGCATACTTATTAAGGATTAATTCAGTTATTGAGATCACTGGCGCTCGAGTTCCTTTCTCCCACGAGTAGATCCACAGTCGTTCAAAAAGTAGAAGAGCTAGGCAAACCCCCTTATATGGGTTTTGAGTGGTGTACCTTAGAATATTTTGGGAAACTGCTCGATATATGTGTCTCATGACTTACTTATTCCTTGTTTCAAGTGTGTATGATTTTCAACCATAGTTTTTTTTTTTAACATGGTGGAATCGATAGCTGCCATGAATCTAGGCAGGTTGTCCAGCTTTTATGGCTGCCATAGTATTCTATGCTATCCACCCTGGAAGTTGCCACACATATCTTAATGCATTCTACCCCTATAACCACCATGCCACTATCATTTTAAACCTTTTACACCACTAAAAGCACTAGGAAAGGGACAAGCGTTCAATTCAGCGAGACCCGAGATTTGAACCTTGGACCTCCGCCCCCATTATGGGATTTGGGTAAACCAATTGGTCTACACCTCGGACCTAATTTTCAACCAGATTTAGGGGAAGAAAACTATGGAATAAACCTAGCAATAATAAACTAGTTGAAAAAAAAACTATTCTAGTCATCTAGCATTTTGATTGTGAAAGAGTAAATATTAATATAACTCTGTACTCCTAGGTTCCCATGGCAACGATATTGAGAGGCAATAAGAAAATGACCTCGCAAAAAGCTATCCCTAATACTCCTGAAGCCAGATAGATGGGTGAAAGTTCTAGAAACTCGAATAAAGAACTAGAGAACCTTGCTGCTATCATTTATGTTATACAAGACCAGATTCAACATATTTTGCAAGCCATAAGTTCTCAACATAACCCCAACAACAACCAAGAGATAGAAGTGCCAGATTGTGAGGATATGGAGGATGAGGATCTTGAAGAATGTGCAAATAGGATCCACACAAAGAAAGAAATTGGTACTGATCTGAAGTATATCAAGGTGATTAAGTTCACTGGGAAAGAGGGAGAAATTGTGGCTGAAGCATGGATAGAAGAACTAGAACTTCATTTTTCCATAAGATACTATTCCTCTACCACTAAAATGGCATTCACTCTTTCTCATCTAGGAGAAAGAGGAGTTGACTGGTGGAATGCCTATAGTAAAGACCTTGATGTCTCTCCTAATAAGTTGAAGTGGAAAGTATTTATGAAAGCCTTTAAGTACAGGTTCCTTACCAAGCAATTTTATCTAAACATATATAAGGATATTTTTGCATTTCAACAAGGCTCACTTTTAGTGGAAGAATATTATGAGCAATTTATAAAACTCCTTAAGTATGTACCATCTCAAAATCTGAACAATGAAATGAAAATAGAAAATTTTATCCAAGGACTGAAGCCTGGAATTAGAGATAGTGTAAACATTCATGTTCAGAAAACTATGCAAAAATCCTATGATAGGGCTCGAAGAGCGGAGGCTAATCATTCTGCTAAGGAAGACCAAAACAATCCCTCAAAGTGGACACACAAAGGATACAAATTTTAGAATAAGAGAAAGTGGGATAATGGGCAAAATCAGAAAAATAAAGGAAATTCAAAATTTGGGAAGCATAGTAATGGTGGCAAGAGATATTTCAAAAAAGAATTCTACTACAAGGATAATAACAGGGACTTATAGACTCCTAAAAAACCAACTCCACTATGAGCAGTGGACATCGAGAAGCAAGTTCAGCAAGGAAACTCAAATCCAAAGATAAGATTCTTTGATTGTGGAAGTCCACATTATGCCATCAACTACCCAAAGCATGCAAAAACCAGCACATATAGACCAAATCACAAGATCTATGCAGTGAAAACAATGCAATACTTGGATGGTCAGGCTACTCTACTAATTTTGAATGGTAAATTTTTTGATAGAGATGTTAAAATCCTAATAGATAGTGGAGCTACAGATAGTTTTATTTCTAGTAATCTATCAAGGGATATACCCGAAAATCTAGGATCTTTGGCACAAGGGTGGAGAGTTGAGTATGGGTTAGGATAAACTTATTATGTCAACCAATATTTTCCCTCAAATAAAATTACCTTACCCAAGGGATTTACTAGGTGGCCTTTATTTGTAGCACCCCTACATGCATTTGATATCATCTTGGGAATAGATTGGTTGAAGGCTCACGAAGCCTTGGTAAACTTCCATGAAAGATGGATTGAGTTTACTAATGAAAACAAGGAAAGGCAAAGAATGTATAGTGAAGCAAGGGAATTCCAACCCAAGTTAATTTCAACTATGCAATTGAAGAATACCATTAGAAAAGGAGGAATGGTTTATGCAGTGAAAATCAAAGAAATAGAGGAGATTCCAAGGGAAGAATTTTTAACAAATTTCCACTTTTGCAAAAATATCAGGATGTTTTCATTGATGAAATACCTGGTTTACCACCTAATTGTGAATTTCATTTCACCATAGATTTTTTTCCAGGAACATAGCCTATCCATAGAGATCCTTATATAATGAATCCCATCGAGATGCGATAACTAAAGGTGCAACTTCAAGAGTTGCTTGATAAGGGATTAATAAAACCAAGTGTATCACCTTGGGAAGCACCCGTCTTATTTGTTAAGAAGAAGGATGGATCATTGAGGCTTTGCATATATTATAGAATGTTGAACAAGGTAACAATAAAAAATAGATATCCATTGCCAAGGATTGAATATTTATTTGATCAATTAAAAAGTGCTTCAATTTTTACCAAAATTTATTTGAAGTCAAGATATCATAAACTAATAATCCGAGATGAAGAAACCCATAAAACTGCATTCAATACTAGATATGGTCACTATGAATTCATAGTCTTACCATTTGGTTTAACCAATGCACCAACAACTTTCATGAATCTGATGAATAGTGTGTTCAAGAATCAGCTGGATCGGTTTGTGTTGATATTCTTGTATGAAATTTTGATTTATTATCGTAACCAAGAAGAGCATGACAAGAATTTAAGGATAGTATTAGAGTTGTTTATGGAAAATCAACTCTATGGAAACTTGTCTAAATGTGATTTTTATGTTTCTCAAGTACATTATTTGGGACACATAATATCAGCAGATGGTATTTTTGTAGACCCAAATAAAATAGAAGCTATATTGAGTTGGCCACGTCCAACAAATATGATAGAAGTTAGAATCTTAATGGGACTATCAGGTTATTACAGGAGATTTGTGAAAGATTATTTCCAAATTTGCTTATTCTATAACCAACCTTCAAAAGAAGGGGAAAGGATTTAAGTGGAGTGAGAAATGCGAAGCAACATTTAATTTACTTAAACAAAATATTACCACAGCTCCTATTATGAATATGTTGGATCCATTTGGAAATTTTTTAGTTTGCACTAATGCTTCATTAGAAGTACTAGGATGAGTCTTATCTCAAGACAACTCCATGGTAGCATATCAGTCTAGGAAACTTAAAAAGTACAAGGTTAATTATGCTACTCATGACTTAGAGCTTACTATAGTGGTTCATGATTTGAATATTTTGTGACATTATCTAGTGATTAGACCATTTGAATTGAGAATGAATCACTAGATTTAAAAAAAAAAAATACTTAGCTTTGTTAAATACTAGAAAACGAAGATGGATAGAATTTTTAGCTGAATATGACTTTGCCATTGAATATATCAAAGGGAAGGAGAACAAGGTCATTGATGCTTTAAGTAGGAGAATACATATATCAACATTGACTCGTATTCATATAGATATTATGGATCAAGTTAGGAGAATGCAATGCCAATTTCTATGGTGTAGTGAAATTAGGAGTAAAATAGAACAAAATTTGAATGAGAATCCAAATTATAGCATAAATGATGGACTTTTATGCTTTAAGGAATGTGTGGTCATCCCTAAAATGGGTGATCTCAGAATATTTATTATGCGATAAGCTCATAACTCACCTTATTCCACTCATCCTAGAGGAGCTAAGATGAGAGAAAATATGAAAAAACCTTCTATTGGTCTGGCATGAAGAAAGACATCACCGATTTTATAGAACGATGTCTCTAGTATCAAAATGTGAAATTTGAACACCAACATCCAACAGGAAAGTTTCCTCATCACATCCCTACTTAGAAATGGCAGATAATTTCAATGGACTTTATTTTCGGCTTGCCTAAAACAAATATGGACATGATGTAATTTTTGAGGTAGTAGATAAACTCACTAAGGTTGCACACTTTATAGCAGGTAGTACTACAAATGATGTTGTAGTTTTTGCCAACAAATTTGCTAAATAAATTTGTAGGCTATATGGATTTCTTGAGATGATAATCTTAGATAGGGACTCTAGGTTTACTTCTGAGTTCTGGCAGACTCTCCATCATTCAGTTCGCACTAATTTGAATATTAGTTCTACGTATCATCCAGAAATGGATGGACATACTGAAAGGGTAAAAAAAGTTCTAGAAGATATGTTATGCATGTATTGCATGGACCATAAGTCTCATTAGGAAGACTATTTATATCTGGTTGAATTTGCTTATAGTAATAGCTATTATTCTTCTTTGAAAATGACCTCTTTCAAAACCTCGTATGGCAGATCATGCAGAACACCATTATCATGGGAAAATCTGGAGGATCAAGTTGTCATTGGACCAAAAATATTTAAAATCATGGAGGAGCAGCTATAACTGATCCGACAAAGGCTCAAGGAAACCTCAGATAGACAAAAGAGTTATACAGATTTGAAAAGAACTCCTAGATAATTCTTTGAGGGTGACAGGATATTTTTGAGAGTAAAACCAAAAAATAGTGCAATTAAATCAACCAAATTGGATCCTAGGTTTGTAGGACCATTTTAGATTGTGGAAAATATAAGTCTTGTAGCCTACTGGCTTGACTTCCCACCTAACCTATCAAAGAACCATAACACTTTTCATATATCCCTACTTAGGAGATATATTGCTGATCCTAATCATGTATTATATGTTTCTAATATATAGATGGTAGATCCGACAACCTTTGAGGTGAAACCTATGAAGATCTTGGAATTTCATTCCAAGACTATGAGGAAATGAAATATTGATCAGTGCAAGGTCCAGTGGGACCAATATTCTGAAAGGAATTCCACTTGAGAAAAGAGGAGGATATAAAAAGATATTTTCCTTATCTATTTGATGATGTTATTTTATGATGCTATGTAATAATATAGGTTGAACCATTTACCACTTATGAAGGTGTAAAACTATGCAAATCTTATGATGTAATGATTTTTATGTAATATTGCAGGAAACATAGAGGACTATGTTTATTCTAATGGGGGGAGTATGTCAAGACCCACCTTGGAGAAATCTTATTAATATGGTATTTTCATCATGATAGTTGATTCTTAATGCTTGATGTATTTGAATTATATGGGTTTCTATCAAAATAAAATGATGTTGCGTGCATGGATTGATTGCAGGAACAAGTTTTCTCTTGAGTGGAAGATTGACCACGAGAGATGAAGAAGGGAAATTATGACAAAGACAACCCATCAGGTAAAGCTCTTATCTCTACCATCACTAGTTACCTCCCTGAGGGCAGTGCACTTGAGTCTAACCCTAAAAAATCCCGCTCAATCAAAGGAAAAATGGTGATGAGAGATATTGAGAACATTCATAGAGTGCTTGTATGCCATTTATATAGTTTGTTGCAAAAATTAATTTGCATAAAGGAACTTTACCTTGGAAATGCATATTTATTGATGATTGACATTTTTAATATTTTGAAATATATTTTACGCATATAATTTAACCATTCTCTAGAGTAGAGATTAATTGATTTAAGCATAATTATTTAATTTTATTGACCCCATTTTTGAAAAGAAATTAGGTGGCTTGTCTTTTATGGACCTATCCAAATTTCATTGGACCAAAAAATGAAAAGACTACCTTATAAATAAAATATTACATCTTTCCTACACATGGCAAATTTTGGGATGATTGAAGGGGGTGAGATTCCCCTCTTATCTTTAATAGTTCGAAATATGAGCACCCATACTCTCAATAGTTTTAGTGCTCTTAGGTTGGAGGAAAAAGGACATGTAGCCAACCTATACCTTATCTCTAGAGAATCCCTCTCTACATTAAAATATTATATTATGAAGAAACTTGTATGTAATGAGAAAAGAAAGAAAAATAATAAAATAATGTGTAACATATTCCTTGGGAAGAAAGAAAATATTATAAAAAGACATGAGGGGTTTAAATAATGGGGCATGCTATGTTTTGAAAAGTTTGGGAAGAGGCTAGAGCGAGAGTAGAAGGGAGGCGGTCTAGCATATTGGTTTAATAGCTTGATTGGATTTCTGGGTGTGGAAGGTTCCCTTTTCTCTTAATGATTGAACTTTGTATGTTTCTTCTTGTTGAAATAATTGGATGATGTGTACCACATTACTTAATGTTATACTCTGTATGCTTCTACTTTGCTATAAAGAAAAATTAATTGGGTTGATGTTTTTTTTTATTTTCAATGTTTTTTAAGCTAAGTTAAAAAGGTCAATCCTCTTTCCTTTCCAAATACTATTATTGGTCTTAACAATGAAGAGGTAGTGGTTCATAAGACTCTGCTTATACCAAGACTATACAATAGAAAATTTACATTTGTGATATGCACTTGTCACTACACGGGTCTTCCTGTC
Source organism: Wollemia nobilis (assembly GCA_028583015.1). Classification (NCBI taxonomy): domain Eukaryota; kingdom Viridiplantae; phylum Streptophyta; class Pinopsida; order Araucariales; family Araucariaceae; genus Wollemia; species Wollemia nobilis. Next base: position 3,475,430 of record JAQPPZ010017079.1, on the reverse strand, counting down.
TTATTGTCTCCATCCTAAGCCAAAGAAGATTTGTATGAAGACCACTAGAGTATGATGAATGTCATAACAACGGTTTTCAACTAGATTTTTTTTAGACTTCATCGAGGACAATCAATCCTCTGCACATTAACTCAGCTCCCTCGAATCACAAATGATATACCTTAAATCAACTCTATCTATACTTCGAGTAAATGGTACTGATTCTACAATCAGTATATGATATTTGCAAAATATACCGTCGAGAGAGTCCCTTATTGTAAACGATTTGGAACCAGCATGGGTAACCGGAATGCCTACAAAATTAATGGTTCAACATGGGCTTAGACCAGGTAAGAAATAGACAGTAATTCGTATACATGACCTTAGAAGGATATTCTAGCTTGTAATATATATAAACAAAGAGGGGTTAGTCTCCCTTTTCCCTTGCTCTCAACTAGGTCACATTTACCAAACCTCTACCATGGGATCAACAAAGTAATCATCCTCATCGATGATTCAGATAATAAATCATTACACTGAAGTCTATCCTGCTTATGGAAGTTCCTTTACTATCATATAAGGTCCCGTGCCAAGAATCAAGCCTTCACTAGAGTTTAGTGTATGGATAATGGCTAATGGTTACATACATTAAAGAATAATTTCTAAATACTGTGCATAAAGACTATGTAAAACTTACAGATATCAAACCAGATGTAAGATTTGTTTTTTCATTTTGCATTTTACCGTTGAACAAATCAGTCACAGTTGCATTCTTGTTCCAATCAATTACTTCTTCTGCTATCTAATAGTAAACTATGACTTGATCTGACCTATCACACCAGTTTTTGGACCTTGTCAATATGTGTGCCTCGTAAGATGTGTTTTAAGTTATTTGGTGCCTTCTCAAAAGTGACATTGCTGATAGTCGCTCTAGACTTATAGAGTCATGACCTCCTTACCTCAACTTTAAAATCCATAGTAACCGTCTATACTACTTAGAGTGCATTTTAAATTATTGGTAGCACATGGTACATTTAGAATATTGCCATGATGAATTTCGTATATGGTGTTTGAAAAATATTCTACAATAGTATGCTCAACCACTACCTATTAGATTTTATCTTTTGCTAACTATCAGCTCCATAGTGATGCTCTTTCCTTTGGATGTAAGAATGAATAATCTTGTATTAAATGGAATTGCTTTGGGAATGCATTGAATGGTTGTCTTATAGTCATAAGTAATATGTTTGTGATGTTAGTAGCCGATCCTATAGCTAATCATAAAATAATGCTATCATATTGGTCCTCCTTTAAACTATGGTGAGTAAATAGACCAAGTAATACACGAATACCCATATTTGAATGAAATTGACCAACAACTAATTTTAAGCACCGCTAGTTGTAAATAATTAAGGATTAACAAAAATCCTTTAAACATATAACTTGTGTCATTATTTCATTAAGAATTAACATGAACTTTACAACTTTTAGTTTTTCTACGGACTTGAGTCGAAGAATAATGTTCATGACTTTTTTATTATAACACTCATGTAATTGGTCATAGTGAATGATTATAGATTTAGTGACTCTTATATCAACATAAATACTGTAATTTGTGATCAAAATAAAATATATGCTTCATATTATTGTGAACCATAATATAGTAATGGAAACTCAGTAACATTGGGTGATTAATTTAGAATTTAAATCAAGTGAATCTAAATAGTGTAGAGATGGAAAAATTTTATATAGAATCCAAAGTTATTATTTTGATTAGTGAATTTATACCTATTTAATCATCAAATTTTGTGACAAGTGAAAGTATATGTTGTACATATATATGTAACATAAGGATTGATATGAAAATTTCTAGTTTTAAGAGGATGGATTGGTGTCCATTCGTTCGAAGGAGGTATAGGACTCTTCCTTTGTCTGGTGACAATCCAAACAATTGATGATGGGATTATAGATTGAGCCTTATTGTGAAATACATGAAAGATGAATGCTTTACTATTTCATGCATGGTGATTTCATTGTATGTAATATACATTTGGCAATATGTGTTGCATGAGTGCATAAGCATGGTTTGCTTGTGTTGCATTGGCATACTTGCATTCGAGTTGTCCTGATCCCTTACAAACTCATCTCTCTCACATCATGAAGATGCAAGAAAACCAAAGGAGAACCAGTCAAGCTTCAAATATGGTTGTACTATTGTTCAATTTGTATAAGCATGTTTTGAGATGTTCCTCAATGTAATTCTGAATGGCTGAAATGTTTGAGCCAAGCTTTGTAATATTGATGTATTTCTCTACTTGATTTTATATATTGTAGGAAAATATTTTAATGATGTAATCATCTCAAATAGATGGTAGATGATGTTTATGAAAGTATCATGTGTAAGTATTTCTAGAAATTACCATTGAATATTATTGAATTTTTGTAATTAGAGATGAATTGTATGGTTGCCTAATTTAAGTTAAGATAATATATGCATAGTGATATTGGTTGATCACAAGAGTCATTTCCTTGAATGTAGTAGTGTAGAAGAAACATTATGGGTAATCTACACATCAATGGAAGTAAACCAAGATACAAAACATATGAATTAAGACCCACCACCACTTAAACTATCAACACCTTAATGATAAGAAATCCTTATAATAACGCTTAAGACAAATAACCCAAAATATATGTAAGTTTTGTAATGGGCAATATCATATTGGTTTCTCCTAAGACACTAGCCTTTGTCGGCAGTATGGAGAAAGGAATTATTTTGGTGAGGAATTGTTCTCCTATATGGTTGATCAAACCATAATGATATCCCTTGCCATGTGGTAAATGTAAAAAGAGGACATAGCCATTATATATAATATTTTACCTCTGTCATTATGGGATGGTAGGATGGTGTTGTAGGTGTTGGTGCTCCTACTTACAAATGGTTTAAAAATAAAATAAAGAAGTTGGTGCTTCTATTTAGTTAATCTATTGCAATTAGGATTACTTACTTCTTGATGGGGGAAAATTTATCTTTTTTTTTGGTAAGTTAATTTTATACAAAATGGGTTTTTTAAGAGGATCCCAAAACCTTATGAACAAAGAGCCCACAGCCTTTACTAGCAGAAGGAGCCCCGTGGGCTATTACATTAAACCGGAACATAATCTTACCAAAAAATATAGAGGCTGCCCATTGGGCTACAAGAAAAAACTCGTAAAGAGGATCAAACATGATGAAAAAAACACAGAAGAACAAAAATACCAAACTAGACACACTCATCCAGCAGCAGGTGCGGATCCTTCGTTGGACTTTAGGATCCTTCTGATCCTCTGGGGCCTCTTATCCTTTTGAGCACTTAAGGATCCTCACCATGGCATTGGCAAAGGATAAGATGGTAGTGGCAATATCCAGGAGAAACTGGGTTGAAAGGCCCTCTGCCTCACTTTTCGTATCCGAGCTAATGTGCTGAGAAGGAGTCTCATTCTCTGTATTGACTTTCTTGAGGTGCTGGGATGAGCAGGACATGTTGGGGGTCTCATTTTTCCCCTCTTGGATAGTTTAATATAATAGGAGCCCTTGAAAGGGGTCACTTTGGTCACATATGATGTGCTAATTCGAGCCGAGCTGGACGACCCATCCTCCTATGCAGTCATTGGGATGGCCAAATTCTAAGCTTCCAAGGGTAGGACAACTTGGGCCGAAGGTCGGTTAGCAGCAACATGTTGAACAATTACCTCTATAAGACCCTAGTGGATGGAGCCACAAGATGATCTACTTTTTTCCACGAAGAGGCTGAGGGAGTAGAACAAGTAATCCAGTATGCAGACTTGCTTTGCATCCCTTAGGTGGTTTACAGAGCTGATGTGAAAACTCCTCAATGGCTTGTCAGGGTCATTGCATGTTATGTATTGCATTATTGGGATAATGGCCATGTTCCATGGTTCAAAGAGAGATGAACGATGGAGGGTCAATTTATCCCAGCCAATATTGCATCCCTTGTCAGGAAACTGCTCCAATTCTTCCTCCTAGTTGTGACGATCATGCCTGATATTCATCCCCGTCACTGGTAAACCAGTATTCTCCATGAGAAATTTGAAATTCACCTTAAACTAAAACCCCCAGACATATACTTCTCGCTAATTCCATGTTTTAACAAAACTACAGGTGATTTCCTCATTGGGACCTTTGAATTTTTGGAGGAAAGGCACTAAGACCTTGGATTTCATAAATGTCATGACCTCACTGCAAAGGGACAATTCATTTGGCTCGATGTAATGGTAAGCCATGGTTTTTGAAGAAGCACATGGAGGTACACTCAAGAAAACATCGAGGCAACCAATACAAACACTTAAAGTCAAGAGAACGTAAAATTTCCCACACCCAAGCCACCTTAAAAACCCATATTCGATGAGAGGATTAGCGTGCATGTCGATGATGAAATTGTTATCCAGAAAGGTAATAAATATACCAATGTGGTGATCGATGTTGTTGAGGTGGGTCGAGTCCCATCGGATGCTCCATGCGTCCCTCCATCCATCTTGATCCTTGATTACATTTAACTTGGATTTGTCTAGAGAGGTGGGTCAAACTGCCATCACATGGTCGTCTACCCTGAAGCCAATGAGGTTTGAAATTTGAGCAAGCCTCACCATATTGATTCTTCATTATAATAAACCTATCACATCCATGACCTCCCTAATATTTCCATGCCAAGGGATTTTTAAAAGGCTTTTGTTGTACGACCTCTAAAGGAGCATCAGAGATCATTCGCAACTATCGTTATTGATGAAGAAATCTAAGATAGAGATGCCACTCATTCCCTTACAGATTGGTGGCTTGTTCAATTTCACCCAAGATCGCCCAACTCAGACCACTTCTCTAAGCTTGAGAGGGCTCATTAATAACATCCTTACTGGCGACTTCCTCCACATCCGTCAAAAACCTATTTTGCTAAACCACCAGACATGTGGATAGAAGGACTTTGTTAGCCATGCAGTCGGCCAATCCATTGCCCTCTCTGTATGTGTGTCTAACTTGGACCTAGATCCTCTGACGGATGAGACTCCTCACCTTAGCTATGATGTTGAAAACTTTCCACATCGGTACCATGGACTTCACCATGTAATTTATGATATTCATTGAGTCGCATTCCACCATCAGAGGGTGATGATCCGCTGCAATAAGTTGGAGGTCTCTCAAAAGTCCCATCAATTTTGTGACATGATTGGTCTGAATCCCCAAGTTTTCACAAAAAACCAAGATGAAATTTCCTTTGTGGTCCCGAACTGATCCACCACTAGCATCTAGTCCTGGGTTGCCATGAGATGCACTGTAAAAGTTTAGCTTGATCCATCCTTCGAGGTTTCTCTCCCATTTCACTTCTCTCCTAGATGGCCCTGGATGCTTTCACCTTCAGACATTCCCTGATAAATTAAAAATATTAAATATGACCTCCTCAAGGGGGCAGTTAGGTCATGGGCTAGGAATAATCTTGGAGTTTTCAATGGCAAAGGTGATGGATCTATGTGCAACAAAGAGAGGGTCCCTGAAAGGTCTGCCAAAAACCCACCCATTGTATTCCAACCATATCTGCTATACAAAATGGTGGAATCAAGCATCTCAGAGAAAATGAAGCTTTGGATTGCAGAAGGGATTGGGCCATTGATGGAAAGCCTCTTTGATGGTCCTAGGATGAACCCATTGGCATCGAAACATCGAGAGGACGGTACCAAGGATAGAATCGAATAAAGTGTAGTGTAAAAAGATGTGGTCAGAGGACTCGCATTTGTCTTTGCACAAAATGCACTTGTTGGCAATGGCAAATCCTCTTTTGTGGAGGTTTTCTATGGTGAGGGACCTATTTTGGTAGATGATCCAAGATAAGAGGTTTACCTTGGGGATCAAGGATTTCTTCCACACCACCTTATAGATAAAATTAGGAATTGAGCCCTTGCACTGACTTTCATAAGAAATTTTGACAAAGAAGACCCCCTCCTCAGTCCACCTCCAAGTCAGTCGGTCAGGCCCTCTATTGGTAGGAATAATGACCTCCTTGAGCAAGGAAGAAAGAGAGGATATCTTAGCCTCAAGTCCTACAATGTGAGGAATATTCCAATGAGGATAATACTCCCTCCAAATTATGAATTTTTCCACCTTATGCCCAAAGTTGACATTCATGATGTGCCTGAGTCGACTTAGATTTACCTGATCAGACAGAGGGTCCTCAAGAACCCATCTGTCCTTCCATAAATCTATTTTGCACCCATCCCCTATGATCCATATGATGCCATCCTAGATGATTTCCATTTCTTGGGTCACGGCTCTCCAGAAGGCCAATCCCCTAGTGGGGATACCATCCTCAAGGATCGAGCGGTTAGAAAGGTACTTCCTTTTAACAATTCTCACCCACTCAACTGGTTCATTGGTTAGGATAATCCAAGCTTGTTTGGCTATAAGTGCCAGATTCATCTTTTTCATCCTCCTAAACCCAATTCCTCCTTGCTTCTTTCTTCTACAGACCGTGTTCCAGGCCACTAGGGGAATCCTAGATTTGTCTTTGTTACCTGAATAGAGGAACTTTAGCTGAATTTGCTCTATTTTGCTGATACCGGTTGCCGACAACCTAAAAATTAACATAAAAAAGGTCGATATCCCCTAGAGGAAATCCATATTGAGGGTCACCTTCCTAGCTTGGGATGAGATCTTAACTTTCCATGAAGCCAACTTCTTATGGATTCGTTCCAACAAGGTGTTCCACATACCTTCCTTAATATGACTGCAAAAGAGGGGAAGACCTAGGTAAGTAGTAAGAAAAGACTCGATGGAGCAACCCAATATCCTAGTGATCTGCCCTTGATGCCTTATAGGTGTGTTGAGAAAAAATATTTTGCTTTTGATGTAATTCACATTTTGACCGACCACTTGCTCATAGAGAGATAAAATTTGCTTGATGGATTGGTCTTGAGCAAACGAAGTAATGGTGGATATGAGGGTGTCATTTATAAAATATTGATGCATGATGGCCTGAACTCTAGTGGTATGGAGGATCCCAGTCACTTTATTTTGCCTTTGAGCCTCCTTAAGGGATCTTCCCAAAGCCTCATCCAAGATTATGAAAAGGATGGAGGACAGGGGATTCCCTTGGTGGAGGCTCCTTGTACTTTGAAAGAACCCATCAGGGGATCCATTTACAAGTATAGAGAACCAATGGGAATATGTGTAGTCCTGAATGAGGTTGACCCAAAGGGGATGGAAGCTAAACTTGAGGAGGATCTCATGGAGGAACCCTCTCTCAACCCTGTCAAACTCTTTGTTCATGTCGATCTTGAGAAAGAGGGCAACCTTCTTAGTCAAGGAAGCAAAGTGCAAGGTCTCATGAATCGAGATAACTCTACCCAAGATGTTCCTCCCTTTTATTGAGATACCTTGAGGATGATCAATGATGAGAGGTAGGACCAGCTTGAGTCTATTGGCCAAAGCTTTGGTCATGATTTTATAGATGATATTACAAAGGCTGATGGGCCTGTAATAAGAGATTGATATGCAAACCAAGTATTTTAGGATGAGGGTGAGGAAAGTGGAGTTAAAGGAATGAGGAACAGATTTTGTTGACTGGATTTCCATGATGGCATTATAGACATAATCCCCAACCATGTCCCACATGGTCTGGAAAAAGTGCAGAGGAAAGTCATCCATTCTTGAGACCTTATTAGGCTATATAGAAAAGAGGGCCTCCTTAATCTCATCGTGGGATAGGGGTGCCACCAATCTGAGATTCATATCCTGAGAAACAATGCAAGGAATGTTTGATAGGAGAGTAGATTGAGCCTCAATGTCACCCTTTGGAGGGCTTCCCAAAATTTCTTGGAAGAAATCCACCACTTCATCCCTTATCTCAATAATGTCCTTAGTAGATGATCCATCCCTATAGACAAATTTCCTAATTTTGTTGGATCCTCTATGCCGCATGGTGGAGGAATGAAAAAACCCTGTGTTGGGATCACCCTCCTTAATCCACATATCCCTAGACTTTTGCCTCCAAAAGGTTTCTTCTCTGGCGAGGATATTATGATACTCCGCTAGGAGGTTCCTCTCCTCCTCCTTGGTGGAGGTACTATGATCCCCTCCTTCGATTCTTTTCTCAATCACCTAAATATCTTCTATGATTTTCTTTTTACAGTTGAAGATATTTCTAAACACTTCCCTGTTCCAAACTTTTAGCTTTTCCATGATGATTTTGAGCTTATGAGAAATTTGGAAAGTGGTAGAGCCCCAGAAACCCTATTGCCACCAATAAGTAACTTGATCTTTGAAATCCTTATGGTGGATCTACATAGACTCGAATTTGAAGGGGATTTTGAATCTGGGATGCCCTCTAGTTTCAATAAATATTGGGTTATGATCCGACCCAATCTGGGGCATGGCCAATAGGGAAGCATGGCAAAATAAGGGTATAACTTCTTAGGATATGGGGAATCTATCCAGTATGACCTGAATGAGCCCACTACCAATCCTCCTATTGATCCAAGTGAAGGAGGACCCTCTGAGCTTGATATCCAAGAGCCCATTAGAATCAACAAAATTTATGAGGTCTTCCATGCTCCTATTAAGGTAATCAATACCCTCTTTATTTTTAGATGGGTGCAGGGGAGTATTGAAATCCCCTCCTATGATCCATAGTAGAGTTTTGAAAGCTATTCTCATCTGAGTTATATTTTCCCACATCTCCACACGTTCCACATGGGAATTTGGTGCATAGATGTTGGATAGGATCCATGATTTTTTTTTGGTTTTGGAGTGAAACAAAATGTTGAGGATCCTACTTGAAGAAGACAACAAAAGTCCTTCCACCAAAGCGGTATCCCATATGCATATAAGCCCTCCGAATTTCCCTTGAGCTAGACTATATAGAGACTCTCCCTTACTCCAAATGGCTTTAGCTACCTTCCTGGATGAGGTTTCATCACTTTTGGTTTCTTGAAAAATGATAATGGTTGGAGTAATCCTCCTTCTAAAAACAACAACCAGATGCTGCTTGACTGCTCTGTTGAGACCCCTCACATTCCATGAGAGGACCTTCATTTCAAGGGTTTGGACTTTTTATTGCCTCCCTTCACCAACTGCAAGGGGGGTTTGGTTCCTTGCTTGTCATCCTTCTACGTGTCAAAATCATCAAAAAAAAGTGTCATCTGGGTCCCATTTACAATATCCTCTATCATTTCCTTGTTTCGCTCCTCATTGCCTGAGGGCCGTCGTCTTTTATTTTCACTACCATAGTCAATGGCATGTTTCTTACTTCTAGTGTTCCTTGGGCTAATTTTCCTAGACTTGGATGAGACTCCTTTTTTTGAGGTCGATGAGAGGGGCACCTCACCCCTATCAAACTGGTTTGGGGACCATCTATTGACTACTAGGTATTCATCCAAAAGAGGATTTGAGATAGTTAGGTTAGGGAGGGTTTTTATCTGGGTAACCTGGTCCATCAAGTTGGGTCCAGTTTGAACTAAAGGCATGGAAGGATCCTCTTGGTTCTCCAAGGTGGTAAGATGATCCTCCCTCTACTTGTTTACTGCTTCACCTTGAGAAGAAGTCTCAGCTTGGTCATGTGTCTGAGTAAGCTAGTGAGCAGGATTGTGCATGATGCAATTTGGGTGGGCCTGCTTATTGCAGGGCTGAGGGCCCTAGTTTCTTTGGGTTCCTCTATTTTCTCCTTCCTCCCATTTCTTCTGAGCCTTCAAGTTCAAGAATTGAACCTGGACGTGCCCTTGAGTATGACAATGAGTGTAAAATGTTGGCTTATTTTTGTACTCTATGGATTATAGCTTGTTTAGGGTTTCCCATTTGTAAAAATTTATGAAGGTGGGTAGCTCAGCTTCCAAGTTTGCAGAAACATAGAAATGAACATGCACCATCCTGGACCTAACCTTAGTGCAGGAATCGAATGTCACCAACTCTCCTATGAACTGGGTGTTCCCTCTGATTACATTATCGTGCCAACATTGAAAAGGATGTTTTGGTAGCCTTACCCATAGTGGAGCAACATTTATATTTTGAGTCTAAGGGTTGAAATACTCATCCCATTTCCTAAGAAAGAGGCTCCTACACCCCAGGAACCAAGGTCCTCCAACTAGAATGTTACAATAGTCCTCTTGGTTGTTAAGGCATATGGCAAAGAAATCCTGGGACATGGAAACAATATCCATGTTGCCACTAGTTTTCCACTTAGAGAAATCCCATTTCCAGATGGTGTCCATATCTAGGCATCCCCCTAAGAATTTTCCAATCAAAGTGAACTTCTCCAATTCTAGGTAGCTATCCATTATATCTTTGAGAATGACCAGGTTTTCACCTAAAGAGTGCAGTTCCTGGGTAGGATGATATGGAAGGAATCCTGACCCCAAGGCCTATGCATAGGATCCTTTTCGGGGCTTACCTCTGGGGCCCTTCTTGTCAAGAGGGTATTTCCCGCTTCTATCCACCCCATCATATTGGGCCCCTATTACATTAGATACTGGCCCATCGTCACTGCCAAAGCTAGTCCCCTTAGGACCCTTACCCGAACGCCCTTCCTTCTTCCTTCCACTTGCTCCTGCTCTGCTACCATCCTCCATTTGCTCGCCTACTTTCCTGCCTGCTTTCCCATCGCTCATCCTCTTGCTTTCGATCAGGGAAAAATTTGTCTTAGTTTGCTATTATAACTTATCTTATCACTAGATGGAAAAGGATGAACAAAAAAAAAAGTAGAAGACAGGTAGTGACAATTAATGGTTGTTACATATATATAAGGTCAAGCCTAATTCAAACTATATGTAGCAATGACCTTTATGAATTAGGTGATGGTATGTATAAATTTAACCTCTTTTATTGTACTTATGAATGGATCAACTTCCAATTTTTCAAGGCTTCCATAGGCTTGAGGGAAGGATGTCATATTTCTCCCATTTTTTATTTTGGTAGTAGAAAGTTTGAGTAGAATAATCATTGAATAGAAAATATAGGAAATGATCAAGGGCATTAAAATTGGTAACTCTTTGAACATAACCCATTGGCTCTTTGTAGATAATATTTTACTATTTGGAAATGGGACATTGAAGGAAACCTTAAAGTATAAAGAAGTGTTGGACCTATATTATATGGCTACAAGAATGGAAATAGTTCTACAAAAATTATAAATAGCCTTCAATAGGTTTTAGCTAGGAAAAATAGAAGCAACGATGAGAATATTTGGTTTCAAGCAAGTCAAATTTAATAAAGAGATAAAATATTTAGGCTTTCATCTAAAACCTAATGACTATTGGTTGCAATATTGTATGGTTATCTACCAAAATAGACAAGAGGACCAACACTTGATGCACTAGGTGGGTATCATTTAGGGGTTGTCTTACATTGGTGAAATTAGTTTTGAAATCCATACTAGTCTATTGACAGTCCTTGAATTACATTCCCATTACAATAGTAGAGAAAATAAGGAATAAGTGTTTCCTATTTATTTAGTTAGGGAACAAATAGAAGTATGTCATAGTACTATTTAAATGGAATAGAATAACTAAACAAAAATTAGATGGAGGATGGGGCCTGAAGAATATGCATACTTTTGGAAAAGCTTTAGCAACAAAATTTGTATGAATATTGATAATCGACAAAGGATTATGGCAAAAAATAATTAGAGAGAAATATTTAGGCACCTTGTCCTTTTTATATTGGATTATACTAAAAAATAAATTAATTTCAAAAGCCACAATTATTTGGAAAGCACTAGTGAGAGCTTTTCCATTAGTTCAGAATTTCTTGGCTTGGAAAATAGGGAATGGAATGGAAGGATAGGTAGATATCCTTGGATAGGAAGTAAAGGAGATCACTAGCTTCAATAAAACATAATAGATCATCTTCATAAACAATAAAAGGTGGTATTGTTATAGGTAGTATCAACAAAGAGTACTAATTTACGAAAACAAGGATGACTCATGATAGAAAAACTAACATCAGGATGAAATGATGCACATATTTTGCATGATTGCACACATGAATTAGAAAGAGAAAATATAAGACTAAATCAGCAAAAAAAAAATTAATATGGTCCAAGAATCCAACAAGTGGGCAGTACATATTTAGAAAAGGGTATAAGGAAATATTTGGCAACAACAATGAGGAAATTCTTTCATGCTGGAGTAGAATATGGAAGGTTAAAGCTCCCCTCAAAACTATAATCAATTCTTGGTTACCTCTAGCCAATAAAGCACTAGGTCTTGACAAGTACTAAGTTGGTGTGTCATGTGCAGAAAGGAAGAAGAAATAATGGATCATATTTTGGTTCATTATCCTTTCACAAGAGAAGCATAGAATTCAATTCTACCTTTGAATGAATATTTTGAATAACATGCAACAATGGTTTAAAGAAAGAGAATTAAAGGAGTGTAGATGTATTCCTTTGATAGTGGGATGGGGCTTATGGATGGCTAGAAATTTTAGGTTGTATGAAGGTAAGGAAATTCTAGTGATTCGGTTCCAAATGTAGATTAATTCCATTTTTGAAAGTCTAAAAAAATCCCCAAAACCAGAACTAAGAAAGCATATAGCCTTATAGGAAAATTACTAGTGGATCCTATGAAGCCATGGTCCTTATTTGACGGAGCTTGCTAGGGCATCCTAACTAGGTGTGGGACAAGGGAGTATTTTAATAAAAAATATAAGATCACTTTCAAGGTAGGTTTAGGGGAAGGAACAAATAATATGGCATAATGGAAAACCTTTGTCCTCTTGATGAGAATAGGAGTGGAGCAAGGAATTACAACTTTACATATTTGTGGAGATTCAAAATTGGTAATAAGTTGGCTTGTAGATCATGTTGAGATCAAAAACTTGTTTTTCAATTCTTTCTATGAACAAGTGAAAAATTAGAAGCCATTGGTCATTCACATCTCCTACAACAAAAATTTCATACATACACATCTATAGGGAACTAAATATAGAAGCATATGATCATTCAAAATATGGTTTGAAACTTACAATAGGTATTTGGCATAGGGTAGAAGTGGTTAGAGGACTTGGGGTTTCCTCAAAATCCTCCTCTTATTAAGTATCATATTAGATATCTATTAATAGAAAAAAAATGGATGGTCTAGAAGGGACCCTTGCCTTTATGTCATAGATTTATCTTTAGAATTGAAACATGAGTCCTATTTTTATATTTAGGTAAGAGTCATTTGAGAATTATGATTGATCAAGAAGTTATTCATGTTTTTGACCTGTCAGTATTGTTATTAGAAATATATTTTCATATTATAATCTAAGTTTAATATATACAACAACGAGGCCAATACTTATCTTAGTTCAGTTCAGACCAACTCCTGTATAGGCTTAAAACTAAAATTCTTGAGGGTGCTTCATACGCATAGCATTGTATTTTTGTCAATCTTAGAAATGAAAATTACAATTTTTTTTTTTTTTTTTTCTGAAAAAAGGTTACCCTCAAATATATCTAGATTGACAAATTCTAATGTTTATCTCTTAATATTTTCTATGAATTAATGAACCTCATGGACATTTAATTGATGAATAGTTTGATAGTATAGTCAATGGAACAAGTAGTCCTCAAATAAAAAACTATAATGTAACCTTGTTTTACATGTTCATTAAATTAAATATTAATAATAATATAGATTAAATATAAATGTTTTTTATTTATATATTCATATTACACTATGAATAGTGTTATTATAATAGCTTGGTAATTATGCATATATCATTTCATAAAATTTGAACCTTCATCTCCTTCGTCTCTTCAAAATATGAGAAATTTAATTGATTGACCTCATACCATTTGATAATTAAATATGAATTTATTAATATTGATATAAGATAAAATTTTAAATTATAATAGTTAATTTCCAAACAAAATTAAATATTAATATTCTATCATTTATATATAAAATGAAATTTTTAAATTCAATTATTTTTATAAATATTATCTTAAAATAAGATTTATTATTATTTTTTTAAATGTCAAAAAAATATTGGATCATTGGTTATAAATAAGAGATTTTATAACTTTTACAATGACATAAAATCAAGTGTTCATAATAGATGGACTTTTAAGGTGGAGAAATTCAAATTCAAGTAGGTGATATATTTATATTTGTCAATACCTTTATGTGGTTGGTTTAAATGCCATGATGCTATGATTATAATGTAATATATTGGGGCTTGTTTCAATCCCATATAACCAATTTAGAAGATGACTTATCCTGAGGTTGTGATTTTTTTATATTTTTATTGATTTAAAATTATATATATATATATATATATATATATGTTATTGGTTGGAAGATGGGGTTTTGAAAGGGTCCCCAAACCTTGTACAATAAAATATCCTCAAGGAATAATATCTCTCATAGACAAAAAGAGAGAACCCAACAACAGGAATAAGATAGACTATCTCCTTGAGAGAAACAATAAGTTCACAAAAGAGGGGGTCTGAAAAATAGGGAAGACCTCTTAATAAGCAAAGAGATGATCAAAAAACTAAAAACCATTTGGACACAGGATAGAGGCCCATCATTTATCATTCCCAATAATAGGAGAATCAACAATATCTGTTGGTTTGTCACCTTTGAACTGGATCTAGAATCCTTCTAGGATTACAATGGCATCTTGTAGCAGAGATGAATTCATTTTTGTAAATATTAACATCGCACTCATGAGATCATTCAATTCATGCATGTAGTCCTTATTGGTGATGAAGGGAACACATGTACACTATTGGTTGTGTTTGGATGGTTTGTAAGAGTTGCACAAGGGAGATCCTTTTTTGGAGGAGGACCACATTAAAGCATTCTCATGCTTAACTTTGTGAATCCTAGTGGAAGAGTCCTCAAAATATTTAGGCTCTTGCTCCAAGATAATGGGATACTTATGCTTTCTATTTTGGGATTTGCTACATTTTGAGTGGCATCGAGTTTTATATTTCATAGTGGGAGGAGTTCCATGAGCATCAGTCTCAAACTCTAGCATTCAGTTAGCCTTAGGAGATAAGTGATTTAACACTTGAGGAGGAGTCATGGGGCTACAAATACAAGAGATAATTGCCTTATTAGACTCCCTTTGAAGAACATGTCTATAGATGATAAGGTGGAGGTCTTGGTGGATAGGAAAGGAAGAAGTTCCTTTCTTAACATTGTGAATGGAACCCTCAATAGATTTGAAGACACTCTAAATGTTAATGAATTTTTTGCCTTAGAGATGATTCAAAAATTCAAGATGGAAGCTCCAAAGAATTGAATTAGGGTCATCTATAGTAAAGTACTAAAGGACATGCACCATGAAACTCTTCCATGGTTTGGGAAGATACTCTCTGATAATGCCATACTTTTCTTTGTCAAGGCAAAGAAAGATAATTCCCTAGCAATAAAAATATTTTTATATTGACTTGTAAAAGTAGTCATATTTGGGTTTATCTCAAGTTGAGATATATTGAGTGGATTTCTTCCAATAAGAATCATTGTACAATATTGGTCTATCTTGTATTAAAATAATAGGATGTTGCAGTTTATTGATTTATATAGATTATTAATTAAAAAAAAACTTTAAAAAATAATATTAAAAAATGTAATTTAATTGGTTTATTTTTATTTTATGAATTCAACATTTCTATGAAATAAATTGTAATAATTTATTTTTTATTTTATTTTTTTTTTAATTTTAAACTTAGATTGTGACTTTTGATTTGCTTTGGGGATACTATGGTTCAATACTCAATCCCATGAATATCTATCATACTAGGAATGTAAAAAAATATTGAATGGAGTTTCAAACCCCCTTTCAAAGTTTTTTTTATATATTTTTTAAACAAAATCACCTTTTACACCCAAAAATAAATAGAAAATTCTTTCAATCTATCAACTCATGTTAAATTTTATTATCATTTTTTAAACCATTATTAGTATAATAAAAAAAAATTAGATAATAGTATATTTGAATATAAAGTCTTCATCTATAAAGACAAAGGCTAAAATAATGAGTCTTCACCTTAAACTTATATGCATGCCATTCAACACTTATATATTTTGTTTTAAAATGTGTTATATGGACTTGAAACAAGTTTTCATCATAATATTATTGTCGAGGCATTTTAACAAACCACTTAGTGATATTACAATTAATCATTATGGATATTGTTTGAAAAGATTTGAAATTGAACCTCTATATTCGTGGTTCACATTTTTAACCACATAAGCTTATATTACTTGTTTTAAATGCTAAATTTTATCCATGAGATTGGAAACTTAATTTATGGTTTAAAAATCCTTATTCTAGTTCACTTGTTCAAAGCTAAATGGACTATACATTAAGGTTTACCCATGGGATTATAACCTTGGTTAATGGTGTAAAACTTCTTGCTTCTCACTAGTTGCTCCAAAATTAATGAAGAAAATAATAAGGTTCATCTATGAGATTGAAACCTTGGTTTATAGTGTGAAACTTCTCACTTTTTGCAATAAATCCATTTTTTTTTTGTAAGTTAAAGAAATTTATATTACTGTGGGTAGTTAAGAATAGCATCCCGAGGCTAAATACATCCAATGTAAAGAGACATCCTTAATACTAGAACAACATTAAAAACTAATGTCAAAAATCTAGACTGCCCCAGGCAGGGTGGCAAGGACACAGACCAAACTGCCCCACACCAAGAGGCTCATAATAACACAAAAAGACCAAGTATTTGATTCGAAGACCACAAATATGACAAAATTTGACACGAGGATCCTCACACAGGAGGCCAACCAAAGGAACACAATAAAACCCGGGTACACAGACCCTGACCTGGACTACCAATAGAACAGACAACATGTTAATTACCGAAGACATCCCCAAAGCATAACACAATGAAAACCAACACCCTAATCAAGAAAAACCAAGTGAGTTTAGAGAATGAAGTGTCGACCCTCACCCACACTAACATTGGTTGAGTCATCATTTGGGTCCAAATCCTTGTGGACCAAAGTGTCCACCTCATGGGGTAGGTTAGTTGTCCACATAACCAAGTCATCCACTTTGACTCCCATTCCTGCCAGCAAGTCCATAGCACGATTTCCTTCATGGAAAGAATGTTGAAAAAGAACTTCATCCTGTAGGTCCCCAAGCATTTTGGCTTCTTCAATTATGTCTTTAATTCTCTAGGCTGAGCATGAATTGGTCCTCATATAATTAATGATGTTTAGGGAATCACCTTCCACAATCAATTTTCTTGACAAATCCTTAGATAAAAGGAGACCCCTCCATAAAGCCCTAGCTTCAGCTACCTGATTGGTTTGGATCCCAAGATGCTCAACAAAAGCCATGAGGACGCTACCATTGTGATCTCTGACAATTCCTCCTACCCCTGCCATCCCAGGATTGCCACGAGTTGCACCATCAAAATTTAATTTGATCCACCCTTTCGGGGGTGGAGTCCATCTGCACATTGCCCTCTTGTTAAGGACACTTTGGCCAGGTGAAATATTTAAGGGAATGCCTAGAGACTGACAAATACTGGCTTCAAAGTTTGAGGGCTATTTTTTTGGCAAAGGAATAAGGGAGACATTTTCTTTTACAAAAGTCATGATCTTGTTGAAAACTGATTTGGGATCCCTTTTGAGGTTTGAGAAGACACACCTATTCCTCTCTAGCCATATTTTCCATAGGAAATGATTAAGACAAGACTGCCAATAGAATTTGAGACGATTATTCCAAATAAATCCAAATTTTTTAACCAATGGAGAAACTAATACAATTCACCGTGAGTTTTAAAACATGGTTTGTGGTGTGAAACTTCTCACTTTTACTTATTAGTCCAAATTCCTTAGGCAAATAGTAAGGTTTCAAGGAGACTAGAATATTTGGTTTATGGCATGAAAATATTGATTCATTACCACATGCACTAATCCTCATGGACCAAATGTTAAGGTTCACCCATGGCATTGGAACATATTTTTATCATGTGAAACTTCTTACCCCTACCACTTGCCCAAATCTCCTTGGACTAAATGTTAAAGTTCAACAATGGGATTGGAAACTTGTTTTATGATGTGAAAATATTCACTCTCTATTGCTTGTTCCAAACCCTTTGGGCTCATTTAACATTTAAATTATTTATTTTATTTTTAAAAGTTTTAAATGTTTTATTGGAAATAATTTTTTTTTTTAATTTTTTCCACAAGAAGCCTATAATAGGATCATAGGTTGGAAAATAAAAGTTAAAAATTGATTACATAAGTTTTTTTTTAGAGTTCAACTGCAATTCTTCTATTAAATTAATCCATAAGGATATTGTTTCCAATCTTGATGTGATATTCAAAAATCTCCTTAAGATATTCACTCAATATTAAATATGGTAAACTTAATAACGTGTGTAAGCTTCTCAAGTCATCATATTGTAATAAGTGATTTTTTTATTACATCGAGAGGCATTCCTACAATGGCAGAGAGGGGTGTGGGAGGCAAAGAGGTCATACATGTCACGCCGTAAACAATTTTTTTATTAAAAAAATCGACATTAACAAAAAAATTTAAAATATTTAAACTAAAATAGCTGACTAACCAACCGTTGTAAATATTTAAAATATTTAAACTAACTAACCCCCAATAAATGAGATAGACGCCTCGATATTTATAATTCTTAGCATTTTTAGATATATATCATTTATATCTAAGCTAGTAGATATTGGTATGCATGATAATGTAACATTAATATTTCTCATCCTCAATTTCTTGTGCCTTGTAGAGTAAATAAATGTGTTAATCATTAACATCATTTTATCTTCTTATTTCAATTGTAGATGATAAGAACTTAGTCTAAATTGATTGGTAATATTTTTTTTTAGTATTGATATCTTCTCTTGAAGGAATTTTTCCTTTTTTCTCTTTGTGGGTAGCTAGTGGATTGATCTCGAATTTGTAAAATCCTAATTTCTTGCTAGGATTCTACTAAAGAATAATTATTACTTTTTTTTGTATGAAGTCTTAACTTCTTAATGATTCTTTCAATAAATCACTTTGTTAATTCTCTATTTTAAATCCATTTCATGTTGTTGTGGTACCAAAATTTATCTAGATTTATAAGCATAAGTTTAGGTGATAATCTACAATTATCCATCTATTTTATTTTGATTATATATAAAAAATAATATAATACTTCTTTCAGTAGTAGTCTTCTTATTTTTACTACTATCATGAAGTAAGGAGGTTGAACCTTAAACCCTAGTTCTTCAATAAAATAGTGTTTTTGGACACTCAACCTTTTTTGGAAGCTTATTTTGATAGGTTAGGACCTCAAACAAGGCAACCTTTTAAAATCACTATTAGAAGAATTTTTTGTTAATATTATTTTCTTAATCTCCAATTCTATAATTGAATTTATATACATTTATTTAACATGGAATAAATATTTTCTAAACCTCGAATTATATGTTTCTCTACATAAGCATTCCAATTCTAGCTAGAAATTTCAAGTCTCAAGTACATGTATAAAGGAACTACCTCTGATTTTCATCCCTTAAGTGTGATACTTATGTATTTATATTGAGAATCAATAACCATTAACTTTGTTTTTCTTATATTAACTTTCATTTTAGAGTATCTACAAAATTTTTCTAAATATATTAGATGTATTTATAGTATATATTTATATTTTTCTATTAGCACACTGCCATATGCATAAATCAATAATAATGAAACATACCCTCAATGTTTTCACCTCCTCCATATTATTTTCTAATAATATATATATATATATATATATATATATTTAAGAAAAAAACCCCTTACGGGCCGCCTTGGTCTGAGAGACCATGAACAGAGGGTTCTATACCGTCAAAGTCACCCGGGAGTCGTACCCAGCCCTTTGCCCGCACCAACATTATCAATTGGATTTTAGGTACCCAATTCAACTTTTTGGTAGGGTGGAGATTCGAACCTGGGACCTCCCTTGGAGGATTGCCCTCTCCTCTCCAACTCACCTACAACACCTGGGTATTTTCTAATAAAATATTGTTCTTATAGAAATTAAAAAATAATGTAGGCTAAAGAGGGAAACCTTGCTTGACACAAATTACTATTGATAGTGGCCTTCTTAGTTTTATCACTATCATTTATTGATATTTCTAATTCTATTGAAACCTTTTATAAAGCATAGTGTTGCTTACCTCCACTCAATTGGGACATTTTTTTCTATAATATTAATATTTGAACAATATCAAAAGCCTTAGAAAAATCCACAAAGCAAAGGTAAGTTTAATATTTTTTTTTTTTGTGTTTTATTAGTAATATGATTAATTATTGATTTTTAAAATTAAAATCGAGCTTGAAAATAAGCCCTCACAATTGTATTCTTGTCATTTACTAATTTTATTTTCTACTATGATACTAAATATCTTGGAAAATAGGGTGTTCATCTATGATCATTTTGGAATTTATTAAATTATTTGTCTCCATTTTTGTAGATAGGTATGACCTTGATGACTTGATAGTTTGTAGGAAATCCATTCCATATTGCTTGATTATAAATATCCTTTACAATATTTAATAAATAAGGATGTTCCTATTTAATCATATCAACTATCAAACCATATGGATAATGTATTTTCCATTGGAAATATGATTAATACCCATCTTGAAATCATATTTTGAAGGTTATTGATAGGGAAACTCATCCTCTAATTATTTTCCCCATGTTCTAATTCACAGAATAAATTGACTTGTTCAATAATTTCCTTCTCTTTTATCTTCCCCAATTGCATGATTCATGTTTAACTACTTCATAAATTATTGAATATTTTGTTTTAAGTTTTTCATTGTGTCCTCTACTTTCTCTTCAGGAATATTCTCCATTCTATGTAATATTTTTTTTTTACACTTTCAAGCAATGTGCCTTATTATCTATATTTTCACTCAAATTATTTTAGACATTCACCATAAATCCATTCATTACATGGTCTTTGATTGGATTTTCTTTTTCCAATGAGATATTTTTTTCAATATGAGATTGAATTGGGCCCTACCCGTATTACATCATCACCACATAGTGGTATTACAAAAAATCTTTGATATTATGCATGTACCACTTGGTAAGATTTGAACCTTGGTCTCCTCCTTAAATAGTGAGGAATCTAACCAGTTAAACTGTTGTCACTTGATATTTTTCCAATGAGATATTATTCTTCATCATTTTCAATAAGATATTTGTTAAGGTTTTATATTTTTCTTCAAGGATTGATGTCGTATCATATTCTTGATTTCATGTACCAATAATTGTGTAAAAACATTAGTTTTTTTTATCGCTTAGTCTCTTTAGTTAGAAATGATACTTAGTTACTATATTTATAGATGCATGTTTGACCAAATCATTAATTGAGAATAAAAAATACAAATGAGAAGATTCTTGATATTTAGTTCTAAGCCCAAAATTCCCTATATATATGATATTTATTTACGATACTATTAATTAGTGAATCACACAATATGCTTATGTAGTTACAAATAGAACAAGCCACATTACCAATAGACCTGCCTTCAACCAAAATTATCTAAAATATAATGTAAATATTCCACCTTATATAAATATAAACCATTGATCTTCCCGGTGTAATCTGGGTAATGCTGGTATTGGTGGTGTGGGGCGGGATAGTATTGGTACTATCCAATTTTTTTTCTCTTGCTTTAAGGGACATCATTCTAATAACTTCATGGAAGCACTCGCAATTTTATATGCTTTGGAGCAAGGGTATGCTTTGGGTTGGCGTCAGATTGTTTTTGAATCTGATTCTCAGATTGTTATAAATTTGTTAAATTCTGGAGATAGTCTTCATGTTTGTTGGCGGTTGAGTTGGGTTGCTCGGCAAATTCTTAATATCTTTGCTCACTTGGACTTCATTTCTTTTGTGCATATTCCTCGGGAGTGGAATAGGGTAGCGGATTTGTTAGCTAAATGGGCTTCTAAGTTTCAAGATGGTTGGGATGTTCAAAATTGGTCTCAACTTTCTTCTGATTGCTCTCAATCTCTCTCTTCTTTATTGAGAGATGATATGTCTGAATAGCTTCTGCTTTTTCTTTGTATCATGAATGTTTTGCTGAGTTAATAAATTTTTACCCTCTTTTACAAAAAAAAAAAATATAAACCATTGATGTTTCTATGCAAAAATTCTTAGGTTTCCCATTTCCTATACTTCCTATTATATTTTATGATATATTATTAGTTTGTTACTTATTAATTACAATGGGTTTATTCTATCTTAGAAATATAACATGTCCATATACCTTTCTACTTTAATGTTTGACCATTCCTCAATCTTCTTGATGCATTGATCTTAGATTAGATCTTAATTTAGCCAAAATTTTGATCTTTTAAGGTGGTACTTATGATTTAATACTTGATATCATCACATTATATCTTGAAACTATGGTGTGGCCTATCTCATTTTATTCCATCACATAAAGCAACCACTATTTTTTGTTTTGGAATATACATGGTGTTTTGAGAGAACTAATTGATCACTTGAAGAATATCTTCCTCATCACCTTCTTTAAAAAATCCTTAAATTTAGGGGGTTTTCCCATTTTTCTTCTTATTCCTTAAAATAATTAGTAATGACTTCTTCAAAATATTTATTCTTCTTTTTTATTTCCTCTATTTTCTTAGTCTCAATTTTATATTTGCTTCCCATCATGTCAAAACTTGCATCATATGATTTATTAAGAGGAAATCCTAATTTCTCATTTATTTGAGGAATATTGGATACTTGACCCACCAAAGAATTAATTGTTATCTAGATAACATGTACCTGACCATGGATTTATCCAACCAAATTTATATTATTTTTCTATTAATTTTTGTGAGACCTCACCATTTCTAATTCATCATCTATTTCATACTCATTGACTAAAGTGTTTATTTTAAATATTTATGATCAAAGCATATACTTGACTTACATTTCTTTGATAATGTTGAATTAATTTCTCATTTTTACCCTTTATCATTGTTGTTCTTCTTATTCTAATCACAACTTTTTTATTTTATCTAAATTTTTCTTTGATATGTTAGAATATATAATGTTAAGCTTCACTTTAATCCTTGATTAACTTTTGTATCAGATTTATTGCATAGCTCTTTGTGATTTTATATAAATTGTATAGGTGGATTTGATGTAATATTTTATTAATTATATTAAGGTTGGTTTTTTAACCTTGACCTAAAGTTCACATGTAATCAAGTATTCATAATATTTAGACCAATAATCTCTTTACTAGTTGGAGCAGTTATTCTTTTATTTAGTGAGACTAGTTTGGTGTTTATGGACACTCATTCATATTGTTGTATTTTTAAGTCTTACTACCAAAAAATATCACAGGTCCCAATATAAATAATCCACGCTACATTAAAGGTTAATGTAAAAATGCGAACCAACTGATTATTATTAAATCTCTGTTTAAATAACAATCTGCATTCCTGGATTAGCCCGAAGAGGGCGCATCTCAACAGGATGCCGCTGCAACAAGTTGCTAAAGTTAAATAACAAATTAACTTCTAGCTATGCAGGTATAACAATATACCAGCCATACCAGCCAATGTCTAATTAGGAATATAGTACGCTAACATCCCCCTTTATTACATTATTTGGGTAATGTAATAACTAATAGCTATACTAACATCCCCTTACATCATTTTGCAATACAAAGAGAGCTGCGAAACAATTCAAATTTGACACATCCAAGTGCCTTAGTGAAAATGTCTGCAACTTGAGCATCGGTGGGAATGTGCTGAAGCTAAATTTGGTGCTTTGGAACTTCATCTCGAATGAAATGACATTGTGTGTCAATGTGCTTTGTTCTTTCATGATGGACTGGATTCTTGACGAGGTTCAGAACACCCTGATTGTCGCAAAACAAGTGTATTGGAGATTTTGATGGATGGCCCATACTTGTCAGAATGCGACATAACCATATCACTTCGCACACAGCTTCACGTGCGGCATGATACTTTGCCTTTGTTGATGAAATAGCAACCACCTGTTGCTTCTTACTATGCCAAGAGACAGGACCAGATCCCAGATGAAAAATGTATCCATCAAATGATTCAGCATAGTCGGAGTCCGTGTATCCTTGTAAGAAGAATTTGTTGTTCCTCTTGTATTCTAGGCCATATTCCATAGTACCACATACATAGTGAAGAACACGTTTTTCTACTTTCCAATGAGTGGTCTTAGGCTCCTGCATGAACCTCGAAAGATAGTTGACAGCAAATACGAGATCCGGCCTAGTATTGGTTAGATATATGAGACTCTCAATCAACTGTCGATAGAGAGTACCATCTACCTGAGGTGAATCATCATATCATGATAACTGAAGTCCATTCTCCATCGGAGTTGCCATTGGCTTGCAATCAGTCATGCGATATTTTTCCAGCAATGTCTTGGCATATTTTTTCTGAGACACTTTGATGGAGTGCTCCTTCTGGCTGAATTCCAGACCAAGACAATAATGGAGAAGTCCGAGATCTGTCATCTCAAAAGATTTACACAAGTTTCTTTTGATAGTAGAGATCATAGTTTCTGAACTCCCTGTAATGAGCAGATCATCCACATAGAGTACAAGCAACACTATCTCATAACCCTGTTTCTTGAAATAGAGGTTTGCATCTGACGGACATCTCTTAAATCCATGTTGCATAATGTGATTGTCCATTTTTATATACCAATCTCGAGGAGCTTGTTTTAGACCATATAAGGATTTGACCAATTTGCAAACCTTTTGCTCTTGGCCTTCTGCTTCAAATCCTTCTGGATGAGTCATGTAGACTTCTTCTTGGAGATCACCATTTAGAAAGGCACTTTTGACATCCATCTGGTGAACTTTCCACCCATATTGTGCTGCCATAGCACACATAACCCGAATTGTGGTCATCCGAGCAGTAGGTGCAAAATTTTCCTCGTAGTCAATGCCTTCCTTTTGAGCATAGCCCTTTGCAACAAGACGGGCCTTATGCTTATCAATTGTTCCATCTGCCTTGTACTTGACTTTATATACCCATTTGCAGCCAATGGGTTTCTTTCCATGTGGTAGATCAACAAGCTTCCAAGTTTTATTTTTCATCAAAGACTCATACTCTGTATCCATAGCGGCCTTCCACTGAGGCTCACTAAGAGCATCTTGCACTGATGCAGGTTCAATATCGTCTATGGTAGACATGAACGCCCTGTCATCATCAATATCCATATCCTCTACTTCTGTATATGGAGTTACAGAAAGTTCCTCAAAATATTGACAAAGATCATCAACCTCACCAGTTTCTTTGGCTTCTTTTTCCTTTTGAGCCATACTACGTGTACGAGGTCTATCCAAGTTCATATTGGGAGGAGTGGATAAATTTGCGTCTCTAATTGTATTTGTACACCATTTTGGATTCTTCTTCGGTGGTGTTGAAGAAGATGTAGAAGGACCTCCTATCTGTGTTGACGAAGGAATCTTCTCTTCCTTAGATTCCACAAGATCTAGGTGTACTTTAGATGTGCTCTGTGATGTGAAAGCTTCATCAAAGACAACATCTCTACTGACATGAATTTTCTTGGTCAAAGGATCTATCAAACGATATCCTTTAGAGTGCTCATCATAACCAAGAAAAATACATCTCAGTGTTTTCTCATCTAGCTTCTTCCTTTTCTCTTTCGGTATGTGCATGAAAGCGTGACATCCAAAAATACGTAGATGATATATGGAGGGTTTTCGACCACTCCATGCTTCCTATGGAGTCATTCCTTTTAGGGCCTTTGTGGGTGCCCTATTCAATAGATATACTGCAGTGGTGACAGCTTCTGCCCAATATTGTTGCCCAAGAGTAGCTCCTGTGAGCATACAACGAACCATTTCCATGATAGAACGATTCCTTCTCTCAGCAACTCCATTTTGCTGAGGAGTATAGGCAGTTTTTAACTATCTCTTGATTCCATGCTTATCTAAGAATGCAAAAAATTCATTAGAGGTAAACTCCCCCCCTCGATCTGAGCGGAGGGTTTTAATAGAAGCTCCTGACTCCTTCTCAACGGATTTCTTGAACTGCTGGAAGAATGCGAAAGCTTTAGATTTTAGTTGGAGAAAGAAAACCCACATCTTTCATGAGTAGTCATCTATGAATAACTGAAAGTACCTCTTCCCTCCACAACTGTTGGTTGTGAAATGACCGCACAGATCGGTGTGAATTAACTCCAGAGGTTTTCATGCTCTTGTTGAGCTCTTCTCAAATGGTACTCTATGCTGCTTTCCTACCAAGCAGTCAAAGCACACTGGCAATGTGGCAGAAAGGGAAGGAAGACCCTTTACCATCTCATACTTACTGAGCTCAAGTAAGTAGCCAGAACTAAGATGCCCATATCTCTTGTGCCATAGGGAAGTTGCCTCCTTGGTAGAGACAGTCATGGCAACATGTGGAGTAGAGATAGCATCTAGGGAAAATAAGTCATGCTTATATGAAGCTGTTGCAATCTGCTTACCCTTCCTGGTAATAGTACAACACTTCTTGCCATTCTCAACACAAAAGTTGACAACCATATTTCTATCTAGGATTTGTGTGACTGACAACAAATTGTTAGCCAATCCCGAAACATAGAGGACTTTGTTAATCTGACACTTTCCATCAGGAAGAGTGACTGAAACTGTACCCTCTCCCTGAACCCTATAGGTTTTATCATCAGCAATGGTGACAGGTTTGCCCTCTTTGGCCACGAATGATTCAAACCACGATCTGTCACCAGTAATATGTTTTCTAGCTCCAGAATTGACATACCAAATAGGATCCCTCTGTGTGGAATCTGTGGTAGTCATGAGCACCTTGTGTGCCCATTCAAAATCTGAGTCAGATTCTTCAACAGAAACATTCACCTAGGGTTGCTTGTTTTTATTTTGTGGTTTGTTTTGGCCTTTCTACTTATTCTTATGCCAACACCTGTTGGTATCATGGTTGTCTTTCTCACAGATCTTGCACCACCTCTTCTTCTGTTGAGGTTGTTTTCCTTTTCCTTTCGTATCCTGTTGAGAATTTCCTCCTTTCTGAAATTTGCCCCCTTTTTGCCCATTACCTTTCTTCCTAGAACCCTGCCTGTTGGTGTATAGGGTTGTATTGGAAGAATCATCCTTGTGAAGTTGGCGTGCCTCCTGTTGTTGAAGCAGATTAACCAACTCGATGTAGGTAATTTGTCGTTGAGACACCTGGATGGAGGTGATCAACATATCAAATGAAGAAGACAAAGCTCTTATCACAAGTGAAATGAGAAGCTTTTCGTCCACAGTATCTTCCAAAGAATTCAATTTCTCTTTCAATTCAGACACTTTGCATAGAAAGAGTTCAACTGTTTCACCCTGTCTCAAACTCAGGTTATGAAGTTGTTGTTGAAGATGAAGAATGGTGGAATCATTCTTTCCCTCATAGATGGTTCTAAGGGCATCCCATACCTCTTTACCACTTGCTTTGTCATCTATATGAGGTTGCACTTCATCTGAAACAACAAACAAAATGAGCACCTTTGCTCTACTGTCTTTCTTGTCAAAAGCTATCTGATCTACGGAAGGACCTGTGGATCCTACTGTTGGTGAAGGCCTAGTTGTTACTCCAGTAACACTATCCCACAAATCTTCCATTTGGAGAATTGCCTTCATCTTATGTTTCCATGGTGTATAATTTAGACCTTTCAATAACTGATGAGAATCAGTCATCAACTTTGCAACAACGACCATAGTGAAGGTTCCTTATATCACCAATTGGTCCCCCTTTCGATATACCTTTTTCTAGGCCGTTATACCATACAAAATACCTGCCATTACATGAGGGAAACTATAGGTATTTAGAAAGATCAACAAAAATCACCCGCCCTTACATGAGGGAGACTATAGGTGAGTTTTAGAGATCATACGATACGTGGAACATAAGCGGTACTGAAAGGGAATCGCCTTGTTGATGGCACCTACCATAGAAGATTCTTCTCATGCATGGGGCGTAACTTCCCCTAAACACTATGAAGAATACTTCGTCAGGGTTTACGCCTAAACACAAGAGCGATAAAGGGTAGTGGATGGAGCAAAAAAATGCAAAAATGGCTAACTTATCTCTCCCCGACGATTTATAGAGAACAAGCTCAAATGTCGTTGTAGCAGCTATATTAGGCGGCGGATACAGTAGCCCAATCACGACAGCTTTACCTGTAAGTGCTGGCCAGAGGTATCACAAATACCGAATGTTGCAGTGCAATAAATTGCACGGATGGGTTTTAATTATTCTGGGGACTTAGGGAGTTATTTATATTTTAATGAAGTAGTGCATAGAAATGAAAATGCATCATACATAAAAAAAAATGCCCATAGAATGAAACCCTAAGGTGTCGGACACAGCCGAAAATGCACCTTTTACAATTCACCAAATTGCTATTTTTCAAAAAATTACTCACATTCCCCCTTTGATTTTTTTGAAAAAAATATCCCCCCTTAAAAAAAATTTCTTTAACAAAGCATTTTAATAATTATTATGTATTTAAAGTTAAAATAAATAATTTTAATTTATATAGTTTTAAAACCTTATGAAAAAATAAATTAAAATTAAATTTTAATTTATAAAGTTTTAAAAACTATAAAAAATAAATTAAAATTAAAAATTTTAACTAAAAAATAATAATTAAAAAAAACCTTTGAATTTTTTTTTTTACCTTTGCAAGGGGGGAGTCGGCGGGATTTGAACCCCCGACTGCTGGGTTCCCGGAACCCACCACGCAGCTCACTTGCCAGTGAGCCCGTGGGCTGATCTGGGAGGAGAAAGGGCCCCCTCGTATTTGAGGAGGGTCCTCAGCCTGCTGCCCGAGCGCAGCTTCCTCCTCCTCTGCAAACCGCAGCCCACATCCACAGTCGCGCACGTCCGGGTTTTTTTTTTTTTTTTTTTTTAAATACGCTGTCGCCCTGCTTTCCCCGTCAGCTCAGGTCCGCTGCCTTCTTTCCTGTACGCTCAGGTCCGCCTGCTTTCCCCGTCCGTGTTGCGGTGCGGCTGTTCGGGGGGGGGCTGGACAAGCGGTGCGCGCGTTTCACGTCAACGGGGGGTGGCTCTCCCGCAATGCAGCCGCGTCAGCCCGGGGGGTGGGGGGGGTTGGGCACTCCCACGTGCAATACGCGCGCTCGGCGGGGGCCAGGGCTCTCCCGCGTGCGTCGGCGTGGGGGGGGTTCCTCCTCCAACGCGCGCTGTGTCCACGACAGGTCGGACTGCACGTTCAACGCACCCTCGGATGCGGGGGGGACCTCCTGTGCGTCTGCGCGCCTGCGTCCCTCCTGTGCATCCGCAGCACTTCCAGTGCGCACGGCCAAGGATGCTCTGCGTCTTGGAAATATATATATATATATATATATATATATTTTAATTCTCTCTCCCGCGGCTGCTATCACTCGGAGAAATGAAAAAAAATCACGTCCCAGAAAAAAAATTTCGCACTGTTTGGGAAGAAATTGCATTCAGAAAAAATCAACAGCAATTTTTTTTTTCTCCAACCTCTCCCTTCACGCCACTGGCTCTGATGCCATGTAAAAATGCGAACCAACTGATTATTATTAAATCTCTGTTTAAATAACAATCTGCATTCCTGGATTAGCCCGAAGAGGGCGCATCTCAACAGGATGTCGCTGCAACAAGTTGCTAAAGTTAAATAACAAATTAACTTCTAGCTATGCAGGTATAACAATATACCAGCCATACCAGCTAATGTCTAATTAGGAATATAGTACGCTAACAATTAAAATATCAATAATGAAGAGTAGAATAATTGAGCAATTTAATGCGTATATCAAGGCTAATATGATACTAAAAATAACATTCACTTATATAATCAAATATGAATGTAAATAACCTAAATCATTCATGAACTATGAATGAATAAAACTTACAATATTAATTGCTCAAAATCTATACATAATATTTATTCCTTCTTTTTAACTCTTCTTACAATCAGATAACTTGATTCTATTCTTGATACATGTTTATGGAGTATTATCTCCATAATATAGCCATAGTAATAATGTTACTTTTCAAGTACTTGACTATTGCTCTCCATATGACAAGTCCCATGAACTTTGGCTTATCATCTTGCCACTTGCATATTAGACTTCTCACTTTCTCCTTACATGCACACTTGAATCTATGACACTTACACAAATCTATATAATTCTTACACTTCTACATTCACTCCTAATCTAATACACTTGTACACATACATTATTTTTGGTCATGAATCTACCTAAGTACAAAATATATGTGCACCCTAAACTTGGCCAACATTGAAAGACCGAAGGAAAGATATGTCCTTTGAACCAATCTCTAGAGAGGGTTAGTTCCCTTACTAATTTAGAATCAGTGTAAATCTTAGGAAGAGAAATTAACAAAAAGAAATGGAAAATATAGCTATAATATAGAAATATAAAGTGGGTATAAACTAGCAACTAAAATACAAATCAATTTTTAACCAGGATGTAACAGAAAGAATAACACAAGAACCATTCATAGCTTGCAAATATGACTTCCAATAAACATTTCAGCATTCACCTATCTATCAGGAATTAAATTCAAATGTAGAATTTAAACTTATATAACAAAGGGAATGAACATAACAAAAATGATAGATAGAAATTAATTACATACACCACTGATCCAGGGACCAGAGCCAAATATCTTTCAATTAATACAAAAAATTAAACTCAAAGAGTTTTTTAGCAAAATGCCTATGCTTTGTTTACATCAAATGTCTTAGTTTTTATAGAGGATTTCACCTCCAAAATTAAATTCTCATAAAAAAAAACCATGCAGAATGACAAATTGGTCGGTCACAATTCTCTCCTTGATAGCAACAACAAACCAATATGGTGCCACCTTGGAAAGCAATGAATAATTTTGGGAGATGGTGCATCTGAACCTGGTTGGGATCATCAGAAAAAATTATCTTCATGGTGGCACCTCAAAAAATGATAGAATCACAACAGATTCAAAAGTGAACAATATTCATTTCGGAAAATATCCTGGTTATCTACCAACTTGATTTTAATCAACAATAATTTCAAGAATTATCACTATTTTCACCCCAAAAATTAAATTCACTGACCTCGAAACTTCCTCCACACTAATCTACACTCAGAGCACTTTTGACCATAGTTTCACCTAGATAAAATGGAGTAAATCAAATTTTTCAAGGTGAAGTCTAAAAGGGATTTTCACCAAGACATAGCACACGAAGAAGTTGATTTCGCTAGGCTAGTTTGAAGTTCACCAAAATATGTGCCAAGGTGTGGCACGGGATGAAGTTTCACCATAGTAAATCATGGAATGTTGCTTTCACTCAGGCAGTGTGTGAAATGGGTGAAAAGGCATTTCACTACCGAAATGGACGTTTCATTGGCAGAGAGGCATTTTTCTAGAAAATGAGGTAAACAAGTATTTTTTTGGTGACTTCGCCCATTTGAACTTTCACCATGAATTTTTCCAAAGGATGTGCTTGAGATGAGAATTATTTGCCAACATCACCCAAAAAGATGATTTCACTGAAAAATGGAGCAAAAGGAGAATTTTACTATGAAAGGAAGAAAAAATGAATTTTGCTTTGCCTGGGGGTAAAAAGAAATTTCATTGCAAATAGGGGTGAAACTGCCAAAAAATTTATTTTGCTGGTGAAACTACCAGTAGGGGATTTTATTTGTGAAACTACCAATAGGGAATTTTTCTGGAAAAATTCCTTGTACACTTAGATAAAATTAAAAAAAAATCAAAGTGATAAAAATACTCAAAATGGATCTCGTTGGCAAAATTTCTTTTATATTTGGAAAAAATTTTAACAAAATTTTAATGTGGTAAAAATGCCAACATTTTTGGTGGCTCCTGGGGTAGTCATATCACCTAAATGCAATTGATTCCAAGGCCTTTATCCATTGGGTGCATATTTTCCACCACTAGTTACATCCGATTACCTATTGCTTCTACCAGTTTCTTCCTACTTTTTGGGATGCAAAGTTGTAGCTTCATACACTACAATTGCTTCAGCCCAAGCATCCATACTAATTAGCACATGGTAATTGAGTGTATCCACAATGTACTAAAAAGTCTCAACCTGCTCCAGATCAATATAGTTGGCCCTCTAGTTGAGCTCCAACAATCTAGACTCGATGCAAGTGAGTTTCCTCATCAAAGGTAGTACAATATCTTCGATGATGGGCTCCTTCCAATCATCAATTTCTAAATTTTCATCTATGAAAATAGTCCTTACCGCATCCAAGTCCTTCTTTACCAAAATATTCCCTTGCTCGTTAGTGAAATTGTGGAAACCATTGGCTGCTATTTTATCAAAATAAACCAATGAAATGTGCCTCTTGTGCTTAAATATCTCCAACAACTTTTAAGCTTATTTAACTAGATCCAACTTGGAAAAATAGTTGCACAGTGTGATATTGCCATTTGCCCAAGCTTGGGCCATAGCGCTCATTGGGAAAAAAATGATATCCATTTGAGCCATCACTTGGATCCTCATTACCATTTCTAGTTTTGGATCCATGTTCTATTTTGAATGCTCCGCTATATGTATGTCATATGAAATGATAGTTTGCACCTCCTAGAGAAACATGAGAACCAATGTCACCTTCGTTTCCATGATTGAACAATCAATAAGCAAATGACTACGAGCCTCCTTAACATTTTTCCCTTCTGAGGGCTACCAATTACGTCACCTTGTCTGCCAACTGATTATATAAACTTTGGATTTGGTCCTCAAGGTTTGGATCTACTGCTACACTTCCTATTTCTCTTCTTGATGTTGTATGGTCACTTTCTTATATCCCTAAATCTCGCTCTCTAGGCTCATCATTTTTTTCTACCATTATTGAGATTTTGACTGTGTAGTGTGTAGTTGAGCTTTTTACACAGCCAAAGTATCTTCTAGCTCCACTATCATTCCTTTGTCCTGTAAGAAATGATCTTTGTAATGCTTAATGTGCAAATAGATCAAACTCATCTCCATATGTATATTACCCATTTTCTCCATCGTATCAATCCTGGTGAGGTCCTTAGTGATAACCTGATATGAATAATCAGTGGGTACCATCTCTCCTTGGGGTTTCTAGACCTGAGGGACCATATTCATAGTATGCGCCTCCATAGCCTTCGAGTCAAAAGTCACCTTATTCATTGCCTTAGATGGGGCTTGTGGATACTTCCTCTTGTGGCTCTTCAACCAATGTGAGGAACTCTACCATGCTCTATTGATATTCTTTGCCATGGGCTTCTCTGATAACAACTTCATATTTGAAGCTAGTGGCTCTCGTACTATAAAAATTAGGGAAAATGGGAAGGTCTATTGAGGGTTTGGATCAACAATGGGAGAAAAATTGAAAGGAACTATAGTTACACTTACCCTGGGAGGGGCTTGAGTACTTATAGCAATAATGGGATTGACAGGGATGGAATATGGAATGGAGGATAATGGAAGGAAAAATGGATTTGAGGCAGAGGTGAATGAATTGAAAGAGAGAGAAATAGAGGGAACAAAAAAAGTGGGAGGAGCATTGATGACCTACAACTGTAGACTAACAATTGGGAGTGTAGTGGAAGTGGGAACTATGGAAGGAGAGGCAATGGTCACCAAGTACTTATCAATGGGGGAAGAAGAAATAAAATGTGTACCTATGAGCTTTGACACTATTTGAACCAATAACAAAGGTAACTACACTACTATATATTTCTCTTCATCTGCTTATAGATCTACTATTTTCACAATTTGGCTTGATTGTTCCTACTGAGCCAAAGAGGGTATCTCCTTCAAGCCAATCTAATCAACTGTAAGTGAAGGAAGTTGCTTTGTGCTGAGAGTAGAAATTGCACCACTTCTGGACTTCTTTACCATATTGGGGAAAGGCACTCTTATACTCATACTCCTCTTTATAAGTGAAAGTTGTTCCTCAGGTAGCGGTTGCTCCTCTTCTTCTTCTTCTTTGATAACTACCCTCTCTTCAACCAACACCCTATTATATTTTACCACATCTTCTTCCTTATCAGGATTATGGATACTTTGAGGCACCAACTCAGTGAAAGAGAGAGGCTGGTATTTTTCATAGTTTTCATCATAAATCAATGAAAATACGTCATCCATAACCAATGAATAACCAGACCCAATATTTCCTCGATGAACCCTCATGACCCACCATTTGGAAATATTCTCATCAAACCATTCGAGAAATTTTACTTTCATCTGATTGAACAGATATGGAGAACAAACCTACTCTGTATTCTTTGTGGGATAATACTCGACCTCCATTTCATAGAATTCATGCCAAGGAAGGAGTGTCATCATCTTGTCAACATGCCACTCAAGGTCACGCCACTTGGAATTATTCCTTTGCTACAAAATGTCTTCTCAAGGGTAGTAATGAAAATTATTGGCTTTGATGAACTTCTCAAAAACATCCAAAGGATCATACCACCATCGCTGGGAAATCTCAATCAACCCATGGTCAAACAATGTCTTGGTAATTAATTCTTATATCACCAAATTGAAAGTGCATAACACATGTAGCTCGCTTTCCTCTACTAGAACCATATGTGTCATTTATGAAATCACTTTGTCGGGCCACCTACAGTGCAAAAATATGTTCAATGGTAAAATACAACCATAAAAAAGTTTTACCGATGAAGCTAAAGATTCTAACAACCACTTCTTGCATCAGGAAAAATAAGTCACCTTTCTCCTTGTTAATGACATCTTATTTCATTGCTCTTGGCAATCTATTTCATACCCCGTAAATAAGCTCAAGTGCAAGACCCAAAAACATCCTGCTAAAATTATAATAGGACTCTTTTCTTGATAAACTTTGAGTCCATGAATAAACCGAAAATGGTCTGCATGCATCATCTATCTTCCTTACTGCTACAAAGGTGAAATAGGGATGCATGCAATAAAATAAATACCATACTATAAATGAATAATTATTGAATGTGACATCTTCTCCACTCTGCATATTCTGCAACTACGTGTGTATTCTTAGGGCCATGAAATCTACCCAATCGAGGAAAAATGGATTCATGGTTTATGTCATGGTATTTGAGGCATAAATTTTGACCTACAAAATACATTGCACCAACAACGCTTGCCATTTGTACACTATATAATATAATTGAAGTCCAACCACCCATGCTAGCATCAAATATAAATCTAGGCTCTTGAAATCCCTCAAGGGCACTAACAAATCTGGTAACTCCTCAAATTATGGTATATTCAACAACTAGTTCTCCGTGAGCTGACACATCGAGACTATCGACTGGTATCTCTCCTCCTACTCTAAAATATTGAGCTTCTTAAACATGGCATCAGAAGGAGGTCTTGCACCATAGGAAAAATCATCCCTGATATAGCTAGCAAAAATGCTGAATAACTTATCTCCATTGGTGTTTTGAACAACTCTCATGGTACGATTATAGCATTGCATAATCACCCATACTAGCTCAAGACATGAGTGCATCGGTGTACAAATATACCAGAAGATATGGGAGTAAAACATCATGGTGTACAGACTTTCAACAGATACTTTCTACAATGTGAACTCAATATATTGCCACAATTTCTCCATACCTTTATTTGTAATTATGCAGTCATCGATTTGCACCAGGCGATCATAGTAAGGCACCAACTCTATTTCTTCCTCCTCCTCTCTAGTTTTTTGCCACCTCTTTTTTGGGTCAATATTTTTCTAAGCATTCTCCTTCTTGGTATCTAATATTTTCTTCCCCATGCTCAACTTTCTTGAGCAGATAGAAAAAAACTTTGAACCTCGGAGTGAAACAATTAGTAGCAATTTTTCAAATAGGAGCTTCACAACTTTTGATTTTTCAACTAAAATATTTGTCCTTTTATAGTTTCCCAATAACACCCACTAAATTTAATGCTTGTGATGTGCTTGCTAAATTTGGGGATGTTTCACACTTTCCAATGATTCAATCAGTTTCACCCACCACTTCTCCAAGCACTTGATTGGTTATTTTGATTTATTAATTGCTTTTTCTTCTTGGGCAGCACAACTTATTGTTAATGG
The DNA here is from genome assembly GCA_028583015.1 of Wollemia nobilis. Taxonomy (NCBI): domain Eukaryota; kingdom Viridiplantae; phylum Streptophyta; class Pinopsida; order Araucariales; family Araucariaceae; genus Wollemia; species Wollemia nobilis. The sequence goes on along the minus strand of JAQPPZ010017079.1, from coordinate 3,439,345 downwards.
TTAATTTTGGAAAACATGCCTTGCTGATTTTTTGCCTTGAACTGCATGATGGGTGAGCGTCATGCATTCTGGGAGTTCACTGAAAAATTAAGACAAAACATCATGCATTCTAGGAGTTCACTGAGAAAGTAGGGCAAAAAGCAATTTCGCTCCCTTTCGCTCCAAAAATAACTTTTGCTACCCTATTCACCCAAAAAAGCATTGGAATGAAGTTTTTGATGCCAACATGAGTTTAACTCCAAAAATCCAAAGATGCATGGGTGAAATTAACGTGTTGGGTGAAGTCACCTTCTTCCTCTCTTTTTAATTTTTCTTTTTCTTTTTCTTTTTATTTTTTCCTCCTTTTTCATTTTTTTTATAAAGTGTTTTTCCTAACTTGGGCACTCATCTTTTTAAAATTGGCACAATTTTACCCCACTTGCCTAAAAAGAAAAAAATATTTAAATCATGCATGCTTTTTTATTTTTTTAGTGCTAAAAAAGCACTTATGGGGAAAATACCAAAAAAAAACAATGAGGAAGGATTTTGCTGGAAAAAAAGGTTTTCGCCAGCGAAACTACCTTTGCTCAGTGAAAAGCAATTTCGTTCCCATCCTTAGTTATTTTTTCAAACAAAATAAATATTACAAAAAACTATATACATATTTACATTTGTAATCCAACATTTTTTACTGTTAATAGGCCTTCAAATGAAGACCATTCACCAAAATCGACAACACACAGTTGTCCATATCCTGCAAAATATATGAATTAAATTGATTGACACCAGAAATCTAGAAAGGGCCCTCCCAAATAACCTCAAAGTTATGGTGTTTTCCTAGATATACCTTGTTCTTGTTCTATTTCAACACCAGATCACCAACTTTAAATGCCTTCTCTGAAGTCTTCTTGTTAAACCAATTCTTGGTCATCTAGACATGCTCCATGAATGCATTATATGTTTTCTCCCATTATTCCTCCAATTTTAATAGTTGAGCCAACCTTGCACTCATGGGATCAAATTCATTATGCCCATAATCAAGCATCTACAAGTATTGAAGGGCCAGTAATTCAATGTGAATGAGCAAGACTACTTCCTTACCATACACCAAGGAATAGAGGACATCTTGATAGACTTCTTGATTGAGATGTGATCAACCCATAAATATTGGTCCAAGATAAAATGCCATCTTCACTTGTTGTCGGTAAGATTCCTCTTCAGAATCCTAAGTAGATTCTTGTTTGTAGATTCGGCTAAACCATTCCCCTATGGATAGTAATTTTATGAAGTTTTCAAGTAAATACCATACTTACCTGCAAACTCACTGATTTTGACTTGAATGAATGGGGTCTCGTTGTCTGTTATAATTACATCTGGTATGCCAAAGCGAGTGATCAATCCTTCAAGAAATATGATGACTACCTCCTATTTGGTCTTCTTAGTTGGGATTTCTTTGACCCATCGAGTAAAATAATCAATTAAAGTAAAAATGTACTTATATATGGTAGATGAATTAGGATCAATGACCTCAATAAAATCTAAACCCCATTACTGGAATGGTGCTTCTACCTGGATTGGATGAAGGGTTAAATATGCATTTATTTATTTTATAACATACCTTTGGTATTTATCGCAACTCTAACTGACCTTGAATGCATTTGAAAAAAAAGTGGCTAGAAATAACCTACTTTGATGATTTTCAACGCCATGGGTCTTCCTGCATAGAGGCATCTTGATAATTTAGAATGAAATTCTTCTATGATTTTCTACTTTTTTTATTCTTAGACACACCTAAGAAGCACCCCATCAATGTTCTTATAAAATAAACCACTTGGTAACATGACATACCTAAGGACATATAGTCTGAATATCCTTCTCTATGAGGCATTAAGATGTGAAGGACACCTTCTCAAATTGAAGTATTCAACAAGGTCCTCTATCCAATCATGATAAACTAAGAAATTATTAGTAAAATTACTTTCTTACTGAATCTTCATGTTGGAAAACCATTGACTTGGAAGCAACGCTCCTCACAAGTTCTTGACATAGTACTCAGCCACAAACCAGCTTGGTTGATTGAATTTCAACATCTTACTCCTAGATTTTAGAAACCCAACCAGATTTCTTATCTCCAAGCTCCCCCATAATGATGAAACTTCAAACATATGGATGAACAACATAAACTATTATTTTACTTTACAAAACAATTTTCGAACCTTCTTCAAGGACTTCATTACAACATACACCTACTTCTCTATGAAATTATATTTTTCCTCATGCGATTGGATGGCTTGGCTTAAGAATACGAATGATCGCTCATCTCCATTATATCCCTTCTACATGAGCACCACTGCATAACTCTCTTGTTCACCATTGGCATACAGGATAAAATCCTTCGAATAATCAGTATTAACCAGAACAAGGGCTTGAGTAGTTCTTTCCTTGATTTATATAAATGCTTGCTTCCTCTGCTCAGTCCATATAAACTTAGGATTTTGCTTCAAGAGTTCAGTCATTGGTTTCACCACTTGAGAAAAATCTACAACAAACTTTTAGATAAATTTAATCTTGCCAAATAATGACTGCAAGCCCTTCTTTATGCCTAGAAATGTAAGCTTTAGAAGTACCTCAGATCTAGTAAGATCAACAACTTAATCATTTTCTAAAATGACATGGCCTAGGAGATTTCCCTCCATCATGAAGATAGAATTCTTTGAGTTGATGAATATTCTGAACTCCCATTATTTTTTGAACACTTGTCTTAGATGCGAGCTATGCTCCTCCCTACTATGAGATAAAACAATCATTTCATATCATATAAATAAATTACAATGGTCCAATTTAGCAACTCACTAAAATCCATGTCCATTGCTCTCTAAAAGGTTGCTCTAGAAATCAAGAGACCAAATGATATTCTCTAATAAGCAAATGTACCCCATTTTATGTTGAACACCATTTTATATTGGCCTTCATCATTGACCCATATCTGATTATAGTCGAATAATCCATCTAGTAGAGAGAATCTCTGAGCACCTACCACTATGTGAAGAATTTGATCAATCTATGGTAGAGGATAATGATCCTTTAGAGATGTTTGATTTAAATTTTGGAAATACACACATAGGAAAATATCTACATTCTTCTACCACACAAGGACCAAATTCGCTACCCAGTTAGAGTGCTTGATCAAGTAAATAATCTTGGCCTCTAGTATTTTCAATAGTTTAGCCTTCATCAGAACCTCAATATTAGGATTGATTGGTTTCTATTTTTTCCTACAGGGTTTCACTCCTTGCAGTTCAATAGTATGCTAGATCACATTCTTGTTGTACCCCTTAAAATCATGATATCTCTAGGTAAAAATTTCTAGAAACTCATGATACAACTCCTTGATTTGCTTAGGCTCCTCTGTAGTGCAATTAGTTCCAACATTGATTGTTTTTTTAGGTTCCAACTGCAGCTCGGCGTACTCATTCTTGTATTCTTTGATCTTATGTTTTTCAACTCTATCATTCTGATAAAAGAGACTTTCGAGTGAAATCAATCCTTTCAGGATATGATTATTCCTTTGATGGATTAGTCCTTTAGCTTCTTCTTCATCAAGAATTCTTCCTTCCATGCTACTAGCCTCTTTTATCAGAAAGTTTACAATCTTCTCATCACTATCACACACTTTCTAGTAGATATTATTATCAGTAACTAAAGGCTTGTAAACTATCCTCACAATATTTGGTTTTTCACCACATGCTCAACTGGAGAAAATTTGGCACTAAGGGATGCCAAGAGATATGTGTGCTTATTAAATTCTTGTGAAAGTACCCAGATATTCAATGTTATGTGGGCTTCAAAAATATCCTAGAATTTTTTGTAGTATGCCTTTAGATAGTGTTGCTTAGAGACACACTTATTGGTTACTTGATTGATAATTAGCTTAGAATCTCTAAATATCTGTAGTTGTTTGATCCTGAGCTTCTCTACTTTCTTCAATCCCAAGCACAATTCTTCATACTTGGTAGCATTATTTGTATAGATCCAGGTCAACCGGTATGAATACATCTTCTATTTCTAAAATAAGAGATGAGAAAAATTCTAGCCCTTGCACCATTCTTGCATCTTGCACCATCAAAGTAAAGCTTCCATAATTGATATAGAACAAGGTCCTGATCATCAGATATCTTCACTTCAGTATTTTTAGGTTTGGTAATGGTGTAACAACCAATCTCAATTTCCATCATAGCATTAAAATTAGTTATCAAAAATTCATCTTCTAAATGAGGCTCATCCAGAGCTTCCTCCATCAAGTCCAATTCTTCCAGTTCTTCAGTCATCATGTTGATAGAATTTATTGACTTTTCTTCTTCTTCAGTCCTCTCTATATAAAAAGTACAAGGCTTCTCATTAAAATTTAGATACTTCTACCTTTGAAAGGAATCTCTAGGTGTGAGTAATCCACTCATTTGGTTCCACTGTAATCGGTAGGTACCTTCAGTAGCTTCATATCAGTTGGGTCCACTATAACCAATATTTTCTAGCTCTCATGAGAACTAAAACTTATTCAACATAAGGGACCATGAAATTATGATTAGCTTTTGTAATAATGTTGATATGACCACTGAAAGAACTATCTACCATAATCTACACATATTTTAGGTGAACCATGCAAGTCTCCTAGCCATGTGAATGATTGCAGGTAGAACACCAATGTATTTTCTCTAACAGGTAAACTTCTTCGTTTGCTAACTCAATTGCATTCCTTTCAGGCACCTTGTTGGTCAATGTCCCTTACTCTTTGGTGATCGATGAAGGTTGAAATATCCTAGGCTAGAAATATCTCTTATCTTACCTTTTCTTAATTGCCATGATCTCATTCATCATTGCTCTTATTACTAACTTTATTGATTGCACTTGTTGTAGTAACTTCTCTTGAGTATCAGGGTTTGAAGGCACTAGTGGTAGAGGTACTGGTGGAGAAGGCAATACTGGGATTGGAATGAGAGCGGGAAGATATGGAATAGAAGGAGCAAGTAGTTATGGGATAGATACTATCAATGTTTGAGATTAAATTAGATTCCATGAATGGAATGGGTACATGGGTGACATCAAAAAAGACTACAAAGAGGCATTGAAATATAAATGTTGTGGGGAATCAGGAAATATAGGCATCATCATTTTTGGTAGGAGCTTACCAATAGTGATTAGATTAGTTTTAGCATTTTGTGCTTGAGAGTACAAATTAAGAAATATGTTGACATTGGACTAATGGATGGCCATGCTAATGTTGGAATTGAAGGCTTAGAGATAGTAAAATGCAGCCTATTCTGGAGCTAGCCAGAGACCATCAAGGACTCTACACTGTTCAGGAAAACTTGACATTAAAGTCAATTATTTCCTCCTGTGGATGTATCTAAATATTCACAAATTTTTGCAACAAATAAAATGGGTCTCCTTGCTCATTGAAACCCTTTATCAATAACTCTACCAACTAGTCCCATGTGGCAATAGTTATAGGTTGTAAATACCGATACCAATACAACAACTTCCTTCTAAGAGAGAGCATGAGTAGTCTGACCATGACATATTCATTTGTGATGCTATGGATTGTTGCCAAGGAAACCACATCTTGAACATGCTCATAGGTTGTCTTTATCATACCATAATAAGTAGTTAAATCCTTTAATGTTGCTTGTGGGATTGGGTTCTGTGCTTGCAGATTCAAAGATCTAAAATGGTTCCATTCTAGAAACTGATGAGGTGGAAATGGTGTAAGTTAAGCCATTTGGATCGAAGAATTTTCTCAAAGAGGAGGAAATCTAGTAGCTATGTTAGAGGGACTCAAAGGAACTAAAAACACACCAACTACCTTTGAATATGTTGCAACTGATGGGGCATTCGAAGGTATTAATCTAGGATGTTCTCCTAAGACTCATGTGTCAAGCTCAAAAAACTCAATGGGACATTCTGGATTTTTGACGTTTGAGCTCGAAAATCTCTAGAGAGGGTTGGTTCCCTTACTAATATAGAATCAGTGTAAATATTAGTGAGAGAAATTAACAAAATGAAATGGGAAATATGGTTGTAGGCCATAAAAATAAAGTGGGGATAAACTAGCAACTAAAATTCAAATCAAGTTTTAACCAACATGTAACAGAAATAATAACACAAGAACCATTCATAGCTTGTAAAGATGACTTCCAATAAATATTTTAGAATTCACCTCTATCAGGAATTAAATTCAAATACAAAATTTAAAATTATCTAACAAAAGAAATGAACATAATAGAAATGATAGGCAAAAAAGTAATTGCATGCAACACTGATCTAGGAACTAGAGCCAATGATATTTCAATTGATGTAAAAAATTAATCTCAAAGAGTTTCTTAGTAGAATGTATATCCTTCATTTCCATCAAGTGTCTTAGTTTTTATAGAGGATTTTTCCTCCAAAATTAAATGCTCATAAAACAAAAACCATGGGAAATGACAAATTGGTCGGTCATAATTCTCTCCTTAGCAGCAACAATGAACCAATCTAGTGGCACCTTGGGAAGCAGAGAATTATTTTAGGAGATGGCTCATGTAAACCTAGTTGGGATCATTAGCAAAATTCATATTCATGGTGGTGCCTCAAAAAATGATAGAATCACACCCGAGTCAAAAGTGAACAACATTCAATTTGGGCAATCTTCTAGATATTTTCCAAATTGATTTTTATCACTACTATCACTCTTTTCACCCCAAAAATTAAATTTACTAACATCGAAACTTCCTCCACACTGATCTTCACTCAGAGTGATTTTGACCATATTGTTAGATGAATGATTATTTGGTACATATTTTCATATTAAATTATTCTATTTTTATATCTAATTAGTGATTATAATGTATCTTAAGTTAGTTTTTTTTGTTTATTTTTGTGAATTATTAGAAAAAATATAAATACAGTTGAATCTAACAAATGTGTGTATTTTATGTAAAATATGTTTGATTTATGATTAATTACGTAGGAAATTCTTGAAGGATGTTCCATAGATGCATAGTGCAACAACGTGAGCTTTAGGATGTACCTTGGATGCAAGAAGATGGATGTAAGGACAAAGGATTAAGGATGCTTAGGCGCGATGATAGAGAAGTGTTGGATTACTATTATAGAAGGTAGTAACTAAATTTTGTTATGGAAGATAGTTACTGAAGCGTGTTACAAAAGGTAGCTACTGAAGGTTGTTATCAAAGAAGAATTCTTACCAGTAGTTACTAAAGAAGAGTTGACCATGCCACATAAGCAACAACATGGTGCTCTCACATGACAATAAAGAAATAAAGTCAGCTTAGATTAAGTTGACTTGTCACATATTCTCCATGAGGATATTGTGATTAATAAAGTTGTTATCACTTTATTTCATATACATTGTATAATTGGAATCTTATTAGGTTGATTAGATTTGTATACAAGATTGTTATACCTTTTTTTGAGAATAAAGGACATGATTATATTGTACATATTGCAAAATATTTAAATTAGTATAGTTTTGTTAAGTGCATTTATAAAATGCCACTTGGACCACTTAGGATGTTTACCGAGTCCAAGAAGAATTAGGAATTTCATTAGTTTATATTATTTTGGTTAGTGCATAGTTGTCGCATCATAAGTCCACAAATTCCACATGGAAAAATATGTGGAAGATTTTATTTAGAATTGTATAATTAATTATATATATTACATAGGGAGATCTTTGAAAATGTCTAATGAAGAAATATTTACTATCTAGTCTAAAGCTGAATAATCTACAAAGAATTGTACAATTTTTGAAGAACTACGCCAACATGTACATTTAAATTTCCAACAATAAAAGTAGCACTTTGTTCTTGGCATATGGTAACTGTGTCATTTGTATTTACTATTTAATTTCATTTATGTAGTTGTAATTATATATTCCTGCATTCATAGAATAGAATAATGTTCAGAATAGTTATACATTTTAGTTACTAAGATAAATTAAACTACGGTAGAAAGACTTACACTATCTTCTAGGAGGCATGGCCCACTCTTATAGCCAGTCCCTAAGCTCTCACCTCTAAAATAGGTTAGAAATAGTTAATTAACCTTAGAATATAAAATAAAGTAAATTGCATCTTCATAAAATATAAATTCAGAATAGATAAATAAAGCTAACTGCACGAGGATCCTCAACACTAGTTAAACTCAACAATAGTTAAACTAAACAATAGATAAACTCATTAGTAGATCAATTCATTAATATATAATTATTATATTTACTGCATAAATCAAAAATTGCATTTTGTTTTCATTCTTACACAATTTAATTTATGTTTATTTATTTTTTTGCAAACACCTGAAACTGAAAAGAAATCTGAAGTAAGCTTATCATTTATCCCCACAATTCAATCTATATTGAATTCCTACTCTTTAAATCTAACCTTGATTTACCCTCGAATTGATAAATTAAATGTAAGCTATTACAACCGATCATTTTGGCATCATTGTCGAGGAGAGTAACACTATAGTGGTTAATTAAAAAAGTTTTTTGGTAGTGCAATTAGGCGAGACTTAATTATATGTGAAAAGACATACATATGAGTCCTTGGCATGCATATGAGTCAGAGTGGCACAATATGGTCCAAAAAAACCCCTTTTTTCAATGTTGCCAGGTTCATTTTTCTTAAGGAATCAGTTTTACTACTTTATTAATTAGAATTTTATTTCCTACAAATTTTAATTCTTGCAAATTTTATTTACTACAAATTTCCTACTTTGGGTAATTATTATTTCTTAGTTGACTTAGGACTTGCGAGAAAAACAAGAAGTAGGTATACACTGAAATAGACCTAAACTTGGATTAGGACCCTGTCAGAAGTAGGAAGTAGGTATGATTGAGTGACACAATCGTAGTGAAAACCTCCTAATAATAAAAGTAGTAACATTTTACCTTTTATTTCAGAAAATTTTATTTCCTGCACATTTCCAACTTTGAGTGAATATTATTGTTTAGTTTGACGTAGGCCTTGTGAGAAAAATAGGAAGTAGGTATACACTTAAAAATACCTAAATATTGGTTTAGGACCCTATCAAAAGTAGGAAGTAGGTAAGATTGAGTGACACAACCATAGTGAAACTCTCCTAAATAATCAAACAAAAATTAATAGTTTAACCTTTTACTTTCAGTAAATTTTACTTTTCCTACAGTATTTCATTTTGCTCCTAATGTGCTAAGATTGGTTGCCTAAAGATTCATAGAAATGCAAGTCACATATAATTTTAGAAAAATATTAGGATTATTATGAAATTTTATTTCAATTATTCCATGTTGTATTAAGGATATTTATAAACTCAATTGTTGTAATTTGTATCTAAACTTGATAATAGTAGGATTAAAATAGAAAATCATAACCAAAACCCAAACAAAACCAAAACCAGAGAGAGAAAAAGGAAATAAAAATAAGTTCCTAGATGGTGGAAAGCAGTTTGAATTAGTTTGCACGTATAGACCTTAGATAACTATTAACAAACCAAGAAGTTAACCTTCTTTTTGAGCAAGAAAATAGAGCATAAAGTAAGGAGTGGGAGTGTTTGTATGAATGTAAATAAAAATCAAATGAATTGAAGGAAATCAAAAGGATTGACATAACTAAAACTCTAGGGAAAAACTACCATTCATCTTACCTAGATCTTAAAAGGAATTCTGAGCGTTGGCTTTGGGATAGAAGAGCAATAGTAAATCCAAAAATTTACCCGTGTAATCAATATTTTGAATACTCCCTCCTCATTCACAAGTTCCTCAGAGACCTAGAAAAGAAATAATTAGCCCTATAATATAGCAAGAAATATCATAGGATACATAAAATTGTGCACTTTAGGGATATGTATCAATATTTACGTTGTGAGTTATAATTTGGAAATCTCAACCCCATTCCAAATCAAGTGTTTCTCGTTCAATTGATTCAATTGGTGGTAGACCATTTTAATTTCAAATAAGAACACTTCATGACACCCAAACAACTTGATTCGATCATCGATATTTATAGACTATTCAAGGAATATTAGACGTGTTGCAAAAACAAGAAAAATTAGAAAAAATATGAGAAGACCTAGAGACTCTAAGGGAAGATTTATAAAGATAAAAAAATCATAAGTAAATATCCAAAGAGACTTTAGTAGGTATCTTGGAATTTATAACTTAGAAAAAATTTAAACAACAACATCAACCAATCAAGATGATATCCTAGAACAAAATCTCGACTTGTACTTATTACCTAAACCAAAATTTGTCAATCACATAGATCCTTATAATTTTACTAAACATATACCTGGTTCAATTATTGAAATATTGCATTCAGTCATGGCTGACTAGCAAAGTGGTCAAGGAGAAGTAGAAGAGAACCAAAGGGGAATGAATAAATATAGAATAGAGAGCAAATAAGAAATGGGAAAAGGAAGACATTTGTCTTCCTAATATTACATAAATATGGTAAAAAAAGATAACCTAAGTCAGTATCTATTTTTGTATTACCCACCTTCCATGAGAAACCACATGAATATCCAGATGCTTTTCTCTTCGAATTTGAAGTAGTGTTCCAAACTTACTTTTACACTATCGATGAAAAAATCTAAGGTTGTTTCCTTCTACTCTTAAAGATACAACTTTAATATGGTTCATGGGTCTAGGAGAAAATATTTGTAATCAATGGGATGGAGAAAATGGATTAAAAGAGCTATTCCTTGAACGATATCAGGATTACTATAGAGTTAGGGATAAGAAAGTTGAGCTATTCTACATGAATAAAAAAGAAGAGGAATCTTTGGAGGATTACATTGAGAGATTTCTATTTGTTGGGTCTAGAGTAAATATGGATCTTGATGAAGAAATCTTAAAAGAACTCTTTCTAAAAGGACTAAAGGAAGATGTCCTTGAGGTTCTAAACCTTATGGCAAAAGGAGATATCCATATTATATTATTTTAAGATATTGTGAACCTTTGCAAAAACTATTCAAGAAACAAACCTCTAAGGGGTAACAAGTATACATCTACAAGAGGAGTGACGAGAGCAGAAATTAGAAACATGTTGGAAGGGTTAAAAACTGATTAGTTACGTACCTTGACTACATATTTGGATATAATGGATAAAAAAGCCAAAGGGAAAAAACAGTGAAGAGATATAGTATCATAGATGTAGGAAAAAGCACAATCTAAGAGAATTCTCTCTTAGAATTACAAACATATACAATATTTTTACTTGTAAAATTTGTGATAAAAGTCAAAAAACTAAAAACTACAAATACATCTCTATTTTTAAAGCTGCAATAAAGGAACCTAAAGTTGAAGAGGTAGAAGAAATTTATTTTATAGCCCAAATATGGAATGGTCCATTCAATGGACCACCAAATTGGTCAACTCCTAGTTATTCCAACTTGTAAAGGCCTAATCAATGGTCTAATGCACCAAACTAGGCAAATTAGAATTCATATTCAAACAATCAATACTGGAACACACCTCCATGGGCCCACTTTATGGTCAATACCTAGGGAAATCCACCATGGAATCAAGGAATGTCAAGTCAAAATATTTGGAATGCTAATGGCCAATAAAACCAAGGAGGATCTGGTTGGTCTCAAAATCCATCATAGTAATAGAACTTTCAAAACAAATATAGGGGACAAGCCCCTCAAAATCTGCCTCAAAATAGACTTCTTCCAACTCCATTTAATAATAATAATCCTCCTAATCAGCCTCCTCTTCCATCTCAACTAGTCCCTAATCCTAAAAACAACAAGAACATTCAACAAGCCTATGAAACTAGTGAGGCATGTTCTATATCTATAGTACCTTGTCAAAAAATTCAATTGATATCAAGAAAAGTATTGGAAAATAATGTAACTCTCATAGAGCTTAAAAAACCCACTGTAGATTTGTTCAAAAATGAGGATAACAATGAAAATGAAATGGAAAATTCACCAAAAAACATTCCAACAAAAAAATAAGAAATCCAAATTCCTCAAAGGAAGGAAGTAGAGGTACATTTTCCTCAAATATTGGTAATACCAAAAGAACCATCTAATCCAGAATTTAAATTCCTTCAAGAATTAGAAAATATTACTGTCAAGATCCCTTTGTTACAAGCAATCAGGGATATGCCCATATATTCCAAGCTCATTAAAAACATGTGTAAAAAATTAGGAAGGAAAAATAAGAACGAAGACCAAACTATTCAAGTCATTGGAAAATTGTCTGAGATAATAATGGGAGGTAGGTTATTACCAAAATACATAGATCCTGGAATACCTATACTCATGGTGCACATTGGTAACATAGCCTTGCAAAATATCTTGGTCTATTTAGGAGCCACTATTAATGTCATGACTAAAGAGACAGTATAATATTTAGGGTTACATAAATTGCAATCAACTTCTATTGTAATACAAATCACAAATACGTCTACTGTTAAGCCATAGGGAAAACTAAAGACATTATAGTCTTTGTAAGTTCATGGGAATACCCTGTATATTTTATAGTCTTAAAACCTAAGAAAAATTTAAGGGGACATCCCTTAATTTTAGGGCACCCATGGCTTGCAACATCTAATTCTTACATCAGTTGTAGAAATGGAAATATGACTATTTTTTATGGAAAAAATACTAAAGACCTTAGCCTATTCCATGAATCAACAATATAATACGAGTTTCCAAAGCAATTGTCATACATTTTCCTTCATAATTTTGATGAAATACAAACCCTATCAATAAATATTCTGAGTGAACATCTTCAATAAGAGGTTGAAGGACCATTACCATTATTGTTAGGAAATCAAAGCAAGGATTAAATTCAAGAAAATAGTTGTTCATATAAATATACCATGGCTATTAATGAAGTGAGCACAAGTTAGTCTCAACAAATGATACCATATGACTATTACTTAAATATTCTTGAAAATGAGATAATGGGGATAGATGCAAACATAGAAAAATGCAAGGAAATAGATATCACACCAGGAAGATCCTTGAATATTAGTGATGAGCTCACAAGCATACAAGAGTCACAATTAATAGACATGCTTAAGGAATATCAATTAGCATTTGCATGGAACTATAAGGATATGAAAGGGATACATCCAAATTTGTATACCCATCATATTTTTATCCAAGAAGGATGTTATCTAGTAAGACAACCTCAAAGAAGATTTAATCCTGCTATAAATGATGTGGTTTAGGAATAAATCATTGAACTCTTGAAAACATTATTTATATATCCAATTTTCGACATTCAATAGGTGTCACCTCTTGTGATAGTCCCTAAAAATAATGGTAAGTGGAGGATTTTTATGGACTATAGAGAATTAAACAAGGTAATGAAGAAAACTAATTTTTCGTTGCCATTCATTGATTAAGTTCTTGATACATTGGCTAGAAATAAATATTTTTGCTTTCTAGATGGATTTAGTGGTTATAATCAAGTTTCCATAGCTGAGGAAGATCATGAAAAGACAACCTTCACATGTCTAGTAGGTACCTATGCTTATAAAGTCTTACCTTATGGATTATGCAATGCACCTACCACTTTTTGAAGAGCTATTTTAGCTATATTTGCTGATTTAATAAATGAGTGTGTAGAAGTCTATATGGATGACTTCACAGTCTATAGTAATGCCTTTGAAGAAACCTTGTCAAGATTACAAAAAAAATTGATTAGATGTCAAGAGAAAAACCTCTTTTTGAGTCATGAAAAGTGTTTCATTATTATGAGAGGAGGTATTGTTATAGGATATTATATATCAAAAGAAGGTGTTAAATTAGATCCTATAAAAATACAAGTTATTCAAACCCTTCAACCTATAAAAACACAAACAAATGTGAGAAGCTTCCTAGGACATGCAAGATACTATCGTAGGTTCACTAAAGATTTTCGTAAAATTGCTACTCCCATGCTTAAGCTCTTAACTAAATAAAGTGAATTCAATTGGACTAAAGCATGTCAAGAGGCCTTTGAAGTTATAAAAGATAAATTTATTACTACTGCAATCCTGAGAGGATAAAATTGGGAATTACCATTATATATACATTGTGATGCTTCGAGTTACACAATAGGGGTAATATTGCAACAGGTTGAGAAAAAAATACCTTATTCCATCTATTATGTAAGTAAAAATTTGTATGGAACTGAGCTTAATTACACTTTTATTGAAAAATAATTTTTAGTTCTAGTCCATACCATCAATAAATTTAAACATTATATAACAGGGTATGAAGTATTCATCCACACTGATGACTCTGCCAATAAATACTTAATGAAAAAAGTGACAATAGGAGGTAGAGTGGATAGATGGATTATTTTTCTACAAGAGTTAAATGTTACGATTATAGATAAAGTAGGGAAAGATAAAATCATCACATATCACCTATATCCTATGCAAATATTTTATTATGACAAGTTAATTCTTGATAATTTCCTAGATGAACATTTGTTTTTTTATTTTTACCCCTTGGTATGTTGATATTGTAAATTACTTAGTAATATGAAAAATGTCTCAAAACTGTACATCATAGGAGCATAGAAAATTAATACGTCATAGCACTCCTTATATGTGGATTCATGGGGTATTGTTTAGAAGATGTCCTGACCAAGTAATTAGGAGATGTGTGCAAAAATATGATGTATATGACATAATTCGAGCACCACATAAAGAACCCTATGGAGGCCATTATGCCACCCAAAGGATAGCTAGTAAAATACTTAAAATTGGTTACTTTTGGCATACCATGAATAGATATGTCCATAAATTTATTGATAGATGTGACGGTTGTCAAAGAGCTATTAAGCCTACTCCTTCGATGGATATGCATTTGGTTCCACAAGTAGTATTTGAACTATTCGATAAATGAAGAATTGACTCTATTGGACCAATATACCCTTCAAGTGAAGGTAATAAACACATACTTATGTGTACGAATTATGTTACTAAGTGGGCTAAATTTAAAGCTTTACCATGAGCGTAAGCCAAACCAGTTGCTGATTTTCTTTATGAAAACATTATGCAACGCTTCGGAGCACCTAGAGAGTTAGTTTCAGATCATGGAACCCAATTTCTCTCCAAATTTATTAAAAAATTTGTTGATACCTATCAAATAAAACATAATAAAACCTCACCATATCACCCTCAAGCCAATGGACAGGTAGAAGTTATGAACAAAGAACTTGAAAAGATCATTACAAAAACCATAATTGTTAATAGGGGTGATTGGGCTAAGACATTGAAAGAAATTGTATGGGCATACAATGCAACTTGTAAAACCACCACTGGATTATCACCTTATGAAATGGTCTATGGAAAACAAGCCATCATGCCCATAGAATTTGAGATATAAACTCTTCGCATAGCGGTACAACTTGACCTAAATTTGGAAAAAGCATAGAAATCTAGATTGGAAAAGTTAAACATTATAGAAGAAAGAAGATTAGAGGCATTACATAGGACTAAAATAACGCAAAAAAAAATAAAGAAATAGTATGATAAACACATTGTACCATGCACATTTGAATCAAGATATTGGGCTTTGTTTTTTTATTGTCGTTATCAAGACTTTCAAGGTAAATTGAGGACCAGATGGCTAGGACCCTATGAAATCAAATATATATTATGAAATGGTACAATAAAGCTTAATCCTATAGATGATTCAACAAGGAAACTACTAGTAAATGGCCATAGGCTTAAAATTTATAAGAAGCCATTATCTAAGGAGGAATTCATACACCACCTTAAGCAACAAGCCAAATTGTAGTGCATTTTTGAACTACAATTAGCCACTATTGAATAATAATTTCTCTCTCACATAAAAAAAATGATTATGCTTCCTATTTTCATCATGAAGTTTCTATATTTGTAGTATTTCTATCTTATTCTTATCAATTTTTAGTCTCAATGTTTCAAAAATAGCCCAAGAGGTATTTCTCTAAAAATGTTTGTAGGAGATAACTATCATATGTTGCATAATACTTTGTTTGCTAGATAAAATCTGGATGTTTTTCAATTACTCAAACAACATTAGTGTTTTGAGTAATTTTCATTGAAATTCAAGCAATCTGTTGAAGTTGTAACTAATCCCTAGTCACTCAAAATTTTTCTTGGACTATGAACATTTGAATATATAAAAACATTGTGATATTTGGAGAGATTAACTCATGTGTTACTATTGCCATAAGCGAATAGTTTCTCTTGCTTATCCATCTATGCGCATGGTATAGAGTACTAATTATTTGGAAAAAGGACAAGCTCACCCCTTTTTTTTTTTTTTTGAATTTACATGGTGGAATTGGTAGCCGCCATGAATCCGGGTAGGTTGTCCAGCTTTTATGTCCGCCACAGTATTCTGTGCTATCAGCTCACCCTTCATATCTAAATAGAAATAATAAAATGAGAAGAATAGTAAGGATAGGATAAAATTCCCATAAGGACTTTGATAGAGTGGTTGGGAATCCAACTCCCCAAAGTTCTTACTAATTCATAAAAACAAATCCTTTGCTCCTCATTTAATCGAGCAAGTATCCCAAAAAGTATCTTCTTGCTTCTCATAAAAATAGGCAAGAACCCCAAAAGCAATAAAAATCCCTTCCTCCCTCTCAAAATGAGCAAGTATACCAAGAAAAGTCAAAGGGTAAAATATCTTGAATCCCTAGAATTATTAGTATCTCAAAAACTATGGGGTGATCCTCATTACAGTAATGGGTTGAATGAAACCCTCCTGGAAATAAGGCATCCTTACATAGTAGCACTAAGTCTGAAAAAGACCTATGGATGCTCATAGATATGCTAGCTTGTTGGCATAAGTGATATTTTGTTATTACTCAATCCTCACTCATAATGGGAAATGAATACTCACTGCACACACATTTGGTCCTTGAAGAATCTTGAACACATTAGGATAACCTTAGAACCATGTTTATTTGTGAAATGAATAGATGAAATTGTTTAAAAATCACTAGGATGTTTAAATTATTTGAAAAATAACTATAGAATATCATGAGTAGGTAAAATTTAGAAGCAAATTCCTATGGTTCATTTTCTCCTACCAAAATATGGCTTTTTTTTGTTAAATAAAGGATTTATATTGCAATAAGGGTTTTAAGGATCCCTGAACCTAGTTACAAAATCAGCTAGGATAGTTGTATGATGTTGTAGGATATACCTAGTATTCCTAGTAATACGTTGACTCATAGAGGCCTTAACAGAGGATGCAGCCTCAGCCTTGAAAATCTAGATATAGTTCCTAAAAACAAGATAATGAGGATGCATCCTCAGGCCAGAGGCCATAAGCAAAAATAAATAGAACTTAAAATAGGAAACTAAACCTAAAGAAATAAACTCCTCCTCACTGGAAGGATAGAAAACCAGATAGAGCCTATTAACAGACAAACACCAGGCTCCGCACAGGGTATCTGTATGCACAAAAAACCAAAACATGAGGAAATCATTCCTCAGCTGTAGCTTTGCTTTCTTCCTTCGTGGCCTCTTCCTCAGCTTCTTTGGGTTCATCTTTAGGTTCATCTTCCTTAGGTTCAGTTTTCACAGCAGTCGTGGTCACTTCAGCAGCTCCATCACCCTCCTGACTATCTTGACCATAGAAAAGATTTTGAAGACCTTCCTTGATGTCCATGGTGCAGTTAACCATCACATTCATCATTGTCGTGGTGGAAGCAATGATGAAATCCTTGAGTTTTTTGTTCTCCTCATTATCATATTTTATTTCAATCACATTTTTCTTGGTGGCCATGTTTTGGATCCTTGCCGACTTCCTCACTGGTTCGTCAGAGCTATCAAAACTTATGCTCTTCCTTGCCCTTAATTTAGAAACTACTTCAATGGCCTTTTTCTTCTTTTCATCCAAGAGACAGGCGTTCCGAGGAGGATTTAGTTTTAGTAGGGCTGGCAGGAACAAGGTTACGTTTAGGACTGTTGGCCACAATGTAAGTATAGATGACCTTAAACATGCCTTGGTGATGAGGGAGATCATGGTTTTTCTTATCTCTGCAAGAAGAAATGGAATGGTTCATGGAATTGAGGAAAAATAGAGGGATGCTTAGGGGATTTATGTCTCTGAAATGGTTGACAAAGGCAAGGTGATAGGTTTTTAGGGTTTTTTTAGGGTCATCAACACAGATAAATTCCAGAATAGGCTTCATCATAGAATTCCAAGGGAGAGGGAGATCAGTTCTAAAAATACCAGGGCTTTTGAATTTTTTTAGGATTTTCTCATTGTTTTTGAAGTGCTCCAATTCAACCTCCCAATTGTGCTTATGGCAATGGATGGACCGGCCCTCAGGGTTTTGGCCCGTAATGGATGCAAGGAGGTGGACGTCAACTGTAAAATTTCTCTTACACAGAAATTGCCCCATTGTCCCAATTTTTGAGGAAGTCCATGGTAATTTTGAGCTCATCTCCAAAAAACATGTGGAGGAAAGGAAGGTAGCACCTGTCCTGAAGGATATCTTTTGCCATAGGGTCATAGGAAAAGGTGTTGGGCTCAAGGTAGTCACTCAACATGGTGGGGGTGAAGAAGGAATAGGTGAAGGGGAGAGAGATGGAGAGAGGAAAAAAGTGGGATAGAGATAGGCTATGACAGAGATGGGTGATCGTGAAAGGGAAGGCGATGGTGAACAAGGCAAAAGTTAAAAGGGGGTTAGGGGGAAAGTTTTGGAATGGATGGGAAAAGTTGATAATAGACTGGGCCAAGGGAGGTAGGGAGAGGAAGGGACAATAAAGAGAGCAATGAGGTGAGGATAGGTGGAGGTAAGGAGGCTCACATGAAGGAAGGGGCAGACCCATCAAGTAGGAGCACTCATCAATGTAAAATGAGGGCATTAGGAGCAAGCAAATGGCAAAAATTACCACCAAGAGAAATATAGAGGAATCAAGGTGAAAAAACATGATCCACTTCTTTTTTGGGTTGATAAAACCTGGGACATGAGACTCCAACTGGACGAGGCTATTAACTGAAGTGGTCTCCTCCATAGCCTGCCATGTTTGCATTCTATGGAAGTTGGAAAGGTAAGGTCCATGAACCAAGGGTGTTAGCCTCCAAATATGTTACTATAAAGTAGAATGATGAATATTCTCAGGAGATATCATGCTCTCGACATTGGAAACCACTTTTTGGTACCTACACAAGTTGGAAAAAAGGTGCCAATGACTGAAAATTTTTTAGCATGCATTCCAACAAGACTTGCCCAATAATAAAGACACAAATGGTGGGGGGTGGGAGTGGTGCTGAGATGGAAGGGAAAGGGGTAGTGGATGATGATGTTGGCAGACACATGGGGCTTGAGATGATAGTGGATAGGGGTAATGGAAAGGGGTAGCAAGACGCTTAGCTGGTGGTGATGGTGGAAAGGGTGGAAGGCCACGTGGGTGTTGAAATTCTACCAGTTGGATAAACCTTCCCATTTACTTTGATGCAAGGAAAAAATCACATGAGGCGAGTCAAGCCAACAAGGATTAATGGTTGCATTGATCATGAGGAAAAGGATGGATAACCTAGGGAAAGACTCCCTATTGAGGTGGGTCTCTTTGATGTTTTTCTTGATTGATAATGGTTTGAACTTCCTCAGGAATGTCGTTGTGCCAAATCTAGAGATTAACCATGTTGACACCAATGTTAGCTAATTTGTCAGTAGCCCTGTTGGATTCCCTAAAAGTGTGCTGAAATATGACTTCCTGCATGTTGAGGACAAGGGTCCTAACTTCCTCAATATAGTCCCTCACTCTCCAAGAAGGAATGGAATTTATGTTCTTAAGATAATTGATAATATTGAGGGAATCCCCTTCAACAATAAGGTTGGTAGTTAGATTTTTAACCAGGCTTAGGCCTCTCCACATGCTTTTAGCTTCAACAACATGATTCATCTGCTCTCCTATCCCCTCAGCAAAGGCAAGGACAAGATCTCCTTGATGATTCCTCAAAACACATCCTACCCCAACCTTCCCTGGATTACCTTTTGCAGCTCCATCGAAATTGAGTTTGAGCCATCCCATAGGGGGAGGGGTCCAAACTGACTCTAGATGAATGGATGAAGGAGGGTGA
Source organism: Wollemia nobilis (assembly GCA_028583015.1). Classification (NCBI taxonomy): domain Eukaryota; kingdom Viridiplantae; phylum Streptophyta; class Pinopsida; order Araucariales; family Araucariaceae; genus Wollemia; species Wollemia nobilis. The sequence goes on along the minus strand of JAQPPZ010017079.1, from coordinate 3,419,284 downwards.
AACACCTCTAAGGGTAGGCCTAGCTCTCTACCTAAATCAGTCTCATCCTTGGAGGCAGGCTTGGATGAGGGGGAAATGAGGAAGGCATTCTCCAAAGCAAAGGCCAGGATTTTGGATGATATCAGCTTGGGGGTCTTAGGCTTTAAGGAGAAAACTCTGTTATTTCTTTCGAGCCAAATTTTCCAGAGGAAATTATGGAGGGAGATCTTCTAGAAGAACTTGATACGGGGGTCGTGGAAGGGAGCAGGCCAATGAATGAAGAGGTCTCCTATGGAGCAGGGTTTAGCCCACTGAATGTGGAAGGATTGGAAAATGGAATCAAGGATGGAAGAGGAAAAGGAGAAGTGAAGGAATAGATGGTTGGTGGATTCCCAATCATTATGGTAGAGATAGCATCTATTAGGGATGGACATGCCTTTCTTGATGAGATTATCGATGGTAAGAATTTTCTCTTGGATGGCAAGCCAGGAAAAGAAAGATATCTTAGGAATGAGATGCTTGATCCAAACACTATCGAAGGGTAGCAAATTATCCTCATTATCAAGGAGGAGGAGGTAGGCCGACTTGATAGAAAATTCTCCACTTTTAGAATGTTCCCAAATGATTTGATCAGCAGACATGGATGAGGGAATGATGGTGGAGGAAAGAAGAGAATTCAATAGGTTGGACTCAATAGGAAAAGCAGGGCAAGAAATGGGAGTCCAATTATGAAGCCTTCCTTGGGTAATGAAGTCAGACACCTTATGACCTATCTTGTCATCAGTGAAAGGTTTGAGTTTGGATAGAATGGGGTCATTAAGGAGGGGTTCTTGGGTAATCCATTTATCATTCCAGAAGTTAATGTTTCCTCCATTTCCCAGTTTCCACCTTACTCCTTTCTTGATGAGGGGCCTGGTGCTCATGATGGAATTCTAGAAAGTTGACCCTCTATTGGGAATTTCTTCATTAAATAAGTCACCATTTTGGAGGTACTTTCTTTTGGTGATGGAGATCCATGCATTGCTATCTCCAGAAACTAGCCTCCAAGCTTGTTTGGCAATCGAAGTGGTATTGAGGGAATGGATCCTTCTGAGACCTATTCCTCCTTTGTGTTTTAGTCTGCAAACCTTATCCCAAGCCATGAGATGAATTCTTTGTTTGTTTTCCACTCCAGTCCATAGAAAACCCTTTTGTATTTGTTCTATCCTTGATGACACTAAAGTCGAGGCTCTAAAAACTGATAGGAAATAAATAGGGATACTTTGGAGAATAGCGCCAGTAAGAGTACATTTGGCATTGGGACAAAATATTTCCTTTCCACCCTGTGAGCCTTTTTTGAATACGCTCTATAACATTGTGCCACATTGAGGCTGTAGGTTGGCCATAGAATAGAGGGAGGCCAAGGTAAGTGGTCGGAAGGTCAGCTATAGAACATTCTAGGATTCTTGCAATCTTGATCTATCTTTGCATAGGAGTATTAAGGAAGTACAATTTACTTTTTTTGAAATTGACTTTTTGACCAGCAACTGCTTCATACATCTGAAGGATGTATTTGATGACTTTTTCTTCAAGAACGGAAGCACTAGTAGACAAAATGATGTCATCCACAAATTGTTGATGAGAAACTGGAATAGTATGGGAGGAGGCCTTGATCCCTGACAAAATACCAATTCTACACACCGCCTGGATGGTTCTACCTAAAGCTTCAACTATCATGATGAATAACATAGGAGAGATGGGATCACCCTGCCCAAGCCCTCTACTACTCTTGAAGTAACCTGTTATGGAGCCGTTAATGAGAATGGAGAACCATGAAGAGGATATGCAGTTTCTAATGATATCAACCCATTCTAAATGGAAACCAAATTTGTGGAGGATAGCTAAGAGGAAATTCTAGTTCACCCTATCGTAAGATTTGTTCATGTCAATATTGAGGACACAGGTGGGATTTTTGGTATTGGATGTTGAATGAAGGGCTTCATGGATGGAAATGACTCCATCAAGGATTGACCTACCTTGTACAGAAATTCCTTGACAAGGTTCAATGATGGAGGGCAAAATGATTTTCATTCTTGTGGCCATGATTTTGGTGAGAACTTTATAAACAACATTGCAAAGGTTGATGGGTCTAAAGTCTGCTAAATATTTGGCCATAGGGTTTTTGGGAATGAGGGAAATAAAAGTGGAATTATACCCATGAGGGATCCTTTTGGAATATTGGAACTCTCTAACATCTAGACAAACATTAGGGCCAACGATGTCCCAGAAGGTTTGAAAAAACCGAGGAAAGCCATCTGGTCTCGGGGCTTTGTCAAGATTCATAGAGAAAAGGGTAGATTTGATTTCTTCATCCTAAAAGGGGGCAATGAGAGAGGAATTAACCATAATCAGGGATGGAATTAGGTGGGATGTGATAAAGTAAAGCCTCCTGGGATAAGGTTGAGCAAGAATTATCATCCTTTAATAGGTTCAAAAAGTAAGAGCTAGCTTCATTCCTGATTTCCTCAAGATCATAAGTAACATTGCCATCTTCTTTGGTCAGTTCCTTGATGTGGTTGTTGCTTCTATTTCATAAGGTGGTGACATGAAAAAATTTGGTATTAGAATCCCCTTCTTTGAGCCAAAGGGCTCTAGATTTTTTATTCCAAAAGGTCTCTTCGCAAGCAAGGACATTGTGGTACTCTACAAGGATCTGTTTCTCTTCATTTCTAGTTTGGATGTTTAGCTCCCCATTTTGGATTTTGGACTCAATCTGGTCAAGTATTTCCTTTAGATATTGCTTATTGGCAAAAATATTGTCAAAAATTTCTTTGTTCCATATTTTCAGGTCTTCTTTGAGGATTTTGAGTTTCTGAGCTAGTCTGTAGGAAGGGCACCCTTGAATGTCTTGTTGCCAAACATGAGAAACTCTCTACCTTAGATCCAGGTGGTGAAGCCACATGTTTTCAAATATGAAGGGATTTTTGAAGGGATTAGGTCTGTCGATGTCCAAAATGAGGGGATTGTGATCTGATCCAATTTTGGGGAGGGGATAAAGAGCCGCATCACCAAAAACCTACACTACTTCCTAGGAGAGGAAGACTCTATCTAATTTGACTTGGATGTGTTGTGCACTAGCTCTTCTATTACTCCAAGTATATTTGACCTTTTTGAGGTTTACATCCATTAGACTATTCCTATTGACAAAATCAATGAAGTCCTCCATACTTTTGTCTGGGGTCTCAGATCCTCCATTTTTATCAAAAGGATAAATGGGGTGTTGAAGTCCCCTGCTACAATCCAAGGAAGGTTTTGAAAAGAATATTTCATACTGGTCAAGGTCTCCCATAGCTGAGCTCTCCCAACAATGGTATTTGGAGCATAAACATTGGTGAGAATCTAGGACAAATTGCTATTGGTGTCATGAAAGAGAACACTTAAAAGTATTTCACTGGAATGGAGAAGACATCCTTCAACTTTTTGTTTGTCCCATAAACACATAAGACCTCCAGAAGTTCCTCTGGCATCACTTGAGATGATGCCTGCATTTTTCCATATTGCTTTAGCTACTGAGATAGAATTGTTGGCATTAATTTTTATTTCTTGCATGATGAAGATGGAAGGTATGATATCTTTCCTCATAGACTTTGCAAGTCTTTGTTTGGTTGCCCCATTGAGGCCTCTCACATTCCATGAGAGAATCTTCATTTAGAAGGTTTGGGAGTTTTTCTGCCTCCTCTTCCACTAGGGTGAGGGGGTTTGGTGCTTTTACTCTCTTCCTTGAGTTGAGAAGTAATATTTGGAAAAAGGGTCTTCTGAATACCATTTGCAATGTCATCCGTAGTTCGAGAATTCTTGGTTTCCTCTTTGGAAGGTCTCCCTCTTTTCTTTTCACTACCAAATTCAATGGGGGATTTGTTAGAACTTTTGGTTTGCTTAGGACTGAGTTTGTAGGGAATGATCTGCTCCAAGATAGGGCTCTGAGGTCTCATAGATCTACTCGGATTGGGTGAAGATGTTTCCTCTACAAGATTGGAAATAGCAACAATTTCATCTAGGGGCTGTTGGACAGAGTGTTGAGGAAACCGAGGTCAATATTTGGTTAAGGAAGGGTATCTGACTGAGATTTGGGTTCCTCTTGGGGCTACAATGGAGAAGGTTTTACCTCTTGTTGACTGATCTTGGTGGGTAGAGTAATTTGAGTTGTTGCAACTTAATTTAGAGAATCTTCAGAAGGAGGTTTAATAATTGGGGACATCAAAATGTTTTCCCCTATCAAAATATCAAATTCATTCAATATATTAAATATGTTGGAAGTAGTTAAGGGAGAACTTACTTGAAGTCGCTCTGAATTCATCGTTTCCTTACCTTTGAGAGACTGATGTCCTTCGAGAGGGACTCATATAGATTTTTTTTATTGCTATATATTTTTCTTTGCCTGGTATTATTGTTGCCCTTTCTTTTGGGGTTTTGGAGCACCGCCTCTAGAAGGATTAGCGTTGGCCTCGATCTGAAGAGCTTCTGCAACTTGCCTCTGATATTTCTCTGAAATGGTCCACACTTTGAGGATAGGGCATTGAGACCTCAGGTGTCCTTGGGTATGGCATTCCACACAAAAAGGTGGTTTGTTTTCATACTCCAATGGCTACTTTTTGAAGAAATTCTTATGTGTGAGGTTGAAAAAAGTTGGAATTTTTGATGCTAGATTAGCGTTAACACAGATCCTAGCCACATTCATCCTCTTGCATGCTCTGGTGACTCGGGTCAATGGCAAGAAGCTCTCCTATTACATTTGCAATAGAGAGGAAGATATCATCATGCCAATAGTGAAAAGGGAGGTTGGGTATGTGAACCCAAATGGGGTAATTTTTATATCCTGGGTGTCTGGATTGAAATCTAAGTCCCATTTCCTAAGGAACAGACTTTTGTGGCCTAAGAACCATGGGCCACCAATGAGGATGTGTTTTACGTCTTCATCATTACTTAATCTGATGGTGAAGAAGCCTCTGGACAAGATGACAAGTTCCATGTCTCCCAAGGTTTTCCATTTGGTGACCGCCCACCTACGGATAGTTTCAATGTCAGGCCTTCCACCTACAAACTTCCCAACCAAAATAAAATTTTCCATGGCTATATAGCTATCTACAATGTTATCTGGGATATTGATATTTTGACCATCAGGGACGATGGTAGTACTAGGAGGCTTAAGGGAGCCTCGTCCATATACAATATTAGCATAGGATATAGCTTTGGTGTTAGCACCAGTGGGACCCTTAATAGGGGCCCCAAAGTTAGGAATATATTCTCCCCAGAAAGTAGTCTACTGATCCTGAGATTTGGTTGTATTTGGCGGAACATCGTCTGGGTCTCCTTTGTCCTCAAAACCTTCATCCTTTTCCTCACTGTTGCCCTTAGTCATTGACGTCATGCCATCCTTACCTACAGGAGGTTTCTTGCTAGTACAGTCCTTGGTTCCTTCATCCTTACCTACAGAACCTGGTCTTTCGAATTCTCCAATCTTCTCCTTCATCCTTCCTTCCTACTCGTCTCTCAAAATATTGTATCTTTTAACATAAGCATCATAATATTCGAATATCTATTCCATTTTTTTAAATAATTGAAAATACTCTAATTATTTCATAGATATCTATTTTTGTATACATTGATGACTAATATCAAGCTTTATAATCATTATATTTCTCTCACTTGGATACTCCTTAATGAAATTTAGGAATAACAAACACACAAATTACAATAAATCTCCGTAAATAAAACTTATTATTATATTATCCATAAATATAAATAAAACACCCTTCATATTTTTCTAGCTATATAGCCAAAATTATATTTTGGGGGAAGTAAATAGAGGTATACGAAGTTCACAATAAATTTTGGGGGGGGAGAAATAGGTAAAGTATTTTCTCAAACTCTAGCAACTATAGTCTCGTAGACGTCTTTTGTAGATTTCTCCTATAGATGCCTTCCATAGGTATCTTACATAGGTATCTTTCGTAGGTGTCTTCTATAGATGCCTTCCATAGGTATATTCCATAGGTGTCTTCCATATATGTCTTTCGTATAGGTCTTCCATAGAGGTCTTCTGTAGAGGTCTTCTGTAGATATCTTCCATAAATATCTTCCATAAATAATTTTAGTAGTAATATTTTGTAGTAATCTTCTATAATAATCTTATGTAATAATCCTATGTAGTAATCTTTTGTAACAATCTTATGTAACAAACTTTTGTACCAATATTCTATAGTAATATTTTGTAAACACCATCCATAGATGATACCCATAAAACATATTATGAAATACTTCTAAGTTTCAATATTTAAAATTGGCCTTAATATGAAGAATATCAATAGAACGTATCAGCTGAAAGTATAAACGAATGCACAAATGTTAAAAATGAAATAATGTGACATAAAATTTTAAAATGGCATTCATAAAGGTTTGGGGAGGTAAAAACACTTATAACATTTTTATACCTGTGGCATATGGACTAAGGTATTAGAAATTAAAAATTAAAATTTTGAAACCCTCCCTTACATTAAGTAAATATGCTGAAAATAAGACATAGGGCGAGCACATTCGATACGACACCACGTACCGACTCCCTTAATGCTCCTTTAAAATCTCACCATAGATGAGACCCATTGTAAGGTTTCAAAGATACAATTACCGGTACGTGTGGATGCTAGAAGATGATAGAATCTACCATGGACTAGTCTAAGTGGTGACACGATAGAAGGGAAAAAAATTAAAAAGACACATGGCATATTCACACATGCAAAATTCAAAACAATTGATGAATGCATGCCACATGTGGGAAATTTAATAAAATTTTTAAGTTGCACCAACCTACGACTACCCTCCAAGGTGATAAATGGTTTAGCAAAGAACATTGGCAATGACCAACACATGGTGAATGCAGTCAATAATCAGCACTGCCACAGATGGAAAGCATCAACTGTAAATTAAACTCTGATGAAGGGCTACGATTTTAAGGAAAATTTATGTTAGGGTTAGAAACTTCATCATGACATCGACACAATTTTTTTTTGACCAATTATACAAAGGTGGCACAGATTTATGATTCTAACCATCTATTAAAACAAGGATCGAGGGCTGAAATTTGTCTAGATTGTGATAATATTATCATCGTCGATTTAGGGTAAGTAAATGGTCATGATTTGTTGCATGGAAATCGTATGAAGTAAAGGAAAACAAATCCTAATCCCCTTCTATAGAATGTAGTAGGTGCTGAAGGAACCTCTATGACCTGGTCAAAATTCTACAAAAATTTCTCAGTAAGATCGAATTGAGAGTTTGAAACAAAAATCTGGAAGGGAAAACACCAGATAGAGGTGGAATTATGGAAAAATAAGAGTGAAAAAACTTGGAAAGCAACAACGCAGGGTGACAAAATTTGGGTGCAGCAAAAGAGCGTGAGTGAAAATAGGTAATATTTTGCTATCCATTTTGTTTATTTTCATAGGATTTGATATCTTCAAAAAATATATGCCCTATTCACTCTACTACAGGAATGATTATTGAATAATTTTTAAAAATTATGCAGAGGATTAGGTTTAGATTTACATGTTTTTTTTACAAGAATGATTAGCAAATAATGCAGAGGATTAGGTTTAAGTTAACATGTTTTTTTATGAGTGATTAGCAAATTTTTTAGGGAATATGTAGAAGACAGGTCATAATCGTCGATTGTTTATGTTGATAATAGAAAAAGAAGAAGAATTTTTTTTCAAATAAGATAGGTCATAATTATTTTAAAATATTTTCTTCAGTTGAATTGCATGTTTTTTATTAAGTCGGATAATAGATTATCTCCAATAAAATTATAAAATTTATTTTGTGCGGATGAAATTGTTGCAAGTTCCTAAAATTTTAAAACTTCTACCCTAAGAAGCCATACCCCGATCTATGTTCCAAAAATGTAGTGAGCCCCAGTCCATTGAAACGTAGAATATGATTGATTTTGTAACAAAACTATTCCAAAGGGCTAGATGGTGTGAAGCCCTCACAAAATTTAGAGGGCATGACCAAGGGGTAGCCTAGCAATTTATCCTAAACTGTAATCTTGCAAACATGACTACCCACATTGGAGATATTCAATTTGACATAAATCTAAGCATTATTTTTGAAGTATTAGAATTACCAGAGGTAGGATTACCATATTACAAAAACCCTTTTAAGAGTGTCACCCAGCTAGTGTAAAAGTTTAGGTAAAAATGCACTTTTATCCAAGATAAGGAGGGTTGGATTAAGGGTGTTTCCATTGTTTCACTCCCTCTCATGTGGTAGGAAGCTGCTATTTTGATTATTAAGTTTTTCACCATAGAAGGATGTATGTTCATCTATGCAACCTACCATATTTGCATGTTGATGAATCTATAATTTTTTTAGAATAGTGATTGTGTTATTAATCTACCATACTTCCTATTTCAGTATCTAAAGTCTACTATTATTCGTGTGCAGCCTAAAAATCCTCAAAAAAATCCTAAGCTACATCTACTTGCACATCATGGGCTTATTAAATTGATAGTTCTAAAGAAAGCACAAGAATTCAAAATTACCAGGAATAGGATAGTCACAGAATCAAACCTACCAGAATACTCTGAGTTAACAAAAAATGATCTTGAGGAAGATAGTTCATCTGAGGAAACCCAGGATTCTAAAAACCAAGAGGAGTAACCTGAATCCCCAAAATACAAATTTCAACCTCCCAAATATGTCAAACCAACTCAATCTACATGAAAGTTTCGACATCAGAAGCATACTACTGAAACCCCTAAGAAAGAAAACATAGTAGCGCATGAATCTGACTTACCTATACCCAAATCAACTGCTAAAATCCTATCTCATTTTTAGGTACAAAATATTTTTTTACAAATAAAAATTGACAAATTAAGAGAATATTTTGTAGAACATTCAAAATTAATTCGGTGAGCCCTTATCCTTTAGATAGATATGATTAAACAACTCTCAGTAGATAATATGACAAAACCTGTTGATTCTGTCAACTGACCACCACCTATCAATGCTTCCCCTAATAAAATATCCACCATTGATAAAGAGTAGAAAAAGTTAGTTGACTTCAACAAAGCAGCCCACATAAATAAACCCTTTGAATTTTCTAATATTCTTGAGTAATTGAGTTCCCAACCGTTCATCATCTTGACGCAACAAAACAAACCAATAAAACTAGTTTCTACCATCAAAAGAGGAACTACACCTAAGAATATTATCTTATATGTTGGGATGCCTCTAGAAATTAATGCATTGATAGATAATATTGTTGAAATAGTTGAGAAACCTCTGCCTTATCAAATGTAGGATGTAGATCAGAGAGGATTCTCATGAAGTTGAGCATATCAATACTATCATGGTTGAGACACCAATTGGTGATCATAAAGCCAAAGAGTAGGTACAAAAAGTAAAATGGGAATGCAAGCTGCCACAAACAAGACCTCCATCTTCAAGAATCTCCCCCCGATGGACACAAGTTAGATAAAATGAACTGAAAAATATATATATATATATATATTTTTAAGAATTCAATAGTTGATCTGTATATTAGTATTTGTAACATATTTAATGTTTCTATTTGTAAATATTTTAGCAGTATATATATATATCTGTATCTCTAAGATAATACTATGAATGGTATTTTTATTTGTAAAATTGTTCTATATAATGCAGTGTTTAATGTCTATGATCACAGTTTTAGTACATTGTTGTAGTAAGATAAATTGGAAAAATCATTTTTTTCAAAGGATTGTTATGTTGCAAAACTATTCTCTGAAAAGAAATCATGAACAATATATTTCCTTTGAATATGATCAGATGTTTTGTATGTTTTTGATGAAACTTTTTTCTGTTATAAGAAATTTTGAAGTCATCATTTTCTGATTTGTTTCTTTGAAGAATTTGTATTTTTTATAAAAACATAGAATATTTCATTTTCAACTGTAGATATCAGTACTTCAATCTATTTTAGATTCTGTAATATTTATGTTGTCATGAAAATGATCTGAAAAAAATCTGAAACATTGTATATTGTTGTAGATGTATGATTGAAACTATGTGCTCTGTTATAACATGATGGATTATATTTAATTTATATTTGAAAATGTTTGTCTTTTAGTATTATTACCAATGATCTATGGAGATAATATCTGATAACTTATTTTTATTTTTGGAACATAATTATGATGTCTATTTTATGATTTTATAAATGACTTTCCGAGATAATGTAAATCTTGATTGATTTTAATATTTCATTCATTTTGAAATATTTTGGATGATGATATTTGATATATGTGTGAAATTTGTAAGTTTCTATTGTCTCATTTTCTTCCCATGCATGAGGACATGCATATATTTCAGTTTGGGGGAAAATGATGAGTGATTATTTGTTACATATTTTCATATTAAATTGTTCCATTTTTATATCTAATTAGTGATTATAATGTATCTTAAGTTATATTTTTTGTTTATTTCTATAAATTATTAGTAAAAAAATGAATATAGTTGAATTTGACAAATGTGTGCATTTTATGTAAAATATTTCTGAGTTATGTTAATTACACAGGAAAGTATTGAAGGATGTTCCACAGATGCATAGTACAACAATGTGAGCTTTAGGATGTACCTTGGACGCAAGAATATGGATGTAAGGACAAAGGATTAAGGATTCTTAGCCACGATGATAGAAAATTGGTGGATTAATATTACAGAAGGTGGTAACTCTATTATGTTACAGAAGATAGTTACCAAAGCATGTTACAAAAGGTAGCTACTAAAGGTTGTTACCAAAGAAGAATTCTTACCAGCAGATACCAAAGAAGAGTTGACCAACGTCGTACGCCACATTAGCAACAACATGGTGCTATCACATGGCAATATAGAAGTACATTCATCTTAGATTAAGTTGACTTGTCACATATTCTCCATGAAGATATTGTGATTAATAAAGTTGTTATCACTTTATTTTGTAGATATTGTATAATTGGAATCTTGCTAGATTGATTAGATTTAGATGCAAGATAAAATAAAATGGGGGTAGTCTATTCTTTTCCATAGTATAAGTTGTAAGTTTTTGGGCTAACACAGTCTGAGCATGATTTTTATTTTTATATTTCATAAAATTCAAAGACTCTTGCAATATATCAACCTGACCAAGCAATTGCAACGCGTCCTAAAAACTAACCTTAGCAGGAATCTTCTTTAGTTCTTCAAGAATGTTGTATGTATAAGTGTTGGATCCTCTTCCTTCGTTGGTTGGATCATACTTGCTCTGGTATTTTTGTGTGACCTCCACCCTCTAACGCTTGGTTAAATATGGATATTTGAGTCATTATTTCACATGTTCCTTTGTTTTAGCTTGCATTTGTGTAGTCGGAGGTTGTGAAGTTGACACCTTTGCTTGTAATATTTCTTTTTCTTATGTGGGCAAGAGATCTCTTAATAGGATAAGTTATTTCGACTTAGATGCTACACCAAGTGCTTTCACCTATGCTTGTCTCTTTTTGTTCTACACCTTTGGATCAGTAGGTACCTTCAGTGGCTCCATCTCAATTGGATCCACTATAATCAACTTTTTTCCCGCTCTCATGAGAACTAATACTTGTTCAACATAAAGGACCATGAAATTATGATTAGCTTCTGTAATCATGTTGATCTGACCACTAGAATAACTATTTTCCAACATCTACACATAGTTTAGGTAAACCATGCAAGTCTCCTCGCCATGTGGATCATTTTAGGTAGAACACCAATATGTTTTCTCTAATGGCCTAGCTTCTTCATTTTCTAACATGGTCGTATTCCTTTTGGGCACCTTGCTAGTCGATATTGTTTACTGTCTACTGATCGACAAAGGTTAAAATATCCTAGGCTAGAAATATCTCTTAGCTTACCTTTTCGTAATAGTCATGATCTTGTTCATAATTGCTCTTATTGCTGACTTTATTTATTGCACTTATTACAACAACTTCACATAAGGATCAGGGTTTGAAGGCACTAGAGCTGGTAATGGCAGATGCATTGATGGAGAAGGCAATACTAGGATTGGAATGGGAGTGAGAAGCTATGGAATAAAAGGACTAGGTAATTATGGTATAGAGACTATCAAGGTTTGATATGAAATCATATTTCATGAAGGGAATGAGTACATGGGTGACATCAAAAAAAACTACGAAGAGGTATTGGAATATAAATATTATGGGAAATCAAGAAAGATAGGCAAAATCATTTTTGGTGGGAGCTTACCAATAGCGATTAGATCAATTTTAGCCTTTTGTGCTTGAGAGTACAAATCAAGAATTATGTTGACATTGGACTAACATATGGCCATGCTAATTTTAGAGTTGAAGGCTCAGAGATAGTAAAATGTAGCCTGTTCTGGATCCAACCACAAACCATAAGGGACTTGATGTCATGTTCGAGAAAACCTGACATTGAAGTCAATGATTTCCTCTTGTGGATGTCTCTAAATATTCGTAATTTTGTGCAATAGATAAAATGGGTCTACTTGCTCATTAAAACCCTTTATCAGTGACTCTGCCAACTGGTCTCATGTGACAATAGTTGTAGGTGGTAAATATTCGATACCAGTACAACAACTTCCCTTTGGGAGAGAGCATGAGTGATCTGACCATGACATATTCATTAGTGATGCTATGGATTTTTTCCAAGGAATCCCCATCTTGAACATGCTCATAGGTTGTCTTTCCTATACCATCATAAGTAGGCAAAGGATTTAACGTTACTTATGGGATTGGATTCTGTGTTTGTAGATTCAAAGCTCCAAAATGGTTCCATGCTAGAAATTGGTGAGGTGGTGATGGTGGATTTTAACCCATTTGGATCAGAGAATTTTCCCAGAGAGGAGGAAAGCTAGTAGCTATGCTAGAGGGACTAAAACGAACTAAAAACACACCATCTACCTCTAAAGATGTTGTAATTGATGGTGCAATCAAAGGTATCAATATAGGATGTTCTCCTAAGACTCATGTTTCAAGCTTGAAAAACTCAATGAGACTTTCTAGATTTTTGGCCTTCGAGTTCAAAAATTTCTAGAGAGGTTTGGTTCCATTACTAATATAGAATCAGTGTAAATCTTAGCGAGAGAAATTAATGAAAATAAATTGCAAATATGGTTGTAAGACAGAACCATAAAGTGGAGATAATTAGAAGCTAAAAATCAAATCAATTTTTAACCAACATATTATAGAAAGAATAACACAGGAACCATTCACAACTTGCAAAGATGACTTCCAATAAACATTTCAGCATTCACTTCTTTATCAGGAATTAAATTCAAATGCAAAATTTAAACTTATCTAACAAAAGAAATAAACATAATAGAAATAATAGGAAAAAATTAATTGCATACAACACTGATCCAAGAACCAGAGCCAATGATATTTCAATTTATGTAGAAAATTAAACTCAAAGAGTTTTTAGTAGAATTTGTATCCTTCACTTACATCAAATGTCTTAGTTTTTATAGAGGATTTTACTTCCAAAATTAAATGCTTGTAAAATAAAAACCATGGGGAATGAAAAATTGGTCAATCACAATTCTCTCCTTGGTAGTAGCAATGAACCAATCTGGTATCACCTTGGGAAGCAGCGAATTATTTTGGAAGATGGTGCATCTAAACCTAGCTAGGATCATAAAAAAAATTCATCTTCATGGTGGCACCTTAAAAAATGGTAGAATTGCACAAGAGTCAAAAGTGAATAGCATTCAATTTGGGCAATCTTCTAGATATTTACCAACTTGAATTTAATCAACAGCAATTCCAGGAACTATCCCTCTTTTTACCCCCAAAATTAAATTTTCTGACATCAAAACTTCCTCCACACCGATCTTCACTCGAAGAGCTTTTGACCATAGTTTCTGATGAGTTATTATTTGGTAAATATTTTCATATTAAATTGTTCTATTTTTATATCTAATTAGTTATTATAATGTATCTTAATTTATTTGCTTTTGTTTAATTCTGTGAATTATTAGTAAAAATATGAATACAGTTGAATCTAAAAAATGTGTGCATTTTATGTAAAATATGTCAGAGTTATGAGTAATTACACAAGAAAGTCTTGAAGGATGTTCCACAGATGCATAGTGCAGCAATGCAAGCTTTAGAATGTACCTTGGACATGAGAAGATAAACGTAAGGACAAAGGATTAAGGATGCTTAGGCATGGTGACATAATTGTGGTAGATTACTGTTACAGAAGGTGGTAACTGAAGTATGTTATGGAAGATAGTTATTGAAGCATATTATAGAAGTTAGCTACTAAAGGTTGTTACCGAAGAAGAATTCTTACCAGTAGTTATCGAAGAAGAGTTTACCAACATAGTACGCCACATCAGCAACAACATAGCACTCTCACATGACAATAAATAATTACAATCATCTTAGATCAAGTTCACTTGTCACATATTCTCAATGAGGATATTGTGATTAATAAAGTTGTTATCACTTTATTTCATAGTCATTGTATAATTGGAATCTTGTTAGGTTGATTAGATTTAGATGCAATATTGATATGCCTTTTTTTGAGAATAAAGGACATGATTATATTGTACATATTGCAAAATATTTAAATTAGTATAGTTCTGTTAAGTACGTTTATAAAATGCCACTTGGACCACTTAGGATGTTTATCAAATCCAAGCAGAATTGGGAATTTCATTAGTTTAGATTATTTTGGTTAGTGCATAGTTGTCACATCATAAGTCAACAAATTCCACATGGCAAAATATGTGGAAGATTTTATTCATAATTGTAAAAGTCATAATATATATTACATAAGGAGACCTTTCAAAAGGACTAATGGAGAAATCTCTATTGTCTAGTCTAAAACTAAAGAATCTATGGAGGACTGTATAATTTTTGAAGAACTACACCAGCATGTACATTTGAATTTCTAGTAATAAAAGTAGCACTTCATTCTTAACATACGGTAAATGTGTCATTTGTGTTTACTGTTTAATTTCATTTATGTAGTTGTAACTATATATTCCTACATTCATAGAATAGAATAATGTTAGGAATAGCTATACATTTTAGTTACTGAGATAAAGTAAACTAGGGGAAAAAGACTTACATTGTCTTCTAGGAGGTAGGGACAACTCCTATAGCTAGTCCCTAAGCTCTCACCCCTACAATAGGTTAGAAATAGTTAATTAACCCTAGAATATAAAATAAATTAAATTGCATCTTCTTAAAATATAAATGTAGAGTAGATAAATAAAGCTAACTGCACGAGGATCCTCAACACTCATTAAAATCGACAATAGTTAAACTCAAAAATATTTAAACTGAACAATAGATAAACTCATTAATAGGTAAATTCAGTAATAGGTAATTATCATATTTACTGCACAAATTATAAATTGTTGAGCAAGGTGCAGCAACAGTATTGTCATTGTTGTCAACACAGTTAGGTAGATCTAGTGTTTCAGTGGACAGGAAGTTCAAAAGCTATTCAGATGCAGAAGACAGGAGTTCAAAGGTTATTTAGAGTATGGACAGTGAGTTTCCAAGAAGACCATAGTGGCCCATTTGCAAAATATCAAAGAAAAAGACAAGTAAGAAAAGTGTCGCGATATCGTGACATATACAGCACGCAAGAAAAACTGTCACAATTTCGTGACATGTTGGAGAGAGAAAAAGCTGGAAAAACTGTCATGATTTCACAACATGTTGGAGGAGAGAGAAAAAGCTGGAAAAACTGTCACGATTTCGCGACATGTTGGAGGAGAGAGAAAAAGATAGAAAAACTATCGCGATTTCGTGACATGTTGGAAGAGAGAGAAGAAGCAGGAAAAACTATCGCGATTTCGTGACATGTTGGAAAATAAAAATGCAAGTGGAAAAACTGTCACAATTTCATGACATGTTGGAAGAGAAAAAGGCAAGTGAAAAAACTGTCGCGATTTCGCGACATGTTGACAGAGAAAAAGGCAAGTGGAAAAACTATCGTGATTTCGTGACATGTTGGAAGAGAAAAAGGCAAGTGGAAAAACTATCGCAATTTCGCGACATGTTGGCTGAGAAAAAGACAAGTGGAAAAACTGTCATGATTTCGTGACATGTTGGAAGAAAAAGAGAAAGCAGGAAGAAGTGTCATGATTTCGCGACAAGTTCGAAGAAACAGAGTAAAGTTTGAAAAGTGTCACAATTTTGTGACATGTCACATTTTCGCGACTAAAACAGGAGAGAGAAAGTAAATTTGAAAAGTGTCACGATTTTGCGACATGTCACATTTTCATGACTCGAAAAGCGCAGGAAGGAAGAGAAAGAAAAAGTGTCGCGATTTTGCGACATGTCGCATTTTCGTGACTCGGAAAGCGCAGAAAGGAAGAGAAAGAAAAAGTGTCACAATTTCACATGTCGCATTTTTGTGACTCGAAAAGGCCAGGAAGGAAAAGAAATAAAATGTGTCACTATTTCGTGACATGTCGCATTTTCGCGACTAGGAAATGCCAGGGAGGAAGCAAAATAAAAAGTGTCGCGATTTCACGACATGTCACATTTTCACGACAAAATAAAGAGAGGAAGCATATGGAAGCATAACTGTCACGATTTCACGACAAAAGCAGGGAAGAAGACTTCGAAGGTAGAAGTGTCGGGATTTCGTGACAAAAGTAGTGAAGAAGACTTCGAAGGTAGAAGTGTCACAATTTTGCGACAAAAGCAAAGAAGCTAAGTACGGAAGTAGAAGTGTCACGATTTTGTGACAAAAGCTAAGACGAATTTTACGAAGGTGAAAGTGTCGCAATTTCGTGACATGTTGTATTTTCATGGGCCAAAGCAAAAAGAAATAGGAAAGAGAAAATAGTGTTGCGATATCGCGACATGTATTTTCGCGGGCCAAAGCAAAGAGAAATAGGAGAGAGAAAATAGTGTCACGATATCGCAACATGTTGTATTTTCATGGGCCAAAGCTAAGAGAAAGAGCATGAAGAAAAAGTATCACGATATCGCGACATGTATTTTCGCGAGCCAAATTTAAGAGAAAGAGCATGAAGAAAAAGTGTCGCGATATCACGACATGTATTTTCATGGGCCAAAGCTAAGAGAAAGAGCAAGGAGAAAAGGTGTCGTGATATCATGACATGTTGTATTATCATGGTTAATTTGAAGCCTACGAAGACCGATGAATAGCCGACTAAAATTAGGGTTTATAGATGTCATGAAAACCGACTAAGATGAGGATTTATAGCCGACTAAGATTAGGGTTTTCATCTCAAATATTCTATTATAAAAGGAGGGCTGTTTGGAGATTTTAGTTTTTGTCAATGTGTGTGAAGTTCGATCGTAGAGTGTAGAGTGAAAGTCGTATCAAATCGTGCTAAGTGCAAAATTCACAAAAAAAGTAGAGTGCGCAAAAGGGAGAAGATGATCGTTCGACTGTGACGCAGCAGATTATGCGAAGTAATTTCATAGAGAGAGCAGAGTGCGTAGATATCGCAAAGGTGAAGCAGACTAGTCGAGGTCTTGTAAAAGTGGAGGTATCATTCTGTTAATCTTCTAGATTCATATTTCAAGTCCAGGTTGGAGCTTGGCATCAGGGGTTGGTGCTCCTTCCAGTAGGTGCTGGTAAATCAGGGGTTGGTGCTCCTTTCTGTTGGTGCAGATAAATAAGGGGTTGGTGCTCCTTCCAATGGGTGTTGGTAAAGTGATTGTAAAGTTGTTGCTTTGCAAAGGCTGGATTTGGATGGTAGTCCAAGCAGTCATTCTTGAGGAGTAGCCACATTTGTGAACCTCGTTAAATATTGTGTTGTGTGATGCTCTTTTGTTATTCTTGTTGTATCTTGTCATAAGTTTTAATTGCTGCTATTTTAAGAGCTGTAAATTCAAGATTAAAAGAGCTACACTGATTCACCCCCCCTCTCAGTGTCATTGTAAGACTAACATAAATTACATTTTTTCATTCTTGCACAATTTAACTTATGTTTATTTATTTTTATTCAAACACCTGAAACTAAAAAGAAATATGAACTAAGTTTAGCATTGATCCCTACAATACAATATATACTAGATTCCTACTCTTTAAATCTAACCTTGATTTACCCTCAAATTGTTAAATTAAATGTAAGCTATTAAAGATGATCAATTTCAACTAGAGAAAATGGAGTAAATTAGTTTTGCCAAGGTGAATCTCAAAAAGAAATTTTGCCAAGACGTAGCATGCGAAGAAGTTGATTTTGCTAGGCTAGTGTGAAGTTCATCTGAAAATGTGCCAAGCCATGTTGTGGGATGAATTTATGCCAAAGTAAAGCATGGAAAGGTGCTTTCACTCAGGCAACATGTGAAAAGAGGATTTTGCTGCCAAAATGAGATTTTTGCTGGTAAATAGGATTTCATTGTCAAAATGGGTGAAAAGGCATTTTTCTATTGAAATGGGTGTTTCATTGGTAGAGAGGCATTTAGCTAGAAAATGGGGCAAAAAGGCATTCATTGGTGACTTCGCCCATTTGAAATTTCACCATGAATTTCGCCAAAGGATGCGCTTGAGATAGGAATTATCTGGCAACTTTTTCTGAAAATATGATTTCACTGAAAAATAGAGTGAAAGGGGAATTTCGCTGTGAAAGGAAGTGAAAAAGAATTTTGCTATGCCTGGGGGAAAAAAAGGAATTTTGTTGCAAATAGGGGAAAATTTCTGAAAAGGTTATTTCGCTGACAAAACTGCTAGTAGGGGATTTCACTGGCGAAATTCCCTCTACACTTA
Organism: Wollemia nobilis; assembly: GCA_028583015.1. Taxonomy (NCBI): domain Eukaryota; kingdom Viridiplantae; phylum Streptophyta; class Pinopsida; order Araucariales; family Araucariaceae; genus Wollemia; species Wollemia nobilis. Next base: position 3,400,546 of record JAQPPZ010017079.1, on the reverse strand, counting down.
GACAAAATTTCAAAAAACTTTAATGTGATAAAAATACTCAAAATGGATCTCTCGCTGGAAAAATTGCTTTTATATTTGGGAAAAATTTTAACAAAATTTTAATGTGGCAAAAATGCCAACAATTACATATTTGCACACTTACATAAAATACACTCATGCACATTCTATCAATACACTGTTGCAATCTAACTTACGTGACACATATGCATTTCCTGCACATTTACACTTAAAATCTCACATCTAAACTAAAGACTCAACCCTAATCTATTACATATTTATAATTGTAACATGAAGGTACCATGGGGGTACATTAGCATGTACAAAATAATGTAATATTCCTCAACACCTCATGTATTACATTATTTTGTTATTGAAGCCATTAGTCTTCAATCTTGGTCTTCACTTTTATCTTCAAATTTTATATGATATTGCATTGATCATGAACCCCTTATTGAGATTTATATTTAGCCTCTTTAAGTTCTTCTTCATCTTCATTCTTTAGATATTTAGTCTTTATATCTTCATGATTTGGATTATGAATTGCTTGCGCTTCTTCTTTGGCTCTAGGATCATGAATATTTTCTTTGTGTCTAACCTCGAGATCATGTGCTTCATTTTATGTAGTTTTGTTAAAATATTGATATCGTCTTGTATTTTCTAGACATTCACTTAGAACATCATAATAGTTTCCAGAATTAGATGAACTTGGAATGACAATATTGCATGAAGAATGAAACACTATTTTTAGAGATGATTCATTTGATTCAATTGTATCAATCTATACTTTTCTTTTTAGAGTTTCAATCAACTCCTTTTGTATTGTAATACCATCCTTATAATTATCAATTACTTTGATAATTTTTAATGTAAATAATATTCAAATGTTTCAAAACTTTCATCTATAGCCCCTCTATAGATGAATTATAATGTCATATATAGCTTACCCTTATATTATTCAATCAATTTTCCAATGCTACATTTAATAACTTTTAATATTTCCTTTCTGACTATGGACTCCATATTTATTTCCATAAGCCAATTCCTTTGAGATAATAACCCTTATATCTCCCAAATTGAAAATAATAATTCAAATATGTTATTTACAAATTTTAAAATTTTCTAAACCTTTGATGTAGAAAACCTTTTAACTCCCTAATATATTAAATTTGCAAAATTTCAAATTTCAAATTTCAAATTTCAAACTTTCAAATATTTTAAGTTTTATAAAATTAGAAATAAACCAAAAATTTTCAAATTTCAAAAACATTAAGACTTTAAAAAACTTCTTAACTCCCTACTTTCAAATATTCACTTTCTTCAAAAAGGTTAAAATACTCTAAAAATTTAAATCTTCAAAAAATTAATTAAATCCTTAATAAATTTCAAAAAAATTAACCTAGTAGCATTCCTTATCACTCCAAACCTTATAAATTAATTTGAACTTCAAATAATTGATAAATGTAAATAAACCTTATAACTCCATTCAAATTAATCAAAGTTTTCTTTTCCCTCCAAAATAATAACTAGCACATAAATGAGTAAAGCAAAGAATGTTACCTAATTAGCATTGGCATGATTTGCATTATGATGAGTTGCATGCATGTCCAACATGTTGAACTAGGGTGAGCATTTTTTAAATGCTTTCACTCTCCTCGATGGCTTATCCATCTTATATAAAAAATATTCTCCTTGTTGTGACTTTATTTTGTAAATGATGTTATGTTATCTCATTAATCTATTTCTCATCTAAAATTTATCTTTCTTATTAGGTGCCTCAAAAAACTTCATCGACCTAGGCAACAACAAATTGATCTCAACTACATCCAATAGTAACTCTTTGTCTCTTGAATTTGATGGAGATAACCTAGGTATAAATATTCTAATTCTAGTTGCCTTTTGTTTCAACAACAACACTGGTGCATTCTTCTCAGGTCCTAGTGACTTACTTCAATGATGGTGTTTACTTGTAGCTCTCTAACACTTCTATAACCTTGAATAATAATGCTTCTAGTAATCCTTAATTGATTTCCTGGTGCTTTCTAAATTCTTTCCTTATTATGTTGGAATCTTGAGCCATTATCTTCTTGTTATATTTTTAGACTTTGTATGCAATGTTGTCTACTTTGGTTTCTTATATTTTGTTGGTTGTGTAGGGTTCCTTTTTTATGTTTTACACTTTAGGATTCTAGTATTATGTTGGTTGCTTTAGGATTCTAGTATTATGTTGGACGCTTTAGGATTCTAGTATAATGTTGGTTGCTTTAGGCACTTTGTTGACTTTGCTTTTTGTACTAGACTCTTGGACCTTTATCTCTATGTTGTCCTCTTGGGCTTATTCTGATATGATGGCTAATTAAGCCATGTATCCCTTCACTTGACAACTTAGGCTATATCTTACTATGCTTGGTTGCTTCCTCTTTATGGATGATGGCTTCACATGATAGACACTTTAATATGTCTCAATATTATCATTGTTTGCTATATTTTGTGAGATGTTATATAGTGCTATTATTTTCTTGCTTGGCACTATTCTTTGATTACTGTAGAATAAGACTAAATTTTAAAAATCTAAATAAGTCAAGGTCTAGACTAGTATTGCTTCATTTAGCCTAATATTTATAATTTTTTGAATAACAAAAAATTTGTAATACATCAATCTCTATACTTCTCAGTACAACTCTTATATTAGTATTATTGTTCCTTTATATCTATACTTAGGAAGCTTTGAATACTTCTCAATCTGCTACTTAATCTCTATGGGAAGCTTGGATGATTTTGAATCTCTAAAATATTTTTCAATGCCTTAGGTTGCACCTAAGAACCAAATATGATTCTCCTCCTTTCTAGAGAACCCAATATCAATATCAAGGTGACATTTTATGTCCTCAAATGACCAACTTTCTCGTAAGTTAGTTATTCATCAATCTTCAATAATGGTCCTCCTTTTTGCTAGAGAACTCAATATCAATGTCAGGGTGATGTTGAATTTCCTTGAATGACCAACTTTATCTTGAGTTGGTTCTTCCTTAATATTCAAAAGAGATTCTCCTTTTCTTCTCTATATAATCTAAAATATTATCAGGGTGACTTTACATGTCCTTAAATTTCCAACTATATTCTAAGTTGGCTATCAATCTATAAATATCCAACTTTCTTCTAAGTTGGTCCTTTCTATCAATATAGTTGAGTCCTAGTCTTCACTGGTTTTATTTCAACCAAGTGAAAATACCCTAGCATTCAAATAAAAGTGACTAATTATTGTCCTCTCAATTTCTAATCAATCATACATTTACAAAATAGAGGCCACATCTACATTACATTCAGAGTGGATAGAATCTATATTAACTTTATCAAAAATAGACAAAGTTAATATTTGATAATGGTGGCTAATAAAATAAACTCTATCAAGAATGGATAGAGTTATGTAGTAGCTCTAATACCACTATTGGCATTTTAAGCCCTACTACCATAAAATATCATATATTTCAATATAAAGAAACCACAATATATTAAAGATCAAAATACCAATACGGAAAAGTAGAATAATATATGATCTAATGGAGTAGTGTTATTGAGCGAATCAATAAGAATCTGGTAGGGTGGGAAAAAACAATGTTAATCCAAATGGCTAAGGCTACTCTTGTGAAAGCGTACCTCCAAAGTATTCCAATTTTTTATATCAATCTTCAAAGTTCCTATTTTAATTTTCCATAAGATTGAAAAAATTCAAAGGAGGTTCCTTTGGGCTAGAAATGAAAATTGGAATAGATTCTCTTCAGTTGCTTGTGACAGAATCTACAAGAAAAAATACCAAGGATGGTTAGGCTTTAGGGAAATCCACAAAATGAATCTGGCACTCATGGCAAAGCAATCCTAGAGAATTATCACTGAGTCTCAATATACTTGGATTGATATAGTAAAAAAGAAATACCTCTAGCAAACATATTTCATGGATAACCAACCTCTTCCTCAAGGTTCATGCTTTTGGAATTCTATCATTCAATGCAGGGACTTCATTAAGAAAGGAATGAGATGGAAAATTAGCTACGATAATTTTATCAGGTTCTGGTAAGATGTTTGGCTTAAGGATCAGCCCCTCATATTTGATCCAAATATAGAAATTATCAAGCTCTTCATAGACCAGAACTTTGGAATAGAGTGATTAACTTCATTTCTTAGTATCCTAATTGGCATCTCTGTTAATCCATTCCCACCAATGATCTGGATTTCAATTCCACCTTTACTACCAAAATCCTTCAAAATTTGTTATGAGTCTTTTTTATTCCAAACTCCCAGTCAGATATAACCTCATATGGAAGCTTACTAAGGATGGCAAGTTCATGGTTAAATCTGCTTACTTTATTTATTCAAGATACCCCTTCACCTAGCTCGACTCCTACTAAGTATGTCTGAGTTAAAATACTAATTCTAAAAATTCACTTTTTTTTCTGGCTTACTTCTCAAAATTAAATTTTAACTATGGATAATTTAATCATTAGAGGTCATTTTATCCCCAACTATTGCCCTCTTTGCAAGTCCAATTGGAAATCAACTATCCATATTTTTCTCCAATGGCCTTTTTCTATTTCCTTTATGAATTCCCTATTTTATTTGGTCAATATTATTTGGGTTGAATCATATTCCATCATCCTTTTGTTTGAGCAATGACCTAACCCTTTTTTAATTCCCAGTTAAAATTCTTGTGGTCCACATGCCTATACCACTTACTTTGGTAGATTTAGCTGGAACATAACAATAGAGTTTTCAAAGGAGTTACCAAAGACTCAATCCATATTCCTTTGCGTCACCACCTTTGACTTTGAAAATGCCTACCTTGTCTCATTGAATGGGGCCCCCAAACCTAGTCTTGAATCTCATCTATTTACAAGTTTCAACCTAACAAATTATGTTGAAAAAAATACTAGGCCTATTGTTCACATATCATGCATTACTTGGACCCCTCCTCCCAGAGGGTGGATAAAGCTCAACTTCGATGGAGCAGCTAAAGGAAATCTTGGAAGAGCTAGGAGTGGAGGCATAATCACGGACATCAAAGGAAAAATAATTGTAGTCTATGCAATGAATATCAGGGTTTAAACCAACAAATTGGTTGAGGTGAGATATTTTTATCAATATATACTTGTCCTAGAAGGCTTTGGCTTTATTAAATTAATAATTGAAGGATATTCCTTTCTGATCATCAATTATCTCAAAGATTCTCAATCCTCTTTGTGGAGCCTTACCAATATCATTTACAAATGTAGGAGGCTTGTTAGCATGTACTCTAATATCATTATCTAGCACATGCTAAGAGAAGGAAATAAAATTGCTAACTCACTTGCTAATAAATATGTTGAGGAAGAGACCCTTCGGGTTTGACATGTTGATTTCCCTGATGACATTTGTTTACTATAAATTTCCTTTCGATCTTTTTGTAGTTCTTGGAACTGGTTGCACTCTTTCCTCTCTCTATTTGGTTTGAGATGTTTTAGTTGCTCCATTTTTTGTTTCTTCTTGGTTTAATCTTGTTGATTTACCTGGTTTCACTTTTATGCTTTGTAAAAGGTTCAAGGTCCCTTTCAAAATCCTTTACCATCAATAATTAATATATATATATATATATGAGCAATTTAATATGTATATAAATTAGAATATAATACTAAAAAAAAAAATTATTTATGTAATAAAATATGAATTCAAATGGCCTAAATCATTCACGAACTATGCATGAATAAAACATATTAGTTGCTCAGAATTTATATACAAGATTTATTCCTTCTCTATAACTCTTTTTACAAGTAGATAATCTGATTTTATTCTTGATACATGTTTATGGAGCATTATATTCATAATATATCCATAGTAATGTGACTCTTTAAGTACTTGACTATTTCTCTCCATATGACAAGTCCCATGACCTTTGGCTTATCATAGTTCCACTTGCATACTAGAATCTTCATTTTCTTCGTACCTGCACACTTGACTCTATGGAACTTGCACACATCTACATGACTCTTACACTTCTACATGCACTCCTAATATAAGACACTTGTGCACATCCTCACATTACATATTTGCACACTTACATACAAGAAACTTGTGTACATTCTCTCAATACACTCTTGCACTCTAACTTACATGACACTTGTGCATTTCCTACACATTGAAACTTACATAAAAGGAAAAATATAAATCATACATCTAAACTAAATAATCAACCCTAATCTATTACATATTTACAATTGTACCATGAAGGTACCATGCAGTTACATTAGCATGTACCAAATAATGTAATATTTCTCAACACATATTGCATTGTGTATTTTTGTGAGTTGTTACTTTATTTGGGTAATGTCTTGATTTTGTTTTTAGTAATATGAACTCAAATATGGTATCAAAGTGGGGAATCTCAATTTCTCAATTGTAATATTTTGGTAAATTTTCTTTTATGACTATTTTAGTAGTGCAACTTTTTAGAAGCACTGTATGGAATATTTATGTCATAAGCCTTTCTTTATAGTAAAATAGATAGAATAGGTGATATTATGTTGCATTGGGAGGATGCATGGATGTGTCATAACCTATTAGAATTCACAATAATATCCAAAAATCAAATGAAACATAACATTCACTATAATTCATATACAAGAGAATAGATAAGTGAAATAGAAAGATCAAGCAAAAAAATAGCAAAATAGAAGAGGTGGATGCCCATAAGCACTCCATGATATCATTTCATATCATAAACTAATAATGTAATATAATGAACAAGTATTTGGGGTGTATTTATAGTAAATACCTAATCCCAAATTATAATTATATATTGCATTAACCTAGGCTAGAATAATGCACAATGATAAATTAAGTCACTAAACCTTTAGTAAAGGATTTATTTAGAATAATCATCTAGGTTGTTCAACCAATCCTACTAGGGGGTGAATACATACACATATAATAATTTATAAAATATTGCTATTCCTACCAAAGGTTCTCTCATTTTAGTAGTTCTTAAGACTGGTGAGGATTTGATAAAGAAAAAATTATTTTGGATCATTCATAATGGTCAACAGGCAAATTTTTGGATAGATTCTTGGGATGGTCACAAGCTTTTGATAACTTAGTTTCTCGATTGGAGGCCTTGGATGGAGGAGCTTCACCGAGCTAACTGGATAAATGTGGCTAATTAATGTCGGTACCATACTGGTAATTCAAAGGTTGGTAGATACTAGATCCCTATTGAGGACTAGCCTATTCAAATCCCAGAAAGACAAAGACAAGATATCCAAGGTATCCTTCATATGAGATCCCTCTCTTGGTCCCATGAAAAATATTGTTTTGGCTAGAACAACACTACTAAGGGTGAGTATTCAGTTGCTCAAGGTTATTTGACCTTATGCCATAATAATGCCAACCATTCTTCTGATATATTTTCTCGATTGCGGGCTCAAAATATTTGGCCTAAGGTGAGGTTCTTTAATTGGCTTTTATTGCATCGTAGGGTGCTTACTGGCGAGAAACTTATGAAGCATGGTTTTCATGGCCCTTTTAGATGTGAAATGTGTGAAGAGAATGTAGAAACTCTCAACAATATTTTTATTGAGTGTACTTTAGCCTCCGAGCTATGGAGGATAATGGCCACTTTACTTAGCTTACAGTGGTCTAATTTTTTTTACTTTTGAACAACTTTGGAGGGATTGGCCTAATCAAGAGGGTGTTGATCATTTTATTAGACAGTTAGTTTGGATAGGTTCTACCATTCTTCTTTGGAATATTTGGAATGAAAGTAATAGCCAAATTTTTAATCAATATAGGAAGGGTATTCACTATATTTGGCAAAATACCATATCTAACTTAGTTTAATCAATCCATAAACTTTTTAATCACCCCCAAAACTCCCACCAAAGATGGGATCAAGTGATGCAAATATTGAAGATTAAATCTTGTAAGGGAAACCAAATTAAATGGAATGTGAGTATTAGTAAGATGGATAGGACAAGAAATTGACAACCTCCTCCTAAGGATTTTTGAAAAGTCAATACTGATGGAGCCTCTAGATGGAACCCTAGAAAAGTTAGTGTGGGAGGAATTGGTAGACTTTCAGATGGCTCCCTAGTTTTTACTTTTGTTGAGAATTTGGGTATTCTTTCTAATAACCTTGCTGAGGGGTATTGTATCCTTAGAGGCCTTGAGGAGGCTACTAAGATTGGATGGGAAAATGTGTTAGTTGAGTCTAACTCTCAACTTATGATTAATATCTTGAAGACTCCTACAAATCATAAGGTGGATTGAAGAATAAAAAGAATTATTGAGAAGATTCAATTAATCCAAATGGGAATTTTGAAAGTTGATTACAATCATGTGGTCAGAGATCAAAACAAAAGTGTTGATACTTTAGCTAATTGGGCTTTGGACAAAGGTGATCTTACTTTTTATGGCCACCCTCCTAGATGGTGGGCTTCTCAAATTAGGGAAACTCTTCTTTCTATCATTTATTTGGATGGCTTCAGTTCTGAAGGTACCTATTTTCTTCTTGTTTTTTTTTTTTGCTTCTCTTTGGTTCATTCAGTTTTTTTTAGTTCCCTAGCTCATTCTATTATTTCTTTTGTTTTCTTTGTTGATTTTTTCCTTAATAGTCTTCTGGTCTAGATAGGTCATTGTTATGTTCAATTTTTTTTTTCTTTTTTGTTTTGTTTTTTAAGGTGGGTGGGTTCTTTTGTTTTATTTTGTTTTTGTGTTCTTTATGTTATTTTTTGTTGTTATTGTGTTTTTGTTATTTTGTGTGTGTTTTTTTTTATGTTTTTTGTTATTGTTCTTGTGTTTTTTCGTTCTTGTTCTTGGTTTTCTCTTTGTTTGTGTTATTTCATATTTTTATGTGTGAGTGTTTTCTATGTTTTTTATTTTTGTTTATTGTATGTTGTTGGTTGTTTTTTATTTTTATTTTTATTTTATTTTTTTAATTTTTTAGGTTTTGGTTGTGTTTATTTTTCATGTTTTTTTTAGGTTATGTCTTTGTAGTGTTCTGTTGTTTTTGTCTTGTTTGCATTTTGTTATGTGGTTCTTGTTTTTTTCTATGTGGTTCATGTTGTGATTTATTTTATCTTATTGTGCATGTTTGGTTGTGCTTTTATTTTTGACACACTCAAGGAACATGTTTTTTATTATTTTTGTTATTATTTATTTATTTATTTACTTATTTTTAAATTGGTTTTGTGTGTTTGTTTGCTCCTTGAGTATGTCAAAGGTGGTAGGCCAGGTTCGAGTCCTAGGAATTTTTTGTGGAATGGATACCCCTGCCTCCTTGGGTCTTACCCGAAAGTGGCATCCCTTTTGGGATGTTTTCCACACAAAAAAAAAAACACACCATCACTGCTGGAACTAGAGAAAGAAATCTCTAAAAATCATCGAATCTAGGAAACATACTAGAGACATGGGGCCAAAATTCAAAAACCACCGCAACATAACAACACACTTTCACCCCAACTAGTTTGGGTCGGTATTTGTCCCTGTCTCCCAAAAACAACTAGATACGACAAGAAATTATCGAACCCAGAAGAAAGCAATACAAACCAACCACTAACCCACTACTGGTAGAGAACCCCTAGCAATAGATCCATACAAGCACCTTTCAACTAGAGCAACCAAGCCATCGGAGCTAAAGCCATCCAATGGAACACCATAATATTTCCATAGTCAAACACCATACCAAGCTCACCCCAATAGTTTTAGGTTGGTATATGGCATTTTCCCCTCCTTGGAAAGCCAAAAAAACATGAAACTACCAAACCCAAAAGAAATGTTGCACAATCCAACCAAGTCCTCAAAACTAGTAAACAACCCAAGAAATGCAGCCACCCAACACACCCACCAACCAGAGCGAGAGCCAACCAAGGGATCAATAGCTAGAATTTTCCACTACATTATAACGGCCCAGGATCACCTCCACAAGTTTGGATCAACAATTGACCATCTACCCCAGGTAAGAGTGATAATGTCAAACCTATAAGAGAGCAAAACAAACTACCAAGATCCCCAACAAGCAAAACATCCTAGTCATGAACCATAGCAGAGAAACTAAACATGACTAGTAGCTAGATCAAAAATGGGAGAATAGGAGGACTCCCACTCAAAGGGTTTCAAAGCATCAAATCTAGAGCGGGAGGCCCCATAATTTGATTATACCATGGTGAGGCTCAGGACCTCATAGGCCCTCTCTACCATGGTGAGGCTCAGGCCCTCACAAACCCTCTCTACCATGGTGAGGCTCAGGCCCTTACATACCCTCTATACCATGGTGAGTCTCAGACTCTCTTTGCCATGGTGAGGCTCAAGCTCTCACAAGCCCTCTATGCCATGGTGAGGCTCGAGCCCTCTTTGCCATGGTGAGGCTCAATATCTCTATACCATGGTGAGGCTCAGGCCAGCATAACAACATATTATCATGGAGGAGGCTTGTTATTTTCTTGTAATCTATCATGAATTTCCACCATGTATGTATCATCATTTATCCAATTGTAAGATACTTGGTGATCTTATTAAGTTGGTGACCATGTCACTTTCACAAAATGAGTTGTCATTGATTTATTTCTTGATGTTGTTATCCATTTTCTACACTATGTTATTATTGTGCTTTATAGTATCATTATATCACATATCCTATTGAACCTTATTATACATATGGTATGTACTATTATGTCCTTATTTTGCACCTACATCTATGGATCAACAAGCTTGAGAGTCTGCCAATGTACTTAATGTTTATGTATCATTCGAGCACAAAGGGATAATGTATTAACGAGAATAGTTGTCATTGTCATGTGTTCAAAATCATCTTCCATGGCCATAAACATATCTTCTTTCTCTTCTTCTACCATGCTAATTGAATTATCCATTTTTCCCACTTAACTAATCAATTTTTATATTATACTTGCATTAAAAAACCCATCGATATTTATTACTTTCAAACCTACTTACAAACAATAAATTTATCTGAAGTACTTCCACTAGACTAGTGGATTTATGGGTCTAATATTATGTTTGATCATTGTAGACCCAAAATTTTTGCACCCCTTTCTTCCAGGCTAATGGATCCACACCTGAAAGGGGGAGGGAAAATGAAGGATCTACATCTCAGACGAGAAGCACAGGAGTCGTGCTCTCCTTGGTGTTTGTTAATGAATTGGATGGGATTTACTAGGAAATACTTTTTGTGGTGGTTTCTACACCTAGGTGAAGTCGGTGTTTGATTATTTCGAGTTACACATGCCTATGGTTTGGCCAAAATGCAACTAACCTAACTATATGCACTTCAATTTTAAATGAAAATAAAGTATACAAATCTAGCTAGAAAGCATTGTAAAGTTTAACTAAGATGCAATGGTTTTACAAAAAGCAAGAGATGAAGATCTATGCTAACATGTTTTTTTCTTTTATGTTTTGTATTTTGTATTTTTGGCTAGTATGGAAAAATGTAGTAAAGTCTATACTTTTGGTGTTTTTCAGTTTTTCTAATGAAATGCATATGCCTATAAGACAAGGAAGTATAAATCTAAAGTATGATAAAATAATTTTAGATCCTTACCTGATCTGGATGTTTGCTTTCAATGAATTCAGGTTAACAAGATGAATTCAGATGTCTGTAGAATGAATTCATACATCTGACGAATTCAGGTCAGCCGAATATGTCAAAAACATACAATTTCATAATGCAACACTAAATTTTGAAGTTAGGGATGGGGGATCTATGTAGGTCACAATAGATCGTGATCTGTAATAGTCAAATCCAATCGGTTATTTTAGCAAACCGTAAAGAAAGTAAAATATCAATTAATATAATGTAAATTATGAAAGATTAAATGTAGCAAATACAGTAGCAATAGTAATATGCAGTGAAATACTAAAAGTAGATAAGAAAGTACAATGCAAATATGAATCAAACTAGTAATATAGCGATCAAAATATTACCCCCAATATGAAGTTGATATGATTTCAGATGCTATGCATGATTTTGGATGCTATGTATGATTTTGGGTGGCTCAAAATCATCTAACGGCTAGTTATGCAAAAGTGATAGTTAAAATCAGATGCTTATGATAAATTTGGGTGATCCAAATTTGTAAAAATAATGCAAGAAATCAAATTTCAACTAAGTATAAACTAGATCTGAGTATGCAATAGGTGTTGCCATGTCTATGGTCTTCTGGAACTGTGATCAAATGACTAAAATATTAATTGCAACCTACAACAAAGCTCCTAATTCTCCTTCTTTAATCAAGTTTTTTTACAAATTATCACCATCTGTTTGTTTAGGGGGGGGTCTAGGGGTTTAAATGCTTTATGCATGCTGAGGAATCATGGAGGTAGGAGAGAATAGGTCAGGTTGTTAAGCCAATTTGGGTTTTTTCTTGATTTGGACAAATTCGGATCAACCAAATTTATCGAGAATCTGGATTCACCTAGATTAGGTTCAAAATCCTAATAGAGCACCTAAATTATATGCACATGAGATTTGGATGATTTTGGGTTAGCCAAAATTGTCAGACAAGTCCAATTTTGTTGGGCTTTCCCGAATTTGTCGGAAAGAGAGGAGATTAAATTATTTTTATTTTTTTGGCACAAAATCGAGGTAAGGGTATTTAAGGGTAAATTTCACGTTGTTACGATAATCAACATGTTTTACTAGGAAAAAGGAATTTTGAGGTGTGTCAAAATTCTGCAGCTACATTTTGCCCCCTCTTTGGCACATTTATGAACAATAAATGTGTTAAAGAAAGATGTAGCAAAAATGGGTATTATGTTGCGAAAAACCAAAACTTATTCAATTTTTATTTTTATGTTTATTGTCTAGGGTACCCCCTTCAAGTTTTACAAAAACAATTATTGCAAAACTTGAAATTTGAAGCAAAAAAGAGGGTAAAAAGGTGATATAAAATAGAAATTAAGTCAAAACCCTAATTCATTTTTACCTTCACTATCTAGGAAACTGAGCTCTGGAGAAAAATAGACGGATGGCAATTGCTATGCATCGAGTAGACAAAGTTCAAGCCAAGAATGACAAAAATAGCGGGAGTATGCAGGTAAGTGATTTTATCACCTCTTATTTCAATTTTTTTGGTTAATTTTTATGATTTTTTCAATTTTGATGTGTATGTGTAATGCAAAATATGATTTTTTTTTGGATGATCTACGTAATCATGGTTTTAGTCATGTTTAATTGCTAATTTTTCTTTCATCATGTTTAATCAAGATATGGGAAAAGTAAAGTGTGACTTAATAAAATTGATATTTTGTAATGTAATGTGATTGGATTGTTTTTGTAGAGAGAAAACAAAAGTATTTTGAAAATGACCTCTATTGATTTTGATCAGTTAACAATATATCTCGAGGATGTATGCATGTATATGATTGTCTATGGAGGTTTCCCCTTGTTGTGACTCCTTCACAATGACCCCAAAATTTGGGGACCCACTTGAAATTTGAAAGTTATTTGAAATTCATCTCTATATGTGGTCGATTTCATTCATCCTTGGATTTTGAGAATCCATATTCGTAATTGTTGTTTTGGTTTCAACGCCAGATGTTATCTCGTGATTCATGGGTTTCTTCTTTGTTCTCGTATGGTTATGTTGTGTGGGTAAAGATTAGTATGCGTTATGTTTTGTTTTATAGTTATTTTATATTATTTTGTTTAGGTTTACTTGGTTATGTTATTATTATTGTTTTATGTTACATGGTTATTTTATAAACTTGTTTTAAATTAATTAAATTATAAAGTTTTATAACTTTATAATTTAATATATTTAAAATTATTATTTTATAAATTTGTTTTAAATTAATTAAGTTATAAAGTTTTATAACTTTATAATTTAATATAGTTAGAATGGTTATGTTATAAATATATTTTAAATTAATTAAATTATAAGTTTTATAACTTTATAATTTAATTATATTTAAGAATGTTATTTTATAAATGTTTTATATTCTAATTAATATTTTTCTTATTGGCAGGATTATAAATTTAATTTTTGAATGCCAATGAGGATAAATATTAAATCCTTTGAAAAAGCTTTATTGATATTAGGGTTTCAAGAATTCATTTTTTAAAAACTGACGGAATGAAGCAAACTAATCAAGAGGAACGAATTTCTCAAGTTATAAATGGAGAATTAGAAACCAAAGAGAGGGTCGGACATTTTTGCAGAGGAGGAAGAAGAATCTGAAGGAGCAAAGGAGGAAAATAGAGCAAATGCTACAAAATATTTGAGATATACAGAGATATCAAGAGCTTTTTATTGTAAGATCAATTTATTATATTAAATTATTTTGGGTTCAAATATGTGTAATTTTGTATTTGAATTTTGAAGAAATGATTTAATATAGTTTCTTTTAAATTAAATTCCATCGATTTATTGTTTTACTGTGTAAATTCTGATAGACAATAAATCTAGTTTGAAGGTCTCTGTGTTTTTCATATTGTAGCAAATTGTCCAAAACATTTTTGTTCAAATTTATTTCTTTACCCTAAGACGTTTTTATTTTATTTGTGGCATTAAGAGTTAAGATAAAACCTAATTTATTTTATAAAAGATTTAAATTTTACAACTATGTTAAAGTTTGAATTTATCACTCAAATATTCTATAAATATTTCGGGTGAATAAATTTCGCAAGAAGGGAATCAATGAACTTTTGAATTTAAATTTCATAAAGTTTATAAAGTTCATTGATTTTTTTTATTAAAACCCTAAGTTGAATTTCAAAGATTCATATTTATAGAAAGGGTTGTAAAATTTATTTAGGTCAAATATTTAAGTTAATAAATATTCGACAAGTAAATTTTAGATACAGAGAAGGATTATATGGATTATTGATTTTAATATCATAAAATTTTAAAATCCATAATTTGAGATTTATGTATGTTTTTGGAATATTTATTTATTAAAATTTCAATCTCAAATCATAAAGTCCAAAGTATACTATTGAAAGGATTAAATTTATTTACTTCAAATATTTAGTTTAATGAATATTTAAAAATAAATTAACATCACATTAAGAAAGATTATGTGAATTCTAAATTTCATATTATAAAGTTCAAAACTTATAATTAGAATTCATACATATTAATTATTTATATTTATTTATTTCAAATATTTGAATAAATAAATATTTGGTTTAAAAGGTTATATGAATTCTAATTTTTATATTATAAAGTAAAAAACTTTATAATTAGAATTCATACATGTTAATTATTCATATTCTATGAAAAGAAGCAACGATTATAAAGCTTAAAATATTTTAAAGGCCCTAACATAATGATTATAAAGTGTTTAACATTTTATAATTAGGGTTTTTATTTTATTTATCATTTATTAGATTTGATTTTAAGCTTCATTCATGAAATAAATGTAAGTTTTGAATTAAAATGCTTTAAAAAATTCATGCAAGTTGCCTGTGACTATAGAATAAAATGTTACCTGTGATTATAGAATAAATTTGCATAAGTTATCAAAGTTAAACTCACAAAAGGTAAATTTATCTATTATTTCTTAAAGAGAGAATTTGATTAAAAAATACTTATTGCATGATGAATTTTAAATTAATTACCTGATTCCTAGGCCCCTTGTTAATAGTACTTGCAAACTAATTGAGATTATTCAAGCACTTATTTATGCACATATGTATGACACATAAAAACATTATGTAAGAACCTTGGAGAAGTTTATATTCTTTGCAAGAGAGGACTGTGAGTCCTAGTTTTCGAGTGGTTTTGTAACCTGACAAAATCACACTTCAATGATGGGGGACCAAATTTTCTAATCAATCAAATTCAATTCTCATTCAAAAACTTGGAAAAGATTTACAGAAAATGGCAGCAGTCTGCCAAATAAACTCCTTTATTCCGAAAGATAGTTTATTTTTTCTTTACAGTATTTCTCGCCCTGGAAGAAAAATAGCCCAAATAGGTCCAGAATGGCCCTCTTGCCTTCAACTCTACAACTCGGTCTCAACAGTTTTTTGACCCTTGTGCATGCCTTTGCTTCCCTTTTTAAAATTTTAGGTGTGACTCTATGTTTCCCTTTTCTGGCCCTTCATTTCATTTCCCGTGCCTCTTCGTTGTTTTTGGATTTTGAAACATTTTTCTTTTTGACTCTTGATCTTTGTCTGCTTTCATTGCACCTTGGTGCCACATGCTGTTTAGTGCTGCCACTGTAGACTCTGTCCACCTGTCAATCAATGATGATGTTCGGTATACCCATCGCTCGATAATTTCCTCTGTAATGGCCCCTATAACCGCCTACAATTTTTCTTTTCTTTGGTCACGAAAATGCGACGTCATGATATCGTGAAATTTTTGCTTCTCTGCATTCTTGCCCTTTTCACGTCGCAAAAATGTGACATGTCGCGATATCGCGACACTTTTGCTTTTCTACCATCCTGCCCTTTTCAAGTCGCAAAAATGTGACATGTCACGATATCGTGACACTTTTGCTTTTCTGCCTTCCTGCCCTTTTTGAGTCGCAAAAATGCGACATGTCGCGATATCATGACACTTTTCTCTCTTGCGCCTTCTCTTGTCTTTTGGTTGCGAAAATGCGACATGTCGTGATATCATGACACTTTTCTCTCTCGCGCCTCCTCTCGTCTTTTGGTCACGAAAATGCGACATGTCACGATATCGCGACACTTTTTCTCTCCTGTGCCTCCTCTCGTCTTTTGGTCGTGAAAATGTGACATGTCGCGATATCGTGACACTTCTCCTCCCTTGCGCCTTCTCTTGTCTTTTGGTCGCGAAAATGTGACATGTCACGATATCATGACACTTCTCCTCCCTTGTGCCTTCTCTCGTCCTTTGGTCGTGAAAATGCAACATGTCATGATATCGTGACACTTCTCCTCCCTTGCGCCTTCTCTCATCCTTTGGTCACGAAAATGCGACATGTCGTGATATCGCGACACTTTTTCTCCCTTGCGCCTTCTCTCGTCCTTTGGTCGCAAAAATGCAACATGTCACGATATCGCGACACTTTTTCTCCCTTGCGCCTTCTCTCGTCCTTTGGTCACGAAAAATGAGACATGTCACGATATCGCGACACTTTTTCTCCCTTATGCCTTCTCTTGTCCTTTGGTCGTGAAAATGCGACATGTGATATCACGACACTTTTTCTCTCTGGTGCCTTCTCTCGCATTTTGGTCACAAAAATACGACATGTCACGATATTGCGACACATTTTCTCTCTCTATCGACATGTCGCGATATCGCGACACTTTTCCTTCTTTTCCAACATGTCGTGATATCGTGACACTTTTTCTTCTTTGCGGTATTTTGCCTTTCATTGGATGCTCCTACATCAGACAACCAGGGTGGATTGAGAAGTGACCTTCACTTCTATATTGTTCTGTCACCTTCTTTTTAACTAGGGTTGTACAAGCTCTCCAAGCTTCAACAAAATTTGGGTCTTCAGGGTACAAACCCTTAAGTTATTCAAACCCCACAACTTCCACTCTCATTTTTGTCAGCAAACTCTTTTCATCCATCTCTTTCAGTGGCTTTAGTGTATGGCACACTCCATTTTTTAGGGAGTAAGTGTTGGCATGTCCATCATGGACTACACGGTGATCAAATTGCCATGGTCTTCATAACAACATATGGCAAGCATCCATAGGCAGGATATCACATAGGACCTCATCTTGATATCTCTCAATATTAAACTTGACTAAGGACTGTTCACTGACCAATGCCCTATGGTCCTTCCGCAACCACACAATCCAGTATGGATGCGGGTGTCTCCTCCTCTCTATCTGCAACTTAGTAACCATTTCTTCAGAGACCAAGTTATCAGTACTACCATTATCTATAATAACATTATAGACCTTACCTGAACATTTGCACCTTGTGCAGAATAGGCTCCTCCTCTGGTCTGGTTCTTTCTCCTCATTCAACAAGATTCTCCTTGTGACCATAACTTCTCCTCTCTTTGCTTCCTCAGAATGTTCTGATTTAGCACCTTCATTTTCTACAACAGCTCTGGCATGACCCTCAGGTCTTCTATTCATCCTCTCTTGGTGTTGGGGACACTCATATGCCTGATGTCCCTCTTCCCCACAATGGAAACATGTTTCACGAAATAATCCTCTTCCATACCCACGTCAAGATCTACCTCTTCCTCTTTGGTAACCATTGTTCTGATTACAGGGGTGGTATGTATTCTCCTCTTTCTGATCCTGGTTATTACTTGTTTCACCAGTCTTCTTCTGATCTTCATACTTTCATCCACTGGTTCTTCCACCAGTTCCTTCACCATGATTTCTCTCTTTGTTTGCTTTCAAATCTTCTATTCAACTTCTCTTCAACCTTCAAGGAAAATTGATATGCATCCTCAATGGTGGTCATCCTAACCAAACTGAGTTCTTCTTGGATATTCATTCTTAACCCATTTATGTAACAAGCTACTTTCTCCTTATTAGCCTCTGAATGGCCAGTTCTTATTGAGATCTTGTAAAACTCCTCTGTATATTCCTTGACAGATTTGCTTGACTGTCTCAAACTCTGTATTTTCCTCAACAGATCCAATTCATAGTCTGCACGAATAAATTGCCTCTTCAACTTCTCTACCATTCGATCCCATCTGGTTATCTTTTCTTTTACACTTCTATTTCTTTCTAGCTGCACTCCTTTCCACCATATTCTAGCATGGCCTTTCAACTTCATTTTTGCAAACTCGATTCGATCTAGATCTACAACCTCCTCATACTCAAAATATTTCTCCATATCATTGATCCAATCAATCAACTCCTTTGGATTGAGATTCCCAGAATATGTGGAGACATCAAACTTTGGCTTCTTCCCGATCTGAGATATGGCCTTAAATAATCTAGCTTCTACAGGATCCATTGCTTCTTCTTCATCTGATGGATCATCAACCTCCCAAGATTCATCTTCACTATGGTCTTCTCTCCTTGGCTCAACCCCTCTTTGCAACTCCTCTTGCAGGGCTTTCACTTGCCTCTGAAAAGCTCTGAAATATTCTTCAGGTACCACATTTCTCCCACCACCATAGTTTCTTCGTGGAGGCATTCTTCCTCGCTCTCTTCTCATAACCCTTCCATAGATCCTGGTGCAAAATGCCTCACTTTTGATGATCTGCTCACACACTCAGGAACCCTATGCTCTTCCACATATCTTGCTGCAAAATGCCTCACTTTCGATGATTTGCTCACACACTTAGGAACCCTAAGCTCTTCCACAAATCTTAGTGCAAACTGCCTCACTTTTGGCGATCTGCTCACACACTCAAGAACTCCCGCTCTGATACCACTTGATGGGGAACCAAAGTTTCTAATCAATCAAATTTAATTCTCATTCAAAAAATTGGAAAAGATTCATAGAAAATGGCAGTAGTCTACCAAATAAACTCCTTTATTCCGAAGGATAGTTTATTTTTTTCTTTACAGTATTTCCCGCCTTGGAAGAAAAACAGCCCAAATAGGTCCAGAATGGCCCTCTTGCCTTCAACTCTGCAACTCAGTCTCAGTAGTTTTCTGACCCTTGTGTATGCCTTTGCTTCCCCTTTTAAAATTTTTGGCATGACTCTACATTTCCCTTTTCTGGCCTTTCATTTCATTTCCCGTGCCTCTTCATTATTTTTGGCTTTCGAAACATTTTTCTTTTTTACTCTTGATCTTCGTCTGCTTCCATTGCACCTTGGTGCCACGTGTTGTTTAGTGCTGCCACTGTAGACTCTGTATGCCTGTCACCCAATGATGACGTTCGATATACTCATCACTTGATAATTTCCTCTGTAACGACCCCTGTAACCGCCTACCCTTTTTCTTTTCTTTGGTCGCAAAAATGCGACATGTCGCGATATCACGACACTTTTGCTTCTCTGCCTTCCTGCCCTTTTCGTGTCGTGAAAATGCGACATGTCGCAATATCGTGACACTTTTTATTTTCTACCTTCCTGCCCTTTTCGAGTCACAAAAATGCGACATGTCATGATATCGTGACACTTTTCTCGCTTGCGCCTTCTCTTATCTTTTGGTCGTAAAAATGCGACATGTCACGATATCATGACACTTTTCTCTCTCGTGCCTCCTCTCGTCTTTTGGTCATGAAAATGCGACATGTCGCGATATCATGACACTTTTTCTCTCCTGCGCCTCCTCTCATCTTTTGGTCACGAAAATGCGACATGTCGTGATATCATGACACTTTTTCTCCCTTGCGCCTTCTCTCGTCCTTTGGTCATGAAAATGTGACATGTCGCGATATCATGACACTTTTTCTCCCTTGCGCCTTCTCTCGTCCTTTGGTCGCAAAAATGAGACATGTCGCGATATCGTGACACTTTTTCTCCTTTACGCCTTCTCTCGTCCTTTGGTCGCAAAAATGCGACATGTCGTGATATCGCGACACTTTTTCTCCCTTGCGCCTTCTCTCACCTTTTGGTCACGAAAATATGACATGTCGCGATATCGTGACACTTTTTCTCTCTTTGCCGACATGTCGCGATATCACGACACTTTTCCTTCTTTGCCAACATGTCGCGATATCGCGACACTTTTCTTCTTTGCGGTATTTTGCCTTTCATTGGATGCTCCTGCATCACTCAACACCCCCTCGTTGGTCATTAAGTGGATCCTGTATGATATTTTACCATATTGTTAACATCAAAGGGTTGTGGTCAACAAAATAATTTAAAATTTTGTTGATTAAAAAATGATGAGTTGATGAAAAGTATTTTATGATTTTTAAGATTAATTCTGACTTAATCTTAAAGGAAGTAATATGAAGGTGACTAAGCATGAAAATTTGAGTAGAGGACTTGTGCTAGGCATAATATTCTTAGTGTGAAGTAAATAGAAAGATTTTATTAGGATTGTCTCATGCCATCATCGCGAAGTCAATATGTGGTTGTATGAGAAAGTGATTATGCATGATCAAATACAAGTTTTAATTAATGATAAGCAATCATGCAATATAGTAAAATTGAAGCATTTATGCTAAGTGATATGTATGAAAATGCAATATTAACTGTCTTTAAGGACCAATTGCATATGCTAGCAGTCATACAACTTCATGATGAAATAATGACATTTGCTAATCAACCTTCAAGGAGAATTTTGGTCAATTCTAGGATGAACTCAAATTTATCAAGAACCAATGTGTGATTTGTGTATTCATTTTCCATATTAACCTTAATTACGATAAAAAATCTCTTAAGGATCAAATGTGTGTGCTTATGAAGTTTATTTACCAATTTTGAGTAAGGTAGTGATGTAAACCAACTTTTAAGAATCAAAATGTGTGTGAAATGAGGAGTTCGTTTACCATGATTTTAGACATGCAATTAGACTTAACTACTATGTAATACAAGCTAACAAAAGCTATTTTATCCACAAGTTGACATTGGTCTGTACAAACTAAGTTTTCTAATGTGACAAATGTGTCACCAAGCATAAGACTACCCTATTGCTAGGTGGGATTAATTCAGTCCATTTTTTTAATAGGGATTACCCCATGGTGTTCAAAAAACTAAGGAATTCCAGGGATTCAATCTCATTACCCTGTTCTTTTCTTTTGATTTATTTTAGTAAGGATTCTTGTTCATTTTTTTTTTGAAAAAGGGGATTTCTATTTACTTTTTAATAAAATCATTTTATTCTTTTGATTTTTGCTTTTTTTTTTAAGGGATACTTGCTCAGATTAGATAAAGAGCAAGGGATTTTATTTTATGTACTTGCAAATAAAAATAAAATATCCTACATGAATTACATAACATTTTGTATCAAAAATTTGGTTGACTAAGATTAGAGAAATACCATGGAACACATCAGATCTCCTTTTGCTAACAGGAATTTAAAATTTAAATTTTAGGAGGGTGGAAACAATTGTGGATCACCAACTGGTCATGGGTATGGCTAGGGTAAGATCAGGGATGTTGATGACTCGATTGGAATTAAATACAAGGATAGTAGGGATGTGTATGCCACAGGTTTTTGGAGGGACCCCCTAGGTGGAACCCTCACTAAGGAACCCCTGGATGATCCACCCATGGTGCCCTCAGATGATCCCCTTGTCTCAAAATTCTCCTTTGTGAAGACAGTCAAAAAAGGGGTGGAACTTCTCCAATTTTGTTCCTCCAAAGGCATTGGGATTCTATCCTAGAATCACAAGGAACTGAGAATCCCAGAGGATGTTATGGTATCCATATCAATAGAATATCACTTTCCCTTTTGGGAAAGTTCATTGGATCCTTCTCGGATATTGAATCCATTCACATGTGGGCCTTTAGCAAATGGAGATTGATTGGTCATATGGACTTGGTTGCTCTCTCAAGAGGATTATTCCTCATAAGGTTGAACAATTATAGTGACACAAACCATATTCTTATGGGAGGATTGTTGATAAGCAACACACCCCCACTGAAAAATGAGATTCCATCCTTAGAAAATTATGAACTTCCATTTTTGCAGTAGGGACCCTCTTGATCTTTTCAGGTTTTAAATCCAAATTTGCTTGCCTCCTTTTTAAAGTTGTGCTTTTTCTTGCATTCTAGCTGTGTTATCCAAGAATTCACTTTTTACATGCTAGAATCATTCATGCACAAGAAAATCTTGCACCGTTACCGAGAAAATCCAGAAAACAGTTGCATAAATTCACTAAAAAATCAAACTTTCCATTTTTGGTAGTGTCGCGATATCGCGACACTTCCATTTTCGAAAATGTCGCGATATTGCGACAAGTAAGTAAAAATGCAGCTAAGTGCCAGAAAGGTCGCGATTTCGCGACATGTCGCGAAATCGCGACAGTTTTTGGGCGAGAGAAGCAAGCTGTACGGAGGGCGCGATTTTGCGACATGTCGCGAAATCGCGACATGTCGCATTTTCGCGGCAGGAGAGAGAAAGTGGGCTGCAGGATGAAAAATAGGCTAAGTCGCAAACACGTTCCAAAATCGCGGTCAACGCGGTCAACGCATGCAGGTAAGGAACTGTCGCGATATCGCGACGTGTTCTAGAATCGCGGCTGAAAATCAAGAAGCGTACGGAGGCCAGGAAGGGTCGCGATTTCGCGACATGTCGCGAAATCGCGACATGTCGCGTTTTTGCGGTCGACGAGGGAGGAAGTTGCCGATGCTGCAGGGTCGCGATTTCGCGACATGTCGCGAAATCGCGACATGTCGCAGAATCGCGACGAGGAGATAGAAAGTCATAGTTGACTCGAAAGTGCATTCCGGCGGGAAACGGAAGGCTTCCGGGGTAGCGACACGTGTCAAAGCGTGAATGGGACAAACCGAAGCCGACATGCAAGCTTATTTTGCGGATTTAATCTGTTTTTAATTTTTTAAGCTTCTGATTTAATTAAAATGCTAATCTAATGCATCTTTTTGTCTTTCATGCGGGATTCCACCGGCACTTACGGGACAACCGGAAAGACCATAAAGGCAAAGATAAAGTGCGGATTTAGTCAAGGACCGCCATGCTAGGAGAGAAGTCGCCGGTGAGAGCATTCAACAACAAATTTATTGCAGACTTGATAGCATGAAGACCATTTCAACTTCGGGATGGATTTGCGGAGATCGAATTGATGGAGAAGTGGTGACTCATCCGGCTCACCAGCGAGAATTAATGAAAGCATTTATTTGCAATTGCGAATGAATGCAAGTTGCATTTTATTTTATCTTCTCCATTTATGGCAGATTGATCGCACATATTTGCCGAAGGGTTAAGTTCTATTCGGACTTTGATTTTTAAATGGATTTTTATTGTAAAACCCGGGTCCTAGGGTTTAAGTGCGATAAGATTTAGGGTTTGAGCAAGATATTTTGGAAAAGATCAGGGTCTGTCCTGAGTCTATAAATACAAATTCTAAATGTAATTGCAGGAGGCGGAGACTTAGAAATAAAGGCTTATAAGCAATTTCTTGCAAATTTTGTGAAATCCTTTGTTTCTGGACTTGGAGTTGATGTGCTTTAGCTTTTCTGTGATAGCATGGCCAGGAGCCTAATCTTTTGCAGAGTGTGATAAGTGTATTTTCTTTTGTTATCCGTTCCATTTAAAGTTTGTTAGATATATGCTGTAAATCTGCCATTGTCAAGATTAAATATGCTGTTAGGCTTCAGTTGTTCTATTGTCTGCTAGGGGAAATTACAGATTTGAGGTTAAGTTTGTTCTAATTGCTCTGTCTTCACTGTGCGAGCTAGGCTGCCGGTGAAAGATACCAGTTTTAACCAGCTGCCCTTGGATTTATGATTTTCTGCTAGATCTGTTTCACTCTGCCTTGTGCTCTTAGTTGAAAGTGATCTTAGACTGACTGGACACTTTCTTCTGGGATTTGTTCTGTTGTGAAGCTGATAGCATAGATAAGATTGACAGTTTGGGTTTACAATTGATGTTTGATAAACTTCTCTTTCTCGCCTTACCCTACCCTCTCTTTGCTTTTCGTGAATGATCCATTTTTATTTTCTTTGTTTGCCTTTTATTTAAATCTGCTGACCCATGAGAGCTAGATCAAAGAATTCAAGTCAAATCTGATTGTCAACAACTTTTGCAACTACTGAACAAGTTCAGGAACCCCCTGTAAGGTAACAGAGCAGTCCATATCGAAATCTATTCCCGAAGTGGAAAAGAGTGAATTGCCATTCGACCCAACTCTGTAACTCGCACCTTGGATAACCAGCTAGATCCTAAAGATGAGTGGGATCAGTCCCGTGGGTGTCTCCGGAGCTTTCCTTGCTTTCATCCTTTTTCCCGGGGTGTGCATGAAAGCCGGACCAACACCTAATTGGCGCTAGAAGGAGGGCCAAACATCTGTTCTTAGTGCACTTGAGTTGAGAAATCCGACTGTATGTGGAACTGTAAAGCTGTATTTTATCCAAAGTCTGGTAGCCAATTTTCCCCTCCTCCTCAGCCAACATCTAATTGGCGCTAGAAGGAGGGCATGAACTCAGTTCAAGTATTGTAAGGGCATAACAGCAACATTTGAAGGACCCACAGTGAACTCCGGACAGTTTTTTTTATAAATTGTCAGTACAGTTTTTAAATTGTCAGTGCAGTTTTTAAATTGTCAGTGCAGTTTTGTAAATTGTCAGTGCAGTTTTTGAAAGTTGTCAGTGCAGTTTTTGAAATTGCCAGAGAAGGCCTTAAGTTCAGTGGTTTGTTAAGAACAGTTCTATCATCACTTGCGGTTATCCAATTACAAATCAGAACATCACTGTCAGCCAAGTATTAATGGCAAATTGGTTGGGCTCCACGGCTTTGAACATTCCGGGTATAGCCCATGACCTGCCAGAAGTCCGAAAAGGTATCTCCCCAGGTACAAACATGATGGGACAAGAACTGCAGAAGAACATCTGCTAGCTTTTAAAAATGCTCTAAGATTGTTGAATATACAGCATGAAGATGTTGCCTGCAGATTGTTCCCGTTCACTCTCCAGGAGGGAGCTTATGACTGGTTTTTAAACCTCACCAGCAATTCCATTACTAGCTGGGATGATCTAGAGAAAGATTTTATATCACAGTTCGGTGAAGTGATAGATCCCAGCATTTTATATCAACAATTTTCCAGCATCAAGAAAGAGTCGGGAGAAACTGTCAGGTCTTTCAATATGAGGTTCCAAAGAGCTTACGGTAGAATTACTGGCCATTACATCCCAAATGCAAATCTGGCCTTAGAAATCTACAAGAATGCATTGGATTCGGTGACCTCTATTTTCCTCAAGAGAGATATTAATATCACAACCCTGGCAGGGGCTTATAAAGAAGCCTTAATTCTTGAAAGACAGTTAGGGCCTCAAATTTTGAGCAGCCCTTTGATATCCTATGTTACACAGAACATGCCTGTTCCAGACCCCATTCCACATCATGAGTTAGTGCCAACATGTCATGCTCTACCCAAGGAGACTACGTTAACTGTCACATCCACTCAGCATGTGCAAAATACCAGAGAAAAGTTCTGACAAGTTCAAAGTGCAGGTGCTTGAACTGAACAGTTGTGATCTGGCACCACCCAAATCTGAAGTTTTTCCTGGTGAGTTAAATTTTCCTGGAAATCAAAGAAATATTGATATTTCTAGTTCACCCAAAAATAGTACAACCAGGGTTTCAGATTCTGTCACTTTTCCCGAAGAGACAGAAAGTCTTATACAGACTTCTATGGATGAAATGCAAGATTTTCAACAATTCAAAATGGACAGTTATGACTTGAAATGTGAGAGTCCAGAACTTAATAATGATCCTTCCTCATCAGAGGATGATGAAAGTGAGATTCAATCTCACTATGCAGAAGTAACTGAGGAGGATAGCATCATTGAGGATATGAGGGAACTTAAAGCTGACATCACCCTCTATGAACTGCCTCAGATTGTTGGACAAAACATTAACTTGATTGAGGCTTACTTTGGACCACCTCTTGAATTTCAAGAAAAGGAGGAAAAGATAGTAAATATGAATGTGGTCAGCCAACTTGGAATTGATGAACTGTCTCAACATAAGCCTGCAACTTCTGAACATAATGTCAAAGAGGAGGCTATAAACTGTGTTGATGCAGATATTGGAGTTTATGATTTGGCAACTGAAAAGGTGAGAACAATTATAGCCCTAATCAATAACAACAATGATGTTTGGACATTGCACATTGATGAGGTTAAGTCTAAGCAAGGCTCAGGTGAAAAGGA
The DNA here is from genome assembly GCA_028583015.1 of Wollemia nobilis. NCBI lineage: Eukaryota > Viridiplantae > Streptophyta > Pinopsida > Araucariales > Araucariaceae > Wollemia > Wollemia nobilis. Next base: position 3,373,876 of record JAQPPZ010017079.1, on the reverse strand, counting down.
AAATTGTAAGCATTCTGCTAGAGGGATAAAAATTGAAGTCCTGGATATTGAAGTAGTGCAGCAACCACAAAATGTTCAAGTTGTTAAGAACCAGGGCATACAGATAAAACATGATTTCTTTCAGTTGTCACATCAATTTGAAAATGTGGTGGTCTGGGTCTGTCAAGATTTTAAAGTATTTGATCCTGGGGGTTTTTTACATTCAGTCCTTTTGAAAGAACTCTGCAAACCCTTCAATTAGAAGCATGAACATGTTATCATATGATTTGTTATTATATGATTTGTTTAATTTGAAGGAGTTGCAGATTTGTTTTTCAAATGGGACAGGGAAGACAGTAAACCCAAGTCTTTCCCAGATAGCAAATTTTTGAAGCACAGTCTGGAGTGCATTTCGTCAACAGGACCTGAAAGGTAATTTTTTTTAAATTACTTGCATGATCAAATTTTTTTTAAAGCACCATTTCTCTGCTTTCCCAACTGCTGCATTTTTTGAGTATGAAGGGAAGTTGTAATATGTGTATACATTGTAAATAAGCTTTGAAGTTTTTCAGTTTTATTTCTTTGTCAGTGCAGTTTTTATTTCAATGTCTGTGCAGTTTTAATCTGTTTCAGTTTAATTTTAATGCTCTGCAGTTTTAATTTATTTGTTTTTCAGTTTATTTCTTTGTCAGTGCAGTTTTATTTTTAAATTTCTGTGCTGTTGCAGTTTAGCTTTGCTGCCAGTTCAGCAATTTTTATTTGCTTCAGTTCTTTTAGTTTATTTCTTTTATTGCCTGTACAGTTTTTATTTTCTTCCCTGCTTTTCCTTTTCTTTGCTGTCTGTACAGTCTTTTGTTTTAGTTCTTAATTTTGCTGCCTGTACAGCTGTGCTTTGCATCCTTTGTAAATAGCCTTGCAGTTTGTTTTATTCCTTTGTCTGTACAGCTGTGCAGTTTTCAGTGTTTAGTTTATTTTATTTGCAGTCTATGCAGTTTTATTTTGTTTTGCTTTAAAGCCTGTGCCTGTCCTTGGAAGCCTGTATAAAGTCCTTTGGCTTCTAAAATTTTCTGTCCTTTGCCTCTGCCTGAGCAATCAATGAAAAGTCAGCCTGCTGAAAATTGTTTTATTCCTAGCTGATAAATCCTCAATCCAGTGCCTCCCCATTCTGCTCATTATTCTAATTGAGATAGTCTGCTTGCACTAAACTGTGGAACTATTTTGTTATCCAGGATGAAAGTAGAGAGATGATTGGATCTTGTGTCTTACTTGCCACAGTTATTTTAATGATAGAAAAACTGCTATGCTATTTAGTTGGAGGAACTCCCGGGGAATCCAAGAAAAGCTGGTTATAAGAGGGGACTATGGTTCATGCAATTATTTGGGTGTCACCAGAGGCTATCAATGCCTAGACTGAAACAGTTCCAGATTGATCAAATATTAAAAGAAAATTGTAATTTCTCTAAGGTCTTCCAGATAGTGATATATTTCAAAAAGAAGAGAGATAAAAAAAAAGAGATAAGAAAAAAAAAGAAAAAGAAAAAAAAAAGTTACAATTAAAAGAGGCAGCCAATATTAGATTCTGCCCTACAGTTGTAAATTGGGTCGTGTAAATCTAAAGGGTAACTCTGTCTAGGCTGTAAAAAGCTAAACTAGTAAACAGAGCTCTACTCGGTTTCCCCATTTACAATCTAGAAAAGTTGATTAATCCAAGTTTATCATTCAATTCAGTCATCCTTGAAGAAAGTTCTATACCTTTGTAATTGCATATCGAAATCTTCCTTGAAGTAATCCATCTGAGTATGTCCTTGGGAAATTTTAACAGTTGGCGGTTAGCGATCAATTTATTGTGAAGAATGTCCGTGGCAAGGCATGATGCATGGTCTTTTTGTTTTGAAACCAGAGTCTTGGGTTCTAAAATAGTGCTACTATTTTACCCGCAGATATCGCCATTTGTTGATAAGCAACACACCCCCACTGAAAAATGAGATTCCATCCTTAGAAAATTATGAACTTCCATTTTTGCAGCGGGGACCCTCTTGATCTTTTCAGGTTTTAAATCCAAATTTGCTTGCCTCCTTTTTAAAGTTGTGCTTTTTCTTGCATTCTAGCTGTGTTATCCAAGAATTCACTTTTTACATGCTAGAATCATTCATGCACAAGAAAATCTTGCACCGTTACCGAGAAAATCCAGAAAACAATTGCATAAATTCACTAAAAAATCAAACTTTCCATTTTTGGTAGTGTCGCGATATCGCGACACTTCCATTTTCGGAAATGTCGCGATATCGCGACAGGTAAGTAAAAATGCAGCTAAGTGCCAGAAAGGTCACGATTTCGCGACATGTCGCAAAATCGCGACAGTTTTTTGACGAGAGAAGCAAGCTGTACGGAGGGCGCGATTTTGCGACATGTCGCGAAATCGCGACATGTCGCATTTTCGCGGCAGGAGAGAGAAAGTGGGCTGCAGGATGAAAAATAGGCTAAGTCGCAAACACGTTCCAAAATCATGGTCAACGCGGTCAACGCATGCAGGTAAGGAACTGTCGCGATATCGCGACGTGTTCTAGAATCGCGGCTGAAAATCAAGAAGCGTACGGAGGCCAGGAAGGGTCGCGATTTCGCGACATGTCGCGAAATCGCGACATGTCGCGTTTTCACGGTCGACGAGGGAGGAAGTTGCCGATGCTCTGGCAGGGTCGCGATTTCGTGACATGTCGCGAAATCGCGACATGTTGCGGAATCGCGGTAGGAGAGAGAAAGTCATAGTTGACACGAAAGTGCATTCCGGCGGGAAACAGAAGGCTTCCTGGGGTAGCGACACGTGTCAAAGTGTGAATGGGACAAACATAAGCCGACATGCAAGCTTATTTTGTGGATTTAATCTGTTTTTAATGTTTTAAGCTTCCGATTTAATTAAAATGCTAATCTAATGCATCTTTTTGTCTTTCATGCAGGATTCCACCTGGCACTTACGGGACAACCGGGAAAGACCATAAAGGCGAAGATAAAGTGCGGATTTAGTCAAGGACCGCCATGCTAGGAGAGAAACTTCCGGTGAGAGCATTCAACAACAAATTTATTGCAGACTTGATAGCATGAAGACCATTTCAACTTCGGGATGGATTTGCGGAGATCGAATTGATGGAGAAGTGGTGACTCATCCGGCTCACCAGCAGAATTAATGAAAGCATTTATTTGCAGCTGCGAATGAATGCAAGTTGCATTTTATTTTATCTTCTCCATTTATGGCAGCTGACTGCACAGATTTGCCGAAGGGTTAAGTTCTATTTGGACTTTGATTTTTAAATGGATTTTTATTGTAAAACCCGGGTCCTAGGGTTTAAGTGCGATAAGATTTAGGGTTTGAGCAAGATATTTTGGAAAAGATCAGGGTCTGTCCTGAGTCTATAAATACAAATTCTAAATGTAATCGCAGGAGGCGGAGACTTAGAAATAAAGGCTTATAAGAAATTTCTTGCAAATTTTGTGAAATCCTTTTTTCTGGACTTGGAGTTGATGTGCTTTAGCTTTTACGTGATAGCATGGCCAGGAGCCTAATCTTTTGCAGAGTGTGATAAGTGTATTTTCTTTTGTTATCCGTTCCATTTAAAGTTTGTTAGATATATGCTGTAAATCTGCCATTGTCAAGATTAAATATGCTGTTAGGCTTCAATTGTTCTATTGTCTGCTAGGGGAAATTACAGATTTGAGGTTAAGTTTGTTCTAATTGCTCTGTCTTCACTGTGCGAGCTAGGCTGTCGGTGAAAGATACCAATTTTAACCAGCTGCCCTTGGATTTATGATTTTCTGCTAGATCTGTTTCACTCTGCCTTGTGCTCTTAGTTGAAAGTGATCTTAGGTCGACTGGACACTTTCTTCTGGGATTTGTTCTGTTGTGAAGCTGATAGCATAGATAAGATTGACAGTTTGGGTTTACAATTGATGTTTGATAAACTTCTCTTTTCTGCCTTACCCTACCCTCTCTTTGCTTTTCGTGAATGATCCATTTTTATTTTCTTTGTTTGCCTTTTATTTAAATCTGCTGACCCATGAGAGCTAGATCAAAGAATTCAAGTCAAATCTGATTGTCAACAACTTTTGCAACTATCGAACAAGTTCAGGAACCCCCTGTAAGGTAACGAGAGCGATCCATATCGAAATCTATTCCGAAGTGGAAAAGAGTGAATTGCCATTCGACCCAACTCTGTAACTCGCACCTTGGATAACCAGCTAGATCCTAAAGATGAGTGGGATCAGTCCCGTGGGTGTCTCCGGAGCTTTCCTTGCCTTCATCCTTTTTCCCGGGGTGTGCATGAAAGCCGGACCAACAAGGATCATGTTTTTTTGGTAGGAATTCCCTTTTCATTAAATGGTGGGACCCTAGATTTGATCCTGAGACTTAGAGTATTAAAATTTCTCCCATTTGGTTCAGACTCCTAAGGTTGTTTTGTAAATTTATAGGAAGAAATTATTCTTAGGAACATAGCTCATGCTATTGGGGACCTTATCACTTTTGATCATGCATCCAAAACTTAGTCTAGAATGACTTATGCTAATATATACGCAATGGTCAACTTGGACTCTAAGCTTCCTACTTTCATTGACCTCACCTATGGATCCTACTATAGGTGTCAAACCCTTGAATATGAAAACAATCCTGCATTGTGTATTGAATATCTAAGATAGGGTCATCTCATAGTGCAATACCCTCTGCTTAAAAAAGAGTCTAGGAATTCTCAACTTGGTTTTAAAAATAAAAATATTTTAGGTAATCTTCTGAATGATGGCCTTCGTATTAGTGGTGCCTAGATGGATAAAGTAAAGCACATATATTTCAACTCCATTCATGCATCCTCTTCCAATACTCCTACTCAATATTCAAAGTAGGTATGTTTACTTTTTTCTAAACCTAATCCTTTTGATTTTTTATCTAAGGATGTGTGCATTGATCTAATTGGGGAATGGCCCCTACCATGAGTATACCTCAGGAGAATCCTATCATTGAGCATATTTCCCCTCTAGATCCTTCCCTTAAAAATCAAGGCATAATTGAGCATGTTATCTTATGTCTGCTTGCTTCTAACTATGCTAATCTCCAGACTAGCTCCCCTAGGTTGGTTGAGAACCAAACCCCTAAAAAATATCCATTTCTATATCCTAGTAAATATCTGACAAATGGTGTCGGATGTTCATCTCCTTGCTCTGATCCTAGGCCTCCTCATTTATCTCCAAAATAATAGTATCTCCTTCCAAGGATCCTGATTTTCCTACCCTGGGTGAATCTTCTAGCCCTTCCATGTCCAACAACATAAGACATAAGAAACCTTGGACTAACATTGGGATTGACAAAAATAAAGGCAAGTTGTCTATCCAGGACCAAATAAGGAAATAAATTGAAGAAGATATAGCAAATGGCACTCAATCAACTTTGCTCTTGGCTCTTTCACCAATCAAAGAGATGACCAAAGAAGAAGGAAAAATACCCAAACCCTCCCAAGGTAAAGGGGGGAAAATATGCATCCAAACTTAACAGATGAAAGTCCTCTCATGGAATGTGAGAGGCCTCAATGGAGCAATGAAGTAGTCGATTTTTTCATCCATGAGGAAACATCTTATGTCATCAATCATCAAGCTTCAAGAACCTAAGTTGGATTCTATAAATATTGACAAGGTTGTTAAATCCCTTTCAAGCAATTGTAAATTCATTTCTATCCTAACCTGTGGTGCATCAGGTGGCCTTTTGTGTTTTTTGGACCCCTTCAAAGTGTATGGACATTTAGTTTCTCTTACTGATAGATTTATCAACACTTTATTCTATTGTAAAGAATCCAAGGCAAGATGGGATCTATCTAATATTTACATCCCTAACATCCCTACTAAAATATCCTCCCTTTGGATGTCCCTATATCAAATGAATAATTCCTTCCCCTATAATGAGTGGGTGTTTGTTAGAGACTTCAACAACCTCCTCTATCCTACTGATAAACTTGGAGGAAATTCTATCTTGCCTTGTTGTTATGAGCAGTTTGCATATTTCATAGATTCTAAAGAACTCATGGATGTTGAACTGAAAGGATCTAAGTTCACGTGGACTACTAAAAGAGAAGGGGATGATATCATTCAACTTAGACTGGATAGATTTTTCATCTCCAAATATGACATTCCTTTCTTTGATGATACCTCTCTTTTTTCCCTCCTGAGATTTCTTTAGATCATAATCCTCTAGTTTTTGAAGCTCTTAGGTTAGCTCATAATCCTTTAGATAATAATCCTATTTAGACCAATTTCCCATGATGAAATAAAATAGACTCTATTCTCCATGCCAACAGATAAAGCCTCCAGACTGAATGGTTTACCTCCTTAATATTTTCAATCCTTTTAAGATATTATAGGTAGTTATGTTACCGCAACTATTCAAGAAATTAAAAAAACTAATTTTGTGCCAAGGGATGTCAATTCAACCTTTTTGACCCTCATCCATAAGTCCCATGGTTGTTCTTCCTTATTTTATTATCGTCCTATTAGCTTATGTAATTTTCTCTACAAAATCTTAACCAAAACCATGTCTAATAGAATGTATCACATCCTACCTTCTATCATTGACCCCTATCAAGGAAGTTCTATCCTAGGAAGGGTGATCACCAATAGTGTTATTACCATCCATGAGTTGATCCATTTTTTTACCGAAAGCGAGAAACCAAGATTCTTCTTTAAGCTTGACATGAACAAAGCTTTTGATAGGGTTTCCTAGGATTTTCTCTTTGCTATCCTCTCTAGGTTTGGGTTTCATTCCAAATGAATTCATGTTATTAAAACTTCCATCTCATCAACATAGTTTTTGTAATTATTAATGGATCTGTATCCAATTACTTTAGAAGTGAATATGGTCTTAGACAGGGGGATCCATTGTCCCTCGTCATTTTTATCATCCTTGTGGATTTCTTAGGAAGGATCCTCAAGGCTGCTTGTTCCTTTGGAGCTATTTCTAGTATCAAATCATCTTTTGGCTTTCAACCAATTTTGCACCAATAATTTATGGATGATACCTGTTGGGGTTTAAATTGACATTAAGGAAAACTTGAACTGTGACTATGAATCTATGAATTTCTTGGAGGCACACACCCACTAATCATAGCTCAAACCCTAAAATTGGATGGATCAAATATTACTTCAATCCAACCTCTAGAGTAGGTTGGTATACCTTGTCAACTAATTGGTGTTGAATCAATTAAGCTTATTTAAAAGTGTAAGTTTAGGGATAGAAATGAGATAAGGGTTAGAAAATAATTGAATGAATATTGGTCGGATAAATCTAACAACATTAACAAATATCAAGAATCCTCTAATAAATCACATTTCTAGTATGCCACAGTTAATACTAACAACATTCAAATGTAATCATCTTCATCATTAAAAAATAATAATCCAAACATATAAAATGTTAATAATGCAGATAGCATAATTAGATAAACCTTCAGACTAACAAAAAGAGAATCTCTCTAAAATATTTGTTTAAGCATGAAGCATTCCCATTTACCCCAGGTTAGCAATCCAATATCAGCAGAATTGACTAACCATAATAACAGTAGCATAAATGAATTCAAAAAATAAAATCACAAAATATGAAGATACAAGTTTGAGAAAAACATCCAAGTAATGCTTCTTATATTGATTTCTCAACAAAATTATAGTAATATGACAAGAAAACAATCAAGATCCGACCCTTAGAAATGAGGGCTCAATATCTTTATATATTTTTACAATAATAGTAGAAAAAATATAAACATTACAAGGATTTTCATTCTAGATCAGTAGGATGCTGTGGTGGTGGTCTCTTATTTGTTTACAAGAAAAAGAAAGCAACTCTGATCCATGAAACTCTATAATTCTGAGCTCTGCAAGTTGTTCAACCCTCAATGGAATTCGACGACTACACTAGTTATAGGTTGATCTAATTTTTTCCTTTTTCTTCATCAAGCTTATCATCCATAGATCTGTAACTAACAACTCAAGAAAATTTTGATTCTAGTGATGCTTGGTCTTCCCTAGTTCTTTATGCTTGTGCTTTTCAAATTCTGCTTTAATTGGCTACATTTTCTTCAGCTTCAAAATATGCTCCTTCAAATTTCACTGGGTCAAGTTTGACCAATTTAACCATGGAATGAGAGCTTTGAAGCAAACCACATCATTCTATGAAATATTCTCCTTCAAATTCTACTGGGTTGGGTTTGCTTATGGAATGAGAGCTCTAAAGCAACCCACATCATTCTATGAAATTTGCTCCTTCAAATTCTATTGGATCATTTTTGAATGGTTTGATCATGCATTTCAACATTGTGTATTACCCGAATGGGCTTTGCAACATCTTCCAGAACTTGCCTTGTTTTTGTAATATTTTACCTCAATTCTGCTACTATGAATTCCATTGGGCACCATTTGACTATGTTGACAGTAAAATTTTGACATCGTGTTGGTTCTTGGCAGACTTTAACACTGCATCACTCTTTATTATTCAAAATCCATTGCTCCAATTTTCACTATGCATCATTTGACTGTGTTGATCATGAATTTTACACTCCGATAGATTTTACAATTTTATTTCCAACACTTAGCCAATTTTACCAAATTTGCTATGTGTTTGACCTTTCGACGTGGAAACTAACCTCAAGCTGAAGTCACCCTTCTGAATTCTGCTACTTTGATTTCTGTTGGGCTGCATTTGACCAATTTGACCGTGGATTCTACATCTTAGAAACATTTAACACTGCTCTTGAGGTTTTTCAATACTTAACCAAATATTATAGAATTAGCTAAGTATGTGGTATTTTTGGTCCTACATTTTGGCACCTCTTGGGGAGAATTTCTAGCAAGTCTTATGAACTCATATCTTATGAATGATGAGTTGGATTTTAGAGCACTTTTCCAGGATGTCAAATAGAATTTATTTTTTGACTTGTTTCACTTTAGTCCTAGAGAATCCTACAACCTTAGTACTCTCAACATAGAGTTGTTTCTATAAAGTTTTTTTTTTTTTGGTAAATAAGGTACAAATTCATTACAACCGGGTTTTACAGGTTGACCCAAAAACTTTTACAAAAATAGCACAAAGCTTAAGCAGAACAAGACCTCAATAGGGATAGTCTGACCTTAGCCCCCTACTGGGGCCACACAGCCAACAAAGAGCAACATGCTTACAAAGTATTACACACACCTTAGAACACAGGCAGTCGACAATTTTGCCTCCTAACACTTTCTCTTCTCTTTTGGTCGCGAAACTGCGACATGTCACGATATCGTGACACTTTTCCTTCCTCCTCTTTCTTTTCTCTTTTGGTCACAAAAAAGTGACATGTCGCGATATCGCGACACTTTTCCTTCCCTCTCTTTCTCTTCTCTTTTGGTCGCGAAAATACGACATGTCACGAAATCGTGACACTTTTTCCCTCTTGCTTATTCTCTTCACTTTTGGTCGTGAAAAAGTGACATGTCGTGATATCGCTACACCCTTTATTTCATTCTAAACATGTCACAAAATCGTGACACTTTTCCTTCCTCCTATTTATTTTCTCTTTTGTTCACGAAAAAGTGACATGTCACGAAATCGTGACACTTTTCCTTCCCACTCTTTCTCTTCTCTTTTGGTCATAAAAATTTGACATGTCGTGATATCGCGACACTTTTTCCCTCTTGCTTATTCTCTTCACTTTTGGTCATGAAAAAGCGACATGTCACGATATCGCTACACCCTTTCTTTCATTCTGAACATGTCGCGAAATCATGACACTTTTTCTTTCCTCCTCTTTCTCTTCTCTTTTGGTTGCGAGAATGCGACAAGTAGCGATATCGCGACACTTTTACTTCTCACTCTTTCTCTTCTCTTTTGGTTGTGAAAATATGACATGTCGCGAAATCGCGACAAATTTTCCATCTTGCTCTTTCTCTTCTCTTTTGGTCATGAAAAACCGACATGTCACGATATCACGACACTTTTTCCTTATTGCTCTTTATCTTCTCTTTTGGATGCAAAAATCTGACATGTCATGAAATCGCGACCCTTTTTTATTCAAGCTCAACACATCGCCAAAAAGCGGCACTAAATCCATCTTGCTCACCATGTCGCGAAATCACGACACTCTTTCTTTCTTGCTTAAAATGTCATGAAATCGTGACACTTTTCCTTTCTTGCTCTTTCTCTTTTATTTTGGTCACGAAATTGCAACATGTCATGATATCGAGACACTTTTTCCATGTTATGAAATCGTGACACTTTTATCATGTGAAATCATGACACTCTTTCTTTCATGCTCAACATGTCGCGATCTCACGACACTTTTTCCTTCCTCCTCTTTCACTTCTTTTTTGGTCACGAAAATTTGACATGTCGCGATATCGTGCCACTTTTCCTTCTTGCTCTTAGTCTTCTCTTTTGGTCGCAAAAATATGACATGTCGCAAAATTGTGACACTTTTTCTTTCTTGATTTTTCTCTTCTCTTTTAGTCATGAAACAACGACATGTCGCAATATTGTGACACTTTTTCCCACTTGCTCTTTCTCTTCTTTTTGGTCGCAAAAATGCGACATGTCGCGATATCGCGACACTTCTTCCTTCATGCTCAACATATCGCCAAAAAGCGATACATTTTCCTTCTTTCTCAATATGTCGCGATATCGCGACACTCTTTCATTCTTGCTCATCATGTCACGATATCGCGACACTTTTTCCCTCTTGCTTTTTCTCTTCTCTTTTGATCGTGACAACACGACATGTCGCAATATCGTGACACTTTTTCCTTCTTGCTCTTTCTCTTCTCTTTTAGTCACGAAAAAATGACATGTCGCGATATCGCGACACATTTTCCCACTTGCTCTTTCTCTTCTTTTTTGGTCGCGAAAATGCAACATGTCGTGATATCGCGACACTTCTTCCTTCATGCTCAACATATCGCCAAAAAGTGACACTTTTTCCTTCTTGCTCAACATGGATCGACATCGCGGCACTCTTTCATTCATGTCGTGATATCGTGAAAATTTTTCCCTCTTGCTTTTTCTCTTCTCTTTTGATCGTGACAATGCAACATGTCGCGAAAATGTGACTCTTTTTCCTTCTTGCTTAGAATATCGCGATATCGTGACACTCTTTCTAGCATGTCATGACATCACGACACTTTTCCTTTCTTGCTCTACATGTCACGAAATCATGACACTCTTCCTTTCTTGCTCAACATGTCGTGATATCGTGACCCTTTTTCCTTCTTGCTCAACATGTCGCGATATCGCGACACTTTTTCTTTCTTGCTCAACCTGTCGCGAAATCGCTACACTTTTCCTTTCTTGCTAAAAATTGCTTTTCCTGAAACTCAAAAAATTCATGAAATCATGACATTGGTCTTTGGCCTCAGCCATTGCCCCTAACCCCATAACATGAAGCCACCAAGACACCTGGATCCTTCCCCTGTTGCAAAGAAAGATAAAGCCGTCACAATAAGGACCGAAGCAATCCTGACAAAACCACATTGAAACTACTCTCCCTTTTTCCGATCCCCACAACTTCACCATCATTGGCAATCATTTTGAATTATTTTATCCACTTCACTTGGGACCCCATGTTCCCAAGTGACCAACCCAACGGCTTCCACCCCTAAATTGGTCAAGATATCAACTGTTTTATTTGCTTCCCTAAAAACGTGTTAGGCCATCCGATCGTTCCTGGCATGGTAAAGGATCCTAGCCTCTTCGATGACAGTCTTAATCCACCATGGAGGATTTTTCCCATTGCTGAGAAGGTTTATGGCTTGCATCGAATCTCCTTCGATAATTAGTTTACCTTCAATTTCTTGAGCCAACTGAAGACCCCTCCATAATGCTCTTGCTTTCGCCTCGTTGTTAGTCCTAGTTCCCAGCTGTTTAGAGAAGGCCATCACCAACTTGCCTTGATGATCTCTCACTGCTCCTCCAGCCCCTGCATTGCCAGGGTTACCTTTAGAGGCCCCATCGAAGTTGAGCTTGAACCAACCTATCGGGGGTGGTTTCCACTTGACATCTAATATGGAATTGACCTTGATTATAGGTTTATCGCCCAAAGAAATATTTAAGGATTGAGTGATCCGCCTCTCCCAAGGGAAAGGATATCGATCCTCATAAGGTATAAGGCCGACATTTTCATGGGCGAAGGTAAGAATCTTATTGGTAATGGAGGTGACATCATGGCTCGACTCATGGAAAGCTCTCAGGTTTCTCTCTAGCCACACCTACCAAAGAAAATGGAGACAAATCTTCCAAAAAAACCTCATCCTAAGGCTAACAAAGGGATTTGGCCATTGGTGGAAGAGGTCAAATATGGTAGCTTGTCTGACCCAAAAAATGCTAAAGGCTTGAAACAACCCATTGAGGACACTCAGAGAGACCAAAAATTCAAGGAAAATATGGTGGGTGGACTCCCAATTACCCCTACACAAAGAACATCGGTTAGAAATTATCATACCTTTCCTTAACAAGTTGTCAATCATCATAATCCTGCCTTGGATCACCAACCACGAGAACATAGCAACTTTAGGAATAAGGTTTTTGACCCACACCAACTGATTCTAGAGTGTGGGGTCCTCGGTATTTAACAATAGCATATATGCAGATTTGACTAAGAACTGTCCATTTTCGGTAGCTGCCCATATTACATGATCCTGCTTAGGACTCGTGGAAATGAATTGTTGATGCAGGATGCTTTAGAGTTCTTTTGATTCAGCTTCAAAGCCTTGAATCCTTATCTGTTTCCAAATAAGCCTACCTATGTCCTGTCTTATGAAATCAGCCACTTTCCTTCCAATGAGATCCTCTGTGATTCTTTTGATCCTTGCCAGGGTAGGAAACTAAGATATATCTTCATCCTTGGCCCACCTGTCATCCCATAACTTGATCTTCTACCCATTACCAAGAATCCATATTAGGCCTTTCTTTAAGACCTCTCTACTTGTTAAGATTATTTTCCAGAAAGTCGACCCTCCACTGTGCACCGGATCATTTAGGAAATCGGTATCTTGAAGATATTTTCTTTTAATTATGGTAGTCCACTCATTCTCCTCATTTTTGATAATACACCAAGCTTGTTTGGAAAGCAAGGCAGTGTTTATGTGAGCAACTCTTCTTAGTCCTAGCCCCCCGTCTTCTTTCGACCTGCAAACCTTGCCCCAGCCCACAAGGTGGAACCTCTTTTTTCCTCAGATCCAGACCAGAGAAAATTCTTTTGGAGCTGTTCAATTTTTTGGTAAACTCTGGTTGGGGATTTAAACATAGAAATAAAATAAAACAGGATGCTCTGTAAGGATGCCTTAGTGATAGTAAGCTTTCTAGCCTGAGATAAGAGATGACATTTCCAACCAGCCAGTTTCTTTTGAATTCTTTCAACCACTCTATCCCACATAGACTCTCTTGGAAAACCATAGAAAATGGGAAGGCCTAAATAAGATGTAGGAAAATTCACTATTGAACATCCCAAAATCGTAGCTATTCTGGGTTTCTATAAAGTTTGTATTTGCTTCACATATTCCTTATTTTTCTCCTGTAGATGTTGAACCTGCTCTTTGAAGTTGACCATCTTCTCAAATTTATTTTACCATTTTTTAGCATCATTATCCAAAGCTTTCATTTATTTCTTTTGGTCCTTGATGGTGGCTTCAATCCTAGAAAATTTTTCTTCTATTTTGGCAGATTGCTCCCTATAGATGTTAGTTTTGACAAACATGGTTTCCAACCCAACTTTGGTTGTTATAAGCTCATCTTCCATGACCAGTTGAGAGATGTCCTCAGTATTTCTTCCAATTTATAATATTCCATGGTCATATCTTCTTCTAGTTTATCAACTTGAACTTTTTCCTCTGCCTGGACACAAGGTTGACCATTACCTATTTTTCTCATCTTGGCAGCTCCTTTAGAAGACTAAGCCAATTTTTTGCTCTAGTAGCTTTGTGCTCTCAGTGAGGTGCTCTTAATATTTTACAAATATGCTACTGTAGGGTGATCCATGGGAGTGTATGGGGTGACATTTACAGGGAAAAAGGAGACCACCATGGCTAAGAGGGGACTGGTGCTGATAATATTGGAATATGTATCTACTATGGAAGTAGCAACTGAGATGGAATTGATAGTTACAACTGATGGTGGGGTCAATGGTAGTGATATTGCCATCATCGATGGGGGTAGTGATAATGGAGGAGTTGGATTTATGGAAGTTGGAGGTGAAGATGATACTAGAACTTTTGATGAAAGAGGGGGATGATGGTTTAGGACTCTCGATTATATGAGGTGGTGAGGGATCTGGATGAAGATATGAATGCGGATGAGGTGGAGATAATTATGGGGAATTATGCATAGGTGATGTTATTTCTGCTATATTGTGAAATTAAGAAGAGAATGGAGATTTCTTTGGGGAATAAGTGGGAGAATAAGAAGGAGAGAGACTAGAAGTCATACCTAAGCCTACCATAATAGACTATCTGAAAACTTCTTCAGTACTCTTCTGTTGCTTTTGCTACACTTTCTTCTCACCTAATGCAGTAGGAAATTATATCACTTCTTTCGCTTCACTCAAATTTTTCTTATTGGAAATTAAGGTGTCAATTTACCACATTGCACCTTATGCCTTCCTCTTGAATATTATAGTTTTCTCTAGTTCTCATTGATAAAGTGTTCCTATGGATTTTGTAATGGGGATAAGTTTATCTCTCTTCTCATGGAAGGTTGTATTAGTGAGATCTACAACTATAACCTTTTTCTTTAATTTTATCTTTGAAGGGGTCTTTACCTCGGTAGCTCTACATTCAGACCTTCTCCTCCTTGGGGTACTTTTCACTATACCTACTTATTTTAAGGTTTTCTCATTTTGTTGTGAAGGGGTAGAGGATGATGTCATAGAATATTGCTACTTCTTAGTTGCTTCAGCCTTCTTAATTTTGTTTTTGCTTTTATTTGCTCCCCTTTTTTTTGCCTTTCCAAGAATCAATGCTAGGATCTTCTTTTCCTTAGCCTTCCAAGTTTCTACATGTTCATCATATATTTTTTCAAACTCAACATCAATGGGCTTAGGGTACTTACTTTTCATTGAGTTTATTTCAACCCTCATCTGCCACCATTCTAGAATTTTGGCTTGAGACCATTTATAAGTTTCCTCCATCTCCTTGATTTTGGTGTCACCAAGCTGATGAGAAATTTTGGTTGGATCATAGTCATTCACATGCTCATAGTAATCTCTCCAAGGTGGAAGTGGTTCCATGGCATTCATATTCCATTGGAGGGGGGACTGCTCTCTATTGTTTTTGTGCTTTTCTATGTGTGAGCACTTTGATTTCACAAATTTAGCTACTTTCTCTCCATGTAGCTCTTTAATCCTATCCACAAACAAATCATCTGGGTCATATCCCCACCTCTATGGGAGCTAGCAAAGACCTAATTTTTCCAAGGTTGTATTGATTTGCTCATATTGTACCTTCTTAATAGTTATATCATCTTCCTTGATAGAGTAATCAACTTATTCCTCTAGCAAAACTTACAATTTATATAGTCAACCTGCCTATAATATTCTAGTGCAAATATGCGATGGGTGATGTAATAGGGTAACATGAATGGCTTCTCTATGAAACCATATAGTCTAATGACCATGCCCTCTATTAGGATGTACCATTATCCTTTAGCCTATTTGAATATTATATTTGTTTCCATTTTTAGAGCTAGTCTAGGGCAATTATACTACATAACTCATAAAGTCGATCCAATAATATCATAGTTGAATGTGTAGTAAGAATATACTCTACTTAGAACCCTGGTCCAATAATAGACTAACAATGGATGTTTATTTGCATCTTTGTCAACCACTGATATCCAGGGGTAATCATCCTTAGTGGCACTAAAGAACATCCAAATTAAATTGGAGCAATGTCTAAATGATGGATTTTCCACATATTTCTTTGTGGTCAATAACTTCTCAAGAAGTAAATTGGGGCATTGTTGTTATCCCTTGACTGTGTTGTATAAATATTGGTTTTGGAGATACAATATGTAGTGGTCAACTATTAGTATCTTACGTCTAGATCATACTCTAGGCCAAATATCATAGCTAACATGGAGTGCAACTCAAAATAGATAAATGTATTAGTAGGGATATGAGCTTTTGGTAGGGTTTATCTAGACTTTATGGTTTTAAAATGACTATACACCCAGGACCTAAAATGGCTTTCATTTTGACTATGATTATTCAAGGTGTAATACTTAGCTTGCTACTCTAGGCTAAACTCTTTGGGAGGTACAAGGGGTATCTATCTCATTGTAAATAAATCTCAATAATATTTCTCAGTAATGTGAAACAAGATCTTGTTGTGGGATCTTCTTACCAACCTAGTTGCAGTGTCATAAAATTTGACCATCGTAGAGACTAGCTTCATGTAAGTATGGATTGCATCACAAATTTAATAATAGGGAAGAGAGTACATAGCTCCAATACCTTGTTGTGGAAGAGGCTTACCATTGAATAATTTGATGTCATATCCCCTCCTAAGGTTGTCTTTGGTTACGTATGTTATTTTTATCTCTACGACCCCTGCCTTATTGTCCATGTAATTTGGTCTTTCAAACTTGCTAGATTTCCTATTTTTCTTTGTTGCAATCAATGCCATTTTAGATCCTAAGTGGCCTTTGTCTTACAAATTACTGTCCTAGGAGTATGCAAAAATTCCTTTCCAACAACACTCTGGTTCTTCAACAACTGTTCAAAAATAACTAAATTTTAAATTTATTCATTTAAATAGATCTTTTGGAACTCCTCCACCACTAATGAACATGAGTGGGTAGTTACCTCCCATGATTTTAAATGAGTGAATCAAATATTATGAAACACGGCTTGTCAGTGAAGTTTGCATCATTGATTGGATGAAATTCGTAGCACATGGTGGTAAACTATCCATTGGTACACTTATCAAAGCATATTTATTTCCTTTTCATGGTGAAATATAGTACTCAGTAAATTTTAACACTTCTTTTGTTCCCCTATTCAGCTTGTTTAAGAGTTGCATGTCCCTTTTAGTGTTTTCATTGAAATTATGCTAGTTGCATTTTCGTCATGGAAACTTTGACCAAGTTGACCGTAGATTTCAGAACTGCATTTTTTTGGGAACTGTCGATGGATTCATGTCCCTTCAAAAAATTCTCTAGATTTTAAATTCCACTAATATGAATTCCACTAAGCATTGTTTTACCATGTTGACCGTGTATTCTACATTTAGGTGGATTTTAACATTGCAAACCCTTTACTATGGAAACTAACCTTAGGCTAAATTTACTTCTCTGGATTCTGCTCCTTCAATTTTCATTGGGTATTGTTTGACTAGTTTGATCATGGATTTTGAAACAAATTTTACATTAGGTGCCACTAGAAATCCTGTTCTCTTTGGAAAATTATGCTAGGCTCGAAAGTCCATTGGATGGATTTTTGTTCAAGCTAGTTTGACTGTTTTGACTGTAAAAAATCTCATTGCATTACCTCCTCATGGAATATAGCATAGTATCACTTTGAAAGTGAAAAATAATGATAATTTTTTTTGCTTTTTTAGGATACAAAAAAGAAAATATAATACAAAATATGTATATATGTTACAACAAGAAATATTATTTAACTAAAATATAGTTTGAGATGATACCCATTGACTAGAATGGGATGTATATTTCCCTCCTCATCTTGAAGTTGAAAAACATTGTTCATTTTTACTTCAACAATCTTGAAGGGTCCCTCCTAGAAGGAATCAAATTTTTATGGTTGCCTGGTTTAGCCTTTTCTACATTCCATCTTAACACTGAATATCCTTCATTAAAACTTCATGAATTTTATTTTTTTATCAAACCACTCTTCCGTATTCATGGATTATTTTTGGAAATTCTCATATGCCTAAGTTCTTTACTCTTCTAGCTATAGTAGATACATCAACCTAGCCTCTGGATAATTGTGATCAAGCTCTTGATCTTGGCTAGCCTATTTTAAAGCTGGTATTTCAAGATGAGTAGGTAGAAAAAATTCCTTACCTTAAACTAATGCATAAGGAGATGTCTTTATAGAACTCTTGTTAGTGATCATATCCACCCACAAAACTTGGTCAAGTACAGGTTTATGCATAGTGGCAAATATTCACCAATTGGGCGAATATTAGGATTTTCAAAATTGGAAATTGGCGAATATGAGGACCCTCGACGTCGGCCCATTCGCCTAAAATTTTCAAGACCAATTTTTTATTAGGGTCAATTTGCCATAATATATATCCAAACATAGGCATATTTGTACTCATTGAAAATATCTTTTCAAGCCTGATCTAATGGTGTTGTTTTTATGAAGTTATAAGATGATTTAATATGTTTGCTTTTAGCGGCATAAAAGGTTTAAAATGATTGTGGCATGGTGGTTATAGGGGCGGACTGCACGAAGATCTGTGTGGTGAATTTTGGGGCGAATAGCGCAAAATACTGTGGCGACCATAAAAATCTAGACATCCTGCCCGGATTCGTGGCGAATATCGATTCCACCATGTAAATTCAAAAAAAAAAAAAAAATCAAAAAATAAAAATGTCAAAAGTGGCTCAAAATATAACCTTACATTTTAGGGCTTCAAATACCCCAAATTTTGGTATGAAGATGCTCTATTTGATTTGCTTAGGATTATCCATGATTCACCTTGATTTTGATTAGGATTCACCATTTTTTTACAAGTACATTTTGAGTCCAACCCCTTATGCATAACCCTGGTCAAGTATTAGATGCCAAATCCTTTTTTTCTCTTCCTGTAACATTTTTATAATTCTAAGCAATATTTTATTGGTGAATTCTGCCAATCCATTTCCCTGAGGGTAATAGTTAGAAGAATTATTTATATTTATGTTTTACTTGCTGGAAAACTCAATATATTTTGCACCTGTGAAATTTGGGTCATTGTCACTCACTAGTGCCTATGGAATTCCAAACCGTGTGAACAAAATTTCCAAAAATTCAATCACTACTTCTTGGTCTGACTTCTTGGTTGGGATAGGATCAACCCATATTGTAAAGTAATTATTGGCAATAAGAATGAACTTATGACCTACCAATGAATTTGGGTTGATGACTCCAACAAAGTCAAGTTCCCATTGCTAAAAAGGCTCCTCCACCTAGATTGGTTTGAGTGGGAATGCTACATTCTTGGTCCTTCCCACATATCTCTAGCACTTATCACATGACCTAGTTGCTTTGAAAGCATCTACAAATATAGTGGGCTAGTAGTATCCTGCCCTTATTATTTCATAGTAGTTACTCTTCATAAAAAGTGACCTCCTGACTGGCCTCCATGAAATTATTTGATGATATTTTTTTTCATTATCTCCTAAACATCTTAGAAGTATTGCATATAGATTTATTTTGTATAATCCTTCAAGAATCAATACATACTTCAAAGCTTGTAGTTCGAAACTTCTCCTCTATGAAGGGCTAAGGCATTACGACCATACTCCTATTCAAAAATAGGCTATCAATTAATCTGCCCAATCTAAGCTTTCTAGAAGATTTTCATTGTAGTCATCCTATGCTCCTTGATATAGTACTATCTATTCTGAATCTAATTTAGTTGTAAGCTCCTGACATAATGCCCTTCATCTGACCAACTTGGTAGGATGGCTTTCTACATAATATTCTTGTATTTTAGTAATCCAACCAGCATTTTTATCATCCAATTTTCCTTGAAGGATAAAGTTTCTTACATCTAGATGAACCACATAGACAAGAGTCTTGCTTTGAACCTGGTACTACCTAAGTTTTTTTAAGGATTTCATCACTACATATACCTGTCTCTCAATAAAATTATACTTGGTCTGATACTCATCCAAGGTTTGACTCTAGAAAAATATTGGGTGTTCCTCTTCATTCTCATCCTTTTGAGTGAGCATTGGTGCATAGTTTTCATCTACTCCATAGGTGTATAATATAAAGTCTTCTATGAAATCATGATTTATCAATATCGGTGCAGTTGTAATTGATTAATTTATAGCCTCAAATGTTTGCTTTCTTTTCTTAGTCCATTTGAACTCCATGTTATTCTTGAGTAAATCTGATATGGGACTGACTACTTGAGTGAAATCTGATATAAACTTCCTCACAAAGTTAATTTTCCCAAAGTACTATAAGCCTTTCTTATATGTAGGGATGGGAAGGGCCAAAATTGACTTTATTATATCAGGATCTATTGCCATACTTTCTTTGTAGGCAGCATGTCCCAATAACTTACCTTCATGGATAGTGAAGAATGATTTCTTTGGGTTTAGGGAGATATTGAACTCTCTACACTTTTGGAAAACTTTCTCTATATGTTCAATATGTGATTCCTTTGTATGATAAAACATTGTCATATCATCTAGATAAATCAAAATGATTTTGTTGATCATATCATCAAAATCATAGTCCATGGCCCTTTTGAATGTAGCTCCTACATTGGATAGACCAAATGGTATTCTTTGATAAGAAAATATACCCCACTTAATGGTGAAGGCTATTTTGAACTAGTCTTCATCCTTGACCCAGATATGATTATATCTTGAGAAGCCATTTAGTAAGGAGTATCTTTATTCTCCTAACACCATTTGAGGAAGTAGATAATGATCCTTTAGTGACGCTCTGTTCAAGTTCCATAAATCCATACATAATTAGATGTCTCCATTATTCTTTCTCACTAGGACCAAGTTAGCAACCCATGTGGAATGCTTGATAGGATAAATGATCTTCCCTTTAAGAAGCTTAAGCAATTCCTACCTCATTATGGCTTCAATTTTAGGATTGATAGGCCTTTGTCTTTGTCTAAAATATTTTTATTTGGGCTCTAGATCAATGGTATGCTAAATGACCTTCTTATCATAAACCTTGAGGTTCTCATATGATCAAGAAATAATATCTAGGTACTTAAAACAAAGTACCTCGACTCCCTCAAATTATTCTGGGGAGAACCTCACTCCAACATTGATCTCTTTTATTTTGACTTCACTGCATATTTTGTCATCTACTTTCATAGTATTTGACTTATTTACTTCCTTGTTATCAAACAAGCTCTCTAATGTGATTATATCTTTAGGAATGTGATTATTCTTAAACTAAATAATATCTTGCTAATATATTTCTTTGGAAATCTCCTCTTGCACATTGGCTAAACAAGCTTCTCTAACTAGAAAGTCTATTCTCAAAGACCTACCAAAATATTTATCTATCCAAAACTACAAGTTTGAAGACTAATTTGACTCTTTTACTTGTAGTTGACCCTAGGTTTGAGGAAGGATTGAAATTAGATCCCTTAACCACCAAAACATCGACCAGTATATTTTTTCCTCTAGGGATGGAGTGGATATTTACTGCAACAAATAATTCCATCAAGTCCTCTATTCATGTACGTCTTTAGATAGTGATGTTTAATGCTAAAAATTTTTGTAAACTCTGAGTCACCATAAATGTCTAATATCTTGATTCTTATTTTTTTTCTTCCCAAGCACAGAGCTTCATATTCAGCATCATTTTTTGTACAAGCCTAAGTGAATCTAAAATAAAAAATCTTCACTCCTAAAGATACTTTAACACTATACCAGCTCCAACTCCATTTTTGCACCTTGCTCCATCAAAATGCATTGTCCAAACCTCCTTCTGCTTGAGTGACTAGTTAGATATGGTAGGGATATTCTTATTTACCTCTAAGGAAATATTGTACATACCATTCCTATTTTTGATAGGCTATAATCATCCTTGAAGGGAAATTCATATTCAATTTCTAAATCTTCCATGACTTCTACTAACTCTAGCTCTTCCATCACTAAATGATTGTACAAATCTTCTTCAATATTTTTAATATGGAAAGACACAAGATTATTTGGGGTTATCCTTATTCTCTTGCCTTTATAGGTAACTATCATAGCAAAGTAGTCTAAATACATATATCCTCCCATATTGGCCATAAATTCTCTTGAAAGGCATATGCCAAAATAAGGTTCAAGATCAACTACCATGATTTCTTGGACGATGGTCACCTTCGAAGCTCTATGCAACCTCATCAATACATCCTTTATAACTCCTATAGTCTTAACCAGGGTACCATCAAGTTGCAAGACCCCCTAACATGATCGTGTGTACTCCATGCCCATCTCATCACTTTGCTTTTGGAATAATAGTCATTGAGGTGCTTGATTCTATCATACAATTATGAACTACCCATCCTTCCATTCTAAGAGAGATGTAGAATAGAGGAGGCTTGTTCTTCAGGGTGGCGAGAGACATATTTTCCTTATATTGTGCCAAATTGAAAACTGTGGTGGTTTCTTTTCCTTGGTACTTTTTATGCAAAGAAGTTTTCAATATATATTTGGCGAGGGAGAAAAAGTGTATCATACAGGCTTGTTGAGAAGCAACACACCCCCACTGAAAAATGAATTTCCACCCTTTGAAAACTTTGAGCTTTCATTTTTGCAGTAGGGACCCTCTTGATGATTTTGCAAGTTTTAATTCCAAATTTTTACTTGCCTCTTTCTTCTTCAAGTTTTGCCTCTGTCAAAGTATCCAAGTATTCTTGCATTCTGGCTTTGTTATCTCAGACTTCACTTTTTACATGCTAGAATCATTCATGGATAAAGAAAATCTTACACCGGTATGAAAAAAATGCAGAAAACAGATAGATAAATTCATTAAAAATCAAAACTTTCCATTTTTGGAAGTGTCGCGATATCGCGACACTTCCATTTTTGGAAATGTCGCGATATCGCGACGGGTTTTTGAAAAATCAGCTAAGTCAGAAAAACGTAGCGAAATCGCGACACTTTCCATTTTTGGAAATGTCGCGATATCGCTACCGGTTAGGAGAGAGAAAGCCCGATCGTACGGAACGTCGCGATTTCGTGACATGTCACGAAATCGTGACAAGTTTGGAGAGAGAAGGCGAAGTTGTACGGAATGTCGCAAAATCGCGACATGTCGCATTTTCATGGCAGATGAAGAAAAAAGTGACTAAGGCATGAAATGCATCGCGATTTCGCGACATGTCACGAAATCGCGACATGTCTCATTTTCGCGTCATTGAAAGAAGAAAAACGCACAAGTCAAGAAAGCGTCGCGATTTCGCGACATGTCACGAAATCACGACATGTCGCATTTTCGCGACCGCATAAGAGAGAAAATGAAGCAAGTGAAAGAGTCAAATGTCGCAAAATCGTGACGTTTTTTGACGAAGAGGCCCGAGGCGTACGGACCGTCACGATTTCGCGACATGTCACGAAATCGCGACAGGTCCAAGTCAATGCAAGCAAGGGGAGCAAGAGAAATCATGTTGAAGAAAAGTCTAAGGCACAAAATCATCGTGAAATCATGACATAAATGGCAGAAGGGGCCCAAGGCAGGAAGGTGTCGTGAAATCGTGACACAAAGGAAGTGGCGAGCAAAAGAGCCACCATGTCGCGATTTCGTGACATGGTGGATAGATGACGAGCAAAGGAGCCACCATGTTGCGATTTCATGACATGGTGGAGAGAACAGAAGAAACAAAGAGAAGTGGAGAGAAAATCTTAAGGGAAAGTCACGATTTCGCGACATGTCGCATTTTCGCGGCCATAAGGAGAAAAGGTTGCCGAAGAGCAGGGTGAGTCACGATTTCGCGACATGTCGCGAAATCGTGACATGTCACGGTTTCACGGCTTGACAGCAAGAAAAGTTGTACGGAACAGGGAACGTCGCGATTTCGTGACATGTCGCGAAATCATGACATGTCACATTTTCGCGGCTTGGAAGGGCAAAGTTGTTGCGAGCCAGATGCAGGTCGCGATTTCGCGACATGTCACGAAATCGCGACATGTCGCATTTTCGCGACCCTGCCAGAAAAGCAGCACACAATGGAAACAACTGAAATGGACACGTGTCACGATTTTGTGACACGTGTCAAAGCACTGCAAGCCACGTATCAGATGATTAGAGCCGCATGCAACTGAACTTTAGGGCTTCATTTTAATA
The DNA here is from genome assembly GCA_028583015.1 of Wollemia nobilis. Classification (NCBI taxonomy): domain Eukaryota; kingdom Viridiplantae; phylum Streptophyta; class Pinopsida; order Araucariales; family Araucariaceae; genus Wollemia; species Wollemia nobilis. The sequence goes on along the minus strand of JAQPPZ010017079.1, from coordinate 3,349,874 downwards.
TTTAAGCTTTGATTTAATAATTTTAAAATGCTAATCCATCTTTTGTCTTTCATGCAGGAAGCCATCTGGCACTTACGGGATAGCGGAGAAATGGCCATAAAGACAAAGTCGAGTGCAAGTTAATCAAAGACAGCCATATTGAAAGAAAAGATGCCGAGAATTGTTGTTTCATCCAATTTTTACAGATCTGGCCGCAAAGAGACTTTACGGTGACTAAGCAGCTGCCCTTTTAATGGAGTATATCGAGAATTGGCCGAAAAATGGAAATATCTACACTCAGTTACCGAAATTTCCCGATGGATGCATTTAATGAAAATTTATGGCAGAATTAATAGCTTGCAGAGATTTTCAACTCGGGGATGGCTCTGCGGAGATGAAATGTCAGAGAAGTGGTGATTCATCCAAATTACCCGAGGGCATTAATGAAGACATTTATTTACAGTTGCAGGTGAATGCAAGTGGCATTCGAATTCTATCTTCTCCATTTATGGCAAGTGACTGCACTGATTTGCATAATGGTTAAGTTTTATCCGGACTTTGTTTTAAATGGCTTTATATTGTAAAACCCGGGTCCTAGGGTTGAAGATGATAAGACTTAGGGTTTGAGAAGAAGATATTTCTGAAAAGATCGTGGTCTGTCCTGAGTCTATAAATACTTCTTCTCAATGTAATCGCAGGAGGCGGAAACTTAGAAATAAAAGGCTATTGAAGCAATTTCTTGCAAAGATTGTTAAATACTTTGTTTCTGGACTTGGAGTTGATGTGCTTTTGTTTTCTGTGATAGCATGGCCAGGAGCCTAATCTTTTGCAGATTGTGATAAGTTCATCTCCTTTTGTTTTCCGTTTCTTTAAAGTTTATTAAATATATGTTGTGAATCTGTGTTATCAAGATTAAATATGTTGTTAGGCTTCATTTGTTCTATTGTATGCTAGGGAAAATTACAGATTTAAGGTTCAAGTCTGTTCTAATTGCTCTGTCCTCACTGTGCGAGCTAGGCTATCGGTGAAAGATATCAATTTTAACCGACTTCCCTTCGGTTTATAATTTTCTGTTAGATCTGTTCCATCTCTGCCTTATGCTCTTAGTAGAAAGTGATCTTAGAAAGCTGGACACTTTCTTCTTTGATTTGTTCCGTTGTGAAGTTGATAGTATAAATAAAATTGGTAGTTTTGTTTTACAGTTAAATTTGATAAACTTCTCTTTTTGCCTTACCCTACCCTCTTTGTTTTACCGTGAAATGATCCATTTTTATTTTCTTTTAATTTTGTCTTTTATTTAAATCTACTGACCCATAAGAGCTAGATCAAAGAATTAATTTTAAATCTGATTGTCAACAAGTGACAATTTCTGAACATTACTGAGCAAGTTCAGTGAGCCCGTTGTAAGGTACAGACAGTCCATATTGAAATCTATTCCAGAAGCGAAAAAGAGTGAATTGACATTCGACCCGACTCTGTAACTCACACCTTGGATAACCAGCTAGATCCTAAAGTGAGTGGGATTTATCCCGTATAAGTGTTATCAGAGTTTTGTGCTCATCCTTCACAGGGTGTGTATGAAAGTCGGACCAACATTTAAAAATGGCGCTAGAAGGAGGGCCTACTGAAATTCGATCAGTATTGTAAGTTGTCGATACAATTTTTAAGATTGCCAGAAAAGAAGACCTCAAGTTCAGTACTCTGTTAAGGACTGTAAGTTTGTAAGTGCTTGTGAAAAGCCGGATTCTACATACAGGGTAACAAGGTCCCACCCCGGAGCCGGAGAGCTCCTTGTCCCCGAATTAGAAACTCCGAGAAGAAGTAGCCTCGTAAGGGCTAAGTCTCTCGTCGAAACAGTTTTATCACCGCCGATAGTTACTCCAACCACAACTCGGAATATCACTAACAACCAAGTAGTAATGGCAAATTGGTTGGGCTCCACTGCTTTGAATATTTTGGGTATAGCCCATGACCTACCCAGAAATCTAGAAAGATATCTCCCCAGATATAAACATGATGGGACAAGAACTGTAGAAGAACATTTGGTTGCATTCAAGAATGCTTTGAAATTATTAAATGTACAGCATGAGGATGTTGCCTGCAGACTATTCCCGTTCACTCTCCAGGAGGGAGCTTATGATTGGTTTCTAAACCTCACTAATGATTCTGTCACCAGCTAGAATGACTTAGAAAAAGTTTTTGTGTCACAGTTCGGAGAAGTGATAGATCCTAGTATATTGTACCAGCAGTTTTCTGGCATCAAAAGAGAATTAGGTGAATCTATCAGGTCCTATAATGTTAGATTCCAGAAAGCTTATGGCAGACTTACTTGGGTATTATGTACCGAATGCTGACCTGGCATTAGAGATCTTTAGAAACTCTCTGGATCCAATGACCTCTGTCTTTTTGAAGAGAGATCCCACTGTTACTAATTTGACAGAAGCTTATAAAGAAGCTTTGATTCTGGAAAGACAGTTGGGACCCCAGCCTTTAAATGCCCAGCAAGTTCCTCTGGTTACACAAGCTGCCCCTATGTTCAATCCCATTCCACATCAGATGATGCTGCCAGTTTGTCAGACTCTACCATCAGCAAATCCATTGGCTGTAGCACCTGTTGAGAATGTACAGAACCCAGGCAAAGAGGCTGACAATGCAAGAGTTGAAGAAGTCTCCAAAATAGTTCAGAAGCTGGCAAATGATTTCTTGAGTTTTAAAAGGCAAGTTTCTATAGGGGACAACTCCAACAGATATTCATATCAACCGAACAGATTCAACCGGCCCCCGTATGAACCTAATAAAGATTACAAGGGTAAGGCTCATGATGTGAATATTTGCGATTTAGCTCTGCCTAACTGGTGCAGAATACATGCCACTTCTCAGCATGGGGAGTTGGATTGTCTAGAATTTTGCAATGCATTTGAAGCTTTGTCTGGAGATTTGATCTCCCCTAAAAATCAAAGAACTGTTGATGGCCCAAGTTCATCCGGCCACAGTGCAGCTATGGTCCTGGATTCTTTCACTTTCCCGGATGAATCTGAGAATGTAGTTGAAATGCCTATGGATGAGGTGCAGGCTTTCCAGCAGTACAGAAGAGATAATTACAACCTGAGGAATAGGAATCCGGAGCCTAATACTACATCAACCCCTCCGGACAACTCTCACAATGTTCCTCCCGACCCCTCTCCAAGCAATAATCCATCTCCACCAAAGGGAGGAAATCTGATGAGAGGACCAGATGCTTTTGTCCCTCCACTTAATAAAGGATATAACATAGTGGAGGATATGAAAAATATTAAGGCCAACATTACTCTACATGAGTTGGCACAGATTTCAGAGCAGAGAGACAACCTGATAAAAACATACTCTGGCCCTGCTACTAAACCTGTGGACAAAGGAAAGAAAATAGCAAATGCCAATCTAGCCATGTACAAAGAAAAAACTGAAGTTCCCCCCTTTTTACTGACTGTCCGTATTTTTGGGAAGAACTTACACAATTGTTTGGTAGATTCAGGTGCATCTGCTAATGTTATGCCTTTGGCCATTTGTCAGCAGTTGGGTCTCACCCCAATGAAGTCTGAAAGGAGAGTTGTCCAATTAGACAAATCAGAGGTTAAAGTTGTTGGAGAGCTTCAAAATATTCATATCCAATTAGCATCTGAGCCAAGGGCTCAACATAAAATTGAAATTCAGGTTGTGGATATCCCTGTGGGGTATGGGATGCTGTTGAGTAGAGATTGGTCGAGATCTCTGAACGGATACTTGGCAACAGATTTTTCACACATGTGGTTGCCGTGGAAAGGAGTGGCAAATCAATTACGGGTTGAAAGAGAACCCAGGTACAAGCATACAATTACAGAATACAATGCAGAGAATGAAACTGTAAATATTGCAGAGGTAGATATTGGAGTCTACAATTTAACAACGGGACAGATTAACAAGTTTAATAAAGCTCATCCTGTACATACTAATGAAGTCTGGACACTTCATGTGGATGGGGCTAGATCTAAACAGGGTTCTGGAACAGGGGCAGTCCTTAAAGGGCCTGAAAGTCAGACATATTTTATGTCTTACCGCCTACAGTTCCCTTGTACAAATAATTTAGCAGAGTATGAAGCTCTGATTTTAGGTTTGAAATTTGCATTGGACAAAGAAGCAAGAAATATTCAAGTTTTTACTGATTCGAATTGGTGGCAAATCAAGTCAAAGGTAAATTCCAGTGTAAAGCATCTTATTTAAAAGGATACAAACATCGGGCTTGGGATCTTGTAGAAGACTTTGATGCTTTTAATCTGACACACATACCCAGAGAGCAGAATTCATAGGCAGATGTCTTGGCTTCTTCAGCTGCAAGTTTAAAACCATTGGAAGAATTTAAATGGAACAAGTTTTCAATTGAGTTAGTCCCTTGTCCTTCAGTTCCAAACAATATAGATAATTTTCAGGTTTTCTCTGATGATCAACAGATTGTAAACTTTTTGCAGAGTACTAACACATTTGAAAATGCTATAATCGATGAGGGCCAAAGGGATACCCTGCTGGAGTAGTTAGATGATGACAGGGGAATAATGAGGTTGAAGGACAACAGAATTCCAAAAGGGATGGTGGAGCTGGAGCGGCTCTTTGATGTTGACAAAATCAAGCAAAAGGTGAATTCTGAGGATTATGTGGGTGCCACAGATAGTGAAACTGAAGACCTGAACATGGGGACTGAAGAAGATCCCAGGCACATCAAGTTGGCTAAGAACTGTGATCCAAAAATAAAAAGAAGTATGATTGATTTTCTTCACAGGTCCAAGGATGTTATGGCCTGGTCATACAAAGACTTAAAGGTATTTGATCCTAAAGTTTACACTCACATTATACCTTTAAAAGAATTCTGCAAACCTTTCAGGCAAAAATAGAGGCATGTCAATGCTCTGTTAGAGCCCCTCATCCAGAAAGAAGTAGAAAAGCTCTTGAGTGCCGCCATTATTTTTCCCATCAGGCATTCTACTTGGGTGGCCAATCTGGTGCCAGTCAGAAAGAAAAATGGAGAGATCCGCCTGTGTGTGGATTTTAGAAATTTAAACAAGGCATCTGAAAAGGATAATTACCCTCTGCCTTCTATGGATGAGGTGCTGCAGATTGTCAATGGTTCGGAGATGATGTCTTTCCTGGATGGTTTCTCAGGATATAATCAGATATTGGTTGAGAAGGAAGACAGAATGAAAACTGCTTTCACAACTAAGTGGGGAACTTTTGCTTACAAGAGGATGCCATTTGGATTAATAAATGCCGGAGCCACATTTCAACGAGCAATGGATCATGCTTTCAAGGGCCTTATGGGTAAATGCATTGTTGTTTACATGGATGATTTAACAGTCTTCTCTAAATCTCGGTTTGACCATGTAAAACACTTGGAGTCTGTGTTTAATAAATGCAGGGAGTTTGGTATTTCTTTGAATCCGAAGAAGTGCATTTTTGGTGTAACAAAAGGAAAGCTCCTTGGGCACTTGGTCACAAAAGATGGCATTTCCATGGATCCGGGCAGAGTTGAAGCCATATCCGGCATACCATTTCCCAACTCCAAGAAAGAGTTGAGGTCCTTCTTTGGAAAAATTAACTTTGTCGGAAGTTCATCTCCGGTTTTGCAGAGATAGTCAAGCCAATGAATGACATGCTAAAGCAAACTGCTCAGATTGTCTGGACCACCGAAGCTAAAACTGCTTTCCAAGAAATCAAGACAACCATCAAACAAGCACCAGTTCTGGTAAGCCCAGACTTCAGTGCAGATTTCTATCTGTACACTTTTTCTTCTGAACATACACTTGCTGCAGTTTTGACCCAACGGAGAGAAACTGGGGAACATCCAATTGCTTTCAAGAGTACCAATTTGAAGGGGGCTGAGCTGAAATATTCTCGTTTAGACAAACAAGCTTATGCCTTGGTGAGAGCGGTTAAGCAGTTCAAGCACTATATATTAAGAAGCAGAATTCATGCTATAGTTCCAGACCCAGCTGTTAAATACCTTCTAAGTCAGAATGAGTTGGGTGAACTGAGGGGTAATTGGGTTACAAGGCTGCAAGAGTATGACTTAGAGATTCGGCCTGCAAAATTGATCAGAGGACTTGGTTTGTCCCGACACATTGCCGAAGTACCTATACGGGAAGAAGTTAATCAGTTAAATTCTGAATCTGATGACTGGTATGGAGATATTATCCATCTGCTGCAATTTGGAGTTTGCCCGTCTCACTTGAACGGAACCCAAAGGAGAGCATTAAAACCGAAAGCTGCTCATTATCTCCTCAAAGCGGGTAATTTGTACAGGGAGAATTATGCCGGCATTTTCTTGAGATGCATTTCTCGGAGTGAAGTCAATGAAGTCATGTCCAGCTTTTATGAAAAGTTAGGGGCGGGGCATTCATCAGGATCTGCTACTACGCATAAAATATTGAGAGCAGGCTATTCATTGGCCTACACTATTTAAAGATGCACATCAACATGTAAGAACCTGCCATCAGTGCCAAACTTTTGCAGCCAAAGAGGCCAACCGGGCTCTACCATTGCAGCCTGTTGTAATAAATAAACCTTTCATGCAATGGGGACTTGATTTTGTGGGAGTGATTAATCCAAATTCTTCAACAGGGCATAAGTATGTTCTAACAGCTACTGATTACTGCACAAGATGGGTTGAAGCAGCAGCCACCACAAGAAGTACAACTCATGAAGTGATTGAATTTCTAGAGTCAAATGTCATAACTAGGTTTGGGGTTCCTCTGAATTTGGTGTGTGATAATGGACCAGCCTTCCAATCATTGGAGTTTGCAGAATGGGCATACCGGATGGGGATAGTTATAGATTCTCATCCAACTATTATCCCCAAGGCAATGGACTGGCTGAGTCCACAAACAAGAATTTAATGAATGCCATTAAGAAATCTGCAGCAGACAAACCCGAGCAAGTGGCATACATTATTGAAATATGCACTTTGGGCTGACCGGATAAAATATAAAGTGGCTCTTAAAACTTCTCCTTTTGCTTTTCTGTATGGTACCCAGCCAATTGTTCCCATCTCTCCGAAGTTACCTACTTACCAATTTGTCTTAGACTATTTTGAGGATCAAGATGATGCAGAGGCTCGTGTTTTAGATCTAACTAACTTGCAGGATGAAAGACTCCAAGCCCTGGAACACTTCAATCGGCACCAAGAAACCGTCAAGCGGTGGTTTGACAAGAGGGCCAAAGTGAAAGCTTTCAGACTGGCAGACTTGGTGCTTCTATGGGACAAGGCCCATGAGAAGAAGGGTAAGCATACAAAGTTGCAGCCACTGTGGATAGGCCCCTACCAGATTGCTGAGATTCTGGGTAGTAATGCATTTCGTTTACAAGACCTTGATGGTAATTTTTTGGACCTCCCTGTTAATGGTCAATACTTAAAACATTATTTCTCGGCTGTCCCGTCCAATATATCATTTGAATGAGTCATAAAGAAGTTGTAACATGTGTATACATTGTAAATAGCTCTGCAGCTGCCTGTACAATTGTTTAGTTTAGTTTACCTTTCATGTCTGTACAGTTAGTTTAGTTTAGCTTAGTTGCCTGTACAGTTTTTAGTGTTCTTTTGTTTAGTTTAATTCTAAATGTCTGTGTAGTGTTCTTTTGTTTTGTTTTATTTCAGTCTGTCTTGAAGTTCTTTATTTTATTTCCTTTGTAAATAACCTTGTAGTTTTATTTCCTTTCAGGTCTGTACATTTATGTATTCTATTTCCTTTGCTGTCTGTGCAGTGTTGTTTTATTTTAAAGTTCTGTATTTTATTTTTATTTAAGGTCTGTGTAGTTTATTTTCTTTGTAAATAGCTCTGCAGTCTTGTTTTATTTCATTGCCTTTAATGCCTGTACAGTTTATTTTGTTTCCTTTGTAAATAACCCTGCAGTTTTGTTTTCTTTGTCTGCTCGTACAGTTTTATTTTAAAGTCTGTGCAGTTTTATTTTATTTTGTTTTAGAGGCCTGTGTCTATCCTTGGAAGTCTGTACAAAGTTCTCTGGCTTTTAAAATTCTGTTTTTAACCTTTGCCTCAGCATCAATGAAAAGTCAGCCTTCTAAAAAATTGTTTTTATTCTGAGTCCAGAATCCAGTGTTCATTATCATAATTGTGAGATAGTCTGTTTGAACTGAACAGTGGAACTATTTTTTTAGTCAGAACAACAATGGAAGGATGATTGGATTTTGTGTCTTGCTTGCCATAGTTGTTTTAATTATAAAGAAACTGCTATGCTGTTTGGTTGGAGAAACTCCCGAGGAATCCAAGAAAAGTTGGTTATAAGAGGGGACTATGATTCATGTAATTATTTGAGTATCCATAGAGGCTATCAGTGCCTAGGTTGAAGCAGTTCCAGATTGATGAAATATTAAAAGAAAATTGTTATTCTTTCCAAGGCTTTTCAGATGTTGATGTATTTCAAAAGAAAGAGATGAAAGTTGAGCAAGACACCATAGAATTGGCACTCTGTTATTTCCAATATATATATAAAAAAGAAAAAAAAAGAAGAGAGAGATAAAAAGAAAAAAAAGAAAAAGAGTTATATAATGAAAGAGGCAGCCAAGATTTCAAAAGATGTTTTTCTTCTACCAAGTTGTAGATTCTACCTTACAGTTGTAAATTTGGGTCGTGTAAATCTAAAGGGTAACTCTGTCGGGCTGTAAAAGGCTAAACTAGTAAACAGAGCTCTACTCGGTTTCCCCTTTTTACAATCTAGAAAAGCTGATCAGTCCGGAGTTCAACATTCGATCCAGTCATTCTTGAAGAAAGTTTTATACGCTTGTAATTGCACATCAGAAATCTTCCTTAAGTAATTCAGCCTAGTATGTCCTTGGGAAATTTTAACAACTATCAGTTAGTAGTCAATTTATTTTGAAGAATATCCGTGGCAAGGCAAGATACATGGTCTATGTTGTTTTGAAACTAGAGTCCTGGGTTCTAAAATAATGCTACTATTTTACCCGTAGATATCGCCATTTGTTGAGAAGCAACACACCCCCACTGAAAAATGAATTTCCATCCTTTGAAAACTTTGAGCTTTCATTTTTGCAATAGGGACCCTCTTGATGATTTTGCAAGTTTTAATTCCAAATTTTTACTTGCCTCTTTCTTCTTCAAGTTTTGCCTCTGTCAAAGTATCCAAGTATTCTTGCATTCTGGCTTTGTTATCTCAGACTTCACTTTTTACATGCTAGAATCATTCATGGATAAAGAAAATCTTACACCGGTATGAAGAAAATGCAGAAAATAGATAGATAAATTCATTGAAAATCAAAACTTTCCTTTTTTGGAAATGTCGCGATATCGCGACAGGTTTTTGAAAAATCGGCTAAGTCAGAAAAACGTAGCGAAATCGCGACACTTCCATTTTTTGAAATGTCGCGATATCGCGACACTTCCATTTTTGGAAATGTCGCGATATCGCGTTAGGAGAGAGAAAGGCGTTGTAGGAACGTCGTGATTTGTGACATGTCCTGAGAGAGAAGGAAGTTGTACGAAATCGCGACATGTCGCATTTTCATGGCAGATGAAGAAAAAGTGACTAAGGCATGAAAGGCATCACGATTTCGTGACATGTCACGAAAAATCGCGACATGTCTCATTTTTGAAGAAGAAAAACGCACAAGTCAAGAAAGCATCGCGATTTCGTGACATGTCACGAAATCGCGACATGTCGCATTTTCACGGCTGCATGAAGAGAGAAAACGAAGCAAGTGAAAGATGTCGTCGAGGCGGGTAGGATCGATTTCGCGAATGTCAGAAAATCGCGACAGGTCCAAGTCAATGCAAGCAAGGGGAGCAAGAGAAATCATGTTGAAGAAAAGTCTAAGGCATAAAATTATCGTGAAATCGCGACATAAATGGCAGAAGGGGCCCAAGGCAGGAAGGTGTCGCGAAATCACGACGTCGCGATTTCGTGACGTTGTGAAATCGTGACACAAAGGAAGTGGTGAGCAAAAGAGCCACCATGTCACGATTTCGCGACATGGTGGATAGATGACGAGCAAAGGAGCCACCATGTCATGATTTCGCGACATGGTGGAGAGAACAAAAGAAACAAAGAGAAGTAGAGAGAAAAGCTTAAGGGAAGTCGCGATTTCGTGACATGTCACGAAATCGTGACATGTCGCGTTTTTGCGGCCATAAGGAGAAAAGGTTGCCGAAGAGCAGGGTGAGTCACGATTTCGCGACATGTCGCAAAATCGCGACATGTCACGTTTTCGCGGCTTGACAGCAAGAAAAGTTGTACGGAACAGGGAACGGTCACGATTTCGTGACATGTCACGAAATCGTGACATGTCACGTTTTCGTGGCTTGGAAGGGCAAAGTTGCTGCAAGCCAGATGCATGTCATGATTTCGCGACATGTCACGAAATCGCGACATGTCGCATTTTCGTGACCTTACCAGAAAAGCAGCACACAATGCAAGATAGTTGAAATGGACACATGTCACGATTCTGTGACACGTGTCAAAACACTGCAAGCCACGTATTAGACAAATAGAGCCGCATGCAACTAAACTTTAGGGCTTCATTTTAATATTTAAGCTTTGATTTAATAATTTTAAAATGCTAATCCATCTTTTGTCTTTCATGCAGGAAGCCATCTGGCACTTACGGGATAGCGGAGAAATGGCCATAAAGACAAAGTCGAGTGCAAGTTAATCAAAGACAGCCATATTGAAAGAAAAGATGTCGGGAATTGCTGTTTCATCCAATTTTTATAGATCTGGCCGCAAAGAGACTTTACGGTGACTAAGCAGCTGCCCTTTTAATGGAGTATATCGGGAATTGGCCGAAAAATGGAAATATCTACACTCAGTTACCGGAATTTCCCGATGGATGCATTTAATGAAAATTTATGGCAGAATTAATAGCTTGCAGAGATTTTCAACTCAGGGATGGCTCTACGGAGATGAAATGTCAGAGAAGTGGTGACTCATCCAAATTACCCGAGGGCATTAATGAGGACATTTATTTACAGTTGCGGGTGAATGCAAGTGGCATTCGAATTCTATCTTCTCCATTTATGGCAACTGACTGCACTGATTTGCAGAATGGTTAAGTTTTATCCGAACTTTGTTTTAAATGGCTTTATATTGTAAAACCCGGGTCCTAGGGTTGAAGATGATAAGACTTAGGGTTTGAGAAGAAGATATTTCTAAAAAGATCAGGGTCTGTCCCGAGTCTATAAATACTTCTTCTCAATGTAATCGCAAGAGGCGAAAACTTAGAAATAAAAGGCTATTGAAGCAATTTCTTGCAAATATTGTTAAATACTTTGTTTCTGGACTTGGAGTTGATGTGCTTTTGTTTTCTATGATAGCATGGCCAGGAGCCTAATCTTTTGCAGATTGTGATAAGTTCATCTCCTTTTGTTTTCCGTTTCTTTAAAGTTTATTAAATATATGTTGTGAATCTGTGTTATCAAGATTAAATATGTTGTTAGGCTTCATTTGTTCTATTGTATGCTAGGGAAAATTACAGATTTAAGGTTCAAGTCTGTTCTAATTGCTCTGTCCTCACTGTGCGAGCTAGGCTACCGGTGAAAGATATCAATTTTAACCGACTTCCCTTCGGTTTATAATTTTCTGTTAGATCTGTTCCATCTCTGCCTTATGCTCTTAGTAGAAAGTGATCTTAGAAAGCTGGACACTTTCTTCTTTGATTTGTTCCGTTGTGAAGCTGATAGTATAAATAAAATTGGTAGTTTTGTTTTACCAGTTAAGTTTGATAAACTTCTCTTTCTGCCTTACCCTACCCTCTTTGTTTTACCGTGAAATGATCCATTTTTATTTTCTTTTAATTTTGTCTTTTATTTAAATCTGCTGACCCATAAGAGCTAGATCAAAGAATTAATTTTAAATCTGATTGTCAACAAGTGACAATTTCTGAACATTACTGAGCAAGTTCAGTGAGCCCGTTGTAAGGTACAGACAGTCCATATTGAAATCTATTCCAGAAGCGGAAAAGAGTGAATTGACATTCGACCCGACTCTGTAACTCACACCTTGGATAACCAGCTAGATCCTAAAGTGAGTGGGATTTATCCCGTATAAGTGTTATCAGAGTTTTGTGCTCATCCTTCACAGGGTGTGTATAAAATTCGGACCAACAAGGCTTTCTCTAGACAAAATTATTTTCAACTCATCCATGATATTATATTCCACCTGAACTAGGGGAGGCCTTTCGTACCTTTTTTTTGGTTCCCCAAAATTTCTTCTGTATTGCTGAGTAGTATTTATTCTTTGAACTTTTGTAATAGATGGAAAACTCAATTTTTCTTGGGCTTCCCTCCTAGTATTTTCTTGCTCTGTACTCTTCTCACCTCATCTTGGAGCATTTACCTCCTTTTCTTGTCTCCTAGGAACTACATTAATTTTATTAGTGGCTTACATAATGGGAAATTTATCATTGCTTTTTGGTGATGGCTCTCTTTTCTTTTGAGAAGGCACCTAGAAACCACCCATTTTCTATGGGTCTACTTGCAAAGGCTTCTTTCTAGACCTAGTCATAACAGAGACCTGCTCATATTTAGGAAAAGTTTGTCTAGTCATGACTTGATTGTACTGCCATAACATGTTAACTCTCCCCTTCTGATTTCTCTTAGAATTTTTCATATCTTGTTGCACATGATGATGGTACATCATACATGTTTTCAAAATTATGTGGATCATTGCAGACTAAGTACCAAACATTGACCAAGTTAGTTTTAGGTGCATATTCTTGTTCTACTTTATTTGCATTAACATTGGGTCCTACACTACCAATCACACTCAGCTTCTGATATTTATTAATATAGGGGAACCTTCTTGGTTGAAATATCTCTATTTCCTACTTTTCAATTGCATTGACCTTATTGTTGAGTGATTTTGGAGTGCTCTAGATGTTCAATAATACAAATATTTCTTAGGATTTTTGAGATGGAAGAGGAGGAAAAGGGACATTAGGGGTTATTTTTGGAGGAAATAATGGAGCTGCATGTGGGGCTGATGGAGGATCCATATATGAAGGAGTGGACACTTTTGGTGGGAACTAAGGAATCTCAGAGTAGTAAGGCATTACCATTTTTTGTGGAAGTCTTCCTACAATAATTAATATATTTTATACTTGGAAAATTACCTGATAAACCTTTGGGAAGGTTTTTATACCTGATTACTAAGTTTGTAGTCCTAGGTCTGACCCAAGGGATCTTATGTAATACATATATGATAAATATGCCACTGGTTTGGCCTCAAGGGGAATCCTCTTCCAGGTTTTGCTAAACCTCAAGTTAAAATTAGAGACTAGCTCATGCTGATGTTTTTGCATAGCTGTAAATTGATTTAGAAGAGAAAATAGATCATATGACTCATTGAATTCTTCTACAAAAGGGCCAACTAGATTTTCCCATGAGGTGATGGTTTTATCTTCTAAGGTTCTAAACCAGTGCAGGATATTTCCTCTAAAAGAAAGGGCTAGAAGTCTGACTATGACATATTGATTCTTGATATTGTGAATAGTTGCTAAGTTCAATATGTCTTGGCAATGCTCATATGTAGTATTTTTGGTACCATCAAATGTGGGTATGGATTTTGTAACAACTTGGGGTATGTCATGCATATTAGCAAATCCAAGTGGTCCAAAAGTATCCCAACTAGGATAATCTATGGGGGCTAGTTCTAATTAACCTATTGAGCCATTATAGGAAATATTCTTGGTGTAATTGGTCTTGGAGGCACCACAAGGATGGTTGAACTGAGACTTATTTTGCTAATGAGTCTGGGAATAAAATTCTTATGATATTAGACCCTCTTAAGGGAAACTCATAAAATATAATAGGTTCTTGACTATTTTTAACAAATGCCCTAGTATTCATGAAAAATATACTCTACTAGGGTGGATTTTTTGGATTCTTGCTCTTAGGGAGTCACCAAGTGAATTTAATTTCTCTGTTGAATGAGGTCAATGCAATTCACTAAATCTTTATTCCTCCAGGTATTATCAAATAAACAAATGGATAGGGGGAAGACATTATGTTTTTAAGGTCCCACCAGGTGTGCCAAAACTATTGGGGTTTCAATTGACATTAAGGAAAACGTGAACTGATAGTTGTAATCTATAAATTTATTCAAGGCACACCCAATAATCACAGTTTAAACCTTGACATTGGATGAAAAAAATATTGCTTCAAAAAGTAGATTAGTATACATTGTCAACTAATTGGTGTTAACTCAATTAAGCTTAGTTAAAAGTGTAAGTTTAAGGATAGAAATGAGAAAAGGGTTAGAAAATAATTAAATGAATAATGGTTGGATAAAGCTAAAAACACTGATAAATATCAATATTCCTCTAATCAGGTTCCCTTTCTTGGAGAGCACAACCTTCCTAGCGGATCTCATTTCTGAAATGGTGTCACCAAAACAAGGAAGATCATCATGGAAGGCTTAAGGTGGAGTCTTGGAAATGGATTGACCATTCATTTCTGGGATGACCTGTGGATCCGTGACAAACCTCTCAGCCAAGATCCTCATCTTGCAGTGCTCAAGACGGTGACCAAAGCCACCTTTGGAGATAAGGTGTGTCATTTCATTAACCCAGGTATTACAAGACCTGAATGGAAACACCTGGTTTTGAATGGGCCTAGGCATATCACCGAGGCACTTAGGCGGTTACAAAACTTGCTGAGCAGTTGCATAATCCCCAACTCTCACAAAGAAGACTCCATGGTTTGGAACCTTGAAGATTTAGGGCATTTCACTGTTAAATCTGCCTACTACAACCAAGAAGCTCCCAATGATGGCCGTGACTTATCTAATTAGGTCTGGGTTCCCAAGATCATTCCCAAGGTCAAATTCTTCTACTGGTTGGCCATCCAAAATAGAATCCTCACCACTGACAATTTGATAATCAAAGGGTTACTCATCCCCAATTGGTGCATCTTGTGTAAAAATGCCTGTGAGTCTACTTTGCATGTTTTTTTGGAATGTCCCTTCTCCCTTGCAGTGCTCAACCAGGTTTTCAACACATTCGTCATCTCTGTAGCCCTCCCTAATTCCATTCCCCTCCTTTTTCAACAATGGCCCCGGCCTTTCAAGAGCAGTCAACTCAAATTCATGTGGCAAGCTTGCCTTCACATTTTCCTGTGGCAGATTTGGCTTGAGAGAAATGCCAGAATTTTCAAAAACCTTGCCACTGATAAGAAGATTGTTGTTGCAAAAATATTTGCCCGTGCTACGGAGAATGCCTCTCTTGTCTCATCTTCCAAACCCCCCGTCCTGGCCTTGAATCGGACCTAACAAATCATTTTAATCTTTCCAATTTTTTTGCAACACCTCGTACTTCTGTTGACAGGTCTGTGATCAAGTGGGTCTTACCTCCTTCTGGGTGGCACAAGCTTAACTTTGATGGCATGGCCAAAGGCAACCCTGGAGCGACTGGCGGAGGTGGAATTCTTAGAAATCATAGAGGAGAAATAATTTTGGCCTTTGCTCAGAACTTGGGAATTCAATCTAACAATATGGCAGAGGCTCGGGCCTTGCTTCAAAGCTTGATTCTCTTGGAAGGCTTGACCATCAATAAAATTATCATAGAAGGAGACTCATTGCACTGCATCAACTGGCTCAAAGGGACCTCTGTGCCTCCCTGGGCCCTTGTTTCCATCTTCCAAGAATGCAAGGCACTAATTGGCATTTACCCAGAATTAATCATTAAACATCAGTATCGGGAAGGAAACAAAGCTGCAGACTGGCTTGCTAAAAAGGGAGTTGATGCAACAGAATTTCAAGTTTGGAGAGACTCCTTCCCAATTGACCTAAGGGACGCTTCTTCAAGTTCCAATGTTTGCACAATGTGAGTGGGTCACGGGGCTCTGGGTTTTTTCTCACTTGGAACTGGTCGAGTCTTCGCATCCTTTCTTCCTTTTTCTTCCCCTTCGGCTACATTTTGGCAACTTGGCACGTTTTCGCGTCACTTTTCACAGTTGGTTGCAAAATCTCAACTTGTCGCAATATCGCGACATTCCTTTTTGCTCTGGCCACGAGGTTGCTTCTTGTCGCGATATCGTGACACTTTTCTCTCCTTCAGACGCGGTCTTCCAACTTGTCGCGATATCGCGACACTTTTTCTCTCCGAGTGCTTTTTTGCAACTTGTCGTGATATCGCGACACTTTTGTCCCTCAGGCGCTTTCTTGCATCATGTCGTGATATCGTGACATTTTCTCTCTCCAACGGCGGTCTTCCATTTTGTCGTGATATCGCGACATTTTTTCTCTCCAACGGCGGTCTTCCATTCTGTCATGATATCGCGACATTTTTTCTCTCCAACGGCGGTCTTCCATTTTGTTGCGATATCACAACATTTTTTCTCTCCAACGGCGGTCTTCCATTCTATTGTGATATCGCGACATTTTTTCTCTCCAACGGTGGTCTTCCATTCTGTCGCGATATCGTGAAATTTTTTCTCTCCAACGGCGGTCTTCCATTCTGTCGCGATATTGCGACATTTTTTCTCTCCAACGACGGTCTTCCATTTTGTCGCGATATCACGACATTTTTTCTCTCCAACGGCGGTCTTCCCTTTTGTCACGATATCGCGACATTTTTTCTCTCCAACGGCGGTCTTCCTTTTTGTCGCGATATCACGACATTTTTTCTCTCCAACGGCGGTCTTCCTTTTTGTCGCGATATCGCGACATTTTTTCTCTCCAACGGCGGTCTTCCTTTTTGTCGCGATATCGCGACATTTTTTCTCTCTAACGGTGGTCTTCCTTTTTGTCGCGATATCGCAACACTTTTTCTCTTCGGCTGCGGTCCTCCAGATTGTCGTGATTTCGTGACACTTTTTCTTCTTGGCAGCGGTCCTCCATCTTGTCGTGATATCATGACACTTTTTCTCTTTGGCAGCGGTCTTCCATCTTGTCATGATTTTGTGACACATTTTCTCCTTGGCAGCAGGCTTCCACTTTCATCATGATTTCGCGACACATTTTCTATTCGGCTGCGGTCTTCATTCTTGTCGCGATTTTGTGACACCCTTTTTCTTCGACAGCGTTCTTACTTCTTGTCGTGATTTCGTGACTCCTTCTCTGCCCAGGCACGGTCTTCCTTCTTCTCACAATTTCGTGACTCTT
Source organism: Wollemia nobilis (assembly GCA_028583015.1). Lineage (NCBI taxonomy): Eukaryota > Viridiplantae > Streptophyta > Pinopsida > Araucariales > Araucariaceae > Wollemia > Wollemia nobilis. The sequence goes on along the minus strand of JAQPPZ010017079.1, from coordinate 3,332,765 downwards.
CTTCTCGTTCGGCTCCAACCTAGCAACTTGTCGTGATATCGTGACTTCTTCCCTTCTTCGGCTCCAATGGCGCTTCTTGTCATGATTTCGCCACTTCCTTTATTCTCTTGGCAACAACGGCACAACTTGTCGCGATTTCGCAACATCACCAATTTGGTCGTGATTTCGTGACACCTTCCCTAGTGTGGACGTTTGCCCGCTCTTTATTCCTTTCTTATTGGACCACCTCGGTCGATATGGAATTCATGTAATTTCTCTTGTACAAGGTTCAGGGACCTTTCAACACCCTTTCTACCAATCAAAAAAAATATTCCTCTAATCAATCACATTTTTAGTATGCCACACTTAAGACTAAAAACATTCAAAACTAATCTTCATCATTAAAGAATAATAAAATAGTTAGAGAACTATTTTAGACATATGAAATGTTAATAACCGAAATAGAAAAAGTATATCAAACTTCAAACTAACAAAAAAATAAGCTCTCTACAACATTTGTTTAAGCATGAAGCATTCTGATTTACCTAGCAATCCAATATCATCAGAATTGACTAACCATAAAAACGGTAGTAGAAGTGAATTCACAGAATAAACTCACAAAATATGAAGATACAATATTGAGGAAAACATCTAAGTAATGCTCCTTCTATTGTTTTCTTAGCAAAATTATAGTAATATGACAAGCAAACACTCTAGAGCCGACCTTTAGAAATGAGGGCTCAACCTCTTCATATATATTTTACAACTATAGTAGAAATAATGGGAACATTAGAAGGATTTTAATACCATATCAGTAGGATGTTGAGGTAGTAATAACTTATTTGTTTACCAGAATAAGAAAGGATTTGCACTCCATGAAACTCTCTGAGCTCTACAAGTTGTTCGATCCTCAACATAATTCGATGGCTACATTGGTTGCAAGTTGATATGATCTATTCCTTGTTCTTGATCAAGCTTTTCATCCACATATCTATAATCGATAACTTAGGTGAATCTTGATTTCGATGATGCTTAGTGTTCCATGATTCTTTCCACTTGTGCTCTTTAGATTTTGCTTCAACTAGCTACATTTTCTTCAACTTCAAAATCTGCTCCTTTGAATTTTGTTGGGCCAGGTTTGACCAGTTTGACCATAGAATGAGAGCTCCAAAGCAACCCATATGATTCTATGAAATCAGCTCCTTTAAATTCCATTGGGTCAAATTTTATCATTTTGACCATGGAATGAGAGCTCTAAAGCAACCCGCATCATTCTACGAAATCTACTCCTTTGAATTTTGCTAGGTCAGGATTGACTGGTTTGACCATAGAATGAGAGATCTAAATCAACCACATCATTCTATGAAATCCAATCCTTTGAATTCCACAAGTTCGGGTTTGATAGGTTTGATCATGGATTTCAACATTGTGTATTACCTGAATGGGATTTGCAACATCTATCAAAATTTGCCTTGTTTTTCATAGTGATTTACCTCAATTTTACTACTCTAAATTTTGTTGGGTACTGTTTGACTATGTTGACCATAAAATTTTTATATTACATTGATTCTTGGTAGACTTTAACACTGCATAACTCTTTCTTATTCAAAATCCATTGCTCTAGTTTCCACTATGCGCCATTTGACTGTGTTGACTACGGATTTTGCACTTTGATGAATTTTACACTCGGATGAATTTTACAATTTTATTTCCAATACTTAGCCAGTTTTACCAAATTTTTTATATTTTTGGCTTTTCAACATGGAAACTAACCTCAAGCTAAAGTCACGCTTCTGAATTATGCTACTCTAATTTCTGTTGGGCTACGTTTGACCAATTTGACCATGAATTTTACATTTTAGTGGAATTTAAAACTGCTCCTGAGGTTTTTTTCAACACTTAGCCAAATATTAAAAAATTGGCTAAGTATATGGTCTTTTTGGTCCTAAAATACCATTCTTGCCAATTGATCCATTGTAACTAAAGCTAGAGTAATCAAATATGTCTTAAAATCCTATGAACAAGCTACTAGCAAGAAATTCAACTATATCAAGAGCAATTTTTTTTCATCAATACTCCCAAAAAAAGGTAGCTTAAAATTTCTAATATCATGGAGTGCACTATTTCTAACTTTCCTTCCATTTACCTTGGCATCCCCCTTGTTTCAAGCAAAACCAGTTGAGAGTATGTGGAACATTGTCATCCAAAGAATTATAAAAAATCTTGCAAGTTGGAAGGGTGCTCTCCTTAGTCAAGAAGGCAAATCTACGCTTGTTCAAGCATACCTCTATAGTATCCCAATTTACTTCTTATCTCTTTTCAATGCTCCTATGGTGGTGTGTCACAAATTGAAAAAATTTAAAAATACTTCCTTTGGTCTAGTTTGGAGGATAAATTCAGGTTTCCTCTTTTGGCTTGGGATAAAGTTTATTTGCAAAAATACCAGGGAGGATTAGATTTCACGAAAATTCATAAAATTAATTTGGAAATTATAAGTAAAAAATGGTGGAAAATCATCTTGAATTCCAAGGTCCTATGGGTAGATATCATTAAGAGGAAATACTTGAGGAGCAAATCTATGCTTGAGGACAATTCCTTTCCCAAAGGCTCTACCTTTTGGAACTCTATCACCCAAATGAATCATATTCTTAGGAAATACATAATGTGGCACCTTGGGGATAGATCTCCAATCATATTTTGGCAAGATCCTTTGTTAACTGATCAACCATTGTTCAAATATCCTTCTTTGTGCATCTTCAAACTGATTTTTAACTTCTTATTTGGAAGTAAGTTTAGTAACTTCATATCTTATGATTTCTCCATCTGCACTACTTGGAAACCCTTTCTCCAAGTTGAAGGTGATTCTTAGTAGCATGCTTCTAGTAAAACCATTTCAAATATGCTCAAATCTTATGTCATACCTAGTCACCCTTCACAGGACACTCCCTTTTGGCAGTAGTACAAGTCATGTCTTTTCTCGATTAGGACTGTTTATTTCCTCCTATAAGAGTCCTCTTTCAATTTGTTCCTTGTTAGATAAATTTGGTTGAAGAACATAATTCCTAAAATTACTTATTTTTTGGTTGGAAATCCAGAATAGGATCCTCACTATTTATAACCTCATATCCCATGGTATGGTCATCTCAAACTAATGTCATCTTTTCCAGGATGCGTGAGAGTTGGTTCCTCACATTTTTCTTGAGTTCCCCTTATCTGCCCAAACTTTATCTTCCCTGTTTTTCATGGTCGACATTTCTTGGGCCATCCCTAAATCTATTTTTTATCTCTCTATCTAGTGGCCTAACTCTTTCAAGTTTACCCACCTCAAATTATGGTGGTCCTTTATTATTCCATATTTCTTATGGTAGGTTTGGCTTGAATGGAACAATAGAGCTTTTCGAGAGTTTTTTAGAAGCTCTAGTTTAGTTCTTTCCAAGATCCTCTCTATGGATGTTGAGAATGATAACTTGATCCCTTTGGGTGATTAACCAAGCTACCAGTATGCTTCTAAGTTGGTGAGATACTTTAATCTTTCCCCTGACTTCAATATCCAAATTTTCCCTAGTGTGGATAGGTCCTTAGTGGTGTGGACACCTCCCCCTATATTTTGGTTCAATATTAACTTCGATGGGGTAGCCAAAGGAAATCCTGGTAGGGCTAGTTGTGGGGGAATTATCAAGGATGATAAATCCAGGATTGTCCTCGCTTTTGCTGATAATTTGGGTCTTCAATCAAATAATATTGTGGAACCCAAAGCCTTATTTCAAGGTATTATTGCAACTAAGGAGATCCAAATCCATAACCTCATTGTTGAAGGAGACTCTTTCATCACTATCAATCACCTAAAAGGAACTTGTGCCCCTCCATGGAGTGTCACCACCTTGATTGAATATTCAAATCTTTGTCTTCACAACTTTGGTAATGTCTTAAATCAACATGTGTATCATGGATGCAATAAAGTGGTATACATTATGGCTAATCACGGGCTAATTCAAGAATCCCTAAAAATATCTATGGGAGATTTCCCCCAATGCTTGCTAGATTCATGTGCTTCCAATGACCTTTCATATCATGCCTAATTTGTCCAAGATTTGTGTGTGTCCTCAATGTCACACTTCATCCTATAGGTGTGCTTTAATTTATGGTATAACCCTTCCTTATCCATTTCACCCTTCAAGGATGCTATGGAGTATAGGATTTTCATCATATCTATGTAGCATACATATCCCTTTAACCTTAATAAGAACACATGATTCTAGAAATAGGGGTTCCTTAAATCTCAACATTCATTTTGAGAACCATGGATAGGGGTGTTCCCCCAATGCCTATTGGGCATGTGTTTCCTCAATGAGTCATCCAATTACCATGTTCGAGTTATGTCCTTTGTCCCATGTTGCTTTTATCAATCAGCCTTTCTGTTGTCATTCCCTATGGACTACTTCTAATTTTCTATGTTGCTTCTAGAAGTATTGCCTTGTTGTATTCTATGGCACTATTTTTCATTTGAATTTAGCTACTTTGATACACCCATAATTAACTTATGATTGTAATGTTGGTTTAAATTGGAGTGTTCCTCGCCCCAAGACCCACTTTCATTTGTCTACATTTCTAATTCATGAGAGTCAATCCAATATTTTCAATTAAATCCAACTTTTGAGTCCCAATGTTTCTCTATGGTGGCTCTTAATCTGCACTGGCTTACCTCATTTTTCAATACTCACCTTTTTGTTGATGAAATCATTATTGATTATGGTAAGGTACTTAAGGTGAGGTTTTTTGGGCTTGAAGCACTTCATCAACAACTACAATTGGTTGGATTTCCCAATAGTGATGACATATCCCTCTTCAAATATTTGGGAAACTCAAATTTAAATTATAGGTAATCACAAAACCTGTTGCTCCTGATCGTGTTTCTACTGAAGGTTTTCAAAGGGAAGTCTTTGTATGGTTTTTGGGGTGGTTATATATCTATGTTTGTGTTAGGATTAAATAATAAAATACAAGCAATAAAATGTGGAAATGAAACACAAAATAATAATGCAATAACAAGAGATATAGATTTAACATGGTTCACCCAATATGGGTTACATCCATGAATAAATTAACCAAGCCTTTTATTCCATTTAGAAAATATTTACATACACAACCGCACACCTCACAACACATTGTGTCCCCCCCTATTTTGGGGGTGTCTATACATTCACTATTCAGTCTCTCACATCCACCACAAACCCTTATGCAATTTTTGCTTTATATACTAGCAACACAATAAGGGGTTTTACAATATCATGGCCACAAAACCTGAGTTTAAATATATTAACCCAAATAAAATTATCCATTGGTTTAAATATATTAACCAAAATATAATAATCATTGGTTTTAAATATATTAACCCAAATTTAATAATCCATGGGTTCAAATATATTAACATGGAAAATATTCAACACATTTCCAACAATCTCCCACTTATTGAATACTTTTCATAAGGTCTAAAAACTGCCATTGTCAACTATCAATTGGACATATATCTTCTAACTACTCCCACTACATGTGCAATATCTATACATATTAGCTTCACTTGTAACCCTCAGCCATATACTGGCAAGGTAAAAAAGTAGTCCAAAAAATCACTTTAAAAAAAATTACAAATATTTTTGGATCTAACTCTAAGAATATTACACCAAGAAACCACCACTAGCATCCACAACAGTCTCTTTTGGGTACAACTACACCAATTATAATAGCTTATTCAGGTACAAGCTACACTAGTTATAGTAGTTAATAGTTTCCCAAAAACTTGTGGTACAACCAATAAACCATCTCAGACATTTTTAGCAACTTTGTAATAAAACCACTAGAACAAGCATTTCCATCCTTAAAATCTAGATCTACCACTTCTAAAGTTCAAAACATCTACCATTGCTGAAGCTCACCAACTCTACCATTACCATATCTCACTAGATACACCACTACCATAGCTCTCTGGATCCACCTCTACTAGAGCACACCAGATCCACCACTACTGGAGCACACTAGCTCCATCGCTACCAAATCACACCATCTCCACCGCTACTAGAGCGCACTAGCTCCACTACTGCTAAAGCAAACTAGCCCCAATACTACCAAAGTATACTAGATCTACAACTATTAGAGCACACTAGCTCCACTACTTTCATAGCACACCAGATCCACCACTATCGAAGAAAACCAGCTCCACCACTACTGGAGGACACCAGCTCCATAGCTCCCACAACTCAGCAGCTCCACCGTTGCCATAGTTGATGATTTTGGTTGTTAAAATTATCAATCCTAAATCTTCTTTCTTCTATCATTGATCCCACTCAAACTAGAAATCCTCCTTTCAACTGTGTTTTCAAACCCTAAGCTCTGATACCAATTGTTAGGATTAAATAATAAAACATGAGAAATAAAATGTTGAAATAAAACACTGAAGAATAATGCAAGAATAAGAGACATAGATTTAATGTGGTTCACCCGATATGGCTTACATCCATGAATAAATTAACTAGGCCTTTTATTCCATCATAAAATCTTTACATACATAGTTGCACACCTCACAACACTTTATGTTCCTCCCCCCCTTTGGGGGGTGTCCAAACATTCACTATTCAATCTCTCACATCCAAAACAAACCCTCATGCACATGATTCTTTATATACCAACAACACAACAAGGGGTTTTACAGTATTATGGCCACAAAACCTAGGTTTAAATATATTAACCCAAATAAAATAATCCATGGGTTTAAATATATTAACCCAAATATAATAATCCATGGGTTCAAATATATTAACCCAAATATAATAATCCATGGGTTCAAATATATTAACCCAAATAAAATAATCCATGGGTTCAAATATATTAACCCAAATATAATAATCCATGGGTTCAAATATATTAACATGGAAAATATTCAACACATTTCCAATAGTTTATTGGCCAGAGGTAGTTAAGGATGATGCTCATGGAGCCTAAATCTCTTCATTTTGATCTAGTGGTGGAAGACATCCTTGGATCCCATGGCCTTCTTCCATTTTTGAGGAAATTCCAAGGATATGATTCAAATTTTTCCATGGAATTTGTTTGATCCTAGGACAATGGAACTATCACCCTTTGAGCCCTCACTTTCACTGTTACTATTGACATCTTTTTTGAAATCACATTTTTAGTTAATGATGATAAAATTATTCAATGGGATAAGCATTCTATGGTGGCCAATTTGATGTACTTCAAAGACAAAGGTAAATTCCTTGCAAAGAATGACAATGGGTTTTTCAAAAGGATATCCCATCCTAGTGGAAAAAAATATTGTTTTGATAATGTAATATTTCACAATTGATAAGTCATCCTCACCTCTTCGTTGCTTTCACATGGTGTTCCTCAATTTCTTGAGGGACATCAAAGTGATTAACATCCTCGAATGTTTGTTCTTATTTATGGATATCTTAGCTGACAAGATGAGAAAATAGAAGTTGACTCACCCAAAGCATCAGGATTTACATCTAATTATTTTCAATTACATCAACTAGAACTAATTTCAAAGATTTGTTTCTACTAGGGGAATTGAGGAGAATCCACTTCTTGTACCCATCCTAGGCTCACCCCTAGTTGCTAAAGAATATGCACCTGGATACTAGATTGTTGATGTGGAGGTCATCTCTTATAGTAAGGATGGTAAGCAGAAGTTGTTATTGGGATCTTCTGCTACTACACCCACTCCAATATGGAATTCATTGCATGTGAATTCCTCTACGGATAAAGGTAAAGACATTATTTTTTTTATCTTGTGTATGACACTACTCTTGGCTTTTATTCTCTAACCTGCAAGATGCAAAATATCACTTTGGCTCCCTCCCCTAGAACATACTCCAATAAATCCTTTCAGGAAGTAGATCCTATTGTTTATTTGTATGACATTGTGTCCTTTTCAACCTCCATGCTCCTTTAGGTTGGAAAACTCGCCAATTAGATTTAAAATTAAAAGTTGGCTGCTTTGGGTGAGGAGGTCTCGAAGGTGGATGATGCTAACTAGGAACATCTCCCTCTCTTTGATTAGTTGGGATGTTCTATGACTATTTTGTTTTTGGATTTCTCACTTGGTTCACCTTTTTCCTTTGTATTTTTTCCTTATTTTATTTACCAATACTTTTTCTTGCTCTTGTTTTATCGCTTCAACGCCATGAGGTCTCCCTTTTGAGATCCTCCTTTTTGGATTGTAATAGTTTGGGGTAAGGTTTTCCTTTTCGTATATTCCTTTTTTGGTTTGTAAAAGGTTGAGGGATCCTTTTAAAATCATTTTATCAATAAAACAAATGGCAAAAGGTAAACATTAATTCCATTAAAGGACAAAGAAGAAAATATGGATACCAATTCTATAGTGTACTTGAGTACAAAAAATAATATTTGAAGCATCATGGCATAAATTTGAAGAGAGAAATAGTAGTGTTGAGAGAATATTTAAAATAAATAGAGGTAAAGGTATAAATAAGATAATAATTATGAGGAAGATATAATTGGTCTAGATCACCACTAGTCATGACAATAAAGATGACAGTGCAATGATTCTCATTTCTATATAGAAAGAGGAAGAGAAAATAAACTATGAAAAGACTATAGAGGAAGATGAACCTCATTAGGTTAGCGATGAAGTCCATATTGTTGAATAACATAGTGGGGATGAAGATTTTGGGTGCTTTGAAAGGCATGCCAAAGGTATTGGTTTTAAGTTAATGATAATAATGTGATATGATGGCAAAGGATTGGGAAGATATGGGCAAGGTGTGAAAATACACATACTCTAAGGCCAAAAAATGAAGAAATTGGATATATAGGTCAAGCAAAAATTAGAGAGACTAAATTTATGAAAATATAAATCAGTACAGGGGATCAAGGTCGTAGGATGGGTTATTCTAGTCAGTGTGGAATATCTAGATATGTAGCAACTAGGTGTTGGAACATACATCTTTCTAATATTTGTGGAGGATATAATCACTCCAATGGGAGGTGTTGCCACCAAGGGAAAGTACCCAAAAAATTACATGTTAACTATGATTGGATGGATGTGAAGGAATGGGAAAAAATACAAAATATTTTGAGTGCATTCTAAAAGAGGAGGCTTTTCTCTCAAAAGAAAATAAGAATAAAATAGAAAATGTGGTATTGTGAAGAAAGCCAAGCTAAAATGAAAATAGCCTAGGATATCAATTCATGTTCATGAGTTAGATCTCATGAAACATTTTCTCTTACCCAGTGAGTATGATGTAGGAGCATCCAAATGATTATTGCAAGTAACTTCTAACAGAATGTAACTATGACATTTTTGTAATGTCCCCTTCTTACACTTTGACAATTTGACACCTGTCAGACTATTTCAGAGCTCCTGTAGGCTAGTCAGTGATGGATAGGGATCTCATTGGCTTGGAGAGCCCATGTTTCCAAATCCATGATCTTTGGATTTTGGTACTATTTATATAATATACTATTTTTAGTATATGTTAATTTTAGTAAGTGGTATTTCTAGTTTTCAGCATCCAGTCAGGTGCAAATGTTTGTGATGATTTTGGGTAATATTCATTCTATTTTTACATTCAATGAGAAAATTTGATTAATTTAATATTTCACTTAAGTTATAAAGTATTTTAAGTGTAATGTTATATTTTGATATTTCAATAAAGTGCAACAAAAAGGGGGGAATGCCTAGCTTAAGGGGGAAAATGAGATTTTTTGGAGATAAAGTAATGTTTATTTTCAAAAACCTAATTTCTCATTGAAAAAAAACCTAACTCCTCTCCAAGATCTTTAAAAGTGGGTTTTGGCTCCCATTTTCATTATTTGGGAATTGGCAACTTAGGGAGATGTTGTTGGAATGTATCCGAGATTTCAATTTGCAATTTATGGAGGATGGAAACCCTCTTCAACTCTTCAGGTTTTGATGGTGAAATACCTATCCTAGATGGCTATGGTATTTTCATCCAAGAAATACATTGGTGCTTCAAAGATTTCAATATTTTGATTTACGGATTTCAGGGTTTACTGTGTTTGGTTTCGAATGTGATGTTTTGTGCATGAAATCTTCATTTTTGATGATTTGAGTATTTGTTCTTCAGGTTTTGTGTAATTTGGAACTACCTGGAATGACTGATCATACCATTTTGATCATGAAGCCAAACCAAATTTTGGTGTGTAGCTTTTAGAGGAAGTAGAATCTGGTTGTGCATATTATTTTTTGGTTTCAATGGAATTGGGTGCCCCTTTTTGTAGGGTTTCATGTTTTTTTAGTGGTTGTTCCTAATTTTTTATAGGTAGTCAAAATTTTTTACAACTCCTATAATTGTGGTATCTTGTGGGTGTTGTCATTTTTGGTTGCATGTGACCATATGATCATTTAGAAGGATTGGGTGAGATTTTAGACTTAATACAATACTCAGTAGAGAGGTGAACAACTTGGTGTGACATTTTTTGGTGGAAAATAGAATTTGCAACCATGTATCTGGTGTTTTGAGACCTATAACGTCATTTATCTCTCTCAAAGAATTAGCATTTCATATCTATTGTGGTATGCAATGAGTCATTACTTGATATAATAATGTTATGAATGTGTTTCTCTATCAAAATATGTTATTATAATAGTTTTCATAATATTGTTTAGTTTTTGAGTTACTACGATAGTGTTTACCTTCCATATTGCATATTTATATTATATATATATTAAAAAAATATGGGTGTTTATTACAATGGTATCAGAGCAAGTTGTTCCTTCCAGCCTTATCAATATTTTTCAAAAAAAAGTGTATCTTTCCATGAGTGAAAGGGAACAAAGATACTATAACAGAGAGCTAAGACAAAATTATTGGCAACCACCTCAGATTCCTGAAGGTGATATTGTCATAGGGATCTTGGGTTTACAACTGTAAAGTTATAGTGATAGTGAAGGTATTTCGAAGGTTATGGTAGAAAGAGATAAAGGAAGAGCTAGTTTAGAGAGTCCTGATACCAGGGCTAAACAAAATTTTTATGTTATGATGGAGATGATGTCTCATATGCTTTCCAATATTAACAAAGGAATACAACCATCAATTAATAACAATAATCTAGGCATGGGAATGCATTTGGCTGAATCCAACACTTGCAATAAACATGGAGGTACTAAATTAGTAGCCTCATGGATTGATCCAAGACCATTATAGCCCAAATTTACATGAAGAGAAGAAGTTACTATTGATCAAGAACCCCAAATTCCTTTATTTTATGAGTTGAGACATACATATGCTAAGTATGATACCTTACCGTAAGATATCAAGGGTTGTTTATCCCTCAAATAATACATGAACCAAAAGAAAAGTAGAGGTGGGACAAGGACTGAATAAAGGGGAATAATAGTACATAAAGATTTGCAACAGGCACTAAGGTTACCTTGGCTCATTTTGATGAGAGTGATAAGTGTACAATTAGATCTTGGGTCCAGAATTTGGAAAACTATATATCTCTTAGACCAATTCTTGAAGAGGATGCAATCAAGTTTACCACTTTGCATTTGGAGGGGATTGCACACGAGTGGTGGTATCATGGACTTACAACTTTAGGACATAGAGCTATTATTGCATATGATGATTTTACTCAGAAGCTCATCGAACGGTTTGAAAGGAAGGAACCAGAGTTACATTTTATGGAGTTAGCTTAGTTGAAATAGTATGGATCCTTGGAGACTTATATAGTAGAATTTTAGAGAGTTTTAGTGATGGTATCAGGAATCATAGAGAGGATATTAGTAGTACTTTTTAGTGAGGGATTCATGGAGCCTATCAAGTGTTGAAATAAATCATTTGATCCACAAAAATTGCAAGAAGCTATGAATAAAGCAAGGAACATGGAGTTGGCTGCTCCTAGATATAAATTTTAGACCAAACCCTCTATAAGAAAGGATAACAAAAATCATTTTCAAAAATAAGAAAATCAGCATAAGAGGGAAATTCCAAATACTAATTATGAGGCATTAAATGATTTAAGAAGAAAAAAATTATGCTTCATATGCAAAGAACCATGGGCTTTGGGACATAGATGTGTTGTTAAGGAAAAATACAATCAAATAGAATACTATTTAGCTGCTGAATCAACAACTAAAAACTCAAACCAACAATATGATTCAAAAGAAAAAGAAGAGAAATCATTAGAAGAGTTCAAAAATGAGGAAAAGGATCAAGGAACTCTTGCACAACTCCATAGTTTTCAAAGGAATGAATCATTGAGGATACAAGGAGTTTTAGGAGGGTAGTAAGATGTGGCTTTGATAGACACATGAATCACACATAACTTCATTGATGAGGGGGTTGTTGCTCGTAGAGGACTAAAAATTGAGGAGGTGAATGGTTTTAGGGTGATGGTAGCAGATGGATTCACCATTACATGTACCATAAAAATCTCATAGATGGGTCTTCAGTTGGGTAACCATGAAGTTAGAAATGATTTCTATGTTGTTAGCATCAAAGACGCGAATGTTGTGTTGGGTATCCAGTGGTTGCAATCTTTAGGTGAGATTGTACTCAATTTTTAGACTATAGAATTGAAATTCAAATATGAAGGAAAAAATATGGTGCTGAGAAGGATATCAAATGTAGGTCCAAGGTTTAAAACACTCACATTGTTTCTTGGATTCAATTGGTCAAGCTAGACATTATAATTGATGTAGTGCCCATGTGGATTCCTATATAACCTTGTTCTAGATATGGATTATATCATTAAAATATATTTTTTAAATAAAGGGGTAAAAATTATTGATAAAAAGTCTAGATTACAGATTACAACTGAACTTCCAACCAGGACTCAAATAAACAACCAAACAGGCTAAAACCACTAGACTAGAATGACACCCAAAAAAGACAACCAGAAAAAATCACATTAAGTCTGTACATCCTTGTGGATCAACTCCCACAAGTGTTGAGAGTCCCCATATAGGAGACTCTCCCAATTATTTATACTCCAAGGATCCAACAGCTCAGAAGCCTTTTGGCCACGTAATCAAAAACCACATTCTATTCCCTTGTAATATGCACAAAGGATATAAATTCGAACTCTTCACTCATTCTGAGAATCTGAATGATTACAGAGGCCAACTACTAATTAACTTCCTCCACCATTTTACTATTTAAAATATTAACCATAATTTGAGAGTCAGACTCGTAGATAATCCTATTCCAGCCAAGAGAAAACCCCCTCCGTAAGGCCTCAATAATTGCAAGAGCTTCCATAAAATTGTTGGAGTGAACACCTTTATAAATAGAAAATAAAAAATTGACACCACCAGTAGAATCTCTCCCAACACCGCCAATTCCAGCATGTCCAGGATTACCCCTGGACGATCCATCAATATTAATTTTTAAAACTCCTCTAGGGGGTGGCCTCCACCTACCATCTCTCCTAACCTTCTTGTTGAGCTGAGGAACCCTTCTAGGGCTAGAAGAGTTTACACCATCCCCAAAGAGACCAAGGGCTTGTTGTACCTTCTCCTCCCTAGAATCCAAAAGAGGGTCCACATCACATTTGCTATGGATGGTTTCCTGAACCATATACAAGATCCTTTTCCAGATCTATTGAACAACCAAATAACTACCTTGAAATATGCATCGGTTCTATTCAAGCCAAATTTTCCAGATGATGCAAGAAGGGCCCAAATTCCAAGCCACCCGAAGGAAGGGGGTCTTAGTCGGAGGTCTACCCAGACTACTCCAAAACTCCACTAGGGACAACACATGAAAACATGGATGGTTCCAAGCGCTCCACCAATGGTGCCAAATATCTCTAGTAAAGGAGCATTGGAAAAATAAATGAGAAGAGTCATCCTCATTATTACTACAAAGGACACAAAAAGAGGGACCTTAAAATCCCCTCTTCCTCACATTATCCCAAGTGAGGCATTCATTACGAGCTACCAACCAGAGAAAGAAGTTACATTTTGGCCAAGCAAATTTGTTCCACACATTTTTCCACCAAGTGACAGGAAGACTTCCGCTTATCAAGAACCTGATAACCATAGGCTACCGAGTAGGTTCCCTTAGGATCGGGGTTCCAAGCTAGAATATCTTTATTCCTCAATGAATAATAAGGACTCCTCATAATAATAAGAGCAAGCACCTCTTTGTCCTTGGATAATCCCCCCTGGGTCTATTCTTGCGGATCTTTCCACCTGTACATCTCCATATTTCCAAAATACTAGATTTTTTTAAATTCCTCCACACGAGACCAGCCTGCTTCCAAGAAAAAAATGCTTAGGGAACGTAACCTAGGATATTGATTCAAGATAAGAGGGTGACCATCCTAATAATCCTCCCAAAAAAGAGCATTTTATCCCTGATTGCAAATCCAGAACAAACCCTACTTGATTAAATTAGCTCCTCTTTTTAGAGTGTCCCAGATAACTGAACATTTCCCAACCAAGCTGAATCTAGGGATCTCAGCCTCAGAAATACCTCTCAAGTATTTACAAGATAATATTTTAACCCAAATATGATCTTAAGAGGTACACCATTTCCAATAAAGTTTTACAACCAAAGCCTGCCAAAAAAGAGCTATTTATTGCAACCCAAGGCCTCCCTCTTGCATCGACCTACATATAGAATCCCACCTAACCAGAATCCATTTAGATTGATCATGTTTTCTAGACCATAAAAACTGTCTTGACAAAGCATCCATGTCCTTGATGAAGTGAGAGGGAGCTATTTGTTAAATGGGTAAATCTTGAACAACAAATTTTAAAAGCAACACTCTACCTGTATTGGATAAGCATCTAAAAGTCCAGTGATTCACCTTCCTTCTAAAATTATCAAGCATATACTGCCAAGAATATCTATGTAGAGGATGAGATGAAATTGGAATACCAAGATAAATGAAGGTGGGAGTACCAACCTGAAATCCTAGAATGCGAGAAATCCTAGCTTGAATAAGAGGAGGGGTATTGAAGAAGAAAATAGAAGACTTTTCCTCATTAATAAACTATCCAGAAGCACCAAGATATATGTCAAGATACTGTCTAATATTTTTAGCTTCCCTGATAGTGGCAAATCCCAACAAAGTAGTATCATCAAAAAATTGAAGGTGGGAAAGAGGTGCCAAACTACTATCCCACTTCCACCCCTGAATGAGACCTTGCATGACTTGAGACTTGATAAATCTTCCCAAACCTTCCACCATAATGATAAACAAATAAGTAGATAAAGGATCTCCTTGCCTCAATTCCCTTGAGGCCTCAAACATCTCTGATGGTTCATTATTAACAAGAACAAAGAATGAGAAAGAAGAAACATAGCTCATAACCCATCTAATCCATTCCTCCTCAAATCCAAAAGCAACAAGAACTTTTTGAAGAAACGACCATCTGACCTGATCATAGACTTTGGCCATGTATAACTTAATGACCATAGTTTTCTCCTTAGAAATTTTCTTCGAGTGAATAGATTCTGTAGCAATAACAACCCCATCCAAGATTTGTTGTCCAGCAACAAACCCTCCTTGCTCCTCAGAGATGATTTTGCTCAACCATATCTTCAGCCTCTCAGCAATAATTTTTGAGATGATCTTATACACAACATTATAGAGAGCAATAGGCATGAACATATCCAAGGATTTTTCTCCATATTTTTTGGGTATAAGCACCACAAAGGTAGCATTTAGGGCCCTTATCATATGTTTGTTCTTTTTGGACTCATGGAACACCTCCAAAAGATCAAATTTGATTAAATTCCAAAACTCCTAATAAAACTCAGTTGGGAATCCATTTGTGCCTGGGGCTTTTCCTTTTTCATATTGAATACAACATTTTCCAACTCCTCAAGGGAAATGGGATCCATCAAGTGCTCATTAATTTCTCTAAAAACAATCGCTGGAATACAATTTAGAATAAGATTTTCATTCTCATCATCTGATAGGGAGTCCTCCTTGAAGAGAGAGGAAAAGTACCTCTTAGTATCTTCTAAAATATCCCTAAAAGTAGAGAGTAGGGTACCTTGAGAATTCACAAGAGATGTAATCAGGTTACCATTACGGTGAGCCTTAACTGAGTTATAAAAGAAGGTTGTGTTCCTATCCCCTTCCTAAAGCCAATCTACTCGAGCTTTTTATTTCCAAAAAAATTCTTCCCTTAGTTCCCATTCAGCAAGGTCTTTCGCAGCCTTAGATTCCTCAACAAGAAGCTCCTTCATGAATCCCTGATCTCTAATATTCCTTGAAGCTTCTTCCACCCTCCTAAGAGCTTCCAGCTTAGCCAAGGAAAGATTCCAAAAATTTAGTCTATTCCATCTCTTCAATTTATGTTTTACAAATTTTAGTCACTTCATAAAGAAATACATAGTGGTGCCATGAGGAGGTTTTCCAGTGGTCCACCAGCCTCGCATGAAATCATGAAGCTTAGGATCACGAAGCCACATAAGTTGAAAATTAAATGAGGGATTATTTTTTAGCCCTAACTCCAAAGCAGAGAGTTTGATAGGCCAATTATCAGATCCCCTATCCTCTAGAATCACAGAACTAGCACTTCTGTTATTACCCATCCAATAACTGGATATCAAAAACCTATCTAGTCCATCTGAAATGGAAGCTTCCCCACACCTTCTATTGTGCCAAGTAAAGATCCCATTATCTGGATTGATATCAACCAAGTTTAGGGCCTGGATATGAGCACTAAAGATAGAAGAAAAAGGCTCGAGATGGTCCACCCCACCATGTTTATCCTCCAGACAAGTGATAGAGTTGAAGTCTCCAGCCAAAATACATGGGTACAGGGGAGCCAAACTTCTCACAAAGCAAATGTGCTCCCACAAATTCACTTTACCATTGTAATCAACATGAGCATACACATTTGTAAGTAGGATGGTTTCACCAGATTCATTATCATGCTCAACCATCGAAATAGACCATCTGCTGGAAATCCAAGTAAGAGGAGATATCTTAATCGGATCCCATAAACAAGCGATGCCACCAACATATCCACATGCACCAATACACTAGAATTACCCCCTTATCCACAACTTGGGAGCAATATTGAACATACTATCAATAGCCAATTTAGTCTCTTGAATAAACACCACATCCGGAGAATGCACACAAACCAAATCACGAACAACTTTTTGTCTAGGGATGTTGTTCAACCCCCTTACATTCCATGAGAGGATAATCATTTTTGGGGATAATAAAAATGGGAGTCCAATGTTCTCACCAAGCCTGACTCCACCAAATTATCCTCCATTAACTTAATTTTATCCTGGTCCTTCTTTCGACCCACTTTCATATTCTTATCCAATTTTTTTTTTAAATTATTTTACGCTGCAATCCCAACACCGTAGAAGTTTTGCAGTCCAAGGATGACTACATCAGTGCCTGAGTAGGAGAGGGCATAACTAAATCTATACCACTTTTCAAAATAGTTTCCCTTATAGGGATAGACCCAACCATGTCCCCTATACTTAGATCCAAAGCCCTTTGTTCTTCATTTAAACCCCCTAGATCTAATTCCTTAAGTTCTCCCTCAAGAAGAGACATCTGATTTGGCCTTGTTATATTTGCATCAGGTAGCGATGTTTTAGGTATCTCCATGCACTGATCAAGATCATCTAATATTTAAAAATGGTTGAGTAGAGCATCTGGCTGGCTATCCTTAAGGTCTTTGTTTTCCCTTCGTCCTCTATTTCAGGATTTTACCAAAACAAAACCTTCCTTATCCCATTTCCCTTCCTTTATCGGGGCTTTTCCTTTATCCAAACTTTGTACAAACTGATAGGGCCCAGTATTTGAAGCCACAGGTAGGAAAAACTTAGGGTATTTTCTTTGCAGGTGGCTATATTCACAATAAATCTGGCAACAAAATAGAAGAGCTTCATAGTCAAGTTTTTGAACCCATGTAGTTGATCCAAATAGTATTTCAATAGAATCTGGAATAGAATTATTTAAGTTAATTTCAACATAAATACGAGCAACAGAGATTACATTTTTATCCATTGTCTGTTGTGATGGTCCAACCATATTCCCAAGCAGAAGGGCAATCTTATGCAAGATATTAGTTCTTCATAATTTGAACAGGAGCCATGTAAGCCACACCCATATTGGAACCGTCAACGGCCTCTCCTCTGATGGGTTGAAAACCACATGCCAGGGTTTAAGAAAGAGTCCCACTTGGTTATAGAAATAAGGACCCCATTCAAATGCTTTTTTACAATCTGCAATACAAGAGAAAACCACCATAAAATAGTTGTTTTCACTCAGCATCACCTCCACATCACCTTCAGGCTTCCAAGTCTTCCTGACCCAAGACTCCGTAAAGGGGAGAGAAATTTGGATGCCCAAAAATTGCCAATAAGGGCATGTTTGGTTAGATACTCCACATATTTCACCACCGAGTCTGGTTGAACCACTAGAACTGGCCTGGCTTCACATCGTTCCAAACATCCATTGTTCTTTAACAAGCGGTTCCCGACATGCACTGGAAAATCCTGTTCCCCAATCATTTTCAGATGAAAAAATATCACGAGCATGCACTCTCTATGTCAGACCTGATGCCATCATGATATTCCTACAATTTTTTAGACCTCCTTCGAAAGCTGCTGCAATCCCTGCAGAGCAGTTTTTCTTCATCAAACCCTAGCAGAGTAGTTTTTTAGATGTCAAAGGAATGTTAAGCAAATGGTTCATGGTTGATTTTCTATATCATTAAAATATTTATAGATGTGTGGCAATCTATATTTTTTTGGTCCAACCAATAATAACTTGAGTTGTAGGTGACAATTTTACTTAATGATTCTATGATATGTTGCACCTTTTCATCCATCATAGATATTTTCCTAAAAAATTAATTTTTTTATTGATGATTTTGTTAATGTATGAAGGGGTAAATTTCTAAAGGCCATATCTTTGCATACAAAATAATTTTCAGCCATTTTTTCGTATCACATAATGTTTTTAGCTCTTCATAGTAATTGTACTTGTTTTACTTTATTATTCCATAGAATATGGATTTTTCAAGAGCATTATGGATCACATATATCGTATTTTTCATAATTGATGGATAAACTTGATGCAAATCATGCTCAAAGTTCTATGAGAGCAATTGTAGAAGTATCATGTACTTAATAGTATTTTTGTTATGGGGAATTGATACTATTCTATATGGTGATGAAATATTACATATTATTTAACATCTTCAAGTATACCTAAATATGTGTCCTATGTCATTTCTTGATAATGTGTTAAAATACCTTCTTAATCATTAGGCTTAATGAAATAGGTATAATAGACATTATTTCATGATCTAAATGCAAATGATATGCTTCGATATAAAATTAAAAGGAAGAAAAAGTACAAAGAGAAGAAATCCAAGAAGTATTTCATGAAGTTGATTTGTAATTTTTATAATAATAAGAGACACAAGATATATTTTTGTTGATTTTAGATCAAGAATCTTGAAGATGCATCCAAAAAATGGAGTGATGATTCCACTCTCTTGAATTCCCAGGATAAGGATGATCATGATGGTAAAAACTCATAGGAATATATAGCTATTTATTTAACATACTGGACATCCACCTTATTTGAAGAGTGGATAGTAAATTGAATGGTAAACCTAATACATGACTAAGCATTATCATCTTATTTATGAATATAATGGATAGTATTATGGAGAGCATGTGGTTATTGGAAATAATTCCTTTTTACATGTGATCATATATGGTGATATGATAGTTGGATCTTACTTATTTTATGGTGGTTTTCATGCTCTATGCATGGACCCCGATATTATTTCCATATATTATATCATTCATATAAATAAGAAGATTAAGTTTTTGCCATATTGATGGGTAATTAATGGCATTAATGATGTTTCCAAATAGTTATCTTAAGATTTTTTATAGGTACAATAATATGTATAATATTTAAGACTATTCATATTCTTAATATTCCTCCAAGAATAAATATTTTATGGTTATTATGGAAGGATTAGATGATATTGATAGATGATGGCATCACAAACTAGGATACATTTGATATAGATACTAAGATACATGAGTTGGTATTAATTGGTTATTGGTCTTCCTCCTATTTCTCCTCCTAATCATGTTTGCATAGGGTGTGTCTTGGGGAAACATCATCAAGATTCCTTTTTGAAAGAGGTTGCTAGGCACACTACACTTAGAGTTCATTCACAATGATATGTGTGCCCACTTGTTGGCAATTTTGGGTACTTTGGGTACATTTCCCTTGCTCAAATGTATAAGTTGTCATTGATGTCAAAAGGCATTTTTTGTGTTGATATCAAAAGAGTGTGATGTCAAGAATATCTTGAGAAGCTTCATTGTTAAAGGGTTTTTATTAAAACCATGGTGACAAGGTTAAAGGTTTTTCTTAAAACCATTTTGACTCATTAAGGGTTTTTATTAAAACCAAGCTTAACTTAATGCAAAGGTCCATGTTTATTATTAATAATTAAATTAACTCAAACCTTTGTCAAAGGTCCAAGTTTAATTTATTATTAATAAAATAATAATTATTATTATAGGGTCTTTCAACCCTTAAGCGACGGAAGTAAAATAATTCTTTCGTCGATATGATGCCATCGTTGGAGGAGCGTCGACGTCAAACTTTATGGAGAAATGGCTATATAAGTGGGGATGTTTTTCCAAAGTGTGTACCACGAATTATTTGACATCTGCGATTTACGATTTGCTCTGTATCTTGCGATTTGCACTTGGCGTCTGCGATTTTGCGTTTTCTCTATTCTTTCGAATAGCACTTTGTGTTTTCGATCTCCGATTGACGTCCTTGAAATCGTGCTTGTTCTATGTTGGAAATCATGCTTGGCATATTCGAAACTGAGTTTGGGCTGCATCCTTACCTTTATGCTTGATGCCAGTGGATTGGCAATTGCACCTGGATTGCAGTTTTCAGATTGTGCTGTGAGATGATAAATGCAAGCATTCTGTGAATTACGTTTTGGACAGTGATCACCAGTTTGCATGTGACTTGTGGAAGACATTTACGTTTTCCAGTTTCTTGGCGTCAAAGAAAGATAAAAGAGAGGGCAGTGCTGTATTTCTTCGTTGGGCACTTGTGACCCAACGACGGTGGCGTTTAAGCGAAAGCGCTAGATGGCAGATATGCCGAGTTTGATTCTCTTCATTGGGAATTTCTTTTTGGCCGTGGTGTGCAAAGGATAGTGGCTGTGAATGCGTGGGAGGTATAAGGTTAAGGTATCATATTTGTTTTTGACATTGTTTTATTGATGTTTAATGTTTATGTGGAGTAATAAGGTGTAAAGAGGTTTTACTTTGTATGTATATTGTACTTTGGTGTTTTTACTAAGTTGGAGAAATAAGGTGTTATTTTGTATCTTTATTATTGTGTATTATTGTGTATTATTGTATATTATTGTATAGTTGCTAACTCTAATTAGTGGAAAATTGAGAGTTAGTGTTGTGACAGATTTTGAGTTCTCCTTCTTCATCAAAGTAAAGGTATGGGCAACTTCTTCCATGTATGTTGTTGATGGTATATTTTCTGAAATTGAGTTTGGAGTGAAAAGGTTGTCTACTAGGTATCTTTGGTGTAAATCTTATTTTCTGGATATTGAAGATTGTTTATGCATTAAAATCATTGAAGAGTGTTTGGGTGAATGCATAATTCTAGTTGAGGAAGAGGAAGCATTTTTGCACTAGGGTTTATGTTAGTAAGTCTTGCTACTTGCATTGAGATGATGAAACCCTTAGTTGGCTATTTTGATATTGATGGATGAGTTGCTTTCATAGAGGTTGTTGTTGATCAAGTTAGTGTTTTACTTGATACATGATATTGGGCTTACTCCATTAAGTTGATTTGAACAAGTTATTATTTGCAATTGGTGATATTGTGTTGGTGGTTGTTTTGTTCAAATATCCTTGGAGGGAAAAGGATTTCTACTTGTTTCCTTTTCTTGTGATGATTGGTTAATGCTTCAAGGTTGATGTTGAGTTGAATGTTTTGGTGGTCTAAACCTTGTTTGATGAGCATTGTTGTTGAAACTCTAATTGTTGGTAAAAATAATATGAGTATCATTGTTATATGAGATATTGCATGGTTGGCAATTGTTGGGTTGTGTTTCATATTCTTGAGAAAAGCATACTACATCTATATTATTCTTTTGATATTGAGATTGAGTTGAGATTGAGATTGGGAGTTAAGTATAGAACATATTGGGTCTCTAACAATTCTTTTTATGTTTCTATGAGATTTGAGATTGAGATTGGGAGTTGAGTATAGAACATATTGAGTCTCTAACAATTCTCTTTATGCTTCTATGAGGTTTATGAATCACATTGGGTCTCTAACAATTCTCTTTGTGGGTTCATGCTAAGCAAGTTTTTCTTGGTGAGCTTGCTGAGGTTTTTGGACAGGTTTCGATGGGGACTTGTGAGCAGATTTGGACAGGTCCTAGCAGAGGACTTGTGAGCTGAGTTTTTGAGAGTTCTATTAGAAAACTTGAGGACAAATGTGCATTGGTTCTTTGAGAAGAACCTAAGGACAGATTTGGCAAGTCTTTGAGAAGGCTTGTGTGCAGAGGATTGATTTGTTCATAGAGTTGGACAGATCTGACAAACAGAGGAAGACTTGTACTAGAACGAATGATTGTGTTTGGTACAGGTAGTTGAGCTGCTGTGGACGTGATCATAGAAGGTAGAGGTCTCTTAGGCTAAGAATTGAGGATAGGAGGTCTTCTATGGAAAGGAGTTCCACATGCTGGCAAGAGGTAGAGGCAGTTGATCTTCCGAGGGATCATTTCCAGAGCGAGAGGGGAAGGTATCTCCTTTGAGCAGAGGCTCATAAATTCAGATTGGGGGAAGGTGTCTCCTTTGAGCCGAGGCTCATAAACATTGTAATTGGGAAGGTTTCCCAAAGAACTTTGAGATAATTTTTAGAGAAAAGTTTTGTGGACGTAGCCCGAGCATTCTGGGTGAACCACGTTAAAATTGGTGTCACTTTGTGGATGATTTTGTGCATTGCTTTGATATTGCTTTGGGTATATTGCTTTACTGTTTTGAAGTATAAAGGAATAAGTAAAAAGAGGTCTTATACTGTTCACCCCCCCTCTTAGTATAAGCTTGTGTTCTTCACCACTATGTCCTCTCTTTTATCCCTTTTGTATACTTTCTATGCAATATTTGAGTGGATTGATTGCTTCTATTTATTTTTAGAAAGTATTACGAATTCTAAAATTATTTTGAGTTGATAGCGAACAAGGTCTTCAGGACTTTTGTTCTCAGCATATTTAGCATGGAGATTATTGGCCCAAAGAGCATTTAGGTTATGCAACATCCTCCAATATAATTTAGTAGCTAAAGCTTTGTTGTTATTAATAGAAGACTAGAATCCTAACCCCCCTTCATTCTTAGGAAGACATAAAGTATCTCATTTCACCAAGGCCCATTTTCTTTTCTCCTTAGTACCACTCCAAAGGAAACGATGACTGATTTGATCCAATTCTCGAAGAACAACCTTTGGGATATTCAAAATGGAAGAAACATAAATAGGAATAGCTTGAAGGACTGATTTTACCAAGGTGATTCTACCCCCAGAAGAAAGCCACCTGTTGGTCCATTTTCCAATTTTCTTCTTGACTTTGTCCAACAACCAATTCCAACATTTATTTTTTTGCCTTTGAATATTTATGGGAATACCTAAACAAGTGATTGAAAGGGAGGTCTTATTATATCTTAATTTATCCAAGACCATGGATTCTCGTCTAGCGAGAGCGATGAAAGAAAATAACTTTAGATTTGTCTTCATTGATCAAGCGCCCGATGTAGCCTTAGAAAAATAGCTAATGATTTGCTTAATATTAGAAGCTTCCTTAACTGTAGCTTTACCTAAAAGAGTAAATTCATCCACAAAATGAAGATGAGAGATAGGTCTAGCTCCATGAGCAATGGTAACTCCCTCAAGGGTTTTGTTTTCCCTCTTACAGTGATGGTGTGTTTGATCCTAGGTTTCTAAGGCTTATTTTTTTAGGATCTTAACCTTCTCCCTCTCAGGTGTGGTGCAAAATGTTTCTATCTCCTTTTCCTTGTACCTGAGAGTAGTTGTTCTTGTTTTGCGGCTCTTGCTTCAGTTTAGGCAGCTCATAGTTTTATATTTTATCTTTCAAACAGTTGCAAGTGTAAGCCTCAGATTCTTCATTGGGCAAAGTGATCTACTCTTATTTTTGTGGCATGCTATAGATTGGGCTGATTTATTATTTAATTTCTTCTCAACCAGTAGCATGTTGACTTGTCCTTTGATTCTCTTCGGTGCTTTTGATGCTTAATGATTATTTCTCCCTTCTGAGCACACAGAGCTACCATTGGGTTTATGATGGTTTGCAAGATTTGTGTCCTTGGGGCTTCAGGGGGTCAATCTCTATTTTTATCCTGGTGCTATTTCTGTTGCTTTCATTCGATGGGATATTTTGGGTTTCTAGTGCTTGAGCGAGAGTTTTATCTTTTAATTCTCTAGTGCTTGAGCAGGTTTTGGGAAATCCTATGCATCTTTAGGCCTCGGCTCTGTGGTAGCATTTTTGCTCTCTGGTTTAGTTTATCTACGACTGGGTGAAAACATGGCTTTTGATGTTAGTGGAGTTATGGGATCCAGTGTTTTGTGGCAATTGCTTCGGTTTTGGTGACTCATGGGGTTTGTTACCCAATTTTTAGTGTTGGTTTACTATTTTTTGGAATGTTCCTCTCACTCACTTGGGTTCTTAATTTTCAAATTTAATTTTGAGCAAGATGTTTTAGTTTGCTCTCGTTAGATGGGTGTGGTGTTGTTCCCCATATGGGGTGTTCAGTTCATATCCTCTAGGACTTTATTGTTGTACTTTACATAGAAGGGTTGGTGGCTGGTTATTTTCATCCTTTGCTCCTCATTGGTGGGTTGACCTTTTTGGGTGTAAACTGTATTTCTCCTTTTGGATCTTGTTGTAATGGTTATGGTATCCTCTCAAACCCTCATCTCGGGTTGTAGGTCCCTCTCAAAACCCTCAGGTTCGGGGATCATGAAAACCATTTCTTTACCTAATCAAAAAATATGTTGTTATAGTAACAAACATGCTCTATTATAATTTCTAAAATACAAAAGTGTTGTTTTTCTATTTAAAAAAAATTCTATAAAAATATGTTAAAATTATGTATATGCCATATTTTATTTTCCAATTTACTTATGAGAAATGTTTTAAAATACTTTGTTCTATTTAAAAAAATAATAATAAGGAAAATACCTAAAGCTATAGACTCTATGGTTTTGTGACATTAATGTTTTAGCAGTTGAGATGGTCAATATTTGAGAGATTTGCTTTTTTCAAAATGTTAAGGAACCACATACTTAGGATTTTGTGTAGGGTTTGGTTGGACGACAACACTAAGCTCCACGTCGCCAGGCATTGACCACCTTGGTGGTTGGTTTCCTTTTAAGATGGTCACTGGGAATTCAGCAACTTTGACTCCTATCGAAGATGCTGGACTTAGCTATGGCGCACAACAAGGAACCAAGAAAAATTGTCTCGAAGGTCTTCCATGAGGTATGACTCTAGTTCCTGATGTTACTATTTCATTAGATTATTTTAGTCAATCTTGTAGCTGGTTAGAGAGTAATACACTTATTGGCTATTTTTTGGGTCGAATCCCCAATGAGTCACTAATCCGCAGCTGGATTCAACATTACTGGAATCCTCATGGCATTAAGGTTTATGGAATTCAAAACCTGATAAAAGGGTTTTTTTTGTTTCATTTCCTTGCTACCGAGCATGTGCATGCAATTTTTAACCATGGCCCCTAATATGTGCGTAACTCTCTATTAGTTTTCCAGCCTTAGACCCGAGAATTTTTTTGTGGAAGAGAGTGCATCCCTGGAGGTACCAATGTGGGTTGAACTCCCTGGCCTACCACTAGCTCTTTGGCCTTTCTTGGAAACCCTTGTTGCCCCGTTAGGCCATTTTGTGTGCATTGAGAATCCATGGTTTTTTGGTGCTCGGCCCTTTCGAAGGGTTTGTGTGAAAATTGATCTTTCTAAGGATCTCAGGGATCATCTTACCATTAGTGTTTGGGATACCTCCTTTGTTCAGAAGTTGGTTTATATTAACCTGTCAAATACCTGCTTTCATTTTCAGTCAGTAGCACATATGATTAAATATTGTTCACTCATGGAGGGGCATTTTAAGCATAATAAAGTCATGACTAGTACTCAAAGATTTGCGCTTGAAGTGCCATCTAGGGCCACTCCCATCAAACCCTTGGTTAAACCCACTGGTCAACGGATGGCTCCTCTGGTGCATACACCCAGAGATAAGAAGGCCATGCAATTTTTTGCATCGACATCCTCCCACAAGCCCTCTATCGTGGTAGATCTATAGATTAATTTACAAGATGCCCTTGAGAAGGTGCAGGCGAGAAGGTCTCCCAGTACCAGCAGTTAAAAACAAACTTATACCATGTTTCTAGAAGGAAACCACGATCGATTCCTCTCAAAACTTACTCCTTGCTTAGGGATTTAGGTGCTTCTAAGGTTATTGAAGGTGATATAGTTCCTCATGATATTTTTTTCATGGAATTTCAGAGGTTTGAAGGACCTAGTTTGTACGTACTTGGTTCATAGTGAGATTAATAAGATTTGTCGTCAGCATGGCAGGTTTGATTTTCTTTGCTTGCAAGAAGTTAAGATATATGCTTTTAACTTACAATGTGCATGTTATTTTATTTGTCCTAGCAGCTAATTTTATTCTACTAATCATGTTGTAGATCGAGGTGGAGCTATCACGTTTGTGGCTCCCACCTAGAAATCCCATATGGTTACTTGGGGAGTGGACCCTTCTAATCAGGTTGTGTGGACCCTTTTTGAAGTTGATGGACATTATTTTGTAATTATAAATGTGTATGCTTCCAATAATACCCCTGATCGATGTGCTCTCTGGAAGTGGTTGGCTTTGTATTTACCCTTCGTTATCTGGTTGCTTTGTGGTGATTTCAATATGATTGAGACAACTTCTGATAAAGTGGGTCACCTCCCAATGCAATGGTGTGTTGGGGAACGAGAAGCTTAGTTTTTTTTTAAAAACAAATTAGGGATTTTTGACCCCAATGTCTGTTCTTCCTCCAAAGACTTCCCACACTTACTCTAGTTTTCCTGGTCCATTTTCCAAAGTGGGAATGATCGTATTTTAAAATGGTTGGATAGAGCTACGCTTATGGACCATTTTGGGTTTAGTTTTTAGCCCATTTTGCCATCCGCTCCTCCGGTGGTGGCTCTTCTTGGCTCTATGGTGTCAGATCATGTGCCCATTATATTTAATATTTCTTCAAGAATATTTCCATCCAAGACCTTTTCTTCTCAGTTTTTCCTAAATATTTCTTTCCTTTAGCATCCTGCTTCTATTGCTCATATTGTTAGAGTTTAGAACTTGGTTCCTCGACCTTCCAAAAATACGGGTTGGATTGCATGGTGGAATGATGCCATTGCTCGCACAACCACCTTTCTTCGCACTCTTGAAGTCAAGCTTGCTCAACTACGTAAGCAGACAAATCTGGCACTAAAGCGGGAGTTTGCCAAAGCATCTGTTAGGATTGATGCTTCCCCTATCAATGTCAATCTACAATAGTATGTTGTAATCCTTTGGCATGATCTTAAGAAGGTTGAGGTATATTAGGCCAAAAGTGCTCATATCTGTGCCCGTATGCACTAGCTCAAAGTCGGAGACCAGGTCTCCAAGGAGTTATTTCAATGCCTTAGACTACCTAGGTAGGTGGTTCAGTTAAAATCCATTATGGATAATGGCGAAAGGCTTTCAGAGTTGCTTGATATTTCTAAGGTAATTTTTTCACCATTATCAATAGGTCTTTGCTGCTCAACATATCTCAGTTGAGAGACAACAAACACTGGAGGAATGTTGCTCGGTGGTTCCTAATAAGCTTTCACCCTCTCAGAATGAAGCTTGTGATAAACCTCTTTCATTAGAAGATCTTCCTAAGGCTTTATCTCATATGGCTAATGATAAAGTGCTAGGCCTAGATGGTTTTCCATGTGAATTTCATAAAGCTTTGTAGGATATGGTTGACCCTGATCTTCTTAGGGTTTATCAGGAAGCCATGTCCTCTAGTTCTTTAGGATAATTCATCAATAGAGACAACATAAAATTCATTCCCAAGCTTGGTGATCCTGAGGTGATCACCAATTGGAGGTCTATCACTATGATGAATGTCAATTATAAAATTATTGCTAAAGCTCTTGCTCTTAGACTTTGGCCTCTGCTTCCTCTTATTATGAGGCATGAGCAAACATGATTTATTTGCAATCGCTATATTCTAGATAATGTCCTCATAGTTTGGGAAGGTTTGGAGTGGGCACGGTAGTCTCAGCAAGTAGCGTTGTTTATTAAAATTGACTTTGAAAAAGCATATGATAGAATAAAATGACACTTTATTCTATCAATGCTTACAACGCTTGGGTTTGGTCTTGGATTTTTCCAATCTGTGAAAATGTTGTTTACAGATGCTTCAGTGGTTCTCACGTTGAATGGTGTGCAAACAAAGCGCATTGGTCTGTTCAGATCTATTCACCAGAGGTGTCCTCTTGTCCCATCCCTCTATGTGCTTATAGTTGAAGCCTTTGGGTACCTTATTGCTTGTAAAGCCTTGCAAGGACTGGTTAATGGTATTTCCCTACCAAGAGGGCAAGGGCAACTCATCAATGACCACTTTGTAGATGATTATTTTTTAACACTCAATGAATATGAAGTGTTTTTCACATAGGCTCTTTCTAGCCTAGATGTATTTTGCAAAGCCTCTGATTCTAGCATTCAGTGTAGGAATACTGCTTGCTATAGACAAACCTCACATCCCCTTCCACCCTGGATAGAGCAATACCAATGGAAGTGGATTCAATTAGGGGAGTTTTTCAAAATTTTGGGCATTCCCTTTGCTTTTTAGAGCACCTTGTCTCAACTTTGGGAGTATGTAATGCAAAGAGTGGAAAACAAGCTCACTTATGGGATCACCAAGAAGTTGTCCCTTGTGGGTAAATTCCAAATCTGCTCTAAAATTCTTACCATTACTCATGTATATTACTGCTCCTATTGGGTTCCTTCTCAAGCTTGTTATAAGAAGCTGGAAAAGCTTTTGCGGGATTTTTTATGGGCTAATTCTTCTCAGAAACATGGCTTTCATACAGTAGCTTAGGAATTTTATTGCCTCCCTAGAAATTCAAGCGGGTTGGGCTTGTTTAACTATTTTCGTTAAGGTCTGACTCTCAATGCTAAATGGATCATCAAAACTCTTAAAGGGGATGAAGCATGAAAAGTTTTAATTAGGAACTGTGTGGCATCAGGGTTACCCATTGGCAAGAAATGTTGAAATGGTTTGGATTTATCTTCCACTCTTGTAGCCCTTGTTTCTTGTAAAATTGTTGGATCCTTTCTGACTCAAAGTCTTTGGTGATTTTGGGAGTCAATCAAGCCCTGACTTTGTTGAAAAGGAGTTGGTCGCCACAATGGAGAAGTTATTGCCGATTTGAATGTTTTGTGGTCCCCTGTGGTTCAGTATCAGGACAACCACTTGCTTAAGTTCAATGGATTCATGATAACAAATTTTTTAAAAAGGGCATTGTGTCCCTTTCTGATTTCTATTGTAGGCAGACTAGGGATTGGATCCCTTGGAAGATTTTTTAGCATCAGTATATGTTAAAGTCCATAGATAAAGACACATATGATGTGGTTATTAATTGTACACCCTTTTCCATGTGGCATAAGCTTGGTCAAGTTATTCAACAACCTTTTTGGAAAGAGTGGGAATGGTATAAACATGTTCCTCTGCTTAATTACATAACTAAGCAGGGTTACAACTAGATTTTTCCCAATCTGCCCATGGTGCCCAAGCCCAATGTATTCTAGGATTTGTTCTCTTCCAAATCCAGATGGAGAGCTCACTTTCAGCTCACTTGGGCACCCTATATTGAACCTAAGCAGGCCTCTTTTACCTAGAGTATGTTGTATCAGGGGCTGCCACTTGGCCCAAGGCTTAGACACTTGGGAATTGACACTCGCACTTGCCATTTTTGTGGGGAAACAGAATCAACATTGCATATTTTATGGAATTTTCACAGAGCAAAGATGGCTTGGGAGTGGATGGAGTCCTTTTTTCGACCATTTTTACATGCTCCTTTAACTTGGCTTCACAATCTATTGGGAGATACGCTAGAATTTTCTCAGCCTTTTCTAGAATTCTAGAACATTTTTAGAATTAGCATTGTCTTTCATACATGGAAAAATATACATGAGATAGTTTTTGCAGATAAAACTCCCTCTATTATTTTCTTTCAGATAAGTTGATGGTATTTCATGATGCCTGGTTACAGATTTAGGTGTAAGCTAATAAGGTTGCAATGGAACTCAATCATCTACAAGAGCTGATTGACTATTGGGGTAATGCACCATGTGCTATGAGCAGAGTCCCCCCGATGAATGAAAAACATATGTATTCTAGATCCAGACAATGCCATGACCCACCGTATAAATGCTGAGACTGGCCAGCTTCTAGGGGTCGCTCTCAGCCATCTAGAGATCACGTGCAGAGATTGCTGCTTTCCAACTCTACTTAGCATGTTTTCGCTTGGGGTGATCGCCCTGAGCCTGATCCTTTGCGCTGTATGGATGGTTGGGGAGCTCACCAGGGATAGGGAACTCCCCCACATTCTTCTAGCTAGGTTGGTTCTCTGAAGTGTGGTGCAGGTGACACTAGTATTGGTTGGAGCACAGGCACTGCTGGTGATGTAGATGGATGGAACACCCCCTTTGAGGCTCCTAATCAGCCTGCACCTGATATGCATACCAAGATGCCAGGGTTGGATTGGAACATTTAATGGTTTTTGTGATCTTTTTTTTAGTTTTTTAGTTAATCCTGCCTGTTTGTAGTTTTATGACGGTGATATTTTAAACTTTGTCCTGGTTGTCTTTTCAACCGGTTTATCATATACTTGGGATATGTTGTGTCAATTGAACTTCATCTTGGTTGTCTTCTCAACCAATTTGGTTAATGCTTGAGGTATGACGTATCAGTCTACCAACTTTTGTATGTTTAGACTTTGTATCTAATATATTACTTTTTCATTAAAAAAATTTATTTTTATATATACTTTCTTAACCACCAACCACATAAACCACATATACTTTTATTTATTTTGAAGTGTTTGAAATGGAGGATGGCATTAGGAGTAGACCTTTTAATATGGTATTTCAATCAAACTTGCCTTCTTGCCATCTTACACACGTGGTGATTATTAACGAATACTTCTAATCAAAGAATAAACATTATTGGTAAGGTATTCAGTGAAGGGAGGTTTGTTCAAATTTGTCATGTCTCCAATTTTAGTACCCAATCCTGATGAAAAGTTGGATGAACTTTCTTATCTTTTTCAAATTCATGTATGGACCACAAGAGAATTGATTCATGGACACATGTTTTGACGTTGTGCCACGATATAATTGGAAGAAGACAATTATATTATTAAGTCGTCTAAATTATCTTTATTAAATCATAGAATAAGGATTACCTTTGTTCTTAGTAAACATCCTCTTCCTCCAATACCCATTTGTAATTAACAATGGCGTTATGCTCCTGTAAAATCCATCTTTGTCCATCTTTTCAAGATAATAACATTTGAATAAGACTGCAACTTTCTCTGTTTTTAAGTGAAATGTCATAAGCCAACCAAACGGCCTTGATGGTCTATGGTCTCTAACATCTATCTTCTTCCTTCCAGGTTAGCTCGTAATATTTGAATTTCTTTTAAACGAGTATATACTTATTTCCTAAACCTACGTTCTTAACGAAGGGAATACTGCCGGAAAAGTTAGACTGTGATTTGACATCTTATGGTAAACTGATTGGAATCCTCCAAACATATGATTCCTTGGGTACGGCTACCAACTGTAAAAAAAATAGATAGGTGATTTGATCGGAATGACTTTTACCGATAATTTCAGCGTGGTAAATTGTAAATATTTGAGAATATATGTGCGCCGTGGGAAGCCGTAGTAATTCAATTGTGCGCTTCAAGACCACAGGCAGGCACTTGGGTACTGAAGGAATCACGTTCAACCCGCCAATCGTATGAACTAGGTATATACAGTCTGCTAATTCTAATGAGAAAAACTCTAATGCTAATTCTGCAATTTGGGGCCTATTTGACTGAATGCATTATGCATGACGCGTTTAAATTAATACTTAATCTGAAAATAGAAAGAAAGAGTATGCTGATACAAATAATAGTTGGTGCAAATTCAAGATGTCTCTCTCTCTATATATATATAGTCTATTAGGAATAAGTTATCTATATTATGATTCAATTCAATTGTTGTAAAGGAGTTAGATTAATGTAAAAGATTTATAATTTTGATTTAGTTCTTGGATCCAAGCAATAAGATAGATTGAATTGAAGGAATTGTATTTTCAAGTGTTTTTGGTCTAGAATATTTGCAGAAATTTGTTTTCAGTGAACATTTTTTTGATTTCGTACTATGCATTCTTTGACCCAGGGATTTTAATTTGGTGGTTTGTGTGTTTCAGAGAAGAATGGGGAGCAGGTTTCTGGCTCTGTCGTGCTTGGGGAAGGCCAACAAAAGGAAAGATAATGGCGAGGTGGTTCTCACGCCGCCTCCGTTTTATCCATCGATGCCGAGATATCCATTTGAATCTCCCACTCGACAGGAAGGAGAAGGAGAAAGAGGAGATCAGCGTTCTGCTCCTCCTTCACCATCTTCGTTGGAGGTGAGAAAGGCAATATTCAAGGTGAGCGGTATGGAGTGCTCTGCGTGCGCTGCGTCCATCGAGAAAGCAGTAAAACGTCTCAAGGGAATCCAGAATGCCACCGTCAGCGTCCTTCACAACAAAGCCCAAGTGGTTTACCACCCCAAGTTTGTCAATGTGAGTGAACTCTTCAGTCCTCGGAGTTTTCTTGCAGTGGTTTTGAATTCTTGGATTCTTTAATTCTTGGACACTAACTGAGCTCTTTCTCGCTTTGTTTTTTTTTTTATCAAACTTTGTTTTGTAGTTTTTCTTTTTTTTCCTTTAAAAGTTTGTTTCCTATATTAAAAAATATTTTTGTATAAACATGCATGTTTGAGTGGATATTTATTATGAAAACACTAGCTTTTAATAATATCCTTGTAATCTCAGGTTTGGTATGTGTAAATATAAATACTAATAATAAAATGATCTATCGTGTTTGAAGACTTCGACGTTGAATTTCTAGGGGAGTTGCAGTGTTTTATATATATATATATATATATATATACCTATGTGCATGGATGTATAGAGGTAGAGGGAGAGGTAGAGAAAGAGCAAAAGGTAATTGGATTTGCACATGGTATGTGAGCTTTTGGGGTTGGGAGATTAAATTTGGACGTGGCTGAAGTTAGAATCTATTTTCTTTCTTGCTTATGTGCTTTAACGTTGCAGGTTGTATTTGATTTTTGACTTTTATTATGTTGATCTCTATATATTTTTATATTTAATTTTAATTATTATAAATATGAGGTAGTTAATATTTATTATAACACTTTTCATTTTACAAAACTTATATTTTCAATAACATATATAATAAAAAAAATTGAAGATAATTTCAACGGATCTTTACTTTATCCTCTGCTTCTCTTTGACCTCCTTTATTACTCGTATATTTCTATCATTCTACGGGAAAAAGAATACATATACACATTGACCTTTTATCTTAAGTTTTTTACCTGTTACCCTTCACCTCTCTATCGTAAAAAGTCTCTGCACTATCTTACTCTTACTACTACTGCTTACTATTTTGTTTTATATCAGTGACTTGCATGATTGACAATTATGAATATGAAAAAACAGAAAAACCAAATTGAAAAAAATATAATAGCATGCTTAGCATGGGCTTTTTCTGTATGAAATTGATTGCAAGACAACGACCTTTTAATTACTTCTTTTTAGAAGAATCTAGAGTTTTCATACAAGGTCAGCTTGGAATGGTTTACACTGTAGAGGCATGTTTCTAATTGGATCTAAAGGTAGCTTTCAAGATTAACCTTTCTATCCCAATTTAATATTGATGTTATTTATAAAAAATAAATATTCAAATTCACTGTTTCAAACAAAACGTAAAAAGATTATTTTGATGATCATTAATATATTACATTAAAATATATTTTATAAGAGTATAAAACAATTAGATATAATATCTATAATAAAAACTTGAACACCTGCAACGTTTTTTATTTTATGAAACCTTTAAACATTACAAACAAAAAAATAATTAATATTCTCAAACAGTGTTTCAATGAACTGGTTTGTATGCCTGTAATTGTTTAAGAAAACTGAACCTGATTGGTTTCACTTTTGGCATTATGCTAAAACTGTTTTTCTCTGTACAGGAAGAACAGATCAGGGTGGCCATTGAAGATGCTGGATTTGAAGCCAATTTAATAGAAGATGAAGTTGATGAGAAATCCGCAATGACCGTATGTCGGCTTCGCATAAAGGGAATGACATGCACTTCTTGCTCTAGCACCGTGGAATCTGAGTTGGCAAAGGTCCAAGGAGTGAGAAAAGTTGTAGTGGCTTTAGCAACAGAAGAAGCAGAAATTACACATGACCCCAAACAAGTTGACTACAAGAAATTGATTGATGCAGTTGATGACACTGGTTTTGAAGCTGTCCTGATTAGTACTGGAGACGATAGAAATAAGGTCCATGTTAAAATAGAAGGAATCCTATCTGATAGGGAATTTATAATAATTCAAACTTCGCTTGAAGCTTTGCCTGGAGTGGAAGATGCACAAGTGGATATGGAACTTGAGAAGGTAGTTGTGTCATACAATCCAGAAATAACAGGGCCTAGAAATTTCGTAGAGATAATAGAGGAGACATTTCCTGGACGTTGCAAGGCAACGTTGTTTAAAACTGGAGAGCAAGGAGGGCCTGATAGAAGTGAAGAAATTAGGCGGTACTGTAACTCTTTCCTGTGGAGCTTGGTTTTCACTGTGCCAGTATTTCTATTAGCCATGGTCTTTATGTATATCCCACGAATTGAAAAAGGTTTAGATACAAAAGTGGTGAATATGTTAATGATTGGAGAGCTTTTAAGGTGGATATTAACAACTCCTGTGCAATTTATCATTGGTCGGCGTTTTTATACTGGTGCATATAAATCTTTACGTCATGGTTCAGCCAACATGGATGTTTTGATTGCCCTGGGAACGAATGCTGCTTATTTCTACTCGGTTTATACGGTATTGAGGGCTGCAAGTGATATGGGTTTCAAAGGTACTGACTTTTTTGAAACAAGTGCAATGCTTATCTCCTTCATCCTTCTGGGAAAATATTTAGAAGTTCTTGCCAAAGGGAGAACTTCAGAAGCTATTGCCAAACTTATGGATTTAGCACCTGACACAGCTACTTTACTGACTCTTGATAGTGAGGGAAACGTTGCATCTGAGCGTACAATTAGCAGTGAGTTGATCCAACGTAATGACATAATCAAGGTTTTGCCAGGTGAGAAAGTCCCTTCAGATGGTTTGGTTGTCTGGGGACAGAGTCATGTCAATGAAAGTATGATAACAGGTGAAGCCAAGCCCATTGCAAAGCGAATGGGTT
The DNA here is from genome assembly GCA_028583015.1 of Wollemia nobilis. Taxonomy (NCBI): domain Eukaryota; kingdom Viridiplantae; phylum Streptophyta; class Pinopsida; order Araucariales; family Araucariaceae; genus Wollemia; species Wollemia nobilis. Next base: position 3,297,117 of record JAQPPZ010017079.1, on the reverse strand, counting down.
TGGAAGTTATTGGCGGAACGGTAAATGAAAATGGTGTGCTACACATAAGAGCTACACACGTGGGCTCTGAGACTGCACTATCACAGATTGTCCGACTTGTTGAAGCAGCTCAAATGGCTAAAGCACCGGTGCAGAAATTTGCAGACAGAATTTCAACATTCTTTGTCCCATTGGTCAGTAGACAAATGCATCTTTTACCAGTCCCATGATTATACATGAACTAATTGACATCATAATAACATTTCAACTTTTTGGGCCCACCTGCAATTTAAAACTTGATTCTTTTAGCAATTTTATGTTTACCCAACATTGAAAGCTGTGTTCGTAAACCAAATCCCATCATCATTCAATTTTTGTTATTACTTTAGCTTTAAGCACTGTTACTGTGGTTCCCTGTTTGCAGGTTATTTCAATTTCCTTGACCACTTGGCTTGCCTGGTTTATAGGAGGAAAGTGTCGATCATATCCAAAATCTTGGATTCCTTCTTCCATGAATGAGTTTGAACTTGCTCTTCAGTTTGGCATATCTGTAATGGTTATAGCTTGTCCCTGTGCTTTAGGTCTTGCAACACCTACTGCAGTCATGGTGGGTACTGGAGTAGGTGCTAGCCAAGGCGTTCTCATCAAAGGAGGAGCAGCACTTGAGAGTGCACATAAAGTAACAAAAAATATTTGATTGTGTTATCTTTTTAATTTTTTTCATGCAGGTTTTATAACAGCTGGGGAATTATAGATTCCTGCTAAGAAAACATGTTTAAAATTGAAACATTAGTTGTTAAATGGAGATTTGGCTGTCTGTAGGTGAACTGCATTGTATTCGATAAGACAGGAACACTTACCATTGGAAAACCTGTTGTCGTCAACACTAACCTTTTAAAAACTATGCCCTTGCTTGATTTCTATGGGCCAGTTGCCGCAGTTGAGGTAAGGCCTGGGGTGGAAAACATATTAGTGTTTGTTTGTAGTTTGTTCAGTGGCCTTTTTGTAAATGGATTAGAAGCATATATGGTTCCAAGTCATTATTCTGCTTAGTTGTATAGGTCACGGGTTAGCAGGGGACAGATGGAAGATTTCTTATAATCTTATCTAATTGATTGTTACAGCTCAATATCATCTCATTCCTTAACTTTCATTTGCATCCAAATGTCTTGTTTATCTTTAGTTTGCATTGCATTTTTTTTGTTACAGGCAAATAGTGAGCACCCTTTGGGCAAGGCTGTGGTTGAGTATGCTAAGCATTATAGACGAGACAATTCAGATTTAGGCTCTCTCCCTGAAGCACGGGATTTCGAGTCCATTACCGGCCATGGTGTCAGAGCTACAGTGCAGAACAGGACTATTCTTGTAGGAAACAAGAAGCTGATGTTAGATTCTGGAATCACTATTTCCGAAGATGCTTATGAAATATTGAAGGTTGCTGAAAGTAAGGCTCGAACAGGAATACTGGTATCTTTTGATGGAGAGTTGGTTGGTATAATTGAAATATCAGACCCAGTTAAGCCAGAAGCAGAGGAGGTAATATCCATTTTGAAGTCAATGGAAATCAAGAGTATCATGGTCACTGGAGACAACTGGGGTACAGCAAATGCCATTGCCAAGGAGGTTGGAATTGAGACTGTAATGGCAGAAACTCTACCCGAGGGAAAAGCAGAGAAAGTTAAAGAGCTGCAGGTACTTAACTCTTATATTGTTTCAAGCAAATTTCTATTTTATGTTTTTCAAAGCATAAACTAAGCATTGGTCTTCATGAAATTTGTTAAACCTCTATAGCTGTGGTTTTTTTGTTTTTTGTTTTTTTAAATTAGGTTACTCAAAGTCTGAAACAGGTTGGAAAATATTCTTAAGGTCTTGAACGGCTTATAATGGTGGTCATGATAATTGTCCTTGAGGAAAATGTTCAAAAGGGTTTAAAAAGCAGTCCAAACTGTTGCATAAGTGCATTTAATTTTTTATGAAATAACTTGTGTCATGTTTGGGGTCTGCAGATGTCTGGTATGGCGGTGGCAATGGTGGGTGATGGCATCAATGATTCGCCAGCACTTGTGGCTGCTAATGTGGGTATGGCAATTGGTGCTGGTACAGATATAGCAATCGAAGCTGCAGACATAGTATTGATGAGAAGTAACTTGGAGGATGTCATTACTGCCATTGATCTTTCAAGGAGCACGTTCAAACGTATCAGACTTAACTACTTATGGGCCTTAGGCTATAACGTACTTGCCATTCCTATAGCTGCTGGAATATTGTTTCCATTCACTGGGTTTTGTCTTCCTCCATGGGTTGCAGGAGTTGCCATGGCAGCTTCTTCTGTGAGTGTTGTCTGTTCTTCACTTTTGTTAAAATATTACAAGAGGCCTGGGGAATTAGACACGCTTCAGATGAAAGCAGTCAAAATTCATTGATGTATTACTATGAACTACAGAGACGGTATCAAAAATTAAGGCCAACTTAATGCCGCACTGAAATGCAATATAATTGTGCAGTTTCTTAAGGATTATCTAGAAAAATTTGGAGTGCATCTCAACTTGAAATAGCCAGAGTCTTATTGTAATTATATTATATAGAACTTGTTAGAAAAATCACGCCTGTGCCCAACTGCGCTACCGCAATCCGGGATCCCGACAAGTGTGACATGACGTCGCACTTATCTTCTGACAGATATGACACCTGGCAGATCCGATCTCCGCAGGAGTTAATGCCCAGTCGGCGTTTGTCAGAAACCCTAGACGAGGGTCAGTCCGAGGATAACCCTTATCCGGAGCTGTCAGAGGATAACACTTATCCTCCTCTCCCCGTGGCTATAAAAGGACGGTTCGAGTCTACAGACAAAGAAGAGAGAGTGCGTAGAAGAAGGAAGCAGAGCGGGTGTGAGAGAAGTTCGTGAAAGTGAGCAGAGAAAGAAGGGCGAGTGTTTCAGTGAGCAGTGAGGCTCAGCTGATAAATGTCCGAGCAGCAGACTCGACATTTCCCTTGTCCAGTTTATCCTGCAGCGTAGCCTGCAGATGTTGTTACTTCCTCGGTTGAGGAATTCTGTAACCCTAGTTGTTCATATGAATAAAGTTTGCTTTTGTCTGTGGCATATTTAGGGTTTGCAGTTGTTTAGGTGTTAACCTATTTGTTCTCTGTTCCGGCGTTTCTCTCCTATCTCTCGGGTCTTGCCAAGCCAGGCAAACCCAGCAGCAGCCGCGCAAGACGAAGAACTTGATGGCCAGAGTTGGCCAAGTCTGAAGCCTGCAAACCGTTGTCGTGCGAAGTTGGTCGACGAGCCCGGCGAAGTTTGTTGCCCGGCGAAGTCCGACTGCGTGTGAGTGATTGACTTCGGCAGTTCGGGCAAGCGAAGTCCGCACTGCGTGTGAGTGACGAACTTCGGCAGTGGCCAAGCGAAGTTCGCACTTCGCTCAACAACTGCGATTCGGCTGAAAACAGGTGCGCCGTGCGCACTTCGCGCGACGACCGCACTCGGCCGGAACGAAGTGCGAAGTTCGCACTTCGACCGAAAATAGTGCGTTGTGCGCACTTCGCGCGACAGCCGCACCTCGGCCAGAAGGAAGTGCGAAGTCCGCACTTCGGCCGAAAGCAGTGCGATAGTCGCACTTCGGCCAGAACGAAGTGCGAAGTTCGCACTTTGGCCGAACATCGCGCGACAGCCGCACTTCGGCCAAAAGGAAGTGCGAAGTATGCACTTCGGCCGAAATCATTGCGCTGCCCGCATCTCGGTTGATCGTCCGCCCAGCGCAGTCCGCTACTGACGGTCTTCGGCGAAAGAAAATCGCCATTAACCCTTCAAATTGGTATCAGAGCTGATAGTACCGTGACACGGAGATAGAAGCATGGCTTCCGAGAGAAACTCGTTGCAGTTGCAGATCCCGCGATTTAACGGTAAGAACTACGATTACTGGAGCATCCAGATGAGGATCCTGTTCGGATCTCAGGAGCTATGGGAGTTGGTCGAGACCGGCTACCCAGAACCGGCAGATGCAGCAGCACTGGCCGCCCTCTCTCAAGCAGACAGGGATCTGTTGAAAGAGCACAAGAAGAAGGACCAGAAGGCCCTCTTCTACATCATGCAAGCGGTTGAGGAGACCATCTTCCCGCGGATTGCATCGACCACCAAGGCCAAGCAGGCACGGGAAACCCTGGCGAGTTCGTATCAGGGTACCGACAAAGTGAAGTTGGTGAAGCTGCAGATGCTCAGGAGAGAGTTCGAGAACCTGCAGATGAGCGAGTCCGAGTCGATGAGCGACTTCTTCACCCGGATGACGGACATTATCAACCAGATGCGGTTGAACGGAGAAAATGTCCAGAGCCAGAGAATCGTGGAGAAGATTCTCAGAAGTCTTCCTGCGAAGTTCGACTCGGTTGTGATAGCAATCGAAGAGTCGAGGGATTTGACAACCCTCTCGAGAGACGAACTCATGGGTTCCCTGCAGACCCATGAACAAAGGCTGAGCCGCTCAACTCGGTCTTCTTTGGAGCAAGCCTTCAAAGCGCAAGTCTCAGTCCGAGACAACAGCAGACAAGACTCCCGGCACAGCGCTTTTAGTTCTCAAGGAGGAAGAGGCAGAAGCAGACGTGGGAGAACGAACAAGCAAGGAGGGAACTCAAACCCTCGGGACTGCGAGCCAAGTTGCAACTTTCATCGGCAAGGAGGAAGAGGCAGGGCAGAAATCAGCAAGGTGGCTCTCAGCAGAAGGACATGTCAAAGGTCCAATGCTACTACTGCAGCAAGTTCGGCCATTATGCCACTCAGTGCAGAAAGAAGATGGCGAACGAGAATCAGCAGCAAGCCCATTATTCGGAGGAACCCGAAAATGCGACAGGAGGAAATGTCTCTGCGACTTGCAGTATTGAAGAGGAGAGCAAGAAAAACATCTGGTATCTTGACAGTGGTTGCAGCAACCACATGATCGGGAACAGGGAGATGTTCTCACAACTGGATGAAACAGTCCAGTCCGAAGTCAAGATGGGGAACAACATCAAAGTTCCTGTGATGGGGAAAGGAAAGATCCTCATCCGCACTAGGCACGGTGATAGAAAAACAATTCAAGATGTCTTTTATGTGCCTGGGTTGAAACACAATCTGCTAAGTGTTGGACAGCTTGTGCAGAAGGGGCACACTGTACTGTTCAAAGATGGAGTCTGTTCCATCAGAGACAAAGTCCATGGACAAATTGCAACTGTGTCCATGACGAAAAACAAGATGTTTCCGCTGCAGATTCAGAATGAATCTTTGTTGTCTCTGAGTGCAGTTGAGAAGGATGCTACCTGGCTGTGGCATCTCAGATTCGGTCACCTGAGTTTCAGTGGCCTAAATCTACTGCACAAGAAGCAGATGGTGAAGGGTTTACCCCTTATAGAGCAACCGAACCAAGTTTGTGAAGGTTGCCTAGTCGGCAAGCAACACAGGGATGCATTCCCTGTAGGGCAGTCTTGGAGAGCATCACGGCCTTTGGAGCTGGTGCACTCAGACATTCGTGGTCCCATGCAGACCACCTCATATGCCGGCAATAAGTATTTCCTGACCTTCATTGATGACTTCAGTCGGAAGACTTGGATTTATCCAATCAAGTTGAAGTCAAAGGCGTTTGCAAGGTTTAGGGAGTTCAAGGCTCTGGTTGAGAAACAGAGCGGTCATTATGTGAAGACTCTCAGAACTGATGGAGGTGGAGAGTACATCTCCAACGAATTCCACAACTTCTGCAAGCAACATGGAATTCGAAGGCAGTTCACTGCCAGATACACGCCGCAACAGAATGGCGTAGCTGAGAGAAAGAACAGAACTATCATGGAGATGGCACGGAGCATGCTTGAAGGCAAAAAGTTTGCCACATGAGTTCTGGGCAGAAGCTGTAAGTTGTGCAGTTTATCTGCTGAACCGATGTCCCACCAAGAGTGTGAGGGACAAAATTCCAGAGGAAGCGTGGAGCAAGTTGAAGCCAAGTGTGGCTCATTTGCGAGTTTTCGGGTGCATAGCATATGCACATGTTCCAGATGAGAAGCGGCAGAAGCTGGATGACAAAGCTGAAAGATGCATCTTCACAGGGTACAGCGAACCAGCGAAGGCATACAGGCTATACAATCCTGTGACAAAGAAACTTGTCATCAGCCGAGACGTGAAGTTCTTGGAGGATGAAGTCTGGAACGGGAAGTCAAAGACTGGTCAGTCTGAACCAGCAACTGTTGAATCTGTAGACTTGGAGGAAGACAGAGTCCAACCACCTGTGCCTTCAAGCATCAACAGTGGTGCCAGCAGTAGCACACCCTCAACATCCCGCTCACCTCCACTTGCAAGCAGAATTCAGAACCTGAGGACTCCTGCAAAGACTCGGAGCTTGCAAGACATCTATGAGGTAACCCGTAATCAATTAGATGAAGATTATTCTGATTTTGCTCTCTTTATTGAATGTGATCCAGTGGAGTTTGAAGAGGCAAGTCAGAATCGCAGATGGGTGAATGCGATGGATGAGGAAATAGCGACCATTGAGAAGAATGGGACATGGCGGCTAACGAGATCTTCCGAGCACGAAAGAAGACCATTGGGGTCAAGTGGGTATATAAAACGAAGTTTAATGCCCAAGGAGAAGTTGACGAGCATAAGGCCGGATTAGTGGCGAAAGGCTACAAGCGAAGTCGGGTGTTGACTATCATGAGGTGTATGCACCTGTAGCCCGACTTGACACGGTCGGAATGATTACGGCACTCGCGGCTCGAAAGGATGGAGCGTGTACCATATGGATGTCAAGTCTGCCTTCCTCAACGGAGTGTTGGAAGAAGAGGTCTACATAGACCAGCCGCCCGGTTATGAAATACAAGGGCAAGAAGGCAAAGTCCTGAAACTGAAGAAGGCCTTGTATGGGTTGAAGCAAGCACCCGGGGCATGGTACAGCCGTATTGACGGCTATTTTCAAGAGAATGGGTTTCAGAAATGCCCTTATGAGCACTCCCTGTACATAAAGACAAATGCAGCAGGTGAGCTCATCATCGTCTTCCTGTACGTAGACGATCTGATATTTACTGGCAATAGCAGCAGCCTATTTGCGCAGTTTAGAACAGCCATGAAGTCCGAGTTTGAAATGACCGACATGGGGCTGATGAAATATTTTCTCGGCATTGAAGTTGACCAATCAGCGAGATGGCATCTTCATTTCTCGGGGCAAGTATGTGAAGGATGTCTGAAGCGCTTCAAGATGGAGGACAGACAAACCTGCCATCACACCTGTAGCCACGGGTTTGAAGTCGAGCAAGTTGGATACGGGGAGGTCCGTAGATCCAACCTTGTTCAAGAGGCTAGTTGGCGATCGATGTACTTGACTGCAACTCGGCCAGATCTGATGTTCGGAGTCAGTCTGATCAGCCGTTTCATGGAGACTCCGAAGGACACGCAGCAAGCAGGCAAGAGGATTTTGCGCTATGTCAGCGGGACGCGGAACCATGGCCTATTTTACGCCAGACAAGACCAGTTGGAGCTAGTTGGCTACACAGACAGTGACTGGGCTGGCAGTACTGACGATCGGAAGAGCACCTCCGGGTTTGCTTTCCATCTTGGATCAGGGGCAGTCTCATGGGCGTCCAAGAAGCAACCCATTGTTGCGTTGTCCACAGCCGAAGCAGAATATGTTGCCGCCACGACATCCGCATGCCAGGCAGTATGGCTGCGAAGAGTTCTGAGCGAACTGTTTAATCCTCCGGAAGGCGTGACAACAATTTTCTGTGACAACAATTCGGCCATTGCACTGTCAAAGGATCCCGTGTTCCATGGCCGGACGAAGCACATTGATATTCGTTATCACTTCATCAGAGAGTTGGTGAAGTCCAGAGAAATTCATCTGCAGTTTTGCAGATCCAAGGAGCGATTGGCGAGATATTTTCACGAAGCCTTTGAAGGAGGAAGACTTCAGCAGATTGCGAGAGCAGCTTGGAGTCAAAGTGCTTGTGAAATCAGGTTTAAAGGAGGGTGTTAGAAAAATAAACCCAGATTTCACGCCTGTGCCCAACTGCGCTACCGCAATCCGGGATCCCGACAAGTGTGACATGACGTCGCACTTATCTTCTGACAGATATGACACCTGGCAGATCCGATCTCCGCAGGAGTTAATGCCCAGTCGGCGTTTGTCAGAAACCCTAGACGAGGGTCAGTCCGAGGATAACCCTTATCCGGAGCTGTCAGAGGATAACACTTATCCTCCTCTCCCCGTGGCTATAAAAGGACGGTTCGAGTCTACAGACAAAGACGAGAGAGTGCGTAGAAGAAGGAAGCAGAGCGGGTGTGAGAGAAGTTCGTGAAAGTGAGCAGAGAAAGAAGGGCGAGTGTTTCAGTGAGCAGTGAGGCTCAGCTGATAAATGTCCGAGCAGCAGACTCGACATTTCCCTTGTCCAGTTTATCCTGCAGCGTAGCCTGCAGATGTTGTTACTTCCTCGGTTGAGGAATTCTGTAACCCTAGTTGTTCATATGAATAAAGTTTGCTTTTGTCTGTGGCATATTTAGGGTTTGCAGTTGTTTAGGTGTTAACCTATTTGTTCTCTGTTCCGGCGTTTCTCTCCTATCTCTCGGGTCTTGCCAAGCCAGGCAAACCCAGCAGCAGCCGCGCAAGACGAAGAACTTGATGGCCAGAGTTGGCCAAGTCTGAAGCCTGCAAACCGTTGCCGTGCGAAGTTGGTCGACGAGCCCGGCGAAGTTTGTTGCCCGGCGAAGTCCGACTGCGTGTGAGTGATTGACTTCGGCAGTTCGGGCAAGCGAAGTCCGCACTGCGTGTGAGTGACGAACTTCGGCAGTGGCCAAGCGAAGTTCGCACTTCGCTCAACAACTGCAGTTCGGCTGAAAACAGTGCGCTGTGCGCACTTCGCGCGACAGCCGCACTTCGGCCAGAACGAAGTGCGAAGTTCGCACTTCGGCCGAAAATAGTGCGCTGTGCGCACTTCGCGCGACAGCCGCACTTCGGCCAGAAGGAAGTGCGAAGTCCGCACTTCGGCCGAAAGCAGTGCGCTGTGCGCACTTCGCGCGACAGCCGCACTTCGGCCAGAACGAAGTGCGAAGTTCGCACTTCGGCCGAACATCGCGCGACAGCCGCACTTCGGCCAGAAGGAAGTGCGAAGTACGCACTTCGGCCGAAATCAGTGCGCTGCCCGCATCTCGGTTGATCGTCCGCCCAGCGCAGTCCGCTACTGACGGTCTTCGGCGAAAGAAAATCGCCATTAACCCTTCAGAACTGTGTTAAGTTGCATAATTTCAAAAAAAGAATCTGCCATCCTTGTCCGTAAGGAGATCACGGCTCGAGGGATTTGCTAACCATGCATTTATTATTATTATTTTTAAAAATGCTATGTGTGGGGATCAGTTTTTGACTCTCTATAATTAATATCCCCATCATTTATTCAAAACCTTCCAATATTTGGAGATTGTTTTTTAAGTATTTAAACGTTCTCAAGTATTTCCAGTTCTCACCACTTTCCTAAAACCTCGTAATATTTGAATATTTTCAGTCTCTATTCATCATTTCGTTAAAACTTCGTAATATTTGGAGACTGCTTTTTAAGTATTTAGACGTTCTCAAGTACTTTCAGAATGTGGGAGCTCCCTCCTAATTCCTTTTTGTATTTTTCTAAATCCTCTAACAATATAAAGTGAGAGCATTTGAAATATATGTAGCCATAAATTATTTCTGTCTTCATGCTCTCATTATTGTCTACAAATTATTTTCGTGGGAAAACTCTCACCGGTGAGATGAACAGCCTTCGTTAGAGCATGGAAGGGATTAACTGAAACAGGCCGAAGGCTACATTCAAACAAACATTTTTTGTTTTTGGAGAGTAAATTTAAATTTAAATAAAAATGAAGTACAGAAGTTAAATATTAGAAATACATGTAAATATAGCAATGGAACGCCCATAGAACGAAAATATAAAGTGCAAGTATTTAAACAAGGAAATACTATATATATATATATATATATATTACATGTGAATTTTATTTTTTTGGAAAATAGATTGAAATAAAATTTTCTTATTTTTTTCCAATTGTCTTCCTTAACTTTTATTATCATACACTTCTAAAATTATAAAGTTTTATATTGAAGTACTTGTTCAACATTTTAAACAATTAATTTATAAAAATTATGAAATTATAAATTTATATATATTCTTAAGTTTCAAATTTTACGTTAAATTTTATTTTTATTTTTCTCCCTTACCAAATATCTTTCAAATTTCAATTTTATTGAATTTAAACTCAAACATAAACCTTGTAAAACTAGTGTTATATATTTAAAATGTCTTTGTGACTTATAAAAATGACCTTTGAAAATGTATTTTAGATGATAGTCCAAAGTAGGAAAGATACTCTCAAGTTAGAAGAAAAGAAGGTCTATTGGTACATTCTCAACTTAATTTCTTTGTATCATTTTGGGGTGTGGTGAAAGGCATAAACTAAAATAGCTATCACATATTCTCTAAGGGAAGTAAGCAATATATTTGAAATACCTTCTACAAAATGTTAAGTGAATTGTTTCCATATACTTAGCTTCAACCATGTTGGAATATGAGTTAAATAAAGATACCATATTCTAACTTTATTCTTATTTCTGCCATAGAGTTTATGCATGTCATAAAATCAAAATTACCAAGTGGTTAAAAATGCATTCATGCAAAGCTAATAATGGACCATAGACATTCATTAATCAACTATCTAAGCAACCTGCTAACATAATTGAGGGTGAGTCAAATGTAAGAGGCTTATGTTTGAAATGTATATGGAAAAACATAATAAAACCATGTCAAAGTATAAATAATAATAATATATAAACAGTTCATTGTCTTTGTTGTGTCATCGTATTTCAACAACAATGATTTTCTATTAAGAAACAAGCCCTCATATGTGGTGAATTGTTTTTTTCCTTTTTAGCTCGTTTAAATGTCAAACTACAAGAAATGAAGTAAGAGACAATGGGTCAAAATGAGTGAGACATAAAAGACCCAAATAAGCACAATAAATAGTTATTGAACCCCTTGTTATAGCCTTGTGAGGACATCAAAAAATACATCACAACCACCTCTAACATCATATTTGCCAATGACTCCATCATTGACATCCACAAGGATTTCACCCAAAAAAACCCTTGAGTTGGTTGTTTCAACATAAATATCTGTCATTACCATACAAGTTATCAATAAAGCAATGTTGGTCAATAGTTGAACAAAAATGATTTTTTTTAGCAAGCATATTTATTTCTCTCCCTATGTTTTTTGTGTTTGCTAAACTCTTGAGTACCTTGTTTTTGAAAGTGGGTCATAATTATTTTATGAATTCTACAAAGTGGTATGTTTGATCATAGACAAGACGTACAATGATCATTTTTTTTAAAGTAGGGTTTTCAAAGGGTTTACCTTTCCCTTTTACATGAATTTAGTCATCTTAAGCTATTTGGTGTCATCGAGATTTGAACATTGGTTTGGGCTACATTAACTATTTGTCCCAACCATTGAACCAAGGACCCATTGACGACCAACAAATGGTTAAAAATGATATATTTCATATCGTTAGCATGAAAATCAAGGTGATTATATGGTCGGTGTAGCAATGACTTTATTTTGGTGACTCGTAACACCTCGTGAAGAAACAATAATAATAAAATATGCCCCACAAAATATGTTTAGTATGATGTTTTGACAATATGTATTTCCTTTATAAGATCTTTTTAAAAATATAACAACAAAAATAATATGCACAAGAATATTCATAGCAAAATCATATTCTAGAACATTAAATCTAAATCAATATAATAGATCCAAATTCCAAGTTTCAAAAAATCCAAGCCACTAAAAGAGGGTAAAGCCTCTTAGCCACTTGGAGAAGTCTCTTATATACACTAAATATGATAGAAGATAGAAAAAATAAACTATGATCCAACTATATTACAATTCTCCTATTTATATTTTAACAAAGTAACAAAACATAACCTTGATACTCAAGGGTTGACTATATTAACCTAGGGGCCTAATCCAACAATAGAGATAGTCAACATGGCTATATTGGAAACATTACTTGGATCCCACTCAAAAATATTTATCTTGAAGGTGAAAACACACATAGAATGGTTGTTGATTCCTATATTACATCTTCAAGAAGATCCTACCATTTGGTAATGAACTCATGCACTTGATAAGATTATAGATTATAGATCCTTCACTACAACACTACTTTGGATGTAGTTCAATCTATTCTTCATAATTTAACTCTTTAATTATCATCTAGAATAGCACCTTCTAACTAAGTACCTACTTAGGATAATAAACATGAAAAATATGGTATATTTTGGAGGTAGAAGGAAGATTCAATTGATATGCCATCTTCCCAATTCAAAAATTCATCATATAGAGACCATAGAATAGGAGTGTCAACTTTTGATTGGATTTGGTCATTAGATAAATTTACTTATATGATTTAAGCTACAAAAATACCATATCACCCATCACAAGCTCTCATTCAAAGAAATGTAAATCTTGCTACTACTTTATATAATTTTTGGCCTGATAAAGATTATCTTTAAGGATTTTGTGGATAATTTAATGTTTTTGGATGAAATAATCTACCTGAGCCACCTAGGAGGAGTTTAGAAGAAATTCCACAATGATGGGATTTTTTAACCATACAAAATGGTGTCATATTGATGGATAGTTGATAAGAAATATTGTACCATTATTTTGCTGAGGGAAATCATTTAACCCATTGATATAACTTGTATTAATAAAAACATCTTAGGTATATACCTAGGCACTTATTCATAATTTTTGTTTACCTATCTAATTGAGCATGATAAGAAAGCCTTATATTAAGTTGAACATCATTGAAATTGAACAACTTCCTCAAAAAAATGCTAGTGAAAATAGGATCATGATCATAGACAATAGACTTGGACATACCATGTAGTTAAAAAATAAAACTAATAAAAAACTCGATCATCTTACTGGGAGTGAATGGATGTCATAATGCACAAAAGTGGGCATAATTTGAAGGGTGATCCACAACCATGAAAATTAGATTTTTACTCTCTAACTTGGGAAGACCTTTAATAAAATTCATGGAGATGTTTTTCCATTGGCTATCTAGAATAGGAAGAGGTTACAACAATCTTGGAGACTTAATTATTTCACCTTTATTCTTTTTTTACACTTCATATTTATCCAAGAATATCTTGATATCAAATTCCTTTCCTTCTAGAAAAATGATCACTTAACCTGCTAATAGGTTTTTAAATTTTAGAATTATTTTATTAATGGTGACACATAATTCCTAAAGGGTGTTATTCTTGAATTTGGAATACTAAATAAGATCAATATGGTCATTTTCTTGAGAATATTGTTAGACTAAAATAATAAGTGCTTGAGAAGGGTACCAATCTTCATATCATGTATCAAAAAAATGGTCTTAGAATTTGAATGCCTTTCATATTGAATCTAGGAGAGCCATAGAGGAAGGGTGCTTGAGATAGTATTGACAATGATAGAATATTCATATTTGCAAGAAATTACATCCAACACCACATTCTCTTCTCTTTATTATATTCAAACATAAATTTATAGCCCAAAATCTTGGTCAACCATTTTTTTAATTCCAAAAAAGGGGTTTTATTCTAAGAAGTGCTTGAGAATGCTATGATATGTTTTTACAATAACATGATGACCCAACAAATGAGGCTTCCATTTTTTAATTACATACAATATTATCGGTGTCTTGTTCTCATAAGTAGAATAACATATATTCTTGGTAGAGTCTTGTTTGCTTTCAAAATCTAGGGGATGATCCCACATCAAAATAATATTGATGCATATTCTAGAAGCATCACATTCAGTGACAAAATTTTTATTCAATTCTATATTAGCAAGAGTGAGGATGGTGCACATAACATCCTTTAAGATATTAAAGCCTCTTATAGCTTCATAAAACCAGACAAAGACATCCTTCTTGGTGAGAGTCCTCATGGAAGCTCCAATCTTTCCATAATTCTTGACAAATTTTCTATGATACCCCATAAGACCTAAAATACGATAAAATCTCTTGATATATTTAGGTATGGTCCAATATTGCATGGTCTAGAATCTTATTAGGTTCTAACTTGACACCTTCATGAGACACAATGTGACCTAGGTACTTCAAACAAGTCAAAGAAAAATTTAGATTGCTCGACATATAAATTTTCTCACTACAAAAGGGGGAGCACAAATTTGATATGATGTAAATAGAATTACTAAGACTTGCTATATACTAAGGTGTTATAAAAAATACCAATACAAATTTATGAAGGACAAAAGATAAAAAATCATTCAACCTAGAACGTAAGTCAAGTTTGGTAAAAATAATTTACACCATGCAATTCATTAAACAAATCACTAATAATAGGAATAGGAAACTTATCTTTGATAATAATATTATTGAGCGGGCAAAAATTAAGACACATTTACCAAGAAATTTTCTTACACCAAAATATAACTATTATTGATGAATAAGGACTAGTACTAGGGTAAATTTTACATTATTCTAACATATTTGAATTAGCTTCTCAATTTCTAACTTTTGGGGCTAGGGATAATACTATGGACAAAAAAATTTATGGCTAAATTCTTGAAATAATATTAATAAAATGATTTTGTATCCACTTGGATGGGAGAACCTTAAATTTTTCAAATATTAGAGTATATTTATGGAAAAGAGATTGCATGTCAATAGGATGAGTAGGATGTGATTACATAGAATCCATAACTTATATGCATAATCTTTGGATAAAGATACCTTTTCTACCTTTCTTCAATAATTTTCCATCTAGTGATACCTAACAACCTTGGTGGATGGATGTTGTAAACCTTGGTGATGGATGACCTCATAATATTCAAACTAATATACATACAATTGCTATAGTTACAAGGTAACATCTTACAATTGATATAACCATTGTTCTTTGAGGATAATATTTACACTATCCAAAATCATGATATATACGATACTAACCTAATTGTATGTATTCATCTAATTGTTAAAATAAGTAATAAAACACACACAAAGCCTTACCTCCATTGGTAATCAGCACATGGAATTTATTCTTGTCATAACTATTAATATAAAACCATAGGCCTTTGGTTGTATCATGGCTATTAAAATTGTGAGTGCTATCTTAATCAATCAAACCGTTGGTCCATTGTGTAGATACAAAATTTAGTCATTTGCATCCACTAAAACTCCCAACTCACTAAAACCCTTGCTAATCCCCTCTTAGCCTCCCTAATCCTCCAATTTCCCTCTAATATTCCACTTAACACCCACATTTAACATGAAAAATCCCCTTTCACACTCCATGGGGTCTAAATTCAAATTATTTGAATTTAAAATTCCCATGGGTGGCCCAAGTCAAAATTATTAAATGTCTATTAAACCTATCCACACCCTTCATTTCATAATTTCACATTACCACATGATTTTTTTTTGAACTTAGAATCTAAATTTGAGGCCTAAGTCAAGAAAATTAAATACTCGCATTTAATGCCCTAGGTCTAGTTCACATTGCCAAATCAATATTTTTGAATTTTAAATTACTTCATGCTTTCCAAGGCCAATAATGTGGGAAGGCACCCATAAATATGCATTAAATACCTAAACCCCTTTCAAATTGGGTAAAAATAGACACTGCATATCTTGGGTACCCTCTCCTCTCCCTCATAGTCTCCTATAAATACCCTCTTCCTTTCCTCAAAAAAATATGCAAAAACCTAGGAGGAGACAATGAAAATATTGCTAAAATGATTCTAGAGCTTAAGTATCTACATCTACATGTCAACTTAGTATCCACATTTACATGTCAATTTGCATTTATATTTAGTTTACTTTATATACTTCACATGGGTGCTACTAACAATTTCTTATTTGCTTGTGTAGTGTTCAACATGACTCAAATCAACCTATCATGGTGGTCACAACAAAAGCCCACCATGCACTTGGTTGTAGCACATGAAGAATGAAGACACACTACTTATTTTATGAAAGGGATCACTCCGTTATTGGCACATTCAATGTTGTAAAACCACCCTACATAAGGTTTAATTGTACTCAAATGAGACTCTCTTTTAATTTAATACCATATCTTGTTTTTATTACAAATGGTGTATTTTTCGTGTTTTCAAAATGATGATCGTGATTTTTATTCCCCATCTCCCTTTTAATGTTTCTTTTTACGCAAATTAAATTTTTGTTTCTTTTTGTGGTTGTAAGAGTTATATTTCATATGGGCAAACCTTTCACCAATGATACATCCAGGTAAATGTTGTCCTTTCTGTTTAAAAAAAAATCTAGTTATCTCTTCTTCTTTTTTTTGTTAAAAAACATAGAAAATTTTCATTTATTTATTTTATTTTTCCTATTTTCTATTAAAATAAAAACATTTAATTCTTTTTGAGTTTCCTATTTTATGTTGTTTTAAAAATAAAAAAATAAAAAAATAATTTTCCTTGATTTCTTTTTGTTTTTATTTTTTGTTTAAAAAAAAAAAACCCAAGGTTCTTTTGATTTATTTATTTCTATTCCTATTTTGTGATTTACATTGTTACTTTATTTCATGGCTAACATTAAAAATGCATCACTTTTTCCATACAAAGACTTCATAATATCATCAAACAAGCCTTTAAAACATTATCAAGTAAGAACACATATCTTAAACACTTCATAAAAACCCATTTCTCTTCTCTTAAAACACTTTCTATTCAAACCCTAAATTTTAGGGTAAGGATTAGTCACAACTTCCAATAAATTAAGTGCTTAATATAACATTATTGTAGGAGTGAAAGGATTTTATGCTACTTACCTCATAAGGAAGAGTATTCCTCGTAGAGTCACTTGCACATGAAGGTTGTATTGCGATAGAGGTAGAGGTGAAGAATAGATTTCACACACTCCATAATTTTGGCCTCTATCTTACATCAACTTAAACCACTAGTTACCCCCAATGAAATGCATGTGTTTTGAGTTTGAATCATAGCAACAATTTAGAATCAGAAGAAAAGAGCAAGGACTTTACTTTGATCCACATTAGAACACAACTGCCATTAATGAATATGGGAGGAAGTGGGTTGGTTGTACAATTGAGTTGAAGGTGGTGTAGCTTGGTATGTTGAACACTAGGGTTGATATGAATGCTGCTATGAAGGTGGTTGAGGTTGATTAGAAGAGGGGGGTGAATGAGATGGATGAAGTTGGGAATACGAGTAAGGTTGGTATGAAGTGGTAGGAGGTGATGGGAGACTTGGGGTAGAGACTGATGTGTTTGAAAATATGTGGTAGAGGTGTTGGCAATATTTTGGGATGGTTGGTAAGTTGATTGTTTATGATATAGAGAGGGTGGTTGACGGCAAGCCGAGATTCACACAACAAAACTTCAAATTATTTTTCTGTAAATTGCTTAACACAGTCTTACAATACCGTTTCCAGGCATAGTTCTTTTCCCACTCTATCTCAAACTCGCCATCCCTTCCCTTACAATTTTTCAAGTTTTTATCGAGGTATCGACCCTCTAGGCAATTAATGCCCCCATCCAATCGAATACAGGAAATAAAATAAGAAAGTCCGCTCCTCTGTCAAGTTTTTGAATTTCCTTCCATCAATGGGCAACTGCCCCGATCCGCTATGGAAGCTTACATTAAAGACGCCTCCCTTGCCCTGCAATCGCCGTTTTGGTCAGACTATTCCTCTGCACCACTGTCTCATCTAAAATGCCCATGGCCTGTAGCTGTCACCTTGTCAGAACATTCATCTACCATTGCTGTCTCTTTTCCCGTGCGCACGGTCTGTCCACGTGTTCAAATTTAATTTGTCTTCAATCGACCACAATATCGTGACATGTCGCAATATTGTGACATGTCACGATATCGCAACCAAACTGTCGCCTTGCCTTCGTCTGCAAAAATCATAGCGAAATCACGACTAAAATGCCCCTCGCGCCTTAGTCTGCAAAAATGCCGCGACGTCACGACGTCACGATATCGCGATGTCGTGACGTCGCGATATCGCGACATCATGACATCGCGACGAAAAACCTCCTCTGTGCCTCAGCCTAAAAAATGTCGTGACATCGGGACGTCGCGATATCGCGACGTCGTGATATCACGATGAAAAACCTCCTCCATGCCTCAGCTTTAAAAATGTCTTGACATCGTGATGTTGCGATATCGTGACGTCGTGATATCGCAATGAAAAACCACTCCATGCCTTAGCCCCCATTAACGTCACGACATCGTGACGTCGCGATATCGTGACGAAAAACCACTCCATGCCTTAGCTCCCAAAAACGTCGCGACATCACGACGTCGCGACATCGCGATGTCACGACATCACGATGAAAAACCACTCCAGGCCTTAGCTCTTGAAAACGTTGCAATATCGTGATTTCGCGACGTCGCGATGTCGCTACAAAACTTCTGCCTCTTGTATTTCAAAACTTCTGCCTTGGGAAAGAAAGATTTCAAAGTACTTAGAAAAAAAATAATTTGGAGGATGCAAGATTGCTCTATTCTCCGAATGCTCCTGCATCAGACACCCGGGATAAATTAAGAAGTGATCCTCACTTCTATTCGGTTAGGGGAAGACCCAGGCGGTCAACCTCTGTCTTTGACAACCAAGTTGCATCTTCTATAGGTCTGCCCTTCCACTTTATCAAATATTCAAAATACTATTTGTTCCTGGTGCTTCTGCCTTCACGAGCGTCTAATATTTCCTCGACCTCGTCTGTGGTTGGAGTAGATGCTAGAATTTGCCATAACTCTGTATTTGGTGCCTCTGTACTATCTTCCTCATGGTATTCCACTAAATCTAAAATATTAAAAACAGGTGAAATGTCAAGCCAACTTGGCAATTCCACTTCATATGCATTGTTCGACTCCCATTTTTCCAGTATTCTGCATGGCCCAAACTTCTTCATCTTTAATTTGTTATAAGTCTTGGCAGGAAATATTTCCTTCCTGAGATGGACCATGACTTCATCTCCTACTTCGAACTCTTTGAACTACCGCTTCTAGTCTGCTCTTGTCTTATATTGAGTATTCATTTTTATAATTTGTTTCCTTACTTCTTCATGCAGACTTTTCATATGTTTCGCAAATTCTTTTGCCTCGGCACTGCACTTTTCTCTCTTATCCAACTTCCTCAGTTCAGACACATTTCTCAAGCTGTTTCCATATATTATCTGGAATGGATATTTATTTGTGCTCTTATTGACTGAATTGTTATATGCAAATTCTGCCTGCAATAAAACTAAATCCCATCCCTTGGGTTGATCTGCTATCAAGCATCTCAGTAAATTACCCAGGCTTCTATTTACCACCTCTGTCTATCCATTAGTCTATGGGTGGTATGTAAAACTGAATTTCAGATCTGTCTTCAACTTCTTCCACAAAGTTCTCCAAAAATACCCAACAAATTTTGTATCTCTGTCAGAAACAATTCTCTTCGGTAGATCGTGAAGTCGTACCACTTCCTTGAAAAATAACCCTGTAATGTGAACTGCATCACTTGATTTCTGGCATGGAATAAAGTGTGCCATCTTGGAAAATCTATCAACTACTACAAATACAGAGTCATTTCCCCTCTGTGTTCTTGGCAATCCGAGGACAAATTCCATGCTGACGTCCTCCCATGGCCGCTCAGGTACTAGTAATGGCTAATACAATCCCGTGTTCTGTCTTCCGCCCTTTGCCATCTGGCATATTCTACAACTCTGTACAAAATTTTTCACATCTTGCTATAGTTGCGGCCAATAGTAATTTTCACTCACTAGGGCAATTGTCTTATCCCGGCCAAAATGTTCGGCCAGTCCTCCGCTGTGTTTTTCCTTGACTAATTTTTCCCGCATGGAACTCCTTGGAATGCATAATTTACTTCCTCTGAACAACATTTCATCTTGGATTATAAAATCCAACCATTTTGTCCTGTCCACAGTAACAGGTGTCAAGCAAGCCATCCAGGCTTCTACAAAATCTGGATCTTTAGGGTACAAACCCTTCAGTTCTTCAAATCCCACTACTTCCACTGTCATTTTAATCAGTAAATTCTGCCTTCTACTTAAGGCATCTGCAACTCTGTTTGATTTCCCGCTTCTGTGCTTCAACACAAAGGTATAGCTTTGGAGGAACTCAACCCACTTCAAGTGCCTTTGATTCAGTTTTGTTTGGCTGTTGATGTACTGTAATGCCTGATGATCAATGAATAGAACAAACTCTTTTGGCAATAAATAATGCCTCCATTTCTTTAGAGCTTAAACTATAGCATAAAATTCTTGGTCATAAACTGAATACTTTTTTCGAGCATCATTTAGCTTCTCACTAAAATAGGAAACAGGCCTGCCTTCCTGACTCAGTATAGCCCCTATTGCACTGCCACTGGCATCACAGTCTACTTGAAATACTTTGTTAAAGTCTGGAAGTGCCAAAACATGTTGTTTTGTGACCTTTTTCTTTAGTGCATCAAAGCTCCTTTCAGCCCCTAAGGTCCACTTGAATTCTTTCTTATCCCCTCTCATTGTTTCTGTGAGGGGTGCACAAATGCTACTAAAATTTTTAATGAATTTTTTGTAAAAGCTGGCTAGACCATGAAATGATCTTAAATCTGTTGTGCTTCTCAGAGTAGGCCATTCCATGATGGCTCTCACCTTCTCTGGGTCCATTTTCAGACCTTCTGCTGAGATTACAAATCCCAGGTACACTAATTCCTTCTTTACAAAATTATACTTTTTTAGATTTATTAATAACCACTCCTCTCGCAGCTTCTCAAAAACCCTTCTGATATGCATCAGGTGTTCCTCCAAGGTTTTGCTAAATATTAATATGTCATCTAAATATACTATGACAAATTTTCCTAAAAACTCTTTCAATACCTCATTCATCAGCCGCATGAAGGTACTCGGTGCATTGGATAGCCCAAAGGGCATGACCAACCACTCATACAAGCCCTCTCTGGTCTTGAAGGCTGTCTTCCACTCATATCCCTCTCTGATATGGATCTGATGGTAACCACTTTTGAGATCAACCTTGGTGAAGTACTTGACTCCACTTAAATAATCCATTATGTCATCCATTCTTGGCAATGGAAATCTGTATTTTATTATGATCTTGTTGATGGCCCGTGAATCTGTACACATTCTCCATTCTCCATCCTTCTTTGGTGCCAGCACTGTAGGTACTGCGCATGGGCTCAAACTTTCCCGAATAAATCCCTTCTCCAGCAACTCTTGGACCTGCCTGTTTAACTCCTCAGTCTCTACAGGCATCATTCTGTGTGCAGCTTTATTTGGCAAGCTCGATCCTGGAACCAAATCTATATGATGGTTGATTTTCCTTACTGGGGGTAAACCCTCAGGCACATTATCAGACACAATATCTGGAAATTCCTCCAACAGATCTAGGACTTCTGCTAGGGTATCTTGGCATTCTTTCTCCCTAACTCTAGGAATTATTGCATAACATAAATGTTCATGCTTCAAACCGTCCAAAAATTTTCTCCCTTCAACTAAATAGATTCTGGAGTTGTTACACACCTTTTCATCCGCCTCCTTCATGGGCTTCAACTTATGGCACACGCCATTCTTCATCAATGAGTAGGTGTTGGCATGGTCGTCATGCACTGCACTCCGATCGAACTGCCAAGGCCTTCCCAGCAACATATGGCAAGCATCCATAGGAAGGATGTCGCATAGGACCTCATCACAATAATTCCCAATATTAAATTTAATGGAGCACTGCTCACTGACCAAATCCCTATGGTCCTTCTGTAACCATGCAACCCGATATGGATGCGGGTGCTTCTTCCTCTCTAACTGTAACTTGGTAACCATTTCTTCTGAAACCAGGTTATTCGTGCTACCATTATCAATAATAATATTGCAAATCTTGCCCGTGCATTTACACCTTGTGTGGAATAAACTTCTTCTCTGATCTGTGTCCTTCTCCTCATTCAACAGGACTCTCCTTACGATCATTACTTCCCCTCTCTCTGCTTCTTCAGAATGTTTAGATCCAGCATCTTCCTCTGCCACAACAGCTCTAGCTAGACCCTCAGGCATTTTGTTCGTCCTTTCTCGGTGTTGTGGACACTCGAATGCTCGATGTCCTTCTTCACCATAGTGGAAACATGTCCCACGAAATACTCCTCTTCCAAACCCTCGTCTAGATCCACCCCGTCCTCTTGGGTAGTTGTTCTGATCACAGGGTTGATAAACATCCTCTTCCCTTTGATCCTGGTTACTACTGGCTTCACCAGTCTTCTTTAGATCTTTATATTTTTCTCCACTGGTTCTCCCACCAATTCTTCCACCATGGCCCCTTCCTCTTTGCTTGCCTTCAAACCGCCTATTCAGTTTTTCTTCCACCTTTAAGGCAAACTTGTAAGCATCCTCAATGGTGCTTACCCGAACTAGGCTCAGCTCTTCCTGGATATCGAGTCTCAACCCATTGATATAATGGGCTACCTTCTCTTTGTTTGCCTCTAAATGTCTAGTTCTAATAGAGATCTTGTAAAACTCCTCGGTGTATTCTTGGACAGTTTTGTTTGTCTATCTCAAACTCTGCATTTTCCTTAGCAGATCCAACTCGTAATCTGTCGGAATAAATTGTCTTTTCAGCTTTTCCACCATTCTATCCCATCTTGGTATTCTCTCCTTCCCTCTTATGTTCCTTTCTAGCTGTATTCCCCTCCACAAAATGCTGGCATGACCCTTCAACTTGGTCTTAGCAAATCTGACCCGATTAGGGTCTTCAACCTCCTCATATTCAAAATATTCTTCTAAGTCATTTATCCAGTCAATCACCTCTTCTGGGTTTAGGTTTCCTGAATATGTAGAAACCTCCATTTTTGGTTGTTTTTCAATCTGAGAGATGGCTTTGTACAACCTGGCTTGTGTAGGATCTACAACCTCTTCTTCTTCCTCAAACTGGTCTTCTTCTTCATCAACTTCATCTTCACTTCCCTCATCCCTTTCGGGCTCGTGCCTTCTGCGTAGCTCTTCTTGCAGGGCTTGAACTTGCCTCTACAAGGCTCGAAAGTCTTCTATCGGCACCACATTTCTTACTCCACCATGGTTTCTTCATGGAGGCATTTTTTTTCTTCCCTTACAAATCCTTCCACAGATCCTAGTGTAATTGCCTCTCTTTCGACGATCTGTTACATGCTCAGGAGCTCCCGATCTGATACCACTTGGCGGCAAGCCAAGATTCACACAACAAAACTTCAAATTATTTTTCTGTAAATTGCTTAACACAGTCTTACAATACCATTTCCAGGTATAGTTCTTTTCCCACTCTATCTCAAACTCGCCATCCCTTCCCTTACAATTTTTTGAGTTTTTATCAAGGTCTCGACCCTCTAGGAAATTAATGCCCCCACCCGATCGAATACAGGAAATAAAATAAGAAAGTCTGCTCCTCTGTCAAGTTTTCGAATTTCCTTCCATCAATGGGCAACTGCCCCGATCCGCTATGGAAGCTTACATTAAAGACGCCCCCTTGCCCTACAATCACCGTTTTGGTCAGACTGTTCCTCTGCACCACTGTCTCATCTAAAATGCCCATGGCCTGTAGCTGTTACCTTGTCAGAACATTCATCTACCACTGTTGTCTCTTTTCCCATGTGCGCGACCTGTCCACGTGTTCAAATTTAATTTATCTTCAATCGACCGCAAAATCGTGACATGTTGCGATATCGCGACCAAACTGTTGCCTTGCCTTCGTCTGCAAAAATCGTAGCAAAATCACGACCAAAATGCCCCCTGCGCCTTAGTCCGCAAAAATGTCGTGACATCACGACGTCGCGATATTGCGATCCGTGCCTCAGCTTTAAAAACGTCGCAACATCACGACGTCGTGATATCATGATGAAAAACCACTCCATGCCTTAGCTCCCATTAACGTCACGACATCGCGACGTCACGATATCGTGACAAAAAACCACTCCATGCCTTAGCTCCCAAAAACGTTGCGACATCGCGACGTCGCGATATCGCGACAAAAAACCACTCCAGGCCTTAGCTCCCAAAAACGTCACGATATCGCGACATCGCGATTTTGCGACGTCACGATGTCACGACAAAACTTCTGCCTCTTGTATTTCAAAACTTCTGCCTTGGGAAAGAAAGATTTCAAAGTACTTAGAAAAAAAAAAATTGGAGGATGCAAGATTGCTCTATTCTCCGGATGCTCCTGCATCAGTGGTTATGGTTGATATTGTTGGGTGGATGGTGGATATTGATGAGATGTATGTTGATATTGATGAGGTGGTGGTGGTTGATATGAAAGGGAGGGTTGATGATATGATGGTGGAGGTTGATCATACATGGATGTAGGTTGATGATAAATGGAGGGAGGTGAATGATATTACAGGTTTGATGGTTGGTGATGTGTAGGTTGTGGGTGATGAGATTGTTGGGTTGGTGGTTGATTACAAGTTAGTGATGGTTAATGATATTGCTTTGTTAGTGGGTGATTGTAGGTGGGAAGTTATTGACCATGAGGGGGTGATAGTTTATGATATGTAGGGGGTAGTTGATGATATTATGGGGTTGATAGTTGATGATGTGAAGAGAGTGGTTGATAGTGATTGGGTGGTGGTTTATATTGCATGAGATGGGGTTAATGATGGAGAAATTGAGTGTGCGGATATTGGTGAGGTGGCTATTGGTATTAAGTGAAATGCTCCATGGATGTTATAATCATGGGAATTTAGGATGGATACAAAAGATCGAGGTTGGGCAAGTTTTCTAAAAACAAACTCACTATTGAATTATTTCTAAAAAAAGCAAACAAACAAAGAAATAATTAATTTTTGTTTTGGGTTTTGTGGTTCTTTTACTCTTGTTTTTTTTATTTGTTTTATTTTTGGTTTTTTGGTTTGTTTGATGTATTCCTAAACCTAAGAACTATAAAGAGGTTGAATGGAGTGGAAACAACAAGGGTGTATTTATGCCCACCTTTCTTATCATAAGTGGTACATAAATGGTTGACAAGGCTTCCTAGGATGGAGGTTGTGGCATTGAGTATCATAAGGGAAAAAATGTACCTCCCAAAGAGGTTGCACTATCTAAGTCTTGCAACCGATCTATCCAGACTTTTGCCTCACCCTTGAGTGGGATCAAACAAAAATGATAGTTGTGAGTCACTAATTATTAAACCCCATGGTCAAAGGATGTCTAACCTAACCTACCCCTATGGAATATCAAAAGTAGAGGATTATTTGGTGATGATGTTAAGAAAACCACTTGCAAGGGCTACTACGGTGTCTAGGGGGTGAGCCAATGAAAGGAGATGAAATACAACATCATTGGTCTCAAATGGGGGTTGGTGATGAAATCCAACCTTATCAATGTGTGAAACCATGTAAGTGTGTGGGGTTTGTGCTGATTTGATTTGCTTTTGTGTTTTTTTTGAACTTTTGGTGATGTTGATGCCTATTTGCGATGTGAAAATAAAATAAAAAATGCACAATGCAAAATTGGACTAAGCTAAATGCAAAGAATGAAAATGTGGATGAGAAAGATGTTCTTTTTTATATAATAAAAATACCTACGTATAATACAAAATTAGTATGTACAATACATCCAAATCCTGTGTAACTAATTAGTGAAAAGGGTTTAAAGTCATCTCCACAATGTAACTTGTGGATCTGAAATCGAATGCCTGAAAAAAAGTTATGCTAAAAAAAGTGTTGGCTTGTGTATATTTGTTGTGTTTAATGGGTATTTTTTTTTTACTTTTGACTTTTTTTTATTTTTTATTTTTTAGTTTTTATGATTATTGTTTGCTTTTTAATTTGTTGTTTTAATTTTTGTGCTTTTAAATTTTTATCATTTTGTATTTTTTTTTTAGTATTGTTTGCTTTTTTAATTTATTTTTTAAACTTTTGTGCTATTGAATTTTTTTATTTTTGCTTTTTAAATTTTTGTATTGTTGATTTTTTTTTTTTTTTTTGATTATTTCTTTGTTGTTTAATATTTTTTTTATTGGTTGCTTTTGAATATTTTTAATTTATTTATTGTTATGAGTATTTTAACACCCCTTTTTAGAAAGGGGAAAGAGGTATGCATGACCCCTTGGCATGGGGGGCGTCGCCACATAAAATTCGTTCTTGTTGGTTTTATATAGTTTGTTAATATCGGTCACACCCCTTTTTAGAATGGGGGAAATGGGGGACATAAGGCCCCTTCGTGTTGGGGGTGCATGAAATTTTCATTTTTGTTTTTGTTTTTTTATTATAATTTTTTTAACATCCCTATTTAGAAAGGAGGATGTGTGGCTCCTACACATTTGGGGGTCACAAAAAATGTGTTTTTTTTTTTCTAACACCCTAAGGGTGTGGATAAAGAGGGGAAGAGGATGGGGAGGTAGGTTCAAGGCCTGCATGGGGAGGCAAAAAGGATAATATTAGGGAGAAGAGTGCTAGAGGTTGAGGTTCATGCAATGAGACCATGAGTAGTAAAGGAGGGAGGGAAGAAGGGGAAGACAGGGAGGGTGGCTAGGGAGTGTGAAGAGAAGAGAAGGAGGAGGAAGAATGATGCACGATAAGAATGGTGGCGATTGGGGGGACTAGGATGAGAGTCCACATGGGACAGGGGGTGAAGTGGGGTGTGGTAGGGGCTATAGTGGGAGAGGAAGATGATAAGAGGATAGGCTAGGTGGAGCAGGGGGATGTGGAGTGGAGATAAAGTTTTTGTGTTTTTTTTTAATTTTATTTTATTTTTTGCGGTTGGAGTGGGGGAATCGGAGGGGATGGTGTGCATGGGGAAGGGGGGCACAATCATAATGTGGTGGGGAAAGGGAGATAAGGGGAGGTTGGAAAGGTGATTATAACAAGGAGATCGATGTGGGAGGGATAGGGGTAAGCCTATAGAGAGGGGGGAGCACGTGGGTCAATGCACAAAAAGAGGTGCATAAGGGGAAGCCACGTCACTAGGGTACAAGGGGATCAACACAAAGAATGCCATGTGGGGAAGGATTATTGAGATTAAGTGCTACACAATGCGATGCATGCCATATAAGTGTTAGGGGATGACGGTCCTCCTTGAAAATTTATTGTGTTTTAGTTTATTGTGCTAATAGAAAATGAAATAAAGAAGGAAAGACATTTTTTTTAAATCCAAAAATAAAAAAGGGTAAAATTTCTTTTTAAATTAATAGAATAGAAAGTACCAATAAAGCAAACATTTTTTTGTTAGAAAATAGAATAAAGCAAAAAATAAAACTAATTTTTTTTTGAATGGGAAGTCCTCGCACATATTTTAGATTATCTAGGCTTGAGTGACCAAAATGGGAAGCCCCCACCCCATTTCATCCTCAATACAAGGGATATTAAAGAGAATGTTTCCTTGTAGTCTCTCTTTTGGGAGAGACAGGCGAGGCATCCCTAGGACACCTCTATGCCATGGGGGACTGTCCCTGGTATCCCTACTATGAGGTACACTATGGGGGATGGTTGGACATACCCTAGGATGGTCGACTACAAGACCAAAAATGCCAAAGAAAATACTAAGTTTTTCATCGTTTAAAGTCATGAAAATCTCTTCCAAGCCACTTTTCATGCATAAAAATCACCTAGAATTGTTCGTTGTGGCCTAAAACGTTAAACAACCCTATCACTTTTCAAGTATTGGAGTGACTTAATTGCAAAATTTGTACTCATCGAATTGTACAACCATAGATTGACACGTTATTATGGGTGACACAACTTCTTTGCATTTTATACAAAGAGAGAAAATTAAAGGAAAGCCATTTTTAAATTGTTTGTTATGGTTCAATGTGCTTGCCACCACTGTCTATTGATAGTTTGCCATGAAAATTTACCCATGATAATCTTACCTTCTTAAAAATTTGAAATTCTCCTTTGTTAAACATTTTTTGGATTCTCTTTGTTTCCTTGCTGACATTAAACGTGTTTTTTTGAGGAGGAAACTTAATGAATTACAACTCTTTGCAACTTGCTTTACATGTCAAACTCTAAAACATGGATAAAATTTGCAAAGAAGGGCCCCTCACCATTTGAAGGTCAACTTTTCTAAGGTAGGCTCATTCAAAGACAAGGAGAATGATTTGTATCATGACTCATGAACATGTAGGTGTATTTTATTATGGTTAAGAGAGGTCAATTGTGCCCACAAGTTATGCTAAGCATTTAAGAAGATTTTTGGCAACCCTTGTGGCAAATCCCTCTTAATTTTTTTAGATATTCTAAAATAAACGGTTAAAAAATTATAAGTGCATACATTTTAAATATTTAGCATTATAATAATTTAATAATTATAAATATATTTTTTAACAAAATTCAAATTTAAATCTCTTCAAAAAATTTAAAAAAAAATTATTTGTAATGGCCTCAAAATTTGACTCAAGTAGAGAGGGTAGTTGATATTCAACTCACTCTATGGTTGCAAACTTATATTTATTTTTATTTTTTATTGACAATTTGTTTTTTATTTTTTTTAAATAGCTTGTAATCGACCCAAAAATTAATCTTAGTGTCTTATGATACTGTTGTACATTTTCCATGTGCGTTTAATTAATAGTAGCTCGTATCTTGGCAAGCATCACCAATGCCACTTGCCACTTGTTATGATGTCTTGAACAACTTGTCAATATGAACATAATGTATGAATTACCATGTCCACGTTATCTATTGTATTATTGTTAATGAAAGGGCAATGATAGGTCATATGAATAGGAACTTTAGGATGAATTATTGCTTAGTATGTAAAATTTATGGCCAATCATGCTAAACCAGTATAGATGTCACATATTTCTCTTTTAAAAATGAGAATTAATGAAATATTATTGCTATGTCTCAAGAGAAAACATAGAAACAAAACCATGGTCTAGGGGGCACCAAGAAATTGGAATAAATTATGTGGGTTTTAGCAGGTGCTAAAGATGGAAATTAATAGCAACACCTGTACTTCAAAATTATTAATACACTACTTCTTATATAATGATATGGGTTGACAAAAGAAAATTATTATATAAAAACAATTATCATTAAGAAAAATCCTACCATTTGTTGAAAAACTTGAGTAGCGACCCTTTGGACACAAAACAATTGTGGTCTTGGATCTAATTCCCACGCTAACAATGGTAAGTTGTTCTTACCGAATTACTAAATATTTTTTTTCAAAATACCAATCATAACCATGAGCCCAAGAAATTATATAGACAAAAGGAGAACCACTCCAATTACTTATGTGATTACTAAGCTTGATTGATCAAAAACCAAAATCAACATTTACATATGTTATTAGCATGAAAAATTCTAAATTTTTAATACTATTATACTTTTCATCCCCTTGTCACTCCCTAGCAACCCCCTTACCGTTTACCAAAATTGCATTGTCATCCCTTACTATCCTTGAAACCTCTTTTATCATCCCGTTGTCCCCTCATCCCTAATACTTCTGTAACCTTGAAAACATGTGTTAGAATAAAGTGCAAGGGGGAATGAGAATTGATATTTTATTAATTTAAACTATTTCAATGAATTAAATTTTATAAGGATAGTGGAAGTTGATATGTTATCTTATAGGCTAAGCAGTTTGGCTTTGTTATGCCTAGGATTGGTAGATTGGTTGCAATCAAGCATTTTCCAGCCGTAGACCTCATTTATTTGACATTGATTTTCATTTTCTTTGGCTTTTGTCTGTGACAAAGTATAGGGTAAAGTAAATAGAAGACTTTTCAAATGCTAGTTGAGTTATCTTTAGTATTTTGGTAGTGGCAATAAAGCATTTTCTAGTGAATACCATGACTCTATTTCCTATTTTATTTGGCTTTTGCTTGCGATAAAGTATAGGGAAAATTCAATAGAAGACTTTTCAAATGCTAGTTGAGTTATTTTTAGTATTTTGGCAGTGGCAACTAAGCATTTGTCAATTACTAACCTTTGTTTGTTTGACCTTATTTCCTATTTTCTTTGGCTTTTGTCCGTGATAAAGTATAGGGTGAATTCAATAGGATACTTTTAAAATTATAGTTGAATCATCTTTAGTATTTTGACAATGGCAATATGAATTTTTTATTTTTTGCTCATAAATTAATAAGTATTGTTACACAAAGGGAACTTTGCTACTTTTATTTTCAAATTTCTTTGAAAAAAGTTTGCAAGGAAACTATAGTGTGAGTGAATATTTAGTAAGTTTAAGCACTAGTCAAGTTGAATATGTATTTTCAACATTTAGTGTATACATTTTACAAGTCAAAGTTAGCTAATTTTGCTTTCAAATATTTTGGCTTTGTTCTTCAACAAAGATGCAACATAACACACTGTGGAGCCAACAATAAATTGCATACATACTAG
The DNA here is from genome assembly GCA_028583015.1 of Wollemia nobilis. Classification (NCBI taxonomy): domain Eukaryota; kingdom Viridiplantae; phylum Streptophyta; class Pinopsida; order Araucariales; family Araucariaceae; genus Wollemia; species Wollemia nobilis. The sequence continues at coordinate 3,266,771 of JAQPPZ010017079.1, read as the reverse complement.
TTAACTTAGCTATAGTATTTATTGCAGTGTGTAACATTATTTTTAATTATCAAAGTTATCAAGCCTTGTAGCATGCAAGGCACTTGTCATATTTATTTTCAATTTTTTTGGATAGAGTTTGCAAGAAACTACAATGTGGACTATGTTGCCTAGCAAACTAGTCAAGCACTGGTTAATTTTGCTTTGTATTTCTAACATTGATGATATATAGATTTGATTTTGTATTCTTAAGTTGCAAGGCCTTGATGAAGATAGGGTTGATGCTAAATTTATTTTCATTTTTCATGGCATTTTTCCATGAAGGGGAAAATCCCTTGTATTTGTGCAACCATAGCTATAATATTGCATTAGAATGAAGAGTTATTGTCATGTATTATTTATATAGTGTAATGAATATCTTCAAATATATTGTTATATATTAAACCATTCACCCTTGAATTCACACTATTACACGGTTTGGGACACACATGAATGAAACATTTGAGTGATCTATTTTTTTCTTCACCTGTAAAGTTGCCAAAAAAAACACATGAATGGAAAATTTGAGTGATATGATTTTTTCTACTCCATCTAAAAAGTTGCCAAATGTAATTTGTTTAAATTATCATAGAAAAACTAGCAATGGCTAGGTCTATTATGTAATTTCCAACAAGTCATTAAAATTGCATTGAAGCTACTCATGACTAGTCATTAGTGAAATTCTTTAGAGAAACTAGTCATTAGTGAAATCCTTAAAATTTCATTGAAGCTACTCTTTCATGCCTAAAAGTTGTTTAAGAAAATAATAATATATGGGCATTCCATAATGAGACTAATGCAATGTTCATAAAACAAAAAAATTTACTAAAGAACCAACAATTTATTGCTACACCAAACTAGTGTCCATTTAAAACAAATAGGTTCTAAACATGAAAAGCATATAAACTTTATAATCCCTTAGAATAAATAAAGTGTAAGTAAAATATTGTAATTTTTGGAAAAGAACATTATGTAAATAACACATTACTTAACATGGGAAATCCTTTCGGGAAGAAAATCCAAGAATGAATCATTCAAGCTTCTTATGTCATGCAAAGTAGAGAGAATGCAAGAGTTGTCATCATCAACTTGGCCCTCATGACTATGCTCATGGTAACAATTTCACATGGTGCCTCTCCCTTGCACATCAAACTCTTCCTTGTCATTTTGTTGGTTGGACTATTTTTTGACCTTTTGAATGTCCAAATAGATGAGTCAAACATGCTCAATGGATATACATTGATAAAATGGTAAAACTACTAAGGGATATTAAATATTGATTGAAATTATTTTTGAAAAGATAGTCATTTTTGAAAAGGGTTATTATTTATTATATACAGGTTTACCACCAGAGGTTTAAATTAATTAAATGGGGAGGTGGTAAATTTTAAAAAGAGGGTTTTTTAAGAAGCCCATGAACACGTGTTTTGAATGTTTTCAATTAAGTGACTTGTAGCACAAGGGTGCAGTATTCCTGGTGGGGAGGTGGTTCTCAAAGTCTTAGAATGATCAAATTACTATCCTCAATTGAAGAACCAAATAGTACAATCGTACAGTCTCCACAACCACTAATATGCGATAACAAAACAACTTGTACGGATCCCAAATCGTACCATTGTATGATCCCAAATCATACAGTGATAGTGATTGTATGATTTTACACTCAGCCAATCCTTCAAATTTGGTTTTGCAAGTTGTCGTACATAATTTTGTAACTAAATTGTTTGATTTACCAATATCGCCAAATAGGTTAAGTTTTCCTTAATCGCATAAACTTTCAAATCGGATAAGTTTCTTTTGTACAATTTTTAACGCATATGGTGTATGATTGGTATGAAACAAAAGTTTAGCAGGGTGCCAAATTGGATACTCTTTGGTACCAATCTCTCTCAGACAAGTTTTGGGAAGTTCTAGAATAACAATTACTCCATTCTTACTGACATGCAAGTTTTTTTTAGGGTTTGAGATAGTTCTATCCAAAGGTAATATCCAAAAATCATACAATAGACTTCAATATGTCTTTCTTAATACTATCTACCTCATAGATCATTCTTAAGGCTCACACCAGTGATGGTTCAATTCCATCCTTCCAAGTGATGCATTAATCATCAACCACAAACATAAAGAAGTACACGCAACAACAAGATACTGCAAAACATTACTCCATCATTCCATAATCATACAATACATGATAAAATACTATGAATTGTGGTTCTTCTTAATTATTTCTCAACAGTGTAATACAATCACTAAAAGATACACAATAATCATAGATATGCATTCAATACTCAGACCAGACTATCACCAGATCATCACTAGAATAATTATATTATCAAAATTGAAAAGGGTTCCTTATATAACATTGCCCAAACCATTCCAAGTGGTTCCTGAGATAATTAATTATTCACAACTACCCATGCATAATGGAATACATAATTATATCCTTTTACTAAGTCTAAACACATGATTTATCAAAGTCATGCACAATTACAACTCAAATTGCATTTACTTTGCATTTCATTATAGTTAATGACACTTTGTATGGTTTACCCTCTAGTTTGTATTTTTACCTCTTCCTTGTATGATTTACTCCTACTTGTACGGTTTACCAAAACTGTCAAAATTGTCAAAACTACACAAATACTCTTGTCACTTCTTCTTATGGGAGGTGGATTTTTTGCCTACATCTACCCTCCTATTTACTTTGGTCGATGTCTATCACAAAATCATATTTCTATATTAGATGGGCCTCATAGTCTCTAACTGAGATTTCCATGTCTTCTAATTGGTTTTAAATAATTGCACGTTGATTCTCCAACTTGGTTGCGTAGTTGTCCATTTTTGTTGCTTTCACACCATGTTGGTTGGCTATCTCTTTGGAAGTCTTCAGAAGTTCCCTCAATTGTTGTTAATACTCAGTAGCACTCTTCTTAAGCTTCTCCTTCAAATGTGCTTTTGTTTGAGCTGCTACTTCTAACTCTTCATTTTTATCTATAATGGTCTTCAGATGGTGATTAATATCAACCTACAAAGCATGAATAGTCTCCTCCTTAAAATTCATTTGTGTTTTATTATCTAGGATCATATCATTATATCACTTATTATCCTGTGTAAGCTCTTCTATCTTCTTATCCTGCAATGCTAGTTTCTCATATTTCACATCCAATTGTGTCCTCAATTGTTCATCCTTTACCTGCAACTATTCTTTTGCTCTTAGTTGAGCTTCCAACTCCTTGATCCTATCTTCTACCATTTGTGAGACCTTTTGCTTCTCTTCTTCTAGCGAACTAATTTTGGCCTCAAAAACAACCTTGTTCCTTAGCAGTTCTTCTTCCAATTTCTTTAACTTATCTTCTGCTACAAACTTACTCTTCTATAATTCTTCCTCCATTACAATCATTTCATTTTGAGTGGCCTCTGTCTCTTCTTTATGAGCTTCCTTGAGTTGATAAATATTCTCCAATCCTATGCTCAACCATTCTATTTAATGTGTTAGGAATTTCAACTTCCTTAGAGTGATAGCCAAGCCTGAGGTGACCCTCTTATGATCCAACTCCACTATATTCACAAGATATATCAGATAATTGGCTCTATCTAGGTACAACATTGAATGTTACCTGTAATTGGTTCTCACTCCACTTGGCAAGTTGTCTCTTCCTAACATCATTGTTACCTCTTCCCTGGGTAACTTCCATGGGTGTTGTACATGAGTATCAGTAACTTTCTTTGTACGATCCTCACTGCTCACCCATTATGTTATTTTTTCAAATTTGATAAACACTTGTTCTTTCCCTAGCTTCAACTCTCCTATGCATCCTATACAAAACTATAATTTGGCGCTAGCCATGGCATTGCCTATCTGAGATAAGAAATGGTTTACCTGATCTTCAACCCTTTTTGCATCCTCCTCAGTTTTATTCTTTGAGAACTGTAGTACCTCCAAGAGGTAGCTTGGTTGTATCCTCCACAATTCTTCCTTTGTAGGATTTTGTTCTTCCTATTCTTCCAAGTAGTGACCAAAGCTTCCCCCAAGATCCATTAATGTTTTCTCCGTGTTTATATTTTCTTACAGTGGAGTTTGCCTTGTAGTCCTCTCCACTTCCACATATTCTTCAATATCAAAAATCTTAGGATGATATTGCTATTACCCTATAGATTCCTAGACTTCCTTTTGTTCAATTAAGTCCACTTGTTATTCTTTTGTCACCTGCTCTTCTTCCTGATTCTTTTGGATTTCCATTGTTATGACATATTCAACAATAGGATCTTCCTATTCTTTTGATGCATTCATATCATCTTGTGCATCACTCTGATCATTTTGATTCATGCTTCCTCCCATCACAAATTTTAAGTGAGGCTTCTTCTTCTCTCTTGAATCTTCCTCTGAGGCTTCCACTACCATCTTGGCTTTGTATTTTATCTCCTGAGTAGTGGCTACCACTTCTTGTGCTATTTTCCTCACTTCTATATCATCCAAAATTTTAGAAGAGTCCAAAATTTTGAGATCGATATACTGAAAATATGTGGGGAGTCTACCATCTCTTCTACTTTTTCCCAATTCCAATTTTGTAAATCTAGCTTCTTCGATTTTGACTGTTCTTCCTCTTGCTAATTCTCCTATATAGGCTTAGCTTATTTTTCTAGAATGGGATTTTTTGCCATTATTTTCTGTTGTCTTCTTTTTATTACTCATACTCGATTGGATTGCCTCCCCATAATTTCCTCCCTTTCCTGAACTGACAGTTGATATTGTTGCAATTATTGAATTGCTTGTTGTTCCAATTCAAGTTGCAACTACCTAGGTCTTTTCCTTTGATGGTGTACTTCCTCATCCAAAGAAGTATCTTCATGTACTATCATGGCCTAAGGCATTTTATTTGCTTGAGACTTATCTGGATTCTCATTCTAAATTGATATTGACTTTACCCACCACATAATAGTTGGTTACTTGCATCAATATTCCTAGGCTCTCTCAAGCCTAGAAAATGAGTTATCATCTTCGTGATAGCATTCAATAACAATCCATGAGTATGGAAAGTCATCCTAAAATTCTTAGGCCTCTTTGTCAACACATCATGCATATTTTTATCCAGATAGGTACCCCTATCGTACTGGATTCCTTTGGTTATACCTTCCACATATTGAACCATCCAGATTGGCATCTTTATGGCTCATGTTTCTCTTGATTGTCAAGCCATCACAATATTCATGGTGCATGACCAATATTTCCCTATCAACTGGTTTTGTTTAATCCCTCAAGTTCTTACATCTGAGATTTTTTTTTTGGTTAGCTATTTCACATTGGTAAGTGAAGTGATGATGTGATGTGTCTCAATTAGATCAAGAAATACTTCAATGCCATATTCAGGCAACCCAAATGTTTTCTTTAATGTCTCTACTATGAATTCTACCTTCATCGACTGCTTGCCCATCTTAACATAGGTAAGTTTTCTTACAAGATTATATGCCTGAACTATTTGCAATAGATAGTTATAAAAGAAGGTCTTCTGGTGTGGTGGAACCTATACTATCACATCTACACCAGTATTCTCAAATTCACTTCTCCATGGGTGGGTCTTGTTTTCTTTGTTGCTCCACCACTTTCGACATGTATCTCCTCCATGTTGTATAAATGATATCCTTGTTATATCAACCTAGTTCTCCTCAATTTCACTACTCAAATCCTCCTCTAGATCTAGGTAATGGACTTCACTACACAACTCCCACCTCGGGACTCTTTCCTATGCAATTTCCTCCTCTCAAAATATTGGTGGTGTCCTTATTTGATCAACTCTCTAATACCTTTGCCCTCTCCATAGCCTATATCCTCTTCTCCTTTAGGTATGATTACCACGCCAATCATGATACTAAAACTATCGCCCTTGGTATTGCCACATATGTGATTCTCTCTTGTGCAGGGGTCCTGGTGATCATTCCACTATGTTGGACGTAATTCTTCTTAACCGGTATTTGAACTCTTTGGTTGAAATCATTTTCCCACCATTCCTCTGATTATATTTACTTTTTGTACATCACATATCATGCAATAAGAATTCCCTTGAAAACTGTACAATGCTACTTTAAATTGTACAATACACCCTCCAAATTGTTCATGTACATTTTTAGTTCGTACAACCACCTCCAGATCGTCAATCTCTCAAACTACTTCAAATTCCTCAACTGGTTGTAAATTTTACATCAGCTGCACCAAAACGTACAAGGTTCATACCAATTCGTACAATGTCACTTTCCTCCTGATCTCCTTTGCTAGGTCTGCATAGTTCCATACGATTCCATATGATTTGCTCAAAAAGGCTTAAATCGGTCTCCAAATTGCTTGAAATCGCACAATTATTTCCTAATATCATACAATCTATCCTCCAAATTGTACAACACCTCTTGTGAAACTCGTTTTCACTTGAAACTTGTGTTTCTCACTTCCTTTATATGATTTATCACCAACCTAGTTGCCAAAATATCCCAATCTATCTTTTTCATGTAATTTTTGAGCAAATCTACAATTTTTACTTCACTTAGTGCAATTTCTCCCAAAAATGAATTTTTCTAGTTGAAATGCAGGGTTGTACGATCTTCTTCCTCTTTCTTCTACCTTCTCTAGTTTGTTTTTACTATTTTTTCTCTAATTAGGGCTTGTAATCTCCTTTCCCTTGCAATTTCTTCACTCTAGATCCAATTTGCAATTTTCTTCGAACCCTAGATATATGTTTTTCACAAATTGGTTCTTTCTTGGATGCCTTTTTCTTACAAACCCTTGATTCCCTTTAGCTAAAATTCAAAATTGCTTTTAATGGAGTTGAAACCCTTGCTTTTCTCTTTCAATTCGATTTTCTTGAATGCAAAAAGTCTCCTTGGTGCAGATTTAAAAATGGGTCATGCAATTTTGTGATTTACTGATGAATTTCAATGCCCATGCAAAAACATTCATGTGGTTGCACGCTTTTCACCTTCTCTCTCCTTAAAATTTTGAATTCCCCCTTGTACGATTTGCAAATTTACTAAAAATATCCATTTATTTAAATTGTTATCAAACCCTAACTGTTCAATTTTTAAAATTGTGCCACTTTACCCTCTTGCATACTTTTTTGTCTTTCATTTTTTGGATTATTGACAACTTACCACTTTTCCCATGCAATTTTATCTTTTTCCCACTCTTTTTCGACAACTCATCATTCCACTCATGTGAACATTAAATGCAACAGTTGAAAATCATACAACTGTTCCTAAAATCATGCAATGTACAATCTAAATTGTACCACATACTTCCTTGTACAATTCTATGTGCACTTTTTCCATTTTTGGTTTGTACGATCTGTTACTTAGATAAAAAATTTTATTTTCTCTCTCTTGAAGAGATTATCATTTCTGATTTTCAACCAACTTCCTTCTTAACTGTGTTCCAAGGAATTTTCACAACTAAGGAATTATATATATATATATATATATATATATATATTTTTTTTTTTCTTATTATTTTTTCTCTTTTTTTTCTTTTTTCATTTCCTACTACTATTTATACTTACCATCATGGGAATCGTACAATGAAATTCACTTGTACGATCCCATATTATTCTTCTCTTGGAGGTTCAATCGTGACATTATGAGTGATTGTGTCATCTGGTGCCACTTGCTCTCTAGGGCGATTCATCTCCACTTGTGATGTTACCAAGTTTATTGGCCTTCCACTACCATGTGTACAATTTGGAATTGTACAATTGCAAGCTAGAGTATCTACTAATTTCCATTATTCAAGGTTCTCATCAGATTATTGGTGGTCGTCCCAATGGATACCACCTTGTGGGGTTTGGTAAGATTCCCCTTATCCCTGGTATACCTTGTAGATTTCTTTTCTAGTTCAAACATGCCAAAGGTGTGTCTCTCGACCATCTAGGAGTAGGAGGTCGAAACCTTCCTTGTCCTCTTCCTCCTATAAGCATAACATCACCTTGACTTCTTTCATTCCCTGGTCGAATACTTCCTCCCCTTCTTGGCTGAAGCCTTAGGGGTCCTTGTTGATTCCTTCCTCTTGTTTCTTATTTTATTAGGAGTTATCTCTACCAACTCAATGTTTTCTAGTGGACTTCTACTTCATCTTATGCTTGGTGATAATTGTCATAGTTCTCTGATTCTATGATCTGCGCATACTAAGCGATGTCTCCATATTATTTCCTCGAAGCATCTTTGTGGAGATGAGGTTGGCAAGATCTATCTTTATGCATAAAAAAAAATATCTTAGAACTTGAGTCGTTCTTAGTATCTTCTCTTTGTTTCGACCAATCCACTGGTAAGTTCATCAATCTCTTCAATCTCCTCACTTCTCTTATTTGTCTTCTTAATTGTCGATAGGCTATTGTATATGCTTGTAGATCAAGGTTGGCTTGACACTCCTGAGATATTTTTAATTTTTGATGTGTTATTGTGTAGGCTGGGGGATCATGATTATCCTAAGGATTCTAATATCTCTCCAGGAAATCATCATCATCACTACTTTATGTACTAGGCTCCCTTACTAGCCAAGAAATTCCTTCATCATTAGATTCACTAAAATCTACCTGTGCATTACCTTGTGATTTAGGTGATATGGTTGCTTCCTCAATGTCTCACCAAAGCATATTTGCATCTTCATTTGTCATTGGCGAATCACTTGGTGGTACTTGTGAACTTGTGCTTGCATCATCATTTCTTATACCACTTCTTGGAGTTACCCCCTCATTATCCTCAACTTCCCCTTCTAGTTCTTATAGCCTAGTTGTTCTTTTTTCATATAGCCTTCATATTGTACTATCCAATTCCTGGATGGTTTGCTCCCTCAACCTTGCATTATGACCTCACAATGTCTGATATTCCTCCTACAGTTTTTGGGTCTACTATCGCATTCTCTACTATAATAACCCTATTTGTGCTAATGGATTAAGTCCCACCAATTCTTTGTCAATGGTATTGTTCTCATTTTCCTTTGGAACTTCCATTTCAAAAGTGTCCACTCTATCTCATATCATACCATTAACTGTATCCTTCTACTTGTTGGGGTTGTTTTCTACTTGAGGATACATAATATTTTGATTTACTTGGGGTGCTTCTTCATGCCTTCCCCTATTTCTAGGTAATAGTACTATCTCTTGGTATCCTCTTTCAATTGGTGGAATTCACTCTTCATATTCCTCTATTACTCATTCGGTCCCATACGTAAATCTGACATGCATCCAAATATTCTTCTTTCTTCAAATCGAAGTACCAACTCCTGATGTTCTATGGTTGGCCTTGTCTCCTCCCATTTTGCAAATAAATGTGTGATTCTTGTGTCAAGATCTTCCTATGATGGACCTTGTTCATATTGATTTCTTTGTTGAGCTCTTGCTCATATTCTCCGTTCAATATATTTTAAAGAAATGAATAAGCATTGTACTTTATAGGGCTTCAACTTTGAGCCATTTACAATATCGAGTACCTCAGTCCCATTCAAGTTTTATAACTTGACTGCTCCATTATTCATTACTTCTATCACTTTGTAGGGGCCCAGACATAAAGTCTTAAACTTACCAAGATTGATTTCCCACTTCCCATTAAACTTTATAACCAAGTCACTGAGACTAAGTTCTAGCTTCCTCAAGTGTTTGTCATGCCATAATTTCCTTCTTTTTTAGGCTACCTCAATTGCCCGTTGTGCCATGACTCTTATTTCATTCAACTTGATCAGTGCTTTTAGTTGATCTCCCAATATTTCATGATCACCCAAGTGATGCTCCACTGCAACTCTTAAACTTGCCATCAAGAATTCAATTGGCACCACTACCTCTTGTACATACATCAACTAGAAATGTGTATGCTCTATTATTGGTTTAAAAGTGGTATTGTATGCCCACAAAACATATGGTAAACTTTCCTCCCAATCTGCTCCTATTCCACAGGTTTTATACAAAGTGAATACTAGGAATTTTTTTGTTGCTTCTGCCTACCCATTTGCTCTAGGATAGTATGGACTAGAAAATGAATGCAAAATCTTGAATTTGGTTATTAGTGTCTTGATTATATCATTTACAAAGTATCATTCCCAGTCATTTGTTATCTGTAGCAGAATACCAAATCTTGTAATTACCTGCTCATACAAGAATATTTCTATACTTTTAGTTGAGTTATCAGATAATGCTCTCGCTTTGACCCACTTTGTCAAGTTTTCTATTGCTACCATAATGTACCTACACTTCCTTCTTCAAGAAGTTTTAAATAGTCTGACGAAGTCCAATACCCATATTTTGAATAGTTCCTCAGGTTGTGATGGATGCAATGGCATAAAGTCTCTTTTTATTTTCTTCCCTGTCCTTTGACAAGTATCACATGCTTTTACATATTCTTTTTCTTTGTTATACAGTGTGGGCCACAATAATCCTGCTAGTAATATTTTCCTAGCAGTTGCATCTGGTCCCATGTGCCCTCCTTCTAAGCCTTCATTAGCTTCCTTCAATATCGCTTTGACTTCTTCCTCCATCACACATCTTCATAAGGTATCATCACTTCCCATCTTATACAACAATCCCACTATTAATTGGAAAGGTTCTAACTTCATAATCACTTTATTTTTTTAGTTGCCATCATTTCTTATGACAAATCTCCTATGGATAGATACTGGCCAATCAACTTGTACCATGATAGAACACCATTGATGGTGAATAACTATACATCAAGAAATTCATCTAGAATCCCTCTTCATGTAGGCTCTCCTGATTGTATACAAGAAATTTGGTCTACAATTACATGCTTCTTACCAAGTCTTACTACTACTCGGAATACGAAGTCCTATAAAATCATGAGCCACCTACTAACCCATAATTGTATCATTGGTTTATTTATCAAGTACAACAGAGCTTGGTGATCTACATAAAAAGCAAAGGGATTCACCAGTAGGTAATGCTTGAACTTTTGGACTGCATATACCATTCCCAAGGCTTCTTTTTTTGTTGTATTATAGTTTCTCTCTACCATTAACAATAGGTGACAAGCAAAGAAAATAGGTTTATCCAACCTGAATTTTCCTTCTTGTACCAAAGCACATCCAATTGTAAAATTTGAAGCATCAATGTGGACATGGAATTTCTTATCCCAATTTGGGAATACCAAAATCAGGTTGCTGAAAAGTTTTGCATTCAACTCCTTAAAGGCTCCTTGGTGCTCCTCTATCCATATTAAAGGAACATTTTTATTTGGAAATGAGTCCAATGGATAAGACACATGTGCATAATTCCTAATAAACCTTTGATAATACCCCGTCGATCCTAGGAAGGTTTTAAGTGAACTTACATCATATGGTTCTTCCATGTGCAATATCACATAGATCTTATCAAGATCCATTTTTAATCCCTCACTGCAAACTATGTGCCCTAAAAAATTTCAATACGATACCATTAGGTAACACTTTCCAGGGTTTAATGAGATTTGTGCATTTCTGCACCTACTCATACATTCACTGAGGGCAGTGTTGAGTGCTAATTTTACCCAATTGCAAAACCACACTCACCCTTAGGATTTTGATCACAAAATCCTCTCTTGCAAAGAATTTAATCCAAGGTTTCGCTATATAAGCATTACACATGTATTAGTAATCTCAATAAAGATATATCATATAAGTGCTAGGAACACCTTAGTGATTGCAAGTAACTATTAACAAGGGGCATGTGTTGGTTTATTTTACCATGCTATATTAATGATTGTTCATGAAACTTAAATGCAAATATGAATTGGCCCTCATATGACCATGATGTAGTGCCTTAATTCCTTTTATCTTGGAGGATTTTAGGTAGATTTTATCTTCCTTTATTAAGTAGATTTTAAACAAGTTTTATCTTGCATTAAATCCTACTTTGAGCATGAATTAGAATATTAAAACCTATCTTTAAACATGAATTTCAAATGATGAAAGAATTCCTTTTATGTTGCTTTAAACCTCAAGATGGAATAATTTGGATGACCAACTTTGTAGCTATAGTAGCCTTTGATATAATAAATAAATTATTCCTCTTTGATGAAAACAAATTTTTTAAAGAGACAACAATTTATTGCTTTAAAATAATGGCCCTAAAATATCATTATTAATTATCTCTCTTTAATGAAATCATAATTTTCATAAATAAGAAATAATTTAATGCTTTAAAACAATAGTCTTTGATGTAATGTATCAATTACCTCTCTTTGATGAAATCATAATTTTCAGAAAGAAAAGGCAATTTATTGCTCTAAAATTGATAGCTTATGGAATGTCATAAAATTAACACCCTTAAATGAAATTGCAATTTTCATAAAGAGAAGTTCATTAATGCTTGCAAATATAAAATATAAAGCTGAAATTTTTTTATTTACCTTTAAAATGTAAAAAATAAAATTTCTAAATTATAAAAATTTGCATAAAACTGAAATTTTCAACATTTTTTATAAAATCAAAATGGGTTCAGAATGAGTTTGAATTTGTTTCGGATGAAATATTGTAGCTCATTATTCACACCCCTATATTTACTTTTGTCATTTTAATTTTTTATTTTTATTTTAATCCCCAAAGTCTTAAAACAAATTTGCAAAAAGAAAAGTTAGAAAAATAAATATAAAATCTAGAAATGGTTATAAAATGAAGAAAAACCAGAAAAACAACTGTTAGCAGTTTCATGCGACCCTATCTTGCAAAACCCAAGATGTGAGAGTTTTCTGAGTGTAACCCAACTTAACCGGAACTGCATTTGCACATCCCAAAATAAATTAGGTGCAAGACTCTAAGGAAAAATATAAATTCTCTATTTCTAGATATTCAACAATGCAACCATGAAATGCATTAAACATTGCCTATAAATCCAAAAAAATAGAGAGAAGAAATATGGACATTAATTTAAAACACCCAGAAATGGCTCTCCTCTTATTTTACTCATAAAGTGCAGAAATCCTGCAACATTTGCATCAAAACAAGCAACAATATTTCTATTTACATCTCTATTCCAACATCTGGCCTTCCCAAAAGAATCCAATCCTTGGTTCATATTTCAATCTCATATTTAACATTGCAGACCGCCTTTTCATTTTCCTCATTTGGTTTTCAAACACCTTCGTTTCGTTTCATTTCACCACCGGGCCATTTCCTTTCCTTTGGCTCCCATTTCTTCGTCTCTTCCTTACAAGTCCTAGGTAACGGTGCTATTTCTTATAATATTTGTAACTTCCATTTGTTCCATTAGTTTCTCTATTTTGCTCCTTCTAGAATTCCCTCAATTTAGCTTCCAACCTATCATTTTTTTGCGTAAATTTTGGGTTTGTATAATGCTCTCTAAGCGTTATTCTTTTTATTCATGACAACTTCATCATAAGAGGGGTATTTGTTAGACATTTTAATAATTTTCTTTTAATTGAACCAAAGTATTAAACTTTAAATTCAACCACACCCAATGATGAAAATAATAAAATCCCACTCTATCTTTATATTTTAGTGCAGACAGATTGACACCTTGGTTGATGTTCATGGTGTTCCTAAAATAAGATTCTAAACTGACCGTCGCTGCCCAATGTTATACTATAGAAACATCACATGGATTCCAACGTAACAAAGAAACACACCACTTCCTTTGCATTATTATGGTGAATCTTGTGTGAGAGCTCAATACAATATACACCATAAAACCACCATATTCATGCCCACATTCTTCGATGTTGGATACCTCATCGTCGCATTTGAATTGTGTCCTCCTCTACCATATCCAGATGATTCTACCCATAGGTTACCATGAATCTAAGATATGTCCACCCGCATTATCTATCTCTGTTTGCATTGTTGTTGCTCTTTACATCTATGCTTTTAGATCATGTCCTAGTCAGCCTAAATGTGTACATCCATGGTGAAATGAGCCCCTTTATACTGTGAGCGCATCTACCCTTCTTGACTTCATTTAATGAAACCAACCCATATTTCTTCATCCTTTATCCTTTGTTGCTATATGATGTTGGGTGAAGATATACCATTTGCGTCTGGCCACATACAATGAACACCTCACTACTAATAGCTGACGATTATGAACTTGACTCCCTTTGTATTCATCACCAAACAAACAAACTTGCATATTCTCCATCGTTTTCATTGGCCTTAATGGATCATGGATCATGCATGTCGATGGTGTCTACATTCACCCATGACCATCCATATGGTTACCCATAATTATCTTGTAAACTCATCACCTCTCTCCTGCTCATCATCCATTAACCACTATATGTTACACCTTTGAATTTAGAACCTACCATCATTCACTTCTTGGTGATTTTCTCTCCCCATACCATTTATCCACATCTGCTGAGTTGAGCTAGCCTCAAAGGTCATGCATATATTGTTATTAGGGTGTTCACATGCTCCAAATGAAGGAAACAGTACCATGTGGGTCCACTGTGGAGATAGGGCTTGGAATTCCATGTCTTCCTTGCCTATGTATCTGACTATAGTGGTATCACTCTCATTTTTTTATCACATCATCCCTTGTGAACACTGCCAGCACCATCCTCTGAGTAGGGTTATACATAGTGGCAAATATTCACAAATTGGGTGAATATTAGGATTTTCAAAATTAGAAATTGGTGAATATGAGGACCCTCGATGTCGGCCAGTTTGCCTAAAATTTTCAAGACCAACATGATCTAATGGTGGTGTTTTTATGAAGTTATAAGGTGATTTAATAGGTCAAAATTTACCCCAAATATGACCTTACTTTTTAGGGCTTCAAATACCTCAAATTTTGGTGTGAAGATGATTGATTTGATTTTCTTAGGATTTACCTTGATTCACCTTGATTTTGATTAGGATTCACCATTTTTTACAAGTACATTTTGAGTCCAACCTCTTATGTATAACCCTACCTCTGATTCATCTCTAGATTCGATTCATCGCCCATAGGGTATCCATAGTACATCACCACATACTCATATACCACTCGAACCTTCCAAGAACTGGTTTCTATGAATTGGCATCCTTCTTTATCACCTATCATGATTGCATATGGTAATCCTCACTACTACCATGTCATCTCAATAAAATCACACCATCCCTAGAATCTCCATTGTGGCTAATCCACATTGACTGATCCTAATCATCGGTGGTCCACAGTTTGTCCCGATCAATATTTTTATCCATTTTGACATCCAAAAATCCATCTACGCATCCACATTCACACTTGAAACAATGCCTATGTCCATTTCAAAGCCACTTGATACCGCCAGCATGCTCGCCTCCTTAGGTTATCCCATGATATGTCAATGTGGTGCCCTCTAGAACTATTAACCATATAGCTTGGGTTACCCGCATAATGGTTGCATGGGTCCATCCTCATATTTTCGTTGAAGCTATCCAGTCATCCGGATATGGGGTCCCGTATTGGCACATACCACCTTGTCCACCACATAGCCATCTTGAATTTGTGCACCTTCCAAGAAAGGCACCCGCATGGTCTCTGTTTAACCTGCATAAAGCCAAAACATAAGTTAAAATAAAATATAATTAAATTATATAAACTTTAACATAACCTTGTTCAAAGCTGTATCATCGTATAAAATAAATTATATATTTATAATTCATATTCGAAGCTTTTTATCTATTATTTTATATTATATAACTTTTTATTTTTATATTTCATTTATATATATGTTTTTTTTTTTGAAAAAATGAAAACTTGTATTAAAACAAAAACCAGATACAAGCGGGAGAGAACACATCCCGAGCCAGAGCCACGAGCAACACAGCAAGGAAAGCGCACAAAGGCAACACTAGCAGCCACAAGGCACAGAGAACGGACGACACGAAAAAGCGACATGTCGCGAAAACGCGACATGTCACGAAATCGCGACAGGCAAACCCGTCACGGCCACTTCGGCACCAACAGTCGCGATAACGCGACATGTCGCGAAATCGCGACATGTCACGAAATCGCGACAGGAAGGGCCCTCGACAGCCAACCGCAGAAAGCGTCGCGAAAGCGCGACAAAAACACTAAACAACATTCAAGCCGCATAAGGGTCGCGATATCGCGACAAAAAACCAACCAGTCGCAAAAGAGCCAAACATGCCGCGATATCGCGCAAGAAATACGCCAGAGGCCAGGAAGGCACAACCTGTCGCGAAATCGCGACAAAAACCAACTCGTTGTCGCGACAGCGCTACAGGTCGCGATATCGCGACAATTTTCCACCCAGCCGCCTAAGTGCCAAACGTGTCGCGAAATCGCGACAGAAAAACCATGCAGCTTCCAAATCTCAAACTTGTCACGAAAACGCGACGAAATATTTACTTTGCTTTTCAACTTCATGAAGGGAATGAGAGCGCGGCAAGAACACCAATCGGACCAAGAAAGCGGGACCTGTCGCGATATCGCGACATGTCACGGAATCGCGTGTCGCGAAATCGCGACATGTCGCGATATCGCGACCATGCCGGGACGGGAATCGCGAACGTGACATGTCGCGATATCGCGACATGTCACGGAATCGCGACCCGCGATAACGCGACATGTCGCGATGTCGCGACAGAAACCAACCAGAGGCAGCGGAGGCTCAACCTGTCGCGATATCGCGACAACAACTAGCCAACGGCCGCGACAACACAACATGTCGCGATATCGCGACAAAAAGGACCCTTAGCAAAAAAAAACTTTGCACATTATTTCAGAAATTGTTCAAGGCCTTGTCTGATCTCGGCATCCTCCACAGACAAATTGCTATGCATATGAATCCCAACCTCTCTCTCAGCACCCATCTTAGCAAGGAAATCAGCCGCTTTATTGAGAGATCTACTAGCATAAACAGGAATCACATCCTCAATTTCCTTCCAAAGCTCTAAAATTTGGGAAACCAAAATCCGGAGCCTCCAAGCTTTTAAGGCAAAGTTCCTCAAGCAATCAAGAGCACCAACCAGGATTTGGGAATCAGACTCAATGATTATCTTTCTGTGACCTTGTTTGACGGCCCAGATGGAGGCAGATTTAATAGCAAAGGCCTCAGCTTCATTGTTTGTGGCATATCCCAGACCTTGCAATTCCCAATAGAGCACAGTCCCAACATGATCATGGCAGATAACTCCACTACCAGCATTACCCGGATTACCTTTTGCAGCTCCATCAGTATTGATTTTGACCCAGCCTTCTGGGGGAGGTTTCCAACAACTTCTTACCTGTCTCTCAAGATCAGCAACTCTCCCAATCAAAGGCTTAGAAGCTGGCTGATTTTCCTTCTCAACATAGATGGCAACGGTTTCCACAACTTTGCTCCGGATGACCTCGCCAAATCCCATCCACCGAAGAGAAGGTTTCACGAAAAATACGAGCATTTCTTTCCAACCATACCCGCCACCAAATAAAAAGGAAACCGAGCTCCCAACCAGTACGAAGAGCTTTAGATATAAATCTACCTCTCTTCCAACTTTTCCCATAAATTGGTCTGGGACAAGTCTCCAAGCGCCTGAAGTTTAAAGTGGGAGAACCAACGGTGCCAGATCTTCGTGGTGAAAGGACAATCAAACAGAAGATGATCCACGCTTTCCTCATTCCTATAACACAAAACACACCGGGAAGGGCCAATGATGCCTCTAATTCTGAGGTTGTCAAAGGTCAAGATACCATTATGCATCAACTGCCAAGCAAAGAAGTTCACTTTCGGCCAGCCCTTGGGATGCCATATCTTCCTCCATTCATGAACAGGAAAAGAGTGTGGGGGGGCTCGTGAAGGATCGAAGCATAGCCCTCCTTCACATAATAAACCCCAAGGTTCCCAAAGCCCCATGCAAGCTCATCCTCCTCATCTCTCCCAAGAAGAAACCTTTCTCGCCAAAAGTTTTTCCGCAGTTGGAGCCTCCTCCCGAGGGATTGGAATAGGCCATTCACCCAGCCGCTTAAACTTTTGAACCTTATACTCCCCCAATTGGCTGGTATTGAAGTAGCTCTCAATATTAATCCAACCCTTATCTTCAAGAGCTATTTTTAACGGATGCAAATCAGGAAACACAGCAAGGATAGGAGGATGCTGATCCCAAGAGTCAGTCCAAAACCGGGCCTTCTCCCCTCTCCCAACTTTCCAGAACAATTGATCTTTGATAATGCGAGATCCAAGCTTGAGCGCCTGCCACACAAGAGAACCATTACCTTCCAAAGGATAGCGGCCCAAGTCGTTGGGATGAACAAGACCCAAGTATTTACTAGAAAGGATTCTGCTGCAGAGGGACGAAGGCTGGGAAATCCACCTCCAATACAGTTTCCCAGCCAGGGCCCGATTGTTAAACTTGGAGCTTCTTAAGCCCAGCCCACCTTTTTCCTTGGGCTGGGTGACCTTATCCCAACCAACCAAGGCCCATTTCCTCTCTCCATTGGCACCTTCCCAGAGAAAACTTCTAGCCGCTTTGTCCAACTCTTTCCAAATTGAAGGAGGGGCGGCCATAATAGAGAATTTGTAAATAGGCATGGCCTGAATAATAGACTTCAGGAAAGTTAGTCGGCCCCCATAGCTTAACCATCTATGAGACCAGTGATTCATTCTCTCTTTGATGCCATCCAGCAGGTCCTTCCAGAAATCAGCTTTCAGTTTTTTGCAATGCAGAGGAACCCCCAAATAAACAACAGGAAGGGAGGTCCTAGTGAAACCCAGGATCTCCATAACTCTCTCTTGTGACCTTTGATCAAGGTTGAAGAAGACCACTTTTGATTTTGATTCATTGATGACTTGATTAGAAGCCCGGAGGTAGACGTTAAGAGTATCTTTGATTCCTCTTGCTTCCCTGAGGCTGGCAACTCCCACCAAGCCCGTATCATCCACAAACTGTAAATGAGTCAAAACTTCAGCCCCGATTTTAATTCCTGTAATCTGTCCTTGACGTCTTCTTCTCAGGAGGAGTCTGCCTAAACCTTCAGCCAAGATAAGAAAGAGATATGGAGAGCAGGGATCTCCTTGACGGAGACCCCGAGAGGCTCCAAAAGGTGGCGAGGGAAGCCCCTTAATTAAAACAGAGTAGGAAGGCGTAGAGATACAACTCATGACCCAGGCAATCCAGTCCTGAGAAAAACCAAAGGCTGCCAACATCTTGACCAAGAAACCCCACTCTACTCTGTCATAAGCCTTAGACATATCCAGTTTGATGAACATTCCCTTGTTACCTGAATTATGCATAGAATGGATAGCCTCCTGAGCCAAGATCACTCCATCCAAGATCTGTCTTCCTTCAACAAAACCCCCTTGCTCAGGGGAAATTATATTCTGAAGAAGGGGTTTTAGTCTTTCAGCCATAAGTTTAGTGATAATTTTGTAGATCACATTACATAATGCAATAGGTCTGAAATCGGAAATGTGAGCCCCCCCTCTCCTTTAGGAATTAAAGTGATAAAGGTGTGATTTAGAGCCTTGAGCATTCTTTTGTTAATTCGGGATTCCTCAATGACAGCCAACACATCCTCCTCCAAGATATCCCAGAAGGCCTGAAAGAACTCAATAGGGAAACCGTCCGGACCAGGCGATTTTCCCGTGCACATCCCAAAGACCACCTTCTTGAGTTCATCACGATCAATGGGCTTAAGAAGGGCCTGATTCTCTTCATGAGAAATAATAGAGGGAATTCCCTCAATGACTTCATTTTGGGCTTCCACATCATGCTGCATACTTTCCTTGAAGAGGTTTGAGAAGTACTCCATAGATAGGGAATGCATATCAGGAAGAGTGTCAAAAGAGTTTCCAATCTCATCTTGAAGGAACTCCATGTTATTCAATTGCCTTCTAGCACAGGCAGAGCGATGGAAAAATTTAGTATTTCTGTCTCCTTCTAATAGCCAAGTATTTCTTGCTCTCTGGTCTCCAAGAGATCTCTTCTTGATTATCAATGTCCTCAACTCGCTTTGCGTAAAGCGTCATCCTCAAATTTAAGATGCTCGTAAATAATTCCTTCTCTCGAATTGTTTTTGCACCTCATTCCATCTTTCCAAAGAAGGGAGCCCGTTGGAGCCGGAAATCAGATTTGTTAGTTTGCTTCCACTGTTTTAGTTTACTCTTAACAAAGAGAAGCCGTTTATGAAATTTGAACATAGCTGTTCCAAAAGGGAGACGACCTTCTTCCCACCACTGTGGAATTTTCCTTCGTAGGTCCTCTTTTTGCAACCAAAAATTTTCAAATTTAAAAGGTTTGTAATACTTTCCTGACATAGTCCCTCCCTCCAAAGAAATGGGAGAGTGATCGGAGACTGGGCCCTCCAAAATCTGGAATTTGATATTCCATCTAACATAAGCTTCCTCCGAGACCAAAACCCGTCAAGCTTAACCCTCCTACTGTATGGCTCTCTTCTCTTATTAGTCCAGGTAAAGTTTGTACCAGGGCCTTTGATATCAACAAGGTTAAAGGCCTGGACTTGGGCAATAAACAACCGGTCCCCTGTATCCAGAACAGGGATGCCACCTTCCTCGATCTCTAGCGGATAATTTAGCATTGAAGTCCCCAAAGAATAATCCAATCAAAATCTTCCCGGGAGGACCTCATGTTTTGAACAGCTTTCCATTGAAACCGCTGACCATCGGTGTTCTGAGCCCCATAGAAATTTGTAATTAAGACTTGTTCAGCTGTAACTATATTCTTAAAAAGAGATGTTAGGACCCCTCTCCAGGATATATGTTCTATTGCTATCCACGCCAAAGGATTCCAAAGAGTAGCAATCCCTCCCGAGGCACCTAGAGCAGCCATCGCCATATGGCCAAGCACCCTCCGCATTCGGCCGACGCTTTACTCATAAGGTCTAATGACATTTTTGTCTCCTGAATGAGCAGAAAGTCTGTTTTACTTCTTTCTAAAAGTCTTTGAACAACAGATTGATGGGTTCTACTGTTTAAACCCCTCACATTCCAAGATTGAATAATCATTGGAAACCTTGGGAGCAATACGAATCAATTGTTCTTGCCAATCCTCCATTGATTAGCTTATCCCCTTGCACCGCAATTAGATCCTTATTGGATTTCCCCGCCCACCCCTTGGGAATTACTATTTTTCGACCTCTTCTCCACCTCGGGAAATTCCAAGAGCCGGTCTTTCTCTGAGCTTTTCTGCAATTCCCATGGTAACATCTTTAATAACGGGCTGAACTGGGGAGTGGATTACCAGAGTCCCGGGGTTTTCTTGATGCAAAGTCTCAGAGGAGTCAATCGCCTGTTCAAGGACAGGGGTTGATGAAGGAGGAGCATGAGTAAGGATGATATTATCCTCAAGGATCCCATCTGCTCCTTCCATAGGTTGGTCTTCTTGATCCACAAGAGATTTGAAGATTTCATACCGATTGGTTGGCTTGGGAAGAGCTTGCTCCTTACCATTTCTCTTTTTGTTTCTTCTTCTCTTCTCGCTGTTCAAAGCCATCATTCTGGCCCTCGTAACTCGGGGGAATGACAGTGGTTCCTTGGCCGAAGTGGACTTACCTCCTCGGGAGCGATTTGACATTCCCTGTGGAGCATCCGCTTTGGTGCTCAAGATATTTGGACATAACCTTGCCAAATGGCCATGCAAATGACAGACTCTACATCGAAAAGGTAGGGCTTCATAGTCTAACTCGTCGTATCCAAGAATGTCCCGCTAACTCCGGCCCATCTCAGCTGGTAGCGGTTGACTAATATCCAATTCTACACAAATTCTTGCATAAACAAGCAGTATTTCCTTCAATGGTATCCTTAGAAACTCCCAAAAATCTACCTAGAGAGTTGCCTATCAATTCAAGAATCCGCTCACCCCAAAACTCCATCGGGAGAGCATACAGCCGGATCCAAACCGGGACAGCCGTGGGCTCAATGCGAGGGTCGAAACCCGCTCTCCACGGCTGGACAAATAACCCTGCCGGGCCATGGCTCCTCTTCTCTGATTCAAATGCTCTGTTTCTATCCATTAGGGAAGAAAAACTAATAATGAAATACCCATTGCTAATGGGCCATAAGGAGTACTCACCGATAGGCTCCCAGTTTTGTCTCACCCAGGAATGCAAAAAGTGCAGGGTGGGTCGAATGCCCATGAACTTGCAGATCAGATCATGAGTGGCCCGATAGTTTATCGTGTCTTCAACCAGCTCTGGTTCGATGACTATTTTTGGTCTTGATGCAGATTGCGGGAGACATCCATTGATTCTATGCCCAGGAGAGCCCTTGCCCGCATTCTTGGATAGCAGATGGAAGGCACTCCGTTGAGCATCAACAGAGGAAGACGCAGGATTTTCTCGTAAAATCTCCGCATAAGAGGTCTTTTTCCCCTCGAGAGAACCAGGAAGAGACCCCATTGGGCCCTCCCGGGACACCGAAAGATCCTAGACCAAAAACCAGCAGCAAACCCCAAATACTCTGGAAGAGGTTTCCGATCTGAAACCCTAGAGACTCGGCCGTCGACAGTTCAGAAGGTTTCCCGCCAAATCGCCAGAGCTCAAAAATCGTGTTTTCCCACCGCTTCTTCTTCATTTATATATATGTTGAGCAAGGTGCAGCAACAGTATTGTCATTGTTGTCAACACACTCAAATGGACAGGTTGATGCAGTGGACAGTTGTTCTAAGGTTTTTCGGAGTATGTACAGTGATTTTCAATGCTTATGAGGATGTTTTTAATGTTTGGGTGAAGTTGTTACAGGTTGTTCGTGCAAATTTGTAAAAGTTGAAAAAATCATCAAGAAGTTGTTAAAAATTTATAAAAGTCGTCATGAGCATAGTTGGATAGGATGGATTAGTTTGTAAAATGCCAACATGTCAATAAATAGTCTAGAACATCATTGTAGGTTTCAGCATAGTGTTTGGATTGATCGGTGACATTTTCGGTATCTTAGCAGATGATTTGGCAAATGGTTGTACAGGCCAAAAAAGGGCAGTTTTGTCAGAAGTACTATGAGCAAACCGAGAAGAATTGGATAGCAAAATTTTAACTAGAAGTGGTTTTTATCTTCAAGAACATGTGTTCCAAATTTCCACAAAATTTGAGAAATGAGGTGAATGTTACAAGCGTTACAATACTGTCACAAAAATGCTCTTTTTGAAAAAAGTGTGTCAGCAATAGTTTTTGTGGAGGTGGTACAGGTGAACCTTAAGGAGTTATGTAGTGATATTCATACTGGATGTATTCAGCATTTAAAATATTCTAAGTTTCAAATTTAAGATAAAACATAGTTATGAGGTGAGAGTTATGATTGTTGCAAAAACGGTACAGTTCACTTTTATGTCAATTTGTTCCACTTGTGCAAAATACTTCAGTTGGTCGTTTCAACCTTGCAGAGTCACTAGGGTTTCGGTTTTAGTGTTGTTACACCTTCAAGGCATAAAATAGAGCATCTTTAGTGTTTTTTTTGAGGTGTCACGTGGCTCCGAAGTAAGAGAACGAGTAAGGTGTCAATTCTTTGCATGTGACGTGTTTGACGAAATGCCTTCTCAAAATAAAAAAAGGGAAGTTATATTGTTTTAAGAAGCTTCATTAAAGAAAATATTTTTAAAATTGAAAAGGGAAAAATAATGCAAGTGTGTGCTTTTTAAGTGACAAGGGATTTTATTGAAAAGTGGGGACTTTATTTTGTGAAGAGATAAGTGTGTGTGGAGAAAAATAGAGTGAAAATCCATGATTTTTGGAGAGTGGTGAAAAATGTCACTTCAGTATTTTGGGTACAACTTTCTCATATGATATCCATTTTTGCTAAAATTTTGAGAGGAGTTCACAGACAAAGTGTTGCACAATACCTAGAAAGTTTTTAGCAATTGGTAGAACAAGCTAAGAGAAAGATCAGTTTTTGGTTGTGAGAAGAGAAGATTCAAATTTTGAGTAATGCAGAGAGAGGGATGTTATATTGGGTGAAATAGAAAGTTTTAGATTTTGAGCTTACATACCATAGAGGGTTATAGTTTCAATGAATACATTCATATATGTCAATTTATTATCAATATCAAAATCAATTGGGTGCTTGGTAGAGGGGTTGGTGCTCCTTTCTATTGGTGAAGATAAATCATGGGTTGGCGCTCCTTTCTATTGGTGTAGATAAATCATGGGTTGGTTCTCCTTCCAATGGGTGCTGGTAAATTGATTGTAAAGTTGGTGCTTTGCAAAGGTTGGATTTGTATGGGAGTCCAAATAGTCATTTTCAAGGATGTAGCCAAATCGGTGAACCTCGGTACATCTTGTGTTGTGTGATGTTCTCTTGTTATACTTAATTTATTTGGTTTTATGTTTTCATTGTTTTAGCTTTGAGTGTTGAATATTTAAGTTTTAAAGAGCTACACTGATTCACCCCCCTATTAATGTCATTGTGAGACTAACAATTGGTATCATAGCGAGATTCATGAACAAGCTTAATCGACTAGGGTGATCTTGGAAGTGACACAATGGCAGGTGGTGAAGGCTTCTCATAAAATAAAGCACCATTGTTTGACAAAACTAATTATGCATTTTAGAGACTCAAGATGCAGACATATCTTTGTGCTTTGGGATACGACATTTGGGATTTAGTATATAGTGGATACACAATACCCACCACTTATCCAATTGATGTTGTCGATAAGAAACTGTTTGAGAATAACTCAAAAGTAAAGAATGCTATCATGTGTGGATTAGTGGACATCAAACTGGTAAAGATTATGGGCTATAAAATGGTAAAGAAAATATCAGATAAACTGAAGAGCATTCATGAATGATATGTTAAGATCAAGGAGGCCAAGTTACAAACATATCAAGCTCAGTTCAAAGTATTAAATATGAATGACGATGAGAATATAGAGGCATATATGCTGAGAGTTAATGAAGTTATTAATGCGATTATATGACTCGGTGAGGAAATCAAAGATTTTGTCATCGTGAAAAAAGGTATTAAGATCCCTTTCCCAAAGATTTGATTCTAAAGTTTTAGCTATAAAAGAAGCTAAATATCTAAATTCTTTTAGTATGGATGAGATGCATAGTTCTTTGACTGCATATGAGATGAGAATAGAAAAATCTAAACCCATAGATAGAGAAGCTACTTTTAAAGCCCATAAAAATATGAAAGAAAAATAAGAATCCGAGGAAGAAGAGACATTAGATGAAATGGAAGTAAACTTTGTTCAAAAACTAAAAAGGGGAAAATAAAAATATAAAGGAAAGTTGTTGTTTAAATGTTTCAACTGTGGAGGCATTGGGAATTTTGTAGCTAAATGTCTACTTAATGATAATAACAGAAGTGATAAAGGATCGCACAAAGAAATAAGTGACTGGAAGAAAAAAACAAATTTTAGAAAAGGCAACTTCAAGAAGAAAAGTTTCATCTCTAAGAATGTCAGTTCATTAGAAGATAGCTCCAGTGAGGATTCTAAAAAGGAAACAGGTGAAGCTCTTTTCATGGCACTCAAAGAAGAAAAACTATAAAAAGAACAAGAATGTGATGAAGAATAAATTAACGCATAAGTGAATTTGGAAGAGGAACTAATTGCAGCTCTAGATGAATTGAAGATAAAAAGAAAAAAGAATAAGAAAATTTCAAGAAATCTTGAGGATGCAAATGAAATCATAACAAATTTGAAAGTACAGATAAAAGAATCCAAGAAAATCTCTGAAGATATCGAAGTGCAAATAACCATGAAAATAGATTATTGCAGTAAGCTAGAAGAAGATATTGTTGTTTTAAGAATGCAGTTAGAAGAGATGAATCATAAAATTAGTTGTTATCACAAACATGAAGAAAGTTCTATGAAGCTAGATAAGATCATAAATAACCAAAAGACTATAGACATCAAATTTGGTTTGGTTTTTGATGAAGGAGAATCATCAAATGGATCAAAGGCCATAAATGAATAATCCATAAAGAATGAACAGAAGAAACAGGTTGATCAAGAAAAATTGAATCATGCAAAGGAAAGCAATAATGCAAGGCACAAAAGGAGAATTGACAATGATGGATTCACCAATGTCACACATCAAAGAAGAAGAATATTTATGGCTCCTACGACAACATGGCAAAGACCACCACCCAGGTTCAATCATCTCTTTTTTGGTTACTATTTTAAATGCAATGGTTATGGACATAAGATCTCAGATTGCAAGTATAATGTAGGACCAAGGAATTTTACCAATAGAAATAATTTTTCACCTTTGATGGATTATGCAATAGAATGTTATAACTGTCATAATTTTTGGCATATTGCAAGAAATTATCGAAGTACATTTGCATCAAATCAATTTCAAGGAAGAAAATTTCAACCAAATGGAATAAGACAAAATAGAAAATTTCCCAAAAAACATGCACAAGCTACTAAAAAAAAAGCCAAAACAAGAGCCCAAAATTGTAATCAAACCTGAGTGGAAAGAAAAAGAGTGACCTAAGGAAGAAAAGGAATCCTTGATCGTATAGACGACTTTTAAAGTGCAAAATAAATTTTCACCATGGATACTTGATAGTGGATGCTCCAGTAATATGGCAGGTGACAAAATTTTTTGAGAATTTGCAGCAATATGAAGGTGGTTCAGTAAAGTTTAGAAATAATGATAGAGCTAAGATAGTTGGCAGAGGTTTAGTTAAGATTAGTGACAGAAAAATCAGGTCAAAATAAGTCTTGTTTGTGGTTGGTATGAAGCATAACTTGTTGAGCGTAAGTCAGATTTGTGATAGAGGTCATGAAGTGATATTTAAGAAGCAAGGTTGTGAATTCAGAAAGGAAAACAATGGGAAGTTGATAGCAATTGGATCAAGGACATCTAACAACCTGTACACTCTATCAGATACTTCAGAAGGAGATTTCTTGATTGGAGAATTGGTTGTGGCACAAGAGGCTCAGTCATATCAGTTTTGACAATCTATAAAAATCAGCTCAAAGAAAGCAGTGAAAGATATTCCCACCATTGGCAAACCATCAAATAGCATTTGTGCTTCATGTCAAAAGGGGAAGCAAACTAGAGTCTCATTTAAAACAAAAGAGTACTACACAAGCAAACATTTGGAACTAGTACATACTTATTTATGTGGACCCATGAGAACATAACGCATAAACAGTGACAAATATTTCATGTTGTGTATAGATGACTATTCCAGGATGACATGGGTACTATTTTTGAAGCATAAATAAGAATATTTTGAGATGTTCAAGGTTTTCAAAAACCAAGATGATAATCAAACAAGAAAAATGATTAAATTTTTAAGGTCATACAGAGGAGGAGAGTTCATTTCAGAGGATTTCATAGGGTATTATGAAAAATATGGCATTAGGAGACAATTTTCAATAGCTAGGACACCTCAGCAGAATGGTGTGGTAGAAAGAAAAAACAAGGTAGTGCAAAAAATGGCATAGACTATGTTGACTGAGAGCAAAGTAGTAGAAATATTTTGGAAAGAGGTAGTCCATACTGCGATATACATCCAAAATAGGTG
Source organism: Wollemia nobilis (assembly GCA_028583015.1). Classification (NCBI taxonomy): domain Eukaryota; kingdom Viridiplantae; phylum Streptophyta; class Pinopsida; order Araucariales; family Araucariaceae; genus Wollemia; species Wollemia nobilis. The sequence continues at coordinate 3,239,372 of JAQPPZ010017079.1, read as the reverse complement.
CATGTTGAGGACGCATGAAAGCAAAACTCCTTATGATTTGTGGTTCGATAAAAATGCAACAGTAAGATACTTTAAAGTTTTTGGCAGCAAGTGTTACATCAAAAGAACTAAAGAAAACCTTAGTAGGTTTGAATATAGAGCAGATGAAGGTATTTTTTTTGGCTATTCATCAAAAAGCAAATCTTACAAATGCTACAACAAGAGGCTAAGGAAAATTGTGGTTAGTTTCGATGTTAAAGTTGATGAAGGAAGGGAACAAGTAATTAGCTATGAAGACAACTACCCAATTTATGAAGAGGTCATTGAAGGAGATGAGGAAAAAAAAATGGAAAAGAAACCAAAAATTGACTCAGAGGAATCAAACAATGATTCAGAAGTGGAAGAAAACAAGAAATTCAAAACAAGCAACTGACAGAAATATCATCCTAGAGAGCAAATAATTGGAGACCCCACAGTTGGTATTCAGACAAGAAGAAGATTAGTAAGTAACTACTCTTTATTATCCAGCATTCAGCCCAAAATTGTTGTTGATGCAAGTAAATATGAAAGTTGGGTAAGGGCAATAAATGAAGAATTAGATTAGATCGAGAAAAACAAGACTTGGGAGTTAGTACCAAGACCCGCAAATAAAAATGTAATCAGTACTAAATGGGTCTTTCGTAAAAAAATGAATATGGACATGTAGTCAAGAACAAAGCAAGATTGGTATGCAAAGGCTATGCACAAGTTGAAGGTATTGACCTTGAGGAAACCTTTGCACCTGTGGCCATACTAGAGGCAATTAGAATGTTTCTGGCTTTGGCAGTTTACAAGAATTTCAAAGTTTATCAAATGGATGTGAAATCAGCATTTTTGAATGGGAAACTTGAAGAAGAGGTTTATATTGAGCAGCCAGATGGTTTCTAGCTTGGGGATGATACCAACTTGGTTTGCAAGTTGAATAAAGTGTTATATGGCTTAAAACAGGCACCCCAAGCATGGTACGCAAGGCTAGACAATTATCTTACTCAGAAAGGGTTCAAGAAATGTATGGTAGATAGTAATTTGTATGTCAAAATAGAAAATGGTCATCATATTGTTCTTATTGTATATGTAGATGATATCATATTTGGTAGTATCAAAGATGAGTTGTGTAAAGATTTAGCAAATAAGATGCAGAAAGAATTTGAAATGTCAATGATTGGTGAACTTTTGTATTTCCTTAGATTGCAAGTTAATCAAAAGGAGAAGGGCATATTTATTTCTCAAATTAAATATGTGAAAGAGATGCTGAAAAAGTTCATAATGGAGGATTGTAATCCAGTTAGCACTCCCATGACGATAGGTTGCAAGTTGAGCAAGGATGACAAATCTCCACATGTTGATCAAATTATATATAGATCTATGATTGGGAGATTAATGTACTTGATAGCTACTAGACCAAATATTTTATAGGCAGTATGCATGGTAGCATGATTTTAGGCTAGTACCAAGGAGACTCATGTGACAGCAGTGAAGATGATTCTTTGGTACCTCAATGGTACTATGGAGTATGGGTTATGGTATTCTAAATGTAAGGACTTCACCCTTATTGTGTATTCAGAAGTAGATTGGGTAGGATGTGTAAATGACAGGAAGATTACCAGTGGAGGTGCATTCTACCTTAGAGACAGGTTGGTTGCGTGGCATAGTAAGAAATAGGAGTCAGTCTCCTTATCCACAACAAAGGCAAAATACATTGCAGCAACAATGTGTTGTACACAGGTGTTATGGATGAAATAAACTCTTAAGGATATTGGCATTAATTTCAATAAGCCAATTTTAGTTAAGTGTGATAACACCAATGCCATTAACATCTCAAAGAATTTGGTTATGCATTCTCACACAAAACATATTGCTATCCGGTATCATTTTTTGAAGGAGAAAGTTGCGAAAGGTGAGGTTAAGTTGGATTTTGTTCCAAAAATAGAGAAAGTAGTAGATATCTTCACCAAACCATTTCCCAAGGAAGTATTTGAGTACCTTCATAAGAAATTAGGAGTGGTCACACTTCCCAAGAATTAACTAGTTATTGGGGCCACATTCTCTGGGGGAGCATTTGTGTATTTGTTTATCTTTTTGGTCACATTTGTGATTTTTGCTAAGTGTAATAATTTTTTCCTAAGAATGTTGTGCATGGAATCAGGGGGAGTTTGTAGTAGCCCTTTGGTATTATTGTCAAAGGGGGTGAAGAGTTACAAAAAAATGTGTGTGTGTTGCCAACAATTCCAAAGGGGAAGATTGTTGAGCAAGGTGCAGCGATAGTATTGTTATTGTTGTCAACACACTTATATGGACAGGTTGATGCAATGGACAGTTGTTTAGAGGTTGTTCGGAGTATGTATAGTGATTTTCAATTCTTATGAGGATGTTTTTGATGTTCGGGTGAAGTTATTACAGGTTGTTCGTGCAAATTTGCAAAATTTGAAAAAATCATCAAGAAGTTGTCAAAAATTTATAAAAGTCATCACGGGCGTAGTTGGACAGGATGGATTAATTTTTAACATTTCAACATGTTAGGAAACATTCTAGAATATTTTTGGAGGTTTTAGCATAGTTTTTGGATTGATCGGTGATGTTTTCGGTATCTTGGCGGATGATTTGGCAAGTGGTTGTATAGGCCAAAAAAGGGCAGTTTTTTCAGAAGCACTGTGAACAAACTAAGAATAATTTGATAGTGAAATTTGAACTGGAGGTGTTTTTTATCTTCAATAACATGTTTTCCAAATTTCCACGAAAACGGAGAAATGAGGCGAATGTTACAAGCGTTACAAGACTGTCACAAAAATGCTCTTTTTGGAAAAAGTGTGTCAGTAGCAGTTTTTGTGGAGGTGGTATGGGTGAACCGTAAGGATTTATATAGCGATATTCGTAATGGATGTATTAAGTATTTTAGATATTTTGTGTTTCAAATTTTAGAGAAAATAGAGTTAGGAGGTGAGAGTTATGATTGTTGCAAAAATGGTATAGGTCACTTTTATGTCAATTTGTTCCACTTGTGCAAAATCCTTCAGTTGGCCATTTCGACCTTGCAAAGACACCAAAGTTTCAGTTTTAGTGTTGTTACACCTTCAAGGCATCAAGTAGAGCATATTTATTTTTTGGTTTGATGTGTCACATGGCTCTGAAGTAAGAGAACGAGTAAGGTGTCAATTCTTTGCATGTGACGTGTTTGACGAAATGCCTTCTCAAAATAAAAAAAAGGAAGTTATATTGTTTTAAGAAGCTTCATTAAAGAAAATATTTTTAAAATTGAAAATGGAAAAATAATGTAAGTGTGTGCTTTTTAAGTGACAAGGGATTTTATTGAAAAGTGGGGACTTTATTTTGTGAAGAGATAAGTGTGTGTGGAGAAAAATAATGTGTGGAGAAAAATAAAGAGTGAAAACCCGTGATTTTTGGAGAGTGGTGAAAAATTTCACTTCAGTATTTTGGGTATAAATTTCTCATATGATATCCATTTTTGATAAAATTTTGAGAGGAGTTCTCAGAAAAAGTGTTGCACAATACCCAGAAAGCGTTTAGCAATTGGCAAAATGAGCTAAGAGAAAAATCAGTTTTTTTTGTGAGAATAGAAGATTCAAATTCTGAGTAATGTAGAGAGAGGGATGTTATCCTGGGTGAAATATAAAGTTTTAGATTTTGATCTTACATACCATAGAGGGTTCTGGTTTTAGTGAAGATATTCATATATGTCATTTTATTATCAATATCAAAATCAAGTGGGTGCTTGGTAGAGGGGTTGGTGCTCCTTTCTATTGGTGAAGATAAATCAGGGGTGGTGCTCCTTTCTGTTGGTGCAGATAAATCAGGGGTTGGTGCTCCTTCCAGTGTGTGCTGGTAAATTGATTTTAAAGTTGGTGCTTTACAAAGGCTAGATTTGGATGAGAGTCCAAACATTCATTTTTGGGATGTGGCCAAATCGGTGAACCTCGGTACATCTTGTGTTGTGTGATGTTCTCTTGTTATACTTGCTTTATTTGGTTTTATGTTTTCATTGTTTTGGCTTTGAGTATTGAAGATTTAAGTTTTAAAGAGCTACACTGATTCACACCCCCTCTTAGTTTCATTGTGAGACTAATAATATATATACCTTTTATTTTATTTTATTTTTATCTTTTTTATTTTATTTACTTAAATTTAAACTAGACTTAATTAGCTTCACAAAAGAAAGCTTTGGTTTAATTAGAGACATATACATTAAACACATAAGACCAAGCTCTAAAATCCTAAGGTGAAACCATCGATCAAAGCAACATAAAATAATGAGACACTACTAGCTTTGAAATTTGGAGAAATTACACTTCGAACCCATAGGAAAGGGATGATCAAAATTATCGCTCCAAGAACATTAAAAAGCTCTCCCCAATTTATGCTCCTGATCATTTCGGTGAACCCAATCTGAAATGAGAACACAAAAGATTAGCGAAATAACAATTATTTAGCGATGTCTCAAGAAGGTGGGGGTAAACAACTTCAAATAAAAATAACTAATCCATCTGCTTTTGCTCAGTGTGTGAAAAAGTGATTCATTTTGCACATCTAAAACCTTTTAGATTCCATCATCTGGTTTGCATTTAGGCTATGAAGCACGACTCATAAAAAAAACTTTTACAGATAGAGCCCTACTGCCAGTCAGGCGTCTATAGCCCCGATAGGGTTTATCTAACTCACCCTTGTGTTTGCTTAATACTTTGCAAAGTCTTTCTTATAATCGAGCTATGTCTAGATAGAGCCCTACTTCCGGTCAGGCATCCATAGCCCCGATAGGGTTTATCTAGACTTTGTGACTGATTTGATCAAGCTTTTCAATGCTCATTTTATTTTTGCTTTTTTTATATATTTGCAATAATTTATGTATCACTAGGGTTAGGAAGCATAGAGATAGAGCGTGTTGAATTTTTGCCTTTATTTGCAAATCAAGATAACTTCATCCTTTAGGACTTCCAAAAATACCCTTTAATATGTGAGTTACATGTGGAGCTTTAGCGAAATATTTCATTGTTCTACTCTCCACCATTTTAGTCCCAAAATCTGAGCATGATCACAAAATAATTCATCCCCCTTTTCTCAGGTTCACTTTCTTTTAGATTAGGTAATCCAACCTACTTAACAAAGGAACACAAAAATGGGCAAGAGACCATAAGTTAGCGACCATGAAACATCACCTCAAAATAAGGGAACAACCAAAAAACAAAACTAAAAACACAAACCAAAACCTAACCTAATGCAAACTAACAAGAAAGCAAAACAAATCCAAAATTAATGACAAAGCACAAAAATAGAAAGCCAAAACCAAAACATGAAAACCAAAACTATATACAAATGTACAATATGGTACAGGATGGTGCAACGCTTGAACTATCACTTCCTTGGATCCCAAACATGACTAGCACATTTCAAAAGATATATAACATGATATGCAAGCCAAGTTTTACAGAAATCCAGCGAAAACCAAATTAGGCCAAACAATACAACAATATTCATCTTGCCTCTCTCATCCCACCAATTTGATTTAGTTCTATTAACAATCCTAGAGGTGAGCTTCACATCATTAAATTGATTAGACAATAACAAATTTTCAATTCCTCCTGGTCTATTCCTTAAGATGTCAATTTCACCATTCAATTCATGATTTAGAAATAAGCTTTCCTTTTTAAATATGAGATCTTGCAAACAAGAGCCTATTTCTAAAAACTTTAAAGCCAATTCATTTTTCATATTTGTAGGCCAATCAAATTTATGTAACCACTTGCAAGCATCTAGGATATCTATTAAATGAGAATCATCATAAGTTTTTATCCTAGATTCGATTATTAATTGTTGATGAACTTGATTCAACAATTTAATCACATCAACTTCATTCAACAAAGCAATATCATTAGTGGTGTGAGGAATAATTAAGTCAAATTATTTATCAACCACAAATGGCATTTCATCATTGATAGCATTTGAATCCAACAAAAAATTAGGTAAACCATTACCTGAAGTTCGAATGGTAGAACACAAAGGGTGAGATTTTACCTTTTGCATATTTTCATTTGACAAACCTTTGTGAGCATTTGTAATCTTTCCCTTTTCTTCATGACTTTCATCATCATCAAACACCTGTTCAAAAATACCAAAGTTAGGCACCCAATCAAACATACGCCCATATTTTTCAAAACAAGAACCTAGCTTCTCAAGATATGTGTCACATAACACCTTTTTATGATCAATGGCTTGAGTTGTTTCAAATAAAGTAACATTTTCAATTGGATCATCAGTGATATCAAACCCAAACCATTCAGGTTCTGAAATTTCCTCATTTTGAGATGGCATATACATTGTGGAGCCAAAAGGTGGATCAAGATTTTTAATTTCTTGCCCCTCAAAGAGGACCAAAGCAAGTGGTTCCCCTTCTTTATCCATGGTAGTAGAATCATTATCATTTTCCAATAATTGATGAGATTCCAACCCTTCTTCCAAAACTTTCTCGGATTGTACAGGACTTGTAATATCCTCATGTGAGAAAGCAATTGTATTATCCTGCATATCAATTGACACAAAAAATTCATTAGAAGGTTTGGAGTGAGCATATTCTTCCCATTTCTTCCAAGAATCATAGTAATCATCTTCCAAAATCAAGTTATGATGCTCAACTACTTCTTCGTCATCTTTTGATTCATCAACATGTTTCTCATCAAATTCATCTTCACCTTCCTTAGATGGTTCAATTATTTCCAAAAGTGGGTTATTTCTTGTATTCAAATTTGTAAGGCTATCATAATCCACATTGGTAACCCATGATTCAATTTTATCACAATTTGGAAGGTGTGGGTTTTCTTGGCCATCAGTTTCAACAATATCATCCAAAGTATCTTCCGAGAACAAGTGGTGAAATTTTGTTGTCTTCGAATTCATTTATTGATTCTCTTTCAAACTCACTTTCAACCACTTTTGATGGCTTAGGGGTTTCTATAATGGGATCAATTTTTACATTCTTCTTTCTATGATCATCCCAATCCTCCTTTGTGAATAATGATTCTAAATCCTTTCTTTCCCAAATGAAATGGTGATCTTTTGGTTCCAACTCCTTGTTACCCATCCATAGTATTTCTTCTCCAAAATATTCAAGCTCTTCAAGAAATTTTGAACAGGCATTTACTTCAATGTAAGTCATATCTAGACCTCCTCTATCATCTGAAGGAGCATAACATGGAATATCATTGAGATTAGTATCATGAACTTGATTCCTAGGATGATTTGGAAGCATACTTTGATGCGCTTGTTTTTGTAATGGAACCATATCTCTACTTAACTTCTTAACCAACTTCTTTCGATCTTTTATTTCCGACACAAGCTCCTTGGGTTGGGTGGTAGAAGTAGTAGGTAAAATCTGAGCGCTTGTTGTTATGGCTCCATGAGTGACCAAATGGTTCTCTAACCATGATGGAGTGGTTGGGTGGATAGATGTATTCGTGTAAGTGCATGTGGGAGGATAAGTGGTCATGGTAGGATAAAATTGATTGTAGGGCAATGTGTTTAACATCTGATTCTATTGTGCCCATGCTTGATTTATCATCGGGGTTTGATTGTAAGCCCCTAGTTGTCCTACCATATGTAATTGCTCCATCCCTACACCTTGCGGCCTTAATTTTTGATCTACAGTCATAGCTTCCGTGTAGGCCGAGGCAAGGGTAGTGACCAAAGGATTTGTCCTAGTGAACATGGCAAGCAAGGGATCCAATGCCCCAAAGTATATTTGAAGAGCAACACTTTCCGCAATAGTATAGGGAGCAATCAATATTGCATAGAGCTTTCAAAATCTCATGTTAAATGTTCTCAATGGCTCATTAGGTTCCCTCCTACAAGAAGCAAATTGATAATAAATCATGGTAGGGTCTATGGGTAACCTAAACTGATTGATAAAAGTAGTTTCTAATTGGGCCCAAGACGTAATAGAGCCAGTGGGTAGATTGATGTACCAATCATATGCCATGTCATCTAGGCTCCAAGGAAACAATCTACAAGCCACATCCTCATGTTTGACATTCCATCTAATTAGGATATCCACATAGGACTGAATGTGCTCCTCGGCTAATATTGTGCCATTGTGTTTAAACTTAGGCAAAAATTCCTCTATGTTCTTGGGTAAGTCATGAGCATCTCCCCCAATGTTCAAAGGATTACCATGCACCCCATACCACTTTCCAGCATTTGTAGCCATTTGATTAAGTCGTAATGTGATTAACAATGACAACAACAAATGATTGTTAGCAATGCCTCACAATAAAAATATTCCCAAACAAGAGAAATGGTTAGCATCAACCAAAAGATATGCATCAATTAAACCATGGCATCAAAGAACATTTTCCAATTTGCAACAAGGTTAGCATTAAAGCATCATCAATTAGAGAACGTTAGAATCAATGAAAGTGATCAACAAAATCTCATTAGTCAAGACCAATGTCTTTGAATAAATATTTCAAGTAACATGAACAATTTAGCATCTAAATAGCAATAAAATAAATCAATTCAGGCCCTCCTAGCTCCCAAAGTGTTGAGTGCTAAAGGAGGCCAAAGATGCTAGTCAAATGGACTTGAAATATTTAGCAATTCAAAACTCTCAAAGTTACACCAATATCACATTATTCATTGCATGAATAAGTCAAAGCATTTAAAACAACAATGAACAATTTAGCATAAATAAAATAATACCAATTCATGCCCTCCTTCTAGCGCCAAAATGTTGAGTGGTAATTTTGCCCAATTGCAAAACCACACTCACCCTTAGGATTTTGATCACAAAACCCTCTCTTGCAAAGAAGTTAAAACAAAACAACTTCTCCAAGGTTCCACTATATAAGCATTGCACATGTGTATTAGTAATCTCAATGAAGATATATCAAATAAGTGCTAGGAACACCTTAGTGATTGCAAGTAACTGTTAACAAGGGGCATGTGTTGGTTTATTTTACCATGCTATATTAATGATTGTTCATGAAACTTAAAGAAAAGCAAATATGAATTGGCCCTCATATGACCATGATGTAAAGCCTTAATTCATTTTATCTTGGAGGATTTTAGGTAGATTTTATCTTCCTTTATTAAGTAGATTTTAAACAAGTTTTTATCTTGCATTAAATCCTACTTTAAGCATGAAGTAGAAGATTAAAACCTATCTCTAAATATGAATTTCAAATGATGAAAGAATTCCTTTTATGTTGCTTTAAACCTCAAGATGGAATAATTTGGATGACCAACTTTGTAGCTATAGTAGCCTTTGATATAATAAATAAATTATCCCTCTTTGATGAAATTAATTTTCATAAAGAGACAACAATTTATTGCTTTAAAATAATGGCCTTAAAATGTCATTATTAATTATCCCTCTTTAATGAAATCATAATTTTCATAAAGAAGAAATAATTTAATGCTTTAAAACAATAGCCTTTGATGTAATGTATAAATTACCTCTCTTTGATGAAATCAGAATTTTCATAAAGAAAAGACAATTTATTGCTCTAAAATTGATAGCTTATGGAATGCCATAAAATTAACCCCCTTTAATGAAATTGCAATTTTCATAAAGGGAAGTTCATTTATGCTTGCAAATAAAAATGTAAAGCTAAAAAAATCTGATTTGCCTTCAAAATGTAAAAAATAAAATTTCGAAATTATAAAAATCTGCATAAAACAATAATTTTCAACAATTTTTATAAAATCGAAATGGCTTCGGAATGAGTTCGAATTTGTTTCGGATGAAATATTGTAGCTCATTCTTCACACCCATGTATTTATTTTTGTCATTTTAATTTTTTTTATTTTTATTTTAATCCTCAAAGTTTTAAAAAAAATGCAAAAAGAAAAGTTAGAAAAATAAATATAAAATCTGAAAATGGAAATAAAACGCAAAAAATCCAGAAAATAAACAACTGTTAGAAGTTTCATGCTACCCTATCATGCAAAACCCGAGATGTGAGAGTTTTTGAGTGTAACCCAACTTAACCGAAACTGCATTTGCACATCCCAAAATAAATTAGGTGCAAGACTCTAAGGAAAAATATAAATTCTCTATTTCTGGATATTCAACAATGCAACCATGAAATGCATTAAACATTGCCTATAAATCCAAAAAATAGAGAGAAGAAAGATGGACATTAATTTAAAACACCCAGAAATGGCTCTCCTCTTATTTTGCTCATAAAGTGCAGAAATCCTACAACATTTGCATCAAAACAACAAAATATTTCTGTTTACATCTTCATTTCAATAACATCTGGCCTTTCCAAAAGAATCCAGCCCTTGGTTCATCTTTTTTGGACATTTTGAGTCTTAAGTTAAAGTTGTCATTGATGTCAAAGAATGAAGTCATCATTTAATATCAAGGAATTTGTCAAGAAACAAAGTTGTCATTGATGTCCAGGAACAAGCCATGGATAATTGTCAAATATGATTTAAAGAGCAATTGGATGGCCCAATAATATTATAATACTTTATTATAATATTAAAGACCTAAAGTTATACGATTTAAATTATTTAAATTTAAGATTCAAATAATTTAATATTAGATATTTAAATATCTTCTTTATAAAGATGAGCACCATTGGTGGTTAAAAAAGATTTATTAAGTGGGCCAGCCACTATTTTCCTCATGTACTGACATCATTAAAAGGATAGCGTGTTTTTTTTAACACCAACCACCGACATATATGCAAAACAATTTTAAGGGAAATCGTCGACGCTATCATAAGCTAAAAAGACCTTACATAAATGGATTTGAATTAAGATTGTAAAAAGGGTGAAGAATTCGGATGAGAAAAATGTTTTAAAAGGATTATTCTTCAACTTTAGATAACAAACACAACGCAAACCATATTTGAGCACCCAAAACGAGGTAGCAGCGAAGTTGAAACGTATGACATGCGAGAAGGAAGATTATGAATGTCTCTCAAAATAAATTGATGTGCTAAAACTATTGCTTATGCTCATTCTCAAAAACAGGGAAAAGAACAGAGGTGTTGCATTTTCCAAGAAGGACAAAGGACATCAAATAGGAATTAGTGCTCATGTGATCTCGTCCGATGCCTAGCACAGACGATGGAAATTCCTTGTGCGAGTTTAGCATAAGAGAGAGCACAGTTCGAATCTCATCAGGATTGCTGTGTAAAGAAAGTTTTTATTAAAGCTTCAGGTGATAGGGATATAAGTCAGAATGCGACAATGATTGTTGCATGGGTGCATAGCCCAAGTGGTTGGCTAGATGTAACTAAGGCGCTAGTAAGGAGATATTTCATGTTCGAATGACATGGTATACATTTTTAAGGTATGCAATAAAGGTTTTATTATCGATAGTGTGTATGCAATAAAGGTTTTATTATCGATAGTGTGTTGTGGAAGTAGGGAGTTATAAGGGATCGAATAAAGTTTTGATATTTAATTAATTATATGGTGGTGTTAGGAATATATAAGGGGTAGAAATATTGATTTAAACATTTTTGATTAATTAAAAGGATATTGAGGTATTTAGGAGATATAAAGACTAGCAAGTTAATTTAAATATTTGTTTTGAAAATATGGGTAATAGTTTTTAAGATGGAATGATAAGGTGTATGTGTGAGTTGTTAGTTGTTTTGTATTTTTATCTAATCTTTTGAGATTTACAAAGAATTATTTGTGGTTGAATTATCTACCCTTCATCAAGAAAAAGGTATGGGCACACTCTTCTTTGGTTGAGTTGATTGGTTGGTTTTCTAAAAAATAAGTTTGGAGTGAAAAGGATTTGTTTAGGGTTTCCTATTGAATGTGTTGAGTTAATGCTTCAAGGTTTTCTGGAATAAAGAGTTGTTAAAACCTTATTTTATAAGAATTGTTGTTGAAGCCATTGATTGTGTGAAGAACTAGAACTAGGGTTTGAGTATCATTGCTATGTGAAGATTGCTTTATAAGCATTGTTGTTGAAGTGAGTTGTTGAGCAAAGAAATTGAACTAGAACTTGAAAAGAACATGAGTATCATTGTTATGTGAGATTTTTTATTGAGCATTGTTGGAAACATTTTGAGTGAAGTATTATATTATTGGACTAGGGTTTTTGAGCAAGTTTTATGTCATTGAAGTGAGTGGTTGTGTAGCATTATTTGAGCCTAGTCAAGTGGATGTGTGAAGTGATTGTTCAAGTTCCATAAAACAAACTATTCTATATTCTAAATTGATTTGAGAAAGTGATTGATCATTGAGTTGAGTTTGAAACATATTGAGTCTCTAAAAAATCTCCGTATGTTTCTAAGAGAGTGATTAAAATTAATTGAGCATTGTGATAAGTGTAGAACATCTTGAGTCTCTAACAATTCTCTTTATGGTTCTATGAGATTGGACAAGTTATGTGTGGAGTTATTGAGCATATTGGACAAGTTTTGAGTGGACTTGTTGAGCATATTGGATAAGTTCTGAGAGGACTTGTCGAGCAAATTGTTCAAGTTCTGGGTGGACTTTTTGAGCATATTGGACAAGTTCTGAGTGGACTTGTTGAGCAGATTGGACAAGTTCTGAGTGGACTTGTTTGTTGGAAATTTGAGTGATTTTATGTTGTCATTGATATCACATGGATCATTGATATCACATGAATCACATTGAGTTTTGGTGGCCAAAACATTTCATAAATAAGCATTTATGATATTTTGGAAAGCATGGATATATACAGGGTTTTTGTGAAAACCAATGCATGCAAAATAAAAGGTTTTATTTTAAACCATGGATGGCAGATTTGAAATGGTATTTTCTTAAAACCTTGGTTGGATTTGTGTTTCATTGAAAAAGGTGCCCCAGTGATGGAGATATTTAATTTTAAATATTTAAGTTTAAATTCTAAATTATTTAAAATTTAAATTTAAAATTAAAATTAAAATTTAATTTATAGCGCCGACGTCAAAGAAAGGAAAAGGCATAAAACTAATATTTAAATTATAGCACCGATGTCAAAGGAAAGGAGGAGGACATATATATGTATGCCCAAAGTTTTGATTTATTTCTCTAAGTGCTCGATTTGATATTTGGATTTGAATGGTAAAAGAGTCTGCGCATCGTGTGTCAAAGTGTGTGTGAAAAGGGTTTTAAAAATCTTACTTTTTTTGCGTTCATTGAAGAGACTATTGTGGAGTAAATCCAAACGTATAGGCCTCCTTGGCCTAGTGTTTCTTGCACTATGTGTGAAGCAGGAGATCCTGCATTCGATTCTTGCTGGAGGTGTTTCGCTGTGTTGAAACACGTGAAGCATGTTTTGTTTTCGAAGGACATAGATATTCGCGGCATAAGGTTTTGTTGTGTGCTCCTTTTGAGAACATGAGGGCATGTGGCTTAATGACAGGTTGGTTGTGTTTAAGGCACTGAGCAATAATTTCACAAGATCGAATCTCGTCAGTGACAAAGGTAAGTTAATAATTTTTAATATGTAATTTTTTTTCTAGAGTTGCCCTAGGAGGAATAAGGGTTGTGATCCATGTTTAGAAAAGGAAAGATTTTTGATGATTTAATTTTGGAAAGTATATCATATTATATATCATTGGAAATATTATTCCGAGGGCTATTTTATTAACTTGCTTAGAGGGAGAAATAATATGTGTGTAAAGATATATTTCTGATTTTGTAAAGAGGTTCAAAAGTGAAGGTTGCTTTGTTATTTTTCAAAAGAGATCAATTCATTTATGAAGTGACATGGTGTATGTTATTGAGTAGGAGTAATAAGGTATTATTTGGATGTTATTGTTGTGTTATTAATCAATATATCTAACCCTTGTTGAAATTTGAAAAAGAAAGTGTGTTGAGTGAGAATGATTTTATGGACAACCAAAAGGCTTCTTCATCTTCATAAAAGGTATGGGCACATTATCCTATTGATTGTTAATGGTGGTTGATTTTTGAAATATCATTGGAGAGAAAAGGATTAATTATGGTTTTCTTTTTGGAGTTAGTTGGTTGAATGCTTCAAGGTTTTATGGGTTGAGAGTTGCTATTAAATTTTTTATTTTAAGCATTGGTGTTGAAGCCATTAGTTGTGTGAAAAACCTGAGATAGGAATTGAGAAGAACATGAGTATCATTGTTATGTGAAGAATGTTTTATTAGAATTGTTGTTAAAGCCCATTGGTTATGCAAAGAACTTGAACTTGAGAAGAACATGAGTATCATTGTTATGTGATATTTGTGGTTGAGCATTGTTGGAAACATTTGAGTTGGTTGATACATGCTTGGACTAGGGTTTGTAAGAAAGAGTTGTTCCTTGTGGTAGTTGGTTGAGAAGAGTTGTTTCAGCCTATTCAAGTGATTGTGTGAAGTGGTTTTTCAACTTCCATGAAATAAACTATTCTATATTCTAGATTTTATTTGAGATTGATATTTGAGGATAGAACATATTGAGTCTCTAATAATTCTCTTTATGCTTCTATAAGATTGATTTGAGTTGAGATTGAGATTTGAGGATAGAACATATTGAGTCTCTAACAATTCTCTTTATGCTTCTATAATATTGATTTGAGTTGAGATTGGGATTTTTTTTTTCTTTTAGCGAAAAACCCCATATGAGACCGCCTTGGTCTAAGAGACCATGAACAGGGGATTCTATACCGTCAAAGTCACCCGGGAGTCGCATCCAGCCCTGCCCACACCAACATTATCAATTGGATTTTGGGTACCCAATTCAGCTTTTTGGTAGGGTGGATATTTTAACCTAGGACCTCCCTTGGAGGATTGCCCTCTCCTCTCCAACTCACCTACAACATCTGGGTAGATTGGGATTTAAGTATAGAACATATTGAGTCTCTAAAAATTCTCTTTATGATTCTATGAGATTGAATTATTGAGCTAGTTCTTGGTGAGCTTGCTAGAGCATATTTGAGCAAGTTCTTAGTGAGTTTGCTAGTGCATATGTGGGTAATTTATTGGTGAGCTTGCTAGTGCATATTTAGGCAAGTTCTTGGTGAGATTGCTTGAGCAGATTTGGATGAGTTTTGTGTGATATTTTTTGAGCAAATTTGGACAAGTTTTGTGTGAGCTTGTTGAGCATATTTGGACAAGTTCTATGTGAGCTTGTTGAGAAGGTTTTGAGTGAGCCTATTGAGCAGGTTCTAAGTGAGCCTATTGATAGAGATTTGGAGGTGACATAGTACAGAGGATAGAGTCTCAATGGATATAGATCCATTAGCCAGCATAATTGAAGATAGATCTGAGTGAGGAGTCTTGAAGTGGAGAGAGATCCACTAGTCAGTGCACCAAAGAGACAGAGTCTTCTAGAAGATCACTAGCCAAATCATAAGGGGAAATAATTCTCCTGTGGAATATATCCACAAACTTGATATTAGGGAATCAACATCTCCTTTGGACAGAGATCCATAAGCATTGTAATTGGGAAATATTTCCAAAGAAATTGATTGAGAAAGTTTTAGTAAAATATTTTCTTCGTAGAGTATCCCACCTTGGGTGAACCACATAAAATGTGGTGTCTCTATTGTGTATGGTATTTTGTGCATTACTTGATTACTGCTATTGATACTACTATCTATACACTGCATAATATTGAATTGAAAATAAAAGTAAAAAGTGGTCTTATATTGTTCACCCCTCCCTCTCAGTATAATATTGTGTTCTTCAATTGGTATCATAGTGGGTTCCTTCGAAAAGGCTAATAGCTTAAGGGCAGATTCTACAAGAACAAATATGGCTTCACAAAATGTATCATCTACAAATAAGGTTCCAATGTTTGATGGTAACAATTATGTTTTTTGGAGCATGAGAATGAAGAACTACATGATATCAAAAGGATATGAGGTATGTCAGATGATTGCAAAATAGTATAAGGTTGAAGGTGATCTCGAGGTAGATAATACTATCAATAAATTGGTTGAGATCAATGTAAGGGTAATGAATTGTATTTTTAGTGGGTTACGTGAGACAGATTTTACAAAGGTCATGGTATGTAATTCAGCTAATGAATGTGGACCAAGTTGTAGAATAACTATGAAGGATATTCCAAGGTAAAGTTGGAAAAACTACAAACTCATAGAAAAAGATTTGAGGAATTGAAAATGAAATATTCTAAAGACATTGCATAGTTTTTACTTCGAGTTAATGAGATTGCTAACACCATGAGAGGTCTAGGATTTGAAATGAAAGAATAATTTGTTACTCAAAAAGTTTTGAGATCACTTCCCATGAAGTATGATGCAAAGGTTTCAACAATAGAAGAAACAATGGATATCAACAAGCTAACATTGGAAGAACTACAAGGAACACTCATAGCTTATAATATGAGGATAAGTAAGCATCAGGTTCCAATAAAAGAAACTGCATTCAAGGCTTCAGATAAAAATAAAGGGAAAGTTCCAGAGACACATAGAGATTCAGATAATTATGAGGAAGCTAACTTCATCAAAAGGAAAAAGGACTTAAGAAATTACATGGATATGAAGAAAGTCAGATGCTATAAGTGTGGTGATTTTGGTCACTATGCATACACATGTCCACATGAAGAAAATAGTGATGATGAAAAATAGTGTCATCGAAGAAAAGAATATTGAAAGCATAAATATGAAAAAGATGACAGATACAAGAAAAACAGGTATGAGAAGAAAAAAAGTTTTTGTAAGACAAATAAAACTTTCTACATTGAAGAAGCAAGTGATGGTTTAGTTCACAACAATGAAGACCATTCAGATGAAGAAGAATGTACATTATTTGGAATAAGTGAAGAAATGCAAGAACACCTATTCCTAGGTATTGAAGTTAAAGAAGAGGATACATCTATTGAAGAAAGACATGAAGAGATTGTTATAGCCATTAAGCAATAAAATAGGTACAAGAAGGGTTTAAGAATACTAAAATGCTTCATATGCAGAGATTTTGGGCATTTAGATGATTATTACACGTACTACAACAATTGCAACAAGGAAATTTTATTTATTGAAAAAGGAAGCAGTAGTTCCATGAATAGTTCTAGTAGCAGTTCTAGTGACAATTCCAATAGCAGTGATGATGAAGAAGAGAAATCCACAAACAAGAAAATAAAATCAGGATATTGAAAAGGAAAATCAAAAGGTTTGAAAATAAGGTTCATGAAAATGAAAAGGTCAACATAATTCTTAACCAACACATTCAAGATTTGGAAAAAGAGCTTCAAGAAACAAAATAGCTTGGCATCACTATTTTTGAGTAATTGAAGAAGAAGAAAGAAATATGTAATCAGTTATAAGAAGAAGATCATAAATTTTTGGGGACCTACATAAATGAGTAGCATGATTTCAAAGGAATTCAAAAACTATGGATAATTTTTTGAGTTTACAATGAGATCAATTTATAAATACAGGGCATGGTTATGAAGAAGGGAAAATAAAAACAAACACATAGGACCTCTATTTATATCAGGAGGTTTTGTTTCAGAAATCTATAAGGAAGAACAGGTCCCCAAAGAAAATGAAGCAGTAGAAATGGATACTTGCATTTCTGAGGCTATAGAGATGTGTGCCAATTTACTATTTGACACAAATGAAGAGAAAGAAGAGGAAGGTTCCAAAGCACAAAAGGTCTCATATTTCAGGTTTGGGGAATCACACTCAAAGGGAAAGGAAGTTCTAAAAGATGAAAGCAAGTAAGCACCTAAGATTTATGAATAAATTTCCAAATTTCCTATGGCTCCAAACATCCATTTTGGATCTTGTTTTGAGATAGGTGAATCAAGTTCAAAAGGAAAAGAAATTCTTGAAGAGGAAAGCAAGGAATAAATTAAGGAAGAGGATTTAGATGCTACAAAGAACATTCAAGGATACAATGCACAATTCAAATATTATTACAAGGATAATGATCAATAAAGGTATTAGGAACCAAGGCATGGACAAAGGACTTTTCAAGGACATTGTTTTTCTTGTAATGGATTTGTATATAGGGCTATACACTACAATATCCATGGATCAAAGAAGTTTGATTTTTCTAGAAGAAACTTCAAAGGAAGAAGATATGGTTTTCAAGGACATTGATTCTTATACAACAAGATTGGTCATAGAGCTTCTCAGTGAAAATAAAATGAGCAACATGGTTTTTGTTTTAGAGCTACACAAATCAGAAGTCATGGTCATAATGGTCATGAAAATAGAACTTCACAATACAAGGTTCAAGAAAGGAATGGATATGGAAATCATTTCAAGAAATAATTCAAGATATGGGCACCATCCAAAGGATACAATATCAAGTGTTTTAATTGCAATAACTTTGGACATATTGCAAAATGGTGTAGGACTCAATTCCAAACAAGTTCAATACAAGAAGGTCAAACAGGTTCAAGACAAGAAGATCAAGTAATTCATCAAGAGAAGGATATCAAAAAAATATGGAAGGAAGTTGACAGAGGAAAGAAACAATGTAATATGGGAGTAAATGTACTCCCACCCCAAAATTAATCACCTCAATAGAGAAGGTGGTGAGGGGGCTAAGCTTAAGAGTCATATATTTTAGCTCCATAGGTGTCCATTTTGCCATTGATGTCAAATAGGGAGAGATTTTAGTAAGGAGGAGAGCATTGAGTTAGGGGGAGCAGCCTCCAAAGAGAGCATTGAGTTAGGGGGAGAAACCTCCATAGAGATTATTGAGTTAGGGGGAGCAACTTGGATTCTCAGAGATGGTTTTTGCAGTGACTATGGTGATTTACAATAAAGGTGTTGCCATCAATGACAAAGGGGGATATTGTTGGAAATTTGACTGATTTTATGTTCTCATTGATGTCACATGGATCATTGATATCACATGAATCACATTGATTTTTTGTGGCCAAAGCATTTCATAAATAAGTATTTATGATATTTTGGAGAGCATGGATATATACAAGGTTTTTGTGAAAACCAAGGTAGGCAAAATAAAAGGTTTTATTTAAAACCATGGATGGTAGATTTGAAATGGGTTTTTCTTAAAACCCAGGTTGGATTTTCATTTCATCGAAAACGGTGCCCCGATGATGGAGAAATTTAATTTAAAATATTTAAGTTTAAATTTTAAATTATTTTAAATTAAAATTTAAAATTAATTTATAGCGTCGACATCAAAGAAAGGAAAAGGCATAAAACTAATATTTAAATTATAGCACCTATGTCAAAGGAAAGGAGGAGGACATATATATATATATATATATATATATATATATATATATATATATATATATATATATATATATATATATATATATATATATATATGTATGTATAAAGTTTTTATTTATTTCTCTAAGTGCTCGATTTGATATTTGGATTCGAATGGTAAAATAGCCTGCGCATCGTGTGTCGAAGTGTGTGTGAAAAGGGTTTTAAAAGGATTAAGATTTTTGCGTTCATTGAAGAGACTATTATGGAGTAAATCCAAATGTATAGGCCTCCTTGGCCTAGTAGTTTGTGCATTGTGTGTGAAGTAGAAGGTCCTATGTTCGATTCTTGTTGAAGGTGTTTCGTTGTGTTGAAAAACGTGAAGCACATTTTGTTTTCGAAGGGCACAAATATTCACGACATAAGGTTTTTTTGTATGCTGCTTTTGAGCATGTGAGGGCATGTGGCCCTATGGCAAGTTGTTTGTGGTTAATGCACTAAGAAATAAGGTCACGAGATCGAATCCTGTTAGCAACAGAGGTAACTTAATAGTTTTTAATATATATATATATATATATATATATATATATATATTTTTTTTTTTTTAAGTTGCCCTATGAGGAATAAGGGTTGTGATGAATGTTTAGAAAAGGAGAAATTTTTGATTATTTAATTATTTAAAGTATATCATATTATATATCATTGGAAATCTTATTCCGAGGTCTATTTGAATAACTTTCTTAGAGGGAGAAATAAGGTGTGTGTAAAGAGATACTTTTGATTTTGTAAAGAGGTTCAAAAGTGAAGGTTGCTTTGTTCTTTCTCAAAAGAGATTAATTCATTTATGAAGTGACATGGTGTATGTTATTGAGTAGGAGTAATAAGGTATTATTTGGATGTTATTTTTTTGTTATTAATCAAGATCTCTAATCCTTGTTGAAAGTTGAAAAATAAAGTGTGTTGAGTGAGACAAATTTTACGGAAAACCAAAAGGCTTCTTCATATTCATAAAAGGTATGGGCACATTCTCCTATTGATTGTTTATGGTGGTTGATTTCTGAAATATCATTGGAGATAAAAGGATTAATTGTGGTTTCCTTTTCAAAAGTAGTTGGTTGAATGCTTCAAGGTTTTCTGGGTTGAGAGTTGCTATTAAATCTTGTTTTATAAGCATTGTTGTTGAAGCCATTAGTTGTGTGAAAAACCTGATATAGGGTTTGAGAAGAAAATGAGTATCATTGTTATGTGAAGAATGTTTTACTAGCATTTTTGTTAAATCCATTGGTTATGCAAAGAACTTGAACTTGAGAATAACATGATTATCATTGTTATGTGATATTTGTGGTTGAACATTGTTGGAAACATTTGAGTTGGTTGATATATGCTTAGACTAGGGTTTGTAAGAAAGAGTTGTTCCTTATGGTAGTTGGTTGAGAAGAGTTGTTTCAGCCTAGTCAAGTGATTGTGTGAAGTGGTTATTCAAGTTCCATGAAAAAAACTATTCTATATTCTATATTTGAGTTGAGATTGAGATTTGAGGATAGAATATATTGAGTCTCTAACAATTCTCTTTATGGTTCTATAAGATTGATTTGAGTTGAGATTGAGATTTGAGGATAGAACATATTGAGTCTCTAGCAATTCTCTTTATGCTTCTATAATATTTATTTGATTTGATATTGGGATTTGAGTATAGAATATATTGAGTCTCTAACAATTCTCTTTATGCTTCTATGAGATTGAATTATTGAGCAAGTTCTTGTTGAGCTTGCTAGAGCAAATTTGAGCAAGTTCTTGGTGAGCTTGCTAGTGTAGATTTGGGCAAGTTCTTGGTGATCTTGCTAGTGCAGATTTGGGTAAGTTCTTGGTGAGATTGCTTGAGAATATTTGGACAAGTTCTATGTGAGATTGTTGACTATATTTGGACAAGTTTTGTGTGAGCTTGTTGAGAAGATTTGGACAAGTTTTGTGTGAGCTTGTTGAGCAGGTTCTGAGTGAGCCTATTGAGTAGGTTCTGAGTGAGCCTATTGATAGATCTTTGGAGGTGACAGAGTACAGAGGATAGAGTCTCAGTGGATAGAGATCCAAAAACCAGCACAATTGAAGACATATCTGAGTGAGGATTCTTCAAGTGGAGAGAGATCCACTAGTCAGTGCAGCAGAGAGACAGGGTCTTCTAGAAGATCACTAGCCAGATCAGAAGGGGAAAGAGTTCTCCTATGGAAGAGATCCATGAACTTGAGATTAGAGGATCACCATCTCCTTTGGATAGAGATCCATAAATATTGTAATTGGGAAGGATTCCCAAATAAATTGATTGAGAAAATTTTAGTAAAATATTTTCTACATGGAGTAGCCCACATTGGGTGAACCATGTAAATTGTGGTATCTCTATTATGTATTGTGTTTTGTGCATTACTTGATTACTGCTATTGATATTGTTATCTATACACTACATAATATTTAATTGAAAAGAAAAGTAAAAAGTGGTCTTATACTATTCACCCCCCATTTCAATATAAGATTATGTTCTTAATTGTTGAGAATATTGGACAAGTTCTGAGTGGACTTGTTGAGAATATTTAAGCAAGTTTTGTGTGGACTTGTTAAGAAAATTTAAGAAAGTTTTGAGTGGACTTGTTGAGAAGATTTAAGCAAGTTCTTAGTGGATTTTTTGAGCAAATTTAAACAGGTTCTATGTGGACTTGTTGAGCAGATTTGAGCAAGTTTTGTGTAGACTTGTTAAGCAAATTTAAGCAAGTTATGAGTGGACTTGTTTAGCAGATTTAAGAAAGTTTTGAGTGGACTTGTTGAGAAGATCTAATAAAGTTCTATGTGGAATTTTTAAGCATATTTAAGCAAGTTCTGAGTGGAATTGTTGAGCATATTTAAGAAAGTTTTAAGTGAACTTGTTGAGGAGATTTAAGCAAGTTCTGAGTGGACTTGTTTAGCAAATTTAAGCAAGTTCTGAGTGGAATTTTTGAGAATATTTAAGCAAGTTTTGAGTGGAAATTTTGAGAAAATTTGAGGAAAGAATTTGGTACATATTTAAATATATATTTGTGTCAGACCAAAGATAGATATTGATAAGATTTGTGCTAGATCAAAGGATTGTGTTTAGTGCAGATTTGAGATAGATATTTGGAGGTGACAGAGCAGAGAGGATAGTAGTCTCTAGTGGATATAGATCCATCAACCATGGTAGTTAAGATAGGTCTTCTGAGTGGGGATAAGAGTCTTCAGTGGAGAGAGATCCACAAGATAGTGTAGTGGAGGCAGTTGTCTTCAAGAGGATCACCAACAAGAGTAGAGGAGAAGGAGTTCTCCTATGGATAGATATCCATGAAATTGAATTAGGGGATTGGTGTATCCTTTGGATAGATGTCCATAAATATTGTAATAGGGAAAGGATTCCCAAGATATTGATTGAGAAAGTTTTAGTGAAATATTTTCTCTATGGAGTAGCCTGCATTGGGTGAACCACGTAAAATTGGTGTCTCATGTGTATGTGATGTTTTTTGCATTGCTTTAGTTTCTATTGTCGATATTGCCATTGATATATTGGATAATATTGATTGTGATAAAAAAAGTAAAAAGTGATCTTATACTGTTCACCCCCCTCTCATTATAAGCTTGTGTTATTCAATTGGTATCAAAGTTGGTTTCTTCGAAAAAGGTTTAATAGCTTAAAGGAATATCTTACAAGAACACAAATGATAAAGAAAGGCAAAAGTTGAACCATGAGACATAAGAATAAAAGAACACACATGGTCATGAAAGAAAAGGAATATGAAATCAATGTTGTTGTTTTGGGAGGAAGAATGTAAATAGATTCAAAGGATGAATCAAGTAGTGGAGAGATAACCAGATTGATAAAGTTGTGTACCAGATGTAGGAAGACAGGTCTTATAGCTCATTGTTCAAAAGAAGGTGAAGAATATTTTATTTGTGGTCAACTCGGTAATGATGTAGGTTATTGCAATGGTTTTAGTAGCGGTGAAGATGAAGATGATACTTTTAGAATTGAAGTTCTAGAGGATGGTTCAAAAAAGTATAATAGGGATAGTCAAAATAGGTATGAAGAAGAAACTCTACTTTGGACAATAGAAGAAATTGAAGACCAAAGAAAATAGAAAAATTCATAAAGAGAAAGGGAGGAAGTCACTCTTAAGGAACTTGTTGAGTTGAAAAAGGAGAAATTAGAATTAAAGTCTGAAATACAAGAGGATGAGAAATATAAGACAAAGCTTCTAGAAGATCTCTTTGACTTGAAATATAAGGTTGAAAAGGCAAGGAAAGTTGAAAAATGTATGGTTGAACAGTCAAAGTTAAAAGAGCTAGAATGTGAAAGACTTATTGTTGATCTTGAAGAATTAAAAATGGAAAACTCAGAATTAAGGGTTCAAGATCAAGAATATGAGAAAGCAGAAGTAAAGTTTTTACAAGGAATTACAAACTTCAAAATTAAGGTTGAATAAGCAAGAAAAATGGAAGAAGGTATGACTGAAGAATTAAAGACAAAAGATCTAGAATGTGAAAAATTAGAACATGAGATAATTTCACTAAGGATGGAAGTAAAAAACTCCAAGGACAAGTTGCACAAGTTTGAGGAGAATCCAAAGACTTTGGACAGGATTATCAATGCACAAAAGTCATCAGTCACCAAAATAGGACTTAGTTCTAAAAAGGAACAAAGGAAATAGGAAGCAAAAATAGGAGAGTAAAGCTCAAACACCAAAAAATAAGAAGCATCAAAATAAGTAATTAAAAGAGAGAGTGAGACTTCTAAGGATAAGTTGGACAATAGAAAGTTCAACAAGGAAAGGAAAAATGCACAAGAAAGGAACAGATGGAATAGGAAACAGGTAGAAGAGACTAAGATACCAATGGGGTCTATGCAAGGAAACTTCAATGGAAGATGTTTCTCAAGTCACGGGTTTGGGCACATGGATTCATAGTTTAGAACACATGAAATATAGGAATATAGGAATAGACAACTTTTCCATGGGTATTGCTACTCATGTAATTAGTTTGGTCACAAGGAAATGAATTGTAGGGTTCATGACAGAAGAGGATATGGCTTCACTAGGAGAAATCCTAAGACATTTGCACCTCCAAGGAATAATAACATTAAGTGTTATAAGTGCAACAATGATGGTCACATAACAAAGTGGTGTAGATCGGACATTCTAGAATCAAGCAGGAATAGGAACAGGAACATGAATATGAACAAAAATAGAAACATGGACATGAATAGGAACATGGATATGAACAGGAATAGGAACATGGATATGAATAAGAACAGGAACATGAAAAGGAATAAGAATGTAGACATGGATAGAAATATGGACATGGAAAGAAATAGTTAGAGGAAATAGAAGGCTCAGTTAAGGAGGAAAGAGGATAAAGGTAAAGAATAATGCTTTATGGGAGTAGAAATACTCCCACCCCAAAATTAACCACCTCAAGAGGAGGTGGGGGAGGGTCTAAGCTAAGAGGCTCATTCTTAGCCCTAAGCCCCAAAGGTGACCCTTTGCCATTGATGTCAAAGGGGAGAGAGATTTTAGTAAGGGGGAGAGATTTGGTATTTGAAGAGAGCATTGAACCAAGGGGAGCAAACAAAAGAAAAGTCAAGTTTTTGGTAAAAATTATTTGGGTTGCCATCAATGATAAAGGATGAGATTGTTTGAAATTTTGAGTCCTTAAGTTAAAGTTGTCATTGATTTCAAAGAATGAAGTCATCATTTAATATCAAGGAATTTGTCAAGAAACAAAGTTGTCATTGATGTCCAAGAACAAGCCACCGATAATTGTCAAATATGGTTTAAAGAGCAATTGGATGGCCCAATAATATTATAATACTTTATTATAATATTAAAGACCTAAAGTTATGTGACTTAAATGATTTAAATTATTTAATATTTAAATTATTTAAATTTAAGATTTAAATAATTTAATATTAGATATTTAAATGTCTTTTTATAAATATGGGCACCATTGGTGGTTAAAGAAGATTTATTAAGTGGGCCAGCCACTATTTTCCTCACGTACCAACATCATCAAAAGGATAACATGTTTTGTTTAACACCAATCACCATTGTATATGCAAAATAATTTTAAGGGAAATCATCGATGCTAGCATAAGCTAGAAAGACCTTACATAAAGGGCTTTGAATTAATATTGTAAAAAAGGTGAAGAATTTAGATGAGAAAAATATTTTAAAAGGAGTATGCTTCGACTTTGGACAACGGATGTAGCACAAACCATATTTGAGCACCCAAAACGAGGAATCAGTGAAGTCGAAATGTATGGCGTGCGAGAAGGAATATTATGAATGTCTCTCAAAATAAATTGATGTTCTAAAACCATTGCTTATGGTCGTTATTGAAAATAGGGAAAATAACAGAGGTGTTGTGTTTTCCAAGAAGGATAGGGTACATCAAATCAAAATTAGTGCTCTTGTGATATCGTTCGACGCCTAGCATGGATGGTGGAAATTCCTTGTGCGATTTTAGCATAAGAGAGAGCATGGTTTGAATCTCATAAGGATTGGTTGGCATAAAGAAAGGTTTTATTAAAGCTTTAGGTGACAAGGATATAAGTCAGAATGTGACAGTGATTGTTGTATGGATGCATAGCCCAAGTGGTTGGCTAGACGTGACTAAGGTGCAAGTAAGGAGAGCGCTCATGTTCGAATCACGTGGGATACATTTTTAAGGTATGCAATAAAGATTTTATTATTGATAGTGTGTTGTGGAAGTCAGGAGGTATAAGGGATCGAATAAAGTTTTGATATTTAATTAATTATATGGTGGTGTTAGGAAGATATAAGGGGTAGACACTTTGATTTAAATATTATTTATTTAAAAGGATATTAAGGTATTTAGGAGATATAAGGACTAGCAAGTTAATTTAAATATTTATTTTGAAAATATGGGTAATAGTTTTTAAGATGGAGTGATAAGGTGTATGTGTGAGTTGTTATTTGTTTTGTATTTTTATCTAACCTTTTGAGATTGGAAAAGAATTATTTGTGGTTGAATTATCTACCCTTCATCAAGCAAAAGGTATGGGAACACTCTTCTTTGGTTGAGTTGATTGGTTGGTTTTTTGAAAAATAAGTTTGGATTGAAAAGGACTTGATTAGGGTTTCCTATTGAATGTGTTGAGTTAATGCTTCAATGTTTTTTGGAATAAAGAGTTGTTGTTAAAACCTTGTTTTATAAGCATTGTTGTTGAAGCCATTGATTGTGTGAAGAAATAGAACTAGGGTTTGAGTATCATTGCTATGTGAAGATTGCTTTATAAGCATTGTTGCTGAAGTGAGTTGTTGAGCAAAGAACTTGAACTAGAACTTGAAAATAACATGAGTATTATTGTTATGTGAGATTTGTTGTTGAGCATTGTTGGAAATATTTTGAGTGAAGTATTATATGCTTAGACTAGGGTTTGTGAGCAAGGTTTGTTTCATTGAAGTGAGTGGTTGTGTAGTGTTGTTTGAGCCTAGTCAAGTGGATGTGTGAAGTGATTGTTCAAGTTCCATAAAACAAACTATTCTATATTTTGAATTGATTTGAGAAAGTGATTGAGCATTGAGTTGAGTTTGAAACATATTGAGTCTAATAATTCTTCGTGTGTTTCTAAGAGAGTGATTGAAAGTAATTGAGCATTGTGATAAGTGTAGAACATATTGAGTCTCTAGAAATTCTCTTTATGGTTCTATGAGATTGGACAATTTTTGTGTGGACTTTTTGAGCATATTGGACAAGTTCTGAGTGGACTTGTTGAGCAGATTGGACAAGTTCTTAGTGGACTTGTTGAGCAGATTAGACAAGTTCTATGTGGACTTGTTGAGCAGATTGGACAAGTTCTGAGTGGACTTGCTGAGAAGATTGGATAATTTCTGAGTGGACTTGTTGAGCATATTGGACAAGTTCTAATTGAAAAAGTTCTGAGTGGACTTATTGAGCAGATTGGACAAGTTCTTAGTGGACTTGTTGAGCATATTTA
Organism: Wollemia nobilis; assembly: GCA_028583015.1. Lineage (NCBI taxonomy): Eukaryota > Viridiplantae > Streptophyta > Pinopsida > Araucariales > Araucariaceae > Wollemia > Wollemia nobilis. Next base: position 3,212,250 of record JAQPPZ010017079.1, on the reverse strand, counting down.
AGCAAGTTCTGTGTGGATTTGTTAAGCAAATTTAAGCAAGTTCTAAGTGGACTTTTTGAGAATATTTAAGCAAGTTCTTAGTGGACTTGTTGAGCGGATTTAAGCAGGTTCTATGTAGACTTGTTGAGAAGATTTAAGCAAGTCATGTGTGGACTTGTTAAGTAGATTTAAGCAAGTTTTGAGTGGACTTGTTGAGTAGATTTAAGCAAGTTTTGAGTGGACTTGTTGAACAGATTTAAGCAGGTTCTATGTGGACTTGTTAAGTATATTTAAGCAAGTTATGAGTGGACTTGTTGAGCATATTTAAGAAAGTTACAAGTGAACTTGTTGAGCATATTTAAGCAATTGAGTGGACTTGTTGAGAAGATTTAAACAAGTTTTGGGTGGAATTTTTTAGCAAATTTAAGCAAGTTTTGAGTGGACTTGTTGAGAAAATTTGAGGATAGAATTTGGTGCAGATTTGAGGACAGATCTATACCAAAACAGAGAGAGATTGAGAAGATTTGTGATAGACTGAAGGACCGTGTTTAGTATAGATTTAAGGCAGAGCTTTGGAGGTGACAAATTAGAGAGGACAATAGTCTCCAGTGGATAGAGATCCATTAGCCAGGGTAGTGAAGATAGGTCTTCTTAGTGGGGACAATAGTCTTCAATGGAAAGAGATCTAGAAGCTAGTGTAGTGGAGGCAATTGTCATCAAGAGGATCACTAGCCAAATTAGAGGAGTTCTCCTATGGATAGAGATCCATGAACTTGATTTAGGGGATTTGTGTCTCCTTTGGATAGAGGTCCATAAACATTGTAATAGGGAAAGGATTCCCAAGAATTGATTCATAAAGTTTTAGTGAAATATTTTCTCTATGGAGTAGACCGCATTGGGTGAACCACATAAAATTGGTGTCTCATCTGTATGTGATTTTTTGTGCACTACTTTGGTTTCTGCTATTGATATTGCCATTGATATATTGGATAATATTTATTGTGATAAGAAAATAAAAAGTGGTCTTATATTGTTCACCCCCTCTCTCAATATAAGCTTGTGTTCTTCAATATTTCAATCTCATATTTAACATTGCAGACCGCTTTTTCATTTTTCTTGTTTGGTTTGCAAACACCTTCGTTTCATTTCATTTCACCATCGGGTAGTTTCCTTTCCTTTGGCTCCCATTTCTTCATCTCTTCCTTACAAGTCCTAGGTAATGATGTTATTTCTTATAGTATTCGTAACTACCATTTGTTCCATTAGTTTCTCTATTTTGCTCTTTCTTGAATTCCCTCAATTTAGCTTCCAACCTATCTTTTTTTTGCGTAACCGTTGGGTTTGGTTAACGATTTCGAAGCATTATTCTTTTTTTTTATGATAACTTCATCATAAGAGGGGCCTTCATTAGACCTTTTAATTATTTTCTTTTTATTGAACCAAAGTGTGAAATTTTAAATTCAACCACCCTCGATGATGAAAATAATAAATTCCCACTTTGTCTATATTTTAGTATGGATGGATTGGCACCTTGGTCGATTTTCATGGTGTTACTAAAATAATATTCTAAATTGACCGTCGTTGCCCAATGTTACACTATAGAAAAATTGCACGGATTCCAACATAACAGAGAAAAACACCATTTCCTTTGCATTATTCTGATGAATCTTATGTGAGAGCTCGATACAATATATACCAAAAAGCCACCATATTCATGCCCACATTCTCTGGTGCTCGATACCTCATCATCACATTTGAATCGTGTCCTCATCTACCATATCCAGATGATTCTACCCATAGGTTACTATGAATCTACGATCTATCCGCCCGCATGAGCTATCTTTGTTCTCATTGTTGTTTCTCTTTACATCTATGCTTTTGGGTCATGTCCTAGTCAACCTAAATGTGCACATCCATGGTGAAATAAAACCCTTTCTACTATGAGCACATATGCCCTTATCAACTTCATTTGATGAAACCAACCCATATATTTTCATCCTTTATCTCCTATCGCTATATGATGCTGGGCACATCACTGAAAACATGAACTCATATATTCTCCATCGTTGTCACTGGCCTTAGTGGATTGTGGATCACCCATGTCGACGTCATCTACATTCACCCATGACCATCCATATGGTTGTCCATAATTGCCATGTAAATTCATTACCTCTCACCTACTAATCATCCATTACCCACTATACGTCACACCTCTAAATTTGGAACCTACCATCCTTCACTTCTCGATGATTTTTTCTGTTATGAAGGTCCCACTACTCTTTATTCTCCTTTTGCAACCTGTAGCCATCGTGTTGTCCACCATATTTGTCACTATATACTACTAAATAACTACCATGGCTCTTTAAGTAGGGAAAAATGGTGCACCAAATAAAAATAAACAATATGCGTATCTATGCCCTATCACTTATGAGCGTCAAAACGAAAGCATGCAAGTAAATATGGAAAGATAACGAATAACAAGAAGTAGAGCAAAGCAAGTAGTTTTCTTATTAATCGAACTGATAAAATTCTAGGTTACAATGCATCCCCTTGAGGTTTCAAAATGGGTGATACAAATGTTTACAAATAGGGTGCCCAAGGATCGAAATCCTTCAATAAATTCGGGTGCGCATCTAATGTCTTTCCTCGTACCCACAATCAAGGTGGGTGGGCCAAGGTTGTTTCTGCTTGCATATTTGATCTACATGTCTTATGCTCCTTACCAATGCAATTTAATTACTTGCACTTGCACACAAGGAAACCATAAATGTCAAATAGCGAGTGCATGTGATAAAAAACATACAATCCCCATAGGGGTAAAATGGCTAAAAATGAGAAAATGTATCAAATCAACTCCAAAAGACATGAAATTTTAGAGAGATGTGAAACAAAAGTTTTTGGGAAGATATCACCATAAATTGCACCACAATTGCATCTTATGGGGCTTCGGGACTCGAATGACCATTTGTATCCTACAAAACACAAAGCAAGCAATTTCCAACTCTACGCATATCCAAAATGCATGAAAATTGGAAATAATATATAAAATTATATTCTAAGAAAACCCATTTTATAATATTTACAATATCATTCATGGTTTGGGTGTTCTTTCAAATGACCTTCGGATACCTGCAAGAGACCCTACAAAACACTAAAAATGCAATATCTCGGCCAATATAGCTCATAAAGACCTGAAATTTGAATTGTAGCATAGTAATAGCATGTGGAAAATAAATAATTAAAAATAATAATAAAATAATACACATATTTCTATTCATCATAGGGTGGGACGAATAGGACTGTCACAAATTGGGGGGCGCCTAGGGGTGGGACACCCACCATTTCTGCCTAAAGTTTACCACCAATTCCATTGATAATTGATGCAAAACACTCTAATGGGTATTTTCATCAAATTTGGTGTGGAAATAATTTAGCTAGTTTGGTTTTGTAACAAATTGTGCCTCTTAGTTCACTCGCAAACCTCCTTCACTAGGTAGATATTTCGAGGGAAAAATAGGCACAAAGGGTGACGTAAAATATTAGCAGCACTCCATTGCATAAAACTAAAACTCCTCTCTATATTTTGTGTGGAAAATACATCCACTTTATATCCCAAGGGGGCTTCATGTGTCAAAGGGCATGCGAGGGCATGCGAGGCATAAGGCACCACTTGGCCACCAGGGTGACATGCATTGGAGGGGGAAGAGAATCTCCCAATTTGTCCTCCCTCATGGGCTAGAGCATTAAAATGCTACATGATCTAACTTCCTAGGTGTTGGAAAGAAGAAAAGTAATTTTTTCCAGGCACCACTTGTCCAGGTTTGACTTTTTTCTAGTCAAACCTGCTATTCGCTCCCCCTTGGGGTGAATACTGCTATTTGTCCTAGGGTGGGATGAATAGATTCTGTATTCATCCTAGGGTGGAACGAATAGCAGCAGGGTGTCCAAAAGTTCCCAAAAGTGGACTAGAACCCTTAAAAACCTTGTACTAAGTGGTTAGGACCATTGTATGCCTCTTGAGGGTTGCCCTAGTGGCCTTGGTGTATCATGAAGTCATTGCTTATGGTAGCATAATCGGATTGACCAAATTTTAGTGTCTACAGATGCCCCTTTTTGGGATGCATTGTGTGAAGCATAGCACAAAGTAAAAATAGATGACTAAAATGTTCAATTATTAAGGTTACTCAATACCCTAACCAACGTTAGATGCCCCAATTTTGGAAAGAGCATGTGTTCTTGAATCCTTGCTTTTGATGAGCTAAGGAACTTGCTTTATCGGGATATTTTTCGGTCATGATGCAGGGATTCCTGAAATTACACATGCTTACTAAATGCCAAGCATTTTAATTTGGTTCTTTGTGCTTGTTTGCTACCCCAAGCAAGAGCACGATTATCTCTATCAATGATTAATTGAACAAACACAATTTACCTGATTGAGTGTGTGCTTGTTTATTGTGCATTGAGTATGACTACCCCCTCAAGCAACGAGTCAATGAGGGAATGAATCGTGAGAAAAATGACGAGTCTCTTGACATAGATGAATTTTTGTGAGGTTGCCTTTATGTGTGCTCATTGAAAAATGGCACAGTTGTGAAGGGATTTGAATGATTCTATGGGAGTTTCCTAGAAATAAGGAGTTGAAACTTCATTCTCGTGGGGTGGTCTAGCCACAATGGCCTTCTTTGGGAGTAAAGTAGTAAATTTTCCATGCATCCATGAGAAATTTGTGTTCCATATTAACCCTGAGTGAATTCCATCAGATTTGACATGTTTTTGGTGGGTTTTGAACCCTTTTTGTGGTGCTTCCTGGAGGAAAGGAATGAAAAACCTCGTTCCCGTGGTGTGGTCTAGCAATAGTGTCCTTCTTAGGGATTGAAGTAAGGTTATTTTTGAGCATCTAGGAGTACTATTATTTGTCTCTGGATTGAGACAAAAAATTTGACCAAAATAGAGCTTTTTTTTTGGACCCGTTTCGTGTATTTGAAGTTTGTTTTGACCTATGAATCCTATATTCATCCTAGGGTGGAATGAATACAAATTTGGTATTATTCCTATGATGGGATGAATGGCCAAAAGTGAGCTCATCCCACCTTGGGATGAATAAGACTGTTGTAGGTCTATATAAACCCCAAATGTAGGTGTTGGGCTCATTATTGCATGTTTTCATTTATGATTTGAGAGGTGAGGAGGAGGAGAGTGATTTTGCATAGCGAAGCGCTGTCAAAATCATCCCACTATCATCATAAGTTAGTATGCAGAGGCATCTAGTGAAGGGGTTGGTGCACGATGGATAAAATACTAACTCAAATGACCTCACCTATTAAAAGTGTACTACCTTTTCATTTATTATATATTTTTTTGTTTTGGTTTGTGTTTATGGTTTTTTATTTGTTTTGTTATTTTTTTAGGTGGTGAAGATTCGGTATCAAAAACTAAAGCTCTTTGGGACCACACAAGATGTCTTGACTGAGGCTAACTGGTAGTGGCTTGATGCCCTAGGGCTCAAGCAAGTTACTTGGTTGGAGCCTATGGTAGGCGACCAGGCTTATATGACAACTTTGATCAGCTTATGGGACCCATGCACCAAAACCTTCCATATACCAATGGGGGAGGTTATGGTGATGCTGGAGGACATCTATCAAATTCTGAGGATTCTGATAGATGGGTGACCTATCCAATTGTCGTGTTGCGACCAGAGGGGTGCAGTGCTGATGAGGTACTTTGGGGAAGATGCGGAGGTGGTGAAGCTAGACTATTGGAATGGAGGGATACTGATGGGGTATTAGCATGAGGATGGGGTGTTGGAGGTGAGGCATGCACTTCTGATGACTCTCATATCCAATATGCTCCTCCTTGACTCATCAGGAGCCAGGTTCCCTTGGAACCTATTAGAGTTGGTGTACGTCCTAGCGAGGTGCACCAAGGAGGAGCCATTGGTGATGGTATGGGGGTCTACCTTGCTAGCATAGCTCTAAAATGAGTTGTACAAGATCCACTATCATAATATAAATGGCTTAGGCTACAACTTCTTACTGCAATGTTGGGGGTCGCAACACATAGCTATGGGATGACCACAGGGCTTACCTTGGATGACCTGAGCATAGCTAGCGAATAGGGAGATAGGATATGGCATGTTATGGTATATGACATAGGAGAGAGGTTAGAGTTGGTGGTTTACGGGTGATGTGGATCATTACACCGATATCTTATCTTTCCTGGAACCCAAGCATGTGTTATGGTGACCATACATAGATTGTCCTATTTTGAAAGATGTTGGGGAGAAGCTTTGGCAGGTGAGTTTGGGTAGGTGGTTGATTGCATGACATGGGACCGAGCATGAGTACTTCCCATTTGGTCATGTCATGTGGTAGTTTGGGTTATGGCAAGGGTTTCCTAGGGAGCCAGTGATGTACCAGCACCACAGGGATGAGAGGATACTACAATGTCCTTCTATGGAGGAGGTGGGTGAGGAGTCCGATCTTGTAGTAGTTGTTTCTAACGTGGATGATGTAGATACTATAAAGGAGTATGAATCGTGGTAAGTGAGCACCAGTGGAGAGGTGCAGGGGCCCTAGGGGGTGAGGTGGCTAGTGGGGTATATGAGGTGATGTTAGATGCTCTAGAGGAGGACTAGGTAGAGGGCAGTGAGCAAGGATATCTCTTGGATTTGGGAGATCAAGGTGACAACATGGGTGTGGAGGCTCCTAGGGCACAGGTATCGCAGGGTGTACAAGATGACCGATATGTATATTTATAGGTTGAGTTGGCCAAGGTTAGGTAGGAGAGATATCTCCTACGAGTATAGACACAGGAGGACAAGGCTGAGATATCCTCCCTACGAGAACAGCTAAGATCTCAGGGTCCGAGGTAGGAGGTATCCAGCACTAAGGAGACAAAAAAGCTATGGGTATAGGTATTACATCTACAGTCAGTGGTGGATACCTATCAGGTGTGGGAACATCGAAGGCAGGCATATGTGGATCGATTGGATATGGAGGTGGTGTGCCTTGGGGTGTGGCTATCGGATGATAGGGAGAGCAGTATATCTCATCGGTATCAACAGAGCAAGATGATGTAATACTCTACTATGTAGAGGGAGGACAATGTTGGTGGTAGCAGGTATGGAAGGTCTCAACGGACCCAAACTACTCATGGCATTGTGAGTCATAGCATCAATCCTGTGTGATCAAGGTGATGGAGACTCATGGGATTCTTTTTGGGTTTTTGGATGTTTTAGCATTATGAGTTATGAGGGCCCACTTTATTGTAGATTATGAGAATTTTGGAAACTCTGATGTACATGTTTTACCCCATATATATATGATATTTTATTATGGTCATCATGTGTTTCGTTTATTGTTTTTTTGTATGAATGCCATGTGTGTATGGATTTATGATTTATGCGTTAAATACTTAGGATGTTATGCATATGGATGCATGCAATGATGATAAGTATATATCATGTATGCATGTTTTAGACACCAAAACAACACCAATCCGATTATGTGACTACGAACACTGATCGAGTTGACACATAGAGCCCCCAGGGCAGCCCCCAGAGGTTAAACAGTGGTCCTAACCACTATCACAGTAGCTTTTGAAGGTAAGAGGTCAATTTGACACCCTCAGGTACTCTGCTCCATACTCGTTTCATCGAGGAACAATTACAGTCTGGTATTCACCCCACCCAGGGACGAATAGCAGTATTCGCTCCAGGGTGGGGCGAATAGCAGGTTTGACGGGCAAAAAGTCAAATCTTGACAAATGGCAGCTCAGATCCACCACTTAACTCTTCCTTCATTGCATGGGAGTGTGGGTGAGCATTTTCGAGCATTAGAGGCAGTTATAGGGGTAGTCATGAAGCCCCTAATCAGGGAGGAATCTTCCCTCCCCTGGAAGGGCATGGTTGCCAAGTGGCGCCTCTGCATGCTCATCCAAAGAGACCGTCAGGTCTATAAATTGGTGAGTTTTCTCACCACAAGATATACAGAGAAGGAGCATTTTGAGCGACGAAGTGCTGCCATTTTACTTCCACATACGCCCTTTGATTTGTGCCTTTCACATCCTTGATCTCTTTTAGAGAGGAGGTCATTGGGTGACTATTGGAAGGACAAATCTTGAGCCAAAACCCAAAATTTGGCCACAGCATACCACCCAATTTTCCGACAACACCCTACAAGATATTTTGGACCCATCCCAAGTGGATTGGTGCCAAAATCGGGCCCCAAACGGTGGGCGTCCTGCCCCGGTGCCCCTCGCACTACTACAGGTCTAATCGTCCCTCCCCGGAACGATTAGGAATCTGTGGTAGATTTCCCTTCTGTCATTTTTGCATTTAATCTTATGCTGCTTAGATAGTTTGTCATTTAAATTTCACATCGTTTTGAGCAATTTTTATCATGTTTCTATCATTTTCTCGCCTTTACTAACTTGCAGATGGCATCATCAAAATCTGGGTGATAGAGGCCAAATTGGAGAAATATGACCATCTGGGTCATCCCAAAATACCCCCAATTAGCTAACCCCAACTTTGCAGGAGATTTGGAGCTTCCTGGATGTGACATTTGGGACAGTGCTATCTGACGTTTTGTTGTAGGTATATTCGTCCCGCCCCGGAGCGAATACGAATCTGTGTCGAGTTTGCTGACTGTTCTTTTTGCAGTGCCTTCCCGATGATGTTTTCATGCCTCTATGAAGTTTTTAGCTAATTTGGATCTATTTTGGTCATCATTTTATTTATTCTTTGCATGCACTAATCGTAGGCTTGGGGATTGCATGTTTCATCTCATCCGTAGGTGCTACTGACCTTTTTCTGTTTCCTTGAACGTAGGATCTGGGCATTAGAGGAGCAGCAAGGAGTCAAGACTCATCAATGCAAGCGGTGGCGACGTTTTGGTCCGCCCATCTTACATGTGGGCACGCGGAAGAAGGAATAGCATCCATGGATGTGACAAAGAAACATATTTAACGCTCCTCGCCCCTGAAAAGGGAGGAGGCAAATTGTAACCGAGTTTCAAAACATATTAATAAAAAAAAGGGTTGTCTTCCATATTGGCTTTTAATTGGGTTTCAATTCGTTTATGCTTCTCCCATTTCATGCACTTTCAATTCATAGGATTTAGCGTTAAGTTTAGTTCCGTTTGCATCGCACTTGGAGTTTTCCTTTTTGTTTTCGTATCCTCGTGCTTTCAGTGGCGATCACGGTGGGACCTTGTCCTCTATTTTTTTAGATCAGAAATCTGATCAAAACTTGCTTGTTTTTGCTTGCAGGTATCAATTTTTCAAACGTGGGACTGCTGTTCGTTCCAGTCTGTGGCGAATACAGAGCTGGAATTCGTCTTATCCAGGGACGAATGGGCATGCGCCCCACCCTGTGATGAATACAGTTTTGTTATTCGTCCCACCCAGGGATGAATAGCTCTCTGTGCAGTTTCAGGACAGAAACTCAGAACCAGCAGATTTGGGCAGAGAAGAGGTAGGGGTCCTGAACTTTTTCTATCATTTTTTGCTTTCAGTTTTTAGTTTTTTGATTACTTGCTTGCTTAGGGAAAGTTTTTTTTTTACTGCTTGCTTGTTTCCTTTTATGCAAAATAAAAAGAACCCCACACATCACGTGGCAATTTAAACACCAAGGAGCTGGTCGTAAAACCCCAGCCCTTGATCAAGACCAACGATGGATTTCATCACCACCTTGGCTTGAATTTTTGCATCCATTACCCCGATCGCTATTGTTGCTAGACGTAAATCCTGATGAAAGCTGACCAAGTGTAGTTGGGGTGATTCCCAGCGCATGAGGATAAGTCTTCTATGGTAGGTGTCAAAAATAGGGTGATTCCCCTTCTATACCGCCTACGTTCCACGTACCATCTGCTCTCACGTACCTATAGTTTCCCTCACGTAAGGGTGGGTATATAGAGAGGTTGGTATATCGGCCTGGCAATGGTATATCGAAGGGGCGACCATTTTTGGGAGTCATAAGAGCCATCATATTGCATTTAAACGTTCTTTACAAAAGCCTTCAAAAAAACAAAAAAACAAAAAACAAAAATCAAAACACACTAAACCAGGTTTAGGACACACTTTTAATCTTTAAACGAGATAATCATTGCTTTGTGTGTGTGTGTGATATTTTCTATTTAGTGTAGCATAAAAAATCATAAAAAGAGATAAAAACCTACATAGCTTGTAGAGAGACACCACCATGGTGTGCACCCGTAGCCAAGCCCAATCACGGGCGAAAGCTACGGAGAGTGTACAAGGAGGCACAAGTCACCTCCGCTACAGCCCCAAGGACTTGGTCATTCCACCTTGGCGGCCTGACCCACGAGATAGTCCACATAGGGACATTTCAGAACAAGACTATAGAGACACCCCTTTGAGGGGCACACCCAGTCAACATAGACCCTTTCAAGAAGAGTCTTTACATGTACCATTCAACCTAGGCAGAAGGGCTCCTTTGGATGCTCGTTATGAGTGGCCACCACGCGATGAAGCGCTAGAGCCGTATAGGGACCATAAAGAGGGGCCACATGATTATGTCATCCCCCCTTTACCCCTTCTCACTGTTAGAACCAATAGGCAAAATCCAGAGCGCAAGGCTCTTCAAACAGGGCGAGCCAACTCTGCCCGCCCCTTTCATATATATGAAAGGGAGCACGAGGAAGACCATTACATTCCTCAAGAGCAATATACAGTGTGGGAGCCATGCGCTTTCGCACCCGCTATATACCATGATCACCTACTGAGGCCAGAGCCTCGGGTAAATGTCGCCAACCTCGATAGAGGGAAGCGACCTATTGAGATCTCGGATCATCGCGATCGAGGTAAATGCATAGGAGAGGCATCTAGGCCTCCTAGGCTCAAGATGGTGGAACAAATTGACCTGGCAGTCACTAGACATGCCGCCCGCCAAGCGCAGATCACGTGGCTTGAGCAAGACCAACAATAGCTAGAGCATCTATATCGCCTTAGCAAAGAGCGCATTCGGTGCCAAACAGATGAGCTGCTCCATAACACGGTTCCTGAGAGGGTTCCAACCCCTCGCACCCAAAGAGCAGAACCGTATGAGAGGCGCAACCCCTTGGTGCGAGATAGGTCTCCATGACCTTACCAAGTGCTGCCTCCGAGACCTCCTAGACCTGAGCGGGAGGCCACCCCCTAGAACAACGATGGGCACCCTCCGCGGGGACCCACCCAGGGTCATAGGTCTCATCCAAAAACTCCTCAAGAAGCCTACGAGGAGTATGAGCAAGAAGAAGAGCGGGCCGAAATGCCCTACCAAGGCAGAGGGGTTGCTATCCGGCCACCCCTCTATAGGCCTCAAGTTTCCCACAACCCACAACGGGAGCAAACTAAAGAGGAAGAGATTAAATCTTCAGATGCATATAAAGCATTGCTAGAGCATTTGGAGTCTATGGAGACCAAAACTTTTGGGCCCCAAAAGCCCACTTTACGCCAACTCCATAGTCATCCTGTGCATCCGTCAGTGCCAACACCCCCTTACCCTGAACACTTTAAGCTGCCTCAGTTGGCAATCTTTAGAGGTGAGGAAGATGCCCAAGAGCATGTGACTAGATTCCTGAGCCAATGCTTTGGCATTCAGGACAATGATGCTTTGTTGTTAAGAACATTTATAACCACATTCGTAGGCCCTACCTCGGATTGGTTCACTCAATTGCCAAAGCACAACATTAACAACTTAGATCAGCTAGTGGATGCGTTCCTCGAACGCTTCGCCTTCAACACCAAGAAGAAGGCATCACTAAGTGACTTAGCCAGCCTTAGGCAAGTATGAGGAAGAAACCATGGCGGCCTATGGGAATCGATGGAGGACTTTGCTTTCAAAGTTGCCCTACCTCCCTCCTATGTCCGACCTCACCCAAATGTTCTCAAAGAGTTGTTTGAGATCGATCTCTATGCTATTGTAGCTGCAGCAATATGCCACTTTAGAAGAAGCTCTGGCACAAGCTAGAATCATTGAGGAGATCAAGATTCAGGATGGCGAGATAGCCAAACCAAAGAAGAAAGAATGGTCTAAGAACACCAAAATAGGGACCACGCAACAGAAACCCGCTGTGGTCAATCAGGTTGCTATAAATGTCCCTAAGCCTGCACAAGCAACACAACCCCAAAAGGCTAACTATCAGGTGGTGCCTCCTAATAGTTATGACAGAGAAAATCAGAGGCAAGAACAAAATCAGCAGCATCGCCCTAGGCGACAATTCACACCTTACACAGAGTCCAGGGACTCCCTATTTGACCGCTTGTCAGTAGCAAACTTGATCAACCTGCCCGAGATTCAAACCATAGACCCCAATGCGCCAAAGCCTAAGGGGTATAGGGAGGACTTGTACTGTAGGTTCCACAGATGGAAGGGACATGACCTTAATGCATGTTGGAAGTTTAAGGGCTTGGTGCAAGACCTAATTGATAACAAGACGTTAGCGGTGGATAATCCCGTGGCACCAAGCAATCAACAAATGGAGGTCTTCAAAGACCCCTTGCCTGCTCATGTTACGTAGGCAAAGACCCTACAAGTCAATGAGGTCACACAGAACTGCCCCATGCAGGGGTATGTAGGGATGATCAGTATAGTGACTCGAAACAAGAGGTACCCGAGCACAAATGCTCCCGTGACAGCTGCAGGAGAGGTGCCAACAACGTCACAACCACAACAACACCTTGCACAACCTCCTCCGCCTAGACCAAGTGGCCGCCAGCCCACAAATTCCTTCAACAACTTCGTGGGACATGTCAAACGATGCACCGAGCCGGTCATCACCTTTCGAGAGGACGAATTGAAATCGATGGTTGATGACATGGCGGATCCACCCCTGCACGTTATCGCGCGGGTCAACGGGATTCCGTATAAGAGGGTGTTGGTAGACACTGGCTCGTCCAGTAACATCATTACAACAGCGGCACTAAAACATCTGAAGTTGCCAGCATCTCACATCACAGCTTCCACCTACACTCTGTGAGCATTCAATGATGCAATATGCTCAACAGTTGGCACAATTGTCCTACCCATCCAAGTGGGACAAAAGACTATACCAACATTGTGCCACATCTTGGAGGGTGAGATGGCCTATAACATCTTGCTGGGTCGGCCATGGATCAGGGACATGAAGTGTGTCCCTTCGATAGCTCATCAGTGCTTAAAGTATACATTTGAAGGGGAGGTGCATGTAGTCCCGACGGACTTAGAACCCTTCAAGTATTGCAATGCGATGCAACTGATGCCGCAATCGACCCTTCCATCAACGCATTTGGATTTCTAGTTGAATCCATCTAAACAGGGTCCGATTCCACAGGCATCCCCATTGACAAGTCCATCAAAACCCCAGCTGGGTCCATCTTCATCGTCTGGTCCTTCACCAACGACGCCACCTATGGTGGCCAAACAGAAGGACAAAGGGAAGAAACCCCTAGAAGAGACACTGCCATCAGTATCAACTATCTCTACTGAGGAGATGCCTAGCAGAATGGAAGTCGAGGCTCCTAGTTCACCCGACATGGAGTGGACTCAGGAAGAACTTCCATTCCCTCCCCCTCAACCACCAACAATCATCGTTGAAATGGCCAATACGGGCCTGGGGGAGTATCTGGTGCGGAATATTGTAGCAACACCCACACTGGAGTCCATGCAGGACATGGGGAGACCTCGCCTCCCCATCGGCACTATTGTTCCCCTAGGCTACCCGCCGAACCAGAAAAACTTTGTGTATGGGGGCCTTGATCATGGCGTTGAACCATACATGCAAGAGGACGAAGATGAAGAGCCTTTTACTGAAGATGTCAACTATTTGTCCAACCCAGACTTTGCTTTGAGATACCTTGGCCAATGCAATTGGCATGGATATGGGTTAGGCAGATATGAGCAAGGAGTACGTGTTCTTTGCCAACCAAGATACCAAATGCCATATGACAAGTCAGGAGTAGGGTTCAACCACCCCCTACCCTTGGACATCTTGGTAGAGAACATGCAAGGCCTAGGGATAGGCAACAAGGGGGGATTGGCATTAGATCCATATGCCAACCCTAACACGACATATACATTGAGGGATTATCTCCCATTAACGGCAACCAACCTTGTTGACCTTCGCAATCCCTTCCCTTCGCTCGAGAGAGGAGAAAGCTCGAGAGCTCACTTTCAAGGAGGGTGTAGACAAGGTCAAGAAGGATCCTCAGAAGATGAGTCAGAGTATGAACCAGCATCATATGACCCCTTCGAATCAAATAGCGATCACTCACAAGTGATCCCCATGGATGATTATCAAGAAAGCCTCTTGACAATGTTCCCTTTGGATGCTCCAATCGAGCAAGTGCCACTCCAAGAAAATCAGGTCCCCCCGTAGAGAGCGGAACAACCCCGATGGGGCCACATCAATTTGCTCGAGCAGGACGAGCCTTTAATGCCACAAGTAGTTGTCGAAGCCAACGAAGGCCTTTGGATCTCCGATAGTGATTATGAAGATGAAACTGAGATGGCATATCTCAATCACATGCGGTAGATGCAGCAACAATACCCCTTGGATATTAACGATATATTTGAACAACTAAACATAAGGCCAGGGCATGAGTGGCACATAAACCCAGCGCAGTGGGACCAAGTGTTGAATCCGCCACTTTAGGTATACGGAGAGTACCTTCCACCCAGAGACCCTAGAGCGATATCAGTGCCGAGGGCAGACCCTGTCCTCCTATCCGCACATAGGGCCGATCCATTCGTGCCAATACCTCCAGAGCCAGATCCGGAGCACAAAGATCATTCAGGATGTCCGAGTAACCACACCCATGGTAATGGAGACCAAAATCATTTCATCAACATGATCTCCATTGACTTAACCGCCCCCATCCACAATCCGGCCGATCCAACACAGTCATTGTATCTAGACATAGATGCCATAGACTGGGATCGCGTCAATTCACCACCATCCCCATCAAAGTACTGGCCTTTCGGTGAAATGCTTCATTTCACCCCAAGGCCAACTCAGGATATCTTCCATGCTAAAGAGGGACCCGAGGTTCCTAACGATGATTTAAACTCAACAAATGATATCCATTTGATCCCAACTCCACACCAGTTGGAGGACGGATCCCACATGTCGGTCGAGGAGACGACTGACGTAGACATCGGCTCGGATCCAATGAATCCACAGATTATCAAGCTGGGGGTAAGTCTATCCCCCGAAGAGCAAGCCGACTACATTGCCCTTCTCAAAGAGAAGAAGGAGGTTTTTGCATGGTCCTACAAAGACATGCCGGGGCTAGATCCGCAGCTAGTCACGCATAATCTAACGCTTGATCCGACAGTCAAGCCAGTTAAGCAAAAACTATGTAAGATGCACCCAACAGTGGCCTTGATGGTCAAAGATGAATTACAAAAGTTGTTGGATGCACAGTTTGTCATCTGCGTGGATTACCCACCATGGTTGTCCAACATGGTGCCCGTCAAGAAGCCTGACGGGAGGATTCGCATATGCACTGATTTTCGAGATCTAAACAAAGCGAGTCCTAAGGATGATTTCCCCTTGTCGAGCATCGACGCATTGGTAGACGCTACAATGGGCCATGAAATGCTTTCCCTCATGGATGGTTTCTCGGGATACAATCAGATTCGTATCAATCCCGAGGACCAACTAAAAATGGCGTTCACAATGCCTTGGGGGACATTTTGTTATAAGGTCATGCCCTTTGGCCTTAAAAATGCTGGCGCCACCTACCAACGTGCCATGACATACATCTTCCACGATCACATGCACAAAACTTTGGAAGATTACATGGATGATTTGTTGGCCAAATCTCTTTTGCGCCCAGATCATCTCGATGACTTAAGCAAGATCCTCGATCGCCTCATGGAACATAAAGTTATACTGAATCCCAAGAAGTGCGTATTTGGCGTCACATCTGGAAAACTCTTGGGTTTCATAGTCTCAAAATGAGGCATCGAGGTGGACCCAAACAAAGTCAAGGCAATCCTTGAAATGCTTCCCCCAACAACCATCAAGCAGCTCAAAAGCCTATAGGGAAAGGTCGCGTCAATCAAGCGCTTCATAGCGCAGCTATCTGACAAGTGCCGACCCATGAATAAATTATTGCACAAGGGGGTAGCATTTCACTAGGATGACGAGTGCCAGTCAGCCTTCGATGACATTAAACAATACTTGGCTTCACCGCCAGTATTGGCACCACCTAGACCAGGAGTGTCGTTCTACTTATACATCTCAGCTACTGAGGTGGCACTGGGTGCCATGTTAGCCCAGAAGAATGAACTTCACAAAGAACAGGCTACTTACTATCTTAGCCGCACCCTGGTCAGTTATGAACTTAACTATGCATACGTCGAGAAGCTCTGCTTGGTAGTGGTGTTTGCTACCAAAAAGCTACGCCATTACATGCTGAGCAACAAGACGTATGTTGTGTCTAAGGAGAATCCATTGCGGTACATGATGAGTCGTACTTATCATAGTAGCCGCACGGTGAAATGGATCATGTTGTTGACGGAATTTGACATAGAGTTTATTGGACAAAAATCCATCAAAGGTCAGGTCATAGCCGATCAACTAGCAGAGGCTCCTCTCGAAGACGATCAACCTCTGACCATAGAACTACCCGATGATGGGGTCTTCCATGTCTCAGAATCGCCAGATTCTGATGAGCCTGAGTCACAAGCCGACATAACCCTCTTTTTTGATGGTTCTAAATGTGAGCAAGGTGGTGGCATGGGAATAGTATTCTTCACACCGCAAGGGGCTCCAATGCCTCTGTCATTTAAATTAGACTTCCCATGCACCAACAATAATGCAAAGTATGAAGCCTTGCTCATAGGTCTTCAGACAACAATCACCATGAACATCAAACGACTGAACATCTTTGGTGATTCGCTGTTAATTGTCAACCAAGTCAAAGGGGTATTCCAATGTAAATGCCCAGTTCTACAGGCCTACAAAGCCCTTGTGGACAAATTCTTGGCAAAGCTTGAATGGTACGACATCGAGGCACTCCCTCGGTCATCGAATCATTTTGCGGACACTATGGCCTCCTTAGGGTCACTAATCCCGTAAGACATTTCTGGTGATATGACAACCATTCAAGTCAAAACACTATCGCAATCAGCGATGGAGCGAGCAAGCTCTGATTTAACGCCAGGAATCCACTTGATCCAGATTGAACCATCCACGGACAAGTTCTCTCGAATCCATGATTGTCTGAATCATGCTAACTAGGGGTCCTTGTTCTCCCCCACTCCCATTAATAGCAACACAATGCTATTCTTACAAGTTCTTTCCCGCTCAGCTTTTGCTAGGGATAAACTTCAAGAGGGATTGGTTGTTCAGACTGTCGAGGTTTTCGATCGGCAGGATTGGTATACACCCATAAGGGACTACCTCAAGTTAGGTAACCTCCCACTTGGATTGACACATGCCGCAAAATGATCATTCAAACAGAAAGCGGCAAAACATGTCTTGTTAGGAGACATTTTGTACCGTCGGAGCTACGAAGGGATTCTCCTCCGTTGCTTGGACCAGCAGGAGTCCGCTTGGGCAATCACCCAAGCGCACGATGGTACATGCGGTGGCCACTTCAGCGGTATGGCCATCGCAAAGCGCATTCTTCGCATGGGCTATTATTGGCCATCTTTAGAGCGAGATTGTTGCGCATATGTAAGGAAGTGCGTGAAGTGTCAACATCATGCCAATTTGACACATGTACCTTCTCAGGCCTTGCAACCGATCCAATCGGCTTGGCCATTTTCATAGTGGGGCTTAGATCTAATTGGAAAGATCTCCCCTGCATCGTCAGGCCATCACACGTTTATCATAACGGCCACAGAGTACTTCACCAAGTGGGTGGAAGCGGGTTCGCTAACCTCTACGACTGGACCCCGCATTATGGAGTTCATTTTACATAACATCATATGTCATTTTGGTATTCCATCCAAGATAATCTCGGATAATGGGACGTCATTCAAGAACAAAGATGTGCGTGCTTTGACAACAAAGTACAAAATTCAGCATAGTTTTTCGACACCCTATTATCCGCAGGCAAATGGGCAAGCAGAGGCGTCAAACAAAACGCTAGTCGCCATCCTCAAAAATATAGTCGTAGACAGTCATAAGGATTGGCACATTCAGATCCCACTTGCCCTATGGGCTTATCGCACTAGCATTCGGATGCCCACTGGGGCAACTCCATTTTCGCTGGTGTATGGCTCCGAGGCAGTCATGCCTCTCGAGTTGGAAATTCCTTCCCTACGCATATCAATGCAAGAGTTCATCGATGATGACACTGCACGGTAGGCCCGGTTAGACCAGCTTACGTTGCTCGACGAACGACGCGTTAATGCTCTCGAGCATTTACGTATCTATCAAGAGTGACTGAAGAAAGCATACAACATGAAAGTTCACCTGAGGGACTTTCAAGTTGGTGACTTGGTCTTGAAAGAGAACCAACAGAACTCTAACTTGCCGCCCCATCTAAGGGACAAGTTCATGAAAAACTGGTTAGGTCCTTATGTCATTGATAGTAAAATAGGACCTGGAACATACCGGCTAGCCTCTCTTGACGGAATCAAAGAACTAGAACCCTTGAACATCAATCATTTGAGGCCATTCCATATTTAAAAGAGCCATAGCCCAAACAAAAAGCCCCAAGGATTCCCATAATCGCTTGGTCAACCCAAAAAGCTCCAAGGATTCCCATAATCGCTTGGTCAACCCAAAAAGCTCCAAGGATTCCCATAATCGCTTGGTCAACCCAAAAAGCCCCAAGGATTCCCATAATCGCTTGGTCAACCCAAAAAGCTCCAAGGATTCCCATAATCGCTTGGTCAACCCAAAAAGCTCCAAGGATTCCCATAATCGCTTGGTCAACCCAAAAAGCTCCAAGGATTCCCATAATCGCTTGGTCAACCCAAAAAGCTCCAAGGATTCCCATAATCGCTTGGTCAACCCAAAAACCCCAAGGATTCCCATAATCGCTTGGTCAACCCAAAAAGCTCCAAGGATTCCCATAATCGCTTGGTCAACCCAAAAGTCAAGGGTTCCCTAATCGCTTGGTCAACCCAAAAAGCCCAAGGATTCTCAAATCGCTTGGTCAAACCCAAAAATGCCCCAAAGGTGCCCATTACCCCTTTGGTCAAACCAAAAGCTCCAAGGGTTCCCACAATCGCTTGGTCAAAAATAAGAAAATTCAAAAACAATAAAATCATCAAAAATAACAAAAATTTGCATCTCATTTCCATGCATACTCAAAATCATCACAACAATAAAGAGCTCTTTTTGCATCTCATCTTCATATTCACAAAAATCAATCCATCAAAAACACAAAAATATATAGCTGCATTAAGCATCACATCCATACATTACATATTTGTGGTCATAAAGGTCAAGGCACCATAGACTGTAATTACTTGGCAAAACCATCATTTTCCACATTTTTCCACTTTATCAATAATTCATCGCAAATAACCGCCATTCACGTTATTTTCCCACATCATAGTCGGTTGTCTTCTAATGTATCAAGAGTTTTCGTCATTCAGTCGTCATTAGCTTTCTAGCCACATACTGTACAAAGTCAGATAGATTTTACAAAGGTAGAGTTCTACTTGGATCACACCTTGTTACGTAGCATCCCAACACAAGTTAAAACACATAACAAAATTCCCAAGTTGTGTGAACGAAAGATGAACCCTGCAAAGCAATCCAGGTCACCATAAGCGAAACGATTATCTTGCTCATCCCCCTGTGCGAATGACCCCAAGAATGCTGAGAGTTGGCAAAAGGACAAGCATCTTCCCTACCCAATTCCCCAAGAATCCCAAGTTCTCAAAAAGTTGCAAAACATCAAAAATTTTGCAAAAGTCAAAACTCCAAAAAATTTGACATCACAACCAAAGTGCATACATCAAAAAGCACATACAATAGTGATTCCCATCACTCACTATTCAAAATCCCTTGCTCAAAAGAAACAAACAAAAAAAATAAATAGTGATTTTTATCACTACAAAAGAGCAAGTATCCCAATACAATTGAAGAAAAGAAGGGAGTCGAACTTGAATCCCTGGAACTCTCAGCATTCAGAAGGTCATGAAGTAAACCTCGATACCGGTTTGGTGGATAGCCTATCGGTCACTGGTGGTAAACCTCCCGCATGACGATATATCTGTCACATTAACTTGGGTACAGATCAATGTTTGCATGTGGATGAGCTAGCTTATGGTATCCTCGATAGCACTGTAGATTAATCTGACTAAATACAACAAAGGAGTTAGTGGAGCTAATTAGGTGATCCTCAGTACAAGTTTGGTTGACAACCTATCTAGCACTGGCGGTATCCTGACAAATACCACATAAACGAACTCAATTGCACACACAGGGATGTGAAATAACTTGGTCAAAGACAAGTCCGATTCATACCTTGTCCAAAAGTCTTGTAAGATAAGCATACAGTCATGGCTAGTTAGTTAAAACATTTGAGTCTCCAAAAACCTAAAACTACATTCTAAACCACCTGTGCTATCTTTTGTCCTTACATTGCCATCAGAAAATACAAAAAAATAACATGTATACATAAAAAAGTCATTTAACACAGCAATCGCCCAGGACAAAAAGCCATAAGTTCTAAACAGTCTATGGTGCGACCGCCAAAAATCACAAATTCAATTCATCCATTCCATTTGCATATCATATAAATTAGAAACATTTGCATTCATCAAAACATATGCATCCATCAATATAAATTAACATGCATACATCCATATTCATCAATCATTGTGCATAACATCAAATCATGACACGTGTATCAATAAAGGAAAGTCATCTGTATATATATCATCAAAAATGCCCATAGGCTACAATAACCGGTCCTATGACCTCACAAAAAGCCAAAAGCTCAAAAACCCCCAAGCCTAGGGCATCGACCACCATGATCACGTAGGATCGATGCGACAGGAACTACCCCCCATGGTGTGGGTCCTATGGGACCTCTCAGGGCGGCTACTGCTAGCCCTCGCATCATGCCCACTTCGCCTCCCTCATCCAATTGCCTATGACGAGATGATGCTGATTGCTCAGTATCACTACCCCTCGTCCGATGCGAAGACCCACCTCCAAAGGGTGCAAGGACCTGCCCACCGAGGCGACTAATCTCTGCCTCTAGCTCCAACCGATACCGCATCGAGTCCATTTCTTGCTGATGATACATAACCAAAGTATCGTTACACTGTGTTAGATATGTCTGTAGGAGATCCCTCTCCCGCATAGCATTGGTATCCCCATCCTTTCGACGGTATGCAACCCATGCATTCTCCCGCTCTGCTAGCTATGTTCGTAGGAGATCCCTCTCCCCAGAATGAGCCTCCCCCAGCTCCTCATCTTGCCTCCGAAGTAGCCCCGCCAATCATGCATTCTCAGTGCGCACCCCTACCTTCGTGTCCTCCGCCACTGCCTAAGGCATTGACATCTCGAACCTCTCTAGCTCCCACTACTTCGAAACGTCCTGCATCTCCAGCTGATCTGGAACCCCATAATCCACACCCGCATCATCTACCTCCACCATGTCCACATCCTCTAGCGGAGCCCCCTAACCCTCACCTGGTGCCTCTGCACCCTCATCCCCTACTGTTGCTGCCTCTACGCCTCCTAGTGGTCCCTCTCCCTGCCATCGTCATAGAGTCCACCACTGCTCATACTCCATGGTAGTCTCGACATCATCCATATCTGGGACATCAATCATCGTATCCGAATCCTCACCCAGCGATGCAATGATCGGCCAAGCGAGAGTCCTCTCGTCCCCCCAACTTCGATAGATCACGGGCTCACCAGGCAACCCCTGGTGCACCCCAAACTGTCATGTAACCTAGCCATATGGGAAGAACTCTTGCTTAGTCCCGTGATGCCCAATCAGCCATCACCCCCTCCGTACCCACCAGAGCCACTCTCCAGCCTCAGGCCAGTCTGGACAGTCCTGGTAGGGGCACCAGAACACCTCCCCTAGAGTCAGTCAAGCGAAGGCATCAACATAATGCCCTATGACACCTACCCACCACCGACTCTGTCCCTGCTCCTCAGACTGCTACCATAGAGCCGCATAACCTATATCCCTATCCACCATCTCCGCCCGAGTCATCCATGGCAACCCAACCGGCCTCTCCACCACTATGTACTGCCACGCCCAACACTACAACAAGAAGTTGCATCCAATACCCTTCCACCTCTGATAGCGGACCTCGTACAACTCATCATAGAGCTATGCCAATATGTCTGCCCCCATCTCATGATCATAGGTGCCTCCGTCGGGCACTCCACCAACCGAAACACCACCTCCAGTAGGTTCCATGGGAACCTCGCACCCGAAGAGTCGGGTAGCAGCATGTTGGAAATGAGGCCCATCAACAATGCGTGCCTCACTCCCAACACCCCCTCTCAAGCCACCACCGTACCAGAATACCACCAATCTGCCCCTCTGCCCTCTCCACTGGGCTATCCACACCCACCTCCTCCCCATGCCCAAAGCAGCGTGTCAACACTGTTGTCCGCTGGTCCCATGGTGTCATCTTGATCGGCAATCCATCTATCGGGATCCGTAGAATCCGATAGACATCCTCCAAAGTAATTGTCATCTCCCCTATTGGGAGATGGAAGGTATTAGTCTGAGGATCCCACAAGTTGATCAGGGCCATCAGATAGGCCCGATCCTCGACTACCGGCTCCAACCGAGTCACCTGCTTGAGCCCAAGGGCATCAAGCCACTCCTAGTCCATCAAAGTCAGCGCCTCCCATGCTTCAGTAAGCACCGTAGGCACACGATATCGGCTCTTCACAACCTACAAAAGAAAACACACAAAAACATTAAACACAATGGAAAACTGTACAGCAAAAACATGGATACACAACAATTAAACAAAAACAACAATGATTCAAAAAAACTAATTTGTCAGTTCTAGGTTTTTAACTTTAAACTGATAAATTAAAAAAAAAAAAATTAACAAATGATTTTAGTTCTAGGGTTTTTAACTATTAACGATAAATTAAAACAAAAACACAAAATTCAAATATTGGTTCTAGGTTTTTAACTTTTATTATATTAAGTTGTTAGTCTAGGTTTTTACTTAATTAAATAAACTAAATTCAAAAAATAGTTTGTTTGTTTAGGGTTTCATTTTAATTTGATAAAAAAACCAAATACAAAATGACAAAAAACAAAGCAAATTATGGTTTTCCACACTATAACAAACAAACAATAACGAGGATCACTTACTGGTCTCGCTTCGGCTCCACCGTTGGATCCGATCCGTGAACTCATGGTGGCAAGAAAAATTTTGTAGCGCTTCACTTCGTAGAATTGACCTCCTCCTCCTCAGAGCTCCAAATCGCTAGAAAAATCGAATGATAATGACCCCAAACCCTAGTTTTGGCCCTTAAATAGGATTTTTTGCCTGTAATCGTTCCACCCTGGGATGAGCACTCTGGTTAGCACTCGTCCTACCCTAGGACGATTACCAGCCTGGTATTCGCCCCACCCATGGACGATTACAGAGCAAGAAAAACAAAAAAAAACAAAAACAAAAAAAATGATCAAAAACAAAACAATAAAAATGCCCAATAAGAGTGCTTTCGCACTTGATATTTTGGGCTTACAAAACAGACGTCGGGGTTCCAAATCCTCGCTCTCCTACTCCCTAAGAAGGCTACCATAGCCGGACCGCTCCACGGGAGAACGGATTGCCGAGAATTTCATCCCTAGAACGGCGTCACCAAAAGGGTTAACACCCACCAAAAATAGGTCTAAATGTCGAGAAAACTGCACACACATTCAAAGATCAAACATCTAAAGGCACCCTTACCTAAGTCATCTTGGGTCAAGCGACTCGTCGCTTTTCTCATGTAGGTCATTCCCTCATCGATTCGTCGCTTGAGGGGGTAGTCACACTTAGTCACCAATCAACAAATACACACCCAATCATGGAAACAACATGCATTCAAAGAATCATTGACAAAGACAATTACGCTCCTGCTTGGGGCAGCAAACAAGCAATAATCACAAGTTGATCAAACACTTGGCATTCATGAATCATGAACTCAAGGTTCCCATAGACAAAAGGTTGCGCCCTTTGCCTATTCATGATTGATCAATGTCCAAGCTCAAGTAACACCTCACCGAAAAAGGTTAACACTTGAATTGAGTTCCTTCGCTCGTCAGAAGCAAGGATTCAAGAATGCATGCCCTTTCCATACTTGGGGCATCAAAAGTTGGTTAGGTTACTAAGAAACCCTAATCATTAGTGCTTTGGTTATCTATTTTTGCTCAGCACTGCGCCATGCACAGCGCTTCCCAAAAAGGGGCATCTGTAGACACCAAAATAGCACCAATCCGATTATGTGACTGCGAACACTGATCGCGTTGACACACACAGCCCCCAGGGCAGCCCCCAGAGGTTAAACAGTGGTCCTAACCACTCTCACAGTAGTTTTTGAAGGTCAGAGGTCAATTTGGCACCCTCAGGTACTTTGCTCCATACTCGTTTCACCCAGGAACGATTACAGTCTGGTATTCGCCCCACCCAGGGATGAATAGTAGTATTCGCTCCAGGGTGGGGCGAATAGTAGGTTTGATGGGAAAAAAGTCAAATCTTGACAAATGGCAGCTCAGATCCGCCACTTAACGCTTCCTTCATTACATGGGAGTGTGGGTGAGCATTTTCGAGCGTTAGAGGCAGTTATAGGGGCAGTCATGAAGCCCCTAATCAAGGAGGAATCTTCCCTCCCCTGGAAGGGCATGGCTGCCAAGTGGCGCCTCTGCATGCTCATTCAAAGAGACCTCCAGGTCTATAAATTGGTGAGTTTTCTCACCCCAAAATATATAGAGAAGGAGCATTTTGAGCGACGAAGTGCTGCCAATTTACTTCCACATACGCCCTTGTTGATTTGTGCCTTTCACATCCGTGATCTCTTTTAGAGAGGAGGTCATTGGGTGACTATTGGAAGGACAAATCTTGAGCCAAAACCCGACATTTGGCCACAGCATACCACCCAATTTGCTGACAACACCTTACAAGAGATTTTGGACCCATCCCAAGTGGATTGGTGCCGAAATCGAGCCCCAAACGGTGGGCGTCCTGCCCCGGGTGCCCCCCGCACTACTGCAGGTCTAATCGTCCCACCCAGGAATGATTAGGAATCTATGGCAGATTTCCCTTCTGTCATTTTTGCATTTAATCTTATGCTGCTTAGATAGTTTGCCATTAAAATTTCACATCGTTTTGAGCAATTTTTATCATGTTTTATCATTTTCTTGCCTTTACTAACTTGCAGATGGCATCATCAAAATCTGGGTGTTAGAGGCCAAATTGGAGAAATCTAACCATCTGGGTCGTCCCAAAATACCCCCAATTAGCTAACCCCCACCTTTGCAGGAGATTTGGAGCTGTCTGGATGTGACATTTGGGACGGTGCTATCTGACATTTTGTTGTAGGTATATTCGTCCTGCCCCGAAACAAATACGAATCTGCATCGAGTTTGCTGACTATTTTTTTTGCAGTGCCATCCCGGTGATGTTTTCATGCCTCTATGAAGTTTTTAGCTAATTTGGATCTGTTTTGGTCATCATTTTATTTATTTTTTGCATGCACTAATCTTAGGCTTGGGGATTGCATGTTCCATCTCATCCGCAGGTGCTACTGACCCTCTTTCTCTATTTCCTTGAACGTAGGATCTAGGCATTAGAGGAGCAGCAAGGAGTCAAGATTCATCAATGCAAGTGGTGGTGATGTTTTGGTCCGCCCATCTTACATGTGGGCACGCGGAAGAAGGATGGCTATCCATGGATGTGACAAAGAAACATATTTAACGCTCCTCGCCCCTAAAAAGGGAGGAGGCGAATTGTAACCGAGTTTCAAAACATATTAATAAAATAAAAATGGGTTGTCTTCCTTATTTGCTTTATTCGGTTTTGATTCGTTCATGCTTTCTCCCATTTCATGCACTTTCAATTCATAGGATTTAGCGTTAAGTTTAGTTCCATTTGCATCGCACTTGGAGTTTTCCTTTTTGTTTCCATATCCTCGTGCTTCCACATGTGTATTTTTATTTTCATTTGATTTGCTACTATCTATATGCGTGGATGCACAGTGAGACATGATATTTGATTGATTAAAAAAAATGAACCGTGGATAATGATTCGATACACTATGTGAACACTATATACTGTACAAAACATATTAACACTCTTTTTTGTTCCTTTGTTGTTTTTGTATTGTTTTTGTGTAATGGAAATGTGGAAATGTATTATTGCAATGTGGTAAAAATGGAATGAGATGTTAGAGAATGTAGATGAGGTTTTTGTGAGACTCAAACACTCTAGCTAACTTGATCAAAGGTTGTATACTAACTATGCAAGACTTTTTGACAAGGTATGAATCTACTAGGATGACCAAGGTACTTCATATCCTTGTGTGTGCAAGTGAGTTTATTCCTATGAAACACATAAAGATACCACCATTTCCAGATAGGCTATCCACCAAATATGGAATGAGGATCACTCTATGAATGTCATGATCCTAGGTTTGTACCTGGTAGGATTAGACCACTAGGTAATCTAAATTACCAAAAGCTAGCTCATCCACATGCAAACATTAGTCTACACACATGCCAGAAGATAATGTGATAGACATATCATCATGCGGGAGGCTACATCCATTGACAGATAGGCTATCCACCAAACATGTAATTAGGATCACCTGCTGGTTTTCCAAATGCTAAGAATTCCAGGGACTCAAGTTGAACTCCCTTATTTTCTTCAATTTTATTTGGATACTTTCTCATATGTAGTGATGAAAATCACTATTTATTTTGTATATATTTTTTCTTTGAGCAAGGGATTTTGGAAGTGGTGATGACCACTGTTATCTCTGATTTTGATTCTAACTTTGAACTTGAACTTTTGATTTCTTTGATTTTTTTTATTGTTTGAGGGATTTTGATATGGGGATTTGTGGGAATTGGGATTTTTGAGAGTGGTGAAAACCACTGTTTATTTTGGGGAATTGGGTAGCTAAGAGCTTGTCCTTTTGCAAACTCTTACCATTATTGAACCGTTCATACAGAGTGATGAGCAGGATGAACTTTTTGTTTAAGGTAACCTAGACCACTTCATGGATTTCATATTTCCTTGCACAAAACTTGGATTTATTAATGTGTAAATGTTTTTGGGACATGATGTACACAAGGAATAATCTTAGCAATACTCTACCTCCTAAAAATCAAGATAGCTTTCTAAAAAATCTAAAAAGAAGCTAGAAATGGTTGAGTGACCAAAGAACCTAATGACATTCTAAAAAAAATGACTAGGTGAAGGAGTGGACACAAATATGGAAAATGGAAAATGTGGGTGAAATTGGGAAGTGAAACCTGGAACTATGATTATGTTCACAAAATTGATTTTGAATGATGACTAAAGTATTGATGCTAGAAATGTATGAGCAACTCTAAAATGCAAAGTGCAAATGGTGAGCATGCCTAAATGCAAGCAATGCTAAAATGCAATGGGATGCAATGTGATGCGATGCAATATTTTTATATTTTTGATATTTTGATGATGTTTTTGAAATGCAATGGGATGCAATATTTTTGGAATTTTGATATTTTGATGATATTTTTGAATTTTTTATTGATATATATGTATGTACAAGTGACTAATGGGCTTATTGGGGGCCACTGGGGCATTTGGGGTGACCAAAGGGCTTATGGATACCTTCGGATATTTTTGGGTGACCTAGATGGTCACAGACTACCTAGGAGCATTTTTAAGTTGACCAAGTGGGATGTAGGCACCCTTAGAGTATTTTAGGGTGACCTAGACGGTTCTAGACCATATAAGAGTATTTTAGGTTCACCAAGTGGGATGTAAGTACCTGTGGAGCATTTTGAGGTGACCTAGATGGTTCTAGACCACCTAGGAGCATTTTAGGTTGAACAAGCAGGATGTAGGTACCCTTGGAACATTTTGGGGTGACCTAGATGATTCTAGACTGCTTAGGAGCATTTTAAATTGACCAAGAAATATGTAGGCACCCTTGGAGTATTTTGGGGTGACCTAGATAGTTCTATACCACCTAGGAGCATTTTAGGTTGACCAAGCGAGATGTAGGCACCCTTGGAGCATTTTGGGGTGACCTAGACGGTTCTAGACCACCTAGGAGCATTTTAGGTTGACGACCATGTCTTAGGCATGGAATGGTCACAAATGAAGTATGTTCAAGGGTTAAGGATCCTTGACACCTTCAATGGAGGCTAGGTGATAATTTTTGGGTCCTATCTAACTAGTAATGACATAGGTACCTAAATAGTTTACCGTGAATTTGTCCCTTATATGGGGCAGCAAATTAGAATTTTTGTGGTTCTCTTTCAGAACGAGGTCACCAACCTGAAAGTCCCTTAGGCAGACTTTCATATTGTAGGCTCTCTTAAGTCACTCTTGATAAACACGTACGTACTTGAGAGCATTAATAAGATGTTCATCAAGCAACGTAAGTTGATCTAGTTGAGCCTGCCATGCAGTGTTATCATCGATGAGCTCTTGCATGGATATGCACAGTGATGGGATTTCAAGCTCTAGAGGCATGACTGCCTCAATTCCATATACGAGTGAAAATGGAGTAGCCCCATTGGGTGTCCAAATACTAGTGCAATAGGCCCATAGAGCTAGGGGTATTTGCATATGCCAATTTGTGTGATTCTCTCTGATAGTTTTCTTGAGAATGGTAATCAATGTTTTTTTGGAAGCCTTTGCTTGCCCATTTTCTTATGGATAGTAGGGTGTCAAAAAACTATGCTGGATATTATACTTTGTTGTCAAAGCATGCACATCTTTGTTCTTAAATGATGTCCCATTATCTAAAATGATCTTGGATGGAATACCAAAATGACAAATTATATTATTCAATAGGAACTCCATTATGTGGGGCCCCGTCATAGTGGTAAGGGGAATTGCTTCCACCCATTTAGTGAAATACTCGGTAGCAATTATAATAAACATGTGGTGGCTTAAGGATGTGGGGGATATTTTTTCAATTAAATCCAATCCCCACTATGAAAATGGACACATCGATTAAATCGGTTGCAAGGCCTGAGAAGGCACGTGTGTCAAATTAGCATGGTGATAACACTTCATGCACTTTCTCATGTATGCACATCAATATCGCTCTAAATTTGGCCAATAATAACCCATGTGAAGAATGCACTTGATGATGGCCATGTCGTTGAAATGACCACTACATGTACCATCTTGTGCTTGGGTGATTTCCCAAGCCGATTCTTGATGCTCTAAGAAGCGAAGGAGGATCCCTTCATAGCTTTGATGATACATAATATCTCCTAGCAAGACATATTTTGTCACCTTCCATCTGAATATTCTTTTAGAAATGTGCAAAATCCCATGAGGGATGTTTCCAAGCTTTAGGTATTCCCTGATTTGTGCAGACCAGTACTATTATGAGGAAGCCTCGAGCACATGAATGGTCTGTCCCTCTTGAAGTTCATCTAGAGCAAAAGCTTCTTGGGATAGAATATGTAAGAATAACATTATGTTGCTATCAAAAGGGGATTGAGGGAACAAAGTACCCCAATCGACCTAGTTCAAGCATTCGTGAGTGTGCGAGAATCTCTCTTTATGAGGTTCAATTTGAATCAAGTGGAATTTCAGTAGGACTTGAGCATTTAGAGTCAGTGGAATTCATGACGATGATGCTTTGCTTTTGCAAATTTTTGTGACTACCATTTTGACCTAAATGGTAGTCATCTAATCTATAGGGTCTTGCGGTATAAAGGACCCTAGGGAGGCCATTGTATCTGTAAAATAATTAGATGATCGAGGGAGGGCCTTGATGTTATACCATTCAAATTTTGCTAGGAACTTATCCACAAGGGCTTTGTAGGCTTGCAAAATTGGGCACTTACACTGGTAGATTCCCTTGACCTAGTTAATAATGAGCAAAGAGTCACCAAAAATGTTAAGCTTTGTTATTTTATGGTGATAGCTGTTTGAAGGCCTATGAGCAAGGATTCGTACTTGGAATTATTGTTGGTGCATGGGAAATAAAGTTTAAATTACAGGGGTATGGGAGCCCCATATGGTATGAAAAACATGATTCCAATGCCACCCACTTGCTTACATTTGGAGCCATTGAAGAATAGGGTCATATCTGTCTGCACCTCAGGATCGTCAGAATCTGGTGATTATGATATTTGGAAGACCCCCTCATCGGGAAGCTCTATACTAAGAGGTTGATAATCCTGGAGAGGAGCCTCTATGAGTTGATCACTGATGACCTAAACCTTAATTGATTTTTTTCCAACAAATTCTAGGTCAAACTCTATCAACAACATGATCCATTTCATCATGTGACTACTATGATAAGTTCAACTCATCATGTAGCACAATGGATTCTCTTTAGATACAACATACGTGGTGTTTCTAAGCATGTAATGTCATAGCTTCTTAGTGGCAAAGACCACTGCTAGACATAATTTCTCAAGGTATGCATACTTAATCTCATAACTGACCAGGGTGCAGCTAAGGTAGTTAGTAGCCTACTCCTTATGAAATTCATTGTTCTGGGCTAACATGGCACCCGGTACAATCTCAGTGGCTAAGATGTATAAGCAGAATGGAACTCCTGGTCTAGGTGGTGCCAACACTGGTAGTGAAGCTAGGTATTGTTTTATTTCATCAAAGGCCTCCTGAAACTTGTCATCCCAATGGAATACGACTCCCTTGTGCAACAACTTGTTCATGAGGTGACACTTGTCTGACAATTGTGCTATAAAGAATTTTATGGACGCGATCTTGCCCTACAGATTTCAAATTTGCTTGATTGTGGTTGGAGGAGGCATATCAAGGGTGGCCTTGACATTATTGGGTCCCAATTCAATGCCTAGCTTAGAAATGATAAATCCCAAGAGTTTTCCAGATATGATGCTGAAGACGCACTTCTTGGGGTTTAGTCTCACGTTGTGCTCAATGAGGCAATCTAGAAATTTGCTCAAAAAATCAAGATGTTCATGGGATAATAAATATTTAGCCAGCAAGTCATCCATGTAATATTTTAAAATCTTATACATTTTGTCATATGGCATGCTGGTAGGTCGCACCGATATTTTTCAAGCCAAAAGGCATGACCTTGTAGAAAAGTATCCCCTAGGGCATTGTGAACGCCATTTTGAGTTGGTCCTCTGGATTGATACAAATATTATTGTACCCAGAGAAAACATCCATAAGGGATAAAATTTTGTGGCCCACTGTGGAATCTACCAGGGCATCGATGCTCGACAAAGGGAAATCATCCTTAGGACTCAATTTTTTTAAGTCTCAAAAATCAGTGCAAATATGAATCCTCCCATCAGGCTTCTTAATAGGAACCATGTTGGACAGCCATGACAGATAGTCTACATAAATAACAAACTGGGCATCCAATAGCTTTTGTAGCTCATATTTGATCATCAAGGCCACCGTTGGATGCATATTTCTTAGCAATTTGCTTGAAAAGCTTGGCCTTGGGGTCAAGAATTAGATTGTGGGTGAATAAATTTGAATCCAGTCTTGGCATATCATTATAGGACCATGCAAAATATTCCTTCTTCCTAGTGATAAGGGCTATCTAATAGGCTTGCTCTTTGGGGTATAGACTTTCCCCTAGCTTGATACATTATGGATTCTTTGGATTTGAGCTAATATAATTGTCAATCATAGGATCGATTGACATATGTGACCCCTCCTCTAGTTGATGGGGGGTAGGGATAAAATGGATGCCATCTGCTAGATTTAGGTCATCAATGGGAACCTCAGGTTCCTCTTCAGCATGGAAGACATCATGAGATGGCCCTGGGGCAAATAAAATTGGTTGTAGTATCTCATCGCAAGGCCAATACTCATAAGGGTATGGGGGTGAATCTCCCCGATCAAAGTCGATTGGCCCCAAGTCAATGTGCAATGGCTTTAACAGGTTATTTGGATATCGTAGGGTCTCGAACAGATCTATGGAAATTATATTTATGGATGGATGATTTCCCCTAGGTGGTTGGTGGTGACCATGGACCTCTGGATGTAGCATGACCTAATGAGGTGGCTACGAAGGCGATGGAATGATAGGCGATGGTCGATGCGGCTACAGATGAACTTGCTCTTTGCAAGGCAGAAGCTGTATCCAAATGGGATCTTGTAATGGGAGCATGTGTAAATAGTATTTGTCATCATAATCCTAAGGGATAACCTTCACATATTCTCCATCAGAACTATCAGAGTCAATCGATGCAACCCCATAGTATGACTCATCATCTGACATCCACTCATAAGGGGAACCTGGATCTTCTTCCTCACTATCATGGGGAAGAGTGCATAAACCTTCGCATCTCTCGTAGGATTGGATACCATTATGAGGTGGTTCATCGTATCCCAAGGGCATATGGAAATAGTCCCCCAGTGATTAGATGTGATTAGGGTTGGAAAAGGTATCTCGAGCCAAATCATCTCTATAGTTGAGGCATAAGCACTCCAGACCATATGTGAGAATATCTAGGGGCAAGGGGTGATTATGTCCCAATATCAATTTGTCATATGGTGTCTGGTAATGGGGTTGAAATGGAACCCATGTGCCTTGCTCATACAATCCTAACTCGTAACCATACTAATTATAAATTTCAAGGTACTTCAAGATGATGTCAAGGTTATACCGATAGGTGATGTCTTCTGCGAAGGGCTCCTCATCCTCCTCCTACTGTTGGTAAGGTTTGATGTCATAGTCCAGTCCCCCATAGATGAATTTTTATTTATTTTGGGGGACAATTAGGGGCACAATAGTGCCTATGGGAAGACAGGGTCGACCCATGTCTTGCATCGAATCTATAGTAGGGGTAGCTATGACATTCCTAACCATGTATTCTCCTAATCCGATGGAAGCCAAGTGCACTGTCACTTGAGGCTACAAATAGAAGAGTGATGAGAGCAAGACCTGATCTGATTCATCATCTATCTCCTATGGTAGCTCTTCATCATATGGGCTAGGTATCTCCTCTATGGAGATGGTGGATATGGTCGGCTGGACCTCATCAATAGGTTTTTTACCTGGATTCCTCAAAAAAGGATCGTTGACCTAGTGGGAATTTAAGGAGGTGCCGATGATGAGGAAGGTATGTCATGCAGTGATGAGGGGATAAAACCTTGGCTAGATTTATTCGATTGGAAATCTAGGTGTGTTGATTGCAAGGTTGAATTGAGGAGTTGTACCATGTTACAATACTTATAGGGCTCTAGGTCCATAGGGACGATATGAACTTGCCCATCATGAGTGTACTTGAGACACTGGTGAGGAATGGAAGGGATGCACTTCATGTCCCTAATCCATGGTCTACCTAACAATATATTGTACTCCATCTCATCCACAAGTATGTGGTATAGCATCAAAATGGTCTTTTCCCCTACCTGTATCGATAGGACAATCCTACCAACTATTGAGCATATGGCATCATTAAATGCTCGAAGGGTGTATATAGATGTGATAATATGGTATGTCGAGAGCTTTAAGTGCTTGAGAGCTATTATGGTGATGATATTTCTAGAATACTAGGTATCTATCAAAACTCTCTTGTATGGTGTCCCATTTACACATGCGACGATGTGCAAGGGAGGGTCCACCATATTATTTGGAACCAGTTTAAGCTCATCCTATCGAAAGGTGATTATAGGTTCAGTTCATTGTATTACATGACCCAAAAAATTGTTGAAGGAGTTAGACTCCTAGGTTGGAAGCTCTATGGACTTAAGGATCATCATAAAATCCTCTCTGTGAGGTTGCAATTTTTTAATCAGCTCATAGATGGAGAGTCAGGAAGATGTTGTTCTTAAGCTCTAAGTGAGCTTACTCTTAATGGTGGCTACAGGCATAGGTGGAAGGCTTGGCAAAGGATGCGGTGGTTGTTGTGACATCAAAGGGACATCACTTTGAGCTGTAGGTGGTACGGCTAGACTTGGATACCACCTATTCCTTGTGATAATGTTGACCATGATGGCATACCCCTACTGAGGAGGGGCATGGTGGACCTCATTCACCTGGGGCACTGGCTTGGCCTACTCCGTATGGGTATGCAGGGGATCTTTGAAGATCTCCATCTATTTGTTGTTTGGTGTGATAGGGTTGTCTATGTGAAGGTCCTTCCTATAGATCATGTCTTGTACAAAGTTTTAAAACTTGCAACACATGTTCACATCATGCCCTTTTTGCCTATGAAATTTATAATATAGGTCTTCTTTGTACCCTTTAGGCCTGGGTGCATTTGGGTCGATAGGCTGACTCTCAAGAAAATTGATCAAATTTTCTGTTAAGAGGCACTCAAACAATGATTCCATGGACTCTACAAGGGGTGTGAACTACCGCTTTGGGTGGCACTATTGATTTTATCCTTGACTATTTTGATTGTCCTTAGCATAGTCCTGAGGTGTGGCCTGATAATTGGGCTTTTGAGGTGGTGCAGCTTATGCTGCCCTTGTGACGCTAATGGCAACCTGATTCACTACTGCTGGATTAGACTACGCTGGGGTTATCTTAGTGTTCTTGCTCCACTCCTTGTGAGGCTTCATAATTACCCCTTCTTGAGTCTTGATTTCTTCGATGGTCCTAGCCTATGCTAGGGCATCTTCAAGAGTCATGTACTATTGTAGCTGTAACAACAAGGATATTGGATTCAAGAAGCTCTTGGAAAACATCTGAGTTAGCTCCGACATGGGGAGGAGATAAGGCAGTTTGGCAAGCAAGGTTCACCACCTATTGCCTTAATTTGTTATTGACTCATCATCATATTGTTTTAACCTGGCTACATCGGCCAGCATCACCTTCCTCTTGGTATTAAAGGTGAAGCATTCTAGAAATCTAGTAAAATCACTCCAAGCAAGTTGATACAAAGTCCAGACGCTATGCTTAGGAAGCTGGTAAAACCACTCTGAGGTAGGGCCCAAAAGGGTAGTCATAAACATTTGCAAAAGCAAAGCATTATCGTCATGAATTCCATTGACTCTAGGTGCTCTAGCATCTCTTTGTATGGGTCTGAGGACTTGATATCCTCATTCTTTCTCACATCCTTCGATGGAGGTCTGGGATCCTCCAACCTATTATGGGTGGTGGCTTGTAACCGCCCCTAACTTGATAAGATGTCTTCAAATACTCTACTTCCATCTCATGCTCATTGTAGGCCCCATAGGACACCTCTCGAGCCGATCTATAAAGAGGGGTATCCATCCACTGTGGGCACCCTGTATCTAGCCTATGAGGTAAGTCTCGATCTAACCTAGGAGGCCACAGAGGCAACACTGGGTAAGGTCTAGGATACCTATCCCAAATGGGTCTGGGTTGCCTCGGGCAGACTTCCTACCTATGGGTCTTAGGGATAGAGACCCTCTCCCATAGATTCTACTGGAGCAACTCGTTGGTCTGCTATTCAATCCTCTCTTTTTCAAGTTGATGCAAGCGGTCTAGTTCTTTGTCTCATCAAAGCTTCTCGAACTGAGCTTCGCATTCCACATACTTTGTAACTGCTTGCTTGATTTTTTCTATCGTGTGATGCCTAAGGGGTCTAGGGGTCTTGCCTTGGGGCCAAAATCATTCAAGATAATCTAATATATCTATCGAGTGCTTGCCTCTTTCAGGGTTTTCCACATTGACTTGAGATTTAGGCTAGAACATCTTCTCATTATACGTAGTAGGTGCAGAGCCACATCGGGCATGCACAAAATACTACTCCTAAGGAAAATTTGGGATCTCGTCATGCCTACATTCCTATACAAGGAAAGGTAGGGCAGAATTGGCTCGCCCTGAGTGACGAGTGTCATACCCATCGGGTTGCCTAAGTTGTTGTATCTTTTTAATGTGACATGCAGGAAAAGTCATATCGACTTGCCCTATCTAGTGTGTGAATTCATGCTCTTGACTATGAATATGCGTGTCATACCTAATGGGTATGTGGATGCGTGGCACTGCTCTATCTATTAGTGCCTTAGTGCATTTTTGGCTTTCATCAAGGAAGACCTATGATGCATCTACATATCAGGAACACTCTCCCAGGTAATTTCCATCATCCCTTAGAGTGTCCCATAGAGGGTACCCTTAGAGATGTGGCTCGTGCCCTGCTGTCTTGGGGCTAGGTGGAGTGGAGGCTCACTAGGGAGGTATAACCAAGTCCCTAGGGCTAAATTAGAGACAACCCATGTCTCCTAACCCACTCTCCACAGCTTCTACCCGTTATTGGGCTTGGCTGTGGGTGTATACCATTGTTCCTCTCTATCAAACCCTATATGATTATCTCCTTTACAAATTTCTAATGAAATAGCAAACAAGAAAGGAAACACTCAATAAGACAGATGATTATCTCTTTTAAGTTTTAAATGTGAATCCTTAAACTATTTTGTGTGTTTTAGATGTGTTGTTTTGCTCTTGCTTTCTTGTTCTTATTTTGGAATTAGAATGAGGGAACTCAACTAAAATGGTGACTAGGAACACTAGTACCAAACATGATTTCTCAAAAGAGTCTAGGGTACACCGCCTAAAACCTAGTGGGGGGTTTGCCTAGCTCTTCCACTCTAAAACAGTGTTTCCAACGATGGGAGATAGTTTGAACATTAGTGACCTATTCCATATTGAGAGAGTATCCTATTCTTTCTAAGGTATCTAGAGGGCAAGCTGGTGGAAGGAGGTGAAATCCAACATCACCAGTTTGAATTGGGGTTTGGTGATGAAATCCAACCTTACCAATGTTATTGTGATACATGCAAGTGTGTGTGGTTATTTTTAACTTAAAATAAATAAACAAGGAAGCACTCAATGATATTTAACTAGATGTATGCAAAATTTGCATTTAATTTTAGAAATTTAGTATAAAAAGGAACTCACAAATTTATTTAGAAATGCAAAACCCTAAATGTTAGCCTACCCATTAGGTAGGCTACAAACACACAAACCATAAAGATGCATTCCTAATTTGAATTTGTTTTGATTTTTTTCCTTTTATATGTTTGTTATTTTGCATTTAAGAAAAGGAAACTAACTTCTAACCTTCATAAACAAGCAAATATGTGATAAAAACTAGATAATGCAAAAAATAAACAGTTTCTGTAAATACAAAACAGAGATGGAAGACTCAGGGACCTACCTCATCACTACCAAAGCTTGCTATTTTTGGAATTCTACTATGAAAGCCCTCTAGTTTCTATTAACTCTAGGGTGGGATGAATAGTAGGTCTATATTCATCCTATATTGGGATGAACTTGCATTCATCCCAGGGTAGCACGAATAGCAGGTCAGGGTTCATTTCAGCCCAAAACGAGTAGCACTTACAACATAAAAAGATGAAGAATGAGTTCAAAAATTTACCTAAATAAAAATAGACAAGGTCCTACCATGATCACCATTGAAGTAGGGAAAAATGGTGCACAAAATTAAAATAAAAAATATATGTATCTATGCCCTATCGCTTATGAGCATCAAAACGGAAGCATGCAAGTAAATATGGAAAGATAACGAATAACAAGAAATAGAGCAAAGCAAGTAGTTTTATTATTAATCAAACTGATAAAATTCTAGGTTACAATGTGTCCCCTTGAGGTCTCAAAATGGGTGATACAAATTTTTACAACTCGGGTGCCCAAGGATAGAAATCCTTCAAGAAATTTGGGTGCACATCCAATGTCTTTCCTCATACCGACAATCGAGGTGGGCCGGCCAATGTTTCTACCACTTGTGTCTTTGATCTAGATGTCTTATGTTACTTCCCAATGTGTTGTAATAACCTACACCTACACACAAGGAAACTAGAAATGTCAAATAGCGAGTGTGTGTGATAAAAAGCATGCAATCCCCATAGGGGTAAAACGGCTAACAATGATAAAAAATATCAAATCAACTCCAAATGACATGAAATTGTAGAGAGCTATAAAAAAGATTTTTTTGGGAAGATACCACCAGAAATTACATCCGATGGGGCTTTGGGACTTGAATGACCGTTCGTAACCTACAAAACACAAAGTAAGCAATTTCCAAAACTACACATATCCAAAATGCATGACAATTGGAAAAAATATATAAAATACTATTATAAGAAAACCCATTTTATCATATTTACAATATCAGTCACGGTTTGGGTGTTCTCTCAAATGACCGCCAGATACCTGTAAGAGACCCTACAAAACACTAAAAATGTAATATCTCGGCCAATATAGCTCAGAAATACCTAAAATGTGAACTGTAGTATAGTAATAGCATGTGGAAAATAACTAATTAAAATTAGTCATAAAATAATGCATATATTTCTATTCATCATAGGGTGGGACGAATAGGACTGTCATAAATTGGGGGTGCTCGAGGGTGGGATGCCCATCGTTTCTGCCTAAATTTTGTCACCAATTCCATTGAGAATTGATGAAAAACACTCTAATGGGTATTTTCATCAAATTTTGTGTGGAAATAACTCATATGGTTTGGTTTTTTAACAAATTGCGCCTCCTAGTTCACTCGTAAACCTCCTTCGCTAGGTAGATATTCTAAGGGAAAAATGGGCACAAAAGGTGAGGTGAAATCTTAGCAGCACTCTATTGCATAAAAATAAAACTCCTCTCTATATTTTATGTGGAAAATGCATCCACTTTATAGCCCAAGGGGGCTTCATGGGTCAAATGGCATGCGAGGGCATGCGAGGCATAAGGCGCCACTTGGCCACTAGGGTGACATGAATTGGAGGGGTAAGGGAATATCCCAATTTGGCCTCCCTCATGGTCTGGAGCATTAAAATACTATAATATTTGACTTCCTAGGTGTTTGCAAGCAGAAAAGTAACTATTTCTAGGTGCCACTTGTCGAGGTTTGACTTTTTGCCAGTCAAACCTGCTATTCGCTCCCTGCTTTGGGTGAATACTGTTATTCATCCCAGGGTGGGATGAATAGATTTTGTATTCATCCTAGGGTGGAACAAATAGTAGCAAGGTGTCCAAAAGGTCCTAAAAGTGGCCTAAAACCCTTCAAAACCTTGTACTAAGTGGTTAGAACCACTGTATGCCTCATGAGGGCTGCCCTAGGGGCCTTAGTGTGTCATGAAGTCGTTGCTTATGGTAGCATAATTAGATTGACCAGATTTTAATGTCTATAGATCCACATTCATTTTATTTCTACCAATGATTCCAAGCGAGTACTGGTCATATGCTTTCATTAGCCTTCGCCATGCTAATTGCCACATCATCACTCCCTCTCATTGGGATTCGCATACGTCGACCATACTCTACGGGTATTCATCATGTTCTTTGTTTTTTTGGGATTCTTTATATCTAGATAGTATAGGTAGTATGGTCTCCCCATGTTAGTTCTCTGCATCTGTCAAATTGAGCTAGCCTCAAAGGTCATGCATGTATTGTTATTAGTGTGTTGGCACACTCCAAATGAAGGAAATAGTGCCATGTGGGTCCACTATGGAGTTAGGACTTGGAAGTCCACGTATTCCATGCATATGTATCCAGCTATGGATGTCTCACTTTAATTCACTAATCACATCACCCCTTGTGAACACCATCAGCACCATCATCCGAGTCATCTCTAGATCCAATTCATCACCCACAAGGTATCCATGGTACATCACCACGCAGTCATATACCACTCAAACCTTACAAGAACTAGCTTCTATGAATTGGCATCCTTCTTTATCATCTATCATGATTGCATCCAAAAATCCTTGCTACTTCCATGTCATCTCATTCAAATCACACCATCCCTAGAATCTCCATTGTGGCTAATCCATGTTGAATGCTCCTAATCACCGGTGGTCCATAGTCTATCCCAATCAATGTTTTTATCCATTTAAACATTTGATAATCCATCTATGCATCCACATTCACCCTTGAATAATACCTAAGTCCACATCAGGGCCACTTGATATTGCCAAAAATCTCACCTCCTTAGGTTATCCTATGATATGTCAATATGGCACCCTCCAGAACTGTTGACCACGTAGGTTAGGTCACCTATGTAATGGCTGCATGGATTCATCCTCATCTTCCTGTTGAAGATATCCAGTAATCTGGATATGGGATCCCGTGTTGGCGCATCCCACCTTGACCACCATGGAGCCATCTCAGATTTGTGCACCTTCCAAGCAAGGTGCCCGCATGGTCTTTGCTTAACCTGCATAAAGCCAAAACATAAGTTAAAATGAAATATAATTAAATTTTATAAAATTTAGCATAACCTTGTTCAAAGTTGTATTGTCATATAAAATAAATTATATATATAATTCACATTCGAAGCTTTTTATCTATTATTTTATATTGTATAACTTTTTATTTTTATTTTTTTTTATATTTAATTTTTATATATACCTTTTATTTTATTTTATTTTTATTTTTTTAATTTTATTTAATTAAATTTATACTAGACTTAATTGGCTTCACAAAATAAATCTTTGTTTTAATTAGATACATATACATTAACCACATAAGACCAAGCTCTAAAATCCTAATCAAAATCCTAATGTGAAACCACCGAGCAAAGCAACATAAAACAAGGAGACACTACTAGCTTTGAAATTTGGAGAAATTACACTTTGAACCCATAGGCAAAGGATGATCAAAATTATCACTCCAAGAACATTAAAAATCTCAAAAACACAAAATTAAAGTTGGGTCCCCAATTTTAGGGTACATTGTGGAGTAGCCACAATAGGTAGGAATATGCTCCTTGATCTTCCCATAAATGGATTAGTCATCCAAAAATGATTTGAAGTTCCCCGTTGCCAACTGATCAAATATATAAAGTATGACGTGCTAAAAATTAACTGGTGTATTGCAAAGCCCAAATGGCATTCAATTATACAAATAGATACCATTCTCCATGATAAATGTGGTATTTAACTTATCTTCCTTAGCTATGCTTATTTGATTGTAACCCGAAAATCCATCAAAAAATGAATAGATCTCATGCCCTGCGTCTTCCTCAGGATGGAATATGTGAAGGAAATAGGGAAGGGATACTTAATGGTTATGTGTTTAGACTTCTAAAGTCCACACATATTCTAATTTTTTCCACTTCCTTCTTCAAGGTGATCACTATAGGTGATAATCATTCACTGGTTGTAACCCTGAAGATGATTCCTACCTCCAACATCTTCTCTATCTCTACGTTCACTAATGCAACATATTTTGGATTCATCCTATACGATCTTCTCCTTACTGGTTGTACTCTAGGACTCAGAATGATCTTATGGACACATAACTCAGGTGGTACTCCCTTCAAGTCCTTGTATTTCCATGCAAATATATCGTTATATTCCAAGAATATCTTAAAATCTATCACTTTCAATACAGGGTTTCAATCATCACCATAGTGAATCATCCTAGGTTCATCCTATGTCCCTAGATTGATGTCCACTATCTGAGGTCCCTCACTACTTTATCCACATTATTTGGGTGTGTCGGTCTCGATACCATACTGGTTAACACCTTATAGTCAAAAACTCGGTACCAATAGAGATGGAATACCCAGTTCTAGCCAAGTCCTTTCAAGTAGAACATTGACACTGGATCCTCCATCCATGATAACTTGCATCAATTTGTGCCCTAGGATCTCCATATGAACTAATGTAGGTTTATTTTCCACATCAATCATTAATATGGTGGGGTCCATAAATTGGTCTTTTTATTTCTTTTCTTGAATCGGTTGACTCTACACTTCCATTACTTTGTGGGGTTGTATCTCTTCCACCATCGCTTTTTGTAATGATTGGATTTTTTCCAACAAGTTAGCCATTTTGATCTCTACTGTGGTGTTTGAAATATGTGTTGCCATATTCTAGACAACTTCCTTCACTTCTAAAGGTTTATCAATTCCTTCTCTTCTGCTAGCTTCACTTTCTTAGCTTTTTGTGCTTCATCTTGTAGTACTTTCTTTGCTACTTGCCAATGTTGATTTTCCTTCACTGGCTCAGGATACTTATCGTTTTTAGCCTGATTTCTTGTCATGACTAAAACTTCCTAAGTTTTCTCTTTAACTTGAGGAACCTCAATATCTAAATAGTTTACATTTTATGGGTTACTTGAGTTTGCCTGCTTGGGACAATTTGCTTTCTTGTGGTCACCTGAACCACATCACCTACATATGTGTGTAGTGTTCACTTGTTGTGTTTCTTGTCTTTGAGGCGAAGTATAATTGTTTGTGAAATGCCCCCACTCTTGGAAATTGTGATATTGTATGATAAGCCTCCCTTCCAAATCATACTGCAACCAACTCTATCATCCATGGTAATTGTGATATTGTATGATTGGCCTCCCTTACAAATCATACTAAAAACAACTCTGACCTCCTTTCCAATTGCCCTGGTTCTACCTTCCACCTCACCAACTATTTCTATAACTATTACTTGTTGCTTACTTCCCGCTTTCTAGGGTCTTTGGTTTCTCTTCCTAGTCTTGGATTGTCAGGACCTATGGATGTCCTCTTGCATTATACAGACATAGCATCACCTTGTATCCCATCATGTTACAGATATGACAATAATAATTTTGTGGACACTCTACATTTGTATGACCCTCAGTTTTACATTTTGTGCACCAAATGGCATTCTTGTTGAGCTTACTTCTTTGTTATTTTATGATCTTATCTAATTCTTGATGAAATGATGCTACTGTCCTTTATATAGTGTCATATTCTCCACTATCTGAATCATTGGACTTGGGATGAGATAATATTCCTGTGTATGTTTGCTTTGAGTCACTTTCAAAATTCTTTACATGCTTCAAAGATTCATCATACATTTTTGATGGTACTGCCTTCATATTTTTCTTATATTTTGGTAGCAATCCATTTACGAACCACCGTTTTATCAATACATTTGCCAAGGGTATCTACATATTATCTACTAACTACTTTAGTCTGCGATTGTATGATTTTACATCTTCATTAGAATTTTTCTTCGTTATACAAATTTCAATGACAATTTCTTTGTCATCCTTCAAGGGATGAAATTCTTCAATGAATTGCTCCTTTACTTGATTCCAAGTTTAGAAATCTAATGTATTTTCCCTTTTCAGATACCAATCCATTTCTAATCCTCTCAAGGTAGCAGGAAATAAAGTCAACTACTCATCTGGCTAGTCTATACCATTTGCCCTCCAAATGATTATATAGGTTCTGATATGTCTTGTGGGGTCTTCCTTACCCTCGCCTGTCAAGGATGGACATCACTGCTTGGTTGCCTTGTTAGCAATTTTTGTAGAATCATCCTTATCACTTGAGGTGTCCCATGGAATCTTTATCTGATTCCTCCTTGGGGTGTTTTACTACACTCGTCGTACAAAGTTTCTATCTGAGGTATCTTATTCTATCCCACTATTCATTGACCAAACTCACGTCCATCTTCACTCAGTGACTTCCTTCGCCTGTGTGAGGGAGATGGTCTTGGTATTTCTTCCTGAGACCCCATGTTATGTTGCCCTGGTGCTTTACTCCCATCCTCTGCACTCTCTTGCAACCCTTTCATCACTTTTATAGGTGTCACCATCCACTCTCCTTCCTCATGCACTGCTTATATATCAACTTGCTCCTCTACATTAGGTGATTATGGTACCTTCTCTTCTATCTCTATCAATAGCACCTCAAAATCTCCTTTTTCAAATGTCCAAACTTACTCTATTTTTGGTTCATGTGTACTATGGTCTAAATTACTTGCATTCTCTCTTTGAGCAATTTGTGTGCTCCTTCTTACTAGAATGTTCTCTCGTACTTCTCATCTCCTACATATTTGCACACTGGTGTATGTCATTCACCTCCAATTTTGTAATATTCTTACTTTTTCAATTTGACCCATTTTAACAAAAAATTCAAATTAAGGCAATGGTGCCAAATGTAGCACATGACTATAGTATTCTTGGTGGGGAGGTGGTTCTCAAAGGCTTAGAATTATCAAATTACTATCCTCAATTGAAGAACCAAATCGTATAATCACTTAGTCTCCACAACCACTAATATGTGACAACAAAACAACTTGTACGGATCCCAAATCATACCACTGTACAATCCAAAATCATATAGTGATAGTTCTTGTATGATTTTACACTCAGCCAATCCTTTAGATTCAGTTTTGCAAGCTACCATACACAGTTTTGTCATTGGAAATATGAGCATAATTTGTTGTCATTGATGTCAAAGGAATACTAAGCAGATGTCAAAGGAATATTCAACAAATGGTTCATGGTTGATTTTCT
Organism: Wollemia nobilis; assembly: GCA_028583015.1. NCBI lineage: Eukaryota > Viridiplantae > Streptophyta > Pinopsida > Araucariales > Araucariaceae > Wollemia > Wollemia nobilis. The sequence goes on along the minus strand of JAQPPZ010017079.1, from coordinate 3,167,989 downwards.
AAGAGGCAAGGATATAATATTTAATTTAAATATTATATGGCCGAAGCAACAAAATAGAAGCAAGAAGGATAGCAAGATCATAATATTTGGGTAAAATAAAAAGGTTGAAAAAATATCTTTGTTCCATGGTGATTGAAAGAAAATAATAAGGTTATAATGGCAAATTGCTAAGGTGATAAAGGTTTTCCTAAAAACCTAAGGAAGTTTATATTTCATTTTAATTAAAAAGGCCCAAAGGACATTTAAATATTTAATTTATAATATTTAAATTCATTTTGAATTTAAATAATTATAAATAAATATTATTTTTGAAATGCAAAAGTCAAATTTTCCTATCCATCGACGTGAAGACAAATACCTTGAAAGGTATATTAATAAAGCCTAAATCAAAGGCTTATGGGTGTTATTCAAAATTCATGTATGATTTTTTGTGCTCATCGATCGAATGAAGGAAGGAAATAAAATCGTGTGTGGTGCTAACACTGAGGAGAGGAAGAAAAAGTGAAGTGACATTAATATTGTAGTACCATCCAAGCTGCTAGCCTAGATAGTGATTGGCTTGGGTGCTAAGTTACAACAGAAGGGATATCTCGGGTTTGAGACTCCACAACAGAGAAAGATGAAGCTTTTAATTTTTAGAAGGTTCGGCAATAGTTTTGGGAATTAGTGTGCACAGGTACACTTATGTCCCATGTGAGCGCCTAGCTCACGTGGTGGTTGAAGCCACAGCTAGGGCACTGGTGGACGCGTATCATGGGTTCGATTCTCACCAAGGGTAGAAGGTATTTAATTTTTAATATTAATTTTCTTGTCCTTAGGTTTTGTGGCATGAATGTTTAGGGAGGTATAAGGTTTAAGGAAATAAATGTTATTTTGTGGTTTTTGTGATTAAAGTGGTGAAAGGAGAAATAACGCTTTAGAAATGTTAAATATTATTTTTATTGGGTTTAATAGTTGAAAGGAGTAATAACTCTTTAGAGAAATTTGAATATTATTTTTTAAAATAAAGTCTTATTGGGTTTGATAATTGAAAGGAGTAATACGGTGTAATTGAGATCTAATACTTTTAAATTGTGAAAATAATTTGTGAGGAAATTATTGATTGAAGTTTTGAGAAGGTTCTTTCTAATTAACCCTTAATATTGGAAGGATAATTGTGATTGAGATAGGTTTTATAAAGTCAATTATTCATCAAACAAAAGGTATGGACACATCTTCCTTGTGAGTGATTGTTGGATGTTGTGAATGCTAAGTTGGAGGGAAAAGGGTTGTTTGATAAGAATTTTTGAGATTGATTGTTAAAGGTTTTTATGAGTAAGATTTGATGGTAAAAACCTTGTTTGATAAGCATTGTTGAGTTTGATTGTTAAATTTTTTTCTGAGTAAGAGTTGATGATAAAAACCTTATTTGATAAGTATTGTTGGAAACATAGAATGAACCTTCATATGCATGATTAGGATTTATACAAGAACATGAGTATCATTGTTATGTGAGATTTTTTGATAAGCATTGTTGGAAATAATTGAGTGAGTTATTCATATGCTTGGACTAGGGTTTGTAAGAAAGGAGTGTTTCATTGAGTGATTGATTGAGTGGAGTTGATTGAGCCTAGTCAAGTGGAAGTGTTGAAGTGATAGTTCTAGTTCTATGAAACAAATTGTTCTATATCCTAAATTGATTTGAGAAAGAGATTGGAAGTGATTGAGTATTTGTGAGTGTGAAGCATATTGAGTCTCTAACAATTCTCTATATGTTTATATAATTTAAACAAGATTCTGTGTGAATCTTGTTTGTGTGATTGAAGAGATTTTATGTGATAGATTGAGTTGAGTAGAATAAAGCTTTTGTGAAAGCTAGTGGACAAATATGAGTAAATCCTAGAGTGAACTTAAGGATTGAGTTGAGTAAGATTTTGTGGAGTCTTACAAGCATATTGGAAAAGTTCTAGGGAGGACTAGTTGAGCAGTTTTATCACAAGTCTTGGTGAATATTTGTTGAGCAGAATGGAAAGTTCTAGTGAGGACTTGTTGAGCAATTTATGGTAAGTCTTGGTAAAGACTTGTTGAGAATATTGGAAAAGTTCTAGTGAGGACTTGTTGAGCATATTTGAGGTAAATCTTGGAGAATACTTGTGAACATATTGGTGTGCACTTTTGTGGAAGCTTACAATACATATTTGAAGATAGATATTGATAGCAGATTGGATAAGTCCTTGAGAGGACTTGTGGATATATTTGAGGTAAGTTTTTTGAGAAAACTTGTGAGTAGAGTTGATTGATTGATTTGTTCAAACCTTGAGTTAAGGTTTGGAGCATATCTAGTAGAGTTGATTTGTTATTGAGTCAAGCTTTGTGTTAAAGCTTGAGGACAGATTTGAGAACAAAGTTTGGTGCAGATTTGAGGATAGGTTTGTTCTAGACCAGAGACAGAGATTGAGCAGATTTGTGCTAGATCGAAGGACTGTGTTTAGTGCAGATAAGAGACAGATATTGACCAAATTTGTGCTAGATCGAAGGACTGTGTTTAGTGCAAATTTGAGACAGATCTGAGAGTAAGCTTTGTAGGTGATAGAGTATAGAGGAAAATAGTCTACAGTGGATAGAGTTCCATTAGCTATGAAAGTGAAGACAGGTCTTTTGAGTGATAACATGAGTCTTTAGTGGATAGATATCCATTAGCCAGTGTAGTTGAGGTAATATTTCTTCTTAAATATTACCAACAAGAGAAGAGGAGAAGTTCTCCTATGGATAGTGTAGCACCCTAAAATTGGCACAGTTAAACCTTAGTAAAAAGATAAAAATTTGAATTTTAACCCCAAACCGCCCGTTAACCGCTTGTTACCCGCTTCCCTTGTTTTTCATGCCATTTTTAGGATTTGTTTTGACCGTTGGACGATATCATCGTAGATCAGATGAAATCATCCCAGATCTGATGAATTCATCTGGAACAGAACGTCCAGACGATTTCATCCCAAAACCAAATTTTCATAATTAGCTTCTGTTTCAACAGCTTCTCTAACCTGGGCAAAAAGTGTGTCTGTGCAGTTAGAGTCTCCCCCATTGGAGATCTCCCAAATTGGGATGATCTCCAACCTCCTAACCTCTCCCTAATCCTATATAAACCGGGACTTTCTCAGTTTATCCCCCTGAACCCCCTAGCTGATGGATTTCCCTACAAATTTAGTTCCTTGTGCCTTAGAACACCTTCATACTTTTGTTTGCATTGCATATTTCAAATTTTCTTGCAGGAATCTTACTGTTCTTCAGCTGGAGCAAGCTTGGATCATCGCAGGTGATTCCAGACGATTTTGGACGATCCTATCGTAGATCGATGATGATCTCGTACGATTGGAGGCGATCTCGACTGTAGTCCAGATTGGGGGCAATCAGAGCCCAGAGTTTGCATTTTCTTGTCGTTTCTCTGCATTTCTTTAAGCATTATCTTAGTTATTATATTTATGCATCCTGGAGTTCACCTCATTTAGTATAGATGCATGATAAAGTCAAAATAAATTGTCAAATTGATGCATTTCCTTTTAATTGCTATCTGGATTTATCATTTGGGCAAGTTTACTATTATTTCTATCATTTCCCCTTGCTTTTGTAGTTGCATTTTTGGTATTTTGTATCTGTTTCTATGATTGCAGGTTTCTGACAAATTTTTCTGACGAATTCATCAGATCGACGATGATCTCGTCTGATCTCAGATGACCGACTGAGATCTGAGATGATTCTATGCAATTTCAGATGATTACGTACGATTTGAGACGATTTGGACTTCTACAAAACTCAAAATCTTCATCAGACATCCGAAATCAGGTACATTTAGCATATTCTCTGTGTTTAGCATTTATTCATGTTTTTTGTATCCATATAAATCAGCATTGACATATAGAATAGCTTAGATTCATCTTGGCCAAACCTAGGAATTGAATGATTAAAGCACAAAATGAACACATCAAACCTACTCTCAACCTAGGCATGGAAACTGCCACTCAAAAGTTTCCTGGTGAACCCACCATCCATCAAAAATTCACCCTTATACCCCTCCCCCGAGAGGCGGGACCTTCAAAGGGCCTCTCAGTCCGAGGTATTGTCCCATCCTTCTCGCATCCCCCTTCCGGGCGTGGATCCTATAGCCTTAAGGTAAGGATGCAAAAAATTTGGAGCGATACATTTTGGTGAACCCGACGTGAAAAACTAAAAACCTTTTGAAAACAATCCAAAAAAAAAAACAAAACATAAATGCATTTAGAATCAAATATTGTATATCATATTTAGATGGTAGATTATAATAAAAGACGAGTTGTCACCATTAATGTTGAGAATCAATTAGCAGCTATAGAGATTACTTATGTACTTAGAGTACCTCAAACAAATAGGGTTCAACCTTTATGGGACGAACTTAATAGGAGATTGAATATCATTGAATCTAGATCAACCGAACTTAGGCAAATCAAGAGGTTTGTCCTAGATAGAATCTTGGATCCTGATCAAGTGACCTTATATCATGAACTTCAGAGAGCTTGCCATAGGTGGTTAGCAGATAAAAGAGCCCTTGTGTCTTCTGAGTTGTACACCTTTGAGGAATACCTCGACAATGCAGTTGTAGTACATAAATTTCTATCTCGTATAGAGGATCAAGAGGTCGTCCTTACGGATAGAAAGAGATGGAATAGAGTTCCTAGAGTTGTGTTATATCGAGAGTATTGCCATGAGCTCTATTTTTACAAGTCAGAGTCAGAAGTAGATAACATCACCATAGCACACTTTGTCAAATTCTTGAAAAACCATTTCCAATTTGAAGAGGAGCATTTCATGACTCTTGATGAACTTGATCCCATCAATGACATCTATAAACTATTTATAGAAAACTAAGCCATTCTTTTATTATTATTATTTCTTGCATTTAGTGTGTTGTTTGTTGTCTTTATAATCATAAAAAACAAAAAAAACAAAACAAAAATAATAACAAAAATCAAAACATTTTCTTTTAAGTATTGTAGTAGGTATATAATTAAAATATATACCTCCCAAATTTGTTGCAAATATATATATATATATATATATATATATATATTTTTTCAATATATATTTGCTAAAATCTAAATTTAAGCATAATGACTAGACTTAGGAATGGAAAACAGACTGAAGTAGAAGAAGATTGGTTAGGAAAACCAGTAAATAAACCAGATGTCCTTCCTGAAGACCCAATTCAGGAAGAAGGAACCCTAGACCAACAAGAAGAAGAATTTGCTGAAGGAAATGAACAAAGAGAAATTGTTAGAGAGGAAGGATCCTCATCTCCTAAAATATCTCCGAAAGGAGCTGTCACTTTTGAGAATATGGAACATTTATGGAAGTTCCTCAATACTAATATTGGCACTCTTAATAGAGCAGTCCATATGGACAAGGATCAAATTAGTGACACTCAAGCAACCCTAGAAGACATATATCACACACGCACTAATCCCTTGTCCTTCGTTGATCAAGAAAGTGATCAAGCTGGACCATCCAATTTGGATATGGCCGCTATAATCCAGAACATGCAACAACAACAGGTTACCCAACCATCTAGAGTGCCTGTTACCAAGCCTAGGGTTATTCCCACACAAAAGAAACCATCATTCACTGCTCTATTTTGCCAAGTTATTGATCAACATACCTCAAATCAACAAAAGCCCAAAACAAAACCTAACACCAATTTCCAACAATCTGGGATACAACATAATGCTACAACAAATCTTCTTCATAATACTCTTCCTACCAACCATTTGCATAATAGCAATATAGCATCCAATCCTTACGTCATGCCATCATATGCTCAAATACCACCGAACCAATATGGTGGACAAACTGGTAATCTGGAAGCCATGGTGAAATAGTTAGTCTCCCGCATGGACCAGATAGATCCCTACCGTCCCTCGTACAATTATAGAGAGATGTGCAGTCAGCCTCTAGATCCTATAGTTGTAGCACAACCATACCCTAAACACTTTCCTATGCCTGTCCTACCTATATACAAAGGAACTGAAGATCCCATAGAGCATCTTCGTATGTTTAGGATAGCCTGTCATGATATATCACATGATGACTTGTTATTACTAAAAATGTTCCCAAAAAGTTTAGGAGGAATGGCATTGGAATGGTATTATCAACTACCCACTCATTCTTTGAGGAATTTCGAAGAAACCGCCGAGTCTTTTGTGCATCAATTTAGTGCCTACATTGAAAGGCATGTAACCATTAAAGATTTATACAACCTAAAACAAGACAAAGATGAATGTTTTGCCGATTTCCTAGCTCGATGGAGACAGTTGATAGGAAAATTGCACTTTGTGTTACCTTATCGGGAAATGTTGGATATCTTTATCAATAATTTGCAAGAACAACTATCCTATGAGTTATCAACTTCTACCTTGACCACCTTCGATCAAGCTATAGATTTAGCTCGAAGAGTGGAAGATGCTCTTATTAGGAGAGGTCAACTTAAAAAGAAAGATGATGAGAAAACATCCAGAAATCAATATAAAAATAAACAAGTTGTGGGTGATGGAGTCACTGATAGTAGAAATATCGCTACTATTAATGCTACGAAAACAACAGAGAAATTTATACTGAAACCTCCTGATAAACCACCCCAAGAATTTACTAGGTTAAATCAACCTTTATCAACCATTCTCCCGCAATTACTAGCACGAGGTTTGATCCAATTACCAAATATCCGGGAACCTGATCCAACTATACCCGGATACAGAGCTGATTTACACTATGATTTCCATAGAGGACCTGGACACGCTACCAACTCTTGTAAAATATTAAAACATAAAATACAAGACCTGATTGATAACAATGAGATGGAGGTGCAAGCCTTTCAACCTAAACAAAATCCTCCTAATAATGCTCAAAAGAACATCCCTCAAAATCAGAATCAGAATGCCAATCAATCACTGGACATATTTCAACATCCTTTACCAAAGCATGGTAAAGAAGTGGCTAATCAAATTGAGCACCATAATGTTCCCCCTCCTACCCGATATGTAGGAACTATTAGTGGACATTCACCTACTCATGATGTGGAAGTATTTGACACAACTTTATCCATGGTTACGACCAGACCTCTATATAATATTCGGACACCTGATCTTAGTGATACCGAATACGAGACTGAAAGTGACATGGAAATCACCTCAAATCAATCGAATAGTTCTGAAGATGAATCAGATCCTATTCAACCTATCACAAGTTCTATGGTTCCAGAAGAACCATTTCCAAGAAGAGTCACTACTCGACCATCGTCTCACCAATTACTTTCTAATGAACAAGCCATAAACGCTAGACCAAGACCCATTCATCATCCACAAAATAATATTGTAGGTACCATCGGAGCTGTTACTCGACAACAGGCTCAAAAATCTCAACAAGATCAGACTCAAAATGATGGATCAGCTCCATTTGTTTTGAAAATTCCTAATAAAGGGAATCATGCCCCTAATGTTCAACCTAAACCTCCTTATAATATTAATGAACAATTATCAAATACTACAGCTAGAATTTCCCTTTTGGACCTTTTAAGATCTTCTTCTACCCATAGGGATGAATTAATGCTCACATTAAGCCAGATGATGGTACCACAAAATATTCAACCTAACGCCATGTCCAATACTATCATAACTCGAGAAGTCGATTGTATTGACTTCCGGGATAGAGATATACCACAACATAGTTTACATAAGGATAACCCCTTATATATTACTGCCCTAATTGGAGATGTAGCAGTTAAACGAGTCTTGATTGATAATGGTTCATCTTTAAACATTTGCACTTTTGACTTCTACCAAATATTTGGGTTTAGAAGTGACGAAATGAAAAGAACTGATATGATCATAAAAGCCTTCAATGATGAAACACAAGAAACGTGTGGAGTTATTACTATCCCATTGCAAGTTGGCCCAAGAACCTTAGACACAACCGTATTTATTGTACATTGCCCTGCATCGTACAATATACTTTTGGGTCACCCTTGGATCAACGCGATGCGAGCTGTTCCCTCAACTTTACATCAGTGTGTTAAATTCGAATTTAAGAATCAGTTGGTTACCATTCATGGTGATCCTAGACCCTTTGATATGTGTGCTTTGGCAGAACCTGTTGGAGTTCAATTTTGCCCTGCTCTATCATCCACACATCCTAATTCTAATCATCCACCTAAACGTGTGAAACACACACTAATAACATCATCTACTTTTTCCCCACCAACTACACCTCTACATATAGTTCAACCATCTTCCGAACAAACCACATTAGGACCTCAAAAAGATCCTAAACCCACGACCAATGCTTCTTGTTTTACTCCTATAACTTCCATACCTATAGATCCATCCATAGACATCTCTACAATGTCTACACCTATCAGAGGCATGTTTTTCGCATCCGAAAACATAGGAAATGATCCTTCTACCTCTTACGCTCTTACTGATGAGCTCTTACCCGATTTATCTAAAATTCTTGTATCAGAAAAAACAAACGTTGCTATGCAAGATTCCCATATTTTAAATAAATTGCCACCCTCTCCTCGTACCTTGGGCCTCCCACAACCTATGGGAAGTATCTACCAAGTCGGGAGCTATGCTTTTATTTATAAGGGATATGACTGGGGAAGAATACCTAGAAACATCAAGACTCATTATGATGGGTATGCTCGATGTTATTTTGCTAATGAGTATATTAAAGCTAAGCCAATAATGCTTAAATTGGGATATAAAGGGAAAGGTTTGGGACCTTCCCATAATGGTATGAAAGAACCTTTTGAGGTAGAACCATGGCCTGCCCGATGTGGTGTGGGCCTATTTCCTAGTAAAGGTCAGCCCTTCCCATTTGAGGATGATGACCATCTCATATCTTACCAAGATTATTTGGATGAACGCGATGCTTTGCATTTAAGGAATAACCCATTTACATGTAATATGCTATCCATAGCTTACCCTGAGATGATTGCTGAATCCGACGATGAGTTGGAGGGGGATATCTTCCATGATGTCTCCGTTGAAGAATTGTTACATAACGGATTTTATTTCGATGGCTCTATACCTACTATAGCCCAGCTTGAGGCCACGACTCCTCAAGATGAATTATCCAAGCTAACCTTGGAAGAATTACAAGAATTAGGTGTTTCACCCGCCCCATCTAATTTTGAGAGAGATCTACATATGGAAGTTGAAAACGTTATAAAGATTAACATTGGAACCGAAGGTAACCCTCACATAATCAACATTGGATCAGAATTGAGTCAAGAAAAACAAGATAAATACATTGCATTCCTTAAAAAATATGAAGACGTTTTTGCTTGGACATATGAAGATATGCCAGGATTAGACCCTTCTGTAGTTATGCATCACCTAGTAGTCCATCCGGATGCTAAACCTGTTAAACAGAAACTTAGAAAAATGCATCCTAAAGTGGCCTTACTAGTCAAAGGGGAATTAGAAAAGCTCTTGAAGGTTATTTTTATACAAGCCATTGATTATGCTGAATGGATCTCAAATGTAGTTCCGGTAACTAAGAAAGAAGCTACCAAGGTTAGGGTTTGCACAGACTTCAGAGATATTAATGTTGCATGCCCTAAAGATGATTTTCCTCTTCCCAACATGGATCAGATCATTGATTTTATTGCTGGGAGCGGAATGATATCCCTAATGGATGGATTCTCTGGTTATAATCAGATCAGGATAGCTCCTGAAGATCAGGCTAAAACAACCTTTATTACCCCTTGGGGAACCTTTTGTTGGAAAGTGATGCCATTCGGTTTGAAGAATGCAGGTGCAACCTATCAACGAGCTATGACTTATATCTTTCATGATATGATGCATGATATTCTACATGATTATGTAGATGATATTATAGCTCGTTCCATCAAAGAAGATGATCATTTAGATGACTTGAGAAAAGTCTTTGATCGGTTAAGGGAATATCTTATCCGATTGAATCCAGCTAAATGTATATTCGAAGTCAAGTCCGGTAAATTATTGGGGGTTATAGTTTCTTTACGTGGCATCAAAATTGACCCTCTCAAGATCATGGCTATCACTGATATGCCCGCACCCACAAATATATCTGAATTACGAAGTCTACAAGGTAAACTTCAAGCTATTCATCGCTTCATCGATAAGTTGGCGGACAAAATCGGACCCTTTCTTAAGCTTCTTAAGAAAGATGTCTCTTTTCATTGGGACGACGAATGTCAGGAAGCATTTGAACTCCTCAAACAATATCTTCTTAAACCACCGGTGCTTTCACCACCTAGATCTGATCGCCCATTTATCTTGTACATTTCTGCTTCATATTTTGCCTTAGGAGCTATGTTAGCTCAACTTGACGATGAGAAGAAAGAACATGCTAATTATTACATTAGCAGAACTTTAATCAGTTATGAAACTCGCTATACAGTATTAGAGAAGTTATGTCTCGTAGTCATATTTTCTACACAAAAACTACGCCATTATATGCTCAATCAAAAAATGTATGTTATTGCTAAATTCGATCCTTTGCGGTATCTCATGAGTCGACCGTACTTATCTGGTCGCACATCCAAGTGGGTTCTTGCGCTAAGCGAGTTTGAACTCACGTTTATAGGACATAAGTCTGTTAAGGGTCAAATCATAGCAGATCAATTAGCTGCTGCACCCTTAGAGTCTACCCATCCCCTCATCATTGAGTTTCTCGATGAATGCCTTAAACTAGAGGCAGACCATCTAGAGCAATGGTCCCTATACTTTGACGGAGCCCGATGCATGAGTGGGGCTGGTGCAGGTATTATTTTAATATCTCCATAGAAACATCTTATACCTCTGTCCTTCAAACTAACATTTGCTTGCACTAATAATATTGCTGAATATGAGGCTCTAATCCTTGGATTACGAGCTGCCTTGGCACTGAAAATTAAAAATTTATTGGTTTTCGGTGATTCTCAACTTGTCATAAATCAAATCAATGATGTTTATCAGACCAGAGATGATAAATTATGCCCATATAAAGCATATGTCCTACAATTATTAGCTTTATTTGATCAAGTTACCTTGGAAGCTATTCCTCGAACTAGCAATCGTGCGGCTGATGCTATGGTTGTAGCTGCATCTCTTTTGCCCTTGGAGTTAGATGATGAATATGCTACCATAATTATTCATCGACTCCAGGAACCCGCTTCAAATAAATCATGCTTAGAACCTTTGGATGTGTTTCTAATCAACGAAACTACTCCTGAACCATGGTACACTGATATATTTAATTTTCTTCAAAATGCGACCTTTCCTGAAGGTTGTAATAGCAACCAGTGTCGGTTGTTACGTAGACGAGCAAGTCGCTTCGTAATTATTGGTAATACCTTGTATAGGAGATCTTTTGAAGGCATCCTACTCGAGATGTTTGAATCTAGAAGAATCTAGATCAGCTTTGAGTGAAGCCCACAATGGATCTTGTGGGGGGCATTTTAGTGGTAGCGCCATTGCTAAGAAACTCCTTAGGATAGGATATTTTTGGCCTACCATGGAAAATGATGCACATGATTATGTGCGCCATTGCGACAAGTGCCAGAAACACGCTGACCTTGTCCATGCGCCTGCACAAGAACTGTAGGCTATTTCATCTCCTTGGCCCTTTTCAAAATGGGGCTTAGACATCATCGAAAAAATCAACCCTGTGTCATCTGATGGACACAAATTTATCATAACCGCCACTGAGTATTTCATGAAGTGGGTTGAAGCTATGCCCTTAGCTTCTTGCACTGGAACCCAAGTTTCCAAGTTTATTTTTAATCAAATTATTTGTAGGTTCGACATTCTTGCAAATCTTATCTCAGATAATGGAACTTGTTTCAAAAATAAATATGTCAAGAAATTATGTCAAAAATATAAAATTCAACATCGTTGGTCCACTCCCTATTATCCTTAGGGTAATGGCCAAGCCGAAGCATCTAATAAAACATTAATCAAAATCCTCAAAATACTGGTCAATAAATCTGGCCGAGATTGGCACATCCAACTATATCCTGCTTTGTGGGCTTATCGAACTAGCGTTCGCACCCCCATAGGTACTTCACCTTTTGTTTTGGTTTATGGCGCTAAAGCTATTTTTCCCTTTGAATTAGAAGTTCCTTCTTTGGCTCTACTACTTCAAGATACTGAAGTAGGAGATGAATATCATGTTGGCAGACTTAGTCAGCTGGAACTCCTAGATGAAAAGCGCATCAATGCTTTGGAGCATCTTCGTGCCTACCAAAACAAGCTTAAACGAGCATACCTCAAGAAATTTCATCATCGATCCTTTGAGATCGGTGACCTTGTCTTAAAAGAAAATAAAAAAAATACTAATGCAACTAAAGACCTTAAAGGTAAATTTGAGCCCAACTGGCTTGGACCGTATATCATCACTGCTAAATTTGGATCGGGAGCATACCAATTAGCTACCTTAGATGGTAAATATCTTAAAGAACCTATGAACATTATGCATCTTAAGCGTTATTATGCATAACATTTGGTCATTTCATCATTTGTATATATTGTATTTTGCATATTGTTTCATTTTAGTCATTTATATAATTTTTTTTTAAAAACAATCACATTGTGTATCTTCTCAATTCATCAATCAAAATCAAAATATAAAAAACATCAAAATCATCAAAATCTTTGAAAAACATCTTTTATTTTTGCACCTGTCAATTCTTGAAGTATTGCAGTTATATTTTTTAGTTGTTTTGGATAAATTAGCATTTATTTGGAATCCCGCACTTTCACACTCACATGAATAAATATCTTGATTTTATTTGGTATGATTATTAATCTCTCTTATATCAAAGTCCACAGTTGAATTAAATAAATTTTTGAGCATAGAAGAATTGATCTTGTTATTTCCTTAAACCAAGTACATCTCTTCACATTAAAATGATTTCATTGCAAATTCGATATGATGCTACATAGTAGAAGTGGTTTCTTGAGCGAAAAGTTTCCCCTGCTATCCTATCATGCACATGGTCTAGAATCTTTGAGAATTGACAAAAGGACAAGCTCACCCCTGCCCAGAATAAAAATCCCTTGCTCTACAGCCAATCCGAGCAAGTATCCCTAGTATAGGAAGAAAAAGGAAAGTCAAAGAAAATGAGAAACAGAAAAATATTATTTTGTACCATCTCAGCAATATTTCAGCATTATCTCAAGTTCCAAGCAACAATACAAAAAAAAAGAAAAAAAAAAAAAAGAAAAGAGAAGAGACAAAGAAAAAGAAAAAGCAGACAACAAATAAAATCCCTTTCCCTACCCCTTGAAAAGAAAAGAAGGGTGAATGAGCTTGAATCCCTGGAATTCTCAATTATTCGAAAACTGTGAGGTAAGCCCCATAACAGGTGGTTTGTGCCCAACCCGCTTGGCCTTGGGTAATTCCTAGCGTGGTGATATGTCTGTCACATTAGCGACCTTCTTTTGTACAGACCTATATCTGCTTATGGATCAGCTAGCTCTTGCTGACCCGACTTACATAGTAGTCTGGTACGGTTACATGCATATAAATCATGGTCAATGAACCCTTATTTGGTTAAGTCAAATTACTTGTATCAAACTTTCTTGCTCAAAATTGGTGAATGAACAATACAATTGCACACACATTTGTATTTGAGAGATTTTGTATCATTATGATAAATCAAGATCGGTAATGAACTCACATTTGCACATGAGGGTTCCTTATAAATCTACATTTGTCTTTGAGATAATTTAAAATATTTCTGCAACTCTTTTGGAATAGTTTTTTCTTCTTATTTCAGAACATCTGTTTAGTATAAAAACAATTACATACATTGTTTTCACAAATCACAAAATTCTTTCAAACAACATATTACAAAATCTAGTAAATAAAGTCAAGTTATATATTATTATTTTCTGTTTATCTCAAAATCAAAAATCAAATCATGCAATAAAACTAAAATATCAATTTCTTCTTTGGATTTCACGATGATGGTATAAGTCTATACCTATAATTCTATGCCTAGCGCAAACCATTGCTCTAATTTTATTTTCCCATTCATTTTAATTTATAAAAACATATGACTTACATCATTATGTTACACAATTGAGTTTTAAAATGAACGAACACTTATTCTATTTTATGTCATTATGTCAACATTCAATTTTGCAATGATGGTATAGTTCCTAGGGACTTATTCAAAAAATTTATCACACTTAGGAATTTATGCCTAGCAAAAATCATATTTCTTTAATATGTCATGCATAATATTTTTTATGAAAATCTGAAAACAAATCATCACCATCATCATTTCCATCATCACAACACAAAGTCTTAAGACAGTCTCTTAAGCACTCTTTTACTTTTCACAATATTTCTATACTAGGATTAGCTTGATGACCTAGCGAGCGGTGACTCCATGAAATGGTCTATAACAACGACAATGTCCTTTGAAATTATTGTTAGAAGTCTCTTTTATTTTTCATCAAATCACACCACAAAACAACCAATTTATTCACATCAGATTATTTCATTTACAATTTTATGCCATGACATAACATTATAATTTATTTCCAAACGACATAATTACATAAATAATCAATCACAAAATTCAAAATTAAAGCATCATACAACATATACACAAGTCATATCATCAAAAATAAGACAATCTATATATCTCAATCAATTATGTACATCATTTGGATTGGTATGCCACAATCAAAACCCTGGCATACTCAATCCCCTCAAAAAGTACTAATAATACAATCTCTGCAGCACTAGCCTCGAGAAGCCCTCGAGCTCTCACCCTCATCTCCTCCCCCACCTTGAGGTGGAGGAGGTGGTCCCATAGAGGTCTAGAATGTGTCCCGAGTCCTCACCATCGATCGTGAGGATGTCCTCGATGATCCCATCATGACCGGCTCCGCAATGGGGGTTGGCAATGGTACCCTTTGTCCCTCTGGGACCACGTGATAGTATAACCCCTAGTAGAATGTGGTCTGAGCAATAGACCTTGTTGAGTGAATATTTTGTCCCATTACAAAATGAACACGCAACTGGAGTCTCAAACCAGAAGACTCTTTCTTGCAAAGAAATATGTTATTATTATTATTTTTTTTATTTCTCCAAGCTTCTTGTGAACAGATCTCTATATGCATAAAACCAATTTCAACTTAATGCAAATAAATGAATGTATCCCAGAATAGTTCAGATCCTGCAAGTAACTGTTAACAAGGGGCCTTTGTTGATTCACAGCAAACTTTGTAACCCTAATTTGTTAAAGTAACCAATCATGTAACAAAAGAAAGAAAAATCCTTTTATGTTCTGACATTAATGAAATTAACATGCGGTTTATTTTAGTGTTAATTGGTTCATTTTATCTTTTATTTTAATTGTTCTGCTATTTTAACATTAGCTTCTAAATGAGATTAAAATATATCAGAAACTGAATCAGAAATGTTCTTATTCGAATCAGCTGGAAAACCAAAGAAGGATGTTAATCTGGTTAGCAATCTCCTCCCTGCAAAACCCCAAGTTATGAGATGAAGCTCTAAAACAACCTGACCTAACAGACCTGTAATAAACACAGTCGAATCAAATCAGATGCTAGACTCTAAGGAAATAAATGATTTGCATTGTTTTGTCATTCACCTATCGCAACCCACATTACGGTGTAAACAAATAGATACAAAACAAAATAATGCAAAGGAAAGATATACAGTAAAACAGTAGTCTTAGCCTTCAATCTCCTTTTGGTTTCACACACAAAAGTTACTCTCACCAAATAACTCCTTTATTCAATAAAATAATGCTTTTCTGTTTACAATTTCTAGCCCTGTATCTATCTACATTTCTGCTATTTAAACTTTCGCTTGCTGCTCTCGGCTGCTCTGTGACGCTTCGTTTCAGTTCCCAGGACGCTTCATTTCAGTTTCCCGCCTTTTGGTGTTTTTTACCCCTTCGCTTGAATCTGCAACGCTTGATCTTCTCTACGGCCAGTAACTGTCGATCTGAAGCGTTACTCTGATCCTCATGCATTTCTGCCACGTGTTCAGCGCTCTCTGCATGTTCAGTAATGGTCCCATGAAAATCATGACTAAAAATAGCCCGTGGCCTTGCTCCTTCGCTTTCACAGCGAAAACGTGACATGTCACGAAATCGTGACATGTCGCGATATCGCGACGCCTTTGTTCTCCGTACGCTTCGACCGAAACCTGTCATGAAATCGTGACCATTTTCTCCTTCGGGCCATCTCACGCAACCTATCGTGAAATCGCTACCATTTTCATCGTCCGTACACTTTGCCAAAACACGTCGCGAAATCGCGACCATTTTCATCTTCGACCACTTTCAAAACACGTCGTGAAATCGTGTACCATTTTCATCATTCGTACACTTTGCCAAAACATGTCGCGAAATCGTGACCATTTTCATCATCCGTACACTTTGCCAAAACACGTCGTGAAATCGTGACCATTTTCTCCTTCGGGCCATCTCTCCGCAACCTGTCGCGAAATCGCGACCATTTTCATCATCCGTACACTTTGCCAAAACACGTCGTGAAATCGTACACATTTTCTCTTCTACAAAATCGTGACCATTTTCATCGTCCGTACACTTTGCCAAAACACGTCGTGAAATCGCGACCATTTTCTCCTTCGGACCATCTCTCCGCAACCTGTCACGAAATCGCTACCATTTTCATCATCCGTACACTTTGCCAAAACACGTCGCGAAATCGTGACCATTTTCTCCTTCGGACCATCTCTCCTCTCTGGGCCGCGACGGAGCAACATGTCGCGATTTCGCTACAATTTTTCATTCTTCATCAGCGACGGAGCGACATGTCGCGATATCGTGACACTTTTCTTTTTTCGCGAGACATGTCGCGATGTGGCGCTTTTTTTCGAGGAGCGACATGTCGCGATATCGGACATTTTCTTTGTGTTGACATGTCGCGATTTCGCGACACTTTCTACACTTGTGCATTTTGCCCCTTTTCTTCATTTTTAGCATCTGGGTCACTGAGATTTTTTTTTGAAAACCTGCAAAAAAAGGTGGGTCCCCAATTTTGGGGTGTGTTGTGGATTAACCACAACAAATGGCGACTCTTCTGTCAAATGCTCCAGAGCATTTTTGTGAGAACCCAACCTGAAATATATGAGCTTAGATACAGGCGTTAGCACATAAAAGATAAACAAATACCGACAGATCAGAAGTACATGAAACATCAGAATCATTAGTATTAGCTCGGTGTGTGCTATTTGTTTTCATTCCTTATCGCTTGGACTTGATCAACATTCCATTGTCAGTTTTACATGCATGCATGTGTGAGATTGTAAATGATTTGTGAAACCTAATGAATATGCTTAGAGATTTTGCTTTTACAAATGCATAGACCTTCTAATATCATATACAAATATTCAAGATTGTCAAACCCTCTTAGGATCAACCATGTGTATAATGAATTGTTTTATTAGATCCCAAAGTTGGTTATGAGTCACTATTATCTTGAACCCATGTGTAAGTGAAAGTGAAATCAGAGCTTTGGGAAATCGGACTCCCAACTTAATCTAGATGGGAGTTTAACCCTATTCTTACTACTCTGATTTGGAATTCATTACCTCACTTTGAGCAAAATGATTTAACCAATTATGGAAGAAATGGTCATGCTAGTCTAACCCTTTGAACAGTCAGTGGTCTTGTTTTTTAGACAAGACATGCTGTCATGCATGGGCATACCTAACCCCATAATCCATGACTTAACTTCATTTCTTTGGACTTTGGGGATGACTACCCATCCTTTGCAGAGGACAAGTAGTACGATCCTTTCAATCCAATATAAATATGAGATGGGAAAAAGTTAATTTTACTTCTTGGATCTTAGGGATGACTACCCATCCTTGCTAGGGACATGTAGTACGATCCTTCCAATCCAAGTCTTAGATGAAAATGAAGAATATTATTTTTATTACTTAGACCTTGGGGATGACTACCCATCCTTTGCAGAGGACAAGTAGTACGATCCTTCCAATCCAAGTTTTATCTTGATATGAGACATAGGAGCTTTGGGGAATCAGATTCTCAACCTAGGCGAGATGAGAATTATGCCCTATCCTTACTACTCCATGTAGGTCAAATCAAAGCTTTGGGGAGTTGGATCCTCAACCTAAGTTCGATGAGGACTTAACCCTATCCTTACTACTCTGATTTTAGGCTTTAAGCTTAATGGAAGTGGTGAAAACCACTGTTTTAAGGATCATGTTGCATAATAGGATAGACATGAAATATTCCTTTCGCTTGACCCATTTCCTCCAAGCAAGGTTCTGATCATTTTGCCCAAGATCTTTTTTAATGTGTACAAACTGTGCTTGGTTCTAGATATCTTGGGGCTCAGTTTCCAACCTTAGGATTTTTCTTTATTTATGTTATAGTATAACCCTAAGAGGATTTAACACACTTTAATGATTTGTATCAGAAATGCATATGTAACTAAGATGGCATGAATATGCAAAGTGAGATGTACTATGAATGCATTGCCCTTTGAATTGCAGATGAAGTATTACCATAATTTGTAAAACTGACTACTTCATGCATCACAAGCCCCAAACGACATTATTTAACTGTTTGTGTTATATGTGGAGCTTTTACAACATAATTCCAATGCTTCATCTTCTCCCGATCTTAGGCATGTGTTACCATTTCAAACTTTTATTCCATTTTTTTTTTATTCTGTATAAGACAATGAAAACATGTCAAACAAACACACCACCTAAACGTCCAACCTGCACACACAAAAGAAACAAAGCACAACATTAATACAAACCTAAACATGTCAAGAACACACAACTTAAATATCAAATCTGCACACAAAAGAAACAAAGCACAACATTATTACATATAATACAAAACCCAGCTGCCTCAAGCCTGGAAGTAGTGTTTCAAGTGCAACCCATTGACAGGTAATGCCAAATCCTTTCCATCCAAGGTTCTTAGTCTAAAACTGTTTTCCCCTAGGACTTCTGAAACTTGGTACGGACCCAACCATAAGTAGTCAAACTTATCATGATCCCCTTTCTTCTCATGTCTTTTGTCCCATAACAGCACTAGATCCGATATTTTAAAGGCCTTGGCCCTAGACTTTTTGTCAAACCATCTCTTTACTACATCCTGGTGTTTACTAAAATGAAGCATAGCCTCATCCCTTTTTTCATCCAGATGCATTAATTGTGTTAGTCTAGACTCAAGTTTATCATCAGTTTCGCAATAATCTTTCATGAAATGCAGCGTTTGTAACCTGAGATTTGTAGGAAAAATGGGATCTTGTCCATAAACCAGATGGTAAGGAGATGTTCCTATTGCTTCTTTGACTCTGATTCTGTCAGCCCAAAGAGCCAACTTAAGCTTGTTATGCCAGTCCCTCGGATTTCTTTCCAACAATTTTTTTATGACATTTAACAAATTCTTGTTAGATGATTCGGCCAATCCATTACCTTGCGGATAATAATTGGAAGAGAATTTTAAACTCACACCGCTGTCAAATGCCCAATTAGCAAATTCCAAAGAAGAAAAAGCTGAACCATTATCACTTACAATTGAGTTAGGCATCCCAAACCGAGTGACAATATTATCCTCTAGGAATTTAATAACAACCTCCGACGTAGCATTCTTTGTGGGGATAGCTTCAGTCCACCTTGTGCAATAATCCGTAGCTGTCAAAATGTATTTGTGGGAATCGGATGAATTGGGACTGATAATCCCAACAAAATCCAGGCCCCATTGCGCAAAAGGTCTAGACTCAATTACGGATTGTAAAGGCATGGAAGCGTTCCTGTCTCTATTGGCTGCAGTCGACATGTATGACATGACCTCACATGAATATGGGCATCTTTGAACAGTCGAGGCCAATAAAAACCGGCTCTAAGGATTTGGTGGGCTGTGGCATTAGCGGACCCGTGTCCTGTCCCATGTTTACCATGAAATTCCTCGAGGATTCGCACTGCTTCTTTCTGATCAACACAACGAAGGTAAATACCTTCATGGTTTCTCTTGTATAACGTGCCAGATCTAATTAGGAAATTAGCAGACTTCAAGCGCAAGGCTCTTCGTTGAGTAGAATTCAAATGCGTTGGACATTTACCGTTTAAAAGAAAATACACCACATCTGTATACCACTCATCTTTGGTAATATCCGCGACTTCGTAATGTTGACATGAAATCGCGAGATCCTTTTCTGCTATTGCCTTAACCAACCCTTGTCCCCGCACTATCTTCATCGACCGAATCTCAAGATCAAACTCCTGCAAAGTTGAAACCCACTTACCACGTCTTTCACCTAATTCATTCTGTATGAACATGGCTTTGACTGCAGGATCCGGGACGATAGCAAAGACCCTACCGTGGACTATGTAATGCCCGAATTTTTTCACAGTTTTAACCAGAGCATACATTTGCTTGTCCAAGATAGAGTATCTCAGTTTCGCATCTTTGAGAGGACTACTCAGGAAGGCAATAGGATTTTCAATGCTGCCTTCACTCTTCTGAGTTAAAACACTCGCAAAGGAGTGATCTGAAGCAAATGTGTAGATATAGAAAGGCTTCGTATAATCGGGACTCACTAAAATCGGGGCTTTAGAAATCGCGTCCTTGATGTTTTTAAAAGCATCTCTATTTTCATCTGTCCACTTGATCTGGACCTCTTTCTTTAACATGTCGTTCAAAGGTTTTGCTATCTCTGCAAAATCTGCAATAAATTTTCTGACGAAATTGATCTTCCCAAAAAATGATCTCAACCCCTTCTTGCTGTTGGGACAAGGAATCTACTGTATGGCTTCTATTCTCTCAGGGTCAATGGAGATTCCATCCTTAGATATTATATGCCCCAATAACTTCCCTTCTGTCACCCCGAAAATGCACTTCTTTGGGTTGAGAGAAATGCCATGCTCCCTGCATCTTTGAAAAACTTTCTTAAGATCCCTGACGTGGTTTTCCCTGTTCTTAGAAAAGACGGGAATGTCATCTACATAGACGATGATGCACTTACCTATGAGTCCCTTAAAAGCAAAGTCCATAGCTCGTTGGAAGGTGGCACCTGCGTTCAATAGTCCGAAAGGCATTCTCCTGTATGCAAAGGTGCCCCACTTTGTGGTGAAAGCAGTTTTCATCCTATCACTAGGATGGATAAGGACCTGATTATATCCCGAATAACCATCCAGGAATGACATCATCTCCGACCCGTTTACCTTTTGGAGTATTTCATCAATGGTGGGTAACGGGTAGTTGTCCTTTTGGGAGGCTTTATTAAGATTTCTAAAATCGATACACAACCTTATTTCTCCACTCTTTTTCCTCACGGGGACCAGGTTAGCAACCCATGTGGAATGCCTAACAGGAAAGATGATCTTAGCTTCTAACAGTCGCTTCACCTCTTTCTCTATCAAGGGTTCTAATAATGGATTAACTCGCCTCTGTCTTTGCCTGAAGGGTTTGGAATCTGGCTTCAATGGAATCGTGTGCATTATGACATTCTGATCATAGGTTTTCAACTCCTTATAACTCCAAGCTATGCAGTCTATGTATTCTTTTAATGCATTGGCGATGGAATCCTTCTCCTGCCTGGTACATGCTTTTGCTATAAATACTTCTCGAGGGCTTTCTGCACTTCCAATGTTAACCAAATCACAGGCTTCTCTGGGAGGTGGAACCTTTTTACCCTCTCTTGGTTGATATCCGATATCGAAAGTTTTTTCTAATGAAGCCATCTCATCTGGCATCTTATTGCATTTTCCAATAGCTTTTTCTTCCAAATCTTCCTCCTCTAGATCCCTTTCATCTTCATCTATAACCTGCTTTTCAAATATACCGAATTAGTGACAAAATTGAATATGTGCCTGTCACTATCAAACACTTGGAAATTCGTGACATTATCTGGTATCGAGGGGCAAGGGACCAGTTCTATGGAGAATTTCTTGCATTTCTTATGGTCCACTGGTTTCAACATACTCGCAGCTACGGCTAGAGAATCTGCCAGACGATTGCCCTTTCTAGAGATCAAAGATATGTTAAAGGCGTCAAACTCATCCATTAAATCTCTAACCCTGGTTCTGTAAAGTCTGAGCCGTTTATCTTTGCATACGTATTGTCCCTTCACTTGTTTTACCACCAGTTCCGAATCACCAAGGACCTTGATACACTTAACTTTCTTTCGAAGGGCCAATTGAAGTCCGAGAATCAAGGCCTCATATTCTGCCATGTTGTTGGTGGCAGGGAACTGCAGTCTGTATGCAGCGAACATAGGCTCCTTATCCGAACATGACAATTCAACACCGGCTCCTGCTCCTTGTCTGGACCTGGATCCATCAAATCTTAAAGTCCAAATGTCCTGATGTCCTTCAGTAACGTTGCACCCAATATTTTCATTTTGGGAACTTTCAGGTGTTTCTATGTCCAAACAATATGCTCCCAGCTCTGCCTCAATGTATTGGATCTCATTCGATTTGTTGTACTCCGTGATCATCTCCTTGAGCCTAGGCTCACTATCAATCCGAATTTGGTTGGCCACTCCCCTCCACGGCAACCACATATGTGAAGAATCTATCACAATGTAACCATTCAGGTTTTTACTCCAATCTCTTCCCAAAACCATGCCATACTTGATAGGAATGTCGAGGACCAATATGTCTATGTGATGTTGAACCCTGGGTTCTGAATTGACTTGAATAAGAACATCACCCAATTCTCCCACTGCCTCCATGGTTGATCTATCCAGCTGCACCACCCTGCTTCTAGAAGGTTTTGGTGTAAATCCCAATTTTTTATAGATTTCTAAGGGCATGATGGTAGCCGAGGCCCCTGAATCTATTAAACAATTGTGCAGGTTTTTACCTGCAATTCTAATGGTTATCAAAAAGGAGGTATATCTCATTTTTCCTTTTGTAAAACCAATCGGGACTCAAGCATTTTAGCTTCATGAACTTGGGCAGGATGGATCTAATATTTTTGGTGGACTTACTTCTTGGCCTAATAATCGGGACATGTCATACATTGAGACATTGGCCTTAGTTTTCTTCATGTCTTCCACCAAGTCATAAGTGGGTTTTTCTGAATTTGACATATTTTGCACCATCTTAGACTTTTCCACCATAGATGGAGGAGGGGGATTGACATCTCCTTCGAAATCAGGAGGAAGTAATTGGTTGTTTGGAGGAGTAGAGGAAGTTTTGGGCTCCTTAGAACTCCTAGTGTAATACTTGTGATTTCCTTTCCCAAAACGTTTGTTGGCATGAACTTCCAATGTTTCTTCATCTTCGTTTCCAAAAAATTCCACATCCTCCTCTTCTTCACTTTCTTGGGAATGTATAACCTCAGTCAATATAGACTCATGCTTCCCGTGGCCACAGTGCATACAATCGTTGTCACAAGGTCCCGATTCTCCAAAATCTTTCGAGACATCTGCCTGATTGGCTACGGGGTTGGGTACTCGCCCATTATTCGGCTGCGTGTTGTATGTTCCTTTTCCTCTATGGTTATGAGGCCGGCTATGACCCATGGCTTGGTCCACTTTTTTATTGACATTTCCCACCGTGACCAAAACTTTGGCCAAGGTTTCCTTCATGTTTTCTATGGCGGATTCGGACCCTTGTGGTTGAGGCACTGTAATTTCGGGTCCAGTTGTGTTTGCTGCATTAGCCACCTCTGGAATAGGTACAATGGCTTGGGTCTGGGCAGGTGGATTCCATCCTGGATTCACACTTTGAATAGCTTGGGTCTGGGCAGGAGGATTCCACCCTGGATTCACACTTTGAATAGGAGTGATTGTTGGATAGGTCGTTGGGCTTGGCATGCTAATCGGAGCAAACCCCGACAAGGTCAACAAATTACTGCCCATGCCGAACCCAGGCAAACCCATCGGGCTATTTTGAATTAATCCCTGCGTTTGCACGGAGGCATTCGGATAACTTGGAAATGGCGCCACTTGGGTGGGTGTTTGGAAATTGTTCATCATAGGAACCTGTGGTGCCATTAACTGGTTCATCATGGCAAATTGACTATATGGGCCATATTGTCCCATCTGAGTCAACTGAGACAATCCTGCTCCTGGCAAGTTCATCTGTTGCTCGAGAGTCATTGTCTCTGGCATAGGCCAAAGGAAGCGTCGTAACCCGAGGATTCCTTCTAGTCAACAAAGACGTTAAAGGATCTAAGGCTCCGAAATATAATTGCAAAGCGACCGCAGGATCTACCGCAAAGTGACGAGTCAGATTCGTGTATAGTTTTTGGAACCTCTGGTTGAATGTTCGTATGGGTTCATTGGGTAATATTTTGCATGATACGAACAAATTGTAGATTATGGAGGGATCCAATAACATTCTAAATTGGCTTATGAATGCGGTTTCTAATTGGGCCCATGAAGTGATGGACCCTGCTGGAAGATTTCGATACCATTCATTGGCCGTGGGGTCTAGACTAGCAGGGAAAACTCGGCAAGCAACATCCTCGTGAGTAACCCCTTGCCTAAACATGTAATCTTTGTAGATTTGGACATGATCTTCTGCTGTTGTGGGACCATCGTGCAAGAATTTGGGTAATCCCCTTTCAATGTTTCTAGGCAAGTCATGGACTACCCCTGGAATATCTAAAGGGGAACTTTGCGCACCGTACCAGAGGGCAGGTGGCTATTGTTGTTGTTGTTGTTGTTGGGCCATATTATTCAAAGGTGTTAACCCTATGGGAACAATTGGAATGCTTGGAACTGTGGAGACAGATATCACGGGTGTTACTGTCGCACTTGAACTTAAAGGTTCAGGCCCGCTGGATGTACTTGAGTCTAAAGAAATCCCTAACTCAAGTATACTGGGTGGTATTTCGATTTCTAATGTTTTGTTTTTTGGCCTCCTAGCAGTGGGAGAAAGGCTTTGGAAAATAGTTTCCCCTGTGGTTTTAGACCTAGTAGCAATGTACTCAGGTTGGGCCAGCTTGGAAACTCTAAAACCCAAAAGACTTCTCTCAACTTGCTTGCAAAATACAGTATCCAACTGTTATACCTGCAAGCACAATAAGTGGAAACAAAACTACCCACATTAATTGTTAGAACAAATCAAAAATCACAAAGCAATAAAGAAGGCCCTCCTTCTAGCGCCAAAATGTTGAGTGAATTTTTGTCCCATTACAAAATGAACACACAACTGGAGTCTCAAACCAGAAGACTCTTTCTTGCAAAGAAATATGTTATTATTATTTTTTATTTCTCCAAGCTTCTTGTGAACAGATCTCTATATGCATAAAACCAATTTCAACTTAATGCAAATAAATGAATATCTCCCATAATAGTTCAGATCCTGCAAGTAACTGTTAACAAGGGGCCTTTGTTGATTCACAACAAACTTTGTAACCCTAATTTGTTAAAGTAACCAATCATGTAACAAAAGAAAGAAAAATCCTTTTATGTTCTGACATTAATGAAATTAACATGCGGTTTATTTTAGTGTTAATTGGTTCATTTTATCTTTTATTTTAATTGTTCTGCTATTTTAACATTAGCTTCTAAATGAGATTAAAATATATCAGAAACTGAATCAGAAATGTTCTTATTCGAATCAGCTGGAAAACCAAAGAAGGATGTTAATCTGGTTAGCAATCTCCTCCCTGCAAAACCCCAAGTTATGAGATGAAGCTCTAAAACAACCTGACCTAACAGACCTGTAATAAACACAGTCGAATCAAATCAGATGCTAGACTCTAAGGAAATAAATGATTTGCATTGTTTTGTCATTCACCTATCGCAACCCACATTACGGTGTAAACAAATAGATACAAAACAAAATAATGCAAAGGAAAGATATACAGTAAAATAGTAGTCTTAGCCTTCAATCTCCTTTTGGTTTCACACACAAAAGTTACTCCCGCCAAATAACTCCTTTATTCAATAAAATAATGCTTTTCTGTTTACAATTTCCAGCCCTGTATCTATCTACATTTTTGCTATTTAAACTTTCGCTTGCTGCTCTCGGCTGCTCTGTGACGCTTCGTTTCAGTTCCCAGGACGCTTCATTTCAGTTTCCCGCCTTTTGGTGTTTTTTACCCCTTCGCTTGAATCTGCAACGCTTGATCTTCTCTGCGGCTAGTAACTGTCGATCTGAAGCGTTACTCTGATCCTCATGCATTTTTGCCACGTGTTCAGCGCTCTCTGCATGTTCAGTAACGGTCCCATGAAAATCATGACTAAAAATAGCCCGCGGCCTTGCTCCTTCGCTTTCACAGTGAAAACGCGACATGTCACGAAATCGTGACATGTCGCGATATCGCGACGCCTTTGTTCTCCGTACGCTCCGGCCGAAACCTGTCGCGAAATCGCGACCATTTTCTCCTTCGGGCCATCTCACCGCAACCTGTCATGAAATCGCTACCATTTTCATCATCCGTACACTTTGCCAAACACGTCACGAAATCGCTACCATTTTCATCGTCCGTACACTTTGCCAAAACACGTCATGAAATCGTGACCATTTTCTCCCATCTCTCCACTCGCTACCATTTTCATCATCCGTACACTTTGCCAAAACACGTCGCGAAATCGCGACCATTTTCATCATCCGTACACTTTGCCAAAACACGTCGCGAAATCGCGACCATTTTCTCCTTCGGACCATCTCTCCCCAACCTGTCCTTGAAATCGCTACAATTTTCATCATCCGTACACTTTGCCAAAACACGTCGCGAAATCGCGACCATTTTCTCCTTCGACACTTCGCGAAATCGCTACCATTTTCATCATCTGTACACTTTGCCAAAACACGTCGCGAAATCGGACCATTTTCCTTCACTCTCGAGAGCAACATGTCACGATTTCGCTACAATTTTCATTCTTCATCGACGACGGAGCGACATGTCGCGATATCGTGACACTTTTCTTTTTACGACGACATGTCGCGATATCGCGACACTTTTCTTTTTAGCGACGGAGCGACATGTCGCGATATCGCGACACTTTTCTTTTAGCGACGTGTCACGATTTCGTGACATGTCGCGATTTCGCGACACTTTCTATACTTGTGCATTTTGCCCCTTTTCTTCATTTTTAGCATCTGGGTCACTGAGATTTTTTTTGAAAACCTGCAAAAAAAGGTGGGTCCCCAATTTTGGGGTGTGTTGTGGATTAACCACAACAAGACCACACTAGATACTGAGTGCTCGCCCCTCCGCTCTGAGCCCTGAGCCATGTAGCCTCATCCTGAAGTGTCTGCACCTGAGCTCGAAGGTGGGCTTTCTTAGCCTAGAGAGTCACCATCTCGATGCTCTCCCCCACCTCGACACCCTTGCCCTTATCAAGCGATGGTGGCCTCTCCCCCTGCTGAGAATGGAATCTCTCCTCCCTCCTCCCTATCTTTTATGGCCTCTGTGGAGCCCATGCCATCCTCTGGCATCTCTCTTGTGGATACCATCGTTGCTCTCTCCTATTGTGACCCCGCACTGCCTCAATAGTAGTCTGGCACAGCCTCCCCATCCATCGCACCATGGCATGCACCGGACCCTGAGCCCTCATCATTCAAGGAGGGTAGATGCCTGCGTACCAAGCATCGTATCCATTTGCAACCCTAGTGTCATCCCCATCCACTAGCTGGATGTGGGCATCATTCGTGTCCTGACTCCAAAACCGTTGCATGTCTGGAGCCCCACTCAGTGTAGTACTATCCTATATAGTCTGGGAGTACTCGTAATCCCTAAGAGAAGGTATCCTCTACTATAGACCAAACTATCATAGAACTCGATTGTATTGGTGGAGCTCTACCTCTCCTCACTCCATCCTCAACCAGTAGACTCGCCTGATGCCAGCCAGCTCCTGCCCATCATCAGACCACCTTGGATGCTCTCTCCATGGCCTCTAGGTGATCTGGTCTAGGATGAGGTCATCTAGCAACCTCCGTGACATTGATAGATCTATCCGCCGTTGTGACCCCCTTTATAACCACTAGTAGAAAACCCGGGGCCTCTCTCGGTCAACCCCCATCAGTGGGAGTCCTACTGGCCTCCGCACCGTGATGTGCTCCCAGCACCAAACCTACAGTAGTGATGTCACAACTAGACATCGGGCTCCTTTGTATACGACCCCATGCAGGATCCTATACATGTGATATAGCACAAAGCTGCCCCATGAATATCTATATCCATGGTCTCTCATGTCATAGACCACATCTAAGAGGAGCTAGGGTAATCTGCATCCACTCTAGTGGCACAACAAGAAGCCACCCACCACCCCTACCAAAACTCGAGTCAGCCTAGATGCCCCAGGTATCTACCTGAGAGACTCGATGTTCACTTCGCCCTTCTCCAGGGCAAAGCTCGGGTCTCCGCTCAGCCTCATCATTGCTTGGCCCTGATTGGATGTAGGAGTCATCAGCTGTACCTATATGGAGATCCTCAAGATCCTCCATACGTCCTCTAGTGTGGGAGCCATCTCCCCTGATGGCAATCGAAAGTAGGACGACCCCGGATACCACCTCTCTGCTAAGGCTGTCAGTAGCCCCATGTTCGTTGGTACTTGTGGTATCTCTGCCACATGCTGCAAACTGACCTGTGCTAGTCGATCGCGCTCTGTCTGGTCGAGCGCAGCTATGTCGTCTCTCAACCTACCGTATTTCCACTCCTGAATATTTAGTAATCCCCTCTGCAAAACAAACAATAAAACAATAAAATTTATTAATAAACCAATTATTAAAGTCAATCAAATGCAATTCAAACAAACTTAATTTTATACAAATGATGATATCGTCCATTATTGGACTATATCGTCCTAAATTTAGTCATTTTGTTCTTATCAGTACGAAATCATCTAAGTTTGGGGATCGTCCCTTTTTATATGGGATCACCCTATTTCGTCAATTTTGTCCATAGACAAAATTGATGATATAGAGACGATTTCGATGAAATAGGGACAATTTCATCCTGACGTCGTCGACGGCCTAAAAACAGCCACGATGCCCCAAATAGTCAAAATTTAAAACAAAAAATTGCACAAATTAAATCCAAACATAATTCACTAGGATTAGATCCTTACCCGTAGCCCGCACCGAACCTCTGTCGATCGGTGCACTGTCTCAACCATTTTCTTTTGCAAAGCTCTAAAACAGTAAAAATGAATAGTAAAAATGAATTAGGGTTTTACCCTATTTTCTTAATTTTATTTTAAAAACAACAACATTTAAAAAAAATATATTGTTTTTTTGTGCTTTTACCTCAAACATTTGATTTGGGTAAAAACACGGAGGGGGCACCATAGTCAGCAGTCATATGATTCGACCAAGAATCGTCATCTAGAAAATTGAGTAAATTTTTTGCTTTCTCGTAAAAAGGGAAGAACTCGTATTTAACGCATTTTCTTCGGAAAATTTGCTAAAGAGGGGGAAAAATGTAGCACCCTAAATTTGGCACAGTTAAACCTTAGTAAAAAGATAAAAATTTGAATTTTAGCTCCAAACTACCCGTTAACCGCCTGTTACCCGCTTCCCTTGTTTTTCATGCCATTTTTAGGATTTTTTTTGACCATTGGATGATATTGTCGCAGATCAGACGAAATCATCCCAGATCTGATGAATTCATCTGGAACAGAACGTCCAGACGATTTCGTTCCAAAACCAAATTTTCATAATGAGTTTATGTTTCAACAACTTCTCTAACCTGGGCAGAAAGTGTGTCTGCACAGTTAGAGTCTCCCCCGTTGGAGATCTCCCAAATTGGGATGATCCCTAAACTCCTAACCTCTCTCTAATCCTATATAAACTGGGACTTTCTTAGTTTATCCCCCTGAACCCCCTAGCTGATGGATTTCCCTACAAATTTAGTTCCTTGTGCCTTAGAACACCTTCATACTTTTGTTTGCATTGCATATTTCAAATTTTCTTGCAGGAATCTTATTGTTCTTCAGCTGGAGCAAGCTTGGATCGTCGTAGGCGATTCTAGATGATTTCAGACGATCCTATCATAGATCGATGATGATCTCGTATGATTGGAGGTGATCTCAACTGTAGTCCAGATTGGGGGCAATCATAGCCCAGAGTTTGCATTTTCTTATCATTTCTCTGCATTTCTTTATGCATTATCTTATTTTATTATATATATGCATCCTGGAGTTCACCTCATTTAGCATAGATGCATGATAAAGTCAAAATAAATTGTCAAATTAATGCATTTCCTTTTAATTGTTATCTAGATTTACCATTTAGGCAAGTTTACTATTATTTCTATCATTTTCCCTTGCTTTTGCAGTTGCATTTTTGGTATTTTGTATCTATTTTTGTGATTGCAGGTTTCTGACGAATTCGTCAGATCGCCAATGATCCTGTCTCAGATGGCCGACTATGATCTAAGATGATTATGTACAATTACAGATGATTATGTACAATTTGAGACAATTTGGACTTCTACAAAACTCAGAATCTTCATCAAACATCCGAAATCAGGTATGTTCTATTTTATTTAGCCTAATTTTTGTGTTTAGCACTTACGTATGTTTTTTGTATTCATAAAAATCAGCATTGACATATAGAATATCTTAGATTCATCTTGGCCAAACGTAGGAATTGAATGATTAAAGCACAAAATGAACACATTAAATCTACTCTCAACCTAGGTGTGGAAACTGCCACTCAAAAGTTTCCTGGTGAACCCACCATCCGTCGAAAATTCACCCTTATACCCCTCCCTCGAGAGGCGGGACCTTCAAATGGTCTCTCAGTCTGAGGTATTGTCCCATACTTCTCACATCCCCCTTTCGTATGTGGATCTTATAGCTTGAAGGTAAGGATACGAAAAATTTGGAGCGATATAGATAGATATCCACGAACTAGTTGAGGAGATTAGTGTCTCTTGTGGATAGAGATCCATGAACTTGATTAGGGGATTGGTTTCTCCTTTGGATAGAGGTCCATAAATATTGTAATATAGAAATGTTTCCAAAGAGATTTGTGAAGAAAATTTTTGTGAAATATTTTCTCTATGGAGTAGCCCACATTGGGTGAACCATGTTAAATTGGCGTCTCTATTGTGTGTGGTGATTTGTGCATTGCTTTGATTACTGTTGTTGATATTACTGTTGATATATTGCATAATATTGAGTAGAAAAGAAAAAGTAAAAAGTGGTATTATAATTTTCATCCTCCCTCTTACTATAAGCTTGTATTCTTCATTTGTAACTAAATTGTTCGATTTCCCAATATTACCAAATTGGGTATTTTTTCCTTATTCACATAAACTACCAAATCGGGTAAGTTTCTTTTGTAAAATTTGTAACACGTTTGGTGTACGATTGGTATGAAATGAAATTTCATAAGGGTGCCAAATTGGATACTCTTTGGTATAAATATCTCTCAGACAAGTTTTGGGAAGTTCTAGAATAGCAATTACTCCATTCTTATTGACATGCAAGTTCTATCTTCAGGGTTTGAGAGAGTTCTATCCAGTGGCAATATCTAGAAATTGTAAAATAGCCTTCAAGACATATTTCTTAATACCATATACCTCATAGATCATTCCTAAGGATCACACTAGTGCCGATTCAATTCTATCCTTCCAAGCAATGCATTAATCATCAACCACAAATATAAAGAAGTACATGCAACAACAAGATATTGCAAAATGTTAATCCTGTTGGCAATTTTGGGTACTTTGGATACATTGCTTTTGCTCAAGTGTATAAGTTGTCATTGATGTCAAAAGGCATTTATGTGTTCATATCAAAAAGAGTGTGATGTCAAAAATATCTTGAGAAAGCTTCATATTGTTAAAGGGTTTTTATTAAAACCATGGTGACAAGGTTAAAGGTTTTTCTTAAAACCATTTGGACTCATTAAGGGTTTTTATTAAAAACAAGCTTAAATTAATGCAAAGGTTTTTACTTCTTGAAAAGCCTTGAAGGTCCATGTTTATTATTAATAATTAAATTAACTCAAACCTTTGACAAAGGTCTAAGTTTAATTTATTATTAATAAAATAATAATTATTATTATTTTAATTATTATTAAAGGGTCTTTTAACCCTTAAGCGACGCAGATAAAAGTTTTCTTTCGTCGACGTGTTGCCATCGTTGGAGGAGCGCCGACGTCAAACAGTTAAGGAGAAATGGCTATATAAGTGGGGATGTTTTTCTAAAGTAAGGTGACCACCGATTATTTGGAGTCTTCGATTTGCGTTTGCTTTGTATCATTCGAATAGCGCTTGGAGTCTTCGATTTGCATTTGCTCTGTATCATTCGAATAGCGCTTGGTGTCTTCGATTTGCGTTTGCTCTATATCATTCGAATAGCGCTTGGTGTCTTCGATTTGTGCTTGCTCTGTGTCTTCGAATCTCCAATTGACGTCTTTGAAATCATGCTTGATCTGTGTCTTGGAAACCATGCTTGGCATACTCGAATTTGAGCTTGGGCTGCATCCTTACTATTTTGCTTGATGTTAGTGGATTGGCAATTGCACCTAAACTATGTTTTTCCAGACTGTGCTGTGAGATGATTAATGCAAGCATTTAGTGACTTATGTTTTGGACAGTGCTAGGAAAATGAATAGGTTTTTCCATATCCTACTATCAAGTGAAGATAAAACAAAGGATAGTTTAATATTTCTTTGTCGAGCACTTGTGCTCCAACGACGATGGAGTTTGAGTAAAGGCGCTCGCTAGGCAGAGATACAGTTTTTGAATTATGTCGAGTGCATTTTTCCTTTTGTTGCGATGCACGAAGGAGAGCGGCTGTGATTGGGCTACATAAGTAGAGGAGAATGTGCTTTAGCACTTATAGTGGTGGCTCCTCATTACTCCTAAGGTTGGAGAACTAAGTATTGCCAAGGTAAATCTTTTTATTGTTGACTTGGGATATTTGAGTTGATTTGATCAAGAATTATTGATGGAGGTATAAGGTTAAGTTGTAATCTTTGTTTTGACATTGTTATTATTAATGCTTGATGCTTATGTGGAGTAATAAGGTGTAAAGAGATTTTACTTTGTATGTATATTATAATTTTGGTGGTTAATATTAAGTTGGAGTAATAAGGTGTTATTTTGGATCTTTATTATTGTGTATTATTGTATAGTTGCTAACTCTAATGGTGGTAATTTGAGAGTTAATGTTGTGACAGTTTTTGAGTTCTCCTTCTTCATCAAAGTAAAGGTATGGGCACATTCTTCCATGGTTGTTATTGATTGATGGTTTTCTAAAAATAAGTGTGGAGGGAAAAGGATTTCTACTTGTTTCCTTTTCTTGTGATGATTGGTTGAATGCTTCAAGGTTGATGTTGAGTTGAATGGTGTTGGTTGACTAAACCTTGCTTGATGAGCATTGTTGTTAAAACCCTAATTGGTTGTGGAAAGAACATGAGTATCATTGTCATATGAGATATTGCATGGTTGGCAATTGTTGGGTTGTGTTTCATGATCTTGAGAAAAGCATACTACATCTATCTTATTCTGTTGAGATTGAGATTGAGTTGAGATTGATACTGGGAGTTAAGTATAGAACATATTGAGTCTCTAACAATTCTCTTTATGCTTCTATGAGGTTGATGAATCACATTGGGTCTCTAACAATTCTCTTTGTGGGTTCATGCTAAGCAAGTTTTTCTTGGTGAGCTTGCTAAGGTTTTGGACAGGTTTCGGTGGGGACTTGTGAGCAGGTTTTGGATAGGTTCCGATGGGGACTTGTGAGCAGGTTTTGGACAGGTTTCGATGGGGACTTGTGAGTAGATTTGGACAGGTCATAGCAGAGGACTTGTGAGCTAAGTTTGAGAGTTCTATCAGAGAACTTGAGGACAGAGGTGCATTGGTTCTTTGAGAAGAACCTGAGGATAGATTTGGAAAGTCTTTGAGAAGGCTTGTATGCAGAGGATTGATTTGTTCAAGATTTGGACAGATCTGACAGACAGAGGAAGACTTGTACTAGACCAACTGACTGTGTTTGATACAGATTGTTGAGCTGCTATGGACGTGATCATAGAAGGCAGAGGTCTCTTAGGCTAAGCATTGAGGACAGGAGGTCTTCAATGGAAAGGAGTTCCATGTGCTGGCAAGAGGTAGAGGTAGTTGATCTTCTAAGGTATCATTTTCAGAGTAGAGGGGAAGGTATCTCCTTTGAGCAGAGGCTCATAAATTTATATTGGGGGAAGGTATCTCCTTTGGGCCAAGGCTCATAAACATTGTAATTGGGAAGGTTTCCCAAAGAACTTTGAGATAACATTTAGAGAAAAGTTTTGTGGACCCAGGATTTCTAGGTGAACCATGTTAAAATTGGTGTCACTTTGTGGATGATATTGTGCTTTTTTTTTATATTTCTTTAGGTATATTGCTTTACTGTTTTTAAGTATAAAGGAAAAAGTAAAAAGAGGTCTTATACTATTCACCCCCCCCTCTCAGTATAAGCTTGTGTTCTTCAAATCCATCATTCCAGAATTGTATAATACATGATAAAAGACCATGAATTTTGGTTCTTCTTAATTATTTATTAACAATGCAATACAATCACTAAAATATACACAATAATCATAGATATGCATTCAATACTCAGACCAGACTATCACTGGATCATCACAAGAATAACCAGACTATAAAAATTGAAAATGGGGCCTTATATAATGTTTCCTAGGTTGTTCCAAGTAGTTCTTGAAGCAATTCATTATTCAAAACTGCCCATGCATAACAGAATACATAATTATATCCTTTTACTAAGTCTAAACACATGATTTATCAAATTCATGCGCAATTACAACTCAAATTGTATTTCCTTTGCATTTCATTACATTTCATGACACTTTGTATGGTTTTCCCTCCATTTTATATTTTTCCCCCCTCCTTGTACGGTTTACTCTTGCTTGTATGGTTTACCAAAACTATCAAAATTATCAAAATTGGGCAAATTCTCTTGTCACTTCTTCTTCTAGGAGGTGGATTTGTTGCCTACATGACCCCCCATGGTACTTCTAGTGGCATTGCTTGCCTTGGGACCTAGAAGAGGTAGTTATTCATCATATGGTTGGTATTTGGGGTCTTTTGGTTGTAGCTATTCAAAGTAGACATTATAATGAAATTGTGCTTTTCATAATTGTTTATGCTCTTACTACTTTGGAGGAAAAGAGAAAAAATGGAAAGATATAACTTATATTATCTCTTATTTCCTTAAAACTTGGATTTTGATCAAAGGATATTTCAATACCATCCTCTCTCTCGATAATAAAATGGGGGAAATAGAAATTTGAATAGAAGCACTGACCTCATGAGTGGATATATTGCAAACCTTCATCTTGTAGACGTTTAACGAGATAATAGCCTTATGACTTGGTCTAACAGAAGGCAAGGCTTAGCTTGTATCATGGAGAGATTGGATAGGTTATTGTTCTCTAATAATTTATTAATCCATGGTCACATTCCTAAGGTGAAGACTCTCAACAATTTTGGTTTGGATCATTGGCTAATCATGGTGGAATTTTGGAAAACCAACAAGAGTTTCTTGGATTCTTTTATTTTAGTTAATGTGGCTTAGACACAATTCATTCCAACCTCGAGTGCAAAAATGGTGGAAGGAATTTAAACCAAGGTATAGGACTAAGATATTTTATTTTTCCAAAAGCTTGCAATACATGAAATCCAAAATCAATATTTATAACTGGAAGGAGTTTGGATATTTCTAGTAAAAATACATGAAGTGATTGCTTAGTTTGAAAATTTGAATAAGAAAATTTATTTAGATGGCCTTAGAGAGTGTAGAAGTACAAATGAAATTAGACTCACAACTTAGTTAAAGTAATGGGGAAAAAATAACTCTTATAGAAGAAAAATTTAGGATCCAATGGATCAAATAGGAGATCGAAACACATATTTCTTCCACAAATATCTTCTAGCTTGAATATCTCACAAATTTATTTCTTCCTTGAAATCTGATTTTAGAGATGTTGTCTACACTTGGGATGTCATGAAATATGTTGTTTTCAATTACTTTTCCAATCTATTTGTTGTTGCACCTCCTAACTTAGCTTCTCAATAGAATGTTCTTCAAGTGATCCCTACTCTTATCACTTTTGAGGATAACTTTTTTTTACTACAGTTACTATTAATGAGCTTTAACAAGTGGTTCTTAAAATGCAAAAAGGAAAAATTCCAGGTGTTGATGGTTTTCCCATTGAGTTCTACCAAGATTTTTGGGATATCTTTCATGTTGATTTATTAGAGGTGGTGGAAGAATCCAAGAAAGCCAAAGAAATTTTGAAGGTTATCAATAAAACTTATATAGCTCTTGTCCTAAAATCTCAAGAGGCTAATCATATCTTAGCTTTTAGACCTATATATTTATGTAATGTTCTTATCAAAATCATTACAAAGATCATGGTATAAAGGTTGAAGCCTCTTTTGCATAAGATTATTTTCCTTGAACAAGGGGGTTATGTGGAAGGGCATAAAAATGTGGATGAGATAGTTCTTTCTCAGGAAGTCATCCATTCTATGGAAATGTAGAAATATCCATCTATATTCATTCATTTAGACTTATCGAAAGCTTATGACAGAGTGTATTGGCACTTCCTTATCAAATGTTTGAGGTAATTTGGATTCTCTTAGCATTTTATGGATTGTATTATGGGATGTATCTCTTTGGTGTCCTACTCTATTCTTATCAATGGCAAGCCTTATCAAATGTTCCTTGTTTATAGAGGTATTAAGCAAGGTGATCCCCTCTCCCCTTATTTATTCATCATTCTTGTTGAATGCTTGGGAAATACTATAACCAAAACCAAAGAAAACAAAACCCTTGAGGTAGTTACCATTTCTCATGGAGCTAGGCCTATTTCTCATCTTCACTTTGTTGATGACTCTACTCTATTAGGTAAATCTACAATTAAGGAAGCTTCTAGAATTTAGTAAATCATTAGCTATTTTTTAATTCTATAAGGCAATTGATCAATGAAGAAAAATCTAAAGTTATTTTCTTTCACTAATCTACCAAAAAGTAATCCATGGTCTTGTATGAATTAATATGTAAGAAGACCTCCCTTTTGATCACTTATTTAGGCATTCCTATCAATATTCAAAGACTTAAAAAAAATAGAATTGGTTGTTGGACAAAGTTAATAAGAAAATTAGAAAGTGGAACAATAGGTGGCTTTCATTTGGGGGTAGAATTATCTTGGTAAAATCATTCCTTCAAGTTATACCTATTTATGTTTCTATTGTGTTGAATATCCCAAATCCAGTTCTCCGATAATTAGATCAAATCAATCATCGGTTCCTTTGTAGTGGTACTAAGGAATATAATAGAGGACCAATTGACTATAGCGAAGCTCTACCAAATTGTATAATGATTTCACATCCTTTGAGGTCTATTGAAGTGCTATCAAATTATGTAGAGAAACCTGCATTTCTAGCAACGGAGCTTGCGCAATCTTGAGAAGTAAGCTTACCATTCCACACCAATCCATTGCAAATTCCATACAATTCAATAAAAAATATATCTTTAGACACACCGGTGACCCTTGATCATCAATTCAACAAAGAAATTATTCATCATCAAGCTTGAATTCAAGAGCAGAATACTTTTCCCATGGTCGTTGTTTTCAACAATGAACCACAGGTTTAACTACTAACGACAACAATGGCTAGTAGAACCGACTACTATGAGCAATAGTGGCCAAGGTTTGACATGTAAACTTCTTTGATTTAGCCTTATATTTCCTATTTTTATCATGCATTTAGCTTTATCTAGCCTATATTTACTATTTCTAATGTATTTCCATAGTTTATTATTAGTTGCATAGGCATATTTGCTTTCTTTCACATGCTTTCATACATTAGGTTTTTTATGCTTCATTTGCAAGTTTACATGCATATTTAGATTTCTTTGTATATTTTAAGCATTGCTTCATGCTTTATTATCAATATTTTAGATATATTTATGCATATTTACACACATTTATGATTGGCTTCATAATTTGCATTAACAAATATACAAGCCTCATTTCAAAAGGCCTCATATGTTGGTAAAACCATAGAATTATTCCATTGCAGAGTGGTAGAATTGAAATCCAAGTTGAATCCTTTGGGAGAAATATTAGAGGAAAAGTTCTTGAATTCAGTTATTTTTAGAGCTTTACCAGATTCCTACAAAGTGTTGATCACATCCCTTCAAGTGTCCATGAGATAAGTTACTTTTGTGGAGTTGGTAAAATTTATTCAAAATGAGGAGGCAAATCAACTTCAAAGAGATGAAGTATAAAACAATGCAGTTTACTCAAACAAACAGGGGTCAAAGAAACATGGTAACTTTCGTAAGGAGGGATCTTCTTCCAAAGGTTCCAAAGTCAAGAAACCTCAACAAGGACAAAAGAAGTATTGCAAAATTTGTGATATGGACAACCATGACACCAACAGGTGTTGGTTAAAAAATAAACAACCACATGACAAAGGTCAAAATAATGGCAAGAACAAACCACAAAAGAAGAATAAGCAACCAAAGGGACATGTTGCTATTGAGGAATCAAACTCAGATTCTGAGAGAGCACACAAGATGTTCATGACTCACATAGCTTCTAAGCAAAATTATCCTATGCGGTATATTGATTTTGGGTCTAGTAAACACATTATTGGTGTTAAATCATGGTTTGAGACATTTGAGGTTAAGGAAGGTAAACCAATTACCATAGCTAATGATAAGACCTACAAATTTTAGGGTGAAGGAAATGTTTCAATCACTCTTCCTGATGGAAAATGTTACATTGAGAAAGTCCTTTATGTTTTAGGATTGGAAAACAACTTGTTGTTACTACCATAAATATCAGATAAGAACATGGTGGTTAAATTAAGAGTCGAGGATGGGAAAAAGCATTGCTTTATCACAAAGAAGGGTAAACATATAGCAACCACTTCATACAAGCATGACTTGTTTTCTTTATACCATTTCTACCCCTCATGTTGCCATGGTGGTAAACACAAAAGAGGCCACTTCTCTTTGGAAAAAAATATATGGGCATCTAATTTCAATATATTTACTTGAGTTGAGTAAATATGAAGTGGTTAAAGGTCTTCCCAACCTTTCATCCACTTTGCCAGTTTCCTCGGATATCTTAGCAAGGAAGCAACACCAAGTACCTTTTGAGTTGAGCTCTTCTAGAGCCAAAAGGCCATTGGAGTTGGTACACACTGATATGTGTGGGCCTATGCCTAACAGTTATGGGGGAAGTGGTATTTTTAGTTTTTTATTGATGACTACTCATGGAAGATGTGGGTTTTCTTTCTACATCTGAAGTCTGAGGTCTGCATGTTTTTTTAGCAATTTAAGAAATATGTTGAGAAGGAATCAAGAAGTTTTATTAAGACCCTTCGCTCAGATCAAGGGGGGAAATTTACCTCAAATGAGTTTTCCTCATTTCTTACTTTACATGGGATTAAGAGGCATCTTACTACAACCTATAATCCATAGCAAAATGGAGTGGCTAAGAGGAGACATCGTTCTATCATGGAAATGGTTCATTTTATGTTTACAAGGGCACATATAGAGCAATAGTATTAGGTGAAAGCTATCACAACAGTAGTGTATCTCCTGAATAGAGCACCCACAAAATATATTAATGGAATGACTCCACAAGAAGGTTGGAGTGGTAGAAAGCCCTCCATTTCTCATCTTATGATATTTGGGTGTAAGGCATTCATACACATTCCAAAAGCAAAGAGAAATAAGTTAGATGAGAAATCCTTGTAGTGTATTTTTATTGGTTATGATGAGCATTCCAAGGTATATTGTTTGATCAATTCTAAAACCAAAAATATTCACATCAGTTGAGATGTGGTATTTTATGAAGCTTTCACACTAGATAAAACATCTTCTGTTGTATACCTGGAATATGAGGAGCCTAAGAAAGAGACTCCTCATCCATAGAAGAAAATTTCCAAATGGTATACTAGCACAATGAGAGACTCAAAAGTGACTACAACTCTGTATCAAAATTTAGATCGATCTCATACACGCAGTATGACTCATCAAAAGAGAGCAAAAGCAATGACTTTAGAGGTTGATGAGATTTTCTAGCATTTTGAAGAACTTTTTTCAGATGCAGAGAGGATAAAGAAAAATATATGGATGTGGATGATGATAGGGTTTTTATATCTTTATTGGATGAGCATGAGCCTACCACGATACAAGATGCACTTAGTGAGCCTCAGTGGAAGGTAGCTAAAGGATGCATAACACTTATCTTTGATAAAAAACAACACTTGAAAGCTAGTTGATCTACCTCCTAGAAAGAATCCCATAAGCTACAAATGGGTATACAAAGTGAATTATAATGCATATGGAACTATAAAAAAGCATAATTTCCACATTGTTGCAAAGGGCTATGCATAAAAAAAAGGTATTGACTATGAAGAGACTTTTGCACCCACTTTTAGGATGACTATCATTCGAGTCCTTTGTGCTATGGCAGCATAGTTTAGATGGAAGCTACATTATATGGATGTAAAAAGTGCCTTCTTGAATGGTAATTTAAAGGAAGAAGTGTATATGACTCAACCAGAAGGATTTGTGGTTGAAGGCCAAGAGCAAATTTTTTGCAAATTAGTTAAATCCTTGTATGGGTTAAAATAAGCTCCACAAGTTTGGTACATAAAAATTAGCAATCATCTATTGCAAAATGGTTTCAAAATAAGTCCTTCGGATGCTAATATCTATTTCAAGAAAATTGGTCTTGAAATAGTGATTCTAGTACTCTATGTTGATGATCTGATTATCAATGACAATTCAGAGAAATTGATAGATGTAGTGAAGGGTGACTTGAAAAAGTCATTTGAGATGATAGATATAGGAATTATTCATTATTATCTTGGATTAGAAGTCAAACAAAAGAATAATTACATCAGAGTGAAACAGAATAAATATGCCAAGACATTGATTAAGAAATATCACATGACTGATTGTAAGCCTAAAGCAAATCATATGGAAATTGGGCTACAATTATCATGATATGATACTTATCCTTAGATATATGGACTCTCTATTGCCAGTTGATTGGGAGTCTCATATATCTGACCAACACCAGGGTAAACATCAATTTTACTTTGAATTATATTTTGAGGTTCATGCAGGAACCTAAGGTTAGTCATTGGAAAGAAACAAAACAAGTTCTTCATTATGTCTGTGGTAGTATAGAATATGGCCTGGAGTACAAGAAGAATGAGAAATTCTTCTTGCAAGGTTACACGAACTCTGATTATGTTGGGTCAATTGATGATAGGAAATCAACTTTTGGATACATTTTTCATCTTGGATCCGGTCCTGTCTCTTGGCACAATAAGAAGTAGTAGGTGGTTGCTTTATCATCTATAGAGGCAGAATATCATGCAACACGAGGAGCAGTGTGTGAGGCGATATGGTTAAGTCACATTTTAGCAAGTATGGGTCTTCCCAAGAAACTTCCAATCCACTTGTTTTGTGATAACCAAGGTGTTTTGAAGCTCGTCAAGAATCCAGTGTTCCATGAATGCACCAAACACATTGACACTCAATGTCACTTTATTTGATATGAAGTTCCAAAGCACAAGATTCAGCTCTAGTACATTCCCACCAATGAAAAAGTTGTAGATATCTTCACTAAGGCACTTGCACGTGTCAAATTTGAGTTATTTTGCAACTCCCATTGTATTTCAAAATAATTTAAGAAGGAGGGTATGTTAG
Source organism: Wollemia nobilis (assembly GCA_028583015.1). NCBI lineage: Eukaryota > Viridiplantae > Streptophyta > Pinopsida > Araucariales > Araucariaceae > Wollemia > Wollemia nobilis. Next base: position 3,126,299 of record JAQPPZ010017079.1, on the reverse strand, counting down.
GGTAGGTTATATTTACCTATATTATTTAATTATTTTCATTAACATGTGTTATTCACTTAACAATGTTTGCTAAGGTTAATATATTATTGTTAGGCTATATTAGGATTGATTTATTATTAGCCTAATAGTTGTCTTTTATCAGCATAATTAGCTCATTGGTTAAATATATTTTTACCATTTTATATTGCATTTATATTTTCAAATTCTAATGAAATCGTTGATCATTATTGACCATTAATGCGGAGAACCAAAGAGCTAAAAAATATGTTCATATAAGAAGTCAACTACTTTGTTCTCGCAGACATATTGAAGTGCAATAACTTTGACACACTTAGTTACTTAATCTATGTACACTAGGACATGTTTTTTTCCTTGAGATGGTGGATTAATAGGCCCTACACAATTTATGCCCCATTTCTCAAATGGTTCTAGAACTAACTGAGGTTTAAGAGGTATTTCATTTTGTATCAAATTTTTTCCCATTCTTTGACATTGATTGCAATGGAAATCATATTTCTTCACGTCCTTGTGAAGTGAATACTAGTAATATCCTAATTTGAGAATATCTTGTGTGGTTAATTTTGCTTAGTAGTTTCCTGTGGAAGGTTCTTCATGACATTCCTGAAGGATGTCATAGGCCTCGTATTCCCTCATATATCTTCACAAAACATGATTAAGTCCACATTTAAACAATATTATTTTATCCATTGGAAAAATAAAGTTTGTTGCACTAGCTAGCATTCTTCATTTGGAGTGAGATAGGAAGGAATATTGAAGGCATAAAGTTGGCCTTAATATTTGATGTCATATTTGTAGTTCATAGTAATACATCAATGAATTTTAACTGCTTGCATCTAAATTTCCTAGGTCTATTGTAATATTTTAACAAAAGTGAGGAACAAACAACACTCATAGAAGAAGCTTCCATGGTAGCTCCTACAACCCATGGAGGAAGACAAAACCCAATGAATGAAAATAATATTCCAACTATTACAGGATTGACAAGTACATTATAGCCTAAGACACATAAGTAGTTAAATTTGATTTGTCTAAACATGTTCCTTGAAATATCAATGGTATTAACAATATCCTCCAAGTTGCTTCTCATCAATACTATGTTTGTATCTTTGATTGTTATATTTGTACCAAAACCAATTTCCATACCCACATTAGCAACGATAAGTGCTATAAAATCATTTATGTCATCACCCACCATTACCACCACCATACCATATATCTACAGACCCCAAAAATTACACAAGTTATTTCATAAAAAATAAATGCACTTATGCAACAATTTGGACTAATTTTTAAATCCTTTGGAACAGTTTCCTCAAGGAAAATTATCATGACCACCATTGTAAGTTGTTCAAGACCTTGAGAATATTTTCCAACCTATTTGAGACTTTGAGTAACCTAATTTAAAAAAAAAAGTTTTTAGCTATAGAGGTTTAACAAAATTCATAGAGAAAAATGCTTAGGTTATGCTTTGAAAAGAAAAAATAGAAATCTACTATCTCTCTTTGCTTTTTCCTCAGGTAGAGTTTCTACCATCACAATCTCAATTCCAACCTCCTCAGCAATGGCATTTACTGTACCCCAGTCGTCTCCAATGACCATGATACTCTTGATTTCCATTGAATTCAAAATGGATATTACCTCCTATATTTATGGCTTAAATAGATCTGATATTTCAATTATACCAACCAAATATCTATCAAAAGTTACCAATATTCTTGTTCGAGCCTTCCTTTCAACAATCCTCAAGATTTCATAAGCATATTCAGATATAGCGATTCCAAAATCTATCATCAATTTTTTTCCTACAAAAGTAGTCTTGTTCTGCACTGTAGATCTAACACCATGGTCAGTTATGGACTCAAAATCTCATGCTTCAGGTAGAGAACCTATATCTAAACTTTCTTCTTTAAGAAAAGTCTTTCTATTTATGAATAAATTTTATTTTTCTATAAGAAAAGTCTATTTTTAGCATAATGTTTTTTATATTTTACATTAAGCATTACTTTTAACACTCCCCTTAGTTCTTAATGTAGAAACTCCCAACATCTCTCTCATCCTTTTGAAATTTTCTTTTTATAATGCTTTAGTAAACACATCAGCAAGTTGGTCACTGATTTTGCAAAACTTCAATTCAATTTGTCCTTCTGCCACAAGACTAGATTATTTGCTATAACAATTATGGAGTTATTGTCATTTTAGCCTTCCTCTCTTCACAATACCACTTTTTTATCTTATACTTTCTTTCATTTGACAATAAATCATTCTCTTGTAAAAATAACTCAACATTTTTTTAACTTTATCCCATTCCATCACATCGATCCAACCACAATCAACATGTATTTTTTTGGCCATTTTATCTTTGTGCCAACAATATTTCTTAGGGTGATTCTTTCCACCACAAATCTCACATGGATGCAAATCCCAACACTTAGTTGTCACATGTCCTAATTGTCCACAATGACTGCAACAAAATATTTCATCCTTTGCATAGACTTCTTTCACAAACTTGGTGTTGTCCATTTCTATATGACCAATATAACCAATGCCTTAATATTTTGACCTTACTTTTGGCTTTATGGACTCTCTTATGCCTTGTTAATTCCTTCCCAATCCTTTGTTACTATACATCATTCTTTTCATTTACTTCAAGCCAATAAATTTGGTGTGCCTTTTAAAGCACCCATTCTCTTCATCACTACTATGTTATTGAACAACATGACCTTTATCATAGCCTTCACAACAATCAATGACATCATTATGTTCCTCTTCATCTTTTCTATCTTTATTCTTATTTTTATCTTTCTCTTTCTCTATAATGTCTTTTAAAATGAAATTAAAAATTGTTGCACAGTCTTCATTGACACTATTGTTGGTGACTTGGGCTAGCTACCTCTTCCTAATTCTTATTCTCTTGTTTGTTTCTACCTTTGTATCTACTTGTTTTACAACTTATATTAAGTGTGTCATATCTTCCTTCAAATTTATTTCATAATCGTGGAGCTCTTTTTCTTTATTTAAAAGGACACTATTTTCTTCTCATAGGCTATTAATTTCTTTAACCTTTTCCATTAGGCTCTTAATTTATTGAACCAAAAATTGGTTGAGCTTCTACAAATTGGTTATCTTATCATCATTACCAATGTTGTCATTGTTTATGGCTTCTGCATTCGGTTGCACTATAAATTTCTCCCTCGTTGTTACTAGAACATTCCTTCCATAGTCTAATGGAAAATCCTAGTTTAGGGACTCATGTACTACTTGTTGAAGCAAGCGAAGGGCTTTTGAATCTTTATGTATGTTTTCATTTAACTAAAATCATCATGCTTGAGACCAAGTAGCAAGAGCTTTTGCATCTACAGGTTTTGTGTAACCAATCTCTACTAAATCCCACAAATCTTGAGAAATAAATAATGTATTCGTCTTAATGCTCCAAAAATCATAGTTCTCCCCTTGAATAGAGGAATCTGATATAGAATAATATTTAGATTATTGTTGCTACTAAACATTGTAAATTGTTCCTACTACTTATTTTACCTCTAATGTGTCTATCCTTATTGTGACTTTCTCTCTCTTCTTCTCATAAATAAACCTAGCTTTGATACCAAATATTGGTTTGCAGAGAAAGTAAAATGTTAAGAAAAAAATTCAAAACTGGAAAAGATATAATAACACATAGAAGATAAACCACAAATTACTTTGTAAATTGTTGTTGCAATATTCAGGATTTTATTTCTTAGATTGTTTGATTACATCCATCTAAATTCTATTAAATTCAAACCAAAATCTTAATTACAATGGGTGCCTTGCACCTAATAAATAGACATCCTTCATGCTAATAATAAATAAAACTTTCTATATCTGGTTGCCCTAATTTTTGTTATTATCTCTCCTTTTTTATTTTTAGCTATTTTTTAATTTTTAAATAGTTTTTTCTTCTATAAGCAAAGTATTCCTATATATGAATAACTTTTGCTTTTCTATAAGAAAAGTCTATTTTTAGCATAATGCTTTTTCTATTTTAAGCATTGCACTTATTTCAAAAATGTTTTGTACCTTTGAAACCCATATCACTTGAAACCCTCAATACTGTATAGATCAAGTAGAAATAAGTAACATTCATTCCCAGGGTAATCAAAACATCCATATTGGCTGAGTCATGACGTAAAGATTTATATGCACTAGTATAAAAATGTTGACCAATGATAAATTGCATAGGAGTTCATAATATCCACCTTAAAATCTCTCCAAGTCTACATATTCACCACTTTTATATCTAGACCTTTTTCAATTCATGTGATATACATAAAAACCATGGATAATAGAAATACTGGCATAGTGAAAACCATGCCCCATAGGAAAGACATAGTATCAAATAATTTATTTAATTCTATTAGACACTAATTGTGCTCCAGTTTGAACCAACATTATCTTGCAATATCTAGGAAGTATCTCCTCTATTACCTCTACAAAATTTCTAGGTCATGTTATTTTTGGATTGTATGACACGACTATTTTCTAAAGTTGCATATCCACTTCTACATCTTCCACACCAAATAAATCTTGAAACAAAGTTTGAATTATTATAAATTCCCTATCAGATGGGATTTTTTCTATTTTTAACATGGGCCTTATTCCTATCTTCTCCAATACTAATTAGGATAGCTTTGAAACCAGTGTCATCAACTGCATCAATCAATTTCTTGTAACCAACTCATTTGAAATCATATCTAATTTTTGTTTCTTTTGTTGCTAAAGTCACTATAACTTTTCTCACTCCTTGGACCTTTACCAACACAGATTCCATGGTGCTACAACAAGAAATGCATGTCATTAATTTTATGCAAAGCTAACATATGTGTTAGAAATTAAACCAAATTTTATGTACCATATCTCTAGGAGATCTTTGATAGATTTTATCTTCCATAGATCTCAAAATTAATTTCTAGTTTTTTGAAGCACATGAATTTAATATTCAGTGGTTGTAGTTGTTTGGCAATTTGATAGACATCATCTCTCTATAATTAATGCATGTTAGAATATTGGTGAGCCTTTCCCTCAAATTCCCAACTATATATGTGAGCATTGGGCATTACTCATAGTTTAAACATAAGGAAGAGTGGAGAGCAATAAAAGTTGAAAGACAAAGGTGTAGCTGAAGCAACAGTATTTTGGAGAACCTTCTGGCTTGGAGCAATCCTACAATAGTGCAGACATAGTTGTATAAGAACAAAATCTTCTGGTTAAAGACGCTTCTAGTTTAATCACTCTCCCTCACTATAAAGCTATCGTAGTAGCATGTTTGTATTTTGCTCATATAAGAAATATATTTATGCATTTATATTGTGCTAAATTTCACGAGCAAGCCATTAGAACTAATTCACACTGATTTATGTGGACCCATGAGAACTGAAAGCATAAATGGACACAAATATTTTATGCTGTGTATAGATGACTACTCAAGAATGACATGGGTACTATTTCTGAAACTTAAATCAGAAGCCTTTGAGATGTTTAAAACCTTCAAAAATCTTGTTGAGAATCAATCAGGAAAAAGAATTAAATGCCTAAGATCAGACAGAGGAGGAGAGTTTATTTCAGAAGAATTTGTAGAATACTGTCAAAAATATGGGATAAGAAGACAGTTTTCAGCAGCTAGAACACCTCAGCAGAATGGTGTTGTAGAAAGGAAGAATAGGACAGTGCAGGAAATGGCAAGGACAATGCTGGCTGAGAACAAAATAGCTGACAGATTTTGGAAAGAGGCAGTACATACTACAGTTTACATTCAAAATAGGTGCATGCTAAGACCACATGAAAGCAAAACACCTTATGAGCTGTGGTTTGGCAGAAAGGCAACAACAAGACATTTCAAAGTATTTGGCAGCAAGTGCTACATAAAACGGATCGAAGATAATCTCGATAAATTTGAAGATAGAGCTGATGAAGGTATCTTTCTTGGTTACTCAACAAAAAGCAAAGCCTACACATGTTACAACAAGAGGCTAAAGAAAATTGTTGAGAGTGCTCGATGTGAAAGTTGATGAAGGTAGAGAACAAGAAATTACTTATCAAGAAAACTACCCCATCTATGAAGAAGTCATTGAAGGTGATGATGAAAAGGAAACAGATAAGAATCAGAAAATTGATCCAGATGGTGTAAAAACTGAATCAGAAGAAGAAGAAAACAGGAAATTTAAAACAGGCAACTGGAAGAAAAATCATCCAAGTGAACAGATTATTGGGGATCCCAAAGATGGTATTCAGACAAGAAGAGCAGCAGTGCGGAACTATTCCCTGTTATCTAGCATTGAACCTAAAAATGTTGCTGAAGCAAGCACTGATGAAAGTTGGTTGAAGGCAATTAATGAAGAACTAGATCAGATTGAGAAAAACAATACCTGGGAATTAGTACCTAGACCAACAAATAAAAACATAATTGGCACTAAATGGGTTTTTCGAAATAAATTAAATGAAGATGGGCAGGTTGTCAGAAATAAGGCAAGATTGGTCTGTAAAGGCTATGCTCAGGTTGAAGGCATTGATTTTGAGGAAACTTTTGCACCGGTAGCCAGACTAGAGGCAATCAGAATGTTTCTGGCATTAGCAGTTCATAAAAACTTCAAAGTATATCAAATGGATGTAAAATCAGCATTTTTGAATGGAAAACTGGAAGAAGAGGTTTACATTGAACAGCCAGATGGCTTCCAACTTGGTGACAACCCGATTTTGTTTGCAGGTTAAAGAAAGCATTATATGGTTTGAAACAGGCACCCAGAGCATGGTATGCAAGGCTGGATAACTATCTAATTAAACAAGGGTTCAAGAAAGGTTTGGTGGACAGCAACTTATATGTCAAAACAGAGAAGGGCCATCTTATTGTTCTTGTTGTTTATGTAGATGATATAATATTTGGCAACGACATGGATGAATATTGCAAAGACATATCAACTAAAATGAAGAAAGAATTTGAGATGTCTATGATTGGTGAACTTTCTTATTTCCTAGGACTTGCAGGTCAATCAAAATGAAAAAGGCATTTTTATTTCTCAAGTTAAATATGTAAAAGAAATGCTGAAAAAGTTCACAATGGAAGACAATGAACCGGTTAGCACTCCCATGACAACGAGTCGCAAGTTGAGCAAGGATGATAAATCCCCAGATGTAGATCAAACAATGTACAGGTCTATGATTGGAAGCCTGCTATATTTAACGACCACTAGACCAGATATATTACAAGCAGTATGCATGGTTGCAAGATTTCAAGCCAGTCCCAAAGAAACTCATGTGACAATTGTAAAGAGGATCTTCAGATATCTCAAGGGCACTATGGATTATGGGTTGTGGTACCCAAAAGGTAAAGATTTCACTTTGATTGCATATTCTGATGCAGATTGGGCAGGATGTACTGATGACGGAAAGAGCACAAGTGGAGGAGCATTTTATCTTGGAGACAGGGTGGTAGCATGGCACAACAAGAAACAAGAATCGGTCTCTCTATCCACTGCAGAGGCGAGAATACATTGCGAGCAACAACATGCTGTACTCGAGATATTATGGATGAGACAAACGTTGAAAGATCTTGGTATTCACTTCAATGAGCCAATTTCAATTAAATGTGATAACACTAGTGCTATCAACATATCCAAGAATCCAGTTATGCATTCAAGAACCAAACATATTGCAATCCGATATCATTTCTTGAAGGATAAAGTTGCAGAAGGAGAGGTCAAATTGGATTTTGTTCCAACTACAGAGCAAGTAGCTGATATATTCACAAAACCTTTGCCAAAGGAAGTATTTGAATACCTTCGGAAGAAGTTGGGAGTAGTCACACCACCCAAGCACTGACTAGCTATGGGAAACACATTCTCAGGGGGAGCATTCAAACCTTTTAAGCCTGAGAATGTTGTGCATAGACTCAGGGGGAGTCTGCAGCAACCCTTTGGTATTATTGGCAAAGGGGGAGAAGAAATTGAGCAAGGTTGCAGTGTGTTGCCAACAATTCCAAAGGGGGAGATTGTTGAGCAAGGTGCAGCAAAAGAATTGCAAAAGTATTGTCATTGTTGTCAACACAGACAGATTGATGCAGTTGATGCGATTCAGAGGTCAGTCAGATCAAGTGCAGTGAATTTCAAGGAAAACAGAGGTGACCCAGATTCAAAAATTGGCAAAAAAAGACAAGGAAGAAAACTGTCGCGATATCGCGACATGTTTTCTGTCGCGATATCGCGACAAAATAGAGGAGAGAGAAAATGCAAGAAAAATTGTCGCGATTTCGTGACATTGCCGAGGAGAGAGAAAGTGCATGCCAAATTGTCACGATTTCGTGACATGGCCGAGGAGAGAGAAAGTGAAAGGCAAACTGTCACGATTTCGCGACATGCTGGCAGAGAAGGAAGCAAGGTGAAAAGATGTCACGATTTCGTGACATGAATGGAGGAAAGGAGCTTGCAAGGAAAAGTGTCGCGATATCGCGACATGTCGGGTTTTTGCGACCAAAGAGGAGAGAGAATGCTTAGAACAAAGGTGTAGCGATTTCGTTGCATGTTAAAATGAATGGAAAAAAAGGTGTAGCGATTTCGCTACAAGACGAAAATGCACAAGGAAGGTGTAGCGATTTGTTGCATGATAAAATGAATGGAAACAAAGGTGTAGCGATTTCGCTACAAGTCAAAATGCACAAGTGAAAGTTGTAGCGATTTTGCTGATAAAGCAAAGAGTGTATGAAAGTAGAGAACGTCGCGATTTCGATGACATGTTCCATTTTGGGTTTGCAAAGAAAAGTGTACGGAAAGAGAAAGTGTCACGATTTGTGACAATATTCCAATTGTCAGATTTTAAAGAAAGTGTCTTTACATGGGTTGAGGGGGTGATATTGGACAAGAATGATGATGACGTCAAGAAAGTGAAAGTGTCACGATATCGCGACAAGGTGCAAGGAAAGCTGCTGGAAGTCGAAAGCATCACGATTTCGTGACAAGATTGAGGATGACGTCAGCAAATGTTGAAAGTGTCACGAATTTCGTGACAAGTTGCGAGAGAAGCTTCGGAAGCCGAAGCGTCATGATTTCGTGACATCCTTAAGGATGACGTCGGCAAATGTTCAAAGTGTCACGATTTCGCGACATGAACAGAGGGAAAGCTTTCAAAAGCCAAAATGGTCACGATTTCATGACAGTAAGGGCATGAAGGGTACGGCTACAAAAAGTGTCACGATATCGCGACAGGTAACAGTTGGCAGGTAAAAGCCGAAGGAGCATGCAAGGTGACACGTGTCGAAAAAGCATATAAAAAAATCATGCAGCAAGTTACGTAAAAAGTTACTGAAGTCAGATCGACAGTTATGCATTGACAGGTGTTGGACATGCACTAGAACAATTGTATATGCTTGATTGAAAAAGCATTCGATGCATCACATATGCAGTTTCGAAAAAGCATTCGAAAAGCCGTATTTGAAGAATTTGAACAGCCGAATATGAAGGATCAAAAAACTTTCAAAAGACGTATTTGTAGCATTCAAAATAGCGTATTGCAAGGAATCGAACCGCCATATTACAGGGTTTTGAATAGTCGTATTGCATGGATTCAACAACCATATTACAGTGTTTCAAACAGTCCTATTACATGGATTCAACAGTCGTATTGCAGGGTTTCGAACAATCATAGTGCATGGAATCGAACAACCGTATTGCATGGATTCAAACAGTCAGAGTATGTGATTCGATTGCATGCAGGATTGAAAGGTTATAAAAGAATAGTCGTACAGAGAAGATGTTGCTGCTGTTAGAGGGAAATTGCTGTAAAAAGAGGGTTAGAAAAGAGTCAAGAGAAAAATTAGCAGAGCCGTGAGAGTGTGCAGAGTTGGGTTAATTGCAGACCAGTCGAGGTCGTGCATGAAGTGAAGACATTTTTATGTCATTCTAAATTGATCAAATTGCAGTCCAAGTTGGTGCTTGGTACTAGGGGTTGGTGCTCCATCTGTTGCAGCAAAAAATTAAGGGGTTGGTGCTCCTTCCAGTTGATGCTGGTAAAGTATTTGTAAAATTGATATTTTGCAAAGACTGGATTTGGATTGGAGTCCAAGCAGTCATTTTTGAGGAGTAGCCAAATTGGTGAACCTCGGTATATTGAGTGTTGTGGTGTGCTCTCTTGTTCAAGTTGTTTTTCTAGTTTTCAAGTTCTCTTTATTTCATATTAAATGTTGTAGATATAAAAATTAATAGCTACACTGATTCACCCCCCCCTCTCAGTGTCATTGTGTGAATATCAATTGGTATCAAAGCAAGGTGCCTTGTACAAGCTTAATCAGCTAAGGAGATCTTGGAAGAAACAATGGCAAGCGGTGAAGGATTCTCATCCAACAAAGCTCCCTTATTTGATGGAACAAATTACACTTTCTGGAAACTCGGGATGCAAACATATCTGGAGTGCATTGGGATATGATATTTGGGATTCTGTAGATAGTGGATACACAACACCCACTACTCCTCCAACAGATACTGCTGAGAAGAAAAAATTTGAGAACAACTCCAAAGCTAAGAATGCCATAATGTGTGGGCTTGTTGACAGTGAACTGATAAGAGTCATGAGTTGTAAATCAGCAAAAGACATGTGGGATAAATTGAAGAGCATCCATGAAGGAGACAGCAAGATCAAGGAAGCCAAGCTGCAAACTCATCGAGCACAGTTCAAAGCACTGCAAATGAATGAAGATGAGAACATAGAGGCTTATATGTTGAGAGTCAACGGAATCATTAATGCAATCAGAGGACTCGGTGAAGAAATTGATGATGCAATTGTTGTGAAAAAGGTTCTCAGAACATTGCACAAAATATTTAACTCCAAAGTTTCTGCAATAGAAGAGGCAAAAGATCTAAACAACTTCAGCTTGGATGAGATGCATGGTTCCCTGACAGCATATGAAATGAGAATAGGACAAACCAAGTCTATAGACAGAGAAGCGACTTTTAAAGCACACAAGAATATAAAAGCTGAACATGAATCCGAGGATGAAGAGACACTGGATGAAACAGAAGCTAATTTTGTTCGAAAACTCACAAAGGGAAAAGGAAAATATAGAGGAAAGCTACCTTTTAAGTGCTTCAATTGTGGAGGAGTCGGTCATTTTGCAGCCAAATGTCCAATGCAGGAGAAAACCAAAAATGGTGAAGGCTCACACCAAGAAAAAGGTGACTGGAAGAAGAAACAAAATTTCAGAAAGAACAACTTCAAGAAGAAAAGCTTCATATCCAAGAATGTCAGCACTTCGAAGAAAGCTCGGATGAGGATTCCGAAGAAGAAAGAGGTGAAGCTTCTGTTCATGGCACTTGAAGAGGAAAGAACAGAAGAAAATCAGGAAGGTGATGAAAACTTTAAAGATGAGGCTGAAGTTTATCTGGAAGGAGAATTGGTTGCTGCACTTGAAGAGTTGAGTGTTGAAAGGAAAAAGAACAAAAAGTTTTCAAGAAAACTAGAAGATGCCACTGACATAATAAACAGTTTAAAAATACAGATAGAGGAATTCAAGAAAATGTCTGAAGTTCTTGATGAACAATTAACTGTAAAGACAGTTGAATGCAGCAAGCTAGAGGAAGACATGGTTAAGTTAAGAATGCAGTTAGAGGAGATGAATAGAAAATTGAACTATTTTCATAAGTTTGAAGAAAGTACTGTAAAGCTGGATAAAATGTTAAATAACCAAAGGCCTTCCGGCATCAAATTTGGTTTAGGCTTTGATGAAGGAGAATCATCAAAGGGTTCAAAGGCCTTGAATGTAGAACCCATAAAGAAAGAAGAAAAGATCAGGGTTGACCTAGAAAAAACAAATCATGCCCAAGAAAGCAATAATGCCAGACTCAAGAAGAGTACTGACAAAGATGGCTTCACAAAAGTCACACATCCAAGAAGGAGAAGATTTATGGCTCCTACTTCAAACTGGCAAAGACCGGCACCCAGGTTTAATCATTCCTTTTCCGTTATTGTTTTAAATGCAATGCTTATGGCCATAAGATTTCAGATTGCAGGCATAATGTATCTCAAAGGAATTTCACAAGCAGAAATGTTTTTTCTCCTTTAATGAATTATGCAGTTGAATGTTATAATTGTCATAATTTTGGACATATTGCTAGAAACTGTAGAAGCACTTTTGCATCAAATAATTATCAGGGTAGAAAATCTCAACCAAGTGAGTTGAAACAAAACAAGAAATTTCTTGAAAAACAAGCACATGCTAATGAGAAGACAAAGGCAAAACAAGTAGCCAAATCTGTCATCAAACCAGAATGGAAAGAAAAGGAATCTTTGATTGTTCAGACTGCCTTTAAAGCTCAGAACAAATCTGCACCTTGGATACTTGACAGTGGTTGTTCCAGTCACATGACAGGTGACAAGCAGAAATTTGAGAATTTGCAGAATTATGAAGGTGGTTCTGTGAAATTTGGAAATAATGATGGAGCAAAGATTGTTGGAAAGGGATCAGTCAAGATCAGTGATGGCAATATAAAATCAAAAGAAGTCTTGTTTGTGATTGGTCTGAAGCATAACTTGCTGAGTGTAAGTCAAATCTATGACGAGAGGTCATGATGTAATCTTCAAGAAGGAGGGCTGTGAAGTAAGAAAGACAAAAAATGGAAAGTTAATAGCCACTGGACTGAGAACTTCTAGAAATCTGTATACACTTTCAGAGACTTCAGAAGGAGCTTGCTTGGTTGGTCAGGAAGAAGAAAACTTGCTGTGGCACAAGAGACTCGGTCACATAAGCTTTGATAATCTGGCAAAAATCAGCTCAAAAGGGGCAGTAAGAGACATACCAACTATTGGTAAACCTTCAAACAGTATTTGTGAGTCATGCCAAAAGGGAAAACAAACCAGAGCCACTTTCAAAGCAAAAGAATATTTCACGAGCAAGCCATTAGAACTAATTCACACTGATTTATGTGGACCCATGAGAACTGAAAGCATAAATGGACACAAATATTTTATGCTGTGTATAGATGACTACTCAAGAATGACATGGGTACTATTTCTGAAACTTAAATCAGAAGCCTTTGAGATGTTTAAAACCTTCAAAAATCTTGTTGAGAATCAATCAGGAAAAAGAATTAAATGCCTAAGATCGGACGAGAGGAGGAGAGTTTATTTCAGGAAGAATTTGCAGAATACTTGTCAAAAATATGGGATAAGAAGACAGGTTTTCAGCAGCTAGAACACCTCAATGAGAATGGTGTTGTAGAAAGGAAGAATAGGACAGTGCAGGAAATGGCACGGACAATGTCGGCTGAGAACAAAATAGCTGACAGATTTTGGAAAGAGGCAGTACATACTGCAGTTTACATTCAAAACAGGTGCATGCTAAGACCACATGAAAGCAAAACACCTTATGAGCTGTGGTTTGGCAGAAAGGCAACAACAAGACATTTCAAAGTATTTGGCAACAAGTGCTACATCAAACGGACTGAAGATAATCTCGATAAATTTGAAAATAGAGCTGATGAAGGTATCTTTCTTGGTTACTCAACAAAAAGCAAAGCCTACACATGTTACAACAAAAGGCTAAAGAAAATTGTTGAGAGTGTTGATGTGAAAGTTGATGAAGGTAGAGAACAAGAAATTACTTATCAAGAAAACTACCCCATCTATGAAGAAGTCATTGAAGGTGATGATGAAAAGGAAACAGATAAGAATCGAGAAAATTGATCCAGATGGTGTAAAAACTGAATCAGAAGAAGAAGAAAACAGGAAATTTAAAACAGGCAACCGGCAGAAAAATCATCCAAGTGAACAGATTATTGGGGATCCCAAAGATGGTATTCAGACAAGAAGAGCAGCAGTGCGGAACTATTCTCTGTTATCTAGCATTGAACCTAAAAATGTTGCTGAAGCAAGCACTGATGAAAGTTGGTTGAAGGCAATTAATGAAGAACTAGATCAGATTGAGAAAAACAATACCTGGGAATTAGTACCTAGACCAACAAATAAAAACATAATTGGCACTAAATGGGTTTTTCAAAATAAATTAAATGAAGATGGACGAGGTTGTCGAAATAAGGCAAGATTGGTCCAGTAAAGGCTATGCTCGAGGTTGAAGGCATTGATTTTGAGGAAACTTTTGCACCGGTAGCCGGACTAGAGGCAATCGAGAATGTTTCCGGCATTAGCGGTTCATAAAAACTTCAAAGTATATCAAATGGATGTAAAATCAGCATTTTTGAATGGAAAACTGGAAGAAGAGGTTTACATTGAACAACCAGATGGCTTCCAACTTGGTGAAAACCCAGATTTTGTTTGCAGGTTAAAGAAAGCATTATATGGTTTGAAACAGGCACCCAGAGCATGGTATGCAAGGCTGGATAACTATCTAATTAAACAAGGGTTCAAGAAAGGTTTGGTGGACAGACAACTTATATGTCAAAACAGAGAAGGGCCATCTTATTGTTCTTGTTGTTTATGTAGATGATATAATATTTGGCAACAACATGGATGAATACTGCAAAGACATATCAACTAAAATGAAGAAAGAATTTGAGATGTCTATGATTGGTGAACTTTCTTATTTCCTAGGACTGCAGGTCAATCAAAATGAAAAAGGCATTTTTATTTCTCAAGTTAAATATGTAAAAGAAATGCTGAAAAAGTTCACAATGGAAGACAGTAAACCGGTTAGCACTCCCATGACAACAGGCTGCAAGTTGAGCAAGGATGATAAATCCCCAGATGTAGATCAAACAATGTACAGGTCTATGATTGGAAGCCTGCTATATTTAACAGCCACTAGACCAGATATATTACAAGCAGTATGCATGGTTGCAAGATTTCAGGCCAGTCCCAAAGAAACTCATGTAACAGCTGTAAAGAGGATCTTCAGGTATCTCAAGGGCACTATGGATTATGGGTTGTGGTACCCAAAAGGTAAATACTTCACTTTGATTACATATTCTGATGCAGATTGGGCAGGATGTATTGATGACAGAAAGAGTACAAGTGGAGGAGCATTTTATCTTGGAGACAGGTTGGTAGCATGGCACAGCAAGAAACAAGAATCAGTCTCTCTATCCATTGCAGAGGCAGAATACATTGCAGCAACAACATGTTGTACTCAGATATTATGGATGAGACAAACGTTGAAAGATCTTGGTATTCATTTCAAAGAGCCAATTTCAATTAAATGTGATAACACTAGTGCTATCAACATATCCAAGAATCCAGTTATGCATTCAAGAACCAAACATATTGCAATCCGATATCATTTCTTGAAGGATAAAGTTGCAGAAGGAGAGGTCAAATTGGATTTTGTTCCAACTACAGAGCAAGTAGCTGATATATTCACAAAACCTTTGCCAAAGGAAGTATTTGAATACCTTCGGAAGAAGTTGGGAGTAGTCACACCACCCAAGCACTGACTAGCTATGGGAAACACATTCTCAAGGGGAGCATTCAAACCTTTTAAGCCTGAGAATGTTGTGCATAGACTCAGGGGGAGTCTGCAGCAGCCCTTTGGTATTATTGGCAAAGGGGGAGAAGAAATTGAGCAAGGTTGCAGTGTGTTGCCAACAATTCCAAAGGGGGAGATTGTTGAGCAAGGTGCAGCAAAAGAATTGCAAAAGTATTGTCATTGTTGTCAACACGGAGCAATTGATGCAGTTGATGCGATTCGAGAGGTCAGTCAGATCAAGTGCAGTGAATTTCAAGGAAAACAGAGGTGACCCAGATTCAAAAATTGGCAAAAAAGACAAGGAAGAAAACTGTCGCGATATCGCGACATGTTTTCTGTCGCGATATCGCGACAAAACAGAGGAGAGAGAAAATGCAAGAAAAATTGTCACGATTTCGCGACATTGCCGAGGAGAGAGAAAGTGCATGCCAAATTGTCACGATTTCGCGACATGGAATTGTCGCGATTTCGTGACATGCTGGCAGAGAAGGAAGCAAGGTGAAAAGATGTCGCGATTTCACGACATAAATGGAGGAAAGGAGCTTGCAATGAAAAGTGTCGCGATATCGTGACACGTCGGGTTTCGACCCAAGAGGAGAGAGAATGCTCGAACAAAGGTGTAGCGATTTTGCTGCATGTTGAAATGAATGGAAACAAAGGTGTAGCGATTTCGCTACAAGTTAAAATGCACAACATGAAGGTGTAGCGATTTCGTTGCATGATAAAATGAATGGAAACAAAGGTGTAGCGATTTCGCTACAAGTCCAAAATGCACAACATGAAGGCGTAGCGATTTCGCTACTACATAAAGCAAAGATTGTACGGAAGCAGAGAACGTCACGATTTAGGACAATGTTCCATTTTCGTGTTGCAAAGAAAAGTGTATGAAGCGAAAAGCGTCGCGATTTGCGACAAAGTTAGGATGATGTCGCAAATTGAAAATGTCACGATTTCGGAAGTGCGAGGAAAGTGAGCGTGTCAGATTTGCAGATGATGAGGTTGAGGGGGAAAGTGGCTTTGGAGGGGATTTCAGACAAGATTGAGGATGACGTCAAAAAAGTTGAAAGTGTCACGATTTCGCGACAAGTTGCGAGAGAAGCCTCAGGAAGCCGAAAGCGTCACGATTTCGCGACATGATTAAGGATGACGTCAACAAATGTTCAAAGTGTCACGATTTCACGACATGAACAGAGGGAAAGCTTTCAAAAGCCAAAATGGTCATGATTTCGCGACAGCAAGGGCATGAAGGGTACGACTACAAAAAGTGTCACGATATCGCGACAGGTAACAGTTTGGCGGGTAAAAGCCGAAGGAGCATGCAAGGTGACACGTGTCGAAAAAGCATACAGAAAATCATGCAGCCAGTTACGTAAAAAGTAACTGATGTCAGATCTGCAGTTACACATTGACAAGTGTCGGACATGCACTAGAACAGTTGTATATGCTTGATTGAAAAAGCATTCGATGCATCACATATGCAGTTTCAAAAAAGCATTCGAAAGTCGTATTTGAAGAATTTGAACAACCGAATATGAAGGATCAGAAAAGCTTTCAAAAAGACGTATTTGCAGCATTCAAAATAGTCATATTGCAAGGAATCGAACCACCGTATTGCAGGGTTTCGAATAGTCGTATTGCATGGATTCAACAGCCGTATTGCAGGGTTTCAAATAGTCGTATTGCATGGATTCAACAATCATATTACAGGGTTTCGAACAGTCGTAGTGCATGGAATCGAACAGTCGTATTGCATGGATTCGAATAGTCGAGTATGTGATTCGATCGCATGCAAGATTGAAAGGTTATAAAAGAATAGTCGTACAGAGAAGATGTTGCTACTGTAAGAGGGAAATTGCTGAAAAAGAGGGTTAGAAAAGAGTCAAGAGAAAAATTAGCAGAGCCGTGAGAGTGTGCAGAGTTGGGTTAATTGCAGACCAGTCAGGGTCATGCATGAAGTGAAGACATTCTTATGTCATTTTAAATTGAACAAAATTGCAGTCCAAGTTGGTGCTTGGTACTAGGGGTTGGTGCTCCATCTGTTGCAGCAAAAAATTAAGGGGTTGGTGCTCCTTCCAGTTAGATGCTTGGTAAAGTATTTGTAAAATTGATATTTTGCAAAGACTGGATTTGGATTGGAGTCCAAGCGAGTCATTTTTGAGGAGTAGCCAAATTGGTGAACCTCGGTATATTGAGTGTTGTGGTGTGCTCTCTTGTTCAATTTGTTTTTCTAGTTTTCAAGTTCTCTTTATTTCATATTAAATGTTGTAGATATTAAAATTAATAGCTACACTGATTCACCCCCCCTCTCAGTGTCATTGTGTGAATATCAATTGGTATCAGAGCAAGGTTCCTTGTTCAAGCTTAATCAGCTAAGGAGATCTTGGAAGAAACAATGGCCAGGCGGTGAAGGATTCTCATCCAACAAAGCTCCCTTATTTGATGGAACAAATTACACTTTCTGGAAACTCAGGATGCAAACATATCTGAGTGCATTGGGATATGATATTTGGGATTCTGTAGATAGTGGATACACAGCACCCACTACTCCTCCAACGGATACTGCTGAGAAGAAAAAATTTGAGAACAACTCCAAAGCTAAGAATGCCATAATGTGTGGGCTTGTTGACAGTGAACCGATAAGAGTCATGAGTCTGTAAATCAGCAAAAGACATGTGGGATAAACTGAAGAGCATCCATGAAGGAGACAGCAAGATCAAGGAAGCCAAGCTGCAAACTCATCGAGCACAGTTCGAAGCACTGCAAATGAATGAAGATGAGAACATAGAGGCTTATATGCTGAGAGTCAACGAAATCATTAATGCAATCAGAGGACTCGGTGAAGAAATTGATGATGCGATTGTTGTGAAAAAGGTTCTCAGAACACTGCACAAAAGATTTAACTCCAAAGTTTCTGCCATAGAAGAGGCAAAAGATCTAAACAACTTCAGCTTGGATGAGATGCATGGTTCCCTGACAAGCATATGAAATGAGAATAGGACAAACCAAGTCTATAGACGAGAGAAGCAGCTTTTAAAGCACACAAGAATATAAAAGCTGAACATGAATCTGAGGATGAAGAGACACTGGATGAAACAGAAGCTAATTTTGTTCGAAAACTCACAAAGGGAAAAGGAAAATATAGAGGAAAGCTACCTTTTAAGTGCTTCAATTATGGAGGAGTCGGTCATTTTGCAGCCAAATGTCCAATGCAGGAGAAAACCAAAAATGGTGAAGGCTCACACCAAGAAAAAGGTGACTGGAAGAAGAAACAAAATTTCAGAAAGAACAACTTCAAGAAGAAAAGCTTCATATCCAAGAATGTCAGTACTTCTGAAGAAAGCTCAGATGAGGATTTCGAAGAAGAAAAAGGTGAAGCTCTGTTCATGGCACTTGAAGAGGAAAGAACAGAAGAAAATCAGGAAGGTGATGAAAACTTTAAAGATGAGGCTGAAGTTTATCGGGAAGGAGAATTGGTTGTTGCACTTGAAGAGTTGAGTGTTTAAAGGAAAAATAACAAAAAGTTTTCAAGAAAACTAGATGATGCCACTAACATAATAAAAAGTTTAAAAATACGAGACAGAGGAATTCAAGAAAATGTCCGAAGTTCTTGATGAACAATTAACTCGTAAATACAGTTGAATGCAGCAAGCTAGAGGAAGACATTGTTAAGTTAAGAATGCAGCTAGAGGAGATGAATAGAAAATTGAGCTGTTTTCATAAGTTTGAAGAAAGTACTTGTAAAGCTGGATAAAATGTTAAATAACCAAAGGCCTTCGGGCATCAAATTTGGTTTAGGCTTTGATGAAGGAGAATCATCAAAGGGTTCAAAGGCCTTGAATGTAGAACCCATAAAGAAAGAAGAAAAGATCGAGGTTGACCTAGAAAAAACAAATCATGCCCAAGAAAGCAATAATGTCAGACTCAAGAAGAGTACTGACAAAGATGGATTCACAAAAGTCACACATCCAAGAAGGAGAAGATTCATGGCTCCTACTTCAAACTGGCAAAGACCGGCACCCAGGTTTAATCATTCCTTTTCTGGTTATTGTTTTAAATGCAATGCTTATGGCCATAAGATTTCAGATTGCAGGCATAATGTATCTCAAAGGAATTTCACCAGCAGAAATGTTTTTTCTCCTTTAATGAATTATGCAGTTGAATGTTATAATTGTCATAATTTTGGACATATTGCTAGAAACTGTAGAAGCACTTTTGCATCAAATAATTATCAGGGTAGAAAATCTCAACCAAGTGGGTTGAAACAAAACAAGAAATTTCCTGAAAAACAGGCACATGCTAATGAGAGGACAAAGGCAAAACAAGTAGCCAAATCTGTCATCAAACCAAATGGAAAGAAAAGGAATCTTTGATTGTTCAGATCGCCTTTAAAGCTCGGAACAAATCTGCACCTTGGATACTTGACGGTGGTTGTTCCAGGTCACATGACAGGTGACAAGCAAAAATTTGAGAATTTGCAGAATTATGAAGGTGGTTCTGTGAAATTTGGAAATAATGATGGAGCAAAGATTGTTGGAAAGGGATCAGTCAAGATCAGTGATGGCAATATAAAATCAAAAGAAGTCTTGTTTGTGATTGGTCTGAAGCATAACTTGCTGAGTGTAAGTCAAATCTGTGACAGAGGTCATGATGTAATCTTCAAGAAGGAGGGCTGTGAAGTAAGAAAGACAAAAAATGGAAAGTTAATAGCCACTGGACTGAGAACTTCTGGAAATCTGTATACACTTTCAGAGACTTCAGAAGGAGCTTGCTTGGTTGGTCAGGAAGAAGAAAACTGGCTATGGCACAAGAGACTCGGTCACATAAGCTTTGATAATCTGGTAAAAATCAGCTCAAAAGGGGCATTAAGATACATACCAACTATTGGTAAACCTTCAAATAAATATTTGTGAGTCATGCCAAAAGGGAAAACAAACCAGAGCCACTTTCAAAGCAAAAGAATATTTCACGAGCAAGCCATTAGAACTAATTCACACTGATTTATGTGGACCCATGAGAACTGAAAGCATAAATGGACACAAATATTTTATGCTGTGTATAGATGACTACTCAAGAATGACATGGGTACTATTTTTGAAACTTAAATCAGAAGCCTTTGAGATGTTTAAAACCTTCAAAAATCTTGTTGAGAATCAATCAGGAAAAAGAATTAAATGCCTAAGATCAGACAGAGGAGGAGAGTTTATTTCGGAAGAATTTGCGAGAATCATCGTCAAAAATATGGGATAAGAAGACAGTTTTCAGCAGCTAGAACACCTCAGCAGAATGGTGTTGTAGAAAGGAAGAATAGGACAGTGCAGGAAATGGCACGGACAATGCTGAGTCGAGAACAAAATAGTCGACGATTTTGGAAAGAGGCAGTACATACTGTAGTTTACATTCAAAACAAGTGCATGCTAAGACCACATGAAAGCAAAACACCTTATGAGCTGTGGTTCGGCAGAAAGGCAACAACAAGACATTTCAAAGTATTTGGCAGCAAGTGCTACATCAAACGGACTGAAGATAATCTCGGTAAATTTGAAGATAGAGCTGATGAAGGTATCTTTCTTGGTTACTCAACAAAAAGCAAAGCCTACACATGTTACAACAAGAGGCTAAAGAAAATTGTTGAGAGTGTTGATGTGAAAGTTGATGAAGGTAGAGAACAAGAAATTACTTATCAAGAAAACTACCCCATCTATGAAGAAGTCATTGAAGGTGATGATGAAAAGGAAACAGATAAGAATCAAAAAATTGATCCAGATGGTGTAAAAACTGAATCAGAAGAAGAAGAAAACAGGAAATTTAAAACAGGCAACTGACAGAAAAATCATCCAAGTGAACAGATTATTGGGGATCCCAAAGATGGTATTCGGACAAGAAGAGCAGCAGTGCGGAACTATTCTCTGTTATCTAGCATTGAACCTAAAAATGTTGCTGAAGCAAGCACTGATGAAAGTTGGTTGAAGGCAATTAATGAAGAACTAGATCAGATTGAGAAAAACAATACCTGGGAATTAGTACCTAGACCAACAAATAAAAACATAATTGGCACTAAATGGGTTTTTCGAAATAAATTAAATGAAGATGGGCGAGGTTGTCGAAATAAGGCAAGATTGGTCCATGTAAAGGCTATGCTCAGGTTGAAGGCATTGATTTTGAGGAAACTTTTGCACCGGTAGCCGGACTAGAGGCAATCAGAATGTTTCCGGCATTAGCAGTTCATAAAAACTTCAAAGTATATCAAATGGATGTAAAATCAGCATTTTTGAATGGAAAACTGGAAGAAGAGGTTTACATTGAACAGACAGATGGCTTCCAACTTGGTGACAATCCAGATTTTGTTTGCAGGTTAAAGAAAGCATTATATGGTTTGAAACAGGCACCCAGAGCATGGTATGCAAGGCTGGATAATTATCTAATTAAACAAGGGTTCAAGAAAGGTTTGGTGGACAACAACTTATATGTCAAAACAGAGAAGGGCCATCTTATTGTTCTTGTTGTTTAAAGCACACAAGAATATAAAAGCTGAACATGAATCTGAGGATGAAGAGACACTGGATGAAACAGAAGCTAATTTTGTTCGAAAACTCACAAAGGAAAAAGAAAAATATAGAGGAAAGCTACCTTTTAAGTGCTTCAATTGTGGAGGAGTCGGTCATTTTGCAGCCAAATGTCCAATGCGGGAGAAAACCAAAAATGGTGAAGGCTCACACCAAGAAAAAGGTGACTGGAAGAAGAAACAAAATTTCAGAAAGAACAACTTCAAGAAGAAAAGCTTCATATCCAAGAATGTCGAGCACTTCTGAAGAAAGCTCAGATGAGGATTCCGAAGAAGAAAAAGGTGAAGCTCTGTTCATGGCACTTGAAGAGGAAAGAACAGAAGAAAATCAGGAAGGTGATGAAAACTTTAAAGATGAGGCTGAAGTTTATCTAGAAGGAGAATTGGTTGGTGCACTTGAAGAGTTGAGTGTTGAAAGGAAAAAAAACAAAAAGTTTTCAAGAAAACTAGAAGATGCCACTGACATAATAAACAGTTTAAAAATACAGACAGAGAAATTCAAAAAAATGTCTGAAGTTCTTGATGAACAATTAACTATAAAGACAGTTGAATGCAGCAAGCTAGAGGAAGACATGGTTAAGTTAAGAATGTAGTTAGAGGAGATGAATAGAAAATTGAACTGTTTTCATAAGTTTGAAGAAAGTACTGTAAAGCTGGATAAAATGTTAAATAACCAAAGGCCTTCTGGCATCAAATTTGGTTTAGGCTTCGATGAAGGAGAATCATCAAAGGGTTCAAAGGCCTTGAATGTAGAACCCATAAATAAAGAAGAAAAGATCAGGGTTGACCTAGAAAAAACAAATCATGCCCAAGAAAGTAATAATGCCAGACTCAAAAAGAGTACTGACAAAGATGGCTTCACAAAAATCACACATCCAAGAAGGAGAAGATTTATGGCTCCTACTTCAAACTGACAAAGACCGACACCAAAGTTTAATAATTCATTTTCTGGTTATTGTTTTAAATGCAATGCTTATGGCCATAAGATTTCAGATTGTAGGCATAATGTATCTCAAAGGAATTTCACAAGCAGAAATGTTTTTTCTCCTTTAATGAATTATGCAGTTGAATGTTATAATTGTCATAATTTTGGACATATTGCTAGAAACTGTAGAAGCACTTTTGCAAAAAATAATTATCAGGGTAGAAAATCTCAACCAAGTGAGTTGAAACAAAACAAACACATGCTAATGATAAGACAAAGGCAAAACAAGTAGCCAAATCTGTCATCAAACCAGAATGGAAAGAAAATGAATCTTTGATTGTTCAGACTGCCTTTAAAGCTCAGAACAAATCTGCACCTTGGATACTTGACAGTGGTTGTTCCAGTCACATGACATGTGACAAGCAAAAATTTGAGAATTTGCAGAATTATGAAGGTGGTTCTCTGAAATTTGGAAATAATGATGGAGCAAAGATTGTTGGAAAGGGATCAGTCAAGATCAGTGATGGCAATATAAAATCAAAATAAGTCTTGTTTGTGATTGGTCTGAAGCATAACTTGCTGAGTGTAAGTCAAATCTGTGACAGAGGTCATGATGTAATATTCAAGAAGGAGGGCTGTGAAGTAAGAAAGACAAAAAATGGAAAGTTAATAGCCATTGGACTGAGAATTACTGGAAATCTGTATACACTTTCAGAGACTTCAGAAGGAGCTTGCTTGGTTGGTCAGGAAGAAGAAAACTGGCTATGGCACAAGAGACTCGGTCACATAAGCTTTGATAATCTGGTAAAAATCAGCTCAAAAGGGGCAGTAAGAGACATACCAACTATTGGTAAACCTTAAAACAATATTTGTGAGTCATGCCAAAAGGGAAAACAAACCAGAGCCACTTTCAAAGAAAAATAATATTTCATGAGCAAGCCATTAGAACTAATTCACACTGATTTATGTGGACCCATGAGAACTGAAAGCATAAATGGACACAAATATTTTATGTTGTGTATAGATGACTACTCAAGAATGACATGGGTACTATTTTTGAAACTTAAATCAGAAGCCTTTGAGATGTTTAAAACCTTCAAAAATATTGTTGGATAAGAACAAAATAGCTGACAGATTTTGGAAAGAGGCAGTACATACTGCAGTTTACATTCAAAACAGGTGCATGCTAAGACCACATGAAAGCAAAACACCTTATGAGCTATGGTTTGGCAGAAAGGCAACAGCAAGACATTTCAAAGTATTTGGCAGCAAGTGCTACATCAAACGGACTGAAGATAATCTCGATAAATTTGAAAATAGAGCTGATGAAGGTATCTTTCTTGGTTACTCAACAAAAAGCAAAGCCTACACATGTTACAACAAAAGGCTAAAGAAAATTGTTGAGAGTGCTGATGTGAAAGTTTATGAAGGTAGAGAACAAGAAATTACTTATCAGGAAAACTACCCCATCTATGAAGAAGTCATTGAAGGTGATGATGAAAAGGAAATAGATAAGAATCAAAAAATTGATCCAGAGGGTGTAAAAACTGAATCAGAAGAAGAAGAAAACAGGAAATTTAAAACAAGCAACTGGCAGAAAAATCATCCAAGTGAACAGATTATTGGGGATCCCAAAGATGGTATTCAGACAAGAAGAGCAGCAGTGTGGAACTATTCTCTGTTATCTAGCATTGAACCTAAAAATGTTGCTGAAGCAAGCACTGATGAAAGTTGGTTGAAGGCAATTAATGAACTAGATCAGATTGAGAAAAACAATACCTGGGAATTAGTACCTAGACCAACAAATAAAAACATAATTGGCACTAAATGGGTTTTTCAAAATAAATTAAATGAAGATGGACAGGTTGTCAGAAACAAGGCAAGATTGGTCTGTAAAGGCTATGCTCAGGTTGAAGGCATTGATTTTGAGAAAACTTTTGCACGGTAGCCAGACTAGAGGCAATTAGAATGTTTCTGGCATTAGCAGTTCATAAAAACTTCAAAGTATATCAAATGGATGTAAAATCAACATTTTTGAATGGAAAACTAGAAGAAGAGGTTTACATTGAACAGCCATATGGCTTCCAACTTGGTGGAAACCCAAATTTTGTTTGCAGGTTAAAGAAAGCATTATATGGTTTGAAACAGGCACCCAGAGCATGGTATGCAAGGCTGGATAACTATCTAATTAAACAAGGGTTCAAGAAAGGTTTGGTGGACAGCAACTTATATGTCAAAATAGAGAAGGGCCATCTTATTGTTCTTGTTGTTTATGTAGATGATATAATATTTGGCAGCAGCATGGATGAATACTGCAAAGACATCAACTAAAATGAAGAAAGAATTTGAGATGTCTATGATTGGTGAACTTTCTTATTTCCTAGGACTACAGGTCAATCAAAATGAAAAAGGCATTTTTATTTCTCAAGTTAAATATGTAAAAGAAATGCTGAAAAAGTTCACAATGGAAGACAATAAACCGGTTAGCACTCCCATGACAACGAGTTGCAAGTTGAGCAAGGATGATAAATCCCCAGATGTAGATCAAACAATGTACAGGTCTATGATTGGAAGCCTGCTATATTTAACAGCCACTAGACCAGATATATTACAGGCAGTATGCATGGTTGCAAGATTTCAAGCTAGTCCAAAAGAAACTCATGTGACAGCTGTAAAGAGGATCTTCAGGTACCTCAAGGGTACTATGGATTATGGGTTGTGGTACCCAAAAGGTAAAGACTTCACCTTGATTGCATATTCTGATGCAGATTGGGCAGGATGTATTGATGACAGAAAGAGTACAAGTGGAGGAGCATTTTATCTTGGAGATAGGCTGGTAGCATGGCATAGCAAGAAACAGGAATCAGTCTCTCTATCCACTGTAGAGGTAGAATACATTTCAGCAACAACATATTGTACTCAGATATTATGGATGAGACAAACGTTGAAAGATCTTGGTATTCATTTCAAAGAGCCAATTTCAATTAAATGTGATAACACTAGTGCTATCAACATATCCAAGAATCCAGTTATGCATTCAAGAACCAAACATATTGCAATCCGGTATCATTTCTTGAAGGATAAAGTTGTAGAAGGAGAGGTCAAATTGGATTTTGTTCCAACTACAGAACAAGTAGCTAATATATTCACAAAACCTTTGCCAAAGGAAGTATTTGAATACCTTCGGAAGAAGTTGGGAGCAGTCACACTACCCAAGCACTGACTAGCTATGGGAAACACATTCTTAGGGGGAGCATTCAAACCTTTTAAGCCTGAGAATGTTGTGCATAGACTCAGGGGGAGTCTGTAGCAGCCCTTTGGTATTATTGGCAAAGGGGGAGAAGAAATTGAGCAAGGTTGCATTGTGTTGCCAACAATTCCAAAGGGGGAGATTGTTGAGCAAGGTGCAGCAAAAGAATTGCAAAAGTATTGTCATTGTTGTCAACACAGACAGATTGATGCAGTTGATGCAGTTTAGAGGTCGATCAGATCAAGTGTAGTGAATTTCAAGGAAAACAGAGGTGACCCAGATTCAGAAATTGGCAGAAAAAGACAAGGAAGAAAACTGTCGCGATATCGCGACATGTTTTCTGTCGCGATATCGCGACAAAATAGAGGAGAGAGAAAATGCAAGAAAAATTGTCACGATTTCGCGACATTGCCGAGGAGAGAGAAAGTGCATGCCAAATTTTCGCGATTTCGCGACATGGCCAAGGAGAGAGAAAGTGAAAGGCAAACTGTCATGATTTCACGACATGCTGGCAGAGAAGGAAGCAAGGTGAAAAGATGTCGCGATTTCGTGACATAAATGGAGGAAAGGAGCTTGCAACGAAAAGTGTCACGATATCGCGACACATCGGGTTTTCGCGACCCGAAGAGGAGAGAGAATGCTCAGCAACAAAGGTGTAGCGATTTCGTTGCATGTTGAAATGAATGGCAACAAAGGTGTAGCGATTTCGCTACAAGTCCAAAATGCACAACGTGAAGGTGTAGCGATTTTGTTGCATGATAAAATGAATGGCAACAAAGGTGTAGTGATTTCACTACAAGTCCAAAATGCACAACGTGAAGGTGTAGCGATTTCGTTACTGCATAAAGCAAAGATTGTACAGAAGCAAAGAACATCACGATTTTGCGACATGTTCCATTTTCGCGGTTTCTAGCAAAGAAAAGTGTATGGAAGCAGAAAGCATCATGATTTTGTGACAAAGCTGGGATGACGTCAGCAAAATTGAAAATGTCATTATTTTGCGACAGAGTGCGAGGAAAGCTGCTAGAAGCTCGAAAGTGTCGTGATTTCACGACAAGAATGATGATGACGTCAGCAAAAGCTGAAAGTGTCGCGATATCACGACAAGGTGCAAGGAAAGCTGCTGGAAGCTGAAAGTGTCACGATTTCACGACAAGAATGATGATGACGTCAGCAAAAGCTGAAAGTGTCGCGATATCGTGACAAGGTGCAAGGAAAGCTGCTGGAAGTCGGAAGCATCGCGATTTTGCGACAACATTGAGGATGACGTCAGCAAAAGCTAAAAGTGTCGCGATTTCATGACAAGTTGCGAGAGAAGCCTCAGGAAGCCGGAAGCATCGTGATTTCACGACATCATTAAGGATGACATCAGCAAATGTTCAAAGTGTCACGATTTCGTGACATGAACAGAGGGAAAGCTTTCAAAAGCCAAAATGGTCATGATTTCACGACAGCAAGGGCATGAAGGGTACGTCTACAAAAAGTGTCGCGATATCGTGACAGGTAACAGTTGGCAGGTAAAATCCGAAGGATCATGCAAGGTGACACGTGTCGAAAAAGCATACCAAAAAAAAAATCATGCAACCAGTTACGTAAAAAGTAACTGAAGTCAGATCGACAGTTATGCATTGACAGGTGTTGGACATGCACTAGAACAGTTGTATATGCTTGATTGAAAAAGCATTCGATGCATCACATATGTAGTTTCGAAAAAGCATTCGAAAAGTCGTATTTGAAGAATTTGAACAGCCGAATATGAAGGATCAAAAAAGCTTTCGAAAATATGTATTTGCAGCATTCAAAACAACCGTATTGCAAGGAATCGAACCGCCGTATTGCAGGGTTTCAAATAGTCGTATTGCATGGATTCAACAGCCGTATTGCAGGGTTTTGAACAGTCGTATTGCATGGATTCAACAGTCGTATTGCAGGGTTTCGAACAATCGTAGTGCATGGAATCGAACAACCGTATTGCATGGATTCGAACAGTCAGAGTATGTGATTCGACTGCATGCAATATTGAAAGGTTATAAAAGAATAGTCGTACAGAGAAGATGTTGCTGCTGTAAGAGGGAAATTGCTATAAAAAGAGAGTTAGAAAATAGTCAAGAGAAAAATTAGTAGAGTCGTGAGAGTGTGCAGAGTTGGGTTAATTGCAGACCAGTCAGGGTCGTACATGAAGTGAAGACATTCTTATGTCATTTTAAATTGAACAGAATTGCAGTCCAAGTTGGTGCTTGGTACTAGGGGTTGGTGCTCCATCTATTGCAGCAAAAAATTAAGGGGTTGGTGCTCCTTCCAGTAGATGCTGGTAAAGTATTTATAAAATTGATATTTTGCAAAGACTGGATTTGGATTGGAGTCCAAGCAGTCATTTTTGAGGAGTAGCCAAATTGGTGAACCTCGGTATATTGAGTGTTGTGGTGTGCTCTCTTGTTCAAGTTGTTTTTCTAGTTTTCAAGTTCTCTTTATTTCATATTAAATGCTGTAGATATTAAAATTAATAGCTACACTGATTCACCCCCCCTCTTAGTGTCATTGTGTGAATATCAAAAATATTCACCCCATCGTCTAAGAAAATGGCTCCTTTTGCCCAAAAACCAAGGACCTCCTGTTAAAATGTGGTTAGCATCCTCCATATTGTTAAAACAAATAATGAAGAACCCTTGAGTTAGAGCTACCAACTCCAAGCTACCTACCGGTCACCATTTACCTATCGCCCAAGCCCTGATAGTCTCCATGTCTAGCCTACCTCCCAAAAAATTGCCTACTAGGGAGAATTATTCCATTGAAAGAAAAGGGCTCATGGAACTTGTCGGGACCAAAATTTTATTATTTACTAGAACTAGGGGTGGAAGAGAGAGAACCTCCTTTTTTTTTCCTCTAAGAGTCTCAGCAAAAGATAGCCACTTCTTGGGCCTCGCATTGTCCTTCATATATTTTTTGTCGGGGTCTTTCTGAGGAGGGTCGAGCCCCCATGTGATGCCCACCTCCAAATCTGTCATAGCCTGACTACCTTCCTCTGGATCCTCACTTGATCCATGCTTGAGGTTCCCACCCATCCCTTTCATACCTGCTCTACCTCTGCCACCTTGGCTGATATTCTTGCCCAAAAAATTCAAACCCTCACTCCCACCGCACCCACTAAACCTTAGCTCACTCATTCCTGATGATGCAATGGTCCAAAACTTCTTAAGAACTATTAAATCAAACTTCTCTACCAGTAAAGCTATCCTAATTCTTTCTTTCACTTTTTTTATAGTATTTTATTAGCTTTCTTCTCCTTGGGATTATTTATTGTCTAATTGGTTTTCACTATGTCATATCATCATGGATTTTTATCAAAATAATCCTTTTGATAGATTAACTCTCTTAATGTATGATGAGGATGAACAAACACAAACAAAACCATCCAAGGATCCAAATCACAATAGAAAAAAATTATTTTAATAATTTCAGCCAAAGGGGTTACTTTTTGCCTCACTATCAAGTGGATGCTTCACGAAATGATTTCAAAGTAAAAGAAGGAAATGTTCCGCTCAAATTTATCATTCATTCTTGATTTTTTTTTTTTTTAAAAGGAAGGTGTCATACCTCTTAATTATATATTTGTTATTTGCATATGTATTTATATTATACTATATATATATAATTGTGTTTTTATTATATGTACTTTTATTTACTTAGAAAAGAATGCAAAATTTCAAATCTAAAAAATATACCTTTAATCAAACACATATATCTCTCCAACATTTCTTCTTTCACAAGCAAATTGATGAAAACAAAATGTTGCCATCTTCTTGTTAAGAATAGCTCCCATGCAACGTGACACTTTCCCTATTGTTGGAAATTTTTCAATTCAAACATATGCAAGTAATATTTACTTTCAATCACATACCAACACACATTCATAATGCATCTACATGAATGAAGGGCTTCCATGTACCCTTGATCCATTGGTGAATATTTTATTGCTAGAACTAATCTGTCTATTAGCCAATAGTGAATATTTCACCATAGTGGAAATCTCCACCACCATCATTTTCCCTTTCATTCTTTGAGAACCTGTACCTACAAAACAAAAATCATCAATAGTACGATATTCAAGAATGATAAATCTTAAAATAATAATTTTATCCAAAATCATTTATAATAGTAATATAAAAGACTCATTCTTGGGAGGGTCATGAAATTATTACCCCCCTTAAAATAAACACAATCCCTTGTGTTTCCAGTGTAAACTTATACAGTATTCAATATATATACATATTTATTCAAAAATAAAAGTGTATCGCTCCAAATTTTTTGCACCCTTACCTTCAGGCTATAGGATCCGCGCCCGGAAGGGGGATGTGAAAAGGATGGGACAATACCTCGGACTGAGAGGCCCTTTGAAGGTCCCGCCTCTCGGGGAGGGGTATTAAGGTGATTTTTTGATGGATGGTGGGGTTCACCAGGAAACGTTTAGTGGCAGTCTCCACGCCTAGGTTGGGAATGTGTTTGATGTGTTCAATTTTATCTTTAATCATTCAAATCCTAGGTTTGGCCAAATGAATCTAAACTGTTCTATATGAAATGCAGATTTAAATGAATACAAAAAGCAACAATGAATATCAAGTACAGAGAATATACTAAATAAAGACAAGTTAAACCCGATTCCGGATGTTTGATGGAGGTTCTAATTTTTGAAGCAATCAAGATCGCCTCTGATCTGACAGGATCATCTGAAATCAGACAGGATCGTCTGAGATCTGACGAATTCGTCAGAGACCTGCAATCAGAGAAATAGACATAGAACACAGAAAATGCAGCAATACTAACAGAGGAAAATGGTGTAAAATGACAATATAGATACTAAAACGATAATTACGAATAGAAATTCAAGTAAATTATAGTATTCTAATGACAAATTATGATCTTATCATGCACTTAAGCTATATGGGTGAACTCCAAAATGCAGAATAGCAGAAAATAACAATAAACTGATCTAAATGCAGAATGAAACAACAGACGAGAAGAGAAAAGTGCAAACTCTGGGCACTAATTGCCCCCAATGTTGACTGCAGTCGAAATTGTCTATAGAGTGCGAAATCATCTCGAATTGGGGCGTGATCGTCCGAGATCGTACAGGATCATCTGCGATGATCTGAGCTTGCTCCGACTAAAGAATGACAAAGTTCCTGCAAGAAAATTCGAAAAGGGACAAAGGCAAACAGTAGTCTAAGACATTCTAAGGCAAATAAAACTCGAAGTACAAAAAAATTCAGCCAGGGGAATGTCAAGGGGAGGGCCTAAGATTAAATAGGCATATGAAGGAGGTTGGGAGGTTGGAGATCATCCCAATTTGGGAGATCTCCAATGGGGGAAGTCTCTAACCGCGCAGACACGCTTTTGCCCAGGTTAGAGACGCCGTTGAAACATAAGCTAATTATGAAAAATCAGTTTTGGGACGAAATCGTCTGGACGTTCTGCTCTAGACGAATTCGTCCGATCTGAGGCGATATCGTCTGATCGACGACGATATCGTCCAACGGTCACAACAAATCCTAAAAATGGCATGAAAAATGAGGAAAGCGGTTTAACAGGCGGTTCGGGGTTTAAAATTTAAATTTTGAATTATTACTAAGGTAATTTTAATTATTTGCTAAGGTTTACTGCGCCAATTTTAGGGTGCTACATTTTGCCCCCTCTTTAGCAAATTTTTCGAAGAAAATGCGTTAAATATGAGTTCTTCTCGATCTACGAGAAAGCAAAAATTATTCCCATTTTTAGGCGACGATTCTAGGTCGAATCGTACGACAGTTTACTATGGTGCCCCCTCCGTGTTTTTACCCAAATCGAACGTTTGAGGTAAAAACGCGAAAAAGCAAAATGTTAAAATGTTGTTAAGTGTTTTTGAATAAAATTAAGAAAAATAGGGTAAAACCCTAATTCATTGTTACTGTTCATTTTCCTGGTTTCTAGAGCTCTGCAGACAAGATGGTCGAGACAGCGTACAGATCGACAGAGGTCCGATGCGGGCTACGGGTAAGGGTCCAAACTTAATTTAGAATGCTTTAATTTTGAATTTCATGCTTTTTAGATTAATTTTGAATGATTGTTGAGCATCGCGGCCATTTTTGGGCCGTCGACGTCGTCGGGACGAAATCGTCTCAATTTCGTCGAAATCGTCTCGATATCGCCGATTTCATCAAAGGGCGAAATCGACGATATGGGGACGATTTCGTACAATAAGGGACGATTCCCTCTTGCAAAATCGGAGACGAATTTGCTCAAATTTTGGACGATATCGTCCAGTAGATGATATCATTATTTGTATGAAATTGCACTTGTTTTACTTGCATTTTTAATCACTGTTTTATTAATGATTTTTATTGTTTTGTTGTTTATGTTGCAGAGAGGATTACTAAAGAGCCGGGAATGGAAATACGATGGGCTGAAGGATGACTTGGCCACTCTATCTCAAGCAGAGCGAGATCAGTTGGCTCAAGTCGGCTTGCAGCATGTGGCAGATATGCCACAGGTTTCTACAGATATGGGGCTATTGACAGCCCTAGCAGAGAGGTGGTATCCGGGTTCTTGTTTTTGGTTATCGATGGGGAGATGACTCCCACATTGGAGGATGTATGGAGGATTTTGAGGATCCCCATACAAGGATGGCTAATAACTCCCATGGCCAATCAGGGCCACGCGATGATGCGACTATGCGGAGATCCGAGCTTCGCCCTGGAGAAGGGCGGAGTGAACATCGAGTCGCTACGCCAGATGCCTGGGGCATCTAGACTGACACAGGTTTTGGTGGGGTGGTAGGTGGTCTGCTGCTATGCCATCAAAGTGGATGCAGACTACCATGGCTACTGACAGATGTGGTCTACGACATGAGAGACCATGGGTACAGGTTTGCTTGGGGGAGCTTTGTACTATGCCGATTGTATAGGATCCTGCATGGGGTCGTATACAAGGGAGGTCGATGTCTGGTCTTGACATCACTACTACAGGTTTGGTGCTGGGAGCACATCATGGTGCGGAGGCCGGTAGGGCTCCCACTGATAGGGATTGATGGGGAGAGGCCTCGAGTTTTCTACTGGTGGCTCCGGAGAGGGTCACAGTGGCGGATAGATCTGCCAATGTCCCGGAGACTACTTGATGACCTTGTCTCCGACCAGATCACCTGGAGGCCTTGGAGAGATCATCCAGGGTGGGCCGAGGATGGACAGGAGCTGGCTCACGTTAGGCGAACCTACTGGCTGAGGATGGAGAGGAGAGAGGTGGAGCTCCACCGCTATGACCGAGTTTTGAGGCAGTTCGGTCTACAATAGGGGATCCCATCTCTCAGGGACTACGAGTTTTCTCGGACCATCTGGGATAACACTACAGTCAGCGGGGCTCTAGATATGCAGCGCTTCTGGAGTGAGGACGTGGACGATGCCCCCATCCAGCCAGTGGATGGTGATGATGTTGGGGTTGCTGATGGCTATGATGCCTGGTATGCAGGCATCCGCCCTCCTCGGATGACGAGGGCTCAGGGTCCGATTCATGTAGTTGTGCATCGGATGGGGAGGCGGTGCTAGGCGGCCATTGAGGTGGCACAGGGTCACGGTGGGAGAGAGCAGAGGAGGCCACAGGCTCAGCAGAGGCCATGATAGTGGGAGAGGAGGGAGGAGAGACCCCCTTCTCCATGGAGAGAGAGGCCACCATCGCCCGATAAGGGCAAGGGTGTCGAGGTAGGAGAGAGTAGCGAGATGGCTACTCTCGAGGTGGAGACTCGTTCATCTCCAGGCTCAGGTGCAGTCCTTGCAGGATGAGGCTGCACGACACCGAGAGGAGGCCACACAGCTCAGAGATGAGGTCGCACGCCTCAGAGCATGGAGCGGAGGGGCGAGCACTCGGGACCTAGCATGGGCTATTGCCCAGATCACATTCTATCAGATGCTATACCACCATATGGTGCCAGAGGAGCAGAGGTTACCGCTGTCGGCCCCCATTGTAGAGCCTATCATGATGAGGTCATCGAGGACATCATCATGATCAGAGTCCAGGACTCATAGCACCACACGTACTGCGATGGGGCCACCTCGTCCACCTCAGGGCGGGGGAGGAGATGAGGCTGAGAGCTCGAGGGGTTCTCGAGGCTAGCTGCTATAGATTGCACTACACATATTGATACATAGTGTTTATTATTTTTGATAGAGGATTGAGTATGCCGAGGTACAGATTGTGGCATACCGATCCAGTTTTGAGATGATGTATATATTGTTGATATATATATAGATGAGATATTTTTGATCATATGACTTGTCTTATGTGTTTGTATGATGCTTTAATGTTTTGGTGTGATTGATTTGATGATTCATGTAATTATGTCATTTGGAAATATTATGGTTTGAATGTCATGCTTTTAAAATTTAAATGAAATAATCTGATGTAAACAAATTGGTTGTTTGTGGGATAATTTGATAAAAATAAAAGGGACTTCTAACAATAATTTCAAAGGACATTGTCGCTATTATAGACCATTTCATGGAGTCGCCGCTCGCTAGGTCGTCAAGCTAATCCTAGTATAGAAATATTGTTAAAAGTAAAAGAGTGCTTAAGAGACTTGTCTTAAGACTTTGTGTTGTAATGATGGAGATAATGATGGTTTGATGATTTGTTTTCAGATTTTCATAAAAATAGTATGCATGAAATATTTTAAAATGATTTTTTCTAGGCATAAATTCCTAAGTGTGATAAAATTTTTGAATAATTCCTTAGGAATTATACCATCATTGCAAAATTGAATTTTGACATAATGACATGAAATAGTAACAATGTTCGTTCTTTTTAAAGCATAATTGTGTAACATAATGATTTAAGTCATATGTTTTTTATGATTTGAAATAAATGGGAAATAAAATTAGTTCGATGGTTTGCGCTAGGCATAGAATTATAGATATAAACTTATACCATCATCGCGAAATCCAAAGAAGAAAATAATAGTTTTATTGCATGGTTGATTTTTAATTTTTGAAAATAAATAGAAAATATGAAGATGAGGACTTGTGCTAGGCATAAAATTCCAATTTTGGTTTTGGAACTATACCATCGTCGCGAAAGTCAAAAGTTATATATAAATGTAACTTTATTGCATGTTTTTAAAAATGATTTTGATTTTTTTGGTAATGCATGTAGTTGTCTTTATACTAAACAAGTGTTCTCAGAGAAGAAAATGAAATTATTCCAGACAATTTGCAAAAATATTTCAAAGTATCTTAAAGACAAAAGTTAGATTTATAAGGAATCCCATGTGCGTATGTGAGTTCATTTCCGATCTTGATTTATCATAATGATACACAAAATCTCTCAAATACAAATGTGTGTGCAATTGCTTTGTGCATTTGCTTTGTTTTGAGCAAGATAATTTGATACAAGTGATTTGAATTAACCAAATAAGTGTTCATTAACCATGATTTAGATGCATATAACCGTACCGGACTACTATGTAAGTCGGGTTATCAAGAGCTAGCTAATCCATAAGCGGACATAGGTCTGTACAAAAGAAGGTCGCTAATGTGACAGACATATCACCACGCTAGGAGTTACCCAAGGCCAAGCGGGTTGGGCACAAACCACCTGTTATGGGGCTTACCTCACAGTTTTCGAATAATTGAGAATTCCAGGGATTCAAGCTCATCAACCCTTCTTTTCTTTTCAATGGGTAGGGAAAGGGATTTTATTGCTTTTGCTTTTGCTTGTTTTGCTTTCTTTTTTCTTTCTTTTCTCTTTTTTTTTTTTTCGTATCTTTTGCTTTGATATTTGAGATAATGCTGAAATAGTGCTAAGAGAGTACAAAATGATTCTGAAATAATGCTTCTTTTTCTCATGATTTTGCTTGATTTTTCTTTTTCTTTTGCTTCCTATTCTAGGGATACTTGCTCGGATTAGCTTGTAGAGCAAGGGATTTTTATTCTGGGTAGGGGTGAGCTTGTCCTTTTGTCAATTCTCAAAGATTCTAGACCATGTGCATGATAGGATAGCAGGGGAAACTTTTCGCTCAAGAAACCACTTCTACTATGTAGCATAGCATGGACATTACAAATATAATCATTTTATTGTGAAAGGATATGCTTGGTTTAAGTAAATAACAAGATCAATTCTCTGTGCTCAAACTTTATTTAATTGAATTTTGTGGACTTTGATATAAGAGAGATTAGTAATCATGCCAGATAAAATCAAGATATTTATTTTTGTGTTTGTAAAAGTGAGAGATTCCAAATAAATGCTAATTTATCCAAAATAATTTGAAAATATAACTGCAATACTTCACAAATTGAGAGGTACAAAGATAAAATATGGTTTTGAAGATTTTGATGATTTTGATGTTTTTGTTGTTTTTATATTTTTAAGTTTATAAATTGAAAGAAATACAAGATAGTGGTTTTTTGAAATATTTTAAACAAATATATACAATGATGAAATGACCAATTTTTATGCGTAATATCGCTTAAGATGCATAATATTCATGGGTTCTTTTAAATATTTACCATCTAAGGTAGATAATTTGTATGCTCCCGATTCAAATTTAGCAGTGATAATATATGGTCCAAGCCAGTTGGGTTCAAATTTACCTTTAAGGTCTTTAGTTGCATTAGTATTTTTTTGATTTTCTTTTAAAACAAGGTCATCGACCTCAAAGGATCGATGACGAACTTTCTTAGCATATGATCTTTTAAGCTTGTTTTGGTAGGCACGAAGATGCTCCAAAGCATTGATGCACTTTTCATCTAGGAGTTCTAGTTGACTGAGTCTGCCAGCTCGATATTCATCTCCTACTTTGGTATCTTGAAGTAGTAGAGCCAAAGAAGGAACTTCTAATTCAAAGGGAAAAACGACTTCAGCGCCATAAACCAAAACAAAAGGTGAAGTACCTGTGGGAGTACGAACGCTAGTGCGATATGCCCACAAAGCTGGATATAATTGAATGTGCCAATCGCGGCCAGATTTATTGACCAATTTTTTGAGAATTTTGATTAAGGTTTTGTTAGAAGCTTCTGCTTGGCCATTACCCTAAGGATAATAGGGAGTGGACCAGCGATGTTGAATCTTATATTTTTGGCATAATTTCTTAACATCTTTATTTTTGAAACAAGTTCCATTGTCTGAGATGAGATTTGCAGGAATTCCGAACCTACAAATGATTTGATTAAAAATAAATTTAGAGACTTGTGTTCCAGTGCAGGAAGCTAAAGGCATAGCTTCAACCCACTTCGTAAAATACTCAGTGGCGGTTATGATGAATTTGTGTCCATCAGATGACACAGGATTAATTTTGCCAATAATGTCTAAGCCCCATTTTGAAAAGGGCCAAGGAGATGAAATAGCCTGCAGTTCTTGTGCAGGGGCATGGACAAGGTCAACATGTTTCTGGCACTTGTCGCAATGGCGCACATAATCATGTGCATCATTCTCCATGGTAGGCCAAAAGTATCCTATCCTAAGGAGCTTTTTAGCAATGACACTACCACTGAAGTGTCCTCCACAAGATCCATCATGGGCTTCACTCAAAGCTGATCTGGATTCTTCTAAATTCAAACATCTCAATAGGATACCTTCAAAAGATCTCCTATATAAAGTATTGCCAATTATTACAAATCGACTTGCTCGTCTACGTAATAACCGATGTTGGTTTCTATTAGAACTGGCAGGGAAAGTCCCATTGTGAAGAAAATCAAATATACCCGTATACCAAGGTTCAAGAGTAGTTTCATTGATTAGAAACACATCCAAAGGTTCTAAGCATGACTTATTTGAAGCGGGTTCCTGGAGTCGATGAATAATGATGGTGGCATATTCGTCATCTAACTCCAAGGGCAGAAGAGATGCAGCTGCGGCCATAGCGTCAACCGCACGGTTGCTAGTTCGAGGAATAGCTTCCAAGGTAACTTGATCAAATAGAGATATTAATTGTAAAACATATGCTTTATATGGGCACAATTTATCATCTCTGGTCTGATAAACTTCATTAATTTGGTTTATAACAAGTTGAGAATCACCAAAAACTAGCAGATGTTTAATTTTTAGCGCCAAGGCAGCTCGTAATCCAAGGATTAGAGCTTCATATTCAGTAGTATTATTGGTGCAAGCAAATGTTAATTTAAAGGACAAAGGTATAATGTGTTTTTGTGGAGATATTAAAATAATACCTGCACCAGCCCCACTCATGCATCGGGCTCCATCAAAGTATAAGGACCATTGTTCAACATGGTCTGCCTCTAATTGAAGGCATTCATCAGGAAACTCAATGATGAGGGGATGGGTAGACTCTAAGGGTGCAGCAGCTAATTGATCTGCTATGATTTGACCCTTAACAGACTTCTGTCCTATAAACATGAGTTCAAACTCGCTTAGAGCAAGAACCCACTTTGTTGTGCGACCCGATAAATAAGGTCGACTCATGAGATACCGCAAGGGATCATATTTAGCAATGACATATGTTTTCTGACTGAGCATATAATGGCATAATTTTTGCATAGAAAATATGACTGCTAGACATAGTTTTTCTAATGTTGTGTAGCGGGTTTCATAACTAATTAAAGTTTGGCTAATATAATAATTAGCACGTTCTCTTTTCTCATCATCAAGTTGAGCTAACATAGCTCCTAAAGCAAAATCTGAAGCTGAAATATACAGGATAAATGGGCGATCAGGTCTAGGCGGTGAAAGCACAGGTGGGTTAAGGAGGTATTGTTTGAGAAGTTCAAAAGCTTCCTTACATTCGTCATCCCAATTAAAAGGGACATCCTTCTTAAGAAGCTTAAGAAAGGGACCGGTTTTGTCCGCCAGCTTATCGATGAAGCGACGGATAGCTTGAAGCTTACCTTGTAAACTTCGTAACTCAGATATATTGGTAGGTGCGGGCATATCAGTGATAGCCACAATCTTGAGAGGGTCGATTTCGATGCCACGTAAAGAAACTATAACCCCTAATAGTTTACCGGACTTAACTCCGAATATGCATTTAGCAGGATTTAGTCGGATAAGATATTCCCTTAACCGATCAAACACTGTCCTTAAGTCATTTAAATGATCATCTTCTTTGATGGAACGAGCTATGATATCATCTACGTAATCATGTAGGATATCATGCATCATGTCATGAAAAATATAAGTCATAGCTCGTTGATAGGTTGCACCTGCGTTCTTTAAGCCAAATGGCATCACTTTCCAACAAAAGGTACCCCAAGGGGTAATAAAGGCTATTTTAGCCTGATCTTCAGGAGCTATCCTGATCTGATTATAACCAGAAAATCCATCCATTAGGGACATCATTCCACTCCCAACAGTAAAATCAATGATTTGATCCATGTTTGGAAGAGGAAAATCATCTTTAGGGCATGCAACGTTAATATCTCTAAAGTCTGTGCAAACCCTAACTTTGGTAGCTTCTTTCTTGGTGACTGGAACTACATTCGAGATCCATTCAGCATAATCAATAGCTTGTATAAAAACAACATTCAAGAGTTTTTCTAACTCCCCTTTGACTAGCAAGGCCACTTTGGGATGCATTTTTCTAAGTTTTTGTTTAACAAGTTTAGCATCCGGATGGACTACTAGGTGATGCATGACTACGAAGGGTCTAAACCTGGCATATCTTCATATGTCCAAGCGAAGACATCTTCATATTCTTTAAGGAATGCAATGTATTGCTCTTGTTTTTCTTGACTTAATTCTGATCCAATATTGATTATGTGGGGATTATCCTCAGTTCCAATGTTAACTTTAATGACGTTTTCTACTTCCATGTGTAGATCTCTTTCAAAATTAGGTGGGGCGGGTGAAACGCCCAATTCTTGTAATTATTTTAAGGTTAACTTGGATAATTCATCTTGAGGAGTCGTGGCCTCAAGCTGGGCTATAGTAGGTATAGAACCATCAAAATAAAAACCATTGTGTAACAACTCTTCAACGGAGACATCATGGAAAATATCTCCTTCCAACTCATCATCGGATTCAACAATCATTTCAGGATAAGCTATGGATAGCATATTGCATGTAAATGGCTGATTTTTTAGAGGCAAATCATCACGCCCATCCAAATAATCTTGATAACATATGAGTTGATCATCATCTTCAAAAGGGAAGGGTTGACCCTTACTAGGAAATAGGCCCACACCACATCGGGCGGGCCATGGTTCTACCTCAAAGGGTTCTTTCATACCATCTTGGAGAGGTCCCAAGCCTTTCCCTTTATATCCCATTTTAAGCATTATAGGTTTAGCTTTAATATACTCATTAGTAAAATAACATCGAGCATATCCCTCATGATGAGTTTTGATGTTCCTGGGTATTCTTCCCTAGTCATATCCCTTATAAATGAAGGCACAACTCCCGACTTGGTAAGTACTTCCCATAGGTTGTGGGAGGCCCAAAGTATGAGGAGATGGCGGCAAATTACTTAAGATAATGGAATTTTGCATAGAAGCATTTGTTTTTTCTGATATAAGAATTTTAGATAAATCAGGTAAGAGTTCATCGAGAAAGAGCATAAGATGTAGAAGGATCATTCCCTATATCTTTAGATGTGGAAGGTATGATAGATGTAGATAATGTGGAGGTGTTAATAAATGGGTCTATAGGTTTTGAAATTATAGGGATGGAACATGAAGGATTGGTTGTGGATTTAAGATCTTTTTGAGGTTCTAGTGTGGTTTGTTTAGAAGATTGTTGAGCTATATATGAGGGTGAAATTAATGGAGGAGAAATAGATGAAGTTATGGGTGTGTGTTTCACAGGTTTAGATGAAAAATAAGAATTAGGATGTGTGGATGACAGAGCAGGGCAAAATTGAACTCCAACAGGTTCTGCCAAAGCACACATATCAAAGGGTCTAGGATCACCATGGATAGTGACCAACTGATTTTTAAATTCGAATTTAACACATTGGTGTAAAGTTGATGGGACAGCCCGCATTGCATTGATCCAAGGATGACCCAAGAGT
Organism: Wollemia nobilis; assembly: GCA_028583015.1. Classification (NCBI taxonomy): domain Eukaryota; kingdom Viridiplantae; phylum Streptophyta; class Pinopsida; order Araucariales; family Araucariaceae; genus Wollemia; species Wollemia nobilis. The sequence continues at coordinate 3,085,134 of JAQPPZ010017079.1, read as the reverse complement.
ATATTGTATGATGCGGGGCAATGTACAATAAACACGGTCGTATCTAAGGTTCTCGGACCAACTTGCAATGGGATGGTGATAACTCCACACGTTTCTTGTGTTTCGTCATTGAAAGCTTTTATGATCATGTCGGTTTTCTTCATTTCATCACTTCTAAACCCAAATCTTTGGTAGAAGTCAAAAGTGCAAATATTTAGAGATGAACCATTATCAATCAAGACCCTTTTGACTGCTACATCTCCTATTAGGGCAGTAATATATAAGGGGTTATCCTTATGTAAACTATGTTGTGGTATATCTTTATCTCGAAAGTCAATACAATCAACTTCTCGAGTTATTATAGTATTGGCCATGGCTTCAGGTTGAATATTTTGTGGTACCATCATTTGGCTTAATGTGAGCATCAATTCATCTCTATGTGTAGGAGAAGATCTTAACAAATCCAAAAGGGAAATTCTGGTTGTAGTATTGGATAATTGCTCATTAATATTATAAGGAGGTTTAGATTGAACATTAGGAGCATGATTCCCTTTATTGGGATTTTTCAAAACAAATGGAGTTGATCCATCGTTCTGATTTGGTTCTTGTTGAAAATTTTGAGCTTGTTGTCTGGTAACGACTCCGATGGTACCTACAATGTTATATTGAGGATGATGAATAGGTCTCGGTCTAGCATTTATGGCTTGTTCATTAGGAAGGAACTGATTAGAAGAGGGTCGAGTAGTAACTCTTCTAGGAAATGGTTCTTCTAGAACCATAGAATCTGTGATAGGTTGAATAGGATCTGATTCATTTTCAGAACTATTCGATTGATTTGAGGTGATGTCTATTTCACTTTCAGTATCTGATTCTACATCACCGAGATCCGGTGTTTGAATATTATGTAGGGGCCTGGTCGTGACCATGGATAAAGTTGTGTCAAATTTTTGTAAATCATGATTAGGTAAATGTCCGCTAATAGTTCCTACATATCGGGTAGGAGGAGGGACATTATGATGCTCAATTTGATTGGCCACCTCTTTACCATGTTTTGGTAAAGGATGTTGAAATATATCTAATGATTGATTAGCATTTTGATTTTGATTTTGGGGAATGTTCTTTTGAGCATTATTAGGAGCATTTTGTTTAGGTTGGAAGGCTTGCACCTCCATCTCATTATTATCAATCAGATCTTGTATTTTATGTTTTAACCTTTTACAAGAGTTGGTAGAGTGTCCAGGCCCTCTATGGAAATCACAGTGTAAATCGGCTCTGTATCCGGGTATGGTTGGATCAGGTTCCCGGATATTAGGTAATTGAATCAAACCTCTTTCGAGTAATTGGGGTAGAATAGTTGATAATGGTTGATTCAATCTAGTAAACTCTCGAGGAGGTTTATCAGGAGGTTTCAATATAAATTTTTTTGTTGTCTTCGTTGTATTGATATTAGCAACATTTCTGCTGTCAGTGACTCCGTCACCTACAACTTGTTTGTTTTTATATTGATTTCTGGATGTTTTCTCATCATCTTTCTTCCTAAGCTGGCCTCTCCTAATGAGAGCATCTTCTACTCTTTGAGCTAAGTCTATAGCTTGATCGAAGGTGGTTAAGGTAGCAGTTGATAACTCATAAGATATTTGTTCTTGCAAATTATTAATAAAAATGTCCAACATTTCCCTATAAGGTAGCACAAAGTGCAGTTTTCCTGTCAACTGCCTCCATCTAGCTAAGAAATCAGCAAAACATTCATCTTTGTCTTGTTTTAAGTTGTACAAATATTTAATGGTTACATGCCTTTCGATATAGGCACTAAATTGATGCACAAAAGATTCAGCGGTCTCTTCAAAATTTCTCAAAGAATGAGTGGGCAATTGATAGTACCACTCTAATGCCATTCCTCCTAAACTTTTCGGGAACATTTTTAGTAATAACAAGTCATCATGTGATATATCATGACATGCTATCCTAAACATGCGAAGATGCTCTATGGGATCTTCAGTTCCTTTATATATAGGCAGGACGGGCATGGGAAAGTGTTTAGGGTATGGTTGTGCTACAACTATGGGATCCAAAGGCTGACTACACATCTCTCGATAATTGTACGAGGGACGGTAGGGATCTATCCTGGTCCATGCGGGAAGCTAACTGTTTCACCATGGCTTCCAGATTACTGGTTTGCCCACCATATTGGTTCGGTAGGGTATTAATATGGGATTGGTGAGCATATGATGGAGGGACATGAAGATTAGATGCTATATTGCTATTGTGTAAATTGTTGGTAGGAAGGGTGTTATGAAGAAGTTTTGAAGTTGTATTATGTTGTATCCCAGATTGTTGAAAATTGGTGTTTGGCTTCATTTTAGGTTTTTGTCGATTTGAAGCATATTGATCAATAGTTTGGCGAAATAAAGCAGTGAATGAAGGTCTCTTTTGTGTGGGAATGATTTTAGGCTCAATAACAGGTTCCTTAGGAGGTTGGGTAACCTATTGTTTTTGCATGTTCTGAATCATAGTGGCCATATCCATATTGGATGGTCCAACTTTATCACTTTCTTGATCAACGAAGGACAAGGGATTAGTGTGCATGTTAAATCCTTCTTCTAGGATTGCTTGAGTTTCACTAATTTGTCCCCTATCAAGACGAACTGCCATATTAAGAGCACCAATATTATTATTGAAGAATTTCCAGAAATGATCTATGTTATCAAAAGTAATAGTTCCGTCTGGAGCCATTCTAGGGGATGAGGATCCTTCCTCTCTAACATTTTCTTGTTGCTCATTTTCTTCAACCAACTCATCTTCTGGCTGTTCTAGAGTTTCTCCTTCTGGAATTGGATCCTCAGGAAGGGCATTTGATTTTTTTGTTTTCTTTCCTAACCAATCTTCTTCTTCTTCTTCTTCGGTTTGTTTACCATTCCTAAGTCTAGTCATTGTGCTTAAACTTAGATTTCAGCAAATATATATATATATATATATATATATTTATATATATATATATATATATATATATATATATATATGCAACAAGCTTAAGAGGTATATATTTTAATTATATACCTACTATAGTATTTAAAATAAAATGTTTTGGTTTTGTTATGTTTTTGGTTTTTCTTGTTTTTTTATAACAATATTATAAAGATAACAAACAACACACAAAATGCAAGAAATAATAATAATGAAAGCAATGATCTAGTTTTCTATAAACAATTTATAAATATCATTAATGGGCTCAAGTTCTTCAGGAGTCATGAAATGTTCTTCTTCAAATTGAAAATTGTTTTTCAAGAATTTAACAAAGTGTGCTATAGTGATATTATCTGTCTCAGACTCTGGTTGGTAGAAATAAAGTTCATGGCAATACTCTCGATATAACACAGCTCTAGGAACTCTATTCCATATTTTTCTATCTGCAAGATCAACTTCTTGGTCCTCTATACGAGCTAGAAATTGATGCACTATGGCTGCATTCTCGAGGAATTCCTCAAAGGTATACAACTCAGAAGACACAAGGGCTCTTCTATCTGCTAACCACCTATGGCAAGCTCTCTGAAGTTCATGATAAAAAATGAGTTGATGAGGATCCAGGATTCTATCTAGGACAAACCTCTTGATTTGTTTAAGCTCTGTTGACCTAGATGAAATGATACCTAGTCTCCTATCAAGTTCGTCCCACAAAAGTTGGTTTCTATCTATTTCAGGCACACTAAGCACAAAATTAATTTCTATGGCTGCTAATTGGTTTTCAACATTTATAGTGACTGCTAGTCTTTTCTTAGGAACTACCATCTAAACATGATATGCAACTTAGTAGTTTTCTAATGATTTTAAATGAATCTATGTTTTTTGTTTTTTTTTTGTTTTCAAAAGGTTTTAGTTTCACGTCGGGTTCACCAAAATGTATCGCTCCAAATTTTTCGCACCCTTACCTTCAGGCTATAGGATCCGTGCCCGAAAGGGGGATGTGAAAAGGATGGGACAATACCTCGGACTGAGAGGCCTTTTGAAGGTCCCGCCTCTCGGGGGAGGGGTATTAAGGTGATTTTTTGATGGATGGTGGGGTTCACCAGGAAACGTTTAGTGGCAGTCTCCACGCCTAGGTTGGGAATGTGTTTGATGTGTTCAATTTTATCTTTAATCATTCAAATCCTAGGTTTGGCCAAATGAATCTAAACTGTTCTATATGAAATGCAGATTTAAATGAATATAGAAAGTAACAATGAATATCAAGTACAGAGAATATACTAAATAAAGACAAGTTAAACCTGATTCCGGATGTTTGATGGAGGTTCTAATTTTTGAAGCAGTCAAGATCGCCTCTGATCTGACAGGATCGTCTGAAATCAGACAGGATCATCTGAGATCTGATGAATTCATCAGATGAATTTGTCAGAGACCTGCAATCAGAGAAATAGACATAGAACATAGAAAATGCAGCAATACTAATAGAGGAAAATGGTGTAAAATGACAATATAGATACTAAAATGATAATTATGAATAGAAATTCAAGTAAATTATAGTATTCTAATGACAAATTATGATCTTATCATGCACTTAAGCTATATGGGTGAACTCCAAAATGCAGAATAGCAAAAAATAACAATAAACTGATCTAAATGTAGAATGAAATAGCAGACGAGAAGAGAAAAGTGCAAACTCTGGGCACTAATTGCCCCCAATGTTGACTGCAGTCGAAATCGTCTATAGAGTGCGAAATCATCTCGAATTGGGGCGTGATCATCCGAGATCGTACAGGATCATCTGCGACGATCTGAGCTTGCTCCGGCTAAAGAATGACAAAGTTCCTGCAAGAAAATTTGAAAAGGGACAAAGGCAAACAGTAGTCTAAGACATTCTAAGGCAAATAAAACTCGAAGTACAGAAAAATTCAGCCAGGGGAATGTCAAGGGGAGGGCCTAAGATTAAATAGGCATATGAAGGAGGTTGGGAGGTTGGAGATCATCCCAATTTGGGAGATCTCCAATGGGGAAGTCTCTAACCGCGCAGACACGCTTTTGCCCGGGTTAGAGACGTCGTTGAAACAGAAGCTAATTATGAAAAATCAGTTTTGGGACGAAATCGTCCGGACGTTCTGCTCCAGACGAATTCGTCCGATCTGAGGCGATATCGTCTGATCGGCGACGATATCGTCCAACGGTCACAACAAATCCTAAAAATGGCATGAAAAATGAGGAAAGCGGTTTAACAGGCGGTTCGGGGTTTAAAATTTAAATTTTGAATTATTACTAAGGTAATTTTAATTATTTGCTAAGGTTTACTGCGCAAATTTTAGGGTGCTACAAAAAGGAAATTGTTCCTTCATGATATGTACATCTTCCCATGTAGCAGTTTTTTAAAATACTGGTCCCATTAGACCTTACATTATTCCAAATTATTATTTTTTATTTATTTGTTTTAAAACCAAGTATTCGAATAGAAAAAACTTCAATGTTGAGGGGATCTAACATCTATAAATTTGAGATATTCCAAATATGAGATGGATTAGCAATATATTTTCTAAGGAGGGATACATGGAAAGTATCATGGATTTTTGACAAGCTAGGTGGAAGAGCAAGTTTATAGGAAATAGGGCTAATCTTGTCTATAATCTCAAAGGACCCTACAAATATGGTATCTAGCTTGGAAAATTTAAGGGAGCTCTTATTGGGTCTCACCCTTAAGAAGACTTTATCTTCCACAAAGAATTCCCTGAATGTATTTTTTGGGTCTACATAGCTCTTCTTGCCAATTCGAGTCTTCTTTGAACCTTTTTTAATTGTTCCTCCATCTCCTTCACAATATCTGGTCCAATCACTACTCGATCCTCTTGATTATCCTAATTTAAAGGAGTTTTGCATTTTCTCCCATTCAAGGCTTTAAATGGTGCCATTATCATAAAAGTATGATGGTTATTATTACAAGCATATTCAATCAAATAGAGATAGTCCTCCCATTTGGTTTTATGGTCCACACAATACATGTGTCTTCAAGGACTTGATTAACTTTTTCATAATTTCATAATAATTTTTTTTAATTTCATCCTTTAGAAGACTCTATCTCTCCATAGATAATTCTCTCGATAATCTCTTTTAGGTCTTCATAGTTTTTCTCTAGTAACTTCTCCTTGAATTCTTTGTTGAATTATCCTGAGTTATTATTTTATGTTCTTAGCAATATTTGATATGATCCTTCCCAATATTCTAGTCTTCCTATTTGCATAGTAGTCTCAATCAATAATAGTACTCCCATGTGAAGTAGGACTCTATGAGTTTGGTAAACCCTCTCTAGTTGACTACATATTTAGTTTCATATCCAAGGCTCGATGTAGTGCTTCCCAAAATTTTGATGTAAATCAAAAATATCTATCTGAAACAATAACTTCTAGAAACCCATGCAAACGAACTATTTCTCTGATAAGCTTATTTGCAATAGTAGGTACATCATCCTATATATTCCTAGCTATAAAATGTGCAACTTTGGTCAATTTTTCTACCACCACAAGTATAGCATCTTGCTAAAATCTAGTTTTCGGTAGATCAACAACAAAATTCATAGAAATAACTTACCATTTTTGGGTGGGAATAATATGTGGGTATAGCCATCCTATTGGATGTAAATATTCAGCTTTTACATTTTGACACTCCAAGCACATAGCCACAAAATTATAGATATCTCTTTTCATTCCTAATCAATAAAATATTTTCCTTAAATTCTCTTATATTTTTTTTGCCCTTGGGTGTGCATAGTACTATGAACCTCTTTTAGAATAGCATCCCTTAATCCATATACATCTATAATAACCAATATATCACTAGAATATAATAAACCATCCTTGACCACAAAATATTTGTCCTTGGTGGGTTTAAACTTAACCCGAGCTTAACATTTATCACAGTAGTCATCTATTTGTTGGTGTTTTTTTACTTGATCAACTAAGTCATAATTATATTGAGTCATAGTGGTTATGTGCCCTCTTCTACTCAAGGCATCCACTACCTTATTTTCCTTCCCCTTAATGTACTTAATGCTAAAATCATACTCTACCAAAAATTTCGTCCATCTATGTTGTCTTGCACTCAGCAAAGGTTGTGTAAATATGTATCTTAGACTTTGGTGATCATTCTTTAGTTCAAAGGATTTTCTTAGTAAATAATACCTCCAAATTTTGAAAGCATGCATAACAACTACTAATTACAATTCATGATTAGTATAAGTCTGTAGACACCAAAACAGCACCAATCCGATTATGTGACTACAAACACTGATCGCTTTGACAAACACAGCCCCAAGGGCAGCCCTCAGAGGTCAAACAATGGTCCTAACCACTTCCATAGCAATTTTGTAAGGTCAGGAAGCAATTTGGTACATTTAGACACTTTGCCCAGTACTCGTCTCACCCAGGGATGATTACTAACTTGCAATCGTCTCACCCAGGGACGATTGTTGTAATCGTCCCACCCAGGGACGATTACCAAGTTTAACGGGCAAAACGACAAACGACGCCAAGTGGCAGCCCAGAACAGTCAGTTGATGACTCCTACCTTGCACGCGTGTGTAGGTGGACAGAAGGGCCGTTAGAGGACTGTCACAAGAAGCAATTATGAAAACACAAGTCAATGGAGGACTCCCCTCCCTCATGAGGAGACATGATTGCCACATGGCGCCTATGACCAACACATGGCGTTTGTGCTTCCTTCCCAAAGGAGACCCCTTGGGTCTATAAAAGGTGAGACTTTTCTCACCCAAAAAAAGAGAGGTGGAAGGAGTTTTCAAGCAACGAAGTGCTGCCGAATTGGAGACCCACTTGCATCCCCTTTTATTCATCTTCCCACATCCACCAATCTCTTTTGCAAGGGAGGTTGTTGGTTGGCTTTTGGAAGCTTGAATCCGACCCAATTCCAACACATGGACACCTAAACCAACCAATTCGCCGACCCCCCACTCCTAAGAGATTTTGGGCCCATCCCAAGTGGATTGGTGCCAAAATCAAGTTCCATCGGTGGGCTGCCCACTTGGGCACCCCGCACCTTTTGGATTTAGTTGTAGTTCATTTTCTGTCATTTGTTCATATTCCATGTTATTCTCTACTGTTCAATAGTTCAGAATCTTGAATCTTGATTTCAAAAGGTTTTCATCGAATATTATCATGCTTTTGTTATTTTGGTTGTCCCACTGACTTGCAGGTAACAACATCCAATTTCTCGGTGATGGAGGCCAAATTGGGAGAATCCGACCATCTGGGTCGTCCCAAAATGGCCCCAATTACATAACCCCCTTGTTTGCAGGCATTTTGTAGGTCTCGGGAATTGACATTGGAGCAGCGGCAGGTCGGCTTCTTCAACACAGTATCAATCGTCCCTGCAAGGGACGATTAACGCAAGCAATCGTCCTTCCGGGGACGATTAACAGTAGCAATCGTCCTTACCAGGGATGATTACCAGGTGACAAGCAGATTGGTTGGCTGTCTCAGGGGCAATGGCCTTTTGGTAACATTTTCCGTCTTCTGTCAAGTTTTCAAGCCATTTGGACTCACTGTATTTACTGTTTCAGGCAGATGTTTACATGCATATTTCATTGATTTTAGAGAACGAACCCCTTTCATTTGCAGCAGGTGCTACTAACATTTTCATTGTTTCTTTGATTGCAGGAAAAGCAATCAGAGGTGAAGAACTTATCCACATCAGTGACGGCAGCATCTTGGCCCGCCCATTGCAATCGTGGGCACGCGGGAAGAGGAAGACTAGGTCACACATTGTAATGAAGACAAATTTAACGCTCCTAGCCCCAAAAATGGGAGGAGACGTCTATGTAACCGAGGATAAGATATTTGAATAAAGAGGGCTATGATTTCTTTACATCTTGTCTTTCGTTTCCAAGTTGTCTCCTTTCTCTGTTTTAGTGCATAGGATCAAAGCGTTACATTTTCGTCTTATGTTGCATAACTAGTGTTTCCTTTGCCCGAAATCTCGTGCTTTCAATGGCGATCACGGTGGGACCCTGTCCCCTATTTTTAAAATCATAGAAACTGATTGAATTTTTGTGTTTGTGCTTGACAGGTACATTTTTTTTCTTGTAGACTGTCAATCGTCTCTGCAAGGGACGATTTCTATTCTGGAAATCGTCTCACCCTGGGACGATTGTAAAATCGTCTCTGCAAGGGATGATTTCTATTTTGGAAATCGTCTCACCCTGGGACGATTGTAAAATCGTCTCTGCAAGGGACGATTTCTGTTCTGTTAATCGTCTCACCAAGGGACGATTTTCTGTCTGCAACTTTTCAGAGCAAAAATTTAGAGGCAACTGGAGCAGGCAGAGAAGAGGTAGGGATTTTCATCATCTCTGTTGAAATTTTTTGTTTCTATTTCTGTTTCTTTGACTGTTTTCATTTTTAGCTTGCATTGCTTAGGAAAAGTCATTCATGCATGTTTCATTTTCGTTGGATAAAATGAACCTCACACACTCCATGAAACAATTTTAAACCAAGGAGCTGGTCGTAAGACCCCAGCCCTTGATCAAGACCATTGGTGGATTTAATCACCACCTTGGCTTGATTTGCATACATTTCTTGATTGTCAATTGTTGTTAGGCATAAATCCTGACGAAGACAGAACGAGCGTAGCTGGGGTGATTCCCATGCGTGCGAGGATAAGTTTTCTATGGTAGGTGCCATTAACAGGACAATCCCCCTTCCGTACCGCCTACGTACCACGTACCTTCTGCTCTCACGTACCTATAGTCTCCCTCTCGTAAGGGCGGGTATATAGAGAGGTTGGTATATCGGCCCGGTTGGTATATTGAAGGGGCGACCTTTTGGGAGTTATAAGAGCCTACATGATGCATTTAAACGTTCTACAAAACCTACAAAAACAAAACAAAACACCAAAATACACTAAACCAGTCTAGGGCACACCAAGAATCCTTAAAAGAGATAATCACGGTTTTGTGAATGTGTGTGTTTAATTCTGTTTAGTGTAGACAAAAAAAAAAAAAATCATTAAAAACAAGATAAAAATCTACTTAGATAGTGTGGACGCACCGCAATGGTGTACACCCGCAGCCAAGCCCAATCAAGGGCAGCAGCTCCGGAAGGTACACAAGAAGCAGGCACAAGTCGCCTTCACTTCAGTCCTAAGGATTTGGTCATACCGCCTTATCGGTCTAACCTACAAAAGAATCCAATTCAAAATCCTCGGTGGGGTATGCCCATTCAAAGCAGCCCCTCTCGAAAAGACGCCCTACATGCAGACCTTAATGTAAACAGAGAATCGCCCTCTCAAGCTAGACATGAGTGGCCACAGCACGATGAAGCGCTAACAGGGCACACTGTCCATTTGGAGGGACAACGTGGATATGGCATCCCTTCTTTACCTCTCATCAAAAATAGAGAGACCAAATCCAGAGCGTAGGGCTCCTTACACAGGGTGACCTAACTCCGTCTGCCCCTTACGCACCTATGAGAGAGAATATGAGGAAGATCATCGCATTCCTCAAAGACAACAACATACAACACGGGAACCTTATGCTTCTGCACCAACCGGATATCATAATCACCCCTTGAGGCCAGAACCTCGAGCACATACCGCCTACCTCGACAGAGGGAAGCGACCCCTTGAGATTTTAGAGCATCAAAACCGAGGTAAACCCATAGGAGGAACATTTGAACCTTCTGAACAAAATAGGGTAGATCAAATTGACCCGACTGTCGCCAGATATACCACCCGTCAAGCCCAAATCATGCGGCTTAAACAAAGTCAACAAGAGATAGAGTATCAATACCGCTTGGATAAAGAATGCATGCAACGTGAAGCGGATGAGTTACAATATGAAATACTTGAGAGAGGGCCAACCCCTCGCATCCAAAGAGCCAAACAACATGAGAGGCATAACCCTTTAACGCAGGACGGGTCTCCACGACCTCGTCAAGCTTTGCCTCCGAGACCTCATAGACATGAGAGGGAGGCTACTCCTCGAAATGATGATGGGTACCTTCAACGGGGACTCGATCAAGGTCAGAGGTTTCACCCAGAAACTCCTCAAGAATTTTATGAGGAGTATGAACCAGAGATAGAATATGTTGAAACTCCCCATCAAGGCAGGAAGGATGCCATTCGGCCACCCCTCCATAGGCCTCCAATTTACCGTAACTTGCAACAAGAGCGAACAAGAGAGGAAGAAATAAAATCTTCCGATGCATACCAAGCGCTATTGGAGCGTTTGGAGTCTGTGGAGACAAAAGTCGCTGGGCATCAAAAACCCACATTACGTCTACTTCGTAGTAATCCGGTGCATCCTTCAGTGCCTGCGCCTCTTTACCCCGAACACTTCAAGTTGCCTCAATTGGCGGTTTTAAAGGTGAGGAGGACGCACAAGAGCACGTTACAAGATTTCTAAGCCAGTGCTTCGCAATCCAAGATAATGACGCGTTGTTGCTTAGAACATTCATAACCACATTCGCAGGCCCCGCCTCGGATTGGTTCACACAACTGCCCAAACACAGCATAAGCAGCTTAGATCAGCTAGTAGATGCATTTCTTGAATGCTTCGCCTTCAACACAAGGAAGAAGGCATCACTTAGTGATCTTGCTAGCCTTAAACAATTTGAGGAGGAAACAATGGCAGCGTACGGGAACCGATGGAGAGCTTTGCTTTCTAAGTTACCCTACCGTCCTCCCATGTCGGATCTCACGCAAATGTTCGCAAAAAGTTGCTTAAAATCAATCTCTCGGTCTATTGTTGTTGCGACAATACGACAGCCTAGAAGAAGCTTTGGCCCAAGCCAGACTTATAGAAGAGATTAAGATAGGCGAAGGCGCAATTGCCAAGCCTAAGAAGAAAGAGTGGAACAAAACCACTAAAATCGGGACAACACAACCACAACACGCTGCAGTCAATCAAGTTGCGATAAATGTTCCCGCGCCTGTGCAAGAGACGCAGCCCCAAAGGGCTAATTACCAGGCAGTGCCTCCTGCTTATGAAAGAGATAACAGAAGACAAGAGCAGTATCAGCAGCGTCACCCTAGGTGACAATTCACCCCGTATGCGGAGTCTAGGGACTCCTTATTTGACCGCTTGTCAGTGGAAAATTTAGTTACTCTGCCAAAAATCCAAATTTTTGACCCTAACATTCCCAAGCCTAGGGGGTATAGGGAGGAATTGTATTGTAGATTCCATAGGCGCAGAGGACATGACCTAAATGGGTGCTAGAAATTCAAAGAACTAGTCCAGGATTTGATCGACAACAGAACATTGGTCGTGGACAACCCCATCGCACCAAACAACCAACAAATGGGGGTATTCAAGGACCCCTTGCCTGCCCACGAGGCACAGACAAAACCGCTCCAGATTAACGAGGTGCGACAAGATCTTCCCGTGCAAGGATTTGTGGGAATGATTAGCATTGTAACAAGGAATAGAAGATACCCAGCAGTTGCCCCCGAGGTAGCTGCGAGGGAAGTTTCGTCGACATCGCAGCCTCAACAACGCCCAACGCAGTTACCTTCGCCTAGACCCGAGGTCATGATACGGACCAAACTCACGCAGAGTCTGCGGACCACATCGGCTAGGTTGTCCATCTACGAGCTTATCCAACAATCAGCTCCCCATAGAGAAGCTCTTATGGACATTTTAAAAGCCATTGAAGTACAACCCCACGAAGCAAATTCTTTCAACGCCTTCGTGGGACATGTGAAATAATGTACGGAGCCTGTCATCACATTCAGAGAAGACGAGGTCAAAACGATATCAAATGACATGGCGGATCCACCCCTGCATGTTATCGCACGGGTCAATGGGATCCCGTACAAGAGAGTGCTGATAGATACTGGCTCGTCCAGTAACATTATAACCACTGCAGTGTTAAAACATTTAAAACTGCCAGCCTCTCACATCACCGCTTCCACGTACACACTACGAGCTTTTAACGATGCAATTTGCTCGACAGTCGGCACAGTTGTTCTGCCTATCCAGGTAGGACAAAAGTCAATACCCACACTGTGCCATGTGCTGGAAGGCGAAATGGCTTATAATATACTGCTAGGGCGGCCTTGGATCGGGGGACATGAAGTGTGTCCCCTCGATCGCACACCATTGCTTGAAGTATGCCTATGAAGGGCAAATACATGTAGTCCCAATGGACTTAGAGCCCTTCAAGTATTGCAATGCGGTACAATTCATACCTCAATCGACCCTCCCATCAACGCATTTGGATTTTCAATTAAATCCATCTAAACAGGGTCCGATACCGCAGGTACCATTGGTGGCCAACAAGGCAAAATCCCAACCAGGTGAGACTTCATCACCTACTCCTTCATCATCAACGCCACCTATCATGGCCCAACAGAAGGACAAGGGAAAGCAAATCATGGAAGAGGTTAAGCCTCTAGAAGAGGGGTTGCCCACAATTTCAACGATATCAATAGAGGAAACACCCAACACAACACAAACCAAGACTCCTGAACAACCAAACATGGAATGGACTCAGGAAGGACTACCGTTTCCTCCCACCCAATCATCAACAATCACTGTTGAGATGGCTAGTACAGGCCTGGGGGAGTACTTAGTGCAAAACGTTGTGGCAACCCCCACATTGGAGTCAGTGCAGGACATGGGAAGACCTCACCTTCCCATAGGGACAATTGTTCCACTAGGCTACCCTCCCAACCAGAAGAATTTTGTGTATGGGGGCCTTGATCATGGTCTTGAACCATGCCAACAAAAGGAAACAGATGAAGAGCCTTTTGTCGAAAACATCAATTATCTCATCGAACCCAGAATTTGCCCTAAAATATCTTGAACAATGCAATTGGCATGGATACGGGCTCGGCAGATATGAGCAAGGGATGCGGATCCTTTGCCAACCAAGATATCAGATGCCATATGACAAGTCAGGGGTAGGGTTCAACCATCCCCTGCCATTAGACATCTTGGTTGAAAATATGCAAGGCCTAGAAATAGGCAACAAGGGGGGATTGGCACAAGACCCGTACGCCAATCCAAACACAGAATACACATTGGGGGACTATCTCCCATGGTCTACAAACACCCCTGGAAACAACAATAATCCCTCTCCTTTGCTAGAGAGAGGCGAAAGTTCAGAGATAAATACTCAAAGAGAACATCAACGGCTGCCAGACATTTTTCTGAAGCTGTTCCCCTTAGAGGTTCCAGACGAAATAACACAGTCTCAAAAGAATCAGGTCCCTCCACTAAGAGTGGAACAACCGTAATGGGACCAGATTAATTCATTGGAATAGGAAGAGTCCTCAACATCGCAAGCAACAGATGCTGAAGAGGATGAACAATTTTGGATCTATGAAAGTGATTCAGAAGATGAAACTAAAATGGACTATCTCAGACATGCGCGACGACATCACCGTGCTCTAACTCATGAAGATCTAATGGGACAAATGGGTATACGATTAGGACATGAATGGCACGTAGACCCAGTGAGGTGGGACCAAGTGTTAGACCTATGGCTCCAAATTCAAGATGAGCATCGTCCACCTCGAGATCCCATCATGACAGCAGTGCCGAGGGAAGACCCCGCCTTCCTTTTCGCACATAGAGATGAGTTTGCACCTAGAGAGGATCCATTCATGCCTGTTCCCGTAGAGCCAGATCCAGAGTAAGGTTGACGCACTAAAGAGAGGAGACATCTTGAAACGAAAGACAAGATGTCAAGACATCATAGCCCTCTTTATTAAAATATCTTATCCTCGGTTACATAGACATCTCCTCCCCTTTTGGGGCTAGACATTAATTTGTCCCCATTACAATTGTGACCTAGTCTTCCTCTTCCAGCGTGCCCACGATTGTAACTGGGCAGGCCAAGATGCTGTCGCCGCCGATGTGGATAAGTTCTTCACCTCTTTATTGTCCTACCATCAAAGAAATGCAATGAAAATGTCGTGCATTTCTACCAATGAAATGGGTTCGTTCTCTAAAATCCATGAAATATGCATGTAAACATCTGCCCAAAACAAGAAACACGGTGAGTCCAAATGGCTTGAAAACTTGACGAAGACAAAAATGTTACCACAAAGGCCATTGAACTCTGAGACAGCGATTTTTGTCACCTAGTAATCGTCCATCGGTCAAGGGGATCATTGCTACGATTGTCCCGTGATGTGTTCTGAAGGCCTATAAAGCCCTCGTGGACAAATTCCCGGCAAAACTTGAGTGGTATGACATCGAGGCACTCCCTCGATCATCGAATCATTTTGCGGACACAATGGCCTCCTTGGGGTCACTAATCCCGCAAGACCTTTCCGGTGATATAACAACCATTCAGGTCAAAACCTTATCGCAACC
Organism: Wollemia nobilis; assembly: GCA_028583015.1. Taxonomy (NCBI): domain Eukaryota; kingdom Viridiplantae; phylum Streptophyta; class Pinopsida; order Araucariales; family Araucariaceae; genus Wollemia; species Wollemia nobilis. The sequence goes on along the minus strand of JAQPPZ010017079.1, from coordinate 3,069,848 downwards.
TGCGATGGAGCGCGCAAGCTCAGACTTGATGCCAGAAGTCCACATGATCCAGATCGAACCATCTTCGGATAAGTTCTTTCGAATCCGAGACTATTTGAAATGTGCCAACTGGGGGTCTTTGTTTTCCCCCACTCCCATTAATAGCAACACAACGCTATTCTTACAAGCTCTATCCCAATCAGCATTTGTTAGGGAAGAACTTCAAAAGGGATTGGCTGTTCAAACTGTCGAGGTTTCTGATAAACAGGACTGGTATTTACCCATAAGAGACTACCTCAAGTTAGGTAATCTTCCCTTTGGATTGACGCATGCCGCAAAACGAACATTCAAACAGAAAGCGGCTAAGTATGTCTTGATAGGAGACATTTTGTATCGTCGAAGCTATGACGGAATTCTTCTTCGTTGTTTGGACAAGCAAGAGTCCACTTGGGCAGTCTCCCAAGCGCATGACGGTACATGTGGTGGCCACTTTAGCGGTATGGCCATCGCAAAGCGCATTCTTCGCATGGGCTATTATTGGCCATCTTTAGAGCGAGATTGTTGCGCGTATGTCAAGAGGTGCGTAAAATGTCAACATCATGCCAATCTGATGCACGTACCTTCCCAGGCCCTACAGACAGTCCAGTATGCTTGGCCATTTTTGCAGTGGGGCCTCGATCTAATCGGAAAGATCTCCCCTGCATCGTCAGGCCGTCACACGTTTATCATAACGACCACAGAATATTTTACCAAATGGGTGGAAGCAATTCCGTTAACCTCTACGATAGGACCCCGCATTGCGGAGTTCATCTTGCATCACATCATATGTCGTTTTGGTATTCCATCCAAAATAATCTCGGATAATGGGCCATCATTCAAGAACAAAGACGTGCGTGCTTTGACCACAAAGTACAAAATTCAGCACAGCTTTTCAACACCCTATTATCCGCAAGCAAATGGGCAAGCAGAGGCATCAAACAAGACACTAGTTGCCATCCTTAAAAAGACCATCGCCGATAGTCATAAGGATTGGCACATACAAATCCCACTTGCACTTTGGGCTTATCGCACTAGCATTCGGACGCCAACTGGGGCAACTCCATTTTCACTAGTGTATGGCTCAGAGGCAGTAATGCCTCTCGAGTTGGAAATTCCTTCCCTCCGCATATCAATGCAGGAATTCATCGATGATGACACTGCACGGCAGGCCCAGTTAGACCAACTTACGTTGCTTGACGAACGACGCGTTAATGCTCTTGAGCACTTACGTATCTATCAAGAGCGACTTAAGAAAGCTTACAACATGAAGGTTCACCTAAGGGACTTTCGGGTTGGTGATTTGGTTTTGAAGGAAAACCAACAAAATTCTAATTTGCCGCCCCACCTGAGGGATAAATTCATGGCAAATTGGTTAGGTCCTTATGTCATTGATAGCAAAATAGGACCCGGGACATACCGGCTAGCTTCTCTTGATGGTATCAAGGAAACAGAACCCTTGAATATCAGTCACTTGCGACCATTTCATATCTAAGAAAGCCATATCCCAAAAAAAAAAAAAGCTCCAAGGATTATCGCAATCTCTTGGTCAAATCCAAAAAGCTCCAAGGATTATCGCAATCTCTTGGTCACCCAAAAAGCTCCAAGGATTATCGCAATCTCTTGGTCAATCCAAAAAGCTCCAAGGATTATCACAATCTCTTGGTCAAATCCAAAAAGCTCCAAGGATTATCGCAATCTCTTGGTCAATCCAAAAGGCTCCAAGGATCCCCGCAATCTCTTGGTCAATCCAAAAAGCTCCAAGGATTATCGCAATCTCTTGGTCAAACCCAAAAAGCTCCAAGGATTATCGCAATCACTTGGTCAAAACCTAAAAAGCTCCAACGATTATCCTAATCGCCTGGTCAAAAATAAAAAAATTTCAAAAACAACAAAATACATCAAAAACAACAAAAATTTGCATCTCATTTCTACGCATTCTCAAATTCATCAATTGAGAGTTTTCTCACATCTCATCTTCATACTCGCCAAACTCAATTCATCGAAAATACAAAAATATGTAGCTGCATTAAGCATTGCATTCATACATGCATATTTGTGGTCGTGTAGGTCAAAGGCACCATAGGTTGTAGTAGCTCTGACAGTCCATCTTGTTCCCCACTGTTCCATTTCATAAAAACAACAAACACACCATGCATTGCTTCCACCACACTAGAGTCAGTGGTCTTTTAATGTATCACGAGTTTCCGTAGTTCAGCCAAAATTCTCCTCTTTAGCCATGTAATGTATCAAGTCGAACAGATTTTATGAAGGTAGAGTCATACTTGAAATACACCTTGATACGTAACATCCCAACACAAACTAAACACATTAACAATTTCGGAGTTATGTGAAAGAAAGATGAAACTCGCACGAGTAATCTAGGTCACCATAAGCGAAACGGTTATCTTGCTCATCCCCCTGTGTGGATGACCCAAAGAATGCTGAGAGTTGGCAAAAGGACAAGCATCACCCCTACCCAATTCCCAAAAATCCCTAATTCTCAATAGTTGCAAAAAAAAAATCTAAAATTTTTGCAAAACGTCAAAACATCAAGATTTGACATCCTACAGTGCACACATCAAAATGCACTAAGAAACAGTGATTTTTATCACTCCAATCCCTTGCTCAAAAAAAAAAGAAAAAAAGAAAAGAAAACAAATCAAAATAAACAATGATCTTATCACTACAAACGAGCAAGTATCCCATTACAATTGAAGAAAAGAAGGGAGTTGAACTTGAATCCCTGGAACTCTCAGCATTCTAAAGGTCTTCTCGCATGACGATATATCTGTCACATTAACTTGCGTACAGATCAATGTTTGCATGTGGATAAGCTAGCTTATGACATCCTAGAAAACATCACGGATTAATCTAACTAAACATAACAAAGGAGGTAGTGGAGCTAGTTAGGTGATCCTCGATACGAGTTCGGTTGAAATCCCATCTGGCATTGGCGGTATCCTGATAAATACCACATAAATGAACTCAATTGCACACACAGGGATGTGAAATAGCTTGGTCAAAAATAGGTCTGATTCATACCTTGTTCAAAAATCATGTAAGATAAAGTACAATCGTGGCTAGAGAGCTAGAACTGTCTGAGTCTCAGAAAAACTTAGCTACATTTCTAAACCAACTGCGCTACTTTTCGTCTTTGCAATACCATCAGAAAATACAAAAAAAAAAAAAAACCACATGTATACATACAAATTCATGCATCACAACAATCGCCTAAAAACAAAATAACAGAGTTCTAAACAGTCTATGGTGCCATAGCCAAACATCACAAATCCCATTCATCCATTTCATCTCTGCATATCACATATAAATCAAAAACATTTGCATTCATCATAGCATATGCATCCATAAAAATAAATCAACATAATACATCCATATTCATCAACCATCATGCACAAGATCAAAGAAAATCAAAACAACAAAAACATCACAAAAAAGCAACACAAAAACATAGCAATAAACATTGCCAGACACAAGTGCTCTTGCACTTAACCTCTTGGCATAGCAAAACTGATATCGAGGTTTACATTGTCACTATCCTACTCCCTAAGAAGGCTACCATAGCCGGACCGCTCCACGGGAAAACGGATTTCAGACAATTTAATCCCCAAATGGTGTCACAAAACAACAAAAACATCACAAAAAATGCAACACAAAAACATAGCAATAAACATTTCCAGACACAAGTGCTTTTGCACTTAACCTCTTGGCATAGAAAAATAGATGTCGAGGTTCAAATTATCACTCTCCTAATTCCCCAAGAAGGCTATCATAGCCGGACCGCTCCACGGGAAATAGGTTTTCGACGATTTCACCTCATTATGACATCACCAAAAGGGTTAACACCCACCAAAAATAGGTCCATATGTTGGAAAAATTGCACACGCTTAACGGTAAACCCTCTAAAGGCACCCTTGCACAAGTCATCTTGGGTCAAGCGACTCGTCGCTTCTCTCACGAAGGTCATTCCCTCATCGATTCGTCGCTTGAGGGGGTAGTCACACTTAGTCACCAACCAACAATCACACACCCAATTAAGGAAAACGACATGCATTCAAAGAATCATTGACAAAGACAATCACGCTCCTACTTGGGGCAGTAAACAAGCAACAATCAAATCAATCAAACACTTGGCATTTCGTGAATCATGAATACAAGGTTCCCCTGAGGTAAAAACGCCCTTCGCCTATTCATGATCGATCAATGTCTAAGTTCAAGTCACACCTCACCAAAATAGGTTAACACTTGAAATCAAATTCCTTAGCTCGTCAGAAGCAAGGATTCAAGAATGCATGCCCTTTCCATACTTGGGGCATCAAAATTTGGTTAGGTTACCAAGAAACCCTAATCATTAGTGCTTTGGTTATCTATTTTTGCTCAAGATCGCGTCACCCGCAGCGCTTCCCAAAAAGGGGCATCTGTAGACACCAAAACAGCACCAATCCGATTATGTGACTGCAAACACTGATCGCTTTGACAAACACAGCCCCCAGGGCAGCCCTCAGAGGTCAAACAAGTGGTCCTAACCACTTCCATAGCAATTTTGTAAGGTCAGGAAGCAATTTGGTACATTTAGACACTTTGCCCAGTACTCGTCTCACCCAGGGACGATTACTAACTTGCAATCGTCTCACCCAGGGACGATTGTTGTAATCGTCCCACCCAGGGACGATTACCAAGTTTAATGGGCAAAACGACAAACGATGCCAAGTGGCAGCCCAGAACAGTCAGTTGATGACTCCTGCCTTGCACGCGTGTGTAGGTGGATAAAAGGGCCGTTAGAGGACTATCACAAGAAGCAATTATGAAAACACAAGTCAATGGAGGACTCCCCTCCCTCATGAGGAGACATGACTGCCACATGGCGCCTATGACCAACACATGGCGTTTGTGCTTCCTTCCCAAAAGAGACCCCTTGGGTCTATAAAAGGTGAGACTTTTCTCACCCAAAAAAAGAGAGGTGGAAGGAGTTTTCAAGCAACGAAGTGCTGCCGAATTGGAGACCCACTTGCATCCCCTTTTATTCATCTTCCCACATCCACCAATCTCTTTTGCAAGGGAGGTTGTTGGTTGGCTTTTGGAAGCTTGAATCCGACCCAATTCCAACACATGGACACCTGAACCAACCAATTCGCCGACCCCCCACTCCTAAGAGATTTTGGGCCCATCCCAAGTGGATTGGTGCCAAAATCAAGTTCCATCGGTGGGCTGCCCACTTGGGCACCCCGCACCTTTTGGATTTAGTTGTAGTTCATTTTCTGTCATTTGTTCATATTCCATGTTATTCTCTGTTGTTCAATAGTTCAGAATCTTGAATCTTGATTTCAAAAGGTTTTCATCGAATATTATCATGCTTTTGTTATTTTGGTTGTCCCACTGACTTGCAGGTAACAACGTCCAATTTCTCGGTGATGGAGGCCAAATTGGGAGAATCCGACCATCTTGGTCGTCCCAAAATGGCCCCAATTACATAACCCCCTTGTTTGCAGGTGTTTTGCAGGTCTCGGGAATCGACATTGGAGCAGCGGCAGGTCGGCTTCTTCAACATAGTATCAATCGTCCCTGCAGGGGACGATTAACAGCAGCAATCGTCCTTCCAGGGGACGATTAACAGTAGCAATCGTCCTTACCAGGGACGATTACCAGGTGAAAGCAGATTGGCCGGCTGTCTCAGGGGCAATGGCCTTTTGGTAACATTTTTTGTCTTCTGTCAAGTTTTCAAGCCATTTGGACTCACTGTATTTACTGTTTCAGGCAGATGTTTACATGCATATTTCGTTGATTTTAGAGAACGAACCCCTTTCATTTGCAGTAGGTGCTACTGACATTTTCATTGTTTCTTTGATTGCAGGAAAAGCAATCAGAGGTGAAGAACTTATCCACATCAGCGGCGGAAGCATCTTGGCCCGCCCATTGCAATCGTGGGCACACGGGAAGAGGAAGACTAGGTCACACATTGTAATGAAGACAAATTTAACGCTCCTAGCCCCCAAAAGGGGAGGAGACGTCTATGTAACCGAGGATAAGATATTTGAATAAAGAGGGCTGTGATTTCTTTACATCTTGTCTTTCGTTTCCAAGTTGTCTCCTTTCTCTATTTTAGTGCATAGGATCAAAGCGTTACATTTTCGTCTTATGTTGCATAACTAGTGTTTCCTTTGCCCGGAATCTCGTGCTTTCAAAGTCATCTCATGATTTTCAAGTTTTCATGATTCGTAGGCAATGATTGCTTCATCTTATGTTAGGAATTTCCATGATCCACCCTTGGCTAACTTTTCATTTTGAAAGATTTACTTTTTGTTATATGGATTATGGATGAAATGATGGACTATTTCAGCTTTATTATGCAAAATACTTGTTCCTTATTAAAAAGTGATATGTGAATCTTAATGTGGGATGTAGGATAATTCCATAATTGGTTCTCATAAATATGCTTTTATGTGAGAATATGATACTACTAATGAAAGGTACACTTTTGTAGGAGCAGATTCCTTCATGGTGGTAGAAAGAATTAACCACCAATAAAATAATACCTTGGGGAAATATTTGATGGGTTATTTGTCAAAAATATGGGTGGCAACATGGATGAATATCTCTTTTTATGAAGATGCATATCATAATTGGCATAGTTGCATTTGTGTGTTTCATAATAGTTTCTTCATGATATAATCTTATTAGTTACAAGAGCAATATTGTAAGAATAATGGATGTTTGATTTCCTTTATTTATGGTTTTATTTCAAAAAGGAAATATCATATAATAAATCTATTTCTGTTGATATTATTATCATAGTGAATAATAAGGGAAGAACAACTAAAGATAAAAGAGATAGTTTTGAGAGGATTTCCCTCATTATATTTTGGAATGCACTTTGTTACCTTGGAAACTTATTGCATTAATGAAATATAACATGGAATCTGGTAATGGATAGTATTGCATTGAATTTTAGTGTTTGAGTTGGATTCTTTGTTTACATTCCAACCGAGTGGGTTGTTAATCGGAGGGAATGGAAGTTATTGCATGAATAGAAATTGGATGGTGGAGGCATGGCCAAAAGGAGATCGGATATCAAAAGAGGAGGAAAGAGAGGATTGAGGAATTTTGGTAGATATTTTTTTAGAGCAAAAGTGATTTAGGGATTGTGTAGTGGAAGCTTGTAGGGGATCTAACTCTTCTTCCTTAGTAAGTAAATGAAACACTTACCTCTTACTGCACTAAATATAAAGAGTGATTATGTTCAAAAATATGCTTGTATGAGATAGATAGAAGTCGAGTCTATAATGTAGATAGTATTAGGTTGAAACCTTTGATTAAGAGACTTGCAATTTGGTTTTAATGAATACAAGAGGGAAACTATGAATAATTTAGTTTTAAATCTAGAACAATGGTGTGAAAACGTATTCATATGAATACTCATGCAATATAGGAATTTTTCTATGTGAGCTAGAACTGGTATAGCATTGTTGAGTGATTTCTTTTAGTGAACCATTGTGTATATCTGTGTTGTTTTTCATTACCATTAGAAAACTTGGTGATGTAGAGATACATAGGTTTTCAATCAATTGTTGTTGGAAATATTAAAGAGATTTAGCCAAATTGTAATCTAAGTGTTCCAAGAGGTGTGTGATGGTGATTGTTCGCCTCACCATAGTTACCAATAGTAGGATAGTGTTAGCATGGTATTGGAGCACTAGAGGTATTAGAAATGGTCATATGTTTTTGGCTATTGATTGGTTGATTATCGTGAATGGATTGTTAATGAAATAGACAAGACAAGGTATTGTTATGTTTTAGTAAGTGATTGAATTTTTCTACGTTGTTAACCAACTAGAACTGATGATAGTCATAGTATAATATGTTGTGGCATGTTATTTATTAAGGAATGGTAGGAGTTTTATGTAATGTAAAAAAAATATCAAATATTTATTATTTTGCTTTGGAGTTACTCAAAACTCTATCACTGAAAAGAATATATATATTGAAAGCTTGCTTTACTATTGTCATTGATAGAATTTTAAAGGTACAAATTGAATTGAAATGGAGTTACCTATATTCTTTTCGAAAGAATAAAATATAGAATTTCAATTGAATAAATGGTAGTTGATATTTACGATGGATGCAAACTGGTTATCATACCAAAAAGGGAGTTCTCTAATCCTTGTCTATAAGGTAATATTTTCTTGGTGGGTAATGTCGAGTTAAGGTTGAAGTGCTCCCTAGCGCGTTGGAAATAAATATTATCATAGGTGTAAGCTAAGACTATTTTTTTGAGGGTTCATAAATTGGAAGAGATGTGGAGGCAATATTAGATGTGGAGGAAATCCAATCTTGATGTTAGAGTTTTTTTCGATCTACAACCACCTAGATGAGTGTGGAACTAAAGTTTTATATTTTAGTTAAGTAGAGGTGGCCATTGATTGTTTATTATTAGTTAAGTCCGCTCTTGAATATTATTAGTTTCAGCACTGGGAATATTATTTTTCTGTAACCTTGTATTGACTAAAAATGGTAATTGTGTTATGAATGAAAAATTATTCATTTGATGATGTTGGACATTTTATTTGTATGGATTAAATTTAAGCTTTGAATGGGATGGGTTATTTCAAGTGTTTATTGTTCTAGGGATTCACAAGTGTTGATCGATGAGTACCTGGATTTACCCAAAGCATGGAATTTATTATAAAACCATAAGTTTTATTTCATTGAAGTTGTTGATATGGGTTACACTTGGGTATAATAATAATATAAAGAGAATATTATTTTATGACCTTCCCTCATAAAGGAAAAATGGGCTTTAGAATCAAGTGGTTGGGAGTCACCGCTTACATATGGATAATAACTCCTCAATATTAAAGCTTGAGAGTTATTTGGGATGGATGACTTCTAGACATAGCAATTTTAGAAAAAAAGAAAAACTGCTTAAGAACAGAAAAAAATTCTAGTGAATTTTATTTGAGTATCCCAAGTTGAGCCTTGAGTACTTATTTTAATTAATAAATAAATCCTTGGAGAATGGAAATTAGTGGGAGATAATTATCTCTCATTTAGGCATGTGTTTAGAGATCACCTTGAGAGAGGAATTGGTCTAGATATTGGAATTTGGCATTTAATACTCCTACACTAAAGAAACTATGTAGTGGGTAGTGTTTGACACGTGTCCAAAATATATCTTACACTAATATACTTGTGAAGAGAATAATGACTAGTGTCCAAAAGAACTCTTACACTAATATATTTATGAAGAGAATAATTACTAGTGTCCAAAAGAACTCTTGCCCTAATAGATTTATGAAGAGAATAAAGACTAGTTTCCAAAAGAAGTCTTACACTAAAATAATTGTGGAAATAGTAGGGACTAGAGACCTTGGAGATATTACAGTAAATTACTTATGTAAAGGGTAATTACTAAGGTGCATCTTTCAAATGAACAAAATAAGAGACCAATTAAATTGTAGAGAGTGCAGGGTAGTTGGTAAATAAATAAAAAAATAATAGAGGGGTTGACTTAGAATTTTTGAGATAGGAGATTTGGGTAGTAATATTTTGGTAGCAAAGCCATGTTTCATAGTGGAATAGGTTCACTACATAAGGCTAGTTGCAATGTGTGATAGAAGTCATATTTTAAAAATATTAAAAAGAAAAACTAGTAGAAGAAAGCCTATCTAGATATTTGAGTTGAATGGGTAAATAATTATTAGTAAGAGGAGAAATTTGAAAGAAATAATTGTTAATGAAATTCCTATTGTCTCTTCTGTGTGTGGCCAGGTACAACACCACCAAAGAGAAGAAGAGGGAGTGTTGCCCCATAGACAAGGCAAACACAACAGAATAATGTAGAGAATAGAACCACAGATGTAGGTTTAGAGAATCCTAGTAATGAAAGGGAAAATATTTTTGATACATTAGCTCTAATTTGAGAATAGGTAGAAACACAAAAATAGTTGTTGGATGCTATGTTGAATTGGGAAACATAGGCTAGGGACTCTAATAGGAGATAGGAATATGAACCCTTTACTGAGGCACAATTGGCCAAGATTGGACTTGAGGTTGAGTTGGGAAAAGAGATAAAACATTTTAAATATTCCAAGTTTAATGGAGAGGAAGATGGTGATAAGTCCAAGGTATGGTTGAAGGAAATAGAAAACTATTGCAATATAAAGAATTTTCCCTTGGGTACTCAAATATCCTATACCTCATTGCATTTGCAAGGAGATGGTTTGGATTGATGGGAAACACTTATTAGAGATCAAAAACTAGAAATAACAGTCGATATAAAATGGGATGAATTTGTAAAAGACTTCAAAGATAGATTGCTCATGAAACACCTATTCCTAAAAGTTTGAAGAGTTCACTAAGCTTCAATAGGGAACTAGAATAGTGGAGAAGTACTATAAGAGATTTTTCAAGTTTCTAAAATATGTTCCTACTTATAATACACTAGGAGCGGATCCTATAATAGGACAAGAAGAAGATACAAGGGAACCTACTACTCTACAAAAGGCCTATGATTTGTCTAGAAAATTTGAAACATATCCCAAACCCTATTTTGACTATGAAGGGTTAGACAATCAGGACAAGGAAGCATTAAGGAAAATGAATAGTGCATGTTTTTTTAAGTGGGAAAAAGAACAGGCAAACAAATATTCCTATAAGCATGATAGAAGGAATGGCCAAAAATAAGGGAAGTTCAAAAGAAGATTCCAAGGAAAGAATTGTACTCCCAAAAACTGTGACAAAGGAAACAATAGACCATCATAGGGACAGGTTAATTCTCCATATGTAGATAAAGCATAAGAGGGACAAAAACAAAAAAAACCATCTGGGACTAAAAGACATATGTTACCTTTGTAGAGGACTGCATTATGCCAGTAATTTCCTACAAAGAATAGGAATGAGTTCTAATGGAAAGGAAACAATGTAAAGAGCTCGCGTACAAGATTTATGCAGCTATAGGAATCTAGAATCAAGATGATCAATCCATGCCACTATTTATTAAAGGTAAGGTTTTTTGATAGGAATGTTAAAATCATGATTGTTAGTATTACTATAGATAGTTTTATTTCCACTAGTTTAGCTAAATATATTTCAAAAATACCAAGAATCTTGTCTCATGGGTGGAATGTCGAGAATGGTTCACGATAAACCTACTTCGTTAATCAACATTATCCTATGGCATAAATTGCCTTACCTAGTGGAACAATAGTAGGATGTTGTATGTAATGCCTCTACATGCTTTTGACATAATCCTAGGAATGGATTGGTTGCAAGTGCATAAGGCAGTACTCAACTTTTAGGATAGATGGATTGAGTATACAGAAGATAGGGGTGTTGTGCAAAGGGTGTATAGCCTACAAGGGGATTTTCAACCTCAAATCCTATTGGCAATGCAACTTAATAAGGCCATAAAGAAATGAGGAATGGTATATGTAGTTAAGATAAACGAAATTGATAAAAAGAAGAAGGAATATTTGTTTGAGAAACACTCAATTCTTCAAGAATTTAGGGATGTCTTTCCAGATAATTTACCTATATTACCCCATAAATGGAAATTTAAATTTACTATTGATCTTCAACCTGGAATAGAAACCATCCATAGAGTTTCTTACAGAATGAATCCCATAGAAATGAAAGAGTTGAAGGTGCAATTGTAAGGATTACTAGAGAAAGGATTGGTCAAACCAAGTGTATTACCTTGGGGTGCACCAATACTATTTGTAAAAAATAAGGATGGTTCCTTGAGATTATGCATAGATTATAGAATGTTGAACAATGTAACTATCAAGAATGGATATCCTTGAAACGATCAAAAGATGCTAAGACATTCATTCAATATCAAAGAATCTACTATATTTGTATTGATAATCATAAAAGGGGTTACAAGAACTGATATCCTTTTATAGTTTTGTCCTGAAGGCTACAATGGGATCTTCCCTAAGGAAGCCCTCTTAGATGTGGTACAAAGATAGCATGATTCATCTTCTTGGGTTACTCGATGTAGGTGGGATTCTTGCTCGTGAGCCACCGCTTGTTGGAGATGTTTCCTTGTGCTCGTGATGAATTATGGATGATTGCGAGAGAGATGCATTTATAAAAAGTGGTTTTTGAATGATTGCTTTTGGAGGAAAGCATATGATTACCTTGCATTATGATCAACTATAAATACTTCAATTTTGAATAAACAAATGCCTTTGCTAATGTTTGCTTTTGATTGATTGATGAGCTCATTTGATAACATTTGATATATTTTTGGAGCCATGGGGTATAACTTTCAGGAGCTTCATTCATGAGTGGTGTTACAACTGCCACTATGAGAATTGGAATCCATGAGGTGTCTAAAGTTAGAGGCATTTTGGGGCCTATCAAACATTAATTTATTTTTGGATTGGATTGTGATTGACAAGAGAAATGTCCTTGTTTCGTATATGTCCTAGCATAAGGACTTGAGATAATTTTAAGTAAAAACTTTCTTTATATACATGATTGGATGTTTTGTTATTTGACCATATGCAAGGTATATGTGGATGTGTTGAATGATTACCCCCTCAAGCGATGAATTGATGATGGAGGAAATGACGATCAGCGATGAGACATTTGATGAAGATAAATGGTAAAATTAACATAATGTGGCATGAAAATGGATGTAAATAATGATTGGGAAAAATTTTGGATGCTATTTTAGGCAAATGGCAGATTTTTGGGGTCGTTTGGAAGGTTCACATGGTTGGAGTGCAAACTGGGTGGTTCACACATGTGGGGTGCGAACCTGCATGAATGGGGTTTTTTAAAGGAAAATTAGATTTTTGATGTCATTTTTCATGTGATGACGGTGGTGGAGAGGTGGAGGAAGAGAGAAACAGAACAGAGTTACTACCAGAGTGTGGGTCGAATGGGACGAGATGGCCAGTTCCACAACAAGCATGATTTTGGGAGTGGGAACGCATGAGGTAAGCGTATTTCTCTCTCTCAATAATTGTGCTTTGGAGGGAGGATTAGAAATTAACCTTTTTGCTTTAAAAAACATGAAATGATGGTGGTATTAGGAATCAGTTAGTATTCATGCAAAACATGTAAAAAGGGCCAAATGGGTATCCCAATGTGTTTTTTGTTTTTCATGTGACTTTTTTGCATGTGGGGAAGCGTGTAATTGACGTGATGTGGAAAATGGGGGGTGAAACATGAATGCATGTGAAAACCGATGCATGGGATGGTTTAATTGGCCAAATGGGTATCCAAATTTGTTTTTGCATGTGTGATTTGACTTCATTTTGACTACTTCGTGTTGCGTGCCTAGGGGAGGGTTTTGCATTATTTTTAGCATTTTTTGACACGTATTTGTATTTTTTACCTACATGGAGTGCATTTATTTGATGATTGCATGATTGCAAACTAGGTCATGCAAAAATTTGGTCGGGTTGGGTGGTTCGCACGACTGGGGTACGAACCACTGGTTCGCACGTGTGGAGTGTGAACTAATTTTTTTTTGTGGGGTTTGTGTGCATATGGGATGAAAATAAATACAATAAAATGTAAGCATTTATGTACAAAATAACATGATTTCCTAGTGATGGTAAAGAAACTTGTGAAAATAAATGCATGCTTTTGTTTCGTTTTGTTATGTACAATGATTATGTATAAGACCCTGATGGATTTCTAACATGTGATGTGTGTGTGATGGCAGGTGAAGAAGATATTTACACACCATCATATGCAAAGGTGTAGGAAGTACTTGGAGGATGAGTGGATGGCATATGATGTGGGGTGGTTGAAGACATTAGGATTATATGGAGCATGGGTGATGCATGAGGTTCATGTGAACCACGCGTATATAGCAACATTGTGTGAGAGGTGGGATCCATACAGGAACACCTTTCATTTATCGATAGGGGAGATGACGATGACCTTGGAGGATATCTACTGCATCTATCGGTTCTTGATAGATGGGATTAAAGTGATGACTATGAAGAAGGAGGCACACGAGGGAATTTTGGAGAGGATATTCAGGGAACATTTGTGGTAGGTGGAAGCGAGGAAGGGTGTAGATTACATGGCCTATTGGAGGAAGGAGTGGATTTATCTTCATCATACGATGGAAATGTTTTTGGTAGCTATCCATGCATTACCAGATGCTTCAGGGGTTAATTTCCCCTAGAATATGATGGGGGTGGTTTGTGATATGGTAGAGCGAAGGATTAGATATGCATGGGCACCCGCATTGTTGGTACAGGTATATCGAGAGTTGCATGGGGTGGTGAGGACTAAGAGGACAGGACTTAGTGTGAGTCCCCTGCTATATATATGGGTGTTGGAACATGTGACCATATTAAGACCAATGTAGTTACCTTATGAGGTACATGTGCATGAGGGGTATGAGGTGCCTTATGCGATGAGGTGGAGAGCGAACAAGGAGAAGAAGAAGAGGGTCCACATAGGTGAGATTATGTATCACTAAGAAGAACTTGGATGATTGAATATGGATCAAGTCAGGTGGAGTCCATGGCATGGATGGCCTGAGTGGGGTGAGGATGCAATACACTTGGCATGCATTCAACGTAGATGGTGGTTGGTGGGGAAGTATTCATCGTAGGTTGAATACTTTCTATTTTCTAGAGTATAGTGATAGTTTGTATTGGTATGAGGGTGGCCTGACCTGCCTGTAGTGATTTATAGGGTAGAGGGTGACACATGACCATAGCCCATAGTTTTGCCACTATATGTTATTCTTGATGAGCCTATTATTGTATCGAATGTGGACAATGCGGGGACCATGCCAAAGTATGATTGATGAGGCCTGAAAATACCTCATTTTTACACTATGTTTAACATATAAAAATTGTCATATTATTAATTTAAATGCCAAATAGTTGATTAGAATATATATTTGTTAAGTGTTTGCATGATTTTATGTTAGGATCATTATATCTCTGTTTTTGACTATTTTTAGCATTTTGTGACTGCTTTTGCTTGATTAAGTAGCAAATAAAAATATGCATTTCAAACAACCAAATGTGGTATGCTGATATCCATTAAATTCATAATGGTTTATGAATTTTTTCCTACCCTTCAACTTGTTTGAAGTCCACATTGAAGCCAAATTATTAGGACTGTCATAAATCTAAAAATCTAAAAAAAAATAGCCATATAAAAATTAGCAAGCTGTCACTCTATAGGAACATCTTGAAGTTGTCAATAAAAGCATGAGGATATGGATGGAATGAGTTCAGAAGGACTACATAAGACATCTGACCTATTTAGAAGCATTCCCACCTGGTCTAAATAGGCAGTAACGGGGTATAACAGAGCAGGAACAATTGTGCAGCACTGTTGCACTATTTTAGCAAGGTTACTTGGTGAATGAAGTGTATAAATTCAGTAGCAACTTGATGTATTCCTTAATGTTGATATTTGAATAATTATTCCATGTTCTAATTTGTTTGAATTTGCAAGAAATGCCAATATTTTACAACTATACAACAGAGTTAGAAAATGCAGTAATTTACCATGTAAATTCCAACAAGCTACCAATGAATGGCAAGGCATGGAATTCACACATGGAGAGGAATGAAGGCTATTACAATTTGATCCTGAGAGCTAACCCACCTGAAAAATGTAGATGAAATCACTTGAAGAGCACACAGTTGTTCATTTCGAAAATCTTCAAAATGAGCAGACATCTTCGAAATGAGAAATACAGTCTCTTCGAAATGAGTAAACATCTTCGAAATGAGAAATACAGTATCTTCAAAATAAGAAATACTGTCTCTTCAAAATGAGCGGACATCTTCGGAATGAGAAATATAGTCTCTTTGGAATGAGCCACTTATCTTTGGAATGAGAACAGAAAGCACTTTTTGAATTGTTGACTAATTTTTGAAAATGGAAAAAGGGAAAGAAGGTTGAAAAGGTTAAAAGGAAAATATCTCCCATCTGTCTTTGTCATCCTTGCCATCCAAAGCCACCATTCATGGAAAAATATCAATTGATCATCTTGTAGGATAAACCCAAAAATAACTGTAGCATAATAGGAAATTGTTTGCAAGATAGAAATGGCATATTCTAAAGTGGAGAAAGATGTGTGAGATATTTCTAGACTCCTCCCACATACTTCCACCATTGAAGATGCTTTCTAAGGGCCAATGACTACTACTGCAACATAAACTATCCATATTTGTATTTATTTCAGATCCAAAATTATTGGAAAATCACTATAAAGTAGCACATAGGCTGATTTGAGCATGGGATATGTTGTAAATATTTATATAAATAACACAGCTCCCTCCTTGGTTGAGCCAGTTAGGAATTAGAATAGAGGAGATTTTTCAATAGCAGCAATCAGGGCTATACAGTAATTTTTTGTAACAGTTTTCAGCATGTTTTATCATCAATAAAAGTGTAGTTATTTTATCATTTTTTGTTCTGAGTGTTAATTAGTTAAGGAGTTCTTTTCACATCCTTCTATATCGGGAAGTATGGGCCCACTTTCAGATCGAGAAGGAGGGTTTTTATGGTAGGTTTTAATCTGTAATTTTGCTGCAGCAAAATTAACCGATTACTTGTCAAGTTTACTTTTCTTTTTTTAAGTTTGTATAATGTTATTTATGTTTTCTATTATGTTTGTGTACAGAATTTGTATGTGTGTCAACTAACAAATTATATTAAGCATTTTTCCTTTGTTTTCCATAATTTCTTTGCTTTTCTATTTTAGCAACTTTCAATTTTCAGCATATTTCATTTTGCTATCAATTCCTGTAGCAGAAGCTTGATGACCTTTTATGGTAGGAAATTGACAGGTGTTTTTAGCATAAGTTTCATTTACAAGCATCATTTCGATTATGCAAGAGTAACTAGGTTTCAATTTTTCAAATGTAACTTAGGATTTCATTTCAGCAACATTTAAATTTAGCAATTTAAATTCTATTATTTTAATTCTGCAAAAGTATATTAGACTTTCAATTTAGCAATTCTTGCAATTGTAGTTAGATTTCAATTCATGCAACTTAGAATTACTTTTTAGTTCCTACAAGTTTCCATCCTTCATATTAGGTTTAGTGTGACACCAAAAGGCTAAACCAAATCTGTCTCATCCAATAAATGCTTGAAATTTGAATGCCTAAATTGTACTCTGCCCTAGCCTTCTATCGTAGACAGCCTTGGACACCATCCTAGATTGATAAGATCTTTGAGATTTAATGATGTGCTTAACGACAATGCATCATTTTGGCACCATTTTTAGGGAACACGATGTTGTTAGAGGGTAAAATTAGCCCAATAATTGTTAATTATACTAAATTGTGAACTTCAAAGTAAAATTTGGATAAATGATTGGTATTAGTAACAATTTTTGGTAAATTGCATTTTAGTCCATTTAGAAAACAAGCAAACACAGGGAGGTGATCTTCACACCTAGGGGTTAAAATGCTTATGTTTGAAATTCTTGATAAAAATTGAAAGAATTCATCATCCTCATTATCAAGAAACATAAGATCTCTTAGAGGAGCCATCTGCTATTACTGCCATTTTTATATCCATATCATCGGGGTAGTATAAAAAAATTTGTACTAGGTGTTGGGAAGACATCATGGCAGATATACAAGACTATCCCTTGAAAAAAACAACCATATAAGCTACTTGTAGCATTTGTTCACAAGGACATACCACTGATAAATGTCATTTACTTCCATAACTTAGAGATGCAAAATTTTTTGCCTGGTCTAAATTCTTCGCAAGGGAGATCCCAACAACAACAAACAAAGCAAGTAAAACCACTACCTCTAGCCCAACCTGTGGTCAATATGAATAATACAAGATAGGTAACCCCTGTCTATGTAAGTTGAGTCAATTTTTAAAAAAAAATCACAAAAATTTTGCATAATCAAAATAGAAGTTTATAGCTTAATAGTGATCCTAGAGTTTTGCCATTATTGCTTAAATATTGTTAGGGTTTTACCGTGCTAAATCGTAACCTAAAAATTCTTAGCCTACATAGACAATAGTTGATCTCATTAGATGTGATCCTACTGTTAGTCTCACAATGACACTGAGAGGGTGGGTGAATCAGTGTAGCTCTTAAAAACTTAAATCTTCAACTCTTAATGCCGAAACAATGAAAACTTAAAACCCAATAAAGAAAATATAACAAAAGAGCATCACACAACACAAGATGTACCGAGGTTCACCAGTTTTGGCTACTCCTCAAAATTGACTGTTTGGACTCCCATCCAAATCCAGCCTTTGCAAAGCAACAACTTTACAATCAATTTACCAACACACACCGAAAGGAGCACCAACCCCTGATTTATCCGCAACAACAGAAAGGAGCACCAACCCCTGATTTATCTACACTAACAAAAAGGAGCACCAACCCCTGATTTACCAGCACCAACTGGAAGGAGCACCAACCCCTGATGCCAAGCACCAACTTGGACTTTTGTTCTAAAACTAGAAGATTGACATAAAGATGCCTTCACTTTTACAAGACCCTGATTGGTCTATTGCTTTCTCAACATCGCCCACTCTTCACACAACACACACCCTGCTCGCTCGCCTCCCGTGCACTCTCCTCGTGCTTCACATATCGCACACCTCTCTCGCTCGCCTCTCGCATGCCTCTCGCTCTCCTCTTGCTCTCTTCGCAAGATTAAATCTGCCTCTCTTTAATCCCGAGTGCTTTTAAAATTCTCCAAGCAACACTCCTTTTATAACCATCCTCTCTCTTTGTAACTCCAGTTGTAACTTCAGTTTTAACTCCGTTGTAACTCCTTTTGTATATATAGAGTAGGCATTTCGTCAAACACGTTACATGCAATGAATTGACACCATATTCTCCTACCATGACTGTTCGTCTTCTCGGGCATGACTGTTCGTTTTCTCCTTTGTGCATGCATGCATTTTGGTTTCCGAAAAAGCTTTTCGATTCTATTTTGACGACTGTTCATTTTCTCCTTCTTCGACTGTTTGTTTTCTCCACATGGGCATGCATTTGTTTTCTCCTTCGATGACAGTACATTTTCTTCTTCATTACTATTCATTTCTATTTTGAGGCTTTTATTGAGTCACGAAAACGTGACATGTCATGATATCGCGACACTTTTGTTTCACTGCTTGTCTAGCCTTTTTGAGTCGCGAAAATGTGACATGTCATGATATCGCGACACTTTTGTTACTCTACCTAGCTTGGCCTTTTCGAGTCACGAAAATGCGACATGTCGCGATATCGCGACACTTTTGCTTCTCTGCCTTCCTGCTCTTTTCAAGTCGCGAAAATGCGACATGTCGCGATATCGCGACACTTTTCCTTCTTTGCCTTCTTGCTCTTTTCAAGTCGTGAAAATGCGACATGTCGCGATATCGTGACACTTTTTCTTTCTCTTCCTTCCTGCCCTTTCCAAGTCGCGAAAATGCGACATGTCGCGATATCGTGACACTTTTTCATTCTCTTCCTTCCTGCCCTTTTTGAGTCACAAAAATGTGACATGTCGCGATATCGCGACACTTTTTCTTTCTCTTCCTTCCTGCCCTTTCCGAGTTGCGAAAATGCGACATGTCGCGATATCGCGACACTTTTTCATTCTCTTCCTTCCTGACCTTTCCAAGTCGTGAAAATGCGACATGTCGCGATATCACGACACTTTTCTTCCTTGCATTTTCTCTTCGCTTTGGACCGCGAAAATGCAACATGTCGCGATATCGCGACACTTTTTCCTCCTTGCATTTTCTCTTCGCTTTGGACCGTGAAAATGCAACATGTCACGATATCGCGACACTTTTTCCTCCTTGCATTTTCTCTTCGCTTTGACCGCGAAAATGCAACATGTCACGATATCGTGACACTTTTTTCTATTTCCTTTTTCTCTCTCCTTGGCCCGCAAAAATACAACATGTCACGATATCGCGACACTTTTTCTCCTTGCTCTTTCTCTCTCCTTTGGCCGTGAAACATGTCGCGATATCGCGACACTTTTTTCTCTTTATTTTTTCTCTCTCCTTGGCCCACGAAAACATGTCACGATATCGTGACACTTTTTTCTCTTTGCTTTTTCTCTCTCCTTGGCCTGTGAAAATACAACATGTCGCGATATCGCGACACTTTTTTCTCTTTGCTTTTTCTATGATCTTGAGCATATGGGCCACTTCGGTCTTCTTGGAAAATATGCAAAAAGGTGGGTAAACATCCTCATAAGCATTTAACATCACTGTACATACTTTGATTAACCTCTGAGCTCCCGTCCACTCGCATCAACCGATCTATCTGACTGTGTTGACAACAATGACAATACTGTTGCTGCACCTTGCTCAACAATCTCCCCCTTTGGAATTGTTGGCAACACACGTGCAATTTCTTATAACTCTTCTCCCCCTTTGACAACAATATCAAAGGGCTACTGCAGACTCCCCCTGAGTCCATGCACAACATTCTCAGGCAAAAATTATTACACTTAGCAAAAATCACAAACATGAGCAAAAAGATAAACAAATTGACCACTCCCAATTTATTGCGAAGGTACTCAACGACTTCCTTGGGCAACGGTTTTGAGAAGATATCCGCTACTTGCTCTGTTGTTGGAATGAAATCCAACTTAACCTCACCTTCCGCAACTTTCTCCTACGTACAACACGTTGTCGCTACAATATATTCTCCCTCTATTGTGGATAAGGAGACTGACTCTTGTTTCTTACTGTTCCACGTGACCAACTTGTCTCCAAGATAGAGTGCACCTCTACTGGTACTCTTTCTGTCATCTACACATCCTTGCTCAACTTGCAACCTATCATCATGGGAGTGCTAACTGGCTTACAATCCTCCATTGTGAACTTTTTAGCATCTCTTTCACTAAACCAAATTATCAAAACTATTATAATCCATAACTTTGAACAATGGCAGTAAGAACCATCAAAAGTATAACACTGACATATAGCAATACTACCAATGGTGACAACTCTCAATTTAATCACCACCCTTCATGGTACCTCCACAAACAACTACATGAACTGAAACACACTTTGACAACTATACGACAACTCCCCCTGCCTACTTGCCTTTCATCCTCAGATAACCAAACAAACACATAGGAGCAAAAATAACCTTTAAGATTGCTCCCCCTGAGGATGTGCTACCTGGAGTTGCTTAGTGCAATAGAGGAGTAATCTCCTTCAGTCCAAGGAGACACGATTTCCTCTCTTCTTTCTTTCTCCAATATTTCTTGAACTTGGGCTTGAGTTTTTCAACTGCATCCCTATTTTGAACCTTTTCGTGAACTTGAACATTTCTCTTGGGTGGTTGTCTCTTGTGCATCCTTGATGGATGATTATTTTCCTTTCTTTGATGCACATGATTTCTTCCTTGTCTGTGTTGCATTCTTTGTGTCTGATGAAATCTACTGTCTTGCCTTAGATTAGATACAAAAGTTCTTGGACAAGACCTTGCTATGTGCCCATGACCATTACATTTAAAACATTGCACATGGTGTTCAACAGATGTATTTCTACCAGCATAACTCTTTGATCTATTATTCAATCCACAATACATTGCCTTGTGACCATAATGGTTGCATCTAAAACAATAGCCATTACAAGCATTATTATGAATAAAGTGAGAGTGATAGAACCTCTTTTGTTGTGGTTGCTTTGCTGTAGATCTCCTTTGAGATTTTCTTCCTTTTGAAGTTTCAGCTTCAAACTTTTCTTGCTTTGATCCTTCAGCAGTGGACTTCTTCTTCTCTGCAGATTTAGAAGATGAAGGTTGTTCGACTTCATATCCAAGACCAAGCTTACACATGGGGCTTCTTTGTTGCCTTATCATTTTATCTAGCAACTCTGTGCTCTTCTCAAATTTGAGATTTGTATTGGCCTCTTCTAGTTGTTTCCTCAATAAAAAAATCTCCTCTTCTTGTTTTCCGCAAAAAATCTCTTTCTCATTGATCTGTGACCTGAGAGTTTCTTCAATCCTTTTGGACTCTTCTACTTGTAGCTTTAGATCACTAATAACTTTGTTAGATTCCTCTTCACGTTTGCTACATACATCGCCTTTATCATCCAGGTGTGACTTCAAGGCTTCTTCTATTTTCTTGGCTTTATGAATTTGTAAGAAGAGATCTTCAATATTATCCCCATATTCTTCCAACTTCTTGGACAGTCTTTTGTTCTTTTTCCTTTCTATACCCAACTCTTCAAGTGCAGCGATCAACTCACCTTCTAGATATACTTCACCCTCAAGGTTTTCATCACATACTTCAGAATTCACTCCTTCTATATTTTCTATTTTTTCTTCTTTGAGTGCCATGAAAAGAGCTTCACCTGTTTCCTTTTCAGAATCCTCACCGTAGCTGTCTTCTGATGAACTGACATTCTTGGAGATGAAACTTTTCTTCCTGAAGTTGTCGTTTCTAAAATTTGTTTTTTTCTTCCAGTCACTTCTTTCTTGGTGCGATCCTTCATCACTTTCGTCCTTCTCATTAAGTGGACATTTAGCTGCAACATGCCCAATGCCTCCACAATTGAAACATTTAAACGGTAAATTTCCTCTGTATTTTCCTTTTTCCCTTTTTAGTTTTCAAAAAAAATTTGCTTCCATTTCATCTGATGTCTCTTCTTCCTCGGATTCTTGTTTTGCTTTTATATTTTTATGTGCTTTAAAAGCAGCTTCTCTGTCTGTGGGTTTAGTTTTTCCTATTCTCATCTCATATGCGGTCAAAGAACCATGCATCTCATCCATACTAAAAGTATTTAGATCTTTAGCTTCTTCTATAGCTGAAACTTTAGAATCAAATCTTTGGGGAAGAGATCTTAGTACCTTTTTCATGATGACAACATCTTCCATTTCCTCGCCGAGTCCTCTAATCGCATTAATGATTCCATTAACTCTCAGCATGTATGCCTCTATGTTCTCATCGTCATTCATCTTTAATACTTCGAACTGAGCTCGATGTGTTTGTAACTTGGCCTCCTTGATCTTGTCGTCTCCTTCATGAATGCTCCTTAGTTTGTCCCACATTTCTTTTTCCATTTTACAACTCATAATATTTATCAGTTCACTGTCCACTAAAATGCACATGATAGCATTCTTTGCTTTAGAGTTATTCTCAAACAGTTTCTTACTCGACAGCATCGGTTGGAGGAGTGGTGGGTATTGTGTATCCACTGTCTACTGACTCCCAAATGTCGTATCCCAAAGCACAAAGATATGTCTACATCCTGAGTCTCCAAAATGTGTAATTAGTTCCATCCAACAATGGTGCTTTGTTTGATGAGAAGCCTTCACCACCTGCCATTGTGTCACTTCCAAGATCACCCTAGCCGGTTAAGCTTGTTCAAGAACTTGGCTCTGATACCAATTGTTAGTCTCACAATGACACTGAGAGGGGGGGTGAATCAATGTAGCTCTTAAAAACTTAAATCTTCAACTCTTAATGCCGAAACAATGAAAACTTAAAACCCAATAAAGCAAATATAAAAAAAGAGCATCACACAACACAAGATGTACCGAGGTTCACCAGTTTTGGCTACTCCTCAAAATTGACTATTTGGACTCCCATCCAAATCTAGCCTTTGCAAAGCAACAACTTTACAATCAATTTACCAGCACACACTAGAAGGAGCACCAACCCCTAATTTATCTGCAACAACAGAAAGGAGCACCAACCCCTGATTTATCTGCACTAATAGAAAGGAGCACCAACCCCTGATTTACTAGCACCAACTGGAAGGAGCACCAACCCCTGATGCCAAGCACCAACTTGGACTTCTATTCTGAAACTAGAAGATTGACATAAAGATGCCTTCACTTTTACAAGACCCTGATTGGTCTATTGCTTTCTCAACATCGCCCACTCTTCACACAACACACACCTTGCTTGCTCGCCTCCCGCGCACTCTCCTCGTGCTTCACATATCACACACCTCTCTCGCTCGCCTCTCGCGTGCCTCTCGCTCTCCTCTTGCTCTCTTCGCAAGATTAAATCCGCCTCGCTTTAATCCCGAGCACTTTCAAAATTCTCCAAGCAACACTCCTTTTATAACCATCCTCTCTCTTTGTAACTCCAGTTGTAACTCTAGTTGAAACTCCTTTTGTATATATAGAGTAGGCATTTCGTCAAACACGTTACATGCAATGAATTGACACCATATTCTCCTACCATGACTGTTCGTCTTCTCGGGCATGACTGTTCATTTTCTCCTTTGTGCATGCATGCGTTTTGGTTTCCGAAAAAGCTTTTCGATTCTATTTTGACGACTGTTCATTTTCTCCTTCTTCGACTGTTCGTTTTCTCCACATGGGCATGCATTTGTTTTCTCCTTCGATGATAGTACGTTTTCTTCTTCATTACTGTTCATTTCTATTTTGAGGCTTTTCTTGAGTCGCGAAAATGCGACATGTCGCGATATCGCGACACTTTTGTTTCTCTTCCTGCCTGGCCTTTTTGAGTCACGAAAATGCGACATGTCGCGATATCGTGACACTTTTGCTTCTCTGCCTTCTTGCTCTTTTCGAGTCGTGAAAATGCGACATGTCGCGATATCGCGACACTTTTCCTTCTCTGCCTTCCTGCTCTTTTCAAGTCACGAAAATGCGACATGTCACGATATCGCGACACTTTTTCTTTCTCTTCCTTCCTGCCCTTTTCAAGTCACGAAAATGTGACATGTCACGATATCATGACACTTTTTCATTCTCTTCCTTCCTGCCCTTTTCGAGTCGTGAAAATGCGACATGTCGCGATATCGTGACACTTTTTCTTTCTCTTCCTTCCTGCCCTTTCCGAGTCGTGAAAATGCGACATGTCGCGATATCGCGACACTTTTTCATTCTCTTCCTTTCTACCCTTTTCGAGTTGCGAAAATGCAACATGTCGCGATATCGTGACACTTTTTCTTCCTTGCATTTTCTCTTCGCTTTGGACCACGAAAATGCAACATGTCGCGATATCGCGACACTTTTTCCTCCTTGCATTTTCTCTTCGCTTTGGACCACGAAAATGCAACATGTCACGATATCGCGACACTTTTTCCTTCTTGCATTTTCTCTTCACTTTGGACCGCGAAAATGCAACATGTCGTGATATCACGACATTTTTTCCCTTTCTTTTTTCTCTCTCCTTGGCCTGTGAAAATACAACATGTCGCGATATCGCGACACTTTTTCTCCTTGCTCTTTCTCTCTCCTTTGGCCCGCAAAAATACAACATGTCGCGATATCGCGACACTTTTTTCTCTTTGCTTTTTCTCTCTCCTTGGCCCGCAAAAATACATGTCGCGATATCGCGACACTTTTTTCTCTTTGCTTTTTCTCTCTCCTTGGCCCGTGAAAATACATGTCGCGATATCATGACACTTTTTTCTCTTTGCTTTTTCTATGATATTGAGCATATGGGCCACTTCGGTCTTCTTGGAAAATATGCAAAAATATGGGTAAACATCCTCATAAGCATTTAACATCATTGTACATACTCTGATTAACCTCTGAGCTCCTGTCCACTATTTCAACCGATCTATCTAACGGTGTTGACAATAATGACAATACTATCGCTACACCTTGCTCAACACCTACCTGACAAATAGTTGATCTGCTAAAGTTGTACATTTCTTGTCTTATTGTGAAAACCAAAAATATGTCTTTTTCAGCCCAACTTGTGATGAATCTAAATAATACATGATAGGAAACCTCTGTCTATGTAGTTGAATCTGGTAAAAACAAAATTGCAAAAAATGTTATTGACTACAGCAACATCCAACTCTGCTCAAACAAGAACTTACCTAAGCTTGAAGAGACAAAAATCAATGGAGATACATAGAAAACCTTTAGTCCAAACACACAGAAATTAGCCTTGGATAAAGGAGAAAAACTAGAAAAATTGAACATAAAAAATTTACTTCCATTGAACTCCTTAGTAATAAATTACAAAGGGGTAAATTTTGTCCTCCTAGGAATGAAACAAATTGAAGTGTGGCCAAAAAAATTCTTGAACATTATTAGTTGGCTGACTTATAAACAAGAAGCAAAATTATTGCTATTTTGAAACAATATTTCAATCCCTTTACATGGAATTACAAGGGTATATCAATATATTATCTTGATGTAAGCACTTAACATCTTTTGGTAATTGGTATTTAATTGTTTCAAGTACATATTGACAAGATTTTGTAGACTAGGAGGCATGGACAACACTTGATTGAAGAAGTTTTCATATATGGAGTAGTGCTTCTTTCTCCCATTGGTAATTCATGGAGGATGTTAGTGGTGAATGGACATTGCCTTCGGGTATACCATGCACCATTAACTAAGGAGGAGTTCTTGAAGGATATTTCATTGGATGTACACATAATGGAAGAAAATTTCTCTTCACTATCAGATTCATAGTGATGATAAAAAGTTTGAAAAAAAAATACAAGAAAAGCAAAAAGAAGAATAGTCTTGTTTGTGAACTTCCTTCTTGGGTACAAGCAAGACAAGAAAATTTGAAAAAAAAAGAAAAAAAAATTGCAGCAAAGGCATGTCCCACAAAATGGGGATACATGAGGACAAGCATCAATTTCAGCAAGGATTAGAAACAATAGAGCTAGTACTTCATTTTTAGTAATAAGGAGTTAAATGATGACATAAGCAGATTCTTACTGCTTATCTAGAAAGGAATGTTGCATCATTGTTATAGATTTCAATAGAAAATATGGTTTTCTCATACAAATATTGACATATTTTTGCATAAGGATTTATTCATATCCAAGTAAGAGTGAGAGACATTCTCTCTCATTGTAGCCTCATGAGAGATAATCTTTTATTGAGGCATTTGAAAAAAAAATGACAGAAGTTTGTTGAAAACCAGAAATGGCAGCCTCTTCTGATGAAAAAATAGATGAAAAAAGAAAAAGAAAAAAAAATGAATAATTCAGTAGTGAAAACCTCCTTTAGGCGCTGCTGAGTTGGCTTGCATGAAAACTAGTTTTCTAGCATGCATTGCCTTGTTGATCCACCTATCATTGTTCCACCATTGTACAAATCTCACATTGCTCATGTGTATATTTATGTTTTTAGATAGCTTGCTAACAATCATCAGAAGCAGCTTGTAAGGTGCATGATTAATTTTTAGGATAGTAAGGTATGTGTTTCTGGCATTTAAGTCATAGTAAGCATTTAGCATTTAATGTATGATAATCGGTATTTGGCATAAACTATTCTTACAATATTGGTAATTTGAAAATGGAACATGATCAAAATGTCAAGAAACACCCCCTTTTGTCCTTAGTTGCATGAGAATTTCAAAACTGTACAAAAACCTGATTTTGGGATAGATATGGCATAAATTCTATCTCAATTAGTAGGGCAGGTTTTAGAAGTACTACTGCAAGTTTATCTCACAATTGTTTGATAAATTGAAGGAGGATAATCAACAAAATACACTTGAAGGTTCTATTTTAGTACTATTGGAATAAAACAACAACATACAAAACAAATAATAACATCTAAACAAAATGATGAAGAAGGGATTTTTGATGTTATGGAAGGCTTATACACTCTAGATATGGTCCCACAATAGAATCTATAGCTAACTTTTGCATAGGAGGTCATTTCTACATTTTTTGATGCATCTTCGGAATGAACAATCATATCTTTGGAATGAACATGCATATCTTCGGAATGAGCATGATATCTTCGAAATGAGCCGAAACTACACCAAAATTGCTAGAAATGCTACAAATTAGCAAAAAGAGTAGGGTACATCAAATATTGAGGTTCATAAGGATCTACCACAAGTAAGTACATCCCTCAAGCATTTCAAAATAAAAATATTATCAATTTTGTTCAAAAGGTGCAAATAATAGAAATAGTCATTCAGGCTAAAATTTTGTTAAGAATAGAAAATTTCATCAATAGTAGTGCATTTTCCAAATATGGTTCCACAATAAGGCTATTGCAAGATGAATCACATGATACCAAGCCTTTAAGAGGTACCTTACAACACTAAAACTTGTAGAAGGGCAGAAAAAAGAGTTAAAATTGCAGTAGTTGCAGAAATTGCAATATTGAAGGATGAAAGTGCAGAAGTTAAAAAGTTGCAAGTTGCAAATGAAAAAAAAAAGATATGCAAGAAAAGAAAAAAAATAGAATAAAAAAATTGAAAAAAATTGATTGAAAACTTTTTTGCAAGGTTGTAGAAAAGTGAAATACCTGTGCTTAAATTAAAAAATACTTGGTGTAGTGCAGCAAGGAGAAATTTCTCAAGTAGTAGGTGGTAAAGGATGTTTTTCACAAGGATAAAACCAGCATATTACTATGGCCTACTAGGATGCATGAGGGCATGCATCAGTTCAATATGGGGGGGATGATGAGGCCTGAAAATGCCTCATTTTTACACTATGTTTGACATATAAAAACTATCATATTATTAATTTAAATGTCAAATAGTTGATTAGAATATATATTTGTTAAGTGTTTGCATAATTTTATGTTAGGATCATTATATCTCTGTTTTTGACTATTTTCAGCATTTTATGACTGTTTTTGCTTGATTAAGTAGCAAATAAAAATATTCATTTCAAACAGCCAAATGTGGTATACTGATATCTATTAAATTCACAATGGTTTATGAATGTTTTATTTCCCTTCAACTTGTTTGAAGTCCACATTGAAGCCAAATTATTAGGACTGTCATAAATCTAAAAATCTGAAAAAACAAACAGCCATATAAAAATTAGCAAGCTGTCACTTTATAGGAACACCTTGAAGTTGTCAAGCAAAGCATGAGTATATGGATGGAATGAGTTCAGAAGGACTACGAAGACATCCGACCTATTTAGAAGCATTCCCACATGGTCTAAATAAGCAGCAACAGGGTATAAAAGAGCAGGGACAATTATGCAAAGACTGTTGCACTATTTTAGCATGGTTACTTGGTGAATGAAGTGTATAAATTTAGTAGCAACTTGATGTACTCCTTAATGTTGATATTTCAATAATTTTTCCATGTTCTAATTTTTTTGAATTTGCAAGAAATTCCATTATTTTACAACTGTGCAACAGAGTTGGAAAATGCAGTAATTTACCATGTAAATTCCAGCAAGCTACCAATGAATGACAAGGCATGGAATTCACACATGGAGAGGAATGAAGGATATTGCAATCTGATCCTGAGAGCTAACCCACCTGAGAAATGTAGATGAAATCACTTGAAGAGAACACCGTTGTTCATTTCGAAGATCTTCAGAATGAGCAAACATCTTCGAAATGAGAAATACAGTCTCTTCGGAATGAGCAGACATCTTTGAAATGAGAAATACAGTCTCTTCAGAATAAGAAATACAGTCTCTTCAGAATGAGAAGACATCTTCAGAATGAGAAATACAGTATCTTTAGAATGAGCCACTTATATTTGGAATGAGAACAGAAAGCACTTTTTGACTTGTTGACTAATTTCTGATGATGGAAAAAGATGTTTTCTAAGGGCCAATGACTACTAATGCAACACAAACTATCCATATTTGCATTTATTTCAGATCCAAAATTATTGAAAAATCACTATAAAGTAGCACATAGGCTGATTTGAGCATGGGATATGTTATAACTATTTATATAAATAAAACATCTCCCTCCTTGGTTGAGCCAGTTAGGAATTAGAATAGAGGAGAGCTTTCAATAGCAGCAATTAGGACTGTACAATAATTTTTTGTAACAGTTTTTAGCATGTTTTATCATCAATAAAAGTGCAGTTATTTTATCATTTTCTATTTTGAGTGTTAATTAGTTAATGAGTGCTTTTCACCTCCTAGATCAGGAAGTATGGGCCCACTTTTTGATCTAGAAGGAGGATTTTTATGGCAGGTTTTAATCTATAATTTTGCTACAACAGAATTAATAGATTACTTGTCAAGTTTACTTTTCTTATTTTAAGTTTATATAATGTTCTTTATGTTTTCTATTATGTTTATGTACAACATTTGTGTGTGTGTCAGCTGACAAATTATATTAAGCATTTTTCCTTTGCTTTCCATGTTTTCTTTGCTTTTCTGTTTTAGCAACTTTCAATTTTTAGCATATTTTATTTTGCTGTCAATTCCTATAGCAAAAGCTTGATGACCTTTTGTGGTAGGACATTGACAGGTGTTTTTAGAATAAGTTTCATTTACAATCATAATTTCAATTATGCAAGAGTAACTAGGTTTCAATTTTGCAAATGTAACTTAGGATTTCATTTTAGCAACATTTAAATTCAGCAATTTAAATTTTGTTATTTTAATTCTGCAAAAGTATATTAGACTTTAAATTTAGCAATTCCTAAAATTGCAGTTAGATGTCAATTCATGCAACTTAGAATTAGTTTTTAATTCCTACAAGTTTCCATTCTGCATATTAGGTTTAGTGTGACACTAAAAGGCTAAACCAAATCTATCTCACCTAATAAATGCTTGAAATATGAATGCCTGAATTGTACTCTACCCTAGCCTTATATTGTAGACAGCCTTGGACACCACCTCAGATTGATAAAATCTTTGATATTTAATGATGTGCTTAATGAAAATGCATCAATGATGATGTGGTGGGCTAGGTAGAGTTGGTAGCTAGGATGAGGTGTAGTGGATGAGTGGGTGGAGGTTGCAGGATCTCTACCCTATGTAGGTCTACCTGGAGGGATGAGAGTGAGGTCACCAGGGTAGGGTTTGGAGGAGCAAGAGGATATGGGATCACCTGAGTTAGATGATGAGGAGGAGGAGGAGTTAGACTGCTTGATCAGAGAGGTGAGACCACATCATGATGACCAGGATAGGATGGTTATTGATAGTGGCATAGGACCATCAGTTGAGGGAGGTGAGGGGATGGGAGTTGGCATGGAGGAGAGGGAGGATATACTACTGATGGATGTAGATGAGGAGGTATATTATTGGATGGTTAGGTCGGTGTGTGGTGGTGGTGCAGTGTTAGTAGTAGATAGGTGTGAGAGAGTGGAGGGTGGCATGGAGGAAAGGGGGGAGGTTCCTTTGACAAATGTGGATAAGGAGTTGGATGATTATGACTTTGGAGGAGAGTTGGTAGCGGTGATCGAGGATGAGGATGAGGTGGTAGTTTTAAGGAGGGAGGTGAAGAAGCTTAGAAATAAGCTTCTTGAAACAAAGATAGATTGGGTGGTGGATCGATCCATGATAGAAGTGAAGAATAAGGAGGTGGAGGTGGACCTGAGGGCTACATTAGAGGAGTGTGATGAGGCCAAGGTATGCATGGATCATATGGTAGATGATATGGATGCACTCAATATTTAACAAGATGAGTTTAGGTGTGAGTGTGATACCATCCAGGGAGAGCGAGATGAGATGATTGAGACCACAGAGTGGTTTCAAAGGTTTTGGAGGAGGCACAGAGGAAGACAAAGGTCATGAAGGCCTATTATTTAGTGCGAGTTATATATCTGGAGTAGACTGTGTGAGAGGTACAGTAGGTGAGGGAGATGGTAGAGCAAGAGATTGCTCAGATTGGATATATAGTGCCACGACTAGAGGTAGTACAATAGGAGGTGGCACGGTTGTGGGTGGGGCATGAGCAGTTGATGATAGCCAACATGAAGGAGGCTTCAAGGAGGATGAGAGTAGAATGAGTTGATGGTGAATGGACTACTAGTTTTGACTTACTTTGGGTCTCTCTCATTATCATAGCCTCAGGTAGAGCAAAGTGTACCCTCGATTGGCGAGGTGAGTCGATAGGTGTTGGCACCTATGATGTCATATGCACTGATGATGATGGCACTACTAGTGCCATTGGGAGAAGTGTAGAGGTTAGATGCTAGGGAGGCCGAGTCATCATAGGCAGTGATAGGACAAGCACCAAAAGATGAGAGGGATGGCAAGACTCCTAGAGGGCAGTAGACATGATGGGGCTGTAGAGGTATAACGAATTTCACTTGATTATTTTTGTATTTTGGTGAGCGCTCATTATGAGCAGATTCTTTTTTGGGGAGATGTGCCCATGAGTGTACACTTATTATTGTAGTTTTATGGCCTTTTATGGTGATATATGTACATGGAGATGTGATTATATGCCCATAAGGGCCTACATATTTTATTGTAGCCTGATGGCTTTAATTTTTGAGATATATATATATATATATATGAGATTCTGTGGCACTTGTGTCAATTTGCATTTGTGTGTTTACTTGTTTCTGATTATGGTGGAGTATGATTAGTGTAGATGTGATAATAGAAAATTAAATGCAAATGGAATGATGATATGTGTATATAAATATGAACTACTAACATGAGTTCTGAGATAAAAATTAAAATGACATGCATTAGATTTAAATGATATAAACACTTTGCTTAAAGATAGCATTTGCATAGTTACAGTATTCAAGCAATGTAATCCATTTCGTTATTCCAAGGATGTTGGATAAAAAAGTGTAGTGAAGAGAACCAAACACTACAGTTTGTAAGTAATAAAACCCATTGACTAACTGATCATACTTCTTGAATAGGTTCTAGGCTATCTTGGTAAAAAAGACCTCAATCCTAGATATGTGTGTGTAAAGTGATGTTCATTGTACCATGTTGAAAAAGGATGGTTTATAACTGCATGGTAACTTATCCGATAATCTAGCACGTTGGTAAAGACCTGAGGAATGCAGGGATTCCAGCTAGTGGTACTCTTGAAGATTTTCCTTTTGTTTTCTGCCCATGTATGATAATTTTCTTTGGTGGCGCTATTTTCTCTTGTCTTTCTCTTTTTTATTTTCTTTTTTTGGGCGTTGGCTATTGTGTTCTACCCTTTCTCTTTTTTTTTTTAACTTGTCCTTTTTCAATCCTCAATTTTGAGAGAAATCATGTGAATGATATAATTAGCAGAGTGATTTTCATTAAGAATCAGTCATCATGTAGCGTAGCCAATCCTATTTCCAACATATATTTAATTTGTAGGATGTGTGGGTAAATCCAAGAATGAGAGCAAGGCAACCAAGGGAAGCTTGGAAATGTTTTTGAAATGTGCCAACTTTGGATGGTGGTTGATTATGTAACTATTGATGGGCAAAGCACTCAGAACATTTCAATAATCTTGTTTCTTGAAAAGGGGTTTGGGCATCACACTTGGTATGCTAGCATGTGCATGTTTAATTCCATTAATGTGGTATTTACAATGAGTATGTATGGATGCATATATGGATGCAAAAAGACAAGAATTTATGTGTAAGGTTGCCCCAGTTTTATGTACAATGGGCTAGGGCATAAGTTAAATTTGTATGGAAATAGAGATATGGATTAGAGATGGAAAGAGGAGAAAGAGAAAAATAAACTTATCAAAGGTATGTAGCTACTCGAAGCATGACCATACAACATTGATGAGGATCTTGGAAGAATAAGAATAGAAGAAAAATAAGAAAAGAAACCTATCAAAGGTATGTAGCCGCTCGAAGAGTGACCATACAACATTGATGAGTATCTTAGAAGAACAATAGTAGAAGAGAAAGAAGAAAATAAATTGATCAAAGGTATGTATCCACTTGAAGTGTGACCATACAACATTGACGAGTATCTTAGAAGAAAAAGAGGAGAAGAAAGAAATGAATGCAACAATTTTGAATGTACATGCAAATGGAAATAGTGTCACCGATCATCAAAAATGATGATGTTTTTTTTTAATTATATACATAGATACAAGTGGTGATGAGCTAGAAGGCCTACAATTAGGCATAGAATGATCACAGATGAAGAATTTTAATGGTATCAAGTTTGGAAATACCTTCCAATGTGGCCTGATGATATGCCCCAGATCCAAACTTGTGAGTAACCATGTAAGGGCCTAGCTAATTTGGTGCAAATTTGTCATAGAGATGGTATGGTTGGCTAGTAATTTGTTGGTTTTCTTTGAGGACTAAGTATCCAACTTGAAATTCATGTTGGTGCACCTTGGAATTGTAGGCACGTCAAATATGGTCTTGATAAACTCGTGTGTGTTCAATAGCATGAATGTGATGTTCATCCAACAATTTCAATTGGTCAAGTCAGGTCTAATGGATTGTATCATCATCAATGAATTCTTGCATATAAACTCGTAGAGATGGTATTTCAAGTTCCAAGGGCATCATGGCCTCAGTGCTATATATAAGGGAAAATCAGGTTGCCCCAATTGGGGTACGAATACTAGTATGGTAGGACCATAGTGATAGTGGCATTTTATTGTGCCAATCACAGTGACTCTGCAACAATTTTGTGAAGAATAGCACAAATGGTTTTTTTTGTAGCTTCTGCTTGGCCATTACCCTATGGGTAGTATGGAATAGAGAAACTATATTGGATGCTAAATTTTTCATATAGTGCACAAATATTCTTATTCTTAAATGGAGTGCCATTATCTATGATGATTTTGGATGGGATGCCAAAACAATAAATGATGTGTTGAATGATGAAATCAACAATTTTGGGATCGGTTGTTTGAACTAGAGGAATGGTCTCGACCCATTTTGTAAAATTTTCAGTTGCAGTAATGATAAACTTATGATTGGAAGATGAGGTGGGTGTTATTTTTTCGATGACATCCAAGCCCCATTATGAAAATGTCCACATTGACTGGATAGGTTGTACAGCCTAAGAAAGTAAGCATGTAATATTAGCATGATGTTGGCATTTAACACACTTTTTGACATAGGCATAGCAGTCATGCTCCATCATGGGCCAATAATAGCCCATCCGTAGAATGCATTTGGTGATAGCCATGCCACTGAAATGGCCACCACAAGTACCATAATGAGCCTCTTGAGTAATATTTTGGTCTTTGAGAGGCTCAAGACAGTGTAATAAAATGCCATCATAACTGCATTTGTATAGGATATCGCCTAACAATGTATAGTGAATGGCACATAATTTAAAAGCACATTTGTGAGTATGATTTATGTCAAGTGGGAGAATACCAAGCTTGATGTAGTCCTTAACTTGGGAAAACCATGGGTCATGTGGATGAGCTTCGACGATATTGATGCCATCGTCATGAGAAGGCGGGGTGGTAGAGATGACAGATTGGAAAAGGGTACGAATGGACATGTGAGTTGTGTCAAAAAATAGATTTTACGAGATGAGGGAGCCTAGTGAGGCCATGGTATCAGCAAAATAATTTGTAGATCATGGAGTAGCGATGATGTCATACCATTCAAATTGGGCCAAAAAATCTTCAACGACTTGTTTGTATTATTGTAATACTGGGCAACGACGTTACCATTCTCCCTTGATCTGATTCATAATTATTGGGGAGTCACCAAAGATGTCCAAGTGATGAATGTGCATAGAAAGGGCTTGCTTTAGGCCAAGAATAAGAGTTTCTTACTCAACATTGTTATTGGTGCAAGGAAATCCTAATTTGAAAGAAAAGGGGAGAGGCTCTCCATGTGATGTGAAAAAGACTACTCTTGCAACCCCAGTGTGTGTGCAATGGGAGCCATCAAAGAACAAGGTCAATTCAATAGTGGATTCAGGCTCTATTGGATCTTTGGCTTCACTTATATGAAAGAAAAAACCATTAGGAAGATGGATAAGTAATGGCGCATCACTGGGTAATAGAGCCTCAACTAGCTAATCAAAAATGATTTGGCCTTTAATGGATTTGTGACTTATGAATTTGAGATTGAATTCCTTGAGGAGAATGATCCATTTGGTCGTTCGACTATTGTGGTAACTCTTCCCCATCATGTAGCGAAGTGGGTTATCATGGGCAACAATGTAGGTAGTGTTGTAAATCATGTAGTGTCATATATTTTGGGTGGTAAATACAATGGTAAGGTAAATTTTCTCCATGTAAGCATACCGCGTCTCATAATCAATCAATGTGCGACTGATATAGTATACAACTTGCTCTTGGTCTCGTTCATTCTTGTGAGCTAGAAGCATGCCCAATGCGACATCGATGGTGTAAATGTATAGGTGGAAGGAATGTTGTTGATGGGGTGGAATGAGGATGGATGGAGATGTGAGGTATGATTTTATGGCATCAAAGGTAGCTTGGCATTTACTATCCCATTTAAATGGGACCCCCTTCTATAAAAGATGATTAAATGGTTGACACTTATCTAAAATTTGGGTTATGAATCACCGTATGGATTGAATCCTTCCTTGTAAGCCACATTATTGCTTGAGGTTTGTATGGGGAGGAATGTCAAGAATGGCTTGGAATTTGGTGGGGTCTACTTCAATGCTTTTTTGTGAAATGATAAAACCCAAGATTTTGCCAATGGTGACACCAAAGATGCATTTATTTGGGTTTAATCAGATATTATGCTACAATAAGCGATCAAATATTTAATGCAGGTCTTCAATATGCTAACCATGAGTTTTGGATTTAGCTATGAGGTTGTCCATGTAGTCTTCAATAGTTTTATGCATCATATCAAGAAATATGTAGGTCATGATGCATTGGTAGGTTTCCCCAACATTTTTGAGGCCGAATGGCATGACCTTATAAAAAAATGTCCCCTAGGGGGTCATGAAAGAGGTCTTGTGCTGGTCTATTGGATTGACACAAATTTGATTATAACCTAAAAAACCATCCATGAGTGACAGTATTTTGTGTCTGGATATACCATCGACCAAAGTGTTGATATTAGGGAGTGGAAAATTGTCCTTGGTACAAGCTTTATTAATATCCCTAAAATTGATGCAAATGTGGATACCCCCTTTGGGTTTTCCAATGGGAACCATGTTTGAAACCCACTCAGGTTAATCGATAGGTACTATGAAATCAGCATCAAGGATGTTTTTTAAATCCTATTTAACCATAAGTGCAATAGTGGGATGCATGCAACACAACTTTTATCGGATAGGTTTGGAAGTGTCATCTAAGACAAGGTTGTGCATGACTAACAATGGATCAAGGCCAGGCATATCCATATAGGATCATGTGAACACCTTAATGTAGTACCTTAGGAAATTGATATAAAGGACACACTCTTCTTCATATAAATTGATGGTGAGGTAGACGATGTAATGGTGTTATGGATAATTTCCAATGTCGACTTCAATGGTGTCCTCAACAAGCATGTGAGAACCGTCATGAAGTTGGGTAGATGTAGGAATGAGGTGGAGGTTGTCGATGGAATCAGGAAGCTAGAATTCATCATCTAGATAAAGATCTGTATGATTGAGCCATGGTAATAGAGGTCGAATGGTAGGTAATGGTGCATTGGTGAAGTGTAATATGTGTGGGGTTGGGAGAAATTCAGTGGTAATGGGGGTTTCAGAGATAACACCAAGAATGATGAAATTAGTGACAAGGGGTGGGGTGTATGTGGGATGGTTTAGATATCATAGTGAAACATACAAGTGAAAAAAGATCATATTGAATGAAGTGCTAGTTATAGGAGAGGTAGATGATGAGGGTTGTGATGAATCAAATGAGGATAGCAATGAATTCAAAAAAGGTTGGTTTTGACTTGAATTTAACACCATAGGTGGGGAAGGGGATCGAGAATATGGTCCAAAAGGTGGTGGTAATTCTTGAGTGGGAAATAATATAATGGTGGATTGGGGTGAGGAAGGAGTATCTTTGGGCAATGGTGGATCAGCTACGAAAGGTGGGTCAAGAGATAGGTTGGTGAAGTGGTGAGCAAGGGTTTTGAATTCATGGGGTGAGAGAGAATCATGCAGTGGGGGTGATGGAAAAAATGTAGAGGGAAGGTCAATTGTGGAATGTGGAGAAGAACTACATGTCAGAATATTAAGCTCAAATTCCTCATTATAAAGTAGGTCAATAGGGTCAAGATCCAGATTTTGCAACTCATGATCGAGTGCATTGATTTTAGGGGATGGTAACCAATACCATATTGGTTAGTAGATTTGCAATGGAGAGGATGAATGTAGGTGTGAAACCCCTATTCATATTTCCATAGGCCATACCCATGCCAATTATACATACGTAAATAATACCAGGCAAAATCTGGATTGGACATGTGCTCAAGGTTACCATAAAATCAGGTTTGTGGTAATGGAGGTACTGGAGGTTCTACAGATGAGTCAAGTACCCCATATACAAATTTTATGCAATTATCAAGAAGATATAAGAGGACCACTACCCCAATAGTCAAGTGCATATCATAATGATGACCAAAATCATGGGTGGATTGGATTTTGGATGGAAGGACCCGAGCATTGCTTATATTATACTTGCTAGGACCTAGTTTGGTCATGAGTATTGAGACATGAGGAGGGTTCGTATGCTCAGGTTGAGGGGAGGACCCCCTGGGTGGTGTAGAAGATGATGGAACTAGTGTAGGTGGATTGGCAGAGGAAGGGGTGGAAGCAGAAGTATCATATTGAGCTAACTGGTCATCAAGTTGAGAGGTGCACTATGTCCACTCATAGCATTCAATAGGTGTTCCAGTGATAGGATGATTGGCATGGGTTAATTTCGATGTGGGGATGGAAGCAGTGGTGGATGAGCTATAAATTACCCATGTTCATGTCGAGCGAGGCACAAAGTGGTGGGTAGGTGTAGGAAGTGTGGGAAGAATTGGTGGATTGCTAGATGAAGACAAAGTGGAAGGTGTAGCAAAAAAGTTAAATGGAGGGAGTGACGTAAAAGGCAAGGAGGAGCGATGAGAAAATGTGGGTGTTGGTTACATGGAGGAAGGTTGAGGTGGATTGGAAGAAGAGGAGGTAATGTTGCTTGGATCTAGTGGTGGAGGAGGATATTGTGAAGGGGATGGATGTGTGTTATCAAGGGACCAATGTGGAGTAGGGGCAAATTGAGTGGATGATAAGGGTGGACCAGGTGGAAGAGTGATGATATTACAGAATTAGAATGGAACACCATCAGATGGGATGCAGTGGACTAATCCATCATGGATATATTTAATACAATGATGAAGCATGGAGGAGATACATTGCGTGTCCCAAATCCAAGGGTATCCCAATAAGATGTTATACTACATCTTGCCTTCGATAACATGGAAGAGAGTGGAAATGGTTTTGGAACCCACCTTGATGGGCAAGATGATGATATCAAGGGTAGGACGTATGGATCCATAAAAGGCTTGAAGGTCCATGGATGGAGTGGCAATATGGGAAGGGGGAAGGTGAAGGTGGCCCAAGGTGGCTATAGAAATGATGTTGATGGATGAACCAATGTCAATGAGAACGCGCTTATAGGTGATGATATTGATGGAGGCTTGAATATGTAATGGATGATATTCTCCCTCATATACAACTTCTATAATTTCATGGTCATGGAAGCTTATAGAAGGTTGTAGGAATCATTGAACATTGCCAACAAATTTGGCAAATGCGTCTGCATCATGGGTCTTGAGATCAAGATAATGAAGGATAGAATCATGGGTTTCTCAATGAGGTTGGAATTGTT
This sequence comes from Wollemia nobilis, assembly GCA_028583015.1. Taxonomy (NCBI): domain Eukaryota; kingdom Viridiplantae; phylum Streptophyta; class Pinopsida; order Araucariales; family Araucariaceae; genus Wollemia; species Wollemia nobilis. The sequence goes on along the minus strand of JAQPPZ010017079.1, from coordinate 3,030,508 downwards.
GCAAGAGGTCATAGATGGATAACCTTGTAGGGGAGGTATGAAGCTGGTGAGAAAGACTACCATGGATGGTGATGAAATTCCATGGAAGGGGTGAGGTAATTGGTGGTGTGACAATTGAGTTTGTGGAAGGTGGTGGCTGGGAAGTAGAAGGTTGTTGGTCAATGGTAGGGGGTGGATAACATTGATTGTGAGTGGTGATATTGATCATACCCATAAACCCCTCTTGGTAAGGACCTCAATTGACATGATTAACCTAGCATAGCTCAGTTTGAGGTGGATTACCCCCATGCTTGGGTAATGTATTTTGATATATCCCCAAGTATTGGTTTTATGGTGTGAGGGGATTTGAGACCTGAATAGTGCCTCGATCGATAAGGAATTGCACAACTTGGTGAAATATGTGGCATGAATCAATAGTATGGCCCTGTTGTCGATGAAAATCATAGAAGGCTTGTAGATTGTAATCCCATGGGAGAGGATGATTTGGATCGAGAGGTTGGACATTTGGCAAAGTGATGAGACCTCCCTTAGTTAACTAGTGAAATAGAGTGGGCATGGGCTCAGATAAGGGTATCCAATTGCATGGAGGGTGAGGTGGATGTGAATTACATCCTTGGTATGGATTAGATTAAGGTGGAGGATTTCCTAGTTATGGAGTGGGAAGAAGTGGGGGATTGGCTTGGTATTGATTTTGAGGAGATCATGGAGGAGTGGGTTGTGGAGCTTGCACAAATGCCACTTGCACCGATGGATATGGAGAATTTATAAGAACCTAATTGGTTTGAGGTGGTCATGTGGTAGGTGGTATATATGGAGGATGGTTGTAATGGTAATTGGTGGGGTAGTATGGTTTTTTATGTAACATGTTTTTTATTGTATGGACCTTGATGTCCTCGATGACTTTGGCTTAGTAAATGGCTTCCTCAAATGTCTAACTCTGATGAATCTACAATGTTTGGGAGATTTTTTTATTGCAAATCTTAGAAAAGAGTTTGACAAGCTTTGAAGGTGAGAGAGGGATGGCTAGATGTGGCGGGTGTGATTTTGTCGATGATATCCAAGCCCTATTATGAAAAGGTCCACATTGACTGGATAGGTTGTAGATCCTAAGAAAGCAAGTGTGTAATATTAGCATGATTTTGGCATTTAACACACTTTTTGACATAGGCATAGTAGTCATGCTCCATCATGGGATAGTAATAGCCCATCCATAGAATGCATTTGGTGATAGCCATGCTACTGAAATTGCCACCACAAGTACCATCATGAGCCTCTTGAGTAATATTTTGGTCTTTGAAAGGCTCAAGACAGTGCAATAAAATGCCATCATAACTACATTTGTATAGGATATCGCCTAACAATGTATAGTGAATGGCACATAATTTAAAAGCACATTTGTGAGTATGATTTATGTCAAGTGGGAGAATACCAAGCTTGATGTAGTCCTTGACTTGGGAAAACCATGGGTCATGTGCATGAGCTTCGACGATATTGATGCCATCGTCATGAGAAGGTGGGGTGGTAGAGATGACAGATTGGAAAAGGGTATGGATGGTCATGTGAGTTGTGTCGGAAAATATATTTTATGAGATGAGGGAGCCTAGTGAGGCCATGGTATCAGAAAAATAATTTGTAGATCATGGAGTAGCGATGATGTCATACCATTCAAATTGGGCCAAAAAATCTTCAACGACTTGTTTGTATTAGTGTAATACTGGGCAACGACATTACCATTCTCACTTGATCCAATTCACAATGATTAGGGAGTCACCAAAGATGTCCAAGTGATGAATGTGTATAGAAAGGGCTTGCTTTAGGCCAAGAATATGAGTTTCTTACTCAGCATTGTTATTGGTGCAAGGAAAGCCTAATTTGAAGGAAAAGAGGAGAGGCTTTCCATGTGATGTGAAAAAGACGACTACTGCAACCCCAGTGTGTGTGCAATGGGAGCCATCAAAGAACAAGGTCAATTCAATAGTGGATTCAGGCTCTATTGGATCTTCGGCTTCACTTATATGAAATACAAAATCATCAGGAAGATGGATAAGTAATGGCGCATCACTGGGTAACAGAGCCTCAACTAGTTGATCAACAATGATTTTGCCTTTAATGTATTTGTGACTTATGAATTTGAGATCGAATTCCTTGAGGAGAATGATCCATTTGGTCATTCGACTATTGTGGTAACTCTTACCCATCATGTAGCGAAGTGGGTTATCACAGGCAACAACGTAGGTAGTGTTGTAAATCATGTAGTGTCATAGATTTTGGGTAGTAAATACAATGGTAAGGTAAATTTTCTCCATGTAAGCATATCGCATCTCATAATAAATCAATGTGCGACTGATATAGTATACAACTTGCTCTAAGTCTCGTTCATTCTTGTGAGATAGAAGCGTGCCCAATGCGACATCGATGGCATAAATGTATAGGTGGAAGGAATGTTGTGGATGGGGTGGAATGAGGATGGATGGAGATGTGAGGTATGATTTTATGGCATCAAAGGCAGATTGGCATTTACTATCCCATTTAAATGGGACCCCCTTCTGTAAAATATGATTAAATGGTTGACACTTATCTGAAATTTGGGCGATGAATCACCATATGGATTGAATCCTTCCTTGTAAGCCATGTTACTGCTTGAGGTTTGTATGGGGAGGAATTTCAAGAATGGCTTGGAATTTGGTGGGGTCTACTTCAATGCTTTTTTATGAAATGATGAAACCCAATATTTTGTCAATGGTGACACCAAAGATGCATTTCTTTGTGTTTAATTGGATATTATGCTACAATAGGCGATCAAATTTTTAAAGCAGGTCTTCAATATGCTAACCATGAGTTTTGGATTTAGCTATGAGGTTGTCCATGTAGTCTTCAATAGTTTTATGCATCATATCAAGAAATATGTAGGTCATGGCGCATTGGTAGGTTGCCCCAACATTTTTGAGGCCGAATGGCATGACCTTGTAACAAAAGGTCCCCTAGGGGGTCATGAAAGAGGTCTTGTGTTGGTCTATTGGATTGACACAAATTTGATTATAACCTAAAAAACCATCCATGAGTGACAATATTTCGTGTCTGGCTATACCATCGACCAAAGTGTTGATATTAGGGTGTGGAAAATTGTCCTTGGGACAAGCTTTATTAAGATCCCTAAAATTGATGTAAATGTGGATAACCCCTTTGGGTTTTCCAATGGGAACCATGTTTGAAACCCACTTAGGATAATCGATAGGTACTATGAAATTAGCATCAAGGATTTTTTGTAAATCTTGTTTAACCATAAGTGCAACGATGGGATGCATGCGACACAACTTTTATCGGATAGGTTTGGAAGTGTCATCCAAGACAAGGTTGTGCACGAATAATGATGGATCAAGGCTAGGCATATCCATATAGGATCATGTGAACACCTTAATGTAGTACCTGTTGTGGCTAATACACAACACACCCCAAAATTGGGGACCCACATTTTTTGCATGCTTTCAAAGAAGACCGCAGTGGCCCAGATGCTAAAAAAATCAAAGGAAGAGCAAAATACAGCATAAGGAAAAAGTATCGTCATATCGCAATGTGTCACGTTTTCGTGGCTAAGAAAAAGAAAGCATCGCGATATCGTGACGTGTTGTTGCTAAGGAAAAGAAAGTGTCATGATATCGTGACAGGTCGCATTTTCGAGGCTTAGAAAAGCGAAGTGCAGTGGAACAGAAAAGCGTCGCGATATCATGACATGTCGTGTTTTTGCGGCCAAGAGTAACAAAATGCAGCAAGGCAAGAAAATGTCAAGATTTCGTGATGTGCTATGAAATCGCGGTTCATAAAGCAGAGATAAAGACAAAGTGAAAAATATCACGATATCACAACATGTCACGTTTTCGTGGCCCAGATCAGCAAGATGCACCAAAATTGAAAAATGTCACGATATTACGACATGTTATGAAATTGCGGTCGAAGGCAGCAAGAGAAGAGTCAATGCAAAATTTGTCGCGATATCACGACATGTCGCCATTTTGTGACCAAAAGATGAGATGAAGGGCAAAGATAAAAAATGTCGCGATATCGCGACATGTCAGGTTTTCACGACAGGAAAGTGAGGAAGGAACAAATGAAATAAAGTGCCGTGAAATCACGACAGGTTGCGTTTTCGTGATCTATCGACGGTAAAAGAGGTAAAGATAAAAACATGTCACTTTTTCATGACAAAAAAGATCACGATATGAAAAGCGTCATGATTTCATGATAGAAAGCAGCCAAAGTGGTACGGAATGAAAAGGTGTCACAATTTCACGACATGTCGCGTTTTCATGGCTAAGTGCAACAAAACACAGCGAAGGAGAAAAACGTCATGATTTCACGATAGGTTGCATCCACGTGGCCCTAAGGAGAAACACGTCGCGATATCACGACATGTCTCATTTTTGTGGTGCTTGAAGACGAATAAAGCTACGGACATAAATGTGTCATGATTTCATGATATGTCTCATTTTTGTTGTGCATGAAGGCAGACAAGGCTGTTGATAGAAAAACGTCGCGATATCGCGACATGTCTTGTTTTCGTGATGCAGGTAGAGGAACAAAGCTGCAGTTAGAAAATGTCACGATATCACGACATACTATTTTTTGGTCGTGATTCACAGCGAGCTGTTATAGAACATGCAAAAAAGCACAAAATATGTGGCACGAAGATGTCAGGGCTATGATAACGCTTCGGGATCGACAGTTACAGTTCACAGAGAAGATCAAACATTTTGACGTCGAGCAGAAATTCAAAAATGATGAAGAGGCGAGGAAGATGAAACGAAGTGATCTGGGAGATGAAGCAAAGAGTCACAAGGTGAAACAGAGAGCATTGCCAGAAATTTTAAAAGCAGAAGCACAAATTGAGAAAAGGGGTCGAAAACCACTGCAGGCAGTGTTGTAGAGCTAAGGGTGATAAGCCATTTTGGGCCTACTTTTGGAGCGTTTTCCTCCACTTGTTTTGGTTTTGACGAAACTGGAAATATTATTTCATTGTAAACTAATACATTCTTTTTAATACAGAATTACAGAGAGCTGCATCTCATTGACAAGAAAGGAGTTATTTTTTGCATGCTAGATTTAATGTTCATTTTCCCCCTTTCAGATTTTTATGCTTATAGGTGAAGTTTAATGCAAGTTTTCTTGGTTGCTTCATGCGAATGTCTAAATCTGAAAATCACAGTTAAAACCCTAGAAACCAGCACTTAGCTTATCTGGATTGTACATGTTTGCAGGTTCAATAGGTTAGGTTGTATGCAGAAAATCTCATGTCTTCTATTTTTTCTAATAGGATTGCAGCCTTCTGAATGTATTTTAGTTCCATTCTCTTGGCATCTTATTTTCACTTCCTTATTTTTTTGCATTTTTTAATTACAGGCATTCAAATAAATAATTGAAAATCTACCAAAGTCTGCAAACAAAATAGTTTTATCATTGAAGTGTCAAATAAAATAAACCAGTTGTGCCCCTTGTTTACAGTTACTTGCAATCACTAAGGTATTCCAAGCATTCAAATTGAACATTATGTGTACAAAATGCTAACATAGCGGAGACCTTGGAGAAGTTACTTGTTTAATTTCTTTGCAAGAGGGGATTTGGAATCCAAATCCTATTGGAGAGTGTGTTTTCACAATCGGGTGAAAATACTACTCAACAGATTGGCGCTAGAAGGAGGGCGAATTGGTTTACTTTATTTTTATTTTCATACAGAAGTAATGTGTCTTTTGATTTGATTTTGAAACTATTTCTTAAATCTCATTAACGACTAAATCGCAACATCTTTTGTGTTGCAGGTTTTTGGAGATATTGAGAGTTTTGTCAGTCATGCTAGACCCACTGCGTCGTATCGTGACTAGGTCCCAAACAACTGGGGAAACCATATTCCATGACCTTACACTCACTTGTACTCCAAAAAATAAAACCAAGCAAGCTGTAAACCTACCAGTCATAAAATATCTTTTTGCTTCAGGAACATCGAGCGGACCTACACCAATGGTATCAATTACCACTAGCATACCTATCATCAGTACTATTTCCACTGCTCTTGTAGGGTTGTCCTCCTCAATTTTGAGTCAAATGGCCCAACCTCCAGCTACTCCTTGGTATGGAGCTAATAATATTCCTTTGAATATTGCAGGGGATATCCATGAAATCCCTAAGAACATAGAAATATTCTTGCCCAAATATAAACCAGATGGCACAAGAACTGCAAAGGAGCATATCCAAGCCTATAGGGATGTTTTGATAAGTTTGCAAGTCCAACATGAGGATGTGGCTTGCAGACTTTTTCCCATGAGCCTAGATCCAGTAGCCTATGAATGGTATATATGCTTACCTACTGGTTCAATCACTTCATGGATGCAAATGAAGAACGCTTTTGTCAATCATTTTAGGTCACCTTTGGATCCCGCAACCATCTACAATCAATTTATTACATGCAAAAGGGGCCAGGGTGAACCAATCAGAACCTTTAATCATAGATTCCAAAAATGTTATAATAGAGTAGTTTGACATTTTGCCATAGACCCGTAGTAGCTTTACAAATCTATTTTGGGGCATTGGATCCGATGACAGCGATGTTTTCCAAGAAAAATCCTTAATTCACCACACTCGCCTTAGCTTACAATGAAGCTATGACCATCGAGCAGCAAATGACACCACAGGGCTATGGGTTTCCCCAGATGCCTATGATGGGACAATATGCTCCATATGGTCAAGCTCCCATGGTAAATCAGGTCATGGTACCACAAATTCCAAACTTGAATTCTTTCCCATATTAATAACCATATCCACCAGCACCTGCCTATGCACCCATTTCGATCCAACCGATCACATCCATTCCACCCATTCCCGCATTTTTACAAAATAGTCAATCGACTATGCAAGGAACCAGCTAGGTTAATTCTCAGGCTATAGTTCATTTCCTAAATCCAACTCCGATCCAAAGTATAAATCCATATATGAATCAAATTCCTCATAATATGACTCAAATGTTAAATCCAGATCCCACGAATTATGCAAACCCAACGGGAACTAACAATAATGTAGCTCCACCGAAGGAGATTTATTTGGATGTTGAAGAGCTCAAGAAGATAGTTCATAAACTGAGTAATGACATGGTTCAAAAACAAAAGTATGAGTCCCATGCCCCTCACTCAAATTGAAATTTTAACAATAGAGGGAGACATTGGAACACAAAGCCAAACAATGGAGGAGTACCTGCCCCTATTGCCAATCAACTAGATACTTCTGCAGGACCTAGTCAATCCAGTTCCCTTTTGAATATTTCTAATTTTGCGTGGGAAAAGGGGTGTAGATTGCATAATACAAAAGAGCACAATGAGAGGAATTGTCCTAAAATCACTAGATACACTCATTGTCTCCAAGCCCAAGTAGATGACCTGGAACTGTAGCACCCTAAAATTGGTGCAGTAAAACCTTAGCAATAATTAAAATTACCTTAGTAATAATTCAAATTCAAATTCAACCCCAAAATCGCTCCAAAACCGTCGTTTAACCCGTTTCCTCATTTCTCGTGCCATTTTTAGAGTTTGTTTTGACCGTTTGACGATATCGTCGCCGATCAGACGATATCGCCTCAGATTGGACGATTTCGTCTGGACTAGGACGTCCAGACGATCTTGTCCCAAAACTAATTTTTCATAATTAGCCTCTGTTTCAACGACGTCTCTAAGTTGGGCAGAAGCGTGTCTGCACCGCTAGAGACCTCCCCTGTTGGAGATCTTCCAAATTAGGATGATCTCCAACCTCCCAACTTCCCTCCTAAGCCTATTTAAACCTTAGGACCCCCCTTGACTTTCCCCTGGCTGAAATTTCCTGTAACTTGACCTTTACACGCATTAGAATACCCAGGATTACCATCTGCATTTGTACTTTCCAAATTTTGTTGCAGGAACCTTGTCATTCTTCAGCTGGAGCAAGCTCAGATCGTCGCAGACGATCCTGTCCAATTCGAGACGATTTCGTATCAATCCGAGACGATTTCGACTACAGTCTGCATTGGGGCAATCAGTGCCCAGAGTTTGCACTTTTTCTATACTTTGCTGTTATTTTATTCTGCATTTAGTCAGTTTTATTATTATTTCTTATTATCTTGCATCTTGGAGTTCACCCATGTAGTTTAATTGCATAATAAGATCATGATTAGCTATTAAAGTATCGTAATTTATTTGCATTTCCATTCAGGATTATCTTATTAACATCCTTATTATTGTTTCATATCATTTTCCTTTATCATAATAGTTGCAATTTTGGTATTTTGTATCTATTTCTCTATTTGCAGGTCTCTGACGAATTCGTCAGATCTCAGACGATCCTGTCAGATAGGAGACGATCTTGTCAAATTCTAGACGATCTGGACTGCTTCAAAAATCAGAACCTCCATCAGACATCCGAAACCAGGTATGGATTTCTTCACTTAGTTTGTTCTCTGTGTTTTCTGTTAAATCTATTTTCTGTATTTAAATCTGCATTTCATATAGAATAACTTAGATTCATTTGGCCAAACCTAGGATTTGAATGTTTAAAGATAAAATTGAACACATAAAACACATTCCCAACCTAGGCGTGGAAACTGCCACTAAACGTTTCCTGGTGAACCCCACCATCCGTCAAAAAATCACCTTAATACACCTCCCCGAGAGGCGGGACCTTCGCAAGGCCTCTCAGTCCGAGGTATTGTCCCATCCTTTTCACATCCCCCTTCCGGGCACGGATCCTATAGCTTGAAGGTAAGGGTGCGAAAAATTTGGAGCGATACATTTTGGTGAACCCGACGTGAAACTAAAACCTTTTGAAAACGAAAACAAAAACAAAAAAAAATAGATGCATTTAAAATCATTAGAAAATTACTAAGTTGCATATCATGTTTAGATGGTAGCTCCTAAGAAAAGACTAGCAGTTATTATAAATGTTGAAAACCAATTAGCAGCCTTAGAAATTAATTCTGTGCTTAGTGTGCCTGAAACAGATAGAAACCAACTTTTGTGGGACGAACTTGATAGAAGACTAGGTGTCATTTCATCTAGGTCAACAGAACTTAAACAAATCAAGAGGCTTGTCCTAGATAGAATCCTGGATCCTCATCAACTCATTTTTTATCATGAACTTCAGAGAGCCTGCCATAGGTGGTTAGCTTATAGGAGAGCTCTTGTGTCTTCAGAATTGTTCACCTTCGAGGAATACCTCGAGAACGCAGCCATTATACACCAATTCCTAGGTCGTGTAGAAGACCAAGAGGTCGTTCTTATGGATAGAGAAAGATGGAATAGAGTTCCTAGAGCTGTGTTATATCGAGAATATTGCCACGAACTTTATTTCTACCAACCAGAATCTGAGACAGATAATATCACTATAGCACTTTTTGTCAAATTTTTGAAAGAAAATTTTCAATTTGAAGAAGAACATTTCATGACTCTCGAAGAACTTGAGCCCATTAATGATATTTATAAATTGTTTATAGAAAACTAGATCATTGCTTTCATTATTATTATTTCTTGCGTTTTGTGTGTTGTTTGTTATCTTTATAATATTGTTATAAAAACTAAGAAAAACCAAAAAACATAACAAAAACCAAAAACATTTTATTTTAAATATTATAGTAGGTATATAATTAAAATATATACCTCTTAAGCTTGTTGCATATATATATATATATATATATGAATATATATATTTGCTGAAATCTAAGTTTAAGCATAATGCCTAGACTTAGGAATGGTAAACAAACTGAAGAAGAAGAAGAAGATTGGTTAGGAGACAAAACAAAAAACCCAAATATCCTTCCTGAGGATTCAATTCCGGAAGAAGAAACTCTAGAACAACCAGAAGATGACCTGGCTGAAGAAAATGAACAACAAGAAAATGTTAGAGAGGAAGGATCCTCATCCCCTAGAATAGCTCCAGATGGAACTATTGCTTTTGATAACTTAGATCATTTCTGGAAATTTTTCAATAATAATATTGGTGCTCTTAATATGGCAGTTCGTATTGATAGAGGACAAATTAGTGACACTCAAGCAGCCATGGAACATATGTTTGACATACACACTAATCCCTTGTCTTTCATTGATCAAGAAAGTGATAAAGTTGGACCATCCAATATGGATATGGCCACTATAATTCAGAATATGCAAAAACAACAGGTTACCCAACCTCCTAAGGAACCCGTTATTGAGCCTAAAATCATTCCCACACAAAAGAGACCTTCATTTACCGCTTTATTTCGCCAAACTATTAATCAATATGCTTCAAATCAACAAAAACCTAAAATGAAGCCAAACACCAATTTTCAACAATCTGGGATACAACATAATACAACTTCAAAACTTCTTCATAACACCCTTCCTACCAACAATTTACACAATAGCAATATAGCATCTAATATGCATGTCCCTCCATCATATGCTCACAAATCTCATATTAATGCCCTACCGAACCAATATGGTGGGCAAACCAGATAATCTGGAAGCCATGGTGAAACAGTTAGCTTCCCGCATGGACCAGATAGATCCCTACCGTCCCTCGTACAATTATCGAGAGATGTGTAGTCAACCTCTAGATCCTATGGTTGTAGCACAACCATACCCTAAACATTTTCCCATGCCCGTTCTGCCTATATATAAAGGAACTGAAGATCCCATAGAGCATCTTCGCATGTTTAGGATAGCATGTCATGATATATCACATGATGACTTGCTATTACTAAAAATGTTCCCGAAAAGTTTAGGAGGAATGGCATTAGAGTGGTACTATCAATTGCCCACTCATTCTTTGAGAAATTTTGAAGAGACAACTGAATCTTTTGTGCATCAATTTAGTGCCTATATCGAGAGGCATGTCACCATTAAAGATTTGTACAACTTAAAACAAGACAAAGATGAATGTTTTGCTGATTTCTTAGCTAGATGGAGGCAGTTGATAGGAAAACTGCACTTTGTGCTACCTTATAGGGAAATGTTGGATATTTTTATTAATAATTTGCAAGAACAAATATCTTATGAATTATCAACTGCTACCTTAACTACCTTCGATCAAGCTATAGACTTAGCTCGAAGAGTAGAAGATGCTCTCATTAGGAGAGGCCAGCTTAAAAAGAAAGATGATGAGAAAACATCCAGAAATCAATATAAAAACAAACAAGTTGTAGGTGACGGAGTCACTGATAGTAGAAACATTGCTAATATCAATACAACGAAGACAACAGAAAAATTTATATTGAAACCTCCTGATAAACCTCCTCGAGAGTTTACTAGATTGAATCAACCATTATCAACTATTTTACCCCAATTACTCGAAAGAGGTTTGATTCAATTACCAGCTATCCGGGAACCTGATCCAACCATACCCGGATACAGAGCCGACTTACATTGTGATTTCCATAGAGGGCCTGGACACTCTACCAACTCTTGTAAAAGGTTAAAACATAAAATACAAGATCTGATTGATAATAATGAGATGGAGGTGCAAGCTTTCCAACCTAAACAAAATGCTCCTAATAATGCTCAAAAGAACATTCCCCAAAATCAAAATCAAAATGCTAATCAATCATTAGATATATTTCAACATCCTTTACCAAGACATGGTAAAGAGGTGGCCAATCAAATCGAACATCATAATGTCCCTCCTCCTACCCGATATGTAGGGACTATTAGCGGACAATTATCTATTCATGATCCTCAAATATTTGGCACAACTTTATCCATGGTCACGACCAGGCCCCTACATAATATTCAAACTCCGGATCCTAGTGATGTAGAATCGGATACTGAAAGTGAAATAGACATCACCTCAAATCAATCGAATAGTTCTGAAAATGAATCAGATCCTATTCAACCTATCACAGATGCTATGGTTCCAGAAGAACCATTTCCTAGAAGAGTTACTACTCGACCCTCTTCTAATCAATTCCTTCCTAATGAACAAGCCATAAATGCTCGACCAAGACCTATTCAACATCCTCAATATAACATTGTAGGTACCATCGAAGTCGTTACCAGACAACAAGCTCAAAATTCTCAACAAGAACCAAATCAGAATGATGGATCAACTCCATTTGTTTTGAGAAATCCCAATAAAGGGAATCATGCTCCTAATGTTCAACCTAAACCCCCTTACAATATTAATGAGCAATTATCCAATACTACAGCTAGAATTTCCCTTTTGGATTTATTAAGATCTTCTCCTACCCATAGGGATGAATTGATGCTTACATTAAGCCAAATGATGGTACCTCAAAATATTCAACCCGAAGCCATGGCCAATACTATCATCACTAGAGAAGTTGATTGTATTGACTTTCGAGATAAAGATATACCACAACATAGTTTACATAAGGATAACCCCTTATATATTACTGCTCTAATAGGAGATGTAGCCGTTAAAAGGGTCTTGATTGATAATGGTTCATCTCTAAATATTTGCACTTTTGACTTCTACCAAAGATTTGGCTTTAGAAGTGATGAAATGAAGAAAACTGACATGATCATAAAAGCTTTCAATGACGAAACACAAGAAACGTGTGGAGTTATTACCATCCCATTGCAAGTTGGTCCTAGAACCCTAGATACGACCATGTTTATTGTACATTGCCCCGCATCATACAATATACTCTTGGGTCATCCTTGGATCAATGCAATGCGAGCTGTCCCATCAACTTTACACCAATGTGTTAAATTCGAATTTAAAAATCAGTTGGTCACTATCCATGGTGATCCTAGACCCTTTGATATGTGTGCTTTGGCATAACTTATTGGAGTTCAATTTTGCCCTGCTCTGTCATCCACACATCCTAATTCTTATTTTTCATCTAAAATTGTGAAACACACACCCATAACTTCATCTATTTCTCCTCCATTAATTTCACCCTCATATATAGATCAACAATCTTCTAAACAAACCACTCTAGAACCTCAAAAAGATCTTAAATCCACAACCAATCCTTCATGTTCTATCCCTATAATTTCAAAACCTATAGACCCATCTATTAACACCTCTACATTATCTACATCTATCATACCTTCCACATCTAAAGATATAGGGAATGATCCTTCTACATCTTATGCTCTTTCTGATGAACTCTTACCTGATTTATCTAAAATTCTTATATCAGAAAAAACAAATGCTTCTATGCAAAATTCCATTATCTTAAGTAATTTGCCGCCATCTCCTCGTACTTTGGGCCTCCCACAACCTATGGGAAGTACTTACCAAGTCGGGAGTTGTGCCTTCATTTATAAGGGATATGACTGGGGAAGAATACCCAGGGAACATCAAAACTCATCATGAGGGATATGCTCGATGTTATTTTACTAATGAGTATATTAAAGCTAAACCTATAATGCTTAAAATGGGATATAAAGGGAAAGGCTTGGGACCTTTCCAAAATGGTATGAAAGAACCTTTCGAGGTAGAACCATGGCCCGCCCGATGTGGTGTGGGCCTATTTCCTAGTAAGGGTCAACCCTTCCCTTTTGAACATGATGATCAACTCATATGTTATCAAGATTATTTGGATAGGCGTGATGATTTGCCTCTACAAAATCAGCCATTTACATGCAATATGCTATCCATAGCTTATCCTGAAATGATTGTTGGATCCGATGATGAGTTGGAAGGTGATATTTTCCATGATGTCTCCGTTGAAGAGATGTTACACAATGGGTTTTATTTTGATGGTTCTATACCAACTATAGCTCAGCTTGAGGCCACTACTCCTCAAAATGACTTATCTAAGTTAACCTTAAAAGAATTACAAGAATTGGGCGTCTCACCCGCCCCACCTAATTTTGAAAGAGATCTACACATGGAAGTAGAAAACGTCATTAAAGTTAACATGGGAACTGAGGATAATCCTCACATAATCAATATTGGGTCAGAATTAAGTCAAGAAAAACAAGAGCAATACATTGCATTCCTTAAAGAATATGAAGATGTCTTCACTTGGACATATGAAGATATGCCAGGTTTAGACCCTTCTGTAGTCATGCATCACCTAGTAGTCCATCCGGATGCTAAACTTGTTAAACAAAAACTTAGAAAAATGCATCCTAAAGTGGCTTTGCTAGTCAAAGGGGAGTTAGAAAAACTCCTGAATGTTGTTTTTATACAAGCTATTGATTATGCTTGAATGGATCTCGAATGTAGTTCCAGTCACCAAGAAAGAAGCTACCAAAGTTAGGGTTTGCACAGATTTTAGAGATATTAACGTTGCATGCCCTAAAGATGATTTTCCTCTTCCAAACATGGATCAAATCATTGATTTTACTATTGGGAGTGGGATGATGTCCCTAATGGATGGATTCTTCGGCTATAATCAGATCAGGATAGCTCTCGAAGATCAGGCTAAAATAACCTTTATTACCCCTTGGGGTACCTTTTGTTGGAAAGTGATGCCATTCGGCTTAAAGAATGCAAGTGCAACCTATCAACGAGCTATGACTTATATTTTTCATGATATGATGCATGATATCCTACATGATTATGTAGATGATATTATAGCTCACTCTATTAATGAAGATGATCATTTAGATGATTTGAGAAAAGTTTTTAATCGGTTAAGAGAATATCTTATTCGATTAAATCCAGCTAAATGCATATTTGGAGTTAAGTCCGATAAACTATTAGGGGTTATAGTTTCTTTACGTGGCATCGAAATTGACCCTCTTAAGATTGCGGCTATCACTGATATGCCCGCACCTACCAATATATCTGAGTTACGAAGTTTACAAGGTAAACTTCAAGCCATCCGTCGCTTCATCGATAAGCTGGCGGACAAAACCGGTCCCTTTCTTAAGCTCCTTAAGAAGGATATCCCTTTTAATTGGGATGATGAATGTAAGGAAGCTTTTGAACTTCTTAAACAATACCTCCTTAACCCACCTGTGCTTTCACCGCCTAGACCTGACCGCCCATTTATCCTGTATATTTCAGCTTCAGATTTTGCTTTAGGAGCTATGTTAGCTCAACTTGATGATGAGAAAAGAGAACGTGCTAATTATTATATTAGCCAAACTTTAATTAGTTATGAAACCCGCTACACAACATTAGAAAAACTATGTCTAGCAATCGTATTTTCTACGCAAAAATTATGCCATTATATGCTTAGTCAAAAAACGTATGTCATTGCTAAATATGATCCTTTGCGGTATCTCATGAGTCGACCTTATTTATCGGGTCGCACAGCCAAGTGGGTTCTTGCTCTAAGCGAGTTTGAACTCACGTTTATAGGACAAAAGTCTGTTAAGGGTCAAATCATAGCAGATCAATTAGCTGCTGCACCCTTAGAGTCTACCCATCCCCTCATCATTGAGTTTCCTGATGAATGCCTTCAATTAGAGGCGAGACCATGTTGAACAATGGTCCTTATACTTTGATGGAGCCCGATGCATGAGTGGGGCTGGTGCAGGTATTATTTTAATATCTCCACAAAAGCACATTATACCTTTGTCCTTTAAATTAACATTTGCTTGCACTAATAATATTACTGAGTATGAAGCTCTAATCCTTGGATTACGAGCTGCCTTGGCGCTAAAAATTAAAAATCTATTAGTTTTTGGTGATTCTCAACTTGTTATAAACCAAATTAATGAAGTTTATCAGACCAGAGATGATAAATTGCGTCCATATAAAGCATATGTTTTACAATTAATGTCTCTATTTGATCAAGTTACCTTGGAAGCTATTCCTCGAACTAGCAACCGTGCGGCTGACGCTATGGCCATAGTTGCATCTCTTCTGCCCTTGGAGTTAGATGACGAATATGCCACCATCATTATTCATCGACTCCAGGAACCCGCTTCAAATAAGTCATGCTTAGAACCTTTGGATGTGTTTCTAATCAATGAAACTACTCCTGAACCTTGGTATACGGATATATTTGATTTTCTTCACAATGGGACTTTCCCCGCCAATTCTAATAGAAACCAGCGTCGGTTATTACGTAGACGAGCAAGTCGATTTGTAATAATTGGCAATACTTTATATAGGAGATCTTTTGAAGGTATCCTATTGAGATGTTTGAATTTAGAAGAATCCAGATCAGCTTTGAGTGAAGCCCACGATGGATCTTGTGGAGGACACTTCAGTGGTAGTGTCATTGCTAAAAAGCTCCTTAGGATAGGATACTTTTGGCCTACCATGGAGAATGATGCACATGATTATGTGCGCCATTGCGACAAGTGCCAAAAACATGCTGACCTTGTCCATGCCCCTGCACAAGAACTGTAGGCTATTTCATCTCCTTGGCCCTTTTCAAAATGGGGCTTAGACATTATTGGCAAAATTAATCCTGTGTCATCTGATGGACACAAATTCATCATAACCGCCACCGAGTATTTCACGAAGTGGGTTGAAGCTATGCCTTTAGCTTCCCGCACTGGAACACAAGTCTCTAAATTTATTTTTAATCAAATCATTTGTAGGTTCGGAATTCCTGCAAATCTCATCTCGGACAATGGAACTTGTTTCAAAAATAAAGATGTTAAAAAATTATGCCAAAAATATAAGATTCAACATCGCTGGTCCACTCCCTATTATCCTCAGGGTAATGGCCAAGCAGAAGCTTCAAACAAAACCTTAATCAAAATTCTCAAAATATTGGTCAATAAATCTGGCCACGACTGGCACATTCAATTATATCCAGCTTTGTGGGCTTATCGAACTAGTGTTCGAACCCCCACTGGAACTTCACCTTTTGTTTTGGTTTATGGTGCTGAAGCCGTTTTTCCCTTTGAATTAGAAGTTCCTTCTTTGGCTCTACTACTTCAAGATACCGAAGTAGGAGATGAATATCGAGTATGCAGACTCGATCAGCTGGAGCTCCTAGATGAAAAGCGCATCAATGCTTTGGAGCATCTTCGTGCCTACCAAAACAAGCTTAAAAGATCATATGCTAAGAAAGTTCGTCATCGATCCTTTGTGGTCGACGACCTTGTTTTAAAAGAAAATCAAAAAAATACTAATGCAACTAAAGACCTTAAAGGTAAATTTGAGCCCAACTGGCTTGGACCATATATTATCACTGCTAAATTTGAATCGGGAGCATACAAATTATCTACCTTAGATGGTAAAGAACTTAAAGAACCCATGAACATTTTACATCTTAAACGTTACTATGCATAACAAAATTTGTCATTTCATCATTGTATATATTTGTTTAAAATATTTCAAAAAAATCACTATCTTGTATTTCTTTCAATTTATAAACTTAAAAATCTAAAAAACATTCAAAATCATCAAAAACATCTTTTATTTTTGTACTTCTCACATTGTGACGCATTGCGGTTATATTTTCAAATTATTTTGGATAAATTAGCATTTATTTGGAATCCCGCACTTTCACACTCACATGAATAAATATCTTGATTTATTTGGTATGATTACTAATCTCTCTTATATCAAAGTCCACAAAATTCAATTAAATAAAGTTTTGAGCATAGAGAATTGATCTTGTTATTTACTTAAGCCAAACATATCCTTTCACAATAAAATGATTATATTTGTAATGTCCATGCTATCCTACATAGTAGAAGTGGTTTCTTGAGCGAAAAGTTTCCCCTGCTATCCTATCATGCACATGGTCTAGAATCTTTGAGAATTGGCAAAAGGACAAGCTCACCCCTACCCGAAATAAAAATCCCTTGCTCTACAACTAATCCGAGCAAGTATCCCTAGAATAGGAAGCAAAAGAAAAGGAAAAATCAAGCAAAATCATTTACCACTATTTCAGCATTATCTCAAATATCAAAGCAAAAGATACAAAAAAAAAAAAAAGAGAGAGAAAGCAAAGAAAGAAAGACAACAAAATGAGCAAAAGCAAAAGCAATAAAATCCTTTCCCTACCCCTTAAAAAGAAAAGAAGGGTTGATGAGCTTGAATCCCTGGAATTCTCAATTATTCGAAAACCGTGAGGTAAGCCCCATAACAGGTGGTTTGTGCCCAACCCGCTTGGCCTTGGGTAACTCCTAGCGTGGTGATATGTCTGTCACATTAGCGACCTTCTTTTGTATAGACCTATGTCTGCTTATGGATTAGCTAGCTCTTGATAATCCGACTTACATAGTAGTCTGGTATGGTTATATGCATCTAAATCATGGTTAATGAACACTTATTTGGTTAATTTAAATCACTTGTATCATAGTATCTTGCTCAAACCTGGTGAATGAACAATACAATCGCACACACATTTGTATTTGAGAGATTTTGTGTATCATTATGATAAATCAAGATTGGAAATGAACTCACATATGCACATGGGATTCCTTATAAATCTAACTTTTGTCTTTAAGATACTTTGAAATATTTTTGCAAATTGTCCGGAATAATTTCATTTTCTTCTCTGAGAACAGTTGTTTAGTATAAAGACAACTACATGCATTACCAACAAATCAAAATCATTTTCAAAAACATGCAATAAAGTTACATATAATTTTTGACTTTCGCGACGATGGTATAGTTCCAAAACCAAAATTGGAATTTTATGCCTAGCACAAGTCCTCATCTTCATATTTTCTGTTTATTTTCAAAAATTAAAAATCAACCATGCAATAAAACTATTTATTTTCTTCTTTTGGATTTCACGATGATGGTATAAGTCTATACCTAAATATTCTATGCCTAGCGCAAACCATCGAACTAATTTTATTTCCCATTTATTCCAACATATGACTTAAATCATTATGTTCCACAATTATGCTTTCAAAGAATGCAACTTATTCTATTTTTCATGTCATTATGTTCAAATTCAATTTTGCAACCATGGTATAATTTCTAAGGAATTATTCAAAATTTTATCACACTTAGGAATTTATGCCTAGCAAAAATCATTTTAAAATATTTCATGCATATCATTTTTATGAAAATCTGAAAACAAATTACCATCAAACCATCATCATTTCTATCATCACAACAAAGTCTTAAGACAATCTCTTAAGCACTCTTTTTACTTTTAACAATATTTCTATACCGGGATTAGCTTGACGACCGAGTGAGCAGCGACTCCATGAAATGGTCTATAATAGCGACAATGTCCTTTGAAATTATTGTTAACAGTCCCTTTTATTTTTATCAAATTATCATCTCAACAACCAATTTGTTTACATCAGATTATTTCATTTAAATTTTAAAGCATGACATTCAAACTATAATATTTTCAAACAACATAATTACATGAATCATCAAATCAATCACATCAAAAACATTAAAGCACCATACATAAGACAAGTCATATGATCAAAAATATCATATATATATATATATATATATATATATATATATATATATATATCTCAACAATGTATGTACATCATATCAAAACTAGATTGGTATGCCACAATCTACATCTTGGCATACTCAATCCTCTCAATCATATATCCAATCTGTGCAGTGCAGTAGCCTAGCCTCGAGAACCCCTCGAGCTCTCAGCCTCATCTCCTCCCCCACCCTGAGGTGGACGAGGTGGCCCCATCGCAGTATGTGTGGTACTATGAGTCCTAGTTGTCGATCGAGATGAAGTCCTCGATGACCCAACCCTGATCGGATCCACAATGCGACTGGTAGCTGTACCCTCTGGCCCTCTGGCACCAGCTGGAAGTAGATACCCTGGTAGAACGTGATCTGAGCAATCGACCATGCTACCTCCCCGAGTGCTCGCTCCTCCCTCCGTGCTCTAGGCGTGCAACCTCATCTCTGGGCCGGGTAGCCCCCCCCCGATGACGTGTAGCCCCCCAGAGTAGCCTCATCCTGTATAAGTCCGACACCTGTGCCTGGAGACGGACAGTCTCCACCCGAAGAGTAGCCATCTCGCTACTCTCTCCTACCTCGACACCCTTGCCCTTATCGGGCGATGGTGGTCTCTCTCTATGGAGAAGGGGGTCTCTCCTCCCTCCTCTCCCACTGTCATGGCCTCTACTGAGCCTGTGGCCTCCTCTCGCTCTCTCCCTCGTGACCCTGTGCCACCTCAATGGCCGCCTGGCACCGCCTCCCTATCCGACGCACAACTACGTGAATCGGACCCTGAGCCCTCGTCATCCGAGGAGGGCGGATGCCTGCATACCAGGCATCGTAGCCGTCGGCTACCCCTGCATCGTCCCCATCCACTGGCTGGATGGGGGCATCATCCGTGTCCTGACTCCAGAATCATTGCATATCTGGAGCCCCGCTAACTGTAGTGTTATCCCGGATGGTCTGAGGAAAACTCGTAGTCTCTGAGAGATGGGATCCCCTACTGTAGACCGAACTGCCTCAAAACTCGGTCGTACCGGTGGAGCTCCACCTCTCCCCTCTCCATCCTCAGCCAATAGACTCGCCTGACGCGAGCTAGCTCCTGTCCATCCTCGGCCCACCCTGGATGATCTCTCCAAGGCCTCCAGGTGATCTGGTCGGAGACAAGGTCGTCAAGTAGTCTCCGGGACACTGGTAGATCTACTCGCCGTTGTGACCCTCTTCAGAGCCACCAGTAGAAAACTCGGGGCCTCTCCCCATCAATCCCTATCAGTGGGAGCCCTACCGGCCTCTGCACCATGATGTGCTCCCAGCACCAAACCTGTAGTAGTGATGTCATGACCAGACATCGGCCGCCCTTGTATACGACCCCATACAGGATCCTATACAATCGGCATAGTACAAAGCTCCCCCAAGCAAACCTGTATCCATGGTCTCTCATGTCGTAGACCACATCTGTCAGTAGCCATGGCAGCCTGCATCCACTCTGATGGCATAGCAGCAGACCACCTACCACCCCAGCCAAAACCTATGTCAGCCTAGATGCCCCAGGCATCTAGCGTAGAGACTCGATGTTCACTCCGCCCTTCTCCAGGGCGAAGCTCGGATCTCCGCATAGTCTCATCATAGCGTGGCCCTGATTGGCCGTAGGAGTGATCAGCCATCCTTGTATGGGGATCCTCAAGATCCTCCATACATCCTCCAGTGTGGGAGTCATCTCCCCTATCGGTAACCAAAACAAGAAGAACCCGGATACCACCTCTCTGCTAGGGCCATCAATAGCCCCATGTCTGTGGATACTTGTGGCATATCCGCCACGTGCCGCAAGCCGACCTCCGAGCCAGCTCGATCTCGCTCTCCCTGAGATAGAGCGGCCAAGTCATCCCTTAGTCCATCGTATTTCCATTCTCGGCTCTTTAGTAATCCTCTCTGCAACATAAACAACATAAACAATAAAAAAAAAAAAAATCATTAATCAAAATGCAAGTAAAATAAGTTCACTTTCACAAATGATGATATCGTCCACCATTGGGCGATATCGTCCCAAATTTGAGCAAATTCGTCTCCGATTTTGCATGAGGGAATCGTCCCTTATTGGACGAAATCGTCCCCATATCACCGATTTCGCCCTTGGACGAAATCGGCGATATCGAGACGATTTCGACGAAATCGAGACGATTTCGTCCCGACGACGTCGACGGCCCAAAATCGGCCGCGATGCTCAAAAATCAATCAAATATAATCTAAAAAGCATGAAATTCTAAATTAAAGCACTCTAAATTCAGTTTAGACCCTTACCCGTAGCCCGCGCCGGACCTCTGTCGATCTGTGCGCTGTTTCGACCATCTTGTCTGCAGAGCTCTAGAAAACAGTAACAATGAATTAGGGTTTTTCCCTATTTTTCTTAATTTTATTCAAAAACACTTAAAAACTTTTTTAAAATTTTGCTTTTCCGCGTTTTTACCTCAAACGTCGATTTGGGTAAAAACACGAGGGGGCACCATAGTAAGTCGTCGTACGATTCGACCTAGAATCGTCGCCTAAAAATGGGAATAATTTTTGCTTTCTCGTAGATCGAGAAGAACTCATCTTTAACGCATTTTCTTCGAAAAATTTGCTAAAGAGGGGGCAAAATGTAGCACCCTAAAATTGGCGCAGTAAAACCTTAGCAATAATTAAAATTACCTTAGTAATAATTCAAATTCAAATTCAACCCCAAAACCGCTCCAAAACCGACCGTTTTTCCTCTTTTTTCTTCCCTTTTTTTTTTTTTTTTTTGTCGCTTGTTGATTCATCGTCGATCAGACGATATCGCCTCAGATTGGACGATTTCGTCTGGACTAGGACGTCCAGACGATCTTGTCCCAAAACTGATTTTTCATAATTAGCCTCTGTTTCAACGGCGTCTCTAAGTTGGGCAGAAGCGTGTCTGCACCGCTAGAGACCTCCCTCGTTGGAGATCTTCCAAATTAGGATGATCTCCAACCTCCCAACTTCCCTCCTAAGCCTATTTAAACCTTAGGACCCCCCTTGACTTTCCCCTGGCTGAAATTTCCTATAACTTGACCTTTACACGCATTAGAATACCCAGGATTACCATCTGCATTTGTACTTTCCAAATTTTGTTGCAGGAACCTTGTCATTCTTCAGCCAGAGCAAGCTCAGATCGTCGCAGACGATCCTGTCCAATTCGAGACGATTTCGTATCAATCCGAGACGATTTCGACTATAGTCTGCATTGGGGCAATCAGTGCCCAGAGTTTGCGCTTTTTCTATACTTTGCTGTTATTTTATTCTGCATTTAGTCAGTTTTATTATTATTTCCTGTTATCTTGCATCTTGGAGTTCACCCATGTAGTTTAATTGCATAATAAGATCATGATTAGCTATTAAAGTATCGTAATTTATTTGCATTTCCATTCAGGATTATCTTATTAACATCCTTATTATTGTTTCATATCATTTTCCTTTATCAGAATAGTTGCAATTTTGGTATTTTGTATCTATTTCTCTGTTTGTAGGTCTCTGAAGAATTCGTCTGATGAATTCGTCAGATCTCAGACGATCCTGTCAGATAGGAGACGATCCTGTCAAATTCCAGACGATCTGGACTGCTTCAAAAATTAGAACCTCCATCAGACATCCGAAACTAGGTATGGATTTCTTCACTTAGTTTGTTCTCTGTGTTTTCTATTAAATCTATTTTCTGTATTTAAATCTGCATTTCATATAGAATAACTTAGATTCATTTGGCCAAACCTAGGATTTGAATGTTTAAAGATAAAATTGAACACATAAAACACATTCCCAACCTAGGCGTGGAAACTGCCACTAAACGTTTCCTGGTGAACCCCACCATCCGTCAAAAAATCACCTTAATACACCTCCCCCGAGAGGCGGGACCTTCGCAAGGCCTCTCAGTCCGAGGTATTGTCCCATCCTTTTCACATCCCCCTTTCGGGCATGGATCCTATAGCCTGAAGGTAAGGGTGTGAAAAATTTGGAGCGATACAGGAACTTGTGCCAAATGAGGGTCCATCCCAACATCAAGATGATAACATTATGGTGGTGGAAACTTTATATTGTCAAGAAGGTGAGAGTGAGGAAGAAGAAGATGAAATTTTGGAATAGGAGGTGCAAGATTTTTGAGAGTTTAGAAAGGGGAATCATGGATATCATTTGAGAAGTAAATCTAAAGCCCCTAAAACATCATCAACACCACCAAATAACTCTATCCTTCCTCCGGATACTAAGGCAGATAATAATCCTCCTCCTCCACTTAGAAGAGAAATGTCTAATGATGCACAGATGACAGTCAAATTTGAAAAATCAAACTATGACATAGTGGAGGATCTAAAGAAGTCCAAATCAAGCCTTTCATTCTTAGAAGCGGCCAGATTGCCTGGACAAAAAGAAGCATTGATAAAGGCTCTGAACTCACCTAATCAAGTGTGGAAGGGAAAGGAAGTTGAGTCCCATTGGATTTTATGAAAGGAGAGATAGGATGTCCTGCCATTCTTATTGACTCTGAGAATTGCTGGTAAGAATTTGCATAATTTTTTGGTGGACACGGGTGCCACGAGCAATCTCATGCCTTTAGAGATTTGTCAGATGCTAGGTTTGCAGCCTGTTTCATCCAAATGCAAGGTTTTGCAATTGGACCAATCTGAGGTAAATGTGGTAGGGACCCTATATGATGTCCAAATTCAACTAAATTCTAAACCCAGGGTCCAGCAAGTGGTCGACATTCTGGTTGTTAATATCCCAAGTAGATATGGAATGCTACTTGTAAGGGATTGGATGAAAACTTTGAACGACTATTTTTCAATCGATTGCTCACATATGTGGCTACCATGGAAAGGAATCATGAATCAAATCAGAGTAGAAAATGAACCGAGGCTTAAGGAAATCATAACTAAATTTAATAAGCCAAATGAAGTTCAGTTTTCTAAGCCATAGTTGGGGGTTTATGCATTTGATGTTGAAGAAGCTACCGAAGAGCCTAAAAGGGAAACATTTCATGGTAGCTCTCTTGAGGGAAATAATTTCATATGGTTGCTTAGGTTTGATGGATCCAAATCCAAACAGGGAGCAAGAGCTGGATTCGAGCTCACTTTCCTAGGAAGTAAACCATTATTGGCTACCTATAGATTGCAATTTCCTTGCACAAACAACATGGCAGAATATGAAGCATTGATCTTTGGTTTACAACTAGCGTTGAGCAAGCAGGTTAAATGCTTGAAAGTATTGGGAGATTCTGAACTGGTAGTCAAACAGATTAAAGGACAGTATACATGTCATGATAAGAGATTGAGCCTTTATAGAACTAGGGTAATGGACCTCATTGAGGAATTCGATGCTTTCAATATAGTCCTTATTTCTAGAAAAGGAAATCATGTAGCAGATTCTCTTGCAGTCGCCGCGGGCATGTTAAATCTAGTTGATATAAAAAGGTGTAAAAATTTCTCCATCGAATTAGTTCCTTGTCCATCGATACCTGATAATGTCAAGAATTTCCAAGTTTTTGAAAATGACAGACACATATTCAAATTTATCACGAACTCAGGTATTTTTGAAAACCAGGTGATTGATGAGGAGCAAAGATGGCAAGAAGAAGTAGAAAACGAAAGTGAAACTACATGTCAATCCAACAAAATACCTAAAGACATAGTTTCATTGGAGAAAATGTTTGATATGGGATACAAGGCAAGAAAAGAAAAAAAGGTTTCACTCCCCAAAGATGCATGTGATCTAATTAATCTAGGGAGTGCAGACAATCCACGGGAAGTGTACATCACAAAGGCATGTACAACTGAAGAAAGAGAAAATATAATACATGCACTAAAACACTACGTGGATTGCATTGCTTGGAATTATAACGAATTGAAAACATACAACCAAAATGTCATTACACATACCATCCCTCTAAAGCCGGACTCCAAGCCTTTCAGACAAAGACAACGAGTTGTTAACCCGCTATTGGAGCCCTTAATAGAAAAGGAGGTCAAGAGATTATTGGAAGCAAAGATTATTTTTCCTGTTAGGCACTCAACCTGGGTTGCTAACCTCGTTCCAGTAAGAAAGAAGAGCGGAGAGATTAGGCTATGTATAGATTTTCAAAATCTTAACAAGGCCTCTCAAAAGGATAACTATCCATTGCCATCCATTGATGAAATTTTACAAACAGTGAATGGATCTGAAATGATGTCTTTTCTTGATGGATATTCTGGATATAACCAAATTCTTATTCATCCCAATGACAGGATGAAAACAGCCTTCACAACCAAATGGGGGACATTTGCCTATAGAAGAATGTCGTTTGGACTGTTAAATGTTGGTGCAACATTTCAACGTGCCATGGACTATGCATTCAAAGGGCTTATAGGCAAGTGTATCATTGTGTATGTGGATGATATTCCAGTATTTTCAAAGAAAAGAGAAGACCATGTCAAGGATTTGAAAAAGGTTCTTCAAAGATGCAGAGAGCATGGAATTTCTTTAAATCCAAAAAAATGCATCTTTGGAGTAATAGAAGGAAAACTACTTGGTCACATCATTTCAAAAGAAGGTATATCCATTGACCCAGAAAGGATAGAAGCTATCCAAAGATTGCCTCTCCCGAGGTAGTAAAAAGGAGTTGAGATCTTTCTTCGGGAAAATTAACTTTGTGAGGAAGTTTATTTCAAGCTTCACTGAGATAGCCAAACCGTTGAACAAGATGCTCAAGAAGGATGTAGATGTCAGATGGAACGAGGAAAGTAGGGTGGCCTTTCAAAACATTAAGGATGCCATTTCCAGAGCCCCTGCCCTCATAAGTCCAAACTATGCTAAACCTTTCTATATTTATGCTTTCGCATCGGAACACTCTTTTGCGAGTGTCTTGACCCAAAAAGGTGAGGATAGCGTAGAAAATCCCATAGCATTTTTAAGTGCTCCTTTAAAATATGCTCAATTGAGGTATTCTATCCTCGATAAGCAGATGTACGCACTCTTTAAAACGGTAAAAAAATTTGACATTACATTGTGCACAGCAGGGTTTTTGCCATTGTGCCTAACCCTGCTATCAAAACTATGTTTTTACAGAATGAACTAGGTGAGAAAAGAGGTAAATGGATTTCTACTATCCAAGAATTTGATCTTGAAATCCAACCCATGAAACTAGTTCGAGGACGAGGGACTTGTGAAGATGATTGCTGAGAATAATCCACAAACGACATGCCAATATTCAAATGCAGAATACATTTCTAAAGATGACTGGTATGTTGACATTGTACATTTTCTATTAAATGGTAAGTGCCCATCCAATTTGAATTCCACTCAAAGAAGGGCTTTAAGACTTAAATCTATTAATTATCTGATTAGATCTGGTGTTCTGTACAAGAAAAATCATGAGGGGATCTACTTGAGATGCCTGAATAAAGAAGAAGCTGCCAAGGTTCTGCAGGAATTTCATGGGAAATATGGAACTGGCCATGGTGCGGCAAATGCTACAACGCATCAAATCCTGAGAGCAGGATACTATTGGCCTCACATTTTTAAAGATGCACATGCTCATGTACGATCTTGCCACATTTGTCAAGTAGCGACCAACGAGAGAAAGAAATGCAGCCATGCCATTACAACCTGTAGTTGAGATGAGACCATTTGCACAATGGGGATTAGATTTCATTGGGGTTATTAACCCAAATTCTTTTGATTCCCATAAATTCATACTAACAGCTATAGATTATTGTACAAGGTGGAAAAAAGTAGTTCCTACAAAACATGCCACTACAGACGTTGTAATAAAATTCCTTGAGGATCACATCATAACAAGATTCGAAATGCCCGATTCTATCGTTAGTGATAATGGTAAAGATTTTGTTTCCATGCAATTTGCAGATTGGGCATACGACAATAAAGTGAGTTTAAAATTTGCATCTAATTATTACCCTCAAGGAAATGGTTTGGCCGAATCCTCAAACAAGAATTTGTTGAATATCATTAAGAAATTACTGGAAAGGAACCCTCAAGATTGGCACAGCCAGTTAAAGTTTGCTCTTTGGGCAGATAGGACCAGAATAAAAGACTCAATAGGAAACACACCTTATCATTTGGTCTATGGACAAGACCCAATATTTCCTGCAAACTTGAAGCTGCAAACCCTACATTTCATGCAAGAATACTTGGGAACAGATAACCACACTAAAGCCAGACTAAGTCATTTACTGCACCTCGATGAAAAAAGGGAGGAAGCCATGATTCACATGAGTAAACACCAAGAGGTTGTTAAAAGATGGTTTGATAGAAGAGCTAAAATTAAGTCCTTCAGAATTTCAGATTTGGTCTTACTGTGGGATAAAAGACATGAAGAAAAGGGGAATCATCAAAAATTTGATTGTCTTTGGTTAGGCCCTTATCAGATTTAAAAAATTCTAGGGAAAAATACCTTCAGGTTAAGAACTTTAGAAGGGAAGGATCTGACGTTACCAGTTAATGGGCATGTTTTAAAGCACTATTTTAGCCCTTAAGTCGTAGGAGATTGATATTATATTTTTCGGTTTTGGTATGGATTTTCAAATTTTGTTTTGTTTGTTTTAGGATTGCTAGTCTAGTTAGGATTTAAGTTGTGTGTTTGATTTCATTTGACATGTTTGGTTTGTTTATAAAAAAAAAAAAAGAGAGAAGGAAAAAATTGAGATGTCAACTTATGCCTAAGATCAGGAGAATATGAAACATTGGAATTGTGTTGTAGAAAGCTCCACAAGTAACACAAACATTTAAATAATATCGTTTGAATCTTGTGATGCATGAAGTTGTCAGTTTTTCACATTATGGTAAAGTAGATGATATATGCTCCATCCACATTTCAAAAGGAGCAATGCATTCATATCTCATGTCACATTCCGCATTGCATATACATGTCATCTCAGTTACATTTTCATTTCATGTGCAATCATTGAGAAGGTGTCGAATCCTCTTAGGGTTATTACATAACATATATTAAAAGGATCCTAAGGTTGGGAACTGATGCCCGAACTATCTTGAACCAAGCACGTTCTACGCATATTAAAGAGAATCTTGAGCAAAATGGTCAAAACCATACTTGGAAGAAAAGGTGAGGCGAAAGGAATATTTCATGTCTGTCCTATCATGCAACATAATCCTTAAAACAGTGGTTTTTACCACTCCCATAATGCTTAAAGCCTAAAATCAGAGTAGTAAGGATAGGGTTAAATCCTCATCTCACTTAGGTTGAGGATCCAATTCCCCAAAGCTCTGATTTGACCTTCATGGAGTAGTAAGGATAGGGCATAATTCTCATCTCACCTAGGTTGAGAATCCGATTCCCCAAAGCTTCCATATTTCATTTTATCATAAAACTTGGATGGGAGGGATCGTACTACATGTCCTCTACAAAGGATGGGTAGTCATCCCAAAAGTCCAAGAAACAAAAATAAAATTAATATTTTCCATCTTTCATTTTATCATCTTGGATTGGAAGGATCGTACTACATGTCCTCTAGCAAAGGATGGGTAGTCATCCCCAAGGTCCAAGAAATAAAAATAAAATTAATATTTTCCATTTCATCTTAATATTGGATTGGAGGGATCGTACTACATGTCCCTAGCAAGGATGGGTAGTCATCCCAAAGGTCCAAGAAATAAAAAAAAGAGAGAAGAGAATGAATGAAGCCAAATCATGGATTATGGGGTTAAGTATGCTCATGCGTGGCAACATGTCTTGTCTAAAAGCAAGACCACTGATTGCTCAAATGGACAGGCTAGCCTGACAGTTTCATCCATAACAGGTTAAATCATTTTGTTCAAGATGAGGTAATGAACTCCAAATCAGAATAGTAAGGATAGGGTTAAATTCCCATCTCGCTTAGGTTGGGAATCCTATTCCCCAAAGTTCTGATTTCACTTACACTTGCACATGGGTTCAAGATGGTAGTGACACATAACCAACTTTGGGATCTAATAAATTAATTCAGTATACATATATTTATTTGGTCTTAAGAGGGTTTGACAGTTTTGATATGTTTGTTCATGATATTAGAAGGTTTGAGCCTTTGCAAAGCAGGTTGTTATATCTCTAGCATCTTCATCATACATCAAATCCTGCACAAATCATTCATAGCCTTGCATACAAATCATAAGTGAAACTGACAATGGAATGTTGATCAATTTCAAGCGATAGGGAATGAAACACATTGCACACACCGAGCTGATACTTAATGATTCTGATGATTCATGTATTTCTGATCTATTGGTATTTGTTTATATCTCTTATGTGCTAATGCCTGTTTCTAAGCTTGTATATTTCTAGGTTGGGTTCTCACCAAAATGCTCAGGAGCATTTGATAGTAGAGTCACCATTTGTTGTGGCTGATCCACAACACACCCCAAAATTGGGGACCCACCTTTTTTGCATGCTTTCAAAGAAGACCGCAGTGGCCCAGATGCTAAAAAATCAAAGGAAGAGCAAAATACAGCATAAGGAAAAAGTGTCGCGATATCGCGACGTGTCACGTTGTCGTGGCTAAGAAAAAGAAAGCATCGCGATATCACGACATGTTGCTGCTAAGAAAAAGAAAGTGTCACGATATCGCGACATGTCACATTTTTGCGGCTCAGACAAGCGAAGTGCAGTGGAACAGAAAAGTGTCACGATTTCGTGACATGTCGCGTTTTCGCGGCCAAGAGTAACAAAATGCAGCAGGGTGAGAAAATGTCATGATTTCACGACGTGCTGTGAAATCGCGGTTCATAAAGGAGAGAGAAAGACAAAGTGAAAAGCGTCACGATATCGCGACATGTCACGTTTTCACGGCCCAGATTAGCAGGATGCACCAAAATTGAAAAATGTCGCGATATCGCGACATGTTATGAAATCGCGATCGAAGGCAGCAAGAGAAGAGTCAATGCAAAAGTTGTCGCGATATCGCGACATGTCACCATTTCGTGACCTAAAGACGAGATGAAGGGCAAAGATAAAAAATGTCGCGATATCGTGACATGTCAGGTTTTTGCGACAGGAAAGTGAGGAAGGAACAAATGAAAGAAAGTGTCATGAAATCATGACAGGTTGCGTTTTCGTGATCTATCGGCGGTAAAAGAGGTAAAGATAGAAACATGTCACGATTTCATGATAGAAAGCAGCCAAAGTGGTACAAAATAGAAAAGCGTCACGATTTCGTGATAGAAAGCAGTGAGACAACCCGAAAGAGAAAAGCGTCACGATTTCACGACATAAAGCAGCCAAAGTGGTACGAAAGAGAAAAGCATCGTGATTTCATGATAGAAAGCAGCAAGATGGTATGGAATGAAAAAGTGTCACGATTTCGTGACATGTCGCATTTTTGCAGCTAAGTGCAACAAAACACAATGAAGGAGAAAAATGTCACGATTTCGTGACAGGTTGCATCCACGCAGCCCTAAGGAGAAACACGTCACGATATCGTGACATGTCTCATTTTTGTGGTGCTTGAAGACGAATAAAGCTACGGGCATAAATGTGTCGTGATTTCATGACATGTCTCATTTTCGTGGTGCATGAAGGCAGACAAGGCTGTTGATAAAAAAATGTCACGATATCACGACATGTCTTGTTTTCATGATGCAGGTAGAGGAACAAAGTTGCAGATAGAAAATGTCGCGATATCGCGACATACTATTTTTTGTCATGATTCACAGCGGGCCGTTACAGAACATGCAGAAAAGCATAGAACATATGGCACGAAGATGTCAGGGCTATGATAACGCTTCAGGATCGACAGTTACAGTTCACAGAGAAGATCAAACATTTCGACATCGAGCAGAAAGTCAAAAATGATGAAGAGGCGGGGAAGATGAAACGAAGCGATCTGGGAGATGAAGCGAAGCGTCACAGGGCAAAACAGAGAGCATTGCCAGAAAGTTTAAAAGCAGAAGCACAGATTGGTATGAGGGGTCAGAAACCGCTATGGGCAGTGTTGCAGAGCTAAGGGTGATAAGCCATTCTGGGCCTGCTTTTGGAGCGTTTTCCTCCACTTGTTCTGGTTTTGACAAAACTGGAAACATTCTGTCATTGTAAACTGATACATTCTTTTTAATACAGAATTACAGAGAGTTGCATCTCATTGACAAGAAAGAAGGAGTTATTTTTTGCATGCTAGATTTAATGTTCATTTTCCCCCTTTCAGATTTTTAGGCTTATAGGTGAAGTTTAATGCAAGTTTTCTTGGTTGCTTCATGCGAATGTCTAAATCTGAAAATCATAGTTAAAACCCTAGAAACCAGCACTTAGCTTATCTGGATTGTGCATGTTTGCAGGTTCAATAGGTTAGGTTGTATGCAAAAAACCTCATGTCTTTGGTTTTGTCTAATAGGATTGCAGCCTTCTGAATGTATTTTAGTTCCATTCTCTTTGCATCTTATTTTCACTTCTTTATTTTTCTGCATTTTTTAATTACAGGCATTCAAATAAATAATTGAAAATCTACCAAAGTCTGCAAACAAAATAGTTTTATCATTGAAGTGTCAAATAAAATAAACCAGTTGTGCCCCTTGTTTACAGTTACTTGCAATCACTAAGGTATTCCAAGCATTCAAATTGAACAATATTATTTGTACAAAATGCTAACATAGCGGAGACCTTGGAGAAGTTACTTGTTGAATTTCTTTGCAAGAGGGGATTTGGAACCCAAATCCTATTGGAGAGTGTGTTTTCACAATCGGGTGAAAATACTACTCAACAGTACCTTAGGAAATTGATATAAAGGACACGCTCTTCTTCATATAAATTGATGGTGAGGTAGACGATGTAAGGGTGTTCTGGATCATTTCCAATGTCGACTTCAATGGTGTCCTTGAAAAGCATGTGAGAACCGTCATGAAGTTGGGCAGATGTAGGAATGAGGTGGAGGTTGTCGATGGACTCAGGAAGCTAGAATTCATCATATAGATAAATATCTATAAGATTGAGCCATTGTAATAGAGGTTGGATGGTAGGTAATGGTGCACTGGTGAAGTGTAGCATGTGTGGGGTTGGGAGAAATTTAGTGGTAATGGGAGTTTCAGAGATAGCACCGAGAATTATGAAATCAGTGACAAGGGGTGGGGTGTATGTGGGATGGTTTGTATATCATAGTGGAATGTACAAGTGAACAAAGATCATATTGACCGAATTGCTAGATATAGGAGAGGTAGATGATGAGGGTTGTGATGAATCCAATGAGGATAGCAATGAATTCAAAAAATGTTGGTTTTGACTTGAATTTAACACCATAGGTGGGTAAGGGGATCAAGAATATTGTCCAAAATGTGGCGGTAATTCTTGAGTGGGAAATAATAGAATGGTGGATGAGGGTGAGGAAGGAGTATATTTGGGCAATGGTGGATCAGCTACGAAATGTGGGTCAAGAGATAGGTTGGTGAAGTGGTGAGGAAGGGTTTTGACTTCATGAGGTGAGAGAGGCTCATGCAGTGGGGGTGATGGAAATAATGTAGAGGGAAGTTCAATTGTGGAATGTGGAGAAGAACTACATGTCAAAAGATTAAGCTCAAATTCCTCATTATAAAGTAGGTCAACAGGGTCAAGATCCAGATTTTGCAACTCATGATCGAGTGCATTGATTTTAGGGGATGGTAACCAATACCAGATTGGTTAGTAGATTTGCAATGGAGAGGATGAATGTAGGTGTGAAACCCCTATTCATATTTCCCTAGGCCATACCCATGCCAATTATACATATGTAAATAATACCAGGTAAAATATGGATTGGACATGTGGTCAAGGTTACCGTAGAATCAGGTTAGTGGTAGTGGAAGTACTAGAGGTTCTATAGATAAGTCAAGTCCACCATATAAAAATTTTATGAAATTATCGAGAGGACCTAAGAGGACCACTAACCAAATATTCAAGGGCATATCATAAGGATGACCAAAGTCATGGGTGGATTGGATGTTGGATGGAAGGACCCGAGCATTCCTTATGTTATACTTGCTAGGACTTGGTGTGGTCATGAGTATTGAGACATGAGGAGGGGTCGTATTCCTAGGTTGATGGGAGGACCCCCTGGGTGGTGTAGGAGATGATGGAACTAGTGTAGGTGGATTTGCGAAGGAAGGGGTGGAAGCAGAAGTATCGGATTGAGCTAACTGGTCATCAAGTTGAGAGGTGCACTATGTCCACTCATAGCATTCAATAGGTGTTCCAGTGATAGGATGATTTGCATGGGTGAATTTGGAGGTGGGGATGGAAGTAGTGGTGGATGAGCTATAAATTACCCACATTCATGTCGAGCGAGGCACAAAGTTGTGGGTATATGTAGGAGGTGTGGAAAGAATTGGTGGATTGCTAGATGAAGACAAAGTGGAAGGTGTAGCAAAAAAGTTAAATGGAGGGAGTGACGTAAAAGGCAAGGAGGGGCGATGAGAAAATGTAGGTGTTGGTTACATGGAGGAAGGTTGAGGTGGATTGGAAGAAGTGGAGGTAATGTTTCTTGGATCTGGTGGTGGAAGAGGATATTGTAAAGGGGATGGATGTGTGTTTTCAAGGGACCAACGTGGATTAGGGGCAAATTGAGTGGATGATAAGGGTGGACCAAGTGGAAGAGTGATGATATTACAGAATTCGAATGGATCACCATCGGAGGGGATGCAGTGGACTAATCCATTATGGATATATTTAACACAATGATGAAGAATGGAGGGGATACATTTCATGTCCCAAATCCAAGGGTATCCCAATAAGATGTTATACTACATCTTGCCTTCGATAACATGGAAGAGAGTGGAAATGGTTTTGGCACCTGCCTTGATGTGCAAGATGATGATATCAAGGGTAGGACGTATGGTTCCATCAAAGGCTTGAAGGTCCATGGATGGAGTGGTAATATGGGAAGGGGGAAGGTGAAGGTGGCCCAAGGTGGCTATAGAAATGATGTTGATGGATGAACCAATTTCAATGAGAACGTGCTTATAGGTGATGATATTGATGGAGGCTTGAATATGTAATGGATGATCCGCTCCCTCATCTACAACTTCTATAATTTAATGGTCATGGAAGCTTATAGAAGGTTGTAGGAATTGTTGAACATTGCCAAAAAATTTGGCAAAGGTGTCTGCATCATGGGTCTTGAGATCAATATAATGAAGGATAGAATCATGGGCTTCACAATGAGGTTGGAATTGCTCTAGGAGGTCGTAGATGGATAACCTTGTAGGGGAGGTGTGAATCTGGTGAGAAATAATACCATGGATGGTGATGACATTCCATGGAATGGGTGAGGTAATTGGTGGTGTGATGATTGATTTTGTAGAAGGTGGTGGCTAGGAAGTGGAAGGTTGTTGGTCAGTGGTAGGGGGTGGATAACATTGATTATGAGTGGTGATATTGATCATACCCACAAACCCCTATTTGTAAGGACCTCAATTGACATGATTAACCTAGCATAGATCCCCAAGGATTACCCCCATGCTCAGGTAATGTATTTTTATATATCCCCAAGTTTTGGTTTTACGGTGCAAGGGGATTTGAGACCTGAATAGTGCCTCGATCGATAAGGTCTTGCATGACTTGGTGAAAGATGTGGTATGAATCAATAGTATGGCCCTATTGTCGATGAAAATCATAGAAGTCTTTAGGATTGTAATCCCATGGGAGAGGATGATTTGGATCAAGAGGTTGGACATTTGGCAAAGTGATGAGACCTACCTTAGTTAACTAATGAAATAGAGTGGGCATGGGCTCAGATAAGGGTATCCAATTGCATGGAGGGTGAGGTGGATGTGGATTACATCCTTTGTATGGATTAGATTAAGGTGGAGGATTTCCTAGTTGTGGAGTGGGAAGAAGTGGGGGATTGGCTTGGTATTGATTTTGAGGAGATCATGGCGGAGTGGGTTGTGTGGAGCTTGCACAAATGCCACTTGCACTGATGGATATGGAGAATTGATAAGAAACTAATTGGTTTGAGGTGGTCATGTGGTAGGTGGTATATATGGAGGATGGTTGTAATGGTAATTGGTGGGGTAGGATGGTTTTTGATGTAACATTTTTTTTCTCGTATGGACCTTGATGTCCTTGATGACTTTGGCTTGGTAAATGGCTTCCTCAAATGTCTAACTCTGATGAATCTACAATGTTTGGGAGATTTGTTTATGATAACTCTTAGAAAAGAGTTTGAAGATCTTTGAAGGTGAGAGAGGGAAGGCTAGATCATGAATTACCACTCTCCAATGGGTGAAAAAATTGGTGATAGGCTAGTCTTCCCACTGATGTAAAGCATAAATGTCAGATAAGGTAATATTGGTTTTGATATTAATCAAGAAATGCTCTATAAATAGATTGGCCAATTATTTAAAAGTGAATAAACTATGGCAAGGCAAATGATTGTACCAATCTACTTCTTGTCCCCCAAGCAAAAGTCAAAATGTGTGAAGCATAAGGGGTCACTACCGTGCAACTGGTAACAAGCAAAGCGATAAGTATTAAGGTGCTCTCTAGGATCTTCCTAACTTTTAAATTTATCAAATTTAGGGATCTCAAATTTGTAAGGATATGGATGGATGAAAAGAAATGGGAGAATTTTTTTATTGCAAAACTCATCATATGTGGGTTTTTGAGGCCCATAACCAATTGTACACAAATCCAATGTAGGAAGCGAATCTTGCATGGCTTGAAATTCACTAGAGAGCATCGTGGTAGTATTTTGCGAAGCCATAAATGGAGGTGATGGTGTGGATATAGGTAATGGCTATGATAGGGGTTGCAAATAATCTAGTTGTGGTGGATACTGTAGTTGTTGTTCCTCTCATAGAGGATAATAAGCAGCCTGATGTGGGTTAGGTGTCGACATGGTCTGATATTGTAGGACTGGAACCTAAGTGAAGAACACAAGCTTATACTGAGAGGGGGGGTGAACAGTATAAGACCTCTTTTTACTTTTCCTTTATACTTCAAAATAGTAAAGCAATATATCCAAAGCAATATCAAAACAATGCACAAGATCATCCACAAAGTGACACCAATTTTAACGTGGTTCATCCACAAAACTTTTCTCTAAAAGTTATCTCAAAGTTCTTTGGGAAACCTTCCCAATTACAATGTTTATGAGCCTCGGCTCAAAGGAGATACCTTCCCCCAATCTGAATTTATGAGCCTCTGCTCAAAGGAGATACCTTCCCCTACCTCTGCTCTGGTTGGTGATCCTCTAGAAGACCTCTGCCTTCGCTGCCCTTAGCAAATGGAACTCTATCCATAGAAGACACCTGTCTTCCCTGCTCTGGCTGGAGACCTCTGTCCTCAACTCTATCACCTCAAAAGTTGGTCCTCGAATCTGCACTAAACACAGTCCTTCGGTCTAGCACAAATGTCCTCGGGTTCTTCTCATAGAACCAATGCACCTCTGTCCTCAAGTTCTCTGATAGAACTATCAAACTCAGCTTCACAAGTCCTCTGCTAGGACCTGTCCAAATCTGCTCACAAGTCCCCAATGGAACTTGTCCAAAACCTGCTCACAAGTTCATCAAGAAAAACTTGCTTGGCATGAACCCACAAAGAGAATTGTTAGAGACCCAATGTGATTCATCAACCTCATAGAAGCATAAAGAGAATTGTTAGAGACTCAATATGTTCTATACTTAACTCCCAATCTCAATCTCAACTCAATCTCAAATCTCATAAGAATAAGATAGATGTAATATGCTTTTCTCAAGAACATGAAACACAACCCAACAATTGCCAACCATGCAATATCTCATATAACAATGATACTCATGTTCTTTCCAACAACCAATATCTTTTCTCAACCAATTAGGGCTTCAACAACAATGCTCAAAGACAAGGTTTAACCAACATCATTCAACTCAACATTAACCTTGAAGCATTCAACCAATCATCACAAGAAAAGGAAACAAGTAGAAATCCTTTTCCCTCCAAAGATATTTGAACAAAACAGCCACCAACACAATATCACCAAATGCAAAGAATAACTTGTTCAAATCAACTCAATGGAGTAAGCCCAATATCATGAATCAAGTAAAAGCACTAACTTGATCAAACAACCTCTATGGAAGCAACTCAACCATCAACCTCAAAACAGCCAACCAAGGGTTTCACCAACTCAATGCAAGTAGCAAGACTCACAAACATAAACCCTAGTGCACAATGCTTCCACTACCTCAAACCAGAATTATGCATTCACCAAAACTCTCATCAATGATAACAATGCATAAGTAGTCTTCAACAAACCAGAAAATAGGATTTACACCCAACCAAAGGAAACCTAGTTGAATACCTTTTCACTCCAATCTTATTTCAGGAATAACATACACCAATCATACTCATAAGAAGAAAGTGCCCATACCTTATTGAAGATGAAGAAGATCTCACAAATTTGTCATAACCATAACCACCTTTTTGCCAAACTCAAGAAGGTTAGTAGACAACATATTTCTTTAATATTTCCTCAAGAATATTCCTTGGTCCAAATATAATCAAGGTTCTATGTCTTCTTCTTTCAACCTCATTCAACAAATCATACATAACATATTTCTTATATTCACCTTATCTACTCCATTACACTTAATAAAAACTATATAAAAAATATTTAATTTTGCTAACCTTATACCTCCCAAACAAACTTTGGAAATATCATCAACATTGCATAATTAATATATTTTATTCACTGCCCTTTTGCAACCCCGACTACTTTTTCAATGCAATATTCAATCCATTAAAATAATGAACTTTAACCTTATGACTCCCATGGCAAAAATACTATGCAAAAGAATTGTGCCCTTACCACATTAGCTGCCAAGGAGTTTCACGTGGATACCTCTTACATCCCTCAAAAAAGGGATTCGATGTGATTTGACCCGTCGTCTTCTCTAGCCAAGGCGCTTGGCTAAACCGCATGGGCTATCCACGCCCACGTGAGGAAGGGAGAGGGACCTCCCTCTAATCTCCGAAATGGAATCTTCCTTGGCATGAAAATCGAGACCTGCGTCCTGATTACCGCATAACCTTGGTAATTACTGCACTCCCCTTCTTGGTTTTCGAATTGCGTGCGCCCTCATCAAAACTTGCTCTCCTTCGTTTTTCTTTGTTACTGAACAATTCACGCACAGCGCTGTCTAAATTCGACCAAGGTGTATTATGTTCGAGCACACTCTAATGCGAAGGATGATTTGTCCTTTTCTTCGAACGCAATTTCTCCGAGCTCTTCTTAAAACATCGCAACCCCCTTTTTAAATCATGAACACCTTTGACCACATAATCACTTGACTTCCTCCTTCGCTGGCACAGGGGTTTCGACGAAATCGAAATTGCACGAGGATTAATATCGAATTCTTCACATCCCATTAATGAATTTATTTGCCTCGTTTTATATGCACTATGATGCATTACCAAACACGTCGGCCCTTTTAATTTAATTTTAAAATTTTAATTTAAATTTTAAATAAATAAAATTTAAACTAAATATTTAAAATTAAATATCTTCATCACCGGGGCACCTTTTTCAACGAAACGAAGAGCCAACTTGGGTTTTAAGAAAAACCCATTTCAAATCTGTTGTCCATGGTTTTAAATAAAACCTTTTATTTTATCTGCCTTGGTTTTCACAAAAACCCTTCCGCTTCTTGACATCAATGACAACATCAACACTTGAGCAAAGGCAATGTACCCAATGTACCCAAAATTGCCAACAATCTCCCCCTTTGTCATTGATGGCAAACCTTTACTTGAAAAACACTTCTTAAGAGCCAAAACTGAAACCCACAACTGAGAATCTACCTTTGAAGTTTTGCTCCCCCTGACTTGAAGCTTTCCTCTTCACTTGAAGCTCTCCCCCTTACTCATATCTCTCCCCCTTTGTCATCAATGGCAAAGGGCCACCTTTGGGGCTCGGGACTAAGAATGAGCCTCTTAGCTTAGTCCCTCCCCCACCTCCTGTTGAGGTGATTAATTCTAGGGTGGGAGTAAAACTCCCATTAGGCACTGATCATCATCAGCGTCTATAACTTCCTTGTCGGGCCTTCTCTTGAACTCTTTGTCCATATTCCTGTTCCTGTCATTGTTCTTGTTCTTGTTCTCATCCCTGTTCTTGTCCATGCCTTGATCCTTGGACCTGATCATGCCACTGTTCCTGTTCCTGTATCCTAGAATTTCAGCTCTACACTGTCTAGCTATGTGACCTTCATTGTTGCACTTATAACAAGTAACAATGTTATTTCTTTTAGGCATACCTCTTCTTTGAATCCACCAGTTCTGACCAAACCTATTCTGACCAAACTGTTCGACCAAACTTTTGATCAAACCTGTTCCTGATATTTGCCTTGCAATAAACTGCCTTGTGCCCAAACTGTTGACAAGAGTAGCAATATCCTTGAAAGAAATTACCACCTCTAAAACTGTCATTTACCTTCTTCACTTGAGCCATGCAATGTGAAGCCATGTGACCAAACCTGTGACAAGCAAAACATCTGCCTTGAAACTTTCCTTTATTTGACTTCTTAGGTCCTAAAAACTTCTCCTTCTTCTCATTCTGAATTCTATTTTCTATTTCTATGCATCTATCATTCAAGGACTCATGATCTGAAATACTTTCCTCATTAGAACTCTCTTCCTTTTGGAGTCTCTTACTAGACTCTCCAACTTGTTTCTTGTGTGGCTTAACAAAACCAAGACCTGTTTTATCTGTTGTCTTTCTTTGACCTTTGATAAGAGATTTAACCTTTTTGGAGCTTTCTTGAAACTTGTACAGCTTATCCTTGTACTCTTTATTTTCCTCTTTCAAAGAAGCCATTTTCTGTTCTAATTCACTATACTCAAGCACCTTAGATTCTAACTCATTCTTGAGTTCTTGTGCCTTAGCCATAGAGACGTCAAGACTTTCTATAAGTTCATCTCTCTCCATACAACATTCATCTAACTTATCCTTGAGTCTAGCATTCTTCTTTCTTTCCTTTTTCAAAGCACTAAGAGCACTAATAAGTTCACCTTCAAGATTCCTCTATTTGATTGCATTTTGAATTATCAAGGCCTTTTTCAGATTTCTTATCACTAGAGGTGCTACCCTTTTCAAAAACCATACATGCATCTTCCTTATCATTTTCTGAAGCATCCTCATACATACTAGCAACCAAATCATTATTTGTGCAATCATCCTCAAGGTGACCAAAATTTCCACATCTAAGACATTTCATGATAATGAATCTATGTTTCGGTTCTTCCTCTTTTTCTGATATGAACAACATCTCATTTTCATTATCACTTGAAGAACTTTCACTATCACTACTAGAACACTTACTTGCTTTGTCTAGGTAGAAACTCTTCTTGTGTTTGTGAGAGTACCTCTTTCCTTGATTGCTTTGCTCATCTTTGTTCTTCCTTTGATGCCTATGCCTTTCAGAATCTTTGCTCTTACAATCCTGTTTATCTTCATCACTTTCATCCTTGGCAACAGTACAATCAGTAGCATAATGACCAAATTTTCCACAATAAAAACATCTTACGTTTTTCATATTTTTGTGCTTTCTAGAGAACTTGCCTTTCTTGCTGTAATATGCCTCTTCATCACTAGAAGACTCATCACTCTCTTGAAACTGTTTACCTTTGGAAAAATCCATTGTGTTCTTTACTAGCTTTTCCTTCAAGCTGTTAAACCTTTCCGAAGGAACCCGCTCCGATACCAATTGAAGAACACAAGCTTATACTGAGAGGGGGGGGTGAACAAGTATAAGACCTCTTTTTACTTTTCCTTTATACTTCAAAATAGTAAAGCAATATATCCAAAGCAATATCAAAACAATGCACAAGATCATCCACAAAGTGACACCAATTTTAACGTGGTTCATCCACAAAACTTTTCTCTAAAAGTTATCTCAAAGTTCTTTGGGAAACCTTCCCAATTACAATGTTTATGAGCCTCGGCTCAAAGGAGATACCTTCCCCCAATCTGAATTTATGAGCCTCTGCTCAAAGGAGATACCTTCCCCTACCTCTGCTCTGGTTGGTGATCCTCTAGAAGACCTCTGCCTCCGCTGCCCTTAGCAAATGGAACTCTATCCACAGAAGACACCTGTCTTCCCTGCTCTGGCTGGAGACCTCTGTCCTCAACTCTATCACCTCAAAAGTCGGTCCTCGAATCTGCACTAAACACAGTCCTTCGGTCTAGCACAAATGTCCTCGGGTTCTTCTCATAGAACCAATGCACCTCTGTCCTCAAGTTCTCTGATAGAACTATCAAACTCAGCTTCACAAGTCCTCTGCTAGGACCTGTCCAAATCTGCTCACAAGTCCCCAATGGAACCTGTCCAAAACCTGCTCACAAGTTCATCAAGAAAAACTTGCTTGGCATGAACCCACAAAGAGAATGGTTAGAGACCCAATGTGATTCATCAACCTCATAGAAGCATAAAGAGAATTGTTAGAGACTCAATATGTTCTATACTTAACTCCCAATCTCAATCTCAACTCAATCTCAAATCTCATAAGAATAAGATAGATGTAATATGCTTTTCTCAAGAACATGAAACACAACCCAACAATTGCCAACCAAGCAATATCTCATATAACAATGATACTCATGTTCTTTCCAACAACCAATATCTTTTCTCAACCAATTAGGGCTTCAACAACAATGCTCAAAGACAAGGTTTAACCAACATCATTCAACTCAACATTAACCTTGAAGCATTCAACCAATCATCACAAGAAAAGGAAACAAGTAGAAATCCTTTTCCCTCCAAAGATATTTGAACAAAATAGCCACCCACACAATATCACCAAATGCAAAGAATAACTTGTTCAAATCAACTCAATGGAGTAAGCCCAATATCATGAATCAAGTAAAAGCAATAACTTGATCAAACAACCTCTATGGAAGCAACTCAACCATCAACCTCAAAACAGCCAACCAAGGGTTTCACCAACTCAAAGCAAGTAGCAAGACTCACAAACATAAACCCTAGTGCACAATGCTTCCACTACCTCAAACCAGAATTATGCATTCACCAAAACTCTCATCAATGATAACAATGCATAAGTAGTCTTCAACAAACCAAAAAATAGGATTTACACCCAACCAAAGGAAACCTAGTTGAATACCTTTTCACTCCAATCTTATTTCAGGAATAACATACACCAATCATACTCATAAGAAGAAAGTGCCCATACCTTATTGAAGATGAAGAAGATCTCACAAATTTGTCATAACCATAACCACCTTTTTGCCAAACTCAAGAAGGTTAGTAGACAACATATTTCTTTAATATTTCCTCAAGAATATTCCTTGGTCCAAATATAATCAAGGTTCTATGTCTTCTTCTTTCAACCTCATTCAACAAATCATACATAACATATTTCTTATATTCACCTTATCTACTCCATTACACTTAATAAAAACTATATAAAAAAGTTATTTTAATTTTGCTAACCTTATACCTCCCAAACAAACTTTGGAAATATCATCAACATTGCATAATTAATATATTTTATTCATCGCCCTTTGCAACCCTGACTACTTTTTCAATGCAATATTCAACCCATTAAAATAATGAACTTTAACCTTATGACTCCCATGGCAAAAATACTATGCAAAAGAATTGTGCCCTTACCACATTTGCTGCCAAGGAGTTTCGCGTGGATACCTCTTACATCCCTCAAAAAAGGGATTCGGTGCGATTTGACCCACCGTCTTCTCTAGCCAAGGCGCTTGGCTAAACCGCGTGGGCTATCCATGCCCACGTGAGGAAGGGAGAGGGACCTCCCTCTAATCTCCGAAATAGAATCTTCCTTGGCACAAAAACCGAGACCTATGTCCTGATTACCACGTAACCTTGGTAATTACTGCACTCCCTTTCTTGGTTGTCGAAATGCGTGCACCCTCATCAAAACTTGCTCTCCTTCATTTTTCTTTGTTACTGAACAATTCACGCACAACACTGTCTAAATTCGACCAAGGTGTATTATGTTCG
The DNA here is from genome assembly GCA_028583015.1 of Wollemia nobilis. NCBI lineage: Eukaryota > Viridiplantae > Streptophyta > Pinopsida > Araucariales > Araucariaceae > Wollemia > Wollemia nobilis. The sequence goes on along the minus strand of JAQPPZ010017079.1, from coordinate 2,987,302 downwards.
AGCACACTCTAATGCGAAGGATGATTTGTCCTTTTCTTCGAACGCAATTTCTCCGAGCTCTTCTTAAAACATCGCAACCCCCTTTTTAAATCATGAACACCTTTGACCACATAATCACTTGACTTCCTCCTTCGCTGGCACAGGGGTTTCGACGAAATCGAAATTGCACGAGGATTAATATCAAATTCTTCTCTCACATTAATGAAATTATTTGCCTCGTTTTATATGCACTATGATGCATTACCAAACACGTCGGCTCTTTTAATTTAATTTTAAAATTTTAATTTAAATTTTAAATAAATAAAATTTAAACTAAATATTTAAAATTAAATATCTTCATCACCGGGGCACCTTTTTCAATGAAACGAAGAGCCAACTTGGGTTTTAAGAAAAACCCATTTCAAATCTGTTGTCCATGGTTTTAAATAAAACCTTTTATTTTGTCTACCTTGGTTTTCACAAAAACCCTTCCGCTTCTTGACATCAATGACAACATCAACACTTGAGCAAAGGCAATGTACCCAATGTACCCAAAATTGCCAACACTAAGATGGATGGGGTGAGATGTATGAAGAATGGTATGCGAGTGGCTATTATTGTTGATAATAATACTCGAGAACTCACTGGGTAGGCATAGGTATCTGCTGTTGCTATGCATATGGATAAGTCAGTTGCACCTGAGTAGTAGTGGTAGAGGACCATGTGGGTGGTGAGGTGAAGAGAGTAGGTGGTGTGGAAGCTGGAGGTGGAAGAGATGTTGGTGTGGTAAAAGTGGACTAATGAGAAGATGGAGGTGGAATGGATGAGGATGAAGGGGGTATGGTGGGGATGGTGAGAAGGGACTCAGGTTGAACCGAATACCAAGGTGGATGACCTTGATAAGTGGGGTTCAACGATGGTGGGTGAAAGGAAGGTGGGGGTGGTAAGTGAAATGATGATGAGGGATTCAATGGAGGTCCATAGGATGAGAATGGTGGGTAGCTAGTTGGCAGTAAAAAGTAAACTATAGTGTGAAAGGAGGCGGCTATGAGGATGAATAGGCCTACTGTGGATGAAGTTGTATCAAAGTATGGGATAGATCAGGTGATGTTAGCTGGTAATATTGAGAAGGGTGTGAATAGTGTTGCGATGGAAGTGATGAAGGTGGCTAGGATGAAGGCTGGTGACTCGATGAAGTCTGGTGACTCGATGAAGGCTAGGATGGGGTTTGGGATGAAGGTACGATAGGAGGATCCATGGATGAAGGGGGTGTGGATATCATACCAACTATCTAGATAGTGGTAACAACATCAAGAATTATTTGAGAAACAACTGGACTAGAATCATCTCCCAAAAGTGGATGGGAAGAATGCTCAAGGAATGGATGGGTAGCAGATGGTGAAGCATGTGGGGTGAACTCATCCGCCACCATAACTAGTATGGGCTGGTTAGGAGGGGTGTATATGACATGCTAGAAGTATGTGGATGGGGGATTGGGTGAGGAAAGATCTTCCAAAGGAGGGGTCTCCTCGAAGGTTTCATCCAAGAGGTAATATGGAGTGGAAGAGGCCATGTGAGATGTAGGACTAGCAGTAGGGGCATAAGGCCTAGTCAATAGGTCAGGAGGAAATACAGAAGTAACTCGGTCAAACTTGGAAGATGGGTCAATGGTCTAAGAAGTAGAAACACCTACCATCATGACAATCCGTTGAGCAGCCTTAGTGGCATGATGAAGGGCTTCACGTGTCTGACTATGCATAACTGGCATGGTGATGTGTGCAAAAGGTATGCTAACAACCAATAGGTGTAAAATATGAACTCAAGAAATGTCTATGACTGACTAGGATACTATCTGTTCTAAAAAATATAGGTTCGCATAGGTGGGGTGCAAACCACTCAAGATGAAAAATAGATGATAGATATGTGTTGTATAGTGTGTCTGTGTCCTATGTGTGCAATCTAGAACCTAAAAAATAGGTTCACACTCTAGAGGCGCAGACCAAATGGTTCGCACTCCAAGGATGTGGACCACCCAAAACTATGACAAATAGTGGATTTTGTGCTATTTATGACCTCTATGTGTTGTGGAGACCTGTGAAATATAGTTTCGTAGCCTAACAACTAGATTTTAACATAGAATTGTGTGAAATAATTCTGAGTGTAGGGGAATCGCACTGGGGGGGGAAAACACCTAAAAATAGACTATGTAGTGTAAAGCACATAAGTGAAACTGTGGAACAACTAATAAGTTTTTTAATAGCACATTTGATATGCTATTGTGACCACTTTTCTCAAGACTCAATAATAAGAAAATGTTCTTTCTTTTTGGTTTTTGTGTGTTTTGATGAAAGTATGTATCCACCCTAGGAATAAATCATAGTAATGGGTCAACTTTGACTTTGAATTAGGTATGTCATAGCATAGAACCTTTTGTAATGCCCAAAGGCACACAAAATAGAACTATGTTTTCAACGGGCGAGTGGCAACCTAGATGGAATCAGGTACAGTAAAATGGTATCCAAAGGGGGAGACTCAAAATGCTTTGATGAGTCATATAAACTCTCATGAAGAGAGGTCACACTATCAATTTGGTGCTACCATTATATCCATGCTTTTGCTTAACCCTCACATTTAAGGCATCCACAATAACGATCAACTATGCCCACTAATTATTTGAAAAGCCCTATGGTAAAGGGGCTTTCTAAAACTACCCACTCCAAATGTACCTTCCAGTGATGAGTTATGGATAACCAACACTCAAAGCGGGAAGGACTGGTTGAGTATTAATGTTAGAATTATCCACTTTTTGGGCTACTATGGTGACTAATTTAAACGTGATCCAGTGGAGAGTAATCCCAGACCTAATTGAACTATGGTGTTGAATTGGTGGTGAAATCCAATTCGGCCTGGAGATGAAACCCAACTCCTTACATCGTTAAAATAGACCGTGAGTGTGTGGTGTTTGTTTGTACGATATAGTTTTAGAAGAAAATATAGTCTAAATGCATTTTTGAAATAAACTATGCTATGATGTCTTTTCAAAGCAAATATATCTACTTGGTTGTGTAAAAAAATAAACTTAAACTAGTTATTTGCGAAAGGGAAATCTAATTAGGTGGTTTGCACAAAAACAAAGTTATGCTATTGATTTTCAAAAGGGAAATATAATTAGTTTCTTTTGAAGGGAAATGACTTGAAGGGAAATTACTGGAATTTAAAGCTATTCTAGGAAGCAGCTAAAAATCTAGCTAAAATAAACAAAAATGTGTGATGATTGTGGAATTTGTAGCTCACTATGAAATATTAGCTTCAAAACAAAGGAAATTTGAAGAATTTCACACAAAAATTGCATCTAGGTGAGTGTAAATGTCTCCAAGGTACCATCTAGTTCAAAACTATGTAGATTTGGGAGGTTCGTACTCTTAGGGTGTGAACCTATCTTCTACTAGGAGTTAACACTCTTAAAGTGCGAACCGGGATATAAAGACTAAGTTGATTGATTTTAGGATCCTGGTGATGATTTGATGTCTTTGGAGTGTTTTTAGCACAGGTACCTACACATAAAATTCCAAAAACTTAATTTATGCATAGCAAGATGACCAAAAACTCGTAAGGATATCGTAAATACCTGAGGTAAATAAATGACAAAAAATTAAGTTACCTACTGATTTGGTGCCCAAAAATACAAGGATGATTTAACCTTGCATACATTGTGGCAAGAGATAATATGGGGGCATGTAATCCTTGGTAACATGAGGCTCTTAACCTCCCCTGAATTACCTTGCTATTGGTTGTGGGTTTCTGAACCAATACTTGGGTATCAAGTATCAAGTTTGAGGTAGATTGGGGAATTCACACACCTAAGTGTGTACTCACTACTCTCTTTGTAAGTTCAACGGTGCACCAGTGAACCTTTTGTGGTTTGTCCTGAAGTGTATTTTAGGGCATTTTTTGTTTATGGTGTTCTTCAAATATGACAACTACCTACCATACAAAATAGACCACAATTTTTGGTTAGAAGGCGATTAATCTTATACTTGGTGGGGGTCCCACCGAGCATGCTAGAATGAAATGATCAAAAAGATGCTAAGACATTCATTCAATATCAAATAATCTACTGTATTTGTATTGATAATCATAAAAGGGGTTACAATAACTGATATCTATTTACAATTTTGCCCTGATAGGGTATTCCCTAATGAAGCCCTCTCAGATGTAGTACAAAGACAACACGATTCATCTTCTTGGGTTCCTCGATGTAGATGGGCTTCTTGCTCGTGAGCCACTGCTTATTGGAGATGTTTCCTTGTGCTTTTCTAGACCTATGAAACCTAAAAAATCCTATTAGTGTGTTGGGGGGTCTACCTCAGTCAAACCCCATAGTTATGAAGATAAAAGACTCATAAAAAGTATTCAAAACATGAAATAAATTGCTAAAAACAACATAAAATAGTAAACTATGTTATTCTTACTTGTTCTAGTGATTTTGGTGTACATTGCAAAGGTTTGCACTCCTAGGGTGCGAACTGGGTGGTTTGCACATGTGAGGTGCAAACCGATCCTTTTTTGACCGTATTTTTTAGATGGCTTCTCTGGATGCTCAAGATTGGTTGTTGATCTATAATTTGTCCGGTTCACCTTCTGAAAGTGCACTCTTGGTAGGATTCTCAACCTATCTCATTCACCAAATAGTACTGTGAAGGAGACAAATTGATTGTGATGCTCATATGATGGTTGTGTGATGGATGTGTGATGGATGTAATGGCAGTACTGATTTTGGTAGAGTTTTGGTATGCAAAAGTGTGTTGTTGTTAAAAGGTGAAAATGGCCTTCTATTTATAGAGTGGGCCAAGGTGAGAGAAAGGGGATGAGGTGTCCCCTATGAGGTGGCAGTGGTGAGGTGTCCACCAAAGAGGTGTCCTAGGTCATAAGTGAGGTTGGGTGAGAGAATCCCTCACCCATCCATAAATAATGATGATTTTAAAAATATCTTTATTTGTCATTAATAATCACCTTTATTGAAATATATTAGGATTAAACAATGATTTTTGTGTGCAAAAGTCTCCATATTGCATTAATGACCCAAGGGGATGTGAGGTGGAGAAATATCTAGGTGGAAAGGTGGTAGGGCTAGGCTAGGTGAGGTGGAAGGCTAGGCTAGTCAAAGTAGACTAGGTGAGGTGGAGCCTTTAATTAAATCAAGATTAGATCTAATTAAGTATGTAATTAGCCATAAAGCATATTTAGACCAAAATGTTGACTTTTTGACCATAAAGTACTTTTTGACCATGGTGAGAGTTTTCAACCTTAGTTGAGTTTGCATAAGGTCACATGAGGACCAATGGTTAAGCGTAGGAAGGGGCTTAGATATCCCAAAGGGGCTAATGATGATGAATAGTGATTTTACTTAATGAATAGTGTGTTTAGCCAATTTATGCAATTTTCAAGGGTTTTGCAAATTGATTAACAATGGAAATAGGGAGAGGGACAATGTGCGAATTATAGGTGTCTACAATCTTCTACTAAGAATCAAATATCTCTTTGATCGACTCAAATATGCCATAGTATTTTCAAAGATTAATTTGAAATTAGGATATCACCAATTGAGAATTTGTGATGAGGATACTCATACGGTAGCCTTTATAACTTGTTATAGACATTATGAGTTTGTTGTCTTACCTTTTGGTTTAACAAATTCTCCAGCTGTGTTTATGAATTTGATGAAAAGCATCTTCAGGAAGTACTTGGATAGATTTGTTCTGGTATTTCTAGATGATATTTTGATATATTCTAGAAACAAGATAGAGAATTATGAGCACCTCAAGGTTGTACTAGAGCTATTTAAAAAAATCAGTTATATGAAAAATTATCCAAGTGTGAATTTTATGTATCAGAATTACAAAATTTAGGACACATTTTTTCAGTTGAAGGGATCCGAGTGGATCCTAGGAATAGAAGCCATTTTAAATTGGTTACCATCTACAAATGTGATAAAATTTCAAAGTTTCATGGGCTTAACTAGATATTATAGTCATTATGTGAGGGATTATGCTAATATCACCTCACCAATAACTAACCTTTAGAGAAAAGAAAATGAATTCAAGTGGACAGAAAAATGTGAGGAAGCCTTTGATTTATTTAAGTAAAAGCATATCATGCCTCTTATACTAAAGGTACCTGATCTTCAAGGAAGTTTCTCTATTTGTATTGATGCATCATTAGAAGGTTTAGGAGGAGTGCTCTCATAGGAAGAAGTAGTGGTAGCCTATGGATCTAGGAAACTAAAAAGACACGAGGTTAATTATGCAACCCATGACTTAGATTTGGTAGTTGTAGTGTTTACTTTCAAGATTTGGTGATATTATCTGGTTGGGAGACCTTTTGAGCTAAGGACAGACCATCAGAGTCTACAATATATATTCACTCAACCTTTACTTAATTCTAGGCATAAAAGGTGGATGGAATTTCTTGTAGAATATTATTTTGGCATTGAGTATATAAAAGGAAAAGAGAATAAAGTTGTTGATGCATTGAGTAGGAGAAGACATATAACAATTACGTCTTGTGTTCATGTCGACTTGATGGAACAAGTCAAGAAAATGCAAAATTATGATACATTCTATAACCAAATTTGGGAAAGGATGGAAAATAAACCTAATGAAAACAATGACTTTGACATCAAGGATGATTTGTTATGTTTTAAGAACAGGGTAGTAATTATTGAGACTGGAAATCGAAGGAAGATGATCATGAATGAATCACATAGATCTCTATATTTTTCTCATATAGGAGGAGCAAATATGAGGGAGAATATGAAAATATATACTTTTGGCCAGGAATGAAGAGAGACATAATTGAGTTTATTTCTCAATGCCTCGAGTGCCAAAAGGTAAAAGTAGAACACAAATATCTTGCTAGATTTTTGTATCTATATGATGTGCCTATGCAAAAATGGCAAGTTATTTTGATGGATTTCATTGTAGGCCTGCCTAAAAATAAGTTTTATCATGATGCAATTCTAGTAGTGTTTGACATACTGACTAAGGTTGCATACTTTATACTCGAGAACACCAAGGATGATGTCGTGGATGTGGCTAATAGATTTGCCAAAGAAATATTTTGGCTTTATGGTTTTCCAAAGGTAATCATATCAAATAAGGAATCAAAATTCACATCCGAGTTTTTGCAATCCTTGCATAATGCCATTAGTACTACATTGAATATCAATTCTACTTATCATCCAAAAATTGATGGGAAAACTAAAAGAGTGAACCAAGTGCTGGAAGACATGCTTCGCATGTACTATATGTATTAAAAAACCTATTAGGAGGATTATTTGTATTTGGTAGATTTTTCCTACAATAATGGTGTATGACCTCGAGAAGCGCACACCACACTTACCCTAATTGCAATGTTATTATATCAAATGAAGATAAATAAAGAAGCACACAAGCACATATTACATGAAAATAACAAGTGATGAAATATTCTTTTATTGATTCTTCCAGATCTTGATTACATGTACATCCCTCTGAGGGATATTCTTTTTGATACAATATATTACGAGTGGAATAATGGTGAATGTATCCTCCACAAGGGGATAGTGTACCTTCGTAGGCCTCTCGATCATGCACACAAAATTGTATGAGGGCTTATAGATGTCTCCTTCTCCTGATCTTGTCTTGGAGGGATCTCATGCTCTGGATACTTTGGACTGATCCTATGAACTTGTATCTGTGGGTATGGAAATAATAGATCACATTAAGTAGTACGATATACCTCTTCGAATGAGGATTCTTATTAGAAAATCTAATAAATAAGATAAATGATCATGATAATATTGAAATACAAGCATAAATCGAATAATAAATGCATAGAAATCTTAGAAATATGATGTAAATGCATTAATGAAATCATATCTAAGCTATGACTAATTAATAAATCAAGTAGTAATGGATCTAAGCTAGAACAAAATAAAATAATGTCTAATGCCCTAAAGTATGCCTACGAGCCACTATCTAAGACAACGACCGTGAAATGCAGCTTCTCTCCTTGCGAACTAGGGGTTGTAGCACTATCTTCTTTGTTCTAATTGATGTTCAAGGGTCACTTGTTGTGTCTGGTATACTGATGGGTAGTGCATAATAAACATATCTAATAGTAGGTTCTTATATGTAGCTCATCCGGACAGTGTTTCACTGCACCTCCAAGGGGTGTTGATTCACTCTCTATTCATCTAGGGCTTCACTACACAATATTTGAATATTTGTGGATACCTTTTGCTTCTTAGGAGGGCCCATATGTAGCCCATCCTTATTTCATATCTGGATCTTAGCTTCCTAGAGAAGCCTCAATCCAAATTGCATGCAATTGACCATATCAGGGGGAAAGCATCACTCACAAACTGGCATTGAAGGGGTAGTTAGGAGGAATTTTTGGAGTTCCTCACCAAAATCTTCCCATAAGCAATGCAAGGTGTAGTCAGACTACATGATCTAGGCCCTTATTCACAACTAGAATATTCATGGTGCTAACCGCTATCAGGTCCAGTGGCTAGGTGTGGTCGCTATCAGCTTCAACGGCCAGGTGTGGTAGTCGCTCTGCTTGATAGTGACTAAGCGTGGATGGGCTAGAACTGCCCTTTTGATTGGTTAGGACCACTTATTGCTCTTGGAAAGGTCCAATACTGGTTATATGGTCTATGTATGTTCCCATATGGGTATCCTCCTAAACATGACATGTTTTAGGTGTCTACAGATGCCCCTTTTTGGGATGCATTGTGGGAAAACACAACATAGAGCAAAAATAGACCACCTAGGGTCACATTGTAGGTTGTGTGATGATCATTGATCTGATAAATATTGGATACCCTAGTCATGAAAAATGATGCAAATCCTAGAATTATTACTTCCAACAAGGTGAAAGGCTTAAATTTGTGAAAGCTTGCACATGTCCAGCAGCGATCGAGTAGCTTTAGTACTACTATAGGTCTGAAAGGAGGTGAGCTACAAACTTAACTATCATGTTTGCTTTTTATCCTAGAAAAGGGTAAGCTTATGATAGTTTTTGGCAATTATTCGTAAGACGAACACAATTTGACATGATCGAGTGATCTTTTATTGTTTTTATTATGATTTTTGATGTTATGACTACCCCCTCAAACGGTGAGTCAATGAGGGAAGGACACTGAATAAAGCGATGAGTCGCTTGACCATGATGATAGTTTTGGACCCTTTTAGAGTTTCATTTTATTGTTATGGGGTGTCCCATCCAGGTGTGATTTCAAACATTTTTTGTAATTGTAAATCCATATCCCATGGAGTGGTCTGGTTGCAATGGCCTTCTTAGGGAGTCAAGGATGATAGCAATTATTTTTAGCTTGTGTTGAACTATAGTTTGTCATAGGAGAAGTGGGATGAATCCTCACTCCCATGGTGTAGTCTGACCATCATGGCCTTCTTCAGGATTGAATTGAAGCATCTGAATTCTACCATAACTATTTTGCTCCATGTGGACCTATGGTAATTTACTCATTATCGAAATGCTTGGAGCACAAATCGCTGCAACCGCCAAGTTCATAGAGTAAATAACTGAACACAAGGCTCAATTGAGATTTTATTTATTTGTTTTTTTTTGTTATTTATGCAATTTTTGATTTTTATGGACCATTAGGTGTGCTTAATGGTCCATTTTGAGGTTTTTATGTAGAGAAATTGAGTCAATTATTCTCTTTTTTCTAGCCACTGTCAGTTCTAGCGACCCCTAATTACCTCTTCATGGCCGCTGTCAGGACCAGTGGCCAAGAAGTGTGGGCCACTGATGCCAGCAATGGGTGAGGTACAAATGGAAAATATAAAAGAATTTTTAGGGTTTTGACTTTTCATTTTCCAGCTATCAATTACACTTTTCGAGCTCTAAGTTGAGAGTGACTGATTGTGACCAGGGATGCTATCTACTGGACACCATGACTGAGTAGGGAGAGGCTTCGACTAGTGGAGGAGCAGATGAATCGTGGGTATCTCTAAAATTGTTGCATCATTTTTTTTTACAAGGTAAAACGAACCTCACTAAATAATCGATAAATGAAAAAAACTAAACCTATTGGAAATGAATTGAAACCATAGTTAGGCTTAGTTCTAGGCTAATTTTAGTGGTTCTAGCCTAGTTTTTGCAATTTTTTAATTTTTTGTGATTTATGGCTAGGGGGACATCATTGGCATGCCACCCCATGGCTATTGATGCTCAAAGCAGCCCGTAAATTCCAAATAGGGGTCGTTGTCACCATCAGCCAGGGTTATACGTAAAGGTTTGGTCCCAAAATGTATTTATAAAAATTTGGCGAATCGGTTTCAAAATACAAGGCAATAGTGTCGAAACACATGTAGAAGGTTCACTATTATTAGGGGTAATGTTGGAAATTTAAACTTAAAATGGTCAAATTATTATAAAATTGGGGTGAATTGACCAAAAAAAAAATTGCACCCAAAATTTTTTGGCTAATGGACCCTACTCAAGGATCCCAAATATTAGCTAATTCCAAATTTTAAAATCCTAATTTTAGCAAATTTTGTGAAAATAGCCACTATGCATAACCCTACCATCAGCGGCCAGATCGATTTCCAACGGTCAAATTTTTGATCATTGGTGGCTAGCCAGTATCAACTTCAGCAACCACTGCATGGCCACTCCTGATGCGAGTGACCCAATGAATTTAGGATTTATTTTGAAAAATTAAAAAAATTTAAGGCATTTAACTAATTTTTTTAGCATTTTGGAGTGAAGAATTTTATTTTTAGGTGCATTTAGTTACTTTTTCATAGCCTTAAGCTCATATTATATTATCTTGCACCATTTTTGTTGCATAAATTTATTAGTTTATGAGTGCATTTGATTTAGGTATTTATTTTACACTTCTAGATTTTGTCTACACAGGCTTGGGACCTGAAATTGCTTATGGATATTTTGCCCCATATAGATGACATAAACTGGAACTGGCTCAATGCTTGCAGGCTCTAATACATCACTAGGATTTCAAATATTATGTTAGATCAGGCCTATCTCACTGCATTACCCCATATGTAGGAATGTAGGACTAATACCTTTCATCTCCCTATGGGAAAGATGACCATCACACCAGAGGACATTTACAGGATCTTTCATATCCCTATGAGAAAGATGACCATCATCTCCTACTAATGCTAGAGAGGTAGTCTTATTGAGGGTATTTGGGGCACATGTGGCTACTGCATTCTAGGATACCTGATTTGGTGGGATTTCTATTATTCATTGGTACTGGGAGGATGTCTTTTATCGAAGACATGTTGTCCTACTAATAGTCATTTGTAACATCCTTCTACCTGACTACTCTAGAGCGAGGTTCCCATGGAACCTCTTGGTGATGGTTCAGGATCTTATTGATAGTGAGGCACATATCATCATGGCTTGGGGTAGTTCTTTGTTAGCTCAGTGCTATGATGATATCTATAGGATCCAATGGCAAGGAAAAGCTAGCATTATTTATAGCTTACTCCTATAGATCTAGGGTTGGTAGTATATCAGGGTGGACCATCTAAGAGGTCTACCTATCGAGTTTATTGACATAGAAGATGTGGCTTAGTGTTACGGTAGTCGATGGTACCAAGAGTGAGAGGAGTGCAAGAGTCAACGCTTCACTATAGAGCTCTCTCACTATACATATCTGACTAGCCTCCAAGCCAAGAATATCATCTAGAGGCCTTATCATGATTGCCCTACCTAGGATGGGGTAGACAAATTCAAAGTTTGGACTTGATGTAATCGATGGGTTATCAGTTGCAAGGACGACATTAGGGAGTTCTTCCACTATTCCTAGATGCTTCGATAGTATGGCTTATAGTAGGATGTACCCATGGAGCCTATTCTATATAGGTTGATTTATGTATAGTGGGATCTTCCACTACCCTAGGTGATAGCAGTTATAAAGGATGATGATCCTCTAGCAGTGGATTTTGGTGTTACAAATGATGGGTTTATAGAGGTATACACCCAGTTTTGGATTACATAGCTCTAGCATAGCAGTGATAGCTTGTGTAGGGATAAATATGAGGCCACTATAGGGTAGGATCCTAATGGGCACTGAGTGCGGGCCCAAACTGATGATTGGAGGTAGGTAGAGCAATAGATGGTAGAGCAGCAGGTTGCTCTCAAGGAGGAGGAGAAGTTGGTTCCAAAGGAGTGGGATTCTCCTCTTTGGTCTCAGTTGCATCAGGTGGAGACTGAGTTGTAGGTAGCTTAGATCTAGATATGATAGAGGGATTCTACCATCACTAGGCTTCAGGTATAATTTTGGGGCTTCAAGGTGGAGAGGACCACTATGTAGACACAAATAGACTTGGCCTATACTAGGATAGTCGGGCTTATAGATGAGAGAGATGCTACCTAAATTCAGATTGTGCTAGCTACTCTTACTATATAGGGGCCTACAGACTTGGATCTAGGTGTAGAGGTTAGGCACCTATAGGGTCTTCTAGGAAAGTGTGATGATCATATTATTGGATATGTTGCTTACATTGCTGCTCTATGGATGCAGATCAGGATGCTAGGTGTCATTCCTTGGGAGAGGCCTATAGTAGGAGGGTCACAGCAGAGCACATGGAGTACATTAAGGTCGTCTTCAGTTTGACCTAGCTAGAGGACCAAGACCCACACATAAAGGAATGCGAAGACTAGTTCACACAATTCTCATAGGGATAGATCTGAGGATGGAGGTGAGGCAGGGGGTGCAGGCACAACTTGATGGTTTTTATTGTACTAGATTAATTTTTGAGTGTAAGGTTAGATGACCTACATATTTGTAGCCTTATGGCAATTTTGTACCTCCATGTACTCATTTGACACACATTTATATGATATTAGTACTTTGAGACTCATTATGTATACTTATATTTTTTTTATTTTTATGTTTATGTGATGCAATACTTATGATTTTATGCTACATGATGTGATGTATTGATATGCATTTAGCTATATGATAGATGTATGCTTTAGATGATGTGATCTATATGTGTGGATGCATTATGATGATGGATGTATATATGGATGCAATGCTTATTGTTAAATGTATGTTTAATTTTGATTCCATTGTATGCATCTAACTTATGTTGTTATGATATGGTGAATTGCAATATGTGTAATGCAATATGATGATGATCTAATGTAAATGAACCTATATGTTTTAATCACTTAAAACATAAGGTATGCATGTGATATGAGTTTAAAAATCTAATGGGTGACACCATAGAATGTATAGCAATCATGAATGTAAATAATAACTCTTAGCATAAGAATTAATTATTTAAGCATCCAAATGTGAGATGAGATGATGTGATGTGTATGTGCTTTCTTTATGAGTTTCTATAAATTAAAAGATATGCACAAAATAGTCAGTGATCATCTAAATATCATTGTTGACATTCATCTGGTATCTATCATATTTCATGAAAACCCTATAATGAACAAAACCTCACAAAGAAAGTTGATGATTTGACTAATGGAATGTTTTGTTGTTATGAGGAGTTTTTTGAGGTTTTCCATGAGGCTCAAACAACCTAGTTGTTCGATCAAAAGTTGTATACTGTCCATACAGAGCTTCTGAAGGATAAATTTCCTATTATGAAGACCTATATACTCACTATACCTATGAGTGCAAATGAATATATTAGATAAAACATAAGCATACCCCAGTGCCATGTGATATTCATTAAACCCATTACTGTATTGGGGATCCTCAAATGTTCATCCTTATCCTAAGTTGGACTCAGTTGGATTAGAACACTAGGCGATACAAGACCCCTAAAGCTAGCCCTTCCACATGCAAACATTGGTCTGTACATAAGCAAGATGCTAATGTGATAGACATATTGTCATGTGTAAGGATACCTTATAGTTCATCAATGCTGATAATTCCAGGGATTCAAGTTCAATATTCCCTTATTTTCTTCATATTTATTTGGTATTCTTGCTCATACTTAGTGATGAAAATCATTGTTTATTTTGAATTTTTGTTTTTATTTTGATCAAGGGATTTATGTAGTGATGATAATCACTATTTAATTTGAATTTGAATTTTTATTTGTTCAAGATTTTTGCTTGTTTTGATTAAAGTAAGGGATTTATTTGGGTAGGGGGAACTTGTCCTTTTGCCAAATATCAGCATTACTAAACCAGTCGCACAGGGGTATGAGCAAGATAAAATTTTCACCTTAGGATACCTAATACCGCTTTGCAACATTCATATTTCCCTTATTCTAAATAGGATTTTAGTGTTTTGATTAGTGATAGGATTTTGAAATATACCATGTGCTATCAGAACCAAACCTCATCTATTAAAAGCAAATATAACTTTCTACAAAGTTTGATAAAACCACTAGGTATGGCTGAGTGACCAAAAAATCCTAGTATATTCCTCATAGTAATAGGAGGGGGTTGTATTAACAGACATAGTTACTCACTTGGGTTATGGATGATGATGGATTTTGAATATGCATAATTGAGCTGCAAACATGGTGTCAATTGTAATATTGCAAACACAACCTATCCTAGTGCAAGTGTAATGGGTGGTCATGCCTAAATGCAATGCAATTAGATGAATGTAGAATGCAAATGTTTTTTGTGTTTTTGATGTTTTCAATTGTTTTTAAGTTTTGATTATTTTGAATTTTTATGAATTTTTTTGACTTTAAAATGTTTTTGTGCTTTTATATTTTGCTTTTGACCAAAGGGCTTATGGTGCCTTTGGAGCTTTTTGGGAGTTGACCAAAGGGCTTATGATGCCTTTGGGGCTTTTTGTGATGTGACCAAAGGGCTTTAAGATGCCTTTGGGGATTTTTGTGATGTGACCAAAGGTCTTTAAGATACCTTTGGATATTATTGTGAAGTGACCAAGGGGCTTTAAGATGCCTTTGGGGATTTTTGTGATGTGACCAAAGGGCTTTAAGATTCCTTTGGAGTTTTTTGTTTTTTTATGGTTTTCTATTGTTTTTGTGATTTTGAAATTTATTTGAATGTTTTTGGTATTTTTTTGTGCTTGTGTGAAATGCCTTTAGATGAATAATGTTGAGAGATTCTGGCTCCTCAAAACCCTCTAGCGATGTTAGGTGATATGCCCCAGGTCCGATATTCTCAAAGATGATGTAGGGACCTATCCAATTGGTCATAAATTTATCTCGTATGTGCGGGGATAGATTTGAGTTCTATTGGTTTTATTTAAGAACAAGATCCCCAACCTTAAAGTCTCTCAAGTGGACTTTATTATTGTAAGCTCGTGTTAGATGATCCTGGTAAATGCGAAGATGCTCAAGAGCATTGATGCAATGTTCATCTAGAAGGGTCAACTGATCCAAGAGAGCTTGTCGTACAGTGTCATCATTGATGAACTATTTCAATGCAATGCATAATGTCAAAATTTCTAACTCTAAGGGCATAATGGCCTTAGTGCCATATACAAATGAAAATGGTGTTTAGTGGGCATCTGCATGCTATTCTTGTAAGCCCATAATGCAAGGGGTAATTGTAGATGCCAATCCTTATGATTTTATTTCACTATCTTATTTAAGATGTCTACTATTGTATTGTTAGAGGCCTATACTTCCCCATTTTCCTACGGATAGTATGGTTTCACAAAACTATGTTGAATTTTATATTTGGTCATTAAAGCTCACACATTTTTGTTTTTAGATGATGGACCATTATCTAATATTATCTTGAAGGGGACCCCAAAAATATAGATGATATTGTGAAGTATGAACTTCACAATCCATGGACCAATTGTCGAGGTTAATGGGATTGCTTCCACCCATTTTGTGAAGTACTCAATGGTCATTAAGATAAATGTGTGTCAGCCTAAATACGGGGGAGAGATATTTTTGATCAAATCAAAATCCCACTACGAAATTGGCCAAGCAACATGAATGGGCTATAAGGCCTGAGATGGCAAGTGCATCAGATTTACATGATACTGACATTTAACACATCTCTTGATATACTTGCAATAATCCTTCTCCATGGTGGGATAGTAATAACTTATTCAAAGGATGCACTTGATAATGGCCATGCCAGTGAAGTGGCCATTGCATGTATCATCATGAGCTTGCAAAATCACCCAAGATGATTCTTTGGGATCTAAGAAATGAAGGAGGAGTCCATAATAGCTTGGACGATACAATATACCTCCTAGCAAGACATATCTTGTTGCTTTTTGCTTGAATTCTCATATTTCGACATGCAATAGTCCTTATGGGATAATTCCAAGCCTTATAAAATATTGTAATTGGGATAGCCAATCATGATAGGCTATAGACTCAATAGATAATATGACTTGTTCCTCCTGCAATTCGATGTGCACAAATGCATATTGAGAAACAACCTTGTTGCGAATAGTGGTACCATTATCCATAGGACCCTACAAGATCAAGGACCCCCAAGGTGCCTTCTTTAAAAAGTCTTTGGCTTTACAGAACCAATCATGGTCTAGTCCTATATGAATCATGTTGATTGACTCTTTTTTATCATAAGCCTCATGCTGCATCACTGAGTGTGAGAGCATTTTCACATGAATGGTAGTGAAATCAGAAGATTGATGCTAAGGGATCAAGGATCCCAAATATTCCATGGTGTCTGTGAATCTGTTTGAAGATCGAGATATTACCTCGATGTCATACCATTATAGTTGGGATAGATATATGTAAAAAAGCTCTATATAAGCTTTTAGTATTGGATCCCTGCATTGAAATAGTCCCTTGACTTGGTTAACTATGATGAGGAAGTCACCAAAGATATTTAGCCTCTTGATATTCATAGCAATGGTTGTTTGGAGACCCAAGATTAGAACCTTGTATTCGACATTTTTATTAGTACAAGGGAAGTCTAGCTTAAATGAAAAGGGCATGGGAGCACCTTGTAGCATGAATAATACAATCCCTACACCACCTCCTTGCTCACACTTTGAACCATCAAATAATAAAGTCATGTCAGCTTCATTTTTAGGTTCTTTGAGTCTGGGTGCTTATGATATTGCAAATACTACATCATCAAGAAGTTCTATGGTGAGGGGCCTACTATTCTGAAGAGGCACCTTAGCTATCTGATCAGCTATGAATTGTCCCTTGATGGAATTTTAGCTTATGAATTCCAAGTCAAATTCTATCAATAGCATGATCCACTTTGTAGTACATGTATTATGATATGCCTTGCTCATCATATACTACACAGGATTTTGTTTGGATATTACGTATGACGTATGGCTCAACATGTAGTGGTGCAATTTCTTGGTTACAAAGACTACTACTAGGCACAATTTCTCTATGTATGCATATCCTATCTCATAGCTCACCAAGGTGTGTCTGATGTAATACATCACTTGTTCTTTATCTTGCACATTCATTTGAGCCAACATGGTACCCAAAGAAAAATCAATAGCATATATATATAGCAGGAATGACATGTCTAGCCTTGGGGGGGAGCTAAAACTAGTGGCATTGCTAGGTATTTTTTGATCTCAGCAAAGACTTGCTAATATTCTTCATCCCACTCGAATTGGACCCCCTCGTGTAGTAGTCGATTCATGGGTTCATATTTGTATGATAGTTGTGCGATGAATCACTTTATGGATGCTACTTTTCCCTATAAGCTTCTCAAATCCTTGATGTTCATGGGCAGAGCCATTTCTAGGATAACTTTACCTTTGTTGGGTCTACTTTGATGCATCATTTAGAAATGATGAATCCCAAGAGCTTTCCAGAAGTTACGCCAAAGATGAATTTCTTAGGATTCAACCTAACATTGTGCTCAATCAGGTGATCAAAGACCTTTCTAAGGGTCTCAACATGCTCTTCACGTAGAAATGACTTGGCCAGTAAGTCATCGATGTAGTATTCTAATATCTTGTGCATGTAGCCATGGTAAATGTATGTCATATCCCAATGATATGTGGCACCAACATTTTTAATACCAAATGGCATTAATTTGTAGTAGAATGTTCCCCATGGAGTGGTGAATGTGTTTTTATGCTGATCTTCAGGTTTAATCCAAATTTGATTATAAAAAAAAAATGTCCATTAAGGAGAGCATCTCATGACCTGCAGTTGCATCTACAAGGGCATTTATGTTGGGCAATGAGAATGAATCCTTGGGTGTTACCTTATTGAGATCCATGAAATCCATGCAAATGTGAATTCTTCCATCAGGTTTTCCTACGGGCACCATGTTTGATACCCATTCTAGATAATCAATGGGAACAATGAAGACTACATCCAACAATTTTTGCAACTCATTCTTAACCATCAAAGTGATGGTGGATGTATCTTTTTGAGCTTTTACTTGACTAGATTCTTTGTGAGGTCTAACGAAAGGTTGTGGAGAACCAATTTTGGATCTAATTCTAACATATCTTTGTAGGTCCAAGAAAATATATTTGGTATCTCTTTTAATAGAGGAATAATGATATCCTGCTCTTCTAGAGATAAGATTTCTCCAAACTTGAATTTCTTTGGTTGAGAAGGATCATCACTGATGTCCACATTGAAAGTATATATGTGACCCCTCCTAAAGTTGGTGAGGAGTTGGGATTAAGTGGATGTCATATTCTAGATTTATATGTTCAACTAAATTAGAATTAAGACCAACGTGATAGATATCATGTGCGTATCTTGGTGCAAAATGGAACAGTTGTAGCATCTCTTCATTAGAGAATAAATATTTAGGAGGGTGAATCAGTGTGATCCCAATCAATTGCATCTAAGTTAAGACAAAATGGTTTTGAAGGATCTGGTAGGTTATGAAGTGGAGTGGTCAAATCAATGGAGATCATGTTGAAAATCTTAACTAATTATTTACTTTCCATACCTAAGATGCAGCTCTACAGGTATAAGGATCTTAGGATTTGGTCTATGGATAGAAGATATGATGGGATCATTAGGCTACAATAGATCTCTAAATATTGGTGGATCCAAGAATACCATGCGATAGATGATGACTAGATTTGGTGGTCTTCTTAGGAAGTGAAGGTTAAGATCTATTGTGTGAAGCATCACCTCTATTTCAAAAAGCAAATTGATTAGATGTAAGTGTCAAGGCTAGGGTTATCCATAAGGGGTTGGACTCAAAATTTACTTGTAAAAAATGGCGAATCCTAATAAAAATCAAGGTGAATCCTAAGAAAATCAAATTGAGCATCTTCATACCAAAATGTGGGGTATTTGAAGCCCTAAAATTTAAGGTCAAATTTGGGATCATTTTTTACCTATTAAATCATCTTATATATTCATAAAAACACCACCATTAGATCAAGCTTGAAAAGAGCTTTCCAACGAGTACAAATATACATATGTTTGGATCTATATTATGGCAAATTAACCCTACGAAAAAAATGGTCCTAAAAATTTTAGGCAAATGGGCTGACGTTGAGGGTCCTCATATTCTCTAATTTCCAATTTTGAAAATCCTAATATTCATCCAATTTGTGAATATTTACCACTATGCATAACCTTGGTGAAGACCCAAGATAAGCCATATCAGTATCATCCTCAAAGTTGTCATCACTTATGAAGAAACCATTGGCATTTGTTTCTAGCCCTAGGATGGGGTGGTGACTTACCTACTAATGCCTGCGATAAGCCATCTCAGCCTCATCTTCATAGTCATCATCACTTGTGAAGAATCCATTAGCATTTAATTCTGGATCTATGATGTGGCATTCATCTCTAGGCCCTAGGTAAGCCCTCATAGTTGAGTCCCCTAACTCATAACCACTCTCATATGAGATAATGTTGATACCAAAATGAATGTATAAACCAATTTTTCCATAGATTTAATTGTAGTTTACAATGAATCCACTCTCTGCATGGCTATACCAAGTGAGGTTTTGAATATATCGAGGCCTATGGTACACCAATTCAACTTCATCTTTATCCTCACTTGAGACATAAACATACTCCTCTTGCTCATAGACATGGATTGGCTCTTCCTCCCATAGGATGGCTCCTAATGGTCATGCTTCAAGAGAGGATTTAGGGTGATACTCATCAGGTGGTGTAATATTGACCATAGATGTCTATCCGTCACCCAAGTAGTTTCTACTAGGGGGTTGATAGGGATTCCAATAAACATCTTCCTTGAACCCTAAGCTTAGCTTGTCTAGGGTGGCTACCAAAGAATCATCATGGCTTTGTATTTGATACCCTAGAACACACCTATCAGAAGGAAGTTTGTACTATGGTTGGAATGGAAGTTGACAACCTTGCTCGTATAGACCTAGGCCATAGCCATGCCAATGACATTGCTCAACGTACCTTAGAGTGAACTTAGGATTTGACAAGTAATGAACATTTGTAATGAATGGTTTATCCTCATCCTCTTCAATATTAGAATAAGTATGGGCATAGTCCAAAATAGCATAGATTGAAGAACACAAGCTTATACTGAGAGGGGGGTGAACAGTATAAGACCACTTTTTACTTTTCTTTTCAATTCAATATTATGCAGTGTATAGATAGCAGTATCAATAGCAGTAATCAAAGCAATGCACAGAACACCATACACAATAGAGACACAAATTTTAACGTGGTTCACCCAATGTGGGCTACCTCCACAGAGAAAATATTTCTTCTAAATATTTCTCAAATAATATCTTGGGAATCCTTCCCAATTACAATGTTTATGGACCTCTGTCCAAAGGAGATGTTGATCCCCTAAATCTCAAGTTCGTGGATCTCTTCCATAGGAGAACTCTTTCCCCTTCAACTCTGGCTAGTGATCTTCTAGAAGACTCTGTCTCTCTACTGCATTGACTGGTGGATCTCTCTCCACTTGAAGACTCCTCACTCAGAAGATCTATCTTCAATTGTCCTAGCTGTTGGATCTCTATCCACTGAGACTCTGTCCTCTATACTCTATCACCTCCAAAGCTCTATCAATAGGTTCACTCAGAACCTTCTTAAATCTGCTCAATAGGTTCACTCAGAACCTGCTCAAATCTGCTCAATAGGTCCACACAGAACCTGCTCAAATCTGCTCAATAGGTCCACATAGAACCTGCTCAAATCTGCTCAATAGGTCCACTCAGAACCTACTCAAATCTGCTCAACAAGCTCCACTCAGAACTTGCTCCAAATATGCTCAATAAGTCCATACATAACTTGTCCAAATCTGCTCAACAAGTTCAAATAGAACTTGTCCAAATCTCTCAATAAGTCCTCTCTAGGACTTGCTCAAATCTGCATTGCAAGCTTCCACAAAAGCTTACACAAAATCAGTCCACAAGCCTTCTCAAAGACTTGCCTCAAATCTTCTTAACAAGTCCACATAGAACTTGTTCAATCTCATAGAATCATAAAGAGAATTGTTAGAGACTCAATATGTTCTATACTCAAAGCTCAATCTCAACTCAAATCAATCTCATAGAAGCATAAAGAGAATTGTTAGAGACTCAATATGTTCTATACTCAAATCCCAATCTCAACTCAAATCAATCTCATAGAAGCATAGAGAGAATTGTTAGAGACTCAATATGTTCTATACTCAAATCCCAATCTCAACTCAAATCAATCTCATAGAAGCATAGAGATAATTTTTAGAGACTCAATATGTTCTATACTCAATCTCAACTCAAATCAGAATATAGAAAAGTTTGTTTCATGGAACTTGAACAACCACTTCACACAAACACTTGACTAGGCTCAATCAACTCTACTCAACCAATCACCTCAAGGAACAACCCTTTCTCACAAACCCTAGTCCAAGCATGTATCAACCAACTCAAAATGTTTCCAACAATGCTCAACCACAAATCTCACATAACAATGATACTCATGTTCTTTTCTAACTCAAGTTCAAGTTCTTTGCATAACCAATTGGCTTCAACAACAATGCTTATAAAACAAGGTTTAATCACAACTCTCAATCCAGAAAACCTTGAAGCATTAAACCAACCACTTTCAAAAAGGAAACCACAATCAATCCTTTTCTCTCCAATGATATTTTCAGAAATCAATCACCCAAACAAGTCAATGGAGAATATTGCCCATACCTTTTTGATGCCAAGTAGTTGTCCACAAAATCTGTCAAACTCAACACACTTTCAAATATTTCCTTATCAACCACAAGGAGGTTAGAGGACTTGAGTAATATCACAACAATAAAAATAATATCCCAATAACACCTTATTACTCCTACTCAATAAAATTCACCATGTCCTCTCATGAAAGAAATAATCCCCTTTGAAAAAGAATAAATCAAACTCACTTTTGAACCTCTTTTACAAAACTAGAAATATCTCTTTACACACACCTTATTTCTCCTTCTAAGCAAGTTAATAAAATAGCCCTTGAAAAATGCTTTCCAACGATATATAATATGCTACCCTTCCAAAAATAAAACCATCAAAAATTTCCCAATTTTCTAGGGCATAGCATAACCCTTATTTCTCCTTAAGGCTATTTAACAAAAATTAAAACATAAAAAATTAACTTGCCTTTGCCTCTCGGAGGGATTCGATCCCCCGACGTCCTCCTTCCCAATGCCTTAGCCGCATCCAAGCCATCGTTGGGCCACGCACCCTCACGTGCCTAAAAAGGCACGACCAACATCAAATACCTCACAAACCAGCGCTTTCCAAAATAATCAAAACGCGCTTCGAGCGCTTTGTCCTTGCAAGCAAACCTCAAGCGAATCGAACGTGGGACCTCCTCTCTCTTGCCAAGCCAACACACCACTAAGCCACGCTGGCCTATGTGCTCAACAACTCCGCACGATCTCTGCTTCCACTTTTCATAAATCGTCAAGCCTTTAAGAATCACAAGCCTTTTCGCATGCGCTCAACGAAAATGCAAGGGTAAGTGATTAATGTCTTTGATGGCATTATATATAATGCCCTTGTCTTCTTATGCAATCACGTCGGTGCTTCGAATAAATTCGACGTCGACGTGGTTTTAATTTATAATATATTTAAATTTAAATATTATAAATTAAAACAAACCAACCTTAGGTTTTAGTTTAAATAAACCTTGGAGCCTTGTCTTAATGCACAACCTTGGTGAAATCAAATATTATTTATAAAATTTAAATTCCTTGTGAATTTAAATAATTTATAAATAATTATTAAACCTCCTTTTTAACTTTTGCAATAACCCATCTTGGGTTTTTATGGACCAATCGCTTAACCTGTGCTCCCATTAATATTAAAATATTATGGAGCCTTTTTCCTTTCACTTTTGCACTGATGAAGCTTTTTCTTGGATGAATGTGACAACCTTGAATGACTTTATTTCTTTCCGAATTCTTTGATAAGAGTGATAACTCTATCAGGTGACATCAATGACAACTTTGACTTAGAGGACTCAAAATGTCCAACAATCTCCCCCTTTGTCATTGATGGCAACCCATATCCTTTTACTGAAACCTGACCTTCTTTTCTGCTCCCCTTGGGACTTTGCTCCCCTGGCTCAATGCTCTCTCAAATATCAAGTCTCTCCCCATATCAAATCTCTCCCCAACATACACAAATCTCTCCCCCTTTGACATCAATGGCAAAGGGTCACCTTTGGGGCTTGGGGCTAAGAATGAGCCTCTTAGCTTAGCCCCTCCCCCACCACCTCATGGGGTGGTTAATTCTAGGGTGGGAGTATTTCTACTCCTCGAAAGCACTGCTCTTTGTCTTTATCTTTCTCTCTTCTTTTTTGAGTCTTCTGAATCCTCTCACTATTTCTTTCCAAGTCATCATCCCTGTTCCTATCATCACTTCTGTTCATTCATGTTCTTGTTCTCATCCATGTTCCTGTTCCTGTTCTTGTTCTCATCCATGTTCTTGTTCCTATTCCTATTCTTGTTCTCATCTATGTTCCTATTCTTGTTCTTATTCCTATTCTTGTTCTCATCTATGTTCCTGTTCCTGTTCATATTCATATTTCTGTTCCTATTCATATTCTTGTTCCTGTTCATGCTTGATTCTAGAATATTTTCTCTACACCATCTTGCTATGTGACCATCATTATTGCACTTATAACACTTAATGTTATTATTCCTTGGAGGTGCAACTATCTTAGGACTTCTTCTAGTGAGGCCATATCCTCTTCTATCATGAACCCTGCAATTCATTGCCTTGTGACCAAACTCATTGCATGAGTAGCAATATCCTTGGAAAAGTTATCCTTTCCCATAATCTTGTCTTTCATGTGTCCTGCACTATGAAGCCATGTGCCCAAACCTGTGACATGAAAAACATCTTCCATTGAAGATACCTTGTCTAGACCCCATTGGTCTTCTAGTTCCTCTTGACCTATTCTGATTGTTGTTCCATCTGAATCTTCTTTGCCCATTGTCCCTGTTCCTGCTGGACTCACTACAATCTGACTCATCCTTAGGAGTTTCACTTTCACTTCCGCTCTCATCTGAGAAACCCTCTTCTGAAGTATCCTCTTCTTCTGAAGTGTCTTCGAAACTGGTAGTTAACTTATCTTCTTGAACTTGTTTGCTTCCAAGACCTATCTTGTTTGTTGCTCTTCTTTGTATCTTGACTATTTTATCCACACTCTTTGCACTGTTTACATACTTGTATAGCTTATTCTTGGAATCCTCTAAATCTTCCTTTAGTAGGGCCACTTCTTGTGTTAACTTTTCACATTCCAAGATCTTTGCTTCTAACTTATCTTTGAACTTGCTTGCCTTAGCCTTTGACTTTTCTAGATCCTCTATGAGCAATAATATTTCTTCATCACATTCTTGAAACTGACTTTCAAGCTTAGAGTGTTGCTTTCTTACCTTCTTTACTATGTCAAGGGCATAGATAAGTTCTCCCTTGAGATCATAGCCATTCTCTGCTGAATAATCCTCTATTTGTTTACCTTTGTCCATATCATTTCTTTCTTTTGGCTTATCTTCTATAGGATCACTCACTTCATCTTCTAATGCCATTAGAAGATTTTCATCTGGTCTATCAAGTGCATCTTCAAAATCATCATCACTGAAACTATAACCATCCCTTGTGCAATCATCTTCAAGATGTCCAAATCTACCACATCTAAAACACTTGAGAATAACTGGAGTCTTTCTCTTGACTGGTTCTTTCTCTTCAACCATAAATAGGACTTCATCTCTATCATTATCTGAAAAACTAGCATCACTATCAATTGAGTACTTACTTGCATTATCCGCATAGTAGCTTCTCTTTTGCCTTTGGAAGAACTTCTTCCCTTGTCTATTTTGTCCATCCTTGCTTTTCTTCTGGTACCTGTGTCTTTCTAATTCCCTGTACCTATGATCCTATTTTTCTTCATCATTGTTGCTCTTTGGTTCTTTGCACTCTGTTGCATAATGTCCATACTTTCCACAATTGAAACACTTAATAGATCTTAGATCTATAGGTCTTCTGGAACCTTTATCTCTTCTACCATAATTTGCTTCTTCATCACTAGATGACTCACTACTTGATTCTATCTTCTTACCCTTTTTCTTTTTGTCCACTTTGAATGCAACTTCTTTCGAAGGAATAGGATCTTTTGTTCTTATCTCAAAAGTAGTAAGCATGCCAAGAAAATAATTCCTTGTCAAAGAATCACTATCAATTGATGTTTCTATAGCAGAAACCTTTTCACTATACCTTTTTGGAAGAGTTCTCAAGATCTTATCACAAGCATCAGATTCATCAACCTTCATTCCAAGACCTTTCATCTCATGTATAAGTTCGTCAACCTTGTTGAGATAGTCATGAATGTTTTCATCATCCCTCATTCTTAGGTTCTTAAATTCTCCTTTGAGATTTTTGATCTTAGCTTTCTTGACACTTTTATCACCTTCATATATGGTATGCAATAGTTCCCACATGTCTTTTGCTATTGTACATTCCATAACCTTCATAGATTCTGATCTACGCAACCCTTTTATAATTGCATTCATAGCTCTTGAATTTGCATGCATTAGAAGCTTACCTTCCTTATATGTAGGAGGATTGGCTGCTGAATCATATCCAAATTCCACTACATCCCAAACTTCATTGCCAAGTGCCATCAGGTGAAATCTCATCAACACACACCAATACAAGAAGTCACTTCCATCAAATATTGGTACTGCATTATTGAAGGACCCATATTTTTGATCCTTTTGATCCATTGTGTTCTTAGACCACTTTTCCTTCAAGCTGTCAAACTCTTCTAAAGGAACCCACTCTGATACCAATTGA
The DNA here is from genome assembly GCA_028583015.1 of Wollemia nobilis. NCBI lineage: Eukaryota > Viridiplantae > Streptophyta > Pinopsida > Araucariales > Araucariaceae > Wollemia > Wollemia nobilis. The sequence continues at coordinate 2,961,117 of JAQPPZ010017079.1, read as the reverse complement.
AGAACACAAGCTTATACTGAGAGGGGGGTGAACAGTATAAGACCACTTTTACTTTTCTTTTCAATTCAATATTATGTAGTGTATAGATAGCAGTATCAATAGCAGTAATCAAAGCAATGCATAGAACACCATACACAATAGAGACACAGATTTTAATGTGGTTCACCCAATGTGGGCTACCTCCATAGAGAAAATATTTCTTCTAAATATTTCTCAAATAATATCTTGGGAATCCTTCCCAATTACAATGTTTATGGACCTCTATCCAAAGGAGATGTTGATCCCCTAAATCTCAAGTTCATGGATCTCTTCCATAGGAGAACTCTTTCCCCTTCAACTCTGGCTAGTGATCTTCTAGAAGACTCTATCTCTCTATTGCACTGACTGGTGGATCTCTCTCCACTTGAAGACTCCTCACTCAGAATATTTATCTTCAATTATCCTAGCTATTGGATCTCTATCCACTGAGACTCTATCCTCTATACTCTGTCACCTCCAAAGCTCTATCAATAGGTTCACTCAGAACCTTCTTAAATCTGCTCAATAGGTTCACTCAAAACCTGCTCAAATCTTCTCAATAGGTCCACATAGAACCTGCTCAAATCTTCTCAATAGGTCCACTCTCAAATCTGCTCAATAGGTCCACTCAAAACCTACTCAAATATGCTCAATAGGTCCACAGAACCTGTCCAAATCTTCTCAACAAGCTCACTCAGAACTTGTCCAAATCTGCTCAATACTATCAATAAGTCCTCTCTAGGACTTGCTCAAATCTGCATTGCAAGCTTCCACAAAAGCTTACACAAAATCAGTCCACAAGCCTTCTCAAAGACTTACCTCAAATTTGCTTAACAAGTCCACATAGAACTTGTTCAATCTCATAGAATCATAAAGAGAATTGTTAGAGACTCAATATGTTCTATACTCAAAGCTCAATCTCAACTCAAATCAATCTCATAGAAGCATAAAGAGAATTGTTAGAGACTCAATATGTTCTATACTCAAATCCCAATCTCAACTCAAATCAATCTCATAGAAGCATAGAGAGAATTGTTAGAGACTCAATATGTTCTATACTCAAATCCCAATCTCAACTCAAATCAATCTCATAGAAGCATAGAGAGAATTGTTAGAGACTCAATATGTTCTATACTCAATCTCAACTCAAATCAGAATATAGAAAAGTTTGTTTCATGGAACTTGAACAACCACTTCACACAAACACTTGACTAGGCTCAATCAACTCTACTCAACCAATCACCTCAAGGAACAACCCTTTCTCACAAACCCTAGTCCAAGCATGTATCAACCAACTCAAAATATTTCCAACAATTCTCAACCACAAATCTCACATAACAATGATACTCATGTTCTTTTCTAACTCAAGTTCAAGTTCTTTGCATAACCAATTGGCTTCAACAACAATGCTTATAAAACAAGGTTTAATCACAACTCTCAATCCAAAAAACCTTGAAGCATTAAACCAACCACTTTCGAAAAGGAAACCACAATCAATCAGTAGCACCCTAAAATTGGCGCAGTAAAATTGGAATAATTACATTCACCTTAGTAAATAAATTTAAATTCAAATTTAACCTCCCAAACCGCTCGTTAACCGTCGAGAAACCCGTTTCCTCCTTTTTCGTGCCATTTTTAGCAGTTGTTTTGACCGTTTGACGATATCGTCTCCGATCAGACGATATCGCCCCAGATTTGACGATTTCGATCTGGACTAGAACGTCCAGACGATTTCGTCGCAAAACTAAATTTGCATAGTTGGAATCCATTCCAACGGGTCTCCAATCCGGGCAGAAGCGTGTCTGCGCCGTTGGGACCCTTCCCCCGTTGGAGATCTCCCAAATTGGGATGATCTCCAACCTCCCAACAACTATCCTATGCCTATTTAACTCTAAGACTTTTCCCTCCCCAACCCCTGGCTGAATTTTTATGTAAATTGAACCCTTATGCTCTAAAACATCGTAATTCATATTTTGCACTAGTCCTATAGTCATTTCATTGCAGGTACACCACTGGTTTTCAGCCGGAGCCAGCACCTATCGCAATCGACGAACCTGTCAAGATCGGAGGCGATCTCGTCAAATTCGGGACGATCTCGTACTGATGCGAGACGATTTCGACTGCAGCACACATCGAGGCAATCAGTGCCTGGAGTTTGCTCTTCTTTCTCTTTTCTCTATCATTTTATGCTATAAATTAGATTGTTTATTCAGTTTTTATACTATATTGCATCTGGAGTTCACCCATTTTGTCTAGTTTGCATATTAAGATCATATTCTGCTATTTAAACACAGTGATTTGCATTTACTTTTGTTCTTGCATATTGTTCAATACTCATATTACTTTTTCATATAGTTTGCCCCTATTTACAAAATAGAATTTCTTGTATTTCGCATCTGTTTGCTGTTTTGCAGGTCTCTGATGAATTCGTCTGACGAATTCGTCAGATTGCAGACGATCTTGTCAGTTTAGACGATTTTATCAAATTGAAGGTGATTCTGTTGAATTGCAGACGATCCAGACTGCTTCAAGCTTCAGAAACTCCATCAGACTTCCGGATCAGGTAATCTTCATTGGCCTCCTGCAAATTCTCTGTTTCTGTTTTCCTTTCTGTTTGTTGTATTCATTTAAATTGCATTTTCATGTAGTTTAAGTTAGAATCATTCGGCCAAACCTAGGATGAATGCTTAAAAATAAAACGAACTCATCTAAAACTCATTCCCAAAACCTAGGCGTGGAAACTGCCATCAAATGTTTCCTGGTGAACCCACCATCCAGTCGAAAAATCACCAAAATGCACCTCCCTTGAGAGGCGGGACCTTCGCAAAGTCCTCTCGTCCGAGGTACCGCACCATCCTTTTCCCATCCTCCTTCGGGCGCGGATCCAATAGCCTGAAGGTAGGGATGCGAAAAATTTGGAGCGATACATTTTGGTGAACCCGACGTGAATGCATCATAACCTTTTGAACAAAAAAAAAAACAAACAAACAAAAAAAAAATTAGAACAACTAAAACTTAGATGCATTTTAAAACATTTAAGGTTCAAAATCATGTTTAGATGGTAGCTCCTAAAAAGAGGTTAGCAGTTACTATAAACGTAGTAAACCAATTAGCAGCCATAGAAGTTAATTATGTCCTTAGTATCCCTGAAACAAGTAGAAATCAATCCTTGTGGGACGAGCTTATCAGGAGACTTAGTATCATTTCATCTAGGTCCACACAACTTAAACAGATTAAGAGGCTAGTCTTGGATAGAATCCTGGATCCTCATCAATTAGTGTTCTATCATGAACTTGGAGAGCTTGCCATAGGTGGTTAGCCTATAGGAGAGCTTTAGTATCTTCAGAGTTGTTCAGCTTCGAGGAATACCTCGAGAATGCAGACATTGTACACCGATTCCTAGGCCTTGTAGAGGACCAAGAAGTTGTTCTCACAGATAGGGAAATATGGAATAGAGTTCCGCGAGCTATGCTATATCGAGAGTATTGCCATGAGCTTTACTTTTATCAACCAGCATCTGAGATAGACAACATTACCATAGCTCTTTTCATCAAATTCTTAAAAGAAAACTTTCAATTTGAAGAAGAACATTTCATGACCCCTGAACAGCTTGAACCTATTAATGATATTCATAAGTTATTCATAGAAGATTAGTTCATCTACTTTCAGCCTTATTATTATTGTGTGCATTTATTGTTTCATTTACTGTCTTTATTATATTGTTTCAAAGAAAAACTAAAAAAAAAAATCAAAAAAAAAATCAAAAAACATAGTAAAAAACTTAAACATTTCATTTACAATATTGCATTAGGTATATATAAATATATACCTTTTAATTTGTTGCATATATATATATATATATATATATATATAATTATATATATATATTTGCTGAAATCAAAACTTAGCACCATGACTAAACTTAGGAATGGTAAAGAAATTTTAGGAGAAGGAGAAGATTGGCTACAAAATACAACTGAAAACCCAAATGTCCTTCTTGGAGATACAAATCCGGAAGGTGAAACTCTAGGTCAATCAGATGAAGACTTAGGTGAAGATAAGGAACAAGAAGGAAGTGTTAAAGAATCTTCGTCCCCTAGAATAGCTCCAAATGGAGGCATCACTTTTGACAACGCAGAACATTTTCAAAAATTTCTTAATCAACATATCGACGTCCTTAATGTGGCGAGTCCGTATTGATAAAGGGGAAATTAGTGATGCTCAAGCGGCCTTAGAACGGGCACTTGATATGCAAACTAATCCCTTGTCTTTCATTGATCAAGAAAGTGATAAGGGTGGACCATCCAATGCGAATATGGTCACTATAGCCCAAGCCATGACCAAACAACGGGTCACCCAACCTCCTAAGCAATCTGTTACTCAACCTAAAATCACTCCCGCACAAAAGAAAATTCCCTTCACTACTTCCTTCCTCCAAACTATTGAGCAAAATGCTTTAAATAGACAAAAATCTAAAACAAAGCCAAATACAAACTTTCAACAATCTACAATACAACACAATCCAACTTCAAAACTCCTCCATAATATTTTTCCTACCAATGTTTTACACAATAGTAACATGGCATCTAATCTGCATGTTCCTCCATCCTACGCCCATAACACTTATGGCAATGCCCCACCGAATCAATATGGGGGGCAAACTAGTAGTTTGGAAGCTATGGTGAAACAATTGGCTTCACGTATGGACCAGGATAGATCCCTACCAGTCCCTCGTATAATTATCGAGAGATTTGTAGCCAACCATTGGATCCCATAGTGGTAGCTCAACCATACCCTAAACATTTTCCCATGCCCGTCCTGCCTATCTATAAAGGAACCGAAGATCCCATAGAACATCTTCGCATGTTTAGGATAGCATGTCACGACATATCGCATGACGACTTGCTATTACTAAAAATGTTCCCCAAAAGTTTAGGTGGAATGGCGTTAGAGTGGTATTATCAATTGCCCACTCATTCCTTAAGAAACTTTGAAGAAAAAGCTGAGTCATTTGTTCATCAATTTAGTGCCTACATCGAGAGGCATGTAACTATTAAAGACCTATACAATTTAAAACAAGATAAAGACGAATGTTTTGCTGATTTCTTAGCAAGATGGAGACAATTGACAGGAAAACTGCACTTTGTGCTACCCTATAGGGAAATGTTAGACATTTTCATTAACAATTTACAAGAACAACTTTCTTATGAGCTATCAACAACTACTTTGACTACCTTCGATCAAGCTATAGACTTAGCTCGAAGAGTAGAAGATGCCCTCATTAGGAGAGGCCAACTTAGAAAGAAGGATGATGAGAAAACATCTAGAAATCAATATAAAAACAAACGAGGTTGTCGGTGATGGAGTCACTGACAGTCGAAATGTTGCTAATGTCAATGCAACAAAAACAACAAAAAAATTCATCTTGAAACCTCTCGATAAGCCTCCTCGAGAGTTCACTAGATTAAACCAACCTTTATCAACTATTTTACCTCAACTTCTTGAAAGAGGTTTAATCCAAGCTGCCGACTATCCAGGAACTGACCCAAGCATACCCGGATATAGAGCTGATTTGCACTGTGATTTTCATAGAGGTCCTGGACATTCTACCAACGCTTGTAAGAGATTGAAACATAAAATACAAGATTTGATTGACAATAATGAAATGGAAGTGCAAGCCTTCCAACCTAAACAAAACCCTCCTAATAATACTCAAAATACTTGTTCCCCAAAATCAAAATCAGAATGCCAATCAAACTTTAGACATATTTCAACACCCTTTACCAAGACATGGTAAAGAGGTAGCCAATCAAATTGAACATCACAATGTTCCCCCTCCTACCCGATATGTAGGAACCATTAGCGGGCAATTACCTATTCAGGACTCTCACACATTCGACACAACCTTATCCCTGGTTACAACCAGGCCCTTACATAATTTTCAAACTTCTGATTCTAGTGATATAGAGTCAGATAGTGAGAGTGAAGTAGACACCATTCAATCGAATAGTTCTGAAAATGAATCAGATCCTATTCAACCTATCACAGATGCTAATGTTCCAGAAGAACCATTTCCCAGAAGAGTCACTACTCGACCTTCTTCTAATGAAGTCCTTCCTTATGAACAAGCCATAAACTCTCAACCGAGACCGTTTCAACGTCGTCACTATAACATTGTAGGTACCATCGGAGTCGTCACCCGACAACAAGCTCAAAATCCCCAACAAGAACCAAACCAGAATGATGGATCAGCTCCATTTGTTCTAAAAAATCCTAATAAAGGAAATCATGCTCCTATTGTTCAACCTAAACCCCCTTACAACATTAATGAACAGTTGTCTAATACCACCGCCAGAATCTCCCTTTTAGATTTATTAAGATCCTCCCCCACCCATAGGGATGAATTGATGCTTACTTTGAGCCAGATGATGGTACCTCAAAACATCCAACTTGAAGCTATGGCCAATACTATCATCACGCGAGAGATTGATTGTATTGACTTTCGGGATAAAGATATCCCACAACACAGTTTACACAAGGATAATCCCTTGTATATTACAGCTTTAATTGGGGATGTAGCTGTCAAACGAGTCTTGATTGATAATGGCTCATCTCTAAACATCTGCACCTTTGACTTCTACCAACGATTTGGTTTTAGAAGTGATGAAATGAAGAAGACTGATATGATTATCAAAGCCTTTAATGACGAAACACAAGAAACGTGTGGAGTCATTACCCTCCCATTGCAAGTTGGTCCTAGAACCCTTGAGACAACTGTGTTTATTGTACATTGCCCAGCATCGTACAATATACTTTTGGGTCGCCCTTGGATTAACGCCATGCGAGCGGTCCCATCAACTTTACACCAATGTGTTAAGTTTGAGTTTAAAAATCGGTTGGTCACTATTCATGGTGACCCTAGACCTTTTGATATGTGTGCATTGGCGAGAACCGGTTGGAGTGCAATTTTGCCTGCTCTGTCATCCACATATCCTAGTTCTTCTTCATCTAAAACTGTGAAATATAAACCCATCACTTCATCTATTCCTCCTCCATTAACTTCATCTTCCCATATAGATCAACCACCTTCTAAACAAATTATTGTAGAACTTCAAAAAGCTCTTAAAACTACAACCAATTCTTCAAGTTCTAATCCCATAAATTCAAAACCTTCAGACACATCTATCATACCTTCCACATCTCAAGACATAGGTAATAAGCCTTCTACATCTTATGCCCTTTTTGATGATCTTTTACCAGATTTATCTACAACCTTAATATCAGAAAAAATGAATGCTTTCATGCAAGATTCAGACCTTTTAAATCAATTGCCGCCATCTCCTCGTACTTTGGGCCTCCCACAACCTATGGGAAGTACTTACCAAGTCGGGAGTTGCGCCTTCATTTACAAAGGATATGACTGGGGAAGAATCCCTCAGAATATCAAAACCCATCATGATGGATATGCTCGGTGCTATTTTACCAACGATTATATTAAAGCTAAACCCATGATGCTTAAAATGGGATACAAAGGGAAAGGCTTAGGACCTTTCCAAAATGGCATGAAAGAACCTTTCGAGGTAGAACCATGGCCTGCCCGATGTGGTGTGGGCCTATTACCTAGTAAGGGTCAACCCTTTCCTTTTGAGGATGATGATCATCTCATATGCTATCAAGACTATTTGGATAGACATGTTGATTTGCCTCTTAAAAATCCGTCATTTTCATGCAACATGCTATCCATAGCATACCCTGAAATGATTGCTACCCCCGATGAAGAGTTGGAAGGAGATATCTTCCATGATGTCTCTGTTGAAGAGATGTTGTACAACGGGTTTTATTTTGATGGTTCTATACCAACCATAGCTCAACTTGAGGCCGCTGACCCTCAGAACGAATTATCTAAATTAACTTTACAAGAATTACAAGAGTTGGGCGTTTCACCCACCCCACCTAATTTTGAAAGAGATCTACACATGGAGGTAGAAAATGTCATTAAAATTAATATTGGAACTGAGGACAACCCTCACATAATCAACATTGGAGCAGAACTAAGTCAAGAAAAACAAGAACAATACATTGCATTTCTTAAAGAGTATGAAGATGTCTTCGCTTGGACATATGAAGATATGCCAGGTCTAGACCCTTACGTAGTCATGCACCATCTAGTGGTCCATCCAGGATGCTAAACTTGTTAAACAAAAACTTAGAAAAATGCATCCCAAAGTGGCTCTTGCTAGTCAAAGGGGAGTTAGAAAAACTCTCGAATGTTATCTTCATACAAGCTATTGATTATGTTTGAATGGATCTCCAATGTAGTTCCGAGTCACCAAGAAAGAAGCCACCAAAGTTAGGGTTTGCACTGATTTCGAGAGATATTAACTTTGCATGCCCTAAAGACGACTTTCCTCTTCCAAATATGGATCAAATTATTGACTTCTTCTGTCGGAAGTGGGATGATGTCCTTAATGGACGGATTCTCCGGCTATAATCGGATCGGGATAGCTCCTCGAAGACCGAGGCTAAAACAGCCTTTATTACCCCACGGGGTACCTTTTCTCTGGAAAGTGATGCCCTTTGGCCTAAAGAATGTCGGGGCAACTTATCAACGGGCTATGACCTACATTTTTCATGATATGATGCATGATATCCTACATGATTATGTAGATGATATTATAGCTCGCTCTCTTATTGAAGATCATCATTTAGACGATTTAAGAAAAGTTTTTAATCGATTACGAGAATATCTCATTCGATTAAATCCAGCAAAATGTATATTCGGAGTTAAATCCGGCAAGTTATTAGGGGTTTTAGTTTCTTTACGAGGGATCGAAATTGACCCTCTCAAAATTGCGGCTATCACTGATATGCCCGCACCCACTAATATATCTGAATTACGAAGTTTACAAGGTAAACTTCAAGCTATCCGTCGCTTCATTGATAAGCTGGCGGACAAAACTGGTCCCTTTCTTAAACTCCTTAAGAAGGATGTCCCCTTTAATTGGGACACAGAATGTAGAGAAGCTTTTGAACTTCTCAAGCAATATCTCCTTAACCCTCCGGTGCTTTCACCGCCTAAATCTGATCGCCCATTTCTTCTATATATTTCTGCTTCAGATTCTGCCTTAGGAGCTATGTTAGCTCAGCTTGATGATGAAAAATGAGAACGTGCTAATTATTACATTAGCCGCACCTTCATCAGTTATGAAACCCGCTATACAGCGTTAGAGAAGTTATGTCTAGCAGTCGTGTTTGCTACGCAAAAATTACGACATTACATGCTTAGCCAAAAAATGTATGTCATTGCCAAATATGATCCTTTAAGATATCTCATGAGTCGACCTTATTTATCGGGTCGCACAGCCAAGTGGGTTCTTGCTCTAAGCGAGTTTGATCTCACCTTCATAGGACAGAAGTCTATTAAGGGTCAAATCATAGCAGATCAATTAGCTGCTGCACCCTTAGAGTCTACTCATCCCCTCATTATCGAGTTTCCTGATGAATGCCTTCAATTAGAGGCAGACCTTGTTGAACAATGGTCCTTATACTTTGATGGAGCCCGATGCATGAGTGGGGCTGGTGCGGGTATTATTTTAATATCTCCGCAAAAACATCTTATTCCTCTGTCCTTCAAACTAACCTTTGCTTGCACCAACAATGCTGCTGAGTATGAAGCTCTAATCCTTGGATTACGAGCTGCTTTAGCGCTTAAAATTAAAAACCTCTTAGTTTTTGGGGATTCCCAATTGGTTATAAACCAAATTAATGAAGTTTATCAGACCAGAGATGATAAACTTCGCCCATATAAGGCCTATGTTTTACAACTAATGGCCTTGTTTGATCAAGTTACCTTGGAAGCCATTCCTCGAACTAGCAACCGTGCAGCGGATGCTATGGCCGCTCGTTGCATCTCTCCTACCCTTGGAGTTAGACAGACGAATATGCTACTATCATCATTCGTCGACTCCAGGAACCCGCTTCACATAAGTCATGCTTAGAGCCTTTGGATGTGTTTCTAATCAAGGAAACTACTCCTGAACTCTGGTATATAGACATATTTGATTTCCTCCAAAATGGGACTTTCCCTGCTAATTCTAATCGCAACCAGCGTCGGTTATTACGTCGACGAGCAAGTCGATTTGTAATCATTGGCAATACTTTATATAGGAGATCTTTTGAAGGTATCCTATTAAGATGTCTAAATTTAGAAGAGTCTAAATCAGCCTTGAGTGAAGCCCACGATGGATCTTGTGGAGGACACTTTAGTGGTAGCGTCATTGCTAAAAAGCTCCTTCGGATAGGATACTTTTGGCCTACCATGGAAACGGATGCACATGAATATGTGCGCCATTGCGACAAGTGTCAAAAACATGCTGACCTTGTCCATGCGCCTGCACAAGAGCTGCAGAGCTATTTCTTCTCCTTGGCCCTTTTCTAAATGGGGCTTGGATATTATTGGTAAAATTAATCCTGTGTCTTCGATGGACATAAGTTCATCATAACCGCCATGAGTATTTCACGAAGTGGGTTGAAGCTATGCCTTTAGCTTCTGCCTTTGGTTCACAAGTCTCTAAATTCATTTTTAATCAAATCATCTGCAGGTTCGGAATTCCTGCAAATCTCATCTCTGACAATGGAACTCCGTTCAAAAATAAAGATGTTAAAAAATTATGTCAAAAATATAAGATTCAACATCGTTGGTCTACTCCCTATTATCCTCAGGGTAATGGTCAAGCAGAAGCTTCTAACAAAACTCTAATCAAAATTCTCAAAAGACTAGTCAATAAAACGGCCGTGGTCGGCATATTCAATTATATCCGGCCTTGTGGGCTTATCGAACTAGTGTTCGAACCCCCACGGGCACTTCACCATTTGTTTTGGTATATGGTGCCGAAGCAGTTTTTCCATTTGAATTAGAAGTTCCTTCTTTGGCTCTGCTACTTCAAGACACCGAAGTAGGAGATGAATATCGCACTGGCAGACTCAGTCAGCTGGAACTCCTAGACGAAAAATGCATCAATGCTTTAGAGCATCTCCGTGCATACCAAAACAAGCTTAAAAGAGCATATAATAAGAAAGTTCGTCATCGATCCTTTGAGATTGGCGATCTTGTTCTAAAAGAAAATCAAAAGAATACAAATGCAACCAAAGACCTGAAAGGTAAGTTTGAGCCCAACTGGCTCGGACCGTACATCATTATTGCAAAATTTGAATCGGGAGCATATAAATTATCTACCTTAGATGGTAAAGAACTTAAAGAACCCATGAATATTTTACATCTCAAACGTTATTATGCATAAATTTGATTATTTCATCCATGTATATATTTGTTCAAAATCATTATCTTGTATTTCTTTCAATTTATTCAAAAACCTCAAAAACATTCATAAAATCTTCAAAAATCTTCAAAAATATTTATTGCATTTATTTAAAGCACTTGTAAAGTTCCTTTTGCTCCAAAACAAAAATCAACATAAAAATCTCAAAACAACTATATGCTTGACTCTTTCGAAACCAAAACAATATACAGAATAAAGAGAGAGTCAACATTCGCAAAACTTTCTCAAAATCATCATTTTTCTTACAATTATTGCAGTTATATGTTTCAACTTATTTTGGATAAAACTAGCATTTATTTGGCATCCCTCACTTGCACACTCACACAATAAATATCTTGATTTTATCTGGCATGATTACTAATCTCTCTTATATCAAAGTTCACAAAATTCAATTAAATAAAGTTTGAGCATAGAGAATTGATCTTGTTATTTACTTAAACCAAGCACATCTTTTCACAATAAAATGATTATATTTGTAATTTCCATGTTTTGCTACATAGTAGAACTGATTTCTTGGGTGAAAAGTTTCCCCTGCTATCCTATCATGCACATGGTCTAGAATCTTTGAGAATTGGCAAAAGGACAAGCTCACCCCTACCCAGAATAAAAATCCCTTGCTCTACGACTAATCTGAGCAAGTATCCCTAGAAAAAGAAAAAGAAAAGAAAAATTCAAGAAAAAGAGAAAAGAAAAATGTTATGTCAACAATGTTCCAAGCATTATCAAGCAAAAGAAATACAAAAAAAAAAAAAGCAAAGTTCAAAAGAAAGCAAGAAAAGCAATAAAATCCCTTTCCCTACCCTTTGAAAAGAAAAGAAGGGTGAATGAGCTTGAATCCTTGGAATTCTCAATTATTCGAAAACTGTGAGGTAAGCCCCATAACAGGTGGTTTGTGCCCAACCTGCTTGGCCTTGGGTAACTCCTAGCGTGGCGATATATCTATCACATTAGCGACCTTCTTTTGTACAGACCTATGTCTGCTTATGGATTAGCTAGCTCTTGATAATCCGATCTACATAGTAGCCTAGTATGGTTATATGCATCTACATCATGGTTAATGAACACTTAGTTGGTTTCTTCAAATCACTTGTATCATAGTATCTTGCTCAAAACTGGTAAATGAACAATGCAATTGCACACACATTTGTATTTGAGAGATTTTGTCTATCATTATGATAAATCAAGATTGGCAATGAATTCACTTATGCACATGGGATTCCTTATAAATCTAACTTTTGTCTTCAAAAATACTTTGAAATATTATTTTTGCAAACTTGTTTGGAATAAACCAAGTACAATTATTTACCACAAAGACAACTATATAATAGAAAAAATCAAAAATTTCAATCAAAACATATCATATATATCTTATCGACTTTCGTAACGATGGTATAGTTTCAAAACCAAAATTGGAATTTTATGCTTAGCGCAAGTCCTCATTTTCATCTTTTACTGTTCATCAAAAATCAATCATGCAATAAAACTATCCTTTCTTTGATCTTCGCGATGATGGTATAAGTCTATACCTACATATTCTATGCCTAGCGCAAACCATTGTAACAATTTTATTTCCCCATTTATCAAAATTCATAAAAACCATATGACTTCATTTTATTACACAAATTATGCTTTTCAAAAGCAAACACATTTTCATTATTTCATATCATTATGTCAACCTTTGCATTTTGCAATGATGGTATAATTCTTAAGGAATTATTCAACAATTTTTATCACACTTAGGAATTTATGCCTAGCAAAAATCATTTTACAAAAATTTCATGCATAATATTTTCATGGAAATCTGAAAACAAACCATCATCATCATCATCATTTGCATCATCACAACAAAGTCTTAAGACGGTCTCTTAAGCACTCTTTTCTTTTAACAATATTTCTATCCTGGGACTAGCTTGACGGCCGAGTGAGCAGCGACTCCATGAAATGGTCTATAATAGCGACAATGTCCTTTGAAATTATTGTTAGAAATCTCTTTTTATTTTTATCACATTTCATTACAACCAATCAATTTGTTACATCAGATTATTTCATTTAAAATATTTATAGCATGACATCCAAGTTATAATATTTTCCAAAACGACATAATTACATGAATCATCAATAAAATCATTACATCAATCAACTCAATCAATCAATCAAACATAAAAAGCATCATAAGCATCACATAAGACAAGTCATATGATCAAAAATATCTCATCTATATATATCAACAGAATATATACATCATCAAAACTGGATTGGTATGCCACAATCTGTACCTCGGCATACTCAATCCTCTATCAATACAAGTATAATACAATATCAGTGGCAGTATCCCGCCCTCTAGCCTCGAGAGCCTCTAGAGCTCTCGGCCTCATCTCCTCCCCTGCCCTGCGGAGGACGAGGTGGTCCCATCACAGTATGTGTGGTACTGCGAGTCCTCGTCGTCGATCGGGATGAGCTCCTCGTCGACCCTGTCCTGATAGGATCTGCTATGGCAGGTGGCAGTTGTACCCTCTGGCCCTCTGGCACCGCCTGGTAGTATAGCGCCTGATAGAATGCGGTCTGAGAAACCGACCGCAGCAGCTCCTGAGTGCTTACCCCTCCGCCTCGTGCCCTGAGACGAGCATTCTCGTCTCGTAGCTGCGACACCTCAGCCTGGTGCTGTGCAGCTGCATCCTGTAACGTCTGCACCTGAGCTCGCAGACGATCTCTCTCTGCCCGGAGAGTAGCCATCTCGCTACTCTCTCCAATGTCCACACCCTTGCCCTTATCAGGCGATGGTGGCCTCTGTGGAGATGGGGGTCTCGCCTCCCTCCTCTCCCTCTCCCTCTGTCGCGGCCTCTCCTGTGCCTGTGGCCTCCTCTGCTCTCCTCTGCCGTGACCCCGGGCTGCCTCTACCACCGCCTGGCACCGCCTCCCTATCCGATGCACGACTGCGTGGATCGGTCCCTGTGCCCTCGTCATCCGAGGAGGGCGGATGCTTGCGTACCAGGCATCGTAGCCATCGGCTACCCCTGCGTCGTCCCCATCCACTGGCTGAATGGGGGCATCGTCCGCGTCCTGACTCCAGAATCGCTGCATATCCGGAGCCCCGCTAACTGTGGTGTTATCCCGGACGGTCCGAGAAAACTCGTAATCCCTGAGAGATGGGATCCCCTACTGTAGACCGAACTGTCGCAAAACTCGGTCATAGCGGTGGAGCTCCACCTCTCCCCTCTCCATCCGTAGCCAGCAGACTCGCCTGATGCGAGCCAGCTCCTGTGCGTCCTCTGCCCACCCTGGATGCTGCCTCCATGGCCTCCAGGTGATCTGGTCTGGGACCAAGTCATCCAGTAGTCTCCGGGACACCGGCAGGTCGATCCGTCGTTGTGCCCCTCTCCGGAGCCACCAGTAGAAGACTCGGGGCCTCTCCCCGTCAACCCCTATCAGTGGAAGCCCTACCGGCCTCCGCACCGCAATGTGCTCCCAGCACCAAACCTGTAGGAGCGATGTCATGACCAGACATCGCCCGCCCTTGTACACGACCCCGTAAAGGATCTTGTACAGTCGGCATAGAACAAAGCTGCCCCAAGAAAATCTGTAGCCATGGTCGCGCATGTCATAGATCACATCTGCCAGCATCCATGGTACCCTGCATCCGCTCTGGTGGCACAGCAGAAGTCCACCAACCACCCCAGCCAAAACTCGTGTCGGTGTAGATGCCCCGGGCATCCGGCGCGGTGCCTCGATGTTCACTCCGCCCTTCTCCGGGCGAAGCTCGGGTCACCGCAGAGTCGTCCCATCGCGTGGCCCTGATTGGCCGTAGGTGTGATCATCCTCCCTTGTATGGGGATTCTAAGAATCCTCCATACATCCTCTAGTGTGGGAGTCATCTCCCCTGTCGGTAATCGAAAGCATGAAGAGCCCGGGTACCACCTCTCTGCTAGGGCCGTCAGTAGCCCCATGTCAGTAGAAACTTGTGGCATCTCTGCCACATGTAGTAAGCCGGCCTGTGCCAGCTGATCTCGCTCTGCCTGTGTCAGAGCGGCCAAGTCATCTCTCAATCCTCCATATTTCCACTCTCTGCTCTTTAGTAATCCTCTCTGCAAGCATAAACAACCAAAACAACAAACAATCATTAATAACAATTTTAGCAATCAATAATGCAACTTAAAGATCAAATTTTTGCAATTGATGATATCGCCCACTATTGGCCGATATCGTCCAAAATTTGAGCAAAATCGTCTCCGATTTCGCGTGTCGAAATCGTCTCTAATTTGACGAAATCGTCCCTTTTTCGCCGATTTCGCCCTTGGGCGAAATTGACGAACTTGAGACGATTTCGTCGAACTAGGGACGATTTCGTCCGGACGACGTCGACGGCCAAAAATGGCCGCGATGCTCAAAATTCATCCTAAAATCTATCTACAAAGCATGTAAATTCAAATTAAATCAATCTAAACTAAGTTTAAACCCTTACCCGTAGACCGCGGCGGACCTCTGCAGATACATGCGCTGTCTCTACCATTTTTGCTCCAGAGCTCTAAAAACAGTAAAATGAACAGTAAACAATGAATTAGGGTTTTACCCTATTTTTCTTAATTTTATTCAAAATAATTCAACAATAATTTTTGCTTTTCCGCGTTTTTACCTCAAACGTTCGATTTGGGTAAAAACACGGAGGGGGCACCATAGTAAGTCGTCGTACGATTCGACCAAGAATCGTCGCCTAAAAATGGGAATAATTTTTTGCTTTCTCGTAGATCGAGAAGAACTCATCTTTAACGCATTTTCTTCGGAAAATTCGCTAAAGAGGGGGCAAAATGTAGCACCCTAAAATTGGCGCAGTAAAATTGGAATAATTACATTCACCTTAGTAAATAAATTTAAATTCAAATTTAACCTCCCAAACCGCCCGTTAACCATCGAGAAACCCGTTTCCTCCTTTTTCGTGCCATTTTTAGCAGTTGTTTTGACCGTTTGACGATATCGTCTCCGATCAGACGATATCGCCCCAGATTTGACGATTTCGTCTGGACTAGAACGTCCGGACGATTTCGTCGCAAAACTAAATTTGCATAGTTGGAATCCGTTCCAACGGGTCTCCAATCCGGGCAGAAGCGTGTCTGCGCCGTTGGGACCCTTCCCCCGTTGGAGATCTCCCAAATTGGGATGATCTCCAACCTCCCAACAACTATCCTATGCCTATTTAACTCTAAGACTTTTCCCTCCCCAACCCCTGGCTGAATTTTTATGCAAATTGAATCCTTATGCTCTAAAACATCATAATTCATATTTTGCACTAGTCCTATAGTCATTTCATTGCGGGTACACCACTGGTTTTCAGCCGAGCCAGCACCTATCGCAGCCGACGAACCTGTCAAGATCGGAGGCGATCTCGTCAAATTCGGGACGATCTCGTACTGATGCGAGACGATTTCGATTGCAGCACACATCGAGGCAATCAGTGCCTGGAGTTTGCTCTTCTTTCTCTTTTCTCTGTCATTTTATGCTATAAATTAGATTGTTTATTCAGTTTTTATACTATATTGCATCTGGAGTTCACCCATTTTGTCTAGTTTGCATATTAAGATCATATTCTGCTATCTAAACACAGTGATTTGCATTTACTTTTGTTCTTGCATATTGTTCAATACT
Organism: Wollemia nobilis; assembly: GCA_028583015.1. Lineage (NCBI taxonomy): Eukaryota > Viridiplantae > Streptophyta > Pinopsida > Araucariales > Araucariaceae > Wollemia > Wollemia nobilis. Next base: position 2,944,123 of record JAQPPZ010017079.1, on the reverse strand, counting down.
CATATTACTGTTTCATATAGTTTGCCCCTGTTTGCAAAATAGAATTTCTTGTATTTCGCATCTGTTTGTTGTTTTGCAGGTCTCTGATGAATTCGTCTGACGAATTCGTCAGATTGCAGACGATCTGTCAGTTTAGACGATTTTATCAAATTGAAGGCGATTATGTTGAATTGCAGACGATCCAGACTGCTTCAAGCTTCAGAAACTCCATCAGACTTCCGGATCAGGTAATCTTCATTGGCCTCCTGCAAATTCTCTGTTTCTGTTTTCCTTTATGTTTCTTTGTATTCATTTAAATTGCATTTTCATGTAGTTTAAGTTAGAATCATTCGGCCAAACCTAGGATGAATGCTTAAAAATAAAACGAACTCATCTAAAACTCATTCCCAAAACCTAGGCGTGGAAACTGCCGTCAAATGTTTCCTGGTGAACCCACCATCCGTCGAAAAATCACCAAAATGCACCTCCCTTGAGAGGCGGGACCTTCGCAAAGTCCTCTCGTCCGAGGTACCGCACCATCCTTTTCCCATCCTCCTTTCGGGCGCGGATCCAATAGCCTGAAGGTAGGGATGCGAAAAATTTGGAGCGATACACAATCCTTTTCTCTCCAATGATATTTTCAGAAATCAATCACCCAAACAAGTCAATGGAGAATATTGCCCATACCTTTTTGATGCCAAGTAGTTGTCCACAAAATCTGTCAAACTCAACACACTTTCAAATATTTCCTTATCAACCACAAGGAGGTTAGAGGACTTGAGTAATATCACAACAATAAAAATAATATCCCAATAACACCTTATTACTCCTACTCAATAAAATTCACCATGTCCTCTCATGAAAGAAATAATCCCCTTTGAAAAAGAATAAATCAAACTCACTTTTGAACCTCTTTTACAAAACTAGAAATATCTCTTTACACACACCTTATTTCTCCTTCTAAGCAAGTTAATAAAATAGCCCTTGAAAAATGCTTTCCAATGATATATAATATGCTACCCTTCCAAAAATAAAACCATCAAAAATTTCCCAATTTTCTAGGGCATAGCATAACCCTTATTTCTCCTTAAGGCTATTTAACAAAAATTAAAACATAAAAAATTAACTTGCCTTTGCCTCTCAGAGGGATTCGATCCCCCGACGTCCTCCTTCCCAATACCTTAGCCACATCCAAGCCATCATTGGGCCACGCACCCTCACATGCCTAAAAAGGCATGACCAACATCAAATACCTCACAAACCAACACTTTCCAAAATAATCAAAATGCGCTTCGAGCACTTTGTCCTTGCAAGCAAACCTCAAGCAAATCGAACATGGGACCTCCTCTCTCTTGCCAAGCCAACACACCACTAAGCCACGCTGGCCTATGTGCTCAACAACTCCGCACGATCTCTGCTTCCACTTTTCATAAATCATCAAGCCTTTAAGAATCACAAGCCTTTTCGCATGCGCTCAACGAAAATGCAAGGGTAAGTGATTAATGTCTTTGATGGCATTATATATAATGCCCTTGTCTTCTTATGCAATCACGTCGGCACTTCGAATAAATTTGACGTCGACATGGTTTTAATTTATAATATATTTAAATTTAAATTAAAATTTAAATATTATAAATTAAAACAAACCAACCTTAGGTTTTAGTTTAAATAAACCTTGGAGCCTTGTCTTAATGCACAACCTTGGCGAAATCAAATATTATTTATAAAATTTAAATTCCTTGTGAATTTAAATAATTTATAAATAATTATTAAACCTCCTTTTTAACTTTTGCAATAACCCATCTTGGGTTTTTATGGACCAATCGCTTAACCTGTGCTCCCATTAATATTAAAATATTATGGAGCCTTTTTCCTTTCACTTTTGCACTGATGAAGCTTTTTCCTGGATGAATGTGACAACCTTGAATGACTTTATTTCTTGTCGAATTCTTTGATAAGAGTGATAACTCTATCAGGTGACATCAATGACAACTTTGACTTAGAGGACTCAAAATGTCCAACAATCTCCCCCTTTGTCATTGATGGCAACCCATATCCTTTTACTGAAACCTGACCTTCTCCCCGGGACTTTGGCTCAATGCTCTCTCAAATATCAAGTCTCTCCCCATATCAAATCTCTCCCCAACATACACAAATCTCTCCCCCTTTGACATCAATGGCAAAGGGTCACCTTTGGGGCTTGGGGCTAAGAATGAGCCTCTTAGCTTAGCCCCTCCCCCACCACCTCATGGGGTGGTTAATTCTGGGGTGGGAGTATTTCTACTCCTCGAAAGCACTGCTCTTTATCTTTATCTTTCTCTCTTCTTTTCTGAGTCTTCTGAATCCTCTCACTATTTCTTTCCAAGTCATCATCCTTGTTCCTGTCATCACTTCTGTTCCTGTTCCTGTTCTTGTTCTCATCCATGTTCCTATTCCTGTTCTCATCCATGTTCCTATTTCTATTCCTGTTCTTGTTCTCATCTATGTTCTTATTCTTATTCTTGTTTCTATTCTTGTTCTCATCTATGTTCCTATTCCTATTCCTGTTCCTGTTCACATTTTTGTTCCTGTTCATATTCCTGTTCCTGTTCATGCTTGATTCTGGAATATTTTCTCTACACCATCTTGCTATGTGACCATCATTATTGCACTTATAACACTTAATGTTATTATTCCTTGGAGGTGCAACTATCTTAGGACTTCTTCTAGTGAGGCCATATCCTCTTCTGTCATGAACCCTGCAATTCATTGCCTTGTGACCAAACTCATTGCATGAGTAGCAATATCCTTGGAAAAGTTGTCCTTTCCCATAATCTTGTCTTTCATGTGTCCTGCACTGTGAAGCCATGTGCCCAAACCTGTGACATGAAAAACATCTTCCATTGAAGCTTCCTTGTCTTGACCTCATTGGTCTTCTAGTTCCTCTTGACCTATTCTGATTGTTGTTCCATCTGAATCTTCTTTGCCCATTGTCCCTGTTCCTACTGGACTCACTACAATCTGACTCATCCTTAGGAGTTTCACTTTCACTTCCACTCTCATCTGAGAAACCCTCTTCTGAAGTATCCTCTTCTTCTGAAGTGTCTTCAGAACTGGTAGTTAACTTATCTTCTTGAACTTGTTTGCTTCCAAGACCTATCTTGTTTGTTGCTCTTCTTTGTATCTTGACTATTTTATCCACACTCTTTGCACTGTTTACATACTTGTATAGCTTATTCTTGGAATCCTCTAAATCTTCCTTTAGTAGGGCCACTTCTTGTGTTAACTTTTCACATTCCAAGATCTTTGCTTCTAACTTATCTTTGAACTTGCTTGCCTTAGCCTTTGACTTTTCTAGATCCTCTATGAGCAATAATATTTCTTCATCACATTCTTGAAACTGACTTTCAAGCTTAGAGTGTTGCTTTCTTACCTTCTTTACTATGTCAAGGGCATAGATAAGTTCTCCCTTGAGATCATAGCCATTCTCTCCTGAATAATCCTCTATTTTTTTACCTTTGTCCATATCATTTCTTTCTTTTGGCTTGTCTTCTATAGGATCACTCACTTCATCTTCTAATGCCATTAGAAGATTTTCATCTGGTCTATCAAGTGCATCTTCAAAATCATCATCACTGAAACTATAACCATCCCTTGTGCAATCATCTTCAAGATGTCCAAATCTACCACATCTAAAACACTTGAGAATAACTGGAGTCTTTCTCTTGACTGGTTCTTTCTCTTCAACCATAAATAGGACTTCATCTCTATCATTGTCTGAAAAACTAGCATCACTATCAATTGAGTACTTACTTGCATTATCCGCATAGTAGCTTCTCTTTTGCCTTTGGAAGAACTTCTTCCCTTGTCTATTTTGTCCATCCTTGCTTTTCTTCTGGTACCTGTGTCTTTCTGATTCCCTGTACCTATGATCCTATTTTTCTTCATCATTGTTGCTCTTTGGTTCTTTGCACTCTGTTGCATAATGTCCATACTTTCCATAATTGAAACACTTAATAGATCTTAGATCTATAGGTCTTCTGGAACCTTTATCTCTTCTACCATAATTTGCTTCTTCATCACTAGATGACTCACTGCTTGATTCTGTCTTCTTACCCTTTTTATTTTTGTCCACTTTGAATGCAACTTCTTTCGGAGGAATAGGATCTTTTGTTCTTATCTCAAAAGTAGTAAGCATGCCAAGCAAAGAATTCCTTGTCAAAGAATCACTATCAATTGATGTTTCTATAGCAGAAACCTTTTCACTGTACCTTTTTGGAAGAGTTCTCAAGATCTTATCACAAGCATCAGATTCATCAACCTTCATTCCAAGACCTTTCATCTCATGTATAAGTTCGTCAACCTTGTTGAGATAGTCATGAATGTTTTCATCATCCCTCATTCTTAGGTTCTTAAATTCTCCTTTGAGATTTTTGATCTTAGCTTTCTTGACACTTTTATCACCTTCATATATGGTATGCAATAGTTCCCACATGTCTTTTGTTGTTGTACATTCCATAACCTTCATAGATTCTGATCTACGCAACCCTTTTATAATTGCATTCATAGCTCTTGAATTTGCATGCATTAGAAGCTTACCTTCCTTATCTGTAGGAGGATTGGCTGTTGAATCATATCCAAATTCCACTGCATCCCAAACTTCATTGCCAAGTGCCATCAGGTGAAATCTCATCAGCACACACCAATACAAGAAGTCACTTCCATCAAATACTGGTATTGCATTATTGAAGGACCCATATTTTTTATCCTTTTGATCCATTGTGTTCTTAGACCACTTTTCCTTCAAGCTATCAAACTCTTCTAAAGGAACCCACTCTGATACCAATTGAAGAACACAAGCTTATACTGAGAGGGGGTGAACAGTATAAGACCACTTTTACTTTTCTTTTCAATTCAATATTATGTAGTGTATAGATAGCAATATCAATAGCAGTAATCAAAGCAATGCACAGAACACCATACACAATAGAGACACAGATTTTAATGTGGTTCACCCAATGTGGGCTACCTCCATAGAGAAAATATTTCTCAAATAATATCTTGGGAATCCTTCCCAATTACAATGTTTATGGACCTCTATCCAAAGGAGATGTTGATCCCCTAAATCTCAAGTTCATGGATCTCTTCCATAGGAGAACTCTTTCCCCTTCAACTCTAGCTAGTGATCTTCTAGAAGACTCTGTCTCTCTGCTGCATTGATTGGTGGATCTCTCTCCACTTGAAGACTCCTCACTCAGAATATCTATCTTCAATTGTCTTGGCTATTGGATCTCTATCCACTGAGACTCTATCCTCTATACTCTATCACCTCCAAAGATCTATCAATAGGTTCACTCAAAACCTTCTTAAATCTGCTCAATAGGTTCACTCATAACCTACTCAAATCTTCTCAATAGGTCCACATAGAACCTGCTCAAATATGCTCAATAGGTCCACTCAGAACCTGCTCAAATCTGCTCAATAGGTCCACTTAGAACCTGCTCAAATCTGCTCAATAGGTCCACATAGAACTTTCTCAAATCTGCTCAACAAGCTCCACTAAGAACTTGTCCAAATCTGCTCAATAGGTCCAAAACTATCAATATCTCAATAGGTCTAAACTTGTCAAATCTTCTCAATAAGTCCTCTCTAGGACTTGCTCAAATCTGCATTGCAAGCTTCCATAAAAGCTTACACAAAATCAGTCCACAAGCCTTCTCAAAGACTTACCTCAAATCTTAACAAGTCCACATAGAACTTGTTCAATCTCATAGAATCATAAAGAGAATTGTTAGAGACTCAATATGTTCTATACTCAAAGCTCAATCTCAACTCAAATCAATCTCATAGAAGCATAAAGAGAATTGTTAGAGACTCAATATGTTCTATACTCAAATCCCAATCTCAACTCAAATCAATCTCATAGAAGCATAGAGAGAATTGTTAGAGACTCAATATGTTCTATACTCAAATCCAATCTCAACTCAAATCAATCTCATAGAAGCATAGAGAGAATTGTTAGAGACTCAATATGTTCTATACTCAATCTCAACTCAAATCAGAATATAGAAAAGTTTGTTTCATGGAACTTGAACAACCACTTCACACAAACACTTGACTAGGCTCAATCAACTCTACTCAACCAATCACCTCAAGGAACAACCCTTTCTCACAAACCCTAGTCCAAGCATGTATCAACCAACTCAAAATATTTCCAACAATGCTCAACCACAAATCTCACATAACAATGATACTCATGTTCTTTTCTAACTCAAGTTCAAGTTCTTTGCATAACCAATTGGCTTCAACAACAATGCTTATAAAACAAGGTTTAATCACAACTCTCAATCCAAAAAACCTTGAAGCATTAAACCAACCACTTTCGAAAAGGAAACCACAATCAATCCTTTTCTCTCCAATGATATTTTTAGAAATCAATCACCCAAACAAGTCAATGGAGAATATTGCCCATACCTTTTTGATGCCAAGTAGTTGTCCACAAAATCTGTCAAACTCAACACACTTTCAAATATTTCCTTATCAACCACAAGGAGGTTAGAGGACTTGAGTAATATCACAACAATAAAAATAATATCCCAATAACACCTTATTACTCCTACTCAATAAAATTCACCATGTCCTCTCATGAAAGAAATAATCCCCTTTGAAAAAGAATAAATCAAACTCACTTTTGAACCTCTTTTACAAAACCAGAAATATCTCTTTACACACACCTTATTTCTCCTTCTAAGCAAGTTAATCAAATAGCCCTTGAAAAATTCTTTCCAATGATATATAATATGCTACCCTTCCAAAAATAAAACCATCAAAAATTTCCCAATTTTCTAGGGCATAGCATAACCCTTATTTCTCCTTAAGGCTATTTAACAAAAATTAAAACATAAAAAAATTAACTTGCCTTTGCCTCTCGAAGGGATTCGATCCCCCGACGTCCTCCTTCCCAATGCCTTAGCCACATCCAAGCCATCATTGGGCCATGCGCCCTCACGTGCCTAAAAAGGCATGACCAACATCAAATACCTCACAAACCAACACTTTCCAAAATAATCAAAATGCGCTTCAAGCGCTTTGTCCTTGCAAGCAAACCTCAAGCGAATCGAACATGGGACCTCCTCTCTCTTGCCAAGCCAACACACCACTAAGCCATGCTGGCCTATGTGCTCAACAACTCCGCACGATCTCTGCTTCCACTTTTCATAAATCATCAAGCCTTTAAGAATCACAAGCCTTTTCGCATGCGCTCAACAAAAATGCAAGGGTAAGTGATTAATGTCTTTGATGGCATTATATATAATGCCCTTGTCTTCTTATGCAATCACGTCGGCACTTCGAATAAATTCGACGTCGACGTGGTTTTAATTTATAATATATTTAAATTTAAATATTATAAATTAAAACAAACCAACCTTAGGTTTTAGTTTAAATAAACCTTGGAGCCTTGTCTTAATGCACAACCTTGGCGAAATCAAATATTATTTATAAAATTTAAATTCCTTGTGAATTTAAATAATTTATAAATAATTATTAAACCTCCTTTTTAACTTTTGCAATAACCCATCTTGGGTTTTTATGGACCAATCACTTAACTTGTGCTCCCATTAATATTAAAATATTATGGAGCCTTTTTCCTTTCACTTTTGCACTGATGAAGCTTTTTCTTGGATGAATGTGACAACCTTGAATGACTTTATTTCTTGCCGAATTCTTTGATAAGAGTGATAACTCTATCAGGTGACATCAATGACAACTTTGACTTAGAGGACTTAAAATGTCCAACATGGATGTAGTTGTTTTGGTTAGGGGGAACCCCTAATGGAACTATTGTACCCTCTAGAAAATTTGGGACTCTTGGTCATCCCATGTCTTGTGTAGACTCAATGATATACGTGAAAGTCATTTTTTGCATAATATATTCACCTAAATCTGTGTTGGCTAAGTGGACTGTCACCTACGGTGCATATGACATTGTTGATGATGCAGGTGAGGCAGGTTGAGGTACCTCTTTAGCTATGTCCTGGGAATATTCCTCCATGGGATTTGAAATTTTTATAGCTGCTATAGTTGGAATCTCCTTAGATCCTTACTTCACTAGGGGTGCTTTTAGTTTTTGATTATATTTTGCTTTAGATGTTTAAGGCTTTTTAGAAGCACCAGTGGTCTTAGATGTAGGAGTGGTGTCGATGTGGATGGGTCACCTCGCACTAATTTTCTCTTGTCTGGTTGCATGGTCAGGTATGAAGGTATTATGTACATATATTTTGATAGAAGGACAAAGTATCTTGAGAAGTCGACCTTATGCACATACTTGAATGGCTCTTAAACATATGGAACCACATGAAATTGTCCCTCATGCATATACTTGATGCATTGGTGCAATATTGAGGGTACACACTGCATGTCCCTTATATAGGGATGCCCTAGAAAGATGTATTGCATCACCCCTTGCAACACATGACACATCATGGGGATGGTCTTATATCCCACCTTTATAGATAAAATGACTGTACCCACTGTGGAGCACAGTTCATCATTGAAATCCCTTAAAGTGTATGAGGTTGGTACAATGTTAGACTTAGAGATCTTTAGGTGCCCTATAGCCTTTGTAGTGATAATGTTGATCGACAAGCTCGTATCAATTAGAACCCATTTTAATGGTATGTAATTGATTGATGTGATGATATGTAGAGGTTGGTCTTCTAAGGTAGTAGGAACTACCTTAATTTCATGATCATAGAGATGGATCACAAGCTCTTGTCACTATTGTGCTTGCCCCACAAAATGTGTGAACACATCCAAGTTCTAGGGTTGGAGCTCGATTGATATCAAAATATCCCTATGCCTAGGAGATTGTTGTATGAGCTCATAAATTGATAACTTGTCCAAATTCATTTGTAGGTTTTATTCTAGTCTACTCCAAATAGTTACTACAAGTCATGCTGGTGGACCTAGAGGATTGTTTTGCACCTATCTTTGTCAAGGTGTATTTGGGATATTAATAGGCACCACTGAAGGCTATGTTTGACCATATCATCAACTCCTAGTTGCCATATTAACTATCTCAACCACTCTGATGCATCCTTAAATGGGTGTCTCAACTCAAACTTGGTTGACTTGGGTGCCCTAATCTCTAGGGGCCTCATGATTTGGCAACGAGTTCCTGAATATGATCATATCTCTATTATCAAGTGCTAATGGGTTGTTGACTTTTAGCTCACCCTTATCAATCATGTTTTGCACAACATTCTTGAATCTGATACATGTCTCGATGTCATGCTCCTATATTCTATGATATGGGCAGTATTGATCTTTCCAAAATCCCTTAGGGTTTGGATGATTAGGATCAAGAAGTTGCATATCAAGAAATTTGATTCTCTGTGCCTCGCTCAAATGATTAAATATCAATTGCATCGATTCATTTATATGCATGAAATAGCGATGTAGCTAACACTCTTTTTTTTTTCCTTAGTTGTTATTTGGGTCATAATTAGCCAGTAGGGGATGAGCCTGATAGTTTTGTGATTGATGGTCATTGCCTCCCTTTGGTGTACTTAAAATGACCTGATTGAATTGAGTAGGCTTGACCTGCTTCTGTTAATTTTTGTTATGATTGGCATTATTCCACTCCTTGTTCCAGAGCTTGAGGTATTCTTCATAAACCTTTATGTCCTCAATAAGCTTGGCTTGATCCAAGGCTTCTTTGAATGATTTATACTACTATAGTTGTAATAACATAGAGATGTATTTTGTGCAACTCTTTGTGAATATTCAGATGAGTTCTTCAATGGGAATGAAGAATGATAGTTTCACCATGATTTTCCTCCATCTATTCCCATAGTCCATTATTGGCTCGTCATCATATTGCTTTAAGTTGGCCAAATAATATAGGTTCACCTTCTTGTTTACGAAGAATAAGCATTCAAGGAATGCATTCACCAGTTGCTCAAAGTTGATGATATTGTGCTTGGGCATTTGATTGAACCATTGAGTTGCTACACCTGATAACATCATAATAAATGTTCTTAACATTAGGACATCATTCTGCTCAAAATGGAAGCATGCATTCATGAAGTTGGTAATGTGTTCTTGCATTTCTTCCTCCCACTTAAACTTGTATAGCCTAGGTATATCAAAGTGCCTAGGATATGTAGGACTTAGGACTGAGGGGCAGAGAGGCTGGTTGTGTATCTTGCTCAATGTCAGCTTTTTCCCACTTGTGTCTTATTTTTTGAGATATTTGACCCTCTAAGTTAGTATCTGATATGCCTTCAAAGAAATATTTTTTTGTTCCTAAAGGTTTACTCATGGTGGCAAGGGAGGTAATCCTATGTTTACTCGATTTGGGCATCTGTACTCATCCCCCATAACCATGGATGGAGGTTCAGGATATGTTTGTTCCTGATCTTCCATCCCTTCTTGTTCCTCATTGAATTATGTTTGTTCGAGGTCCAAGGGTTGTTTATGTTGGAGGCTATAGGATGTCCTAGGTCTATGGTTGTGTGTATCCCTAATGTATTACCTCTTAGTGGGCTGATCTATCCTATGTGTTTCATGTGAAGCTTGGGGTCTTACCTTCCCTGCATGCCTATGTGATGATGGATACCTTGATGCCTCTTCATGTCGGCATGAAGACGAAGTCCTTGAGGCCTCTGCATTTCTGTGCAATGAGGGAGGCCATGATGCCTTCGCATGTCAGTGTAATTATGGAGGTCATGATGCCTTATCATGTTTATGTTATGAGGGATGTCACGATGCCTTCGCATGTCTGTGTGATGAGGAAGACCTTGAGGCCTCTTCATATCTATGTAATGATGGAGGTCACGATACCTCTATATGTCCAAGTAATGAGAGATACCATGAGGTCTACTCATGTCTATGTGATGAGGAACCAGGATGTGGCTCTCTCACTGGGATTTCTCAAGAATTTCCCCTTAGGTTTGATTTGTCACCCCTAAGACTTTTTGAACTTGTTTTGGTAACATTGTGGGTGGGCAGCTCAATGCTAGTATGACTGTGAGTGTGCAGAGTATCAATTTCCACCTTGGTGTTAGACTGATGTTGGTTGCTCCGTGTGTATACCATGGTGACTATGAGTTATCTTCTTAAGTAAATTTCAAACCACACAAAAAAAGCAAGCAAATTTTTATATCATTTAAGGATAAGTGTGTTCCCTAAACTATTTTGTGTGTTTTGATTTGTTGAATATATAAGCTAAATCTCATCGTGTTTTGCATTTTTGTTGGATGGTATACTCAAATTATTTAAGGGATTTCACTTGTACACTCACAACTCAACAACCTAGTGATGAAATCTAGGCCATGTAATCCAACCTATAATGTGTGGTAATGACTTCCACACATATTCAAGGAGCACAAGTCCTCTCGGTCCTCATCCAGTTCACACGCAGTCAGTGATATACCTCTTTTAAGAGAGATACATGCATATTTTCCATGGGTTATAATAGTTCTTGGATCCGGTATTAGCCACAGATGGGTCTCAATGATACTCTTTCTCACGAGCCAAACAAGTTGTAATGACCTCCACTATTGGTCTATATCAATGAGTTGGATGTGAGAGCCCAACATCACTGATGTTAAAAATAAGACATGATGTGTGTGGGATTCTTTTTAACCTTTCATGTAAACTAAATGCATCACCAAGAAAACATGATCTTTCGTATATTCCTAAGATAAAACACGTTTCATTTTAAAAAGATGCATATTTTTAGCTTATATGAACTTTAGAGAATGAATTCTACTTCATGAATTAATGGCCACTAGCTAGGATGCATGCTAGTAAACTAAACACACAAAATCCTAGCACGTTGGAGACTAGGGCAAACCTTAAAATTAGAGGCTCGTTGTTCCTGGCAGCACCTAGAGGAAACTAAATAAAACTCTAAGAAACATCTAATGCATTTTTTTTCATTTGTATTTATATTTTCCTTACTAAAAAATGTGATTTAAGTTGTTTTCTAGAAAACAAAATTTGCATATAGAAAATATAGAGAAATAAAGAATGCTACTAGCCTCAAATCCTAGTATGATGATGGAAATTTTATCCTATACTACACTTATCTACTAGCCACTATTAACCAAATCAGCTGGTACTGGCCATTGATTATAGGAGTGGCTAAGATCTTTTGGTCGTTATCAACCAGAGTGGCCAAACCTACAGGTCGCTGTCGACCAGAGTGGTCGAACCTGCACATAGAAAACCCATAAATATTAGTAAATTGATGAAAAATAAAAACCTGGCGGGGATCCCACCATTATCATCATATGTACAACCTCGATAAGTGTGCACCACACTTACCCTACTTGCAATGTTATTATATCAAATAAAATAAATAAATAACCACACAAGCACATATAACACAAAAATAACAAGCGATAAAATATTCTTTTATTGAAACTTCTAGACCTCGGTTACATGTAGGTCCCTCTAAGGGATAATATTTTTGATACAACATATTACAAGTGGGATAATGGTGAATGTATCCCCTACAAGGGGATGGTGTGCCTCATAGGCCTCCTGATCTCACATATAAAATTATCTGAGGGCTTACATATGCCTCCTTCTTTTGATCTCATCCTAGAGGGATCTCGTGCTTTAGATACTTTGGACTAATCTTGTGAAAATGTATCTATGAGTATGGAAATAACATAGCATAGTAAGTAGTACGGTTTGCCTCTCCGAAGGAGGCTTCTTATTAGAAAATCTGATAAATAAGATAAATGATCATGATAATATTGAAATACAAGCATAAACCAAATAATAAATGCATAGAAAGCTTAGAAATACGATGTAAATGTGTTAATGAAATCAGATCTAAGCTACAACTAATTAATAAATCAAGTAGTAATGAACCTAATGTAGAAAACAAAAAATAATATCTAATGCCCTAAAGTATGCCTACGGGCCATTGTCTAAGACAGTGGCTACGAAATACAGCTTCTCTCCTCATGAACCAGGGGATGTAGCACTATCTTCTTCGCTCCAATTGATGATCAAGGATCACCTATTATATCTGGTACACTGATGGGTGGTGAAGAATAAATGGATCTAATTGTAGGTGCATAGACGTAGCTCAGCCAGATAGTGCTCCGTTGCTCCTCAAAGGGGTGTTGATTCACTCTCTATTCAGCTAGGTCTTTTTTGAACAATATTTGAATACTCGTGGATACCTTTTGCTTCTTATGAGGGCCCATATGTAGCCCATCCTTGTTTTGGATATAGATATTAGCTTCCTAGAGAAGCCTCAATACAAATTGCATGTAATTGGCCATCCCGAGGGGAAACATCAATCACAAACTAGCATTGAAGGGGTAGTTAGGAGGAATTTTGGGAGTTCCTCACCAAAATCTACCTGTAAGAAATACAAGGTGCAGTCAGACTACATGATATGGGCCTGTATTCATGGCTAGAATATGCATGGTTCTAGCCACTATCATGTCCAATGGCTAAGTGTGACCATTTTTAGCTTCAGTAGCCAGGTTTGGTAGTCGCTCTTCTTGAGAGCGACTAAGCCTAGATGGGCTAGAACTACCCTTTTTGAGTGGTTAGGACCACTGCTTGCTCTTGGAAAGGTCCAAGACTGGTCATATGGTCTACGGATGTACCCATAGGGGTAGCCTCCTAAACATGATATGTTTTTGGTATCTACAAATTGTTACCATTCGACCATAGGCATGGCTCCATTTGAATATTTGTATGGTAGAAAGTATAAAACACCATTGTCATGGGATAATATATAATACAGGATTGTTCTTGGACTAGACATGGTTAAATAAATGGAGAAATAGTTGATGGTGACTAGAGAAAAGTTGAAGGAAACTCCAAACCATCATAAAAGTTATGTCGATCTTAAGTGATCATCAAAAGAGTTTGTTGTGGGTGACAGAGTGTTTCTGAGGGTAAATCCAAGAAAGAGTGCAATTAAATCCATAAAACTAGATCCTCGCTTTGTTAGACCCTTTGAAATCATAGATAATATTAGTCCTATGGAATACTGACTTGCCTTACCACCCAATTTGTCCAAGATTCACAACACTTTTTGCATCCCTTTGCTTAAAAAGTATGTTGCTAATCCTAAGCATGTGTGGGATTTTTTAAATTGCATATGGCAAATCCAGAGGCTATAGAGGTTTGACCAGTAAGGATCCTTGAGTTTTTATCCAAATCAATGACGAAAGGAACTTTGGAGTAGTACAAAGTTTAGTGGGACCGTTACACTGAAAATAATGCTACTTGGAAAAAAGTAGCAGATATGCAAAATCACTTTCTATATTTGTTTGGAAATGTTGTATAGATACTATTTATTGTTTTAAATTTTTTAAACATAGAGGACTATGTTAAGCCTAAGGGAGGATGGTGTCATGACCCACGCTTGGTAGACTTTTAATTTTGAAAGATTTATGTTTTGTTAAATGGCTTATGGATGAAATGATGGATTGTTTCAGCTTTATTATGTAAAATACTTATTCCTTATTTAAAAAGTGAGATGTGAATATTAATATGGGATGTAGGATAATTCCATGCTTGGTTTTGAGAAACATGCTTTTATGTGAGAATATGATACTACTAATGAAAGGTGCACTTTTGCAAGAACATGTTCCTTCATGGTGGTAGAAATAATTAATCACTGAGAAAAGAATACCTTGGGGAAATATGTTATGGGTTATTTATCGAAATATGGGTGGCAACATGGATGAACACCCCTTTTCATGAAGATGCATATCATAATTTGTATAGTTGCATTTTTGTGTTTCATAATAGTTTCTTCATGATATAATCTTATTAGTTACAAGAGCAATATTGTAATAATAATGGATGTTTGATTTCTTTTATTTATGGTTTTATTTCAAAAAGGAAATGCCATATAATAAATCTAATTTCTATATATATTTTTATCATAGTGAATAATAAGGGAAGAAAAACTAAAGATAAAAGAGATAGTTTTGAAACGATTTCCCTCATTATGTTTTGGAATGCACTTTGTTACCTTGGAAACTTATTGCATTAATGGAAGACAACATGGAATCTGGTAATGGATAGTATTGCATTGAATTTTAGTGTTTGAGTTGGATTATTTGCTTACGTTCCAATTGGGTGGGTTATTAATCAGAGGGAATGGAAATTATTGCATGAAGAAAAATCAGTTAATAGAGGCATGGCCAAAAGGAGGAGGAAGGATAAGATTGAAGAGTTTTGGCAGATGATTTTTTGGGGTGAAAGTGATTTAGGGACTATGCAGTGGAAGCTTGTGGAGGATCTAACTCTTCTTCCTTAGTAAGTAAATGAAACACTTACCTCTTACTGCACTAAATCTAAAGAGTGATTATGTTCAGAAAGATTCTTGTATGAGATAGATAGAAGTTGGCCTAGAATGTAGATAGTATTTGTAGCACCCTAAAATTGGCACAGTTAAACCTTAGTAAAAGATAAAAATTCAAATTTTAACCTCAATCTGCCCGTTAACCGCCTGTTACCCGCTTTCCTCATTTTTTGCACCATTTTTAGGATTTGTTTTGACCGTTGGATGATATCGTCGTAGATTAGATGAAATCATCCTAGATCTGATGAATTCGTCTGGAACAGAACATCCAGAAGATTTCATCCCAAAACTAAATTTTCATACTTAGCTTTTGTTCCAAAAACTTCTCTAACTTGGGCAGAAAATGTGTCTGTGCAGTTAGAGTCTCCCCTATTGGAGATCTCCCAAATTGGAATGATCTCCAACCTCCTAACCTCTCCCTAATCCTATATAAACTAGGATTTTCTCAGTTTATCCCCCTGAACCCCTTTGAATCTCCTGGTTGACTGATTTCCTTGCAAATTTAGCTCCTTGTGCATTAGAAACATCCTCGTACTATCATTTGTATTTGGTATTTCATGTTTTCTTGTAGGAACTTTACTATTTTTTAGTCAAAGTAAGATCAGATCGTTGCAAGCGATTCTAGACTATTTCAGATGATCTTGTTGAGGAGCACAGACGATCTTGTACGATTGGAGGCGATCCTGACAGTAGTCCAGATTGGGGGCAATCAGAGCCCAGAGTTTGCATTTCCTTAGTTTTTTATGCATTTTCCTATTATATTTTTGCACTATCTTAAATTATTATATTTATG
The DNA here is from genome assembly GCA_028583015.1 of Wollemia nobilis. Classification (NCBI taxonomy): domain Eukaryota; kingdom Viridiplantae; phylum Streptophyta; class Pinopsida; order Araucariales; family Araucariaceae; genus Wollemia; species Wollemia nobilis. The sequence continues at coordinate 2,928,017 of JAQPPZ010017079.1, read as the reverse complement.
CATCTTGGAGTTCACCTCATTTAATATAAATACATGATAAAATAAAAATAAATCATTAAATCTATTGCATTTCCTCTGTAATTGCTATTTGGATCTGTCATATAGGCAAATTTACTATTATTTCTATCGTTTCCCTTTGTTTTTGCAGTTACATTTTTGGTATTTTGTATCTATTTCTGTGATTGCAGGTTTTTGATGAATTCATCTGATGAATTTGTCAGATTGATAACGATCTCATCTGATCTCAGACGATTACGTACGAGTTGAGGTGATCTAGACTGTTACAAAACTCAAAATCTTCATCAGACATCCAGAATCAGGTGTGTTATGTTCTAGCTAGCATATTCTCTATGTTTAGCATTCATTCATGTTTTTTGTATTCATCTAAATTAGCATTGGCATATAGAATAATTTAGATTCTGTTGATAAGCAACACACCCCCACTGAAAAATGAGATTCCATCCTTAGAAAATTATGAACTTCCATTTTTGCAGCAGGGACCCTCTTGATCTTTTCGAGTTTTAAATCCAAATTTGCTTGCCTCCTTTTTAAAGTTGTGCTTTTTCTTGCATTCTAGCTGTGTTATCCAAGAATTCACTTTTTACATGCTAGAATCATTCATGCACAAGAAAAATCTTGCACCAGTATCGAGAAAATCCAGAAAATAGTTGCATAATTCACCGAAAAAATCAAACTTTCCATTTTTGGTAGTGTCGCGATATCGCGACACTTCCATTTTCGAAAATGTCACGATATCGCGACAGGTAAGTCAAAATGCGGCTAAGTGCCAGAAAGGTCGCGATTTCGCGACATGTCACGAAATCGTGACAGTTTTTGGAGAGAGAAGCAAGCTGTACGGAAGGGCGCGATTTTGCGACATGTCGTGAAATCGCGACATGTCGCATTTTCACGACGGAGAGAGAAAGTGGGTTGCAGAATGAAAATCGAGTAAGTCGCAAACATGTTCCAAAATCACGGTCAACGCGGTCAACGCATGCAGGTACAGAACTGTCGCGATATCGCGACGTGTTCTAGAATCGCGGCTGAGAATCAAGAAGCGTACGGAGGCCAGGAAGGGTCACGATTTCGTGACACGTCGCGAAATCGTGACATGTCACGTTTTCACGGCCAACGAGGGAAGAAGTTGCCGATGCGCTGGCAGGGTCACGATTTCGCGACATGTCACGAAATCGCGACATGTCGCAGAATCACGGTAGGAGAGAGAAAGTCTTCAGAGGGCCCGAAAGTGCATTTCAGCTGAAACAGAAGGCTTCCTGGGGTAGCGACACGTGTCAAAGCATGAATGGGACATGCAGAGGCCGACATGCAAGCTTGTTTTGTGATTTTTAATCTGTTTTAATGTTTTAAGCTTGGATTTAATGTTTATTAAAGTGCTAATATAATCTTTTTGTCTTTCATGCAGGATTCCACTTGGAACTTACGAGACAACCGGGAAAGACCATAAAGGCAAAGATAAAGTGCGGATTTAGTCAAGGACCGCCATGCTAGAAGAGAAGCTACCGGTGAGAGCATTCAATGACAAATTTATTGCAGACTTGATAGCATGAAGACAATTTCAACACAGGGATGGCTTTACGGAGATCAGATCTGAGAGAAGTGGTGACTCATCCGGCTCACCAGTAGAATTAATGGAGGCATTTATTTGCAGCTGCGGATGAATGCAAGTTGCATTTGATTTTTATCTTCTCCACTTATGGTAGTTGACTGCACAGATTTGCCGAAGGGTTAAGTTTTATCCGGACTTTGATTTTAAATGGATTTTTATTGTAAAACCTGGGTCCTAGGGTTTAAGTGCGATAAGATTTAGGGTTTGAGCAAGATATTTTGAAAAGATCAGGGTCTGTCCTGAGTCTATAAATACAGATTCTAAATGTAATCACGGAGGCGGAGACTTAGAAATAAAAGGCTTATAAGCAATTTCTTGCAAATTTTGTGAAATCCTTTGTTTCTGGACTTGGAGTTGATGTGCTTTAGCTTTTCTGTGATAGCATGGCCAGGAGCCTAATCTTTTGTAGAGTGTGAAAAGTGTATCTTCTTTTGTTATCCGTTCCATTTAAAGTTTGTTAGATATATGCTGTAAATCTGACATTATCAAGTTTAAATATCTTGTTAGGCTTCAGTTGTTCTATTGTCTGCTAGGGGAAATTACAGATTTCAGGTGTAAGTTTGTTCTAATTGCTCTGTCTTCACTGTGCGAGCTAGGCTACCGATGAAAGATACCAATTTTAACCAGCTGCCCTTGGATTTATAATTTTCTGCTAGATCCGTTTCACTCTGCCTTGTGCTCTTAGTTGAAAGTGATCTTAGACTGACTGGACACTTTCTTCTTTGATTTTTTCTGTTGTGAAGCTAGTAGCATAGATAAAATTGACAGTTTGGGTTTACAGTTGATGTTTGATAAACTTCTCTTTTCTGCCCTACCCTACCCTCTCTTTGCTTACCGTGAATGATCCATTTTTATTTTTTTTATTTGCCTTTTATTTAAATCTGCTGACCCATGAGAGCTAGATCTAGAATTCAAGTTAAATCTGATTGTCAACAACTTTTGCAACTACCGAATAAGTTCAAGAACCCCCTGTAAGGTAACAGAGCAGTACATATTGAAATCTATTCCAAAAGTGGAAAAGAGTGAATTGCCATTCGACCCAACTCTGTAACTTGCACCTTGGATAACCAGCTAGATCCTAAAGATGAGTGGGATCCGTCCCGTGGGTGTCTCCGAAGCTTTCCTTGCCTTCATCCTTTCCTGGGGTGTGCATGAAAGCCGAACCAACACCTAATTGGTGCTAGAAGGAGGGCGAGAACATCTGTTCTTAGTGCACTTGAGTTGAGAAATCCGACTGTATGTGGAACTGTAAAGCTGTATTTTATCCAAATTCTGGTAGCCAATTTTCCCCTCCTCCTCAACCAACAACCTAATTGGCGCTAGAAGGAGGGCATGAACTCAGTTCAAGTATTGTAAGGGCATAACAAAAACATTTGAAGGACCCACAGTGAACTTCGGACAGTTTTCTAAGTTGTCAGTACAGTTTTTTAAATTGTCAGTGCAATTTTTAAATTGTCAGTGTAGTTTTTAAATTGTCAGTACAGTTTTTAAAGTTGTCAGTGCAGTTTTTAAAATTTCCAGAGAAGACCTCAAGTTCAGAACAGTTTAATCTCCACTGGCAGTTATCCAGTTACAACTCAGAACATCACTGTCAGCCAAGTAATAATGGCAAATTGGTTGGGCCCCACAGCTTTGAACATTCCGGGTATAGCCCATGACCTGCCCAGAAGTCCAGAAAGATACCTCCCTAGGTATAAACATGATGGGACAAGAACTGCAGAAGAACATCTGCTAGCTTTCAAAAATGCTCTAAGATTGTTGAATATACAGCATGAAGATGTTGCCTGCAGATTGTTCCCGTTCACTCTCTAGGAGGGAGCTTATGACTGGTTTTTAAACCTCACCAGCAATTCCATTACTAGTCGGGATGATCTAGGGAAAGCTTTTATATCACGATTCGGTGAAGTGATAGATCCCGACATTTTATATCAAGCAATTTTCCAACATCAAGAGAGAGTCGGGAGAAACCGTCAGGTCTTTCAATATGAGGTTCCAAAGAGCTTACGGTAGAATGACTGGCCATTACATCCCAAATGCAAATCTAGCCTTAGAAATCTACAAGAATGCATTGGATTCAGTGACCTCTATTTTCCTCAAGAGAGACATCAATATTACAACCCTGGCAGGGGCTTATAAAGAAGCCTTAATTCTTGAAAGACAGCTAGGACCTCAAATTCTGAGCAGTCCTTTGATATCCTATGTTACACAGAACATGCCTGTTCTAGACCCCATTCCACATCATGAGTTAATGCCAACATGTCATGCTCTACCCAAGGAGACTCAGTTAATCGTGACATCCACTCGGCATGTGCAAAATACAGAGAAAAGTTCTGAAAAATTCAAAGTGCAGGTGCTTGAACTGAACAGTTGTGATCTGGCACCACCCAAATCTAAAGTTTTTCCTGGTGAGTTAAATTTTCCTGGAGATCAAAGAAATATTGATATTTCTAGTTCACCCAAAAACAGTACAACCAGGATTTCAGATTCTTTCACTTTTCCTAAAAAGACAGAAAGTCTTGTAGAGACTCCTACGGATGAAATGCAAGATTTTCAACAGTTCAAAATGGACAGTTATGACTTGAGATTTCAGAGTCCAGAACTTAATAATGATCCTTCCTCATCAGAGGATGATGAAAGTGAGATTCAATATCACTATGCAGAAGTAACTGAGGAGGATAGCATCATTGAGGATATGAGGGAACTTAAAGCTGACATCACCCTCTATGAACTGCCTCAGATTGTTGGACAAAACATTAACTTGATTGAGGCTTACTTTGGACCACCTGTTGGATTTCAAGAAAAGGAGGAAAATATAGTAAATATGAATGTGGTCAGCCAACTTGGAATTGATGAGATGTCTCAACATAAGCCTGCAACTTCTGAACATAATGTCAAAGAAAGGGCTATAAACTGTGTTGATGTAGATATTGGAATTTATAATTTGGCAACTGAAAAGGTGGGGACAGTTACAGCTCTAATCAATCACAACAATGATTTTTGGACATTGCACATTGATGAGGTTAAATCTAAGCAAGGCTCAGGTGAAAAGGAAAATTGTAAACATCCTTCTAGAGGGATAAAAATTGAAGTCCTGGATATTGAAGCAGTGCAGCAACCACAAAATGTTCAAGTTGTTAAGAACCAGGGCATACAAATAAAACATGATTTCTTTCAGTTGTCACATAATTTTGAAAATGTGGTGGTCTGGGTCTGTCAAGATTTTAAGGTATTTGATCCTGGGGTTTTTTTACATTCAGTCCTTTTGAAAGAACTCTGCAAACCCTTCAATTAGAAGCATAAACATGTTATCATATGATTTGTTATTATATGATTTGTTTAATTTGAAGGAGTTGCAGATTTGTTTTTCAAATGGGACAGGGAAGACAGTAAACCCAAGTCTTTCCCAGATAGCAAATTTTTGAAGCACAGTCTAGAGTGCATTTCGTCAACAGGACCTGAAAGGTAATTTTTTTAAATTACTTGCATGGTCCAATTTTTTTTAAGGCACCATTTCTCTGCTTTCCCAACTGCTGCATTTTTTGAGTATGAAGGGAAGTTGTAACATATGTATGCATTGTAAGTAAGTATTTTGTTTTTTAGTTTTATTTCTTTGTCAGTGCAGTTTTATTTTTAAATGTCTGTACAGTTGCAGTTTTTCAGTTTTCTTTAATTGTTTTTCAGTTTTAGCTTGTGCAGTTTATTTCTTTTGTCAGTGCTTTTTTATTTCCTTTCTTTGTCTTTTTATTTTAGCTTGCTTTTATTTTAGTCTGTACAGTCTTTTCTTCCTTGCAGTTCTTTTTCTTTGCTGTCTGTACAGTTGTAGTTTATTTTATTTCAGTTGCAGTTTAATTTATTTCAGTTGCAGTTTTTATTTGCTTCAGTTCTTTTAGTTTATTTCTTTTATTGCCTGTACAGTTTTTATTTTCTTCCCTGCATTTATTTTTCTTTGCTATCTTTACAGTCTTCAGTTTTAGTTTTAGTCTTAGTTGCTTGTGCAGTTTTATTTGTAGTCTGTGTAGTTTTTATTATGTCTTACTTTAGAAGCCTCTGCCTGTCTTTGGAAGTCTGTGCAACAGTCTGTGCAGTTTTTATTTTGTCTTGCTTTAGAAGCCTCTGCCTGTCTTTGGAAGTCTGTGCAAAGTCCTTTGGCTTCTGAAATATTCTGTATTTTAACCTCTGCCTGAGCAATCAATGAAAAGTCAGCCTGCTGAAAATTGTTTTATTCCTAGCTGATAAATCCTCAATCCAGTGTTCATGGTCATCATCCAATGCCCATGCTGTTCACCATTCTAATTATGCCCATGCTGTTCACCATTCTAATTGAGATAGTCTGCTTACTCTGAACTGTAGAACTATTTTGTTATCCAGGATGAAGGTAGAGAGATGATTGGATTTTGTGTCTTGCTTGCCACAGTTGTTTTAATGATAGAAAAACTGTTATGCTGTTTAGTTGGAGGAACTCCCGGGGAATCCAAGAAAAGCTGGTTATAAGAGGGGACTATGGTTCATGCAATTATTTGGGTATCCACAGAGGCTATCAATGCCTAGACTGAAACAGTTCCAGATTGATCAAATGATAAAAGAAAATTGTAATTTCTCTAAGGTCTCAGATATTAATATATTTCAGAGGGAAAGAAGAAGAAAAAAGAAAAAAAAGAGAAAAAAAAGAAAAAAAGAGTTATATGATCAAAAGAGGCAGCCAATATTAGATTCTGCCCTACAGTTGTAAATTGGGTCGTGTAAATCTAAAGGGTAACTCTGTCTAGGCTGTAAAAAGCTAAACTAGTAAACAGAGCTCTACTCGGTTTCCCCTTTTACAATCTAGAAAAGTTGATTAATCCAAGTTTATCATTCAATTCAGTCATCCTTGAAGAAAATTTTATACCCTTTGAAATTGCACATCAGAAATCTTCCTTGAAGTAATCCAGCCCAGTATGTCCTTGGGAAATTTTAACAGTTGGCAGTTAGTAGTCAATTTATTGTGAAGAATGCCTGTGGCAAGGCATGATGCATGGTCTTTTTGTTTTGAAACCAGAGTCTTGGGTTCTAAAATAGTGCTACTATTTTACCCGCAGATATCGCCATTTGTTGATAAGCAACACACCCCCACTGAAAAATGAGATTCCATCCTTAGAAAATTATGAACTTCCATTTTTGCAGCAGGGACCATCTTGATCTTTTCAGGTTTTAAATCCAAATTTTCTTGCCTCCTTTTTAAAGTTGTGCTTTTTCTTGCATTCTAGCTGTGTTATCCAATAATTCACTTTTTACATGCTAGAATCATTCATGCACAAGCAAAATCTTGCACCAGTACCGAGAAAATCCAGAAAACAGTTGCATAATTCACTGAAAAAATCAAACTTTCCATTTTTGGTAGTGTCGCGATATCGCGACACTTCCATTTTCGAAAATGTCGCGATATCGCGACAGGTAAGTCAAAATGCGGCTAAGTGCCAGAAAGGTCACGATTTTGTGACATGTCGCGAATTTGCGACATGTCACGAAATCGTGACGCTTTTGGAGAGATAAGCAAGGCGTACGAAAGGGCGCGATTTTGCGACATGTCACGAAATCACGACATGTCGCATTTTCACGGTAGGAGAGAGAAAGTGGGTTGCAGAATGAAAATCGGGTAAGTCGCAAACATGTTCCAAAATCGCGGTCAATGCGGTCAACGCATGTAGGTATGAAACTATCGCGATATCGTGACGTGTTCTAGAATCGCGGCTAAAAATCAAGAAGCGTACGGAGGCCAGGAAGGGTCACGATTTCGTGACACGTCGTGAAATCGTGACATGTCACGTTTTCACGGCCGACGAGGGAAGAAGTTTTCAATGCACTGGCAGGGTCACGATTTCGCGACATGTCACGAAATCGCGACATGTCGCGAAATCGCGACATGTCGCAGAATCGCGATAGGAGAGAGAAAGTCTTCAGAGGGCCCGAAAGTGCATTTCAGTTGAAACAGAAGGCTTCCTGGGGTAGCGACACGTGTCAAAGCGTGAATGGGACATGCAGAGGCCGACATGCAAGCTTGTTTTGCGATTTTTAATCTGTTTTAATGTTTTAAGCTTGGATTTAATGTTTATTAAAGTGCTAATATAATCTTTTTGTCTTTCATGCAGGATTCCACCTGGCACTTGCGGGACAACCAGGAAAGACCATAAAGGCAAAGATAAAGTGCGAATTTAGTCAAGGACCGCCATGATAGAAGAGAAGCTGTCGATGAAAGCATTCAATGACATTTATTGCAGACTTGATAGCATGAAGACAATTTCAACACAGGGATGGCTTTACGGAGATCAGATCTGAGAGAAGTGGTGACTCATCCGGCTCACCAGTAGAATTAATGGAGGCATTTATTTGCAGCTGCGGATGAATGCAAGTTGCATTTGATTTTTATCTTCTCCACTTATGGCAGTTGACTGCACAGATTTGTCGAAGGGTTAAGTTCTATCCGGACTTTGATTTTAAATGAATTTTTATTGTAAAACCCGGGTCCTAGGGTTTAAGTGCGATAAGATTTAGGGTTTGAGCAAGATATTTTGAAAAGATCAGGGTCTGTCCTGAGTCTATAAATACAGATTCTAAATGTAATCGCGAGGAAGGCGGAGACTTAGAAATAAAAGGCTTATAAGCAATTTCTTGCAAATTTAGTGAAATCCTTTGTTTCTGGACTTGGAGTTGATGTGCTTTAGCTTTTCTGTGATAGCATGGCCAGGAGCCTAATCTTTTGCAGAGTGTGAAAAGTGTATCTTCTTTTGTTATCCGTTCCATTTAAAGTTTGTTAGATATATGCTGTAAATCTGACATTATCAAGTTTAAATATGCTATTAGGCTTCAGTTGTTCTATTATCTGCTAGGGGAAATTACAGATTTCAGGTGTAAGTTTGTTCTAATTGCTCTGTCTTCACTGTGCGAGCTAGGCTACCGGTGAAAGATACCAATTTTAACCAGCTGCCCTTGGATTTGTAATTTTCTGCTAGATCCGTTTCACTCGCCTTGTGCTCTTAGTTGAAAGTGATCTTAGACTGACTGGACACTTTTTTCTTTGATTTGTTCTGTTGTGAAGCTAGTAGCATAGATAAAATTGACAGTTTGGGTTTACAATTGATGTTTGATAAACTTCTCTTTTCTGCCCTACCCTACCCTCTCTTTGCTTACCGTGAATGATCCATTTTTATTTTCTTTATTTGCCTTTTATTTAAATCTGCTGACCCATGAGAGCTAGATCTAGAATTCAAGTTAAATCTGATTGTCAACAACTTTTGCAACTACTGAACAAGTTCAAGAACCCCCTGTAAGGTAACAGAGCAGTCCATATTGAAATCTATTTCAGAAGTGGAAAAGAGTGAATTGCCATTCGACCCAACTCTGTAACTCGCACCTTGGATAACCAGCTAGATCCTAAAGATGAGTGGGATCCATCCCGTGGGTGTCTCCGGAGCTTTCCTTGCCTTCATCCTTTCCCGGGGTGTGCATGAAAGCCGGACCAACAGATTCATCTTGGCCAAACCTAGGAATTGAATGATCGAGTATAAAAATGAACACATCAAACCCACTATCAACCTAGGTGTGGAAACTGCCACTCAAAAGTTTCCTGGTGAACCCACCATCCATCAAAAATTCACCCTTATACCCCTCCCCCCGAGAGGCGGGACCTTCAAAGGGCCTCTCGATCCGAGGTATTGTCCCATCCTTCTCGCATCCCCCTTTCGGGCATGGATCCTATAGCCTGAAGGTAAGGATGCGAAAAATTTGGAGCGATACATTTTGGTGAACCCGACGTGAAAACTAAAAACCTTTTGAAAACAATCCAAAAAAAAACAAAACATAAATGCATTTAGAATCAAAGATTGCATATCATATTTAGATGGTAGATTATAATAAAAGATGAGTTGTCACCATTAATGTTGAGAATCAATTAGCAGCTATAGAGATTACTTCTTTGCTTAGAGTACCTCAAACAAATAGGGTTCAACCTTTGTGGGACGAACTTGATAGGAGATTGGGTATCATTGGATCTAGGGCAACAGAACTTAGGCAAATTAAGAGGTTTGTCCTAGATAGAATCCTGGATCCCGATCAAGTGACCTTATATCATGAACTTCAAAGAGCTTGCCATAGGTGGTTAGCAGATAAAAGAGCCCATGTGTCTTCAAAGTTGTACACCTTTGAGGAATACCTTGAGAATGCAATTGTAGTACATAAATTTCTATCTCATATAGAGGATCAAGAGGTCGTTCTTACGGATAGAAAAATATGGAATAGAGTTCCTAGAGCTGTGTTATATCGAGAGTATTGCCATGAACTTTATTTCTACCAGTCAGAGTCTGAAACAGATAATATCACTATAGCACACTTTATCAAGTTCTTGAAAAACCATTTCCAATTTGAAGAGGAGCATTTCATGACTCTTGATGAACTTGATCCTATCAATGACATCTATAAACTATTTATAGAAAACTAAGCTATTCTTTTATTATTGTTATTTCTTGCATTTAGTGTGTTGTTTATTGTCTTTATAAAAAATAAAAAAATAATAAATAAAATAAAATAAAAAACAAAACAAAATCATAACAAAAAAATCAAAACATTTTCTTTTAAGTATTATAGTAGGTATATAATTAAAATATATACCTCCCAAATTTGTTGCAAATATATATATCAATATATATTTGCTAAAATCTAAATTTAGACATAATGACTAGACTCAGGAATGGAAAACAGACTGAAGTAGAAGAGGATTGGTTAGGAAAAACCATAAATAAACCAGATGTCCTTCCTGAAGACCCAATTCAGGAAGAAGGAACCTTAAACCAACAAGAAGAAGAATTTGTGGATGCAAATGAACAAAAAGAAAATGATAGAGAGGAAGGACCCTCATCCCCTAAAATATCTCCAGAAGGAGCTGTTACTTTTGAGAATATGGAACATTTCTGGAAGTTCCTCAATACTAATATTGGCACTCTTAATAGAGCAGTCCATATGGACAAGGATCAAATTAGTGACACTCAAGCAACCCTAGAAGAAATATATCACACACGCACTAATCCCTTGTCCTTCGTTGATCAAGAAAGTGATCAAGCTGGACCATCCAATTTGGATATGGCCGCTATAATCCAAAACATGCAACAACAACAGGTTACCCAACCACCTAGAGTGCCTGTTACCAAGCCGAGGGTTATTCCCACACAAAAGAAACCTTCATTCACTGCTCTATTTCGCCAAGCTATTGATCAATATACCTCAAATCAACAAAAGCCTAAAACAAAACCAAATACCAATTTCCAACAATCTAGGATACAACATAATGCTACAACAAATCTTCTTCATAATACTCTTCCTACCAACCATTTGCATAACAACAATATAGCATCTAATCCTTATGTCACGCCAGCATACGCTCACAAATCCCATACTCATGTACCACCGAACCAATATGGTGGACAAACGGGTAATCTGGAAGCCATGGTGAAACAGTTAGTCTCCCGCATGGACCAGATAGATCCCTACCGTCCCTCGTACAATTATCGAGAGATGTGTAGTCAGCCTCTAGATCCTATAGTTGTAGCACAACCATATCCCAAACACTTTCCTATGCCTGTCCTACCTATATACAAAGGAACTGAAGATCCCATAGAGCATCTTCGTATGTTTAGGATAGCATGTCATGATATATCACATGATGACTTGTTATTACTAAAGATGTTCCCAAAAAGTTTAGGAGGGATGGCATTGGAGTGGTATTATCAACTACCCACTCATTCTTTGAGAAATTTCGAAGAAACCGCCGAATATTTTGTGCATCAATTTAGTGCCTATATCGAAAGGCATGTAACCATTAAATATTTGTACAACCTAAAACAAGACAAAGATGAGTGTTTTGCTGACTTCTTAGCTCGATGGAGGCAATTGATAGGAAAATTACACTTTGTGTTACCTTATCGGGAAATGTTGGATATCTTTATCAATAATTTACAAGAACAACTATCCTATGAATTATCAACTACTACCTTGACCACCTTCGATCAAGCTATAGACTTAGCCCGAAGAGTGGAAGATGCTCTTATTAGGAGAGGTCAGCTCAAAAAGAAAGATGATGAGAAAACATCCAAAAATCAATATAAAAATAAACAAGTTGTGGGTGATGGAGTCACTGATAGCAGAAACGTTGCCAATGTTAATACTACGAAAACAATAGAGAAGTTCATATTGAAACCTCCTGATAAACCACCCCAAGAATTTACTAGGTTAAATCAACCTTTATCAACCATTCTCCCGCAACTATTAGCATGAGGTTTGATTCAATTACCAAATATCCGAGAACCTGATCCAACTATACCCGGATACAGAGCTGATTTACATTGTGACTTCCATAGAGGACCTGGACACGCTACCAACTCTTGTAAAATATTAAAACATAAAATACAAGACCTGATTGATAACAATGAGATGGAGGTGCAAGCCTTTCAACCTAAACAAAATCCTTCTAATAATGCTCAAAAGAACATCCCCCAAAATCAGAATCAGAATGCCAATCAATCATTGGACATATTTCAACATCCTTTACCAAAGCATGGTAAAGAGGTGGCTAATCAAATTGAGCATCATAATGTTCCCCCTCCTACCCGATATGTAGGAACTATTAGTGGACAATTACCTACTCATGATGTGGAAGTATTTGACACAACTTTATCCATGGTTACGACCAGACCTCTACATAATATTCGGACACTTGATCTTAGTGATACCGAATATGAGACTGAAAGTGACATGGAAATCACCTCAAATCAATCGAATAGTTCTGAAGATGAATCAGATCCTGTTCAACCCATCACAAGTTCTATGGTTCCAGAAGAACCATTTCCTAGAAGAGTCACTACTAGACCATCTTCTCACCAAATACTTTCTAATGAACAAGTCATAAATGCTAGACCAAGACCCATTCATCATCCGCAAAATAATATTGTAGGTACCATCAGAGCCGTTACCAGACAACAGGCTCAAAACTCTCAACAAGATCAAACTCAAAATGATGGATCAGCTCCATTTGTTTTGAAAAATCCCAATAAAGGGAATTATGCACCTAATGTTCAACCTAAGCCTCCTTATAATATTAATGAACAATTATCAAATACTACAGCTAGAATTTCCCTTTTGGACCTTTTAAGATCTTCTCCTACCCATAGGGATGAATTAATGCTCACATTAAGCCAAATGATGGTACCTCAAAATATTCAACCTGAAGCCATGTCCAATACTATCATAACTCGAGAAGTCGATTGTATTGACTTTCGGGATAAAGATATACCACAACATAGTTTACATAAGGATAACCCCTTATATATTACTGCCCTAATTGGGGATGTAGCAGTTAAACGAGTCTTGATTGATAATGGTTCATCTTTAAACATATGCACTTTTGACTTCTACCAAATATTTGGGTTTAGAAGTGACGAAATGAAAAGAACTGATATGATCATAAAAGCCTTCAATGACGAAACACAAGAAACGTGTGGAGTTATTACTATCCCCTTGCAAGTTGGTCTGAGAACCTTAGACACGACCGTGTTTATTGTACATTGCCCTGCATCGTACAATATACTTTTGGGTCACCCTTGGATCAACGCGATGCGAGCCGTTCCCTCCACTTTACATCAGTGTGTTAAATTCAAATTTAAAAATCAGTTGGTTACCATTCATGGTGATCCTAGACCCTTTGATATGTGTGCTTTGGCAGAACCTGTTGGAGTTCAATTTTGCCCTGCTCTGTCATCCACACATCCTAATTCTCATCAACCGACTAAACGTGTGAAACACACACCCATAACATCATCTACTTTTTCCCCATCAACTACACCTCTACATATAGCTCAACCATCTTCCGAACAAACCACATTAGGACCTCGAAAAGATCCTAAAACTACAACCAATGCTTCTTGTTTTACTCCTATAACTTCCATACCTATAGACTCATCCATTGATATCTCTATAACATCTACATCCACTACAGGCATACTTTCCACATCCGACGATGTAGGAAATGTTCCTTCTACCTCTTATGCTCTTACTGATGAGCTCTTACCCGATTTATCTAAAATTCTTATATAAAAAAAAACAAACACTGCCATGCAAGATTCCCTTATTTTAAATAAACTCCCACCCTCTCCTCGTACCTTGGGCCTCCCACAACCTATGGGAAGTATCTACCAAGTCGGGAGTTGTGCTTTTATTTATAAGGGATATGACTGGGGAAGAATACCTAGAAACATCAAGACACATTGTGATGGATATGCTAGATGCTATTTTGCTAATGAGTATATTAAAGCTAAGCCTATAATGCTTAAATTGGGATATAAAGGGAAAGGTTTGGGACCTTTCCAGAATGGTATGAAAGAACCTTTTGAGGTAGAACCATGGCCTCGCCCGATGTGGTGTGGGCCTATTTCCTAGTAAAGGTCAGCCCTTCCCATTCGAGGATGATGACCACCTCATATGTTACCAAGATTATCTGGATAAACGGGATGTCTTGCATTTAATGAATAAGCCTCTTACATGTAATATGTTATCCATAGCTTACCCTGAGATGATTTCCGAATCCGACGATGAGTTGGAGGGGGATATCTTTCATGATGTCTCCATTGAGGAATTGTTACATAACGGATTTTATTTCGATGGCTCTATACCTAGTATAGCCCAACTTGAGGCCACGACTCCTCAAGATGAATTATCCAAGCTAACCTTGGAAGAATTACAAGAATTAGGCGTTTCACCCGCCCCACCTAATTTTGAGAGAGATCTACATATGGAAGTAGAAAACATCATAAAAATTAACATTGGAACCAAAGATAACCCTCACATAATCAACATTGGATCAGAATTGAGTCAAGAAAAACAAGATAAATACATTGCATTCCTTAAAGAATATGAAGACGTCTTTGCTTGGACATATGAAGATATGCCAGGATTAGACCCTTCTGTAGTTATGCATCACCTAGTAGTCCATCCGGATGCTAAACCTGTTAAACAGAAACTTAGAAAAATGCATCCCAAAGTGGCCTTACTAGTCAAAGGAGAATTAGAAAAACTCTTAAATGTTATTTTTATACAAGCCATTGATTATGCTGAATGGATCTCGAATGTAGTTCCAGTAACTAAGAAAGAAGCCACTAAAGTTAGGGTTTGCATAGACTTCAGAGATATTAATGTTGCATGCCCTAAAGATGATTTTCCTCTTCCCAACATGGATCAGATCATTGACTTTACTGCTGGGAGTGGAATGATATCCCTAATGGATGGATTCTCTGGTTATAATCAGATCAGGATAGCTCCTGAAGATCAGGCTAAAACAACCTTTATTACCCCTTGGGGGACCTTTTGTTGGAAAGTGATGCCATTCGGTTTAAAGAATGCAGGTGCAACTTATCAACGAGCCATGACTTATATCTTTCATGATATGATGCATAATATTCTACATGATTATGTAGATGATATTATAGCTCGTTCCATCAAAGAAGATGATCATTTAGATGACTTGAGAAAAGTATTTGATCGGTTAAGGGAGTATCTTATCCGATTGAATCCAGCTAAATGTATATTCGAAGTTAAGTCCGGTAAATTATTAGGGGTTATAGTTTCTTTACGTGGCATTGAAATTGACCCTCTCAAGATCATGGCTATCACTGATATGCCCGCACCCACAAATATATCCGAATTACGAAGTCTACAAGGTAAGCTTCAAGCTATTCGCCGCTTTATTGATAAGTTGGCAGACAAAACCGGACCTTTTCTTAAGCTTCTTAAGAAAGATGTCTCTTTTCATTGGGACGATGAATGTCAGGAAGCATTCGAACTCCTCAAACAATATCTCCTTAAACCACCGGTGCTTTCACCACCTAGATCTGATCGTCCATTTATTTTGTACATTTTTGCTTTCGATTTTGCCTTAGGAGCTATGTTAGCTCAACTTGACGATGAGAAGAAAGAACGTGCTAATTATTACATTAGCAGAACCTTAATCAGTTATGAAACTCGCTATACCATATTAGAGAAATTATGTCTAGCAATCGTATTTTCTACACAGAAACTACGACATTATATGCTCAGTCAAAAAACGTATGTTATTGCCAAATTCGACCCTTTGCGATATCTCATGAGTCGACCGTACTTATCTGGTCGCACAACAAAGTGGGTTCTTGCGCTAAGCGAGTTTGAACTCACATTTATAGGACAAAAGTCTGTTAAAGGTCAAATCATAGCAGATCAATTAGTTGCTGCACCCTTAGAGTCTACCCATCCCCTCATCATTGAGTTTCCTGATGAATGCCTTAAACTAGAGGCAGACCATCCAGAGCAATGGTCCCTATACTTTGACGGAGCCCGATGTATGAGTGGGGCTGGTGCAGGTATTATTTTAATATCTCCATAGAAACATCTTATACCTCTGTCCTTCAAACTAACATTTGCTTGCACCAATAACACTGCTGAGTATGAAGCTCTTATCCTTGGATTACGAGCTGCCTTGGCACTGAAAATTAAAAATTTATTGGTTTTCGGTGATTCTCAACTTGTCATAAATCAAATCAATGATGTTTATCAGACCAGAGATGATAAATTATGCCCATATAAAGCATATGTTTTACAATTATTATCTTTATTTGATCAAGTTACCTTGGAAGCTATTCCTCGAACTAGCAATCGTGCGGTCGACGCTATGGTCTGCAATTGCATCTCTTTTGCCCTTGGAGTTAGATGACGAATATGCTACCATCATTATTCATCGACTCCAGGAACCCGCTTCAAGAAAATCATGCTTAGAACCTTTGGATGTGTTTCTAATCAACGAAACTACTCCTGAACATTGGTACACTGATATATTTAATTTTCTTCAAAATGGGACCTTCCCTGAAGATTGTAATAGCAACCAGCGCAGGTTATTACGTAGACGAGCAAGTCACTTCGTGATCATTGGTAATACCTTGTATAGGAGATCTTTTGAAGGCATCTTACTGAGATGTTTGAATCTAGCAGAATCTAGATCAGCTTTGAGTGAAGCCCACAATGGATCTTGTGGGGGACATTTTAGTGGTAGCGCCATTGCTAAGAAGCTCCTTAGGATAGGATATTTTTGGCCTACCATGGAAAATGATGCACATGATTATGTGCGACATTGCGACAAGTGCCAAAAACACGCTGACCTTGTCCATGCGCCTGCACAAGAGCTGCAGGCTATTTCATCTCCTTGGCCCTTTTCAAAATGGGGCTTAGACATCATTGGAAAAATCAACCCTGTGTCATCTGATGGACACAAATTCATCATAACCGCCATCGAGTATTTCACGAAGTGGGTTGAAGCTATGCCATTAGCTTCTTGCACTGGAACCCAAGTTTCCAAGTTTATTTTTAATCAAATTATTTGTAGGTTCGAAATCCCTGCAAATCTCATCTCAGATAATGGAACTTGTTTCAAAAATAAAGATGTTAAGAAATTATGTCAAAAGTATAAAATTCAACATCGTTGGTCCACTCCCTATTATCCTCAGGGTAATGGCCAAGCAGAAGCATCTAATAAAACATTAATCAAAATCCTTAAAATACTGGTCAACAAATCTGGCCGAGATTGGCACATCCAATTATATCCTGCTTTGTGGGCTTATCGAACTAGCGTTCGTACTCCCACAGGCACTTCCCCTTTTGTTTTGGTCTATGGCGCTGAAGCAGTTTTTCCCTTTGAATTAGAAGTTCCTTCTTTGGCTCTGCTACTTCAAGATACTGAAGTAGGAGATGAATATCGTGCTGGTAGACTTAGTCGACTGGAACTCCTAGATGAGAAGCGCATCAATGCTTTGGAGCATCTTCGTGCCTACCAAAACAAGCTTAAGAGAGCATACCTCAAGAAAGTTCATCCTCGATCCTTTGAGATCGGCGACCTTGTCTTAAAAGAAAATCAAAAAAATACTAATGCAACTAAAGACCTTAAAGGTAAATTTGAGCCCAACTGGCTCGGACCATATGTCATCACTGCTAAATTTGGATCGGGAGCATATCGATTAGCTACCTTAGATGGTAAAGATCTTAAAGAACCTATGAACATTATGCATCTTAAGCGTTATTATGCATAACATTTGGTCCTTTTTCATCATTTGTATATATTGTATATTTTGCATATTGTTTCATTTTAGCCATTTCTATCAAAATATTTTTCAAAAAAATAGTAATAGTATTCCTTCTTGCAATTCATCAATCAAAATCAAAATATAAAAACTTTAAAACCATCAAAATCTTCAAAAACATTCTTTTATTTTCGTACTTGTCAATTCTTGAAGTATTGCAGTTATATTTTCAATTATTTTGGATAAATTAGCATTTATTTGGAATCCCGCACTTTCACATTCACATGAATAAATATCTTGATTTTATTTTGTATGATTATTAATCTCTCTTATATCAAAGTCCACAGTTGAATTAAATAAAGTTTTGAGCATAGAGAACTGATCTTGTTATTTACTTGAACCAAATATATCTTTTCACATTAAAATGATTTCATTGCAAATTCAATATGATGCTACATAGTAAAAGTGGTTTCTTGAGCGAAAAGTTTCCCCTGCTATCCTATCATGCACATGGTCTAGAATCTTTGAGAATTGACAAAAGGACAAGCTCACCCCTACCCAGAATAAAAATCCCTTGCTCTACAACTAATCCGAGCAAGTATCCCTAGCATAGGAAGAAAATGAAAAGTCAAAGAAAATGAGAAAAAGAAAGATATCATTTTGTACCATCACAGCAATATTTCAGCATTATCTCAAGTATCAAGCAAAAATACAAAAAAAAAAAAGAGAAAGAGAAAAGAGAGAAAAGCAAAATGCAATAAATCCCTTTCCCTACCCCTTGAAAAGAAAATAAGGGTGAATGAGCTTGAATCCCTGGAATTCTCAATTATTCAAAAACTGTGAGGTAAGCCCCATAACAGGTGGTTTGTGCCCAACCCGCTTGGCCTTGGGTAATCCCTAGCATGGTGATATGTCTGTCACATTAGCGACCTTATTTTGTACAGACCTATGTCGGCTTATGGATTAGCTAGCTCTTGATAACCTAACTTATACAGTAGTTTGGTACGGTTACATGCATATAAATCATGGTCAACGAACATTCATTTGGTTAATTCAAATTACTTGTATCAAATTATCTTGCTCAAAATTGGTGAATGAACAATACAATTGCACACACATTTGTATTTGAGAGATTCTCTATCATTATGATAAATCAAGATCGGCAATGAACTCACATATGCACATGAGGGTTCCTTACAAATCTACATTTGTCTTTGAGATAATTTAAAATATTTCTGCAACTCTTTTGGAATAAATTTTATTCTTATTTCAGAACATCTGTTTAGTATAAACACAATTACATACATTGTTTTCAAAAATCCAAAATTATTTTAAACAACCTATTACAAAATCTAGCAAATAAAGTCAATGTATCTTATTATTTTTTGTTTATCAAAAATCAAAAATCAATCATGCAATAAAACTAAAATATCACTTTCTTCTTTGGATTTCGCGATGATGGTATAAGTCTATACCTATAATTCTATGCCTAGCGCAAACCATTGTTCTCATTTTATTTCCCATTCATCTTAATTCATACAAACATATGGCTTACATCATTATGTTACACAATTGTGCTTTAAAATGAACGAACACTTATTCTATTTCATGTCATTATGTCAACATTCAATTTTGCAACCATGGTATAATTTCTAAGGAATTATTCAAAAAATTTATCACACTTAGGAATTTATGCCTAGCAAAAATCACTTTTTAAATATATTTCATGCATAATTTTTTATGAAAATCTGAAAACAAATCATCATCATCATCATTTCCCTCATTACAACACAAAGTCTTAAGACAGTCTCTTAAGCACCCTTTTACTTTTAGCAATATTTCTATACTGGGATTAGCTTGACGACCGAGCGAGCGGCGACTCCATGAAATGGTCTATAACAACGACAATGTCCTTTGAAATTATTGTTAGAAGTCCCTTTTATTTTTCATCAAATCACACCAAAACCAACCAATTGTTTACATCAGATTATTTCATTTACAATTTTACAACATGACATAAAAAATTATAATATTTCTAAAAATGACATAATTACATGAATCATCAATAATCAATTGCAAAATTCAACATTAAAGCATCATACAACATATACACAAGTCATATCATCAAAAATACCATATATATATATCAACAAACTATGTACATCATATCAAAACTGGACTGGTATGCCACAATCAATAGCCTGGCATACTCAATCCTCTCAAAAAATATATATAATAATACAAATCTGCCCTCTATAGCAGCTAGCCTCGAGAAGCCCTCGAGCTCTCAGCCTCATCTACTCCCCCACCCTGACATGGAGGAGGTGGTCCCATAGAGGTTCGGGCTGTGTCTCGGGTCCTCATCATCGATCGTGAGGATGTCCTCGATGATCCCATCATGATCGACTCTACAATAGGGGCTGGTAGTGGTACCCTCTGGTTCTCTGGAACCATATGATAGTATAGTCCCTGATAGAATGCGGTCTAAGCAATAGACCATGCCAGATCTTGAGTGCTCGCTCCTCCACCCCGAGCTCTGAGCCATGTAGCCTCATCCTGTAGTGTCTGCACCTAAGCTCGGAGGTGGGCAACCTCAGCCTAGAGAGCCACCGTCTCGCTGCTCTCCCCTACCTCGACACCCTTGCCCTTATCGAGCGATGGTGGTCTCTCCCCTTGCTAAGAAGGGAGTCCCTCCTCCCTCCTCCCTATCTGTTGTGGTCTCTGTGGAGCCCGTGCCATCCTCTGGCATCTCTCCTATGGAGACCATCATTGCTCTCTCCTGTCGTGACCCCGTGCTACCTCAATAGTAGCCTGGCACCGCCTCCCCATCTATTGCACCATGGCATGCACTGGACCCTACACCCTCATCATCCGAGGAGGGTGGATGCCTACGTACCATGCATCGTATCCATCGATCACCCCAACGTCATCACCATCCACTGGCTGGATGGGGGCATCATCCATGTCCTGACTCTAGAACCATTGCATGTCTAGAGCCCCGCTCAGTGTAGTACTATCTCAAATAGTCTGGGAGTACTCATAATCCCTGAGAGAAGGGATCCCCTATTGAAGACCGAACTATCATAGAACTCGATCATAGCGGTGGAGCTCTACCTCTCCCCGCTCCATCCTCAGCCAGTAGACTCGCTTGATGCGAGCCAGCTCCTGCCCATCCTCTGCCCACCCGGGGTGCTCTCACCATGGCCTCCAGGTGATCTAGTCTAGGATGAGGTCATCTAGCAACCTCCGTGACATCGATAGATCTATCCACCATTGTGACCCCCTCTGTAGCCACCAATAGAAAACCCGGGGCCTCTCTCGGTCAACCCCTATCAGTGGGAGCCCTACCGGCCTCCGCACCATGATGTGCTCCCAGCACCAAACTTGTAGTAGCGATGTCAAGACTAGACATCGACCTCCCTTGTATACGACCCCATGCAGGATCCTATACAAGCGGCATAGTACAAAGCTACCCCATGCAAACCTGTACCCATGGTCTCTCATGTCATAGACCACATCTGATAGGAGCCATGGTAGTCTGCACCCACTCTGGTGGCACAGCAGTAAGCCACCTACCACCCCTACCAAAACTCGAGTCAGCCTAGATGCCCTAGGCATCTACCTTAGAGACTCGATGTTCACCCCGCCCTTCTCCAGGGTGAAGCTCGGGTCTCCGATCAATCTCATCATAGCCTGGCCTTGATTGGCCGTAGGCGTCATCAACCGTCCTTGTATGGGGATCCTCATGATCCTCCATACATCCTCTAGAGTGGGAGCCATCTCCCCTGTCGGTAACCAGAAATAGGATGACCCCGGATACCACCTCTCTGCTAGGGTTGTCAGTAGCCCCATGTCCATCGATACTTGTGGCATCTCTGCCACATGCTGCAAATCGACCTATGCTAGTCGGTCATGCTCTGCCTGGTCGAGCATGGCTATGTCATCTCTTAGTCCATCGTATTTCCATTCTTGACTCTTTAGTAATCCTTTCTACAAAACAAACAATAAAACAACAAAAATTCATTAATAAACCAATTATTAAAATCAATTCAACACATTTTAACAAAGCAAAATTTCATAAAAATGATGATATCGTCCACCATTGGATGATATCATCCCAAATTGGGCAAAATCATCCTTTGTTAGGATGAAATCATCTCCTATTTCACAACTTGGGGATCACCCCTTGTTGGACGTGATCGCCCCTATCTCATCGATTTCGCCCTCGGATGAAATCGACGATTTAGGGATGATTTCGATGAAATAGGGACGATTTCATCCCGACGTCGTCGACGGCCTAAAAATGGCCGCGATGCCCCAAACAATCAAAATTTAAAACAAAAAATTGCACAAATTAAATTCAAACCTAATCTACTAGGATTAGATCCTTACCCGTAGCCCGCATCGGACCTCTATCGCTCTGTGCGCTGTCTCCACCATTTTTCTCTCTGTAGAGCTCTAAAACAAGTAAAAATGAATAGTAAAAATGAATTAGGGTTTTCCCTATTTTTCTTAATTTTATTTAAAACCAACAACATTTTAATTTTGCTTTTTCGTGCTTTTACCTCAAACGTTCGATTTGGGTAAAAACACGGAGGGGGCACCATAGTCAGCAGTCGTACGATTCGACCAAGAATCGTCGTCTAGAAAATTGAGTACATTTTTGCTTTCTCGTAAAATGGGAAGAACTCGTCTTTAACGCTTTTTCTTCGAAAAATTCGCTAAAGAGGGGGCAAAATGTAGCACCCTAAAATTGGCACAGTTAAACCTTAGTAAAAAGATAAAAATTCAAATTTTAACCTCAAACCGCCCGTTAACCGCTCGTTACCCGCTCCCCTCGTTTTTCATGCCATTTTTAGGATTTGTTTTGACCAGTTGGACGATATCATCGCCAGATTAGATGAAATCATCCCAGATCTGACGAATTCATCTGGAACAGAACGTCCAGACGATTTCGTCCCAAAACCAAATTTTCATACTTAGCTTCTGTTCCAACAACTTCTCTAACCTGGGCAGAAAGCGTGTCTGTGCAGTTAGAGTCTCCCCCGTTGGAGATCTCCCAAATTGGGATGATCTCCAACCTCCTAACCTCTCCCTAATCCTATATAAACTAGGATTTTCTCAGTTTATCCCCCTGAACCCCCTTTGAATCTCCTGGTTGACTGATTTCCCTACAAATTTAGCTCCTTGTGCATTAGAACATCCTCGTACTATCATTTGTATTCGGTATTTCATGTTTTCTTGCAGGAACTTTACTATTTTTCAGTCGAAGCAAGATCGGATCGTCGCAAGCGATTCCAGACTATTTCGGATGATCCTGTCGAGGAGCGCAGATGATCTTGTACGATTGGAGGTGATCCTGACTGTAGTCCAGATTGGGGGCAATCAGAGCCCAGAGTTTGCATTTCCTTAGTTTTTTTTGCATTTTCCTATTATATTTCTGCACTATCTTAAATTATTATATTTATGCATCTTGGAGTTCACCTCATCTAATATAAATGCATGATAAAATCAAAATAAATTGTGAAGTTGATGCATTTCCTCTTTAATTGCTATTTGGATCTGTCATTTAGGCAAATTTACTATTATTTCTATCGTTTCCCTTTGTTTTTGCAGTTGCATTTTTGGTATTTTGTATCTGTTTCTGTGATTGCAGGTTTTTGACGAATTCATCTGATGAATTCATCAGATTGACGATGATCTCGTCTGATCTCAGATGATTACGTACGAGTTGAGGCGATCTGGACTATTACAAAACTCAGAATCTTCATCAGACATCCGAAATCAGGTATGTTATGTTCTAGCTAGCATATTCTCTGTGTTTAGCATTCATTCCTATTTTTTGTATTCATCTAAATCAGCATTGGCATATAGAGTAATTTAGATTCATCTTGGCCAAACCTAGGAATTGAATGATCGAGTATAAAAATGAACACATCAAACCCACTATCAACCTAGGTGTGGAAACTGCCACTCAAAATTTTCCTGGTGAACCCACCATCCATCAAAAATTCACCCTTATACCCCTCCCCCGAGAGGCGGGACCTTCAAAGGGCCTCTCAGTCCGAGGTATTGTCCCATCCTTCTCGCATCCCCCTTTCGGGCACGGATCCTATAGCCTGAAGGTAAGGATGCAAAAAAATTGGAGCGATACAGTATTAGGTTGAAACCTTTGATTAAGAGACTTGCAATTTTGTTTTAACAAATACATGAGGGAAACTATGAACAATTTAGTTTTAAATCTAGAACAATGGTGTGAAAATGTATTGAGATGAATACTCATGCAATATAGAATTTTTTCTATGTGAGCTAGAACTGGTATAATGATGTTGAGTGATTTTTTTCAGTGAACCATTGTGTATATCTGTGTTGTTTTTCATTACCATTAGAAAAATTGGCGATGTAGAGATACGTAGGTTTTCAATCAATTATTGTTGGAAATATTAAAGAGATTTAGCCAAATTGTAATCTAAGTGTTCCAAGAGGTGTGTGATGGTGACTGTTCACCTCACCATAGTTACCGATAGTGGGATAGTGTTAGCATGGTATTGGAGCACTATAGGTATTATAAATGGTCATATATTTTTTTCTATTGATTAATTGATTATCGTGAATGTATTGTTAATGAAATAGACAAGATAATGTATTGTTATATTTTAGTAAGTGATTGAATTTTTTCTATGTTGTTAAGCAACTGGAACTGATGATAGTCATAGTATAATATGTTGTGGCATGTTGTTTCTTTAAGGAATGGTAGGATTTTTGTGTAATGTAAAAGAAAATATCAAATATGTCTTATTGTGCTTTGGATTTACTCAAAAATCTATTGTTGAAAAGAATACATATATTGAAATCTTGCTTTACTATTTTCATTGATATAATTTTAAAGGTACATATTGAATTGAAATGGAGTTTCCTGTATTCTTTTCAAATGAATAAAATCTAGAATTTCAATTGAATAAATGGTAGTTAAGATTTACGATGGATGCAAACTGGTGATCATCCTAAAAAGGGAGTTGTCTCTAATCCTCATCTATAAGGTAATATTTTCTTGGTGGGTAATGTCGAGTTAAGGTTGAAGTGCTCCATGGTGCATTGGAAATAACTATTGTCATAGGTGCAAGCCAAGACTAGTTGTTTGAGGCTTCACAAATTGGAAGAGATGTGGAGTAAATATTATCTGTGGAGGAAATTCAATCTTGATGTTAGAGTTTTCGTTGATCTACAATCGTCTAGCTGAGTGTGGAACTAAAATTTTATCTTTTAGTTAAGTGGATGTGGCTATTGATTTCTGACTGTGATGTATTTTGTAGAGGGGTAATAATCTTGAAGATGATCCTTTTTATAAAGTGTGCTCTTGAATATTGTTAGATTTAGTGCTAACAGTATTATTTATCTATAAATTTGTATTGACTAAAAATGCTAATTGTGTTATGAAAAAAAAATTATTCATTTGATGATGTTGGACATTTTCTTTGTATGGAGTAAATTTATGCTTTGACTAGGATGGGTTATTTCAAGTGTTGATTGTTCTAGGGATTCATAGGTGTTGACCGATGAGTACCTAGATTTACCCAAAGCATGGCATTTATTATAAATCCATAAGTTTTATTTCATTGAAGTTGTTGATACAAGTTACACTTAGGTATAATAATAATATAAAGATAATATTATTTTATGAACTTTCCTTTTAAATGAAAAAGAGGATTTAGAATCAAGTGGTTGGGAGTCACCGCTTACCTCTGGATAATAACTCCTCAATATTAAAGCTTGAGAGTTATTTAGGATGGACAACTTTCTAGACATAACAATTTAAAAAAAAATCTTAATAATGGAAAAATAAGTTCAAGGAATTTTATTTGAGTATCCCAAGTTGATCCTTGAGTACTTATTTTAATTAATAAATAAAACCTTGGAGAATGGAAATTAGTGGGAGATAATTATCTCTCATTTAGGCATGTGTTTAGAGATCACCTTGAGAGAGGAATTGGTCTAGATATTGGAAGTTGGCATTAATGCTTCTACACTAGAGAAATTATATAGTGGGTAGTGTTTGACACGTATACAAAAGATATCTTACACTAATAAACTTGTAATGAGAATAACAATTAGTGTCCAAAAGAACTCTTACACTAATAGAATTGTGAAGAGAATAACAACTAGTGTCCAAAAGAACTCTTGCACTAATAGATTTGTGAAGAGAATAAAGACTAGTGTCCAAAATAACTCTTACACTAAAATACTTGTGGAAAGAGCAGGGACTAGAGACCTTGGAGCTCTTACACTAAATAACTTATATAAAGGGTAATGACTAAGGTGCATCTTTCAAAGGAACGAAAGAAGAGACCAATTAACTTGTAGAGAGTGCAGGGTAGTTGGTAAATAAAAAATAATAATAATAGAGAGGTTGCCTTAGAATTATTGATATGGGAAAATTGGGTAGTGACAGGACTCCTCCTAACCCTTCAATAGAAGCATTAGTACAAACCATAAATTTAAAGAGTCAAGTATCTTGAGTATTGGGGTAGTCATCAATTTTATTTTAGAATATTGAAGGCTTATTTACACTAAATTGTCCATTTGAATACCTTCCATTTTATTTGTAGGTTTGTGATAGGATGGACAATGTTTGAAAAATTACTTACAAAATACTTGTAATAACCTATCATACCCATGAAACTACTTATTTCAATTACATTGTGGGTGCAAGACAATTATGATATATTTAATTTTAATAAGGTCTAATATGATTATATCTGAAGAAATTACATGCCCCAAATATTGCACCTAAGGGGAATAAAACTCACATTTTGATAACTTTCCATATAATGGATTTCTTATGAGTACCTCGAGCACAATCTTCAT
The DNA here is from genome assembly GCA_028583015.1 of Wollemia nobilis. Taxonomy (NCBI): domain Eukaryota; kingdom Viridiplantae; phylum Streptophyta; class Pinopsida; order Araucariales; family Araucariaceae; genus Wollemia; species Wollemia nobilis. The sequence goes on along the minus strand of JAQPPZ010017079.1, from coordinate 2,901,410 downwards.
ATGTTGATCATGGTCCTCCTTACTATGAGAGTAAATAAATATATCATCTAGAAATATAAGTACAAAATGATTTAGTCGTTCCCAAAAAACACTATTCATGAGGTTCATGAAGCAACTAGGGCATTTTTCAACCCAAAGGGTAGGACTGTAAATTAATAATACCCATACCTTGTTCTTAATGCAGTTTTATGAGTGTCTTCCTCATGAATCATTATTTGATGAGATCAATTTTTTAGCGAATGGTGGGTCCTTTTAACTAGTCAAATAGATCATCAATTCTAGGCAAATAATATCTATTTTTGATAGTGACCTTGTTGAGAATTCGGTAGTCAATACATAACCTTAAGGAGTCGTCATTCTTCTTTACAAACATAAAAGAGGTACCTCATGGTGATATACTAATTTTAATTAATCCCTTTTCTAACAAGTCTTGAAGCTATATTTTTTAGCTCATGCGATTCAATTGGAGTCATCCTATAAGGTGATCTAGAGATCGATGCAACCCCAAGTAAAAATTCTATAGAGAAATCAAAATATCGCTGAGGTAGAAGATATGGCAAGTCTTCATGGCATACATCCCTAAATTTATTTAGTATGGTATAATTTTAGAAAATATCTAAGTATGCTTCAATCTCTTCCCTTTTATTCATTTTGATCACATATACCACAACACCTCTTTTAATTATTTTTCTTACTTGAAAGGTCGACAACAAATATGGTCTAAAAGAGTTGTGGCCACAATGGAATCTAATCCATTGATTAGATACATCTTTATTCAAAGTTAATGAAGGATTTATGGGAACTTAACTAATCCATTTTAAGTATAACATCAAAAGCATGTAAGAGTGCTACATATAGGTGCCAATTGGTTTCACCCTTAGGTTAGGTTATGTGGGGATCAAATAGACATTGGTTGATAGAATAGGTTTGTACTAATACTTATTATACTTTCCACCCATTTGCAAAAAATCCAGGTCTTTCCAGTATATCCTTGAAAATAAAATTACTACTTTTAAACAAATATCTACATTATAAATTTACCTCCTAAATTTGAGGAGTGGTTTGTCCTTCTTAGCTTGAAGTTCCAGATATTGCATATGTTTTAGGTTCTTACTTTTGATTCTTTCTTTGATAGAATCTATTTGCAAAATGTGGTCCACCACAAGTATAATAGTCTATATTTGGTGCTCTGAATTTCTTGTCTTCATTACTACTACTTCACTTTTCTCTATACCATTCTTTTTATCTAAAACCTTTGGCTTTACTCCCTAATTTCCTTTGGTATTTTTGTCTTTTCTTGAATCTTGTTTTCATTCCTTACTTTTCCTTGTTTCTTTTGCATCTAAATTCTTGCTCAACAATAAATTATATCATCCTTTATAGTAACCCCATCCTTTCTACTAATAACTTAATCATGGATGTAAATTGTTCCAACTACTATTGAAATGATTTGACTATAGATGCAAGGTCCTCCACTTCTTGATCATGGTAAGAGCTATGTTAGGTTTAATATTTTTAGGTTTTCTAGGGTAATAAGAGGTTTTGAGTTTCAAAAAAAATCCTTGAGCTCTATTACCTAGAATTCAATGATCTAGGCTCTGATACCAAGTGTAACAACCCAATTCTGACTCATCGATTATACAACCTAATCTAGATCACTAGTTCATTGTTAATTTTTTTTAACTTAGATTTAATTGTTTCACCCAATGTTTAAGCAGTATGAATTATAAACAACCACTTTTGGGTTAAATTCACTACAGATGATCCCTAAGTGGATGAGACTAGCTAGATCCCATGAATGGTGTTATTTAGTAGATTTATTCTTCTCACCCTCTATCCTGGTGTGAGTTATAGAACCATGGCTTGGGGTTATCCTCTAAGGTCAATAATACTTAGAGGTTGGACATATAATTATCCTCCCTTATCATGTGGAATATTGATTTTAGTTTACTCATCTATTCCAATTAAAATATAAGGGTGTTTAGCATATATGCCTAGTACCTAGTTGATTGTCCACTTCTCTGGAGTCAACTAGGGTCATACCATTTCTTTGGCTCTAGACTTGGTTTCACTTGACATATTATGAATAATGATAAGTTTTTTTTTTTGTGGAAAACATCCCAAAAGGGATGCCACTTTCGGGTAAGACCCAAGGAGGCAGGGGTATCCATTCCACCAAAAATGCCCAGGACTCGGACCTGGCCTACCACCTTTGACATACTCAAGGAGCAAACAAACACACAAAACCAATTTAAAAATAAGTAAATAACAACAAAAATAATAAAATAAAATAAAAAACATGCTCCTTGAGTGTGTCAAAAACAAAAGCACAACCAAACACGCACAATAAGATAAAAGAAACCACAACACGAACCACATAGAAAAACACAAGAACCACATAACAAAACACAAACAAGACAAAAACAACATAACACTACAAAGACATAACCCAAAAAAAACATGAAAAATAAACACAACCAAAACCTAAAAAATTAAAAAAAATAAAATAAAAATAAAAATAAAAAACAACCAACAACATACAATAAACAAAAACAAAAAACATAGAAAACACTCACACATAAAAACACGAATTAACACAAACAAAGAGAAACCCAAGAACAAGAATGAAAAAAACACAAGAACAATAACAAAAAACATAAAAAAAAAAACACAAAACAACAAAAACACAAGAACAACAAAAAACAACACAAAGAACACAAAAACAAAACAAAACAAAAGAACCCACCCACCTTAAAAAACTAAACAAAAAAACAAAAAAGAAAAAAAAATTGAACATAACAATGACCTATCTAGACCAGAAGACTATTAAGGCAAGAATCAACAGAGGAAACAAAATAAAGAATAGAATGAGCTAGGGAACTAAAAAAACTGAATGAACCAAAGAGAAGCAAAAAAAAAAAACAAGAAGAAACTAGGTACCTTCAAAACTGGAGCCATCCAAAGAAATGATAGAAAGAAGAGCTTCCCTAATTTGAGAAGCCCACCATCTAGGAGGGTGGCCATAACAAGTAAGATCACCTTTGTCCAAAGCCCAATTAGCTAAAGCATCAACACTCTTGTTTTGATCTCTGACCACATGATTGTAATCAACTTTCAAAAATCCCATCTGGATTAATTGAATCTTCTCAATAATTCTTTTTATTCTCCAATCCACCTTATGATTCTTAGAAGGAGTCTTCAAGAGATTAATCATAAGTTGAGAGTCGACTCAACTAACACCTTTTCCCATCCAACCTTAGTAGCCTCCTAAAGGCCTCTGAGGATACCATACCCCTCAGCAAGGTTATTGGAAAGAATACCCAAATTCTCAGCAAAAGTAAAAACCAGGGAGCCATCTGAAAGTCTACCAATTCCTCCCACATTGGCTTTTCTAGGGTTCCCTCTAGAGGCTCCATCAGTATTGACTTTTCCAAAATCCTTAGGAGGAGGTTGCCAATTTCTTGTCCTATCCATCTTACTAATACTCACATTCCCTTTAAGTTGGTTGCCCTTAGAAGATTTAATCTTCAATATTTGCATCACTTGATCCCATCTTTGGTGGGAGTTTTGGGGGTGATTAAGGAGTTGATGGACTGATTCAACTAAGTTGGCTATGGTCTTTTGCCAAATATAGTGAATATCCTTCCTATCTTGATTAAAAATTTGGTTGTTCCTTTCATTCCAAATATTCCAAAGAAGAATGGTAGAACCCATCCAAACTAACTCCCTAATAAAATGATCAACACCCTCTTGATTAGGCCAATCCCTCCAAAGTTGTTCAAAAGTAAAAAAATTGGACCATTGTAAGCCAAGTAAAGTGGCCATTCTCCTCCATAGCTCAGAGGCTAAAGTACACTCAATAAAAATATGGTTGAGAGTTTCTACATTCTCTTCACACATTTCACATCTAAAAGGGCCATGAAAACCATGCTTCATAAGTTGCTCACCAGTAAGCACCCTACGATGCAATAAAAGCCAATTAAAGAACCTCACCTTAGGCCAGATCTTTTGAGCCCACAATCGAGAAAATATGTCAGAAGAATGGTTGGGATTATTATGGCATAAGGTCAAATAACCTTGAGCAACTGAATACTCACCCTTAGTAGTGTTGTTCCATCCAAAACAATCTTTTTCATGGGACCAAGAGAGGGATCTCATATGAAGGATGCCTTGGATATCTTGTCTTTGCCTTTCTGGGATTTGAATAGGCTAGTCCTCAATAGGGATCCAATATCTACCAACCTTTGAATTACCAATATGGTACCGACAGTAATTAGCCACCTTTATCCAGTTAGCTCGGTGAAGCTCCTCCATCCAAGGCCTCCAATCGAGAAACTGAGTTATCAAAGGCTTGTGACCATCCCAAGAATCTGTCCAAAAATTTGCCTGTTGACCATTATGAATGATCCAAAATAATTTTTTCTTTATCAAATCCTCACCAGTCTTAAGAACTGCTAAAATGGGAGAACCTTTGGTAGGAAGTTGATAGCGAACAAGGTCTTCAGGACTTTTGTTCTCAGCATATTTAGCATGAAGATTATTGGCCCAAAGAGCATTGGGGTTATGCAACATCCTCCAATATAATTTAGCAGCTAAAGCTTTGTTGTTATTAATAGAAGACCAGAATCCTAACCCCCTTCATTCTTAGGAAGACATAAAGTATCCCATTTCACCAAGGCCCATTTTCTTTTCTCCTTAGTACCACTCCAAAGGAAACGATGACTGATTTGATCCAATTCTCGAAGAACAACCTTTGGGATATTCAAAATGGAAGAAACATAAATAGGAATAGCTTGAAGGACTGATTTTACCAAGGTGATTCTACCCCAAAAGAAAGCCACCTGTTGGTCCACTTTCCAATTTTCTTCTTGACTTTGTCCAACAACCAATTCCAATATTTATTTTTTTGCCTTTGAATATTTATGGGAATACCTAAATAAGTGATTGGAAGGGAGGTCTTCTTATATCTTAATTTATCCAAGACCATGGATTCCTGTCTAGCAGAGCAAGTGAAAGAAAATAACTTTAGATTTGTCTTCATTGATCAACTGCCCAAGTAGCCTTAGAAAAATAGCTAATGATTTGCTTAATATTAGAAGCTTCCTTAACTGTAGCTTTACCTAAAAGAGTAGAGTCATCCACAAATTGAAGATGAGAGATAGGTCTAGCTCCATGAGCAATGGTAACTCCCTCAAGGGTTTTGTTTTCCCTCTTTTTGGTTATAGTCCTACCCAAGCATTCAACAAGAATGATGAATAAATAAGGGGATAGCGGGTCACCTTGCCTAATACCTCTGGAAGCTGGGAATGACTGAGAAGGCCTGCCATTGATAAGAACTAAGTAGGAAATTGAAGAGATACATCCCATAATCCAATCCATCCAATCCTTAGAGAAACCAAATTGCCTCAAAACTTTGATAAGGAAGTGCCAATCCACTCTGTCATAAGCTTTGGATAAGTCTAACCGAATGAACATGGAAGGAGATTTTTGCATATCCATGGAATGGATGGCTTCCTGAGCAAGAACTATCTCATCTACTATTTGACGTCCTTCCACATAACCCCCTTGCTCTGGGGAAATAATCTTATGCAAAAGAGGCTTCAACCTTTCTGCCATGATTTTAGTAATGATTTTGAGAAGAACATTACATAAAGCAATAGGTCTAAAAGCTGAGATATGATCAACCTCTTGAGCTTTTGGAACAAGAGTAATATAAGTTTTATTGATAACCTTCAAAATTTCTTTGGCTTTCCTGGCTTCTTCCACCACCTCTAATAAATCAACATGAAGGATATCCCAGAACTCTTGGTAGAACTCAATGGGAAAACCATCAGGACCTAGGGTTTTCCCTTTTTGCATTTTAAAAACTACTTGTTGAAGCTCATTGATAGTAATAGGAGCAGTCAAAATAGAGTTCTCCTCAGAAGTGATAAGAGAAGGGATTGCTTGAAGAACATTTTGTTGTGAAGCTGAGTCAAGAGGAGTAGCAACAAAAATATTGGAAAAGTAATCAACAACAATAGAGTTCATGCCATCCCAAGTATAAACAACATCTCCAGAATCTGATTTTAAGGAAGAAATAAAGTTGTGAGATCTTCGAGCTAGAAGATATTTGTGGAAGAAATTTGTGTTTCGATCTCCTTCTTTGAGCCATTGAATTCTAGATTTTTGCTTCCATAAGATTTCTTCTCTTTTTTCCCATTCCTCTAACTGAGTTGTGAGTTTAATTTCATCTGCACTTCTCTTCTCTGTGAGGCCATCTAAATGGATTTTCTTATTCAAATTTTCAATATGAGCAATAACTTCATGTTTTTTTTATGAACATCCCCAAACTCTTTCCAGTTCCAAGTCTTGATTTTGGATTTAATGTATTGCAGTCTTTTGGAAAAATAGAACATCTTAGTCCCATGCCTAGGTTTACCTTCCTTCCACCATTGTTGCACACGAGGTCTGAAGGAAATGTCTCTAAGCCACATTAATTGAAAATGAAAAGGAGAGAAACTCACATTGGTTTTCCACATTTCCACCATGACTGGCCAATGATCCGAACCAACATTATTAAGAGTCTTCACTTTAGGAATGTGACCATGGATTAAGAAATTTTTAGAGAGCAAAAACCTATCCAATCTCTCCATTATACAAGCTAAGCCTTGCCTTCATTAGACCAAGTCATAAGGCCATTATCTGGTTGGATATCCACAAGATGGAGGTTTGCAATATATTCGCTCATGAGGTCAGTGCTTTTGTCCAAATTTCTATTTCCCCCCCTTTTCTCATCCAGAGAGAGGATGGTATTGAAATCTCCTCCGATCAAGATCCAAGCTTCAGGAAAATGAGAGATAATATGAGTAATATCCTTCCACTGTCTTCTTTTTTCCTCCAAAGAAGTCGGAGCATAAATAGTAATGCAGAGCATAATTTGGTTGGAATGTCTACTTTGAATAGCTATAGCCAACAAACCCCAACTGCCAACCATATGGTGAATAACTACCTCTTTTGGGTCCCAAAGACAAGCAATGCCACCGAAGTCCCTTGGGAACCGAGGGAAACCACTTTTCCAGCTGGCCAAATTTTATCGGCAATTGAGTCCATATCCTCCATTGACATCTTTGTTTCTTGAAGGAAAACAAGATGTGGATGATTTATTCGAATCATTCTTCTAATTTCATTTTGTTTTGAAAGACTCCCTTTGAGTCCTCTAATATTCCAAGTGATGATCTTCATTAATACCAGGGCTAAAAAATTTGGGAAGGGCATTAATCTTACCTTCCTCTACAAGCTTTTCACCTTCTTTTACCATATGATATTGATTGGTCTTGCGACCTGCTTTTTGATTAGAATCCATCTTCAATTTTTTTTCCCTGTTTCTTGACTTATTCCAATTGAATCTGAGATGGCTTCTAACCTTGAAGAATGCTCGTACACAACCAAAATTTTACTAGATGGTTCAACGGAGTCTATATTGGGACCTGCATTATTTAAAGTTTTGACATTTGAAAAATTGTTTTTCTTGTGTAAATTTTCTCCTTTTTTTGTTGAAAACCTTTGATTTGTTGGTTTGTCTCCGAGTTCTTCCCTTCATATTTAAATTGTGTTTCTAAGATTTTAGTTTCCATTATTTCCTCTTCCTCACTTGGGACATCATTTGTGGAAAGGATTTCAAACATATTAGCAGATGACTTTGATTGATCCTTCATAACTAGTTTTTCTGAGTGTTCTTCTTCTTAGGTATTTGGAAACCTGTTGAGTTTATATCTTCTTTCTTTTGATCAAGAATTTTATTTGGGCAAGCACTGGCAAAATGACCATATTCATGGCAAATTCTACAACGAAAAGGAATGTTCTCATAGTCCACTACTTGCTCCCAAGTGTCTTCCCCAAATTGTAATGTGATCTTTTTAGGTAGGGGTTTGTCAAAATCCATTAAAACACAAATCCGAGCATAAATAATATGTTCAAAATTTTGAGTACAATCAACGAATCATCATAAAAGTTCCTAAAGAGTTTCCAATTGAAGAAAAAATAGTAGGATTCCAAAATTCAATAGGGAGGCCAAAGAGTCTAACCCACACGGGAGCTATAGAAGGCATCTCTTCTTCGGCTTTAAATTTAGTATGCCAGGGCTTCATGAAAAGCCCTGCCCTTCCAAAAAACCAAGGACCCCCTTGAAAAGTTTTCTCTCTATCTTCATTATTAGCAAATAAAACAAGAAAATAACCATTTGGATAAATAGAGATTTGTAACTCACCTTTAGTTTTCCAGATTTTTGTAGCCCAGACTTTGAAAGCAGATAGACTCGAATGAAAACCCATGAACCAACAAATTAGTCCTCTTTTTTCCAAATCTTCAATGCCAGTCTGAATGTTACCCATATCAAGCTTAACAATAGGAGTTCCATCAGCTTCTTTAAGACATCCTGACTCCATTTTCCTGGGATCAATCTTAGGCATTCTTAGAGGTTTATGGGAAGCCCTAAGATTGATATTAGCATTGGGCTGAGGCTGTCCACCATGAAGGGCATCCCTAAAATTCATTTTTGGGGCTGAGTCTTCGAAATTCTTACCCTTGATAGGGGTTTTCACAGTAGAATTATTTTGTGGGTGCACCTTAGCACCAGATTCACTTGAGATATGAGCCATTTTTTGATCAACTGCTTGAAACTTGTTTCGTGATCTCTTTAATCCTTGCCCTAGACACCGTGGAAAGGTATGGTTTTCACTTTTCTTTTGTGCAGCAAATTGGAAGTCGTTGTCACTCAAGTTCATAGTATGATCTATTGAAAGACAAATTTCTAACCCATCTTGGATCCCCTGCAACATTTCCTACTAAAATATTGAGCATAAACCACAAAAATATTGGTCGCTAGGGCCCGAAGGCCCTAAAAACCAACCTCTAGAGCTGCTTGCACTCAACCCAGATGAAACCCTCGCATAGCCGCTTGCCAAATATCTCGTTCACACATAGGGATGCGCTAGGATCTGTGTTGCTCCAAATGATATGAAAATTGGTGGAGACATTCTAGGGTTTTTCAGGCATCTACCCTCAAAATTTCCATGAATAATGATAAGTTATCCCATACCAACTATCATGGATTGTTCTAACTCCTTTTATCATGCTAGATTACTTCTATTCATAAATTTTACAAGGAGCCATCACCATACCACTTACACAATGACCTAGAGAGACATCTCATACCACCTTTCTTTACCTACTCATCTTACCTAACTCACCAAGAATGACCATTCTCAAATCTTAGTTGTTACCTTCACGTAACCACTGATTGGGTGTTTTTATTTTTTTCAATTGATCACTTTCTCATGATACAACAATTTTATGCAATGGCTTAAAGGTAAGTAAGTTATCTCTAACCAAAAATAGCTTCTAATACCAAGGTTAATTTAAATTTATTTTAAAAAAATATCATCTAAGATTATAAATGATGGGATAGTAAAATTGAGTTATCATTTTAATTTTATTTCTTCGATTATTAAAGAAGAATACAAAGGTCTACTAAAAATTTCTTCATCCATACCTAAAATATCTTTATACATTTGTTTTTTTTCACAAGGCTTATAATATTCCAAATAATATGGAAGCATTCTAAGCTTATGCAGGCTCTAAATTTATAAGTTCATATTCCTTTCACTTAAAAAAACCATGTTCTTTCTTTTTAATATAACTATTATTAAAAACTAATAATGAATGCTCTTTAAGAATAAATAACTTGTATTAAAGTAGCTAAGGAATGTATAAGCCACAATTTTACTTTTCAACATTCTTCTTTCAAAGCTAGATAACTCAGCATAAGTGATGAGTCCTATTTCATTATTTTGAACCTATAGTCATAATCTAAAAGTAAAATTAGGTCAAACCATCTCACAACTTATAAAGAAAATACTTTAAATTCATAATGTAAGGAAAAAAAATATTATATATATATATATATTATCCTCTATTTATAATCCCCTATATAGTATAATCCAAGCTTTTTAATATCCGAAAGAATACAATGTAAAGTCCATGTAAAATTTAAAATTTTATTCACCTTCTATGTGAGCCTTGAATAAAGTATTATTATTCTGAATAAAGTTGTAAGGGAACAAATACCCTTGACTCCTTACTCACCAGATAGCAATAACATACACAAAACTATATATACACAGATAAGGAATAATCACAATAATGTAGTCGAGAGAACAACAAAGAATGCAAATATGAACTATAATAAATTAGTGCCTCTTCGAGAGGGCAGGTCCCCGCCGTGATGGCAAATGAGATATTCGCAAGTGAAATGAAATAATATTAAAATATTATAGATGATAAAGTTAAATCAAATCAAGTTATATATATAATAAAAACTTGCCTTCCTAGAAAACATAGTCGACAACTATGTTTGGATCGTAGCATGACTCCCCTCCTCGGAAAGCTTTGTCCTCAAACCTGGAAATATCTGGAAAATACTTTCAGGTTCCCATGTAGCATCTTCTTTAGGTAAGTTTTGCCATTTGATTAGAAATTCTTGGATGTGACGAGATCTCAATGTGCATGTTCTGGTTTGTAAAATCACTTTTTGTTGGAGATATATACGTCCTTCTTCATCCAACATTGGTAAGTCTAACTGAGATTGTACTTTCTGGCTTATCACCTTCTTGAGACATTGTCTAGCATGGTCATGGGATATTTTGGGTGGTAGTCCTTTTGGTTCATGAAAAACCTCCTCATAGTTGGCCACAATGTTTTGTAGATCTTCTTCTTGGATCTCTGGCACATCTTGTGCAACTTTTTCCACGCAATTGATTTTACCTATGAATATGTAGCCCCTTTTATTGATATTATTTCCATGCTATGTGAACTTACTATTTTTTATGGTGTTGGAATTCCTTGGAGGTGAATGGTATTCTCATTTTATTTCCATTCAACAAAATGCTACTTGTAATTAAAACCGACCATGGTTTCCATTTGTTCCATCCATACAATGCCCAAAATAACTTCTAAATTCCCTAATTCCATGAAAAAAAGAGGACCCTACCAAGTATAACTTCCCATTTGTAATGAATTCAAGATGTCTTACCTAGGAATTGACAAGATTTCCTACCTGTAGTTCTATCTTGAAATCTATCTTGACTGGAAGAGTAGATTTGCAAATTTAATATCCTGGAAAGTTTTGCGTCAATAAAGTTATGAGTACTTGAATAAATTAATACTATTACCTTTCTTTTCCAAATGAATCCTGCTACCTTGATTGTATGGTGAGAGGATAACTCCATAAGAGCATGTAATAAAATAGTCATGGTATCTTCTCCATCTACAACCACCTTGTGTTCACTTGGGTCATCATCTAGAGAATTATCAGGTGAGTTGTTCTCCTCTATTTCTTCATCTTCCTTGTCAGCATATTCAATTTGAAAGTTCTGTCTTGGTACACATGCCTAATATTTTAGATGGTGATTATGAAATTTATAGCAAAAATATTTTTATGGTTCATAATTTATATGAAAAGAGTTGTGATATTGAGGTTGACCATATGAATCATGTCGTGTGGATTTTTCTAGTTACACTTTTGTCTCTACCAAATTGGAAATCCTTATACACTCATCTATCTTGGATGGACTCTTTAAGTCCAATTTGACTTTAATATTCACTTTCAACCCATTTATAAAAGCTGCTACCACCACATATGGCTATAAGTCTGTTGCATAGTGAAGCATACTAGTAAATTCTGAGATATAATCCCCTATCGATCCTGTTTGTTTGAGTGACAACAACCGCACTATGTAGGAATCTTTGGGACCTTTGTCAAATATATGAAGAATCCCTAAAATTATTCCAAAAGAGAGCCCAGTTGTCATTCTCATATTTGTACCATGTAAACCATTGATAAGCTTTAGTGCCCAACCTGGTTGTAGCAAAAGGGACTTTTTTACCTCATAGAAATTGGTATAATTCCAAAATGCCTTCCATTTTGGCTATCCACCCACGTGGATCATGACCCTCAAAGGTGGGCATGTCAATGCATGGGAAATTGACTCCAGTAGGACCTCTTTGATGGTAGACGTTGTGCCTATCTTGGTCCTCATTATTCTCTTGTCTATAGTTGTAATTTTGGGATGTTCTACCAAAACCCTTTTGTTGCTCAAAAACTTCTTCATTTCCCAAATCCTCATTATTTCTTTGTCCATTGAGATTCGAGGAATGACCATTATGACCTATGTAATGTGTATAGTCTTCATACTAATTCTCATTATTCTAGTGGTTTGGGATAGAAGGATTTGGTTGGGATTGTTTGGTGACTAGTATGTTTATGTTGTTAGTCATTTTCTGAATACTATCTATTAAATGGATTAAGGTCTCATCAGTAACCTTGGGATGTCTTGTTTCCACTTGAGTGATGTTTTCATGGGAGGAATTTGGGGAGGTATTGGATGCCATTTTTTTAATCAAAGGATGACCAAGGTTATAGCTATTAATTCCTACAAGAGAAGAAGAATTTTGTGTACCTTTGCTTCTACGAGGTCTTCTTGGTGATTCTAAACTCCTCTCGGTTGGATCCTCAAAACTTGATAGTCACCCATATGGTCCTTTTTTCCACTTTCTGCTCATGCGCTAGTAATTGCTTTGACCTTGTTTCACCTTTGATTCTACAAAATGCTTATGACTTTGGGAAAAAAAATTGGTTTAATTTTCGCTCTTAATGTCGCTCCAACTGCGACATAGATTTGACGGATCTCCTTGCAACTTTTAAGCAACTTTTCGATAAATTTTAACCAGCAATTTTTTGATAATATTTGAAAATTTTTAGCAACTTTTCGATGAATTTTGAATGACTTTTTGATGACTCAAAATAAGGACATGAGAAGGACTCATAACCAATGGAATGAGGGCACATATGGAGGCAATACTAGACTTGAACGATAGCTAGACATGACCACCGCTAGATGATATAGGACACAGATGGAGGCAATGCTGGATTCGGACCAACAATGATGTGACTCATGAGGTAGTAGAATATAGACTGACATAGGGACGCACACTTGGACTCATGACATATGAGAAAGAGGACCAATGATTGATGTGGTGATGCATGGTGAACACCCGATGACAACTTGAGAACACTAAGAACATGATATGAAGCAATATGATATGACAACCTGACACTAGTGAGATAGTGAAGTGTTGAGAAGCAAGTCTACTTGCATATGGCATTGATTTCAATTTAGAAATAGCAGTTTCCATTTCTGCCCTAGCAAATTTCTAAATGCATATTCTCTTAATCCATGATGAATTTTTAAGTTCCGTTTGCAAATTGGGATACCCTTTGGGCTTTTATAGATACTTGTAAAGTTTCATCAAATTCTGAGCACTTTGGAATTTTCATCATTTTTTCTACACCATGTGAAGTTGATCATTCTCGAGCAATTTAAAATTCATTTTTTAAATGTTAAAATAATTTTTGAGTAAGGAAGATCCTTCACCAATATGTAAAAATGCAAAATACAGATGGACAAAGTCATTGGAATCAACCTACAATTTTTGGAGAATTTGCAAAGTGAAAGAAAAGCTTGAAGGAAATGTCGCGATATCGCGACATGTTCCATTTTCAGAAACGTCACGATATCGCGACATGTTCCATTTTTGGACATGTCTCATTTTCGTGAAGGCAAAAGCTAGGAAGAAAATCTTGTAGGAAATGTCACGATATCGCGACATGTTCCATTTTCGAACATGTCTCATTTTCGTGAAGGCAAAAGCTAGGAAGAAAAGCTTGTAGGAAATGTCGCGATATCGTGACATGTTCCATTTTCGGAGGGGCAAAGCCAAAAAAGCAATAAGGGTAGGAAATGTCGCGATATCGTGACATGTTCCATTTTTGGAAGGAAGAAGTGAGAAAAGATACTAAGTGGAGAAAATGTCACGATTTCATGACATGTTCCATTTTCGTGACAAAGAAGCTGAGGCAGAAGCTAAGTGGAGAAAATGTCGCGATTTTGCGACATGTCACGATTTCGTGACAAAGAAGCCAAGGCAGAAGCAAAGTGAAGAAAATGTCACGATTTCGTGACATGTTCCATTTTCACGAGGAAGAAGTTAAGGAGAAGAGAAGTGAAGGAAATGTCACGATTTCACGACATGTCCCGATTTCATGACAAAGAAGTGAAGGAGAAGAGAAGTGAAGGAAATGTCGTGATTTCATGACATGTCCCATTTTCATGAGAAAGAAGCAAGGAGAAGATAAGTGGAGAAAATGTCATGATTTCATGACATGTCACAATTTCGCGAGAAAGAAGTGAAGAAAGAAAAAAGTGAAGGAAACGTCACGATTTCGTGACATGTCACGATTTCATGACAAAGAAGTGAAGGTAGAGGCGAAGTGAAGGAAATGTCATGATTTCGTGACATGTTCCATTTTCACGAGGAAGAAGTAAGGGGAAGAAAAGTGAGGAAAATGTCACGATTTCGATGACATGTTCGAATTTCGTGACAAAGAAGTAAGGAGAAGCAAAGTGAAGGAAATGTCACGATTTCGTGACATGTTCCGATTTCGTGACAAAGAAGTGAAGAAAGAGGCAAAGTGAAGGAAATGTCATGATTTCGTGACATGTCCCGATTTCATGACAAAGAAGCAGAGAAGAAAAGTGAAGGAAATGTCATGATTTTGAGTGGGAGTGTACATGTTATTTCAGGCAAAGAAGCTGAAAAGAGACAAGGTGAAGGAAATGTCACGATATCATGACATGTTCCATTTTCGGAGGGGCAAAGCCAAAGAAAGAAGCCAAGTGAAGGAAATGTCGCGATATCGCGACATGTTCCATTTTCGCGACGGCGACAGCGTGAAAGACACTAAGTGAAGGAAACGTCACGATATCGCGACATGTTTGGACTTATATTCATTTTGCAAAATTTGGCCATTTCATCACCCATCCAAAGGAAGTGGAAGCTTTTCGACACAAGTCCAAACCCTAGAAATATCTAAATGAAAAAATTAATTAATTTAAAAAAGTTCTAATCTTTGCTTTTCTTTTGCAGAAAGTGATTTGACAGTTACATAATGGCGGAAGTGATGGCGAGAAAGACAGACTTCAAGGAATTTGTCGGTAGATTCATTTGCTCAAAAAATTTATGGCAAGTCAGTGACTCATCCAGATTTTGCAGATCTAGTCGCGAATACAGGTTTCAAGGGATTTACCGGTGGATACATTGCCGAGAAAATTTATGGCAAAAGTAATGACAGGCAGAGAATCTCAACTCGAACCAAACAAAGGTAGTTGTGCGAGGATGGAAGGCCTAGAAGTCAGTGACTCATCCGAATTTTGCAGAAGATTTAATGAGATGCTCTGATGGCTTATCGAAAGAAGAACATACATTTGCACGCGGGTGTCCATTTGATAAGGATCAAACCAAATCTTATCTTCTCCATTCATGGCAAGATCCACGTGAAGATTTTCAAAGTAATTAGGGCTTATCAAAACTCTATATAAAAATGCCTTATATTGTAAAACCTTGGCGGTGGGATTTTTATGATAAGATCTAGATATTTGGAAGAAGATATTTTGAAAAGATCAGGGTCTATCCTGAGTCTATATATACTTCTCTTGAATGTAAAGTAAGGATGCGAAAACTTGGAATAAAAGACACTTGAACAATTTCTTGCAAATCTTGTTTGAATGCTTTGTTCTGGACCTGGGGTTGGTGTGAAATCGTTCTTCTATGATAGCGTGGCCAGGAGCCTAATCTCTTTCGGATTTCGATAAGTGCATCTTCTTCTATTTTTGTCTCACTAAAGTTCTATTTATTTTGGTTGTGAATCTGTGTTATCAAGATTGAATATGTTGCTAAGCTTCATTCTATTTGTTATATGCTAAGGAAAGTTAGAGATTTAAGGTTCAAGTCTGTTCTAATTGCTCTATCCTCACTGTGTGAGCTAAGTCTATCGGTGAGAGATACCAGTTGACACCGACTTCCCTTCTATTTATGATTTTCTTTCAGATCTATGTTATTTCCGTCTTATGCTCTTAGTAGAAGGTGATCTTAGAAAGTTGGACACCTTCCTCTTTGATTGGTTTTATTGTGAAGCTAAATAGTATAACTGAAATTGGTGGTTTTGATTTTGCAGCTAAGTTAGATAAACTTCTCTTTTCTGCCCTACCCTACTCTCTCTGTTCCACTGTTAAATGATTCATTTTTATTTTCTTTCAAATTTGTATTTTATTTAATCTGCTAAAACATAGAGAGCTATATCAAAGAACTCATTGTAAACCTGATAGTCTACAAAGATAACAACCGCTAAAACATTATTGAACGAAGGTCGAGCCCATTGTAAGGTAACAGACAGTCCACTTGAAACTATTCCAGAAGTGGAAAAGAGTGAATAGACATTCGACCCAACTCTGTAACTCACACCTTGGATAACCAGCAAGATCCTAAAGTGAGTGGGATTTATCCCGTATAAGTGTTATCGGTATTTTATGCTCATTCTTCATAGGGTGTGTATGAAAGATGAACCAACATTTAAAATTGGTGCTAGAAGGAGGGCCTACTGAACTCCATTCAGTATTTGTTAAGGATTGTAAGTTGTTTGTGAAAAGTTGGATTCTACCTACAGAGTAACCAGGTCCCACTCCAGAGCTGGAGAGCTCCTTGTGCCTGAGTTAGAGACCCCAAGGAGAAGCAGCCTCAGAAAGGCCAAGTCTTTGTCTAACATAGTGTTGTCACCCCTTGTAGTTCCTCCAACTGCAACTCAAAATATCATAGTTAATCAGGTAGTAATGGCAAACTGGTTGGGTTCCACTGCTTTGAATATTCCTGGTGCAGCGCATGATTTGCCCAGAAATCCTGAGAAGTATCTTCCGACTTACAAGCATGATGGAATTAGGACAGCAGAGGAACATCTAGTGGCATATAAAAATGCTCTGAAGCTGTTAAATGTGCAGCATGAAGATGTGGCTTGTAGGTTATTCCCATTTACTCTCCAGGAGGGAGCATATGACTGGTTTTTGAATCTTACTAATGATTCTATTACAAGTTGGAATGACCTAGAGAAAGTTTTTGTATCACAATTTGGGGAAGTGATTGACCCCAGTGTGTTATATCAATAGTTCTCCAGCATTAAAAGAGGAATTAATGAGACCGTCAGATCTTTCAATGTCAGGTTTCAAAAGGCTTATGGTAGATTGACGGGTCATTACGTGCCGACTGCAGATCTAGCATTGGAAATTTTTAGGAATTCCCTAGATCCAGTGACTTCTATTTTCCTGAAGAGGGATGCTAATATTAGTAATCTAACAGAGGCATATAGAGAAGCTTTGGTTCTTGAAAGACAATTAGGACCTCAACCTTTGAACGCTCCTCTAATTCCCTTTGTTACACAAAATACCCCTGTGTTGAATCCTATCCCACATCAAATAATGTTGCCATCATGCCAAACTCCATCGAATGGAAACCCATTGGCTGTAACACAGGCTGAACAAGTACAGAATACAAAAAAAGACTCTGATAAAACAAGAGTTGAAGAAGTCTCAAAGATGGTCCAGAAGTTGGCAAATGACTTTTTAAGTTTCAAAAGGCAAGTGTCCATCGGAGACAACTCAAATAGATTTCCTTATCAACAGAATAGATTCAATAGACCACCGTATGAGCCCAATAAGGATTATAAAGGCAAGGGGCATGAAGTGAATATTTGTGACTTAGCTTTGCCCAACTGGTGCAGGATACATGAAACATCTCAGCACGGGGAATTAGATTGTTTGGAGTTCTGCAATGCCTTTGAAGCTTTATCTGGTGAGTTGGTTTTTCCTGAAAACCAAAGAAATGTTGATAGTCCAGGTTCATCCAAACATAGTGCAGCTATGGTGTTAGATTCTTTCACTTTTCCAGATGAGTCAGAGAATGTTGTGGAGATGCCTATGGATGAAGTCCAAGCCTTTCAACAATATAGAAGGGACAACTATAATCTTCGAAACAAAAATCTGGAGCCTAATACTACATCCACACCTCCAGACAACTCCCATAATATTCCTCCAGATCCATCCCCAACTAATAACCCACCTCCACCCAAGGGAGGAGATCCAAGAGTACCAAGTGGATTTTTTGTTCCACTCAATAAGGGGTACAATATAGTGGAGGATATGAAGAAGATCAAGGCTAACATCACTCTTCATGAGTTAGCTCAGATTACTGAACAAAGAGATAATTTGATCAAGACATACTCTGAGCCTAATGCCAAACCTCTAGAAAAGGGGAAGAAAATAGCAAATGCAAACTTAGCCATGTATAAAGAAAGGACAGAAGTTTCGCCTTTCCTGCTAACTGTCCGTATATTTGGGAAGAATCTACACAATTGTCTGGTAGATTCTGGTGCTTCAGCCAATGTCATGCCTCTAGCCATCTGCCAACAGTTGGGTTTAACCCTTATGAAATCCGAGAGAAGAGTCATCCAACTGGATAAAACTGAGGTTAAGGTGGTAGGTGAACTTCAGAATATACACATCCAGCTAGCATCTGAACCAAGAGCACAACACAAAATCGATATTCAGGTGGTAGATATTCCCGTGGGATACGAAATGCTTCTAAGCAGAGACTGGTCAAAGTCTTTGAATGGGTACTTGGCGACTGATTTCTCACATATGTGGTTACCTTGGAAGGGTGTTGCAAATCAGTTAAGGATCGAAAGGGAACCTAGGTATAAACACGTGATCACTGAGTATAATGCCAAGAATGAGACTGTTAATATTGCAGATGTAGATATCGGGGTTTATAATCTGACAACTGCACAAAAAGGGAAACCTGTTGAAGCTCATCCTGATCATGATAATGAAGTTTGGATGCTTCATATCGATGGAGCTAAGTCTAAGCAAGGTTCTGGTACAGGGGCAGTTCTTAAAGGACCTAAAGATCAGACTTATTTTATGTCTTATCGCTTGCAGTTTCCTTGCACAAATAATTTGGCAGAATATGAAGCATTAGTGCTGGGATTGAAATTTGCTTTAGATAAAGAGGTAAAAAATATCCAGGTTTTCACAGACTCAGAGTTGGTGGCTAATCAGGTTAGAGGTAAATTTCAATGCAAGGCATCTTACCTAAAAAGATATAAACACCGAGCATGGGATCTCATGGAGGATTTTGATGCTTTTAATCTGACTCACATTTCGAGAGAAGAGAATTCACTCGCAGATGTCTTAGCTTCATCAGCCACAAATCTGAAGCCATTGGAGGAGTTCAGATGGAAAAAAATTTCAATCGAATTAATCCCTTGTCCTTCAGTTCCAGATAATGTAGACAATTTTCAAGTCTTTTTTGATGACCAGCAAATTATAGACTTTTTACAGAATACCAATGCATTTGAAAATGCTATAATTGATGATGGTCAAAAAGATACTATGCTGGAACAGTTTGATGATGAAAAAGGGATAATGAGGTTGAAAGATAATAGGATTCCCAAAGGAATGGTAGAACTTGAGCGACTGTTTGATGTTGACCAAATTAAACAAAGAGGGAGCTTTGGAAATTCTACTGATGTAGCAGGCAGTGAGACTGAGAAACTAAATGTTGGAACTGAGGAAGATCCCAGACACCTTAAGTTAGCCAAAGCTTGTGACCCTAAAATTAAAAAGAATATGATTGAATTCCTTCACAGGTCCAAAGATGTTATGGCCTGGTCTTATAAAGACCTAAAGGTTTTTGATCCAAAAGTTTACACCCATATAATACCTTTAAAGGAGTTCTGCAAACCCTTTCGATAGAAACAGAGGCATGTCAACGCTTTGTTGGAACCACTCATCAGAAAGGAGGTGGAGAAATTATTGAGTGCTGCCATTATTTTTCCCATCAGACATTCTACTTGGGTAGCCAATTTAGTACCGGTCAGAAAAAAGAATGGGGAAATCCGCTTGTGCGTGGATTTTAGAAACTTGAACAAGGCTTCTGAAAAGGATAATTATCCTTTGCCTTCCATGGATGATGTGCTACAAATCGTGAATGGTTCAGAAATGATGTCTTTCTTAGATGGATTTTTGGGGTACAACCAGATACTGGTTGAAAGGGAAGACAGGATGAAAACTGCCTTCACGACTAAGTGGGGAACCTTTGCTTACAAGAGAATGCCATTTGGATTGATAAACGCTGGAGCTACCTTTCAACGTGCAATGGATCATGCCTTCAAAGGCCTTATGGGTAAGTGCATCGTTGTCTACATGGATGACTTGACAGTTTTCTCTAAATCCCGGTTTGACCACGTAAAGCACTTGGAATCCGTCTTCAACAAATGCAGAGAGTTTGGTATTTCTCTAAACCCAAAGAAATGTGTTTTTGGTGTAATTGAAGGAAAACTCCTTGGGCATTTAATCACCAAAGATGGCATTTCCATGGATCCTGAGAGAGTTGAAGCCATATCAGGGATACCTTTTCCCAACTCTAAGAAAGAGTTAAGATCATTTTTTGGGAAAATTAATTTTGTCAAAAAATTCATCTCTGGTTTTGCAGAAATAGTCAAGCCGCTAAATAACATGCTGAAGGAAACTGCTAAGATTTCCTGGACAACAGAAGCCAAAGCAGCATTCCAAGAGATCAAATCTACAATCAAGCAAGCTCCAGTACTGGTGAGCCCAGATTTCAGTGCAGATTTTTATTTGTACTCTTTTTCTTCTGAACACACACTTGCAGCGGTTTTAACCCAACGAAGGGAAACAGGGGAGCACCCGATTGCTTTCAAAAGTACCAACTTAAAGGGTGCTGAGCTAAAATACTCTCGCTTGGATAAGCAAGCCTATGCCTTGGTAAGAGCAGTCAAGCAATTCAGGCATTACATATTGAGGAGCAAAGTCCATGCTATAGTTCTTGATCCAGCTGTCAAATATTTATTAAGCCAGGATGAATTGGGTGAGTTAAGAGGTAATTGGGCCATGAGACTGTAGGAATATGACTTAGAAATCTGACCTACAAAATTAATCAGAGGACTTGGTTTGTCCCGACATATTGCTGAAATACCTCTAGAGACAGAGATTAATCAGCTGGATTCTGGGGAGGATGATTGGTATGGAGATGTCATTCATCTACTGAGGTTTGGAATTTGTCCACCTCACCTAAATAGAACTCAAAGAAGAGCACTAAAGCTGAAATCTGCTCATTTTCTACTCAAAGGAGGCAACTTGTACAGAGAAAACTATGCTGGCATATTCTTAAGATGCATTTCTCAGAATGAAGTGAACGAGGTGATGTCTAGTTTTCATGAAAAGTTAGGAGCAGGGCATTCCTCAGGTTCTGCTACTACACATAAGATATTGAGAGCAGGCTATTACTGGCCTACATTGTTTAAAGATGCACATCAACATGTGAGAACTTGCCAACAGTGTCAGATTTTTGCATCCAAGCAGGTTAATCGAGCTCTACCATTACAACCTGTTATAATAGAAAAACCTTTTATGCAATGGGGACTTGACTTCATGGGTGTGATAAACCCAAATTCATTAGCAGGGCACAAGTATGTTTTAACAACCACTGACTATTGTACAAGATGGGTTGAAGCAGCAGCCACCATGAGGAGTACAACCCATGAGGTGATCAGATTTTTAGAGTCAAACATCATAACCAGGTTTGGAGTTCCTTTGAACTTGGTGTGCGACAACGGACCAGCTTTTCAGTCATTCGAATTTGCAGAATGGGCATACCAGAGGGGGATAGTTATCAAATTTTCATCCAACTATTATCCCCAAGGCAATGGGCTAGCTGAGTCCACAAATAAGAATTTGATGAATGCCATCAAGAAGTCTGCTGTAGACAAACCCAGACAATGGCACTCACTATTGAAGTATGCACTTTGGGCTGACAGGATCAGACATAAAGAAGCCCTTAAGACTTCCCCATTTGCTTTGTTGTATGGTACCCAACCCATCGTTCCTATCTCTTTAAAATTGCCTACTTATCAATTTGCTCTGGATTATTTTGATGATCATGCAGATGCAGAAGCTCGTGTATTGGACTTAATTAATCTGTAGGATGAACGACTTCAAGCCCTGGAGCATTTTAGTCGACACCAAGAGATAGTCAAGCATTGGTTTGATAAAAGAGCCAGAGTAAAGGCCTTCAGACTTGCAGACCTGGTGCTTCTATGGGACAAAGCCCATGAAAAGAAAGGTAAACACACCAAGTTGCAACCTCTATGGATAGGGCCATACCAGATTGTCCGAAATCTTAGGTAATAATGTGTTTCGTCTACAGGACCTGGAGGGTAATTTTCTGAACCTTCCTGTCAATGGTCAATATATGAAGCATTATTTCTCAGCTGTTCCATCCACTACATCATTTGAATAATCACGAGGACTTTGTGCATATGTATATATTGTAAATAAAGTGTGAAGTAGTGTGTTTTTATTTTGTTTTATTTTTAAAGTTTGAAGTATTGTGTGTTATCTTTTAAGGTTTGTGCAATTTTGTCTTTAACTGGTGGCCTTTTTCTCTCCTCTTTAGTTTCTTTTAATCCCGTTTGTTTGAGCTTTTGCCTAAACAAAGAAAACACAAATCAACATTTAAAATTGGCCTAGTGTGTTTTCAGTTTGTTTTGTTTAAGAGATAGTCTGCTAGAGCTAAAAAGTGGAACTACTTGTTATTTAGAACAACAGTAGAAAGATAATTGGATTTGGTATCTTGCTTGCCACAATTATTTTGATTATAAAGAAACTACTATACTATTTTGTTGAAGAACTCCCAGGGAATCCAAGAAAAGTTGGTCAGGAGAGGGGACTCCGATTCATAGAATTACATCAAAGCGTCCAAGGAAGCTATTGGTACCCAGGTTGAAACAGTTAGTCGATCAATTGCTCGATGAATATAAAAAAAAAAAAGAGAAAAAGAGCAAGGCATTCCAGCTATCAGTATCTTTCAAAAGAAAAAAGAGACAGAAGGTGAAAGTTGGGCAAGCCAACATAAAACCGGCATTCTTTCCTGCACATAGCCAAGGTTCCAGAAGGATACATCTCAAACATGTTCACCAGGCTATAAATGCCACCTCATAGTGATGAATCAGGGTCGTGAAAATCTAAAGAGTAACTCTGTCGGGGTTGTAAAAGGCTAAACTAGTAAACAGAGCTCTACTCGGTTTCCCCTGCACAATCTAAATAGCTGATCAATCCACAGTGAGCAGTCGAAGCCCTGATCATCCTTGAAGAAAGTTTTTGTACGCTTATAACCGCACATCGAAATCTTCCTTGAGTGATTCAACCTAGTATGTCCTTGGGAAACTTTAACAACTAATAGATAGTAGTTAAATCATTTTAGAAAATATTTGTGGCAAAGCATGGTACATAGTCTAAATTGTTTTGAAACTAGAGTTCTGGATTCTAAATAGTGCTACTATTTTCCCCGTAGATATCGCCATTTGTTGAGAAGCAACACACCCCCACTAAAAAAAATGAAATTCCATCCTTTGAAAATGTTTAATATTCATTTGTTCCACAGGGACCCTCTTGATGTTTTTTGGATTTTAATTCCAAATTTTTGCTTGCATCCTTTTCCAAACTTCGCCTACATCAAAGTGACCAAGTCTACTTGCATATGGCATTGATTTCAATTTAGAAATAGCAGTTTCCATTTCTGCCCTAGCAAATTTCTAAATGCATATTCTCTTAATCCATGATGAATTTTTAAGTTCCGTTTGCAAATTGGGATACCCTTTGGGCTTTTATAGATACTTGTAAAGTTTCATCAAATTCTGAGCACTTTGAATTTTCATCATTTTTTCTACACCATGTGAAGCTGATCATTCTCGAGCAATTTAAAATTCACTTTTTAAATGTTAAAATCATTTTTGAGTAAGGAAGATCCTTCACCAATATGTAAAAATGCAAAATGCAGATGGACAAAGTCATTGGAATCAACCTACAATTTTTGGAGAATTTGCAAAGTGAAAGAAAAAGTGAAGGAAACGTCGCGATATCGCGACATGTTCCATTTTCGAAAACGTCGCGATATCGCGACATGTTCCATTTTTGGACATGTCTCATTTTTGTGAAGGCAAAATCTAGGAAGAAAAGCTTGTAGGAAATGTCACGATATCGTGACATGTTCCATTTTCGGACATGTCTCATTTTTGCAAAGGCAAAAGCTAGGAAGAAAAGCTTGTAGGAAATGTCGCGATATCGCGACATGTTCCATTTTTGGAGGGGCAAAGCCAAAAAAGCAAAGACTTGTAGGAAATGTCGCGATATCGTGACATGTTCCATTTTTGAAGGAAAAAGTGGAAGAGACTAAGTGGAGGAAATGTCATGATTTCGTGACATGTTCAATTTGACAAAGATGAAAGAAGCGAAGTGGAAGAAATGTCACGATTTCGTGACATGTTACATTTTCATGAGGAAGAAGTGAAGGAAGAAGAGAAGTGAGGGAAATATCACGATTTTGTGACATGTTCCATTTTGACAAAGAAGTAAGGGAAGAAAGTGAAGGAAATGTCACGATTTCATGACATGTTCCATTTCGTGAAAAAGAAGAAGGAAAAGAGAAGTGGAGAAAATGTCACGATTTCATGACATGTTCCATTTCAGACAAAGAAGAAGTGGAAGAAAGTGGGGAAATGGATTTGGAAATGTCACGATTTTGTGACATGTTCCATTTTGACAAAGAAGCTAAGGAGAAGAGAAGTGAAGGAAATGTCACGATTTCGTGACATGTCCCGATTTTCATGAGAAAGAAGTTAAGAGAAGAAAAGTGGGGAAAATTTCATGATTTCTTGACATGTGATTTTGTGACATGTTGCGATTTCGTGATAAAGAAGCCAAGGCAGAAGCAAAGTGAAGGAAATGTCACGATTTCGTGACATGTTCCATTTTTGTGAGGAAGAAGTAAGGAGAAGAAAAGTGAAGGAAATGTCATGATTTCATGACATGTCACGATTTCATGACAAAGAAGTGAAGAAAGGAAAAGTGAAGGAAATGTCATGATTTCGTGACATGTTCCATTTCGCGAGAAAGAAGTAAGGAGAAGCAAAGTGAGGGAAATGTCGTGATTTCATGACAAAGAAGTGAAGAGAGAAGAAGGAAATGTCGTGATTTCATGACAAAGAAGTGAAAAGAGAGAAGGTGAAGGAAATGTCATGATTTCGTGACATGTTCCATTTTCGGAGGAAATAAAGAAAGAAGAAGTGAAGGAAATGTCGCGATATCACGACATGTTCCATTTTGTGAGGGAAGTGAAAGAGATTAAGTGAAGGAAATGTCACGATATCGTGACATGTTTGGACTTATATGTCAATGTTTGCAAAATTGTTTGGCCTTTATGGCATCACCTATCCAAAAGGAAGTGGAAGCATTTCAACACAGTCCAAATCCAATTAATCTAAGTGAAAAATGAATAATCATTAAAAAGTCTAACCTCTGTGTTTCTTTTTGCAGAAAGTGATCCGACAGTTGCATAATGGCGAAAGTGATGGCGAGAAAGGAGCATTCAAGGATTTGCGGTAGATTCATTTGCTCAAAAAATTTATGGCAAGTCAGTGACTCATCCAGATTTTGCAGATCTGGCCGCGAATACAGGTTTCAAGGAATTTACCGGTGGATACATTGCCAAGAAAATTTATGGCAAAAGTAATGACAGTGAGAGAATCTCAACTCGAACCAAACAAAGGCAGTTGTGCGAGGATGGAAGGCCTAGAAGTCAGTGACTCATCCGAGTTTTGCAGAAGAATTAATGAGATGCTCTGACGGCTTATCGAAAGAAGAACATACATTTACACGCGGGTGTCCATTTGATAAGGATCAAACCAAGTCTTATCTTCTCCATTCATGGCAAGATCCACGCAAAGATTTTTAGAGTAATTAGGGCTTATCAAAACTCTATATAAAAATGCCTTATATTGTAAAACCTCGACGGTGGGATTTTTATGATAAGATCTAGATATTTGGAAGAAGATATTTTGAAAAGATCAGGGTCTGTCCTGAGTCTATATATACTTCTCTTGAATGTAAAGTGAGGATGCGAAAACTTGGAATAAAAGACACTTGAGCAATTTCCTGCAAATCTTGTTTGAATGCTTTGTTCTGGACCTGGGGTTGGTGTGAAATCGTTCTTCTGTGATAGCGTGGCCAGGAGCCTAATCTCTTTCGGATTTCGATAAGTGCATCTTCTTCTATTTTTGTCTCACTAAAGTTCTATTTATTTTGGTTGTGAATCTGTGTTATCAAGATTGAATATGTTGCTAAGCTTCATTCTATTTGTTATATGCTAAGGAAAGTTAGAGATTTAAGGTTCAGGTCTGTTCTAATTGCTCTATCCTCACTGTGCGAGCTAAGCTGCTGGTGAGAGATACCAGTTGACACTGACTTCCCTTTTGTTTATGATTTTCTTTCAGATCTATGTTATTTCCGTCTTATGCTCTTAGTAGAAGGTGATCTTAGAAAGCTGGACACCTTCCTCTTTGATTGGTTTTATTGTGAAGCTAAATAGTATAACTGAAATTGGTGGTTTTGATTTTGCAGCTAAGTTAGATAAACTTCTCTTTTCTGCCCTACCCTACTCTCTCTGTTCCACTGTTAAATGATTCATTTTTATTTTCTTTCAAATTTGTATTTTATTTAATCTGCTAAAACATAGAGAGCTATATCAAAGAACTCATTGTAAACCTGATAGTCTACAAAGATAACAACCGCTAAAACATTATTGAACGAAGGTCGAGCCCATTGTAAGGTAATAGACAGTCCACTTGAAACTATTCCAGAAGCGAAAAAGAGTGAATAGACATTCGACCCAACTCTGTAACTCACACCTTGGATAACCAGCAAGATCCTAAAGTGAGTGGGATTTATCCCGTATAAGTGTTATCGGTATTTTATGCTCATTCTTCATAGGGTGTGTATGAAAGACGAACCAACATGAAGCATGACTGAAAATGAAATGACTCGAAGACCTAAGACCAACCAAACATAGGGGATGAATGAAAACTAGCAAGGACTAAATGACAACATCTAACACTCCACAAGGGATATGTCTGAGGCTTACATGCGAAGAGGCTCAATATGCATGTGACTGAAGTCACATTACAATGGATGTGATCAATAATTTTTTAAACACATTTGCTTCCTCCACCCATTCAATGTGGGATAATTCCTGTGTGAACACTTTAAAAAAAAAAATTATAATGTGCGTGTACCTTGGTTTTAAATTTAATACTCGATTCTGATTGGTTTTTGAGAGACACTATTTAGGATTTCCACCATGCCTATTGAAGACGATGAATACTGGATCTGTGAACTATTTGGGATTTTTCCTTCCACCATGTTCACCTGGATAGTGTTTCGTTGTCTTCTTTATTGCTCAATGCTCGATAGGTGATGTGTTGTGTCTTATGCCTGGTAATGGAAGATGAATCTTGCTCTATTGATTGTACAGGAATATCACACCCGCAAGTATAAAAATGTGTTATATTCCTGTTAGCCATGTTGTGCTAAGTAATATGAGTTATAAATGATTCACAGGTGCTTAGAGTCTGGTAGAAATTTGAATACTTAATAAGTTGTAGTTAATTATGTTATCTTATATATGATTTAGTGAAAGACTTTTCCTTTACTGTATGATTAAAATATATGAAATATTTTAATCTTTTGTCATCGCCCTTATTTGTGACTTTGGTATTCACCACTAAATAAATGATAATTACTTTTTCCAAGTTTTAACATGCCTTTGATGTTGCGCTCATGCTAATACTGTGAATGGTATTTTGTTCATGATTTGTTTGGAAGCGAAGGTAGAATCCGCCCAGTCCCTTTTGTGATCCCAAACTACTGATACGACTTGCAAGAGAATGAATACCCTTGACTCATTACTCATTATATAGCAATAACATACATAGAACTATATATTTACATTGATAAGGAATAATCATAATAATGCAATCAAGAAAACAACAAAGAATGCAAATATGAACTATAATAAATTAGTGCCTCTCTGAGAGGGAAGGTACCCACCGTGAAGGCAAATACGATATCCGCAAGTGAACCAAAATAAGAGTAAATATGATAGATGATAAAATTAAATCAAATCAAGTTATGTATATAATAAAAATTTGTCTTCTTGGAAAACATAGCCGACAGCTATGTTTGGATCATAGCAAAATTAATAATGTTATTCACTAAAAGAATATTCATATTTTTTTTTTTGGAAAGCATACCATAAGGGATACCACTTTTGGGTAAGACCCAAAGAGGCAGGGGTATATCTTCCACAAAAATTACCCAGGGATCGCACCTGGCCTACCACATTTGACATACTCAAGCAGTAAACCTAAAACAACAAAAAACAAGAACACACAAACACAAACACAAACACACAAAAAGATTAAAAAAATAAAAAATAAAAAAACATGCTCCTTGAGTGTGTCAAAAAGATAAAGCACAACCAAACACACACACAATAAGATTAAAAAACACAAGACAAATCACACAAAAAACACAAGAACAACAAAACAAAACACAAACACAAAACATAACAAAAAACAATAGAACTCTACAAAGACACAACCAACAAAAACATGAAAAAAACAACCAAAACCTAAAAAATAATAAAATAAAATAAACAACCAACAACAGACAACAGAGAAAAATAAAAATATAGAAAACACTCACACACCAAAACACAAAAACACCAATTAAAACAAACATACAAAAACACAAGCATAAGAACAACAACAAAAAACTCAAAACAACAAAAAAAAATTGTTAATGCAAATGAAGTAACTATTTATATAGAAGAAATTGGTTTCTTTTTTTTTAACTAAAAAAAGAAACTTCATTGATGAGGCAATATTTTCTATTTAATTAAACTTGTATTAAAATATCTCTCAGTGAAACAAACATGAATTACCATTCATTTTATTAATTCGTTCTATAATACATCTAAATATTATTTTAAACAATAATAATAATACTCAATTACAATTAAAAGGAAAAAAAATGGTCTATTTGATAGCATTTATTAACTTCTTACTTAGACTTTGTACAAAGTAAGCCATCAACGACTTCAAGAGAGTATTTAAAAACTGCTTATTGGGAATCGGGTTCTATCTGAAAATCTCCATTTATCAAGTTTATTTTTTCTCTTCGGTCTTCTAAATGAAGAAGAGGGATGAGACAGCTCTAAAATGATTTCCTAATGAATTTACACAATATACACTATGCAAGAAAAAATATATTTTGAAGTTAAATCAAATCAATTTGAAAAAAAGAAATCTATTTACACATCATTTACTTAGAGCTTGTATTCAAATTACTAGGTCACAAAAAAGCTTTTCATTGTAGGAAAATTCTAAATTTGCTCTAAATTTCTTGCCTCTACTTATGTTTATTATTCATCATGTTTGGTTCCCTCTCGAACTTGCTATAAGAAGTTGAAGAAGCTTCTTAGAGATTTTCTCTAGACCAATTCTTCTTAGAATAATGGATTTTACAGAGTTGCATGGGAATTTTGTTGTCTCCCTAAGAGCTCAGGAGGTGTGGAGTTATTTAATTACCATCACCAAGGTCTGCCTCTAAGCACTAAGTGGATTATCTGAGATCTTAAAGACTCTGAAGCTTGGAAAGTTCTAATCTGACATTGTGTTACAATAGGATTATTGTTTGGCAAGAAATTTTAGAAGAGAATGGATATATATTCCATCCTTGTGGCCCTAATTCCCATTAAAATCTTTGGGTCATTCATGATTTAGAGTATTTGGTGGGCCTTCAAGTCTATCAAGCCTTGATTACAATGAAAAGGAGTTGGTTGCCAATGTGGGGTTGTTGTAGCTACTTTGAATATCTGGTGGTTCCTTTTATTCAGTATCAAGGACAACCACTAGCCAAAGTGCAATGGATTCATGCTAAAAAAAATTAAAAAAGGAGTTGTGTCCATTTTAGAATTTTCCTATAGATAAACCAGAGATTGGATCCCATGGGAGCTTTTTAAACAGAGGTATGCCTTAAAGCCTAAAGATAAAGATACCTATGACACTATTATCAGTCATACCCCATTTTCCCTCTGGTCGAAGCTTGGCTAGGTTGTCCAATGACCTTGGTGGATAGAGTGGAAATGGTATAAAAATGTGCCTTTGTTCAACTACAAGACTAAACACGACTATAGTTGGATTTCACCCAATTTACCAATGGTAACAAATCTCAATGAGCATTGGGATATTTTCTCCTCAAAATCCAGATGGTAGGCAAGATTTTAGATTACTTGGGCCAGCTATATTGAACCCAAGCATACTTTTTTTTTTTTATGGAGTATGTTATTTCATGGTCTCCCGCTATGCCAAAGGCTTCAGTACCTAGGATTTGACAATCCCACATATCCTTTATGTGGGGAGAATGAGTCTACCATGCATCTTTTTTGGGGTTGTAAAAAAGTAAAAATGGCATGGGGGTTGATGGAATTTTTTTTAGGTTGTTCTTGGCTTATCCTCTAATGTGGCTTCACAATATGTTGGGGGATCCCCCTAATTTTTCTCAGTATTTGTTAGAGTTCTGGAACATATTTAGAATTACCATGTTGTTCAATATTTGGAAATATAGAAATGAGATAGTTTTTGTAGATAGAATTCCTTCTATAATTTTTTCTCTTTCAAATAAACTTATGGTCTTCCATGATGCTTGGTTATAGATTCGAGTTCAAGCGGACAAGGTAGTAATGTAGATCAAGCACCTATAGGACTTGATTGACTATTAGGTAAATACTCCATGCTCTATGAGTAGAGTCCCCCTAGATACAGAGTAGAGAAACTATTCCAGGTCCTAGCAGCACTATCGTCCACTCCCAAAGAGGTAGGACTAGCAAGTATCTAGGGCTTGCACTCAACCACCCAAAAGAAGTGGGTCTTGGTCATCAAACTCTACCACTTCTCATCAGTATGATGCTTGGGGAACTCACCCATTGTCTCCTCATTGAGATTATGGTTGGGGGATCCACCCATCCTCTTCCAAACAAGATGATGGTTGGAATAGTATCATTGGTGAAGGCAGTAATGGCTAGAGCACAGGCATTGATGATAGTACAAATACAAATACAAGTAGGATCATTTCCACTCAACCTACAGTTATTGAGGCACCAAAAAATCCAACCCACCCAAATTGGCATGAGGTTTACGACATGCTTCCAAGTCCAGGATGGAGCACTTCACTCCCCAATAATATCTGGAAGCACAATGAGGAGGTGAAGGTGGCAGATCCTTTCAATGATGGGGTGCAAAATAATTAATGGTTGTTGTTATGATTCACTCTATATTTTGATCAAGGTGTTTTGATTTAATACTTTATTTAATCAAGCTAGTTGATGGTTGTTTGGTGGTGGTACTTTGAACTTATTCGGGTTGCCTCGTGAGTAAGTTTGATTTGCATATGGGTGTGACGTGTATGTCTACCCACCCTTTTGTATGATTAGGCCTTTATACTTAATATAGTATTTTTTTATTCAAAAAGAAAAAATTAATATTAAATAAATTTCCAACTAGGATTGAATTAAACTGGTATTTCCAATACCCTTCCAAGAAGACATACCTAGACTACATAAAAATACATGCTAAGCCACAATGTACTAAATATTTGTCCAGTTTAGAGTTTTTGAGTATAAATTCATAAATAAAACTCTCATACTTATATGAGAAGACAAATCTCTCATACTTATATGAGAAGATATTTTAACCAACTAGGGTTTATCTTAAGTAGGCCATTCATGTAGATAGGTGGACTTCTAGGAATATAACAAGTACAAATTTAATAGCTACAACAATCAAGCTACCCATCTACAAGTATCAATTCTACCCACCAAAATAAAAAGTCTTCAATATATATATATATATATATATATATATATATATATATATATATATATATATATATATATAATATATTAATATAATTCTGAATTCAATATTAAAGAACTTTTAGCTTCAGATTACGGAAGGCAGATCCCTATAGGAATTTATCAGTGATGATGTTGTGAAAACAAAAGAAGGATGATGAAGGATTTATCTCATTAAATACATCATAGAGTATAATCAAAAACTAACGAGACATCTCAAAGTACTATAAATTAATGTTTAGAATAATTAATGGTCAACCACCCATTTCTTCTAAGTAGAAAAGAAAATAAAATGTCACCTAAAATTTTTAGGTTAAAACCTGGATAGAAAGTCATAATCCTTATATTAGAGTGGTCTATAAGTACCTTATATTTCGTTCAAAAAATTTCTTCAAATATCTTTTGCAAGTTTCTCTTTTATTTTGCTCTTCCTATCTAATACCCTATCACCCTTCTCTTTTCCCATTTTAAAGGATAATCCTTCGGGGGTGACAAGCAAGTGTAAAATCATGCATCTAGATATCTAGTTATTATTTTTTCCTCACTGCCAAGTGGATGCTTCATGAAATGATTTCAAAGTAAAAGAAGAAAATGTTTCTCTCAAAATTATCATTCATTCTTGATTCTTCTTTTTTTGAAATAAAGGTGTCATGCCTCTTAATTATATATTTTTTATTTATACATGTATTTATATTATACAAAATTTATATATAATTATGTTTTTATTATATATACATTTATTTACTAACTCAGTAAATAATGCAAAAATTCAAATCTAAAAAATATACCTTTAATCAAACACATATATCTCTCCAACATTTCTTCTTTTACAAGCAAATTGATGACAAAAAATGCTATCATCTACTTGTTAAGAATAGCTCCCATACAATGTGGCACTATCTTTGTCACTAGATAATTTTAAATTCAAACTATTGGCAATTTGAGTTATTTTATGTTGTCATTGATGTCACATGAATCATTGATGGCATATGGATCACTTTGATTTTTGGTGGGCAAATGATATTTTGGAAAGCATGAATAAAATCAGGGTTTTTGTGAAAACCAAGGTAGGTAAAATAAAAGGTTTTATTTAAAACCATGGATGGCAGATTTGAAATGGGTTTTTCTTAAAACCCAGGTTGGCCTTTCGTTTCGTTGAAAAATGTGCCCCGATGATGGAGATATTTAATTTTAAATATTTAGTTTAAATTTTAATTATTTAAATTTTAATTATTAATTATTTAAATTTAAAATTTAAAATTAAAATTGAAGTTAGCGCCGACGTCTAAAGAAAGAGGGAAAATTAATAATGCACCGACGTCATCAAAAATAAGGAGAATACTATATAAAGGGGGATCCTAAGGTTCATTTGAAATTAATCCTAGCTTGTGTTAATCGTTGGCCAAGCATCCGAAGAGAGCTTGTGCGAAAATCATTTTGAAAAGGAAGACAACAAATAAATCCAAGGTTGGTCGAAATTCCAAGACATTGTGGGTAGAGTGGCGCATTGGAAATTGGCTTTTTGTTAAGGTGTGTGGCAGCGCTTTATGTCAAGGTTTGAATCTCCTTGATTGCATTCGAAGGTATTGGAAGGAAAGAGCTCGAAGCGCTTTTGGTTTGTGTGGAAGGGAGGAAGGACTTAAGGCACATCATACCTTTTCCTTTCGAACGAGCAGCTAACTCATGTGGCAACCTTAGCCATAGCTAAGGTGCTCGCGATGTGTGCAAGTTGGGGGTTCGAATCCCCTTGAGGAGGTAATTATGTTTTGCTCTAATTAATTTCATTGATGCCCTAGGATAGGAGTTATAAGGTGGTTAAGGAATAATTAAATTTTTTAATTAAACTTTATTTTTATAAGGGTTGTGATTATTATTTCAGAGGTGGATGAGTTGTTGATTTAATTTGATATTCATGAGATTGAAAATTTAAGATTTAGGAGAAATAATGATTTGTCATAAAATATTTTTGAGAGCCTTGTTGATTATTATTTTTGATCAGGGTTTTATTAAAAAGGACTTTGGTGGATGTGTTTATTAAGTTGGAGTAAAAAGGTGTAAATTGAGTTATGCTTATATTGTGATTATTATTCGAATTCCACTAACCCTTATTGAGATTGGAAAGAAAAGTTGTGTTTAGTGTGGCAGATTTTGTGAAGAACTTCTTGGCATAAAAAAGTTATGGGCACATTCTCCTATTGAGTGTTTATGGTGGTTGATTTCTAAAATATCAATGGAGGGAAAATGATTGATTGTGGTTTCCTTTTCGAAAGTGGTTGGTTGAATTCTTCAAGGTTTTCTAGTTGAGAGTTTTGTTTAAACCTTATTTTATAAGCATAGTTGTTGAAGCCCATTGGTTGTGAAAGAACTTGAAAAGAACATGAGTATCATTGTTATGTGATATTTGTGGTTGAGCATTGTTGGAAACATTTGAGTTGGTTGATACATTCTTGGACTAGGGTTTTTGTGAGAAATAATAGTCCCTTGTGGTGATTGGTTGAGTTGAGTTGATTGAGCCTATTCAAGTGATTGTATGAGGTGATTGGTCAAGTTCCATGAAACAAACTATTTCATAATTTTGATTTGATTTGAGATTGAGATCAGAACATATTGAGTCTAAAAATTCTCTTTATGCTTCTATTAGTTGACTTGAGTTGATTTGAGATTGATTTGAGTTGAGTTGATTTGATATTGATATTAGAACATATTGAGTCTCTAGAAATTCTCTTTGTGCTTCTATAAGTTAATTTGAGTTAAGTTGAGTTGATATCATTATGGATTATTTTTGTCATCCATTGAAGAGTACATTGCCATTCATTGTTGAGTTCATCTTTGAAGCTTTGCCTTGATAGATTTGTGGATGATATTTGAGTGCTACTTGTGCATGATTGATTGAGCCTTTGAGAAGGCCTTTGTGGATAGTTTTGGGATAGCTTTGTGGACAACTTTATGGAAAATTTTGGGATAGCTTTGTGGATAGTTTTGGGATAGATTTGTGTAAAATTTTGGGACATATTTGTGGACGGATTTGAGTAAGTTCTTGGTGAGCTTGCTAGAGCAGATTTGGGCAAGTTTTTTGTGAGCTTGCTAGAGTAAATTTGGACAAGTTCTTGGTGAGATTGTTGGAGTGGATTTGGGAAAGTTCTTGGTGATCTTTCTAGAGAATATTTGGACAAATTCTTGGTGAGCTTGTTGGAGCATATTTGGACAAGTTTTGTGTGAGATTGTTATTCAGTTTTGGACAAGTTTTGTGTGAACTTGTTATTCAGTTTTGGACAAGTTCTATGTGAACTTGTCATTCAGTTTTGGACAAGTTTTGTGTGAGCTTGTTATTCATATTTGGACAAGTTCTATGTGAACTCGTTATTGGCTAGCTTTGAGTAGATCAAAGAAATCATTGTATTAGATAAGGATCTTTATTTCTATGTGAAATATTATAAGGAGATTATCTGATGGAGTACCCCACATTGGGGGAACCACGTTAAATATTGTGTCTCAATTGTGTGTGGTGACTTGTGCTCTTGCTTACTACTGTTATCTAAGTTATTAATGCACACTACTATATTTGGTTATTACAATTAAGGAAATTAATTGATATTGATTTGGAAAGAAATTAAAAAATGGTCTTATATTGTTCACCCCCCTCTCAGTATAATTTTATGTTCTTCAATTGGTATCAGAGTAGGTTCCTTCAGAAAGACTAACAAATTGAGGGCAGATTCTACAAGAACACATATGGATTCACAAAATGAATCATCTACAAATAAGGCTTCATTGTTTGATGGTAATAATTATGCTTTCTAGAACATGAGGATGAGTAACTACTTGATATCACAAGGATATGAGGTATGAAAAATGGTTGAAAAATAGTATAGGGTTGAAGGTGATCACGAGGTAGATAAGACTATCAAAAAATTGGTTGAGATCAATGCAAGAGCAATGAATTATATTTTAAGTAGGCTTCGTGAGATATATTTTGCAAAGGTCATGGTATGTAATTCAGCTAACGATATGTGGACCAAGTTGTGGAATACTTATGAAGAATATTCCAAGTTAAAGTTGGAAAAACTACAAACTCATAGAAAAATATTTGAGCAATTAAAAATGGAAGATACTAAAGATATTGCAAAGTTTTTACTTTGTGTTGATGATATAACTAACACCATGAGAGGCCTAGGTTTTGATATGAAAGAATCATAAGTTACTCAAAATGTTTTGAGATCACTTTCCATGAAATATGATTCTAAGGTTTCAGCAATAGAAGAGATAATGGATATCAACAAGCTAAAAATAGAAGAATTGCAAGGTACTCTCACAAATTATGAGATGAGGGTAAGTCAACATAAGGTTCCAATAAAATAGATTGCATTCAAGACTTCAGAGAAAGAGAAAGGGAAGTTTTAGAAACAAGTAGAGGTTCAGATAATGATGAGGAAGCTAACTTCATCAAAATGAATAAGGACTCAAAGAATTTTAGGGATATAAGGAAACTCAGATGCTACAAGAGTGGTGATCTTGGTCACTATGCATATAGGTGTCCACATGAAGAAAATGGTGATGATAAAAAATAGGGTCAAAGAAGAAAAGAATATGGAAAGCATAAGCATGACAAATATGTGTTGGAAATTTTGGGTACTTTGGGTACATTGCCTTTGCTCAAGTATATAAGTTGTCATTGATGTCAAGAAGCTTTTGAAGGAATTTTATTTGATGTCAAATAATTTATTTTGATGAAGGTTATGGCATAACAGTTTCAAAGGTCTTTTGCAAACCCCAAGCTGATAGGTTCGAGAGAAAGAGCTCGCAAAGAAAAGTGTCACGATTTTGCAAAAATTTGCAAGAGGGTTTGTACAGACAAAAAAGTGTCACGATTTCATGACAAGTTTGAGAGAAAGAGCTCACAGAGAAAAAGTGTCACAATATCACGACATGTCAGGTTTTCACGACCAGAAGAAAAGAAAAGCGCTAAGGAGAAAAAGTGTTGCGATATCATGACATGTTGGGTTTTTGTGACCCAAAGAATAGAAAAGAGCTGAGGAAAAATGTTACGATATCACGACATGTCACATTTTCGCGACTTAAGCAGGAGAGAGAAAACAAGTTAGAAAAGTTTCACGATATCACGGCATGTCATGATTTCACGACGAGTTACAAGGAAAACGTACGAAAGCTGAAAGTGTCGCGATTTCATGACGGGTTGCAAAGAATGCGTACAGATGCAAAAAGTGTCACGATTTCATGACAGGCAGAAAAGAAAGTAGACGAAAGCAGAAGTGTCACGATTTCATGACAAAAACTAAAAGCACGTCTTCTATAGAAGTGTCACGATTTCACGACAAAAGCAGAGAGGAATGCTATGAAGACAGAAGTGTCGTGATATCGCGACAGAAGTGAAGACGAAGTCTATAAAGGCAAAAGTGTCACGATTTCATGACAAAATCAGAAAGGAGGTTGACGAAGGGAGAAGTGTCGTGATATCGTGACAAAAGCAAAGTTGATGCTAATAAAGAAAGAAGTGTCACGATATCGCGACAAGAGCTTAGTTGAAGTCGACAAAGGCTGAAGTGTTACGATATTGAGACAAAAGCAAAAAGAAAGTGTACGGTTGCAAAGGTGTCATGATATCACGACATGTTGTAGTTTCATGGTAAAAGCTACAGAAGAGTTACAGAGGTAGTTGAAGTCGACAAAGTTAAATGTGAGCCGATGAAGATTAGGGTTTGCAGCTGACGAAGTTTAGGGTTGTGCAACCGACTAAAGATTAAGGTTAAAACCGACTAAGATTAAGGTTTTGATCTTGAAAGTGTTATTATAAAAGGTAGGTTGTTTTGAAGAGTTATTTGGGTCTTTGGTTGTGACGTTCGCAAATAGAGCGCAGAGTGAGAAGTTCGATCGTCGAGAGTAGAGTGCAAAATTCTATTGAAGTGTGTAGAGTGAGCGAAGAGTCATGGTGAATTGTTCTAAGTGCCACTGTGATTGCGTAGACAGTGCAAAGGTTGAAGTTCAACCAAGTGCGGTTGTGAGTGCACAGAAAGAGCAGAGGGCATAGAGAGCACAAAGGGAAAATACGAACGTGGAGTGCTGCTATATGAGGACAGAGGTGCACTAGTTCTTTGAGAAGAACCTGAGAATAGATTTGGCAAGTCTTTGAGAAGGCTTGTGTGTAGAGGATTGATTTGTTAAAATGTTGGATAGATCTGACAAACAGAGGAAGACTTGTACTAGACCGACTGACTATGTTTGGTATAGGTTGCTAAGCTGCTATGGACGTGATCATAGAAGGCAGAGGTCTCTTAGGCTAAGCATTAAGGACAGGAGGTCTTCGGTGGAAAGGAGTTCCACATGCTGGCAAGAGGTAGAGGCAGTTGATCTTCTGAGGGATCATTTCCAGAGTAGAGGGGAAGGTATCTCCTTTGAGTAGAGGCTCTTAAATCTAGAGCAGAGGGGAAGATATCTCCTTTGAGTAGAGGCTCATAAATTTTGATTGGGGGAAGGTATCTCCTTTGGTTCGAGGCTCATAAACATTGTAATTGGGAAGGATTCCCAAATAACTTTGAGATAACTTTTAGAGAAAAGTTTTGTGGACGTAGCCCAGCGATTCTGGCTGAACCACGTTGTTGGCAATTTTGGGTACCTTGGGTACATTGCTTTTGCTCAAGTGAATAAGTTGTCATTGATGTCAAGAAGCTTTTGAAGGAATTTGATTTGATGTAAAATAATTTGTTTTGATGAAGGTTCGGCATTACAGGTTCGAAAGAAAGTAAGTCGGAAAAATGTCGCGATATCGTGACATGTCGCATTTTCATGACTTAAGCAGGAGAGAGAAAACTTTTTAGAAAAGTGTCGCGATATTGCGACATGTCGCATTTTCGTGACTTAAGCAGGAGAGAGAAATTTTTTTTACAAAAGTGTCGCGATATTGCGACATGTCGTAGTTTTGCGACTCAAAGAGGAGAGAGAATGTTCGGAGTCAGAAATGTCACGATTTCGTGACATATTGCAAGGAAGGTTGAACGGATGAAAAAGTGTCACGATTTCGTGACATGTTGTAGGAGAGAGAGTCCGAAAGAAAAAATGTCATGATTTCATGAAATAATGTAGGAGAGAGATTCTAGGAGAAAAAGTGTCACGATATCGCGACATGTCAGGTTTTCGCGACCCGAAGAAAAGAAAAGCGCTAAGGAGAAAAAGTGTCGCGATATCGCGACAAGTCAGAAGACAAAGTGGAAGCAAGATAAAGTGTCGCGATTTAACGACATGCTACAGATGAAAATGTTCCAAGTAAGAACTATCATGATTTTGTGACATATAGCAAAGGGAAGATTCTGAAATGAGAAGCGTCGCGATTTCACGACAGGTTGCAGAGAAGTCATACGAAAGCTAAAAGCGTCATGATTTTGCGATAGGCTACAAAGAAAACGTACAAAAACTAGAAGTGTCGTGATTTCATGACAATTTCAAGGAGGAAGAGCTCAAAGGCGAAAGCATCATGATTTTGTGACATGTTTTGTTTTCACGGGCATAAGGCAGAGAAAAACACAAGGCAGCGAAAGTGTCGTGATTTCATGACATGTTCTAGTTTTGCTAGTGCAAGAAGACAAGAGTGCAAGGAAGAGAAAGTGTCACGATTTCACGACAGATTGAGATGGCAGCATTCGGTTGGATAAAGTGTCACGATTTCATGATAGAAACCGAGTGCAGGTATTCTATAGGATAAATGTCACGATTTCATGAAAAAAGCAGAGAAGAAGGCTATGAAGACAGAAGTGTCGCAATTTTGCGACAAAAGCAAAGTTGATGCTGACTAAGTCAGAAGTGTCACGATATCGCGACAAGAACATGGTTGAAGTCGTCAAAGGCTAAAGTGTCATGATATCATGACAAAAGCCAAAAGAAAGTGTACGGTTGCAAAGGTGTCGTGATATCGTGACATGTTATAGTTTTGTGGCAGAAGCTACAGAAGAGTTGCAGAGGTAGTGAGGCCGATAAAGTTAAATTTGGGCCAACAAAGATTAGGGTTTGCATTCGACATAGTTTAGGGTTGTGTAGCCGACTAAGATCAAGGTTTTGATCTTGAAAATGTTAGTATAAAAGGAGGGCTGTTTGGAGATTTGTGAGTGATCGAATGCATGGTTGAAGTGTGAAGTTCAAAGATAGTGCGCAAGTTAAGTCTGTAGTGTGCAAAGAGCGAGTCGTTCCGAATCAAGCTAAGTGCGAAGCAGAGTGCACAGAGAGTAGAAAAGTGCAAAGTTTTTGGGTGCATCATTTCTATGATGTTCGAAGATAGTGTGTAGGTCTTGATGGTTTTGGATAAATCATTGAGAGGGATTGTTGGACAGATTTGAGCAAGCTTTTATTGAGCTTGTGGAGCAGTTTGGGCAGGTTCTAGTGAGAACTTTCAAAGCTGATCTGAGACAAGTCTTGGTGAAGACTTGGGTGAAGATCAAGCAAGCTTTAGTGGAAGCTTGTGAACAACTTCTGTGAACCAAATTTGAGGACCAGTTGAGGACAAATATTGGTGTAGTTTTGAGGACATTTGTGCCATACCGAAGGACTATGTTTGGTGCAGATCAGAGAAAGAGAATGAGGACATTTGTGCTAAATCGAAGGACTGTGTTTAGTGCCAATTCGAGGACCAGTTTTGGAGGTGATAGAGTTGATGACAGAGGTCTCCAGCCAGAGCAGGGAGGATAGGTGTCTTCTGTGAATAGAGTTCCATTTGCTAAGGGCAATGAAGGCAGAGGTCTTCTAGAGGATCACCAGCTAGAGCAGAGCTAGGGGATTAGTGTCTCCTGTGGGTTGGTGCCCATGAATTCAAGATTAGGGGATTGGTGTCTCCTTTGGGTTGGTGCCCATAAACATTGTAATCGAGAAAGGTATTCCCAGAATTTTGATTGATAAAATTTAGTGAAATATTTTATCCGTGGACGTAGCCCAGCAATTCTAGGTGAACCACGTTAAAATTATTGTCGCTTTGTGGATGTTTTCATGCATTGCTTTGATATTGCTGTGGGTATATTTTTTTACTATTTTGTAATATAAAGGAAAAAGTAAAAAGAGGTCTTATACTGTTCACCCTCCCTCTCAGTATAAGCTTGTGTTCTTCAATTGGTATCAAAGCGGGTGCCTTCGAAAAGTTTAACAGCTTGAAGGAAAAGCCAGTAAAGAACACAATGGATTATTCAAGTGGCAATGCAGCACCTATTCTTGATTGGTCAGATTTTGGTCTTTGGAGTGCAAGGATGAAGGTTCATCTAATGGCACTTGGTAATGAGGTATGGAAAGTAATTGAATATGAGTACACTATTCCTGTACATTATCCAAATACTAAAGAAAAAAGGCTCCTACATCATAGTAATTCAAAAGCAATGAATGCAATCCTGAAAGGCTTACAGAAAGTAGATATCACCAAAGTAATTCACTACAAAACAACTAGTGAAATGTGGAAACAGCTGCAGGTGGTTCATACAGGTGATTCAAATTTTAAAAAGGCCAAGTTGAGACACTTCAAAGGTATTTTTGAAGAACTCAAAATAAATGATGATGAAAATATTAGTGACTACATGCTACGTATGGATGAGGTTGTTAACTCCATGAAAGACTTAGGTCTTGAGCTTACTGAAAATGATGTTTGTGATAAGATTTTAAGATCTCTTCCTAATAGATTTAGTGAAAAT
Organism: Wollemia nobilis; assembly: GCA_028583015.1. Classification (NCBI taxonomy): domain Eukaryota; kingdom Viridiplantae; phylum Streptophyta; class Pinopsida; order Araucariales; family Araucariaceae; genus Wollemia; species Wollemia nobilis. The sequence continues at coordinate 2,859,927 of JAQPPZ010017079.1, read as the reverse complement.
ATTTCTGCTATTGAGGAAGCTAAAGATTTGGATAAATTGAAAAAGGATGAACTACATAGTATACTTGCAGCATTTGAGTTGAGAACTCAGGTGAAGGTTGATGTCAAGAAAGAGGTAGCTTTCAAGGCTACCAAGAAATCCAAGGGTAAACAGCTTCAAGAGAGTGATGAGTCTTCTAGTGATGAAGAGGCGTATTACAGCAAGAAAGGCAAATTCTCTAGAAAGCACAAAAGCATGAAAAATATAAGATGTTTCAATTGCAAAAAGTTTGGTCATTATGCTACAGACTGTACTATTCCCAAGGATGAAAGTGATGAAGATAAACAGGATTCTAAGAGCAAGGATTCTAAAAAGCACAAGCATCACAGAAAGAACAAATATGAGCACAGCAATCAAGGAAAGAGGTATTATCACAAGCACAAGAAGATTTTCTACCTAGACAAAGCAAGTAAGTGTTCTAGTAGTGATAGTGAAAGTTCTTCAAGTGAAAATGAAAATGAGATGTTGTTCATATCAAAAAAGGAGGAAGAACTAAAACATAGATTCATTATCATGAAATGTCTTAGATTTGGAAATTTTGGTCACCTTGAGGATGATTGCATAAATAATGATTTGGTTTCTAGTATGTATGAGGATGCTTTAGAAAATTATAAGGAAGATGCGTGTATGGTTTTTGAAAAAGGTAGCACCTCTAGTGATAAGAAATCTAAAAAATGCTTTGATGATTCAGAAAGCAAACAAATAAAGGATCATGAAAGTGAACTTAGTAGTGCTCTTAGTGCTTTGAAAAAGGAAAGAAAGAAGAATGCTAGACTCAAGGATAAGTTAGATGAATGGTGTATGGAGAGAGATGATCTTATAGAAAATCTTGAATTCTCTATAGCTAAGACGCAAGAACTCAAGGATGAGTTAGAGTCTAAGGTTCTTGAGTATAGTGAGTTAGAACAGAAAATGGATTCTTTGAAAGAGGAAACTAAAGAGTACAAGGATAAGCTTTACAGGTTTCAAGATAGCTCTAAAAATGTTAAGTCACTCATCAAAGGTCAAAGAAAGACAACAGATAAAACAGGCCTTGGTTTTGTTAAGCCACACAAGGAACAAGTTGGAGAGTCTAGTAAGAGACTCCAAAAGGGAGAGAGTTCTGATGAGAAAATTTTTTTAGATCACGAGTCCTTGAATGATAGATGCGCAGAAACAGAAAACGAAATTCAGAATGAGAAGAAGTTTTCAGGACCTAAGAGGTCGAATAAAGGAAAATTTCACGACAGATGTTTTGCGTGTTATAGGTTTTGTCACATGGCTGCACATTGCATGGCTCAAGTGAAGAATGTGAACGGTAGTTTCAGAAGTGCTAGTTTCTTTTAAGGGTATTGCTACTGTATCGCTCCAAATTTTTCACATCCTTACCTTCAGGCTATAGGATCCGTGCCCGGAAGGAGGATGGGAAAAGGATGGTGCGGTACCTCGGACTGAGAGGCCTTGTGAAGGTCTCGCCTCTCGAGGGAGGTGTATTATGGTGATTTTTCGACGGATGGTGGGTTCACCAAGAAACGTTTGAATGGTAGTTTCCACACCTAGGTTGGGAATGTGTTTAATGTGTTCAGTTTTATCTTTAAACATTCGAGTCCTAGGTTTGGCCAAATGAATCTAAGTTGTTCTATTATGAAAATGCAAGCTAAATGAAATACAGAAAATAGATTTTAAATAGAAAACAGAGAGAAAAGCTAAATTACAGAGCCATACCTGATCTAGATGTCTGATGGAGATTCTAATTTTTGAAGCATTCCAGATCATCTAGAATTTGATAGAATCGTCTCCGCCCTGCAGGATCGTCTGAGATCTGATGAATTGTCAGACGAATTCGTCAGAGACCTGCAAACAGAGAAATAGACACAAAATACAAAAAATGCAGTAATGCTAATAGAGGATAAAGATGTAAAATGACAATAAAGATGTTAACAGATAATCTCGAATAGAAATGCAAGTAAATTACGATGTTTTAATAGTTAATCATGATTTCATTATGCAATTAGACTACATGGGTGAACTCCAAGATGTAGAATAGCATAAAATAATAAATAAACTGACTAGATGCAAAATAGAACAGGAGATGAAAAGAGAAAAATGCAAACTCTGGGCATTGATTACCCCCAATGTAGACTGCAGTCGAGATCGTATTGAATCGGTGTGAAATCATCTCAAATTGAACAGGATCATCCAAGATGAACTGAGCTTGCTCCAGTTGAAAAACACTACGGTTCCTGCAACAAAATTTGGATAGGACTAGTGCAGATAGTAATTTGGGATGTTTTAGTGCGTATAAAGTCAAGTTACAGGAAATATCAACCAGGGGTAGGTTAAGGGGGGGGCCTAAGTTTAAATAGGCTTAGGAGGGAGGTTAGAAGGTTGGAGATCATCCCAATTTGGGAGATCTCCAACGGGAAGGGTTTCTAATGGCGTAGACACGCTTCTGCCCGGATTAGAGATGTCATTGGAATAGAGGCTAATTGAGAAAAATTAGTTTTGGGACAAGATCATCTAGACGTCCTAGTCTAGACAAAATCATCCGATCTAAGGCAATATCGTCAAACGGTCAAAACAAATTCTAAAAATGGCGCGATAAAGGAGGAAACGGGTTAAACGGTGGTTTGGAAGTAGTTTTGGGGGTTAAAATTTAAATTTGAATATTTACTAGAGTAATTGTAATTTTAAGGTTTTACTGTGCCAATTTTAGGGTGCTACATTTTGCCCCCTATTTAGCAAATTTTCCAAAGAAAATGCGTTAAAGATGAGTTCTTCTCGATCTACGATAAAGAAAAAAATTTATTCCCATTTTTAGGCGACGATTCTAAGTCGAATCGTACGATAGCTTACTATGGTGCCCCCTCCATGTTTTTACCCAAATCGAACGTTTGAGGTAAAAACGTGAAAAAGCAAAATTTTAAAATGTTTTTAATTGTTTTTGAATAAAATTAAGAAAAATAGGGTAAAACCCTAATTCATTTGTTACTTATTCATTTTCCTAGTTTTTAGAGCTCTGGAGACAAGATGGTTGAGACAGCGCACAGATCAACAAAGGTCCGGTGCGGGCTACGGGTAAGGGTCTAAACTGAATTTAGAATGCTTAATTTTAGAATTTCATGCTTTTTAGATTAAATTTGATTGATTTTTGAGCATCACGGCCATTTTTGGGCCGTCGACGTCGTCGAGACGAAATCGTCTCGATTTTGCCGAAATCGTCTCGATATCGTCGATTTCATCGAAGGGCGAAATCGACGATAGGGGGACGATTTCATCAAATAAGGGATGATTTCCTCATGCAAAATCGAAGACAAATTTGCTCAAATTGGGGATGATATCGTCCAATTGTGGGCGATATCATCATTTATAAAATTGAACTTATTTTGACTTGCATTTTTAATTAATGATTTATTAATGATTTTTATTATTGATTTTGTTTATTTTGCAGAGAGGATTACTAAAGAGCAAAGAATGGAAACATGATGGGTTGAGGGATGACTTGGCCACTCTATCTCAAGCAGAGTGAGATCAGCTAGCTCAGGTCGGCCTGTAGCATGTGGCAGATATGCCACAAGTTTCTACATATATGGGGCTATTGATAGCCCTAGCAGAGAGGTGGTATCCGGGTTCTTCATGTTTTTGATTACCGACAGGGGAGATGACTCCCACACTGGAGGATGTATGGAGGATTTTGAGGATCCCCATACAAGGATGGCTGATCACTCCCATGACCAATCAGGGCCACATGATGATGCGACTGTGTGGCAATCCGAGCTTCGCCTTGGAGAAGGGTGGAGTGAATATCGAGTCACTACGCCAGATGCCTGGGGCATCTAGACTCACACGAGTTTTGGCTAGGGTGGTAGGTGGACTTCTGATGTGCCACCAGAGTGGATGCAGGGTACCATGGGTACTGATAGATGTGGTCTACAACATGAGAGACCACGGATACATATTTTCTTGGGGGAGCTTTGTACTCTATCGATTGTATAGGATCCTTCATGGGGTCATATACAATGGTGACTAATGTTTGGTTATGACATCACTACTATAGGTTTGGTGCTGGGAGCACATTGCGGTGCAGAGGCCGGTAGGGCTCCCACTAATAGGGATTGATGGGGAGAGGCCCCAAGTTTTCTACTGGTGGCTTTGGAGAGGGGCACAACGACGGATAGATCTGCCAGCATCCCAGAGACTACTTGACGACCTCGTCTCCGACCAGATCACTTGGAGGCCTTGGAGAGATCATCCAGGGTGGGACGAGGATGGACAAGAGCTGTCTCACATTAGGCAAGTCTACTAGCTGAGGATGGAGAGGGGAGAGGTGGAGCTCCACTGGTATGACCGAGTTTTGAGGTAGTTCGGTCTATAGGGGATTCTATCTCTGAGAGACTACGAGTTTTCTCAGACTGTCCGGGATAACACTACAGTTAGCAGGGCTCCAAATATGCAACGATTCTAGAGTCAAGACATATATGATGTCCCCATCCAGCAAGTGGATGGGGATGATGTTGGGGTAACTAACAGCTATGATGCCTGGTACACAGGCATCTGCCCTCCTTGGATGACAAGGGCTCAGGGTTTGATTCACATAATTGTGTGTCAGATGGGGAGGCGATGCCAGGCAGCCATTGAGGCAGCATAGGGTCACGGTGGGAGAGAGCAAAGGAGGCCATAGGCTTAGCAGAGGCCACGATAGTGAGAGAGGAGGGAGGAGAGACCCCCTTCTCCACAGAGAGAGAGGCCACCATCACCCGATAAGGGCAAGGGTGTTGACACTAGGGAGAGCAGCGAGACAACGACTCTTTGAGCTAAGGTTGCCCGCCTGTGGGCTCAGGTGCAGACATTGCAGGATGAGGCTACACGACTTAGAGCTCGGGGCAGAGGAGTGAGCACTCAAGATTTAGCATGCACTATTTCCCAGGTTACATTCTATCAGGCTCTATATTACCAGGCGATGCCAGCAGAGTAGAGGGTGCCATTACCAGCTCATATTGCAGAGCCTATCGTGATGGGGTCATCTAGGACATCATCACAATCGACATCTAGGACTCATGGCACCACACAAACTGCGATGGGGCCACCTCCTCCACCTCAGGGCGGGGGAGGAGATGAGGCTGAGAGCTTGAGGGGTTCTTGAGGCGAGGCTACTGCACTACACAAATATTGTATATTTGATTGAGAGGATTGAGTATGCCAAGATGTAGATTGTGGCATACCAATCTATTTTTGATATGATGTACATATATTTGATATATATATAGATGAGATATTTTTTGATCATATGACTTGTCTTATGTGTTTGTATGATGCTTTTAATGTTTTGGTGTGATTGATTTGATGATTCATGTAATTATGTCATTGAAAAATATTATGGTTTAAATGTCATGCTTTAAAAATTTAAATGAAATAATCTGATGTAACAAATTGGTTGTTGTGATGTGATTTGATAAAAAATAAAAGGGCCTTTTAACAATAATTTCAAAGGACATTGTCGCTATTATAGACCATTTCATGGAGTCACCGCTCACTCGGTCGTCAAGCTAATCCCAGTATAGAAATATTGCTAAAAGTAAAAGGGTGCTTAAGAGACTGTCTTAAGACTTTGGTGTGATGATGCAAATGATGATGATGATGATTTTGTTTTCAGACTTTTCATGAAAATATTATGCATGAAATATTTTAAAATGATTTTTGCTAGGCATAAATTCCTAAGTGTGAAAAAATGTTGAATAATTCCTTAGAAATTATACCATGGTTGCAAATTTGCATATTGACATAATGACATGAAATAGTGATGGGTGTTTGTTTGTTTTAAAGCATAATTGTATAACATAATGATTTAAGTCATATGGTTTTTATGATTTTTAAATGAATGGGGAATAAAATTGGTATAATGGTTTGTGCTAGGCATAGAATATTTAGATATAGACTTATACCATCATCACGAAAATCAAAGAAGAAAATAGATTATTTTATTGCATGGTTGATTTTTAATTTTTGAAAATAGTCAAAAATATGAAGATGAGGACTTGCGCTAGTCATAAAATTCCAATTTTAGTTTTGGAACTATACCATCGTCACGAAAGTCGACAATATATATATATATATATATATATATATATATATATATATATATATATATATATATATATGTGTGTGTGTGTGTGTGTGTGTGTGTTTTTATTGTATGGTTTGAAAGAAATTTTTTGATTTTTGATTATGTATGTAGTTGTCTTTATACTAAACAACTGTTCTTCAAAGAAAAAAATGAATTTATTCCAAATAATTTGCAAAAAATATTTCAAAATATCTTAAAGACAAAAGTTAGATTTATAAGGAATCCCATTTGCATATGTGAGTTCATTTCCAATCTTGATTTATCATAATGATACACAAAATCTCTCAAATACAAAATGTGTGTGCAATTGCATTGTTCATTTACTAGTTTGAGCAAGATACTATGATACAAGTGATTTGAATTAACCAAATAAGTGTTCGTTAACCATGATTTAGATGCATATAACCACATCAAACTACTATGTAAGTCGGATTATCAAGAGCTATCTAATCCATAAGCAGACATAGGTCTGTACAAAAGAAGGTCGCTAATGTGATAGACATATCGCCACGCTAGGAGTTACCCAAGGCCAAGCAGGTTGGGCACAGACCACCTGTTATGGGGCTTACCTCACAGTTTTTGAATAATTGAGAATTCCAGGGATTCAATCTCATCAACCCTTCTTTTATTTTCAAGGGATAGGGTGAGGGATTTTATTCCTTTTGCTTTTGCTTTCTTTTGCTTTCTTTTGCATTTTTTTTGCTTTTATTTTGTATTTTTGCTTGATTTTTGAGATAATGCTTGAAACATTGTTGTAATGATATAAAATAACATTTTTCTTTTCTCTTTTTCTTGAACTTTGCTTTTCTTCCTATGCTAGGGATACTTGCTCGGATTAGCTATAGAGCAAGGTATTTTTATTCTGGGTAGGGGTGAGCTTGTCCTTTTGCCAATTCTCAAAGATTCTAGACCATGTGCATGATAGGATAGTAGGGGAAACTTTTCTCTCAAGAAACCACGTCTACTATGTAGCATAGCATGGACATTACAAATATAATCATTTTATTGTGAAAGGATGTGCTTGGTTTAAGTAAATAACAAGATCAATTCTCTGTGCTCAAACTTTATTTAATTGAATTTTGTGGACTTTGATATAAGAGAGATTAGTAATCATGCCAGATAAAAATCAAGATATTTATTTTGTGTTTGTGAAAGTGAGGGATTCGAAATAAATGCTAATTTATCCAAAATAATTTGAAATATATAACTACAACATTTGTAAGAATATATACAAATACTTTTTGGAGAAGTTTGAGAATGTTGAATCTCTCTTTCTTCTTTATTTTGTTTTGGTTTCGAAAGAGTCAAGAGTATTGTTGTTTTTATTTTTATTAATTTTGTTTGTTTTTGTTTTTGTGTAAATAGTTTGATATATTTTTAAAATAAGACAACATACAAAATATGTACAAATGATGAAATGACTAAATTTTGTTACGCATAGTAACGTTTAAGATGCAAAATGTTCATAGGTTCTTTTAAATCTTTACCATCTAAGGTAGCTAGTTTATATGCTCCTGATTCAAATTTAGCAGTAATAATGTATGGTCCAAGCCAGTTGGGCTCAAATTTACCTTTAAGGTCTTTAGTTGCATTAGTATTTTTTTGATTTTCTTTTAAAACAAGGTCGTCGATCTCAAAGGATCGATGATGAAATTTTTTAGCATATGATCTTTTAAGCTTGTTTTGGTAGGCACGGAGATGCTCCAAAGCATTGATGTGTTTTTCATCTAGGAGTTCCAGCTGACTAAGTCTGCCAGCTTGATATTCATCTCCTACTTTGGTATCTTGAAGTAGTAGAGCCAAAGAAGGAAATTCTAATTCAAAGGGAAAAATGGCTTCAACACCATAAACCAAAACAAAAGGTGAAGTTCCAGTGGGGGTTCGAACACTAGTTCGATAGGCCCACAAGGTTGGATATAATTGAATGTGCCAGTCGTGGCCAGATTTATTGACCAATCTTTTGAGAATTTTGATTAAGGTTTTTTTAGATGCTTCTGCTTGACCATTACCCTGAGGATAATAGGGAGTGGACCAGTGATGTTGAATCTTATATTTTTGGCATAATTTCTTGACATCTTTATTTTTGAAACAAGTTCCATTATCAGAGATGAGATTTGCAGGAATTCCTAACCTACAAATGATTTGATTAAAAATAAATTTAGAAACTTGTGTGCCAGTGCAGGAAGCTAAAGGCATAGCTTCAACCCACTTCATGAAATACTCGATGGCGGTTATGATGAATTTGTGTCCATCAGATGACACAGGATTAATTTTGCCAATAATGTCTAAGCCCCATTTTGAAAAGGGCCAAGGAGATGAAATAGCCTGCAGCTCTTGTGCAGGGGCATGGACAAGGTCAGCATGTTTCTGGCACTTGTCGCAATGGCACACATACTCATGTGCATCATTTTCCATGGTAGGCCAAAAGTATCCTATCCTAAGGAGCTTTTTAGCAATGACACTACCACTGAAGTGTCCTCCACAAGATCCATTATGGGCTTCACTCAAGGCTGATTTGGATTCTTCTAAATTCAAAAATCTTAATAGGATACTTTCAAAATATCTCCTATATAAAGTATTGCCAATTATTACAAATTGACTTGCACGTCGACGTAATAACCGACGCTGGTTTCTATTAGAATTGGCAGGGAAAGTCCCATTTTGGAGAAAATCAATTATATTCGTATACCAAGGATCAGGAGTAGTTTCATTGATTAGAAACACATCCAAAGTTCTAAGCATGACTTATTTGAAGTAGGTTCCTAGAGTCAACAAATAATTATGGTGGCATATTCATCATCTAACTCCAAAGGCAGAAGAGATGCAGCTGTGGCCATAGCGTCAGCCGCACGGTTGCTAGTTCAAGGAATAGCTTCCAAGGAAACTTGATCAAATAGAGATATTAATTGTAAAATATAGGCTTTATATGGGTACATTTTATCATCTCTGGTCTGATAAACTTCATTAATTTGGTTTATAACAAGTTGAGAATCACCAAAAACTAACAGATGTTTAATTTTTAGCACCAAGGCAGCTCGTAATCCGAGGATTAGAGCTTCATATTCAGCAGTATTGTTGGTGCAAGCAAATGTTAATTTGAAGGATAGAGGAATGATGTGTTTTTGTGGGGATATTAAAATAATACCCGCACCAGCCTCACTCATGCATCGGGATCCATCAAAGTATAAGGACCATTGTTCAATATGGTCTACCTCTAATTGAAGGAATTCATCAGGAAACTCAATGATGAGGGGATGGGTAGACTCTAAGGGTGCAACAACTAATTGATATGCTATGATTTTACCCTTAACAGATTTATGTCCTATGAATGTGAGGTCAAACTTGCTTAGAGCAAGAACCCACTTGGATGTGCGACCCGATAAATAAGGTCGACTCATGAGATACCGCAAGGGATCATATTTAGAAATGACATAAGTTTTCTGACTAAGCATATAATGGCATAATTTTTACGTAGAAAATACGACTGCTAGACACAATTTTTCTAATGCTATGTAGCGGGTTTCATAACTAATGAAGGTTTGGCTAATATAATAATTAGCACGTTCTCTCTTCGCATCATCAAGCTGAGCTAACATAGCTCCTAAGGCAGAATCTGAAGATGAAATATACAGGAGAAATGGGCGATCAGGTCTAGGTGGTGAAAGCACAGGTGAGTTAAGGAGGTATTTTTTGAGAAGTTCAAAAGCTTCTTTACATTCGTCATCCCAATTAAAAGGGACATCCTTCTTAAGGAGTTTAAGAAAGGGACCGGTTTTTTTTGCCAACTTATCGATGAAGCGATGGATAGCTTGAAGTTTACCTTGTAAACTTCGTAACTTAGATATATTGGTAGGTGCGGGCATATCAGTGATAGCCACAATCTTGAAAGGGTCGATTTCGATACCATGTAAAGAAACTATAACCCCTAATAGTTTACTGGACTTAACTCCGAATATGCATTTGGCTGGATTTAATCGAATAAGATATTCTCTTAATCGATTAAAAACTTTTCTCAAATCATCTAAATGGTTATCTTCATTAATAGAGAGAGCTATAATATCATCTACATAATCATGTAGGATATCATGCATCATATCATGAAAAATATAAGTCATAGCTCGTTGATAGGTTGCACTCGCGTTCTTTAAGCCGAATGGCATCACTTTCCAAAGAAAAGGTACCCCAGGAGGTAATAAAGGTTGTTTTAGCCTGATCTTCAGGAGCTATCCTGATCTGATTATAATTGGAGAATCCATCCATTAGGTACATCATCCCACTCCCGACAGTAAATTCAATTATTTGATCCATGTTTGGAAGAGGAAAATCATCTTTAGCGCATGCAGCGTTAATATCTCTAAAATCTATGCAAACCCTAACTTTGGTGGCTTCTTTCTTGGTAACTGGAACTACATTTGAGATCCATTCAGCATAATCAATAGCTTGTATAAAAAAAACATTTAGGAGTTTTTCTAACTCCCCTTTGACTAGTAGGGCCACTTTGGGATGCATTTTTCTAAGTTTTTGTTTAACAGGTTTAGCATCCGGATGGACTACTAGATGATGCATGACTACGGAAGGGTCCAGACCTGGCATATCTTCATATGTCCAAGCGAAGACATCTTCATATTCTTTAAGGAATGCAATGTATTGCTCTTGTTTCTCTTGACTTAATTTTGACCCAATATTGATTATGTGAGGATTATCCTCAGTTCCAATGTTAACTTTAATGACGTTTTCAACCTCCATGTGTAGATCTCTTTCAAAATTAGGTGGGGCGGGTGAGACGCCCAATTATTGTAATTCTTTTAAGGTTAAGTTGGATAATTCATCTTGAGGATTAATGGCCTCAAGCTGGGCTATAGTTGGTATAGAACCATCAAAATAAAATCCATTGTGTAAAATTTCTTCAACGGAGACATTGTGGAAGATATCTCCTTCCAACTCCTCATCGGAGTCAGCAATCAATTCAAGGTAATCTATGGATAGCATGTTACATGTAAATGGCTGATTTTTTAGAGGCAAACCATCATGCCTATCTAAATAATCTTGATAACATATGAGTTGATCATCATATTCAAAAGGAAAGGGTTGACCCTTACTAGGAAATAGGCCCACACCACAACGAGACAGGCCACGGTTCTACCTCGAAAGGTTCTTTCATGCCATTTTGGAAAGGTCCCAAGCCTTTCCCTTTATATCCCATTTTAATCATTATGGGTTTAGCTTTAATATACTCATTAGTAAAATAACAATGAGCATATCCATCATGATGAGTTTTGATATTTCGAGGTATTCTTCCCCAATCATATCCTTTATAAATAAAAGCACAACTCCCAACTTGGTAAGTACTTCCCATAGGTTTTGGGAGGCCCAAAGTACGAGGAGATGGCGGTAAGTTATTTAAAAGAATTGAATCTTGCATGAAAGCATTTTTTTTTCTGATATTAAGATTGTGGATAAATCTGGTAAAAGTTCATCAAAAAGAGCATAAGATGTAGAAGGATCATTCCCTATATCTTTAGATGTGGAAGGTATGATAGATGTTGATAATGTGAAAGTGTTAATGAATGGGTCTATAGGTTTTGAAATTATAGGGATAGAACATGAAGGATTGGTTGTAGATTGAAGATCTTTTTTGAGGTTCTAGAGTGGTTTGTTTAGAAGATTGTTGATCTATATATGAGGGTGAAATGAATGGAGGAAAAATAGGTGAAGCTATGGGTGTGTGTTTCATAGTTTTAGATGAAAAATAAGAATTAGGATGTGTGGATGACAGAGCGGGGCAAAATTGCACTCCAACAAGTTTTGCCAAAGCACACATATCAAAGGGTCTAGGATCACCATGGATAGTGACCAACTGATTTTTAAATTCGAATTTAACACATTGGTGTAAAGTGGATAGGACAGCCCGCATTGCATTGATCCAAGGACGACCCAAGAGTATATTGTATGATGCGGGGCAATGTACAATAAACACGGTCGTATCTAAGGTTCTAGGACCAACTTGCAATGGGATGGTAATAACTCCACACATTTCTTGTGTTTCATCATTGAAAACTTTTATGATCATGTCAGTTTTATTCATTTCATCACTTCTAAAGCCAAACCGTTGGTAGAAGTCAAAAGTACAAATGTTTAGAGATGAACCATTATCAATCAAGACTCTTTTAACAACTACATCTCCAATTAGAGCAGTAATATATAAGGGATTATCCTTATGTAAACTGTGTTGTGGGATATCTTTATCCCGGAAGTCAATACAATCAACTTCTCGAGTGATGATAGTATTGGCCATGGCTTCAGGTTGAATATTTTGAGGTACCATCATTTGGCTTAATGTAAGCATCAACTCATCCCTATGGGTAGGAGAAGATCTTAATAAATCCAAAAGGGAAATTCTGGCTATAGTATTGGATAATTGCTCATTAATATTGTAAGGAGGTTTAGGTTGAACGTTGGAAGCATGATTCCCTTTATTGGGATTTTTCAAGACAAATGAAGCTGATCCATCATTCTAGTTTGGTTCTTGTTGAGAATTTTTATCTTGTTGTCGGGTAATGACTCCGATGGTACCTACAATGTTATATTGAAGACGCTGAACTAGTCTCGGTTGAGCGTTTATGGCTTGTTCATTAGGGAGGAATTGATTAGAAGAGGGTCGAGTAGTAACTCTTCTAGGAAATGGTTCTTCTGGAACCATAGCATCTATGATGGGTTGAATAGGATCTGATTCATTTTCAGAACTATTCGATTGGTTTGAAGTGATGTCTATTTAACTTTCAGTATCTGATTCTATATCACTAGAATCGAGAGTTTGAAAATTATGTAGGGGCGTGGTCGTGACCATGGATAAAGTTGTATCAAATTTTTGTAAATCATGATTAGGTAAATGTTCGCTAATAGTTCCTACATATCGGGTAGGAGGAGGAACATTATGATGCTCAATTTGATTGACCACCTCTTTACCATGTCTTGGTAAAGGATGTTGAAATATGTCTAATGATTGATTAGCATTTTGATTTTGATTTTGGGGAATGGTCTTTTGAGCATTATTAGGAGCATTTTGTTTAGGCTGGAAGGCTTGCACCTCCATTTCATTATTATCAATCAGATCTTGTATTTTATGCTTTAACCTTTTACAAGCGTTGGTAGAATGTCCAAGTCCTCTATGGAAATCATAGTGTAAGTCAGCTCTGTATCCGGGTATAGTTGGATTAGGTTCTCGGATAGCTGGTAATTGAATCAAACCTCTTTCAAGTAATTGAGGTAATATAGTTGATAATGGTTGATTCAACCTAGTAAATTCTTGAGGAGGTTTATCAAGAGGTTTCAATATAAATTTTTTTGTTGTCTTCGTTGCATTGATATTAGCAACATTTCTGCTATCAGTGACTCCATCACCTACAACTTGTTTGTTTTTATACTGATTTCTGGATGTTTTCTCATCATCCTTCTTCCTAAGTTGGCCTCTCCTAATGAGGGAATCTTCTACTCTTCGAGCTAAATCTATAGCCTGATCGAAGGTAGTTAAAGTAGCAGTTGATAACTCAGGAAATTTGTTCTTGCAAATTATTGATAAAAATGTCCAACATTTCCCTATAAGGTAGCACAAAGTGCGGTTTTCTCGTCAACTCGCCTCCATCTAGCTAAGAAATCAGCAAAACATTCATCTTTGTCTTGTTTTAAGTTGTATAAATATTTAATGGTTACATGCCTCTCGATGTAGGCACTAAATTGATGGACAAAAGATTCAATTTGTTTCTTCAAAGTTTCTCAAAGAATGAGTAGGCAATTGATAGTACCACTCTAATGCCATTCCACCTAAACTTTTCGGGAACATTTTTAGTAATAGCAAGTCATCATGTGATATATCATGACATGCTATCCTAAACATGCGAAGATGCTCTACGGGATCTTCAGTTCCTTTATATATAGGCAGAACGGGCATGGGAAAATGTTTAGGGTATGGTTGTGCTACAACCATAGGATCTAGAGGTTGACTACACATCTCTCGATAATTGTACGAGGGACAATAGGGATCTATCTGGTCCATGCGGGAAGCTAACTGTTTCACCATGGCTTCACTCAAAGCTGATCTGGATTCTTCTAAATTCAAACATCTCAATAGGATACCTTCAAAAGATCTCCTATATAATGTATTGCCAATTATTACAAATCGGCTTGCTCATTTACGTAATAACCGATGCTGGTTTCTATTAGAATTGGCAGGGAAAGTCCCATTGTGAAGAAAATAAAATATATCCATATACCAAGGTTCAGGAGTAGTTTCATCGATTAGAAACACATCCAAAGGTTCTAAGCATGACTTATTTGAATCTGGTTCCTGGAGTTGATGAATAATTGTGGTGGCATATTTGTCATCTAACTCCAAGGGCGAAAGAGATGCAGCTACGGCCATAGCGTCAGCCGCACGATTTCTAGTTCGAGGAATAGCTTCCAAGGTAACTTGATCAAATAAAGACATTAATTGTAAAACATATGCTTTATATGGACGCAATTTATCATCTCTGGTCTGATAAACTTCATTAATTTGGTTTATAACAAGTTGAGAATCACCAAAAACTAATAGATTTTTAATTTTTAGCGCCAAGGCAGCTCATAATCCAAGGATTAGAGCTTCACACTCACCAGTATTATTAGTGCAAGCAAATGTTAATTTAAAGGACAAAGGTATAATGTGCTTTTGTGGAGATATTAAAATAATACCTACACCAACCCCACTCATGCATCGGGCTCCATCAAAGTATAAGGACCATTGTTCAACATGGTCTGCCTCTAATTGAAGGCATTCATCAAGAAACTCAATGATGAGGGGATGGGTAGACTCTAAGGGTGTAGCAACTAATTGATCTACTATGATTTGACCCTTAACAGACTTATGTCCTATAAACGTGAGTTCAAACTCGCTTAGAGCAAGAACCTACTTGGCTGTGTGACCCGATAAATAAGGTCGACTCATGAGATACCGCAAAGGATCATATTTAGCAATGACATACATTTTTTGACTAAGCATATAATGGCATAATTTTTGCATAGAAAATATGACTGCTAGACATAGTTTTTCTAATGTTGTGTAGCGGGTTTCATAACTAATTAAAGTTTGGCTAATATAATAATTAGCACGTTATCTTTTCTCATCATCAAGTTGAGCTAACATAGCTCCTAAAGCAAAATTTGAAGCTGAAATATACAGGATAAATGGGCAGTCAGGTCTAGGTGATGAAAGCACAGGTGGGTTAAGGAGGTATTGTTTAAGAAGTTCAAAAGCTTCCTTACATTCATCGTCTCAATTAAAATGGATATCCTTCTTAAGAAGCTTAAGAAAGGGAGTGGTTTTGTCTGCCAACTTATTGATGAAGCGACGGATGGCTTGAAGTTTACCTTGTAAACTTTGTAACTCAAATATATTGGTAGGTGCAGGCATATCAGTGATAGCCACAATCTTAAGAGGGTCAATTTCGATGCCACGTAAAGAAACTATAACCCCTAATAGTTTATTGGACTTAACTCCAAATATGCATTTAGTTGGATTTAATCGAATAAGGTATTCTCTTAACCGATTAAATACTTTTCTCAAATCATCTAAATGATCATCTTCTTTAATAGAGTGAGCTATAATATCATCTACATAATCATGTAGGATATCATGCATCATATCATGAAAGATATAAGTCATAGCTCGTTGATATGTTGCGCCTGCATTCTTTAAACCAAATGGCATCACTTTCCAACAAAAGGTACCCCAAGGGGTAATAAAGGCTATTTTAGCCTGATCTTCAGGAGCTATCCTGATCTGATTATAGCCGGAGAATCTATCCATTAGGGACATCATCCCACTCCCAACAGTAAAATCAATGATTTGATCCATGTTTGGAAGAGGAAAATCATATTTAGGGCATGCAACGTTAATATCTCTAAAATCTGTGCAAACCCTAACTTTGGTAGCTTCTTTCTTGGTGACTGGAACTACATTCGATATCAATTCAGCATAATCAATAGCTTGTATAAAAACAACATTCAGGAGTTTTTCTAACTCCCCTTTGACTAGCAAAGCCACTTTAGGATGCATTTTTCTAAGTTTCGTTTAACAGGTTTAGCATCCGGATGGACTACTAGGTGATGCATGACTACAGAAGGGTCTAAACCTAGCATATATTCATATGTCCAAGCGAAGACATCTTCATATTCTTTAAGGAATGCAATGTATTGCTCTTGTTTTTCTTGACTTAATTCTGACCCAATATTGATTATGTGAGGATCATGCTTAGTTCCCATGTTAACTTTAATGATGTTTTCTACTTCCATGTGTAGATATCTTTCAAAATTAGATGGGGCGGGTGAGACGCCCAATTCTTGTAATTCTTTTAAGGTTAACTTAGATAAGTCATTTTGAGGAGTAGTGGCCTCAAGCTAAGCTATAGTTGGTATAGAACCATCAAAATAAAACCCATTGTGTAACATCTCTTCAACGGAGACATCATGGAAAATATCACCTTCCAACTCATCATCGGATCCAGCAATCATTTCATGATAAGCTATGGATAGCATATTGCATTTAAATGGCTGATTTTGTAGAGGCAAATCATCATGCCTATCCAAATAATCTTGATAACATATGAGTTGATCATCATGTTCAAAAGGGAAGGGTTGACCCTTACTAGGAAATAGGCCCACACCACATCGGGCGGGCCATGGTTCTACCTCGAAAGGTTCTTTCATACAATTTTGGAAAGGTCCCAAGCCTTTCCCTTTATATCCCATTTTAAGCATTATAGGTTTAGCTTTAATATACTCATTAGTAAAATAACATCGAGCATATCCCTCATGATGAGTTTTGATGTTCCCGGGTATTCTTCCCCAGTCATATCCCTTATAAATGAATGCACAACTCCCAACTTGGTAAGTACTTCCCATAGGTTGTGGGAGGCCCAAAGTATGAGGAGATGGTGGCAAATTACTTAAGATAATAGAATTTTGCATAGAAGCATTTGTTTTTTCTGATATAAGAATTTTAGATAAATCAGGTAAGAGTTCATCAGAAAGAGCATAAGATGTAGAAGGATCATTCCCTATATCTTTAGATGTGGAAGGTATGATATATGTAGATAATGTAGAGGTGTTAATAGATGGGTCTATAGGTTTTGAAATTATAGGGACAGAACATGAAGGATTGGTTGTGGATTTAAGATCTTTTTGAGGTTCTAGAGTGGTTTGTTTAGAAGATCGTTGATCTATATACAAGGGTGAAATTAATGGAGGAGAAATAGGTGAAGCTATGGGTGTGCATTTCACAGTTTTAGATGAAAAATAAGAATTAGGATGTGTGGATGACAGAGCAGGGGAAAATTGAACTCCAACAGGTTCTGCCAAAGCACACATATCAAAGGGTATGGGATCACCATGGATAGTGACCAACTGATTTTTAAATTTGAATTTAACACATTGGTGTAAAGTTGAAGGGACAACCCGCATTGCATTGATCCAAGGACGACCCAAAAGTATATTGTATGATGCAAGGCAATGTACAATAAACATGATTGTATCTAGGGTTCTAGGACCAACTTGCAAGGGTATAGTAATGACTCCACACGTTTCTTGTGTCTCGTCATTGAAAGCTTTGATAATCATGTCAGTTTTTTTCATTTCATCACTTCTAAAGCCAAATATTTGGTAGAAGTCAAAAGTGCAAATGTTTAGAGATGAACCATTATCAATCAAGACTCTTTTAACAACTACATATCCAATTAGAGTAGTAATATATAAGGGATTATCCTTATGTAAACTATGTTGTGGTATATCTTTATCTCGAAAGTCAATACAATCAACTTCTCTAGTGATGATAGTATTGGCCATGGCTTCGAGTTGAATATTTTGAGGTACCATCATTTGGCTTAATGTAAGCATCAATTCATCCCTATGGGTAGGAGAAGATCTTAACAAGTCCAAAAGGGAAATTCTGGCTGTAGTATTGGATAATTGCTCATTAATATTGTAAGGGGGTTTAGGTTGAACATTAGGAGCATGATTCCCTTTATTGGGATTTCTCAAAACAAATGGAGTTGATCCATTGTTCTGATTTGGTTCTTGTTGAGAATTTTGAGCTTGTTGTCTGGTAATGACTTTGATGGTACCTACAATGTTATATTGAGGATGCTGAATAGGTCTCGGTTGAGCGTTTATGGCTTGTTCATTAGGAAGGAATTGATTAGAAGAGGGTCAAGTAGTAACTCTTCTAGGAAATGGTTCTTCTGGAACCATAGCATTTGTGATGGGTTGAATAGGATCTGATTCATTTTCAAAACTATTCGATTGATTTGAGGTGATGTCTACTTCACTTTCAGTATCCGATTCTACATCACTAGGATTGGGAGTTTGAATATTATGTAGGGGCCTAGTCGTGACCATGGATAAAGTTGTGCCAAATATTTGAGGATCCTAAACAGATAATTGTCTGCTAATAGTCCCTACATATTGGGTAGGAGGGGGAACATTATGATGTTTGATTTGATTGGCCACTTCTTTACCATGTTTTGGTAAAGGATGTTGAAATATATCTAATTATTGATTAGCATTTTGATTTTGATTTTGGGGAATGGTATTTTGAGCATTATTAGGAGCATTTTGTTTAGGTTGGAAAGCTTGCACCTCCATCTCATTATTATCAATCAGATCTTGTAATTTATGTTTTAACCTTTTACAAGAGTTTGTAGAGTGTCCAGGCCCTCTATGGAAATCACAGTGTAAGTCGGCTCTGTATCCGGGTATGGTTATATCAGGTTCCTGGATAGCTGGTAATTGAATCAAACCTCTTTTGAGTAATTGGGGTAAAATAGTTGACAATGGTTGATTCAATCTAGTAAACTCTCGAGGAGGTTTATCAGGAGGTTTCAATATAAATTTTTCTGTTGTCTTCATTATATTGATATTAGCAACATTTTTGCTATCAGTGACTCCGTCACCTACAACTTGTTTGTTTTTATATTGATTTCTGGATGTTTTCTCATCGTCTTTCTTCCTAAGATGGCCTCTCCTAATGAGGGCATATTCTACTCTTCGAGCTAAGTCTATAGCCTGATCGAAGGTAGTTAAGGTGGCAGTTGATAGTTCATAAGATATTTGTTCTTGCAAATTATTAATAAAAATGTCCAACATTTCCCTATAAGGTAGCACAAAGTGTAGTTTTCCTATCAATTGCCTCCATCTAGCTAAGAAATCAGCAAAACATTCATCTTTGTCTTGTTTTAAGTTGTATAAATCTTTAATGGTGACATGCCTCTCGATGTAAGCACTAAATTGATGAACAAAATATTCAGCTGTTTCTTCAAAATTTCTCAAAGAATGAGTGGGAAATTGATAGTACCACTCTAATGCCATTCCTCCTAAAATTTTTGGAAACATTTTTAGTAATAGCAAGTCATCATGTGATATATCATGACATGCTATCCTAAACATGCGAAGATGCTCTACGGGATCTTAAGTTCCTTTATATATAGGCAGGACGGGCATGGGAAAATGCTTAGGGTACGGTTGTGCTACAACTATGGGATCCAAAGGTTGACTACATATCTCTTGATAATTGTACGAGGGACGGTAGGGATCTATCTGGTCCATGCGGGAAGCTAACTGCTTCACCATGGCTTCCAGATTACTAGTTTGCCCACCATATTGGTTCGATAGGGCATTAATATGGGATTTGTGAGCATATGATGGAGGGACATGCATATTAGATGCTATATTGCTATTGTGTAAATTGTTGGTAGGAAGGGTGTTATGAAGAAATTTTGAAGTTGTATTATGCTGTATCCCAGATTGTTGAAGAGTGGTGTTTGGCTTCATTTTAGATTTTTGTTTACTTGAAGCATATTGATCAATAGTTTGGCAAAGTAAAGCAGTGAAGGAAGTTTTCTTTTGTGTCGGCATGATTTTAAGCTCAATAACAGGTTCCTTAGGAGGTTGGGTAACCTGTTGTTTTTGCATGTTCTGAATCATAGTGACCATATCTCTATTGGATGGTCCAACCTTATCACTTTCTTGGTCAATAAAAGACAAGGGATTAGTGTGCACATCAAACATATGTTCCATGGCTGCTTGAGTGTCACTAATTTGTCCTTTATCAATACGAACTGCCATATTAAGAGCACCAATGTTATTATTGAAAAATTTCCAAAAATGATCTAAGTTATCAAAAGCAATAGTTCCATCTAGAGCTATTCTAGGGGATGAGGATCCATCCTCTTTAACATTTTCTTCTTGTTCATCTACAACAAGCTCATCGTCTTGTTGGTCTAGAGTTTCTTCTTCTGGGATTGGATCCTCAGGAAGGAAATTTGGGTTTCTTGTTTTATCTTCTAACCAATCTTCTTCTTCTCCTTCAGTTTGTTTACCATTCCTAAGTTTAGGCATTGTGCTTAGCTTAGATTTCAAAATATATATATATATATATATATATATATATATATATATATATATATATATATATGCAACAAGCTTAAGAGGTATATATTAATTATATACCTACTACAATATTTAAAATGAAATGTTTTGGTTTTTGTTATATTTTTTAGTTTTTCTTGTTTTTGTAATAATATTGTAAAGATAAGAAACAACACAATAAATGCAAGAAATAATACTGAAAGCAATGATCTAGTTTTCTATAAATAATTTATAAATGTCATTAATGGGCTCAAGTTCTTCAGGAGTCATGAAGTGTTCTTCTTTAAATTGGAAATTTTCTTTCAAGAATTTAATGAAAAGGGCTATAGTGATATTATCTGTCTCATATTCTGGTTGATAGAAGTAAAGCTCGTGGCAATACTCTCGATATAACACAGCTCGAGAAACTCTATTCCATATTTCCCTATCTGTAAGAATGACCTCTTGGTCTTCTACACAACCTAGGAACTGGTGTATAGTGGCTGCGTTCTCGAGGTATTCCTTGAAGGTGAAAATTTCTGAAGACACAAGAGCTCTCCTATAAGCTAACCATCTATGGCAGGCTCTCTGAAGTTCATGATAAAAGACGATTTGATGAGGATCTAGGATTCTATCTAGGACACGCCTCTTGATTTGTTTAAGTTTTGTTGACCTCGATGAAATGACACTTAGTCTTCTATCAAGTTCGTCCCACAAAAGTTGATTTCTATCTGTTTTAGGCACACTAAACACATAATTGATTTCTATGGTTGCTAATTGGTTTTCGACATTTATAGTAACTGCTAATATTTTCTTAGGAGCTACCATCTAAACATGATATGCAACTTATTAGTTTTAAATGATTTTAAATGCATCTATGTATTTTTTTGTGTTTTTTTTTTTAATTTATTTTTTTGTTTTCAAAAGGTTTTAAATGCATTCACGTCGGGTTCACCAAAATGTATCGCTCCAAATTTTTTGCATCCTTACCTTCAGGCTATAGGATCCGTGCCTAGAAGGAGGATGGGAAAAGGATGGCGCGGTACCTCGAACTGAGAGGCCTTACGAAGGTCCCGCCTCTCGAGGGAGGTGTATTATGGTGATTTTTTTACGGATGGTGGGTTCACCAGGAAACGTTTGAATGGCAGTTTCCACGCCTAGGTTGGGAATGTGTTTAATGTGTTCAGTTTTATCTTTAAACATTCGAGTCCTAGGTTTGGCCAAATGAATCTAAGTTGTTCTATTATGAAAATGCAAGCTAAATGAAATACAGAAAATATATTTTAAATAGAAAATAGAGAGAAAAGCTAAATTACAGAGCCATACCTTATCCGGATGTCTGATGGAGATTCTGATTTTTGAAGCAGTCCAGATCATCTGGAATTTGACAGAATTGTCTCCGCCCTACAGGATCGTCTGAGATCTAACGAATTCATCAGAGACCTGCAAACAAAGAAATAGACACAAAATACAAAAAATACAACAATGCTAATAGAGGATAAAGATGTAAAATGACAATAAAGATGTTAACAGATAATCCCGAATAGAAATGCAAGTAAATTATGATGTTTTAATAGTTAATCATGATTTCATTATGCAATTAGACTACATGGGTGAACTCCAAGATGCAAAATAGCAAAAAATAATAAATAAATTGACTAGATGCAAAATACAACAGGAGATGAAAAGATAAAAATGCAAAATCTGGGCACTGATTGCCCCTAATGCAGACTACAGTCGAGATCATCTTGAATCGGTGTGAAATCGTCTTGAATTGAACAGGATCGTCCAAGACGAACTGAGCTTGCTCCAGTTGAAAAACACTAAGGTTCCTGCAACAAAATTTGGATAGGACTAGTGCAGATAGTAATTTGGGATGTTTCAGTGCGTATAAAGTCAAGTTACAGGAAATATCAGCCAAGGGTAGGTTAAGGGGAGGGCCTAAGTTTAAATAGGCTTAGGAGGGAGGTTAGAAGGTTGGAGATCATCCCAATTTGGGAGATTTCCAATGGAGAGGGTCTCTAATGGCACAGACACGCTTCTGCTCAGATTAGAGACACCGTTGGAATAGAGGCTAATTAAGAAAATTTAGTTTTGGGACAAGATCATCTGGACGTCCTAGTCCAGATGAAATCATATGATCTGAGGCAATATCGTCTGATCGGCGATGATATCGTCAAACGGTCAAAAAAAATTCTAAAAATGGTGTGGGAAAGGAGGAAACGAGTTAAACGACGATTTGGAAGCGGTTTTGGGGGTTAAAATTTGAATTTGAATATTTACTAGAGTAATTGTAATTTTAAGATTTTACTGCGTCAATTTTAGGGTGCTACAGCTACTCTTGTCAATAGTTTGGGCACAAGGCAGTCTATTGCAAGGTTAATTACAGGAACAGGTTTGATCAAAATAGGTTCGGCCAGAATAGGTTTGGTCAAAACAGGGTTAGTCAGAACAGGCGAATTCAAAGAACAGGTATGCTTAAAAGAAATAACATTGTTACTTGTTATAAGTGTAATAATGAAGGTCACACAGCTAGACAGTGTAGAGCTGATCTTCCAAGGTACAGGAATAGGAGCAGTGGTATAAACAGGTCCACGGATCAAGGCATGAACAAGAATAGGGATGAGAACAAAAACAAGAACAGTGACAAGAACAAGAATGATAACAAGAACAGGAATACGGGCAAAGAGTTCAATAGAAGGCCCAGTAAGGAAATTATAGACGCTGATGATGATCAGTGCCTAATGGGAGTTTTACTCCCACCCTAGAATTAATCACCTCATTAGGAGGTGGGGGAGGGACTAAGCTAGGAGGCTCATTCTTAGTCCCGAGCCCCAAAGGTGACCATTTGCCATTGATGAAAAATGGGGAGAGATATGAGTAAGGGGGAGATCTTCAAGTGAAGATGAAAGCTTCAAGTCAGGGGGAGTAAAACTTCAAAGGAATATTCATAGTTGTGGGCATAATTTCTCAGTTGTTAGCACAGTTGGTTTCAGTTTTGGCTCGTGAGACGTGTTTTTAGTAAATGTTTGCCATCAATGACAAAGGGGGAGATTATTGGCAATTTTGGGTACCTTGGGTACATTGCTTTTGCTCAAGTGAATAAGTTGTCATTGATGTCAAGAAGCTTTTGAAGGAATTTGATTTGATGTAAAATAATTTGTTTTGATGAAGATTCGGCATGATAGGTTCGAAAGAAAGTAATTTGAAAAAATGTCGCGATATCACGACATGTCACATTTTTGCGACTTGAGCAGGAGAGAGAAATCTTTTTAGAAAAGTGTCGCGACATGTCGCATTTTCGTGACTTAAGTAGGAGAGAGAAAGTTTTTTTAGAAAAGTGTCGCGATATCACGACATGTCGCAGTTTCACGACTCAAAGAGGAGAGAGAATGTTCGAGTCAGAAATGTCACGATTTCGCGACATATTGCAAGGAAGGTTGAACGGACGAAAAAGTGTCATGATTTCGTGACATGTTGCAGGAGAGAGAGTCCGAAAGAAAAAATGTCATGATTTCATGACATAATGTAGGAGAGAGAGTCCAAGAGAAAAAGTGTCGTGATATCGTGACATGTCGGGTTTTCGTGACCCGAAGAAAAGAAAAGCGCTAAGGAGAAAAAGTGTCACGATTTTGTGACAAGTCAGAAGACAAAGTGGAAGCAATATAAAGTGTCGCGATTTCGCGACATGCTGCAGATGAAAATGTTCCAAAAAAGAACTGTCGTGATTTTGCAACATACAGCAAAGGGAAGAGTCTGAAATGAGAAGCATCGCGATTTCATGACAGGTTGCAGAGAAGTCATACGGAAGCTAAAAGCGTCACGATTTTGTGACAGGGTATAAAGAAAACGTACAAAAACTAGAAGTGTCATGATTTCGTGACAATTTCAAGGAGGAAGAGCTCAAATGCGAAAGCATCGTGATTTTATGACATGTTTTGTTTTCACGGGCATAAGGCAAAGAAAAACACAAGGTAGCAAAAGTGTCGTGATTTCATGACATGTTCTGGTTTTGCTAGTGCAAACAGACAAGAGTGCAAGGAAGAGAAAGTGTCACGATTTCACGACAGATTGAGATGGCAGCGTTCGGTTGGAGAAAGTGTCATAATTTCATGACAGAAACATAGTGCAGGTCTTCTATAGGAGAAATGTTACGATTTCATGACAAAAGTAGAGAAGAAGGCTATGAAGATAGAAGTGTCGCAATTTCATGACAAAAGCAAAGTTGATGCTGACTAAGTCAGAAGTGTCACGATATCGCGACAAGAACATGGTTGAAGTCGTCAAAGGCTAAAGTGTCATGATATCGTGACAAAAGCCAAAAGAAAGTGTACGGTTGCAAAGGTGTCGTGATATCGTGACATGTTATAGTTTCGTGGTAGAAGCTACAGAAGAGTTGCAAAGGCAGTGAGGTCGATAAAGTTAAATTTGGGCTGACAAAGATTAGGGTTTACAACCGACATAGTTTAGGGTTGTGTAGCCGACTAAGATCAAGGTTTTGATCTTGAAATTGTTAGTATAAAAGGAGGGCTGTTTGGAGAGTTGTGAGTGATCGAATGCGTGGTTGAAGTGTGAAGTTCAAAGATAGTGCGCAAGTTAAGTCTGTAGTGTGCAAAGAGCGATTCGTGCCGAATCGAGCTAAGTGCGAAGCAAAGTGCATAGAGAGTAGAAAAGTGCAAAGTTGTTGGGTGCATCATTTTTGTGACGTTTGAAGATAGTGTGCAGGCCTTGATGGTTTTGGATAAATCATTGAGAGGGATTGTTGGACAGATTTGAGCAAGATTTTATTGAGCTTGTGGAGCAGTTTGGGCAGGTTCTAGTGAGAACTTGTAAAGCTGATCTAAGACAAGTCTTGGTGAAGACTTGGGTGAAGATCAAGAAAGCTTTAGTGGAAGCTTGTGAACAACTTCTATGAACCATATTTGAGGACTAGTTGAGGACAGAGATTGGTGCAATTTTGAGGACATTTGTGCCAGACCGAAGGACTATGTTTGGTGCAGATCAAAGAAAGAGAACGAGGACATTTGTGCTAAACCGAAGGACTATGTTTAGTGCAAATTCGAGGACTAGTTTTGGAGGTGATAGAGTTGAGGACAGAGGTCTCTAGCCAGATCAGGGAGGACAGGTGTCTTCTATGGATAGAGTTCCATTTGCTAAGGGCAGTAGAGGCAGAGGTCTTCTAGAGGATCACCAGCCAGAGCAGAGCTAGGGGATTAGTGTCTCCTGTGGGTTGGTGCCCACGAATTCGAGATTAGGGGATTGGTGTCTCCTTTGGGTTGGTGCCCATAAACATTGTAATCGAGAAAGGTATTCCCAAAATTTTGATTGATAAAATTTAGTGAAATATTTTATCCGTGGACGTAGCCCAGCCATTTTGGATGAACCACGTTAAAATTGTTGTCGCTTTGTGGATGTTTTCATGCATTGCTTTGATATTGTTGTGGGTATATTGTTTTACTATTTTGTAATATAAATAAAAAAGTAAAAAGAGGTCTTATACTGTTCACCCCCCCTCTCAGTATAAGCTTGTGTTCTTCACATGTTAAAATTGGTGTCACTTTGTGGATGATATTGTGCATTGTTTTGATATTGCTTTGGGTATATTGCTTTACTATTTTGAAGTATAAAGGAAAAAGTAAAAAGAGGTCTTATACTGTTCACCCCCCCTCTTAGTATAAGCTTGTGTTCTTCAATTGGTATCAAAGTAGGTGCCTTCGGAAAGTTTAACAACTTGAAGGAAAAGCTAGTAAAGAACACAATGGATCATTCAAGTAGCAATGCAACACCTATTCTTGATGGGTCAGATTTTGGTCTTTGGAGTGCAAGGATGAAGGTTCATCTAATGGCACTTGGTAATGAGGTATGGGAAGTGATTTAAGATGAGTACACTATTCTTGTACATGGTCCTAATACTAAAGAAGAAAGGCTCCTACATCACAACAATTCAAAAGCAATGAATGCAATCCTGAAATGCTTACAGAAAGCAGATCTCACCAAAGTGATTCACTACAAGACAGCTAGTGAAATATGGAAATAGTTGAAGGTTGTTCATACAGGTGATACAAATGTCAGACAAGCCAAGTTGAGACACTTCAAAGGTATGTTTGAACAACTCTAGATGAATTATGATGAAAATATTAGTGACTACATGCTTCGTATGGATGAGGTTGTTAACTCCATGAAAGACTTAGGTCTTGAGCTTGCTAAAAATTATGTTTGTGATAATATTTTAAGATCTCTTCCTAATAGATTTAATGAAAAAAAAATTGCTATTGAGGAAGCTAAAGATTTGGATAAGTTTAAAAAGGATGAGCTCCATAGTATACTTGCAGCATTTGAGTTGAGAACTCAAGTGAAGGTTTATGTCAAGAAAGAGGCAGCTTTCAAGGCTACCAAGAAATCCAAGGGTAAACAACTTCAAGAGAGTGATGAGTCTTCTAGTGATGAAGAGGCATATTACAACAAGAAAGGCAAGTTCTCTAGAAAGCACAAAAGCATGAAAAATATAAGATGTTTCAATTGTGGAAAGTTTGGTCATTATGCTACTGACTGTACTGTTCCCAAGAATGAAAGTGATGAAGATAAACAAGATTCTAAGACCAAGGATTCTGAAAAGCACAAGCATCATAGGAAGAACAATTATGAGCACAACAATTAAGGAAAGAGGTATTCTCACAAGCACAAGAAGAGTTTCTACCTAGACAAAGCAAGTAAGTTTTCTAGTAGTGATAGTGAAAGTTCTTCAAGTGATGATAAAAATGAGATGTTGTTCATATCAGAAAAAGAGGAAGAACCGAAACATAGATTCATTATCATGAAATGTCTTAGATGTGGAAATTTTGGTCACCTTGAGGATGATTGCACAAATAATGATTTGGTTTCTAGTATGTATGAGGATGCTTCAGAAAACTATAAGGAAGATGCTTGTATGGTTTTTGAAAAAGGTAGCACCTCTAGTGATAAGAAATCTGAAAAAGGCTTTGATGATTCAGAAAGCAAACAAATAAAGGATCTTGAAAGTGAACTTATTAATGCTCTTAGTGCTTTTAAAAATGAAAGAAAGAAGAATGCTAGACTCAAGGATAAGTTAGATGAATGTTGTATGGAGAGAGATGATCTTATAGAAAGTCTTGATTTCTCTATAGCTAAGACACAAGAACTCAAGGATGAGTTAGAGTCTAAGGTTCTTGAGTATAGTGAGTTAGAACAGAAAATGGCTTCTTTGAAAGAGGAAACTAAAGAGTACAAGGATAAGCTTTACGAGGTTTCAAGATAGCTCCAAAAGGGTTAAGTCACTCATCAAAGGTCAAAGAAAGACAACAGATAAAATAGGTCTGGGGTTTGTTAAGCCACACAAGGAACAAGTTGGAGAGTCTAGTAAGAGACTCCAAAAGGAAGAGAGTTCTGATGAGGAAAGTATTTTAGATCATGAATCCTTGAATGATAGATGCACAGAAACAGAAAACGGAATTTAGAATGAGAAGAAGTTTTCGGGACCCAAGAGGTCAAATAAAGTAAAATTTCAAGGCAGATGTTTTGCTTGTCATAAGTTTGGTCACATGGCTTCACATTGCATGGCTCAAGTGAAGAAGGTAAATGACAATTTCAGAAGTGCTAGTTTATTTCAAGGGTATTGCTACTCTTGTCAATAGTTTGGGCACAAGGCAGTTTATTGCAAGGTAAATAATAGGAATAGGTTTGATCAAAACAGGTTTGGTCAGAACAGGTTTGGTCAGAACAGGTGTGGTCATAATAGGTTTGGTCAGAACATGTGGATTCAAATATCTGGTTTACCTCAGAGAAACAACATCGTCAAGTTTTTCAAGTGCAACAATGAAGGTCACATAATCAGATAGTGTAGAGCTAAAATTCTAGATTACAGGAACAGGAACAGTGGCATGATCAGGTCCAAGGATCAAGGCATGAACAAGAATAGGGATGAGAACAAGAACAAGAACAGTGACAAGAATAGGAATATGGACAAAGATTTCAAGAGAAGGCCCGACAAGGAAGTTATAGACGCCGATGATGATCGGTGCCTAATGGGAGTTCTACTCCCACCCCAGAATTAATCACCTCATCAGGAGGTGGGGGAGGGACTAATCTAAGAGGCTCATTCTTAGTCCCGAGCCCCAAAGGTGACCCTTTGCCATTGATGACAAAGGGGGAGAGATATGAGTAAGGGGGAGAGCTTCAAAGTGAAGAGGAAAGCTTCAAGTTAGGGGGAGCAAAACTTCAAAGGACGTTGGTCAGTTGTTAGCACAGTTGGTTTTAGTTTTGGCTCTTGAGAAGTGTTTTTAGTAAAGGTTTGCCATCAATGACAAAGGGGGAGATTATTAGAAATTTTGGGTACTTTGGGTACATTGCCTTTGCTCAAGTATATAAGTTGTCATTGATGTAAAGAAGCTTTTGAAGGAATTTGATTTGATGTCAAATAATTTATTTTGATGAAGGTTACGGCATAATAGTTTCAAAGGTCTTTTGCAAAACCCAAGCTGACAGGTTCGAGAGAAAGAGCTCGCAAAGAAAAGTGTCATGATTTCGCGACAATTTGCAAGAGGGTTTGTACGAACAAAAAAGTGTCACGATTTTGTGACAGGTTCGAGAGAAAGAGCTCGTAGAGAAAAAGTGTCGCGATATCACGACATGTCGGGTTTTCGCGACCCGAAGAAAATAAAAGCGCTAAGGAGAAAAAGTGTCGTGATATCGTGACATGTCGGGTTTTAGTGACCCGAAGAATAGAAAAGAGCTAATGAGGAAAAGTGTCGTGATATCGTGACATGTCGCATTTTCACGACTTAAGTAGGAGAGAGAAAAAAAGTTAGAAAAGTGTCACGATATCACAACATGTCGCGATTTCGTGATGGGTTACAAGGAAAGCGTACGAAAGTTGAAAGCGTCGTGATTTCATGATGGGTTGCAAAGAATGCGTACGGATGCAGAAAGTGTCATGATTTCGTGATAGGCAGAAAATAAAGCAGACAAAAGTAGAAGTGTCGTGATTTTGTGACAAAAACTGAAAGCAGGTCTTCTATAGAAGTGTTGTGATTTTGTGACAAAAGCAGAGAGGAAGGCTATGAAGATAGAAGTGTCACGATATCACGACAGAAGTGAAGACGAAGTCTACAGAGGCAGAAGTGTCATGATTTTGTGACAAAAGTAGAAAGGAGGTCGACGAAGGGAGAAGTGTCATGATATCATGACAAAAGCAAAGTTGATGCTGACAAAGACAAAAGTGTCGCGATATCACGACAAGAGCTTAGTTGAAGTTGACAAAGGCTGAAGTGTTGCGATATCATGACAAAATCCAAAAGAAAGTGTATGGTTGCAAAGGTGTCACGATATCACGACATGTAGTTTCGTGGCAAAAGCTACAGAAGAGTTACAGAGGTAGTTGAAGTCGACAAAGTTAAATGTGAGCCGATGAAGATTAGGGTTTGCAGTCGACACAGTTTAGGGTTGTGCAGTCGACAAAAGATCAGGGTTACAGCCGACTAAGATTAATATTTTGATCTTGAAAGTGTTAGTATAAAAGGCAAGCTATTTTGAAGAGTTGGTTGGGTCGTTGGTTGTGACGTTCACAGATAGAGCACAGAGTGAGAAGTTCGATCGCCGAGAGTAGAGTGCAAAATTTGATCAAAGTGTGCAGAGTGAGCGAAGAGTCATGGTGAATTTTTCTAAGTGCCGTTGTGATTGCACAGATAGTGCAAAGGTTGAAGTTCGACCAAGTGTGGCTGTGAGTGCGTAGAAAGAGCAAAGGGCGTAGAGAGCACAAAGGGCAAAGACGAACGTGGAGTGTTGTTGTATGAGGACAGAGGTGCACTGGTTCTTTGAGAAGAACCTAAGGATAGATTTGGCAAGTCTTTGAGAAGGCTTGTGTGTAGAGGATTGATTTGTTCAAGTTTTGGACAGATCTGACAGACAGAGGAAGACTTGTACTAGACCAACTGACTGTGTTTGGTACAGGTTGCTGAGCTGCTGTGGACGTGATCATAGAATGCAGATGTCTCTTAGGCTAAGCATTGAGGACAGGAGGTCTTTAGTGGAAAGGAGTTCCACATGTTGGCAAGAGGTAGAGGCAGTTTATCTTCTAAGGGATCATTTCCAGAGCAGAGGGGAAGGTATCTCCTTTGAGCAAAGGCTCATAAATCTAGAGCAGAGGGGAAGGTATCTCCTTTGAGCAGAGGCTCATAAATTTTGATTGGGGGAAGGTATCTCCTTTGGGCCGAGGCTCATAAACATTGTAATTGGGAAGGATTCCCAAAGAACTTTGAGATAAATTTTAGAGAAAAATTTTGTGGACATAGCCCAGCCATTCTGGGTGAACCACGTTAAAATTGGTGTCACTTTGTGGATGATATTGTGCATTGTTTTGATATTGCTTTGGGTATATTGCTTTACTATTTTTAAGTATAAAGGAAAAAGTAAAAATAGGTCTTATACTGTTCACCCCCCCCTCTTAGTATAAGCTTGTGTTCTTCAATATGACAAAGACAAGAAAAACAGGTATGAGAAGAAATTTTTCGTAAGGTAAATAAATCTCACTACATTGTAGAAGGAAGTTATAGCTTAGATCATAGTGATAAATACAAATTAGATGATAAAAAAGAACGTCTATTCCTAGAAATAGAAGGTGAAATAGAGCAGTGCTTTATGTGTGGTCAAAGAGATCACAGATCAGGATATTGCAATGGTTTTAGTGATAGTAAAGATAAGATGACACATCAAGGAAATAAGCATGGTCAAAGAAATCTTGAGAGTTTGTTTGCTATAGAGGATTATAATGGTATCAATGATAGTGAAAACAAAGAAGTCTCACTTTTGGTTATAGAAAAGGAAGAGGATGAGCTAAGTAAAAAAAAAATAGAAATCAAAAGGCTAAAAGAAGAATACAGGAATCTTGAAAATAAAATTCGAAAAGATGTCAAAATCAGAGAAGAACCACTTCAAAAAATTAGTAATATTAGATAAGAGCTTCAAAATGCAAAAAGGATAGAATAAAGGATGAATGAATAACTCAGGGTAACCATGGAAAGACATGATACATTATATGAAAATGTTCAAAAAGGAGTGGAAACTTATTTTAAGGTTGTATCTTACTTCCAATAAAAATCACACTCAAAAGGAAAGGAAGTTCTAAAAAATGAAAGCAAGGAAGCACCTAAGGTTTGTGAGGAAAGTTCCAAAGTTCATATGGCTCCAGATATTCAGTTTGATTCTTGTTTTGAGAGAGGTGAATCAATATCAAAGGTAAAATAAATACTTGAAGAGAAAATAAAGGAAGAAACTAAGGAAGAAGTTTTAGATACTACAAATAAGGTTCAAGGATGCAATGCACAAGTTGAAAATGATCATAAGGATAATGGTCAAGAAAGGATCTATGGATCAAAGAAGTTTTATTTTGCTAGAAGAAACTTCAAAGGAAGAAGGTATGGTTTTCAGGGACATTGCTTCTCATGCAATAGGATTGGTCATAGAGCTTTTTAGTACAAAGGAAATGAGCAACATGGTTTTGGTTTTAGAGCTTCACAATTTAGAAGTCATGGTCATAATGGTCATGAAAACAGAGCTTCACAATACAGGGTTCAAGAAAGGAATGGATATGGAAATTATTTTAAGAATGAATTTAGGACATGGGCACCATCCAAAGGCTACAATATCAAGTGTTTTAATTGCAATAACTTTGGGCATATTGCAAAATGGTGTAGGACTCAATTCCAAATAGGTTCAAGGCAATAAGGTCAAACAAGTTCAAGGAAATAAGGTCAAACAGGTTCATCAAGAGAAGGATATCAGAAAAACATGGAAGGAATTTGATAAAGGAAAGAAACAATGTAATATGGGAGTAAAAGTACTCCCACCCCAAAATTAATCACCTCAAGAGAGAAGGTGGTGAGGGAGATATGCTTAAGAGTCATATCTTTTAGCCCCATAGGTGTCCCTTTTGCCATTGATGTTAAAGGGGGAGAGATTTGAGTAAGGGGAAGAGCATTGAGTTAGGGGAAGCAGCATCCAAAGAGAGAATTGAGTTAGGGGAGCAGCCTCCATAGAGATTATTGAGTCAGGGGGAGCAGCTATGATTCTCAGAGATGGTTTTTGCAGTGATTGTGGTTTTTGCTTTAGAGTTGTTGCCATCAATTGCAAAGGGGGAGATTGTTGTAAATTTGAGTTATTTTATGTTTTCATTGATGTTACATGAATCATTGATGGCATATGGATCACTTTGAATTTTGGTGGGCAAATGATATTTTGGAAAGCATGAATAAAATTAGGATTTTTTTGAAAACCAAGTTGGAAAAATAAAAGGTTTTATTCAAACCCATGGATGGCATATTTGAAATGGGTTTTTCTTAAAACCCAGGATGGCCTTTCGTTTCATCGAAAAAGGTCCCCCGATGATGGATATATTTAATTTTAAATATTTAGTTTAAATTTTAATTATTTAAAATTTAAATTTTAATTTTAAAATTAAAATTAAAGTTAGCACCGACATCTAAAGAAAGAGGGAAAATCAATAATGCACCTACGTCATCAAAAATGAGGAGAAGACTATATAAATGGGAATCCTAAGGTTCATTTGAGATTAATTCTAGCTCGTGTTAATCATTGGCCAAGCATCCGAAGAGAGCTTGTGCAAAAATCATTTTGAAAAGGGAGACAGTTAATAAATCCAAGGTTGGTCAAAAGCCCAAGACATTGTGGGTAGAGTGGTGCATTGGCAATTGGCTTTTTGTTGTGGTGTGTGCAAGTTAGGGGTTCGAATCCCCTTGAGGAGGTAATTACATTTTGCTCTAATTAATTTCGTTGATGCCCTAGGATAGGATTTATAATGTGGTTAAGGAATAATTAAAGTTTTTAATTAAAATTTATTTTGATAAGGGCTGTGATTATTATTTCAGAGGTGGATGAGTTGTTGATTTAATTTTATATTCATGAAATTGAAAAATTAAGATTTAGAAGAAATAAGGAGCTGTTATTAAATAATTTTGAGAGCCTTGTTGATTATTATTTTTGATAAGGGTGCTTATTAAAAAGGACTTTGGTGGATGTGTTTATTAAGTTGGAGTAAAAAGGTGTAAATTGATTTATGATTATATTGTGATTATTTTTTGAAGTCCACTAACCCTTATTGAAATTGGAAAGGAAAGTTGTGTTTAGTGAGGCAGATTTTATGGACAACTTCTTGGCATCAAAAAGGTATGGGCACATTCTCCTATTGATTGTTTATGGTGATTGATTTCTGAAATATCATTGGAGGGAAAAGGATTGATTGTGGTTTTCTTTTCGAAAATGGCTGGTTAAATACTTCAAGGTTTTCTAGTTGAGAGTTGTGTTTAAACCTTGTTTTATAAGCATAGTTGTTGAAGCCCATTGGTTGTGAAAGAACTTGAAAAGAACATTAGTATCATTGTTATGTGATATTTGTGGTTGAGCATTATTGGAAACATTTGAGTTGGTTGATAAATGCTTGGACTAGGATTTTTTTGAGAAATAATAGTCCCTTGTGGTGATTGGTTGAGTTGAGTTGATTGAGCCTAGTCAGGCGATTGTGTGAGGTGATTGGTCAAGTTCCATGAAACTAACTATTCCATAATTCTAATTTGAGTTGAGATTGATGTTAGAACATATTGAGTCTCTAACAATTCTATTTATGCTTCTATGAGTTGACTTGAGTTGAGTTGAGATTGATTTGAGTTGAGTTGAGTTGATATTGAGATTAGAACATATTGAGTCTCTAACAATTCTCTTTGTGCTTCTATGAGTTGATTTGAGTTGAGTTGAGTTGAGATCATTGTGGATCATTGTTGTCATCCATTGAAGAGTACATTGCCATTCATTGTTGAGTTCATCTTTGAAGCTTTGCCTTGATAGATTTGTGGATGAGATTTGAGTGCTACTTGTGCATGATTGATGGATCCTTTGAGAAGGCCTTTGTGGATAGTTTTGGGATAGCTTTGTGGAAAACTTTGTGGATAGATTTATGGATAGTTTTGGGATAGCTTTGTGGATAGTTTTGGGATAGCTTTGTGGATATTTTTGGGATAGATTTATGGACATATTTGAGCAAGTTCTTGGTGAGATTGCTAGATCAAATTTGGAAAAGTTCTTGGTGAGATTTCTAGAGCATATTTGGACAAGTTATTGGTGAGCTTGTTGGAGCATATTTGGGCAAGTTCTTGGTGAGCTTTCTAGAGCATATTTGGAAAAGTTCTTGGTGAGCTTGTTGGAGCATATTTGGACAAGTTCTGTGTGAGCTTGTTATTCAGTTTTGGACAAGTTATGTGTGAACTTGTTATTCAGTTTTGGACAAGTTCTTTGTGAACTTGTTATTCAATTTTGGACAAGTTCTATGTGATCTTGTTATTCAAATTTGGACAAGTTCTGTGTGAACTCTTTATTGCCTAGCATTGAGCAGATCAAAGAAATCATTGTATTAGATAAGGATCCTTATTTTTATGTGAAATATTATAAAGAGATTATTTAGTGGAGTACCCCACATTGGGCGAACCACGTTAAATATTGTGTCTCAATTGTGTGTGGTGACTTGTGCTCTTGCTTACTACTGATATCTAAGTTATTAATGCACACTGCTATATTTGGTTATTGCAATTAAGGACATTAATTGATATTGATTTTGAAAGAAAGTAAAAATTGGTCTTATACTATTCACCCCCCTCTCAGTATAAGCTTGTGTTCTTCACAAACATATGAAAACAATATTTACTTTCAATCACATATGAACACACATTCAAAATACATCTACATGAATGAAGGGCTTCCATGTACTCGTGTCGTTGGTGAATATTTCACTGCTAGAACTAGTCTATCATTTAGCCAATAGTGAATATTTCACCATGGTGGGAATATCCACCACCACCATTTCCTCTTTAATTCTTTAAGGACCTGTACCTACAAAACAAAAACCATAAGCAATATCATATCCAATAATGATGAATAATAAAATAACATTTTGATCTAAAAGTATTTATAATAGTAATAAAAAAGACTCATTCTAGGGAGGGTCATGACAATCCTAAAAGTTAAAATAGAGAATGACCATTGGTTCCCATGTTGAATATTCTTTAACAAGATCCTACCACTTGATACTGAGCTCATGCACTGGGAAATATTATAGATTATAGATACCTGACTACAACACTACTTCTATCATAGGTCAACATATCCTTCTTTATTTAACTCTAGAATTTTCATCTAGGATTGCACCTTCTAAATAAGTACCTAATTAAGATAATAAATATGGAAACTAAAATGTAATTTAGAGGTAGTAGGAATATCCAATAGATATGCCATCTCCCCAATTCAATGATTCATTGTATAGAGTCCATAGAATAGAATTGTCAACTTTTGATTGACTTTGGTCATCAAATAAATTTTTATATATCACTAAAGCCACAAATGGAATATATCACCCATCACAAACTTTCATTCAAAGATAATGTAAATCTTGTTACTACTTCATATATTTTTTTGTTTGATAAAGATTATCTTTAAGGAGGTGGAAGAAAAAATCTATTTGAGCCAACTGGAAGGATCTTGGAATAAATTGCATAAATGATGGATATTTTTAACCGTGCAGTGCTTCAAATGGTGTCATCTTGAAGGAAAGATGATAATAATTCATTTAACCAACTAATATCTATTGTATTAAATAAATAATATTAGGTATATACCTAGGCACTTAATCATAAGTTTTGTTTTCCCATCTAACTAATCATGATAAGAAAATCTTATATTAAGTTGAATATCACTAATATTGAATAACTTCCTCCAAACATTCCTAATGAAAATAGGATCATATATATTAGACTCGGGCATACCATGTAGTGCAAAAATAAAATCAAGAAAAACCTTGGTCATCTTGCCAGGATTGAATGGATGCTAAAATGCATAGAAGTGGGCATACTTTAAAAGGTGATCCACAAACATGAAAAATAGTAATTTTGTCTCTAACTTTGGAAGACCTTTAATGAAATACATGGAAATATGTTCCTATTGGATATCTAGAATAGGAAGAGGATGCAAAAATAATGGAGACTATTGGTTTGAAAATTTACCTATGGTAAGATTATGCACCCAAAGACCTTCACCAAAATTGAATGACCTAGAAGTTGTGAGGCTTCAATGGTAAATATCCAAATGAGGCTAGCTCCTATGAAGTTCTAATTAATTGTTCCTAAAATATGGGGGGAAAAGGTGTTGAAAGAGACAAAAGGAGTTGAATATAGAACTTTTATTGGTGCAGGTTAAGCCACATAAAAATACATGAAATATAATAGCTATGCAATCAAGATTTTAGCCAAATTATCTAACAAACCAAAAATGAACACAACCAAAAATCTAGAGAGAAGAATTGATACTATGCTCATTCAACTAGCCTATATTAGAAATAAACAACCATTCATACATACATGTTCTACTTGAAATGGAACAAATGGCAAAAAACATTTTGTCTAATATTTCTTGTTTGCAATATGTTTTCATACATGTGAGTTATAAAATCCTAAGAGCCAAATATTTTACATCCTACATTCTAGTGTTTATAGCCTTTTAAAATGAATTCAATTATCAAGTCATCATTGCCTTAGAGGTGGATTTTCAATATGTCAAAATATTTGCTAGTTTGTTAAGCTTCTCAGTGGTATGCTTGTTCTAACCACTTGGTTGTGGCTTGTTGACCTAGTTGCAACCTGCTTCATCTCAAGTTGCATTGTCAATGTTTTTTGCATCTAGTTCATTGATCCTTTACTGATATTTCTATTGAGCCACCATGAACATCTGTATCATTGGTCTAGTAGAGAGTTTGTTGTTAAGATTATCTGACAAGAGATCTTGACCTAAAGGTAGAATGGTATGATGCCCACCTTCATACTAAAAAAATGGTTTTGGATATCAAATTTGCTCTATCTTTACCGATTTATGGTTATCAAGTGCATAACAAGCACGTTGATAGGTGATGAACTTTTGATATCATGATTTTACTAGTTTAGGTACAAAAGTTCCAACAACCTCAAGACTTATAAAAAATTGTTGGAATATATTATATTATTTGGTACATTCCAATGTACCATCATGGGTACATCTATAGATTAGAAAAGAGTGTCTTAGAATAGGATTTAATTTATGCAATGTAAATGTGCATAGTTATCCCTATGTACATGTGTCAATAGAGTAGGAAGATGAAGATTCATAGGAAGAGTGAGGGTCAAGAAACCTCCATATGAAGAGTCACATTCCATTCTATATATAGATGTATTGATGTAAAAGAAACATGGAAAAGGAGAAAGAGTCACCTATGTAAGCAATGGAAGGTGATGTAGTGTGATGTATTTTTATATATTCATTCAATAAATATTTCTTAGTATTTTTTACCATTTGGCATTAGCATTATTTGAGTTATTATATAGTTGATTCTGAGTTTATATGCTTGGTTGATAAGCATTATCATATATTTTATATTGTAATTATATTATTGATCTTGAGGTAATATTATTTTGAATATTTACTCATTAAAAGCTAATAGTGGTATTAGAGCCATAAGGGATCACCATTGCTACTATCAATATAAATCTCACTATGTTGTTTCCAAACTAGATCAGCCATTATGTGTTGTTGCATGCAAACATCATTGTCTTGGGATAGTTGATAGAAGTCATTATATATATCAGAAGTAAAGAGTATTTCTACTAGTTAAGAAGAGACCAATAATGATAAAGGAATTTCCTCTAGAAAAGGAACCAGATAAGATAAAGTAATTTCCTCTAGAAAAGGAATCAGAGAAGTTAAATAATTTTCCATTGGAAAAGGAACTAGATAAGATAAAGAAATTAATTCTAAAAAAATAAACCAAAGAAGATAAAAGAATTACCTTTGGAAATAGAAACTAGGGAAGATAGCATTTCTCATCATGTTGAAGAAAAACCAATGATATTTAAGAATATACCTATTCCAAGAGCAGAATCAGAATAGTGAAGAACACAAGCTTATACTGAGAGGGGGGGTGAACAGTATAAGACCTCTTTTTACTTATTCCTTTATACTTCAAAATAGTAAAGCAATATACCCAAAGCAATATCAAAGCAATGCACAAAATCATCCACAAAGTGACACCAATTTTAACGTGGTTCACCCAGAAATCCTGGGCTACGTCCACAAAACTTTTCTCTAAAAGTTATCTCAAAGTTCTTTGGGAAACCTTCCCAATTACAATGTTTATGAGCCTCGGCTCAAAGGAGACACCTTCCCCCAATCTGAATTTATGAGCCTCTTCTCAAAGGAGATACCTTCCCCTCTGCTCTGGAAATGATCCCTCAGAAGATCAACTGCCTCTCCCTCTTGCCAGCACGTGGAACTCCTTTCCATCGAAGACCTCCTGTCCTCAATGCTTAGCCTAAGAGACCTCTGCCTTCTATGATCACGTCCACAGCAGCTCAGCTACCTATACCAAACACAGTCAGTCGGTCTAGTACAAGTCTTCCTCTGTCTGTCAAGATCTGTCCAACTCTATGAACAAATCAATCCTCTACACACAAGCCTTCTCAAAGACTTGCCAAATCTGTCCTCAGGTTCTTCTCAAAGAACCAATGCACCTCTGTCCTCAAGTTCTCTGATAGAACTCTCAAAAACTCAGCTCACAAGTCCTCTGCTAGGACCTGTCCAAATCTGCTCACAAGTCCCCACCGAAACCTGTCCAAAAACCTCAGCAAGCTCACCAAGAAAAACTTGCTTAGCATGAACCCACAAAGAGAATTGTTAGAGACCCAATGTGATTCATAAACCTCATAGAAGCATAAAGAGAATTGTTAGAGACTCAATATGTTCTATACTTAACTCCCAATCTCAATCTCAAATCTCATAGAAACATAAAGAGAATTGTTAGAGACCCAATATGTTCTATACTTAACTCCCAATCTCAATCTCAACTCAATCTCAATCTCAAAAGAATAAGATAGATGTAGTATGCTTTTCTCAAGAATATGAAACACAACCCAACAATTGCCAACTATGCAATATCTCATATAACAATGATACTCATATTCTTTTTACCAACAATTAGAGTTTCAACAACAATGCTCATCAAACAAGGTTTAGACCACCAACACATTCAACTCAACATCAACCTTGAAGCATTAACCAATCATCACAAGAAAAGGAAACAAGTAGAAATCCTTTTCCCTCCAAGGATATTTGAACAAAACAGCCACCAACACAATATCACCAATTGCAAATAATAACTTGTTCAAATCAACTCAATGGAGTAAGCCCAATATCATGTATCAAGTAAAGCACTAACTTGATCAACAACAACCTCTATGAAAGCAACTCATCCATCAATATCAAAATAGCCAACTAAGGGTTTCATCATCTCAATGCAAGTAGCAAGACTTACTAACATAAACCCTAGTGCAAAAATGCTTCCTCTTCCTCAACCAGAATTATGCATTCACCCAAACACTCATCAATGATTTTAATGCATAAACAATCTTCAATATCCAAAAAATAAGATTTACACCAAAGATACCTAGTAGACAACCTTTTCACTCCAAACTCAATTTCAGAAAATATACCATCAACAACATACATGGAAGAAGTTGCCCATACCTTTACTTTGATGAAGAAGGAGAACTCAAAATCTGTCACAACACTAACTCTCAATTTGCCACTAATTAGAGTTAGCAACTATACAATAATACACAATAATAAAGATCCAAAATAACACCTTATTTCTCCAACTTAGTAAAAACACCAAAGTACAATATACATACAAAGTAAAACCTCTTTACACCTTATTACTCCACATAAACATTAAACATCAATAAAACAATGTCAAAAACAAATATGATACCTTAACCTTATACCTCCCGCGCATTCACAACCACTATCCTTTGCACACCGCGACCAAAAAGAAATTCCCAATGAAGAGAATCGAACTCGGCACCTCTACCGTCTAGCGCTTTCGCTTAAACGCCTCCGTCGTTGGGTCACAAGTGCCCAACGAAGAAATACAACATTGCCCTCTCTTTTATCTTCCTTTGACGCCAAGAAACTGGAAAACGTAAACGTCTTCCACAAGTCACATGCAAACTGGTGAGCGCTGTCCAAAACGTAATTCACAGAATGCTTGCATTTATCATCTCACAGCACAGTCTGAAAACCACAATCCAGGTGCAATTGCCAATCCACCGACGTCAAGCATAAAGGTAAGGATGCAGCCCAAACTCAGTTCCGAATATGCCAAGCACGGTTTCCAACATAGAACAAGCACGATTTCAAGGACGTCAATCGGAGATCGAAAACACAAAGCGTTGTTCGAAAGAATAGAGAAAACACAAAATCATAGATGCCAAGCGCAAATCGCAAGATACAGAGCCAATCGTAAATCGCAGATGTCAAAATAATTCGTGGTACACACTTTGGAAAAACATCCCCACTTATATAGCCATTTCTCCATAAAGTTTGACGTCGACGCTCCTCCAACGATGGCATCATATCGGCGAAAGAATTCTTTTACTTCCGTCGCTTAAGGGTTGAAAGACCCTATAATAATAATTAAAATAATAATTATTATTATTTTATTAATAATAAATTAAACTTGGACCTTTGACAAAGGTTTGAGTTAATTTAATTATTAATAATAAACATGGACCTTTGCATTAAGTTAAGCTTGGTTTTAATAAAAACCCTTAATGAGTCCAAATGGTTTTAAGAAAAACCTTTAACCTTGTCACCATGGTTTTAATAAAAACCCTTTAACAATGAAGCTTCTCAAGATATTCTTGACATCACACTCTTTTGATATCAACACAAAAATGCCTTTTGACATCAATGACAACTTATACATTTGAGCAAGGGCAATGTACCCAAAGTACCCAAAATTGCCAACAATCTCCCCCTTTGTCATTGATGGCAAACCTTTACTGAAAACACTTCTCAAAAGCCAAAACTGAAACCAACTATGCTAACAACTGAGAATCTTCCTTTGAAGTTTTGCTCCCCCTGACTTGAAGCTTTCCTCTTCACTTTTGAAGCTCTCCCCCTTACTCATATCTCTCCCCCTTTGTCATCAATGGCAAAGGGCCACCTTTGGGGCTCGGGACTAAGAATTAGCCTCTTAGCTTAGTCCCTCCCCCACCTCCTGATGAGGTGATTAATTCTAGGGTGGGAGTAAAACTCCCATTAGGCACTGATCATCATCAGCGTCTATAACTTCCTTGTCGGGCCTTCTCTTGAACTCTTTGTCCATATTCCTATTCTTGTCACTGTTCTTGTTCTTGTTCTCATCCCTGTTCTTATCCATGCCTTGATCCTTGGACCTGATCATGCCACTGTTCCTGTTCCTGTATTCTAGAATTTCAGCTCTACACTGTCTGATTGTGTGACCTTCATTGTTGCACTTATAACAAGTAACAATGTTATTTCTTTTAGGCATACCTGTTCTTTGAATCCACCAGTTCTGACCAAACCTGTTCTGACCAAACCTATTCTGACCAAACCTGTTTTGACCAAACCTGTTCTGACCAAACCTGTTCTGATCATACCTGTTCCTGATATTTGCCTTGCAATAAACTGCCTTGTGCCCAAACTATTGACAAGAGTAGCAATACCCTTGAAAGAAATTACCACCTCTGATACTGTCATTTACCTTCTTCACTTGAGCCATGCAATGTGATGCTATGTGACCAAACCTATGACAAGCAAAACATCTGCCTTGAAACTTTCCTTTATTTGACCTCTTAGGTTCTGAAAACTTCTTCTCATTCTGAATTCTATTTTCTATTTCTGTGCATCTATCATTCAAGGACTCATGATCTGAAATACTTTCCTCATCAGAACTCTCTTCCTTTTGGAGTCTCTTACTAGACTCTCCAACTTGTTCCTTGTGAGGCTTAACAAAACCAAGGCCTATTTTATCTCGTTGTCTTTCTTTGACCTTTGATGAGAGACTTAACCTTTTTGGAGCTATCTTGAAAACCTGTGAAGCTTATCCTTGTACCCTTTAGTTTCCTCTTTCAAAGAAGCCATTTTCTGTTCTAACTCACTATACTCAAGAACCTTAGACTCTAACTCATCCTTGAGTTCTTGTGTCTTAGCTATAGAGAAGTCAAGACTTTCAATAAGATCATCTCTCTCCATACA
This sequence comes from Wollemia nobilis, assembly GCA_028583015.1. Taxonomy (NCBI): domain Eukaryota; kingdom Viridiplantae; phylum Streptophyta; class Pinopsida; order Araucariales; family Araucariaceae; genus Wollemia; species Wollemia nobilis. The sequence goes on along the minus strand of JAQPPZ010017079.1, from coordinate 2,817,197 downwards.
ACATTCATCTAACTTATCCTTGAGTCTAGCATTCTTCTTTCTTTCCTTTTTCAAAGCACTAAGAGCACTAATAAGTTCACTCTCAAGATCCTTTATTTGATTTCCTTTTGAATCATCAAAGCCTTTTTCAGATTTCTTATCACTAGAGGTGCTACCCTTTTCAAAAACCATACATGCATCTTCCTTATAGTTTTCTGAAGCATCCTCATACATACTAGAAACCAAATCATTATTTGTGCAATCATCCTCAAGGTGACCAAAATTTCCACATCTAAGACATTTCATGATAATGAATCTATGTTTTGGTTCTTCCTCTTTTTCTCGATATGAACAACATCTCATTTTCATTATCACTTGAAGAACTTTCACTATCACTACTAGAACACTTACTTGCTTTGTCTAGGTAGAAACTCTTCTTGTGCTTGTGAGAATACCTCTTTCCTTGATTGTTGTGCTCATCTTTGATTTTAAGATTTGTATTGGCCTCTTCTAGTTGTTTCTTCAATGAAACAATCTCTTCTTCTTGTTTGCAACAAACAGTCTCTTTCTCATTGATCTGAGACCTGAGAGTTTCTTCACTCCTTTTGGACTCTTCTATTTGCAGCTTCAGATTGCTAACAACTTTGTTAGATTCCTCTTCATGTTTGCTGCATATATCGACTTTATTACTCATTTCTTCTATCTGCATTCTTAAACCGTCAATTTATTTTTCTAGTTTACTTGCAATACTCTATTTTCCTGGTTAATTGCATTTCGAGATCTTCAAAAATTTTCTTGTATTCTTCTGTTTGTACTTTCAAACTGGTGATTATATCTTCTGCATCCTCAACCTTTTTACTCAGAGCTGAAATTAGTTTCTGTTTCCAATTTGCTTCTGCATCACTTCCTTCTTCATCACATTCCTGTTCTAAATCTGTTTCTTCACCAATTTTGAACGGATCATCTTCATCTTCACTGCTACTAAACCCATGGCAATGACGTTCATTATGACCGAGTTGACCACAAACAAAACATTCTCTACCTTGTGAGCAATCAGCTGCAAAGTGACCGGTCTTCCCACATCTGGTGCAAAACTTTATTAATCTGGCTTGTTCTCCACTGTTTGATTCATCTCTTGAATCTATTTCCATTCTTCTTCCCAAAATAGCAACATTGAGTTCATCTTCATTTTCTTTCATGACCATGTGTGTTTTCTTCTTCTTGTGTCTTATGGTTTTGCTTTTGCCTTTCCTTGCCATTTGTGTTCTTGTAAGATCTTCCTTCAAGTTGTTAAACTTTTCGAAGGCACCGGCTCTGATACCAATTGAAGAACACAAGCTTATACTAAGAGAGGGGGGTGAATAGTATAAGACCTCTTTTTACTTATTCCTTTATACTTCAAAATAGTAAAGCAATATACCCAAAGCAATATCAAAGCAATGCACAAAATCATCCACAAAGTGACACCAATTTTAAATCCTGGGCTACGTCCACAAAATTTTTCTCTAAATGTTATCTCAAAGTTCTTTGGGAAACCTTCCCAATTACAATGTTTATGAGCCTCGGATCAAAGGAGATACCTTCCCCCAATATGAATTTATGAGCCTCTCGCTCAAAGGAGATACCTTCCCCTCTCGCTCTGGAAATGATCCCTCGGAAGATCAATCGCCTCTACCTCTTGCCAGGCACGTGGAACTCCTTTCCATCGAAGACCTCCTGTCCTCAATGCTTAGCCTAAGAGACCTCTACCTTCTATGATCACGTCCACAGTAGCTCAGCTACCTGTACCAAACACAGTCAGTCGGTCTAGTACAAGTCTTCCTCTGTCTGTCAGATCTGTCCAACTCTATGAACAAATCAATCCTCTGCACACAAGCCTTCTCAAAGACTTGCCAAATCTGTCCTCAGGTTCTTCTCAAAGAACCAATGCACCTCTGTCCTCAAGTTCTCTGATAGAACTCTCAAAACTGCCCCCCCCCACATCTCAGCCCCCCCCCCCCCCCCTGCTTGCTGAACCCACAAAGAGAATTGTTAGAGACCCAATGTGATTCATAAACCTCATAGAAGCATAAAGAGAATTGTTAGAGACCCAATATGTTCTATACTTAACTCCCAATCTCAATCTCAACTCAATCTCAATCTCAAAAGAATAAGATAGATGTAGTATGCTTTTCTCAAGAATATGAAACACAACCCAACAATTGCCAACTATGCAATATCTCATATAACAATGATACTCATATTCTTTTTACCAACAATTAGAGTTTCAACAACAATGCTCATCAAACAAGGTTTAGACCACCAACACATTCAACTCAACATCAACCTTGAAGCATTAACCAATCATCACAAGAAAAGGAAACAAGTAGAAATCCTTTTCCCTCCAAGGATATTTGAACAAAACAGCCACCAACACAATATCACCAATTGCAAATAATAACTTGTTCAAATCAACTCAATGGAGTAAGCCCAATATCATGTATCAAGTAAAGCACTAACTTGATCAACAACAACCTCTATGAAAGCAACTCATCCATCAATATCAAAATAGCCAACTAAGGGTTTCATCATCTCAATGCAAGTAGCAAGACTTACTAACATAAACCCTAGTGCAAAAATGCTTCCTCTTCCTCAACCAGAATTATGCATTCACCCAAACACTCATCAATGATTTTAATGCATAAACAATCTTCAATATCCAGAAAATAAGATTTACACCAAAGATACCTAGTAGACAACCTTTTCACTCCAAACTCAATTTCAGAAAATATACCATCAACAACATACATGGAAGAAGTTGCCCATACCTTTACTTTGATGAAGAAGGAGAACTCAAAATCTGTCACAACACTAACTCTCAATTTGCCACTAATTAGAGTTAGCAACTATACAATAATACACAATAATAAAGATCCAAAATAACACCTTATTTCTCCAACTTAGTAAAAACACCAAAGTACAATATACATACAAAGTAAAACCTCTTTACACCTTATTACTCCACATAAACATTAAACATCAATAAAACAATGTCAAAAACAAATATGATACCTTAACCTTATACCTCCCATGCATTCACAGCCACTATCCTTTGCACACCGCGACCAAAAAGAAATTCCCAATGAAGAGAATCAAACTCGGCACCTCTGTCGTCTAGCGCTTTCGCTTAAACGCCTCCGTCGTTGGGTCACAAGTGCCCAACGAAGAAATACAGCACTGCCCTCTCTTTTATCTTCCTTTGACGCCAAGAAACTGGAAAACGTAAACGTCTTCCACAAGTCACATGCAAACTGGTGAGCGCTGTCCAAAACGTAATTCATAGAATGCTTGCATTTATCATCTCACAGCACAGTCTGAAAACCGCAGTCCAGGTGCAATTGCCAATCCACCGGCGTCAAGCATAAAGGTAAGGATGCAGCCCAAACTCAGTTTCGAATATGCCAAGCACGGTTTCCAACACAGAACAAGCACGATTTCAAGGACGTCAATCGGAGATCAAAAACACAAAGCGTTGTTCGAAAGAATAGAGAAAATGCAAAATCGCAGACGCCAAGCGCAAATCGCAAGATACAGAGCCAATCGTAAATCGCAGATGTCAAATAATTCGTGGTACACACTTTGGAAAAACATCCCCACTTATATAGCCATTTCTCCATAAAGTTTGACGTCGGCGCTCCTCCAACGATGGCATCATATCGGCGAAAGAATTCTTTTACTTCCGTCGCTTAAGGGTTGAAAGACCCTATAATAATAATTAAAATAATAATTATTATTATTTTATTAATAATAAATTAAACTTGGACCTTTGACAAAGGTTTGAGTTAATTTAATTATTAATAATAAACATGGACCTTTGCATTAAGTTAAGCTTGGTTTTAATAAAAACCCTTAATGAGTCCAAATGGTTTTAAGAAAAACCTTTAACCTTGTCACCATGGTTTTAATAAAAACCCTTTAACAATGAAGCTTCTCAAGATATTCTTGACATCACACTCTTTTGATATCAACACAAAAATGCCTTTTGACATCAATGACAACTTATACATTTGAGCAAGGGCAATGTACCCAAAGTACCCAAAATTGCCAACAAATAGAAATAAATTTACAGGTCTTGAAGATAAACCTTGATATTGAGAAGAGATTAAGAGAACATACTTATTCCATGAGCACAATTAGAATAGAAGAAAATTTATAGGTCTTGAAGACATACCTTGATATTGAGAAATATTAGGAGACCCTTAGAAGAGGTCCTATTGATAATCTTGAAAAAAAGGGATTATTTGACTAGAATATTTTCATAGGGTTGAAAGGAAAACCTGTGAAGACTAGGATTTAGCATAGATTTGATTCTACTAGCTTTCTTTATTATACTAGAGGAATCTATAACTCGTTACAATTTTCTATGCCTCTTCATGGGATTGAATCTCATGACTTATCACCACTATAACCCCCAGTTACATTGGGTAAACCTTTTACGTAGCTGGCTACACTGATGCAACATACCCACTAGTAATATGAGGCCTAAGGGATTGGAACCCTGGTCTCCATGCTCCTACAAAAGCATTTTTACAGTTTAACCAAGTCCTCAAACCTTATTCCACTAAAATTTAAAGATAGCTAGTGAAGATTATTATTTTTGGAACATTAAATACATTTGATTATTACCGTCTAAGTTTTATTGCAAAATATTGATTCTTGGAAGTTGAGAAGCTACATATAACAGATAAAGAATAATTTCATATTTGATTGCAATGTGACACCTTCTTTGTCACTGGATAATTTTAAATTTAAACATATGCAAGCAATATTTACTTTCAATCACATACCAACATACATTCATAATGCATCTACATGAATGAAGGGCTTCCATGTACTCTTGTGTTGTTGGTGAATATTTCACTGCCAGGACTAATCTGTCCTTTAGACAATAGTGAATATTTCATCATGGTGGGAATATCCACCACCACCATTTTCTATTTCATTATTTAAGGACCTATACGTACAAAATGAAAACCATCAGAACTACAATATCCAAGAATGATGAAGCAGAAGATAAAAATTTGATCTAAAAGTATTTATAATAGTAATAAAAAAGACTCATTCTAGGGAGGGTCATGACAATCCTAAAAGTGAAAACAGAGAATGACCATTTGTTCCCATGTTGAATATTATTTAACAAGATCCTACCACTTGATAATGAACTCATGCACTTGGAAATATTATATATTATAGACCCCTGACTACAACACTACTTCAATCATAGGTCAACATATCCTTCTTTATTTAACTCTAGAATTTTCATCTAGGATTGCACCTTCTAAATAAGTACCTAATTAACATAATAAATATGGAAACTAATGTGTAATTTAGAGGTAGTAGGAAGATCCAATAGATATGCCATTTTAGCCATCTAGAGAGCATATACCTAAGCTATTGTACCAATTAATAAATATTTAAAGCATAAAATCACATGAGATACAAATTTGACAATAAAGAAGGATTTATTTGTATTAAATTGATGTCAATTGATTACAATTTTATCCCTCTTAGGGATACCAAATTTGTGATACAATTAATACAATCATTTGAGCCCCACAATGGGGTTGGTATAATTCGTAGACTCTCCAAATAGACATGAACTACTCAAGATCTATGGTGACCTTCTTCTCTCCTTGGAAGAGGTATTTGTTGCCTTGAATGCTTTGACAATGGAGTCCTAAAAACCTTGCATTCAAGAAACAACAAGAAAATATTAAAAGCAAAGGATGCCTCTCTCGATGAGGCTTTTAAAGGAATCTTGTATAATGAATGACATAAAATCAAGAAAGCACGTAAAACTATCAATCTATACAAGAAATGATGAAATCATAATAAAGCATGCAAAAGAAGCACATATCTATCTATGAAGCAATATAATTAAGCATTAATAACTTCAAAATACATGGAAATAACAACAACTAGTCTAATTGCTACAATGCTAAGAAATGAAGGTGATCTAGCCTAAATATCTAAGTCTAACTATACAAATGTATCAAAGAAGATTAATCTATGGTTAATCTATCAAATTAAATGCATAAAACTATAAATCTATGGCTAAAATAGGGAAAAGTAGAGATCAAACCCTCACTGTAGGTTTGAGGCATAGCTAGCACTATTAGCCATGGTTGACAACCACGCCTGAGGTGAAAACCTTTTTGCTCTCCAAATCGGGGCTTGTATCTCCAATTCTCCTTGTTGAATTGATGGTCAAGGGTCACCTTGATGTCCTCTAATGGATTTGGTGGTTGAATTCATTGGATTCATGATGGAAGAGGCTCAATTGTGAGTTCTTGATCTCCTAGCCTCCTAGGATCGACATGGCTTCGAATGCATTCATGATTGGCAAGTTAGATTTCTCCAAAAGGTGGCAATTGAGTCACCAATTTGATAGGGCTTCACTATGTTTCAATGCAAACTTTCTCTAGAATTCTCCCCAATTTGGAGGGGGTCTTATAGCACATTGAAGGCCTTGCTCTAGCTTCATGGAGAAGCCAAGAACAAGAAACCTATAGTTGGATCAGTTGGAGGGAACCTTCTCGATGCTTCCCCACCCAAAACCATTTGAATCTCTATTGCCCAGGCCATTGTAACCAAATTTGGCTTGACCCAAGATTCAAAATAGTTTTGATGCTAGTCATGGCTCTAAGGCATAGCTAGCTCTATTAGCCATGGGTCTCAGCTGCAGCTAAGGTTGAGTTAGCCAACTCTACCCAAATTGAGTGGTTAAAACCACTGCTTCACCTTGGAGCTATCCAAGATCATTCATATGGTCTGTTTGCATGTCCCATATGAGTAGTCACCTCGACATGACATGTTTTAGGTGTCTATAGATGCCCCTTTTGGGATGCATTGTGAGAATGAACAACACCGAGAAAAAATAGACCTCCTAAAATGATGTCGTAGGTTGAATGATGATCATTGATCTGATCAACATAAGATGCCCAATCCTGCCAAAGGGCACGCATCTTAGAATCATTGCTTCCAACTGAGGGAAGGCTTGAATTTGCAAAGCTTTGGCAAGCTCCAGCGGTGATCGGGTAGCTTCAGTGCTACTATAGGCTTCTACGCCATATAGATCCAAAAGGAGGAGAGCTACTAACTTAACTATCATAGTTGCTTTTTGCCCCAACAAAGGGTAAGCTTATGATAGTCTTTGGCAATGATTCGTAAGATGAATGCAATTTTGACAAGATCTAGTGATCTAAAATCAAGGGATTTTATTGAATTTGATTATGATTATTGATATAATGACTACCCCCTCAAGCGACGAGTCGATGAGGGTAGGACAATTTACTAAAGCAACGAGTCGCTTGACCACTATGAGTGATTTGAACAATTGAAGGTTTTAGCACTTTGATATTACTTGGCAAGGCCTAATTCAGCCATGATTACAATGATTAATAGTAATTATACATATCTATCCTATGGATAAGTATGGTCGTTATGGCCTTCTTAGGGAATCAAAATGATAGCAATTGCAATTAGACTTGTGTTGAATCATATTGTTCGATGATCTGCTGAAAATGTCATAGAAGAATTGAGATGAATACCTCATTCCCGTGGAGTAGTCCGACCATCTAGGCCTTCTTAGGGATTGAAGTGAAGCATATCAATTCCATGATGACTAATTTACCCCAAATGACCTTATGGTGATTTACTCATCTTGTCGGATTGCATGGATCGCAAGTCATTGCAACCGCCAAGTGTATAGGGTAAATAACTGGATACGAGGCGCATTTGAATTTTGAATTATTTGAATTTTTTTGGTTATTTTGAAAATTTTGAGGGTACTGGCCCATTAGATATTTTTAATTTTACATTTTGAAGCCCCTCATGGTTGAATTTTGAGGGTATTTATTGTTGGATGCTAGCCATGCATGCCAGATGCAGTCAACTTTTACAATTTTCTTAGCTACGACTCCAACCCACGATCGACAAACCCTAGTTCTGATCCCATAGGTGCCAGGCACGATCGAAAGCAAAATTGAAAATATAAAAGAAAATCTATCATTTTTTATGTCATTATTTTCAATTGCCAGCTTGCAAATCTGAGATCTTTGAGAGGTGAGTTTGAACTTGTGATACGAAATGCTATCGCAAAACCCTTGCAAAGCACACACATGGCGGACCCGATGGACACATCCACTAGTGGCGGAGCCGGTGCACCTAAGGTAGGCACTGCAACTCTCTCATTTGATTTACCCAATAAAATGAACCTCATTAATTAATGGGTTAAATGAACCACACTAAATTTTCGGTAAAGAACCTCACCCTAGCTTAGGATTAGTCTAGGTTAGTTTTAGAGGGGAGGGTTTTAATTTTAATTTTTATGTCTTATTTTTTTTTGGGTGGGACGTGACCCCAAAAAGGTCACTGGCCTTAGCCGTGGGTGGTAACCATGACTCCCAATTGGAAAATTGGGGGCCACAGCTATCATCCGTGGCTAGGTTCAAATTCCAATGGTCATAAATTTGATTGTTGCTGTCGACCACGGGTCCCAGTCGCGGTTAGGCAACTTTAGAAAAAAAATTCATTTTTTTTGAATTTTAACTGGTTTTATTGATTTTTTTTAATGTTTTGAAGTGCAAATTTAATTCTTTTGAATGTGTTGCCTATGTTTATGAATGCTTTTATCTTTTTTGAATATTTTTGAATTTGTTTGACTTTTTTAGGTCATTTTTTGATGTTTTTGATTGATTTTATGTTTATTATTATATGCTCTTCTAGCTGACCTCCCGAGCGAGGGAGTTTGAGCTCTATCGGGACCTCCTATGAGGTATTAGCAATGCCGACTGGGCGTGGTTCGATGCTATCAGGCTCGACTACGTCATCCGCCTCCCTACCATCAGGCCTGATCAGGCCTATATGACTGTGTTGGCCCATCGCTGGGATGCACGGACCAACACATTTCACCTACCGACCGAGGAGATCACGGTCACCTTGGAGGATGTCTACCACATCTTCTACATCCCCATTGATGGTGAGGCCATCACCTCTTCACCTACTATGATGAAGACTATAGTATTTCGATGGATCTTCGGTGATCGGAGCGATGCGGCACTGGAGGACATTGACCATGGGGGTGTGCCCATTGAGCACTGGTATAGGGCACACATCTTCTCAGAGAGATAGGCCATCTTGATGTTTTTATGCATCCACATCCTCCTACCAGACACATCAAGAGTGAGGTTCCCCTAGAACCTCCTCTCTAGGATGTTAGATCTTCTTAGGTGCACTACAGAGTAGTCGATGATTTTATCATGGGGTAGCACCCTCCTGGCCTAGCTCTATGATGAGCTATACAATATTACATAGTGGGGCCACATTGGAGTCACTTGCAACATGCTTCTATAGATATGGGTATGGCAACATATCACCATCGATCATCTAGGGGGACTTATGCATCATATTGGCATCATTGTAGAGGCATCATAGTGCTATGCTACCTACTGGCCCAAAGATGTTGAGGGGTTCTAGAGTAGGACTCGGGTAGGAGACTTGGAGTACTACATCGATCGAATCTCATGACTACAACTCAAATAGGTACTATGGAGGTCGTACATGGATTGTACCATGTGGCTAGAGGTAGATAGGTACCTGAGGTGTACCAGGTAAGATAGGTGGCTTATCGGGCATAAGCCCGACATGCATGAGTTTTTCCACTTCTCGTGCATCCTAAGGTAGTTTGGTATCTACCAGGACATTCCACCCATGCCTACTCTCTATCATCACCTAACTCTGGAGAGAGATCTAGCATGGTCACAGGTCACTCCTTTGGGTGATGAGGATGATGACTAGCAGGACTCAGGGTTAGAAGATGTGGGGACCACTATAGATTATGATGCCTAGTGGACTCTTATGATCTAGAGAGGTGGTGACCCACTCGGTAGGGATGGAGATGGAGCTATAGGAGTAGAGGTAGTGGAGGTGCATCTAGAGGGAGTAGATCCTCATGGGTGCAAGATTTTCCAATGGACTAAGGGTGGATGGGGAGAGGGTGTAGCTATTGAGGATGTGCCCTAGGTTGAGGAGGAGGAGGAGGAGCCTAATGATGAGGTTGCATAGCTCTAGGCCCAGGTGGCCAACCTACAGATATAGGTGGGGACCCTACAGATGTAGATCCTATAGAGGGATACCACCATGGCTACTTTACAGGCGTAGTTGAGTGCAGCACAGACCCAACTAAGATAGGGATAGGATCAGTGGTAGAGCTACCAAGAGGAGAAGACCCTTCACTAGGCATAGATTGATAGTGCCACTACAACCCTGGAGAAGATGACACTCAAGCGAGATCTAGCATGATCTTAGCTACAGCTTATGACTCTCAAGCGGGATCAGGCGATTGGTGCATGAGGGGAGCCCTCAACTCCACAGGCTAGTCCTATGGTTCTAGCTGTATAGGGATGCATAGGTTTTGATCCAAATACAAAGATCTAGAGGCTATGGGCTCTGGTTCAACATCACCTCGATGAGTGAGCATCAGATGCTACTCATATCTCTCACCTGGAGGGAGAGATCGAGCTACTAGGGGGTGAGGTTCCTGAGAGGACCATAGATCCAGGGACTCAGAGGACTCGGACTCGAGAGATAGGGCAGTCTTCAGCTCGACCCAGCCATAGGACACCTAGGATAGAGAGGTCCACTGGTACCAGCTCTAGGTGGACTCATCGAGAGGGTGGCATAGGTGGAGGAGACTCATAGACTAGGGGTACAGGTGCTGCCTAGTACAGATCTTATCAGATATTTGTACCATTTTTGAGTGTAAGGTCGAGGACCTACATAGTTGTAGCCTACGGGCATTTTGGACATATGCCTAGACACTCTTTTTTGACACACACACACACACACATAAAATATATATATATGATCTAACTTTATGAGACTCATTATATGTGTAGTTTTATTTATTTTATGTTTATGAGATGCATATGGATGCAATGCTTATATTGTATGTTTATTGATTTGATGCTATATGATGTGATGTATGGATGACATGCACTAGCTAGATGATGGATGTATGACTAGATATTGTGATCTAGATATGTAGATGGACTACTATGATGTATGCATATGGATGCACTATTTATTGTTAAATGCATGTTTAATTTAATGTACTTGTATGCATTTAATTTATGATGTTATGATATGATGAATGCAATGTATGTAATGCATTATTTACATGATGATGATTTAATGTAAATGGACATGTATGCTTTAATCACTTAAAACATAATGTGTGAATGCAATATGAGTTTGACAATCTAATGGATGACACCACAGAATGTATAATAATCATGATATGTAATTGATACTTCTTATCATAAGAATTAATCAATTAAACATCCATATGTGCTATGAAATGATGTATTGTTTCTATTCATAAGCTTTTTGTAAGTTAAAATAATATGCACAACATAGTCAGTGGTCATTTAAATATCATTGTTGATATCCATCTGGTATCTAACCTATATTATGAACAATCCTAATAAACAAACTCTCATAAAAGAAATTGATAATTGCATGATTGAAATGGTTGTTGCTATTTGGGAATTTTTGAGGTTTTCCATGAAACTCAAACACCCTAGTTGACTTATCAAAAGTTGTATAATGACTATACTAGACTTCTGAAAAATAATTCTTTTGCTTGACAGACCAAGCTATTCATTACCCCTATGTGTGCAAATGAATATATTAGATGAGACATAAGCATACCCCAGTGCCAGGCAAGATTCATTCAACCCATTGTTGTATTGGGGATCCTCAAATGTTCATCTGATCCTAGGTTTAGATTTAGTTAGACTAGACCACTAGGCAATACAGACCACCTAAAGCTAGCTCATTTGTAAATTGCTTAGACCTACCCCAATGTTAGGTGGGATTCATTCAGCCCATTGTTGTATTGGGGATCACCCTATGATTTTTGAGCATTGATCATTCCAGGGATTCAAGCTCACCCCCTTCTTTTCTTCAATTTATTGGGATACTTGCTCATATATAGTGATAAAAATCACTGTTTATTTTGTAACAATTTTTTTTTTTAAAGCAAGGGATAGGATTTGACTCTGGGATTTTTCTCCTTTTGATGTAAGCAAGGGATCTCTTCGGGTAGGGGGTAAACTTGTCCTTTTTCCAATGACCACTACTCTAGACCATTGCGCCTCACAAAATGAGCAAGTAACAAAACCTTTCGCCTGAGGTGACCCGAACCACTTTTGTAGTGTTCATCCTTCCTTACCCTAATTAGGATTGTTAAATGTGTTTGATTAGTGATGGGATTTTGATGTGCTAAGTGCTATCAAAACTAGACCTCATCCTCAAAAGCAAAGCAGGCTTTCTACTAAATCTGAGAAGACCACTAGGTATGGTTGAATGACCGAAAAACCCTAGTATATTCTTCATAGCAATAGGAGGGGTTGTGTTGAGAAACATAATTACTCACAAGGGTGATGGATGATGATGATAATGCATAGATGCATGATTGAAACACAAATATGGTATCATTTGTAATATTGCAAACACAACCTATCCTAATGCAAGTGTGATGGATGGAAATACCTAATGCAATGCAATTGAATGAATGCATGTGCAAAATGAAAATGCGTAATGCAAATGAAATGAAATGCAATATATTTTTTAGATTTTATTGCTTTTTGATTTTTATGGATTTTGAAGTTTTCTATATTTTTAATTTTTTGAATTATTATGTGTGGAATGCCTTAAGATGAAGGATGTTGAGAGGTTTAGGCTCTTCAACACCTTCAAGTGATGTCAAGCGATACGTTCCAGGTCCAATCTGCTCTGAGATAATGTAAGGACCTAACCAGTTAGCCATGAATTTATCTTGCAAGTGCGATGGTAGGTTTGAGTTCTGTTGGTTCTCTTTCAGCACAAGATCACCAACCTTAAAGTCTCTCAAGTGGAATTTACTATTGTAAGCTCATTTTAAGCACTCTTGGTAAACATGAAGATGCTCCAGGGCATTCACGTGATGTTCATCAAGAAGCGTCAATTGATCAAGGTGAGCTTATCATGCGGTGTCATCATCAATGAACTCTTTCAATGTGATGTGCAACATTGGAATTTCCAACTCTAAGGGCATAATGGCCTCAATGCCATATACTAGTGAAAATGGAGTTGCCCCAATGGGCATCCGAATGCTAGTCCTATAAGCCCATAGTGCAAGGGGCAGCTGGATGTGCCAATCTTTGTGGTTTTCTTGTACCATATTTTTTAAGATGGCTACCACTATCTTATTTGAAGCCTCAACTTACCCGTTTGCCTACGGATAATATGGAGTCACAAAATTATGTTGTATATTGTACTTAGACATTAAAGCTTTCACAGTTTTATTCTTGAATGATGTTCCATTATCCGAGATTATCTTGGATGGTATCCCAAAATGACTAATGATATTGTGAAGTATAAACTCCGTAATACTAGTTGTTGTTGTTAAGGGAATAGCTTCCACCCACTTTGTAAAATACTCAGTAGTCGTTATAATAAATGTATGTCGGCCTCGATGATGGAGGAGAGATCTTACCAATTAGATCCAAACCCCACTAAGAAAATGGCCAAGCCTCTTGAATGGGCTGTAAGGCCTATGATGGCAAGTGCGTAAGATTAGCATGATGTTGACATTTGATGCATTTCTTGATATATGCGATGCAATCCTTCTCCATAGTGGGCCAATAATAACCCATTCGAAGGATGCACTTGATAATGGCCATGCCATTGAAATGGCCACCACATGTACCATCGTGAGCTTGCAAAATTGCCCAAGCTGATTCTTGGGGCTCAAGACAATGAAGGAGAACTCCATCGTAACTTCTATGGTACAAGATGTCTCCAAGCAAGACATACTTTATCACTTTCTATCTGAATGTGCATTTTGTGACACATGACAATCCCTGTAGGATTAACCCAAGCTTCAGGAAGTCATGTAATTATGACATCCAATCTTGATAAGCTTCTTCCTCAACTATCAAGATGACTTGTTCCCCTGGCGTTTCATTGTGCATGAATGCAGACTGGGATACAACCTTGTGGTGAATGGTGGTGCCATTCCTCGTAGGACCCTATGAGATCAAAGACCCCTAGGATGCCTTCTTGAGAAAGTCTCTGGCTTTATAGAACCACTCATGGTTTGGTTCTATATGAATCATGTTGACTGATTCCTTGTTATCAAAAGTTGCACGTTGCATCATGGCATGCGATAGCATCTTTACATGAATGGTAGTAAAGTCAACAAATGGATTCTAAGGGATTAAGGATCCCAAAGATGCCATAGTGTCTACAAATCTATTTGATGAACGAGGGATTGCCTCGATGTCATACCACTCTAGCTGGGCTAGATACGTGTCAGCAAGATCCTTGTAAGCTTTCAAGATGGGACACCTACATTGAAAAAGTCCCTTCACTTGATTGACTATGAGAAGGGAATCACCAAAGATATTTAATCATTTAATCTTCATGGTGATAGTTTTTTGGAGGCCCAGGATTAGGGCTTCATACTCAACATTATTATTAGTACAAGGAAAGTCTAGCTTAAATGACAAGGGCATTGGAGCACCTTGTGGCGTGAAGAAGACAATTCTTGCACCACCCCCTTGCTCACACTTCAAACCATCAAAGAACATAGTCATATCAGCTTTGTTATCTAGTTCTTCGGGTTTGGGTGCTTCTGATAATGCGAAGACCGCATCATCAAGAAGCTCTATGGTGAGAGGCCTGCTATTCTTGAGAGGCACCTCAGCCAGTTGATCAGCTATGACTTGTCCCTTGATGGACTTTTGGATGATGAATTCCAAATCAAATTCTATCAATAGCATGATCCACTTTGCAGTACGTGTATTATGATATGTCTTGCTCATCATATACTACAAAGGATTTTGTTTGGATATTACGTATGTCGTATGACTTAGCATATAATGATGCAACTTCTTCATTGCAAACACCACCGCTAAACACAACTTCTCCACATATGCATATCCGAGCTCATAACTCACCAAGGTGTGACTGATGTAATATATGGCCTACTCTTTGCCTTGCATGTTCTTTTGGGCTAACATGGTTCCCAATGCAAAGTTAGTCACCGATATATATAGCAAAAATGGCACATCTGGTCTTGGTGGAGCTAGCACTAGCGACATTTCCAGGTATTGCTTGATTTCAATGAAGGCTGCTTGACAATCCTCATCCCAATTGAATGGGACCCCCTTGTGTAGCAGTCGATTCATGGGTCAACATTTATCCGATAATTGTGTGATAAATCACTTTATGGATGCTACTTTGCCCTGAAGGCTTCTTAATTCCTTGATATTTATTGGAGGATGCATCTCTAATATGACCTTGACCTTCACTGGGTCAACTTCGATGCCTCGTTTTGAAATGATGAACCCCAAGAGCTTTCCTGAAGTTACACCAAATACGCACTTCTTGGGATTCAACCTGACATTATGCTCTATCAGGTGATCGAAGACCTTCCTCAGGACCTCAACATGCTCTTCTCATAGCAATGACTTTGCCAACAAGTCATCGATATAATCTTCCAAGATCTTATGCATGTAGTCATGAAAAATATATGTCATGGCTCTTTGATATGTGGCACCAGCATTTTTAAGGCCAAATGGCATAACTTTATAGCAAAATATCCCCCATGGCATTGTGAACATGGTTTTATGTTGGTCTTCAGCTTTAATCCGAATCTGATTGTAACCAAAAAAACCATCCATAAGGGAGAGCATCTCATGACCCGTAGTTGCATCTATGAGAGCATCTATGTTGGGCAATAGAAATGAATCCTTTGGTGTTGCCTTGTTGAGGTCTCTGAAATCCATACAAATATAGATCCTTCCATCAGGTTTTCCTATAGGTACCATGTTTGATACCCATTCTAGATAGTCGATGGAGATAATGAACTCTACATCCAACAACTTCTACAGCTCATATTTAACCATTAAAGTGACTATCGGATGCATATTTCTAAGCTTTTGCTTGATAGGTTTCTTAGAGGGATCTAGCAAAAGGTTATGAGTAACCAATTTTGGATCTAGTCTTGACATATCCTTGTATGTCCAAGAGAAAAGGTCAGGTCTCTCTTTCAGTAGAGGGATGAGTATGGCATGCTCATCAGGAGATAGACTCTCTCCAAACTTGACCTTCTTAGGATTAGTGGGATCATTATTGATATCCACATCGAAGGTCTCCTCTATTGACATATGTGATCCCTCCTCAAGCTGGTGAGGTGTAGGAATCAAGTGGATGTCATCAGCTAGGTTTAAAGGTCCTACATCAAAATTTCCCTCAGCGTGATAAACATCATGTGCACATCCTGGCACAAAATGAAAAGGTTGCAACATTTCTTCGTTAGGGAAGAAATCTTCAGGCTCTAGTGGTGAGTCAGCGTGATCCCAATCAATAGCATCTACATTCAAACACAATGGTTTGGAGGGGTCAGTTGGATTGCGAAGTGGAGTGGTCAAATCAATGGAGATCATATTGATGGAATGGATTAGATCTCCAGGACCACGTGAGTGTGACTCTACATTGATATAACTTCCATCCCTGAGATGTGGTTCTGGGGGTATGGGGATCTCTGGATCCGATCTATGAATAGACTCAAAAATAGGATCGCTGGGCTCAAGGAGCTCCATGTACATCAGTGGATCAGGGAAGACTATATGATAAATCATATCCAAATTAGGTGGTCTTCCTCTAAGGCATGGGCTAGGATAGACTCGCCGATACATCTCGTCGATGTCAATCGGCTCATGACGATGGCATAGATAGTGAGGCCCAAGATAAGCTCTCTCGGTCTCATCCTCATCATCACTATTATAAATGAGTCCTTCACCCCTACCCATTGGAATTGGGTGATTAGCAAGATGGGGCCCAAGGTAGGCCCACCCTATTTCCTCCTCATGGTCACTATCAACCATGAAGTATTCTTTAGTCTCACCCATTTGTTCCATGGGTAATAGATGATGCAAATTTAGAGGGCCTAAGTAGGCCAACTCAATTTCATCCTCATATCATTCATTATGTGAGGATAGGTCATCATCATCTATTCTAGAATCACAATTTGGTCCATCACTTTTGGCAATGGACTCTGCTATACCCAAATTTTGGATCGGCATGCCTGTGTCATCGGTAGCTTCATGACTTTCATTATCCAAGTCGGCTCTTGGATTGTCTCCTTGATCTACCTCTACCATGATGTGATCATGATAGATCTCTAGTGGTGCTTCTGAGACATAGGTTACCAGCCTATTACCCCCTCGTAGATAAGAAGGGTTAGGGTGATACGGGTTCCAATCCACATCATCCCCCAAAGCGAGGTTCAGATGATCTAAAGATGCTACTAGGAGCTCATCTCATCCTTGAATATGATAGCCTAACCCAAACCTATCAGTTGGTAGCTGATACTATGGTTCGATGGGAATCCGGTGCCCCTACTCAAATAAGCCCAAGTCGTAACCATGCCAATGGTAATGGTCGAAGTAGCACAAGGTGAATTCAGGGTTAGATAGATAATGAACATTCGCCATGAATGGTTCATCATCATCCTCATCTATGGGCATGTAATTTGTCAATTGATCTAGCCCTCCATAAATGAAGTTTTTTTGGTTGGGTGGCACCCCTAGTGGTACCACCATCCCCATGGGAAAGTGATGGGCTTGTGGTCAGCCCATATCTTGTGTAGTTTTGATAATTGGCATGAACGTCACATTCTACACAATGTACTCTGCTAACCTGGAGTTAACCCACTACATGGTCATCAGTGGTGTTGATGACCCTACTGAAGATGCAGGTGAGGTAGGTTGAGGTGCCTCCTTGACTATATTTTGAGCATCCCCCTCGTCCATGGGAGTAGGACCCTCGACAGTTGCTTCCTTGGGATTTTTCTTTGACTCTTTTTTGCCCATAACTACCTTAAGCTTCTTGTCATTTCTAGGCACTTTGGATATCGTAAGTTTAGTTGAAGCTACTATAATGTGCTCTGATAACTATGGTGCTACCGTGGAAGGTCCCGTGCACACTCCTTTGAGTTTACCTTCTGGATGTATAATAGGCGATGTCGATCGTATATCCAGATGCATTGAGGGGAGAATGAAATCCCCTAGCAAATCTGCTAAGTTCACATACTTAAATGGCTCTTCATCAGAAGGTACCATGTGAACTTGTCCCTCGTGTATATATTTTATACACTAATGTAAGATCGAGGGAATGCAACGCATTTCTCTAATCCAAGGCCTCCCCAAAAGGATGTTATACTGCATGGCACCTTCGATCACATGACACATCATGGGGATGGTCTTTAGTCCAACCTGAATCGGAAGAACTATGGTACCTACCATTGAGCATAGTGCATCATTGAATGCTCTCAAGGTGAAAGTGGAAGGTACAATATGTGACTTTGGAAACTTTAGATATGTTAATGCCTTGGTTGTAATTATGTTGATTGATGACCCTGTATCAATCAAAACCCATTTGAAAGGTGTGTGATTAACACACACAATGATATGTAGCGATGGGTCCACTATGGCAGTGGAGACCATCTTAATCTCGTGATCACTGAATTGGATGACCGGTTCACTACACTATTGCACATGTCCCATGAAGTTTGTAAATGCTTTAGGGTCTTGGGACTGAACTTTGATTGATCTTAGAATATCCATGAGCATCTCCCTGTGCTTGGGAGACTACTGAATCAGTTCATATATTGACAACTTCGTTGGAGTTGTCTGTAGGCTTTGAACTAGCCTACTCCTAATGGTCACCACCGGTCTTGTAGGTGGACCTGGAATATTCTGAGCTGGCCTTTGCTGAGGCACAGTGTGCACTCTAATGGGAGCTAGAGGTGGATTTGGTCTTTCGTACCTCCCTTGTCTCATGACAACATTAACCATGTCGATGAATCCTTGAGTTGGCGGTTCAACCCGCACTTGATTTACATGACCAACATTGTTCCTCGATGGCTCATGATTTGGTAAGGGGTTCTTGAAGATCCCCATATTCTGGTTGTCAGGCACTTGAGGGTTATCCATGGTTAACTCACCTCTTTTGATCATGTTCTGTACTAAATGTTTGAAACTCCAACATACTTCGATGTCGTGTCCTTTCACCCTATGGAAAGCATAGTACAGATCATCCCTATACCCCTTCGGCTTGGGTTGATTAGGATCTATCAATTTGATCTTCGATAATTTTATGGCCTTGGCCTCACACAATTGATGGAATATCAAGGTCATCGATTCTGACAGTGGTGTGAACTGGTGAGGTGGGCGTTGTTCCTTATTCTTACCCTTCTTGTTATTATTACGTTGATCATATCGCATAGGAGGAGGTTGGGCTTGATAATTTTATTGTTGCTCCTTATCCCTTTTCTAGAGGTTTAACACCACTTGGTTGACATGGGTCGTCTTGGCCTGTTCCTTCTGGTTGTGGGTGTTCTTTTTGTTCCATTCCTTCTTGTTCTTGAGTTTCAAGTTACCCTCCTATAACTTGATGTCCTCTATTACCTTGGCTTGCACCAAGGCCTCCTCAAATATTTGGTACTATTGTAGCTATAGTAGTAATGAGATGTGCTTCACACAACTCTTGGTAAACATTCGAGTCAGTTCAATGGTTGGAATGGAAAATGGTAACTTTACCATTATCTTTCTCCATATTTTATCGTAATCCATGATCGGCTCATCATCATGTTGCAATAAAGCAGCCAGATCGGATAGATTAGCCTTCTTCTTGATGTCGAAGGAGAAGCATTCAAGAAATGCATTAGCCAACTATTCAAAGTTGGTTATGTTGTGCCTTTTGAGTTGATTAAACCACTCTCAGGCAGGGCCTGAAAGGGTTGTGATGAATGTTCTCAACAATAGAGCATCATTGCTTTCAATCTGAAAGCACATGTCCATAAAGCTCATAACATGTTCTTGAGCATCTTCCTCACCTTGAAACTTATCCAACTTCGACATCTCGAAGTGCTCGAGATACGCTAGAATTGGCACCAAAGGGCATAAAGGTTCGTTGTGAATCTTGTTCAAGGTAGGCTTTTGGTAAGCCATCCCTTGCTTCTCTATAGCTCGAACCTTGTCTACCAAGGCCTGATAGGCCTTCGAAGATAGAATTTCCTCTTCTTTGAGAGGTCCACGAGGAGCCTTGGGAGGAAAATTCTTCTTTGGATGAGGTGGGGGAATGGGATCATCCTCCACATCAACTAGGGAGATCTCAGGGTATTCTTGTTCTTGATCATCTCTCACTTCTTCTTCGTACTACGTACACCCATGATGTTCCAATGCTTGGCACTGCATCGTGTTTTGGACCATGTGATGAGTATGGTTCTCAATATGTTTAGGGTGCAAATTAGGTTGTGCTATCATGTACTCACTATGAGGGGGTAAATTGGCCTAAGCCAATCGATCCTCTCGCTCAACATACTCCTTTTGATCAAGGATGCATTGTTCATGCATGCGTTGCTCAAAAATACATTGCCTATGCAACCTCTGCCTCTAAGAATCCTTATTTTTGAGGTACTCACACTCTACACGAACGTCCTCCAATTGATCTTGGAGGATCTACTACCATTGTTTTGACACCAATTTTTATGATCGATCTATAAGATTGATCATGTGTGGTCTCTGGTGTACTCACTCTATCCTAGCAGCTTTATCGGTATGACCTTCGATAGACTAGTTTACCACATTCTTACCCTTGTCTATGTAGATAACATTCACATTCTGGTGTTGTTTGTACTCTATGCTTGCATGGGTCGATGGGGCAATTATACTACAAGGATGCTTAGAGAATTCTCCTAGCTCTCTGATGGTCCGATGTGTGCTCTCACTATGAGAACTTGTAGAATGAGAATGCACAACTGAGGGTTTATACCCTAGCCACCCTAAGACTCTATCTAGACCATCCAATTGTTTGGTGTGCCATGGCTCATGTGGTGGCATACCATTGACTCCAATATTGGACATGTCGAATGTGAACTTACCAGGT
Organism: Wollemia nobilis; assembly: GCA_028583015.1. NCBI lineage: Eukaryota > Viridiplantae > Streptophyta > Pinopsida > Araucariales > Araucariaceae > Wollemia > Wollemia nobilis. Next base: position 2,796,179 of record JAQPPZ010017079.1, on the reverse strand, counting down.
TCATTATTGTTTGGAGTCATTGCGGGCCTATGCTTTGAAGCAACCCTCTCTTCCTACCCCTGAGTGGGTAGATTTTCTACTTGTCTATTTTGAACTGATGGGGGCCTGGAGGCACCCTTGTCTCGAGTATGGATGGGCACTAACTTAGTTACAGTTCCCTCCTCGATGATGTACTCTTTAGTGGATCCAATGGATCCATGAGGTGTACGATCGTGATATATACTCCCATGCATGAAGTCCCCACATTGGGATCTCCCATACTCGGATCTATCTCATGAGGCATGTGCATTGCCTCCTCTAAGTGGGGTGTTCTGATGAGAACCCCCATGCGTAGAGTTATCCCCTCTAATGCTCATCGAACATCATCCAGGAGGATCTTGTGATTGAGGGTTCTCTACATTGTGTTGTGAATTGGGTGGAGCCTCGACTCCGACCTCGATTCTATGTTGAGATCGACCACTCCGTGTGACAACCATGATATTATATTATCTCGTATGTATATTTTAAGGCAAAAAAATCAAAAAATGATGATTATCTCTTTTAAATTTTTGTTTGTGAGCCCTAACTGGTTTGATGCATTTGATATTTGTTGAAAACTCTAAACTACTCTCATCGTGTTTGAAATTGTTGATGATATACTCAATAGTTTAAGGCTTTCACCTGTATACTCACAGCTTGACAACCTAGCAATGAAAGTCCAGGCCATGTAATCCAACCTATAATATGTGGTAATGAAGTCCACACATGGTTAGGGAGCATAGGTCCTCCCGGTCCTCACCTTGTTCACCTGCAGTCAGTGATATACCTCTCCAAAGAGAGATACGTGTAAATTTTCCATGGGCTATGATGGTTCTCGGATCCGATATTGGTCTAGTAACAAGGATCGAGGGAGTTGGGCCAACGGATGGAAATCACTGCCACCATCGTTGAACCCTACTAGTGGTTGGATATGACTTCCAACTCACTAGCATTTAGATAGTACGTGGTGTGTGTGGTTCTTTTTACTTTTGCATGTAAATAAAATGCATCAAAGAGCATTCAAATGATTTTCCTACATGCTTATTTTCAAAAGAACATTTATCTTTCAGAGAATGCACATCTATGCTAAATTATTTTTAGAGAATGCAAATTAACTATGAGGGAATGGCCACTAATTGGGCCTCATGCATGCAAACTCAAAAACAATTGATCTAGACCGCTGGAGACTAGGGCAGATTACAATCAGAGATCCGTTGTTCCTAGCAACGACTAGTAGGAATCTACAAGAATCTAAGCATTTTTCCTTTACACTTTCTCTATGTTTCCTACTTAACCATCATCCTACTGTATTCAGACTATCAAAAACATAGACAAAGACATGAAAACATAGGGAAATGATTCCTACCTCAGATCCAAGTCTAATGGAGAAACTAATATTTGTGAATTTTCTATCATTTGCTAGTCATGGCTATCAAGCATGGCTGAGACTGTTACATGTGGCTGTCACATGCGGTTAAGATTGTTAACCATGGTTTTTAACTATGGTGAGCATATACAACAAAAAATACAGTAGATCAATCATTGATAGCATGAATTGTGGGGGTGCCACCATGATCGCCATCTGTAGCCATCTAGAGAGCATATACCTAAGCTATTGTACCAATTAATAAATATTTAAAGCATAAAATCACATGAGATACAAATTTGACAATAAATAAGGATTTCTTTGTATTAAATTGATGCCAATTGATTACAATTCCATCCCTCTTAGGGATACCAAATTTGTGATACAATTAATACAATCATTTGAGCCCCACTGTTGGAAATATGTTGAATATTTTCCATGTTATTCAGGTAGGGCTAACACTAAAAGGTATTGGACACTCTATACCTATACTCATCGGGGTTTGAGCTATTTTTAGACAAGCTATTTATAGACATCCTATTTATAGACAAGCTATTTATAGACATGTACTAGACACTCCAAATGTTTTTAGGGTTTAAGCTATTTTTAGATAGACTATTTTTAGTTATGCTATTTTTAGACCCATATGGGCTTTTAGGGTTACTAGAACCCTTGCATTATTCACCCATGATATTATAAAAATCCATGCATATGCTTTTGTTATATATATCATGCTTCCATGAGGTTTTGGAGAGATAAAATGAGAATATTATTGCATTGAAAACGATCAAGTTAATGCAATAATAAAATAATACCATGATATTGTAAAAATCAATGCATGTGCTTTTGTTATATATATCGCACTTGCATGAGGATTTAATAGAGATAAAAGAAGAATATTATTGCATTGGATATGGTCAAGTTAATGCAATAATAAAATAATACCATGATATTGTAAAAATCCATGCATTGGCTTTTGTTATATATTGCACTTGCATAAGGGTTTGGGAAGACAGAAAAAGAAGACAGAAAGAGAATATTATTGTATTGGAGATGGTGAAGTTAATACATAAATAATATTGTGCTGGTTTTTCCTAGTTGAGGTTTTCCAAGATAAATATTGTATAATGTGTGAATCTGTTATCTTCTTTTGATTCTATTATTACTGCTTTTTAATTTTAAGTTTATTGGGGCTGTTAATTTCTCATTATTTGGTACCAGATCTAGGTTTTAGCTTTGTTCAAAGAGTAAGGGTTTCAACCCTATGATAAATTAATTCTTGAGTGGGAGCTGTACATAATAGGATCTAGGAAAAAAGAGAAATATGGGAAGCACACGAATAGAGATTGAAAAATTTAATGGAAATAATTTTGAGTTGTGGAAACTCAAGATGGAGGATTTGTTGGTTGATAGAGATCAGTGGATTGCAGTCTCAGAATCAAAACTAAAAGTGACAACAGATGATGATTGGCTAAAAATTTATAGGAAAGCAAGGAGATCTATCAAATTGTGCTTATATGATTTGGTATTGTTGAATGTATCTATAGAGACCATGACAAAGTTATTATGGGATAAGCTAGAAAATTTGTATCAGACAGTCATTGGTAAATAAAATCTTTCTTCGAAAGAAGTTGTATTAACTTTGGATGAATGATGGTGACTCTATGGCTAAACATCTGAATACTTTTAATACTATGATAAGTCAATTAACCTTAGTAGAAGTAAAAATGGATGAAGAGGAAAAATGTACTACTTTACTTTGTTCATTACCTGATTCATGGGATAACCTTGTTATGGATATCACCAATACTACATCTACATTGAAAGTAGAGGATATAGTAGAAAATTTATTGTCTGAGGAGATGAGACAAAAATATTTTGAGGATTATCATCAAAACGAATCCTTGATGGTGAGAGGTCGTTCTCAAGAAAAATGCAAAAAGAAATCAAAATCAAGGGGTAAACATGTTGCCTCGAAAAAGAGAAAATGTTGGAATTGTGGTAAAGTAGGGCATTATAAAAGAGATTGTAGATCTAAAAAGGCTAATAATGATCGATCATTTGATGAATTAATTTCTACAAAAATGAATACCACAAACGAAGATTCAAGGGACTTATTTTTGGTTGCAGCATGCTCAAGTGAATGCCTTGACTCATGGTTGATTGACTCAGGTGCTTCTTTTCATATGACTCCTCATAGGGAGGGGTTTAGTGAATATGAAAAGATATATGGAGGTAAATTATTCTTGGGAGACAATTCGACATATAAAATAATAGGTCGAGGAAGAGTCAATTTGAGGCTAAAATATGGAAGAATTAAAACCCTTCCTAGTGTGTTGCATATTTTGGGTTTGGCAAGGAATCTGATATCTGTGAGTAAGATGAATGATGCAGGTGTGAATTTGGTATTTAATAAGAATAGCTACAAAATGGTTCATGGATATTTGGTGTTGGCAAGGGGAGTTCGCATAGGAAATTTGTTCAAACTTGAGGCTAGCACTGTAAGTATTAATTGTAATAACACTTTAGTTGTATAGGAAAATAATACGGCTGAAATGGCTCTAAGTATTTCTATAGTAAATACAAGGTTGTCTTCAATAGTTGGCATTAAAAATAAGGTTGTGATAATTAACAGTGATAGTCAAAGTGTAATATTTTTGGTCAACAATCATGGTTTTCATGATCGATCAAAACATATTGATATCAAGTACCATTTTGTGAGGGATACGGTTGAAGAGAACCGGGTGATATTGGAGAAATTTGACACAGAGAAGAATATTGTTGATTTATTAAAAAATGTTGTACCTACTTAGAAATTTTCTTGGTGTAGAAGATCTATAGGCATGATTGCCCTTGAAACTTGACAATGATAGTTTTTTGCCCCTATGGAAAGTATTCAACAAGTGGGAGAATGTTGGAAATATGTTGAATATTTTACATGTTATTCAGGTAGGACTAACACTAAAAGGTACTGGACACTCTATACCTATACTCATCGAGATTCGGGCTATTTTTAGACAAGCTATTTATAGACATGCTATTTATAGACAAGTTATTTATAAATATGTACTGGACACTTCAAATGTTTTTAGGGTTTAAGCTATTTTTAGATAGGTTATTTTTAGCTATGCTATTTTTAGACCCATATGGGCTTTTAGGGTTACTATATTTGAACCCTTGCATTATTCACCCATGATATTGTAAAAATCCATGCATGTGCTTTTGTTATATATATTGCACTTGCATGAGGGTTTAATAGAGATAAAAGGAGAATATTATTGCATTGGAAATAGTCAAGTTAATGCAATAATAAAATAATACCATGATATTATAAAAATCAATGCATGTGCTTTTGTTATATATATCACACTTGTATGAGGATTTAATAGAGATAAAAGGAGAATATTATTGCATTGGAGATGATCAAGTTAATAAAATAATAAAATAATACCATGATATTGTAAAAATCCATGCATGTGCTTTTGTTATATATATTGCACTTGCATAAGGGTTTTGGAAGATAGAAAAAGAAGACAAAGAGTTAATATTATTGTATTAGAGACGGTGAAGTTAATACAATAATAATACTGTGTTGGTTTTTTCTCGGTTGAGGGTTTCCAAGATAAATATTGTGTAATGTGTGAATCTGTTATCTTCTTCTTTTGATTCTATTATTACTGCTTTTCAGTTTTAAGTTTATTGGGGCTATTAATTTCTCTTCATTTGGTATCAGAGCTAGGTTTTAGCTTTGTTCAAGGAGTAAGAGTTTCAACCCTATGATAAAATAATTCTTGAGTGGTAGTCGTACGTGATAGGATCCAAAAAAAAGGAGAAATATGGGAAGCCATTGAAGGCTTTACTCTAGCTTCATGGAGAAGCCAAGAATAAGAAACCTGTAGTTATATCAGTTGGAGGGAACCTTCTTAATGCTTCCCCACCCAAAATAATTTGAATCTCCATTTCCTAGGCTATTATAACCTAATTTTGTTCATTCCAAGATTCAAAATAGTTTTGATGCCAACCATAGATTTGATGTACAGCTAGCTTTTTTAGCTGTGGGTCTCAGCCATGGCTAAGGTTAAGTTAGCCAACTCTACCCAAATTGAGTGGTGAAACCCACTACTTCACCTTGGAGCTATTTGAATCTCCATTTCCCATGTTGTTATAATTGAATTTGGTTCATTCCAAGATTCAAAATAGTTTTAATGCCAGCCACAGATTTGACGTGCAGTTATCTTTGTTAGCTATGGGTCTCAGTCGCGGCTAAGTCTAAGTTAGCCAACTCTACCCAAATTGAGTGGTTAAACCCACTACTTCATATGGTCTGATTGCACGTCCCATATGAGTATTTTCCTCGACATGACATGTTTTAGGTGTCTACAGCCATCTCCCCAATTCAATGATTCATTGTATATAGTCCATATAATAGGTTGTCAATTTTTTATTGAATTTGATCATCAAATAAATTTTTATATATCACTAAAGTCACAAATGGACCATATCAACCATCACAAACTTTCATTAAAATATTACATAAATCGTAGTACTACATATATTTTTTGGTCTAACAAAGATTATATTTAAGGAGGTGGAGGAAAAATCTATTTGAGCCACCTAGAAGGATCTTGGAATAAATTGCACAAATGATGGATATTTCTAACCATACAATGCTTCAAATGGTGTCATTTTGAATTAAAGATGATAAGAATTCATTTAACCAACTAATATTAATTGTATTAAATAAAGCATCTTAGGTATATACCTAGGTACTTAATCAAAAAATTTGTTTTCCCATATAACTGATCATGATAAGAAATCTTATATTAAGTTGAATATCACTAATATTGAATAACTTCCTCCAAACATTCCCAATGAAAATAGGATCATATATATTAGACTTGGGCATACCATGTAGTTCAAAAATAAAATCAAGAAAAATGTTGGTCATCTTGTCAGGAGTGAATGGATTCTAAAATGCATATAAGTTGGCATACTTTGAAAGGTGATCCACAAACATAAAAATCAATAATTTTCTCTCTATATTCAGAATACCTTTAATGAAATCCATGGAAATATGTTCCTATTGGGCACTGAATTACATCAAGTTTTACTCGATACTACGGATGTCTATCTTTCTACTTTCTGTCAGGCATGCACCCAATAGCTATAGCTCAGCACTCAAAATTGGATGGACCAAAATAGGTGTTTCAAATCCAACTTCTAGAGTAGGCTAGTTCCTTGTCAAATTAAATAGGGTGTTGAAACAATTATGCTCACTTAGGGTTTTGGGGGTTAGGGTTGAGAAAGAGATTAGGGTTAGAAAATGTGAACAATAGTGGACGAATAGGCTAACAACATTATCACTACAACAAAAAGCTCCCTTCAACAAATTTAAATGTGCATTACTAAGATCAACATTATCCCAAATTAAATGCACTTTCATTCATTAAATAATAGTAGAGAAATATTGTAGACAATAATTTCAATATCCAAATAATGACAATCCAAATAGCAGAATTAATCAATATCTTAGATTTTATAGAAATGCACTCCCTGACAATAAAGATCTAATTTCAAAGAAAATTTCAATTACCCTAGCAATTAGTAATCCATTAATATTGCACAAACTAACCATTCAAGTATTTACAAAAATACAGCTTAGGAATTTGAACCTCTGATATTGAACCATAAAGACACAAAATTTGAGGCAAAATCAATGTAATGCTCCTTTCATTAGTCCTTGGAAATATTTACAGTAGCACAGGAAAACACACTAGAGCTGATCCTTAAAAATGAGGGTTCGACCTCTATTTATAGTTTGCAAAATTAAAAATTACAAGAAACATTACAAAGATTTATCATTTATAGCTCAACAAATATTTCTATATGTTATTTCTTTATTGGTTCATCCTTCATGAAATCTACTGCAAATGGACCACCATGGTAGCTCAAAGCCTCTGCAACTTGCTGGTCATTTGACATCAATTGAAGTTTTGGTCATTGGATACTACATCTGCATTGTTAATATTTCTTGGAATCCCTTCATCATCTTCGATCTACAACCATCTCTGGTTCTTATTTTATTGAAACCCTTGATACTTTGGATTCGTCATCCAACTGACTGTGTTTTAATTATGATAAGAAATTGCTTTTATATGCTTAAAAATTCTTGGAAAAATCTCAACCATTGATCTTCCCAATCGTATGGCTATGATTTAATTTGAAATAAACTTGATACAATGGCAGGGAGATATCACAGTGCCATTTCACTTTTAAAATTGATGATGTCATATTTTATGCCTTAGAGCCTGTGGAACACCAATATGACATAAAAATATCTAAAAGTGAAGTGGGATGAAATCCGCTCCTTATCCTTTATTTTCCCTTTGTTGGTGATGAAGCATTATCAAATCCACACAAAAAAGTTGATGTCACATTTCCTTAAAAACTTTTGCAGATTCTATTTTGGACCTCAGCAAGTGCATTATATCATAACACCATTGTTGACCTATCGTAGTGTAAGGTAACTCTCCTTTCATTCCATACTGAAATTAGTATACAACGCTGCTTGTCACCAATCTAGAAGAAATTTAGTTATAATGACCTTTGTCATGAATCCGCATGCCTTTGTTCTACTTTTCGCCTCCTATCACCATTATAGGCAAAAATGTTCTATGTGCTCTCCAGAATTGGGCTCTCCAACACTTAGCCGCTCAGAAGATGTTAAAAATATAAAGTAGTCACCAATCCACACCTTTTTTACATTGATGTCATCTTTCCCCAAAAACTATTGCATATTCAGGACATGTCGCTGGTCTGGAGTCAAAGACATAAGAAAGTAAGCAGAATTGCTCCAAGTACAAAAATTCACTAAGTGTTAGGCAGATTTGTAGCCTTTGTTACGTATCTGCTCCAAAATACACTTAAACATGTGTGGAATGAGATCTTCATGCCTGACAAGATTTTCAAAATTTTCCTAATTATGTGGTCGTTTTGGGCCTACAGTTCCTATTGGCTATCTAGAATAAGAAGAGGATGTAAAAATATTGGAGACAATTGGTTTGAAAATTTGCCTATGATAAGATTGTGCACCCAAAGACCTTGACCAACATTGAATGACCTAGAAGTTGTGAGGCTTTAATGGTCAATATCCAAAGGAGGCTAGCTCCTATGAAGTTCTAATTAGATATTCCTAAACTATGGGGTAAAAAGATGTTGAAAGAGACAAAATTAGTTGAAGCTAGAACTTTTAAAGGTTTTGGTTAAGCCATGTCAAAATACATGAAATATAATAGCTATGCAATCAAGAATTCAGCCAAATTACCTAACAAACCAACTAGTTTTATCAATCATAGAATAATATCTTTTTTTTTTACAATCCAATAGATTGTGAATGCTAGAACTATAAAATGAACACAACAAAAAATATAGAGAGAAGAATTAATACTATGCTCATTCAACTAGCCTATATTAGAAATAAACAACCATTCATACATACATGTTCTACAAGAAAATGAACCAGAGGCCAAACAACAATATGTCTTGTATTTCTTATTTGCAATGTGCTTTCATACATGTAAGTTATAAAATCCTAAGATCAAAAAATTTTACATTCTACATTCTAGTATTTATAGCCTTGTACAATACATTCAGCTATCAACTTGGTTGTGGCTTGTTGACATATAACCTACTTCATATCAAGTTGCATTTTACTTGTTGTTTGCATATGTTTCATTGATCCTTTACTAATATTTTTGTTGGCATTTTCATTGTTCCAATTGATCTAAGATCCAGTAGGGAAAATTTCATTGTTCCTTCTGATCTAACCAAAAAGCGTGCACCCATCTACTGTATTATATCGTATTCAATCATTCAAAGCATAAAATAATGACAAGATTGCATAGATTCAACAAAATAAGTGTTTCTTGTATTAATATTTGCAAAGAATCCCCAATTACAATCATGCCCCTCTTAGGGTCACTCAAATGATGATACAATTAATACAATGCCAAAGCCCTCAATAGGGTAGGCACACTAATGTTGCTTTTCAACTAGTCACAAACTGCTCTAGGGTGGAGTTGCCCTCTTCTTCGCATTGAGGAAGGAACTTGATGGTTGAATCTCCTTCGAATCTGTTCCCTACGATCAAGAAACAACATAAAAGTGTCAAAAATATAGGCAGCCTCTCATGATGAGGCCCTTTTGGGAAAAATGCATAAAGATACCATTAAGAATGTATAATCAAGAAAGCATGAAAAGCATTTCTAAACTATGTTAATTGGATCAAGATTTATGGAATTGCATAAAGAAAGATAACAACTAAACAATGAATGGACCAATTATGTGAAATAAAGCATGAAAGCACATAAAGAATCCATTAATGCCTACTTGATGCTAATTCAATGAAACTATTCTAAACCTAATTCTACCGGTCAAAAATCTTCTAAACTACAATTGAACCATAGAAATGACTAATCTAAACTATCTAGCTAGACAAAAATAGAAACAGTAAGGTGGTGATACCTCTGCTGCAAACCATAACTCTGGTGAGCGGTCTGCACTATAAACCATGGCTGAAAGCCATGGTTAGCAATCTGATAGGTTTACCCTCAATTTCAAGGGCAGTGGGCTTGACCTCCTTGTCCAAATTGATGTTCAATGGTCACCTTCGGTGTCCTCAAACTGATTTGGTGGTTGATTCACTGTGAAGGGCCTTCGTTTGCCCGAATATGCACTTCTTGGCTCTCCTAGGCTCCTAGGGCATCCATAATGCAATTCATCATGAATCTTGGCAAGTAGGTAGGGGATAAGTGCAATAGCTCTCTCTTAGTATACTCGGTTGAGTGTACAATTCGATAGGGCTTCACTGCTCAAATCTCCAATGCTCTCTCTCCAATCAATTTTGCCCTAATTTTGAGGGGTACTTATAGGACTACCCAAGGGCTAGGGGTGGCTTCATGGAGAAGCCAAGATCAAGAAGGGGTGGTTAGGATAATTGGAATGGAAGCTTTCATCCTCTAACCACCTTCTTCTAGATCAAATGGTCATTCAAACCGATTTGGCTCGGATGAAGGCCAACTGAACTTCAGTTAAGACCGTAGGTTACAACTGCGGTCTAGACTATAAACCGTAGGTCTCAGCCATGGTTCAGCCTGTAGACCATAGGTCTAGGCTGCGGTTCAGACTGATTAGGCCAAGGAGCCCAAATTGAGTGGTTAGAACCACTGCTCTATCTTGGAGTCTATCCAAGATCCTCCATATGGTCTTGTAGCATGTCCATATGAGTAGTCGCCCTCGACATGATGCATTTTAGGTGTCTACAGATGCCCCTTTTGAGATGCGTTGTGAGATCGAACAATGTTGAGCAAAAATATACCTCCTAAAATGATGTTGAAGGTTCTATGATGATCATTAGTCAGATCAACATTAGATGCCTCTTGTCCAGCAAAAGGATGTGCATCCTGGAATCATTGCTTCCAACTGGGTGAAAGGCTTAAATTTGAAAAGCTTGTACTTCTCATCAGTCATTCGGGTAGCTGTGCATGCCAAGTAGGTATCTTCTAGGCCATATATACCCCGAAAGGAGAAGAGATACAAATAAATTATCATATTTGCTATTTTCCCCAAGCAAAGGGGTAAGCTTATGATAGTTGTTGACAATGATTCGCAAGGACGAACACAATTTTGACAAGATCAAGGGATCTACGATCTCTGGGATCTTCTATTGATTTTGATTATGATTTGATATTATGACTACCCCCTCAAGCGACGAGTCGATGAGGGTAATGACAATGATTAAAGTGACGATGTCGCTTGACCACCATGGATGATCTGAACAAATTTAGATTTGAGCATATTAATGCCTTGGCTAGGCCTAGTTCAGCTTTTGATTCCAACTATTAATAGTAATTGCACATTCCTATCCCATGGAGCAGTCGGGCTACAATAGCCATCTTAGGGAATCAAAATGAGACAAATCCAATTAGATTTGTGTTGAATCAAGTTATCGATGATTTGCTGAAAATATGTCATAGGAGACATGACATGAAACGCCTCGTTCCCATGGAGAAGTCCAGCCACGAAGGCCTTCTTAGGGATTGAAAAGAAGCATATCAGATCAACGATGACAATTTTACCCCAAATGTCCTTATGGTAATTTACTCATCTTGTCGGATTGCATGGAGCGCAAGTCGCTGCAACCGCCAAGTGTATAGGGTAAATTACTGAATACGAGGCGCATTTGGTGTTTTTAATTATTTGATTTTTTTGTTAATTTTGATTTTTTGAATTGATCCTGGTGCTTTGAACATCACCAAATTTGCAACATTGATTGCTCTTTTTGAAAATTTGATCCAATGGGAGTCATTAATTTACCTTTTTAGACCTTCCCACGGTGGGTTTTGACTAAATTTGCTACCAGTTGCAAACCACGGCTAGGGTCTACGGTTCCCAATTGCAATTTTGGGAACCACGGCTAGGGCCTACGGTCCGCACGGAATAAGAAAAGCTTATAAAAGGCTCAATTTTCAAATTTCTTTCATTATTCCTTGATAGCAATTGGCAATTGGAGAGCTCTGATAGTGACAATTGAAACTGACTTGAAACCCTATCAAACTCTACACCCACACCCTACACACCGCATGATGGCAGACCATAGGCAAGCTTCATCTAGCCGAGGCAGAGGCGAGGGCAAGGTAATTCAAAACCGAGACCTCACATCCATTACTAGTAAAATTAACCTCATTAAGAAATGGGCTAATTGAACCTAATTAAACTATTGGTAATGAACCTCATGCTAGATTAGGCTAGTTTAGGTTTATTTTTTTTTTTTTTTTTAGCCGGGGAAATGACTCGGGCGGGATCTCAGTCGGAGACCATAGGTACTAGTTGTGGTTCCCAATTGATCAATTGGGGACCATATTTACCAGTTGAGTCCACATTTAAAATCCCAACGGTCAATTTTTGACCGCATGCGGACCGTAGGGTTGACCCACGGTTCGCAAACTTTAGGAAAATTTTATCAAATTTTTAATTTTTCTAAGGTTTAATAGGCAATTAATGTCATTTAATGCATTTTTGACTTGTCTAAGTGACATTTTTTATTTTTATGACTGCCTGATGACATGTTTTTGTATTTTTATCAGTTTTTAGATGTTTTTGATGATTTTTAGGTCATTTTTAAATGTTTTTGCTTGTTTTTAGTTAGCTTTTTCCTTATACTATGCTTTTATTTCAGAGGTTGACCTCTAGAGCTCATGAGCCCGACATCCTTAAGACTCTCCATGGAGAGCTCACTCCCAAGGAGCGAAGATGGTTCAGAGCCATCGGCTTTGGCTACGTCCTAGATCTACCCATGATTAGGGTGGATCAAGCTTACTTGACTACATTGGCCCGACGTTGGAATGCATGGACCAACACATTTCACCTACCTATAGGTGAAATGACTGTGACCTTAGAGGATGTCTATAGGATCTTCAGGATCCCCATTGATGGTGAGGCCATCATCTCTTCTACTTCTAGGGCTAAGGGGCCCATTTTTGATGCTATCTTTGGTGATCGAAGCTAGGAGGCTCAGTGTAGTATCGATCATGGAGGAGTCCATATCGGATACTGGTAGGGGAAGAACATCTTCTCTATGTAGGAGGCCATTTTTATGCACCTGGTGGTGCAAGTTGTTCTTCTAGACTCCTCGGTGTAAGGATTCCTTGGAACCTCCTAGCCACTATCCTAAGAGTGGTTCAGAGCTCAATAGATTAGCCACTATGACTGGCCTAGGGGAGCACCTTGCTATGCTAGTTATATAGAGAGTTGTATTATATTACTGATCGAAGCCATCGAGGCATCAGCTGTAGCTTGCTACTTCAGATTTGGGGCTGGTAGCACATCAGGATAGAGCATCTTGGAGAGCTACCACTACATATCTTGGATATTGATGATGACCACCAATGCTATACCACCTATTGGCCTCATGAGGAGGAGGGGTTTAGGAGTAGGACCCATGTTGGTGACATCCAACATTATATTACATGGTTTGCATCACTCGGCATATGATATTGAGTGGTGATCGTACATGGATTTCCCAGCATGGGCTGAGGCGGGTGAGTGGCTTCGATAGGCTCATAGAGATAGGTGGCTACTCGATTGGAAGGTCGAGATTAGAGAGTATCAGTTCTACTCTCATGTCCTACATTAGTTTGGCATAGTGTAGGACATCTTAGAGATCCCATTTGTGTATCGATGCTTGGCTTTAGAGTGGGATCTACCATGGATTTGGCCTCTGGCTCTAGGGGATGAGCTAGATGACTTTTAAGAGTCTAGGGTTGATAGGGCTGCTACCACCTTAGCATATGATGGATGGTGGTCCATGCTCTAGTGGCATGGATCGGGGCCTCTAGGTAGAGTGGCAGACTAGTAGAGGTAGAGGTGGATCTTGATGGGTGCAGGGTGTGCCAATGGATAGAGGGTGATGGGGCATAGAGGCCACCATCGAGGAGGCTCTTGAGGTTGATCCAGATGATGAGGCTCTAGAGGAGGGTGAGGTCCCTCTTGATAGCATAGAGGGGCTGCTCCTGGCTTAGGTTGCTGACTTGTAGAGTCAGCTCGATAGATATGTTACATAGTAGATGGAGTGAGACACCACTATTGCCACTCTAAGGGCATAGCTGATCGATAGAGATCATAGACTGACTTAGGTAGAGTAGCAGATTACTAGCCTGACAACATGGGCTATGGTAGTAGAGGGGAAGGTCCAGGAGCTCACTAGTGCATGTGATTTGGTAGAGGTATGACTGGGTACAGCTATAGTGGAGAGGGACTTGGCCCAGGATCATAGGGAAGATCCTTCATCTTCTCATGTTGTCATGGCATCACCCATAGCACCAGTGCCAGTGCTACCTGGTGATCGTGATCCCATGTCGAGATATGTGCTTACCTCCTCATGGAGGAGGGAAAATTTAGACATATAGGTAGGGTAGCTCGTATAGACCAGTTAGAGGGTTACATTAGGTTGATAGGTGGGTAGGTCCTAGAGGATTCTCATGCTACAGGGAGTCAACAGACTAGATCTAGGACTACAGGGTAGTCCATGGCTAGCTCTAGCCAAAGGACTCATAGATCAGAGAGGACACATAGGTCCTCTAGCACACATGGTGGTAGCTCACATAGGAGCCATAGGGAGATAGGTGAGACTTCTAGCCATAGGACTAGCCACCTGGACATACCAGTCTCTCATGTGCTAGGCCTCTTCGGGCTAGGTGGTACATAGGGCCCTCAGTAGGGTGCATAGTAGGCACCAGAGCCGACTATAGAGCAGGCTCCAGGTCATAGGGCTGAGGGAGGTGGTGAGAGCTCTAGTTTAGGGGGAGCCAGCCAGAGCTAGGGCTCTATTAGATCATAACTACATTTTGCATATGTACCATTTTTGGTGTAAGGTCGAGGACCTACACGATTGTAGCCTACGGGTATTTTGTACTCTTCTGATGTACTTTGAGACACATATATATATATATGATCTGATCATTTATGGCTCATTATGTGTACTTGATTTATATATTTTGATTTTATGTTTATTTTATGCACATGGATGCAATGCTTATGTTAATTTGATGCTATATGATGTGATGTATGGATGACATGCACTAGATAGCTATTTAATTTATGATGATGATTATATGCAGTGATCTAGATGCTTAGATGTGCGATTTATGATGGATGCATATGGATGCAATGTTTTCTCTTAACGCATATTTGATATTGCTTTATTGTATGCATTAATGTATGTAATGATTTATTTACATGATGGTAATCTAATGTAAATGAACTTGTATGCTTTAATCACTTAAAACATAAGGAATGAATGCAAATATGTTTATCAATCTAATGGATGACACCACAGAATGTATAAAAATCATGAATGTAATTGAAAATCCTTAAGATAAGAATTTAATCAATTAATCACCCATATATGAAATGCAATGAATGCAGTTGTTTGATGCGAATGATATAATGTGTCATTCTATTTTCTTTTGCAAAATTTGAAAGATATGCATGATATAGTCAGTGGTCATCTAAATATTATTTCTAATATCCATCCGGTATCTATCCTATATTTTTATTGTGCTCTATATGATGATGTATCATGGACTCGATACTTTGCAATTTGATGATTTTATATGGTTTGCGATATTTGATATTTTGTTGCTATGAGAGAAATTTTTGAGGTTTTCCATGAGACTCAAACACCCTAATAGACTTATCAAAAGTTGCATACTAACCACACTAGACTTCTGAGATAAAAGGCTTTTGCTAGGATAGGCCCTAACTGTTCATTATCCCTGTGTGTGCACATGATTATTTTAAGATAAGACACGAGCGTTCCCCGATGTCAGGCGGGATTCTTTCAGCCCATTGCTAAGATAGGGGTACCACAAATGTCTTATCCAATCCCAAGTTTAGATTTTAGTTGGACTAAGCCACTAGGCAATGCAGGACACCTGAAGCTAGCTCTTCCACATTCAAACATTGGTCTACCCACAAGCGAGATGCAAGTGTATCAGACATATCATCATGCGTAAGGTACAGTAGTGCCGACAATTCTAGGGATTCAGGCTCATTCCTTTCTATCCTTCAATTTTTGGGATACTTGCTCATATGTAGTGAAGCAAGGGAGTCGATTCCATCTTCATTTTGAACTATCTTTGGATCTTCATTTGATCTCTCTTCGAACTGGATTTTGGATCTTCATTTGATCTCCACTCAAACTTTGATTTATGATCTTCATTTGATCTTCACTTTGAACTTGATTTGAGCCTATTTTTTGATCTTCATTCGATCTTCACTTTTCGGCATTTACATTTGATAATTTTCTTCAGAAACTTTCCTTTGGGGGATTTACTTGGGAAAATTATTTCTGGTATATCGATTGAGAATATCGATCTTATGATATCAATATGGGATATCAATCTAGGAAGTCGATCTATGATATCGATCTAGGGTATCAATCTTGAGGATTGATGTGGGATATCACTTTGGGATATTGCTCATTTTATCGTAAGCAAGGGATTCTAAATAGGGAACTAACCTATCCTTTTTCCAACTACCAACATTTCCCATATCGTCCGCATAGAGGGATAAGCAAGAATAACTCTTTTCGCTTCAGGATACCCGGTCCTGCTTCATGGCTTTCATCTTCCCCTAGTCCTTGTTAGGATTGTTTAATTTGTTGATTAGTGATAGGCTTCTGATATGCTAAGGGCTATACTAACTGAACCTTAGCTACAAAAGCAAAGCAAGCTTTCTACCAACTCTTGATAAGACCACTAGGTATGGTTGAGTGATCGAAAAACCCTAGTATATCTCCATAGCAACATTATAGGTTGTGTTGAAAAACACAATTACTCACATGAATGATGGATCATGATAAATGTAGAGATGCATGATTTAAACACAAACATGGTGTCATTTGTAATACTGACAAACATAATCCCTCCTACTATGGAATGCAATGGATGACGAATGCCTATATGCAATGCAGTAATGCAGCGAATGCATGTGTGAATGCAAAATGAGAATGCAAAATTCAAATGCAAAATGCAAATATTTTTGGATTTTATGCTTTACCAATTTTTTTGGATTTTATTGATTTTATAATTTTTATGAGTTTTGAGCCTCATATCTGACCAAACGGTGAGTACATGCCTCTGGAGCCTTTAGATTGACCAAGCAATTTTTTAGCAAAATCCTTGGAGCTTTTTAGGATGACCGAGCGGTTTTAAGCAAACCCTCGAAGCTTTTGGGGTTTGACCAAAGGGTTTATGAGTACCTTTGGGATTTTGGGATGACCAAGTGATCTTTTAAGAATCCTTGGAGCTTTTGGGTTGACCAAGAAATTTTTTATAAACTCTTGGTGCCTTTTGATTGACCAAACTACTCATAGATGAGCTTGGAGCCTTTTAGGATGACCGAGCGATTATAAGCAAATCCTCGAGGCTTTTAACTGACATGACCAAGTAGTTTTAGGAACCCTTGGAGCCTTTTGGGAAGGGCATGCTGCCCTATATACCCCTAGTGAGTGTGCCATTCGATGATGGTGAGGGAGGTGCAATACCTCTAGATTCCTCATTTTTCCTTATCGAATTTGGCATGGCTGGTGGGAAAGGTATGCTACCTTGAAGACCCCCAATGTGCATGCTATTTACTAAAAAGTAATCAGCTTGTTTAGGAAGAGTGATAGAAATCAACTCCCCTAGGTGAAGATCGGACCTCACCGGTGTGCCTATGCTTTGGCATGGGTGAACGAGAGAACCATCCTCATGGATCTCATCCCATTCTACTAGGTCTTCGATGACCCTCTTAAATGATTGGCAACTCCTAATGTCATGTCCATGCACTCGATGATACACACAAAAGGGACCCCTATCAGGTGACCCAGTCTCGGATGCCCTATGCTTGACTTCGGGTAATATGAATGCCTGTGCCTCATGTAACTTTTGGAACAAAGTTAGAGTAGTCATCTGAAATGAAACTACTCATTGCACTGGCCTATTGGGCCTACGAGGTGACTGACGACTCTGAGGTCACTCTTGAGGAGGTGTGACCTCCACTTTAGCATGTTGGGGCAC
Organism: Wollemia nobilis; assembly: GCA_028583015.1. NCBI lineage: Eukaryota > Viridiplantae > Streptophyta > Pinopsida > Araucariales > Araucariaceae > Wollemia > Wollemia nobilis. Next base: position 2,778,176 of record JAQPPZ010017079.1, on the reverse strand, counting down.
TCTGAGAGAACCATCTACATGATAAACCCCCTTATCTATCAAATTTTGCACCACACTCTTAAACTCATGACAATATCGAATGCCATGACCCTCTATTCGATGGTAGAGATAGTAGTGATGCTCCCTGTAACCCATAGGTTTAACTCTACTTGGGTTTAAAGGGATGACATTAGGCAAGGTGATGACCTTAGCCTCTTGCAGCTTCTAAAATATATCAGACATAGACTCTTGTAATGGAGTCCCACTATGCTATGACTATTTTGGGCTCTTGCCCCACATTGGTTTGCTTTGAGAATCCAATGGTTGGGTTGGCCGCATGGGCTTTTGCTTTCATTGAGGCTTTTCCTGTACTTGCATAGGAAGCGATTCGGCCTCAGACAAGGGTTGCTTTTGTAATTCTAGATTTTCAATCTAGTTCTTGATAAAATGCAATACCTTATCTTGCTCATCCATTCGATGCTCCATCCATTCTAGATGGCTTAAAATGGATCGCAAGACTGACAAAGAATTCATATGTATTTCCAATGACTGATTCGAAATACCTTTGTCATTTGAAGGAAATAGAAAAGTGGATGCTATGGATCCATTAGGTAATTGCAAATCACCTATTTCCTTCACTTGAGTTGATGTGGAAGCTTCTTGATGACACACTTCGTCAGTGCTATCCACATGCTCATGCCTATGACTCAGCTCAAGCTATTGTTTCACTTCGTTGTGTTGAACTGTGTCACTTTCGGTACCCCCAATCTGATGTGAGGAACCTACTTGTTTGTGCTCTCGAGATGGTGCCATGAGAAATGAGTCAGGAGTGACCAATTTCAAAATTTTTGGCCCTGGCAATGTGGAAACACCATTGGATTACCCCATCTCTGGCTCTATGTGATTAGGAATCACTTGATCTTCTGGCCTAATGTCGACCATTCCCACAAACTCATGAGAAGACTCCACAACTGCATGCATCGTAGGTAATTCATCAACATACTGAGGTTGTTCTATTTTAGTCATGATAACTGAACCTTCCTCATGCTCATACGATGTCTCCAGGATAGGATCCATAGGTGGAGACTCGATGAAAAGTTGACCTAGATCCTCAGTGGACTCTATGGTGGGCAGCATCGTAATGCTGGCCTCTATAAGCTCTTCATATTCATCATCATCCTCATGAGAACTATCTGGTGACATGATGGATGAAGAGGGTGTGATACACTCAGGTGCATCCATGACCATGCTAGGTTCTTCCTCCTTGATAGGAGTGTGAAGATCCTCTAATGATACCTCCGAAGTGGCTGTGAGCAACTCCGTAAGGGCATTCATCAATCCTTCCCTGCTAAGCGGTGTCGAGAGTGTAGGGGTTGTAGGTGACTCCATAGGTGATAGCGGTGGGGATGGTAACTCCACCATCGTCTATGAGGCTGCATCCACACTTTGGATAGACTCATCCAATTTAACTTGCAGATGCATAGGCGCCTCACCAGGTTCCTACGGATGATCCTCAGGCTTATAATACTTGAAGGGATCTGGGTCCACCTCAACTACATGAACTTCACCTCCATGGGTGTACTTAATGCATTGATGCACTATTGATGGTACGCACTCCATGGCTCTTATCCATGGTCTTCCAAGTAGTATATTATACTATCTTGATCCCTCTAAAATGTAGCACAATGTAGGAATAATATTTTGTCCCACCTCGATGGGGAGGACTATTGTGCCTACTATAGGGGATTCCACATCGTTAAAGGCTTGCAATATGAAATTTGTTTCCTTGATGTGGGAAGGTGGAATTTTGAGATGTTTGAATGTTGAGGTGGTGATGATATTAATCGATGATCCTGTATCCACCAACACTCGCTTATACGTAATCTTTTGTATCCTCGCTATGATATGCAATGGAGGATCATACTCCTTGATAGGGATAGGTTTGACTTCCTATTTATGGAAAGTAATCATAGGTTCCTTATATGGTGGAATAGACTGTATATGCCCCAAGGATTGTGATGACTTTCGAGCATTGACACTGCTCACCTATCGAACTTGACTACTCTCGACCTCACGCTTATGCATGGGATCCTTAGACATCTCTTTCTGTTGCTCTTCGATAACCCTAGGCATGTCTATCTATCTAGAAGAATGGCTATCTACTTGCTTAAGTGGCAACTCTTGATGATGCACTAGGTGCATCGCGTTGACTTGTTGCCTAAGCACTCTAGGTATGAGCTTCTTTTCGGGAATTACCTCACATGATTGTTCTTCACATGCTTTCTATTGGTAAATCCTCTCTTCATGTCATTGGAGTTCATCCAACCTTTGTTGATGCACTCTCTTTCTCTCTACGGACTCACGCTCTAGGCGCTTACGCTGACGGTGCGCTTCCTCCAATTGGTCTTGGAGTAGTCACCTCTCATGGGCTGCATGAGACTCAGATTCCCTATAGGACTGACTCATGGAGTATGATCCACAACTCTCTATCTCACCAGGTGGAGACCTAATGACTTGGGTTCTCACTATATGTGAAGAAACCCCATGATCTGTATGGGTGAACCCCCTGCGTGATGAAGGGAGCTCATGATGACTCTCAGAATGTCACGCTAGGAGGATTGGATCCTCAGGTGCATGATGAGTGTGATGCCTAGCAAGGAGGTGTACAAGGTTTGAAAGATCCTCAGGAGAACATCGAGAGCATTCAGAGCCTCTCCATGAACTCTCTGACTCATTAGCTCATGATTGAGCTCTATCATGCCTAGTCATCATGATGAACCGACTAAACAAGACTCGAGAGGTTTCCTCTCTTACTAAAAATTGTGGCCTCAAGGAGGGCCTTATCTTGATGAATTAAGCAATAAATAAGCATACAAAGTAAACAATGTGATTATCTCCTTTACATTTTAAAATTTGAGCCCTAAACTATTTGATGTGTTTTCAAGATTTGTTGTATCAGTGTAGAAACTCTTATCATGTTTTGCAAAACTTGTTGGATTTTATTCTTAGTTTAATGGCTTTCACCTGTATGCTCATAGCTCGACAACTTGGCTATGAACTCCAAGTCATGTAATCCAACCTATAATGTGTGGTAATGAAGCCCACACATGGTCAAGGAGCACATGTCCTCCCAGATCCTCACCCATTTTCCCCTAGTCAGCGTTATACCCTTCGAAGAGAATACATGCAAATTTTCTAGGGTACGAAAGGTTCTCGGATCTGGTATTGGTCTAGTATCCAAAAGGTTCATGGGATTTGGGCCAATGGATGGAAGTTACGCCCACCATCGTTGAACCCTACTAGTGGTTGGATGTCAAGCCCAACTCACTAGCGTTTAAGTGCCAAGTGGTGTGTGTGGTTCCTTTTAATTTGCATGAAAGAGAAATGCATAAGACAACATTCAAATGATTCTTCTCTATATGTAATGCAAATGAAAGAACGTTTCACATTAAGAAAGTATAAGCATGATTAATTTATATGATATTTGAGACAATGCATACTAACTATGATAATGGCCACTAATTGAGCCTCACACATGCAAACAAAATAAAAGACACTCCTATCTAGCATGTTGGAGACTAGGGCGGACTGCACTCAAAGGTCCGTTGTTCCTAGCAATGCCTTGTATAAATCCTAAAAATGAAAGAACTAAGGACTATGATTGATTGCTATTTTATGTTGTCTTTCCTAATTAGCATTTCAAATTTGCATTCTAGAAAACAAAGGGTAAAAATAGATACAGAGTGGAAAATAGGGCCTACCTCAAGTCCTCATTTGATCTACACTCTGATTTCTACTGTCTTTGTAGTCATATGTAAACCGTAGGTCTGGTCTGTGATTCATACTGTAAACCATGTGTTGAACCTATGGTTCAATTGTTGGCCTATAGTTGATAGCTATGGTCTGTACCTACAATTTCAAAAACATAAGAAATGATAGTTAGATCGCTTGAATTGTGGAGTTCCACCATGATCGCCTTCTGATCTAACCAAAAAGTATGCACCCATCTACTGTATTATATCATATTCAATCATTCAAGCATAAAATAATGACAAGATTGCATAGATTCAACAAAATAAGTGTTTCTTGTATTAATATTTGCAAAGAATCCCCAATTACAATCATGCCCCTCTTAGGGTCACTCAAATGATGATACAATTAATACAATGCCAAAGCCCTCAATAGGGTAGGCGCACTAATGTTGCTTTTCAACTAGTCACAAACTGCTCTAGGGTGGAGTTGCCCTCTTCTTCGCGTTGAGGAAGGAACTTGATGGTTGAATCTCCTTCGAATCTGTTCCCTACGATCAAGAAACAACATAAAAGTGTCAAAAATATAGGCAACCTCTCATGATGAGGCCCTTTTGGAAAAAATGCATAAAGATACCATTAAGAATGTATAATCAAGAAAGCATGAAAAGCATTTCTAAACTATGTTAATTGGATCAAGATTTATGGAATTGCATAAAGAAAGATAACAACTAAACAATGAATGGACCAATTACGTGAAATAGAGCATAAAAGCACATAAAGAATCCATTAAAGCCTACTTAATGCAAATGCAATGAAACTATTCTAAACCTAATTCTACCAGTCAAAAATCTTCTAAACTACAACTGAACCATAGAAATGACTAATCTAAACTATCTAGCCGGACAAAAATAGAAACAGTAAGGTGGTGATACCTCTGCTGCAAACCACAGCTCTGGTGAGCGGTCTGCACTGTAAACCATGGCTGAAAGCCACGGTTAGCAATCTGATAGGTTTACCCTCAATTTCAAGGGTAGTGGGCTTGACCTCCTTGTCCAAATTGATGTTCAATGGTCACCTTCGGTGTCCTCAGACTGATTTGGTGGTTGATTCACTGTGAGGGGCCTTCGTTTGCCCGAATATGTGCTTCTTGGCTCTCCTAGGCTCCTAGGGCATCCATAATGCAATTCCTTCATCATGGCTTCGTTGGTGAAAAGTCCAAGTAGCTCTCTCTAATCATATTTTGATAGTGCTTCACTGTCAAAAATGCTCTATATCATTGCCCTAATTTGAAGGGGTACTTATAGGACTACCCAAGGGCTAGGGGTGGCTTCATGGAGAAGCCAAGATCAAGAAGGGGTGGTTAGGACAGTTGGATTGGAAGCTTCCATCCTCTAACCACCGTCTTCTAGATCAAATGGTCGTTCAAACCGATTTGGCTCGGATGAAGGCCAACTGAACTTTAGTTAAGACCGTAGGTTACAGCTATGGTCTAGACTATAAACCGTAGGTCTCAGCCATGGTTCAGCCTGTAGACCATAGGTCTGGGCTACGGTTCAGACTGATTAGGCCAAGGAGCCCAAATTGAGTGGTTAGAACCACTGCTCTATCTTGGAGTCTATCCAAGATCCTCCATATGGTCTTGTAGCATGTCCATATGAGTAGTCACCCTCGACATGACGCATTTTAGGTGTCTACACTAGTATTTATAGCCTTTTACAATACATTCATCTATCAAATTGTTTGTGGCTTATTGACCTATAACCTACTTCATATCAAGTTGCATTTTCCTTTTTGTTTGCATTTGTTTCATTGATCCTTTACTGATATTTTTGTTGAATTGCCATGAACATCTACATGATTTTACTCGTAGAGGTTTTGTTTTTAAGATTATCTAAAAATATATCTTGACCTATAGGTGTAATGGGATGATGCCTACCTCCATACTTAAAAAAATATTTTGTATATCAAATTTTCTCTATCTTTACCGATTCATGGTTGTCGGGTGCATAACAAGCACGTTGATAGATGATGAACTTTTGGTATCATGATTTTACTAGTTTAGGTATAAAAGTTCCAACAACCTCAAGACTTAGAAATTTTTTTTGGAATATATTATATTATTTGGTACATGTCAATGTACCATCATGGGTACATTTATATACTAGGAAATAATGTCTTAGATTATGATGTACTTTGTGCAATGTAATGCACAACTGTGCAATGACATTTTTGCAATGTAAATGTGCATAGTTGTCCATATGTACATGTGTCAATAGATTAGGAATATAAAGAGTCATAGGAAGAGTGAGGATTAAGAAACCTCCATATGAAAAGTCACATTCCATTATATATATATATAGATGTATTGATGTAAAAGAAACATGGATAATGAGAAAGAGTCACATATGTAAGCAATGGAAGGTGATGTAGTGTGATGTAGTGTGATGTATTTTGATGTCTTCATTCAATAAATATTTCTTAGTATTTTTGAGCATTTTGCATTAGCATTCTTTGAGTTATTATATAGTTGATTCTAAGTTTATATGCTTGGTTTATTAGCATTATCATGTATTTTATATTGCAATTATATTATTGATCTTGAGGTAATATTATTTTGAATATTTACTCATTAAAATCTAAAAATGGTATCAGAGCCATAAGGGATCACCATCGCTACTATAAATATGAATCTAACTATATTATTTACAAACTAGATCAACCATTGTGTGTCGTTGCATGCAAACATCGTTGTCTTGGGATACTTGATAAAAGTCATTATATAGATTAGAAGTAAAGAGTACTTCTACTAGTTAAGAAGAGACCAGTAATGGTAAAGGAATTACCTCTAGAAAAGGAACCAAATAAGATAAAGGAATTTCCTATAGAAAAGGAACCAGAGAAGATAAAGAAATTTTTGTTGGAAAAGGAACCAAATAAGATAAACAAATTACCTCTAAAAAAAATTGAAGAAGAAAAAAGAATTACCTCTGGAAAGAGAAACCAGGGAAGATAGCATTTCTCATTGTGTTGAAGAAAAACCAATGATATTTAAGAATATACCTATTCCAAAAGCAGAATCATAATAGAAGAAAATTTATAGGTCTTGAAGATAAACCTTGATATTGAGAAGAGATTATGAGAACATACCAATTCCATGAGCACAATCGAAATAGAAGAAAATGTATAGGTCTTGAAGATAGACATTGATATTTAGAAATATTAGGAGACCCTTAGAAGAGGTCCTATTGATAAGATTGAAAAAACAAATTCTATATTATTTGGCTAGAATCTTTCCACAGGGTTGAAAGGAAAACCCGTGAAGACTAGGATTCAGCATAGATTTGATTCTACTAGATTTTTTTAATATACTAGATAAATTGGTAACTTATTACAATTTTCTATGCCTCTTCATGGGTTCGAGTATCATGACTTGTTACCACTATAACCTCTAATTGCATTGGATAAACCTTTTATGTAGCTGGTTATGTTGATGCAACATGCCCACCAGTACTATGAGGCCCAAGGGATTGGAACCCTAGTCTTTATGCTCCTACAGAAGTATTTTGACCGTTGAACCAAGCCCTCAGACCTGATTCCACTAACTTTTTAGGATAGCTAGTGAATATTATTATTTTTGGAACATTAAATACATCTAATTATTGTTGTCTATGTTTTGTGGTAAAATATTGATTCTTAGAAGTTGAGAAGCTTCCTACAAAAGATAGAGAAGAATTTCATATTTGATTGAAATGTGGCACTTTCTTTATCGTTGGATAATTTTAAATTCAAATATATGCAAGCAATATTTACTTTCAATCACATACCAACACACATTCATAATGCATCTACATTAATGAAGGGCTTCCATATACTCTTGTGTCGTTGGTGAATATTTCACTACCAGGACTAATCTGTCCTTTAGACAATAGTGAATATTTCACCATGGTGGGAATCTCCACCACCACCATTTTCTCTTTCATTATTTAAGGACATGTACAAAATGAAAACCATTAGAACTACAATATCCAAGAATGATGAAGCATAAGATAACAATTTTATCTAAAAGTATTTATAATAGTAATAAAAAATACTCATTCTAGGGAGGTTCATGACAATCCTAAAATTGAAAACAGAGAATGACCATTGGTTCCCATGTTGAATCTTATTTAACAAGATCCTACCACTTGATAATTAACTCATGCACTTGGAAATATTATAGATTATAGACCCCTGACTACAACACTACTTCAATCATAGGTCAACATATCCTTTTTTATTTAACTCTAGAATTTTCATCTAGGATTGCACCTTCTAAATAAGTACCTAATTAAGGTAATAAATATGGAAACTAAAGTGTAATTTATAGGTATTAGGAAGATCCAAGAGATATTCCATCTCCTCAATTCAATGATTTATTGTATAGATTCCATAGAATAGGATTGTCAACTTTTAATTGACTTTGGTCATCCGATAAATTTTTATATATCACTAAAGCCACAAATGGACCATATCACCCATCACAAACTTTCATTCAAATATAATGTAAATCTTGCTACTACTTCATATATTTTTTGGTCTGATAAACATTATCTTTAAGAAGGTGGAGGAAAAAATCTATTTGAGCCACCTAGAAGGATATTGGAATAAATTGCACAAATGATGGATATTTCTAACCATAAAATGCTTCAAATGGTGTCATCCTGAAGGAAAGATGATAAGAAGTCATTTAACCAGCTAATATCAATTGTATTAAACAAATTATCTTAGGTATATACCTAGGTACTTAATCATAATTTTTATTTTCCCATCTAAGTGATCATGATAAGAAAAGCTTATATTATGTTGAATATCACTAATAATGAATAACTTCCTCCAAACATTCCCAATGAAAATAGGATCATATATATTATACTTGGGCATACCATGTAGTTCAAAAATAAAATCAAGAAAAATGTTGGTCATCTTGCCAAGAGTGAATGGATGCTAAAATGCATAGAAGTGGGCATACTTTGAAAGGTGATACACAAACATGAAAATCAGTAATTTTCTCTCTAACTTTGGAAGACCTTTAATGAAATCCATAGAAATATGTTCCTATTGGCTATCTAGAATAGGAAGAGTATGCAAAATTATTGGAGACTGTTGGTTTGAAAATTTTCCTATGGTAATATTGTGCACCCAAAGACCTTGACCAACATTGAATGACCTAGAAGTTGTGAGGCTTCAATGGTCAATATCTAAAGGAGGCTAGCTCCTATGAAGTTCTAATTAGCTATTCCTAAAATATGGGGGAAAAGGGTGTTGAAAGAGACAAAAATATTTTAAGCTATAACTTTTAGTGGTGCAGGTTAAGCCACATAAAAATACATGAAATATAATAGCTATGCAATCAAGAATTTAGCCAAATTACCTAACAAACCAACTAGTTTTATCAATCATAGAACAATATCTTATTCATTTTACAGTCCAATGGATTATGAATTCTAGAACTAGAAAATGAACACAAGCAAAAATCTAGAGAGAATAATTAATACTATGCTCATTCAACTAGCCTATATTAGAAATAAACAACCATTCATACATACATATTCTACAAGAAAATGAACCAGAGGCCAAACAACAATATGTCTTGTATTTCTTATTTGCAATGTGCTTTCATACATGTAAGTTATAAAAGCCTAAGATCCAACCATTTTACATTCTAAATTATAGTATTTATAGCCTTTTAAAATGCAATCAATTAGCAAAGAATCATTACCTTAGAGGTGGATTGTCATTATGTCAGAAGATTTGCTAGTTTGTTAAGCTTCTAGGTGGTATTCATTTTCTAATAATTTGGTTGTGGCTTGTTGACCTAGCTATAACCTACTTCATATTGAGTTGCATTTTCCTTGTTGTTTACATCTAGTCCATTGATCCTTTACTAATATTTTTTTTGTACCACCATGAACATCTGCATGATTGGACTCAGATATTTTGTTGTTAAGATTATATGACAATAGATCTTGAACTATAGGTAGAATGGGATGATGACCACCTCCATACTAAAAAATTATTTTTGGATATCAAATTTTATCTATATTTACTGATTCATGGTTGTGAGGTGCATAACAAGAATAGTTATAGGTGATGAACTTTTGGTATCATGATTTTACTAGTTTAGGTACAAAATTTCCAATAGCCTCAGGACTTAGAAATTTTTTTTGGAATATATTATATTATTTGGTACATGCCAATGTACCATCATGGGTACATATAAATATTAATAAAGAGTTACTTAGATTAGGATTTACTTTATGCAATGTAATGAAAAGTGTGCAATGATATTTTTGCAATGTAAATGTGCATAGTTTTCCCTATGTACATGTGTCAATAGAGTAGGAAGATGAAGAGTCATAGGATGAGTGAGGGTCAAGAAACCTCCATATGAAGAGTCACATTCCATTCTATATATAGATGTATTGATGTAAAAGAAACATGGCAAAGGAGAAAGAGTCACCTATGTAAGCAATGGAAGGTGATGTAGTGTGATGTATTTTGATCTCTTCATTCAATAAATATTTCTTAGTATTTTTGAGTATCTGGCATTAGCATTCTTTGAGTTATTATAGAGTTGATTCTGAGTTTATATGCTTTGTTGATCAACATTATCATATATTTTATATTGAAAAATATATTATTGATAAGGCAATATTATTTTGAATATTTACTCATTAAAAGCTAATAGTGGTATCATAGCCATAAGGGATCACCATTTCTACTATCAATCTAAATCTCACTACGTTGTTTGCAAACCGGATCATCCATTGTGCACTATTGCATGTAAACATCATTATCTTGGGATAGTTGATAGAAGTCATTATATAGATCATAAGTAAAGAGTATTTCTACTAGTTAATAAGATACCAGTAATGATAAATGAATTTCATCTTGAAAAGAAACCAGATAAGATAAAGTAATTTTCTCTAGAAAAGGAACCATAGAAGATAAAGAAATTTTTGTTGGAAAAGGAACTAGATAAGATAAATAAATTATCTCTAAAAAAAAGAAACTGGATAAGACAAAAGAATTTCCTTTTGGAAAGAGAAACCAAGTAAGATAGTATTTCTCACTGTGTTGAATAAAAACCAATGATATTTAAGAATATACATATTCCAAGAGCAGAATCATAATAGAAGAAAGTTTACAGGTCTTGAAGACAAACCTTGATATTGAGAAGAGATTAAGAGAACATACCTATTCCATGAGGAGAATCGAAATAGAAGAAAATTTATAAGTCTTGAATACAACCCTTGATATTGAGAAATATTAGGAGACCCTTAGAAGAGGTCCTATTGATAATCTTGAAAAAAAGATTTCAGTTTATTTGGCTAGAATATTTCCACAGGGTTAAAGGAAAATCTGTGAAGACTAGGATTCAGCATAGATTTTATTCTACTAGATTTTTTTATTATACTAGAGGAATTGGTAACTCGTTACAATTTTCTATGCCTCTTCATGGGTTCAAAGCTCATGACTTTTCACCATTATAACCTCTAGTTGCATTGGATAAACCTCTTACGCAGTTGGCTACACTAATGTGATATGCCCACCAGTACTATGAGGCCCAAGGGATTGGAACACTGGTATTTGTGCTCCTATAGAAGCATTTTGATCATTGAACTAAGCCCTCGAACCCAATTCCACTAGATTTTTAAGATAGCTAATGAAGATTATTATTTTTGGAACATTAAATACATCTAATTATTACTCTCTAAGTTTTGTTGCAAAAGATTTATTCTTAGAAGTTGAGAAGCTTCCTACAAAATATAGAGAAGAATTTCATATTTGATTGCAATGTGACACTTTCTTCATCGTTGGATAATTTTAAATTCAAACATATGCAAGCAATATTTACTTTCAATCACATATCAACACACATTCATAATGCATCTACATGAATGAAGGGCTTCCATGTATTCTTGTGTCATTGGTGAGTATTTTACTACTAGGACTAATCTTTCCTTTAGACAATAGTGAATATTTCACCATGGTGGGAATCTCCACCACCACCATTTCCTTGTTCATTCTTTAAGGACTTGCACCATGGTGGGAATCACCACCACCACCATCAACACTACAATATCCAAGAATTATGAAGCATAAGATAACAATTTTATCTAAAAGTATTTATAATAGTAATAAAAAAGACTCATTTTGGGGAGGGTCATGACAATCCTAAAAGTGAAAATAGAGAATTACCATTGGTTCCCATGTTGAATATTCTTTAACAAGATCCTACCACTTGATAATGAACTCATGCACTTGGAAATATTATAGATTATACACCCCTGACTACAACACTACTTCAATCATAGGTCAACATATGCTTCTTTATTTAGCTCTAGAATTTTCATCTAGGATTGCACCTTCTAAATAAGTACCTAATTAAGATAATAAATATGGAAACTAAAGTGTAATTTATAGGTATTAGGAAGATCCAATAGATATGTCATCTCCCCAATTCAATGATTCATTGTATAGATTCCATAGAATAGGATTGTCAACTTTTATTTTACTTTGGTCATTAGATAAATTTTTATATATCACTAAAGCCACAAATGGACCATATCACCCATCACAAACTTTCATTCAAAGATAATGTAAATATTTCTACTACTTCATATATTTTTTGGTCTGATAAACATTATCTTTAAGGAGGTGGAGGAAAAAATCTATTTGAGCCACCTAGAAGGTTATTGGAATAAATTGCATAAATGATGGATATTTCTAACCATACAATGCTTCAAATGGTGTCATCCTGAAGGAAAGATGATAAGAAGTCATTTAACCAGCTAATATCAATTTTATTAAACAAAGCATCTTAGGTATATACCTATGTACTTAATCATAATTTTTATTTTACCATCTAAGTGATCATGATAAGAAAAGCTTATACTAAGTTTAATATCTAATATTGAACAACTTTCTCCAAACATTCCCAATAAAAATAGGATCATAGATATTAGACTTGGGCATACCATGTAGTTCAAAAATAAAATCAAGAAAAACCTTGGTCATATTGCCAGGAATTAATGGATGCTATAATGCATAGAAGTGTACATACTTTGAAAGGTAATCCACAAACATGAAAATCAGCAATTTTCTCTCTAACTTGGTGATGAAGAACAGAATCAACAAATCACAAGAAATCTTCTGAAAAATAGAGAAATTGCCATAGAAACCCTTCCTTTCATCTTAATTTCATGAAAAATGAGAAAAATAGAGACTCCCTACCCCAAAGTTACAATGAAACCCTAATTCTCTTATTTTATTACAAAGAAACCCTGTTTCGTGCCGAAACCCCAATTCTCGCCTAGGAATTTTCATGCAAAAATTGAATTTTGGTCGCAAAGCTTCCCAAAGCCATAACTTTTGACTCATTGACCCAATTGACTATTGTAAGATATCGTTGGAAAGCTTGTGTAGAGATCTAAAGTTCCTTATATATTTCCCATCCATTGAGATCAATTTCATCCCTCAAAAATGGCCTCTAAGGTCTTCATATTTTATTTTTAAGTTGTGTTGGAAAAATTTCTCAGGATGAAAACTTTAATATATCTCAAACCGTTTAGGGTATTGGGGTGATTCTTTCACCAAAAGTCTAATTTTTCAATTCTCCTCCTTTGGGTAAATTTTTAAATCCATAGGTGTCCATTTAGGCTAATTTCCTAAAAATGGTCACTTCCCAGTTTTTACCTTTTTTGAATTTTGGCTAACTTATACCTCTTAAGTGTCATCATGGACTATAAAACAACTAAAGAAACCTATATCTGAAAGATAAAATGCAAATTATTATTTTTTAGTTCTACAGGATTGTCCTTACACCACTGGATGCTCCTGCATCACTTGGGAAGACCTTTAATGAAATCCATGGAAATATGTTCGTATTGGCTATCTAGAATAGGAAGAGGATGCAAAAATATTTGAGACAGTTGGTTTAAAAATTTTCCTATGGTAAGATTGTTCACCCAAAGACCTTGACCAACATTGAATGACCTAGAATTTGTGAGGCTTTAATGGTCAATCTCCAAAGGCGTCTAGATCCTATAAAATTCTAATTAGCTATTCCTAAAATATGGGGGAAAAAGGTGTTGAAAGAGACAAATGGATTTGCTAGAACTTATAATGGTGCATTTTAAGCCACATCAAAATACATAAAATTTAATAGCTATACAATCAATAATTTAGCCAAATTACCTAATAAACCAACTAGTTTTATCAATAATAGAACAATATCTTATTTGTTTAACAATCCAATATATTGTGAAGTACAGAACTATAAAATGAACACAAACAAAAATATAGAGAGAAGAATTAATACTATGCTCATTCAACTAGCCTATATTAGAAATAAACAACCATTCATACATACATGTTCTACATGAAATGAACCAGAGACCAAACAACAATATATATTGTATTCTTGTTTGCAATGTGCTTTCATACATGTAAGTTATAAAAGCCTAAGAGCCAACTATTTTACATCCTACATTCTAGTATTTATAGCATTTTAAAATGCATTCACTTATCAAGGCATCATTTCCTTAGAGGTGGATTTTCAATATGTCAAAATATTTGCTAGTTTGTTAAGCTTCTCGGTGGTATGCTTGTTCTAACCACTTGGTTGTGGCTTGTTGACCAAGCTGGAACCTGATTCATCTCAAGTTGCATTGTCATTATTGTTTGCATCTAGTTCATTGATCCTTTACTGATATTTCTATTGAGCCACCATGAACATCTATATCATAGGTCTGGTAGAGAGTTTGTTGTTAAGATTATCTAACAAAAGATCTTGAACTATAGGTAGAATGGGATGATGTCCACCTCCATACTAAAAATTGGTTTTGGTTATCAAATTTGCTCTATCTTTACTGATTCATGGTTTTTGGGTGCATAACAAGCACATTGATAGGTGATGAACTTTTGGTACCATGATTTTCCTATTTTAGGTACAAAAGTTCCAACAGCCTCAAGACTTAGAAAAAATTGTTGGAATATATTATATTATTTTTTACATGCTAATATACTATCATGGGTACATTTATAGATTAGTAAAGAGTGTCTTAGATTAGGATTTACTTTATGCAATGTAATTCATAAGTTTGCAATGATATTTTGGAAATGCAAATATGCATAGTTATCCCTATGTACATGTGTCAATAGAGTAGTAATATGAAGAGTGAGGGTCAAGAAACCTCCATATGAAGAGTCATATTCCATTCTATATATAGATGTATTGATGTAAAATAAACATGGCAAAGGAGAAAGAGTCACCTATGTAAT
This sequence comes from Wollemia nobilis, assembly GCA_028583015.1. Taxonomy (NCBI): domain Eukaryota; kingdom Viridiplantae; phylum Streptophyta; class Pinopsida; order Araucariales; family Araucariaceae; genus Wollemia; species Wollemia nobilis. The sequence continues at coordinate 2,763,120 of JAQPPZ010017079.1, read as the reverse complement.
AAATAGAAGGTGATGTAGTGTGATGTATTTTGATCTCTTCATTCACTAAATATTTCTTAGTATTTTTCAGCATTTGGCATTAGCATTCTTTGAGTTATTATATATTTTATTCTAAGTTTATATGCTTGATTGATCAACATTATCATATATTTTATATTGAAATTATATTATTGATTTTGAGGTAATATTATTTTGTGTATTTAATCATTAAAATATAACAATTGTATCAAAGCCACAGGGTATCACCATTGCTTCTATCAATCTAAATCTCACTATTTTGTTTGCAAACTAGATCAGCCACTGTGTATTGTTGCATGCAAAAATCATTGTCTTGGGATAGTTTGATAGAAGTCATTATATAGATCAGAAGTAAAGACTATTTATACTAATTAAGAAGAGACAAGTAATGATAAAGGAATTTCCTCTAGAAAAGAAACCAGAGAAGATAAAGGAATTTCCTCTAGAAAAGGAACCAGAGAAGATAAAGAAATTTCCACTGGAAAAGAACTAGAGAAGATAAAGAAATTACCTTTAGAAAAATAAACTAGAGAAGATAAGATAATTACCTCTGGAAAGAGAAACCAAGGAAGATAACATTTCTCATTGTGTTGAAGAAAACCAATACATATTCCAAGAGCAGAATCATAATAGAAGAAAATTTATAGGTCTTAAAGATAAACCTTGATATTGATAAGAGATTAAGAAAACATACTTATTCCAAGAGCACAATCGAAATAGAAGAAAATTTATAGGTCTTGAAGATAGACCTTAATATTGAGAAAGATTAAGAGACCCTTAGAAGAGGTCTTATTGATAAGCTTAAAGAAAATAATTCCAAATTATTTGGCTAGAATATTTACATAGGGTTGATTGGAAAATCTATGAAGACTATGATTCAACATAGATTTGATTCTACTAGCTTTTTGTTATTATACTAGATTAATCGGTAACTCATTACAATTTTCTATGCCTCTTCGTGGGTTCGAATATCATGCCTTATCGCCACTATAACCTCTATTTGCATTGGGTAATCCTTTTACATAGCTGGCTATGCTAATGTGACATGTCCACTAGTACTATGAGGCCTAAGGGATTGGAACCTTGGTCTCCATGCTCCTACAAAAGCATTTTAATCGTTGAACCAAGCCCTCTGATCTGATTCCACTAGATTTTTAATATAGCTAGTGACGATTATTATTTTTGGAACATTGGATACATATGATTATTACTATCTAAATTTTGTTCCAAAATATTTATTCTTAGAAGTTGAGAAGCTTCCTACAATATATAGAGAATAATTTCATATTTTATTGCCTAAAATTCTATGTGCTTTCCTAGTGCAGGGGTTAACTATTTTGTTGTAAAAAAGTAGACATTGAAGGAGGTCCAAGAAGGAGATGTTATTGAACATTGAGAAGAACCAAGAAGAAAGTTCTCATTGCAAGATTGAAGACTGAATATAGAGACCCAAGGAGAGGTCATATTTAAGAACTTCCAAGATTGAAGATTGAAGATTGAAGACTGAAGATAGAGACCCAAGGAGAGATCTCTTTGAAGAAATTTTCATAGTTGGAAAATTGAAGAAACCAGTGTGAGGTTTTATTGAATCATTTATTAAGATAGTTGAAGGCTACATGAATAGAATACCCAAGAATAGAGGTTTAAACAATATTTTGAAAATAAGGCTATAGAAAGCCTACAGTAGAAGACCCAAGAATAGAGGTCTCAAGAAGATTTCATTGAAGAAATAAAAGGTAAGAGAAAGCCTTATTGCAAAAGCTGAAGCAATGACCATTATAAGAGATTTGAAGTAGATATCATGATAGAATATTACAAGCAGAAGGAGAACCTGACCAGAATATATTGGGACAATTATCACCATACACAACAAGCCCAAAGAGAAAATAAAATAGTACAAATTATTGTTACCAAGAATTAGCCAGCCATGGGTGAATTCATCAAAGAAAGAAGAAGAAATAATATGTTGAAAAATAGCAAAGAAAAAATACGTTGGAGAAAGGAGTGCATGCATAGAAGACTGTAACACTTATCCCAAGCAAGGAAAAAGAATAGTTCCATTTGGCACAAGGGTGAGAATTGAAACATAACCATAACATACGTTTCAAGGAAAGAAGAGAACTCAACACTCTAAATCATCACCCAACACTCAAAAAAGGTTTAGTAATGCTCAAATAGCCCAAGGAATATTGTGCCAAGTTTCAATTCATATTACAAGAATGTTAGCACCACCTAAAGGGAGTTAAAAAGTCTTCGTAACGTATGCTAGAAGTGGCACATTACACAAGAGGATAGTATAGCTGCCATTGTAAGAGACTAAGGCTGATTCGTAGCAAGTAGAAGGAAGAGCATTGAAGGAACATTCAAAGTGCCTATTATCAAGTCCAATGTAAGTTGACTAGAAGGAGAAGCACCCAAAAAGTCAAGAAGGAGTGCCTAAATAATTGAGGTAATATTTACCATAGCATTTTTATATTAAAGGCTTATATTGATAGGAGAAATAAGGAATTAAGGGAATATATTCTAAGGTTAAATATTTGAAGATATTAGTGGAGTGATAAGTATTTTAGAACCTTAGAAAAATATGAATATTATTTTTGAAGCCTTTTATCATATTTTGAAGAATATTTTGGGAATTGAAGTATTATATTTGAGTTTTATAAAATTGCATATTATAGTTTACAAAACTAATTAAATATTTGCAAAATTAATGAGGTTGGATAAATAAGGATTCTACATCAAACTAGGATTACAAAATTATTGCAAATATTATTTTCTCTAAATTTCTTGAGTTGGAGGAATAAAGAAGCCTTATTCAAAATAGTTTATGAAATTTAGATTTAAATATTTTATTCATAAATGTGAGAAGCAAAAGGAATTCTAAATAGAAATATTTCATTTTATAATATTAATCTCTAAGTTCAAAATTATTAAAGATTTGAAGATTTGTAAAGGATTGAAATTACATTGATTGATAGAGTTGATATTAAAATTGAATTGTCTTTCACACATTAGGGAGATAAAAGGATTACTACAAAACATAAAAGTGAAAAGAACAATATTAGACTTGGGATTCATAACAAATTCTACTCCAAAAAAAGAGATATGGATAATATTATAAAAGAAGTATTCAATTAAAATGGTGAAGAAATGTTACAAGCACTTAAGTTCTATTCTCATAACTTAATATCAAATATTGATGAAGATCAAGTATTCGACATTCTAAAAGATAAATTGACTATGTTATTCAAAGAAGCTAAGGAAGATTTACTACTTTTATGGAATTTATTCATGGAAAAATTTTTAGATCCTCATGGGAATATGAAGACATTATTATTTATACAAAAGAATATCTAATAATATATCTGTCATTAGTTATATATGAACTTGTATCGCCCAAATTTTTTGCACCCTTACCTTCAGGCTAAAGGATCCGTGCCCAGAAGGGGGATGCGAAAAGGATGGGACAATACCTCGGACGGAGAGGCCCTTTGAAGGTCGCGCCTCTCGGGGGAGGGGTATAAGGGTGAATTTTCGATGGATGGTGGGGTTCACCAGGGAAACTTTGAGTGGCAGTTTCCATGCCTAGGTCGAGAATGGGTTTGATGTGTTCATTTTATATTCAATCATTCAGATTCCTAGGTTGGCCAAAATGAATCTAAGCTATTCTATATGAAATTTCTGGTTTATATGAAGACAACAAACATAAATGAATCCTAAATACAGAAAATATCTAAGATGGAGAAGAGTGCACCTGATTTCTGATGTCTGATGAAGATTCTGAAGCTTGTAGGAGTCCAGATCATCCCGGATATGACAGGATCATCTGTAATTGTACAGAATCATCCAGATCATAGGAGATCATCTGAGATCAGCCGAGATCATCAACGACCTGACGAATTCGTCAAAAACCTGCAATCATGAAAACAGACACCAAAAACCAAAAATACAATTGCAAGAATGATACAAAATGATAGAAATAAGAATATAAATGCTTAAATGATAAATCCAGATATCAAATCAAATGGGATGCAATGTTTTAATAATTTATTTTGAATTTTATCATGCAAATATGCTAAATGAGGTGAACTCCAAGATGCAGAACAGAAGTGAACTAATCTAATGCACAATTAAATAGGAAAAGAGATAGAGAATGCAAACTCAGGGCTCTGATTGCCCCCAATCTGAACTATAGTCAAAATCATCTGCAATCATACGAGATCATCGCCGATCTCGACAGGATCATCCAAAATTGTGGTTGAATCGCCTGCGACGATCCGAGCTTCCTCCGGCTGAAACACAGTGAGATCCTGCAATAAAACTTGAAAACACAAATGCAAATGATGGGGGATAGGATGTTCTAACACAGCAAAAACTAAAGTTGCAGGGAAATGATCAGCCAAGGGGATAAACTAGGAAAATCCCAAGTTTATATAGGATTAGGGGGAGGTTAGGAGGTTGGGGATCATCCCAATCTGGGAGATCTCCAACGTAGGAATCTCCAACCGCACAGACACGCTTTTGCCGAGTTGGAGAAGTTGTTGAAACAGAAGCTAATTATGAAAATTTGGTTTTGGGATGAAATCGTCTGGACGTTCTATTCCAGATGAATTCATCCGATTTGGGACGATATCGTCAGATCGACGACGATATCGTCCAACGGTCAAACAACTTCTAAAAATGGCATGAAAAATGAGGTGAGCGGTTAACGGGCGGTTTCGGGGTTAAAATTCAAATTTTTAATCTTTTACTGAGGGTTTAACTATGCCAATTTTAGGGTGCTACATTTTGCCCCCTCTTTAGCAAATTTTCTGAAGAAAATGCGTTAAAGACGAGTTCTTCATGCTTTACGAGAAAGCAAGAATTTATTCCATTTTTTAGACGACGATTCTAGGTCGAATCGTACAACTGTTTGCTATGGTGCCCCCTCCGAGTTTTTACCCAAATCGAACGTTTGAGGTAAAAGCGCGAAAAAGCAAAAATTAAAAAAATGTTGTTTTTAAATAAAAATAAGAAAAATAGGGTAAAACCCTAATTCATTTTTATTGTTCACTTTCGCTATTTTAGAGCTCTACAGGCGAAATGGTGGAAACGACACACAGATCGACAGAGGTCCGATGCGGGTTGCGGGTAAGGATCTAAACCTAGTGTACTATGTTTTTAGCTTGATTTGTTTAATTTTTTACTTGAATTTTAATTGTTTTGGGGCATCACGGCCATTTTTAGGCCGTCGACGATGTCGGGATGAAATCGTCCCAATTTCATCAAAATCGTCCCTAAATCACCGATTTCGTCTGAGGACGAAATCGAAGAAATAGGGGCGATCCCGTCCAATAAGGGGTGATCCCCAAATTGAAGAATCGAAGGCGATTTCATCCTATTAAGGATGATTTTGCTAAATTTGGTACGATATCGTCCAATAATGGGCGATATCATTTTTTTATGAGATGAAATTGATTTTAATTGATTTTAATGATTATGTACTAATGATTTTTTGTTGTTTTATTGTTTATTTTGTAGAGAGGATTGCTAAAGAGTCGAGAGTGGAAATACGGGGGTCTCAGGGATGACTTAGCTATGCTCGATCAGGCCGAGCGAGACAGGCTAGCAGAGGTCGGACTACAGCATGTGGCAGAGATGCCACAAATTCCTACAGACATGGGGCTACTAACAGCCCTAGCAAAGAGATGGTATCCGGAGTCGTCCTGCTTCTGGCTACCGATAGGGGAGATGACTCCCACTCTAGAGGATGTATGGAGGATCTTGAGGATCCCCATACATGGGCGGTTCATGACTCCTTCGGCCAATCAGGGCCATGCCATGATGAGATTGTGCAGTGACCCAAGCTTCGCCCTAGAGAAGGGCGAAGTGAACATCGAGGCTTTGAGGCAGATGCCTGGGGCATCTCGGTTGACCCAAGTTTTGGTAGGGGTGGTGGGTGGCCTTCTTCTATGCCACCAGAGTGGATGCAGGTTACCGTGGCTCCTCTCAGATGTGGTCTACGACATGAGAGACCATGGATACAGGTTTGCTTGGGGTAGCTTTGTACTATGCCGCTTGTATAGGATCCTTTACGGGGTCGTATACAAGGGAGGTCGATGTCTGGTGCTGACATCGCTACTACAGGTTTGGTGCTGGGAGCACATTGTGGTGCGGAGGCCGGTAGGGCTTCCACTGATAGGAGTTGATCGGGAGAGACCCTAGGTTTTCTATTGGTGGCTCTAGAGAGGGTCACAATGGTGGATAGATCTATCGATGTCCCAGAGGTTACTAGATGACCTCACCCCAGATCAGATCACCTGGAGACCATGGAGAGAGCATCCAGGGTGGGCAGAGGATGGACAGGAGTTGGCTCACATCAGGCGAGTCATCTGGTTGAGGACAGAGCGGGGAGAGGTAGAGCTCCATCGCTATGACCAAGTTTTGAGGCAGTTCGGTCTACAATAGGGGATCCCTTCTCTTAGGGATTATGAGTACTCTCGGACTATGTGGGATAATACTACATTGAGCGGGGCTCCAGACATGCAACGGTTCTAGATTCAGGACGTTGATGATGCCCCCATTCAGCCAGTGGATGGGGATGACATGGGGGTAGCAGATGGGTATGATGCCTGGTATGCAGGCATCCACCCTCCTCGGATGATGAGGGCATAGGGTCCGATGCATGTTGTAGTGCAATGGATGGAGAGGCGGTGCCAGGCTACCATCGATGCAGTGAGGGGTCATGGAGGGAGGGATCAGTGATGGCCTCCTCAGGAGAGATATTGGAGAGTACCATAGGCTTCGAAGAGATAACAATAGCCAGAGAGGAGGGAGAGACTCCCTTCTCAGTAGAGGGATAGGCCACCATCGCTCGATAAGGGCAAGGGTGTCGAGGTGGGGGAGAGCAGTGAGATGGTGGCTCTCCGGGTGGAGAATGCCCACCTACGAGCTCAGGTGCAGACTCTCCAGGATGAGGCTACATGGCTCAGGGCTCAGAGTGGAGGGGTGAGCATTCTGGAGCTGGCATGGGCTGTTGCATAGACCACGTTCTACCAGGGGTTGTACTATCATGTGGTTCTAGAGGGGTAGAGGATACCATTGCCAGCCAGCATTACGGAGCCGATCAGGATGGGGTCATCGAGGACATCATCACGATCGACGTCGAGGACCCACGATACAGCACGGACCTCGATGGGACCACCTCCTCCACCTCAGGGTGGGAGAGGAGATGAGGCTGAGAGCTCGAGGGCTTCTCGAGACTAGTTGCTCATTGGTACATAGACCATATATTTTTGAGAGGATTGAGTATGCCAGGGTATAGATTGTGGCATACCAATCCATTTTGATATGATGTATAGACTTCTTGATATATATATATATATATATATATATGTTCTTTTTGTGATATGACTTGTGCATATGTTTTATGATGCTTTAATATTTTAATGGTTGATTGATTATTCATGTAATTATGTCATTGAAAATATTATAATTTTATGTCATGCTATAAAATTAAATGAAATAATCTGATGTAAACAAATTGGTTGTTGTGGTGTGATTTGATGAAAAATAAAGTGACTTCTAACAATAATTTCAAAGGACATTGTCATTGTTACATGACCATTTCATGGAGTCGCCGCTCGCTAGGTCATCAAGCTAATCCCGTTATGAGAGAAATATTGCTAAAAGTAAAAGGGTGCTTAAGAGACTTTCTTAAGACTTTGTGTTGTGATGATGAAAAATGATGATGGTGATGATTTGTTTTCAGATTTCCATGAAAATATTATGCATGAAATATTAAAAATATGATTTTTTGCTAGGCATAAAATTCCTAAGTGTGATAGAATTTTGAACAATTGCCTAGGAATTATACCATCGTCGCAAAACTGAATGTTTGACATAATGAAATGAAATAGAAAAGTTTTCATTCTTTTTAAAGCATAATTGTGTAACATAATGATTTAAGCCATATGCTTTTATGGATTAAATAAATGGGAGATAAAATTATAACGATGGTTTGCGCTAGGCATAGAATTTTAGGTATAGACTTATACCATCATCGCGAAATCCAAAAGAAGAAATTGATGTAATAGTTTTATTGCATAGTTGATTTTTGATTTTGAGATAAAAAATATAAAATGAGGACTTGCACTAGGCATAGATTCCAATTTAGGTTTAGGAACTATACCATCGTTGCGAAAGTCAAAAATATAAATGTGACTTTATTGCTAGATTTTTGAACATGCTTTGAAAGAAATTTTGGATTTTTGAAAAAAATGTATTTAATTGTTTTTACGCTAAGCCAATATTCTCAAGTAAGAAAATCAAATTATTCCAGAAGATTTGCATAAATATTTTAAATTATCTCAAAGACAAAATTTAGATTTATAAGGAACCCCATGTGCATATGTGAGTTCATTGCCGATCTTGATCTATCATAATGATACAAAATCTCTCAAACACAAATGTGTGTGCAATTGTATTGTTCATTTACCAATTTTGAGCAAGATAATTTGATACAAGTAATTTGAATTAACCAAATGAGTGTTCATTGACCATGATTTATATGCATGTAACCGTACCAGACTACTATGTAAGTCGGGTCATCAAGAGCTAGCTGATCCATGAGCGGACATAGGTCTATACAAAATAAGGTCGCTAATGTGACAGACATATCACCACGCTAGGAGTTACCCAAGGCCAAGCGGGTTGGGCACAAACCACTTGTTATGGGGCTTACCTCACAGTTTTCGAATAATTGAGAATTCCAGGGATTCAAGCTCATTCACCCTTCTTTTCTTTCAAAGGGTAGGGGAAGGGATTTATTGCTTTTTGCTTTTTCTTTTCTTGTTCTCTTTTTCTCTTTTTTTTTTGTATTTTTTCTTGACACTGAGATAATGCTGAAATATTGCTGAGATGGTACAAAATGATACTGAAACAATGCTTCTTTTTCTCATGATTTTTCTTGACTTTCCTTTTTTTTTTCTTCTTTCTATACTAGGGATACTTGCTCGGATTGGTTGTAGAGCAAGGGATTTTTATTCTAGGTAGGGGTGAGCTTGTCCTTTTGTCAATTCTCAAAGATTCTAGACCATGTGCATGATAGGATAGCAGGGGAAACTTTTCGCTCAAGAGACCACTTCTACTATGTAGCATCATTTTGAATTTGCAATGAAATCATTTTAATGTGAAAAGGTGTACTTGGTTCAAGTAAATAACAAGATCAGTTCTCTATGCTCAAAAATTTATTTAATTCAATTGTGGACTTCGATATAAGAGAGATTAATAATCATACCAAATAATATCAAGATATTTATTCATGTGAGTGTGAAAGTGAGGGATTCCAAATAAATGCTAATTTATCCAAAATAACTAAAAATATAATTGCAATACTTCAAGAATTGACAGGTGCAAAAATAGAAGATGTTTTTGAGGATTTTGATGATTTTTTTATATTTTGATTTTAATTACATAATATTACTATTTTTGAAATTTTTATATGAATTACTAAAATAAGACAATATGTATAGTGACGAAATTACCAGATTTATGCATAATAGCGCTTAAGATGCATAATGTTCATAGGTTCTTTAAGATCTTTACCATCTAAGGTAGCTAATCTGTATGCTCCCGATCCAAATTTAGGAGTGATAATATATGGCCCAAGCCGGTTAGGCTCGAATTTGCCTTTAAGGTCTTTAGTTGCATTAGTATTTTTTTATTTTCTTTTAAGACGAGGTCATCGATCTCAAAGGATCGATGATGAACTTTCTTGAGATATGCTCGTTTGAGCTTGTTCTAGTAGGCACGAAGATGCTCCAAAGCATTAATGCACTTCTCATCTAGGAGTTCCATCTGACTAAATCTACCAACATGATATTCATCTCCTACTTCGAGTATCTTGAAGTAGCAGAGCCAAAGAAGGAACTTCTAATTCAAAGGGAAAAACAGCTTGAGCGCCATAAACCAAAACAAAAGGTGAAGTGCCCGTGGGAGTACGAATGCTAGTTCGATAAGCCCACAAAGCAGGATATAATTGAATGTGCCAATCACGGCCAGATTTATTGACCAGTATTTTGAGGATTTTAATTAATGTTTTATTAGATGCTTATCTTGGCCATTACCCTGAGGATAATAGGGAGTGGACCAACGATGTTGAATTTTATATTTTTGACATAGTTTCTTTACATCTTTATTTTTGAAACAAGTTCCATTATCCGAGATGAGATTTGCAGGAATTCTGAACCTACAAATAATTTGATTAAAAATAAATTTGGAAACTTGAGTTCCAGTGCAAGAAGCTAAGGGCATAGCTTCAACCCACTTCGTAAAATACTCGGTGGCGGTTATGATGAATTTGTGTCCATCAGATGACACAGGATTGATTTTTTGATGATGTCTAAGCCCCATTTTGAGAAGGGCCAAGGAGATGAAATAGCCTTTAGTTCTTGTGCAGGCGCATGGACAAGGTCAGCGTGTTTATGGCACTTGTCGCAATGGCGCACGTAATCATGTGCATCATTCTCCATGGTAGGCCAAAAATATCCTATCCTAAGGAGCTTCTTAGCAATGGCGCTACCACTAAAGTGTCCCCCACAAGATCCATCATGGGCTTCACTCAAAGCTGATCTAGACTCTTCTAGATTCAAACATCTCGATAGGATACCTTCAAAGGATCTCCTATATAAGGTATTGCCAATTATGATGAAGCGACTTGCTCGTCTACGTAATAATCGCGTTGGTTTCTATTAAAACCTTTAGGGAAGGTCCCATTTTGAAGAAAATTGAGGATATCAGTGTACCAAAGTTTAGGAGTAGTTTTGTTGATTAGAAACACGTCCAAAGGTTCCAAGCATGATTTAATTGAAGTGGGTTCTTGGAGTCGATGAATAATGATGGTAGCATATTCGTCATCTAACTCCAAGGGTAAAAGAGATGCAGTTGCGGCCATGGCGTCAACCGCACGATTGCTAGTTCTAGGAATAGCTTCCAAGGTAATTTGATCAAATAAAGATATTAATTGTAATACATATGCTTTATATGGGCACAATTTATCATCTCTAGTCCGATAAACATCATTAATTTGATTTATAACAAGTTGAGAATCATCGAAAACTAATAGATTTTTAATTTTTAGTGCCAGGGCTGCTCGTAATCCAAGGATTAGAGCCTCATATTCATCGAGTGTTATTAGTACAGGCAAACGTTAATTTAAAGGATAGAGGTATGAGATGTTTCTATGGAGATATCAAAATAATACCTGCACCAGCCCCACTCATGCATCGGGCTCCATCAAAGTATAAGGACCATTGCTCTGAATGATCTGCCTCTAGTTTAAGGCATTCGTCAGGAAACTCAATGACGAGGGGATGGGTGGATTCTAAGGGTGCAGCAGCTAATTGATCTGCTATGATTTGACCCTTAACAGACTTTTGTCCTATAAACGTGAGTTCAAACTCGCTTAGCGCAAGAACCCACTTTGTTGTGCGACCAGATAAATAAGGTCGACTCATGAGATATCGCAAGGGATCGGATTTAGCAATAACGTATGTTTTTTGACTGAGCATATAATGGCATAGTTTCTGTGTAGAAAATATGATTGCTAGACATAACTTCTCTAATGTTGTGTAGCGGGTTTCATAACTAATTAATGTTCTGCTAATGTAATAATTAGCACGCTCTCTTTTCTCATCATCAAGTTGAGCTAACATAGCTCCTAAAGCAAAATCTGAAGCAAAAATATACAAGATAAATGGGCGATCAGGTTTAGGTGGTGAAAGTACAGGTGGGTTAAGAAGATATTGTTTGAGGAGTTCAAATGCTTCCTGACATTCAGTCGTCCCAATGGAAAGAGACATCCTTCTTAAGAAGCTTAAGAAAGGGTCCAGTTTTATCCGCCAACTTATCGATGAAGCGACGGATAGCTTGAAGCTTACCTTGTAGACTCCGTAATTCAGATATATTTGTAGGTGCGGGCATATCAGTGATAGCCGTAATCTTGAGAGGGTCAATTTTGATGCCACGTAAAGAAACTATAACCCCTAATAATTTACCTGACTTAACTCCGAATATACATTTGGCTGGATTCAATCGGATAAGATATTCCCTTAACCGATCAAATACTTTTCTCAAGTCATCTAAATGGTCATCTTCTTTGGTAGAACGAGCTATAATGTCATCTACATAATCGTGTAGTATATCATGCATCATATCATGAAAGATATAAGTCATGGCTCATTGATAGGTTGCACCTGCATTCTTCAACCCGAATGGCATCACTTTCCAACAGAAAGTCCCCCAAGGGGTAATAAAGGTTGTTTTAGCCTGATCTTCAGGAGCTATCCTGATCTGATTATAACCAGAAAATCCATCCATTAAGGATATCATTCCACTCCCAGCAGTAAAATCAATGATCTGATCCATATTGGGAAGGGGAAAATCATCTTTAGGGCATGCAACATTAATATCTCTAAAGTCTGTACAAACCCTAACCTTAGTAGTTTCTTTCTTAGTTATTGGAACTACATTCGAGATCCATTCAGCATAATCAATGGCTTGTATGAAAATAACATTCAGGAGTTTTTCTAACTCCCCTTTGACTAGTAAGGCCACTTTAGGATGCATTTTTCTAAGCTTCTGCTTAACGGGTTTAGCATCCGGGTGCACTACTAGGTGATGCATAACTACGAGAAGGGTCTAATCCTGGCATATCTTCATATGTCCAAGCAAAGACATCTTCATATTCTTTAAGAAATGCAATGTATTTATCCTATTTTTCTTGACTCAATTCTGATCCAATGTTGATTATGTGGGGGTTATCCTCGGTTCCAATGTTAATTTTTATGACATTTTCTACTTCCATGTGTAGATCTCTCTCAAAATTAGGTGGGGCGGGTGAAACGCCCAATTCTTGTAATTCTTCCAAGGTTAGCTTGGATAATTCATTTTGAGGAGTCATGGCCTCAAGCTGGGCTATACTAGGTATAGAGCCATCAAAATAAAATCCATTATGTAATAATTCCTCAATGGAGACATCATGAAAGATATCTCCCTCCAACTCATCGTCGGATTCAGCGATCATCTCAGGATAAGCTATAGATAGCATATTACATGTGAATGTCTTATTTATTAAACGCAAGGCATCGCGTTCATCTAAATAATCTTGGTAACATATAAGTTGGTCATCATCCTCAAATGGGAATGGCTGACCCTTACTAGGAAATAGGCCCACACCACATCGGGCGGGCCACGCTTCTACCTCAAAAGGTTCTTTCATACCATTATGGAAAGGTCCCAAACCTTTCCCTTTATATCCCAATTTCAGCATTATAGGTTTGGCTTTAATATATTCATTAGTAAAATAACATCGAGCATATCCATCATAATGAGTTCTGATGTTTCTGGGTATTCTACCCCAGTCATATCCCTTATAAATAAAGGCACAGCTCTCAACTTGGTAAATACTTCCCATAGGCTGTGGGAGGCCCAAGGTATGAGGAGATGGTGGCAAATTATTTAAAATAAGGGAATCTTGCATAGAAGCATTCGTTTCTTCTGATATAAGGATTTTAGATAGATCGGGTAAGAGCTCGTCAGTGAGAGCATAAGAGGTAGAAGGAACATTCCCTACGTCTTTTGATGTTGAAAATATGACTTTGGTGGATGTAGACGGTGTAGAGGTGTCGATAGATGGGTCTATTAAAGGTATGGAAGTTATAGGAGTAGAACAAGAGACATTGGTTGTGAGATTAGGATCTTTCTTAGGTCCTAATGTGGTTTGTTCAGAATATGGTTGAGCTATATGTGAAGGTGCAACTGATGGAGAAGAAGTAGATGACTTTGTGGGTGTGAGTTTCACACGTTTAGATGGATAATGAGAATTAGGATGTGTGGATGACAGAGCAGGGCAAAATTGAACTCCAATAGGTTCTACCAAAGCACACATATCAAAGGGTCTTGGATCACCATGAATGGTAACCAACTGATTCTTAAATTCGAACTTAACACATTGATGTAAGGTTGAGGGAACAGCTCGCATCGCGTTGATCCAAGGATGACCCAAGAGTATATTGTACGATGCAGGGCAATGTACAATAAACACGGTCGTATCCAAGGTTCTTGGACCAACCTGCAATGGAATGGTAATAACTCCACACGTTTCTTGTGTTTCATCATTGAAAGCTTTTATGATCATATCAGTTCTTTTCATTTCCTCACTTCTAAACCCAAATCTTTGGTAGAAGTCAAAAGTGCAGATATTTAAAGATGAACCATTATCAATCAAAACTCGTTTGATTGCTACATCTCCAATTAAAGCAGTAATATACAAGGGGTTATCTTTATGTAAACTATGTTGAGGTATGTCTCTATCTCGGAAGTCAATACAATCAACTTCACGAGTTATTATAGTATTGGCCATGGCTTCAGGTTGAATGTCTTGTGGTACCATCATCTGGCTTAATGTGAGCATTAATTCATCTCTATGTGTAGGAGAAGATCTTAAAAGGTCCAAGAGAGAAATTCTAGCTGTAATATTTGATAATTGTTCATTAATATTATAAGGAGGTTTAGGTTGAACATTAGGTGCATGATTCCCTTTATTAGGAACCTTCAAAACAAATGGAGTTGATCCACCATTCTGAATTTGATCTTGTTGATAATTTTGAGCCTGTTGTCTAGTAACAGCTCCGATGGTACCCACAATATTATTCTACGGATGATGAATGGGTCTTGGTCTAGCGTTTATAGCTAGCTCATTAGAAAGTAATCGGTGAGACGATGGTCTAGTAGTGACTCTTCTTGGAAATGGCTCTTCTGGAACCATATAACTTGTGATAGGGTGAATAGTATCCGATTCATCTTCAGAACTATTCGATTGATTTGATGTGATTTCCATATCACTCTCAGTCTCGTATTCTGTATCACTAAGATCAGGTATCTGAATATTATATAGAGGCCTGGTTGTAACCACGGATAAAGTTGTGTCAAATATTTCCAGATCATGAGCAGGTAAATGCCCACTAATAGTTCCTACATATCGGGCAGGAGGAGGGACATTATGATGTTCAATTTGATTAGCCACCTCCTTACCATGTTTTGGTAAGGGATGTTGAAAGATGTCTAATGATTGATTGGCGTTCTGATTCTGGTTTTGTGGGGTGTTCTTTTGAACATTATTAGGAGGATTTTGCTTAGGTTGAAAGGCTTGCACCTCCATCTCATTGTTATCAATCAAGTCCTGTATTTTATGTTTTAATATTTTACAAGAGTTGGTAGTGTGTCCGGGTCCTCTATGGAAGTCACAGTGTAAATCTGCTCTGTATCCGGGTATAGTTGGATCAGGTTCCCGGATATTTGGTAATTGAATCAAACCTCGTTCTAATAATTGTGGTAGGATAGTTGATAAAGGTTGATTTAACCTAGTAAATTCTCGAGGAGGTCTATCAGGAGGTTTCAGTACAAACTTCTCTGTTGTCTTTGCAGCATTAACATTAGCAATATTTCTGCTATCGGTGACTCCATCACCCACAACTTGTTTATTCTTATATTGATTTTTGGATGTTTTCTCATCGTCTTTCTTTTTAAGCTGGCCTCTCCTAATGAGAGCATCTTCCACTCTTCGGGCTAAGTCTATAGCCTTATCGAAGGTGGTCAAGGTAGCAATTGATAATTCGTAAGATAGTTGCTCTTGCAAATTATTAATAAAGATGTCCAACATCTCCCTATAAGGTAACACAAAGTGCAATTTTCCTATCAACTGTCTCCACCTAGCTAGGAAATCAGCAAAGCATTCATCTTTGTCCTATTTTAAGTTATACAAATCTTTAATGGTCACATGTCTTTCGATGTAGGCACTAAATTGATGAACAAAAGACTCGGCAGTTTCTTCGAAATTCCTCAAAGAATTAGTGGGTAATTGATAATACCACTCTAATGCCATTCCTCCCAAGATTTTTGGGAACATTTTTAGTAATAACAAGTCATCATGTGATATATCATGACATGCTATCCTAAACATACGAAGATGCTCTATGGGATCTTCGGTTCCTTTATATATGGGAAGAACAGGCATAGGAAAATGTTTAGGATACGGCTGTGCTACGACTATAGGATCTAAAGGCTGACTACACATCTCTCGATAGTTGTACGAGGGACGGTAGGGATCTATCTGGTCCATGCGGGAAACTAGTTGTTTCACCATGGTTTCAAGATTACTAGTTTGTCCACCATATTGGTTCGGTGGGACATAGGTATGGGATCTATGAGTGTATGATGGTGTAACATAAGGATTAGATGCTATATTGCTATTATGCAAAGTGTTGGTAGGAAGAGTATTATGAAGAGGATTTGTAATAGTATTATGTTGTACCCCAGATTGTTGGTAATTGGTGTTTGGTTTTGTTTTAGGTTTTTGTTGATTTGAGGTATGTTGATCAAGAGCTTGGCGAAATAGAGCAGTAAATGATGGTTTCTTTTGTGCGGGAATGACCCTAGGCTTGTTAATAGGCACTTTAGGTGGTTGGGTAACTTGTTGTTGTTGCATGTTCCGGATCGTAGCTACTATATCCAAATTGGATGGTCCAGCTTGATCACTCTCTTGTTCAATAAAGGACAAGGGATTAGTGCGTGTGTGAAATACTTCTTCTAGAGTTGCTTGAGTGTCACTAATTCGATCCTTGTCCATATGGACTGCTCTATTAAAAACACCAATATTAGTGTTAATGAACTTCCAAAATTGTTCCATGTTTTCAAAAGTGATAGCTCCTCCCGGAGACATTTTAGGGGATGAGGATCCTTCCTCTCTAACAGTTTCTTCTTGTTCATTTCCTACAGCAAGCTCTTCTTCTTGCTGGTCTAGGGTCTCTTCTTCCTGAACTTGGTCCTCAGGAGGGACATTTTGGTCAGTTAATGGTCTTCCTAACCAATCTTCATCTTCTTCGGTTTGTTTTCCATTCCTAAGTCTAGGCATTGTGCTAAACTTAGGTTTTAGCAAATATATATATATATATATATATATGCGGTAGGGTTGAGAGGTATATATTTTAACTATATACCTACTATAATACTTTAAAAGGAAAATGTTTTGTTTTTGTTTGTTTTTTTTTTTGTTTGATTATATTATTATTTTACGAGAATAAAAATAACAAACAACATGCTAGTTGCAAGAAATAACAATAGTAAAAAGAATGACTTAGTTTTCTATGAATAGTTTATGGATATCATTGATAGGGTCAAGTTCATCGGGAGTCATGAAATGCTCCTCTTCAAATTGGAAGTGGTTTTTCAAGAATTTGACAAAGTGTGCTATGGTAATATGATCTACTTCAGACTCTGACTTGTAAAAATAAAGTTCATGGCAATACTCTCGATACAACACAGCTCTAGGAATTCTATTCCATATTTTTCTATCCGTAAGAACGACTTCTTGATCCTCTATACGAGATAGAAATTTATGTACTACAACTACGTTCTCAAGGTACTCCTCAAAGGTGTATAATTCTGAAGACACAAGTGCTCTTTTATCTGCTAACCACCTATGGCAAGCTCTCTGAAGTTCATGATACAAAGTCACCTGATCAGGATCCAGGATTCTATCTAGGACAAACCTCTTAATTTGCCTAAGTTCTACAGATCTGGATTCAATAATACCTAATCTCCTATCAAGTTCATCCCACAAATATTGGGCTCTATTTGTTTGAGGTACTCTAAGCATAGAAGTAATCTCTATGGCGTTAATTGATTTTCAACATTTATGGTGACAACTCGTCTTCTATTATAATCTACCATCTAAATATGATATGCAAATTTAACTGTTTTCTAATGATTCTAGATGTTCTTAATAATGTTTTTTTTTTGGATTGTTTTCAAAAGGTGTTTTAGTTTCACGTCGGGTTCACCAAAATGTATCGCCCAAATTTTTGCACCCTTACCTTCAGGCTAAAGGATCCGTGCCCAGAAGGGGGATGCGAGAAGGATGGGACAATACCTCGGACGGAGAGGCCCTTTGAAGGTCGCGCCTCTCGGGGGAGGGGTATAAGGGTGAATTTTGATGGATGGTGGGGTTCACCAGGAAACTTTGAGTGGCAGTTTCCACGCCTAGGTCGAGAATGGGTTTGATGTGTTCATTTTATATTCAATCATTCGATTCCTAGGTTGGCCAAAATGAATCTAAGCTATTCTATATGAAATTTTTGGTTTATATGAAGACAACAAACATAAATGAATCCTAAATATAGAAAATATCTAAGATGGAGAAGAGTGCACCTGATTTTTGATGTTTGATGAAGATTCTAAAGCTTGTAGGAGTCCAGATCATCTCGGATATGACAGGATCATCTGTAATTGTACAGAATCATCCAGATCACAGGAGATCATCTGAGATCAGCCAAGATCATCAGCGACCTGACGAATTCGTCAGACGAATTCGTCAGAAACCTGCAATCATGAAAACAGACACCAAAAACCAAAAATACAATTGCAAGAATGATACAAAATGATAGAAATAAGAATATAAATGCTTAAATGATAAATCCCAAATATCAAATCAAATGGGATGCAATGTTTTAATAATTTATTTTGAATTTTATCATGCAAATATGCTAAATGAGGTGAACTCCAAGATGCAGAATAGAAGTGAACTAATCTAATGCACAATTAAATAAGAAAAGAGATAGAGAATGCAAACTCAGGGCTCTGATTGCCCCCAATCTGAACTGCAGTCAAAATCATCTGCAATCGTACGAGATCATCGTCGATCTCGACAGGATCATCCAAAATTGTGGTTGAATCACCTACGACGATCCGAGCTTCCTCCGGCTGAAACACAGTGAGATCCTGCAATAAAACTTGAAAACACAAATGCAAATGATGGGGGATAGGATGTTCTAACACAGCAAAAACTAAAGTTGCACGGGAAATGATCAGCCGAGGGGGGATAAAATAGGAAAATCCCAAGTTTATATAGGATTAGGGGGAGGTTAGGAGGTTGGGGATCATCCCAATCTGGGAGATCTCCAACGTAGGAATCTCCAACCATGCAGACACGCTTTTGCCCGAGTTGGAGAAGTTGTTGAAACAGAAGCTAATTATGAAAATTTGGTTTTGGGATGAAATCGTCTGGACGTTCTGTTCCAGACGAATTCGTCCGATTTGGGACGATATCGTCAGATCGGCGACGATATCGTCCAATGGTCAAAACAACTTCTAAAAATGGCACGAAAAATGAGGTGAGCGGTTAACGGGCGGTTTCGGGGTTAAAATTCAATTTTTTTATCTTTTACTGAGGGTTTAACTGCGCCAATTTTAGGGTGCTATAGAACTCTTTCAAAAAAATATGGAAAATAAAAGAAACAATTCATATGATTATTCTAATGAAGAATCATTGAATTCAATTCAATATTATTGTGATGATCTACTAACTCATATCATTGAAGGAACATCACAAATAGAAGTATAGGAATAGAGAATGAGAAGAAATCAGATGAAAATAGAAGAAGATGACTATTTGAGGTAGTCAAGGCAAGAACCAAAATGGTATCACTCTAATGATACACCAACACAATATCTAGAAGGAAAATCATCAATGAAGATACATAAATAGAAGAATAGGAGCAGAAGAGGACACACCAAAAAAGTTAAATTGGAATCATTCTACACAAATCCAAGGAAGGATCTCATTGAGATAGATTGATGAAGATCATATTGAAGACTAAAGTCTTCAATAACCAAATACAAGGGTGTTTTGGAATATATTACATTATTTTGTGCATGCCAAAGTCCCATCATGGGTACATCTATAGATTAGGAAAGATTGTCTTAGATTAGGATTTACTTTATGCAATGTAATGCACAAGTGTGTAATAATATTTTGGAAATGTAAATGTGCATAGTTGTCCCTATGTCAATAGAGTAGGAACATGAAGATTCATAGGGAGGGTGATGGTCAAGAAACCTCTGTATAAAGAGTTGCATTCCATTATATATATGGATGTATCGATGTAAAAGAAACATGGTGAAGGAGAAAGAGTCACCTATGTAAGCAATGGAAGGTGATGTAGTATGATGTATTTTGATTTCTTCATTCAATAAATATTTCTTAGTATTTTTGAGCATTTGGAATTAGCATTATTTGAGTTATTATATAGTTGATTCTGATATGTTTTATTTATCATCATTATCATATCTTTTATATTGCAATTATATTATTGATCTTGAGGCAATATTATTTTGAGGAGTTAGTCATTAAAAGCTAAAAAAATCCTTATCTTTGCTTTATGAATGGGTGATAGACTTTTGGTACCTCTACTTGCCCAATATAGGTACAAAGTTCCCATGAGTCTGGGACTTAGCCAATTTTCTAGATCTTTGCTCTCGAGACGAGTGATGGACTTTTAGTACCTCTATATGCCTATTCTGGATACAAAAGTTTTTTCAGGTTCAAGACTTAGTCAATTTTCCACATCTTTGCTCTTCAAATAGGAAATGGAATTTTGGTACCTCTACTTGCCATGTTTAGGTATAAAATTTTGTGCAGGTTTGAGACTTATCCAATTTTCTAGATCTTTTCTCTCTATATGGGCAATGGACTTTTGGTACCTCTACATTCGTAGTCTAGGTGCAAAAGTTTTAACAAGTCTGAGACTTAGCGAATTTTCCACATCTTGCTCTCCAAATAGGCAACAAAATTTTGGTACCTCTACATGCCCAGTCTAGGTATAAAAGCTCCAATGGGTTTGGGACTTAGCCAAATTTCCACACATTTAATCTCTGTATGGGCGATAGACTTTTAGTACCTCTACTTGCCAAATCTAGGTACAAATGGTTTGGCAGGTCTGAGACTTAGCCAATTTTTTACATCTTTGATCTCTATATGGACGATGGACTTTTGGTACCTCTACTTGCTAAGTCTAGGAATAAATGTTCTGATGGGTCCAAGACTTAGAAAATTTTTCATATCTTTTCTCTTATAATGGGTAAAAAACTTTTGGTACCTCTACATGCTTAGTCTAGCTACAAAATTTTTTGCGGGTCTAGGACTTAGCCAATTTTTGACATCTTTGCTCTTCAAACAAGCAATAAAATTTTGGTACCTCTACTTGCCTAGTCTAGGTACAAAATTTTCATTGGGTTCGATATAGCAAATTTTCTACATCTTTGCTCTTGGAATGGGTGATGGAATTTTAATACTTGTACGCTTAAACCTATGGGGGAAAAGGTTTCACTCTCTATAATTAGTAAACTTTTACCATCCTCCATATTGGATCTAGGATTTTAAGAATTTTTTCTATCAAGCTTAGGCCAAAAGTGTCTGGCCTCCTCTTGATTTAGATGTTAGAGTTGTTGAGTGTCAAATACTAGTTAATTTTGTCCTAAATTTGTCACAACACTCGCATTTAAATGGTCAATTTGGGAGCTCGTAGACTTTAGAAGAGCCACGATTGAGACTACTCACATTACCACTTCTGAGATGAATCCATTTAACTACCATTGGGGGTGTTTGTAAAACAATGGTTGATTCGTCCACACCAAGAAAACTTAAACATAAATAAAATGCTCAGAAGTAAACACACCACACTGAAAGCAATTAACACACTTACATAAAAATAAAACAACTTTAAAATGATTAAATTAATCTACAAAGTGAATATACTAATATGCATAATTGAATCTATAAATAAAATAACTAAGAGGTAGGGGAGGAATATTGGCTTGGAGTGGGCCCAAGCTCTAGAAGATCTCGACCGACAAAGCACACAGACAACTTGCTGATAAAGAACGCTAAGATTTTTATTACTAGTGCAATGAAATATTACATGCGGTGATGTTCTTTGAATTTTGCCTCCCCTACTATAGAGAATTTTGTGTGTTTATATACCACACACAGGACTTCCTATTACAATTCTATTACAAAAAGGCATCCCAATTACAGTCTAAACTGGGATAGTTTGGTTACTATAGTCGGTGTGTGATGATTAACTTCTTCTTTGTTTCCTTGCAATAGGGCGATTTCTATTTCATTAGGTTTCTGCTTCATGAATGGATGCATGTTTATCCACCCTATCTAGGACACCTCGTTCATCAGTTATTTCCCATATATGATGTGGAACGATGGTCAACTAGGTCCTTCTTCAGTCGTTTGGTCAATGTGCATGATCTGGGTGTTCGCTCGAGTAAGGTGCCTAACTCAGTAAGGCACCTTATTCAGTAAGGCACCTACTTCAATAAGGTTCCTACTTCAGTAATATGCCTCCTTCAGTAAGGTGCCTACTTTAGTAAGGCACCTACCTCAATAAGGTGCCTACCTCAGTAAGGCACCTACCTCAGTAAGGTGCCTACCTCTGTATGTCTTCATATGATTGAGTGGAACCGTGCTAGGTCCATGTAGGACCTTGACTAAGAAAAATATGACAAAATCTAGGAAATAACTACACAAAACACACTTCACGCATGGATTAGATAATACACATGATTTCATTAAATAAATACTAATATTTTATAAAAATATACAACTCATGATATATTGCTGCACAAAAACCATTAGTACATATACAAAAATATGAGCATATCTAGTGCTCATCATCCCCCATGCCTAATATGTGCCACACCCTCATGGCACCTAAAACTGGTAATCACCTCCTTGGCATGGGCCACTATTTCTCATTTCCTTTTCTTACCAGTGGCCTTGGCTTTCTCTTCATCTTGAGGCTTCCGTTTCTACTGAGGGACCCTGGTTTATTGTGAGGCATCCCTAGGCTATGCTTCCCTTCAGCTATGCTATATTTTTGTTGCACTAGGTTGGCCTTCGTTCTTCACCAAATTTTTGTTACGTTGGCTTCACCTCCTTATCATACTTGGCCCAAAATATGTGTTTGGTGCTACTACCACAGTCGTTTCTCCCTTCTATAATGCTACCTTTGCTTCCTACCACATGTCAGCATGTTGGGGGTGTAACTCTCTGAAGGGAATGTTGAAGTCATCCCTCTTCTATACAAAATGTTGACCTTGTATAACTAAAGTTTTTTGAGGATGAGGCCTATGTTTTCTTCTATGATCACTACCACCTCTACCTCTGGTCCATATGCCACCTGGTTTTATAGATATTTCTTCATATTAGAGGTATGATCCTACAATGAACCATAGATCTCCCAAAATTGATCATCTGCATCAGGGTCCACACAAATTCCTGGCCCTCTTTCAACCTTTTTGGTAGATTTCCTAGCTACATTTGCCACCTCAAACTCCTCTTGGATATTTTCAAATTTTTCTTTTCATTTAGTGAAGCCCTATAGGCCTTCTTCCCATTCCTCGTTTGAGTGGGGGTTTGGTTCGGTAAACATTGCTCTGGCATTTCTTTTGGCCCTCTTATACATTGTTTGAGGTGCCCTCCCTTTTCTCCTATCTGATATCATGTCATCCTGCATGGGAATATATTCCTTTCCCATAGATGTTGCCTCCTTGTTAGAGGATCTGAGGATATATTCTTCTATTTTTAGGCCCCTCATGGTTGTTTTCCCTATCTCCTGGTCACCCGATGCCTACTCCTCTGGTTATTCTAGTATAATTTCCCTGATTTTAGGTCCCTAGTACTCTGGAGAATCCTCCTTAGTCTTACTTTTAGGTTTTTTTCCTTGGCTCTGCCCTGAAGGATCCTCATCATCATCAATGTTGATAATAGGGGTTTCTATTTGAAAAATAGAATTTCCCTGTTCCTCTGTAATTCCCCTACCAAAGGTGCATGAACCTTATCCCGCATCTAATTCCTCATTTCAGGAATCTGACCTAACTACCCCAGATGAGACTACTCTATATAGAAATATTGGAAATTTTATGGGCACCTCAATTGCCTAATTGGTTTGGGTAGAGGAATCCCATCTTTCGATCGCCTTGAATTGTAGCTGCTGGATCAGTTGCTAAAATTGGGTGATGGTGGCCTTCTACCTCTAAATTATTCTTGTAGTAATATCCTTATATTTTTTGAACAGTTTTTGCATCGTGGATTTCTCACTCTACTCGGTGGTCCTCTTCCATCGGCACCTTGGACTATTGTTGCAGGCCCGTTGAGGACTGCGGGTCTTGTGAGCTATGAGCGGAAAAATTCTACAAGGTTTGGGCTGAAAATCTAAGCTCCACATCTTCCTCTTCATCCTCACTTGATAGTATTAGGAACCCTAGTCATCTTCGATCGCGTATGCACTTCACCCATCATATTGTGGGTTTGGTGCTAGAGGATTCTTGCCTTTCTTTCGCATAATTGGAAAAAGAATTCTACCCTTCATTTGTAGCATCTTATGGAAATTGAGGGTGCTCCTCTTTGGACCTTCCCCTCAATTCCACATTTTATTCCACCTTTGTTACCACCTGCTTTTATGCATAAGAGGTTTTGGCCCTAACCTCTTTGGTCACTCCTCGTAATTTAGCTTCTTGTTCTACTTCGGCCACTAACTTCTCTCGCACACTAGAGTGTTCAACCCCAGCCACCGATGAGCTTCCCCTGTGTTGTAATTATCCCATGGTGGTCTAGGGTAGAAAACACCCCCCTTTGATATCATGATGCCTCATCCTATAGGGCATTTTCTAGGTAGAACAGGACGTTAATTTCTCACCCATGCACCAGATGGCTCAAGAACTGCATATGGTTTGCATTCAAGTGTGAATACTTATTGGTGCATGTGAAGTATCTTGTAACATGCTCAAAGAGATTTATCAGGTGCATTGGGAGTCTCTAATTTAGGAGCCTGTGTTGGTCACATGGGACATTTTCTTATCTGAGCAATACCTCTGCACACTTCTTTCCCACTTTGTCTTTGTACGTGCATTCCCTAGTAAGGGGGAGACCAGTGACATGAGTGATGTGCTCTAGAGTGATTAAAATTTCTAGTCTATGCAATCGAGCAACTCCTTTGTTCACAGTGGTAACAAACTCCTTTATCGCTTCTATGTCCTATTCTTGGCTAACCAGGCGATAGTATTTCATCCACCCAGTTGCTTCAAACTAGTTGCGTGCATGATTATTTTTGAGTGCATGATTATTTTATTGTCCACCCATGTTGAATTCCCTACTGGTTTCGACTGGTTTGATGCCCTACTCTCAGTAAGACACCATTTTATAAACTCAGGCACCTAACTCTAGAAATTGTTTCAACATTGGGGTTGGCATGGTACACCACCCGAATTAACTTTTAGAATGACATATTAGGCATGAGATGTGAATTCAATTCTTGCACCGGCATTATTTTTAGAGAATAATATCATATGAAAAAATATATATATCTAAATAAAATCATGCACAGACCTGATTTGTCATTTCATGCTACGTGGAGTATGTCGAATTGGTACTCGATAATATTTTTCCCATGTGTTGATTATGTCGTCTTGGGTACTTCATTCCTAGTTCACTCAAGGTCCTACGCTAAAAACACAATGGATCCTATTGGTTTAGGTTAGGATGCATATCTCCTTAACGATTGGCCTTGGGACATGCAAAGATCATGTCCAATGATTTTGAAATATTTTTGAATGCTTCTAGATTTCATCACGTGAGATGATGGTGTTGGCTTCAGCTGCTCCACATACTGCCAAGTTGCACATGTGTTTTTGAGTTGATCGATGTACCTTCTTGAGTAAGGTGCTAGAGTAAGGCACCTACCTAATTAAGGTACCTAATTTAGTAAGGGGCCACTGGACTATGAAGAACGCTTTGGGGTGGCATCTCCTTGGTGGAGTAAGGCACTACTCCTCCAAAGTAAGGCACCAGTGTAAGGCACTTCCCTTGTAACTTTTTTTTTATAATAAAATGCCCCAGGGTGGTGCCTTCTTTGTGAAGCAAGGTAATGCTCCTCCAGAGTAAGGCATCAAAGTAAGGTGCCTACTTGAGTAAGGCACCTACCTCAATAAGGTGCCTACCTCAAGAAAGCACCTACTTTAGTAAGGCACCTACCTTAGTAAGGTGTCTACCTCAGCAAGGTGCCTACTTGAGTAAGGTGCCTACCTAACCATAATGAATGCCCTGTTGTGGCTAATCCACAACACACCCCAAAATTGGGGGCCCACCTTTTTGCATGCTTTCAAAGAAGAAAACAGTGACCCAGATGCTAAAAAAATCAAAGAAAAAGAGCAAAGTTGCACAAAAATGAAAAAGTGTCGCGATATCGCGACATGTTGCTCCGTCGCGGCCAAAAATGAAAAAGTGTCGCGATATCGTGACATGTTGCTCTGTCGGGGCTGAAAATGAAAAAGTGTCGCGATATCGCGACATGTTGCTCCGTCGCGGCCAAAAATGAAAAAGTGTCGTGATATTGCGACAAGTTGCTCCGTCACGACCGAAAATGAAAAACTGTCGCGATATCACGACATGTCACATTTTCGCAGCTCCAAACAGCCAGATGTTACGAAAGAGAAAAACGTCGCGATTTCGCGATAGGTTTGCATCCGCATAGCCCAAAAGAGAAGCATCACGATTTCGCGATAGAAAGCAGCCATAGTTGTACGGAATGAAAAGGTGTCGCGATTTCACGACATAAATCAGCTGGACAGCCCGAAATGAGAAAGTGTCATGATTTCGTGACAGGTTGCAGCGAGATGGCCCAAAATAGAAAAGCGTCGTGATTTCGTGATAGGTTGCAGCAAAGTGGTACGAAACGGAGAAGCGTAGCGATTTCATGATAGGTTGCGGCCGAAGGCGTACCAAGTGAAAAACGTCGTGATTTCATGATAGGTTGCGGCCAAAAGCGTACCAAGTGAAAAACGTCACGATTTCGCGACAGGTTGCGGCCAAAAGCGTACCAAGTGAAAAATGTCATGATTTCACGATAGGTTGCGACCGAAGGCGTACCAAGTAAAAAAGCATCGTTATTTCGTGGCCTAAAGTCGCAAGATAGCTCCAAATGAAAAAGCGTCGTGATTTCACGACAGGAAGTAGCCGAGGCTTACGGAGATGAAAAAGCGTTGTGATTTCGCGACAGGTTGCACGAGCAAGGCTGCTGGTAGGAAAATGTCACGATATCGCAACATGTCACGTTTTCGCAGTGAAAGCAAAGGAGCAAAGTTGCATGCATAAAAATGTCACGATTTACATGGGGCCGTTACAGAACGTGTAGAAAAGCACTGAACACATGGCACAAAGGCATGAGGGTCATGATAACGCTTCAGATCGATAGTTACAGTTAGCAGAGAAGACCAAGCATTTCAGGCTCGAGCAAAAGGTCAAAACACCAAAGAAGCGGGAAGGTGAAACGAAGCGATCTGGGAAATGAAACGAAGCGTCACAGAGCAAAACCAAGAGCTGCAACAGAAGGTTTAAAAGCAGAAGCGAATGTAGATATAGGGGCTAGAAATTGTAAAAAGAAAAGCATTATTTTTTTTGGAATAAAAGGAGTTTATTTGGCAAGAGTAACTTTTGTGTGTGAAACCAAAAGGAGATTGAAGGCTAAGACTACTGTTATTTCTGTAGATTTTTCCCTTGCATTATTATTTCTTGTATCTATTCATCTACACCATAATGTGGGTTACAATAGGTGAATGATAGAATGTTGCAATCATTTATTTCCTTAGAGTCTTGCATCTGATCTGATTTGATTGTGTTTTATTGTAGGTCTGTTAGGTCAGGTTGTTTTAGAGCTTCATCTCATAACTTGGGGTTTTGCAGGGAGGAGATTGCTAACCAAATTAACATCCTGTTTCAGTTTTTCCAGCTGATTCTCAAAAAGAATCTTTCTGTTTTAATTTTTGATGTTATATTTTTTAATCTTACTCGAAAATCTGCATGTTGGATTCTGGTACATTCCAAAATACTTTGCTAATTTTACTAACACCAAAAGCTAACTTAGAAGTAGCAGAATAGTGTTAAATAAAAGATAAAATGAACCCGTTAACCATTAAAATGAACCTCATGTTAAAGGCATGGAGCTTAAAATGAAGTGGTGTATACCACGCATTTTCTCATTTGAAATCATTTTTTTAAATCGAAAGATAAATGAGGTCACTAGCTTATTTTAGGGTAGATTTCATTATTCTCAAGAACATTAAGAAGAGATTTTACGCGATTGATTAATTTAATAGATTACGGTTGCAAAGTTATTCTTTGAATCATTAAATGCCCCTTGTTAACAGTTACTTGCAGGGTTAAGTTATTCTAGTATACATTCATTTATTTGCATTAGTTCTTAACTGGTTATATGCAGATGAATGTTTGTTCCACCAGAACCTTGGAGAAATAAAAAATAACAAATTTTCTTTGCAAGAAATAGTTTCATGGCTGAGACTCTAGTTGTGTGATCATTTTGTTACAGGGCAAAATATTCACTCAACATGCCCCAAGGTGGTGCCTCCTTAGTGGAGTAAAGCACCACTCCTCTGGAGTAATACACCAGAGTAAGGTGCCTCCCTTCTGAAGTAAGGCTCCAGAGTAAGGTGTCTATCCTCGTACTACCAAATGAAAGAACGCTCCAGGATGGTGCCTCCTTGGTGGCATAAGGCACCGCTCCTCTGTAGTAAGGTGCCAGAGTAAGGTGACTATCCTCCCTCATTGAAAGATAGTTGCTGACGTGTGTTTTGATATGAGGTTGATAAAGCCTCCTAAAATTTTCCTCATACAACATCGATGTCTGCTTTGTCTAGGCATGGGGGTGCATAATTTTTCCTTTACGGATAATTGGTGCCCACCCTATGTCTATATCAGCACTATACTCCTATTATGCAAGTTCATAAATGTTGAGCCGATATAGGCCCTATTCCCATATATGCCTATTTTTTTAGCACGCAGGCCATTCCCCTACAAAAATAAAATGAAAAAAAAATAAAAATACAGTTAAACACAATATATGCCTATTAGGCCCTGGCTCTCAAGATGCCTGCAACTTGCATGCGAGTGTTGTCCCTAAAAACACATTGTAAGCTAAATAAAAATAGGAAACTATACTAATTTCTTCTTGGTGGACAATCCACATTGTTGTTGAGAATTTTGGTGAAGTTTTACTTGGATGGGGTCTCCCCCATGCCTACTTTGGATTCTACCAGTAAGCTTTCATACCTATGGTATGGGTGCAACTGGTGGCCATTGGCTATTAGAATGGTGTTGTTGTTGTCAATTGTCTCACCATTTTTAATTATTTCCACCACATCGTATAGTCCCATCCATATTTGCATCAATTTTCTCTTTTTTTCCTAGAATCTGGAATCATACAACAATACCCAGACTCCCTCTTTGAACTATTTCATTTTAATGTGGTGGTCATGCCACTGTTTTCTTTTTCTCTGCACAATTTTTGTTCTTTGAAGGGTTTCCATTCAGAATTCATGTAGCTAGCTCAGATGTTGAATTTTTTCCCTTTATGCCTCATCCAGGCTCAGGTCTAGTTCTACCATCATTCTGAGTGTCTTAACCTCAAATTTTATGGGCATCATTGCATCCTTCCCATATACCAGTTAGAAGGGTTTGAAGCTAGTGGTTGATTTCCATGTTGTATTACACACCCATACTACCTCCGATAATATTGCAACCCAATCCTTCTTGTGCTACTGCATGATTTTTGTTAGGATGTTTTCTATCTCCCTATTCATTACCTCCACCTGACCATTCACCTATGGATGGTAGGGGGTATTTTTGTTGTGTTTTACCCTGTACTATCCCATAAGTTCCTCGATTAACCTAGAGGTGAATTGGGGTCCTTGGTTTGTTGTAATTTCCCTGGGCACTCCAAACCTTGTGAAAATATAGGCAAATGAGAATTTGGCTACCGTCCTCTCCTTAGAATCTTTCAGTACTTGGACTTTGACCCATTTGGTAATGTACTCTATGCAGACTAGAATTTACATCCTTCCAGGTGAAGGTGGGTTGATGGGTCCCACAAAATCCATACCCCATTTATGAAAGGGCTCAATGTGTACGTGAGGTTGAAGGGGCATTTCATCCTTGTGGGTTGGTCTACCCATTCTTTGTCATTTGTCACACCTGTTGGTGTATGCAGCTACATATTTAAATGGAGTGGGCCAAAAAAACCCAATTTGTAATACCTTATACGTAGTCCTTCTCCCTGAGAAATTTCCTCCACATGGCTCATTATGACAGGATTTGAGTATCTCCTTATGATCTGGTCAGACCCTTTTTTGAATAGGAGGTCATAAATCCATTGAAATGAAGTGCTATTTTGAATCACCCCTTACTTCTCTCTATATGAAAGATAAGGGGATGTTCTACCAATGGCAAGATAATTGGCGATGTCCGCATACCATGGCATCTTTTCATTGATGATGAATAAATGTTCATCTCGAAACTGGTCCTTTACCACTGCATGATCTACCAAGATTAGTCTCGATAGGAAATCCATGACTACATTATCCTTCCCGAGCTTTTCAACTATGGTGATGTCAAATTACTACAATAGCAAAAGCCACTTCATTATCCTACCACTGATCACTGGTTTACTCATTAGGTATCTGATGATCGCATGGTCTGTGTGAATGAAAACTGTGTACCCAGTGATATAGTGGTGGAATTTTTTGATGGCATGTACTACTACAAGAAATTATTTCTCTATTACCATGTAATTGAGCTTAGCCCCTACTAAATTCTTACTAACATAATAAATGGCATAGAATTATTTGCCATCCTTCTGCCTCAAGACCGCTCCAATTGCATTATTAGAGACATCACAATATATGTGAAATAGGATGACCCAATTTGGACTCCATAAAACTGGGGTAGAGATCACATTTTCCTTTAGCATCTGAAATTCTTGCTCGCAGTCCTCCATATAGATGAATTCCACATCCTTCACAAGTAGGTTGTGCAGTATTTTGGCAATCTTGCTAAAATCAATGATGAATCGCCTGTAGTACCTGACAGGGCCGAGAAAAATCCTCACTTCCCTCTGCATTTTTGGGTTGGGTAGATCTTTAATCACTTCTATTTTCTTTTTATCTACTTTAATTCCTTCTATCGAGAGATGATGTCCTAGCACTATGCCCTCATGCATCATCATAAAACACTTCTCATTACTAAGGGATAAGTTGTTCTCCTCATATATCTAGAGCACATGTTCCAGGTTCGTTATCACTTCTTCAAATGTTTCTCCATAAATGGTGAAGTCATTCATGTATACCTCTACTGCCTCACCCATAATATTTAAAAATATGCTCAGCACCACCCTTTGGAAGGTGGCTGGTGTGTTGCACAACTTGAAGGTTAGCACTTTGTAGGTAAATGTTCCCCATGGGTAGGTGAATATTATCTTGTCCTGGTCCTCCTCCTCGATCTAGATTTGGTTGTACCCATTGAATCCATCCAGAAAGGAAAAGTATTTCCTTTCGAATAGTGTGTCCAACACTTGATCAATGAAGGGAAATGGGAAGTGATCTTTTTTAGTCACCTTTTTCAGTGATCTGTAATCAACATAGATTCATAATTTCCTATTTTTCTTGGGGACCACCACCAGTGGTGACACCCACTCATTGTCAGAGATCACGTAGATGAACCCTACAGATAAGAGCTTTTATAGTTTGGCCTTGATGATTTATTTCATGATCGGTTTCATTATTTTCTATGGATGTCTAACTGGGGTCACCTAATATTTGAGGTATATCCGATGTGTGCATATTTTAGGGTTGATTCCCTTCATATCTGAATAATCTAAGAAATTGCTCATTGGTGCTTAGTTACGAGCTCCTTTAATTATGTCAACTATGTGGGAGTCAACCCACTACTGATATTCAATGTTCTGCTAGGCCCAATGTCAATTTTCTAGGTATGGTGGTCCTGGGCACCGACCAATTGTGACTCAAAAACTCTGAGGGAGGATTCTCCTTATAGGAATATTGTTATAATGCCATCTTCATTGGTATCCTCCTCCAACTCTATAAATTCCATCACTGGATGGAGCATGGACAATGAATTATCATTCTTCTCAGTCAACATGGATTCACCCAATGTGTCCATGACTGAGCAAGGGGAGAGATTATCAATTTCTTTATGTTCTATCTATTCTAAATAGTCATACACTATCTTGATGGGTTTCAGGTTCATAAGTTTTAGTTTTTGCATGATCTCTTGTGGCATCATGTTGATGGCTGCACCTAGATAAACTAAGGTGTTCGCAAGTGAGTACCCTCCTATTTTTACCATCAAAACCAAGCTACCTGGGTCTACATATTTGGGATGATATGCATTCACCATCATCAAATCAGCCAACTTTCCCATGATATTGATGGTTTGTTCTGTCTTACGTCTCAATTTCCTCAGACATAATTCTTTTATCACCTTGGTCTATATGGGAACATCTTGGATGTCTTGAAATAGTGGGATAGTGACTGTAAGGTTCCTCAGAATAGAGAGGATATCAAATTCTAGTCGTGTCAGCTTCCTCTGCTCCTACAACTATTTAGGGAATGGGGCCTTCATTTTCTCAACAAATTTCTCTACCTCCACCTCTTCTATCAGAGGGAAATATCCTACCTCTTCCTCCTCTTCTAATAGGGGAGGTGCTTCTACTCCTAAATGCTTTCCTGATCTAAGTTGAATAGGCTTACAACTAATATGATACATTGGATACATCTCTCCCTCTACTTAGTATACTGGTCGGTTCACCTTATTATTCGGGTTCACCATCAACTGTGTTGGTAACTACGTAGGTCTCACCATAGGTAGGGCTGGTAAGCCTTGCTGATGTGGAATTGAAATTAATGCATAAATACAGCATACCGATATGATGCAAACAAAAGTAGATACATATACTAAGTCCTACAAATGCATGAAGGAAATAACACAGAAACAAGATGTAAGAAAACAAAGCGAGGCCTATTTTATTGATATTGCTTTTGATACAATTACAATACATCCCCCCTCTAGGGCTTAGAACATGTGATACAATTTGTTACATCAATGGATGCATGGATGAAGTCATGCTTCCAATATTGAACGGTACGCTTTCAGCATCTTTCGTGTGCCCACATTCGAAGTGGGTGGGCTAAAGGTTGCTACCGCTTGTGTCCATGTGTTTGTCATTCCTTGTTGCCCCTCTGGTATTCCTAGTAGTGAGATCCTACACATAGAAAGACAACAAATTGTTAATAGCATATGCGTATCTAGAAAAACATGCAATCCCCAAGGCCTCCAGCGGGTGCTTATGGAATATCAGTGATAAGGTTGATAGATCGATTACAAAATGACAAATTAATGTAAAGGACAACATCTAGAGTTGTTATCACCTGATTTTGTATCGAAGCGGTGTCGGATGGCCTCGTTATGCACATTTGCCCGTCGGGGGCCTCTCCAAGGTGAGCGCTCCAATGTCTCGCCTACGCTCATCCAAATAACCTAAAACTCATGAGTTAGGCATTATATATGATTTTAAGACTACTCAATTTCTCAGAATCTACCTATCCTACCCAGATTTTCCTATATGTGACAGGGGCGCCCTACGAGCTAGTTAACACAAAAATGATAAAACTACAGTCAAATCATGTCAGAATGCAATGAAAATTTAATAGAGGTATTAGGATATCATCAGGGACCTATTACAAAAATAATAGTAAGGAAATCATGCATAAATTTCTAATCGCTCTGAAGTGGGATGTTGGGTACTGCAGCAAAACTTGCAAAAAGTGACCTTTCAAATGTCCTATCCATAGGCCTCCAAAACTCCTATAAACTTGTGGTTAGACTAAAAACAACATTTTGAGATGACCCAGAAGGTCATATTTGGTATATTTTTCCCCAGTCATCCTATATCCAGTGGCACTCTCTACAGGTTAGTAAATGCATAAAAATGACGAAAACCAGGTCAAATCATGTCAGAAAGCAATGAAACTTGGACAATAGCATAAGTACATTACATAAAAGAGAATGCAAAAATAATAGTAAAGAAATCATTCATAGATTTCTAATCGCTCAAAGGTGGGGCGATTAGGGCTGCAGTAGTTTGGGGGGTGCCCGAGGGTGGGATGCCCAACGTTTAGGGCCTAGTTTTGACACCAATCCAAGTGGGATGGGTCCAAAATATCCTAGGGGGTTGTGTCGACAATTTTAGGGTGATATTATGGCCAGTTTCTTGGGTTTTGGATCTAGGTTGTGTTCCTAGTGTTCACTCGATAACCTCTCTTCCAAAAGAGAAATTAGGGATGTAGGAAGCGCAAAGAGGAATGGGGGTATAGCTCAACAGCACTTCGTTGCTCCAAATACTCCAACTCTGTTCTCCCTTTGGGGTGAGGAGGCTCACATTTTTATAGACCTAAGGGTCTCCTTTGAATGTGCATACGAGGGTACCACTTGGCTCACCATGCCTTTTTGGGGGATAGAAGATTCCTCCCTAATTTAGAGCCTCCTTAAATGAGGCCTCCATGATCATGGTAGGCTTGACTGAAGTCTCTCTGATTTGAAACTATTCCTTGCAATTGCATGCCCTGAAGGTGAATTTAGGTGGTGTATTTGGGCTACCATTTGTTAAGGTTTGACTTTTTTCTAGTCAAACCTGCTAATCATCCCACCCTGGAGCGATTGTTGCTAATCATCCCGGGGTGGGACGAATAGGATTCTAATCATCCCAGGGTGGGACGAATAGGGAGCAAAGTTCTTAAGAGGTACAAAACTGACCTCTGACCTTCCAAAACTTATTTTGGAGTGTTTAGGACCATTTTTTAACCTCTGGAGGCTGCCCTAGGGGGTATGTATGCCAATTAGGTCAGTGCTTGTAGTCACATAATCGGTGGTGTTTTTTTTGTATCTACAGATGCCCATTTTTGGGATGTGTTGTGTGTGGCACAGTGCTGAGCAAAAATAGATGACCAAAGCACTTAATTATTAGGTTTTCTTAGTAACCTAACCAAATTTTGATGCCCCAAGTATGGAAAGTGCACGCATTCTTGAATCCTTGCTTCTAACGAGCAAAGGAGATTAACTCAAGTGTAATATTTTTTAGTGAGGTGTACTTGATCTTGGAAATTGTTCAGACATGAATAGGCAAAGGGCGCAACCTTTTGTTTGAGGAAAATTTTCTTCATGCTTCCAGAATGCCAAGTGTTTGTTTAGCTTGTGATTATTGCTTGTTTGCTACCCCAAGCAAGAGCGTGATTGTATTTTTCAATGATTCTTTGAATGCATACCATTTCCTTGATTGGGTATGTATTTTTTGATTGGTGACTAAGTGTGACTACCCCCTCAAGCGACGAATCGATGAGGGAATGACCAAAAAATGAGAAAAGTGATGAGTCTCTTGACCCAAGATGACATTTGTAAGGGTGTCTTCATTTGTTTTTCATTGAACGCTTATGTAGTTTTCCAACCATCGGACCTATTTTTGGTGGGTTTTGACCCTTTTTGCGATGTCGATTGGGGTAGAAATTATCAAAAATCCTCCTTCCCGTGGAGCGGTCCAGCTATGCTAGCCTTCTTAGGGAGTAGGATAGTGATTATTTGTGACCCCGATAGTGGTTTTTCATGCCATGAATGTCAGGTGCAAAGGCACCTTTGTTCAGAAGATTTATTACTATTTTTGGTGCATTTTTTGGATGCAATTTTTGTTGCTTTATTTCTTGCTCTATAATCGTCCCAAGGTGGGATGAATATGAATTTTGTAATCATACCAGGGTGATATGAGAGCTAACTAGAGTGCTCATCCCAAGGTGGAATGATTACAGGCATAACAGCCTATATAAGGACAAAAACTAGGTTTTGGGCTCATTTGCAATATTTTTTTCTTGGCGATTTGGAGCAGTGAAGAGGAGTGCGAGTGTGCGTAGCAGAGCACTGCTAAAATTTTGTGGAAATCATGAGTGAGAGAACCAGATCTTTAGGTTGAGGAGCTAAAGTGACACTGGTATGATGTTCCTTATCTATGCCTTTTATTCGTGCATGTTTGATTTAGAACTCACATATAAAATGTTCATTTAATTTATTTTGTTTTTAAGGTTTTAAAAACCTAATTTTTTTTTTTTTGTTTGTGTTGGGGGGGGGGGGGGGGGGGGGGGGGGGGGGGGGGGGCCAGCCGCGGGCATATAGGTTATTTGTTTTTTGTGGTGGAAGGGAAAGAAAAATTAGGGGGGGGGTGCTCTTGTCTTTGGCCCCCTTTTTTTTTTTCTCCTTCCGCCTCCTCGTGTGTGGGGTTCCCTTGGGTCTTGTTTGGTTTTTTTTCACATTGGTGGAGTGTCCTACATCAGCTCCACTTATTATGAGATGGGGTCATACATTATTGGCATAGTTTTGTGATGAGCTATACAAGGTCTATTGTCGAAAGTGGAATGGGATCGGGTGTAGCTATCTCTTGCAGTGATGGGAGTGGCAACACATAGTTGTGGAGCGGTCGCAAGGTTTGGATTGGACCACCCAAGGTGAGATGGTAGATAGGGAGATTGGATATGCCAATTTATGGAAAATTTTAGAGGAGCATGGATAGAGTTGACAATGGGCAGGTGACATAAGTCACTATACTGATGCCTTCTCTCATATAGTGCCAAGGCAGGTGTTTTGGCGGTCATACTAGGACTATCCAGCCTGTACTGAGGTTGGAGAGTGGCTCTGGCGTGCGCACAGGGGTAGATGGTTGATTTTGTGACACATGATAGAGCAATATTAATTTCCATATATCTTGGTGATGTGGCAGTTTGGGGTGCACCAGGGATTTCTTGGTGATTCCTTGATCTATCGGCATCGTGATGATGAGATGATCCTAGTCTAGCCTATCATTGAGTCATTGGGTGAGGGGTATGATGCAGTTATTCATGTACCTGACATGGATGATGTTGGGATAACTACAGAGTATGATCGATGGTGGATTATGCGGTGATGGTGGGGTGAGGGGCCTCTAGGAGGTATGGATATGTTAGCAGTAGGAGTGGGGGTGCAGAGGCACCGATGGAGGGTTGGGAGGCTCTTCTTGATGATGTTGACATGGTGGAGGTCGATGACTTCACCAATGATGGAGATGATTTGGGAGTTTTGAAGCAGCTAGATGTATAGGATGTCCTGAAGTAGTGGGTGCCAGAGTAGTAGGCCATATCGAAGGTGCCCATGCCTTAGGCTATCTTAGGGGATGCAAAGGCAGTGCTTCATGCTGAGATAGCATGGTTGGAGGGTCTCCTACAAAGACATGAGGAGGAGCATAGAGATGCTTTTATGAAGATAACGCAAGATAGGGTTCTCCTGTAGACTCAGTTGGCATAGCAAGATAGCACACTGGCTTTGTATCGCCAATAAGATATAGAGTGGGGTTGGTATCGGATAGAGTTAGAGACAAAGGTTGTCTGCCTCGATGGACAGTTTTCTATGCTCGATGGAGGTGGCTCATCGTGTCGTATGAGGGGCAGTGAGACTGAGCATTTTGCATCATCTCATCGTAGGTGGCTAGGTGAGGGTAGTGTTGGTGGGTAAGGTGCAAGGGCTGGCAGCAGCTACCCTGAGAGGTCCCATAGGACCCATACTACTAGGGGTAGTTCCAGTCACACCGATCCTACATGATCATGGTGGCCGACACCCTAGACTTTGGGGATTTTGAATTTTTGGTTTTTGTGAGGTCAAAGGACCTGCTTATTTTAGCCTTAGGGCATTTTGACTTGATATATATACATGACTCTTTTTGTTTTGATTATATCCTTGTCATGGTTTATTGTTCTTTTATGCACATTTATTTATGTTGATGTATGCATATGCTATTATGACTACGAATGATTTTAACTATATGATATAGATGTATGCATATGGAATGGATGGAATTATTTGTTGGTATGCAAGCGACGGCATTGTAGACTGTATAAAATTTACTGTCTTTATATACTATGCGATTGCTTTATGGAATAACTTTGCATTTGTAATTTTTGTTTTGTATTTTCTGATGGTTATGTAAGTAATGAAATGTACAACAATTGTTTTAGAATGTAGTTAAGGTTTTTTTGAGACTCAGATTCTTCAACTAACTAGTCAAGACTATACATTATCTTACAAGACTTTCGAACGAGGTACGAATTAGACTTGAGTTTGACCAAATTATTTCACATCCCTGTGTGTGCGATTGAGTTTGTTTATGTGGTATTCGTAAGGATACCACCAGTGTCAGGTAGGCTATCCACCAAACTATACTAAGGATCACCTAATTAGCTCCACTAACTCCTTTATTGTATTTAGTAAGATTAATCTATGGTGCAATCTAGGATACCATAAGCTAGCTCATCCACATGCAAACATTGGTCTACACACACGCAAAGCTAATGTGATAGACGTATTGTCATACATTTAGGATACCACCATTTCTAGGTAGGCTATCCACCAAACCCATAATGAGGATCACCTAAATGGTTTTTCAAATGCTAATAATTCTAGGGATTCAAGCTCAAGCGTCTTTCGGTTGTTCAATTTGTTGAGATACTTGCTCTCATATATAGTGATGAAAATCACTATTTATTTTTCTCTTTTTTTCTTCTCTTGAGCAAGGGGTTTGAGTAGTGGTGATAACCACTGTTATTTTTTATTGTTGCCTTTTGAGGATTTAGATTTTGAATTTTTATTTCAAAGTTGAGTTTGTGGGAATTTGGCTTATGAATGGCGTTGATCCTTTAGGCCTTGGGGATGACTACCCATCCTTCTCAGGGGCATGTAGTATGAATCCTTACGACTTTGGGGATCAAAGGTGTTTGGGAATTTTTATGGTGAACTTTTGGAATTTTTCTTTGGAATGGCATTGATCTTTTAGGCCTTCGGGATGACTACCCATCCCTCTCAGGGGCATGTAGTACAAATCCTTGACTTTGGGGATCAAAGGTGTTTGGGATTTTTGATAGTGAACTTTTGGGATTTTTTTTTGTGAATGGCATTGATCCTTTTAGGCCTTGGGGATGACTACCCATCCTTCATAGGGGTGTGTAGTATGAATCCTTACGACTTTTGGGATCAAGGGTTTATGGAATTTTTGATAGTGATGAAGACCACTATTTATTGTGGGGAATTGGATGGGGAAGAGTTTGTCCTTCTGTCAATTTTTAGCATTCTTGAACCATTCGCATAGGGGGATGAGCAGGATAACATTTTTTCTTAAGGTAACCTAGACCACTTTGTAGGTTTCATCTTTAGTTCACACAACTTGGGAATTTTTATGTGTTTTAAGCTTGTTTTGGGATGCTATGTAACAAGGCGTGATCCAAGTAAAACTATACCTTGTAAAAATCGGTCTGACTTTGTACAGCAGTGGACTAGAAATCTAAAGATAGCTGAATGACAAAAACCTTAAAGACATTAGAAGACAACTGACTATGATATGGTGAAAATGCGAAGGGCGTTATTCTTGATGGATCTTTTTTTTTTTTTTTAAGATTATGCATGAAAGTGAGATGCAATTTTTTTTGTTATTTTTGATTATCTGTTGTTTTTGAATATTTGTTATGGATGGTTTAACCCGAATGGGTGTGGACCAAGTGATTCTTATGGATCCTTGGAGGTTTTGACCAAAGGGATTATAGATACCTTTAGTTCATTTTGGGTGACCAAGCGATTATGGAAACCCTTGGAGCTTTTCGTTTGACCAAAGGGATTATAGATACCTTTGGGGCATTTTTGGTTGACCAAGCGATTGTGGGAACCCTTGGAGCTTTTGGGTTGACCAAAGGGATTATGGATACCTTTGGGGAATTTTGGGGTTAACCAAGCGATTGTGGGAACACTTGGAGCTTTTGGTTTGACCAAAGGGATTATGGATACTGTATCGCTCCAAATTTTTTGCATCCTTATCTTCAAGCTATAGGATCCGCGCCCGAAAGGGGGATGCGAGAAGGATGGGACAATACCTTAGACTGAGAGGCCCTTTGAAGGTCTCGTCTCTCAAGGGAGGGGTATAAGGGTGAATTTTTGACGGATGGTGGGTTCACCAGGAAACTTTTGAGTGGCAGTTTCCACACCTAGGTTGATAGTGGGTTTGATGTGTTCATTTTGTACTTTAATCATTCAATTCCTAGGTTTGGCCAAGATGAATCTAAACTATTCTATATGCCAATGCTGATTTTTATGGATACAAAAAATATGAATAAATGCTAAACACAAATAATGTGCCGAATGGGATAGAACATGCCTGATTCTAGATGTCTGATGAAGATTATGAGTTTTGTAGCAGTCCATATTGTCTCGAATCATACATAATCGTCTGATATTTCACAGAATCATCTCAAATAATAGTCGATCATCTGAGATCATAAGAAATCATCTCAAATCTGACGAATTCATCAGAAACCTGCAATCACAAAAATAGATACAAAATACCAAATATGCAACTGTAGAAGCAAAGGAGAATGATAGAAATAACAACAAACATGCCTAAATAATAGATTCAAATAAAAAATAAGAAAAATACAGTAGATTTAATGATTGATTTTAACTTTATCATGCGGTTATGCTAAATCAGGTGAACTCCAAGATGCATAAACATAATAACTAAGATAATTTATAAAGGAATGCAAAAAAATGATAAAAAGATGAAAACTCTAGACTCTTATTGCCCCCAATCTGGACTACAGTCGGGATCACCTCCAATCATGCGAGATCATCTGTGCTCCCCAAAAGGATCGTTCAAAATTGCCTGGAATCGCTTGTGACGATCCAAGCTAGCTTCAACTAAAAAATAGTAAAGTTCCTGCAAGAAAACATGAAATACATAATGCAAATGATGGTGTGGGGATTCTCTGAGGTGTGTGGAATTTCGAGAGGTTTAAGAAAAGTTTTAGGCAAATATTTAGGGGGATAAACTAAGAAAATCTTAGTTTATATAGGATTAGGGAGAGGTTAGGAGGTTGGAGATCATCCCAATTTGGGATATCTCCAACGGGAGAGACTCTAACTATGCAGACACGCTTTCTTCCCAAGTTAGAGAAGTTGTTGAAACATAAGCTAATTATGAAAATTTGGTTTGAAGAACACAAGCTTATACTGAGAGGGGGGTGAACAGTATAAGACCACTTTTTACTTTTGCTTCAAATCAACTTTCAAATCAGAATTATGCAGTGTATAGATAGCAGTATTAAAAGCAGTAATCAAAGCAATGCACAAAAACCATCCACAATAGAGACACAACAATTTACGTGGTTCACCCAATGCGGGCTACTCCACGGATAAAATTTTCACTAAATTTTATCACCTCAAACTCTGGGAAACCTTTCCCGATTACAAAGTTTATGGGTACCAACCCAAAGGAGACACCAATCCCCTAGCTCTGCTCTAGCTGGTGATCCTCTAGAGAACCTCTGCCCCCTCTACCCTTAGCAAGTGGAACTCTATCCACAGAAGACACCTGTCTTCTCTACTCTGGTTGGAGACCTCTGTCCTCAACTCTTTCACCTCCAAAGCTGGTCCTTGAATTTGCACTAAACACAGTCCTTCGGTTCAGTGCAAATGTCCTCGTTCGCTTCCTCTATTCTGCACCAAACACAGTCCTTCGGTCTGGCACAAATGTCCTC
The DNA here is from genome assembly GCA_028583015.1 of Wollemia nobilis. Taxonomy (NCBI): domain Eukaryota; kingdom Viridiplantae; phylum Streptophyta; class Pinopsida; order Araucariales; family Araucariaceae; genus Wollemia; species Wollemia nobilis. The sequence goes on along the minus strand of JAQPPZ010017079.1, from coordinate 2,721,705 downwards.
GAAATTGCACCTCTGTGCAATCACAGTAGCACTCTACTTCTCGACGATCGAACTTCACCCCGCACTCTATCTGTGAAAGTCGCACTTCGAACGCACACTTCGATCGATGCCAAATCTCTTCAAACAGCCCTCCTTTTATACTAACAATCAAGATCTAAACCTTGGTCTTAGTCGACTGTTATGCAAATGCAAACCCTAACTCCGTCGGTTGCACGCCCTAATCGTCGGCTCAAAGTTAACTCTGTCGGCTTCAACCGCCTCTGCAACTCTCCTGTAGCTTCTGTCTCGAAACTACAACATGTCACGATATCGTGACATTTTTGCAGCCGTACACTTTCGTTTGGCTATTGTCGCGATATCGTGACACTTTTGCTTTTGTCTGCCTTGACAACGTCCTTGTCACGAAATCGTGACACTTCTGACTTTGCTGACGTCATCTTCACTCCTATCACGAAATCGTGACACTTTAGTCTTCATTGCCTTCTTCTGCTTTTGTCATGAAATCATGACACATCTGCTTCTGCTGACGTCATCTTCAACTCTATCGTGAAATCGTGACCCTTTTGACTTCATGGCCTTCTTTTCTGCTTGCACTAGCGAAAATGGAACATGTCATGAAATCACGACATTTTCACTGCCTTGAGCTTCTCTCTACCTTACACCCGTGAAAGCTGGAACATGTCACAAAATCATGACGCTTTCGCCTTCGAGCTCTTCCTTCTTCAATTCATCGTGAAAATGCGACGCTTCTTCTGTTGAAGACTTGCTTACTATTTTTTTCATGAAATCGTGACACTTTCTCCAACTGAAAGCTGCCATCTCAACCTGTCGTGAAATCGTGACACTTTCTGCATCAGCAAGCTTTCTCTTCAACTTGTCGCGAAATCGTGACACTTTCTGCATCCGTACAACTTCTTTGTAGCCTGTCACGAAATCGCGATGCTTCTCATTTCAGACTCTTCCCCTTTGCTGCGTGTCACGAAATCATGACAGTTCTCTCTTTGAGCTTTTTAGCATGTCACGAAATCGTGACAGTCCTCACCTCGACCTCTGCAGCATGTCGCGAAATCGTGACATTTTTCATGTAACTTTCTCTCTCTTCTAACTTGTCGTGAAATCATGACAGTTCACACTGCGGACTCTCTTTTCTGCATTATGTCATGAAATCGTGACACCTTTTCGTCCGTACAACTTTCTTGGCAATGTGTCACGAAATCGTGACACTTTTCCTTCTCTGCCTTCCTACACTTTTCGAGTCACGAAAATGCGACATGTCACAAAATCGTGACACTTTCCATCTTGCTCTCCTTCTCTGCCAACATGTCACGAAATCGCGACAGTTTTTCCAAAACTTTCTCTCTCCTCAAACATGTCACGAAATCATGACAGTTTTTCCAAAACTTTCTCTCTCCTCAAACATGTCACGAAATCACGACAGTTTTTCCAGCCGGCTGCATACTTTTTCTTACTTGTCTTTTTCTTGAACTTTTGCAAATGGGCCACAAAGAACTTCTTGGAAACTCACTGATCATGCTCTGAATAATCTTTCAACAAAACAAATTCCTTGACATCAAATCAAATTACTTCAAGAACTTCTTGACATCAATGACAACATCTACACTTGAGCAAAGGCAATGTACCCAAGGTACCCAAAATTGCCAACAATCTCCCCCTTTGTCATTGATGGCAAACCTTTACTGAAACACACCTTAAGAGCCAAAACTGAAGCCAACTGTGCCAACACTGAGAACTACTTTTGAAGTTTTGCTCCCCCTGACTTGAAGCTTTCCTCTTCACATTGAAACTCTCCCCCTTACTCATATTTCTCCCCCTTTGTCATCAATGGCAAAGGGTCACCTTTGGGGCTCGGGACTAAGAATGAGCCTCTTAGCTTAGTCCCTCCCCCACCTCCTCATGAGGAGATTAAAATTGGGATGGGAGTAAAACTCCCATTAGGCACTGATCATCATCAGTGTCTATAATTTCCTTGCCCGGCCTTTTCTTGAACTTTTTGCCCGCATTCCTATTTTTGTCATTGTTCTTGTTCTTGTTCTCATCCCTGTCCTTTTTCATGCCTTGATCCTTGGACCTGATCATGCCACTGTTCCTGTTCCTGTACCTTGGAAGATCAACTCTACACTGTCTAGCTGTGTGACCTGCATTGTTGCATTTATAACAAGTAACACTGTAATTTCTTTTAGGCATACTTGTTCTTTGAATCCACCTATTCTGACTAACCGTGAACCTGATATTAGCCTTGCAGACAATTGCCTTGTGCCCAAACTGATTACAAGAGTAGCAATACCCTTGGAAGAAATTACCACTTCTGAAATCGTTGTTAACCTTCTTCATTTGAGATATGCAATGTGCAGCCATGTGACCAAACCTGTAACACGCAAAACATCTGCCGTGAAATTTTCCTTTATACGACCTCTTGGGTCCTGAAAACTTTTTCTTCGCATTCTGAATTTTGTTTTCTATTTCTATGCATCGATCACTCACGGACTCATGTTCTGAAGTACTTTCTTCATCAGAACTCTCTTCCTTTTGGAATCTCTTGCTAGATTCCCCAACCTGTTCTTTGAGCAGCTTAACAAAACCAAGACCTGTTTTATCTATTGGATTTCTTTGATCTTTGATGAGAGATTTAACCCTTTTGGAGCTATCTTGAAACCTGTACAGCTTATCCTTGTATTCTTTAGTTTCCACTTCCAGAGAAGCCATTTTCTGTTCCAACTCATTATACTCAAGAATCTTAGACTCTAACTCATCCTTGAGTTCCTGTGTTTTAGCTATAGAGAAGTCAAGACTTTCTATAAGATCGTCTCTCTCCATACAACATTCATCTAACTTAATCTTGAGTCTATCATTCTTCTTTCTTTCCTTTTTCAAAACACTAAGAGCATTATTAAGTTCACTTTCAAGATCTTTTATTTGTTTGCTTTCTGAATCCTCAAGGCCTTTTCCAGATTTCTTATCACTAGAGGTGCTACCTTTTTCAAAAACCATACAAGCATCTTCTTGATAGTTTTCTGAAGCATCCTTATACATACTGGAAACCAAATCATTATTTGTACAGTCATCCTCAAGGTGCCCAAAATTTCCACATCTAAAACATTTCATGATAATGAATCTATGTTTCGGTTCTTCCTCTTTTTCTGATATGAATAACATCTCATTTCCTTCATCACTAGAAGAACTTTCACTATCACTGCTAGAACACTTACTTGCTTTGTCTAGGTAAAAACTCTTCTTGTGCTTGTGAGAATACCTCTTTTCGTGATTGTTGTGCTCATCTTTGTACTTCCTGTGATGCTTGTGCTTTTTAGAATCCTTGCTCTTAGAATCTTGTATATCTTCATCACTTTCATTCTTGGAAACAGTACAGTCAGTAGCATAATGACCGAACTTTCCACAATTGAAGCATCTTATGTTTTTCATGCTTTTGTGCTTTCTAGATAACTTGCCTTTCTTGTTGTAATATGCCTCTTCATCACTAGAAGACTCATCACTCTCTTGAATCTGTTTGCCCTTTGATTTCTTGGTAGTTTTGAAAGCTGCCTCTTTCTTGACATCAACTTTCACTTGAGTTCTCAGCTCAAATGCTGCAAGAATACTATGGAGCTCATCCTTTCTCAACTTATCTAAATCTTTAGCTTCCTCAATAGCAGAAATATTTTCACTAAATCTATTAGGAAGAGATCTTAAAATCTTATCACAAACATCATTTTCAGCAAGCTCAAGACCTAAGTCTTTCATGGAGTTAACAACTTCATCCATACGAAGCATGTAATCACTAATATTCTCATCATCATTCATCTTGAGTTGTTCAAACATACCTTTGAAATGTCTCAACTTGGCCTTTCTGACATTTGCATCACCTGTATGAACCACCTGCAACTGTTTCCACATTTCACTAGTTGTTTTGCAGTGAATTACTTTGGTGAGATCTGCTTTCTGTAAGCCTTTCAGGATTGCATTCATTGCTTTTGAATTGCTGTGATGTAGAAGCCTATCTTCTTTAGTATATGGACCATTTACAGGAATAGTGTACCCATCTTCAATCACTTCCCACACCTCATTCCCAAGTGCCATTAGATGAACCTTCATCCTTGCACTCCAAAGACCAAAATCTGATCCATCAAGAATAGGTGCTGCATTTTCGCTTGAATAATCCATTGTGTTCTTATCAAGCTTTTCCTTCAAGATGTTTAAACTTTTTGAAGGAACCCGCTCTGATACCAATTGAAGAACACAAGCTTATACTGAGAGGGGGGGTGAACAGTATAAGACCACTTTTTACTTTTGCTTCAAAACAACTTTCAAATCAGAATTATGCAGTGTATAGATAGCAGTATTAAAAGTAGTAATCAAAGCAATGCACAAAAACCATCCACAATAGAGACACAACAATTTACGTGGTTCACCCAATGCGGGCTACTCCACGGATAAAATTTTCACTAAATTTTATCACCTCAAACTCTGGGAAACCTTTCCCGATTACAAAGTTTATGGGTACCAACCCAAAGGAGACACCAATCCCCTAGCTCTGCTCTGGCTGGTGATCCTCTAGAGAACCTCTGCCCCCTCTACCCTTAGCAAGTGGAACTCTATCCACAGAAGACACCTGTCTTCTCTGCTCTGGCTGGAGACCTCTGTCCTCAACTCTTTCACCTCCAAAGCTGGTCCTTGAATTTGCACTAAACATAGTCCTTCGGTTTAGCGCAAATTTCCTCGTTCGCTTCCTCTGTTCTACACCAAACACAGTCCTTCGATCTAGCACAAATGTCCTCAAAATTGCACCTCTACGCAATCACAGCAGCACTCTACTTCTCGACGATCGAACTTCACCCCGCACTCTATCTACGAAAGTCACACTTCGAACGCACACTTCGATCGATGCCAAATCTCTTCAAACAGCCCTCCTTTTATACTAACAATCAAGATCTAAACCTTGGTCTTAGTCGGCTGTTATGCAAATGCAAACCCTAACTCCATCGGTTGCACGTCCTAATCGTCGGCTCAAAGTTAACTCTGTCGGCTTCAACCGCCTCTGCAACTCTCCTGTAGCTTCTGTCGTGAAACTACAACATGTCACGATATCGCGACATTTTTGCAGCCATACACTTTTGTTTGGCTATTGTCGCGATATCGTGACACTTTTGCTTTTGTCTACCTTGACAACGTCCTTGTCATGAAATCATGACACTTCTGACTTTTTTGATGTCATCTTCACTCCTATCATGAAATCGTGACACTTTAGTCTTCATTGCCTTCTTCTCTGCTTTTGTCACGAAATCGCGACACATCTGCTTCTGCTGACGTCATCTTCAACTCTGTCATGAAATCGTGACCCTTTTGACTTCATGGCCTTCTTTTCTGCTTGCACTAGCGAAAATAGAACATGTCACGAAATCATGACATTTTTGTTGCCTTGAGCTTCTCTCTGCCTTACACCCGCAAAACTAGAACATGTCACGAAATCACGACGCTTTCACCTTCGAGCTCTTCCTTCTTCAATTCATCACGAAAATGCGACGCTTCTTCTATTGAAGACTTGCTTACTGTTTCTGTCATGAAATCATGACACTTTCTCCAACTGAAAGCTGCCATCTCAACCTGTCATGAAATCGTGACACTTTCTGCATCAGCAAGCTTTCTCTTCAACTTGTCATGAAATCGTGACACTTTCTGCATCCGTACAACTTCTTTGTAGCCTGTCACGAAATCATGACGCTTCTCATTTCAGACTCTTCCCCTTTGCTGCGTGTCGCGAAATCATGACAGTTCTCTCTTTGAGCTTTTTAGCATGTCGCGAAATCGTGACAGTCCTCACCTCGACCTCTGTAGCATGTCGCGAAATCGTGACATTTTTCATGTAACTTTCTCTCTCTTCTAACTTGTCACGAAATCGTGACAGTTCACACTGCGGACTCTCTTTTCTGCATTATGTCATGAAATCGCGACACCTTTTCATCCGTACAACTTTCCTGGCAATGTGTCACGAAATCGTGACACTTTTCCTTCTCTGCCTTCCTGCACTTTTCGAGTCACGAAAATGCGACATGTCGCGAAATCGTGACACTTTCCATCTTGCTCTCCTTCTCTGCCAACATGTCACGAAATCGCGACAGTTTTGCCAAAACTTTCTCTCTCCTCAAACATGTCACGAAATCACGACAGTTTTTCCAAAACTTTCTCTCTCCTCAAACATGTCGCGAAATCGTGACAGTTTTTCCAGCCGGCTGCATACTTTTTCTTACTTGTCTTTTTCTTGAACTTTTGCAAATGGGCCACAAAGAACTTCTTGGAAACTCACTGATCATGCTCTGAATAATCTTTCAACAAAACAAATTCCTTGACATCAAATCAAATTACTTCAAGAACTTCTTGACATCAATGACAACATCTACACTTGAGCAAAGGCAATGTACCCAAGGTACCCAAAATTGCCAACACGGTTTTGGGATGAAATCGTCTGGATGTTCTGTTCCAGATGAATTCATCAGATCTAGGATGATTTCGTCTAATTTGTGATGATATCATCCAACGATCAAAACAAATCCTAAAAATGGTGCGAAAAATGAGGAAAGCGGGTAACAGGCGGTTAACGAGCGGTTTGAGGTTAAAATTTAATTTTTTATCTTTTTACTAAGGTTTAACTGCGCCAATTTTAGGGTGCTACATTTTGCCCCCTCTTTAGCAAATTTTTCGAAGAAAATGCGTTAAAGACGAGTTTTTCCCATTTTACGAGAAAGTAAAAATGTACTCAACTTTCTAGACGATGATTCTAGGTCGAATCGTATGACTGCTGACTATGGTGCCCCCTTCGTGTTTTTATCCAAATTGAAAGTTTGAGGTAAAACCACGAAAAAGCAAAAATAAAAAAGAAACTTGTTGTTTTTAAATAAAATTAAGAAAAATAGGGTAAAACCCTAATTCATTTTTACTATTCATTTTTACTTGTTTTAGAGCTCTGCAAGCAAAAAATGGTGGAGACAGCACACCGATCGACAGAGGTCCAATGCGGGCTACGGGTAAGGATCTAATCCTAGTAAATTAGGTTTGAATTTAATTTGTGCAATTTTTTGTTTTAAATTTTGATTTTTTGGGGCATCATGGCCGTTTTTAGGCCATCAACGACATCGGGATGAAATCGTCCCTATTTCATCAAAATCATCCCTAGATCGTCGATTTCGTCAAAGGGCGAAATCGACGAACTAGGGGCGATCTCATCCAACAAGGGGCGATCCCCAAGTTGTGAAATAGGAGATGATTTCGTCCTAACAAAGGACGATTTTGCCCAATTTGGGACGATATCATCCAATGGTGGACGATATCATCCTTTTTAAGAAATTAAGCTTGATTAAAATGTGTTTAATTTGATTGTAATGATTGGTTTATTAATGAAATTTTGTTGTTTTATTGTTTGTTTTGCAGAAAGGATTACTAAAGAGTTGGGACTGGAAATATGGTGGGTTGAGAGATGACTTGGCCGCTCTTGATCAGGCAGAGCGTGACCGACTAGCACAGGTCGGTTTATAGCATGTGGCAGAGATGCCACAAGTACCGATGGACATGGGGCTACTAACAGCCCTAGCAGAGAGGTGGTATTCGGGGTCGTCCTGCTTCCGACCACCGATAGGGTAGATGGCTCCCACTCTAGAGGACATATGGAAGATCATGAGGATCCCCATACAAGGATGATTGATGATGCCTATGGCCAATCAGGGCCAGGCTATGATGAGATTGATCGAAGATCCGAGCTTCGCCCTAGAGAAGGGTGGGGTGAGCATCGAGTCTCTGAGGCAGATGCCTAGGGCATCTAGGCTAACTCAGGTTTTTGTAGGGGTGGTAGGTGGCTTACTGATGTGCCACCAGAGCAGGTGCAAATTACCATGGCTCCTCTCAGATATAGTTTGTGACATGAGAGACCATGGTTATAGGTTTGCATGGGGTAGCTTTGTGCTATGCCACTTGTATAGGATCCTTCATGGGGTCATATACAAGGGAGGTCGATGTCTGGTCTTGACATCGCTACTACAGGTTTGGTGCTGGGAGCACATCGTAGTGCAGAGGCTAGTAGGGCTCCCACTGACAGGGGTTGACCGAGAGAGGCCCTAGGTTTTCCACTGGTGGCTATAGAGGGGGTCACAATGGCAGATACATTTGTCGATGTCATGGAGGTTTTTGGATGACCTCATCTTGGACTAGATCACCTGGAGGCCATGGCAAGAGCACCCAGGGTGGGCAGAGGATGGGCAGGAGCTGGCTCGCATCAAGTGAGTCTGCTAGCTAAGGATGGAGCGGGGAGAGGTAGAGCTCCACCGCTATGACCGGGTTCTATGACAGTTCGGTCTATGGTAGGGGATCCCTTCTCTCAGGGATTATGAGTACTCCTAGACTATTAGGGATAGTACTACACTAAGCAAGGCTCTAGACATGTAGCGATTCTAGAGTCAGGACGTAGACGATGCCCCCATCCAACTAGTGGATGGTGATGATGCTAGGGCTACTAATGGAATGATGCCTGGTACGTAGGCATCCGCACTGCTCAGATGACAAGGGTGCAGGGTCCAGTGCACTCCGTGGTGCATCGGATTGGGAGGCGATGCCAGGCTGCTATTGAGGTAGCACGGGGTCACGACGGGAGAGAGCAACAATGGTATCCATAGGAGAGATGACAGAGGATGGCACGGGCTCCATAGAGACCACAGTAGATAGGGAGGAGGTAGGAGGGACTTCCTTCTTAGCAGGGGGAGAGACCACCATCGCTCAATAAGGGCAAGGGTGTCGAGGTGGGGGAGAGCAATGAGACGGCGGCTCTCCAGGTTGAGGTTTCCTGCCTCTGGGCTTAGGTGTAGACACTACAGGATGAGGCTACATGGCTCAGAGCTTGAGCTGGAGGAGTGAGCATGTAGGATTTGGCATGGTCTATGGATCAGATTGCGTTCTACCGAGGATCATACTACCAGATGGTTCTAGAGAGCAAGAGGTTACAGCTTGCCAGCTGACATTGCGGAGCCGATCGGGATGGGGTCATCGAGGACATCCTCACGATCGATGTCAAGGACCCATGACATAGGGTAGACTACGATGGGGCCTCCTCCTCCACCTCAGGGTGGGAGAGGAGATGAGGCTAAGAGATCAAGGGCTTCTTGAGACTAGACACTCAATGCATAGATATTGTATTTGTTATTATATATTTTTTGAGAGGATTGAGTACGCCAGGCTATTGATTGTGGCATACCAGTCTAGTTTTGACATGATGTACATAATTTGTTGATATATATGGTCTTTGTGATGATATGACTTGTGTATATGTTGTATGATGCTTTAATGTTGAATTTTGCAATTGATTATTGATGATTCATGTAATTATTTTGTTTTAGAAATATTATAATTTTATGTCATGTTGTAAAATTTAAATGAAATAATCTGATGTAAACAATTGGTTGTTTTTGGTGTGATTTGATGAAAAATAAAAGGGACTTCTAACAATAATTTCAAAGGACATTGTCACTATTATAGACCATTTCATGGAGTCGTCGCTCGCTCGGTCGTCAAGCTAATCCCAGTATAGAAATATTGCTAAAAGTAAAAGAATGCTTAAGAGATTGTCTTAAGACTTTGTGTTGTGATGATGGAAATGATGATGGTTTGTGATTTGTTTTCAGATTTTCATAAAAATAGTATGCGTGAGATACTAAAAGAAATATGATTTTGCTAGGCATAAATTCCTAAGTGTGATAAAATTTTGAACAATTCCTTAGAAATTATACCATGGTTGCAAAATTGAATGTTGACATAATGACATGAAATAGAATAAGTGTTCGTTCGTTTTAAAGCACAATTGTGTAACATAATGATGTAAGCCATATGTTTGTATGAATTTGTTTAAAATAAATGGAAAATAAAATTAGAACAATGGTTTGCGCTAGGCATAGAATTATAGATATAGACTTATACCATCATCACGAAATCCAAAGAAGAAATTGATATTTTAGTTTTATTGCATGATTGATTTTTGATTTTTGATAAACAAAAAATAATAATATGAACATGACTTTATTTGCTAGATTTTGTAATAGGTTGTTTAAAAGAATTTTGGATTTTTGAAAACAATGTATGTAATTGTTTTTATACTAAACAGATGTTTTGAAATAAGAATAAAATTTATTCCAAAAGAGTTGCAGAAATATTTTAAATTATCTCAAAGACAAATGTAGATTTATAAGGAACCCTCATGTGCATATGTGAGTTCATTACCGATCTTGATTTATCATAATGATAGAGAATCTCTCAAATACAAATGTGTGTGCAATTGTATTGTTCATTCACCAATTTTGAGCAAGATAATTTGATACAAGTAATTTGACTTAACCAAATGAGTGTTCCTTGACCATGATTTATATGCATGTAACCGTACCAGACTACTATGTAAGTTAGGTTATCAAGAGCTAGCTAATCCATAAGCTGACATAGGTCTGTACAAAAGAAGGTCGCTAATGTGATAGACATATCACCACGCTAGGGATTACCCAAGGCCAAGTGGGTTGGGCACAAACCACCTGTTATGGGGCTTACCTCACAGTTTTCGAATAATTGAGAATTCCAGGGATTCAAGCTCATTCACCCTTCTTTTCTTTTCAAGGGGTAGGGAAAGGGATTTTTTTGCTTTTGCTTTTGCTTTTGCTTTTCTCTTTTCTCTTTTCTTTTTTTTTGTATTTTTGCTTGATATTGAGATAATGCTGAAATATTGTTGTGATGATACAAAATAATATTTTTCTTTTTCTCTTTTTCTTGGACTTTTCTTTTTCTTCCTATGCTAGGGATACTTGCTCGGATTAGCTATAGAGCAAGGGATTTTTATTCTGGGTAGGGGTGAGCTTGTCCTTTTGTCAATTCTCAAATATTCTAGACCATGTGCATGATAGGATAGCAGGGGAAACTTTTCACTCAAGAAACCACTTTTACTATGTAGCATCATATTGAATTTGCAATGAAATCATTTTAATGTGAAAAGATATATTTGGTTCAAGTAAATAACAAGATCAGTTCTCTATGCTCAAAACTTTATTTAATTCAACTGTGGACTTTGATATAAGAGAGATTAATAATCATACAAAATAAAATCAAGATATTTATTCATGTGAATGTGAAAGTGCGGGATTCCAAATAAATGCTAATTTATCCAAAATAATTGAAAATATAACTGCAATACTTCAAGAATTGACAGGTATGAAAATAAAATATGGTTTTGAAGATTTTGATGATTTTGATGTTTTTTATATTTTGATTTTGATTGATGAATTGCAAGAAGAAATACTATTACTGTTTTTGAAAAGGATTTTGATAGAAATGGCTAAAATGAAACAATATGCAAAATACACAATTGATATAAATGATGAAAAAGGACCAAATGTTATGCATAATAACGCTTAAGATGCATAATTTTCATAGGTTCTTTAAGATCTTTACCATCTCAGGTAGCTAATCGATATACTCCCGATCCAAATTTAGCAGTGATGACATATGGTCCAATCCAGTTGGGCTCAAATTTACCTTTAAGGTCTTTAGTTGCATTAGTATTTTTTTTATTTTCTTTTAAGACAAGGTTGCCGATCTCAAAGGATCGCTGATGAACTTTCTTGAGGTATGCTCATTTAAGCTTGTTTTGGTAGGCACGAAGATTCTCCAAAGCATTGATGCGCTCTTCCATCTAGGAGTTCCGACTAAATCTCGCCAACACGATATTCATCTTCTACTTGGTACTTGAAGTAGTAGAGCTAAAGAAGGAACTTCTAATTCAAAGGGAAAAACGACTTCAGCACCATAAACCAAAACAAAATGTGAAGTGCTGTGTGTTGGCAATTTTGGGTTTGAGATCCTAGCTTCTTGTCTATGAGTTGTCATTGATGTCAAAAGGAAATGACATTAATGTTAAGAGGATGTGTTGGCTTCAAAGGTGGAAGATTCCAAGAGAATATTTTTAAGAGAATCGAGAGAGATTCCATTGGCAATGGTTTTTATTAAAACCAATGGAGGTTCTCTTTATTATTTATTTAATTATTATTTAAAACCCTTCAAGGTTTTAATTAATTAATTATTTAATTAATTAAGGGAGAAATTATTTTTAATTTATTAAAAATACTTTAAGGGTTTTTAAACCCTTTAGAAAGCAAATTTCGATTAAATTCGAAATTACTTTTCTTTGCAGCCGACGTGTTCTAAAGTCCACGTATGGACTATAAATATGAGAAGGTTCCTAAGGTTAAACCCTCTTGGAAAATCGAAGGCAATTAATTGGTTTGGCTGCGATCGAATGTTCTATTTACGCTTGCGAAAGAGGAGAGCTCGTGGTTTGAAAAGCTTTCGGAAAGCTTGACCGTTTATGTGGAAGGAAGTCCGTCTTGGACTTCGTAAGCCCCTTGTGGGCTAGTGGCAGCGAAGGCTGCGTTTGGGCCTTGCGTAGGCGGAGGTCTACGTTTCGATCCCCGCGGAGGGAGCTGTGCATGGATTAGTCACGTTTTTATTAAAACGTGTTTTGTGCCACGAATTTCGGATTCTTCAAGGGCAGCCATTATAAGGTGTGATTATTTTCTTGATATGATTTTTGGCATTGTTTAGCATTGTTTAAAAGACATAGGAGAAATAAGGGGATATTTCTTTGGTTGTATTTTTGAGATTAGTCTTTTGCTATGCTAAATTTAAAAATGGAGATATAAGGTGTAAGTTTTGGTTGTTGTGTTTTTGGCTTCTTTGGTGGTTGTTTTTAAAGAAGAGAAGCTAAAAGGTGTATTAAGGAAAGTTTTTATATATGCTCATTTATCTTGGTTCTAACCCTAACTTGGTTGGAAGTTTGAGGGTTGTGTGTGGTGACGACTTTAAGGATCAATTTTCTTCTACTCCAAAAAGGTATGGGCACATTTTCCTTATGAGTATGATTGGTGTATGTTTTTTGAAATAAGGTTGGAGTGAAAAGGTTTTCAACTAGGTTTCCTTTGGTTGGGTGTAAATCCTATTTTCTGGTTTGTTGAAGACTTCTTATGCATTGTTATCCTTGATGAGAGTTTTGGTGAATGCATAATTCTGGTTTGAGGTAGTGGAAGCATTGTGCACTAGGGTTTATGTTTGTGAGTCTTGCTACTTGCATTGAGTTGGTGGAACCCTTGGTTGGCTGTTTTGAGTTTGATGGTTGAGTTGCTTCCATAGAGGTTGTTTGATCAAGTTATTGCTTTACTTGATTCATGATATTGGGCTTACTCCATTGAGTTGATTTGAGCAAGTTATTCTTTGCATTTGGTGATATTGTGTTGGTGGCTGTTTTGTTCAAATATCTTTGGAGGGAAAAGGATTTCTACTTGTTTCCTTTTCTTGTGATGATTGGTTGAATGCTTCAAGGTTGATGTTGAGTTGAATGGTGTTGGTTGACTAAACCTTGTTTGATGAGCATTGTTGTTGAAACCCTAATTGATGGTGAAAAGAACATGAGTATCATTGTTATGTGATTCTTTGCATAGTTGGCAATTGTTGGGGTTTCATGTTCTTGAAAGAAAACATTCTATCCTATCCATTTCGGATATTGAGTTGAGTTTTCAGATTTGAGATTGAGATTGAGCTGAGTTGATTTGAGTTGAGTTTTGAGATTGGGATTTGAGTATAGAACATATTGAGTCTCTAACAATTCTCTTTATGCTTCTATGAGTTTGACAAATCACATTGGGTCTCTAACAATTCACTTTGTGATTTCCTACTAAGAAAGTTTTTCTTGGTGAGCTTGCTGAGTTTTTGGACAGGTTCAGTGGGGACTTGTGAGCGGTTTTGGACAGGTTCGGTGGGGACTTGTGAGCAATTTTGGACAAGTTTCGGTGGGGACTTGTGAGCAGTTTTGGACAGGTTTCGGTGGGGACTTGTGAGCAGATTTGGACAGGTCCTAGCAGAGGACTTGTGAGCTGAGTTTGATAGTTCTATCGAGAGAACTTGAGGACAGAGGTGCATTGGTTCTATGAGAAGAACCTGAGGACAGTTGGCAAGTCTTTGAGAAGGCTTGTATGCAGAGGATTGATTTGTTCAAGAGTTGGACAGATTGACAGACAGAGGAAGACTTGTACTAGACCGATTGACTATGTTTGGTACAGGTTGTTGAGCTACTGTGGACGTGATCATAGAAGGCAGAGGTCTCTTAGGCTAAGCATTGAGGATAGGAGGTCTTCGGTGGAAAGGAGTTCCACGTGCTGGCAAGAGGTAGAGGCGGTTGATCTTCTGAGGGATCATTTCTAGAGCAGAGGGGAAGGTATCTCCTTTGAGCGGAGGCTCATAAATTCTGATTGGGGAAGGTATCTCCTTTGAGCAGAGGCTCATAAATTCTTTTGGGGAAGGTATCTCCTTTGGGCCGAGGCTCATAAACATTGTAATTGGGAAGGATTCCCAAAGAACTTTGAGATAACTTTTAGAGAAAAGTTTTGTGGACGTAGCCTGACCATTCGGGTGAACCACGTTAAAATTGGTGTCACTTTGTGGATGATATTGTGCATTGCTTTGATATTGCTTTGGGTATATTGCTTTACTATTTTGAAGTATAAAGGAAAAAGTAAAAAGAGGTCTTATCTTGTTCACCCCCCTCTCGGTATAAGCTTGTGTTCTTCAATTGGTATCGGAGCAGGTGCCTTCGAAAAGTTTAACGACTTGAAGGAAAAGCTAGTAAAGAACACAATGGATTATTCAAGTGGCAATGCAGCACCTATTCTTGATGGGTCAGATTTTGGTCTTTGGAGTGCAAGGATGAAGGTTCATCTAATGGCACTTGGTAATGAGGTATGGGAAGTGATTGAAGATGAGTACACTATTCCTGAACATGGTCCTAATACTAAAGAAGAAAGGCTCCTACATCACAGCAATTCAAAAGCAATGAATGCAATCCTGAAAGGCTTACGAAAGCGAGATCTCACCAAAGTGATTCACTGCAAGACAGCTAGTGAAATGTGGAAACGGTTGAAGGTGGTTCATACAGGTGATACAAATGTCAGAAAGGCCAAGTTGAGACACTTCAAAGGTATGTTTGAACAACTCAAGATGAATGATGATGAAAATATTAGTGACTACATGCTTCGTATGGATGAGGTTGTTAACTCCATGAAAGACTTAGGTCTTGAGCTTGCTGAAAATGATGTTTGTGATAAGATTTTAAGATCTCTTCCTAATAGATTTAGTGAAAATATTTCTGCTATTGAGGAAGCTAAAGATTTGGATAAGTTGAAAAAGGATGAGCTCCATAGTATACTTGCAGCATTTGAGTTGAGAACTCAAGTGAAGGTTGATGTCAAGAAAGAGGCGACTTTCAAGGCTACCAAGGATTCCAAGGGTAAACGACTTCAAGATAGTGATGAGTCTTCTAGTGATGAAGAGGCATATTACAACAAGAAAGGCAAGTTCTCTAGAAAGCACAAAAGTATGAAAAATATAAGATGTTTCAATTGTGGAAAGTTTGGTCATTATGCTACTGATTGTATTGTTCCCAAGAATGAAAGTGATGAAGATAAACAGGATTCTAAGAGCAAGGATTCTGAAAAGCACAAGCATCACAGGAAAAACAAAGATGAGCACAACAATCAAGGAAAGAGGTATTCTCACAAGCACAAGAAGAGTTTCTACCTAGACAAAGCAAGTAAGTGTTCTAGTAGTGATAGTGAAAGTTCTTCAAGTGATAATGAAAATGAGATGTTGTTCATATCAGAAAAAGAGGAAGAACCGAAACATAGATTCATTATCATGAAATGTCTTAGATGTGGAAATTTTGGTCACCTTGAGGATGATTGCACAAATAATGATTTGGTTTCTAGTATGTATGAGGATGCTTCAGAAAACTATAAGGAAGATGCATGTATGGTCTTTGAAAAGGGTAGCACCTCTAGTGATAAGAAATCTGAAAAAGGCTTTGATGATTCAAAAAGCAAACAAATAAAGGATCTTGAAAGTGAACTTATTAGTGCTCTTAGTGTTTTGGAAAAGGAAAGAAAGAAGAATGCTAGACTCAAGGATAAGTTAGATGAATGTTGTATGGAGAGAGATGATCTTATAGAAAGTCTTGACTTCTCTATAGCTAAGACACAAGAACTCAAGGATGAGTTAGAGTCTAAGGTTCTTGAGTATAATGAGTTAGAACAGAAAATGGCTTCTTTGAAAGAGGAAACTAAAGAGTACAAGGATAAGCTTTACAAGTTTCAAGATAGCTCCAAAAAGGTTAAGTCACTCATCAAAGGTCAAAGAAAGACAACAGATAAAACAGGCCTTGGTTTTGTTAAGCCACACAAGGAACAAGTTGGGGAATCTAGTAAGAGACTCCAAAAGGAAGAGAGTTCTGATGAGGAAAGTATTTCGAGAAAAGGAGTCCTTGAGTGATAGATGCACAGAAATAGAAAATAGGGAAATAGAAAGAGAAGAAGAAGTTTACGGGACCTAGAAGGTCATTTACAGGAAAGTTTAATGGTAGATGTTTTGCTTGTCACGGGTTTGGTCACATGGCTTCACATTGCATGACTCAAGTAAGGAAGGTAAATGACAGTTTCAGAGGTGGTAATTTCTTTCAAGGGTATTGCTACTCTTGTAAATAGTTTGGGCATAAGGCAATTTTTTGCAAGGCTAATAACAAGAACAGGGTTAGTCAGAACAGGTGGATTCAAAGAACAGGTATGCCTAAAAGAAATAACATTGTTACTTGTTATAAGTGCAACAATGAAGGTCACATAGCTAGACAGTGTAGAGCTGAACTTCCAAGGTACAGGAACAGGAACAGTGGTATGAACAGGTCCAAGGATCAAGGCATGGATAAGAACAGGAATGATAACAAGAACAGGAACAGTGACAGGAACAGGAACAGGAATATGGACAAGGAGAACAAGAGAAGACATGGTAAGGCAGCTATAGACACTGATGATGATCAGTGCCTGTTGGGAGTTTTACTCCCACCCCAAAATTAAACACCTCAACAGGAGGTGGGGGAGGGACTAAGCTAAGAGGCTCATTCTTAGTCCCAAGCCCCAAAGGTGACCCTTTGCCATTGATGACAAAGGGGGAGAGATATGAGTAAGGGGAGAGCCTCAAGACAGGGGGAGCTGTTTATGTTGAGTTTCTGTGTTGTTGAGAAGCATGGTTTGCCATCAATGACAAAGGGGGAGATTGTTGGCAATTTTGGGTTTGAGATCCTAGCTTCTTGTCTATGAGTTGTCATTGATGTCAAAAGGAAATGACATTAATGTTAAGAGGATGTGTTGGCTTCAAAGGTGGAAGATTCCAAGAGAATATTTTTAAGAGAATCCGGAGAGATTCCATTGGCAATGGTTTTTATTAAAACCAATGGAGGTTCTCTTTATTATTTATTTAATTATTATTTAAAACCCTTCAAGGTTTTAATTAATTAATTATTTAATTAATTAAGGGAGAAATTATTTTTAATTTATTAAAAATACTTTAAGGGTTTTTAAACCCTTTAGAAAGCAAATTTCGATTAAATTCGAAATTACTTTTCTTTGCAGCCGATGTGTTCTAAAGTCCACGTATGGACTATAAATATGAGAAGGTTCCTAAGGTTAAACCCTCTTGGAAAATCGAAGGCAATTAATTGGTTTGGCTGCGATCGAATGTTCTGTTTACGCTGCGAAAGAGGAGAGCTCGTGGTTTGAAAAGCTTTCGGAAAGCTTGACCGTTTATGTGGAAGGAAGTCCGTCTTGGACTTCGTAAGCCCCTTGTGGGCTAGTGGCAATGAAGGCTGCGTTTGGGCCTTGCGTAGGCGGAGGTCTGCGTTTCGATCCCCGTGGAGGGAGCTGTGCATGGATTAGTCATGTTTTTATTAAAACGTGTTTTGTGCCATGAATTTCGGATTCTTCAAGGGCAGCCATTATAAGGTGTGATTATTTTCTTGATATGATTTTTGGCATTGTTTAGCATTGTTTAAAAGACATAGGAGAAATAAGGGGATATTTCTTTGGTTGTATTTTTGAGATTAGTCTTTTGCTATGCTAAATTTAAAAATGGAGATATAAGGTGTAAGTTTTGGTTGTTGTGTTTTTGGCTTCTTTGGTGGTTGTTTTTAAAGAAGAGAAGCTAAAAGGTGTATTAAGGAAAGTTTTTATATATGCTCATTTATCTTGGTTCTAACCCTAACTTGGTTGGAAGTTTGAGGGTTGTGTGTGGTGACAGCTTTAAGGATCAATTTTCTTCTACTCCAAAAAGGTATGGGCACATTTTCCTTATGAGTATGATTGGTGTATGTTTTCTGAAATAAGGTTGGAGTGAAAAGGTTTTCAACTAGGTTTCCTTTGGTTGGGTGTAAATCCTATTTTCTGGTTTGTTGAAGACTTCTTATGCATTGTTATCCTTGATGAGAGTTTTGGTGAATGCATAATTCTGGTTTGAGGTAGTGGAAGCATTGTGCACTAGGGTTTATGTTTGTGAGTCTTGCTACTTGCATTGAGTTGGTGGAACCCTTGGTTGGCTGTTTTGAGTTTGATGGTTGAGTTGCTTCCATAGAGGTTGTTTGATCAAGTTATTGCTTTACTTGATTCATGATATTGGGCTTACTCCATTGAGTTGATTTGAGCAAGTTATTCTTTGCATTTGGTGATATTGTGTTGGTGGCTATTTTGTTCAAATATCTTTGGAGGGAAAAGGATTTCTACTTGTTTCCTTTTCTTGTGATGATTGGTTGAATGCTTCAAGGTTGATGTTGAGTTGAATGGTGTTGGTTGACTAAACCTTGTTTGATGAGCATTGTTGTTGAAACCCTAATTGATGATGAAAAGAACATGAGTATCATTGTTATGTGATTCTTTGCATAGTTGGCAATTGTTGGGGTTTCATGTTCTTGAAAGAAAACATTCTATCCTATCCATTTCAGATATTGAGTTGAGTTTTCAGATTTGAGATTGAGATTGAGCTGAGTTGATTTGAGTTGAGTTTTGAGATTGGGATTTGAGTATAGAACATATTGAGTCTCTAACAATTCTCTTTATGCTTCTATGAGTTTGACAAATCACATTGGGTCTCTAACAATTCACTTTGTGATTTCCTACTAAGAAAGTTTTTCTTGGTGAGCTTGCTTGAGTTTTTGGACAGGTTCCGGTGGGGACTTGTGCGGCATTTTTTGGAGGTGGTTGGCTTGGGAGGATTTGGACAGGTTTCGGTGGGGACTTGTGAGCAGTTTTGGACAGGTTTCGGATGGGGACTTGTGAGCAGATTTGGACAGGTCCTAGCGAGAGGACTTGTGAGTTGAGTTTGATAGTTCTACGAGAGAACTTGAGGACAGAGGTGCATTGGTTCTATGAGAAGAACCTGAGGACAGTTGGCAAGTCTTTGAGAAGGCTTGTATGCAGAGGATTGATTTGTTCAAGAGTTGGACAGATCTGACAGACAGAGGAAGACTTGTACTAGACCGATTGACTGTGTTTGGTACAAGTTCTTGAGCTTGTGGACGTGATCATAGAAGGCAGAGGTCTCTTAGGCTAAGCATTGAGGATAGGAGGTCTTCGGTGGAAAGGAGTTCCACGTGCTGGCAAGAGGTAGAGGCAGTTGATCTTCGAGGGATCATTTCCAGAGCAGAGGGAAGGTTTAGAGGTATATGGGGAAGGTATCTCCTTTGAGCGAGAGGCTCATAAATTCTGATTGGGGGAAGGTATCTCCTTTGGGCCGAGGCTCATAAACATTGTAATTGGGAAGGATTCCCAAAGAACTTTGAGATAACTTTTAGAGAAAAGTTTTGTGGACGTAGCCTAGCCATTCCGGGTGAACCACGTTAAAATTGGTGTCACTTTGTGGATGATATTGTGCATTGCTTTGATATTGCTTTGGGTATATTGCTTTACTATTTTGAAGTATAAAGGAAAAAGTAAAAAGAGGTCTTATACTGTTCACCCCCCCTCTCAGTATAAGCTTGTGTTCTTCACTGTGGGGGTATGAACGCTAGTTCAATAAGCCCCCAAATCCGGATATAATTGGATGTGCCAATCTCGACCAGATTTATTGAACAGTCTTTTAAGGATTTTGATTAGTGTTTTATTAGATGCTTCTGCTTGGCCATTACCCTGAGGATAATAGGGATTAGGCCAACGATGTTGAATTTTATATTTTTGACATAATTTTTTGACATCTTTATTTTTGAAACAAGTTCCATTATCTGAGATGAGATTTTTAGGAATGTCGAACCTACAAATAATTTGGTTAAAAATAAACTTGGAAACATGGGTTCCAGTGCAAGAAGCTAATGGCATAGCTTCAACCCACTTCGTGAAATACTTAGTGGCGGTTATGATAAATTTGTGTCCATCAAATGACACGGGGTTGATTTTTCCAATGATGTCTAAGCCCCATTTTGAAAAGGGCCAAGGAGATGAAATAGCCTGTAGTTCTTGTGCAGGCGCATGGACAAGGTCAGCGTGTTTCTGGAACTTGTCGCAATGTCGTACATAATCATGTGCATCATTCTCCATGGTAGGCCAAAAATATCCTATCCTAAGGACCTTCTTAGCAATGGCGCTACCACTAAAATGTCCCCCACAAGATCCATTGTGGGCTTCACTCAAATCTGATCTAGATTCTTCTAGATTCAAACATCTTAGTAAGATGCCTTCAAAAGATCTCCTATACAAGGTATTACCAATAATCACGAAGCGACTTGCTCGTCTACGTAATAACCGATGCTGGTTGCGATTACAACCTTCATGAAAGGTCCCATTTTGAAGAAAATTAAATATATCAGTGTACCAATGTTCAGGAGTAGTTTCATTGATTAGAAACACATCCAAAGGTTCTAAGAATGATTTTCTTGAAGCGGGTTCCTAGAGTCAACGAATAATGATGGTAGCATATTCGTCATCTAACTCCAAGGGCAAAAGAGATGCAACTGCAGCCATAGCATCAGCCGCATGATTGCTAGTTCGAGGAATAGCTTCCAAGGTAACTTGATCAAATAAAGATAATAATTGTAAGACATATGCTTTATATGGGTGCAATTTATCATCTCTAGTCTGATAAACATCATTGATTTGATTTATGACAAGTTGAGAATCACCAAAAACCAATAAATTTTTAATTTTTAGTGCTAAGGCAGCTCGTAATCCAAGGATAAGAGCTTCATATTCAGCAGTGTTATTAGTACAAGCAAATGTTAGTTTGAAGGACAGAGGTATAAGATGTTTCTATGGAGATATTAAAATAATACCTACACTAGCCCCACTCATACATCAAGCTTCGTCAAAGTATAGGGACCATTGCTCTGGATGGTCTTCCTCTAGTTTAAGGCATTCATCAGGAAACTCAATGATGAGGGGATGGGTAGACTCTAAGGGTGCAATGGCTAATTGATCTACTATGATTTGACCTTTAACAAAATTTTGTCCTATAAACATGAGTTCAAACTCACTTAGCATAAGAACCCACTTTGTTGTGCGACCAGATAAGTATGGTAGACTCATGAGATATCACAAAGGGTCGAATTTGGCAATAACATACGTTTTTTGACTGAGCATATAATGTCGTAGTTTCTATGTAGAAAATATGATTGCTAGACATAATTTCTCTAATATGGTATAGTGAGTTTCATAACTGATTAAGGTCCTGCTAATGTAATAATTAGCACATTCTTTCTTCTCATCGTCAAGCTGAGCTAACATAGCTCCTAAGGCAAAATCGAAAGCAAAAATGTACAAAATAAATGGACGATCAAATCTAGGTGGGGAAAGCACTGGTGGTTTAAGGAGATATTGTTTGAGGAGTTCGAATGCTTCCTGACATTCGTCGTCCCAATGAAAAGAGACATCTTTCTTAAGAAGCTTAAGAAAAGGTCCGGTTTTGTCTGCCAACTTATCAATAAAAAGGCGAATAGCCTGAAGCTTACCTTGTAAACTTCGTAATTTAGATATATTGGTGGGTGCGGGCATATCAATGATAGCCGTGATCTTGAGAGGGTCAATTTCAATGCCACGTAAAGAAATTATAACCCCCAATAATTTACCGGACTTAACTCCGAATATACATTTTGCTGGATTCAATCGGATAAGATACTCCCTTAACCGATCAAATACTTTTATCAAGTCATTTAAATGATCATCTTCTTTGATGGAACGAGCTATAATATCGTCTACATAATCATGTAGAATATCATGCATCATATCATGAAAGATATAAGTCATGGCTCGTTGATAGGTTGCACCTGCATTCTTTAAACCGAATGGCATCACTTTCCAACAAAATGTCCCCCAAGGGGTAATAAAGGATGTTTTAGCCTGATCTTCAGGAGCTATCCTGATCTGATTATAACCAAAAAATCCATCCATTAGGTATATCATTCCACTCCCAATAGTAATTTCAATGATCTGATCCATGTTGGGAAGAGGAAAATCATCTTTAGGGCATGCAACATTAATATCTCTGAAGTCTGTGCAAACCCTAACTTTAGTGGCTTCTTTCTTAGTTACTGGAACTACATTTGAGATCCATTCAGCATAATCAATGGCTTGTATAAAAATAACATTTAAGAGTTTTTCTAATTCTCCTTTGACTAGTAAGGCCACTTTGGGATGCATTTTTCTAAGTTTTTGTTTAACAGGTTTAGCATCCGGATGGACTACTAGGTGATGCATAACTACAGAAGGGTCTAATCCTAGCATATCTTCATATGTCCAAGCAAAGACGTCTTCATATTTTTTAAGGAATGCAATGTATTTATCTTGTTTTTCTTGACTCAATTCTGATCCAATGTTGATTATGTGAGGGTTATCTTTGGTTCCAATGTTAATTTTTATGATGTTTTCTACTTCCATATGTAGATCTCTCTCAAAATTAGGTGGGGCGGGTGAAATGCCTAATTCTTGTAATTCTTCCAAGGTTAGCTTGGATAATTCATCTTGAGGAGTCGTGGCCTCAAGCTGGGCTATACTAGGTATAGAGCCATCGAAATAAAATCCGTTATGTAAAAATTCCTCAATGGAGACATCATGAAAGATATCCCCCTCCAACTCGTCATCGGATTCGACAATCATCTCAGGGTAAGCTATGGATAACATATTACATGTAAGAGGCTTATTCATTAAATGCAAGACATCCTGTTTATCCAGATAATCTTGGTAACATATGAGGTGGTCATCATCCTCGAATGGGAAAGGCTGACCTTTACTAGGAAATAGGCCCACACCACATCGGGCAGGCCACGGTTCTACCTCAAAAGGTTCTTTCATACCATTTTGGGAAGGTCCCAAACCTTTCCCTTTATATCCCAATTTAAGCATTATAGGCTTAGCTTTAATATACTCATTAGAAAAATAGCATCTAGCATATCCATCACAATGTGTCTTGATGTTTCTAGGTATTCTTCCCAAGTCATATCCCTTATAAATAAAAGCACAACTCCCGACTTGGTAGATACTTCCCATAGGTTGTGGGAGGCCCAAGGTACGAGGAGAGGGTGGGAGTTTATTTAAAATAAGGGAATCTTGCATGGCAGTGTTTGTTTTTTCTGATATAAGAATTTTAGATAAATCGGGTAAGAGCTCATCAATAAGAGCATAAGAGGTAGAAGGAACATTTCCTACATCGTCGGATGTGGAAAGGATGCCTGTAGTGGATGTAGATGTTATAGAGATATCGATGGATGAGTCTATAGGTATGGAAGTTATAGGAGTAAAACAAGAAGCATTGGTTGTAGTTTTAGGATATTTTTGAGGTCCTAATGTGGTTTGTTCGGAAGATGGTTGAGCTATATGTAGAGGTGTAGTTGAAAGAGTAGATGATGTTATGGGTGTGTGTTTCACACATTTGGGTGGGTGATGAGAATTAGGATGTGTGGATGACAGAGCAGGGCAAAATTGAACTCCAACAGGTTCTGCCAAAGCACACATATCAAAGGGTCTAGGATCACCATGAATGGTAACCAACTAATTTTTAAATTCGAATTTAACACACTGATGTAAAGTGGAGGGAACAGCTCACATCGCGTTGATCCAAGGGTGACCCAAAAGTATATTGTACGATGCAGGGCAATGTACAATAAACACGGTCGTGTCTAAGGTTCTAGGACCAACTTGCAAGGGGATAGTAATAACTCTGCACGTTTCTTGTGTTTCATCATTGAAGGCTTTTATAATCATATCAGTTCTTTTCATTTCATCACTTCTAAACCCAAATATTTGGTAGAAGTCAAAAGTGCATATGTTTAAAGATGAACCATTATCAATCAAGACTCGTTTAACTGCTACATCCCCAATTAGGGCAGTAATATATAAGGGGTTATCCTTATGTAAACTATGTTGTGGTATATCTCTATCCTGAAAGTCAATACAATCGACTTCTCGAGTTATGATAGTATTGGACATGGCTTCAGGTTGAATATTTTGTGGTACCATCATTTGGCTTAATGTGAGAATTAATTCATCCCTATGGGTAGGAGAAGATCTTAAAAGGTCCAAAAGGGAAATTCTAGCTGTAGTATTTGATAATTGTTCATTAATATTATAAGGAGGCTTAGGTTGAACATTAGGCACATGATTCCCTTTATTGGGATTTTTCAAAACAAATGGAGCTGATCCATCATTTTGAGTTTGATCTTGTTGAGAGTTTTGAGCCCGTTGTCAAGTAACAGCTTCGATGGTACCTAAAATATTATTTTGCGGATGATGAATAGGTCTTGGTCTAGTGTTTATGACTTGTTCATTAGAAAGTATTTGGTGAGAAGATGGTCTAGTAGTGACTCTTCTAGGAAATGGTTCTTCCGGAACCATAGAACTTGTGATGGGTTGAACAACATCCGATTCATCTTCAGAACTATTCGATTGATTTGAGGTGATTTCCATGTCACTTTCAGTCTCATATTCGGTATCACTAAGATCAGGGGTCCGAATATTATGTAGAGGCCTGACCATAACCATGGATAAAGTTGTTTCAAATACTTCCACATCATGAGTAGGTGAATGTCCACTAATAGTTCCTACATATCGGGTAGGAGGGGGAACATTATGATGCTCAATTTGATTAGCCACCTCTTTACCATGCTTTGGTAAAGGATGTTGAAATATGTCCAATGATTGATTGGCATTCTAATTCTAATTTTGGGGGATGTTATTTTGAGCATTATTAGAAGGATTTTGTTTAGGTTGAAAGGCTTGCACCTCCATCTCATTGTTATCAATCAGGTCTTGTATTTTATGTTTTAATATTTTACAAGAGTTGGTAGCGTGTCCAGGCCCTCTATGGAAATCACAATGTAAATCAGCTCTGTATCCGGGTATAGTTGGATCAGGTTCCCGGATATTTGGTAATTGGATCAAACCTCGTGCTAGTAATTGTGGGAGAATGGTTGATAAAGGTTGATTTAACCTAGTAAATTCTCAAGGTGGTTTATCAGGAGGTTTCAATATGAACTTCTCTATTTTTTTCGTAGTATTAACATTGGCAATGTTTCTGCTATCAATGACTCCATCACCCACAACTTGTTTATTTTTATATTGATTTTTGGATGTTTTCTCATCATCTTTCTTTTTAAGTTGACCTCTCCTAATAAGAGCATCTTCCACTCTTCAAGCTAAATCTATAGCTTGATCGAAGGTGGTCAAGGTAGCATTTGATAATTCATAGGATAGTTGTTCTTGTAAATTATTGATAAAGATATCCAAAATTTCCCGATAAGGTAACACAAAGTGTAATTTTCCTATCAATTGCCTCCATCGAGCTAAGAAGTCAGCAAAACACTCATCTTTGTCTTGTTTTAGGTTGTACAAATATTTAATGGTTACATGCCTTTCAATATAGGCACTAAATTGATGCACAAAAGATTCAGCGGTTTCTTCGAAATTTCTCAAAGAATGAGTGGGTAGTTGATAATACCACTCCAATGCCATCCCTCCTAAACTTTTTGGGAACATCTTTAGTAATAACAAGTCATCATGTGATATATCATGACATGCTATCCTAAACATACGAAGATGCTCTATGGGATCTTCGGTTCCTTTGTATATAGGTAGGACAGGCATAGGAAAGTGTTTGGGATATGGTTGTGCTACAACTATAGGATCTAGAGGTTGACTACACATCTCTCGATAATTGTACGAGGGATGGTAGGGATCTATCTGGTCCATGCGGGAGACTAACTATTTCACCATGGCTTCCAGATTACCAGTTTGTCCACCATATTGGTTCGGTGGTACATGAGTATGGGATTTGTGAGCATAGGATGGCATGACGTAAGGATTAGATGCTATATTGTTGTTATGCAAATAGTTGGTAGGAAGAGTATTATGAAGAAGATTTGTTGTAGCATTATGTTGTATCCCAGATTGTTGGAAATTGGTATTTGGTTTTGTTTTAGGCTTTTGTTGATTTGAGGTATATTGATCAATAGCTTGGAAAAATAGAGCAGTGAATGAAGGTTTCTTTTGTGTGGGAATAACCCTAGGCTTAGTAACAGGCACTCTAGGTGGTTGGGTAACCTGTTGTTGTTGTGTGTTCTAGATTATAGCGGCCATATCCAAATTGGATGGTCCATCTTGATCACTTTCTTGATCAATGAAGGACAAGGGATTAGTGCGTGTGTGATATATGTCTTCTAGGGTTGCTTGAGTGTCACTAATTTGATCTTTGTCCATATGGACTGCTCTATTAAGAGTGCCAATATTAGTATTGAGGAACTTCCAAAAATGTTCCATGTTCTCAAAAGTAACAGCTCCTTCTAGAGATATTTTAGGGGATGAGGATCCTTCCTCTCTATATTTTTCTTTTTGTTCATTTCCTACTGCAAATTCTTCTTCTTATTGGTCAAAGGTTCCTTCTTCCTGAATTGGGTCTTTAGGAAGGACATCTGGGTTATTTTCTGGTTTTCTTAACCAATCTTCTTCTACTTTAGTCTGTTTTCCATTCCTGAGTCTAGTCATT
Source organism: Wollemia nobilis (assembly GCA_028583015.1). NCBI lineage: Eukaryota > Viridiplantae > Streptophyta > Pinopsida > Araucariales > Araucariaceae > Wollemia > Wollemia nobilis. The sequence goes on along the minus strand of JAQPPZ010017079.1, from coordinate 2,694,792 downwards.
ATGTTTAAATTTAGATTTTAGCAAATATATATTAATATATTTGCAACATATTTGGGAGGTATATATTTTAATTATATACCTACTATGATGCTTAAAATAAAATGTTTTGATTTTTGTTATGATTTTGTTTTGTTTTTTATTTTATTTTTTTATTTTTTTATTTTTTTTATGCTTATAAAGACAACAAACAACACACTAAATGCAAGAAATAACAATAATAAAAGAATAGCTTAGTTTTCTATAAATAGTTTATAGATTTCATTGATAGGATCAAGTTCATCAAGAGTCATGAAATGCTCCTCTTCAAATTGGAAATGGTTTTTCAAGAACTTGATAAAGTGTGCTATAGTGATATTATCAGTTTCATACTCTGTCTTGTAAAAATATATTTCATGGCAATACTCTCGATATAACACAGCTCTAGGAACTCATTCCATCTTTGTCTATCCAAGACAACCTCTTGGTCCTCTTATGAGATAAATTTATGTACTACAACATTATCTATTCCTCAAAGGTGTACAATTCGAGCACATGGGCTCTTTTATTGTAACCACCTATGGCAAGCTCTCTAAGTTCATGATACAAGGTCACTTAATCAGGATCCAAGATTCTATCTAGGACAAACCTCTTGATTTGCCTAAGTTCGATTGCTCTAGATGAAATGAGATTCAATCTCCTATTAAGCTCATCCCATAAAGGTGGGACTCTATATGTTTGAGATACTCTAAGCATATAATTAATCTCTATGGCAGCTAATTGATTTTCAACATTAATAGTGATAGCTCGTCTTTTATTATAATCTACCATCTAAATATGATATGCAATCTGTTGAGTGGTATTTTCACCCGATTGTGAAAACACACTCTCCGATAGGATTTGGGTTCTAAATCCTCTGCTTGCAAAGAAATTAAACAAGTAACTTCTCCAAGGTTCCTCGTTATGTTAGCATTTTGCATCTGTGTATTAATAATCTCAAATAAAGATATTCAATTAAAATGCTTGGAACACCTTAGTGGTTGCAAGTAACTCGAAAACAAGGGGCACTCGTGGTTTATTTTACTGGTGAAATTTTAATGATTGTTCATTGAACCCGAATAAAGCAAATGTGATTTGGTCCTTAAATAACCATGTTGTAACTTCAAAATGAAATTTAATGAAATGCCATAAAATGAAGGAATTATTTATGGATTTTGAAGTTTTTTAATTTTTTTATTTTATTTTAATGCTTGAAATATAAAATTGGAACTTCTGAAAAATAAATTGCAGCAAAAAGAAAATAAAATGCAAAAGAAAAAGAAATTAAAATTGCATTCAGTTTGATGCTATCCCGTCCTGGCAAAACCGAAGATAATGAGATTTCCATGCATGCAACCTAACTTATTGAACCTGCAAACACGCACAATCCAGGTAAGTTAAGTGTTGGTCTCTGGGGTTTCGACTGTAATTTCAGATTTAGACATTCGCATGAAGCAACCAAGAGAACTTGCATTAAACTTCACCTATAAGCCTAGAAATCTGAAAAGGGGAAAATAAAACAATTAAATCTTGCATGCAGAAAATGACTCCTTCTTTCTTGCCAACAAGATGCAAATTTTTGAACACTCTGCATTAAAAATAAATCATGTTACAATAGCAGACTCTCTGGTTTTCTCAAAACCAGAAAAAGGAAGAAAAACACTCCCGAGCAGGCCCAGAATGGCTTCTCGCCTTAGGCACTACAACTCTGCCCGTAGCGGTTTTCGACCCTTGTACCAATCTGTGCTTCTGCTTTTATACTTTCTGGCAATGCTCTCTGTTTCGCCCTGTGACGCTTCGCTTCATCTTCCAGATCGCTTCGTTTCACCTTCCCCGCCTTTTCGTTGCTTTTGACTTTATGTTCGATATCGAAACGTTTGATATTCTCTATGACCTGTAACGCTTATGTAGCCCTTACACATGTATGCCACGTGTTTCACACTTTTCTGCATGTTCTATAATGGCCCCCTGTAAATCGTGACCAAAAATAGCATGTCGCGATATCGCGACGTTTTTATGCATGCAACTTTGCTCCTTTACTTTCATCGTGAAAATGCGACATGTCGCGATATCGCGACATTTTCCTACCAACAGCCTTGTCTGCCTTCATGCCATGAAAATGTGACATGTCGCGATATCGTGACAACTTTTCATTCCGTACACTTTGCTATTTTTCTGTCGCAAAATCGCTACGCTTTTTCGTTCGGAGCTGTCTTGCGGCTTTCTGTCGCGAAATCGTGACACTTTTCTATTTCGTACACTTTGCTATTTTTTTGTCGCGAAATCGCTACGCTTTTTTGTTCGGGCTGCTTATGCTGTATTTGGCCAAATGCGACATGTCACGAAATCGTGACATATTTTCCTTTCGTACCACTTCGCTTCTTGGAGCCGCGAAAATGCGACCTGTCGCGATATCGCGACGTTTTTCCGCTTCATGCCCCTTTGCTGCTTCTGTCGCGAAATCGCGACGCTTTTAGTGCCTTGCCCTGTTTGACTGGTTTGACCACGATTTTGTGACATGTCACGATTTCGCGACAATTTTCCATTCTGTCTTTCTCTCTCCTCTTTGGACCGCGATGGAGCAACATGTCGCGATATCGCGACACTTTTCATTTTCGGCAGCGATGGCGCGACATGTCGCGATATCGCGACAATTTTCATTTTTTGGCAGCGATGGCGCGACATGTCGCGATATCGCGACACTTTTTCATCCTTGTGCAATTTTGCCCTTTTTCTTGATTTTTAGCATCTGGGTCACTGAGATCTTCTTTGAAAGCATGCAAAAAAGGTGGGTCCCCAATTTTGGGGTGTGTTGTGGATCAGCCACAACAAATGGCGACTCTGTTGTCAAATGCTCTTGAGCATTTTAGTGAGAACCCAACCTGGAAGTATACAAACTTGGAAACCAGCATTAGTACATAAGAAATATAAACGAATGCCCATAGATCAGAAATACATGAATTATCAGAATTGTTAAGTATCAGCTCGGTGTGTGCAAGGTGTTTTCATTCCCTATCGCTTGAACTTGATCAACATTCCATTGTCAGTTTTACATGAATGCATATGTGAGACTGTGAATGATTTGTGTAACCTAATAAATATGCTTAGAGATTTTGCTTTTATAAAAGGCATAGACCTTCTCAGTATCATACACAAACATTCAAGATTACCAAACCCTCTTAGGATCCACTAATGAATTGCTTTATTATATCCCAAAGTTGGTTATGAGTCCCTACTATCTTGAACCCATGTGCAAGTGAATGTGAAATCAGAACTTTGGGGAATCAGACTCCCAACCTAACCGAGATGGGAGTTTAACCCTATCCTTACTATTCTGATTTGGAATTCATTACCTCACTTTGAGCAAAATAATTTAACCAATTATGGAAGAAATGGTCATGCTAGTCTAACCCTTTGGACAATCAGTGGTCTTGTTTTTTGGACAAGACATGTTGCCATGCATGGGCATACTTAACCCCATAATCCAAGACTTACCTTCATTTCTTTGGACCTTGGGGATGACTACCCATCCTTTGCAGAGGACAAATAGTACGATCCTTCCAATCCAATATAAATATGAGATGGGAAAAATTAATTTTTTACTTCTTGGACCTTTGGGATGACTACCCATCCTTGCTAGGGACATGTAGTACGATCCTTCCAATCCAAGCTTTGGATAAAAATGGAAAATATTAATTTTATTGCTTAGACCTTGGGGATGACTACCCATCCTTTGCAGAGGACAAGTAGTACGATCCTTCCAATCCAAGATTTATCATGAAATGAGACATAGGAGCTTTGGGGAATCAGATTCTCAACCTAAGCGAGATGAGAATTTATGCCCTATCCTTACTACTCCATGTAGGTCAAATCAAAGCTTTGGGGAGTTGGATCCTCAACCTAAGTTCGATGAGGATTTAGCCCTATCCTTACTACTCCGATTTTAGGCTTTAAGCTTTATGGAAGTGGTCAAAACCACTGTTTTAAGGATCATGTTGCATAATAGGATAGACATGAAATACTTCTTTCGCCCAACCTTTTCTTCCAAGCAAGGTTTTGATCATTTTGCTCAAGATCCTTTTTAATGTGTATAAAATGTGCTTGGTTCTAGATATCTCAAGACTCGGTTCCCAACCTTAGGATTTTCTTCTTATTTATGTGATAGCATAACCTTAAGAGGATTTGACACACTTTAATGATTTGTATTTGAAATGCATTTGCAACTAAGATGGCATGTATGTGCAAAGTGAGATGTAATATGAATGCATTGTCTTTTGAATTGCAGATGAAATATTGCCATATAAAACTGACTACTTCATGCATCACAAGTTTCAAACGATACTATTTAAACTGTTTGTGTTACTTGTGGAGCTTCTACAACACAATTCCAATGTTCCATATTTCCCTGATCTAGAACATAAGTTAGCATCTCAAGGCAACTTTTTCATCATTTTTTTTTTTTTTTTTATAGACAAACAAAACATGTCAAATAAACACACAACTTTAAATTAAAACTTATTCAATCCAAAACCAAACTGCAATCCCAAAAATGAAAATTTGAAAACACAAACCAAAACCAAACCCAAAGTAACTTCAAAATGATCTTGAAAACACAAACCAAAACCCAAAAAACCAAAATCTATATACAAATGTACAATATAATACAAGATGATGCAAAGCTTGGATTATCACTTTCCTGGATCCCAAACATGATTAGAACATTTCAACAAAAATATAACGTGATATGCATGCCAAATGTTGTGGGAATCCAACACAAACAAGACTAGACCAAACAATGCAACAAATTTCCACTTGCCATGCTCACCATACCAATTTGATTTAGTTCCAATAATACTCCCATAGGTGAGCATCAAATTACTAAAATGATTAGACAATAAATGATTTTCAATTTTATCATGTCTATTCTTTAAAATGTAAACTTCATAATTCCCTCCTTGATTTAGAATTAGGCTATCCTTTTCAAATATGCAATTTTGTAAGTAGGAGCCTATTTCTACAAATTTCAAAGCCAAATCATTTTCCAAATTTGTAGGCCAATCAAATTTGTGTAACAATTTACAAGCATCTAGGATATTTACTAAATTAGGATCATTAAAAGTTTTTATCCTAGATTCAATTAGTAATTGTTGATGAATTTGGTTTAACAATTCAAGTGCATCAACTTCTTTTCCATTCATTAAAACAATGTTATTAAAGGTGTGATTAAAAATTATACCTTGTTTTTCATTTACCTTTAATGACATTTCATCATTCAAATTCAAAACATGGTCATGCAAATTTTCAACCCTCAAATGTTTTTGGTCAAAGTGTATGTCCCATGACTCATCTTGATGATCCTTCATTTGAGTTGCTTCCAATTGATCAATCTCTTTGTCATTTGGTTCTAATTCTTTGTTCACTATCCATGGTATCTCTTCATGTGAGGTGGAAGTTTCCATATCTTGCATATCAAGTGAGATATGAGTTTCATCTATAGAGATGTGAGAAAAGAATGCATCATCATATCTCCCCCAACCATTGTAAAAATCGTCATCCAAATCCATAGAATGAAATTCCATGATGTTTGTGACATGATCTCTTGATTCATTCATCAATTCTTTTTCTTCTTTGTCCTTGGTAATAGAATCATTATAATCTTCCAAAATTTGATGAGATTTGAAACCCTCTTCCAAAACATCCTCAAATTGTACAGGAGTTGTAATATCTTCCTTTGAGTAGGCGATTATGTTGTCCTGTATATCAATGGGCACACAAGTTTCATTAGTAGTTTTGGATTGAGTGTAGTCTTCCCACTTCTTCCAAGCATCATAATAATCATCTTTCAAAATCAAGTGGTGACGTTCAACTACTTCTTCAACATCTTCCAATTCATCAATGTTCTTCTCATCAAACTCATCTTCACCTTCCTTAGATGGTTCAATTATTTCCAAAAGTGGGTTGTTTCTTGAATTCAAATTTGTAAGGCTATCATCGTCCAAATTAGTAACCCATGATTCATTATCATAATTTGGAGGGTGAAGAATTTCTTGATCCTTAATTTTACACATCTCATCAATAGTATCTTCCAAGAACAAGTGGTGAAACTCTATCATGTCTTCAAATTCATTTATTGGTTTTCTCCCAATTTCACTTTCAACCACTTCATTCAATTCTATGGTAGGTTCTGTCCTATCACATATTTCAAACATTGTTGAATTTAGAACCCCTTCATCCGAATAATCGTGTATCTCTATGAATGAGATCATTTCTGCATAATCCTCACTAGTGGATGTTGGCTTATCAATTTGCACCTCCTCGTGGACTACATCTAAGGTGGTTGTAAGATTTGGATATTCAAATTCATCCCCTTGATCATTTACCTTAGATATCATTGGAGTGGAGGGTGCTATGTTTGATGGTTGGTGTAGGTTGGCATCAATATCTTTAGAAGAACAATCTCTCATATGAACATGTTGTGCCTTTTCTTCTTCAAGACCTTGTCGTTCTATCTCTTCTAAGACCTCATGGATTTTCTCTAGAGACAAACCACTCGGTTTTTCCTCAATGAGTGAAGCAAGTGTGGGGTGTATGGCTCCTAGGTATACTTCCATGGCTTCCTCTTCTAATGTGTTAAAATTTTCCCACATTTGGGAGTGCAACTCACGAAATCTTCCATTGAATTGACTCAAGGATTCATTAGGCTCCTTACATATGGAGGTAAACTGATTTTTCAGGATTTCTAAGTCAACCTGATTACCAAAATGGTAAAGATAGGCTGCTTCTAGTTGTATCCAAGAAGTCCTAACCTCCATGGGTAGTTGGCTGTACCAAAAGAATGGTTTATCATCCAAAATGTATGCAAATAACTTACAAGCCACCTCCTCATAGAAAATCTGGAATTGACATAATGTATTCTTGTAGACATGCAGTTTTTGCAAGTATCCTAGTGGCACCTCTTGATTAAAACACCGTAAAAAATCCAATAACATTTTAGGAATTTGATAGGGTACCACAGGTATAGATAAACCCTTATAATGATCCTCTATCATTGATACCATTCTCTCTCTTAGAGACACTATTTCAGCTCTCAGGGATACCATTTGCTCCTCAAGTGTTGCCATTAGTGAAACTTAAAATGTAATTTTAGAACCAAATCTGTTGAATATTCAACCTGCAATGTATAAAAAAATCAAGTTAGCATCAACTAAGAGATGTACTTATTAAAATCAAATGTCAAGTAATTGCATGAAACCAAAATTTTCAAAATTAAATCAAATCACATATTTCTGTATGAACAATCAAAAAAGTGTTAGAATAATATACAACATACCTGAATTGCTTAAAATAGAACAAGTAAATAAATTCAGGCCATCCTTTTTACAATCTGTTGAGTGTTAGAGGACTAAAGCATAAAAAATTTAAATTTAAATAACACTAAAATAAACCCGTTCGGCCCTCCTAGCACCAATCTGTTGAGTGGTGTTAGAGGAGGCCGAAGATGCTAATCAAATGGACTTGAAATATTTAGCAATGTAAAGCTCTTAAACAATTATAAACCCGTAGCATCTAAAATCATGATAAAATAAACTTTTCATGCCCTCCTTCTAGGCAATTTTTTTAAAAAATTTTAAATTATAAAATAAACCATGGCCCTCCTTCTAGCGCCAATCTGTTGAGTGGTATTTTCACCCGATTGTGAAAACACACTCTCCGATAGGATTTGGGTTCTAAATCCTCTGCTTGCAAAGAAATTAAACAAGTAACTTCTCCAAGGTTCCTGTTATGTTAGCATTTTGCATCTGTGTATTAATAATCTCAAATAAAGATATTCAATTAAAATGCTTGGAACACCTTAGTGGTTGCAAGTAACTGAAAACAAGGGGCACTGTGGTTTATTTTACTGTGAAATTTTAATGATTGTTCATTGAACCCGAATAAAGCAAATGTGATTTGGTCCTTAAATAACCATGCTGTAACTTCAAAATGAAATTTAATGAAATGCCATAAAATGAAGGAATTATTTATGGATTTTGAAGTTTTTTAATTTTTTTATTTTATTTTAATGCTTGAAATATAAAATTGGAACTTCTGAAAAATAAATTGCAGCAAAAAGAAAATAAAATGCAAAAGAAAAAGAAATTAAAATTGCATTCAGTTTGATGCTATCCCGTCCTGGCAAAACCGAAGATAATGAGATTTCCATGCATGCAACCTAACTTATTAAACCTGCAAACACGCACAATCCAAGTAAGTTAAGTGCTGGTCTCTGGGGTTTAGATCGTAATTTCAGATTTAGACATTCGCATGAAGCAACCAAGAGAACTTGCATTAAACTTCACCTATAAGCCTAGAAATCTGAAAAGGAGAAAGATAAAACAATTAAATCTTGCATGCAGAAAATGACTCCTTCTTTCTTGCCAACAAGATGCAAATTTTTGAACACTCTGCATTAAAAATAAATCATGTTACAATAGCAGACTCTCTGGTTTTCTCAAAACCAGAAAAAGGAAGAAAAACACTCCCGAGCAGGCCTAGAATGGCTTCTCGCCTTAGGCACTGCAACTCTACCCGTAGCGGTTTTTGACCTTTGTACCAATCTGTGCTTCTATTTTTATACTTTTTGGCAATGCTCTCTGTTTCGCCCTGTGACGCTTCGCTTCATCTTCCAGATCGCTTCGTTTCACCTTCCCCGCCTTTTCGTTGCTTTTGAATTTATGTTCGACATCGAGACGCTTGATATTCTCTGTGACCTGTAACGCTTCTGCAGCCCTTACACATGTACGCCACGTGTTCCACACTTTTCTGCATGTTCTGTAATGGCCCCCTGTAAATCATGACCAAAAATAGCATGTCGCGATATCGCGACGTTTTTATGCATGCAACTTTGCTCCTTTACTTTCATCGTGAAAATGCGACATGTCGCGATATCGCGACATTTTCTGCCAACAGCCTTGTCCGCCTTCCTGCACGAAATGCGACATGTCGCGATATCGTGACAACTTTTCATTTCGTACACTTTGTTGTTTTTCTATCGCGAAATCGCTACGCTTTTCGTTCGGAGCTGTCTTGCGGCTTTCTGTCACGAAATCGTGACACTTTTCTATTCCGTACACTTTGTTGTTTTTCTGTCGTGAAATCGCTACGCTTTTCTTGGTGCTTTTGTATTTGGCCGAAATGTGACATGTCGTGAAATCGTGACATATTTTCCTTTCGTACCACTTCGCTGCTTGGAGCCACGAAAGTGACTGTCGCGATATCGCGATGTTTTTCCGCTTTGTGCCCCTTTTTGCTTCTGTCGTGAAATCGTGACGCTTTTAGTGCCTTGCCCTGTTTGACTGGTTTGACCACGATTTTGTGACATGTCACGATTTCGTGACAATTTTCCATTCTGTCTTTCTCTCTCCTCTCTGGACCGCGACGGAGCAACATGTCGCGATATCGCGACACTTTTCATTTTCGGCAGCGATGGCGCGACATGTCGCGATATCGCGACAATTTTCATTTTTCGACAGCGATGGCGCGACATGTCGCGATATCGCGACACTTTTTATCCTTGTGCAATTTTGCCCCTTTTTCTTGATTTTTAGCATCTGGGTCACTGAGATCTTCTTTGAAAGCATGCAAAAAAGGTGGGTCCCCAATTTTGGGGTGTGTTGTGGATCAGCCACAACACAATATTTGATTCTAAATGCATTTATGTTTTGTTTTTTTTTTGTTTTTTTTTTAAAAGGTTTTTAGTTTTTCACGTCGGGTTCACCAAAATGTATCGCTCCAAATTTTTTGCATCCTTACCTTCAGGCTATAGGATCCACGCCCGAAAGGGGGATGCGAGAAGGATGAGATAATACCTCAGACTGAGAGGCCCTTTGAAGGTCCCGCCTCTCGAGGGAGGGGTATAAGGGTGAATTTTCGATAGATGGTGGGTTCACCAAGAAACTTTTGAGTGGCAGTTTCCACACCTAGGTTGATAGTGGGTTTGATGTGTTCATTTTGTACTTTAATCATTCAATTCCTAGGTTTGGCCAAGATGAATCTAAACTATTCTATATGCCAATGCTAATTTTTATGGATACAAAAAATATGAATAAATTTTAAACACAGAGAATGTGCCGAATGGGACAGAACATGCCTGATTCTAGATGTCTGATGAAGATTTTGAGTTTTGTAGCAGTCTAGATCATCTCGAATCGTACATAATCATCTGATATTTCATAGAATCATCTCAAATCACATTCGGTCATCTGAGATCATATAAAATCATCTCAAATTTGATGAATTCGTCATACGAATTCATCAGAAACCTGCAATCACAAAAACAGATACAAAATACCAAATATGCAACTGCAGAAGCAAAGGATAATGATAGAAATAACAACAAACATGCCTAAATAATAGATTCAAATAACAAATAAGAAAAATGTAGTAGATTTAATGATTGATTTTAACTTTATCATGCAGTTATGCTAAATGAGGTGAACTCCAAGATGCATAAACATAATAACTAAGATAATGTATAAAGGAATGCAAAAAAATGATAAAGAGATGCAAACTCTAAACTCTGATTGCCTCCAATCTAGACTACAGCTGGGATTGCCTCCAATCGTACGAGATCGTCTGTGCTCCCCGATAGGATCATTCGAAATCACCTTGAATCACTTATGATGATCTGAGCTAGCTTTGACTGAAAAATAGTAAATTTCCTGCAAGAAAATATGAAATACAGAATGCAAATGATGGTGTGGGGATGCTCTGAGGTGCATGGAAGTTTAGGGGGTTTAAGCAAAGTTTCAAATAGAGATTCAGGGGGATAAACTGAGAAAATATCAGTTTATATAGGATTAGGGAGAGGTTAGGAGGTTGGAGATCATCCCAATTTGGGAGATCTCCAACGGGGGAGACTCTAACTGTACAAACACGCTTTCTGCCCAAGTTAGAGAAGCTGTTGAAATAGAAGCTAATTATGAAAATTTATTTTTGGGACGAAATCGTCTGGATGTTCTGTTCCAAAAAAATTTGCCAGATCTGGGACGATTTCGTCTAATCTGCGATGATATCGTCCAACGATCAAAACAAATCCTAAAAATGGCACGAAAAATGAGGAAAGTGGGTAACGAGTGGTTAACGGGCGGTTTGAGGTTAAAATTTGAATTTTTATCTTTTACTAAGGTTTAACTGCACCAATTTTAGGGTGCTACGGATACCTTTGGGGTGTTTTTGGTTGACCAAGTGATTGTGGGAACCCTTGGAGATTTTGGTTTGACCAAAGGGATTATGGATACCTTTGGGGCATTTTGGGGTTGACCAAGCGATTGTGGGAACCCTTGGAGCTTTTGGAGTGGGCGATGGCTCTCTAAATTTTGAATGGCCTCAAATGACTGATGTTCAAGGGTTCTAGTTCCTTAATTCCTTCAAGAGAGGCAAGTCGGTATGTTCCAGGTCCTATTTTACTGTCGATTACATAGGGACCTAACCAATTTGCCATGAACTTGTCCCTTAAATGGGGCGGCAAGTTAGAATTTTGTTGGTTCTCTTTTAAGACCAAGTCACCAACCTGAAAGTCCCTCAGGTGAACTTTCATGTTGTATGCTTTCTTAAGTCACTCTTGATAGATACGTAAATGCTCGAGAGCATTGACGTGTCATTCATCGAGTAACGTAAGCTGGTCTAACCGGGCCTGCCATGTAGTGTCATCATCGATGAACTCTTGCATTGATATGCACAGGGAGGGTATTTCCAACTCGAGAGGCATGACTGCCTCGGAGCCATACACTAGCAAAAATGGAGTTGCCCCAGTGGGCATCCAAATGCTAGTGCGATAAGCCCATAGGGCAAGTGGTATTTGGATGTGCCAATCCTTATGACTATCTACGACCATATTTTTAAGGATGGCGACTAGCATTTTGTTTGACGCCTCTGCTTGCCCATTTGCCTGTGGATAATAAGGTATCAAAAAACTATGCTAAATTTTGTACTTTGTTGTCAAAGCACACACATCTTTGTTCTTAAATGATGTCCCATTATCCGAGATGATCTTGGATGGAATACCAAAATGACATATGATGTTATGTAAAATAAACTCCATAATGCGGGGCCCAATCGTAGAGGTAAGCGGAATTTCTTCCACCCACTTAGTGAAGTACTCTATGGCCGTTATGATAAACGTGTGATGACCTGACGATGCAGGGGAGATCTTTTCGATGAGATCTAAGCCCCACTACAAAAATGGCCAAGCTGATTGGATCGGCTACAAGGCCTGAGAAGGTACGTGTGTCAAGTTAGCATGGTGTTGACACTTCACGCACTTTCGCACATATGCGCAACAATCTCGCTCTAAATATGGCCAATAATAGCCCATGCAAAGAATGTGCTTTGCGATGGCCATACCACTAAAGTGGCCACCGCATGTACCATCATGCACTTGGGTGATCACCCAAGTGGACTCTTGCTGGTCCAAGCAATGGAGGAGGATCCCTTCATAGCTTCGACGGTACAAAATGTCTCCTAGCAAGACATGTTTTGTCGCTTTCTATTTGAATGATCTTTTCATGGCGTGTGACAATCCAAGTGGGAGGCTACCCAACTTGAGATAGTCTCTTATGGGTGTGTACCAATCCTGCTGATCAAAAACCTCGATGGTATGAACGGTCGATCCCTCTTGAAGTTCGTCCCTAGCAAAAGCTAAGCGGGAAAGAACTTGTAAAAATAGCGTTGTGTTGCTATTAAGAGGGGTTGGAGAGAACAAAGACCCCTAGTTGGCGTGATTTAGACTATCATGGATTCGAGAGAACCTATTCTGAGATGGTTCAATCTGGATCAGGTGGATTCTTGGCATTATGTCAGAGCTTGCACGCTCCATCATGGATTGCGATAACGTTTTGACTTGAATGGTTGTCATCTCACCGGAAATGTCTTGCAGGATTAGTGACCCCAAAGAGGCCATAGTGTTCACAAAATGATTCGATGATCGAGGGAGTGCCTCGATGTCGTACCATTCAAGATTTGCCAAGAATTTATCCACAAGGGCTTTGTAGGCCTACAAAACTGGGCATTTGCATTGGAATACCCCTTTCACTTGGTTGACAATTAACAATGAATCACCAAAGATATTCAAGCATTTGATGTTCATGGTGATGGTTGTCTGAAGACCTATGAGCAAGGCTTCATATTCAACATTGTTATTGGTGCACGAGAAATCAAGTTTAAATGATAAAGGCATTGGAGCCCCTTGCGGTGTGAAAAACATGATTCCCACGCCACCCCCTTGCTCACATTTAGAACCATCAAAAAATAAGGTTATGTCGGCCTGTGACTCAGGCTCATCAGAATCTGGCGATTCTGAGACATGGAAGACCCCATCATCGGGCAGCTCTATGGTCAGAGGTTGATCATCTTCGAGAGGAGCCTCTGCTAGTTGATCGATGATGACTTGACCTTTGATGGACTTTTGTCCAATGAATTCGATGTCAAACTCCATCAACAACATGATCCATTTTGTCATGCGACTACTGTGATAAGTATGACTCATCATGTACCGCAATGGATTCTCCTTAGACACAACATACGTCGTATTGCTCAACATGTAATGGCATAGCTTTTTGGTGGCAAATACCACCGCCAAGCATAGCTTCTCAATGTATGCATAGTTAAGTTCATAACTGACCAGGGTGCGGCTAAGATAATAATTAGCCTGTTCTTTATGTAATTCATTTTTTTGGGCTAGCATGGCACCCAATGCCACCTCAGTAGCTGAGATGTATAAATAGAATGACACTCCTGGTCTAGGTGGTGCCAATATTGGCGATGAAGCCAAGTATTGTTTGATGTCGTCGAAGGCTGACTGGCACTCATCATCCCAATGAAATGCTACCCCCTTGTGCAATAATTTATTCATGGGTCGGCACTTGTCAGATAACTGTGCTATGAAGCGCTTGATCGATGCGACCTTACCCTGCAAGCTTCTGAGCTACCTGATGGTGGTTGGGGGAAGCATTTCAAGGATTGCCTTGACTTTATTTGGATCTACCTCGATGCCTCATTTTGAGACTATGAAACCCAAGAGTTTTCCAGATGTGACGCCAAATACGCACTTCTTGGGGTTTAGCCTAACCTTGTGTTCGATGAGGCGATCAAGGATCTTGCGTAAGTCATCGAGATGATTTTGGTGCAAAAGATATTTGGCCAACAGATCATCCATATAATCTTCCAAAGTTTTATGCATGTGATCATGGAAGATGTATGTCATAGCACGTTGGTAGGTGGCGCCAGCATTTTTAAGGCCAAAGGGCATGACCTTATAACAAAATGTCCCCCAAGGCATCATGAACGCCATTTTTAGTTGATCATCGAGATTGATACGAATCTGGTTGTATCCCGAGAAACCATCCATGAGGGAAAGCATTTCGTGGCCTGCTATAGCGTCTACCAATGCGTCGATGCTAGGCAAGGGGAAATCATCCTTGGGACTCGCTTTGTTTAAATCTCAAAAATTGGTGCATATGCGAATCCTCCCATCAGGATTTTTGATGGGTACCATGTTGGACAGCCATGGTGGGTAATCTACGTAGATGACAAACTATGCATCCAACAGCTTTTGTAGCTCATATTTGACCATTAAGGCCACTGTTGGGTGCATCTTACGTAGCTTTTGCTTGACTGGCTTGACTGTCGGATCAAGTGTTAGATTATGCGTGACTAGCTGTGGGTCTAGCCCCGACATGTCTTTGTAGGACCATGCAAAAACCTCCTTCTTCTCTTTGAGAAGGGCAATGTAATCGGCTTGCTCTTCGAGGGATAGACTTACCCCCAGCTTGATGATTTATGGATTCATTGGATCAGAACCGATGTCTACGTCAATCATTTCTTCGATTGACATGTGGGATCCGTCCTCCAACTGGTGTGGAGTTGGGATCAGGTGGATATCATTTGCTGAATTTAGATCTACGTTGGGAACGTCGGGTTCCTCTTCAACATGGAAGATATCCTGAGTCTTTCCTGGGGTGAAATGGAACATCTCACCGCAAGGCCAGTACTCTATGGGGATGGTGGTGAGTCAATGTGATCCCAGTCTATGGCATCTAGGTCTAGATACAATGGTCATGTTGGATCGGCTGGATTGTGGATGGGGGCGGTTAAATCAATGGAGATCATGTTGATGGACTGAATTTGGTCTCCATTACCGCGTGGGTGTTGATTCAGACATCCTTGGTGATCCTTGTACCCCGGATCTGGCTCTGTGGGTATTGGCACAAAAGGATCGGCCCTATGTGTAGATAGAAGGATAGGGTCTGCCCTAGGCACTGATGGCCCTATAGGGTCTCTAGGTGGGAGGTGCTCCCTGTATGCCCGAAGTGGTGGATGAAGCACTTGGTTTAACTGTACTTGGTTTAAATGCCACCTATGCCTTGGTCCCATATTTAAATGTTCAAACATATCATCGATGTCTATGGGGTATTCCTGTTGCCTCATATGGTTGAGATATGCCATCTCAGTCTCATCCTCATAGTCATTATCGGAGATCCATAGGCCTTCATTGGCTTCGACAACTATTTGCCCCTCTGGTTGGTATAGCCTCCCACTAGGCATTTCTTGATCACTTGGCCTTATGGCCAGCATGGGAGGCTCATTTTGTTCGAGCAAGTTGATTTGGTCCCTTCTGGGTTGTTCCGCTCTCTATGGGAGGGTTGGATCCTCTAGAGGTAGCAATTGCCCGATTGGAACATTAAAGGGGAACATTGCCATGAAGTCCTCCTGATAGTCGTCAATGGGTGTCACCTGCGAGTGATTGCTATCGGACTCAAAAGGGTCCCAAGGTGCTACCTCATAATCTGACTCATCTTCAGAAGACCCCCCTTGATTTTGTTCATATCCCTCTTGGAGGTTACTTCTTGAACTTTCCCCTTCCTCGATCAAAGGGGAGGGGTTGTTGAGGTCAACAAGGTTTGTTGTTAACAATGGGAAATAATTCCCCAATGTGTATGTAGTGTTGGGATTGGCATATGGATCTTGTGCCAACCCATCCCTGTTGCCTAGACCTAAGCCTTGCATGGTTTCTACCAAGATGTCGAGGGGCAAAGGGTGGTTGAACCCTACTCCTAATTTATCATATGGCATCTGGTATCTCGGTTGACAAAGAATGTGCATTCCTTGTTCGTATCTCGCCCAATCCATATCCATGCCAATTACATTGGTCTAGGTATTTCAAGGCGAAGTCCGGGTTGGATAGATAGTCAACATTCTCAACAAATGGCTCTTCATCCTCTTCCTCTTGTAGGTAGGGTTCAATGCCATTCTCGAGGCCCCCATATACAAAATTGGTCTGATTTGGCGGGTAACCTAAAGGGACGATAGTGTCGATGGGGAGGCGAGGTCTCCCCATGTCTTGCATGGATTCGAGCATGGGTGTTGCCACAACGTTCCACACTAGGTACTCCCCTAGGCCCGTATTGGCCATCTCAATGGTAATCATCGATGGTTGAGGGGGAGGGAATGGGAGTTCTCCCTGAGTCCACTCCATGTTGGGTGAACCAGGTGTCTCGACTTCCATTCGGCTGGGCACCTCTTCGGTAGAGATGGTTGAGACTAATGGTGGTACCTCCTCTAGGGGCTTCTTCCCATTGTCCTTCGGTGTGGCCACCATAGGTGGCATCGTTGGTGAAGGAACAGATGATGAAGATGGGCCAGGTTGGTGAGTTGAGGGACTCAACAGCGAGGATGTAGGCAGAATCGGACCCTGTGTGGATGGATTCAATTGAAAGTCCAAATGTGTCGATGGGAGGGTCGATTGTGGCATCAGCTGCACCACATTGCAAAACTTAAAGGGCTCTAAGTCTACTGGGACTACATGTACTTGCCCTTCGTATGTGTATTTGAGGCATTGATGGGCTATCGAAGGGACACACTTCATGTCCCTGATCCAAGGCCGGCCTAGCAAGATATTGTAGGCCATCTCACCCTCAAGGATGTGACACAATGTAGGAATGGTCTTTTGTCCTACTTGGATGGGCAGGACAATTGTGCCAACCGTCGAGCATAACGCGTCGTTGAATGCTCGAAGAGTGTAAGTGGATGCCACAATGTGGGATGCTAGCAGCTTAAGGTGTTTTAATGCCACTGTCATGATTATGTTGCTGGACGAGCCAGTGTCCAACAACACCCTCTTGAATGGAATCCCGTTGACCCATGCAATGACGTGCAGGGGTGGATCCACCATATCACCAGTCACCAGTTTTAGTTCATCTTCCCTGAAGGTTATGACTGGTTCTGTGCACTGTTTCACATGTCCCACAAAATTGTTGAAAGAATTGGCTTCGTGGGGTTGTAGCTCAATGGCTTTGAGTATCTCCATCAGAGCCTCCCGATGGGGCGGTGATTGTTGGATGAGCTCATAAATGGAGAGCCTAGCCGACGTGGTCCTTAAACTTTGAGTAAGTTTAGTCCGAATCATGGCCACTGGTCTAGGTGGGGGAGGTTGCGTAGGGTGTTGTGGAGGTTGTGACATTGACGGAACATTTCTTGTAGCTACAGCGGGTGCAGCCGTGTTTGGGTATCTTTTGTTCCGTGTCACGATGCTTATCATCCCTACGTATCCTTGCATGGGGCAGTTTTGTGTTACCTCGTTCACTTGTAAAGTCTTTGCCTGTGCATCATGGGCAGGCAGGGGGTCTTTGAAGACCTCCATCTGTTGGTTGCTCAGCGCTACGGGATTATCTACCATGAGCGTTTTGTTGTCTATCAAGTCCTGCACTAAGTTTTTGAATTTCCAACAAGTGGAGATCTCGTGTCCTTTCTGTCGATGAAATCTACAATATAAGTCTTCCCTATAGCCCTTGGGTTTTGGCATGTTGGGGTCTATGGGTCGACTTTCCGGCAAGTTTATCAGGTTTGCCATGAACAAGCGGTCAAACAAGGAGTCTCTAGACTCCGTGAATTGTGTGAATTGTCGCCTAGGGCGACGCTGTCGATTTTGCTCTTGTTTATGATTTTCCTTTTCATAGTTATCAAGAGGAACTGCCTGATAATTAGCCTTTGGGGGCTGTGTCATTTGTGCAGGCTTTGGTATAGCTATGGCAACCTGATTGACCATGGTGGGTTTCGGTTGCGTGGGCCCAATTTTAGCATTTTTGGGCCACTCTTTCTTGCATGGCTTAGCAATCTCGCCATCTTGTATTTTGATCTCCTCAATTATCCTGGCTTGCGCCAGGGCTTCTTCGAGGGTGGCATATTGCTGTAGCTACAATAGCATGGAGATCGACCTTAAGCAACTCTTTGAAAACATTTGAGTCAAGTCGGCCATGGGAGGGAGGTAAGGTAGCTTTGAAAGCAATGTCCTCCACCGATTCCCATAAGCAGCCATGGTCTCATCATCATACTGCTTAAGGCTAGCTAGGTCACTTAAGGATGCCTTCTTCTTGGTGTTGAAGGCAAAACGTTCAAGGAACGCATCCACTAGCTGGTCTAGATTATTGATGCTATGCTTCGGCAACTGGGTAAACCAATCCGAGGTAGGGCCTGCGAACGTGGTTATAAATGTTCTCAGAAGCAATGCATCATTGTCCTGAATGCCAAAGCATTGACTCAGGAACCTTGTTACGTGCTCTTGGGCATCCTCATCCCCTCTAAAAATTGCCAATTGAGGCATTTTGAAGTGGTCGGGGTATGGGGGTGCCGAAACTGAAGGATGCATAGGGTGACTATGGAGTTGGCGTAAGGTGGGATTTTGGGGCCCCAAAGTCTTAGTCTCCATAGACTCTAAGTGCTCTAGCAGTGCTTTGTATGCATCAGAGGATTTGATTTCCTCTTCTTTGGTTTGTTCCCATTGTGAATTGCGAGGAACTTGAGGCCTATGGAGGGGTATCCGGATAGCGCCCCCCTGCCTTGGTAGGGCATTTCAGCCCGCTCTTCTTCTCACTCAAATTCCTCATAGGCCTCTTGAGGAGTTTTTGGGCGTGACCTATAAACATGGATGGGTGCCCGAGGAAGGTGCCCATCATTGGTTCTAGGGGTGGCCTCCCGCTCAGGTCTAGGAGGTCTTGGAGGCAATGCTTGATAAGGTCATGGAGACCTGTCTCGTACTAAGGGGTTGTGCCTCTCATAAATTTATGTCCTATGCATGCGAGGGGTTGGAATCCTCTCATGCATAGTGTTCTAGAGCAACTCATCTGTCTGGCACTGAATGCGCTCTTTGTTAAGATGATACAGTTGTTCTAACTGCTACTGATCTTGCCTAAGCTACATGATTTGCGCTTGGTGGGTGGCCTGTTTGGCAAATGCCAAGTCGATTTGTTCCATCGTCCTAGGTCTAGGAGGCCTAGATGCCTCCCCTACATATCTATCTCGGTCATGGTGATCCGAGATCTCTATGGGTCACTTTCCTCTATCGAGGTTAGCAGCATTCACCCGAGGCTCTGGCCTCAATAGGTGATCTTGATAATTAGCAGGTGCGGAGGCGCATTGCTCCCATGTGGTGTATTGCTCTTGAGGAATATACTGGTTTTCCTCGTGCTCCCTTTCGTACATGTGAAAGGGATGGGCGGAGTTGGCTCGCCCTATCTGAAGAGCCTTGCACTCTAGATTTGGCCTATTAGTTCTAACAGTAATGAGGGGTGGAGGGGGAATGATATAATCATGTGGCCCCTCCTTATGAACCCTATGCTGCTCTAGCGCTTCATCGCGTAGTGGCCACTCATAATGAGTGTCTAAGGGGGCCTTCCCATGTGTGTACTCCTCCTGAGAGGGTCTGTGTTGAATGGGAGTGCCCCTCAAAGGGGTGCCTCTATAGTCCTTTTCTGTAGTGGCATAGTGTGGACTATGTTGTGGGTCAGGCTGCCAAGGTGGTATAACCAAGTCCTTGGGGCTATAACGGAGGTGACTTGTGCCTCCTTGTATACTTTCCATAGCTTCTGCCCGTGATTGGGCTTGGCTATGGGTATACACCATGGTGGTGGTTTTTCTAAAAAGATATGTATATTTTTATCTCCTTTACAATTTTTATGCTATACCAAACAAAAGGGGACCACACAAACAAAGAAATGATTATCTCGTTTACAGATTAAATGTGTGTCCTAGATCTAGTCCAATGTGTTTGATTTTTTGTTATGTAAATCTTGTAAAGAAAACTTTGTTATACATGCATAATGAGGGCTCTTGTATCTCCAAAATGGTCGCCCCTTCAATATACCATTGCCAGGCCGTTATACCGAACCTCTCAATATACCCGCCCTTACGTGAGGGAAACTATTGGTACGCGAGAGCAGAACAATAAGTGGAACATAGGCGGTACGAAAGGGGGATCGCTCTATTTTTGACACCTACCATAGAAGACTTATCCTCATGCATGAGGAATCACCCCCGCTACACTTGGTCAGCTTTCATCAGGATTTACGTCTAGCAACAATCGCGATCGGGGTATATGTATGCAAAATCCAAGCCAAGGTGGTGATGAAATCCACCGTTGGTCTTGATCAAGTGTTGGGGTATTAAGACCAACTCCTTGATGTTAATTTTATTAGGTGGTGTGTGTGGTTCCTTTTAATTGTGTAAAGAAAGAAAACATACAACAAAAGATGATTTTCACTAATGCAATGCTTTAAAGTACGTTTTATCTTTCAGAAACCATTAGTAGCAAAAAGGAAATCACAAAACCTACCTAGAACTGAAACCTATGATGAGGACTTGCCACTTGTGCAAGTATCATGCAAGCAAACCAGAGAAGAATGCATTCCTAATCAAGTTCCTTCCATTTAATTTACTCTATGTTTTTTATTTTTATTTTTATTGCAAGAAAGGAAAACAAACTACTTAACCTTTCTATGCAAGTGTCTGAAAATAAAGCAAAGAAAGCAAAAATTTGCAGAAACAGAAAGTAGAAAAACACAGAGGATGTTCAGAAGGCCTACCTCTTCTCTGTCCAAACCAGATGCCTCTGAGTTTCTGCTCAGAAAATGCATAGAGTTCTAATCATCCTAGGGTGGGATGAATAGCAGGTCTGCATTCGTCATAGGGTGGGACGAATATGTATTCATCCCAGGGTGGCACGAGTAGCAGTCCAGTGCCCGAATGAGTAACACCTGCAAAGAAAAACCACAAAATTTGGATCAAAAACTTGATCTTAATAGTAGGGGATAGGGTCCCACCATGATCACCACTGAAAGCAATGTAGAAATATAGCGTACCGATATGATGCAAACAAAAGTAGATACAGATGCTAAGTCCTACGAATGCATGAAGGAAATGACGTAGAAACAAGATGTAAGCAAACAAAGTGGGGCCTCTTTTATTGATATTGATTTTAATACGATTACAATACATCCCCCCTCTAGGGCTCAAAACATGTGATACAATTTGTTACATCAATGGATGCATGGATGAAGCCGCGCTTCCAAGATCGGATGGTACGCTTCCAACGTCTTTCGCGTGCCCACATTCGAAGTGGGTGGGCTAAAGGTTGCCACCGCTTGTGTCCATGTGTTCATCATTCCTTTCTTCCCCTCTGGTATTCCTGGTGGTGAGATCCTATGCATAGAAAGACAACAAATCATTAATAGCATATGCGTATCTAGAAAAACATGCAATCCCCAAGGCCTCCAGCGGGTGCTTGTGGAATATCAGTGATAAGGTTGATATATCGATTATAGAATGACATATGAATGTAAAGGACAACATCTAGAGTTGGTATCACCTGATTTTGCATCGAAGCGACGTCGGACGGCCCCGTTATGCGCGTTTGCCCGTCGGGGGCCTCTCCAAGGTGAGCGCTCCAATGTCCCACCTACGCTCATCCAAATCACCTAAAACTCATGGGTTAGGCATTATATGTGATTTTAAGACTACCCAGATGCTCATAATCTGCCTATCCTACCCATATTTTCTTGTATGTGACAGGGGCGCCCTACGAGCTAGTTAACACATAAAAATGATAAAACTACAGTCAAATCATGTCAGAATGCAATGAAACTTTAACAGAGGCATTAGGATATCATCAGGGACCTATTGCAAAAATAATAGTAAGGAAATCATGCATAAATTTCTAATCGCTCCGGGGTGGGACGTTGGGGACTGCAACAAAACTTGCAAAAAGTGACCTTGCAAATGTCCCATCCAGAGGCCTCCAAAACTCCTACAAACTTGTGGTTAGACTAAAAACAGCATTTTGAGATGACCCAGAAGGTCATATTTGGCATATTCTTCCCAGGTCATCCTGTATCCGAAGGCGCTCCCTGTAGGTTAGTAAACGCATAAAAATGATAGAAACCAGGTCAAATCATGTCAGAAAGCAATGAAACTTGGACAACAACATAAGTACATTAAATAAAAGAGAATGCAAAAATAATAGTAAAGAAATCATGCACATATTTCTAATCACTCCGGGGTGGGGCGATTAGGACTACAGCAGTTCGGGGGGCGCCCGAGGGTGGGACGCCCACCGTTTAGGGCCTAGTTTTGACACCAATCCAAGTGGGATGGGTCCAAAACCTCCTAGGGGGTTGTGTCGATGAGTTTGGGGTGGGATTATGGCTGATTTCTTGGGTTTTGGGTCTGGATTGCGTTCCTAGTGTTCACCCGATAACCTCTCTTCCAAAAGAGAAATTAGGGATGTAGGAAGCACAAAGAGGAATGGGGGTATAGTTCGGCAGCACTTCGTTGCTCCAAATGCTCCAGCTCTATTCTCCTTTTGGGGTGAGGAGGCTCACCTTTTTATAGACCTAAGGGTCTCCTTTGAATGCGCATGCGAGGGCGCCACTTGGCTCACCATGCCTTTTTGGGGGAGAGAAGATTCCTCCCTGATTTAGAGCCTCCTTGAATGAGGCCTCCATGATCAGGGTAGGCTTGACTGAAGTCTCTCTCTGATTTGAAACCGTTCCTCACAATTGCATGCCCTGAAGGTGAAGTTAGGTGGCGGATCTGGGCTGCCATTTGTCAAGGTTTGACTTTTTGCCAGTCAAACCTGCTAATCGTCCCACCCTGGAGTGATTGCTGCTAATCATCCCGGGGTGGGACGAATAGGATTCTAATCATCCCAGGGTGGGACGAATAGGGAGCAAAGTGCTTAAAAGGTGCAAAACTGACCTCTGACCTTCCAAAACTGATTTGGGAGTGGTTAGGACCACTGTTTAACCTCTGGAGGCTGCCCTAGGGGGTATGTATGCCAATTCGGTCAGTGCTTGTAGTCACATAATCGGATTGGTGTTGTTTTGGTGTCTACAGGAACCTATGCCATGTTTTATGGAGTGTATTTCCATGTAATGTGGTTCCTCCACTATTTCCCAAGGTGCTGATATGGCATCCATAGTTGCTGATTGGGAAATGTAGTTCCTAGAGGTACATTCATCCAAGGTGGTGGTCCCCACCATCTCATATTGGGTGGTTGTGACTATCTTTGTGGAATATATGGTCCTCCTCCATAGGTCTTCATCCCCATGGACATGTTCCCCATAGGGGTTTGCTACTAATTTCTTTGATTGCCCATGAAATAGGCTTCTGTTATGTCAACCTCTTCTTTGGAATCGGGCAGTGGTGGGCGTAGTCAAGTTTTATGGTTCTTTTGGCAAATTGTGCATACTCTAACCTTGTTCTTTGGGTACGCATTCCTAGCATGTTTTCCTCTACATTTTTGGTAAACAACATTGCATAATTATCTTATTTCGTCTTCTCCAGCAAGAGCGTGTCCAACTGTAGTGTTAGAGAGGATAGCATTTCACTCTTTAAATATTCCAACATGTTGTCTATCTCTGTATTTATGACCGATGTGGTTGCCTTCACTATTTTGGAGGTGGGTTTACTTCTTCTTTGTGAGTAGTTCTGGCATAATTTTTGGATGTCTTCCATAGCATGCTAGTAAATGTCTCCTCCCAAAATCATGTTTAGTGCTTCCAATGACTCGTTGTTGAGTCCTATAAAAAAAATGCTCTTGAGAGACTTATCTCCTAGATTTGCATGAGGAGATTGTTGTAGGTTGAAATTGAACCTCTCCCAATATTCTTCTAAGGACTCATCCTCCTTCTATGTCATGCTGAGGACTTCCTAGAATCTCGTGCTCTATTGAAGTCCTGGTACTTCTCTAGAAATAGCTTCCTAATTTCTTCCCACGTAGTGATCTACTTATTTCCCAACCTGATAAACCATCATAGATTTGAGTCATCTAATGTTGATGGAAAGAGTTTCAACCTCTGAGCATCTAACTTTTAGTTGACAGACCTACACAATACATCAAATTTAAACAAAAACAATTCAGGGTCTTTTGTTGGGTATCCTCTAAAGGTAGGAAGATGGGCAGGGGATATGTTCTTCATTTTGGTTTCCCCTACTCCTTCCTCTATTGAGAAGTTGAATCCATATGAGACTTATTCAACCATTTTTAGGAAATTTGGTCTCTAATGCAGCTTTTATGGCCTTTCAATCGCTCAGGACTATTTGAATTAGAGCCTCTAAGTTAGCTGGTGTTATGGTCTGATCCTTTACAACTTTCCATAGTAGGGCTTCCTCTAAGGGTGTTTTAAAAAATAGATTCAGAATGTTTTTTTCTTTCCTAGGTTGATGAGACGAGGAGGCACTTTGCACAAAGTGAGGATGCTCACTCCAGTGGACTATTGGTGATGAGTCGAAAGAGTCTAATTCAAATTCTAGGTCATCGACTGACTCAAACATTTTTGATGGTCTTTGTCTTATAAAATGATCGTCGGGTACTCTTTTTCTTGGCAGACTTATACAAGGTCAAGGATAAGGGTTTAATGGGTAATGTAATTAGTATACTAGTGATGCTTCCCTAGAAATGATACCAAAATTTTGGGTTCTAAACACTGGTTAATTTTGTCCTAAATTTGTCACAGCACTCGTATTTAAATTTTCAACCTAGGAGCTCGTAGACTTTAGAAGAGCCACAATTGAGACTACTCACATTACCACTTCTAATATGAATCCATTTAACTACCATTGGGGGTGTTTGTAAAATTATAGTTGATTCATCCACACCAAGAAAACTTAAACATAAATAAAATGCTTAGAAGTAAACACACCACACTGAAAGCAATTAACACACTTACATAAAAAGAACACAACTTTAAAATGATTAAATTAATATAAAAATTGAATATATTACTATGTATAATTGAATATCTAAAGAAAATAACTAAGAGGTGGAGGAGGAATACTAGTTTGGAGTGGTCCCGAGATCCAGCAGATCCTGCTTGACAAAGCACACAGACAACTTGTTGATCAAGAATGCTAAGATTTTTATTACTAGTGCAATGAAATATTACATGCGGTGATGTTATCTAAATTTTGCCTTGCCTAATACAGATAAGTCTATGTGTTTATATACCACACACAGGAATTATTGTTGTAGTTCTATTACAACAGACATACCGGTTACAGTCTAAACTAGAATAGTTCAGTTACTGTAGCTAGCACACGATGATCAACTTCTTCGTCGTTTCCTTGCAATTGTGTGATTTCTACTTCATTAGGATTCTACTTTGTGAATTGTTGTGTATTTATCCACCCTGGTTGGGACACCTTGTTCATTAATGGTTTCCCACAAATGATGTGGAATGGTGGTCAAATAGGTCCTTTTCCAGCCATTTGGTCAACGTGCATGATCTAGGCATCCACTCGAGTAAGGTGCCTAACTCAGTAAGGCACCTTCTTCAGTAAGGCACCTACTTCAGTTTGGCACCTACTTTAGTAAGGCACATAATTCAGTAAGGCATCTACTTTAGTAAGTTGCCTACTTTAGTAAGGTGCCTACCTTAGTAAGGCACCTACCTTGTTAAGGTGCCTACCTTCGTATGCCTTCATATGATTGAGTGGAACCGTGCCAGGTCCATGTAGCACCTCGAATGAGCAAAAGATAACAAAATCTGAGAAATAACTACACAAAACACACTTCATGCATGGATTATATAATACACATAATTTCATTAAATAAATACATAATATTTCATAAAAATATTCAACTCATGATATATTTCTGCGCAAAAACCATTAGTACATATACAAAAATATGAGCATATCTTGTGCTCATAAAGAGCCTATAATACCCTCCCTTGGACCTTTTACCAAAGTGTATGTGGGTAATGCTCAAAAAATACCCACATTCTTGGTGACTCACAAGGAATTTTTTTAGTGAAAACAAAACTTAGAATGGCTGATTATATGTTGCAAAAAATAAAATTGGAATGCTTATACCACTATATGTGAACAATTAACAACCAAATATTTGAGAAGAAAAGAGGAAACAAAAAACTAACAGTGAGATGGATAGTGGATTTTGTAGCAAATTTTATAAGTGGTACGACAAGGGGAATGGAATATATGAAACAAAAATGGTGCATGGGGATACCTAGATATGGGACACTCCTAGAAAACTCAAGCAAAGACACAAAAAGGTTTGTGGTAAAATTTATAGGTAGTATGATAGGGAGATGTAGAATATATGAAAAAAAAATGGTGGATGGAGATACCTAGATAATGGGATACTCCTAGAAAACCCAAGTAGAGATGCAAAAGGTGGAATTTGTGGCACAATTTATAGGAACAAATATGGAAAAAAATGGAATAAGGAAAACAAAAAACAAAAAAATGGGATACCTAAAACATGGGATACCCCCATAAAATTGAAACTCCATGAGTAATTCTGGTTGTAGCTAACAATTTTTTTAGGTCCAATTCAAGCACTTTAGGAAACCACCGTTCTTCTACTCGCTATGTATAGATGCCGAGAAAAATTTGTTCTTTCCTCTTAAGTCTAATTTAATGTCAAGTGTGCATGGGGGAGATTCACCAAAATATTTGCTTCCCCACTTGAGGGTCTCTTTCCAAAGGAGACCCCAAGAATATGAATATTCTCAACGCAACTAGACTCCTACTCAATGTTTTTTCTCCACCTTGTAGAAGTTGGTGGTATGCTTGTTTGATCGGTATTATATAGGTTTATTCAAAGAAAACACCTAAGGTTTTTGGATCACTATCTATCTTGAATATGACCTATCCAAAAAGCAATGCACCTATCTAATACATCAATCGAAATCAACATAAAAGCATAAAATGATAAACAAGGTTGCAAATGACAAGAAAATAGGTGCTTCTTTTATTAACATTGAAAATGAATCTCGGTTACAATTATGCCCCTCTTAGGGTCACCCAAATATTGACACAATTTATACAATTCCAAAGTCCCCAACGGGGTAGGTACAATACTAATGCTCTCTAAATACTCACAAACTGCTCTAGGGTGGAGTTTGGCCCTCTTCTTCACGTTGAGGAAGGAATTAGATGATTGAATCTCCTTTGAACCTGCTTTCCTATGATCAAGAAACAACACAAAAGCATTAATAGCATAGGCAACCTCTCGTGATGAGGCCCTTTTAGGAAAGTAAACATGAATATGCCATAACAACTATGAAATCAATAAAATGAATAAAACATGCTATACTTATGCAAAACTCATAAATATTGCTTGAAACATAGAAATGAAGAGTACTGCTATCTATTTAATAGACTAATTGCATGAAATGATGCATGGAAACAAGGGATTAGTGCAAAGTTGCTTAAATGGAAAGAATTCACATAAAACCCTAATTAAACCATTCAGTGTCTCTAAAACATGAAATAAACCACTAAAATGCCTAATCTAGCCTAATTAAGCACAATGCAAAGGAAATAGTAAGGAGATCTATCACATGTTGCAAATCATAGCTCGTATGAGCAGTCTGCACTACACACCATAGTTGTCAACCGTAGTGAGCAATAAAGTAGTTTTGCCCTCCAAATCAAGGGTTGTGGGCTTGATCTTCCTTGTCCAATTGATGATCAAGGGTCACCTTGGTGTCCTCTGACTGGATTGGTGGTTGAATTCCACAATTGGGCATCCATTTGCCCAAATTAGTATTTCTTGGCATTCTAGTTCCTTAGGGCATCCATGGCACAAATTGACATGAAGCTTGATTGGGTAACAGGTGAATAGCAACCAAACCCTCTCAATGCACTCAAGTGATTCCAAAATTCAAAAAGGCTTCACTACTTTAATCTCCAATGCACTCTCTCCATGTTTGCCCTAATTTTGAGGGGTACTTATAGGATTACCCAAGGGCTAGGGGTGGCTTCATGGAGAAGCCAAGATCAAGAAGAGGTGGTTAAGATAGTTGGATTTGAAACTTCTATCCTTTAACTACCTTCTTCTAAAACAAATGGTCATTCAACCCGATTTGGCTCAGGTGAAGGTGAACTGAACTTTAGTTTAGACCGTAGGTGACATCTGCAGCCTAGACTGCAGACCGTAGGTCTTAGCTCCAGTTCAAACTATAGACCGCATGTCTCAACTATGGTTCAGAATGATTAGGCCAAGGAGCCCAAATTGAGTGGTTAAAACAACTACTCTATCTTGAAGTTTGTCCAAGATCTTCTATATGGTCTTGTAGCATATCCTATATGAGTAGTCACCTTTGACATGATGTGTTTTAGGTGTCTACAGATGTCCCTTTTGAGATGCATTGTCCTGCACCTCCGATGCAAGGAGTATCGTAAACAAGCACTACACACATATGTAGATGGTGTGGTCTGGGGAACCACAAGGAGGAGAATTATCCAAAGTAGATAAGTTTGAGCAACCTATAAAATGTGAGCTATTTGGACATTGAAGTTCCTCAAGTTAAAGAGGAAACTCAGGATGTGTTAGCCATGATGAGGAATCAGGCTAAAAAGGATAAGTATCTAGAGCTAGCAAAATAAAAGCAATGTTGGAAAGCAACAAAGAAAATAGTGCAAGAAGAAATTGAGAAAACTAAGCAAGGAGAGTCGAGCACTAGAAAGGAATTATGAAAACCATCAGAATAGGAGATAGTTGTGCAAAATCTGGAAGTACGGGTGTTGGATACCATAGTAGAACTTAAAGTATTTGACTTACTAGAAGCTATCCCAGAATTGCAGAAAGAAATTATGGAAGAAATGCAACCACAGAAGGTGATGGAAGTAGAGAGCCAACCAATATTAGAGGACAAACAAAAAGACCAATTTATGGATCCTACTATACTAATGATTAATGTGGGAAAGAATCATGCACTAATGCATATGGAGATTTTGGGGCACAAATTGATGCAAGTGATCATGGATAGAGGATCCAGTGTTAATGTGCTACCAGAAATAACTTGGCTAGAACTATGCACTCCATCCCTATGGTCACCGAGCTTCTGACTATATGGGGCTGACCAGAATAATATTAACATAAAAGGAGTTTTTACTGCACAAAAAGTAATGATAGCTGAGCAAGAGTTTATCTTGGACTTTTTTGTGATTACAATGCAAAAACTTGCATACAACGCCCTTTTGGGGAGAGGATTACTACGAGTAGCCAAAGTTAATCATAATTAGGGAAATAATAAGATCATCTTCAATAAGGGACAACATAAATACATGATCAATTTACCTAATCAGAGAGTTAGTGAGGATATAGCTACAACTGACGAATCAGAAAACTCATCAGGGGATGAAGGACATGAACCTAATGGAGAGGGAATGTTGTGTTAGTCTTACAATGGCACTGAGAGGGGGGTGAATCAGTGTAGCTATTTAATTTCAAATCTACAACTCTTAAATCTGAAAATGAAATCTTAAAACCAGAAACAACAAGTATCACAAGAGAGCATCACATAACACAAGATGTAACAAGGTTCACCAGTTTTGGCTACTCCTCAAAAATAGACTGCTTGGACTCCCATCCAAATCCAGCCTTTGCAAAGCACCAACTTTACAATCAATTTACCAGCACCCACTAGAAGGAGCACCAACCCCTAATTCCAAGCACCAACTTGGATTTCTATTTTGAATCTTAGATTGACATAAATATGCCTTCACTTTTACAAGACCCTCACTGGTCTATTGCTCACATCAACATCATAGAAGCATAAAGAGAATTGTTAGAGACTCAATATGTTCTATACTCAAATCGCAATCTAAACTTGCTATCCACAAAACATACACACTCTTACGACTCTACTTACCGCACTCTTACAGCCTTGTCTCACGGCTCACTCTTACGTCTCACTCTTACTGCTCTGCTTATCGCACTCTTACAACCCTGTCTCACGGCTCACTCTTACGTCTCACTCTTACTGCTCTGCTTACTACGCTCTTATAGCCCTCTTTTCACAGCACTTTCCCTCTATACGATGACACTTTTTTCACTATGAGCGGCACCTTAAATCTCCATGCAGACCTCCTTTTATAACAGGATTTTCTCTCTATTTTTAACTTTCGTATTTACTCATGCAGACTATCAATAGCCACTTCTATGAGTAACTCCCTTTTGGCACAGTATTTTTGCATGGAACCTATTAATAGTTCTATCTCTTGTTTCGGACTGATAGTGTAATGGCTGCTCGATGGTTTCACTGCATCACGTGCCCTGTAACTACCGTTCTTCCTTTAATGCACTGTGCTTATTTTAGCTTGCATGATTTCTATCTATAACTGACCCTGTAACTGTCACACTAACTTCAGTTGACTCTTCTTATATTGGTTGCATGATTTTCCTCTCGCAATCGCCCTCATGAATCGTCATTCTACTTCAGTTAATTGTCCGTAATCATGCTGTTGCGACCTATCATGAAATCGTGACACTTCTGTCTCTTTGTACTCTTCTCGCCTTTTACCCACGAAAACATGACATGTCACGATATCACGATATTTTTGCCCCTTTGACCTTTTCTTGGCTTGCACCTACGAAAACATGACATGTCACGAAATCATGACACTTTTTGCCTTCTTGTCCTCTTCTCAGCTTGCACCCGTGAAAACATGACATGTCACGAAATCATGACACTTTCTGCCTCTTTGTCCTTTTCTCGGCTTGCACCTACGAAAACATGACATGTCGCAAAATCGTGACACTTTCTGCCTCTTTGTCCTTTTCTTGGCTTGCACCTGCGAAAACATGACATGTCATGAAATCGCGACACATTCGCTGCCTTGTGCCTTTTCTTGCCTTGACCTCATGAAAACAGAACATGTCGTGAAATCGTGACACTTTTGCTTTCGTACTCTCCTTCTTTCCTTTTGTCGCGATATCACGACACTTTTTCTCCTTGGCGCTTTTCTTCTCATCGGGTCATGAAAACCCGACATGTCGCGATATCGCGACACTTTTTTGTCCATACAATCCTCTCTTGCAAATTTTTGTGAAATCATGACACTTTTCTTTGCGAGCTCTTTCTCTCTAACCTATCATGAAATCACGACACTTTTTTGTCCGTACAATCTCTCTTGCAAATTGTCACGAAATCGTGACACTTTTCTTTGCGAGCTCTCTTTCCTGTAGCATTTCATGAAATCGTGATACTTTTTCGTCCGTACAATCTTCCTTGCATTATGTCATGAAATCGTGACACTTTTTCTTTCTCTACCTTCCTCTTCGCTTCGGACCGCGAAAATGAAACATGTCGCAAAATCGCGACATCTTTTTCTCTCTCCTCATTTCTTCGCTTTGGATCGTAAAAATGAAACATGTCGTGAAATCGTGATAGTTTTTCTTTCTTCTCCTCTCTCTTCTAACATGTCATGAAATAGTGACATTTTTCCTTATGCTTTCTTCTAACATGTCGCGATATCACGACAGTTTTCCTTGCTGCTTTCTCAACATGTCGCGATATCGTGACAGTTTTCTTACTTGTCTTTTTCTTTGAGCTTTTGCCTATGGGCCACTTCGGTCTTCTTGGAAATTCACTATGCATGCTCTGTATGACCTCTGAACTCCTGTCCACTGTATCAGAATGGCTTCTGAACTTTCTGTCCACTGCATCAACCGATCTATCTGTCTGTGTTGACAACAATGACAATACTTTGGCTGCACCTTGCTCATCAATGAACTCCTATCCATTATACTTTGGCTGCACCTTGCTCATCAATGAACTCCTATCCATTACACTTTGGCTGCACCTTGCTCATCAATGAACTCCTGTCCATTGCACTTTGGCTGCACCTTGCTCATCAATGAACTCCTGTCCATTGCATCAACTGATCAACCTGACTGTGTTGACAACAATGACAATACTTTGGTTGCACCTTGCTCATCAATCTCCCCCTTTGGAATTGTTGGCAACACACGTAATTGTGTGCAATTACCTGTAATTCTTCTCCCCCTTTGACAATAATACCAAAGGGCGGCTGCAAAACTCCCCCTGAGTCCATGCACAACATTCTCAGGCAAAAATTATTACAGTTAGCAAAAAGCAAAAACATGAGCAATATGATAAACAGATGCATAAATGCTCCCCCTGAGAATTTGATCCCGATGGCTTAGTCAATTCTTAGTCTATTCTTGGGAATATGTGACCACTTCATTTCACTATTTGACAACATCATGATAAGCATAATAGGCATCAACAATATCAATAATGTGAGTAGCAGCAATAACTAGTGAATGACATCATCATTGTCAACTTCACCAATATAATATGTGTAAGAACATGGTTGGACCACTGTCTTCTGTGCAACTACCCTCTGTTGTTCTACAATCTCAAACTTGTCCACTGTTAATGAAGGCATACAATGTTTGAATATATCCAACTTTTGTTCTGCATATGCATCTTAGATATTCTCAACAAGCTTGAACCCTTATGACAGTTGTTTGTCTCTCTGAAAATTTGTACTCAATTTGTATTGAAGTAACTTCCTACTCATGTAGCCGCTTTGAATGTAATAGTAAAATGTGAGCTTTCAAATTTTCCATGCGACTTAATTGTATTCACCAAATAGAGCATCAACCCTCTGTTGTTCTTTTGGATACCATACCCCATGCGCCATAGTACCCTTGAGGTACCGAAGAATCCTCTTCGCTGCTGTCACATAAAACTGTTCAAAACTGAAAAAGTTTTCTGAGACCGTTTTCTGAGAGTCATAACTTTCTACTGGGGTCTCCAGTCGAGACAAACCTTGGAACATTGATTCATAGTATATCCAAGTACCTTTAGTTCAAATTTCAGCATCTGAATCTTCCCGAATTGCTTGGAATTATTCCTGCAAACAACCCTCCTGCGCTAATTTGGCACCCAAAAAAAATTGTCGAGTGACTCACACTTGTACCAACTTTTGTCCAATGTTTTACCGACACTGCAATTCCACTGTCAACTCTGTGCAGGCACCAAACACTGTACCACTGCACAACCAAATCCCTTTTTATATTTACAACCTGATCTATGTTTTCTACAGTCATCGCTGGTCACACTTTACTTTCAATTGAGCAAATCAGGAGAAGACATTTAGTCAAACACTTCATGGCCAACCATGGTGCACCTTACTCAACCTCATACTTCGTAATCTCGGATTGGCATTTTATCAACAGTTAAAATGAAACTATTACAAAAAAAAATAAAAAACTAGGCAAACATTCTTTCACTAATCAAATTATCTGAACTATTATAATCCGATGCTTTGAACAGTGGCAGTAAGAACTATCAACAGAACAACAATGACATATAGCAAAACTACCAATGGTGACAATTCTCAATTTAATCATCACCCTTCATGGCACTTCCACACACAACTACATGAACAGAAAACACACTTTGACAACTATACGACAATCTCCCGACTACTTTCCTTTCATCCTCAGATAACCACACAAATACATAGGAGCATTAAAATAAAACTTTAACATTGCTCCCCCTAAGGATGTGCCACCTGGAGTTGCTTAGTGCAATAGAGGAGTAGTCTCCTTCAGTCCAAGGAGACACGATTCCATTTCTTCTATCTTTCTCCAGACTTTCTTGAACTTGGGCTTGAGTTTTTCAACTACATCCCTATTTTGCACCTTTTCGTGAACTTGACCATTTCTCTTGCGAGGTTGTCTCTTGTGCATCCTTGATGGATGATTATTTTCCTTTCTTTTGTGCACATGATTTATTCTCTATCTGTATTGCATTCTTTGTGTACCTGTCACTCTTTTGTCCGATGAAATCTACGGTCTTGCCTTAGATTAGATACAGAAGTGCTTGGACAAAACCTTGCAATGTGCCCATGGCCATTACAATTAAAACATTGCACAGGGTGTTTACTCAGAAAAATAGATGCATTTTTATCAGCATAACTCTTTGATCTATTATTCTATCCACAATAAATTGCCTTGTGACCATAACGGCTGCATTTAAAACAATAGCCATTAAAAGCATTATTATGAGTAGAGTGAGAGTGATAGAACCTCTTTTGCTATGATTGCTTTGTTGTAGATCTCCTTTGATATTTTCTTCCTTTTGAAGATTCAGCTTCAAACTTTTCTTGCTTCGATCCTTCAGCAGTGTGCTTCTTCTTCTCTACATTTTTGGAAGATGAAGGTTGTTCAGCTTCATATCCAAGACCAAACTTAGCCGTGGAGCTTCTTTGTTGCTTTATCATTGTATCTAGTAACTCTGTGCTCTTCTCAAATTTGAGATTTATATTGGCCTCTTCTATTTGTTTCTTCAATGAAACAATCTCTTCTTCTTGTTGGTGGCAAACAGTCTCTTTCTCATTGATCTGTGACCTGAGAATTTCTTCAATTCTTTTGGACTCTTCTACTTGCAGTTTTAGATCAACAATAACTTTGTTAGATTTCTCTTCACGTTTGCTGCATTCATCGTCTTCATCATCCAGGTGTGTTTTCAAGGCATCTTCTATTTTCTTGGCCTTGTGAACTTGTAGGAAGAGATCTTCAATCTCATCCCCATATTCTTCTAACTTCTTGGACATTCTTTTGTTCTTTTTCCTCTCTATACTCAACTCTTCAAGTGCAGCGATCAACTCACCTCTTAGATTTACTTCAGCCTCAGCCTCAAGGTTTTCATCACATTCTTCAGAAATCATTCCTTCTACCTTTTCCAGTTCAGTTTTCTCTTCCACAGGAACTGAAACTGACTGAGATGCATTTTTGGAGGAGGATCTATTCTTCTTACCCATTGCATACTAATCCAAGATCAACCCTGACTGATTTAGCCTGAATTGGGAACTTGGCTCTGATACCAATTGTTAGTCTTACAATGGCACTGAGAGGGGGGGTGAATCAGTGTAGCTATTTAAATTCAAATCTACAACTCTTAAATCTAAAAATGAAAGCTTAAAACTAGAAACAGCAAGTATCACAAGAGAGCATCACATAACACAAGATGTAACGAGGTTCACCAGTTTTGGCTACTCCTCAAAAATAGACTGCTTGGACTCCCATCCAAATCCAGCCTTTGCAAAGCACCAACTTTACAATCAATTTACCAGCACCCACTGGAAGGAGCACCAACCCCTGATTCCAAGCACCAACTTGGATTTCTATTTTGAATCTTAGATTGACATAAATATGCCTTCACTTTTACAAGACCCTCATTGGTCTATTGCTCACATCAACATCATAGAAGCATAAAGAGAATTGTTAGAGACTCAATATGTTTTATACTCAAATCGCATCTAACTTGCTGTCCTGAACATACACACTCTTAGCTTCCTTACCACACTCTTATACCCTGTCTCGTCTCTCTTTCTCACTCTTACGTCTCACTCTTACTACTCTGCTTACTGCGCTCTTATAGCCCTCTTTTCATAGCACTTTCCCTCTATACGGTGGCACTTTTTTCACTATGAGCGGCACCTTAAATCTCCACGTAGACCTCCTTTTATAACAGGATTTTCTCTCTATTTTTAACTTTCGTATTTACTCATGCAGACTATCAATAGCCACTTCTATGAGTAACTCCTTTTTGGCACAGTATTTCTGCATGCAACCTATTAATAGTTCTGTCTCTTGTTTTGGACTTGAGTTGTAACGTTGCTCGATGGTTTCATTGTGTCACGTGCCCTGTAACTACCGTTCTTCCTTTAATGCTTTGTTCTTATTTTAGCTTGCATGATTTCTATCTGTAACTGCCCCTGTAATTGTCGCACTAACTTCAGTTGACTCTTCTTATATTGGTCGCATGATTTTCCTCTGCAATCGCCCTCGTAACTATCGTTCTACTTCAGTTAACTATTCGTAATCGTGTTGTTGCGACCTGTCACAAAATCGTGACACTTCTGTCTCTTTGTACTCTTCTCACCTTTTACCCACGAAAACATGACATGTCGCGATATCATGACACTTTCTACCCCTTTGACCTTTTCTCAGCTTGCACCCATGAAAACATGACATGTCACGAAATCGTGACACTTTTTGCCTTCTTGTCCTCTTCTCAGCTTGCACTCGAAAACATGACATGTCACGAAATCGTGACACTTTTTGCCTCTTTGTCCTTTTCTCGGCTTGCACCTACGAAAACATGACATGTCACGAAATCATGACACTTTTTGCCTCTTTGTCCTTTTCTCGGCTTTCACCTACGAAAACACATGTCATGAAATCGTGACACATTCGCTACCTTGTGCCTTTTCTTGCCTTGACCTCGTGAAAACAGAACATGTCACGAAATCATGATTCTTTCGCTTTCGTACTCTCCTCCTTTCCTTTTGTCATGATATCATGACACTTTTTCTCCTTGGTGCTTTTCTTCTCATCGGGTCACGAAAACCCGACATGTCACGATATCATGACACTTTTTCTCTGCGAGCTCTTTCTCTCGAACCTTCGTGACACTTTTCCGTCCGTACAATCCTTCTTGCAAATTGTCAAAAAATCTTGACACTTTTCTTTGTGACCTTCCTCTCGAACATGTCATGAAATCGTGACACCTTTTTCTCCGTGCTTTCTCTTCAAATATGTCGTGAAATTGTGACACTTTTCTTTGCGAGCTCTCTTTCTCCGAACATGTCATAAAATCGCGACACTTTTTCATCCATACAATCTTCCTTGCATATGTCACGAAATCACGACACTTTTTCTCTCTCTACCTTCCTCTTTGCTTCACGAAAATGAAACATGTCGCAAAATCGTGACACCTTTTTCTCTCTCCTCATTTCTTCGCTTTGGATCGTGAAAATGAAACATGTCACGAAATCGTGACATTTTTTCTTTCTTCTCCTCTCTCTTCTAACA
Organism: Wollemia nobilis; assembly: GCA_028583015.1. Lineage (NCBI taxonomy): Eukaryota > Viridiplantae > Streptophyta > Pinopsida > Araucariales > Araucariaceae > Wollemia > Wollemia nobilis. The sequence continues at coordinate 2,657,804 of JAQPPZ010017079.1, read as the reverse complement.
TGTCATGAAATCATGATAGTTTTCCTTGCGCTTTCTCAACATGTCATGAAATCGTGACAGTTTTCCTTGTGCTTTGCTTCCAACATGTCACGATATCACGACAGTTTTCTTACTTGTCTTTTTCTTTGAGCTTTTGCCTATGGGCCACTTCGGTCTTCTTGGAAATTCATTGTGCATGCTCTGTATGACCTCTGAACTCCTATCCACTGTATCAGAATGGCTTCTAAACTTTATGTCCATTGCATCAACCGATCTATCTGTCTGTGTTGACAACAATGACAATACTTTTGCTGCACCTTGCTCATCAATGAACTCCTATCCATTATACTTTGGCTGCACCTTGCTCATCAATGAACTCCTGTCCATTGCACTTTGGCTACACCTTGCTCATCAATGAACTCCTGTCCATTACACTTTGGCTGCACCTTGCTCATCAATGAACTCCTGTCCATTGCATCAACTGATCAACCTGACTGTGTTGACAACAATGACAATACTTTGGTTACACCTTGCTCATCATGTTGTACATGGATGAATGTAGTGATGATGAAGCTTGATCTGATAGTGGACTCCTTCATTGGAAAATGGGGATTACGAGATGTTTCAACCCAACTGCATTTGTATTGAGTCAGAAGAGATAAAAAAAAAACAAGACAAACTGAAAGCTAGTAAAGAAACTAAGAAGGAAATAGAAGAGAAGTGGACATTTCCAAAAAGCTTTATGGAGTATACAATAGGAGATGCATAGATTGATACAATACCGGCATATCCTAAGAATGCAATGAAATCTATGAGTGAGCCAAAAAAATATCAAATATGAAGGACCCAAGATAGTGGACATCAATCTAGGAATGGAGGAGGAACCAAGGATGGTCCACTATGGCGATGATTGGAATCCCATATTGAAGGTAGCAGCTTTCAAGATATTCTTGGAGTACAAGGATGTCTTCACATGGACATATAAGGATTTGAAATGAATCCCACCCAAATTATGTGTCCATAAGATTACACTAATTCCTAACACTCAACCTTTCAAGAGGAGGCCATATAGAATGAATCCAAAGTATGCAGCATTGGTAAATATAAATATAGAAAATATGTTGGAAGAAGGAATTATATTCAATGTGACGAACAGTGAATGGGTTTCACCTATAGTAATCACCTTGAATAAGTAATTCAATAAGAGGATATGCGTAGAATTTAGGATTCTAAATGCAGTGACCATTAAGGATCCCTTTCCTATTCCATTCACAAATTCTATCTTGGAGGAAGTTGTAGGACATGAGATCTATTCATTTCTGGATGGATTCTCAGGATACAATCATATCAGCATCACTAAGGAGGATAAGCTAAAAACCACATTTGTTGTGGAGAATGGCATCTACGTGTATAATTGAATGCCATTTGGGTTCTGTAATGCCCCAACTACGTTCCAGCGCATCATACTATATATATTTGACCAACTAGTGATGGGGAATTTCAAAGCATTTTTGTATGATTGGTCCATTTATGGGAAGATCAAGGAGCATCTTCTATTTCTTAGTGAATGTATGAGCAGGTGCAGAAATGCACAGATATTAATAAACCTAGCAAAGTGTTTTCTGATGGTACCATATGGAAAATTGTTAGGACACATTGTGTGCAGTGAAGGATTGAAGATAGATCCGGATAAAATTCAGGTGATATTATTCATGGAAGAACCCTTTGACGTAAGTTCACTCAAAACCTTCCTTGGGTCAATAGGATATTACCTAAGGTTTATCAAAAATTATACACATGTATCATATCTGTTAGATTCTTTGACAAAAAATAATATTCCTTTTAGATGGACAAAGGAGCACCAAGGAGCCTTTGAGGAGTTAAAGGCTAAGTTGGTAAGCAGTCTGATTTTGGTGTTTCCTAGTTGGGATAAGGAATTCCATGTCCAATTTAATGCCTCAAAATTTGCAATTGGATGTGCATTGGCACAAGAAGGACAGTTTAAGTTGGATCAGTTGATTTTCTTTTCTAGTTGCCTTTTGTCAAGGTCGAAAAGAAATTATAGTACAACAAAAATGGAAGCCTTGGGGATGTTATATGCAGTCCAAAATTTTAGGCATTACCCACTGGAAAATCCCTTTGCATTCTACGTCAATAATCAGGTATTTTTGTACTTAATAAACAAACCAATAATGTAAGAATGAGTTAGTCGATGGCTCGTTACACTCCAAGAGTTCATATTTTGAGTTGTGGTGAGACCTAGCAAGAAGCACGTGATTTTAGACCAGAGTGTGGAAGATTCATTAATTGATCTTATGATAATAGAAGCCTATTTGTATTCCAATTCTAAGGGTATGATAGAAGCAGTTATAGCCATAGCACTAGCGTGATAATTTCTAGATCATGGTACGACTTCTATAGTGATTTGGTTGAAGTGATTTTTCAACATGTCTATAATGTCTTTGTATGGTTTTAGTTTCTCATCTTTGGTTTGATAAGTATCATTCACTTAGTTGATCACCAGTTGTGAATCACCATATACTGTTATGTTTTTGAAATTTAACTTTGTTGTAGCTCTAAGACCTAGGATGCGTGCTTTTTATTCTACGATATCATTAGTACATGAGAAGCAAAGCTTAAAGGATAACAGAATGAGCTATCATTATGGGGAGACTAGGATAATTTTTATCCCTACACCTTTTGTACATCTAGCTCCATTAAAGTACAAGACCCAAGTTTCAAGTTATTGGGCTTCTATTGAGAAGATTGTTTCATATAGAAAATACATGCTTATAGGATGCTTTGATTCTAAAGAGGATGCAGCAAGTTGATCAACTATAACTTGTCCCTTTAGTGATTTTTGATTTACAAATTCTATATTGAACTCACTGAGGGCTATAACTCATTTTTTAGTCCTACCAGATAGGTAAGGTTTTGATATAAGGTAGCACAATGGGTCTACCCTTGCTAATACGTAAGTCTTTTGACTAAGCATGTAGTGTCTTAGTTTGATATATGAGAAGACAATTGCTAATAAAATCTTCTCTAATGGCGTGTAACAAGTTTCGTAGTTTACTAAAGTTCTACTAATATAGTAGATTACTCTTTCTCAATGTTATTCATTGTATTGGGCCAATAGAGCATCGAGGGCATGTTCAGTAGCTACTATATATATTAATAGTGATTTATTTGGGTTTCATGGTACCAAGATAGGTGGTTTCAAGAGATAATTTTTTAGAGCTTTGAAGGTCTTTTGACATCCTTCATCCCATTCAAATTTTATTCCTTTCTTCAATAATTTGGAGAAATATTGATATTTATCTACAATTTGTGATATGAACCTATGAATAGCTTGTAATTTGTCTTGTAAACTTTGTAATTTAGTTAGTTTTGTAGTTGGAGACATGTTTGTTATAACCATGATCTTAGTGGTATCAATTTCAATTCCACAACAAGATATTATGAACCCCAATATTTTTCTTGATGTTACACCAAAGAAAAAATTTTGATGTTTTACCCTAACTCTATAACCTCGTAATCTTTTAAAAATACATCTAAGATATAAAGGATGGTTTTATCTTTTTTGTGATCGACCTAGGATGTCATCTATATAATCTTCTACTATCTTATGCATAAGATCATAAAATATGTATTTCATGGCCCTTTGATATGTTGCCCCATATTTTTAAGGCCAAATAGCTTGAATTAATAGCAAAAGGTTTACCAAGGGGTAGTGAAATCTATTTTGGATTGATCTTCTAGTGTAATATTAATTTGGTTATAGCTTTAGAATCCATTCATCAAATATAGCATCTCGGATCCTATAGTGAAGTCTACTATCATGTCTATGTTTGGAAAAGAGAAATCATATTTTGGATAGGAGTTTTTTATATCTCTGAAGTCTATACAAATTTGAATGGATCCTTCCTTCTTAGTGATAGGAATGATATTGGATATCTAATTTGAATAATCTATAACCTTTATGCAGTTAACATCTAGTAATATTTTTATTTTAATTTTTACCAAAAGAGTGACTCTTGGATGTATTTTTCTTAATTTATGTTTGATTATTTTGGCATTAGGGTGCACTACCAAATGGTGGACTACCAACGAAGTGTCAATTCCTAGCGTTTTATTGTATCCCCAACCAAATATGTTAGAAAATTGCTTTAGTAGGTTCATGTATTTTATCTATTCTTCTTGAATTAGTACTTTTCCAAGTTTGGTAAGGTAAGGATCTTGGTCTGTTCCAATGTACATCTATTGTTTCTTTGATTAAAGCTTATGATTCATCCTCAAAATGAATATGGGCATCTATTATCCCTAAATCTTCAAGTTATTGCAGTTATATATATATTTTTGTTCTAACCCAACAAGTTGGGTTGAGTTTAAGTTGAATATCTATTTAAAATATTCCTCTATAGGATAATTATCCAAATAATCTTCAAAATTTTATTTGGTTTCCATTGATTCTGTATGAACCAATTCTATCATGTTGATGCTACAAAATCGTATGGTTTTATGGGGTGTTTGGTTAAGGAGTGACCATAGTTCTTCTTCATCCTCATCACCCCATTGAGAGTGTTACATACCAAATAACATAGCGTCGGCTATGTTCTACAATATTATCCAAGTGTGTTTAGCTATCCAATTGTGTAGTCTTAGAGGATCATCTTTTATTTTAATATTTCATTTGCGTTCTTGCATATTTGCCTTTATGGCGAGGGTGTGCCCACCTTAAGTGGCGAACCATTTACTTCATTATTGATTTAATTATTATTATCTATTTTCGCTGTGTTGTATTGGTTTCTAGATATCTACATTGTGTTTCTGAGCATTGGTGGATCATTATTGAAAGAGACGTTTGTTTCTTTCCAAGTGGTATCAGGTTGGGATGATTGCACGCTGGGAGGAGTCACGGTTCACTGTCGTGATGCCAAGGAGTTTGCCACTATCACCAAGTGTATCCACTCTATTTCCTTATCCATCCGTCAAATCAATGCAGCCACTGCATAATTCAGGCATGTAGACGAGGCGATAAACAGTGAAGAAACAGGCCTTCGACATCACGCTCTAGACATCTTGTTGATCATCGGGGGAAAGATGTTGTAACACCCCACACTATTCACATAAAACAGTCGCAATGTTCTGCATTTCTATGAAATCCTTTCATCCGCTAGCTGAAGAAATTCACCTCCACCGATTCGTGCACTAGACGATTGAATTCCAGGAAAAAAATTTCCGAAATCAAAACATCGGGCAGCCTTGCACAGTCGGGAAGGTGCGGACCAATCAGAAAGCGCAAAAAATAGAATTTATTGATACAAAACCTTAGGTATTTATCAAATTCAATTTTAATTCGTTGGGCATTATCCCACACGAACCGTGTGGTGGTTGTTTTGGTGTTTACACGTCCAAAGCGGTCCTTAATTAACTATGACATTGGTCACATAGCCTTCCTTGCACGTAGCCGTCAGCAAGTCTTGTCACCGTTTTTCTTGTCCATCTTCGTGTTCGCTTACCACTTGTCTTCACTCCATGTGTCGTTCTCACATTCGTGTCCTTGTCGTTCATCGAATCACTTCGGTTAGTTTGGTCTAGTTGTCATGTTGTGTCATGTGTGTCTCACTATATCCATATGTTGTTGTCGTGTCGTGTGTTTCTCGCTCTGTCACTATCGGGTCTTCGTCGTGTCTTCCATCTGTGTCCCACATGTCTTTATAGGGGTCTTCATCACATCATTTTTGGGTCCCTCATTGTCAGGTCGTGTCACTTGCGTTGTTGTTGTCTGTGTCGGGTCGTTTGTTATTGTTCCTTGTGTCCGTCGTCTTCGGTCAAAAGTTGTCACTAAAAGTTGTCAAAAGTTGTTGTCAAAAGTTGTCACTAAAAGCTGTCAAAAGTTGTTGTCAAGGAGGAGCCCAAATCCAAATTCAAATCCGCGTCGTAGTTGGAGCGACAGTTGAAGTGGAACACAAAATTTTTTGCCAAATTCAACCAAATTTTTACAAAAATCGAAGCTCAAGGATTACTAAGTAGGAAATTTTGAACAGTGCATGAGTAGAAGTTGGATCAAAGGACCTGACGGTCGACTATCAAGCTTGAAGATGACCAATAACAACACAAGAAGACCTCATCGAAGCCTAGGTACAAAAAAAATCTCCTCCTTTCAAAATTGGTAGTTATAATCTGCATCATCCACTGGTAGACCCCATGGCTACTAACCTTTCCCCAACTCACGACAACGTCACACAAGGAGAATCAGGAAACTCTGCCATTACCACTGATGAAGCTCTTCAACAATTACTAGAGGGTATGCACCAAATTAATGTCAACCTAACTAAACTATTGAGCACACAAAACCAACCTAATCCCAATACTAATCCCCAAAATCACTCCCATGAACAAATGCATGAAGAAAATGATGACCAGGATGAAGATTGGGAGCAGCAAAGAGGCAATTCGAATAATTATTGGAATCGCTATCATAGATAGTGATATAACCAATATCAGGATAGGGATATGGGTTATCACCAACCGAGAGGTCCTAATAATTTTCCATGCATTGATATGCCCACTTTTGAGGGTCATGATCCTCGTGGTTGGATAGCCAAAATGGAAGGTATTCTCGACCTATACCAAATTAAGGATTTTGATAAATTCCCTTTCGCGGCATCAAAATTAGGCACTGAGCCTTACCAATGGTTCGTATGGCTTAAACGCAAGAAATGAGCTACTGTTTGCTGGAATAATTTCACTACCTATTTTCTAGAAATATTTGATGAAGGAGCTACATCATCATACACAGTAAGACTGTTATCTTGTAAACAAGAAAGATCAGTTAGTGAGTTCATCTCCAAATTCACCAGTTTACTACCGTATTGGTTTCTAGATATCTACATTGTGTTTCTGAGCATTGGTGGATCATTATTGAAAGAGACGTTTTTTTGTTTCCAGAAAGCCATATATTGACTTAGGATAATTATCCTTATTATCCTTTTTTATAAAGGAGAAGTTTTATTTTTTTTAGGTATGAATCTGATCCCACATCATGCTAGCCAAGGTTTGGCTTCTAGGGACTCTTTGATACCCTATTTATAATTACCTAGGTCTTTGCCTTGATATCCCATGTTTGAAAGCATTTTTTTGGTTATAGAGAATAAGGATGATATGTAGCATGTAGCATATTTTCATTCGCTTAGCATGAGGTTACATCCTTGAATATTTTTCATCAAAGGTAGTTCTCCCATGAATGAAAGTACAAGATCTTATTTAGATTTTGAGATCCTTTATATTGGGCATGCTTATGTCACAAGGAGATAGGAATATACTTGCCAGTTCTATGAAAGGATATGGTTTTTGATAAATGAGATTGACTTGATCATTGGAAGAGGATGATTGGGGAGTATCCCCTAAGTTTATAGGAGGTTCCTCTAATATTTACTTTTCCTTATCTACTTTTGGTTGATCACTTGATATAGTTAGTTTTATATAAGGGCAAATATTAATCTCTTGTAGGTCGATAGAGTTGCACAAGGCAAAGGATTCTGAATCTCTAGGAACATGGATAATCCTCCCTTGATACTCCTATTTGAGACATTGATGTAAGGTGAAAGGTACTACCCTCATAGTGTGTATCCAAGATATTTTGAGGAGCATATTTTATGTTACATCACATGATATGACATAGAAGAGGGTGTTTAGGATATGAGGTCCCACTTTTATAGGTAAATTGATAGTGCCTATTACTTATCATTCTTCATTATCAAAGGCTCTAATGATGAGGTCTATTTTTTGTAGATTGTTTTCAGTTGCATCAAAATTTTGCAATAATTTGACGTTGCATACATTCAAGGCTAATCCGTTGTCTACTATCTTGATATATTTATCACCTATTTGAGTTATTATGTAAATAAGGGAATCCCTTGACATGGTTTTGAAAGGGGTATCTACCTCATGAAATGCTAAGATATCATTGTTTACTCTAGCTAGTCCAACCATGCTAGTGATATCATTTGGAGATATGTCTTGAGGGACTTCTTACTCACTTAAAAGTTTTAGTAATATTTTTATTGGAAATATCAAGTACATCGAGTTATCATTGATGTCAAAGGATTCATGATGCAGAAATAATGTGATGTCAAATGATACATGAGGTAAAAATAATATGATAGTCAAGAATATTCTACATGAGTTTGATAGCAAACTATGGACAAATTTCAAGGTAAGGTATATCTCCCAAGAAAGAAAATTATTGGAAGAAAAGGGTTTATAATATTTATTTTTTAAATATTATATAAAGGACAAAAAGGATTAAGAAGTTTGTCTAGGACAAAGAGCTAAAAGAAAAAAGAATTATAATATTTATTACAAGGAGGACAAAGGGTTTAAGAATGGGTTTAGAAGGCAAAAGGGACAAAGGTTTAAATAAAAGTCCCTTGGGACAATATTTTGAAGGCAAAGGTTCAAAAGGAAATATTATAATATTTATTAAATATTATAATATAAGGTTATAAACCCTTGGCACCAACATCACTTTAAATACTCCCATGCAAAATCGTGTGCTAATGTTTCAAGTCAAGATGAAGTGCATATAAATAAGGGACAAGAGATTTGATTTTTTACCAAGCACTAATGTTATATTTTGTGATGAATTAATGCAAAAACATCATATGATTTGAAGTGCTAATATCCTACGAGCGACAAGAAGAGGACAACATGTTTGAAAGGTGTGCATATGATTGGCAAATGATAAATATTGTGAGCACCTGAGATGTCCTATCCAACTGGATAGCCCAGTTGGTTGTGTGACTTGCATGAGCACTGACAGGAGGGAGGTCATAGGGTCAAAACCCCTGGACATCATTTTTGAACGCAACACTAAGTTTTTCATGCACTGAGACAAATACATAGTTGTGTGGGCACTTCCTTGGTTCCAACCATTATGATAGCATAGTTGGTCAAGGTGCTTGTGATAGCAATGTTGTGGCAGAGGTTTGCAGTTCAAATCCCATGGAGTGTGCTTTTCTTGGCATTTATGGCAGCATTGATTATTGGTAAGTGCTAAGGTTGCTTGGCATTGACAATGTTGATTTTTGGTGAGTGCTAAGGTTACTTGGTGTTGACGGATGTGGATAAGCACATGAAAAATTTGAGCAAGGTAAAGTAAAATATTTTGATTATTGTTTAAAGCTTGGAGTTATAAGGTGGTTTTAGTTATTTGTATATTCTATTGAATATTTGGGGTGTTTTGTTGAATGATAAGTTAGGAGTTATAAGGTGTAAATTGATTTACTTCGAAGTGTAATTTTTACATTATAGAAAAAGGGATCCTAGGGTTTTAGAAGCTTATTCTTGAAATATTATATAGGAGAAATAAGATATTGTTTTGTAGATTTATTGTGAACACCTTTTGGAAAGGTTTGAGTGGATGATGTTTTATCTATGCTAGAATTGAATATTACTAACCAGATTTCTTTAAGGATCAAAAAGAAAATTATTTTTGAGACAATTTTAGAGGTACATCATCATCAAGACAATTTTTAGAGATATGATGTTCTGATCTCACTCACAAGGTATTTTGATTAAGAAATATTTTGTTTTTATATGATTGGAGAAATAAAGATAAAGTGTGCATTAGTCCTAGGGTTTGAAATCAATCTTGGTTTTAGTTTAAATTGAAAATATATGAGCTAGGACTTGAAAATAAGTTGTGGACATGTTTTGAATGAGTTTAGAATTTAAAGTGCAAGAGTCATAGACTAGTTTTGTGAAGCAAATTTGAGCATTGGTTTTGAGTTATATAGGGAATAAAAATGCAAGAATTATAGATCAATTTGTGAAAGCAATTTGTGCATCTTCATGATTGATTGTGTGAGTAGATGAGAAGGAATTGTGCATTATGATTGGTCTTAAATAAAAGTACAACTCAATAATAACAAGTTTAGTTATCAAGTGCTAGACTAGAGCTACCTTTAGAATGCAATAAATATGATACATGTGAATGTGACAGACTTAGTGAATGTAAAGAAAATATTGAACATTTTTTAGTGCATATCATTCTCTTTATGTTCAAGAGGTTAAATAAATTTTGGGTAGAATATGTCTGAAGTACTTTGATCAAAGCATGGGTTATGAGCAAGATTTGAGCATGTATTATGAGCAAATTTGAGCATGTGTTATGAGCAGATTTGAGTATGTATTATGAGCAGATTTGAGTATGTATTATAAGTATTTTTGAGCATGTGTTAGAATAGAGTTGAGCAGAGATAAGTGAACATATTTGAGCAAGTCTTGGGAGAAGACTTGAAACAGGTTTGAAGTAGAATTGAGCAAGTCTTGTGAGAAGACTTGAAGTAGGTTTGGGCAAGAGTTGAGAGTAGATTTGAGAAAGCCTTGTGAGTAGTATTAGTGTTGAATTGGGCAGATTTGTGAGTAGGTATTATTGCAAATTTGAGCAAGCCTTATGAGTAGGCTTGGGGTAGATTTGAAATATATTTTTGCATGTAATGCGTGCATATTTGGGGTAGAGTTGAGACAGACTTGTGCATGTAATGTGTGTATATTTGGGGTAGATTTGAGACATATTTATGCATGTAATGTGTGTAGATTTAAGGAAAATTTGAGATAGATTTTTGCATGTAGCGTGTGTAGATTTGGGGTAGAGTTGAGAGCAGGTTGAGCAGATTGTGTGAGTAGAGTTGAGCAAGCCTTGTGTGAAGGCTTAGAGTAGTTTTAAGCAGAGTTTTGAGTTGGCTTTGGATTAGACCAGAGTTGAGGGGATAGAGGTCTCCTATGGATAGAGGTCCATGTACCAAAGCAGTGGGGATACAGGTCTCCTGCAAATAGAGATCCATGAACCAGAGTAGTGGGGATATAGGTCTCCTATGGATAGAGGTCCACTAACTACAGTAGTGGAGATAGAGATCTAATGTGGATAGATCCATGAACTTGAGCATAGGGGATTGGAGTTTCCTTTGGGTAGAGGTCCATAAAAATTATAATAAGAAATTGATTCCCAAGAGATTTGTTGATAAATTTTATAAGAAAGATTTTCTTCATGGACGTAGCCCACATTGGGTGAACCACATTAAATCTATGTCTCTCATGTGTGTGATGATTTGTGCATTGCCTTGTTACTACTATTGATGATATTGGTTAATACTACTTTGGAAAGTTATTGCAATTGTTAATATTGGATAATATTGATTTGGAAAGAAAAGTGAAAGTTTTATCTTATACTGTTCACCCCCTCCTTCTTAGTATAAGCTTGTGTTCTTCAATTTCCCTATGAAAGGGTGATGTTCTTATCAATTCTAAAAGGGAGATATTTGTGAGTACATCCTCTAATTATTAATAGAGATCAAAGGTATGCAAGGTGTTTTAAGAAGGTGTGAGTACAAAAGGTGACTTATTAGGGACATTGATATTTTTCCTTGGGATAACTAAGAGAGGTTAATCCAAGAATTGATTCTTTACTTGTTGCCTAGTCATAGTGTAGGAAGATCTTGATAAGTGTATAATGCCTACAAAGTTGGTTGATTTTCGATCATGTGTTGGTAAGGGATCTTGAAATATCCCTATGCCTTTGTTGGGATTTTTTAGTTTATTGGATGTTATTTTTCCTTCCTCAATGGGATCTTAGATAATTTTCTTTAAAGTTCTACATTTGTTGGTAGTGTCCCTCTGTTTGGTGAAAATCATAGTATTCATCTTGTCTATACCAAATAAACATACCTTTAGATACGTCCCAAAGGCTTGATAGGTGTAAGTTCCACTAGTTTAGAATCAAGGAGAATATTTAGCATAGAAATTTGGCTTTGTTTGGTATTTGTGTATTCCCTTTGGGGCTTCTCCTATCTTTGGACAACTAACTTTTAAGTAGCATTCTAAGTGGTTTTTATGTTGTTGTTTTAATGAGAGTTTATTACATCATCTCCTATAACCTATTTGTTATCATATTACCCCTTGTTAGGGGTTTTTTTTCTTCTATCTTGTTATAGTTGATTTTCCCTCATCTTATGAGGATGTCTCCTTCCCTTTTGGCTATATCAATGGCTTCTTCAAAAGAGGTTAATTTTATCATTTCCATGGGATATGATAGTTTTTCATGAAGGCTTCATATGAAAATATGCAAGAGCTATTTAGGAGGAGGAATATATTGAAGCCTTCCTACTAAACCTCTCCATTTGGACAAGAAATCTAAGAATTTCTTAGTCTTGGATTGTTTAAGTTGATAAAGGTCATCTATGGTAACCTTATCTTCTATGTAGATTGAAAATTATTTAACAAAGGCTTCAATAAGTTCCTTGAACTTATCTATGGAATGAAAAGGTATTTGAAAATACCATTCTAAGGCTAAACCACTAATAATTTTAGGTTATAACCTAAGGAGAGGTTTTTCATCATGGTTGATGTCACTACAAGCTATTTTAAATAGCCTTAGATGGTTAATGGGATCTTTCTTTCCATTGTATATTTAAAATTTATGAGTCTCAAAGTTCGTTGGAAATGGATGATTAAGGATCATTGGATCTAATGGTTCATTTTAGAATTCTTGAAAAGAGTACATCAACTTATATGTTCATTGAAGAGAGGTAATTTGATGCTCAAGATATTCAAACTTGGAATCCCTTTTTTCTAAGTAAAATATATTAGTATTGATATCTTGAATATCATTTTATGAAGGGTTTGGTGGTGTAGGTAATGTTATTAATGGTTTTGTAAGTGGTTGAGAGAATTTTTATGACATGAAAGGTACATTAGAGAGAGTTGAAGTGCTTTGATTTGACATTATGTTAGAAGGTACTGTTGACAATTTTGTCACATTGCACAAGGGGTAGAAAAAAATAAAAAAATCAAAATTTTGTATAGTCTTTCCTTTTGCAAAAGTATTTCTTTTTGTTGCTTCGAAAGTATTTGTAAGTGTTGCAGCAATTTTGGCTTTCAATGCCACCCCCTTGTACACAAAATGAAGAAGGAAAAGCTTCACTGCCAAACAGGCCAAAGAAGATAGCTTCACCGCAAGAAAGAAAAGTGTCGCGATATCGCGACATGTTGCATTTTCGTGGCTCAAAGCGACAAGAGGGAGCAAGAAATAAAAGTGTCGCGATATCGCGACATGTCGCATTTTCACGACCGAAAGCAAGGAGAAAGCGCAAGAAGGAAAAGTGTCGCGATATCGCGACATGTTGCATTTTCGCGGCTCAGAGCAACAAGGAGGAAGCAAGAAAGAGAAAGTGTCGCGATATCGCGACATGTTGCATTTTCACGACGAAAGCAAGGAGAAAGCGCAAGAAGGAAAAGTGTCGCGATATCGCGACATGTTGCATTTTCATGGCCGAAAGCAAGGAGGAAGAGCAAGAAGGAAAAAGTGTCGCGATATCGCGACATGTTGCATTTTCGCGATCGAAAGCAAGGAGAAAGAGCAAGAAGGAAAAGTGTCGCGATATCGTGACATGTCGCATTTTCGTGGTCGAAAGCAAGGAGAAAGCGCAAGAAGGAGAAAGTGTCGCGATATCGCGACATGTCGCATTTTCGTGGCCGACAGCGAGGAGAAAGCGCAAGAAAGAGAAAGCGTCGCGATATCGCGACATGTCGCATTTTTGCGGCCAACAGCAAGGAGAAGCGCAAGAAGGAGAAAGTGTCACGATATCGCGACATGTCGCATTTTCACGTCGAAGCAAGGAGAAAGCGCAAGAAGGAAAAGTGTCGCGATATCGCGACATGTTGCATTTTCACGGCTCAAAGCAACAAAAGAAGACAAAGACATAGAAATGTCACGATTTCGCGACATGTCATATTTTTGTGATGCAAGAAGAAGAACCAAGCTGAAGGCATAGAAATGTCACGATATCGTGACATGTTGCTTTTTCGTGACTCAAAAGGGGCACACACTCCAAGCCGGGTATTTTCTCGAGACCATCAAAGTGCCTCATAAATGCATTTTTACTTGCCCGGTAAGCTCGCTGCTCATTTTTGGCAATTGGAAGCGAAGTATCAGTCCCTGAAGGAGATCTCGACAAGCATGGCGGCCACTCGAGCATTGCACCCAGAAACCAAGGACACTCAGACGGCTCATCAATGCATATTTCTGCGGTTGACTCGGTCACAGTTGCCAGTTCTGGTAATGGATTTGAAAGCTCAGTCACGAGGGCCGCGAGGAGCCGACTTCTCAGATCTCAAGAGTATACTTCGCCATTCTATGTAATAATGACTCAGAGGGTCGGGTCCTCTATAAAAACCCAGGCATTGTAATGTAAGAAATGGGGGGAACTATCTGCTAGAAAGTTGTTGTAACTTGATGTCCTACGATTAATACTAAAGAGCTTTGGGCTCAATTTCTCTCTTTTATGCTGCCTTCTGTGTTTGATTCTTTTGTCTTTCTTCATTTGCATACTGTGACTCTGAATCCTGAATCCGGTGTGCGATTGGGGACTGTACCCTAAAACTTGCCTGAAGGATACATAGGAGAGGAAAAATGCTATATTGGTTTTCTTTTATGCTGCCTGGTGGGTTGTGGTTTCTGTTACATTCACTTGTCCTAATCGTCTTTACTCTGAACCCTAAATTTTGATGAAAGGGAGAAGGAGAATCCTTGAGCTCTCTCAGAGGATACATAGGAAGGTTAATGTGGCGTTTCTTTCATTTATTCTTGGTGTTCCTTGCTGCTATTCAAGTTGTTAGTTAGTGATCGTGCTTCCTATTCTCTCCCACCTTAAATCATCGATCTCTCTTCCCTTACCCCTTTTTTATTTCTTTCTCTAACCCTAACTCCTTTTATCTCTTTCCTGCATCCCTTATCTCAAAACACCAAAGTAGTTTAGCATAGGAGCCGACCTTTCTCCGGAGATTGGCACGAGGGGCATCTCTTCCCTTCGGCCTTTCAATGTTGGTCCAGGTCTAGGGTGCATACACTCACCCAAATTCTTTCCTAGGCAGATTTGATGACCAACAGTTTTTGGCACGCCCGATGGGACACTGGTCCCATGTTTTAAGGAAGCCCGAGTTTGGTGAATCTCTGGCTTGCCTCCATCTGGAAAAATCACCTGGCGACTCTGACTGAGCTGAAGATCTAGATTTCTTGATCGTAGGCACCTTTTAAAGCTGAAAGAAGACACCCCGGAGGAATCAAGGTTCGGTGAGCAGCCTTGACCTCACAAGCGGAGAAAAGAATGTTCACCTGGCGACTCCGACTTAGTGGCGAGAACCGTGATATCTGTAGGCCACTGCTATAATGGAGAGGGTATGTTATCCCAGCTGGGATGATCGTGGCCCTCTGAATCTTCAAAGTTACCATGAAATTCTTGAAAGTGCCTTGGAGACATTGACAAAATACAATGGCACTAAGGGAATGGCCCGAGAGCACCTTGAAGATGTTGCGACTTTAGCGTTCCTCCATGACATAATCCATGAAGATGTCATGATCAGACTCCTGGTTCTATCTTTGGAAGGAAGGGCGCTGCAGTGGTACAGACTGCTCGGGCGTAAAAGCATCTGCTCATGGGATGACTTAGCGGGAGCACTATTCAGAACATTTGATGGCTCTCAAGACCCCTTCCAGCTTTTGATGTACCTCTCCACCATCAGGAGAGCACCTTTGGAGAGCATTACAGACTTCAATGTCTGATTCTGTAGAAGTTGGAAGAGAATTCCAGGGGATATCCAACCGATGCCCGCCCAAGCCCACCTCTTCTATGTTCGGGCTTTTCACCCGGACATGGGCCTCCTCTTACTGCGATCAGGTGAGCGAATATTCCCTCAAATATTTGAGGAAGCAATACGAGCAGAACAACTTCTGCTCTTATCAGGAAAGTGGCAGTGGGGAGCAGCCCCATCACCCTACCCGATAATTACTGCTCCTGTTTATCCAACGCAGTATTCATCATGGCAGACTCCTCATACTGAGCAGAGGCCTGAGATGCAGTCGTTTGAAGCTCAAGAGGCGGGTTTCATCCAAGTCCAACAATGGGAATATGCAAGCCATGATCCAACAATGAACAATATGGTTGCTTGCAGTTCCCATCAGAAGATGGGCCAAGGAGAAGAACAGGCTCAAGTGGTAGAGCCTGAGAATGAAGAGGGCACATTTTTGCACCCTTTTTGTATCCCAAAGGATGGCACGCAAGTACTCAGCCAGAATCCATTAAGCATGTCTCATCAAGCTGAACCTAAAGAGATCCTGGAAGATTACTCTTTGTCGGAGGAACCCTGTTACCGCATCAGGAGGATGGAAGAACCTGTACCCAGCCCACAGTTAGTAGATTCTTTGGTATTCTGGTATTGGTTCCAGCCCCCACTACGACCAGTACCCCAAGAGGCCCCTCATACGGTGAACTTCTTTGCCACATATTTCATCAACAGTACGGGTACTGGCAGGAGTGACAACTCACTGCGTTGCTCCCTGTTCGCAACATGGACAACTTCGGGAAGAGGCCAGCCGGACTTCAAAGATCAACTGAAGTTCAATCAGATCTGGTCCGGACATTGCAGGTTCATCGGATAGGCACCCGAAGCTGGGTTTATGGTGGCGGCATGCCAATCATGTCACAAAATTTTGTGTAAATACTGTAAATAGCCCGACTAGTAAATAAGTGTCGAAAGCGCTAAGTGTTGCTTAGGAGCTTAGGCACAAACAAAAAAAAAATGTTGTCAGTGGATAGTCAGAGAAGAGGACAATGGGAATGACTCTGTTGCCCAATGGATAAAGGCCTGGGATCTCTGCATTCAGACAAGCTAAATGCCCCACGAGCCGCCAAGAATGTTGACAATTTTGTCACATTGCACAAGGGGTAGAAAAAAATCAAAAAAATCAAAATTTTGTATAGTCTTTCCTTTTGCAAAAGTATTTCTTTTTGTTGCTTCGAAAGTATTTGTAAGTGTTGCAGCAATTTTGGCTTTCAATGCCACCCCCTTGTACACAAGATGAAGAAGGAAAAGCTTCGCTGCCAAACAGGCCAAAGAAGATAGCTTCACCACAAGAAAGAAAAAGTGTCGCGATATCGCGACATGTTGCATTTTCGTGGCTCAAAGCGACAAGAGGGAGCAAGAAAGAAAAGTGTCGCGATATCATGACATGTCGCATTTTCACGGCCGAGAGCAAGGAGAAAGCGAGAAGGAAAAAGTGTCACGATATCGCGACATGTTGCATTTTCGCGATCGAAGCAAGGAGGAAGAAGAAAGAAAAGTGTCACGATATCGCGACATGTTGCATTTTCATGGCCGAAAGCAAGGAGGAAGAAAGAAGGAAAAAGTGTCGCGATATCGCGACATGTTGCATTTTCACGACCGAAAGCAAGGAGAAAGCGCAAGAAGGAAAAAGTGTCGCGATATCGCGACATGTTGCATTTTCACGACCGAAAGCAAGGAGAAAGCGCAAGAAGGAAAAGTGTCGCGATATCGCGACATGTCGCATTTTCCGCGAAAGCAGGAGAAAGCGCAAGAAAGAGAAAGTGTCGCGATATCGCGACATGTCGCATTTTCATGGTCGACAGCAAGGAGAAAGCGCAAGAAAGAGAAAGTGTCGCGATATCGCGACATGTCGCATTTTCGTGACTCAAAGCGAGGAGAAAGTGCAAGAAAGGAAAAGTGTCGCGATATCGCGACATGTTGCATTTTTGTGGCTCAAAGCAACAAAAGAAGACAAAGACATAGAAATGTCACGATTTCGTGACATGTCATATTTTCGCGATGCAAGAAGAAGAACCAAGCTGAAGGCATAGAAATGTCATGATATCGCGACATGTTGCTTTTTTGCGACTCAAAAGGGGCACACACTCCAAGCCGGGTATTTTCTCGAGACCATCAAAGTGCCTCATAAATGCATTTTTACTTGCCCGGTAAGCTCGCTGCTCATTTTTGGCAATTGGAAGCGAAGTATCAGTCCCTGAAGGAGATCTCGACAAGCATGGCGGCCACTCGAGCATTGCACCTAGAAACCAAGGACACTCAGATGGCTCATCATTGCATATTTCCATGGTTGACTCGGTCACAGTTGCCAGTTCTGGTAATGGATTTGAAAGCTCAGTCACGAGGGCCGCGAGGAGCCGACTTCTCAGATCTCAAGAGTATACTTCGCCATTCTATGTAATAATGACTCAGAGGGTCGGGTCCTCTATAAAAACCTAGGCATTGTAATGTAAGAAAGGGGGGAACTATCTGCTAGAAAGTCTGTTGTAACTTGATGTCCTACGATTAATACTAAAGAGCTTTGGGCTCAATTTCTCTCTTTTATGCTGCCTTCTGTGTTTGATTCTTTTGTCTTTCTTCATTTGCATACTGTGACTCTGAATCCTGAATCCGGTGTGCGATTGGGGACTGTACCCTAAAACTTGCCTGAAGGATACATAGGAGAGGAAAAATGCTATATTGGTTTTCTTTTATGCTGCCTGGTGGGTTGTGGTTTCTGTTACATTCGCTTGTCCTAATCGTCTTTACTCTGAACCCTAAATTTTGATGAAAGGGAGAAGGAGAATCCCTGGAGCTCTCTCAGAGGATACATAGGAAGGTTAATGTGGCGTTTCTTTCGTTTATTCTTGGTGTTCCTTGCTGCTATTCAAGTTGTTAGTTAGTGATCGTGCTTCCTGTTCTCTCCCACCTTAAATCACCGATCTCTCTTCCCTTACCCCTTTTTTATTTTCTTTCTCTAACCCTAACTCCTTTTATCTCTTTCCTGCATCCCTTATCTCAAAACACCAAAGTAGTTTAGCATAGGAGCCGGCCTTTCTCCGGAGATTGGCACGAGGGGCATCTCTTCCCTTCGGCCTTTCAATGTTGGTCCAGGTCTAGGGCGCATACACTCACCCAAATTCTTTCCTAGGCAGATTTGATGACCAATAGGTACTTGGCTAAGTTCCATATTGTGAGGAAGGAATTTGTAGTAATTATTATGTCATTAGGAGATGCTTAAAATAGGTTTTCCATGGAAGGCATCCCCATATATATGATCGAAGGTGTTGTAGAATCAATAGTTTGTGTCGTAGCCACATTGAGACTTGCCAAGTTGTTTCGATTTTTATTGATTTGAGTAATGGTTTATTGATGATTAGAGTTTTCAATATTATCATGCATTGTAAATGATTCTCTTTTTTCTTGTTCTCTAATTTCATCTCTAATAACATCTAAAAATATATTTTTATTCCTTTTGATGTATTCTTTGACATGATCTATAGTTTGAAAATAATTTTTTTCAATAACTTATTTTTGTTCCCTAGTATCTTGTTGTCACCAAGGGTTTGTGAGACAAGCAAAGTCTCCCCAAGATCGAATAATGCTCCACAAGATCAATCACACACAAAAGAGGAAAACCCACAACACCAATATTAATTGGTAAAACCCTACTTCAAATGAAGAAGAGAAGCATCCACTATGAAGCTCACTATATTACTCATTTGATTCAATAATACAAGAATGCTTCAATGTTATGCAACAATATGCATCAACATGATATTACAACACAAGTCAATATAACAAGATATGTTCATATGTAGTAGACAACACCCCTATTTAAAGAGAATATTTTCTACTACAACCCTAAATCTTATCACAATATAATCTTGAGATGTGTGACAAGTGGCATCTATCAAATATTATAAAGTGATTAGTTACTTTCTAATATTTGCTAGAAAAGAGGAAATAACTTTTTCCCATAAATTAAATATTCCTAGCACCCTTATTTTATTTATTAATTGGGTGGGAATATTTTTACATAAAATAGAATTATTTTCTAATTCAAATATTATTATTTAGACTTTATATTTTAGTCTAAGAATAATTTACACAATGTTGCATTACATATTCCAACAGGGTTCACTTCTTGTTCATGGTGTTCATTGGAATATTCATCATGAGATGAAGAAGGTATACCCTTGTTTCGGGTGTTATAAGGATGTTGATACATGGTTTGAGAGTTTGGTTTTGATATTTTTGTAACTTAATGTAGTCTTCTTTGGTGTAACTAAATAATAGAAAGATGATATGTATCTAAATCCTATTTTAATGTATAGGTATAAACCTTAAAATAACTTCCTTCTGCACTCCCTTTTAATACTATAATATGCAACCTTCTCTTTACAAATTTTTAAGAACTTAAAATGGTGCTTAATGAAACTAGATAATAACCCAATTTAAAGTTCAAATAATGAACCTATTTGCATCCAAGTTGCTTACCTTAATGATATCTGTAGATGAAGGATTGTTAGGTGATTAGAAAAAAATTATTGCTACCTTTAATTGAATGAACTTGTAACTCTTCTTGTGAACAACATAATATTATACTGAGAGGGAGGATGAACAGTATAAGATAAAACTTTTTACTTTTCTTTCCAAAGTAGTATTATCCAATATTATAAATTGTAATAATGAAACAATGCATAGATTATCACACACATAAGAGACACATATTTAATGTGGTTCACCCAATGTGGGCTACATCCACGAAGAAAATATTTCTTATAATTTTTCTCAACAAATATCTTGGGAACCAATTCCCTATTATAATGTTTATGGGTACCAACCCAAAGGAGATACTAATACCCTATGCTCAAGTTCATGGACCTATATCCATAGGATACATAAATCCCATTTGTTATGGTTCATGGACCTCTATCCACATGAGATACCAATCCCCTTTGCTCTAGTTTGTGGACCTCTATCCATAGGAGATACCAATCCCATTTGTTTTGGTTCATGGACCTCTATCCATAGGATACACCAATCCCCTTTTCTTTGGTTCATGGACCTCTATCCATAAGATACACCAATCCCTTTTGCTCTGGTTTGTGGACCTCTATCCATAGGAGACACCAATCCCCTTTGCTTTGGTTCATGGACCTCTATCCACAGGAGACACCAATCCCCTTTTTTTTTGGTTTGTGGACCTCTATTCATAAGAGACACTAATCTCCTTTGCTCTAGTTCATGGAAATCTATCCATAGGAAAAACCAACCCCCTTTGCTCTGGTTTTTGGACCTCTATCCATAGGAAACACCAATACCTTTTACTCTGGTTTGTGGACCTCTATCCACAAGAGACACCAGTTATCGTTGCTCTGGTTTATGGTCCTCTATCCACATGAGACACCAATACCCTTTGCTCTAATCTCCTCCAATATCTACTCTCAACTCTACTCAAATATTCTCCAAGCCTACACATAAGGCTTGCTCAAATATGCTCACCAAAACCTGCTCAAATCTGCTCCAAGCCTACACACAAGGCTTGCTCAAATTTATCTAAGCCTACTCATAAGGATTGCTCAAATCTACTCCAAACCTACTCATAAGGCTTTCTCAAAACTACTCAACTCTGCTCAAAAATCTACTCAAATTTACTCCAAGCCTACACATAAGGCTTGCTTAAATCTGCTCCAAGCATACTCACAAGGCTTGCTCAAATCTGATCCAAGCCTACTCACAAGGCTTGCTCAAATTTGCTCCAATCCTACTCACAAGGCTTGCTCAAGTCTGCTTCAAAATCTACTCAAAAATGCTCATAACACCTTTAAAACTGCCTTCATGATGATGTGCCTTCAAACCCTATCTCCAAAATAATTTTCCTTTTGCTTTAAAATATGGTTAGTAATATTTACTTTCTAGCATAGATTTAAAATCATCCACTTATGAACCCTTTTTATTATTCACAATACAATTTTAAAATCAATCACACTTACACCTTATAACTCCCTCTTTTTAAATATGCAAAAATAACTCTCTCACACTTTAGACAAAATTACAATTTTCAAATAACATAATACACCATATAACTCCCACTTTGGTTATGCAAAAATAATTCTTTCATACAAAATACAATTTCCAAATAGACATGAAAAACCTTATGACTCCCACTCAATTTAATTTAATCCAAAAATAAAAAATTAATACCTTTGCCCAATTGTGGATCAAAACCATGATCTCCCATGATGCAATGTTCTTACAAGTGTTTGCGACCAACTGTACTAAAGTAGCAACTAGAACCAAAAGAGGTAGCGTATAATGTTAAAACTATCCTCAGTGCACAAACCAAAGCTTTGTCCACATAAAAAAATGGCATCCAGGGGTTTCAACCCTGTGACCTTTTCCTTAAAGAACAAGAATCAAGTTATGAATCAAGTAGTGAAGGAGTCTAACTTTGTGAGAAGAAATAAGAAGGGTCCAAGAAAACACAAAAGCATGCAAACTATGAAATGTTTTAGTTGTGGTAACATTGGTCACTATGCAGCTAATTTGCCACAAAATGGAGGGAGTAGCAATGAAGAAGAAAAGGATTACAAGAAAAATAAGGAAATAAAGTTTTATTATGAAAATAAAAATAGGTATGGTCAACGCAAGAATGAAAAGAAGATTTTTCGAAGGCACGAGGAGAGTTTTTATCACTTGATTCTTGTTATTTAAGGGAAAGGTCATAGGGTCTAAACCCCTAGGTGTCATTTCACTATGTGGAGAAAGCTTTGGTTTATGCACTGAGGATAGTGTTAATATTATATGGTACCCCTTTTAGTTCTAGCTACTGCTATAGTGCAACCAGTCATAAATGCTTGTAAGAACATTATGTTGTGGGAGATCACGGTTTTGATCCATGGTAGGGAAAAATGAGGTATATTATTTATGTTATAGTGATGCACCATATCCCTCTTAAATAGGACATAATATAGAGTTTCCCAAGATACTAAAGGTAGTAAGCATACTATGTCTAAGATCAACTGAAACGTAGAAGACATAGAAGGTAATCTGACCTAGGGCACACAACCATCATTTTGGGGTATCTAAAGACACCATATTTAGCATCTTATCTAGTGGCCATGATTGCATCAACCTATAGCACAAGTACCTATGTAAGAATAAAGGCAAGGGCAATGAATAACAAGTGGTATATCAAGGAGAAAAATGAAGATACAATACACAGTAAGGAGGTCGATAAAAAGCACCACAATCTACCACTGAAGCTCTATAGGACCACCCCTCCATCACCCTTGGTACCTCACAACTAGATCCAACCACCTTCCTTGAGTAAAACAACTTGCAAGGACATTATTCATTGTAAAAGGAGCGAAGTAAGCTTGAAAATGGTTGGAATGAACAGGCAGTGAGATCTTAAGCATAATTTTTTGATACATTGAAGAGAGTGTGCATGCAAAGGAGATATCTAAACTTATCTTGAAAGAGGAATAAATATTGTACCACTTGGAACAAAGGTCTTATTACCCTCTTATCTCCAACACTCAATAAAGGATCTCATTCATATATTACTTTTCATCATTGTCCTAACATCCAAGGAACTTCAACGCCCAAGAAGGAGAAGATAATATAGTGCCATGTAATTTAAAACACTCCAAAAGGTCCAAAAAAGCTCGAGGAAGAGACTTAAGTAAGACCTACCACCACCTGGTGCCTATTTCAAGAAGTAGAAGCTTACATATAGTCACCAAAAAATAAGCGCACAGAGTGCAAGTGAATGAGCAAGTGAGCAAATGAACGAAAGGAAGCAATTCATAGTAAGCATTAAGTGAAGCACATTCAGAGCTTGAAGTCAAGGAGAAAAAGATGCATTTAAGACTATCATAAGATAATAAACATTGAATCTATCATAAACTATAAAGACACCAATTCTTATAATCAATGCTCAAATTTAATACCAATTAGCATGAATTCAAAGGTATATTTACACGTACTTGCTTTCATTAAAGTTTAAAATGGAGGTATAAGGAAACGTATATTACCAAGGTTTGAATAATTGGAGTAGATATAACCTTAGAGAAATCAATTATATCAATAGTGTATAATATTTAAGGTATAATTCAAGGAAGTGTTATATTTGCAAATAATTAAGTAGGAGAAATAAGGGTTTATACTTAGACATTTAAAAATTATATTGCAAATATTATTAATTTCTAATATTCCAAAATTTAGGGAGTTATATGGTATTCTTCATCAAACATAAATAATTAGAATTTAGAAATATTGGATATTAAGGTATATAAAAGGAAGTTCATTATTTACTTAAGGATTTGGGATTATATATTTACATTTATCTCATATTCATACTAAAGGGATAAAATAAATCCAACCATAGAACTTCAAATTAAGTGCGTAGTTCATTAGGAGATATAAGACGAAATAGAATTTTATTATTTACAAAGCCCTAAAAAAACAACTCAAAAAGTGAAGTATTACTTACTAAGCACTTTATTAAGCTTATATCTTATTTTAAATCACTAGGAAGACATAAGGAGTTCTAAAAAACAAAAATTGATTGATATAAGGATCATCATGACAACAAATAAATTCATCCTTATAGAATCTCAACTACTTAAAGGTCCAAATTACTCCTCATGGAAAAGCAAAGTGAGGGAAATTTTAATAGTTGAGAAGCTTTGGAAAATTATCAAAGGAATAACTACTAAACCTAGTTTAGGTGATACAGGGATTCAAATTTTTGAAGAGAGTGATGCAAAAGCATTAATGATAATAATTTTTTCCATCATAGATGAAATACAATCTTACATCATTTTAGAAATAACATTTATGACATTGAATGCACATGAGGATGTGGAGGGGAGCAAGAGTTAAGGTCTAACCATAGTTAGGTTAACCATGGGTTTAGGGTTGACCAAGGTGAGGTGGAGGCTAGGCTAGTCAAAAGGGTAGACTAGGTGAGGTGGCCATGGGTTAGGTTGACCATGGGTTTAAGTTTGACTATGATGTGGAGTTTGACCAAGGTTAAGAGTTAACCATGGTTAGGCTAGGGTGAGCTAGGCTTAGGTGGAAGGTAGACTAGTCAAAGGGTATACTAGGTGAGGTATCCCTAGGTTAGGCTAAAGGGGTGATCATATGGTGACCAGGGGCTAAGTGTAGAAAAGGCATTAAGTGGCCAAGGGATCTTACATGGGATTAATAGTGATTTTTGGAAAATTATTTAAATTTTATGGGTTTTGCAAATTAATCAACATTAGCATTACACAAGGATAAATGTGATATTTTTAAGTGTCTACAGAACTCAATTCTTTGATAATTGTATTATAAAAATGAGGGATATTTAAATACAATAGTTATCCAATCATACAATAACAACCTTCAACTAATCTTACAACTACCCTTGTGCCTTAATGAACCTCACAAACCATGTGTTGAGTGGTTACTCAACTTACATTCACATTATTCATGATATAATAACTCCTAACATTTCCCCCTTATTACATCATAGTCTTGGAGAGAAAATTTTAGATTTCTTCAATTTTAATATGTCCAAGGGGTTTGGTGAAGATATCCAGATATTGCACTTGAGTATGACAAAATTTGAGCTAAATGTTTTGCTATTGAACATGTTTATGGATGAAGTCATACTCCATGTCAACATTCTTTGTTATTTCATGAAATACTAGATTACAAACAAGTTCCAATACTCCTTGGTTGTTGTAGTGCATAATTGTAGGTTTATCTTGTGGCACTCCCATATTCTTTAGTATATTTTAAACCATATTGTTTCATATATAGGTCTTCATGTTGCACAATATTCTACTTTAGTGGAAGATCGAGCAATTACTTGTTGTTTCTTGATTTTCCATGATATAGGTGTAGAACCTATGAATAATACATAGCCAAAAGTAGATTTTTGATTATCAATACATCCTATGTAATATGTGTCTATATAACCTAATAAGAGAAACTAATCACTCCTCTTGAATTCTAAATTATACTCAATAGTTCCTTGTACATATTAGAACTCTTTTTACTACCTTCCAATGTGTCAAATTTGGTTATTGCATGAAATGTGAGAGATAACTCACTATAAAACTAATATCTACTCTTGTGTAAGTTAGGTAGAAGAGACTTCCAACTAATTATCAATAGAGAGTTGCATTTTTGGAGGAGAGGAATCAAAATGTGATATTTGTAGACCTAAATCCATAATATATACCATAGGCTTACAATATTCCATGTGATATTTCTCAAGGAGATTTGTTGAATACATGCTTTGTGAAATAAATATATGATTATGATTTTGATTTACCTCTAGTATTAAGAAATAGTGCAATAAACTAAGATCATTCATGTAAAAATATTTTTTCAAATATTCCTTGATGGATCGAATCATTCTCTCAAAACATATGATGACCAATTCATCTACTTACACATTGATGATTATAGTTTCCTCCCTTGTTCTTTATGATACAAATATGGATCATAAGGATTTATTTTAAATACATGCTTTCCAAAATGTTCATATATCTTTGTATGTCATGCTTGAGGATTGGTAAGAGCTAAAGGGTTCCAAGGAACACACAGTTTCTCCTTTCATTCTTTGGCACATGTCACATTCAACCATAAAATTTTGAATATCCTTCTTCATTCCCTTCTAAAATAAAGTATGAATTATCCTTTCATAAATTTTGAGAAACCCAAAATGTCCCACTATTGGCGAGGCATGCATTTCCTTCAAGATGAATTTCCACATTTATGAGGTTTGGTAAATAACACGTCGGTCATGATATCTCAAATATTGTCCATCCCAAGTGTATCCAAGGCATGAATTGAATAAAATTTTATGTCTAATACTTTACACCGTGTTTTTTAGAGCATTCCAAGTATTTTGGAGCCATCTCCTACATGTTAGGGGATAATTTTCTAGATTTTTGGCACCTTTTCTTAAATGAGGATTTAATTAATATTCTATTAATTTATATTCCTAAAATTATCCAAATATTGGGTGGCCATATTTTATGTGGATTTTAACATTTTTTAACTCCAAAGTTTTCTCCATTAATCACTCCTAAAATTTAGGAGCTCTTGTAGTTAACTAGTCATAGTGGAAGTTGTAATGCATAATTTGCTCCCAATAATTATCCTATGATTTAGGATTGTGTTAGTTAACTAAAAACTTATTTTTGAAGTGTTCCACTCATGTGTAGTTGTTGGTTCATGCACATGCTTTAATTTAGGAACTATTTTTAGCATATCCAATAATGCATCTTGCATGATGCTCATAACTAGTTGATAATTTTAGGTTATTCCAAGCATACCTAGGCATTGGAATTTTGGGTATTTTTTACATTTTTCTCTTCATTATTGTAATAAATATTTTATAATACAAGTTGAGAGCAAAAAAATTCTGCCATATTTTTTTGCCATATTTCCCATAAAGTTGGTGTGTTGGAGCTCTTCTACAATTGTAGACTTTTACATTGATTTATCCATTGGATGAACAAGATTTCTCTACCATTTATGGTTTATTATATTTTTTATTTGTAGGTCTAGTCATAATATGGATCTAGCCATTAATTGTTGATTTTTTAGTCCATGTTATTGTTGCAATAAATCATAAATTATAGCCATATTATTTTTATTCAGTCTCATAATATTTCATCTTATACAAGCTAGTAGAGGTTCCTTTGTCTCTTCTACATAGCATTAAAATTTTCATTTGATATTAAATCCAATCTTTCTATTGGGTTAGAGAATTTTCTTGTTATCATGGAAAAAAATGGGACTAGTATTTTTCTCTTTTAGATTCTCATATTTAAGGGTGAAAACTTCTAATATTGAGGTATTCGCATGAAGACTTTTTTTTATTTCACAAGATTTGTGGAGTTTTATCTCGTAGGGATACTCTGAACCAATATATGATCATATTTCAATGATTTTACTCTTGATGCTAAGAATGAGTTGATGGATAATAGGAAGAAGGATGTAAAATATATTTTTACAATTCAAATTAGGACAGATGTTTCTATATTTCTCAATATTGTTGAATATTCACAATCAAAACTCGCATGGGATACACTAGAAAGTACCTATAAAGGATCTTCTAAAATGAGAATAGCTAAAATTCAACTCTTAAGGAGGGAATTTAAATCCTTATGCATGAGTGAAAATGAATCCATTGAGGTTTTATTTTCTAGAGTTCAAAATATTATAAATTCTATTCATTCGCATGGAGAGATTCTTTATGATACAAAAATAGTTAAGAAGATGTTGATAAGCCTTCCTAAGAAATTTTATCTGGTTATCATAACTATTGAAAAATCTAGAGATTTAGCAAAACTAACTCATAATGAATTACTTAGTAGCCTTAAAACGTATGAGTACAGGATGAGAGATAGAGAAGAAATCCTTGATCAAGAATTTCAAGGAATTTTGAAATTGAATGAACAACAATCCCATACAACAAAGTCCTAATCTACCAATTTAGGATCATATTCTTCAAGAGGCCATGGAAGAGGCCATGGGAGAGGCTGTTTTAGAGTATTTGGAAGAGGTAATGATAAAATTCATGATTCAAACCATAAGCATTGTAATTATTGTGGTAAGTATGATCACACCAAAGAGCAATGTTTCAAAAAGAAAAAACATGAAAAGAAAGCAAATTAAAGTGAGGAAAAATGTGAACACCTCTTTCTCATTTTGAATAATTTTGAGTCGGTTGAGAATAATTCATGGTATCTTGATAGTGGATGTTCAAATCACATGTTGGGAAATAAAAACCTCTTTGTTGAACTTGATAACAATTTTACTGGACAAGTCACATTTGGTAATAAAAATCAAGTTGATATAGCAGAAAAAGGGACTCTTGCCATTAGAATAAAGAATGGTAAAATCTTTTATGTGCATGATACATATTATGTACCAAGGCTGAAACATAATATTTTGAGCATTGGACAATTATGCTCAAATAATTATAGAGATATTTTTGAAAATAATGTTTGTAGAATCTTGAATGTGTCTAACAATCAAATTATAGCTGAAGTTTTGATGGTAGAAAACAAGATGTTTGTGTTGAAAATGCATCCAACAGGTGAATGCTTGAAGAGCACCATTGATATGGTATGGCTATGGCACAAGAGGTATGGACACCTCAATTTTAGCTCCTTGGATGGAATCTAAAAGAAGATTCTTGTTAGAGGACTACCCACTTTCACAAAGCCTCTCAACACAATATGTGAAGGATGTCTTTTTGGAAAGCAACATTGAGAGAAGTTTTCTCATCATAAGTTCAAAGTTCAAAAACCATTGGAGTTAGTGTTGGATATTTTGAGTCAAAGTTGTCATTGATGTCAAGGAATGAAGTTGTCATTGATTTCAAGGAATAAGCTATTGTTTATGTAAAAAGGTCAAAAGGAACAATGCAAAGGTTAATGGCAAAAGAGCTTCATAATATTTTTAATATTATGTGGAAGCATAAGTAGGAGAGTTTTTATTAAAACCATGGATGAGAAAAATAAAAGGTTTTTCATAAAAGCCCAAGGAAGTTTTAATATTTATTTTTATAAAATATTTAAATTCAAATTGAATTTAAATTTTATAAATAAATATTATTTATACAAAGTGGTAAAATCAAAGAAGGCTTTAATAAAGCCGAAAGGATTTAAAAGTTAATTTATAATATTTAAATTCTAAACAATTTAAATAATTTATAAATTAATTATTCAAATTTCAAAGGCACCAACATTCAAGTTTAAAGGAGGTAATTGGTATATAACTATATGCCTTAGTGGCATTCAAATCATCCTTCATTCGAAAAAATAAAAGAGGCAAGTGTTGTTTTGTGAGAATTCGTGCGAAGAAGAAGATAAGTTTCTTGTCTTAAGTGCCAGTGAAAAAGGGATAAAGTTTTCAAGGGCCAAAATTCAATAACCAACCATGCAGCATGGCCTAGTGGCAAGTGATCGCGAGTTAAGGTGTTTGGGTGCAGAGTGGTCCGCATTCAATTCATGAAAAGAGCATTTTGGCAGTGTTAAGGTTGAAGCATTGAGAAAGGATGCATGTTTTATTTTTGAATGGGTGCCAGTGAAGAGGATATAGAGCACGTGGTGCTCTTTGGTTTCCAAACGAGCGCCTAGCACTCACGATAGTCGATGTCACGGCTAGGATGCACGAGGAGGTGGCATCAAGGGTTTGAGTCTCACCTAGGCAAAGGTAATAAATTTTGAATTAATTTTAATTGCCTAAGGTGTAAACATAATTTTTAGGGAGCTATAAGGGGTTATGAAAAGGTGCTTATTTTAATTATTTATTTTTGACTAAATGAAGGTATAAGGTGTTAAACTTTATTTTAAATAGAGTTATTGTGACATTTTTTATTTATCAAAAGAGGAATTGAAGAGTGATTAAATTTGAGAGGACTTCTTATTTGAAGGTGACATTGTTGACATTATTTTTAGTGGTAAATATTATTTTTAATTGGGAGATTATAAGGTGTATTTGGTCAAATATTTTTGTATATGTTGGTGGATGCTTTCTTTAAGATGGAGTGACAAGGTGTATGTATGTTTTGATATTTGCATTGTACCATTGAGATATTTTATCACCTTATAACTTCTTTGATTTTGGCAAAGAAGTGTTTGTGGTTGTGGAAAATTTTTGAGGTTCCTTCATCATCTGGAAAAAGGTATGGGGACATTCTTCCATAGTTGATTTGATTGATTGGTTTTCTAGAAAATAAGTCTAAAATGAAAAGGACTTGATTAGGGTTTCCTTATTGAGTGTGTTGAGTTAATGCTTCAAGGTTTTCTAGAATAAAGAGTTGTTAAAACCTTGTTTTATAATCATTTTTGTTGAAACCATTGGTTGAGTGAAGAACTTGAACTAGGGTTTGAAAAGAACATGAGTATCATTGTTATGTGAAGATTGTCTTATAAGCATTGTTGTTGAAGTGAGTTGTTGAGTGAAGAACTTGAACTAAGGTTTGAAAAGAAAATGATTATCATTGTTATGTGAAATTGGTTGATAAGAATTGTTGGAAACATTTTGAGTGAAGGATCATATGCTTGGACTAGGTTTTGTAAGCAAGGATTGTTTCATTGAGTGATTGGTTGAGTAAATTTGGTTGAGCCTAGTCAAGTGGATGTGTGAAGTGATTGATCAAGTTCCATAAAACAAACTATTCTATATTATGAATTGATTTGATAAATTGATTGAGTTTTGAGTTGAATTTGAAGCATATTGAGTCTCTAAAAATTCTATGTATGTTTCTAAAAGAGTAATTGAAAGTGATTGAGTATTAAGGTGAATGTGAAGAATATTGAGTCTCTAACAATTCTCTGTATATTTCTAAAAGAGTGATTAAGCATTGTGATTAGTATAGAGCATTTTCTCTATGATATTGTACAAGTTCTAGTGTGGACTTGTTGAGAAAATTTGATGTAAGTCATTGAGAAGACTTGTGGACATATTTGGGTAAGCTTTTGTGGAAGCTTACAATACAGATTGAGATCAAATTTGGATAAGTTCTTGTGAGAACTTATTGAGAAGATTTGATAAGTTCTAGAGAGGACTTGAGGATAGATTGGTGTGAGTTTTTGTAGAAGCTTACAAAGTAGATTTGAGACAAGTCTTTGAGAAGACTTGAAATCAGAGTTGATTGATCGATTTGTTCAAAACTTGAGTTAAGGTTTGGGGAAGATTCAACAGATTTGATTTGAGATTGAGTCAAGCTTTAATTTAAGGCTTGAGGATAGATATTGATGATAGATTTGTGCTAGACCAAAGTACTATGTTTAGTATAGATTTGAGGACAGATTTTGGTACAAATTTGAGGATAGGTTTGTGTCAAACCTGAGACAAAGATTGATGATGATTTGTGCTAGACCGAAGGACTGTGTTTAGTACATATTTGAGATAGAGCTTTGGAGGTGATAGAGTTGAGGACAAAGATCTCTATCTAGAGTAAGGAGGATAGGTGTATTCTATGGATAGATTTCAATTTGCTAATGGTAGTGGAGGTAGAGGTCTTCTAGAGGATCACTAGCCAGAGCAGAGATAGGATATTGGTGTCTCCTATGGATAAAGATCCATGAACTTGATTAGGGGATTGGTGTGTCCTTTGGATAGATGTCCATAAATATTGTAATGGGGAAAGGATTCCCAAGAGATTGATTGAGAAAGTTTTAGTAAAATATTTTCTCCATGGAGTAGCCCATATTGGGTAAACCACATAAATTTGGTGTCTCTATTGTGTGTGGTGATTTATGCATTGCTTTAACTACTGCTATTGATATTTCTATCTTTACATTACATAATATTAATTGGGAAAGAAATTAAAAATTGGTCTTATACTGTTCACCACCCCTCTTAGTATAAGCTTGTGTTCTTTAGTTAGTGTATTTTTATCTATATGGACCTATGCAAACCTTGAGTTTAGGTAAAAGCAAATATTTTTTCTTTTTTGTTGATGATCATACAAGAATGTGTTGGGTTTATTTCTTGCATGATAAATCACAAGATTTTGATTGTTTTAAAAAATTTAAGGCTCTCATTGAAAAGCAATCACATTGTATAAAAACCTTAAGGAAAAACAATGGAGGTGAATTCACCTTAAATGAGTTCCTAGAGTATTACAACCTTGGAATCAAGAAGGATTTGACTACTATTTATACTCAACAAAATGGAGTGGTAGAACAAAAAATAGGACCATTTTGGAGATGGCCTATTGCATGTTGAAAGAGGAGTTACAAAATACATTTTGGGTTGAATTTTTCCATACATATATTTACATTATCAATAGATGTCTTACAAATTTGGTACAAGATTCTACTCCCTATGTGATTTGGTATGGTAAGAAGCCCAGAATTGGTCATTTAAGAATTTATTATTCTACATGTTATGTACACATTCTTGAGAAAAAGAGAAGTAATCTTGATAAAAAATTCATCATATGCATTTTTGTGGGCTATTCTTTTGAATCCAAAGCTTTTAGATGTTTTGATCCTATTACTAACACCATGCATATTAGTAGAGTTGTGGTTCTTAATGAAGGGGATGGATATGAGACACACAAATATAATGATGTTTCCCCTCATATTGATGACTCAACTTCTCATTTTCATCATGAATCCTTGCTTCCTAAAAATGAAGGAAAAACTAGCACTCCATTAAAAGGTAACATTGGTACAAAAAGGTTCTCTAAGTATCATCCACCTAGTCAAATGTTGGATGATGACTATACAAGAAGAGTGACTAGATTACAAGCAAAGAAATGTGAGAATGTGATTAATTATAATTTTTATATTCTTATTTTTATCCATCTAATTTTATATAAGCATGTGCCAATGAATATTGGGCAAAGGCTATGGAGATTGAAATTGAACAAATAGATAAAAATGATGCTTGGGAGCTAGTTTCTCCTCCAAAAGATAAGACCCATGTAGGTGTGAAATTGGTATACAAGCTGAAGTATAATGTTAATGGATTCATAGTCGAACATAAGGTAAGGCTGGTTTCCAAAGGCTATGTTAAAAAAGAAGGTATTGACTATGAATAAAAATTTTAACTGGTTGTAATACTGGAAACGATAAGGTCTCTACTTGTACTAGCTTCACACCTTGGTCTTGTTGTGTATAAAATGGATGTTAAATAAGCATTTCTAAATGGATATTTTGAAGAAGTGTATGTGATTCAAGCATAGGTATTTATAGTTTTTGATCATGAAGAAAAAGTGTACAAATTAAATAAATATGTTTATGGGCTTAAGTAAGCACCTAGAGCTTAGTACTCTAGAATTGATAATTAGTTGTACAAGAATGGTTATGAATTATGTTCAACTGAAAGTACACTTTATAAAAATGTAGATGGATCAAATTTTATTGTAATTTATTTATATGTTTATGATATAATATTCTTGGGAAGCTCCACTAATTTATTGAAATAGTTTAAAAGGGCCATGTTGAATGAGTTTGAGATGAGTTATTTGGGCAATATGCGTTACTTTTTTAGTATGCAAATCATGAAACCAACTAAAGGTATTTTCATTAGTCAACGCAAATATTTTGATGGTCTTTTGGTAAGATTTTCTATGATTGGTTGCAAGCCAGTTAGCACTCCAACGGTTGTGGGGTGCAATTTGATGAAGGAGGATTCTAGTCTTGTGGATGCAACACTATATAGATCACTAGTTTATAGATTGATGTATCTTACCGCTACTAGACCAAATATCATATTTTTAGTTAGCTTGGTAGGAAGATATATGCACTCTACTCATGAGTCTCATTTCAATGTAGCCAATATAATCCTTAGGCATGTGAGTGGTACTAAGTCTTTTGGTTTATGCTATTTTACTACTAACTCTTGTGATCTAGTGGCCTACATAGATGCAGATTGGATAGGATGTCTTGATGATAGAAGAAGTACTCTTGGATATGTCTTCTTATTTGGAGGTAATTTGGTTTCTTGGATTATAAAAAGTCATAAAATAGTTTCTTTATCTACTACTAAAGCAGAGTATATAGCCACCTCTTCCACTTGAACTCAGGCCATTTGGATGGCTAGACTCTTTGAAGAGTTTGGAATGGAGATTTCTTCTTTCATAAAGATTTATTGTGATAGCACCTCCATCATATCCATGATGAAGAATCCAATGTTTCATAGTAGGAGTAAGCACATTGATATTTGATATCACTTCATTCATAACTTGGTCCAATATGGGTTCATTGCTTTTGCGTTTTACAAATCAGAAGATCAACTTGCAAATATTTTTACCAAGGCATTGGACAAAGAAAAATTTTAGAATTTGAGGATCTTGATTGGTGTTGGAACCAATGACATCAAGAGGGATAATGAAGAAAAATTTATTTCTAATAATTCACACCATGTTTTTTTGGAGCATTCCAAGCATTTTGGAACCATATCCTACATTTTAGGGGATAATTTCCTCTATTTTTGGTACCTTTTCTTAATGAGGATTTAAATTCTTAAAATTATCCAAATATTAAGTGGCCTTATTTTAGGAGGATTTATTCATTGTTTAACTCCAAAATTTTCTCCTTTGATCACTCCTAAAATTTAGGAGCTCTTGTAGTCAACTAAGAGCTCTTGTAGTTAACTAGTCATAGTGGGAGTTGTAATGCATAATTTACTCCCAATAATTATCCTATGATTTAGGATTGTGTTAGTTAACTAAACACTTATTTTTGAAGTGTTCCACTCATGTGTAGTTGCTGGTTCATGCACATGCTTTAATTTAGGAACTATTTTTAGCATATCCAATAATTCATCTTGCATGACACTTATAACTAGTTGATAATTTTAGGTTTTTCCAAGCATACTTGGGAATTGGAATTATGGGTATTTTTTATATTTTTCTCTTAATTTGTAATAGATATTTGAGAATACAAGTTGAGAGCAAAAAATATTGTCATAATTTTTTTTCCATATTTCCCATACAATTCGTGTGTTAGAACTCTTCAACAATTGCACATTTTTACATTGATTCGGCCATTGGATGAACAAGATTTCTCTATCATTTTTGGTTTATCATATTTTTCCTTTGTAGGTATAATAATATTATGGATTCATCCATTGATTGTTTATTTTTTAGTCCATGTTATTGCTACAATAAATCAAAAATTCTAACCATATTATTTTGTATTCAATCTCATAATATTTCATCTTATGCAAGCTAGTAGAGGTTCCTTTATCTCTTCTACATAGCATTAAAATATTTATGAGTTAGGATCTATTTGAAGTTTGGAAATCAAAGTTTGTAATCCTAAGTCAGACATTTCTTCTTTGATATAATTAATACATTGATATATTGGTGAAGATATAGTATTTAACATACTCTTATCTTCAAACTGTCAAGATAGTGCATCAGCCACGATATTCTCCTTTTCTTTTTTATATGTGATTTAATAATCATATCCCATCAATTTATAAACTCAATATTGTTTTTCAAGTGTTTCTAACCATTATTTCAAGAAGTACTTGAGACTTTGGTGGTCATTTTTGGTCGAAAATGACACCTAATGAGATATGGCCTCCCATGATTAACAGCATGTAAAGTGGCTAGCATCTCCTTTGCATAAGTAATTTTTTTCAAATTTTAGCCTAAAAGTGCTTTATTGGTGAAGGTTAATGGTCTTCATTGCATAAACAGAGCCCCAATTCCATTTCCTTAAGCATCACTTTCAATTACAAAAGGTTTAGAAAATTTAGGCATTGCTAACACTAAGGTGGTTGTCATGGCTTGTTTTAATTCATTGAAAGTATTCTCCATTGGATATGACCAAATAAAATAATTATTTTTAACATGGATATAAAATGAGTTGCTTTATTCCCATTTTTTTTGTATAAATTTATGATAATACCCTAGGAGTCCCAAAAAATCTAGAAGTCCCTTAAGGGTGTGAGGCTTTGGCCAATCTTAGCGACCCGTATCTTTTCAATATTAAATTTAACTCTATATTTAGTGATAATGTAACCCAAATACTCCACTTATTTCAAGCCAAAATAGCACTTAGATCTCTTGGCATAAATTATATTCTTAGATAAAATTTGTAGAGTAATCCAAATGTATGAGGTGCTCCTCCCAAGAGCAACTATAAATCAAAATATCATCAAAGAAAACTAAAATAAATTTGTGAAGGAATGGATGAAAGATATTATTCACAAGGCTCTAAAATTTTGATGGTACATTGGTTAGGCCAAATGGCTTACCAAAAATTCATAATGGCCCCCATAAGTTTGAAATGATATTTTGGGGATATCTTCCTCCTTGAACTTTATCTGATGATAGCTTGAGTGAAGATCCAAGTTAAAGAAAACTTTTATGCCATGTAGCTCATCCAATAATTTATCGATCATTGGGATAGGAAATTCTTCCTTAAAGGTAAGGTTATTGAGCTCAAAAATATATATACACAACTGCCATGACCCATATTTCTTTCTAACCAAAAATACTAGAGAATAATAAGGATTGTTACTAGGCCAAATTACCCCTAATTTTAGCAATTCTTATACCAACTTCTAAATTTTTGACTTAAGTGCATAGGGATACAAGTAAGGTGATGTTAGGTGTAAAAATACCTAGTACCAATAGTATTGCATGATTATGGGAATTATGCAGAGGTAATTTTGTAGGTTCTACAAAAACTACATCATGCATAGTCAAAATGAGTTACAAATAATCTTGGGGATTATCTTCTTCTAAAGTTTGTGGTTGAATTGCAAATAATTGAGCTACTACCCCACATGAGGATTTTTAACTTCTCCATATATCTTGAGTTGATAATCTACGAAGATCCTACTGGTGAACCACAAACAGTGTTGGACTTCCCATTCTATGAGAACCGCATCCATAATTCAGCAAAGTTTTAGGTTATTGTTCCAAGGAACCTAGCCATTGTGCTCCTAGCAAAACATCACATCCTCCTAGTTGAATAAAAAACATATTATTTTGATTTCATAGTCCCTTTTCTTCAACTTAACATTGTAGCATTTATGTTTACAAGGTAATGTTCCTCTATTTACCACCATAACTTTAAATAAGTTGCAAGCATGTATGTAACATTTTGCTTGCTTGGCTACATGGGAATCGATAAAACTACGTGTACTACGTGGATTTATGAGAATTTTAATGTATTCCTTTGAATAATCCTACTACCTTCATTATATGAGGGATCAATATTCTTACAAGTCAATGTATAGATATCTCTAGTTTTAGTTCTTCCTGTGTGTAATCCTCGTCCTTAGGTTATTCCTCTTGCATTTTTATTCTTAATAAAGTATTGCATTCCCTACTAATTCATCCATGTCCAACAAAAATAACTTCATTTAGATGCATTAATACCCTGATGAATACTTCTCATAATAATTATAACATAACCCTTATGCTTGACGGATATCCATTTCCTCTGTAGTCAATTGGTTAATTGGGATAGACTTATTACTAGTATTCAATGTGAACTTGGGGGGACATGTGAGTTTGGCCTATGGTAATTTGGATGATCTCCTTTGGGCTAAATTTTTTTTGCTAATCTTACCAATCATATGGCTTGCATAATAGACTATGGTCTAAACATTCCTACCTTAGCCTTGATATCATCTTTCAATCCACTGATAAAACAACTCTTAAAAAATCCTTCATTTATCCAAATTCTCAAATTGAGTCTAATAATATCTGATAGTAGAGATTTGATTCAATTTGGTCAAGGCCCCTCTAAATTACTCATAATCACTAGGGAAAAAACAAGTGAGTAAGGACTCAAAGACTTCCTAAGAAGGGTCACGATTCATGTTTTGCAACCATTGATACCATTGTATGGCCTCAAATTCAAAGTTAAAAGATGACATGGTGACCCACAAATATTGGGGTACATTATGAAATTTTAAGAACTGATCTACTCGACACAACCAACCATCAGTGTCCTTTCCATTAAATTTAGGAATGTCTAATTTAGACATTTTAAATGGGGTATCTATGTCAAAAAGAGAATTATGAACTTATTTCTCTTTATTGACTAAACTACCACCTGGTCCTTAAGTGTTAATATGCTTGAAAACCTTTGGAGCTTCCCTTAATTGCTTTTCAACCTCTAGGAAATTTTCTTCAAAAATTTTAGATTTGGTTTCAAGTTGGTCATTTCTTATAACCTGTATGTGATCTTCCATCCTTGAAACTTCTTGTCTAATATGGGACATTTGACTTTATAGGTTACTAAGTGAGTGGTTTAATTGCTCCATATATTCTCTTTGTTCTAACTCCTTCATTGATCCTCTAGTCCCTCCAACCATATATGTATTATTTGGACCACTCCCACTGACTTACTAAAAATAGGTATTGTTCCAAGAGTTACTATTTTTAGTAATGATTCAAAAAAAGTGTTTGGGTGCTATGTATAAAAATGATCAAATCAAGAAAATGAGTGTAATTAGCTAGATCTCACAATGATATTCTTTGGCACCCTAAAAAAAGTGCATGGAGGCTATATACCAAAAATTTCAACTCAACGAGATGATTGCAATGAGTTATATCCGACAACAATATTTTTTTTTATGGAGGTGTTCAAGTTTCATTTTTTTCTCTTGGATTCTTTATTAACTCAAAAAATACATTTTGTCCAACAAGCCCTTAATAAAATTTGCAATGTCTATTACTGACAATTATTCTGTCTGACTCTATAACTCATTGTTTCTAATAGTTATCCTAGTAAAAAAAATTTGATAAATACCATGACTATTATGATTCCTAACTATAACTATCATTTGTATTTTCAAACTCTATTTTAACTATTACTTACTATGTAACTGAAAACTGTAGGAACGGACTCTATCTTGACTGTTACTAACTATGGCCCTGATTAAAATTATGTTTGACTGTTACTGGTAGACCCTGTCTTGACTGTTACCTTCACCACTAGCTCTTTCATCTATTTTTTGTTTAGTCAATTATATGATAGTGTATTCTCTTTAATATACTTATTTTTTGTAGTATGTTTTTTGGAATGCAAGAAAAAACATTCATAGAAACAAAGTACTTTAGGCTTAGGAGTATGTATTATCCATAACCCTCTATTATACCACAACAATGTACAATAGTTCTCAGACCAATATTTTAGGCCACTACTCAAGGAGGATTCCACACATACCCTTAAGCACACTACCTGCCTCTTTGATAGTATAGGAGGGTGATCTTCTTGAATGTTAAGGTCAATGCTCTATAGAAATTACATAGTCAAAAATATTCCTAGGGCTAAAGGTTTCTCCTAATCCTAGGGGGTCTCTCAATATACCCAAAGATATGTGGAAGTTAAATTCCATATAAAGGTGTTGTTTGAGGCCTAGGTATTGGAGCTTGATCACCCCTCACTTCACTAGATGCTTTATGAGAAATCTAGCTTATCCAATAATGGCAAATCCTCCATGATATTTTAAAACCCTTGACATAAGTTTTCTAACCTAGTAAACTAAAATAGAAAAATAATGTTGAAGTTTTTTAATAAGGTAATAAAAAAAAAAAAAAAACATAAAAATTTTATATCTAATTGTCAAAATGGTAGGGAAAGAACTATTGGAGTCATAGCAAAACATGGCCCTGGAAAGTGCTTTGATACCACTTGTTAGGAACCTTCTAATTAAAATAAACACATCCACATAAATATTGCAATAAAATTAGTAATTCATGAAAGAAAAAAATATTGCAATACGAAATGTAAATGCAAAAATATATATTAATCTCATAAATCACAATACAAAATTGTGGGCCTCTTCAAGGGGGCAACCTCCTTCAATATGTTGATTCAATATGTAAAAAGATACATTTGTTTATGTCCCCTTGTCTTTCAAAGATGCATTTCATGCACCCCTAACCTAACGCTCAAGAGTTAGATTACGTGCAAAGTTCCACCCAAGATAGAATATTCTATCAACTAATAATTACATTCTTTATAACGGTTACATAAAATAGCCCCACTATCTAGGCACCTCAAGTTCCACATATCATTACAAAATATCATTATAATAGGGTCTCCACATTGAAAATAGGTTCATTACATAATAATATTAGGATGGAGTCTTCACAAAGATCTCAAGTCTTATTTTTTAGTTATTATTGATATTTAGTGTTCATGTAATGATCCTAATTCCAAAACCAGCCAACCTAAGGGAATTTTTTTATTTAACTCACAAAAGGATTGAAAGTATCTTCATGTGGTTTTCTTATAGATAGTACCCAAGTAAGTTCAAGGTTGCACTTCATAGGATTCTGACATGGTCAGTGTCTATCATGTGGATAGGAGTGGCCAACCCCTATATTGACCTGCATGTAAGGTTTCTTTACCTTGCAATTGGGAATTCTCCTATATCAGTAAGAACGCCTTCTTTCCCTTGCTAGATTAAATTGAACATTAAACTAGCTTCCATGTTAGGTCTCTTTCAACCTTATATTAGGTGTGTACCTTAAGGTTTTGTTGGTTCTTCCTTAAGTATAGAACCATAATTATTGCAATGCTTACCCTTCCCATATCAACCATAGGAAGCTAAGGGGGTTATCACACAAACCCACATAGACTTGTGAATGTCTACCATTTTACTTACTTGGTTCAACCAACTATAATCTCCATGATTTAGATACCTTTCAAGGTATTCTTGCAAATAATCTCTAAGTGTCATACATGAATCAGATATTCCTTTTTGTTTAAAGGTTACTTTATTTCAAATTGATACAATATTTGAGTCAATTTAAGAGATTCAATCCTTATCAAAAGGTGATTTTATTTCATCATGTAACTCTATATTTCTTCTTATGATCCTTCAAAGTTGAGTGTTACATTGTAAACACTTCCTCTCAAGGAGTGATATAATCAAATTACAATTGATCTTAATAATTACATTTTACAACAATGGAGGCCCTCTCTTAAGGAGGTAATGTTACAACATGTATACATGACCAATATAATTCCAATAGTACCGATCTTTGCTTGACTCCTTTCGAGCCACCAGTACTAGATTGTAGATGTTTTTAGGATCAATACAACCCATCACATGTATATGAAATGCATTCTAGACAAGCAAAGGTATATAATAATTTCACATTGAATGCAACTAAACACAATACATTTTTTGTAATGTAATTGCCTAAAACATAACTTCATTTCAAAGGAAGGAAATCCCATTTTTTCCTAATACTGAAAAATTACACTTTCAACTCATACCCTTTTTCCACAAGAGTATGCCTTTGAAACAAATATTATTATAGTCCACTATTTCTAGAGAATGCCATGAATTCATAAATGAGATCCCTTTCTTGCATATAGCATTTTAAACAAACAAGTATCTCTTATTTCTTCAAATAGAAATAGCATTTAATCATTCATACTTTCACAAGTATCTCCTATTTCTTCAAATAGAAAAATAATTTAACACGTCGTACTTTCACAAGTATCTCTTTTTCTTCAAAAAAAAATAGCATTAAATCAATCATACTTCCACATGTATCTCATATTTATTCAAATATAAATAGCATTAAAAACATCATACTTTCACAAGTATCTCTTATTTCTTCAAATAGAAATAGCATTAAAACAATCATACTTTCACAAGTATCTCTTATCTCTTCAAACAGAAATAACATTAAATCAATCATACTTTCACAAGTATCTCCTATTTCTTCAAAAAAAATAGCATTTAACACATCATACTTTCACAAGTATATCTTTATATTCAAACAAAAATTGCATTAAATCAATCACACTTCCACAATTATCTCATATTTCTTCAAACAGAAATAGCATTAAACACATCATACTTTTACAAGTATCTCTTATTTCTTCAAACATAAATAGCATTAAATCAATCGTACTTTCATAGGTATCTCTTAACTCTTCAAACATAAATAGCATTAAATCAATCATACTTTCACAAGTATCTCCTATTTATTCAAATAGAAATAGCATTTAATCAATGGATTGAATTATAGTTTTATAAGTCCTTCCAAGGGTTTAACCTACTATAAGACCTTTTGTGGGGATTTCCTGCTTACCTCCTTAATATTTTTCACGTCACAGGAATCTCGAAGCTCACAACGAGTATTGTAGACTCTGGTGGATCTACCTCTTTGACCAAGGAATAGATTATCAGGTTGACTCTAAACAGATCGGGTCGGGTAAGGAAACCCTAGACAACGGGTTCATATATCTACCATTATGATGCAATCACCCATACATTACCAGATATAATTATATTATGTTATTTTAATTATTTTTGACCAAACCTAATGTTAATAGATCATATCAAGACCATATCGATGCCATGTCCATTGGGTAGTCATAGTAGATTTGTATTAAATGACTTAGAAAAGAAAGAGAGAGGAGAACTAGTTCATTTTTATTCATTCAAATAATGTAATGCATGAAAATGATTAAACTAGTGATAGAAGGCATCCTTCATATATTTATATTATTGTAATACATAAAAGAGCAAATACAGACCATGAACATAGAAGATTTTCTAGAAATAGAGTTGGATTTATATTCGTATGAAAAATATTTACATATAAAATGCCCAGCAGAGTGCTAGGGTCCTATATGATAATGATTACAATAGACCCCAATTCGAATATCATAACATGGGATTGTTCCTCTCCATACTGATTTTAGTGATGTAAGAGTCTCCAACTCTGGTATGTTCCACAGGAAATGATCTCAGTGAACAACGCTTCCTAGCAGTCCCTGGAAAATTGTAGAAGGAAGGACGATATAAGAAATATAGAAAGACACATACGAAAATATGACTAACTCTTAGACAAATCTATACCTAGACTTAGGTTTTATCTCTCAGAGGTTTGATAAAAAACTTTGCTATAGTAGTGGTCTTCCTTATATAGCATCAGTTGATCAAGCGGGGTTGTAACCATTTCTTCCAGCCGGATCAATCTCGCTCCCTCAAAAAATAGGATGTAATAAAAAATGGGCACATAGCTCATGCCTCTCTATCTACACAACTGGTAGTTATGGATGTGCATTAT
Source organism: Wollemia nobilis (assembly GCA_028583015.1). NCBI lineage: Eukaryota > Viridiplantae > Streptophyta > Pinopsida > Araucariales > Araucariaceae > Wollemia > Wollemia nobilis. The sequence continues at coordinate 2,614,606 of JAQPPZ010017079.1, read as the reverse complement.
CTCCCAAACTACCCTAGATTGGTGGTTGTGCTACACTCGACTTGTGTGTTCCTAATGGACTGGGTCCCACTCCTCTTTCGAGGCATTGTATGCTTTGGTCAATATAGCTCCACGCTTCATCATGAAATGTCAATGATAATATCAATAAGTTAAGATCTTGTGTGGCCTTGTTCACCCTTTCTTTAGACAAATCTACAGTATTATCCTCGATGTGGCCTTTTCAATGATAATATATGTTATAGAATATAGATGCAAGGTCCTCTATTTCCTCCTTCATTTCCTATATGAATTCTTCTACAAACCCAAATTGATCACTGGCCTATGTAGCAATGGCCTGGGAAGGAGCTGGCATTTACTTTAATTGATCAACTTTAGCTTGAAGCTGTTATACCTTGAGCTATAGTTGCCTTGCCTCTAGAACCTTGGTCTTTAAATCCTCCATATTTTCTCCATCGATGTTGCCACTTGTGCTTGGGTGGCTACGTGGGAATTCATCATTTCCATTGGGATAGCTTTTGTCCGTATGACACCTTTGCTAATACCAATGGTGGCTTATTTTAAGCTTGGTTGCAAGAGATTTCAAATTTTGTAGTGGACACATCTTTTATCTCCTACATAGCTTCCTTTCGGGGTCTCCTTACTCCTTTACTGGGGGACATCTGCTCCTCTATATCTTGTATTTGATCCTCCTCATCTGTAGTAAACTTGATTTTGTCCCTCAATATTACCAGTGTGAGATTATCAGTGTTCTCAGTAGCAGACTCAGTTTTGGATTTCTTTCTGGTAGGGGACTGTGTGGGGTTCCCTTCTTGCACCTCATATTCTCTAAGTATATTAGACAATCCCCCTACTTCTGTTATTTTATTTAAATCCTTGGGGGGAATGGGATGCTCCTCTTGGTTGACTACCAAGGTGGCAGAGAACAAAGAAGGTTGGCCCACTACCACATCGATTCGCTCTAATGGGGACATCAACATCAGTGTTGATGATGCAATACCTTGTGATTGTTGTGAGCAGTAAGTGACCAACTCCTTCCCTTTTGAAGTGGCAATAGGAGAACTAGAAGAATATGGGAGTTGTGCCTATTCTTGTTGTGTCTTGCCCACCATTTTCATCATGGCCTCAAATAGGTCAGTATCTTGATGGACAATTTAGAAAGTGAGGTCCTAAAATTCTTTTGGGGGAGTGGCTGGGACTAGTGGCACCACCTTATCCACTAAAAATTCTCTATGTAATCTTAATTCGAAGCCATAGTCTCCAACTACTTCTAACTTGCTATAAGGCCTATTATTCATTCTCCATACCAAGTCCAAAGACTGACTTCCCTTGATGGCCTTCTGCATTTCATCTTCAAAGTCATCTTTCCTATGAGTGACTTGTAAAAGGGTAAGTTTATTAGCAATAGTAGTTATGTGGTGGCCATCGAGATCATAGGGTCTCCATGTGACCTTGGGGAAGCAGTATGTATCCATATTCCATATGGCCCACAACATTGCAAAATTGCCTAAATATGTGTAATCCCCCATCGAGCAAGGAATGGGCAACCATGGCATGCTCCCCTTCTTCCTAAGGTATCTGATTTTCACCTCCTCAGCAATATATCGGGTTATCTCTAGGATAGCAATTGAGGTTGGGCAATGCCTTTGGGGGTAACTTGGAACCATATATTCTGATGTAAGAGAATTCTTCCATATAGAATAAATCTACCACCCTAGCCTCATGCAAAAAATTTCTCACCCCAATTCCAAATATGTCAGGTTCTTTGCTACAAATTTGGGTGTGTACTACCGAGAGGACATTCTCAAATAAGACTTTGTAACTTGAACACCCCTCCTGTATACACAATAATGAATCTTGAATTGCGATGGTAGTCACTCCTCCCAACCAAGCCACCAAGGATTTATCCAATTGTGCTATAAACAAATGAATTAAAAATGAATAATATGAGAATGGGGGGAGCTCTTCTTTATCGACCAGTATGGCCTTCTACAATTTTATTAATTCTTCATTCATGTTGTCGCTTATCACATCCTCCCATCGGTAGAGGGGTATCTTGTTTGTCCTATTGCACTGGATGATGAGGAACATAACCTCCTTTGTGATAAGCTCCAAATATTTGATGCCCAACGCCAGGTTAATCATATCTACATAGTCCTACACCCAGGGATGAAGTAAGAACTTTCGGATTGGAAAATTTGAAGGCTTGTTCCTTCCTCTCTTCAGGAGCATCTACGAGAATGTGGTGTTCAGCATAAAATTTACCTGAAGAGTGAGCATTTTAAATTCTAGGACCCACAAAGTTGTGTTGATCCCGAATACCCACCTGATTCTGTCTGTTGTCAATCAGGCCATGACCTAGTTCTTGTGGTCATGGATGGTCCTGTTTCGGGAGTCATAGGCCAATGCTAGTCATGCCAAGAGGTCCAAGGAGTGATAAACCTTTGGGAAAGTTAACCAACCAAACTATATTTGGCTCAGTACTGTCTCATTTTGCCCTCATAAATAAACTCCTCAATAGTGTCAGGTGGCACTGGTTATCCTCCTCTGTAGGATCAAAACTATAAATTGTTACACCCTCTACATCTTGTTGCTACTCTATCGTTATGTCTCTACCCAAATCGTGTGGGTTTGTGAGTGCTTTCAGGTCTTGGGCTCTCCTCACTCTTCTTGTAATTAGCTACACACTAGTAATTTTTTTGATGTGAGCCTTGATGTTGGGCACTCCCATTACCACCGCTCTGGTGGAAGAAATTAAAACACACTATTGCAAACTGAGAAGGTTTCTTGTTAATTTTCTACATTCGACCTCATTTAGAAAGCACTTTGCATGCACAGTTACCCTAATAGCATGGAGGAGGTCTGCCACCTTCTATTTGAATAGCCAAAAATTAATTTGTGTAGGTGGCGCATGTGCTTTTTCATTTACCAATACTTTATGACTGGTCGCACCACAGAGCTGAGTGCACCATGTCATCTTCCTTTGAGGTTATGGGTTGGCTACATTTTATGCCCACTTGATTGAACTACAACTTAGGGAGATCTTGGGACACATGATGACCTTTAGTTAGCTTGAGCAAGGCACGCTTGAGTGAGGTGTGCATATTTTTGGAAAGAGAACATGAAAACTACGCTTCATTAATCCTTCCCACACCTTGAAGAGACTAGGTGCATGGATTCATGCACCTGGAAAAACTTCATGTGCTCCATTGGGAATGTGGAGCACACAAACTTCGAAGTAGGTGCATGGCCTTTTGCACCTACAAAAACCTCACATGCTCCAAAGTAGTGGAGCGCATGGACCGCAATGGGGTGCACGAGGTCTATTGGAATGGAGTGCCTTTATTGGAATTGAGTACACTCTATTGGAATAGATCACATGGGTGGTATCATTGCACATGAATGCGCACACCCTTAAGGGACTTCGTGCCCTCCACTCTACAATTGAGCACATGAACTTTAGGTGAGCGTGTGAAGGTGCACGTCCTTAAGGAATTTTACACACTCCAATGGATCAAAGCATGCAGAATCAAAGTGGGGTGCATAAGCTATGCACCCCTTAGACAACTTCGTGTGCTCCATTCCCCAATGGAGCGCATGAGCCAAATTTGGGTGCACAACTTCATGCACCCAAAGGGACTTCATGCACTCTACTTGTGGAGCACACGGGCTTGGGTTGGGGTGCACAAGCTTTTGTGCCCTTGGGATCTTCATGTGCTCCACTCTCTAGTGGAGTGCATGGGGCTAAACTTGGGTGCACCATCTTGTGTACCCTTAATGAAATGGGGGAAACGAGACAAAAAGACACAAAAAATATGGCTAATATTTTTGGGCTAACATCGACTTTGACTGGGACAAGGGGATGGTTGAAAACATTGACCTGAGAACTCTAGACTCTTTGGGTTGACTGATGATAATAACTTATACACACACCCTTGCACCCTTTTTTTTTGTACAATCATTCTTCATGACCTCCATGAAGGGGACCGAAGTATTTTAGGTGCTGACCATTTATCGATATAGGCATCTCCTCTCCTTCCATGTCTTTGAGCTTGTAGGTGGTTTGGCCAATTACCTTAGCGACCTGATAGGGCCCCAACCACTTGGGTTCAAACTTATCCTTGTCATCGGGCTTGTCATTCTTTGGATCCCAATAGAGCACTACTTCACCCATAGAAAAATTTTGACCCCTAGCCTTCTTGTTGAATAAATGTATAGTCCTACTAGATTGAGTGATCATCCTAGAAATTGCTTCCCTCCTATCCTCTTCCAATTGCACAAGCTGGTCCATTCTCCTTTGCAATGCATCTGGTCTTTCATGATCTTGGAGTAGTAATGAGAGGGTTGTTCTTTCTAGCTGAGGTGGTAGAAGTGCATTTTCTCCATAGACCAACTCATAAGGTGATTTTCTAGTGGCTCTTTTTATTGAAAGTCTATCTACCCACAAGGCATACTTTAGTTCACTATCCCAACCTCTTTTATTCTTCCCCAATGATCTCTTGATTCGGGTAATTATATTCTTGTTTGAAGACTCAGCTAGTCCATTCCCCTAAGGATAATAATTTGTTGAGTGGGCTAGCTCTATATTGTATTGTGCACAGAAATCAACCATATCATAAGAGGTGAAATATTTAGCATTGTTTGTCACAAGCTTCTTGGGCACCCCAAATCTGGTTAATATGCTTTCTTCCAGGAAATTGATGATAACTGATGTTGTTGACCTTCTGAGAGGATGATTCGACCCATTTTGTAAGGTAATCTATGGCAGTAATTATCCATTTGTGACCTCCTAAATAATTTGGGTTGATATCCCCTATTAGGTCTATTCCCCATTGAGAGAATGGAGTTTCAATGATTACAGGCTTTAGTGGCATTGCAGGTAGGTTTTTCTTGCCAATAAAAACTTGACAGTTATAACAACTTTTGATAAATTGATACACATACTTGAACATGGATGGACAATAATAACCTGCTCTCATAATGTGATTGGTTGTTGCCTTTGGAGTGAAATGACCACCGCAAAATCCTGTGTAAAATTCTTCAATGATCTTGGGGACTTCCTTTTCTATCACACACAAAAGTAGTACTCCACTTGGGTGTCTCCAATAGAGCCGGTCCTCTTGGAGGTGATATTTTTGAGCTTGTTGCTTAATACTCCTCATCCTATTGGTAGATTTGTCAGGTAAAAAGGATAGGTTCTTTAAATAAAATAGGATATCCTTATACCAGTCAGATTATTCATGCTCAGTATGCTCAACCTATGTGCCCCTTGCACTAGAATGGCATTATCCATATCCTCTTCTCCTTTGCAAGCCATGTATTTTTCCAACCCTTGACCTTTAATAATTCTAACTACCTTAAATTCAACATCATACTACAATAGCTTCACCATCCATCTTGTTGAACTTCCTGTGGGTTTGGGTTGGGTGAGGACATCTTTTATGGCTATGTAAGGAATGTAGGAAATCACTTTACTAGAGCCAAAGATGCTTTTGAAATGTTCTAAGGCCTGAATAAGGGCAAAGGCCTGCTTCTCTATTGGCTTGTACTTCAGTTGAGACCCCTTCATTCCTGAGCTCATGAATGCTATGGGTTTTTCAACTCCCTCTTCATCCTTCTAGGATAGCACCATAGCTATTGTATGTTCTAAAGCAAAATAATATAGGTTGAAATTCTTTGAATGATCTAGGTAGGTCAGCACAGGTGCAGTGGTAATGGCTTATTTAATTTGTTGGAAGGCTCTGATGTTGTCTTCATCCCACTTTATCTTTGCATCCTTCTTTATCATATCATTAACAAGTTTAGCAATTTCAGCAAAATTTGGAACAAATCTCGTGACAAAGTTTATCTTACTAAAGAAGGACCTGACTCCTTTGAGACTCTTTGGGGGGATATTTGTGCAATAGCCTTTGTTCTTTCTGGGTCAATGCTTATCCCTTCCTTTGAGATTACATGTCCCTAAATTTTGCCATGAGTGGCTCCAAACAAACATTTCTTTGGGTTCAAGGATATACCAAATTCTTTGCATCTTTCAAACACTTGGGATAAGTGGGAGAAGTGATCTGCAAGGTTCTTCGAGAAGACTATGATGTCATCCAAATATACCACTACAATTTTAAACATCAGCCCTTTGAAGGAAAAATCCATGGCCCTCTGAAAAGTGGCCCCAACATTCATTAATCCGAATGGCATTCTCTGATATTCGAAGGTCCCCCATGGTGTGGTAAATGTAGTTTTGAAATGGTCCTCTAGGTTGACCAAAATCTGATTATATCCTGAGAAGCCATCTAATAGGGATATCTTGGATGACCCTACTACTACCTGTAATAGTTATTCCATGTTGGGGAGGGGATAGTTGTCCTTGAGAGAATTTTTATTCAGGTTCCTAAAATCCACACACAACCTTATTTCTCCATTCTTTTTTCTTACAGGCACCAAGTTTGCTATCCAGGAAGAGAACCTTACCTTTTTAATTATTTTTGCATTTAGCAACTTTTGGACTTCTTTTTGCATGACAGGATGTAGAGTAGGATTAAATTTTCTTTTTTTCTGCCTAAAAGGTTTGGCATCATCTTTCAAAGGAATAACATGGGTCATGACCTCAGTATTGAATGTCCTTAAGTCATCATAGCTCCAAGAAAAACTATCCCTATTTTTTCTTAGGTATTGGAGGTACTATTTCTTTTCCTTTATTGATAATGCCTTGTCAAATTTAACCATTCTTGATTCTTCAGTTGTCCCAACATTAACTTCTTCACCCTCTAACTCATGAGGTGGAACCCTGTGGGCTTTGTCAAAATCATCAAAAAGGGATTCTAAAGCCACCAACCCTTTAGGAATCTTATTGGTTTTGAGTTGTATTACCTCTGTTGGAGTCCCTATGATATGCTACAATTTTTCCTCATCTTCTTCATCACAAATTACCCCGAAAAAGTGATTTTGTATAGTCATAAAGTCTTTGATATCAACATCATCTTGAAAAACCTGTAAATAAACCATATTATCGGGGATAGAAGGATGATACAAAGAGATGGTGGGGAATCTTTCCATGTATTATGTATCTATTTTAGGACTATCTACCCTAGAAGCATTCACAACCAGCAGATTGGCAACATGGTTCTTTTCTTTGGGTATATGGGATATATTGAAGGCCAAGAACTTACTAATCTCATCCAACACTGCTTGTTTGTACTATTTTAGTCTAGGGTGCTTAGTTTGGTATTTTCCTTTGATCTACTGGATAATCAGCTCAACATCTCCATAGACAGTGAGGTAGTTTATGCCCAATTCCTTGGATTTCCTTAGCCCTAACAGAAGAGCTTCATATTCTGCCACATTATTTGTGTAGGGAAATTCTAATCGATAGGGCACACCCAGGTAATTTCCTTTTATATCTATCAAGTTAATTCCAGCACCAGCCCTAGTTTGTGATTTTACCCCATCAAATGTCATGGTCCACATTTCAGTGGTTAGGACTCTATCTGACTCAACATCCACTACTACTTTTACCTTGGGATCCATCCCATCTGCATTAGGCACTTCCTTGAGGAATGGGGTATGCCAGATAGAGTAAACACCCAAATATTTCTCTTCAATAGAGCTAACCAGATTAACAGTGGTATTATTAGGCCTCATTAGCTCAACTGAGTATTTATTAAATGGTTCTCTCCTCAGGGTGGCATGTTCCTTGGATGAGAGAGGGATGGTGGCATATGACCAGTCCAGCTAGATTGACCCACCTAATTGTTCTACCCAATGTCTGGAGAGCAGTAGGGAGAAAAATGGGTCTACATCTACCATAGCTACATCCATTACAATCCCTTTCTTTGGATATTGATCTAAAAATACTAAGAGGCCTATAATTATCCCAACACAAGGCACCTGCCTATTTTCCATGACAAAAATGGGGGGAGAATCCTTTGTGCATATCAATCCCAATTGATCAACCACCTATTTTGGTATAATATTGTGAGATGCCCCACTATCAAGCATGTAGTTGTGTATCACATAGCGATCACCATACCCAGATGTATAGCGAAGGGATATATAAAAAGGTCTTACTGAGGTGGGACTTCTACTAGATGGATTAGGAGTTGAGGCTATGAGGACATGACTCCCTCCTTGTTCAGTTAGCCCAAAGGCTCTACAAATATGATCCCTATATTTAGGTACTATCATCAATTCCCCAAAGGTTATATTTATTTTTTGTTTTTCCAGTTCCAATCCTATGTCAAATTCTGATTTTTTATTTTCTGACCCACTATTGAATGGTTCAATGCTTTCAAGTGGGGGGTGTTGATGGCCATCAATTAGTTTCTTTACATTGGATTTCTCCTTATCCTCAGCTATATTTTTCTTATCTGATCTGTTAGGTATGGTTCTATTACGTAGCCTAGTGGCATGGACTCTTTCTAGGTTCTCAACCTCTTCAGTTGTGGGGATCAGTTTTCCTTGCTTTATTTGTTCAAAGCGGCTATTTGGGGGCCTCTTTAAGATCTTCACATCATCAAGGGTGAAGGTCGTAGGTCTATTATTAGGACTGGAAGGTTGGGTGAACTCCTCTTGGATTGGTGGGATGTTGGTGGTTTCTTCCCAAGTCCAACAAGCATTGATCCTAATTTCATCTTTTGATTCCTCCTCAAGGTCAACACCTGAATGGAGACTGAGGTATACACCATAGTCGACCGGGTTGTGGGGAGTATCACATGCTGGATAGAAGAAAGGAAAATTAGAGGCCACATTGATGGAGGCCATGGGGTTTGGAATAACATCTTGATCTTTCTGCACTTCCTTCCTCTTCCAATTATTATTTGAATTCCTACCCCCTCATTGTTCCAGTTCCTATTGAAATTTCTTCTAAAATGGGTTCTGGCTTCATTTTGATGTTGTGAAGGTTCTCCACTATCATCTTTGTCCCTCTCAATATTATATAGTTGATTGTTCATAGATTGGAACATTTCTGTTAACTCTATTGACAGTTTATCAATAGGATCAAGTTCTGATTTTTTTTAAATGCCAAAGCCTACTTTCTTAGTCTTCCTTTTGGGTTGGCTTGGGCTGGGGTCAACTGAGGTTGGCTTCATATTCCCACTATCTATCATATCTCTCTCTATTACTATTGCTCTTTCCATGCAAGCATCGATAGTAAGTGTGGGTTGTTACCTGAGTTCATAGTTGAAGTCACCAGGGAAGGCATTTTTGTAAAAGCATATGGACTAGTGATCATTAGGCCTTAAATCCATAGGGATTCAGTTTCTTAGCTTGGTGAACCACCTATTAAAATCATCTACAGTTTCATTATCCTTATTTTTCATTGTTTTGGGATTTCTGTTTTGGTGGTAGGGATACCTTCCGTTTTGGCTTGGTTTTTTTTTGGTGTGGGATACTTTGTTGTTTGTGTTTTTTGAATGTTTTGTTGTTATGTTGTGGTTTTTTGTTTCTTTTAGGGTCTGTGTCTTTTGTGTTCTTATTGGTTTAGTTGTTTTAATTTTGTTGATTATTTTGTTCTTTGTGTTCTTTGATCTTTCAATTAGATGATTGGTGTTTTGATTTTGTTCGGTTTTTGTTTGGCTGTTATTTTATGTTTTTTTTTTTTGTTTTATTTGTTTTATTTTGGTATTTTTTTTTTTTGTTTGTTGTTTTTTTTTGTGTGTTTTGTGCTTTTTTTGGTTTTTGTTGTTTTTTTTAGTTTGTGTTTTTTGTTTTTTTTTTTTTGTTGTTGTGTTTTTTTTGTTGCTTTTGTGCCTTTTTTTTTTGTGTGTTTTTGGGGTGTGTGGTTTTTTTTGCTTTTTTGTTGTGTGTGTGTGCTTTTTGTTGTTTTTTTGTTTGTGCTTTTTTGTTTTTTTGTTGTTGTGCTTTTTTTGTTTTTTTTTTGTTGTTTTTGTTGTCTTTTTTTGTGTTTATGTTTTGTTGTTTGTGTTTTTTTGTTTTGTTTTTTTTGGGGTTTTTTTTTTTTTTGTGGTGTTTTTGTTTTTGGTTGGGTTTTTGGTGTTTTGTTTTTTTTTTTTGGGTGTTTTTTTTTTTTTTTTTTTTTGTGGGCTTTTTGTTTTTTTGTGTGGTTTTTTTTTTTTTTGTGGGTGTCTGTTTTTTTTTTTTTTGTGGTTTTTTTTTGTTTTTTTTTTCTTTCTCTCTCGCCAAAAACAAACCTTTTTTTCATTGTTTCCAACTCGATCAATAGGGACTGTTCATTCTTTTTCTCCCCATATTTCCTAAGAAATGCAGTTTCCAAATCCTGGAAAGTGCCAATAGTGTCTTCTACCAGGCTATTAAACCACTCTCTGGCATCCTTTTCTAGGGTTTGGAGGAATAATATGAGGACAACATCCTCATGCTCTACCTCTAGGCTATCCATAGCATATAAAAAGTCTTTTACATGGTCTTCCCCGATCACAGTGTTATCCCCCAAGAACTTGGGTAGGTACTTGTGGGCTTTTGGGGGTAATGGGTTCAGGGTGGGTGGTAATATAAAAGGTCTATACCTATTAAGGCACCAATTATTTAAAGGTGGATTAGCCATTGGTGTGATTGGGCCCCTCGAGATAGTGGGTGGGATAGTACTTAGTGTGTGAGAACTTTGAGGAATAAAAATAGTATTGTTGCTACCCTAATTACTAGAAGGAATAGAAACCAAGGCTTTCTTTTTGCTTTTATGTGTTCTAAAAAGTACCTGTGGATCTAGAAGTTTGGGGTAAAGCTCCTTCTCACTACTTCTCATGGCCTCTAGATCAGCTCCCCATTGATATTGTATTCAAGTTCTTCAGAGTCACCAGCACGGTATGCAAAAAGTGAGGGGTGCTCTCTGGCTAAGATTTCTCAGCCTAAAATTTTGAATCTCACAGTACTAAAGATAGTGATGTAAGGATATGTCGAGGGGAGTAAGACAGTAAAAAAATTAAAATAATCCTCCCTAGCAATGGTGCCAAAAATTGTTGTGGGGATTTCCTACTTACCTCCTTAAGCTTTGTCACATCACAGGAATCCCAAAGCTCACAATGAGTATTGTAGACTCTAGTGGATCTACCTCTTTGACCAAGGAATAGATTACCAGGTTGACTCTAAATAGACTAGGTCGGGTAAGGAAACCCCAGAAAATGGGTTCATATATCTACCATTATGATGCAATCACCCATACATTACCAGATAGAATGATATTATGTTATTTTAATTATTTGTGACCAAACCTAACGTTAATAGAGCATATCAAGACCAGATCGATGCCATATCCATTGGGTAGTCATAGCAGATTTGTATTAAATGACTTAGAAAAGAAAGAGAGGAGAACTAGTTCGTTTTTATTCATTCAAATAATGTAATGCATGAAAATGATTAAACTAGCGATAGAAGGCATCTTTCATATATTCAGATTGTTGTAATACATAAAAGAGCAAACACAGACCATGAACATAGAATATTTTCCAGAAATAGAGTTGGATTTATATTTATATGAAAAATATTTACATATAATAGGCCCAATAGAGTGCTCAAGTCCTATATGAAAATTATTACAATAGACCCCAGTTCAAATATCGTAACATAGGGTTTTTCCTCTCCATCCTAATTTTAGTGATATAAGAGTCTCCAAATCTGGCGCATTCCACAGGAAATGATCTCAGAAAATAGTGCTTCCTAGAAGTCCTTGGAAAATGGTAGAAGGAAGGGTGATATAAGAAATATAGAAAGACACATAGGAAAATATGACTAACTCTTAGACAAAGCTATACCTAGACTTGGGTTTTCTCTCTTAGAGGTTTGATAAAAAACTTTATTGTAGTAGTGGTCTCCCTTATATAGCGTCGGTTGATCAAGCGGGGTTGTAACTATTTCCTCCAGTTGGATCAATCACTCTCCCTCAAAAATAGGATGTAATCAAAAATGGGCATGTAGCCCATACCTCTCTATCTATGTAGGTGGTGGCTATTGTTATGTATCATCTCCCCCACTACCCTGGGCTAGCATATGTGCTGCACTCAACTCGTGTGTTCCTGGTGGACTGGGCCCCACTCCTTCTCTTTCGAGGTTCTATATGCTTTGGTCAATATAGCTCCATGCCTCATCATGGAATGTTAATGAGAATATCAATAAGTTAAGATCTTGTGTGGCCTTGTTCACCCTTTCTTTAGACCAATCCATAGTATTCTCTGTGAAGATGCACAAGCGATCCACCATTTGTACCAAGGTCATGAACTATTTTGATAATTTTACGTATGGACCCAAGTCAAAATTTTGTATTTTATTGAGTGTAAACTCCTTAATGTCAGGAGTTTGGATGAACTCGTTGAGCTTGAAACCACAATCATTTAGTTCATCCTCGACCTCTTGCTTGACATTGATGATCTCTTGGTCCCATAAGAGCCAATTCTACCTATTCTGTAGGAAGACAAAGACTTTTGCATACTCTTCAGTGAAGAAATAGGTAGAACCATCTACCAACATAGCCGTCATCCCACTAATTTCTATGTAGTTCTCCCTAAAATTTTTATATATAGGAAAAATGGCATTAATCCTCTGATCAGATTTTTGCAATTTTTGCCACAGGAGGCCGATAGTGTGCCTGGTGGCATAGATGTTATAGAATATGGACTCAAGGTCCTCCATTTTCTCCATTATTTTCTCCTTCATTTCCTATTTGAATTCTTCTATAGACCCAAATTGATCACTGGCCTATACAGCACTAGCCTGGGAAGGAGCTGGCATTTGCTTTAATTGATCAACTTCAGCCTGAAGTTGTTGTACTTTGAGCTATAGTTGCCCCACCTCCGCAACCTTGGCCTTTAAATATTCCATCTCTTTCTCCACCATTGCTACCACCTGCACTTGGGTGGCTACATGGGACTTCATCATTTCCACTGGGGTAACTTCTACCCGTATGACACCTTTTTTGACATCAATGGTGGCTTCTTTTAAGCTTGGTGGTAAAGGGATGTCAAATGTAGCGATGGACATGTCGCATATCTCCTGCATAGCTATCCTTCGGGGTCTGCTTACTCCTTTATTAGGGGATCTTTGCTCCTCTATATCTTGTATTTGATACTCCTCATCTATAGTAAACTGGAGTGTGTCTCTCACTCTCACCAACATGAGATTCTTGATGTTCTTAGTAGCAAACATAGTTATGGCTTTCTTTCTGGCGAGGGATTGTGTGGAGCTCCCTTCTTGCACCTTATACTCTCTAAGTATATTAGACAATCCCTTGCTTCCATTATTTTCTTTAAAGCCTTTGGAGTAATGGGATGCTCCTCTTGGTTGACTACCAAGGTGGTGGATAACAAATAAGGCTAGCCCACTACAACATCAGTTCACTTTAATGGGGACATCAACATCAGTTCTTATGATGTAAGGCCTTGTGATTGTTGCGAGGAGTAAGTGACCAACTTCTCTTTTAAAGTGGTAGCAGGAGAACTAGAAGAAGAGGAGAGCTATACATGTTCTTGTTGTGCCTCACCCATTATTCTCATCATGACCTCAAATAGGTCAATATCTTGATGGAAAATTTGTAAAGTTGGGTACTTGAATTCTTCTGGGGGAGTACCTGGGACCAACGGCACCACCTTATCCACCAAAAATTCTCTATGTAATATTAACTTAGAGCCATAGTCTCCAACTTCTTCTAACTTGCTATAAGGCCTATTATTCATTCTCCATACCAAGTCCAAATACTTACTTCCCTTGATGGCCTTCCACATTTCATATTCAAAGTCATCTTTCCTATGAGTGACTTGTAAAAGGGTAATTTTATTAGCAACAGCAGTCCTATGGTGGCCATCGGGATCGTAGGGTCTCCATGTGACCTTGAGGAAGCAGTATGTATCCATATTTCATATGGACTACAACATTGCAAAATGGCCTAAATATGTGTAAGCCCCCATCAAGAAAGGAATGGGCATCCATGGCACACTCCCCTTCTTCCTGAGGTATCTGATTTTCACCTCCTCGAAAATTTGTCGGGTTATCTCCAGGATAGCAATTGAGGTTGGGCAATGCCTTTGGGGGAAACTTGGAACCATATATTTTGATGTAAGAGAATTATTCCATATAGAAGAAATCTCCCACCCTGGCTTCATGCAAAATGTTTCTCACCCCAACTCCAAATATGTCGGGTTCTTCACCACAAAATCGGGTGTGTACTACCGAGAGGACATTCTCAAAGAAGACTTTGTAACTTGAACACCCCTCTTGTATACACAACAATGAATCTTTAATTATGGTGGTAGTCACTCCTCCCAACCTAGCCACCAAGGATTTATCCAATTGTGCTATAAAAAAATGAACCAAAAATGAATAATATGAGAATAGGGGGAGCTCTTCTTTATCGGCCAATATGGCCTTCTGCAATTTTATTAATTCTTTGTTCATGTTGTTGCTTATCATGTCCTCCCATTGGTAGAGGGGCATCTTGTCTATCCTGTTGCACTGGATGATGAGGAACATAACCTCCTTTGTGATAAGCTCCAAATATTTGATGCCCAACACTAGGTTAATCATATCTGCATAGTCCTGCACCCAGGGATGAAGTAAGAACTTTTGGATTGGAAAACCTGAAGGCCTATTCCTTCCTCTCTTCAGGAGCATCTATGGGAATGTGGTTTTCAGCATAAAATTTACCTGAAGAGTGAGCATTTTTAAATTCTAGGACCCATGAAGATGTGTCGAGCCCGAATACCCACATGATTATGTCTGCTTTTAATCAGCCCATGATCTGGTTCTTGTGGTCACGGATGGTCCTACTTCGAGAGTCATAGGCCAATGCTAGCCATGTCATTAGATCCAAGGAGTGATAAACCTTTGGGTAGGTTAACTAGCCCAGTTTGGTGCTCCATTTGTTGCAAACTAGATATGGCTCAGTACCATCTCATTGTGCCCTCATAAATAAACTCCTCAACAGCATCGAGTGGCACTGGTTATCCTCCTTCGTAGGATCAAAACTATAAATTTTTATGCCCTCCACCTCTCACTGGTGCTACTCTACCATTATATCTCTACCCAAATCTTATGGATTTGTGAGTGCTTTCGGGTCTTGGGCTCTCCCTGCTCTTCTTGTAATTATCCATGCACCAGTAATTTTGTCGATGTGGGTCTTGACGTCAAGCACTCCCACTACCTCTACGCTGGTGGAAGCCATTGAAACATACTATTATGAACCAAGAGGGTTTCTTTTTTATTTTCTACATTTGAAATCATCGAGGAAGCACTCTACATGCACAGTTATGCTAATGGCATGAGGGAGTTTTGACACCTTCTATTTGAAGAGCCAACAATTAATTCATGTAGGTGGGGCATGCATTTTTTTATTTGCTAATACTTTATGACTAGTCGCACCACAGAGCTGAGCGCACCACATAATATTTCTTGGAGGTTGTAGTTTGGCTGCATTTTATGCCCACTTGATCAAACTATGGCTTGGGGAGATCTTGGGATATGTGATGACATTTAATTGGCTTGAGCGGGGCATGCTTGAGTGAGATGTGTCCCTTTTTGGAAAGAGAGCATGAAAATTGTGCTTCATTAATCCTTCACATGCCTCGAAGAGACTAGGTGTATGGATTCATGCACCTGGTAGAACTTTATGCATTCTATTTGGGATGTGGAGTGCACAACCTTGTGCACCCATAAAAACCTCGTGTGCTCCAAAGGAGTGGATTGCATATACCGCAATGGGGTGCATAAGGCTATGCATCCTTAAGTCCTTTGTACGCTCCACTCTTCAGTGGAGTGCATGAACCTGAAGTTAGATGCACGTCTTCATGCTCTCAACTAGAACCTCATGCACTCAACTAGAACCTCATGCACTCCTTTTGAATGGGACGTGTAGACACCATTTGGGGTGCACAATCTCATGCACCCTTCTGGGCTTCACACACTCCACTAGAGAGTAGAGCACGTAGACTGGAGACTAGTTACATGACTTCATGCACCCCAAATACTCTTGTGTTCTCTATTAGAATAGAGCACACAGGAAGGATTGGGGCATGTGAAGTCATGCACCCTTAAATGATTTTGTGTGCTCCACTCTAAAGTAGACTGCACAAACTCTAGGCAGGTGTGCAAAGGTGCATGCCCTTAGGGAACTTTGTACGCTCAAATAGAGCAGAGTGTGCAAACTCAAATTGGGGTGCACAAGTTGTGTGCCTCTTAGAAAACTTCATGCACTCCATTCTCTAATGGAGCGCACAGGCCAAAGTTGGGTGCATGACTTTATGCACCCGAAGGGACTTCACACACTCCACTTGTGGAGTGCACGGGCTTGGTTTGGGTGCACAGGCTTGTGCACCCTTGGGATCTTCATTTGCTCCACTCTCTAGTGGAGTACACGGGGCTAAACTTGGGTGCACCATCTTGTGCACCCTTAAGGAAAGGGGGGAAACAAGACAAAAAGACACAAAAAAGGGGGCTAACTTTTTAGGGCTAACAAGACCTTAAATCGGACTTGTTCTACAATTCATCATTATGGTTCACTATAGATCCTTGTGATTGCCAATTTGTCTTGTAATCTATAGTTCTTCCACAAACCTGGCTACCAAGTTGTCTCATGATCAATCAATAATATTATCCTATGGTTCCATGAGTTTAGCTACAATCTCTCTTGCAACCCGTCAATGACATTGCTCAAGTTTAGCTACAACTCCTCTCGTAATCTATCACACAAGATTACACCATAGGTTTACTTACTTGGTCCTTTATTGGTTTTAGGGAATAAACACTATAGGTATACAACTTTAGCAAGTGAGTTTTGTGACCAAACTCTTGTCAAGAAATGATCTATAGTTTTAATAGGTATGGTTTAGTCTATTAACCAGACTACTACCTATTTTACACAATATTAACCAATATGTTTTTGGATAACCCTTCACTCATCAAGGTTGGATTATAAATCATAATAGAGGTTTTACATAGTCCACCCATGTGACTATTATAAATATTTTGAAAGTTGGTCTTAAAATCCTTAAACATGAATTCATCATGGTTTACATAAGTTTTTCCCCACAACTTTCCTCAAGATTTATTTCATGATCTATTAAAATATTGCTACTTGTTTTATTACAAGTTTCATCTTAATCTACCCCATAATTTATTGGGTAGTATCTAAGATACTTTAATAGGAGTTTAATCCAAAAAGAGTTTTTCCTCTATCTTACCCACCATTTAATAAAAATTTATTTGATGGTTAATTAAAATCTAACCCAAAATGGTTTCTAGATTTTTTACCCTTCATCGATGCCTTACCCATTAAAGCATGGCTTAAACAAAAGTGTTTGCATCACAATTGTCATGGTCAAACCCATGATTAGTTTTTTAGGCCAAAGCGTGGTCAACTAAGCACTCGATCAGAATCACCTCATGCAATCCTTCATTAAATTATGTAATATACGATGAATCTTAATAACTAGATAGAGTCTGTTATAGGTTTCATAGGCCCTAGCATGATCACTAAACACTAGATCAAATGACCCACTCACACCTTCATCGTAGTGCATAACATACGATGAATCATAATAACTAGACAGAGCAAGGAGGTTACACCCAAAGGTTCTATCATTTTTTTTGATGCACAGTCCTTGAATATGACCATTGGTTGAGTAAAAAAGGGTGTCTATTAAATTACTAGTTTTTTTTTGGCATGCTTAGAGCAAGATAAAGCTCGTAAATGACTTTCCTTTTGATCGAAAACCAGTGCATCACTTTTATGCGTAGTTTAGTAGAAGAGGTTACTCTTACTATGACATTCTCAAATATTAAATATACATTCACCAGACTAAATTTGTGCATCTTACTCTATTCAGAGAGTGAATATGGATATGGTCTGTATTTTTGTTATAAGAATGATGATTCATGGTTTCCCTTACCTAAGCAACTCCATCACATGTGCCCCTCTTACATAAATCAAAATAGGCTCCAGTTTATTTTTATTGGGGAGAACGATAGACATTATTTCATGATAAACCGATGTCTACTCCATTTAGGAGAATAAGAAAATCTATCATTGTTTGACCGTATGAGAAATAGTGATGTTTGTTCCAGCATATATCCTATACTTTCGATCTGCGATGAGTATACGAGTCAAGGGGGAAACTTACAGTATTCCTATGAATGAGATATATCATGGATATTTTAGAAATGGGTCAAGATTCTTCAATTTTTAACCCAAATAGATCTCTCTTCTTAGGTGCTACCACAATTTTGATAATCTACTGAACTTACAGGGGGTTTGGTGTCTTATGGATGTTATATGATGAATCATACCTCCCAAATGTAATTTAAATTGTTGTGCAGGCTTTGGATAGTCAATTTTGGTATTTACATATGTCTAAAAATGTATCCCACTAGAGGGACTATAATATCGTAAGGAGGATAAAAGCATAAATCCCACATGTACAGCATAGTAGAGAGTATGGGGAATAAACATTCTCTGTCACATACCAAGTAGTAGCCACCAAATGATGGTTGTTGGCTTACTGACATCATGGTACTAGGTGTGCTAGGCTCCTATGTGTAATTAGATATAATTTTAATAAGAACACATCAGTGTATTATAACCACCTATCGATGACTAAGAGCAACACCCAATCATAAATCAACATGGTATATAGATTTATATAAAACAAACCCCTCTATGAGTCGTATCAAGTCAAACCTCTATTTAATCATAATAAATGGAAAGCTATTCAACAAGTAATTGCATAAAGAAATCAAGGCTTATTAAAGAGTAAAACTCTTTGACCTAGTGGAAATTTGCAAGAGTTTCAAGCTTCTTCCTTGCCTTCTGAAACCAACAGTCCTTCCTTCTTATGCTACTCAATCAATTAATTTAAATAGACTCAAGGTTGTTTGGTTTATGATTCACCCAAAAGGTGAAGAGCATAATCCCTAAGCCCAAGATTTCCTATTAAACAAGTTTGACCAAATATCTCTAAAACTTGAGGTTGTTTGGTTTTTTATTCACCAAAATGGTGAAGAGCATAATCCCTAAGCCCAAGTTCTCCTATTAATTTCTTCAAATTCCTTTCTCCAGCATGCCCCTTTGTTGACCCATGGTGGCTATTTATAGCATTCAAGGGGGTGCCTTCCCAAGGGTGAAGGGTAGACTAGGTAATGACCTGTTGGAGAGGTCAAGTGGGGTGGTGATGTATGCATAGTATTTTTACAACCAAGAGGACTTGAGGACATGATGCATCATAGGGTAGTAATAGTGTTTTGAAGACTTAGGGAGATTAAAAATAATTTTAAAATCTCTTCTAGAGCTTGTGAGTACAGATTATTTTTTTCATGGCTCTTAATAGTATTTTTAACTAATATACTTTCTCTCAAAGTATTTTAACACTATTTTAAATTGCCAAACACACTTGTAATTCCTATTTACATGGAAGTCCCATTTTTCTAATAAAATATATGATATTTCTTTCTCTAGATATATCTTCAAAAATATTAAATAAATCACCACTATTTTCAATACCTTGAAAATTTAAAATATTTTTTATGCCTTCTCAATTCAAGTATTAGTCCTATTTTTTTTTCCAAACATATGGGTTCGGTCAAGGTGGGATGTGACAGTTCATGGAATTTTCCAAGCATTAGATTGAAAGGCTTCTTGTACTATAAATGGTTTAAATGTACTCATTAGAGTCATATTGTTAGTCATACTTTGTATTCTTGGTCTTGTAGAAGAAGTTTCTAGGATTCCATCTATCACAAATGCTCTCAATATACTAGTGTACCACTTAGGTATTTTTCTTGTGTTGTAGTGGAGTAGATTGATATACTTCATCATTGATGTCATTGAAAATTTTCTTATTAGTAACTTCTTTATCTTCATCACTTTCAATCATTATTAGATATTATTTAGATGAAGATTCCTATGATAGTGATCAACGTGATTTTTCTTCTTTATCAGAAACAAAATCATGACTAATATATAACTTCTATGTAGCTGAATTAAATAACCTTTAGAATTTTTATTCATCACTATAGCCTTGTAGGATGCATTATTGATATTTTCATCTAATTTTTCTCTTCTCCTTTAATATGTGCATATATGCTATACAACCAAATACTCAAAGATGAGAGATTGATGGTTTGTGTCTACTCCATGCTTCTTCTAGAGTGATATGTTCAAGTGATGTAGTAGGGGTACGATTGAGTAAGTAAATTATTGTATGCATTGCTTCTATCCAAAATGAGTGTCCAAGTTGATAATCCTTCAACATACTTTGTACCATTTCCATGATTGTTTTATTTTTGTGTTCTATAATACCACTTTATTGTGGTGAGTAAACAGTTTTCAACTATCGTTTAATATTATGTTCTTTCAAAAATATTGAAAATTCATTAATAGAAAATCCCCCCTCAATTTGAGCAGAGGATATGGATCCCTCTTCCCTTGTAAGTCTCTAATTAGGCCTTCAATTGCTAAAAGTATAAGAAAGCTTCATATTTGTTCATAAAAAATATACCCATATTTTTTAGTATGATCATCAACAAAGAGTTGAAAATATATGATCCCATTGTAACTTGGATCCATGGGTTTGTATAGATCAGTATGGATCAAATCAAGAGATGCCTTGGCTCGATATTACATAGTATTAAAATGATCTTTATGTTGCTTTCTAGCTAAGAAACAAGAACAAATCTATGTGGACTTCTATAAAAAGGGAATACCTTAAACCATATTTTTATTTTGTAATACAATAATATGGTTATAACTTAGATGACCATATCGTTGATGCCAAAGTGATGTAGATATATTGGATTTGATGACTAATACTAATTTTTCATAATGAATTGTGTGAATTTTAAAAATCTTTCCTTTTCCGTTTCCATAGGCAATAATCTTAGAATTCATAGTTTTATCATGAATGATGCATACCTTGGATCCTTCTTGCTTATCGAACTCAACCTTTAAGTTATGGTCAAGTAGTTGATTTATAGAGAGTATATTTTTGGTGGGTCTTGGACCATAAATTTTGTAATTCTACATTTGTGTGATCCAAGTTCTAATTTTATATCACCTATACCTTTTATTTCATAGGATGTGTCATCACCAAGAGAAATATTTCTTGCATCTTTGGAATACTTTATATTTTAAAACCAATCTTTGTGTCTTATCCTATGTCTCATTGCTCTAGAATCAACATGCCAAATATCATTGATTTGAGCAAGTGCAACTAATGTATGTTCTTTTTTGTTATTTTGTTTATGCTTCATTTTCTAATATGAATTCACTGATTGAATTTTTCTACTAGTGATAAGAGTTTTTTCTTCTTATGTCATTTCTAAATGATTACTTCCTCTTAAGAGGTACTTATTCTTCTTCTTGTATTTAATGTGAGACCTCTTCCTTTTGAAACCATATTTTAAAATCTAGGTGTTTTCTTAGAAATGTTTAATGTTGTCACAAAAAAATGTATTTTGATTGGAGAGATCTCAAAATAATTTAGAACAATAGTTTCATCATATACCTTTTCTCCACATGCTTGCAATGATGCTCTTAGTTCTACAATTATACTCATGAAATATTATATTTTCTCTCCACTCTTCATATTCAAACAATGGATTTGACTTTGGAGGAATAGAATTTGATTTTGATTCTTTGCTTCAAAGACTATTTTTAGCTTCTTCCATGTATCTTTGGTCATGTTTGAATCATGAATGTATTCTTGGATATCATATACTAATCCAAACATGATGATTGGTCTTGTATTTTTGTTTGCCTTGTTTAACTTTATTTGATCTTAATTTTCTTTTTCATGATAGTAATGGTCTCATCTACTACTTGTCATACTACCTTAAAATCAAGTTTTGTTCTAAGTTTTGTTTTCTAGGAAGCATAATTATTTTCCCTTGGTAGTTGGAAATTGGGAAATAAATTTGGTGCTCCACTATCCATAGTAAAATTTCACAAAATTAGAATAATTATCTTTCATTGAATCCATCTCAAAAAATGATTTTGTATGAGTATATATAAGACTATACTCGATTTTCAAATGATGCTTTAAAATCATAAGAAATAATTGTCTCGTCAAATGAAGGTGTGCTTTTCCTTCCTTCTTGGAATCTTCCATCCCTATTTATTTGAATATTTATTTTTCAAAAAACACTAAAGGTACCTTTTTATAACCGCTTCCTTTTATATTATTTTAAATACTTATCCACTTGAAGTGTAAAATATATATTTAAAATTGGTTTGATGTAAGTGTTTCCTTTTCCACTTGTGTGATTAATACTTTGACTTGGGTGAAATTAGTCACCCCTTAATTAACACATACCATATTTTGGTGTTATATTTTTAGTGCTCCAACCACATGAGTTGTCTTTTATATTATTGGCTCTGTCTTTTGTGACTTCTTTTCCTTTGTAATTACAACATTCTAAAATTATTTGATTGATTGCATTAATGCTCCCAAAGCTATTAGGCATCTTCCTTTGTACTATTTTTAATTCAATATCTTTTGCTTTGAGAGAATACCTTTTGCTTGTCACAATGCTCTTGCATTGGAAATTGTAGATTCCTTATTTTCTTCCTTGGACAACTTGCATACTAGAAATATCTTTTATATTTCTTTTGTGCCTATTACCTTGTCAAATGCTATCACATTTGGACCAATGTCTTACTTCATATAATACTTACTCCTTTCTTGAACCAACATTTTATTTTCCTTTCTACCTTGCATTTGGTTCCTTATGTCATTTATAGTCTAGCACTTTGGATGTCCACCTAGGATTTTATGTATCTCTTCTTCTTTTACGCTCTATATATGTTTTGAATCTTTGATATGGATTATTGGAATATAGGTGTCTCACCTGATAGCAAACTTTCTAATTTTAAGCTTCTCACAAGGTTCTTGCTACACTCTTTGATACCTTCTTTATCCTATATTAACATGGGTGCTTGATTTTATTTGTTTAGAGATAACTAAGAGCCTATTTACATGTTGTTGTTGATGTGTCCACTCTTTAGATCTTATTATTAGAGTGATCATTTGACTCATTGCTTAGATTGAATGTGCATATTTTCCTTTAACTATTGCATATTTGCTTGTTTCTTTTTTCATGGAAGTACTACCTTTTGACAGTTGTTCCAATTAGATTGTTTACTTTATGCTTTAAACAAGTCTATTTCTAGATGGATTATGCTGCTTTGCACACTCCTTAATTGTTGTTCCAATTTTGGAGCATCCTTGTTTGCTTTGATACAAACAGAATTTTATTCCTTGGCTATTAGCTCCACGTGAGGCTAAAATTTATGTAATTGGATGTATTTTCTATAAAAACTCTGAATTGTGTGGGTTGTTCAACTTCAACCTTCTTGATTTGTGATTTCTTTTGTTCCTTATTAGAATGTTTGTGCATTATTTTTCCTTTGGTGGGAAGTAGTAATAAAATATATTTTTTTCTATCAAAGATTCAATGCTATTATTGGAATAACTTACTTCCAAATAACCCAAAAGGGTAATGTAGAAATCAAGTCTTGCTTTCTTTGCTTGTAGTCTGAAGTTGTTCTATTGAAGCTACTTACTTTCTAGTAATTTTTATGGAGCTCTTATGGTTTCCTTATCTTCTTGAGAATTTTAAGGAGCTTCTATGGCTTCCTTTATGCCTTTTGAAATGGCAATTAATTATTTAGGGGAAACTTATGACTCCTTTCCATTTTTTATTGAAATTGACCTTGTTTTTACTTGTAGGTGTATGACCTTGTTGGTCTTAGAAGGGATTAAGATATTTTTAAGTGCTTGAAGTATTTTGCTTTTTTTATTTCTAGCAGGGGTTTTTACCCAAATACCTTTAAATATACCATGGAATTTTGTTTCATGAAGATTATTAAACAAGGTCATACAAAATTCAATAGGTTGTTCTACCCTTGAAAATTCTTTCCTCAAAAAGAGTGTTCTTTGAGGCTTCTCTATCTCAAAGCTAGAGGAGGATCAAAAAGAGAGTTTTTTTCCTACCTAATTTGATACCACATGTTAGAAATCAATGCTTCAATTATTTATTATGGAAGTAAAGGGTATATAAATACAATGGTTTCCCAAATATGGCATAACAACCTTTAACTAATCCTACAACTACCCTTGTCCCTTAGTGAACCTCACAAACCATGTATTGAGTGGTTACTCAACTTACATTCACATTATTCATGATGTAATAACTCTTAACAACATGTAGTGTTGGAAATATGAGTAAGTTTTGTTGTCATTGATGTCAAGAGCTTGATGTCCAAGTTTTATCATCATTAATGTCATCAAGTGGTTTTTCCACAAGGTAAGGAAGAGGTTCAAAGGAATATGATAAAATATTTATTTTAAATTATATGCCTAAAAATGCCTAAACAAAATAAAGACCCAAGGATGGATAAGCAGGTTAAAAGGAAATAATAATATTATAATATCTAATATTATAATATTCCAGGTTACAGGTTGGTTTGAAGAAAAAAAGGGTCAAGGAGTTATCAAATTTTAAGTCCAAAAGGCCCATTTGGCAGATTTTGAAGACTATGGTTTAATTTATTTAAATTTAAATATTTTAACCACGGGTTAAAATTTAAATTTAAATAATTAAATAAGGCGCCAAAATTTTAAATAATTAAATTTGATTTAAAAATTGAATTGCCTAAGTTCGTCGATGTATTGGACAAGATGGCATATGGTATAAAAGGGGGCAAGATTTGTATCAAAAAAATTTCCATGCGATTTGCGATTTGCAAGATCCCAAAGTCCTAAGTATTTTGAGCACTAAAGAGTAAAGGAAATTTGCATGTGTTTAGTTTAATTGGGTAGATGTGGTAATAAACTGAAGGGGAAAGCCAAAGAGGTTTCAAGGTGCTTGGTAGCATAAGTGGTAGTCGAGGGCTGCGTTAGGACATTCGTGAGCACGAGGTCATGGATTCGATCCATGTGATCGACTTTTGCAAAGGGGGAATGCTCTTTTTGTTTACATCGAGTCAGAGAAGTGATAAGCCATAAAGAAAAAGATGTGCACCTTGTATTTTTGTGAGGGTACGTATCCCATGCGGTGGACGTGCTTTGCGCTAAGGGGCTTGGATAGGCGAGGTCGTGTGTTTGAATTTATCCAAAGGTTTTTTGGTTGGGAAGAATAAAATTAAGGTATGCTCCTCACATTTTTAATTTACCAAAGGTTTTGATGATTCATAAATTGCATAGTGTGAAAAATAAAAGGTTGTTTGTGAGTTTTTGAGGGATATATAAGGGAAAATAAAGTTAAAATATTTTATTTTAATTTTTATGGTTAGAATTTTAAAAGTAGGAGTGATAAGATATGCAAGGAATATTATATGTTGTATTTTGAAATAAAGCTATACTGTGATAATTATCTTGAGAGGATAAATAAGGTGCATGAAGAAACTTATTGTGGAAGTGAATTAATTGAATCTTTGTTAATTAAAGTTTGGATATTATAAGGTGTATTTGAGATTTAATATTTTGTATGGTGAAATAATTTTGAGGGAAATATTTGAGTGAATATTTTTGATATCTAATTTTGATATTGGCAAAGAGGTTGATTGTGATTGAGACAGATTTTGAGATCAAATTTTCATCAAAACAAAAGGTGTGGGCATATCATCCTTATGAGTGAAATATTTTTTTGTTGAATGTTGTGAAGTGCAAAGTTGGATTGAAAAGGATTGTTTGATAAGCATTGTTGGAAATATTTTAGTGAGCCTCAATGTGCATGATTAGGGTTTGTGAAAGAACATGAGTATCATTGTTATGTGAGATTGTTTGATAAGCATTGTTGGAAATATTTGAGTAAGCTTTCATGTGCATGATTAGGGTTTGTGAAAATAACATGAGTATCATTGTTATGTGAAGTTGAGAACTATCTTGAGCTAGGGTTTGTGAAAGATCATGAGTATCATTGTTATGTGAAGTTGAGAATTATCTTGAGCTAGGGTGTATGAAATATCATGAGTATCATTGTTATGTGATTTTAGAACCATCTTGAGTCAAGGTTTGAGTTTCATAGTGTGAGTTATTGGGAATATAGTGAAACACTTGGTTAGGGTTTTTAAGTAAGGTGTGTTTTATTGAGTGGATGTTTGAGTAAAGTTGGATGAGCATTATTGATTGAAATCATTGGAGTGATAGTTCAATATTTGTGAAACAAATTATTATTTATTCTAAATTGATTTGAAAGAGAGTTTGAAAGTGATAGAGTGATTTGTGAGTGTGAAACATATTGAGTCTCTTACCATTCTCTATATGTTTCTCTGGTTAAACAAGATTCTGAGTGAAACTTGTTTGTGTGATTAAAGAGGTTTTCTAAAAGAGATTAAGTTGAGTTTTATATGCAAGTTTTGCAATTGAATTAAATAAGCTTTTGTGAAAGCTAGTGGATAGCTTTGAGTAAGTCCTAGAGGGGACTTAAGGATAGAGTTAAGCAAGCTTTTGTGAAAGCTTGTGAGAAGATTTGAGTAAGTCCTAGAGGGGACTTAAGGATAGATTTGTGTGAGCTTTTGTGAAAGCTTACAAGTAGATTTGAGGTAAGTCTTGGTGAAGACTTGTTGAGCAGATTGGACAAGTTCTAGAGAGAACTTGTTGGACAGATTTGAGGTAAGTCTTTGAGAAGACTTGTGAGCAAATTTGATTGATTAATTTGTTCAAGCTTTGAGTTAAGGCTTGGGACAGATCTAGTAGATTTTATGTATGATTAGTTAAAGCTTTGTGTTAAGGCTTGAAGACATATTTGAGATAGATATTGAGTAGATTTGTGCTAGATCGAAGGATAGTGTTTAGTGCAGATTTAAAAAAGAGATTGAGAATATTTGTGCTATACCGAAGGACAGTGTTTAGTGCAGATTTGAGATAGAGATTGAGCATATTTGTGCTAGATTGAATGACAGTGTTTAGTGCATATTTGAGATAGATATTGAGTAGATTTGTGCTAGACCTAAGGATAGTGTTTAGTGTGGATTTGAGATAGAGATTGAAAAATTTTGTGCTAGACCAAAGGAAAGTGTTTAGTGCAAATTTGAGAAAGATATTGAGAAAATTTATGCTAGATCGAACGATAATATTTAGTGTAGATTTGAGATAGAGATTGAGAAAATATAAGAGAAAGCTTTGGAGGTGATAGAGCAAAGGATAGTAGTCTCAAGTGGATAGATATCCATTAGCTAGGGCAGTGAGGATAGAGGTATTTTGAGTGAGGATACAGGTCTTCAGTGGAGAAAGATCCACAAGCCAGTGTAGTGGAGGTAGTAGTCTTTTAGAGGATCACTAGCCAGAGCAGAGGAGAATGAGTTCTCTTGTGGATAGAGATCCATGAACCAACTAAGGGTATTGGTGTCTCCTGCAGATAGGTATCCACAAACTTGATTAGGGGAATTGGTTTCTCCTTTGATAGAGGTCCATAAATATTGTAATAGGGAAGGATTCCCAAGAGATTTGTTGAGAAAAAATTAGTGAAATATTTTCTTCGTGGAGTAGCCCACTTTTGGTGAACCACATTAAATTGGTGTCTCTATTGTGTGTGGTGATTTATGCATTGTTTTGATTAATTTTGTTAATATTTCCATTGCTATATTGGATAATATTATTTGAGAAAAAAAAAAGTGGTCTTATACTTTTCACCCCCCCTCTCAGTATAAGCTTGTGTTCTTCAATTGGTATCAGAGCAGGCTCCTTCAGAATATTTTAACAGCTTGAAGAAAAATCTTATAGGAACACAAATAGATTCTCAAAGTGGATCTTCAGGTAATAAGACACCATTGTTCGATGGTGAAGACTTGTTGAGCAGATTGGACAAGTTCTAGAGAGAACTTGTTGGATACATTTGAGGTAAGTCTTTCAGAAGACATGTGAGTATATTTGATTGATTGATTTGTTCAAGATTTGAGTTAAGGCTTAGGAAAAATCTAGCAGAGTTGATTTATGATTAGTTCAACCTTTGTTTTAAGGCTTGAGGATAGATTTGAGATAGAGATTGAGCAAATTTGTGCTAGACCAAAGGACAATGTTTAGTGCAAATTTGAAAAAGATATTGAGTAGATTTGTGCTATACCGAAGGAAAGTGTTTAGTGCATATTTGATATAGATATTGAGCAATTTTTTTCTCAATCGAATGACAGTGTTTAGTGCATATTTGAGACATATATTGAACATATTTGTGCTAGACCAAAGGATAGTGTTTAGTGCGGATTTGAGATAGATATTGAGCAAATTTATGCTGGACCAAAGGACAGTGTTTAGTACATAACTGAGAAAGATATTGAGCATATTTGTGCTAGATAGAACGATAATTTTAGTGTAAATTTGAGACAAATATTGAGCTGAGCTGAGAGAAAGCTTTGGAGGTGATAGAGCAGAGGACAGTAGTCTCAAGTGGATAGAGATTCATTAGCTAGGGTAGTGAGGATAGAGGTCTTTTGAGTGAGTACAAAGGTCTTCAGTGGATAAATATCCACAAGCTAGTGTAGTGGAGGCAATAGTCTTCTAGAGGATCACTAGCCAGAGCAGAGGAGGAGTTCTCCTATGGATAGAAATCCATGAACCAAATGAGGGTATTGGTGCTCCTATAGATAGGTATCCACAAACTTGATTAGGGGAATTGGTTTCTCCTTTGACATAGGTCCATAAATATTGTAATAGGGAAGAATTACCAAGAGACTTGTTGAGAAAATTTTAGTGAAATATTTTCTCCTTAGAGTAGCCCACTTTGGGTGAACCACATTAAATTTGTGTCTCTATTGTGTGTGGTGATTTATGCATTGCTTTGATTAATGTTTTTGATATTTCCATTGCTATATTGGATAATTTTATTTGAGAAAGAAAAGTAAAAAAGTGGTCTTATACAGTTCACCCCCCTCTCAGTATAAGCTTGTGTTCTTCAATTAGTATCAAAGCAGGTTCCTTCAGAAGAGTTTAATAGCTTGAAGAAAAGGCTTAGAGGAACACAAATGGATTATAAAAGTGGATCTTTAGGTAATAATACACCATTTTTCGATGGGAATAATTATGCATTTTGGAGTGTGAGAATGAAGATTTTCCTAATGGCACTAGAAAATGATATATGGTAAGTAGTTGAGGATGGATATATACTACCAGCTATTTCACCTACAGATAAATATGGTAAGCTCCTACAACTAAATAATTAAAATGCAATGAATGCAATTTTAAATGGCTTATGTGAAACAGAGTTTGTAAAGGTTATGCATTGCACATCAGCAAAATATATTTGGGATATGCTGAAAGGTATATATGAGGGAGACAAAAAGGTCAAGATGGTAAAGTTGCTAAATCATAAGAAAACATTTAAAGACCTAAATATGAAGGATGAGGAAAACATTGTTGCATATCTACTTTGTATGGATGACGTTGTCAACTCTATGCAAGGACTTGGGTTTAGAGTTGAAGAAACAGATGTTTGTCACAATATTTTAAGGTCACTTCCTAAGAGGTATAGTGAAAATATTTCAGCCATACAAGAGTCAAAGGATATTGAATTTTTGACAAGGGATAAGTTACATGGAATTCTCAAATTTTTTGAAATGAAAATAAAAGAGGAGTTTATTCCCTAGAAAGAAGCAACCTTCAAATTCACAAAGAAGACAAAGGATAAGAAGTTAGATTCAAGTAATGAGTCATCCAGTGATGAAGAAACAAACTATAGTAGAATGAACAAGGACACAAGAAAGCCTAAAGGTATGAAATCAATTAAGTGTTTCAAATGTGGTAAATATGATCACTATATATCTGATTGTCCAAAAGCTGGAAATAGCAGTGGTGATGAGAAATAGGATCATAAGAACAGGAAAGCAAGAAAATACAAGTATTAAAAATAAAATTAGGGATGGGCAAGGCAAGCAATGAAAGAATTTTTTCCAAAGGTATAAGAAGATATTTTATGCAGATAAGGTAGGTAAGAGTTCTAGTGATAGTGATGAAAAGTCCTTGGATAATAAAGAAGAAGAAAAAAAATTTCTAGCAGTAGAAAAATAAGATGTTAGAAAAAGGGCACCAATAATTCTCAAGTGTTTTAGGTGTGGTAACTTTGGTCATCTTGAGGATAGTTGTACGAGGAATGGATTCAGTTTCAGTGAATATGAATATAAAGATACTCTTGAAGGTCCAAAAGAAGAAATTCTTATTATGGCAATAGAAGACGAAGGAAGTGCTTCTATTAAATATAAATTAGAAAATAATGAGGATGATCTAAAATATAAAGAATAAAAATTAGAGGAATTAGAAGTTGATCTTGAGGGTGAGCTTATTTTTTATCTTAAGGAATTAAGGAAGGTAAGAAAGCAGAACTCAAAACTCAAGCTTCAGTTTCAATAATGTGATGAAGATAAAGGAAAGCTTCTATAAGATCTAACCAACTCAATAGCTAAGATAAGAAGATTTAAAGATAAGTTAGAGGTAAAGTTTTTAGAATGTGAAAGGTTAGAGCATGAAGTAGCTTCACTAAGTAAGGAAGTAAAAGAGTCTAAAGACAAGCTACACATGTTTGGGAGAAGCTCAAAGAACTTAGATAATATTATCAAGGTAAAAATATCTTCATCAAACAAGACATGACTGAATAACACAAGCTTATATTAAGAGGGAGGTGAACAGTATAAGACCACTTTTTACTTTCCTTTCAAATCAATATTATGCAGTGTATAGATAGTAGTATCAATAGAAGTAATCAAAACAATGCACAAAACACCATATATAATAGAGACACATATTTTAATGTGGTTCACCTAATGTGGGCTACCTCCATAGAGAAAATATTTCTTCTAAATATTTCTCAAATAATTTTTTTGGAATCCTTCCCAATTACAATGTTTATGGACCTTTGTCCAAAGGATATGTTGATACCCTAAATTTGGTTTATGGATCTCTATCCATAGGAGAACTCTTCCTATGCTCTGGTTGGTGATCCTCTAGAAGACTACCTCCACTACATTGACTATGGATCTGTCTCCACTTGAAGACTCTTGTCCTCACTTAGAAGACATGTCCTCAATATCCTGGCTGATGGATTTCTATCCACTGGAGTCTCTATCCTCTCTGTTGTGTCACCTCCAAAGCTTTACTCAATAGGTTCAATCAAAACCTTCTCAAATCTGGTCAATAGGTCCACTCAAAACCTGATAAAATATGCTCAATAGGTCCACTCAGAACCTACTCAAATCTGCTCAATAGGTCCAATTAGAACCTGCTCAAATATGCTCAATAGGTCCACTTAGAACCTTCTCAACTATGCTCAACAAGTCCACTCAGAACCTACTCAACAAGATCACTCAGAACTTGTCCAAATTTGCTCAACAAGCTCACTCAGAAATTGTATAAATCTGCTCAACAAGCTCACTCAGAATTTGTCCAAATCTGCTCAATAAGTCCTCTCTAGGACTTGCTCAAATCTGCATTGCAAGCTTCCACAAAATCTCACATAAAATCAATCCACAAGCCTTCTTAAAGACTTACCTCAAATCAGCTTAACAAGTCCACACATAACTTATTCAATCTCATAGAATCATAAAGAGAATTATTAGAGACTCAATATGTTCTATACTCAATGCTCAATCTCAACTCAATCTCATAGAAGCATAAAGAGAATTTTTAGAGACTCAATATGTTCTATTCTCAAGGCTCAATCTCAACTCAATTAGAATATAGAATAGTTTGTTTCATGGAACTTGAACAACCACTTCATACATCCACTTGACTAGGCTTAATCAACTCTACTCAACCAATCACCTCAAGGAACAACCCTTTCTCACAAACCCTAGTCCAAGCATGTATCAACCAACTCAAAATGTTTCCAACAATGATCAACAACAAATCTCACATAACAATGATACTCATGTTTTTTTTAACTCAAGTTCAAGTTCTTTGCATCACCCATTGGCTTCATCAACAATGCTAATAAGACAAGGTTCTAATCACAACTCTCAATTTAGAAAACCTTGAAGCATAAACTCAAAGTACTTCACTCAACCAATGGTCTAAACAACAATGCTTATCAAACAAGGTTTAATAAAAACTCACAATCCAAAAAACCTTGAAGCATTAACTCAACCATTTTCGAAAATGAAACCCTAATCAAATCCTTTTCACTCCAAACTTAATTTTCAATCAAACCAACCATATAACTCAAAAAGAATAATTTTTCCCATACCTTTTCTTGAAGAGTAGTTGTCCTTACAAATCTGCCACACTCACAATTACTTCTTTGACAAAATCAATAAGGTTTAGAGGATAATTTTTATATCACAAAAATAATATCACAATTACACCTTATCACTCCAACTTAAACAATAAGCAATATCCTCACAATAATCACAAAACCCTTTATTGGAAATAACACGCAACTCACAAAGTCTTAACCTTTCAATATTCCACAATAGCAAAACTTAAGACTTGAAAATAAAAATAGAATTCTCCTTATACCTCATAATAATATTTCTCAAATACCAACATTTATCACAATGCAAAGACTTCAACCACCAAATACCTTATACCTCCAACTTAGGAATTAATAAAATAAAACATTAAAAATGTACCTTTGCCTTTGGAGAGTTTTGAACTCTCAACGCAGCCCTCACAATGTCTTTGCCCACGACGCAAACACCACACAAGCTTACAAGATCATTGGGAAGGAAGAAGCACCATGTGCTTCAAGACTCCTTCCTCGCCTTTGGCGCCTTCAACGCATCCACCAAAAGCTTTCGTGGGATTCAAACACTAACCACCATGCACACCAAAATGTATGCTTGCAACCCACTTTACACTAGGCCAAAGTGCCTTGTTGGCTTCCAAACAATCAATGCGCTTGCTTTTGTCCCTTTCACCGTCAAGTCAAACCATGAAATTCGCACAATACTATCACGAGCTCTGCATTAAATTCGATGTGCTTCTCTTTCAAATAGAGCAAGGGTAATTCAAAACTTAACTTTGGCATGGTATTAATATGCATTCCCATTATATTAAAAATGTCTACGCTTCCCTTGTCTTCTAGACATCGATGAAAATAAGCTTTGCCTTGTTTAAATCCAACCTTTGGATTTATTTAAAATATGCTTTGGTCTTCAACCTTCAACCCAACCTTTGGGTTTATTAAAATATTTTTAGACTTTGTAAACCTACTTTTGCAATATAAAATATTGTAATGAAAATTACAAATATTTTATTTGGGTTTTCACCATGGAACTTCTAACCATTATAATATTTCACCTTTGATAAAGTACCTTTTAATATTTATTTATAAAATTTAAATTCATCCTGAATTTAAATAATTTATAAAATAAATATTATCACTCCTTTTTAACTTTTGTCTTTTGCACAGTTTCACTCGAACTTTTACCTTCTTGTTGAATATCAAATGACCATATTTTTCACCTCTATTTCCTGCTTAATTCTTTGAAATTAATGATGAATCCTTCTGGTGGCATCAATGGTGACATCAATGAAAAATTTGACTTAGGGACTCAAAATGTCCAACAATGACTTGGTTTTGAATAATAATATAGAGGACGAGGAGAGGAGTCAATCTCAAGCTGCAAAGAAGAAGAAGCTTAAGAAGAAGAGAGTGAAAGATAAAGTGATACTTCTGAGGACAAGTTGAAAAATATAAAGTTCAACAAGGAAAGAAACAATGCACAAATAAGGAACAGATGGAACAGGAAACATCACAGGGAAGAAGAGACTAAGAGACCTATGGGGTCAAGGCAAGGTTCCTTCATTGGAAATTGCTTCTCATGTCACAGGTTTGGAAATAAGGCTACATATGCAAGACACATGAAATATAGGGATATAGTTTCACCGATAGAAATTTTAAAAATGGGCATCTCTTTCAAGGGTATTGCTACTCTTGTAATCAGTTTGGTCATAAGGCAGTAAATTGCAAGGTTCGTGACTAAAATAGATATGGCTTCACCATGAGTAACTTCAAGATATTTGCACCTTCAAGGAACCACAACATTAAGTTTTATAAGTACAATAATGTTGGGCACATGGCTAAGTGGTGTAGAGCAGAATTTCTAGAGATGAGCAGAAACAGAAACATTCAGTGTAATCAGAAGGATCAGTTGAGGAAGAAGGTGGATAAAGGTAAATATCAGTGTATGTTGGGAGTATAGATACTCCCACCCAAAAATTAACCACCTAAAGAGAGGAGGTGGGGGAGGGGCTAAGCTAAGAATCTCATTCTTAGCCCCAAGCCCCAAAGATGGTCCTTTGCCATTGATGTCAAAGGGGGAGAGATTCGAGTTAGGGGAGAACATTCAGTCAGGGAGAGAAGTTTCTCAAGGGGAGAAAATTTAAAAAAGGAAAAAGAAATGGTAAAAGGAAAATGGTTTGTCATTAATGAAAAAGGGGGAGATTGTTGGAAATATGAGCAAGTTTTGTTGTCATTAATGTCAAGAGGTTGATGTCCAAGTTTTATCATCATTAATGTCATCAGGTGGTTTTTCCACAAGGCAAGGAAGAGGTTCAAAGGAATAGGATATAATATTTATTTTAAATATTAAATGCCTAAAAAGGCCTAAACAGATTAAAGAGCTAAGGATGGATAAGAAGGTTAAAATAAAATATAATATTATAATATTTAATATTATAATATTCTAGGTTACAGGTTGGTTTGAAGAAAAAATAGGGCCAAGGAGTTATCAAATTTTAATTCCTCCAAAAGACCCATTTGGTAGATTTTGAAACTATGGTTTAATTTATTTAAATTTAAATATATTAACCATAGGTTAAAATTTAAATTTAAATAATTAATTGAGGCACCAAAAGTTTAAATATTTAAATTCGATTTAAAAATCAAATTGCCTAAGTTCGTCGATGTATTGGACAACATGGCATATGGTATAAAATGGGGCAAAATTTTTATCAAAATATTATCCATGTGATATGCAATTTGTGAGAGCCCAAAGTCCTAAGTATTTCAAGCACTGAAGAGTAAAGAAAATTTGCATGTGTTTAGTTTAAGTGGGTAGACATGGCAATAAGCATAAGGAGAGTGCCAAAGAGGTTTCAAGGTGCTTGGTAGCACAAGTGGTAGCCAAGGGTTGTGTTAGGATGTTCGCAAGTGCGATGTCATGGGTTTGATCCACGTGATCGATTTTTGCAAAGGGGAAAGGCTCTTTTTGTTTGCACTGAGTCGGAGAAGTGATAAGCCATAAATAAAAATACGTGTACCTTGTATTTTCGTGAGGGCATGTAGTCCAAGTGGTGGATGCACTTTGCGCTAAGGGGCTTGGATAGGCGAGGTCGCGTGTTCAAATTTTGCCAAAGGTGTTTTGGTTGGGAAGAATAAAATTAAGGTATGCTCCTCACATTTTTAATTTGCCAAAGGTTTTGATGATTTGTAAATTGTATAGTGTGAAAATTAAAAGGTGGTTTTTGAGTTGTTGAGGGAGATATAAGAAAAAAAAAATTAAAATATTTTATTTTAATTTTGGTGATTAGAATTTATAAATTAGGAGTGATAAGTTATGCAAGGAATATTATATGTTGTATTTTGAAATAAAGCTATATTGTGATAATTATCTTGAGATGATAAATAAGGTGCATGAAGAAACTTGTTGTGGAAGTGAATTAATTGAATATTTGTTAATTAAATTTTGGAGATTATAAGGTGTATTTGACATTTAATATTTTGTATGGTGAAATAATTTTGAGGTAAATATTTGAGTGGAGATTTTTTATATCTAATTTTGAGATTGGCAAAAAGGTTGATTGTGATTGAGACAGGTTTTGAGATCAAATCTTCATCAAAACAAAAGGTATGGTCATATCATCCTTATGAGTGAAATATTGTTTTGTTGAATGTTGTGAAGTGTAAAGTTGGAGTGAAAATGATTGTTTGATAAGCATTGTTGGAAATATTTGAGTGAGCCTTCATGTGCATGATTAGGGTTTGTGAAAGAGAATGAGTATCATTGTTATGTGAGATTGTTTGATAAGAATTTTTGGAAATATTTGGGTAAGCTTTCATGTGCATGATTAGGGTTTGTGAAAATAACATGAGTATCATTGTTATGTGAAGTTGAGAACTATCTTGAACTAGGGTTTGTGAAAGATCATGAGTATCATTGTTATGTGAAGTTGAGAACTATCTTGAGCTAGGGTGTGTGAAAGATCATGAGTATCATTATTATGTGAATTTGGAATCATCTTGAGTCAAGGTTTAAGTTCCTTAGTGTGAGTTGTTGGGAGCATAGTGAAACACTTGGTTAGGATTTGTAAGTAAGGTGTGTTTCATTGAGTGGATGTTTGAGTAAAGTTGGATGAGCATTATTGATTGAAAGCATTGGAGTGATAGTTCAAGATTTGTGAAACAAATTATTCTTTATTCTAAATTGATTTGAAAGAGAGTTTGAAATAGATAGAGTGATTTGTGAGTGTGAAACGTATTGAGTCTTACCATTCTTTATATGTTTCTCTGGTTAAACAAGATTCTGAGTGAAACTTGTTTGTGTGATTGAAGAGGTTTTCTGAAAGAGATTAAGTTTTGTATGCAAGTTTGCAATTAAATTAAATAAGCTTTTGTGAAAGCTAGTGGACAACTTTGAGTAAGTCCTAGAGGGGACTTAAGGACAAAGTTAAGCAAGATTTTGTGAAAGCTTAGCTTGTGAGCATATTTGAGTAAGTCCTAGAGGGGACTTAAGGACAGATTTGTGTGAGATTTTGTGAAAACTTACAAGCAAATTTGAGGTAAGTCTTGTTGAAGACTTGTTGAGCAGATTGGACAAGTTCTAGAGAGAACTTTTTGGACAGATTTGAGGTAATTCTTTGAGAAGACTTGTGATTAGATTTGATTGATTGATTTTTTCAAGCTTTGAGTTAAGGCTTGGGACAGATCTAACAGAGTTGATTGATGATTAGTTCAAACTTTGTGTTAAGGCTTGAGGACAAATTTGAGACAGAGATTGAGCATATTTGTGCTAGACCAAAGGACAATGTTTAGTGTAGATTTGAGAAAGAGATTGAGCAAATTTGTGCTAGATCGAAGGATAGTGTTTAGTGCAAATTTGAGATAGATATTGAGCAAATTTGTGCTAGACCGAAGGATAGTGTTTATTGCAGATTTGAGACAGATATTGAGCAAATTTGTGCTAGATCAAAGGATAGTGTTTAGTGTAGATTTGATACAAATATTGAGCAAATTTGTGCTAGACAAAAGGACAATATTTAGTGCAGATTTGAGATAGAGATTGAGAAGATTTGTGCTAGACCGATGCATAGTGTTTAGTGTAGATTTGAAAAAGATATTGAGCATATCTAATATCAAGCTTTGGAGATGACAGAGTAGAGGATAGTAGTATCCAGTGGATAGAGATCCATTAGCCAGGGTAGTGAGGACAGAGGTCTTCTAAGTGAGGACAGAGATCTTCAATGGATAAAGATCCACAAGCCAATGTAGTGGAGGTAGTAGTCTTCTAGAGGATCACCAGCCAAAGCATAGAATAAGGAGTTCTCCTGTGGATAGAGATCAACAAACCAGCTGATGGGATTGGTGTCTCATGTGGATAGGTATCCATGAACTTGATTAGGTTAATTGGTGTCTCCTTTAGACAAAGGTCCATAAACATTGTAATAGGGAAATATTCCCAAGAGATTTGTTGAGAAAATTTTAGTGAAATATTTTCTTCGTGGAGTAGCCCACATTGGGTGAACCACGTTAAATTGGTGTCTCTATTGTGTGTGGTAATTTGTGCATTGCTTTGATTACTGATGTTGATATTGCCATTGATATATTGGATAATATTGTTTGAGAAAGGAAAAGTAAAAAGTGGTTTTATATTTTTGACCCTCCCTCTTAGTATAAGCTTGTGTTCTTCATGTAGGATCTCATAGAATATCAAACCTCCTTGCTATGGACCATACACCATCACCAAGAAGATGGAAGAAAACGCATTTAAAATGAATCTTCCATATTATCTTGGTTTGCATCCAATATTCAATATTAAACTTCTTAGCCCTATCATCCACCTCTATCGAATATTTATATAGTACTAGAATAGTTGGATGTTGAAGAACTCAATCTAGATAGTTTGGCACCAGTAAAGAAGATTTGAATTATTGACACATAGACTAAGACCACTAGAGAGCAGTATATTCAAATATATAGAGTGGTCAAGGCAGGACAACTTAGTCACCATGGATAATGGATCACAAAAAATAGATGTCCAAATTTGATGCAATGGAGACCATTGCTTTTCAAGGAGGGATGACTAATACAAGCATGCAACCTTTTTTTAGCATGTATTTATGCCCAAAAATCTACTTTTTAATCTTAACCACAATATGAGGGGCATAATTTTTTGCTCATGTTAGGAACCTTATAGGAAATTAAAAGCACATCCACACAATATTACAATAATTAATAGGAATTAATGCAAATGACTAACAATATTGCAACATGAAATGTAAATGTAGTATATTATATTGTAGAAACAAAAGCACATTACATAATTGCAAGCCACTTCAAGGGGACAACCTCCTTGCAAGAAAAGTATTGTTACAATAGCA
This sequence comes from Wollemia nobilis, assembly GCA_028583015.1. NCBI lineage: Eukaryota > Viridiplantae > Streptophyta > Pinopsida > Araucariales > Araucariaceae > Wollemia > Wollemia nobilis. The sequence continues at coordinate 2,576,141 of JAQPPZ010017079.1, read as the reverse complement.
TAATACTTGACACATCCTCTTGTCCATGTGGTCCTTTAAAATAATTTTGCTAACCCTAACCCTAACACTCAAGGGTTCCCATCCACGTGCAAGTGGGGGCCCTAAATAGTAACTCCTAATTAACAATTGTTACATCTTAAATAACTTATTTTTATAATAAATAATGGTTACATCATATGGGCATGTAAGCCTAGGCACCCAATGTACCACATGATATACAATTATTAATAATATTAGGATGGGATCCTAACATGTCCTTCCCCTTCAAAAAAGATTTTCCTAAAAACTTGAGATGAGGAAACTATTGCTAGATGTGCTAAAGAGATTCCCACATGGAATATTCTTATTGTAAGCCCCACCATTGGACTAATATTTATGTGATGTTGTAGTTATGGAGAGTGCAGGTTATTCAGTACATAATGTTGTCAAGATCCAAGATAACCAGACCTTCATCATCCAACTTAGAAAGTGTTAATTGGACATAAATGTAGTTGTTAAGTACCTTCTATGTTGAGCAAGGAGGTGCAAGAAGTTTGTCATTGTTGTCAACACAGGCAGCTAGATCTAATGATGCAGTGGCCAGACAGTTCAGGAGTCATTCAGATGCAGAAGACAGAAAAAATTCGAAGAAAAAGACAAGTTAGAAAACTGTCGCGATATCGCGACATGTTTTCTGTCACGATTTCGCGACAAGTCGGAGGAGAGAGAAGGCACAGCCAAAAATGTCACGATTTCACGACAAGTCGGAGGAGAGAGAAGGCACAGTCGAAAATGTCACGATTTCGTGACAAGTCGGAGGAAAGAGAAGGCGCAAGGCAAAATGTCACGATTTCGCGACAAGTCGGAGGAAAGAGAAGGCGCAAGGCAAACTGTCACGATTTCGTGACATGTTGGAGGCCAAGAAGCTAAGTCAAGAAACTGTAGCGATTTCGCTACATGTTGTTGTTTCGCTGGCCGAAGCAAGGAAAAAGCGTTAAGTGGAAAAGTTGTAGCGATTTCGCTACATGTCAAAATTTCGCTGGCCGAAGCAAGGAGAAAACGTTGAGTTGAAAAGCTGTAGCGATTTCGCTACAAGTCAAAAGTGCACAAAGCAAAGGTGTAGCGATTTCGCTACGGGTCAAAATTGCACAAAACAAAGGTGTAGCGATTTCGCTACGAGTTGAAAAAGCACAACAAGAAGGTGTAGCGATTTCGCTACAAGTTGAAAAAGCACAACACGAAGGTGTAGCGATTTCGCTACAAGTCCAAAAATGCACAACGTGGAGGTGTAGCGATTTCGCTACCAGTCAAAAGAGCAGAATTCAAAATTGAAGCAAGTCGAAAGCACAAGGCACAAAGTTGTAGCGATTTCGCTACCGCATGAAGCAAGAATTGTACGGATGCCGAAAGCATCACGATTTCATGACAAAGATGAGGATGACGTCAGCAAAATTGAAAGTGTCACGATTTCACGATAGGGTGAAAGAAAAGCCGCTGGAAGCCGAAAGCGTCGTGATTTCACGACAAAGCCGAGGATGACGTCAGCAAAACTAAAAGTGTCACGATTTCGTGACAGGGTGAAAGAAAAGCCGTTGGAAGCCGAAAGCGTCACGATTTCGCGACAAGAATGAGGATGACGTAAGCAAGAGTTCGAAGTGTCACGATTTCATGACAAGAACGATGGCAAAGCTACCAAAGGCCAAAATGGTCACGATTTCGTGACAGCAAGGATATGAAGGCGTACGGCTACAAATACGTCGTGATATCGTGACATGTTTGTGTTTCACGACAACAGTTACAAAAAGGTAACAGAGGTGGCAGTAGCGGTTGAGGCCGACAAAGTTGAATCGAGGCCGACGATTTTTAGGGTTTTGAAGCTGACATTTTCTAGGGTTTTTTAGCGGACGTCTTTAGGGTTTGCAGCCGACAATCACCAGGTTTTAGCAGCCAAAAAATTCTAGGGTTTGAAGCCGACAATCTTTAGGGTTTTAAGCCGACATTCATTAGGGTTTGAAGCCGATATTCATAAGGGTTTGAAGCTGACAATCATTAGGGTTTTAAGCCGACACTCTTTAGGGTTTGAAGCCAATATTCATAAGGGTTTGACAGTCGACGCTCCTTAGGGTTTAAGCCGACTACAGTCTCAATATTGTTTTTGAAGATTTCTTCTATAAAAGGAGGGACTAATTCAAGATGGAGTGTGAGGTGTGCGAAGATAAGGTGTGTATGCGAAATTTGCAGTGCACAGAGAGTGAGTCGTTTCGATTTGAGCTAAGGCTGAAGCGATATATCTTTAGTGACGAAGTGAAGAGTGCATATCGAATCTTCGAGAATTAAGAGCGCGATGTGCAGAGGGTGTGTTTCAAGTCCGAAGTAATAATGCGTAGACTGCAGAAGTGATCGATCTTCTGATTGCAGCAGAGAGTGCGAAGAAGTACAGAGAAGCGGTCGGATAGTGCGAATCGTGTTGCGCAGAAGCAGCAGAATGCAGAAAAATAATAGACTATGAGAAATGAGGTGAAAGTTTTATTCTGTAATCTTTATTATTGTCTTCCAAGTTGTAGCTTGGCATAAGGGGTTGGTGCCTCTTTCCAGTAGGTGTTGGTAAATTAGGAGTCGGTGCTCCATTCTGCCTGAAACAGATAAAGCAAAGGGGTTGGTGCTCCTTCCAGTTGGTGCTGGTAAAAGATATTGTAAAGTTGTAGCTTTGCATTGGCTGGATTTGGATGGTAGTCCAAGCAGTCATTTTTGAGGAGTAGCCACATTGGTGAACCTCGTTAAAATTGCTGTGTTATGTGTGATGCTTTCTTGATGCATTTAATATTTCTTTTATCTGTTTAAAACTACTGCTGGTTTTAAAACCATATGTTTTAGAATTTTTAAAGATCACACTGATTCACCCCCCTCTCAGTGTCATTGTGATTACAACAATTGGTATCGAGCCAAGTACCCGAACAGGCTCAAACAGCTAAGGTGATCTTGGAAGTTACGTAATGGCAAGTGGTGAAGGTTTCTCCTCGAACAAAGCACCATTGTTTGATGGGACTAACTATGCGTTCTAGAAAATTAGAATGCGGACATATCTCAGTGCTTTGGGTTTTGACATCTGGGGTGCGGTAGTTAATGGTTACAAAGCTCCTGCCACCGCTCCAACAGACACTATTGGTAAAAAGGCATTTGAATATGATTCAAAAGCAAAAAATGCCATCATGTGTGGACTAGTGGACAGTGAGCTAGTCAAGGTCATAAATTGTGAATCAGCAAAAGATATATGGGATAAACTAGAGAACATCCATGAAGGAGATGATAGGATCAAGGAGGCCAAGCTTCAAGCACATCGAGCTCAATACGAATCTTTAAATATGGACAATGATGAGAACATAGAGACCTTCATGCAAAGAGTCAATGGGATCACCAATTCAATCAGAGGTCTCGACGAAGAATTAACCGATCCTGCTATCGTGAAAAAGGTATTAAGATCGCTCCCTCCTAGATTTGATTCTAAAGTCTCTGCCATAGAAGAAGCCAAAGATCTAAATAGTTTTAGTATGGATGAGATGCATGGTTCTTTGACTGCTTTTGAAATGAGAATAGGAAGGTCTAATCCCACGAGATAGAGAAGCAGCTTTCAAAGCCCTAAAAGGCAAAAGCACAAAACAAGAGTCTGAAGAAGAGGATGCTTCAGATGAAATGGAAGCAAATTTTGTCAGAAAGCTGAGAAAAGGAAAAGGAAAATACAAAGGAAAGCTACCTTTTAAATGTTTCAATTGTGGAGGCATTGGACACTTTGCTATCAAATGTCCTCTCAATGACAAGAACAAAGGTGAAGAAACTCAACATCAAGAAAGAAGTGAATGGAGGAAGAAAACAAACTTCAAAAAAGGCAATTTCAAAAAGAAAAGCTTTATCTCCCGAAATGCAGAATCTTCGAGAGGACAGTTCTAGTGAAGACTCTGAAGAAGGAACAGGTGAGGCTCTCTTTATGGCGTTTGAAGTAGAAGAATCAGAAGAGGCAGAAAACACACAAAAGAGAGAAGGAATGAACTCTGAAGTATCTATTGAAATAGGTGAGGCTGAAGTTGATTTAGAAGGTGAGCTGGTTTCTGCTCTTATGGAATGGAAATCTGAGAAAAGAAAGAATAAAAAATTGTTAAGGAAGCTTGAGGATGCAAATGACATTATAGCCAGTCTAAAAACACAGACAGAAGAGTACAAGAAAATGTTCGAAGATCTTGAAGTACAGGTAACCATGAAGATAGATTACTGTTGCAAATTGGAAGAAGAAAATGTTAGTCTTCGAATACAGATACAAGAGCTGGATCAAAAAATTAGCTGTCATTTAAAACGTGATGAAAGTTCGATGAAGCTGGACAAAATCCTAAGCGATCAAAGACCCACAGGTATCAAATTCGGTCTAGGCTTTACTGAAGGAGAATCATCAAATGGACCAAAGGCAAGCAATGTTGAATGTGAAAAGAGTAAAGACAAGAAACAGGTTGTTGAAAGAAAAACAAATCAGGCAAAAGAAAGCAGTAATGCCAGTCCTGAAATAGGAACTGACAATGACGGCTTTACCAAGGTTACACATCAAAAGAAAAGAAGATCCAAGGCTCCTGCAACAACTTGGCAAAAACCATCTTTCGAGGTTCAATCATTATTTCTATGGTTTCTGTTTTAAATGTAATGGTTATGGGCATAAAATTGTGGATTGCAAGTACAATATAGGTCCTAGAAGTTTCACTAGTAGAAATGCTTTTGCTCCTCTAATGAGTTATGCGGTAGAATGCTTTAATTGTCACAACTTTGGGCATATTGCTAGAAAGCTATCGTAGTATTTCTGTTTCAAATCAATCTCGAAAAAGAAGAATTCAACCATATAGGGCAAAACAAAATAGAATTTCTTCTGAAGGATATGTGCAAGATTACGAAAAGGGGAAATCCAAGCTAGAACCCAACACCACAGTTAAAATAGAATGGAAACAAAAAGAACAACTCAAGAAAGAACAGGAATCTTTAATAGTGCAGACAGCTTTTAGAGCTCAGAATAAATGTGTACCGTGGATCCTTGATAGTGGTTGCTCAAGTCATATGACAGGTGATAAACAAAAATTTGAAAAACTATAGAAATATGAGGGTGGCTCCGTGAAGTTTGGAAATAATGATGGAGCCAAAATTATAGGAAAAGGGTCTGTCAAAATTAGTGAAGGGAAAATCAAGTTAGAAGAAGTTTTATTTGTGGATGGTTTGAAACATAACTCTGTTAAGTGTTAGTCAAATCTGTGATAAAGGTCATGAAGTAGTCTTCAAGAAGCGGGGTTGTGAAGTCAGAAAAATAAACAATGGGAAATTGATAGCAACTGGTTCAAGGACGTCTAGTAATCTGTACACACTCTCAGAAACTTCAGAAGGTACGTGTTTTATTGGACAAGAAGAAGAGAACTGGTTGTGGCATAAGAGGCTTGGACACATAAGTTTTGATAATTTGGTGAAAATCAGCTCTAAACAAGTAGTGAGAGATATTCCAACCATTAAGAAACCTTCAAACAGTGTTTGTGCTTCATGTCAGAAGGGAAAGCAAACCAGAGTGTCATTCAAAACAAAAGAGTACCACACTAGGAGGCCTTTAGAACTTATTCATACTGACTTATGTGGACCCATGAGAACTCAAAGCATAAACGGCGACAAATACTTTATGTTGTGTATCGATGATTATTCCAGAATGACATGGATATTCTTCCTAAAAGATAAAACAGAAGCTTTTGAAATGTTCAGAACCTTCAAACAGCTAGTTGAGAATGAAACAGGAAAAAGGATTAAATGCTTGCGATCAGACAGAGGAGGAGAATTCATTTCGAATGAATTTACAGAATACTATGAAAAATATGGTATCAGGAGACAATATTCAGCAGCTAGAACTCCTCAGCAGAATGGTGTAGTAGAGAGAAAGAACAGAACTATACAGGAAATGGCACGCACCATGCTGGCAGAAAACAAAATAGCAGATAGATTCTGGAAAGAAGCAGTTCACACAGCAGTATACATTCAAAACAGATACATGTTAAGAACTCATGAATGCAAAACACCTTATGAGTTGTGGTTTGGTAGAAAAGCAACAACAAAACATCTCAAAGTATTTGGCTGTAAGTGCTACATCAGAAAAACTGATGACAACCTTGGGAAGTTTGAAGATAGAGCAGATGAAGGTGTTTTTGTTGGTTATTCTCCAAATAGCAAAGCTTACAAATGCTACAACAAGAGACTCAAGAAAATTGTGGACAGTGCGAGATGTTAAATTCGATGAAGGGAGAAAACAAATAGTTAACTTTGAAGAAAACTACCCAATCTACGAAGAAGTCATTGAAGGAGATGAAGTGCATGGAACAGAAAATACGTCTACGGTTGATGCAGATAACTCATCGGATGACTCAGAGATGCAAGAAAACAGAAAATTCAAAATGGGCAAGTTAGCGAGAAAAATCATCCTAGAGACCAAATAATTGGAGATCCCACAGTGGCATTCGGACAAGAAAGAAAGTAATAAGTAATTACTCTCTCTTATCCGAGCATTGAGCCCAAAAACATAGATGAAGCAAGCAAAGATGACAGCTGGATGAAGGCAATAAATGAAGAGTTAGATCAGATTGAAAAGAACAGAACTTGGGAATTAGTTCCTAGACCTGCAAACAAGAATGTAATCGGCACCAAATGGATATTTCGAAACAAATTAAATGAAGACGGACAGGTCATTAGGAACAAAGCAAGACTGGTTTGTAAAGGATATGCACAAGTCGAAGGCATTGATTTTGAAGAGACTTTTGCTCCAGTGGCCAGATTAGAAGCAATTAGAATGTTTTTGGCCTTAGCAGTTCACAAAAACTTCAGGGTGTATCAGATGGATGTAAAATCTGCCTTTTTAAATGGGAAACTCGAAGAAGAGGTCTATATTGAACAACCGGATGGATTTCAAATTAGTGAGGATCCTAACCTTGTCTGCAAATTAAAGAAAGCACTGTATGGATTAAAGCAAGCACCACGGGCTTGGTATGCTAGGCTAGATAACTATCTCTCTCAACAGGGATTCAAGAAAGGTTTAGTGGACAATAATCTATATGTAAAAATAGAAGGTGGGCATCTCATTGTTTTAGTTGTCTATGTAGATGATATCATATTTGGCAGCAACAAAGATGAATCTTGTAAAGACCTAGCAAATAAGATGCAGAATGAATTTGAAATGTCTATGATTGGTGAACTGTCTTACTTTCTTGGGCTACAAGTTAATCAAAATGAGAAAGGCATATTCATTTCCCAAATCAAATATGTGAAAGAAATGCTAAAAAGGTTCACTATGGAGGATTGTAAGCCGATCAGCACTCCCATGACAACGAGTGCCAAGTTGAGTAAAGAAGACAAATCTCCACCTGTAGATCAAACCATGTATAGATCAATGATAGGAAGCTTACTATATTTAACAACAACTAGACCTGATATTCTGCAGGCAGTTTGCATGGTAGCCAGATTTCAGGCCAGTCCCAAAGAGACTCATGTAACAGCAGTTAAAAGGATTTTTCGGTATCTCAAAGGCACCATGGAGTATGGGTTGTGGTATCCAAAAGGCAAAGATTTCACTCTTATATCATATTCAGATGCAGATTGGGCTGGATGTGTTGATGACAGAAAGAGTACCAGTGGAGGAGCATTCTATTTGGGGGACAGATTGGTTGCATGGCACAGTAAGAAGCAAGAGTCAGTTTCTTTATCTACAGCTGAGGCAGAATATATTGCAGCAACAACATGTTGCACACAAGTCTTATGGATGAAACAAACTTTGAAAGATCTAGGTATTAATTTTAGTGAACCAATATCAGTAAAGTGTGACAACACCAGTGCAATTAACATCTCTAAGAATCCAGTAATGCACTCACGGACAAAGCACATTGCTATAAGGTATCATTTCTTGAAAGAGAAAGTTGCGAAGGAGAAGTTAAATTGGACTATGTCCCAACTACGAGAACAAGTAGCAGATATTTTTACAAAACCCTTGCCCAAGGAAGTATTTGAGTACCTTCGAAGCAAATTAGGAGTAGTCACACTTCCTAAGAAGTGACTAGCTACAAGGATCACTTTCTCAGGGGGAGCATTTGAGTATTTGACTATTCTTTTGCTCATGATCATAATTTGTGCCGGTTGCAACAAATTGTGCCCGAGAAGTGTGAGGATGGACTCGGGGGAGTCTGCGGCAGCCCTTTGGTATTATTGACAAAGGGGGAGAAGAGTTATAGGAATGTACACAGGTGTTGCCAACAATTCCAAAGGGGGAGATTGTTGAGCAAGGAGGTGCAAGAAGTTTGTCATTGTTGTCAACACAGGCAGCTAGATCTAATGATGCAGTGGCCAGACAGTTCAGGAGTCATTCAGATGCAGAAGACAGAAAAAATTTGAAGAAAAAGACAAGTTAGAAAACTGTCACGATATCGCGACATGTTTTCTGTCGCGATTTCGCGACAAGTCGGAGGAGAGAGAAGGCGCAGCCAAAAATGTCATGATTTCATGACAAGTCGGAGGAGAGAGAAGGCGTAGTCAAAAATGTCATGATTTCGTGACAAGTCGGAGGAAAGAGAAGGCGCAAGGCAAAATGTCATGATTTCGTGACAAGTCGGAGGAAAGAGAAGGCGCAAGGCAAACTGTCACGATTTCGCGACATGTTGGAGGCCAAGAAGCTAAGTCAAGAAACTGTAGCGATTTCGCTACATGTTGTTGTTTCGCTGGCCGAAGCAAGGAAAAAGCGTTAAGTGGAAAAGTTGTAGCGATTTCGCTACATGTCAAAATTTCTGGCCGAAGCAAGGAGAAAACGTTGAGTTGAAAAGTCGTAGCGATTTCGCTACAAGTCAAAAGTGCACAAAGCAAAGGTGTAGCGATTTTTCAAAATAAGCACAAAAAGAAGGTGTAGCGAATTTGGTCTACAAGTTGAAAAAGCACAACACGAAGGTGTAGCGATTTCGCTACAAGTCCAAAAATGCACAACGTGGAGGTGTAGCGATTTCGCTACGGTAAAAGAGCAGAATTCAAAATTGAAGCAAGTCGAAAGCACAAGGCACAAAGTTGTAGCGATTTCGCTACCGCATGAAGCAAGAATTGTACGGATGCCGAAAGCGTCGCGATTTCGTGACAAAGATGAGGATGACGTCAGCAAAATTGAAAGTGTCACGATTTCACGACAGGGTGAAAGAAAAGCCTGGGAGCCAAAAGTGTCACGATTTCATGACAGGGTGAAAGAAAAGCCTGGAAGCGTCGCGATTTCACGACAAGAATGAGGATGACGTAAGCAAGAGTTCGAAGTGTCACGATTTCATGACAAGAACGATGGCAAAGCTACCAAAGGCCAAAATGGTCACGATTTCATGACAGCAAGGATATGAAGGCGTACGGCTACAAATACGTCATGATATCGTGACATGTTTGTGTTTCGCGGCAACAGTTACAAAAAGGTAACAGAGGTGGCAGTAGCGGTTGAGGCCGACAAAGTTGAATCGAGGCCGATGATTTTTAGGGTTTTGAAGCCGACATTTTCTAGGGTTTTTCAGTGGACGTCTTTAGGGTTTGCAGCCGACAATCACCAGGTTTTAGCAGCCAAAAAATTCTAGGGTTTGAAGCCGACAATCTTTAGGGTTTTAAGCCGACATTCATTAGGGTTTGAAGCCGATATTCATAAGGGTTTGAAGCCGACAATCATTAGGGTTTTAAGCTGACACTCTTTAGGGTTTGAAGCCAATATTCATAAGGGTTTGACAGTCGACGCTCCTTAGGGTTTAAGCCGACTACAGTCTCAATATTGTTTTTGAAGATTTCTTCTATAAAAGGAGGGACTAATTCAAGATGGAGTGTGAGGTGTGCGAAGATAAGGTGTGTATGCGAAATTTGCAGTGCGTAGAGAGTGAGTCATTTCGATTTGAGCTAAGGCTGAAGCGATATATCTTTAGTGACGAAGTGAAGAGTGCATATCGAATCTTCGAGAATTAAGAGCGTGATGTGCAGAGGGTGTGTTTCAAGTCCGAAGTAATAATGCATAGACTACAGAAGTGATCGATCTTCTGATTGCAGTAGAGAGTGCGAAGAAGTACAGAGAAGCGGTCGGATAGTGCGAATCGTGTTGCGTAGAAGCAGCAGAATGCAAAAAAATAGCAGACTGTGAGAAATGAGGTGAAAGTTTTATTCTGTAATCTTTATTATTGTCTTCCAAGTTGTAGCTTGGCATAAGGGGTTGGTGCCTCTTTCCAGTAGGTGTTGGTAAATTAGGAGTCGGTGCTCCATTCTTTCTAAAACAGATAAAGCAAAGGGGTTGGTGCTCCTTCCAGTTGGTGCTGGTAAAAGATATTGTAAAGTTGTAGCTTTGCATTGGCTGGATTTGGATGGTAGTCCAAGCGGTCATTTTGAGGAGTAGCCACATTGGTGAACCTCGTTAAAATTGCTGTGTTATGTGTGATGCTTTCTTGCTGCATTTAATATTTTTTTTATCAGTTTAAACTGCTGCTTGGATTTAAAACCATATGTTTTAGAAATTTTAAAGATCACACTGATTCACCCCCCTCTCAGTGTCATTGTGATTACAACATTCTATAGATAATAAATATGGAAGACTGGATGGATCTTCAAGGAAAGTGGTAAAGTGAGCTTATAGGCCACTTGTCCAATTCATTGTGAGACTTGATAGGTTCTATAGAACCTTGTAATCTTTTAGTGAGCATGAAGTTGCACTCAGGTTTTCTTGTATGGCTATAGTTGAAGAAATATCATGTCTTGTATATTGAAACTATGCACTAAATAATGATGATCGGATTGTTGCTCCAGTTTTGATTTGTAGTCGAAGTTTCCTTTAGTTACTATAGGAGTTTGGTACATTCTTAAAGTGTTGAATCCATTTCCTCGACCTGGGATGTTCATGGAACATATGAAGAAGGTGATGGGCATGGTTACCCATATACTACCTCAAAAGGAGTCATTCTAGTGCTTTTGTGAAATGAAGTATTATACCACCACTTTGTAAGGGAAGCCACTTGGCTCGCTAGGTTGTATGCTTGGATGTAAAATAGTAGAAGTAAGTTTCCAAGTATTTATTGACAATTTCTACTTACCCATTCATCTATAGATGGTAGGTTGAGCTCATTTTTAATTGTGTAACTTGTAGTTTAAATAGTTCTTGCTAGAAATGACCAGTGAAAGTAGGGTCACGATTGGACACAATGGATTTTGGCATACCATGGAGGCAAAAAATGAAGTCCATGAATATCTAGGCAATGGTGGAGGCATGGTAGGGGTGGGCTAGGTAACATAAATGAGCATACTTTGAGAAACAATCCACAACCACAAGAATGACAGTTTTCCCTCCTGATTTAGGAAGCCCTTCAATAAAATCCATAGAAATATTAGTCAAACATTTTTGGAATTGGTAAATATTATAAAGTGCCTAGAGTACAAACTATTTCTCCTTTCATCCATTAGCATATTTCAAACTAAGCCATAAAATTTTGAATGTCCTTTTTCATTTCTTCTTAATAGAATGAGAGTTTGGCTTACTCATATTTTTCCAAAAAATCCAAATGGCCCATCATGGGTAAATCATGCATCTCCTTCATTATATCCTCACAAATTGATAAATTTTTAGGAACCACAATGTGAGATTGATATCTCAATAGTTATCCATCCCACAAGAATATAGTTTATGAATTGTGGTCCCTTTAGAGTTGTTCCCTCAATGTTTGCAAGGTCGGTTCTTTGGCTACCTCTTATCAAATTTGGATGATCCTCTAGGGAAGTGGGGAAGAAATGGCACACAACATGCCTTGATCCTTAAACTTATGATAAAGGTCATCTGCCATAATATTTTCCCTCCCCTTTGTACATAATTTCATAATCATACCCCAACAACTTTGAAACCCATTTCTATTGTGTTGGAGGCGATACCCTCTATTCCAAAAAATATTTCAAACTCTAATGATCTATTTTAATGGAGAAATGGCACCCAATGAAGCAAGGTCACCAACGATCGATGGCATGGAGAATAACCATCACTTATTTTTTATAAGTAGACTTTCTTATATTTTTCTCGACAAGGCCTTACTAGTGAAAGATAGGGGTCATCCTTCTTGTATTAATATTGCCCCAATGCCATAGCCCAAAGCATCATTGTCAATTTTAAATGGTTTGGAAAAATCAAGAGTAGCTAACATCGGAGTAGAAGTCATGGCTTCCTTTGACATCTTGGAAGGATTTTTTCATTTATGGCATCCATATGAATGAATTCTTCTTTAACATGATATTTAGTGGGGTTTTTTTCCATATCCTTGGATAAATCATCAATACCAGCTAGTGAAATCCAAAAATCCCTACAACACCTTGAGAGTTTGAGGCTTAGGCCAATCATGTATGATCATAATTTTCTTTGGTTCAACCTTAACTCCCTCCTATGAAATGATATGACCCTAATATTTGACATTTTTTATTCCAAAGGAACATTTAGATCATTTGGCATACAATTGATACTCTTTCAATAGTTGCAAATTCAAATCCAAAAGATGCAGTGCTCTCCCCAAGTGTGACTATAGGCTAGGATACCATCAAAGAAGACCAAATGAGCTTGCATAGGTAGGGGTGGAAGATATTGTTCATGAGACTATAAAAAATTGAAGGTGCATTAGTTAGGCCAAAAGGCATGACCAAAAATTCATAATGACCTTAATGGGGTCCTGAATGTTATTTTTGGGATGTCTTCTTTGAGTTGTATCGAATGGCATCCAGATCAAAGATCCAACTTAGAGAAAATGTTAGCACCATGTAACACATAGTAACTCATCAATCACCAAAATAGGAAATTTATTCTTAATGGGGACTTTATTGAGTTTGTAAAATTCTATACATAATCGCCACGACCCATCCTTTTTTTGTACTAATAGCACTAGAAAATTCTATACTTTATTGAATTACCCATGTTTTTAATAACTCCTAGACCAATGGATATATCTAGGGTTGAATGTTAAGTAAAAATTTACTTGGTACAAGTTGTATTGCATGGTCATGGGATCATCATGGAGTTAGCCCATTAGGTTAAAAAAATATGGAATCATGTTTATTGAAAAGTATCTGCAATTCCCCTTGTTGTTTAGTTTCTTTAGTATTATGCTTGGATTGCAAACAACTATGCCACTATCCCATGTGAGGATTTTTTTAAGAGTTTATCCATTCTATTTGAGCTAATTATCTTAGTGGATATTGTAGGTGAGCCACGAAGAGTGTATTGTTTCCCATTCTGAATGAATTGCATCCATAGTTCAAAAACATTCCATGCTACTATTCCCAAAGTACAAAGCCATTATACCTCTAAAACATTGCATCCCCCTAAAGAAAGAGTGAACATATCTATTTTGAGTTCATATTCCCCTATCCTTATCCTGACATTCTAATATTTTCCTTTACAAGGTAACGTTCCTCCATTGGTGACCATAACTTCAAAATAATTGTAGGAATTTATGTAACAATTTGCTTGATTGGCTACCTGTGGATCAATGAAGCTATGTGTACTAATAAAATCACTAAGAATTATGATTCTCTACCCCTTAAAATATCCTACCACCTTCATAGTTTGAGGCATCGAGATTCTTGCTAGTTCATGGATTAAAATTTTTGGTTGATTCTTGGGTTTCACACTCATCATAACACTCTCCTTCCTATTGTTCCTCTTCCTCTTCATGGGTGTCATTGTCATTGGTTTAAGAATCATCCATATCCAACAAATACAATTTCTATTGTACACATTGTGTCCCAAAGAATATTTCTCATCACAATTATAACATAACCCTTGTGTTCTACAAGCTTATATTTCATCTTGATTCAATCTCTTAATAGTGGAATATTTGTTCCTTGAATTTTATGGGGTCTTAAATGGCATTGGAAATCTTATTTTTGGAAATCTAGATGTGCATCTCTAAGTAAAAATATTTTCCTCTACTAACTTAGCCAATTCCATTGCTTGCATCAGGATAGTGGTTTTAATATTTTTACTCATCCTTCAAGCCACTAATGAAACAACTTTGAAAAAATCCTTCACTCATATCCCTTGTTCAGAGTCTAATATTCATGAACAATGGAGCTCTATTTCAATTTTTTGAGAACCCTTGTAAACTCCTTATATTCACTAGGGCTGAAGTGAATGAATAATCATTTTTCAAATTCTTCCCAGGAAAGGTTGGGATTCATATATTGCACCTATTGATACCATTGATGGGATTTAGACTTAAAGTTAAAGGATTCCATTGAGATCCATAAGTATTGGGGAACATTGTGAAGCTTGAAGTACTAATCTACCCAACACAACCATCCATTTGGATCCTTTCCATCAAAATTGGAGAAGTCTAACTTGGGCATTTTATATGGGGTGTGCATGTGTCCTCTTCTATACGCCCTAAATGGCCAGCCTTTCCTTCAAATTCACCATTTTTATTCTAGTGGTATGCTTGATGTTGCAGAAATTTATTATTATTAACATAAATCATTCACCAATATGCAGAAATATCAAATCATTCATCCACAATAATTATCCACAATAACAATCCACAAATGAGAGAGAGATAGATAATACCCTTGAGGTAGGAAAACACCAATAATAATCCTTAAGGAAGGAATAACTCCACAAGATCTCCCAAGATGAGAGGCCACTTAAGGAGGGCAAAGTCCCATAAGCCACTTCGTGGGCATAGACGATTACATAAGATTCTTCTCCAATGATGATTACAATGACAAATATCTCTTCTTTATATATCCCTCTTCTTATTCTACTTTTGGGGAGCCTACTACTAATATAATATTATATTATAATATAATATAATATTATAATACAATCAACCTTGGGTTATGTGTGGCCCATGCCAACCCTTATACAATATAATAATATATCCCCAAATATCTATTCCTAGGTACCCTACCATGCCACCCTCCTTACAAATGTTTCATCCTCAAAACATATGAAGAAACATGATAATATGATTTACTAAGCAATGTTAGCAACTAGTACCAATCTCGATCATCCATCCATCCAAGTGAAACACGTTGATGTTGGTATGCCATTTTGTTACTTGAGTATCCAAATCTGCTTCGTTGGCTCCACGCTTCTGCTGTTGTATTTTGATAACTTGAATGATGGGTCCACTTGTTTCTTGATGTTGATGAACCGCTCTGAAAACTAGGATCACTATGCTTTCTCTACCAAACTCTGCCATAGTTGGTGCCCTTATGATTCCATGTGGAACCATAATATTGTTGCCTTGAGCCATGCCTCCAAGAATGTTGTCGCTCATGGTGGTGTGGATGGCGATATGGTGCAACCTTAACTTGATGTTCTACCTTCTTTGACTTTCCAACATTTGGCTCCATTGTTTTAAATTCTTCTACACATTGTTCTTTCATGTTCTCTTTGTTTGGTGTATCCTTGTGCTCTTCTATCAAAGCTTCCTTGGACTTTGTTACTGTTATTTCCACTGAATCAGTTGTTGCTACTTCTTCCATGGACTCTTTTGCTACTATTGCCTTCTTGGATTCTGTTTCAGGTTCTTCAATTTGTTTCTCTACAACCACTTCTTGATTTTCCTTGGATCCTTGCTCCTTAAGCTGAGAAATATCCTGCAATGTTATCTTCTTTTTCCTGTACCATAACTTCATAAACTTCTTTTGCACATTAATGTTAACAGTACCCAAAGAATCTAACCAAGGATAACCAAGAACTATATCCTCATCATCCATCTGAATAGCATGAAAATCTGAATGTAAAACATATTTATCCATGGTGATCTTCAAATATTCAAAAATTTGAACATTCTCACCCTCAAGATGTATGTCCTTAATTTTTGTTGCTTGAACTTGCAACTTCTTAGCCAAAGCAATATTAATAAAATTATATCTACTACCAGGGTCAATGGAAATAATAACCTGTTCTTTTTGAATGCTTCCATGAACCTGCAAAATAGACTTTTTAGATTCAAACAAATTCCTTTGTCCATTTTCTAATTTATCTTCTACCAAGGGTATGGTTTCCTCTGTCTGCATACTGACATCTTTTTTATCTTCCCTGACCTTTTCCTCTTTCTTCTTGAGTAATTTTATTTCTTTTTCATAGTCTTCATTCCGTTTCTTGAAAACTTCCCATTCTCCTTTTATTTCATTCTACTCATTTTGAATTCCCTGTAGTTTCTTTTCAAGGTCTTCGATGACATCCAACATGCTATCTATCTTTTTATCCCTTTTCTTAAGTCTTTCCTTAAGATATTCCTTAGAATCTAACTTTCTTTGTAATTGAATAGGTACCCATGTGCTCAAGAATGTTGGTTCAATTTGATCCCAACTGTACAGGAGTTTACCCCAAGCAAAGTTGTCTACCCATTGTAAAGCTTCCCCCTTAAAAAATTTATGAAAGTTATATTTGAACGTGTCTTCATTATATTGAGATTTTACTATTTTCAACCACTCTCTCACATCAATATCATTTTCTCCATTAAACTTTTCCAGTGACATAGTTGATGCCCTAATGCAACTAGGGTTTTATGGAAATAAATATCTTCCCACCGAGTTGAAGCTAAAAATCCACATAGACAACTAGATCTACAATTTTTCTTCCAAACCAAATAAAGTGCAACTGATTTGCTTACCCGAACTAAACAAATTTCGTCTTTCGAAAAATTCGCGACTTGAAAATTCGTCACTACCCTTGTTCCAGATGGATGACTTTAGAAGGTCGTATCTCCCTCAATACTACTCGGATTCCTTCATATGACCACTCATTTTAAAGCTCTTCAAATTATGCACAAACTGATCCAAGAATCGCCTGAATCGGATAAACTTTCGCAGAGATATGGCTTCTGAAAGATGAGATGTTTTTCCAAAAAAATCTGTAAAATTTATCACTATCCTTATTTCGGATGACTAACTTCAAAAGGTTGTATCTCCCTCAATACTATTCAGATTTCTTTATATGACCACTCATTCTAAAGCTCTTCAAATTCTACACAAACCGTTCTAAGAATCGCCTAAATCGGAAAAACGTTTGCAGAGATATGGCTTCTGAAATATTGAGATGTTTTTTCAGAAAAAAAATCTGCGAAATTCGTCACTATCCTTATTTTGGATGACTAACTTCAAAAGGTCCTATATCTCTTAATACTACTTATATTCCTTCATATGACCACTCATTTTAAATCTCTTCAAATTCTGCACAAACTGATCCAAGAATCGCTTGAATCGGATAAACTTTCGCAGAGATATGGCTCCTGAAAGATGAGATGTTTTTCCAAAAATAATTTTGCCCTAATTGTGCAATTTCACACAAAAATTCTCACTTTGCCAAAATCATTGCTCTGATACCACTTGTTGCAGAACTTTATTATTATAAACATAAATCATTCACCAATATGTAGAAATATCAAATCATTCATCCACAAATAATTATCCACAATAACAATCCACAAATGAGAGAGAGATAGATAATACCCTTAAGGTAGGGAAACACCAATAATAATCCTTAAGGAAGGAATAACTCCACAAGATATCCCAATATGAGATAGGCCACTTCGTGGGCATAGACGATTACATAAGATTCTTCTCCAATGATGATTACAATGACAAATATCTCTTCTTTATATATCCATCTTCTTATTCTACTTTTGGGAAGCCTACTACTAATATAATATTATATTATAATACAATCAACCTTGGGTTATGTGTGGCCCATGCCAACCCTTATACAATATAATAATATATCCCCAAATATCTATTCCTAGGTACCCTACCACATGAGTGACTTCTTTTAAATGACCTTCAATATCATGAAAATTTTCATCAATCCCTTTTTTTAATTTTTGTTGCTCACTATTGAAATATTGTAGTCTTTCAAGTGTTTCATTTCTTATCCTAATTGAACCTGCATTTGAGTAAATTATTGATTCAATTACCTTATCCATTTATACAATTGTCTTTTCTCCATCTCTCAATGCTCCCCTAGTTTCTCCAGCCATGGATTTGTAATTTTTGAAAACACTTTACTAAAAATAGAATTCTTAATTTTAGCAGTTAGTATTTAAAGTAAGGATCCTAAAAAAGCGTTCAGGTGTTACATACCAAAACAATCAACTAGAAAAGATGATCAAAATGGACTATACCCCAAAATGACAATTGGACTTCAAAAAAACCTCATAGATGCTATATACCAAAACAATCATTACGACAAGATGATTATAATGGACTAGGTCTAGAAATAATATTTTTCCCACCCTTTTTTAAACTGAATATTACACAAAATTTCTACTACACTGATTGACTGTTATGTAGGTCTCCTTCTATATAGACTAACTATTTACTAACATCTATTCTTACAATTGTCTAGACTGTCAATATTTTTTTTGTTACTGATTCTGACTATATTCATAACTTGTCACTATACCAAACTATTATTGACAACACTGTTTGGTTCTTGATGACTAAGAACAATTATTGTATAATCAATTCCATGGTAAGTGTAGCCTCTACAGTATGCTCAAATCTATGTAATATTTTTAGGTTCAACAACCTATGTTTGGGGTTTGATAGACAACATAAGCATGGTGACTCTAAGCCAAGGTGTGTGTACTATCCATAGCCCTTTGATATGCAACAATAATTGATAATGCTTAGACCAATAATTCAAACCATTACCTAAGGAGAATATAACTAATATCCTTAGGCACACTACCCACCTCTTTGACTAGTATGAGAGGGTAATCCTCTTGAGTGTTGTTCTTTGTGCACGATGGATAGATACACAGTCAAAAGCTTCCTAGGGCTAAAGGTCTCTTCTAAACCTAGGGGATCTCTTTGTATATTTGAAGGTACGTGGGAGCTCAAGTCCATATATGAGTGTTATCTAAGGCTTGGGTATTGGAGTCTAATCACCCCTCACTTCACTAAATGCTTTATGGGTAAGCTAGCTTAGCCAATAACGACAACTCCTTTGTAATATTTTATTATTATTATTGAATAAATACTTCTTATACATATACATATCCGTCGTGGGGATTGAACCCGGATCACATCACGATAATGCAATTGGTATCCTTTGTAATATTTGAAAACCCTATTATAGGGTTTCTAACCTATTAAACTAAAACAAACATAAAAACAACTCGGTTTTTGTCACAAGATATTTAACAAGAACAAACACAATAAAAAAAAATTATACCTAACAAGACAAAAATGCAGGAGAAGAACTATTGCAGCTATAGTAGGACATGGCCCTCGAAATCACTCTAATACCACTTGTTAGGAATCTTGTAGTAAATTAAAAGCACGTCCACATAATATTGTAATAATAAATAGAAATTAATAAAAATGATTAACAATGTTGCAATATGAAATGGAAACATAGCAGATTATATTGCAAAAACAAAAGGACATTTACAAAATCGAAAGCCACTTCGAGGGAGCAATATCCTTGAAAGCAAAGTTTTATTACAATAGAATAAGACTATACATCCTCTTGCCCTCGTGGTTTTTTTAAAGAATCTAGCTAACCCTAATGCTCAAGGGTTCCCATCCACATGCAAATGGGGACCCAAACTAGTAACTCCTAATTAACAATCGTTACATCTTTAAATAACTTTTTTTATAATAAATAATGGTTACATCATATGGGCCCATAAGCCTAGGCACCCAATATACCACATGACTATACAATTATTAATAATGTTAGGATAGGGTCCTAACAGTTTAGGACTTTGTTTTGATCTTTTTAAGAAGTGTTGGAAAGATTAGAGAAAACAAAAATTTCAATAGGTAACTTTGTCACAAACATTGTTTCTAACAACTTTATGGGAAAAAATGTTCTAGACGCCCTCAAATATGCAAAACAAAATACATACTAAAAATAGTAATTTTAGATTTTTAGATTTCCATAGCCAAAGTGCACCTCTAGCTATGTTGACACATTAGTAGAAGATAAAACCCAAAATAACAAGTCATATCTATGTAATTTTCATTTAATATGCACTTTGTAACTTATGGAAGGTGAATCGCCACATTTCCATATGGGTGAACTTCTAACTTACAAAAGAACCACACCACATTTCCATATGGGTGACCTTCCATATTCAATACGATGGATTTCTAACACAACAATTACTGTATAAAGAGATATGCGCCCTTAACTGTAAAAGACATGAGTAATGGATGCAATGTTATAGCCTCCCAACTTTTCTCAAAAAAATGTTTGAATTGTACTCTATTTTCCTAGCAATAAAATCATTATGCTATTTTGCTTATATATTTTTGTGTTCTAGTTTGTTATACTTTGTAATTTCTGAATTGCACTTTCTCATATTCCTTAACTTGAAGTTTTGAGTTTCAAAGCAATCGAAATTTTAAATTTTAAAGCATTACAGACTTTATAAGAGTTGACATTTTAAAAAACACCATGTTAATCAACTTGTTTCAAGCATTGTAGACTTTTGTGAGTCATACTTCAAAAAAAATCTAAGCCAACTTATGAAGTGCAAAATCCTCAAGAATATCTTCTAAAACTACAAAACAAATTCTCTCTATAATGTCTTTCAAATGTTATTCTATCCCCTCTTGTTTTGCCTTGTTATCATAATAGTTTCTTAACTTATTACTTGAATCATTTTGTTTTCACCAACTTAATTAATTCTTTTGCCAAAATACCAAGCTCCAATTTGTTTTCATAATTGTTTTCCTTTAATACCATGCAAATGATGATATCTTGATCCCTTCTTAATTTTGCCAAAGGGTTTTCTTGTTGGAACAATTAACTCTTCTATATAGTGATATTATTCATTTGTGAAAGCAAGAGTTTTTGGAATTGAATCCTAAGTCAACCAACTTTCCCACCAATATTCTTTCTATATCTAAAAACTCTTCTAACGGTTTGCATATTATTTGTATTCTCAACCATTTTAAGGGATTTATCTAGTGAATCAATCATTAGTTCCATAGTCAACAAAGTGTCGATAAAACATATTTTATTCAAATTCTTATATGATCTAAAAAGGGAACCATATAGTGAGTTACCTTAGGTATTACTTATATTCTTAACCCTTGCAACAAAATTATCCAATAAACCAATCATTGGATCCATTATAGACAATGGATTGTTAACAGAGTATTTTTTTATTTGCATTTTCGTTTGATGTCAAAAATAAATAAATTATACAATGAACCAACCTAAGGAATATTTATATTCTTAACCATTGCAAAGGAATTATGTAGTGAACCAATCAATAGGACCATAACCAATGGAGCCTTGTCAACAAAATATCCTCTTACTATTCACATATGGTCTCAAAAGGGAATCATAGGGTGAATCAACCCGAGTATTATTTATATTATCAACCCTCACAACCGAATTATCTTGTGAACCAATCATTGGGTCTATAATACTGAATGGAAAATCAATAAATTATTTTTTATTTTTTTTATTGAGTAATACTTCCTATACATATATCCGCCGTGGGGGTTGAATTCGGATTATATCGCCGATAATGCAAGTGGCGTCCTTGACGATAAACCGCAACAAATTATTCTTTATTCTTATTTTCGTATGGTCTCAAGAATAATCATGTAAAGAACCAACAGAGTATTATTTATATTGTCAACTCTCACAACAGATTTATCCCATGCACCAGTTAGTGGATCTAATGTTAAATGCAATGTCAACCAAATGTTCAAACAATGATTGATTCAACTGGTTGATTAATATTTATATTGTCAATTCTTACAAGAGGATTATCCTTTAAACCAATCATTAAGTCGATGATCAACAAAGTGATAAATAATAATATTCTAGAAAAAAAAAAACTTTGATGTGAATCCTTAATATTCAAATACAAATTAGTTAATGCACCCATATAATCACAACCCAAATGATGTCATTGTTAACCACGAAACCTAGTTACACATAGACAACTATTTGCAATTGTACACTGATGAACACATATAACTATTATTTTTTATCACTTTGTTTCTTTTTTAAGATATGTTACATTACATATAACTATTATTTTTTATCACTTTGTTTCTTTCTTAAGATATGTTACATTATATAAGGCAAGATTTTACAAATGGGCTTCCAATATTTTATTTGTGATTAACAATATCTAACAATGTTAGTTAAGTTTACGTTCTCAAAAGACACAAGTAATATACACTTTAAAACTAGAACCTAGTAGCTAAGGAAGACTTTAAAAATCAAATGTCACTTGAAATACACTTCATTCCTAGTTATCTAAGCTTGCTTAAACACTATAAGAACCCATAGCTTACTAACATAACTTACAATAACTATAAGAACCCATAGCTTACTAACATAACTTTTATAGCACTATGTTGAGGTTTAAACTTCTTACCAAATTTGCACTCCATATACATAAAACACAGTAAATTCATTCACGTATTCTACCCTTAACTCATTGTTTTTTTTTTTTTTTAAAAGAACACAAAGCTACTGCTAACGTAATGTTAAAGAGTGAAGCTTAGCCGACGAGGTGAAAATCAGACTCAGCCAGTAGCCGAGGTGAAAATCATACTCAGCCACATTTGCACTTACCCTAGGAATGATGGTTTTGGTTAGATTTAGTACCATAGGTTAGGGTAACTTAGTTAACATTTGTATCCAAAAAAATCAATACAATTATCTGCTCATGTAGAGGAATTGGAGAGTAAGCGGGTAGTTAAAACTCTCCAGTTATCGAAAAGCCCAGGTTCAAATCTCTCCCCTCACATGTTGCGAATATGTTGTATATAAAAGGTTCCTCATAAAAAAAATCAATACAATTAAATTGATTAGAGGAGGATGTTTCCCACAATGTACTATTATCCATGTACGCATAAATATTAGGTGTTTGTATCCATGATAAAATTCTAATATAAATTATAATTAGAAAGGACACGTATTTAAGAAGACACTATTTAATTAGAAAACGACACTTATCCAAGGATACACTAACTAAGTTTTTGAACTAGGTGTCATTCATATAAAAAACCAATATATTTAAACCAATCAGATAACGAAGTGTCCAAGAAATAAACTAATCAGATAATGAAGTGTTCCCGAAATAATTATAAAATTCAGATAATAGTGATATTTTTCTTTGTTTAAATCCACAATAGAGATAAAAATAGAAGTTTGGTTAAAAGCTATATATATATATATATACTTTTACTTACAATTATGAATGCAGTGTACTTTAAAGCAAGCAATCATTTCACATGAAATCACAAGGGAGCGAAAAAAAAAAAAAAATTTAAAAAAATCCTCAACACGAAATAACGGAAATGTGTGCCAAGGGTTAAAAAACAATTAAAACAATTAAAGCCCTTTGAAACTTCGGTCAGAACATAAGATACTTTATATTTTTTTAATATGAAAAAATCATAAAATCATATTTAATCATACAAAAAAAAGATGGATGGGATTAGCACACCCTGTAAACCAACATACTAACCACCGTGGTTAGTAGTACACGAGTGTCAGAAATAATTTATAAAAAGCCAAATAACTACCATCAAAACAGTGTCAAATATGCATTTAGAAAAAAAAGAGTCGAGAAATCACTGCCAGGTGGAAGGCCTGAAGTTTTCCTTCATATGGTCATTAGTCATCCAACGGTTGAAGAAGTCGGAGCCTCCCAACCATCATCAGTAGTACCACTCACAATATGGGTTTGTGCATTTGGTACAATTTCACCCCAACCAAGAACATCATCTTGCTCAAAAGGCCGAACATTCCAACCAAAGGCTGAGCAAGACGAGCCTCTAGCTCCAGATTCTCCACATTTACTGGCGATGGGTCCCCCGATGAGTCGACAATTAAGACCTGGAACCTCCTCTGAAAGGGGAAGGAAGAGGCACACGGAACCTCCTCTGAAAGGGGAAGGAAGAGGCACACGACTCATAGCGTAGGGTGCATTCCCCCAATGATCCATGAAGGTAGGTAAAAACTGCAGCTCCACATGTACTTTTTCAACCTGTACTTGAATATGTAACCAACAATCATAAAATATATCATATTTATCAACAACAAAGAAGACACGCCCGACATCTTGCTGAGAAAAAACAACTCTAGTCTGGGACTTCCATGGATAAAACAAGGTACCAGTTCTAAAAATATTCCAAACAACACCCAATTTGAAGGAAAAAGCAATAGGGTCACCCAAAATAGCATGCACCCAGGTAAAATTCTCCTACATAAAAGGTTTGAAAATTTCAAGAAGCCACTCCTAGGCCGACTGAGCCCGATCACAAAACCAAAAAAAGTGCAATAAATCTTCCGCATGTCCGTAAACCGAGAAAATGGGATTATGAACACCCAGATGCTTGAGCCTATTGCCAACACGCAACCCCTAGTGTAAGAGGCTCCAAGCAAAAAAACTTTGTTTAGGTTCAATATAAGTAGCCCAAGCAATCCGAAACCTCTTATTCCATCGGGAGGGAAGAGAGACTAAGTCACATCTCAGAGTGAGCTTATCAACCATTGGAACTTGTGGGGTGAGCCATTTGTAACCAAGATGAGCTTTATATTGCAAAACAGGAAGCTCCCCAGGCCAACACCAATATGACCACCAAGGTTTTTGAAAACGCTTATGCAATTTGCTCCAAATAGAAAATGGAATACTATCAATAATCACCTCATAAGTATCTTTATCACTAGGATTTAAATTGTGAATTTGACGAAAACTTTCCCAAGGTATCCAACTGGTATGTCGGGAGAAGAAATAAAAAATGGAAGCAATACCACACTTATAGAACCTTTCCGCTCTGATCCACTGCACCAGAGCCAGGGGAAAGCCCTGCCAAGTGATAACAAGAGACCACCAAATATTCATGGAAGGCAAAAAGGCACCTGCTTTGCAGAAACTCCCTTTCCAACTAAGCCAGGGTTTGAAGGCCTCCCAGGGTTTCCAAATACTCTAAATGACAAAAGAACCTTTAACTTTAACAAAAACAGGGGCAGTAAGAATGGATTGCAACCCCACCCCTTTCCAAATTTTCTTCCCCTAAAGCAAATCAAAAGAAATGCAATGTCTAACCAGCACTTTCCAAGATTCATCCCCAATTAAAGATCGGGTGATCCATTTAGCACAAAGGGCAAAACCTTGTCGGTGACAATCAAACAAACCCATGCCTCCATAGTCCTTGGGCAAACAACAAATTTCCGAGGCTACCCGATGAAAACCTCGTTTGACAGTCTTTGGCCCACAAGAAATCTCTCATAAGCTTATCCAGCTTTTTATAACAAGATTTGGATGGAACCTAGCAAGACGAATAATAGACATGGGTAGTGGCTAAAACCTTAGAACAAATCTGAAATTTTCCTGCCAGAGAAAGTTTCTTACTAGTCCAATAAGAAAGCTTCTTGTCCACTTTATCAATAACATACTGCCACAATTGAGCAGAGGAACCATGAAACGCAAAAGGAATTCCAAGAAATTTAAACACCTCACCCGGCTGAATCCAAGTCCATTGGAAATGATGCAGCCAACATGGCAGCTGGGATTGAGATTGCCAAAAACAGGATGTTTTTTTCCATTGTATAGAAGAACCAGAGGCTAATCAAAACACCTCTAAGCAACTGATAGCCGAGGAAATGGATTGCTCATCTCCTCTAAGCGTTAAGAAAGAATCATCAGCAAAATGACCATTGACCAACTGACGGTCGGAATTGAGGAGAGCAATACCCCTGATTAATCCTTGATCCACCTTATGGGCCAACAAATAGCCAAAGGCCTATGCAACAAGAATGAAAAGAGATGGAGCAAAAGGGCACCCCTGTCTTACAGAGCGACCAAGAGAAATTGCTTGAGATTGACTATTATTCAAAGTAAGAACAACTGAAGCATCTTGAAATAACATAAGAATGGTGCTCACAAACACTGGCCCAAAACCTAGAGCCTGAAGCATGGCAGTGATGAAGTACCACTCCATCTTATCATAGGCTTTCTCAAAGTCAATCTTAATGAATAAAGCATCTTGTTCAGAATTTCTTGCCCACTCCATACCTTCCCAAACAGCAAGAACATTATCCAAAATGTATTTTCCCTGAACAAAGAATGTGGGGAAGTTGGTCTTCTTATCCAAAAGAGGATAAATTTGCAATATTCTTCGCGAGGCATTGAGCAGGAAAAGCTCAAAAGAATTAGAAGATTGAAAACAGTCACTCCAAGGAGAATCAGAAGATTGAAAACTGGCACTCCAAGGAGAGCATTGGGATAATTTATAATTTGCATAAGATCTTTAATGTATATTTTCAAGCAATAATTTTGTCACATTTATAGTGTGATAGCACACACTGATAGCTTAATAATGATGGTACTCTGCAATACTAGTTTTGTACTTAATTTGCCATTTTAGATAGTAAACTTCTCAATTAGCATTTAGGTGAAATAGTTGCATACCAAATTTGGTAAAGGAATCTCCAAGAGGTCCATATATATCACATATGGTTACAGTTGAACATTTGCCATTGCACGGCTTTTCTGTTTTTATACAGATATACCTACATAATGTGTATATATATATTCAAGTAAATAAGTGCTAATTATATGCCATGACAGGCACTACAACCTAGATGTATATCACCTTCAACATGATACTGAAGTCTTACAACAAAAGTTGTCAGCTATGTTGGGTAAATATTATAGTATTGGTTATTACATCTCACGGGAGGGTAAAACAGTTATCAAGATAATTTGACCTATGACAACTATCAGGTAATGGATCTACTATTTTAAAATATGCGATATTGAAATAATGATGTTGAAGTTTTTTTCTTGCTCAAGCCAAGAAGCTAAGCAAGCCTGAGTACAACACCCAAACCAACAAAAAGATACTACATAAAATTCAAAATTGATAAATAACACTAATCACTGTCACACAAATCTATAATGTCTTAAGCTATAGAGTTGTTTCTTTCGAGTTGTACGCATTTGCTCAATAAAAGAAAATGAAATTTTTTTTGTAATATTATAAGTTGATTTCATGCAATACATATCTTGCCTTTTCTATTTCTTTCCAACTGGATGCTTCTATAATAATTCTCCCTTCACACCCTCCCCTCTTGTGTTGTTTGAAAGCCCCCAAATACAATACCCTTTCTCCACCTTTTCTACAATTACAACACTAACTCCCCACTCCTTTCCACCATCTAACTCCCTCTCTCCCTCCCCTAATTCTATCCACTATTGGCATACCAATTGTTCTTTTAGTTGTGGGATCAAGTAAGAATCTTTTGTTTGAGCTTTCAGTGTTACCATCATTGTTGTCAAAATCTGCCAGGCATCATACTACCATCTATATCTTGTTTATACAATCATTAAGTCTGAAATCACTGGGCTCATTTCATTCTTCTAGAAGTCACAGTTTCTAAACAAAAGGTTGTCTAAAAGAAATAATCTATGACAAACACCAAATAAATAAGAAGAAAGTAAAAAATCATGTCAGATCAAAATCATACAACTGATAATCACACCAGAAAAATAAATATTGTTCCTGGGATCATCATAGGATATTCATTGTTTTTTTCTAAATAAAGCTAAAATATCCAAAATGTAATCATGTCATCTCTCGGTAGTGCTCCTCAGTACCATTATCCACTATCATGTTTCTTCCTGTGGAATTTTTGGAGGACATTTTCCTCTTCCCTTAAATATCATTCAAAGTAATACAGTGTTGCATGCTCCACAAAGTTTCCATGTGTTTTGTCATGCTGTGGGGTGATATCTGCACAACTTCAAAGAATAATTGGTTTTCCATTTCTGAATTGTTACTGTATAGCTTAGCTTATCAAATACCTAAATAACAAACACCAGTCTCAAAACTATCAATAACCCAAAAAGAACTACCAAAGCACAACATTGAACTGGAGAGATAAATGGTGAATAGTTCAGAAAGCTCAAAGAACAAAAACGAAATTAAAGAACATGTTATAGAAAACAAGAAGAAGATATAAAACTTAAAGATCACCAGATAAACATAACAATGGCTACATAAATTATGATAACAGGAGGAATTCCCTCAGAACTACAAGATGTAGATTCATCTCTTCACTGTAGACTCTGAGGAAGATGCTCTTCCCCCGACAATTACAATGCGATTATGAAGACAGCAGGGTCTTGTTCAATATGGTCTATAGCTCTTTATTTTGTGGTTTATGTGTTGTTGGCCATTATTTTGTCGTTTATTTTGTGAATTTTCACTATATAACTTATCAGATATTTAAATAAAGAACAACAATCCCAAGACTAAGCAAAACTATTAACACCCAAAAAAGATCTGCAGAAGCACACTTTCAACTACAGCAATAAATAGCCAATAGGTTCAAAAAGCCTAGAGAACAAAACAAAATTAAAGAACATGTTATCAAAGAACACCAACAAATTGTAAAAGGTAAAGATCACCAGATAAACGGAACAGTGGCTACATAAACTATGATAACAACAAGAATTCCGTGAAATCTACTGGATGTAGGTTCATCTCTTCAGTGTAGTCTCTGAAAAGGATGTGCTTCCCTCAACAATTACAAAATGATTATGAATATAATACGGTCTTGTTCAATATTGTCTACAACTATTTATTTTGTGGTTTAAAAACTAGCCACTTTACATGCCCCAAACTGTGTGTTTAACATCCATTTTATGATTATCCTTTTTACTCCCTCTAGAAGAAATGAGGGCTTCTAACTTTTCTGATGACCAAGTGATGCCTATTTTCAAAGCACTTGCACCTGCACCTCTAACAGATTTTATATGAAACTGTACACCTATTTTTTATCTGCAGGTTTTGGTGGACTGTTACTAGTTTTGCTCCCCCATGGATTGGTCTTCCTATCTCTGAGTTATGCATGGATTGGTCTTCCTATCTCTGAGTTATGTAGCTGCTTCTTTTTAATTGATCACCAGCTAATGCTGAGAACAGATATGGATAACCATGACAAGGACAAGGATGCCATTTTCAAATCAAACAATGGGGGTACATGAATAAGGGTATGACCTTGTGTTGTATTCACAAGTGGCACTGAAGCCAGTCTCCATCCTGGTACTCACATCTCTCAGTGACTATGTTTTTCATACATCCATTTCCTCGTTGACATAAATTTATCCTTTTTTCCAATAAAAAAACACCATATAAGATAAAAGTTAAATAAGATGATCCAATGAAGTTATCAGCTTTGGCTTCAAATCACAGTGTTATCTTAAAATAATGTATTATATCACTAACACCATCCCCTAAAATGGACAAACTTCAGTGACCTAGTAAGAAAGAGTGGCTACTCTCAATTAACAAAACCTATCAATAGTGCAAAATAGATGATTCAATGGTAATCAGGCCTTGCCAGTATGTGGAAAATATGACACTTCCTCCAATTATGAAACTTTTGGAAAACCTGATCAAAGAAATTCTAAAAATAGAAGGTCTTTGAAATACATTGTAAAGTGTAAGCCATCTAAAATAGGTCTGATAGACCAAATGAATTAAGAGTATGGCATATAATTTATTCAATTATCTACTTACTATCATCTTGTTTGAGGTCTTCTTTAGTGCTTACTCTATTTTGGTTTTATAATTCAAAAAAAATTGCAAGCTTCCTATGCTTCGAAGACCAAAAAATAGAAAATAAATTTGGCAATACTCCCTGTAAGATAAAACAGAATAAATGCACTGAAATTACAAACAAACCATCTTGCTGTAAAACTGATAATATTGAATACAACAACATGACACATTATCATAAGAATGATTGAACATAAATTGATGTTCAGAAAATGCAATAAAGCCTCAAAACTAAAACCTACATTTAAAGCAATAAATAGGCCTCATTGTGTCATTCATTGAACTACTAAGGCTATTAAGGCATGCATTTTTAGCAAGAGCAAAAGGTTTTTCTTCCTTCCAACTTCTTAATAATACGAATCGCTTCTACTAGTATCCTTTATATAGTATTTATAGGACAGGAAGATAACACACTCGTGATTATAATGTTTTTCCTATATTCCTACAATAGTCGTCATCTACTGAGTTTGCAAAATATTCCTACAATAGTCGTCATCTACTAAGTTTGCAAAATTCAAAACACATTCAACATTGCTGAATGAAATGACAAACCAAGACAAGCCCCAGACAACAAAGTTTGCAACATACCAGACAACCTAAAATTCAAAGGATGCAAAAAGAGCTGAAATGATAATCTGATCTATAAAGTTTTTGAAAGACCACCATAAAATACTCACAGAATTTTTAAAAACCAAAATCATAATCACAACTATTGAATTTACTCGTAAAACAAAGAAAACAACATAGCCAAAAAAAAGAAAAATAAAGTCACAGGTCCATTTCTCTTTATTAAGATAATAACAAGAAAACAGGATTCCTTGTTGACAAAAATGTAATAGAAGTTTAAGCGATGGAGGCCAACCAATGAAACTCACTCCAATCTTGCCAATCCATCTCCTAAAACATCTATGCAACTGCAGCTCAGCCACTCCTCACCACAAAAGCTAAGGTGTAGACAATTTACAAAGGTGCATTTACATCCAACTATCAATAGTTCTTTTCCTTTTTTAATCAGGAAGGAAAAAATCCTAGAAATACTATCCTTCCTGGCTTAACGTGCTGCACATTACTGATTCCTAAGTAGCATGCATGTCTATCCTGACAAACAATTTGCCCCAAATAGTTCGGCTGCATCCTTGATGTGTCACTACCCTATGTGTCCCAAAATGGCCCCACTTACAATAGACTTTTTTATCAACATCTTGAAAAAGCCCACTCAAAAGTCAGGTGCTTGGATACTTTAGGCATACCTGCAAGTACTGGCAATCAAAGAGGAGTTTGCAATGTGTAACAAACAATCTATACGATTCACTGCATGGGTTCTCCCTTTCCGAGATCATGTTGCTCCAGTCCACGAAACCGGTCCATCTTCATGGCAAGAGATGACATAGATGATGCTTCAGACCTTTTGAACTCCAACTCCAATTCCCTGTGCTTCAATTGCAGCACCATTCGCTCATTTTCAAGTTTCATCCTTTCATTTTCCAACTTAAGTCTGTCCAATTCCCTATCCTTCCTATTTTTAAATCTCTTCCACTTTATCCTCTGTTTCTCCAGATCAAACGATTGAGCCTGAATGTGGAGCTTCTGTTCCTCCAATTGCATGGTCCGATTCCTCATCCATTGCCTCTTTTGCCAATCCGTTTTAGTGTCATCCTGCAACATCCCCACCAGTTCCTGACTCAAATTATCCTGGGCACTAGGCCTCCCACAGTCCTGTGATTCAGGCGATGCCCAAAAACTCACATCTTCCCAATTTGGATTCATCTTGGGCCTCTTCATGTTTTCCCCCATCCCACCACCCTCCATTTCCGGATCTCCTCCTTCATCCTCGACATCCTCATCATCCTCATCATCATCATCCTCACCATCCTCCTCCTCCATGTCATCATTCTCATCTCCCCCTCGGCAAGCCCCATCCTCCCCCATGGGCCTAAACATCTCATGCCCTTCTCTCCCTCTCCCAGAATACTGCATCAGCATATTGGCCTGCTGACACCCATGATCAGCCTGTGGAAACGCATGCCCATGATGGTATGCACACATCTCCCTATAGAAAAGATGCTTAGAACTCAGGATCTTTCTCACATCATCCTTGGCCTTATCAGAAAGACTCATCCCTTCAAGAAGGGAGGGGTTCTCAACCACATCGCAGGCGATTCCCTTCCCAAGTACATCATTCAATCTCTTGTACCTCTTGTTCAGATCATTGAACTTGTCCTCGCACTGCTGGGGAGAAACAGGGCAACCCTTCTTGTTCATAAGCTTCGACACCGACTTCCACTTGCCCTTCTTCTGCAGAATCCCCGACTTCCTCTTATTACCTCCATCCTGGGTCTCCCCCTCGTCGGCCATATACATGACCGCTGTGATCAAGAGCCTCACATTGTTATCTGTCCACTTCATGCGCTGCCAAGGGGAATCCCTCTTACCCCGCTGGCCCTCGGTCCCATCCTCGGTGAAGCTCGGCTCGTCCTCCTCGCTCACAGAGGCCCTACACTTGCTGGAACCGCTTCTCTGGATACCCTTGGCCTCATGGCCCAGGCACTGTTGCTGCTGCTGCTGTGGTTGCCCGCAGGTCTCATGCCCACCCACGGTCATATGCGGGATAAGCGCCATGGGCCCAGCGCCTCCCATAACCTGAAGGGGGCGCGGCCCCTGCCGAGACAAATGATGGAGTTGCAAGGGATCCATTGAAGCGTTCCCGGACAACATTGCCCCATCCATTACACTACCCTCCATCATTCTTCTAACAAATCAAATATATATATGCCTATGACCCCCTACAACACAGCCCTCACATCCCTCAGACCCCTCTTTCACCCCACGATTTCCTCTCCTAAGCCCTTCCCCTCAGACTTGGAATACACTGGATATACGCCTATTGACTATTGGCTATGATTTTGCTATCTGGAACACAAAAGAAGTCAAAAGGGGAAGAGGGTATACTCACATAGCCACGGGTATGCATGCGAGAGGGAGAGGGGATATACACAATGTGTATATATAGACGTGCGTATGAGTATATTCACGTCAGTCGGGCCAGCAACTGGAGCATTTGCGTCTCCCACCGTGAGACATCTTCCCCTTCCCCATGCCGCTGCTCATTCTCACATGACGACAAAGGCCATGCCCCCTCACCCCTTCAACCCTCTTCTTCCTCCTCGTTTTGGGACTTCAAACCTTGGTTTCGTTCCATTGCAATTTCTTTCTCGCGTCCGAAATTTTCGCCAGCTTTTAAAATACCACATTGGTTCTGCCAAAACAATAAGTTGGGGAATCAGAGGAAAGCTTTTCTTTAAATAAATAAATTATTTGGTGGTTTGATTCTGACTTTGCCTATGACTACACTTCCAATGTATTTAACTAATTTACACTTCCAATGTATTTAACTAAATTCTTTTCTTTCTAATCTTCAAAGGTTGGGGTCATTGTGACCTCATGCTTGGAAATATCATCTTATGCCAACTATTTAATCACCTTTTAAATGCTATTTTTTTTAAAGATACTTTATCATCTACGACAAACAAATATATACAAATATATATATTTTTAATCTAATTTGGATGTCTTCGTTTTAAACTTTAATCCTTAGGTAAGACGAAGTTAACGGAACGGACCATCCTTCACGCAATTAAATTGAAGAAGTTAATTGGTGAACACTCGTTATCAATTGGCCTAACTTAATTTGGATGTCTTCGTTTTAAACTTTACGGACCATCTTCACGTAATTAAATTGAGGAAGCTAATTGGTGAACACTCGTTATCAATTTGGCCTATCCCTTTTTGAATGTGTCGTGGAGGAAGCTAATTGGTGAACACTCTTTATCAATTTAGCCTATCCTTTTTTGAGTGTGTCGTGATTTGAACTTGGATTTATGAAAGAAAATCCAAAACTCTAACCACTTTGTTGTCCTAAACAAACAAAATTTTAAAATAAAATAAAAATCGGTTCTTGGGTCTAGGTGGATTGGTAAGTTGGGGCGCTTACCCAGAGGAGACCTAGGTTCCAATCTCACGGGCTTGCCCATGCACAGACAGTAGCCTAGATCTAATTCCTCTGAGTGGTGCGCCAGATTGATTGACGATGGTGCAACCCCTGTGCGTCCGGTGGTCCCCATCTCACGCCGGCTTACCATGTACCGAGACGGTGGAAGTCCTCGGAGCCTTCGTAGATAGTTTGAACCCTACCAGCTGTGCTAGTAGTTACTAAAAATCGTGATGGTAACCATTACTTCTATGTACAAAAAAAAAAAAAATTAAATATTATAAAATGTGATTAGAAGAAAATTCTCCACTATCTAAATTTTAAAATAAAATAAAAATTAAATATTATAAAATGTGATTAGAAGAAAATTCTCCACTATCCAATATTTAATTTAAAAATTGGGGAGTTTACGCACCTAATTGTTTAATAAAGTGTTTATTACATGGTACAAAATTGATATCTAGTCCGATATAAGAAAAGAGTAAATACCACACAAATATTCATAATAAATTAATTTATAAAAAGCAGAGTAGTTGTGTGGTTAATTATATATTTATTATTCTTTTATTGGTTGTTCGATCCTTTTATGGGTTCGTTTGGTTAGGAATCTTTTTTTGGTTCGGGTCAAACTCCATCATAGAGAGTGCCTTCATGTTAGTAGAAGAGAACTTGTTTCATTACAATAATATATTTTAAATATTGTTTTAAAAATTAAATAGATTATAAAAAATATTTTAATTGTATTTAAAAATAAGTATATTATATTTTTTTGATTTGGTTATTTGTAAGAGTTTTATTTGTATTATATTATGATTGTATTGTAAGAATGTCAGTGCATCTACTTAATTTTATTTTTTAATGAGAAGAGAGAAACTATGTTTCTCTCTTTTAAAAAATTTGTAATTTGTAATTATATAGCAGTATTACAATAGCTTGGCCATTATTTATATTTATATTTATATATATATATATATATAATAGCTTGGCTATATATGTTTTGTTTGACAAGAATTGAAATTATGTTTTGACACCTTGCAAGACTCTCATTTGAACTTGAACACTTATATATGTCTTGTTTGACAAGATTTGAAATTATATTTTTTTCAGGGGGGATTTGACACCTTGCAAGACTCTGATTTGAACTTGAACATTGCCATTATAAACCTTCCCCGTTGGGAAAGATGAAGTTAATGGGACCCCGATCCTCTAGATAATCGAACTAGGGTAGTTAACTGATAAACACTTGGCTGCCCTATCCATTTTGGGTGCGTCGTGTTTTGAACCTAGGTCTCTTGGAAGAGAGCCCAAAGCCCTACCCACTACATTGTCTTAGGTAGATTGGATTAAGTTAAAAGAACTCTAGATCAAACTTGAACGCAACCTGAGTCTCTCGAAAGAGAGTCCAAAGCCCTAACCACTATGATGTCGTAGGCAGGTTGGGTTAAGTTAACAGGACTATAGAGTCGAACTCGATCATGAACTTGGATCCCCAAAAGAGATCCCAATGACCTAACCACTACGTTGTCCTAGGCAGATTGGGTTAAGTTAACAAGACTCTAAATCGAACTTGAACACTACCAATATAAACCCTAGTTCGTTGGGTAAGATGAAAAATCAATGGGACCCTGAACCTCTAAGCAATCGAACCAGGGCATATAAACCCCAACTCGTTGGGTAAGATGAAAAGTCAATGGGACCCTGAACCTCTAGGCAATCGAACCAGGACAGTCAACCAACAAACACTTAGTTGTCCTATCCCATTCTAGGTATGTCGTGTTTTGAACCTGGGTCTCCTGGAAGAGAGCCCAAAGCCCTAACCACTAGGTTGTTCTAGGTAGACTAAGTTAAATTATTGTTATATGTTAAGATTCACTCATTAGATTTGAATAAGGGTCCACGTCCTAAACTCTTCACTCTCAACCACTTGCTCTAACTCATAAACATAAATGTTAAATTTATAAAAAAAAAATGTACATAATTTTTTTTCAATATTATTTAACAAGTTTTTATTTTAACAATTATAATTTAATTTTTGAAAAATCAACATTATAAACATCTACTATATTTTTAATTGATAATATAGAATTAGCATTGAACATATATTTACCTATGCGTACAAAGGAGTTATATAGGGTTAAAATGGACTCACTCATGTTGCAATATCTAGCTCCTTTGGGCAAAACTATATAATAATCCGATTTTACTATATATATATATATATATATATATAAAACAAACTCTATAATAATATTTTTTATTGAATAAATACTTCTTATACATATATATATCCGTCGTAGGAATTGAATTCGAGTCATATCATCAATAATGCAAGTGGTGTCTTTGTCGGTAGACCACACACCGATATGTATATAATAAACTTTATTATATATATATATATATATATATATATATATATATATATATATATATTTTGAGGGTTAGGTGGATTGGTAAGAAGTTGAGCACTTGCCAGGAGACCTAGGTTCAAACCTCGCAGGCATGCCCAATCTAAGGCAAAGGTAGTAGTATGACTTGAGTTCGTTGAGTGTGTGCCAACTTGATGACGACAATACAAACCCCGAGCCACCGGGGTCTCCCTCACTTCGAGTCATGTTTATCGAGCGAGATAAGGGTTATAGTGGTAGTACCATGATTTGACTTTATGATTGGAAGTTGGAGGCAATGCGACTTGATTTGTGACCAGTTGTTCAAAAAGGAAAGGTAGTTGTCAATTCCAAAGAGCCAAAGCTCGAACCATTACAATATCTCCTTGGAAAAAAAACAAAAAATTATATATATATATATATATATATATATATATATATATAATTTTTTGTTTTTTTTCCAAGGAGATATTGTAATGGTTCGAGCTTTGGCTCTTTTTCCGAGAGGTTCAAGGTTCAAACCGCGATGCAACTGAGTGTGTGAGGTGGTGACTGTATGGTGGTTGTGTGTTAAATTCCCTATTGATAAGCATAGCTTTTGGCTTTACGAGGGATCATGGTTGGGAAGAGACTGCCCTATGCGTTGGTCGTAGGGTTTCTCACACTAACCAAATAAAAATATATATTGTTTTTTATTATTATATATAATAATATATAATAAGATTTAGTTATTTATTTATTTTTTGAGATAGGAGAGTTGGTTACAACCACACTACTTTAGTAGCTAGCAAGCGCATGGTTCAAACCACAAGGGTTGCATCCACGAAACGTATTCTATCTCATTATTATTTAACTTGAGGTGAAATGGACCACCAAATGCTCGGACTCAAAGGATTCAAATTAGACTACTACCTTTATTGTTGGCTTCCCCCAAGGTTTGAACCTATGTCTCTTCTTGATAAGTGCCTAGCCACACTTGCACTTACCAATCCACCTAGTCTTGGAGGTATAATATATAGTAAGATATTGTTAATAGTCCACCTAGCCCTTGGAGGTATAATATACAGTAAGATATTGTTAATAATCCACCTAGCCCTTAGAGGTATAATATATAGTAAGATATTGTTAATATGGTGTTCGGGGGACAGGGCAACGTTTCGGGCTTTGGTTCTTCTTCGAAAGGTTCAAAGTTCAAACCGTGGTGTGGGTGGGTTTGTGTATGGATGTGTGTTTGGTGCTATTGATAAGTTCAACTCTTACCCTTATAAGAAGTCATAATTGAGATGATGACGCCCTAATAAATGGGGATGGGATTCCTATATATATTTTTTATAATATACCTCACATATTTTACCAATTATAAATTTATAATGCATTAAAATTGAACTTGTCTTTGTATTAATTTGTTACAATGCGAATTCATGTTATTGATATACGAACCATATAACCATATTTTTATTGATTTTAAATAAAAGATGCAATAAGATTTAAACTTATCTTTATATTTAAGTTTTACTTGAATTCATATTATTTGATATAACACCCTATTTGCTTAAATATTTAAAATATTAAATAATAATTAAATATTTAAAATATTAAATATTAAATAATATTTAATAAAAAAATAATTTAGGAACCTAGGTGTTGGAGGTGAGTTGGAGAGGTGAGGGCAATCCTTCAAGGGAGGTCCCAGGTTCAAATCTCCACCCTACCAAAAAGCTGAATTGGGTATCCAAAATCCAATTAATAATGTTGGTGTGGGCAGAGTTGGGTGCGACTCCCGGATGACTTTGATGGTGTAGAACCTCTATTAGTGGTCTCTCAGACCAAGACAACCCTACAAGGAATTTTTCGCTTTAAAAAAAAAAAAAAATTAAGAAAAAAATCAAAGATGAAAATAGTGTTGATTTTAGATGTCTTATACGCCATATATTATAAAAATAAAAATAAAAATAGTTTCTTTAAATTAATTAAATATAACACATTTAAGAATCAACACCAAATACATTATAAATATTTAAATTTAAAATAATAAAATTAAGATAAATATTATATTATATATTATTATTATTTTTTAAATATTATTTTTTATACTTTAT
Organism: Wollemia nobilis; assembly: GCA_028583015.1. Lineage (NCBI taxonomy): Eukaryota > Viridiplantae > Streptophyta > Pinopsida > Araucariales > Araucariaceae > Wollemia > Wollemia nobilis. The sequence continues at coordinate 2,538,063 of JAQPPZ010017079.1, read as the reverse complement.
ACATAATAAATTTTTAAATTAATTTTTTATTATAATTAATTGTCAAAAACTAAAGACAACTTGTATATTTTTAAATGTTATTTTTTCAAATACTTTATGTGGCTACACCGCTATCAAAATGACTTTTTTTACGGGGAAATAAGGACCACTAGTCTTAACTACCATGACCATGCCTTTTAAATGCTACTTAATATTTCAAACCCATTCTCTGTATCTATACACTTATCAAAACATAAGGCTGTGAAAGACTACTTGTTTTAACTATTAGAGTTGTATCTTTTAAATATTATTTAATTTTTAATATAATTTAATATAAAAATTAATAATAATATATTTATAATTATTAGGATTTTGTAATACGATAATATAATTAATATATAATATTGATAAGATCATTTCAATCTATATATAAATAAATATTAAATTAAACATAAATATAATATTCATGTATGACTTTACACCTAAGATTAAAAAAAAATAATAAGTTATCATAATAGTTTTCATATCATTAATATTTGTTTGATTACATAGGAGAGTTGGTTACAACCACTATTTTTAGCAATTGGCAAGTACAAGGTTTAAATCATATGGACTACTCCCAACAAACCTATCCTTCTAGTTTTTGTTGACTCGGTGTGAGATGGGGACCGATCTCCTAACAAACCTATCTGTCTCATTCTTGTTGACCCGACGTGATATGGGGACATCGGTCGCTTGAGGTTCATATTGTCATCGTTGGTCTGACACACACTCAGAAGATTCAAAGTAGACTACTATCTTTACAAAGGGTTGGCTTCCCCCAAAGTTTGAACCTAGGTCTCTTCTTGGTAAGTGCTCAACCACACCTGCACTTACCAATCCACCTAGTTCTTGGAGGTCAAAATTTTGTGCTTAGTGTGATAGATCGCTACGATCGAAGCATAGGGCTGAGTAGTCCCCTCTCAACCATGTCGTAAGACCAAGAGCTACACTTGTCAATAGGGAATAACACACAACCATTTGAGTATCAAAAGGGTGGGCACAAGGGGAATGGAGCTTTGTCGGCCTCTACCAACACATAGGATATTTTTAGCTGCACCTTATGTCTCCAAGGTAGATATAGGGAGAATGGAACCTAAGTCGGCCTCTATCAGCACCCAAGACTTTCACTAATTGCGCCAGAAAAGCAGATGTTTTCATATCATTAATATTACTTATCATAAATATTTAGCACCCAAGACTTTCACCAATTGCGCTAGACAAGCAGATGTTTTCATATCATTAATATTACTTATCATAAATATTTATCTATAACGACATTTAAATGTTATTTAATATCTTCTTGATTTTTTTCTTATCAGAACCCAAAGTTGTCAAAGAGAAACTTTTAAATTTAATTAAATATTATATAAAATTAATTTTCAAAGCTCAAATTTGTGAAAGACAACTTATCTTAAAGATTAAAATTACATATTTAAAGTATTATTTTATTTTTTATAATTTAAATATATAATTTTATTATTATTTATTGAGGTTAGTGTGAGAAACCCCTATGACCGATGCTCAAGGTTGGGCATCCCCATCCCAACCATAACCTCTTGTAAGGGTGAGAGTTGAACTTATCAACAGGGGCCAAACACACACCCATCCCCTCACACTCACCCATATCGTGGTTTATATATTATATAATTTAAATATATATTATTATTATTACTTTTTATTTGGTTATTGTGAGAAACCTCTATGATCGATGCACAAGGTTGAGCAGTCTCCTCCCAACCATGACCCCTCGTAAAGTCGAGAGCTATACTTATCAATAGAGAATTTAACACAAAGCCACCACACACCCACCCCCTCACACACTTGCCCACACCGGTTTGAACCTTGGACCTCCCAAAGAAGAGCAAAAACCCGAACAGTTGTGTTGCACCCCCAAGTGCATATATATATATATATATATATATATATATATATATATATATATATATATATATATATATATATATTATTTTGTTGGAGAATAAGAGGTTGTACTTGGGTCCTCCACCATTGATAAATCACAACTCTCTTCTTTAGAGCATGAGAGTTTACAAATAGATTCAATTCTTATTTCGATTAAGTTGAGAGTTTACAAATAGAGTCAATTCTCATCTCAATTAAGTTGTTATAGCTAGAAACCCACATTATTTTACATAAAATGTCTAAATTTTTTATTTTTATTTTCTAAAACTTTTTCAACTTTTTGTGTATTAACAAATATTCTACAATCCAACAACTTTCTTGACATTTTCCTACAACCTTCACAATACCAAAACTTTATCTCTACTATCTATGCATTGCATCTTACTAGAGCAATATTTCCAAAACATCACATTGTCATAGCCCGCTTTACCAGATCTCGAATGCTAGTTTCCTTCCTGAAGCATAAGTGTGACCACAAAAATAGTAATAAATAGTATATATGAAAGCACATTAATGTTATAAAATACAACATATATTACCAATGGGAAACATAAAAGTAAATCTTAATCATTATTTGATTCAGGCAGTCAATGTTTTCTTGTCAAATTCAAATTTAGTTAAACTTACTACTCCCTCCAACAAAAAACAAAGAGACTTAACTTCATGACCCTCAATTAAACCCCCTCTATTGGCTAGCCTATTTGCACATTTGTTCATTTCCCTTAATATATGTGTAAAGCTAATTTTCTCAAACTCTATAACTCTATAGCAAGGTCTTGAATTTCTACAGTTATCTTTTGTATGTTCCATGGAGTGTTTGCTTTCCTCAAAACTACTTTTATTACTGTGAGTGAATCACCTTTCATCTATACTTTATTCCATTTTATTTGTTTACATATTTTTAACCCTTCCAAAGCCTCCTAAGCTTCATTATTTGTCTTAAATCCACTATTGAAAGCATAGTGAGATAAAATCTCTCCTCTATTATTTCTAATTATTTCTCCTCCTCCTAGTCCTTGATTACCTGTAGATGCTCCATCAAAATTCAATTTGACCAACTCCACATTTGGTGGTTTCCACTTTATATTCTTTGCCTTTTTTTGTTTATCCTATCCCCAACATCATAATTCCATTTGATGACTTGACTCCATCTATCAAGGTTCTCTGCTTCAAAATTAGGGATTGAGTGAGTTGATAGGGTTGTTTTAGACTCCTTTATGACTAAACAAATATTCACTTTCATTACCTTTAAATTGCTTTCGTTTCCTTTAAATATTCTTCTATTCCCTTTTAGCCAAATAGTCCAAAGTATTGTATCTTTTGATATATCCTAAATTGTTTGTAAAGCATTATTTTTAAAAGTGCTCTACCATTGCTTTAACCATTACTTAATTTTTCCATTCATCACCATGCATTTACCAAACCTATGAAGAATCCATTTCCATAGTTTTCAAACTATTAAGTAGTGTCCCAAGAGATGGTCTATACTCTCCTCCTCCATTTTACAAAAAACACATTTTGAGGGGCCATGAAAACCCCCTTTTATAAGGGTATACCAAGAGAAAATTCGTCTATGACCTACTAGCCGAACAAACATTTTGACTTTAGGAAAGCTTGAGCTATCCCAAATATCTCTCCATATTCTTACAATATTCTTATTTTGATACAAACAAACATTTTGACTTTAGGAAAGCTTGAGCTAGTGCTTTATATTATATCTAGTTCTTATTGTGTATTTTATTGAACTATTCAACTCCCAAATCAATTTATCCTTGGCTCCCATCGAAATAATTATTGTTGTTATCTTTCTACTCCACTTCCTCCTAGCATCAATGCCTTGTATACTTGTAAAAGAATCTTCTTTCCCTTTGTATATTCCTTCCTGATCCTTGTACAAAATGTTTGAAACCCTATCACCATATTTATCTTGAACTAATCTCATACATGGTTTCAAAATTGGATCTAGATTGAGTGGTTTTTTTATCACACCAAGTATCCATCCAAATATTTATTTTTTCTCAAGTTCCCACCACCCATCTTAAACCTTTATTCATTAGATCAATTAATTTTTTTAAATTGTTCTATAGTATAAATCCATTTGGTAGAGAGAATGTAATAAATATTAATCTTGGATCATTGAGCTCAACATACTTACTTAGAAGAACTGTTGCCCATTGTCTTTGACTCTCTTTGTACAATCTCCAAATTAATTTTCCCCTAAGAGCTAAGTTTGCATCCATAAGAACTCTTAAACCAAGACCTCCTCTAGTTTTATCATCACACACCTTGCTCCATTTCACCAAAGGAAAATTCCTTTTATCATGTAATCCTAACCACAAAAATGACCGTATAATATAGATTAAACTTTTCTCTATCAATTTTGGCATAGTATATAAGGACATATAATATGTTGGATGGCCTGTAAGATTGATTTAATTGGTTGTACTCTTCTTGATAACGATAGCCATCTACCTCATGTTGGTAGTTTATTTTAAACTTTACTTATAACTAGATTTCATAATTTTATCCTCATTCTCCCCTCAAATAAGGGCATCCCTAGATAAGTTGCTCGTAAATTTACCTCCATTTGAAGTAACTTGCATATCCCTGCTTTGATTTTAGTTGAGATGTTTAGGAAGTAAATTTTGGATTTTGTCCAATTAAATTTCTACCCTGATGCTCTTTTGTATTTCTTTTATAAGTTATTCAAAGCTTTGGTCTCGTTTATCCTTGCCCTACCAAAAAGAGTTGTATCATCTACAAACTATTGATGGATGATGTTGTCGATGTTATTACTAGCCTTAAGTCCACTTATAATCCCATCATTGTAAATCTTATTCAAGTTCCTACTCAAAACCTATGCCATAATAATACAATAATTATGATGGCAGGGGATCTCCCTGTCTAAGGCCTCTCTTGGATTTAAATAATTTTGTTATTAACCCATTTACCAACACTGAATAACAAATTGTAGAGACACAAGCTTTAATCCATCTGACCCATTTCTTCCTAAATCCAAAATTTTCCAATATTGCAAAAAGAAAATTCCATTTAACCCTATCATAAGCCTTACTTATATCAAGTTTTAAGATCATTGCTTACTTTTTTCTTGAAGTTGTTGAATGCATAACTTCATGAGCTACAATGATCCCATCTAGAATTTGTTTTCCTTTCACAAATCCTCCTTGCTCTTCTGAAATTATTTTGTCTAACAATGGTCTTAACCAATTTTCCATCACTTTGAAAATAATCTTATATGCCATATTACATAGGCTTATGGGTCAAAATGAATCAAACAATTATGCATCCTTCTTTTTTGGAATCAATGCAAGATATGTTGCACTTATTTTATAAGGTATGTATTTTTATCGTTGATTGTTCCACTACCACCAATAAAGAATCCTTCACTATATCCCAATTATGTTGGTAGAATAATGCAAAGAGCCCATTTGGACCTAGGGATTTATCCTTATGAAAAGAGAAAAAAGCTATATGAGCTTCTTCCAGAGCAATAGGCTCCATCAATTTCCTATTGTCTTCATCTATTATATCCAAAGGAAATTCTTGTAGAAGTTTATCATTAAGAACTTCAAACTCCTCTAATCCTAGAATATTCTGATAAAAAGACTTTACCTCCTTTTTTGTTTCATTCTAGTCTTAAAACTAAACCCCTTCTATTGATTTAATTATACTAATTCTAGATGCTAATCTCTATACTATTGCCATCCTATGAAAAACTTTAAGTTTTATCTCCTTCTTTTCACCAAGTCTATCTTGATTTTAGTCTCCAAAATTTTTCTTTCTTACTCAAAATATTATTATATTTACTAAGTAACTCCCTTTCCTCCGAGATTGGATTATTATGATCACCTTTTTAAAATTTTGAAAGTTTATCTTTTAGTTATTTCTTCTCAAAAATATTTCCAAAAGTGTTATTGTTCCATTCTTTTAATCTAGATGTCATTGATTTAATTTTTTTGGAAGTGTATACAACCCACCATTTTCTAAAGAATTTCATGTTTGTGCTATCATATCAAAAAGTTGAGCATGGTCTTCCCACATTTGCTCATATTTAACATATGATCTTTTTTTAATTCACTAACCACCATTTTAACTTTTATTTTCCAGTGATTTGAACCAATCCTTGTCAAGGTATTAATTTTAGCACAAGTCTCTTCATCTAGCCAATGATATGAGAGAATACATCTATCTATTTTTTTTTTCTATTAGGTTCTAGCCTTTCTTGTTGTTAGTCCATGTATAGTTGTCTTCTTCAAACTCAACCTCCTATAGATTATTATTTTGAATAAAAACTGAGAAATATCTCATACTTTGGGTTAGTTTCCTAATTCCCCCAAATTTTCATCCAACTTGGTTATGGCATTAAAATATCCTATGATCATGAATTGGATTTCTTTGTTTTTACTTCTCATAAAGGCTTCAATCCCATTCAGAACTTCTAATTTGCATAAGTTGTAGGTCTATAGATATTGATAAGGATGAAACAAATATCTGTAAGAAGCATGTGACTAAAGAAGCTATCCAATTCTTAGTTTGAATGGTTACATAAGAGATTCTCAAAGGATTCCAATAAGTTAAAATTCTCCTTGACGCTCCTTCAAAATATATAGTTGTTAGCTTTTGAAGCTTAATACCTAAGATAAAACTCACCAAAATATCAATAATAAAGTTGCAATATGATAATATGATAATGGCAATATTCTAGAAGTATAAACTTAGAAATAACTTCAACAATCACTCATAAACTTGCCATTAACAAATGCTCACAAAAATGGTACAATAGCTCTAAAAGTATCAAGTGTCAAGTCATATCTTGTCATGTCACATCACTTTACATATGCACATACACTACATATATAATGTAATGCAACTCTTCATATGGAAAACTCTTGTCCTTCACTCTTCTAGAGACTCTTCCTCTTTCTATTCTATGGATACATGTGCACATAGACAACTATGCACATTTACAATACTAAAATACTTTGCACACTTTAATAATAATTGTGCACTTATTACACTTCATAAAGTAAATCATAACTTCTAATCTATAACACTCTTCCTAATATAAGGATGTACCCAATGTGGTACATTAACATGTACCAACTAATGTACTATATTCCAACACCCCCTGTATTACATTATTTGGGAATTTAAGACTTTAGTCTTCAATATGGTCTTCATCTTGATTCTTCAATCTACCTCCTGTAGATTAAGAACTAGATTTATTGTGTGGATGTCATCTTTGGTTTTTTATTTAATATTCCTCTTGTCTTGCTTGATCTGATATATTTTCTTTATCTTTGAATTTACCTTTGCATTGGACTTGAAATATAGTCTATCATAAGATAGCCTTGTCATGCAAGTTATCTAATTACATCTCTAGTCCACTTTTTTTTTCCTATTTTTTGGATAACCTTCTTGCTTGATCTTCATGCTTGTCTTCAGTGTTAGCAAAAGCTTTAGAAATAATTTTTTGAAATAGACACTCTAACTTAAATGTTAACACTTTTTCACATTCCCTATAATATTCTTCCTTGTAATAACAAAAAGTATATGAATGTGATTCTTTTCCACAATATTTACACAAATGTAAATTGCAACAATAAGCTTTTCCCTGTTCATATTTATTACAATATGTTCCTTTTAAAACTTCTTTTGTTGTTTTGTAAACTTTAGTTTCATCTGTTTTCTTGAGCAACTGATATAACCATTTGTGTATAATTGACACGATTCTTCCTTTGCATCTTTCATATATTTGTAAGAGATCTTCTTGACTAACATTTTTTGCTATATTTTGAGAATGATCTTTGAGTTTATTCTCAATATTTCCATTGGTATAATTATCATCAATTTCTTCTATTACATTGTTAAAATGTATCTTTATAGAATATTCTTTTGTCAAACTATCAAGTTGTGATTTATCAAGAGTTTTCTTAACCCATATTGGTTCTATTCTCCAAATATTATTATCCCTTGAATCAATCATAGTTCTTCTCAAGTAATTTTTCCTAGTCTCAAAAATATAATGTGTCTCAGTTCTAAATTTCTCAATCCTATGTTGATGTTGAATACCTTATAACTCCAAACATAGAAATTTAGAAATTCCATAAAAGAATATTTGCAAATTTTATAAACTTATTTTGATTTCGAAAACATTATTACTCCATTCTATTCAAATAGTAAATATCTCAAAAATGTTTTGTAAATTTAAATAATCAAATTACAAAACTTTTAAACTTATTTATTTAACTTCTTCAAACTAAATTTCAGTCCTTCATAAAACCTTTAAATAATACTAATCTTATTTCTAAGGTTTCAACTTTTAATTATTATCCCTCCAAAGTATATAAGTTCACTTTTACCTTTAGAAAATAGTAAGTATATATATTCCTTTTACCTTTACCTTTAGAAAATATATTCTATTTTGAATGTGCATAAATAAACTTTGAATAAAATAAATTACCTTAAATTTAACTGTGGTAATTCCTTTTGGTCAACAATGGTTAACTATCTCTTGATAGGTGCTCCTCCTTTTATGAAACCTTTGCTATACTTTGGATTTCCTTGGAAAATATTCTGTGTTCTCCTTTTGATTGGCCAAGTGCAAATGAATCTCTCACAAGTGCTCTACAATGTATTCAACATTTGACTGTTTGACTCCCTACATGGCTTAAAATCTCTTCCTTGCAATGCCAAATGGTGCTTCACTTCTTATCCCACTTAACCTTCAATCAATGGCTCCACTTACACCTCCTTCTGTTTCTAGTGCATTTCTGTAAAAAATGTCATTTGAATCCTTTATCTTTAGCCAGGGTTATGCATAAGGGGTCAGACCCGAAATGTACTTGTAAAAATAAGAGAATCCATTTTGAAACTATGAAGAATCCTAGCCAACCTCATGTCGAAGGAAATGGTGAATTACTTTAGTTTATAAAAAAAATTGGTAAAAAATGGTGACTTTGATAGTTTTGGTCGGATTTGGTGGAAAACATGTTTCAGGTTTGATCATATGCATACTAATGTTTGAATCTGGTCTAATGCATGCTAAGGTTCAGGGTCCAGTCTGATGCATACTAAGGTCCAGGGTTCAATCTGATGCATAATAAGGTCCAAGGATATGCCTTGATGCATAATAAGTTTCGGGTCTGGTCTGATGCATAATAAGGTCTGAGGATATGGCCTGATGCATAATAAGGTTTGGGATATGATCTGATGTATAATAAGGATTGAGGGTCCAGTATGATGTATAATAAGATCCAGGGATCTGGCCTGATGCATAATAAGTTTTGGGGTCCGATCTAATGCATAATAAGAATCGAGGGTCTGGTCTGATCCATAATAAGGTTCGAGGATCTGGCCTGATGCATAATAAGATCCAAGGGTTGGGTCTAATGCATAATAAGATTTAGGAGTCAGGTCTGATGCATAATAAGGTCTAAGGTTGGGTATTATGTATAATAAGGTTTGGGTGTCAATTATGATGTATAATAATATTCGGGTGTTGAGTCTGATGCATAATAAGGTTTAGGGGATCCGATTTGATGCATACTATGGTTCAAAAAGTGGCCTGATGTAGAAAATGGTTTGGTATTGGGCCTGATGCACAATATGGTCCAGTACCTTGCTTGATGCAAAATACAGTCCACATGCAGAAAATGGTCCAACGTTGACCACCTATAACGTGTCACACAATCTGTCACCCATACTGCATGTCCAATATAATTTTGCCACATGTTGACTCCATCCATTATATCTATAAAAGGGCATAAACTATCATTTTTTGAGTTCATTTCTATGACTACACCCAACCAGAGCGAACGAGCAGCCAATTTATTCTGTTTCTCTTGTTTCTAAATTTCCAACTTCTAGCAATGGTCGCTACTTCCACCCCTATTCCAAAGTTCAAGAACCCTTCTTGCACTTTAATTTCAAATTTGCTAATAACCCTAGGTATGAACTTATCATGGTTAGAAGATGCAGGTTTGACAACCTTGGTGTCAATACCACATTTCAAAACTAATAAAGTCCTCTTGCAACATATTATTGTTGGTTATGACCATGACAAGGCCATTGTCAAAATGAAAATACGAAATAGAAATTTGTCATTCACCATCACAACTACATACATTCATAGATTGATAAATCTTCCTTTCGGTGATTGTCCTCCAATTAAAGCGAAGTGCCAACTCTTTGTAGAAGAGAAATGCTACCTTGAGAAAATGTACCAACTTGCCATAGAAGATTTGGCAGGTATAATTCTTATGTATTAGAATATGTTAATGCTAAAAATTTCAAATTTGTAAATTGTTATCTAATTTTTTTCAGCTTCCGTCGCCAAGTCAAAAAGAGGGTTAACAATCACTGATGTTAAGAATACAACTTTGAAGGCCAAAATTGAGTTCTTCCAGGTAAGATTGATTCTTCTTGGAAGATCAAAATTTTTATTTTGGATACTATCGCATATTATTTGCTATGAGCATCATGAGAGGTTCGATTGGTGCACCTATATTGCATATCACATCAAGGCCGAGCTGCATGCGGTGTAATTGCAAACCAGCAAGACATAGTCCGTTATGGGCACTATTAATTACATTTTAGCACTTTATTTTAAAAAATTTCATGATTTGCAAGATATTCATGTTCCTACTATAGTGCATGCAACACTACAAGCCATTACCTTGACACTAGAGGAATTGAAGGTAATCAATCCATCTTTGACAATAAAAAAGTATTTTATATTTTAGTACGTTTTTGTTTTTAAAATTTTCTTTTCATCTAAATGTAGAGTAGGGAAACCACAATAAGGACTAAACAAGATGCTACCGATAGGAGTCATAAGCTAGAGCCAACTGATGATTATGAGGACATTGGATCAAAAATGTCTCCATTACATAGGCCACCAAAATATTTGAAGCAAGCTCCTTCACCTAGTGGATCTTGTACGCCTAGGTATGCAAAAAATATGTAGGCTGAATCTAGTGTGGCCACCCCCTCCTGGTCCCCCATTGAAGCCCAAATTCAACAAATTTCATCGTATTCAGGTAAAACAATGTGTATTTACTTTGAATTATGGTTTTTCTATTTAATTTTTAAAATAATGCTAATAAAACTTTTTTATGTTTTCAGCCACCTCTCAACAATAAACTACGAGAATGAGAGGCCATATAGTGCCACCGCTTCAACCACAGCCACAGTTTCCATAAAAATAGCAATAATTTCCACTACAACAGCAAAAGGTTCCAATGTAGCATCCACGTTCACAACAACAAACGACAAACACAACCTACACAAATGAGAGGCCAAACAGGGGTTGGAAGTGGAAAATAACTTTTTTCATAGAGATCACAGTTGATACAAAGTTTCGAGCTTGGTTTCTTGTATTTTTCATTTCACACTTCTTCACAAGCACCAGAAGTTTCATCCATTGGATTGGATAATAACCAACTTGATGATAATTTTCTGTTGTAGGGCAACATTTTAGGCTTTAAGGCAACACATGTGCTTAACGATCCACTAGGTCAAGCACAATAATAGGAAGTTGTTGCACCTGAGCAGAGATCATTCTCAACTCCTAAAGGAAATGACCTTCATCTTCAAACTTAAGGATGATATTGCTAATTTTGATGAGACTGTTTTAATGGTTGAAAATACAAAAGCAAACATGAAATAAATTGTGCTTCAAGATTTATAAGAAATGAAGGATTAGGAATATCGGTCCAAGGTACTAATAAAGCAAATAAATACCCGATATGAAAATTATGCAAAAAGAGATTCAATTTATTCTTTGGTTTAGTATGAACCAAAAAAGCTTAGTGGCCTGTTGAAGCAGGCCACAATAGGAATAGTGAATTCTGAAATTGTGTATGATGATGATGTTTTAAATATTTTTGTCAGCAGGTTACAGAATATTAATGTTGAAGCCCAATATTTTTATAACCAATGGGCTTCCGATAAGGAAAAAGTTGAACTTTCTGAGTCTACCAGGGATGTGGCTAAGGTAAGAAAATATTTATTTATGTTTTAATTTTCTTTTGTAGTTTATTTTTCATATTTCAATTTTATTTAAAACAAATAATTATTTTTTATATAGTTATTTTGAATGATGTTTTCATTTTCTTTTTTGTAGTCAAATTTTGAAAACCTAAAAACAATTAACAACATGCAACTTAATATCAATGTGGCAAAAACATTTTTGTAAAATGCAATGGAAATGAAGAAGAAAATGCAAATAAAAGTGACAGATAATAATCGTTTGCGAAGATATATTAGGGAGAAGCTCCATGAAGATACAAACATTGTACTATAGCACTAGAAAGAAAAATAAAAACTTCCAACAATACTCGAAGATCCAAACCAACAAGAAAGTGCATTGTTGGGGAGTATTGTGAAAGTTCAAGAAAACCTAGTCTAAAAGGTGTCAAGCAAGGAAATAAAGGAAAATAAGCCTTTGTTGCAAGCGAATCTAACGTAGCTATCCCAAAATAAGATATTTTACAATGTAAAAAAGTTTTGAAGTTGACTGCAGTCAAAAATTTTGTACAATGTATTATATTTTCAATCTTATTAATGAAAACTATATTTTCAAAATTTATGTCTTCATTCATTCAAAGGTTTTTTGCATTTATAATTTTGTGTGGTTTTTCTAGTATTACTCACCAATATAATTTACTATATTCATCTCAAACAACAAAATAATATTTTTGTTGATCAAAATTCATACATTAATAATACAATACCAATATTGTGATATAAAATATAAGATAAAAATTTATCAAGGCAGTTGAAACAATATGATATAAAACATACAATATTTAAAAGCACAATGTGATATAAAATGTACAATTTTTAAAATCATAATGTGATATAAAACATACAATTTTTAAAAGCATAATGTGATGTAAAACATATAATTTACAAAAAAAGTAAATTTTTGAAATCTTGTATATCTGAAACAACATTGTGAAATCTGGAATAAACAGTTGAGACATATGGAATGAACAATCCTCAACTTATGAACAACATTGTGAAATCTGGAATGAATAGTTCTCAAATTGTGAAACAAATATTAAGCATAACGCATTTCGAAACAAATATTGTGAAATCTGATAACAAAGAAAGTCAAATATTCATTGTTGTGAAATACTAAAAAAATAGAATTTAGGTAGTTGAAACGAATAAATTTTCAACTTGTCTAGAATCAATATGTAAAGCCACCATTTGATCACTAATAGCATTATTATCCTCCTTATCAATCGTATTCATGATACCAATTTGGTTTGCAATTGAATTTCAGTATGCTAATGCTCTGTCATATGGGAATTTATCTAGTTGATATGATGACACATAAATTCTTAAATAATTTTCTAGATTTTTGTCCAGCCTATTATGAAGCTTAGATTTAATAAAAGATAGTGCACTAAAAGCCCTCTCATATTCCACAGATCCCAAAATAATTGCTTGACATAATTCATATAAACAAAACTATTCACTAATAGTATCTTGTAAGATACTACTTGGATACAACTTTTGCCACAAACGTGCAATGGAACCAGTCTCATGGATATTACTCAAAAGTGATGCTTGATGAACCATTGTTCTTCCAAAATGTTGTGACTATTTTCTTAAAATATATTTGAGTATACCTTTTATTTCAACACCATTGAATTCCACACTTTATTGAAATGCTCAATAAGGTTACCCATATATTTAATAAACAACGCTTGTGTAGATTTTTGATCATTGAAAGAACGCCAAAACAAAGGGTTAACAACACCCATGGCCTCAAGCAACTCATGTCTTTGAAACCAATCTCTTATCTCTTTTGTCAATGATTTTTCTATGTTGAACAATTTTTTCTTTGTATTGTGTAAAACAACTTCGTATCTATTGTGTGTTACACAAACTTTTCAACATCATCAGTAACTATACTTGACTGTCTTTCATAACAATATAGAGGTATCATATTTTCACGAAAATTAATACAAATATTATCATTAATATCAAACTTCAAAAAACTATTTGCATATTTCACGTTTGTCAATGTTTTCCAACTTTCAAATAAGGGATCTATAAAATCTGGTTTAGACACATATAACCTGTCAATAATCACACATATTTGCTTTCTCATCCTCATGAAATCAATGATATAGATGGATCTCTCTTGTGCAAGTTTATTCAATATGTTCATTTCTTGTAACATTATAAGAATACCACATAATGTTAAAAGAGTTTCCATGTTAATCAAATGGAACAACATATCGTTTGCCTTATCAATTGCTCTACTATTTGTGTACATAAACCCTATTAAAGATTTATATTCTATAAAGAATTTGAGTGCAAGTTGGTACAATGAAATCCACCTTGGATCCACATATTTCACCAATTATTTTCCTTTTGTATCTCCTAGTGCAAACTATTGAAACTCTGCAAACCTTTTAGGATTGCAAGAAAAATAAGAATGTATTTCATGAATGAGGTCTTCCACTTTAGCAACATTTTCAAAAGTGCTCATGATTTTATATGCAAGATTCACTCTATGAGCCATGCAATGAATGGGTATCATATATGGGGCAACTGATATTTGGAGTCGAACACACAGACCGTTCTTGTACCCTTGCATTATAGCAACACCATCAGCTCGAACACAAATTAACTTTGTAGCTATATCAATATCATTCATTCCCGCAATTTCCTTTAAACTAGTCAAAACAACATTATAGATGTTTTATGCATTTGAACTTTCCACCATATTATGTAATCCTAGCAAATTAGGCTGCCTCACATGATTTTGAAATGTATACACATGCATTCAAATCTAGGATGTGTTGTCCACAACTATCACCTCATCAATAGAATAAATATGGAAAGTTTTACTTTCTCCCTTAGGTCCTCAACTAAATATAGAAATTTTGCCATTTCCCAACCACTTTGATTTGACCAATGGGAACTAGGAAGGTTTTTCACATCAACTAGTTGATAAAGGTGCTTATAATCAATAAAATTAGAGATGGGTCTACCCTTTTTGAGAATACTAAATACAACACCAAACCGCAAACTTTTTGAAGTTAACACCTTTCTCAACAAGGGATTTTTGTTGTTTTAAGTGATTATCATAATCTATTGCATATCTGATATGCATATATTTTGATACATCCTTCCACCTAACATCTTTTGTAATTTTACCATCACTTCTTACAACTTTTACATATACTTTGCCAACATGTTTTTCTATTATATCTTTCTTAGTTTGCAGCTTATGATCCTTACCTAGTTTCCAACTACAAATTTTGCATATACATTCTTTTTGATTGACTTGGTTGGCTGTAGTCAAGACCAACTCAATCCAGGGAAATTTTTTTCCCATTCACTCCTAAATGATCTTCCAATAATCTAGTTAGAATATGTTTTCCTGTTTTTAGAATTTTTGCTTGAAGATTCATAAGAAGTTTGTAGTGTATTTGATTTATCGCTTTCATTTTCAACTTGCATATCTTGGTTAGAAATATCTTCAATTGATTTTTGGATGTCATTGTGAAGAAGTGCAAAAAATGACATGCCTTGAGGGTTCGTTATTGAAATGTAAAAGCGGATTTAAACAAGCATTCAAAGGGAAATGTGCATAAAGATGTAAATGTCTAATCTATTGCAAAATATGGATTGTTTGATATAAAAAATGGGGGTTTATCCTTGTATTTTATTAATCCATAGTATTCAATAAGATTACAATACATCCCCTTGAGGGCTTCATAATTTGATACATCTCAATTTACAATTTTACAAAGGGATCAAATCCCTCCATGAGCTTGATGGCGTGTTCTAGTGTTCTTCTCGCAACCCACAATTGAGAGATAATATTGGGCCTCTCTTGATGTGCCTCTTAGCTCCTCCCTCATGCCTAGAATACCTGCACCTACACACAAGATATTGAAATGATTAATAGCATATGCATTTGATGATTTATAACTAGGAAAACATAGAAAGCATGCATCTAGAAATACTAAAACTTATTTGTAATAAATCAAAACACTTCCAAATGACTTGCAATTCTAATATGACATTATTAATATGGTTTTGGAAATATCTAAGCATGAATTGAAAGGAAATTGTGAGCAAAAATAGTGGTCATCCCTGGTAGGGACAACTAAACCTGCAATCACCAAACTCTTAATTGACCTATCAAAACTACTCAAAACTTGACCAAAATTGAATGCAAGGCTAATATAAACATTTAGAAATAATATATGGTGGAATTATACCAAAATTACTAACTATTTTTTGATCATCCCTAGCAATTGAAACTACCACTTTTAATCATCCTAGGGTGGGACGGTTACCAAACTGAGTGGAATTTACCACCAATTCCAAGGGGATCTGGTTTGGAACTCTCTTAAATGTTGTGTCAACAAATGTGGTCAAATTTCTCTCCAATTTGATAGGTTTTGGAATGGAATAGGCATATTTTATAATGCCCCTAAAAGCATATTCGAATGAAGAGGGTTTCAAGGAAAACGCTAGGTAAAATGCAAAGCAAATGCGAGGATAGAATTGGGTAGCACTTCGTGGTCTATGCTTCAACTCTTATCTTTGAAATTGGGTGAGAACACCTCAATTTATAGCCCAAATAGGGCACATGAGGCAAAGGGGCAAGTTTTGGCATGCAAGGCATGTGCCACCACTTGTCAAATCCCTTGCCATGCATTGGTGGAAGAGGTTGCCCATTTGGGACCTCCAATTTGGAGTCTCTAATTTCAATGACAACCTCCAAATCAATTTTGGATGATTGGGCATGGAAATGGTAGGAATTGATTGCCATTTCTTATGCCATTTTAATTTTGTAGGGTTTGTTTGGGGATCGTCCCATCCAAATATGGTTTTAGATGACCGTCCCTAGGTGGAACAGTAATAAAGATATGACCCAAAACTTCCCAAAATTGGTGGAAACCTTCCCAAAAGTGTTCTGGAGCCTTAATTTACCATAGAGGGTTGCCCAATGGGGCTATATGATGTTGATGCACAAGTTGTGAATTAGCAGTCTTATTTGATTTACACGATTTTAGTGTCTATAGATGCTCCTTTTTGGGACGTGCTATGTGCAACAAAGCGCTAAGCAAAAATAGATGACTAGATCATTAAATGATTGAGGTTATTCATTAACCTAATCAAATTTAGATGCCTCCATTGTGGAAAGAGAATATATTATTGGAATCCTTACTTTTGACATAGTCAAAGGATTAATTTGGTATACCTTTCAGCCATGCTGTAATAATAATTGTAGGGGCTTAGGGTATACTAGGTCTTGGTGCCTTGTATTCTTGTAAGCCTTTACATGGGTCAATTACCGAGGCTTCAAGGAGAGCAATACCTTATTTTTTTTCTTATGCTGATTGTTTTCCTCAGCACGGGCTTGAAATTTTGTCTTTGGCAAAGATTCTTTTTGAATGTATGAAAATTGCACTTTTGAGTGTTTAAGTGTTGATTTGATTTATGAAATCATTATTATGACTACCTCCTCACGCGATGAGTCAATGAGGGCATGAACAATGATAAAGCAATGAGTTACTTGACACATATGAATAAATTGGGATAACTAGCTGCTTTACCCATTGTAATATATACCTATTTTGCTAGGATTTTTGATTGTTTTAATGAGCATTCCTGGAAGCAAAAGGCTAAAAATTTCCTTCCATAGAGGTCTTCTTGGAGAGTGAAATAAAGAATTTTAAAGCATACATAAATACTTTTGATTCAATCTTGATCCTTCATTCATCGGTTTAGTAGGCGCTGCTTGTACCTCGTGAGTTGGTAATGGGTCCTTGAATATACCCATCTACTAATTGTTAGGGGCTAGTGGAGCATCCACTTGAAGCTCATGCCTCTCAATCATGTCCTATACTAGGTGTTTAAAACCATAGCATATTGGTAAATCATGGCCACTTTGTCGATGATATTTGCAATATTGATCCTCTCGGTGTCCCATAGGCTTTGGTTTACCTGTATCCAGATCGATGGGCTTGATATCTGGAAGATTTATCATTTTTACAACTCACAACCAATCGAATAGGAAATCCATGGATTTAGAAAAGGGAGTAAATTGTTGCTTAGAGCAACATTGTTGATTCTATCCTTGATTCGCTTGACCATTACTATTATAGCTCGTAGGAGGAGGTTGGGCCTAATAGTTCACCTTTTGAGGAGGCGTCGCTTGTGTAGGCCTAGGGATATTTATGGCCACTTGATTGACCACTACCAGCTTTGAAGGTACCGAGCTACTTTTAGGGTTCTTTATCCACTCCTTTTTGTGAGACTTGGCTATTTATCCCTCTTGGATTTTTATTTCCTCTATATTTCTAGCCTGTGCTAGAGCATCTTCCAAGGTGGAGTATTGCTGTAGTTGCAATATTAAAGAAATGGGTTTCAAGAAACTCTTTGAAAACATTTGAGTTAACTTGAATGTTGGCAATAGATAAGGTAGCTTAGATAAAAGCGTTCACCACCTATTTTCGTATTTAGTGATTGACTCATCATCGCATTGCTTTGACCCTATGAGGTCTATTAATGTGGCCTTTATTTTGGTGTTAAAGGTGCAACATTCTAAAAATACGTCAAAAAATTGTTCAAATGTGTAGATGCTATGTTTAGAAGTTGGTTGAACCACTCAATGGTAGGACCAGAGAGGGTACTTAGAAAAGTTCTCTAGGAGCAATGCGTCATTGTCCTATATGCTAAAGCACATATTTAAAAATCTAGTAACGTGCTCTTGAGAATCTTCTTCCCCCTTGAATCTATCCAATTTTGGCATTTTGAAATGCTCAGGGTATATCAGGGAAGGAATGGATGGGTGTAATGACTAACTCCATAATTGACGCAAGGTGGGTTTTTGAAGCCCATTCCCCACTATCTTACCTTCTATAGTTTCTAAGCGTTCAAGAAACACATTCAAGAATTTAATATCCTCTTATTTGTTTTGAACCCTTAGAGGTGGACAAGGAATATTAAGCGGATGTTGGGGTGGTTGATTGTCATCACCCACGCCTCCAAAAGGTGCTTCTACATAATCCTCATTTTATTCCAAGTCATCGTAAGCCCCATAAGGTGTTTCAGGCATGGGCCTACAAGGAGGAACAAAAGCCTCTTGAAGGTAATCTATAGTTGGCCTATCATACACATTAAGTTCAGGCCTAGGAGGTCTAGGAGATAACATTTGGTTAGGTCTAGGAGACCTATCTTGTTGGAAATTAGGTTGCCTCGGGTGAGCCTCCTGTCTACGCGTATTTGGAGTAGGAACTCCATTATGTAAAGTCTCTTGAATTTTTCATTCAAGCCTTTCTCTCTCTAACTATTGTTGCTACTCTAAGAGATCTAGGTGGTGCTTATCAGACCTAAGTTGATTAAACTTGGTATGGCGATCAACATACCTCTTTACTAATAGATTAATTTGATCAGTTGTATTAGGTCTAGGTGCCCTAGCACTGTTACCTTGATATTTATCTTATTCAAGAGGGTTTGTAGGATCTACTACGGGTTTCTCTCGTTTAAGAGAAGTCATGTTGACCTACTGTTCCCTTATATACTAGTATTCTAGGTAATCTACAAGTGCAGAAGCACACCATGCTTGCATTGACACATGTGAGTGAGGATAATATGGATCCTCCTTAGGTATTCCCTAGTAAATGAGGAAAGGTAGGGCAGAATTAGCTCACCTATGGTGACGAGTATCATACTCATCATGATTTTGGCACCTTGGGGAAGGGTGGTTTGAAAGCATAAGATGATCATTCAACCCTACCCTAGGTGAGAAGTCTTGATCTTGATCACCAGTGTGAGGAGTAGACCGAGAAGGCACACAAATGCATGGTATTGCTCTATGGGGAAGTACCTCATTACATGATGATTCTTCTCAAAATAAGGCATTAGAAATATCTATATTAGGGAAATGATTCCCCAAAGTGGGACTATTATCGATAGGGGTACCCCATATAGGGGTTCATTGTTTTCTAGGTCCCCTTATTTCTATTCTAGGACTAACCATCCATTCATCTGCCACTCGATGATTAGGGATATGATTTTCTAAGTTGGGACTGTTGCCTATGGGGATTTCTCGCATAGGAGTCCCTTGTTGGCTAGGTCTCCTTTTAGCCCCTCTAGGTCCAGGAAGAGTAGGTGGTCACCAAGGAGGTATGACCATGTCCTTGGGATCAAGGCAAAGATGCTCTATGTCCTCTTCCCTACTCCCCGCAATGTCCACCCTTAAATGGGCTTGGCTATGGGTATATACCATAGCTATGTACTCTAGACCACTATATGATTATCTCCTTTATAATTTTTATGAATTTGAAATAAACAAACAATAGAAACACATAATAATAGAAGTGATTATCTCTTTTAAATTTTTTTAGATGTGAATCCCTAAGCCGTTTGTTGTGTTTCAATGTGTTACTTTTGTAAAGAAAATATATCACATGTTTGATTTTTTGTTGATGTAATACTCAAAATTTTAAGTGGTTTTCACCTATACACTCATAGCTCGACAACCAAAAATGAAAGTCCGGTCATGTGAACCAACCAAAGTATGGAGATGAAATCCATACTTGATCAGGGAGCATAGGTCCTGCCGATCCTCACCCAACACCCCGTGCACATTGATACACCCCTTCTAAGAGGAATATGTGCTATTTTGCACTTTTAGGACATATATTGGAGTTGGTATTGGCCAAAAATATAGGGTATGTGGTATTTGAGTCAATGGATAGAAATGATTGCCATCGTCATTGAACTCTATCAGTGGTTGGGAATGACTTCCAACTCACTAATGTTTAAAGAACATGGTGTGTGTTTGTTCCTTTTAAAATTATTGAAATAAAACAATACAACATTCAATGATGATTCACTAAATGCATGAAAGTATGTTTTATTTTTAGAATCATTAGTATATATAAAAGGAAACCACAAAAGTTGACAAACTATATGAACTTAACCCTTTTGGTAAGTTGCAAGTAGGTAAACCAAACAAAAAGCATAGATAATATTGTTCATTTTCCTATTTTTCTTGATTTTATTAATGCAAAATTTAGAAGTATGATATCTAACCTTCACATGCACAAAGAGAGCAAGAAAAACTGAGATTAAAGCTTATTTGAACAATATGAATGCAAATTGAAGGTTTAAAAAGGTGTAATTTCTGACCTGAAACTTGTTGTTTCTGCAAATTTTTATAGAAACCCCCTAGTTTTGTAACCATCCTAGGGTGGGATAGTTGCCAATTTTGGGGTCCATCCCAGGGTGTGTCACCTATGTGGTCATCCTTGGCAGGTTCAACCAACAATTTAGGGTTCGTTTCTACTCAGAACGGTCAAAACCTACAACCTGCAAAATAGAAAAAGGAGGTCAAAATTGAAAAATTCAAAGGGGATAAGGAACAAATTCAACCACCATGATCACCATTGAAGAAGCACAAAAAATAGCACGCCTTGAGGGTTCGTTATTGAAATGTAAAAGCAGATTTAAACAAGCATTCAAAGGGAAATGTGCATAAAGATGTAAATGTCTAATCTATTGCAAAATATGGATTGTTTGAGGTAAAAAATGGGGGTTTCTCCTTGTATTTTATTAATCCATAATATTCAATAATATTACAATACATCCCCTTGAGGGCTTCATAATTTGATACATCTCAATTTACAATTTTCCAAAGGGATCAAATCCCTCCATGAGCTTGATGGCATGTTCTAGTGTTCTTCTCGCAACCCACAATTGAGAGCTAATATTGGGCCTATCTTGATGTGCCTCTTAGCTCCTCCATCATTCCTAGAATACCTGCACCTACACACAAGATATTGAAATGATTAAAAGCATATGCGTTTGATGATTTATAACTAGGAAAACATAGAAAGCATGCATCTAGAAATACCAAAACTTATTTGTAATAAATAAAAACACTTCCAAATGACTTGAAATTATAATATGAAATTATTAATATGGTTTTGGAAATATATGAGCATGAATTGAAAGGAAATTATGAGCAAAAATAGTGGCCATCCCTGGCAGGGACAACTAAACCTGCAATCACCAAACTCTTAATTGACCTATCAAAACTACTCAAAACTTGACCAAAATTGAATGCAAGGCTAATATAAACATTTAGAAATGATCTATGGTGGAATTGCACCAAAATTACTAACTATTTTGTGACCATCCCTAGCAGGTGCAACTACCACTGTTAACCATCCTAGGGTGGGACGGTTACCAAACTGAGTGGAATTTGCCACCAATTCCAAGGGGATCTGGTTTGGAACTCTCCTAAATGTTGTGTTGGAAAATGTGGTCAAATTGCTCTCCAATTTGATAGGTTTTGGAATGGAATAGGTATATTTTGGAATGCCCCTGAAAGCACCTTCAAATGAAGAGGGTTTCAAGGAAAATACTAGGTAAAATGCAAAGCAAAAGCGAGGATAGAATTGGGTAGCACTTTGTGGTCTATGCTTCCACTCTTATCTCTTTGAAATTGGGTGAGCACACCTCAATTTATAGCCCAAATAGGGCATAGGAGGCAAAGGGGTAAGTTTTGGCATGCAAGGCATGTGCCACCACTTGTCAAATCCCTTGCCATGCATTGGTGGAAGAGGTTACCCATTTGGGGCCTCCAATTTGGAGTCTCTGATTTCAATGATAGCCTCCAAATCAATTTTGGATGATTGGGCATGGAAATGGTAGGAATTGATTGCCATTTCTTGTGCCCTTTGACTTTTGCAAGGTCTATTTGGGGACCATCCCACCCAGGGATGATTTTGGGTGACCATCCCTAGGTGGGATGATCACTTTTTATGACCATCCCAGGGTGGGACGGTCATAAATATATGACCCAAAACTTCCCAAAACTAGTGGAAACCTTCCCAAAAGTGTTTTGGAGCCTTATGTTACCCTAGAGGGTTTCCCAATGGGGCCATATGATGTCAATAAGAGTGGTGAAAGTTAATTTCAATAAAAGCAAGTTATATTTCTTGAACACCCCCATTCATAGGTAAGGAAGGATTGCAAAAATTTTAGGGTGTGATATAGCAAACCTCCCCACTTCGTATCTTGGTCTCCCTATTTTCATTGGTTCTCCGAGAGAGTCAATGTGGGACAAGGTTATTGAAAGAATTCAAAAAAAACTTGCTAGATGGAAAGGTCATATTCTATCTCAAGCATGAAAGCTGACCCTCACTAAGGCCTCTCTTCAGAGCTTTTTAGTATATTTCCTCTCCATTTTCAAAGCCCCTATGAAGGTTTTCCAAAAAATTGAGAAACTCCAAAAAGAATTTTTATGGACTGGATCAGAGGAGAAAAAAAGGATACACCTTGTAGGATGGATCAAATTGTGTAGACCCAGGGACAATGAGGGCTTAGGTCTGAGGAGAATTGCTCATATAAATTTAGCTTTACTAGCTAAGTAGGCGTGGCGTCTCATTTCTGGTGAAGAAAATGAATGGACAACTATCATAAAAAAAAAGTATCTTCAAAATATGGAATTTCTAAGTGACTCAGTTCCAATTAGAGGTTCTGCTTTTTGGAAAGCAATTCTTAATTGTAAGGAAATTATCAAAAAATATTTATGATGGGTTTTAGGCAATGGTGAGAGGATAAAATTTTGGAAAGACAGGTGGGCTAAGGACGAACCACTGATGCAATATCCTAACTTAGCCTAAATAAGAGATATCACAGAAGAACTCATTGGCAGAAAAGTCTTCGATTATATGGTTGAGGATAGAGGTAGAATGAAGTGGAAACAAATAAGAATTTAGGGATTTCAAGTGGAATCAAATGATCTTTGTAAAATTCTCGGGCAACAGTTTATCCCCATGAGACCTAAGGAAGATCAAGTGACCTGGGATCCTACGAAAAATGGGCAGTTCACTGTTAAATCAACTTACAAGATTCTGCTTGATGATGAGGATTTTGTCCTCCAAAAGGACTTAGTTTGGATAAAAATTTAATTCCAAAAATTGTAGTCTTTTCATGGCTAGTTATCCAAGGAAGAATTCTAACCATTGATAATATGATGTGTAAAGATATTTGTATCACTAATCATTGTTATCTGTGTAGGGCTAATTGGGAGACCATTTATCACATTTTCCTTGAGTGCCCTTTTTCCTTGACTGTCCTAAGTGGGGTTTTTCAAGCCTTCAATATTTCTTGGGTTAAACCAGCCATCGTACTTGATTTGTTCATCTAGTGGCCTTGCCCCTTTTCAATCCAAATACTTAGATACATGTGGAAAATTTGTCTCAATCACTATCTTTGGTAGGTGTGGTTAGAAAGGAACAAAAGAGTCTATAATGAGTCTATCCATGATCATCAAACTATCATTGCCAGTATCCTATCCTTTGCCAATGAGAATGTGAACCTTATCCCTTTTGATAGTTGTAAACCTCATCTACAGGAGACCACGATTGCTCAATATTTAATCTTAACCTTGTTAGATGAGTTTGTGCCTAGGGTAGTCAACCCCAGAGCCAATGTTAAGTGGTCTCCACCTCCTACGGGCTGGTTTAAGCTTAATTTTTATGGAGCAGCTAAGGAAAATTCTGGCAGAGCAGGCGTTGGTGGCATTGTGCGAGATCATAATGGGAATATGATGCTTGCATTTTTTGAATATTTGGGAACAAGGACGAATAATGAAGCTGAACCTAGAGCTATGTGGAGAGGCCTTCAAATGACTCGACTTAGAAGGCAATTTGATCATAGAAGGAGAATCTATGCATGTTATAAATCTCCTCAATAATTGGAAAACACCTCCTTGGAGGATTAAAACAATTATTGAAGAGACTAGGATCCTTTTCCAGGGAAAACATGATAGAAAAGCCCAACATGTCTTTCGGGAAGCTAACAAAATTTTTGATAAGCTAGCCAATTTGGGTGTCGATGGTGACGAACTTTTCAAATGGGAACATGGTGTCCCGAGTGAAGTAGAGGAGCTTATTCAACAAGAATGCCAAGAATGATAGTCGAATTTACCAACAGGGAAGGCACTATAAGTTTGAAGGCTAGGAGTATTCTCGTCTCTTTTTTGAATTGGACTCACAATAAAAATTATCTGAGTTGTCAGTCTTAGTGAATGCTGCTTGGAAATACCACAAAGATTGATGGGAATAGTCACATGTCAGATAACATGGATCCTAGTCATCTTAGTAATTTGATATTGTTTGATAATCATAGGGAAGGAAAGAAACGACAATATAAGACTTCGAACCAAATCCACGTGGACCACTAGATAGCCACCGCCATAAATCTAGCCAGCAGGTTCACTTATCCAAGGCTGATTGGCCAAGATAGTATGTGGTACCAAAGCATGTCATATATGGAAGAAAACAATTACCAAATAATTATTAAGAGTAACTGTCAATACAGAGCTTGTGGGAGTTTTTTTTAGTACTCTACTATGTGTTTTTGCAGCTTTTTGTTTCTCCATTGTCTCAAGGAAGGGATCCGTGTCTATTTCTTTTTTGTAATTATGATGCATGTGTGTTTTCTCGAGGTATACCCAAAATTTTGTATGGGAAGTTTCTTTTTGATAATAGGCTATGTGCCTTACCGAATGTAATGGCTTTGATAGTATGTAGATTTTACATATATAGGATCCTTAGTAAGGATATGTTCATCAACAACCCTGGGTCGATTTTTGTAAAAGGTTTTGGGTCAACCTGTAAAACCCGGTATTAATGCTATAGCATCTTATCTACCAAAAAAAAAAAGAGTGGTGCAAGTGGCACATTAGCAGTTTTATCTGATTTACACAATTTCAGTGTCTACACATTGGTAAGAAAATTTTCTTTACAAGGCATATCTTGATGAGGAATATATTCAAGTGAATGCTTTTCAGGGTCAACAATAGCATACAATAATATTCTTTACCATTTTTATATTTAAAAAAAACTAACTTATAGATAGAAAAAAATTCATATTGAAAATAATTACAAAATATAATGACAACTAATTGTTTGAAGAAGAAAGCAATATTGAAAATAATTACAAAAAATACAACTAAGTGTTTATAAGTAAAAAATTATTTGTACCTCAAATTTGTATGGATGTCGATGGTTTGTTTGTTTTCGACGTATGACTAAAATATTTGAGGATACTCTTTTCAACAGAATATTTGGTCCCCTTCTTTCCATTGTCGGTGGGTGACATTTTACTTGTAAAGAAAGTGTTTTTCATTTTAGAAAAGTAATAAAATGTTAAAGAGATGTTACTTCTCTTAGGCCTCAAGATAATATTGTAATTAGAATAAACAGATGGTTAGTCACTAGAAAATAAATACATGTTTCCTACCATGTTTTATTGTGATTTTGTTAGTGTATGCCACTATTGCATTTTCTGGTGATAACACTTGTAATTGATAAGAGCACAAAAATATGCAATATACAATTCAAATTAAATTTGAAAAATAATTTCTCTATGCGAATAACTAGAGATACATATATGGAATAATATTATATTATAGTACAAAAAATAGCAGAATAAAACCTGCAATAGTAGAAAAATAGAGCATTGACATATTATTGTACAAAAAAATGGTAGAAAAACAAAACATTGACATATTTTAATAAAGATAGAAAAATAGCAGAAGAAAAACCTGTAATCAGCTGACAGAAAAATAAATATTATTACTATAAGTGCTTCAACTTATATTTAGAATGTCTTAAGAGAAACATAGAACTTGTTGTAGAACGCGATCCAATAGTCAATCCTGGTGCAAAACAAGATCTAAAAATCAACCTTGTGGAAATCAGAGTCTAGTGTGGACCTCGTGCAAATTGAGATCCAGTGTTGATCTTGTGCAGATCAAGATCCTGTGTCAACCTTGTGTAAATTGGAGTTTGATGTTGGCCTTATGTAAAATAGGTTCCAGTGTTTGGAATGGTGTAAAATATGATCTGGTGTTTGACCTTGTATAAAATTGGGTCCAGTACGATGTAGTGATATTTTGTAGAACAAGGTTTGAATTATTGCAGAATAGGGTCTGAACTATTATAGAATAGGGTCTGGTCTATTGCAGAACTAGGTTCAACCTATTACAAAACTAGGTCTGGTCTATTGTAGAATTGGATTTATATATCAGGCTTCTCCAGAATAGGGTTCAAATATTAGTTTTTTGGAGAACTAGATCTGGATATCAGTCTATTGCAAAATTGGGTCTAGTTTGCTGTAAAACAAGGTCCAAATATCGGTCTTCTCTAGAACAGGGTCTGAATATTGGTTTGTTGCAGAAATTGGTTTGGTCTACTATAGAATAGGATTTAGATATCGATCTATTGTAGAAATAGATTTGGATATTGGTTTATTGTAGAACTGGGTTTGGTCTATTGCAAAGCACAATTTGGATGCTGGTCTGATGTAGATCAAGGTCCAATTTGGGTCCACATAGAGATTTGTTATGAATCAACTAGTTTCTGCACATGACCGAAGTTTGGTGGAATTATCGATTCTATAATAGTTTCAATGTTTTAAGTGGAAAAGTATCATTGACATGTTAGTTATATATAGTGGTATAATTGGTGAACTTGGCGAACTTGGTGGGATAATTTTAAAATTTTAAGATTTTTGGGTGAAAAGTGTCCTCATTCTGGTGAAAAATGATGGCAAAGTTTTATAAAAATCTGTAATACTATTATCAACGGACGGTGAACTGACACCTTAATTTTTTTTTCAAAATTTTTGGGCGAAAGGGCCGACCTTTGGGTCCCCCAAAATCACCAATTTAAGTTTTTGAAAATGCAAATATTAGCCCAAATGGTGAATATTTACCGATGTGCATAACCCTATCTTTAGCCTTTTAAAAATATTCTATCCTTGGAATGGGTACTAGAAACTATTGACCTTCCACCTAATGTGTGCCACATGGCACTTAATCTCTCCCACTACTCTAAATTTGTCTTCCTTATTCTATTGAAACGTTTCCTTACCTGGGAAAATGGTATTATGACATGGTGGGCATTACTTCATAAAAATTTTATTGTCTCCTTTTATCTTGGCACCTATTAGATGTTTGAAGCTTGTCCTTGTATCTTATTACATGTGTCTTTTGCATGCAATGTGTCCACCAACAATTGTAACTTTCCTTGAACCCTAATCCTTCTATCTTCTACGTATTATCTTGCATTCTTATGTAGAAATGTATTCACTTGGACTTCATGGATGAAAATCTATGGCTTGGTCAACACTTTTGATAATGGTGCTCCTTTGTATGGTGGTTTCTCTCCCTTCTAGGAATATAATGTCACTTCTTAGTGGTGGCTCTCCTTTGAGTGGCGATATCTCTTCTATGATGGTGCTTCTTTATGTAGTGGCGGCTCAAATTTGAATAGTGGTGGTTTTTCTTGGTGCTTTTCTACACAAAAAAGATGATCTTACTCCTCCTTTGAATTATGACTATCTAGTGTCTTTAGACACTAAGAAATTCTACCTTGTTTTTTACCCTTTCTCGATCTTGAACTTACTCAAGAAAATGCTTTTATTTTATTTTATTTTACTTTAATAAATATGCATTCTTATGAACTATAAAACAACATTTAATAATAAGGTTGTACTCTTCTTATTCCTCCTTTCCAAATAAATCTTAGATTCTTGCTATTTCAATCTTGCAGATGCTATTAACACCTTTTGATTGAAGACTCCTTTTTAAATTTCTCCTTAAGATTTCAATAAGGCTAATATGGTGCTCTCAAATAATTAATGTAAAACAAATTTAAATGCTCAAATAATGAACTTATGTTGCACCAATATTGCATGCCTTTATGATATCCTTTTTGCTAGTTTCTTTGGTGATTTAATTCACCCCTTATTGTAATATTGATTTTGTAAGTTTTGTACCTTTGTTCTCCTTCACAAAACTTACCAAATTTGTAGCTCTAATTGCTGCTCAAATTTCTACTAGTTTGATGCCTAATAACTCTCCTCAAAACTACCTCGAATTTCTCCAAAATCGTAGCTCTTTATCTTCTTCTAATGCTATCCATAGAACCTGATTCTTTGGCTCCAAATATCCTTTGAAAATTATATCTTCAAACTCTGTAACTTGCAGCTATTAATGTTTTCCAAATGCTATAAAAAATTTTGCAACTCTTTAATCAAATCCTCCTTTGTTTCATTATCCAAAACATGTAATGAATATATCCAAAATGCTACTTTCTTTCACCGTATTAACCTTCTTCAATATCCTATTCGAGGGCACTCCAAAACCTACCCAAAACTTTTGAAATATGTAGCTCAATACCTTCTTCAATTTAGTATCCTTCAACCCTTCAATTTATCCTTCAAAAGCCTACAAAATTCTATCAAACCAACCTTCAAAAATACTATGGATGTCCTTAAATTTTCTAAAATTATGGGCTCTTCAATCTTATCTGCTCCCTCAATATTATTATCAAATTTTGACTTCAAATTCAATATCCTTCATTGTCTTCTTCCTCAAGAATTTGAATGTCTTGAGGTCATCAAAAACCTTCTCCAAAATTTGGAAAACTTCTTGCCAAAATATTCTTTCTCTTGGGCTTGTTGTTGTATGGTGATAATTATCCCAAATCCTCCTTATCAAAAACTTGTCCTTGCTTGCAATATTCTTCCTCAAGCTTTCTCTACAACTCCTCCAATAATCACTCCTTCAATTCTTGTAATAAATATTTCTCTATCCTTCTTCTTCTCCTCAAAATTCTCTTGAGACCTCTTCTCCTTCGGTCTTCTAATTCTACAATTCCTCAATTCTTCTTCTCAAAACATCAATGAGACTTTTTCTTGGTCTCTTCAATCTTCCAACTATGAAAATTCTACAATGATATCTCTTTCCTAGATCTCCAAAAATCTACCGCTTATGAATTCTACAATAGGATATTTTCTTATTCCTTCTCTACTTCCATTCTTATATCTACAATAGAAACCTCCTATGCAGGTCTCCTCAATATTTAATGTATAGTCTTCAATCTAAAATATTCAATCTTCAATATTTCAAATCTATAAGTTCTTCAATATAACCTCTTTCAGGTCTCTTCAACTTCTCCAATATACAACCTTCAATCTCTAGTATTCAATGAGATCTCCTCCTTGAGTCTCCTCAATATCCAATATTCAATGTCTACTATTTTGAAACAAGAAACTTAGATAATAACAACCAAATAATTAAAAATTTGTAAAATTTAAAAATTAATAAAATTCATTAGTTGTTCTCAAAACTAGTAGAAAGAATTATGTGCTGAGTCCTAGTCTTCACGAGTTATCCCTCAACCCTATGGAAAGACTAGCCAATCTTCAATATGCAGTCTTCTTCAATCTATCAACTTCTCTAGTAGGACCTCCTTATTGGGTATCTCAATATCCTCAATGTCAGGGTCTATCTTCAAGATATGAAATATCCTATTATAAATTTGTTCTTGAAATAGGTAAATCTTCAAACTTCTCTGGTTTTCCTTTCCAGAGGTAATTTTCTTAACTTCACAGTTTTCTCCTTCACCAATTAAAATCTCCTTTGCAACTTTAAAACTTTTGTAATTCAAAATCTTGTTGTGGCTATGATACCACTTTTAGATTTTGAAGATTAATACTTAAGATTAAATTCACCAAAAGATCAATAATAAAGTTTCAATATGATATATATGATAATGACAATATTATAGAAGTATAAAACTCAAAAATAACTTCAAAAATCACTCATAAACTTACCATTAACAAATGCTCACAAAAATGGTACAATAGCTTTGAAAGTATCAAGTAAGTGTCAAGTCATATCCTATCATGTCACGTCACTTTACATATATACATACACTACATATATAATGTAATGTGACTCTTCATATGGAGCACTCTTGGACTTCACTCTTCTAGAGACTCTTCCACTTCCTATTCTATGAACACATATGCACATGGACAACTATGCACATTTACAATACCAAATACTTTACACACTTTAATAATACTTGTGCACTTATTACATTGAATCATAACTTCTAATCTAGAACACTCTTCCTAACCTAAGGATGTATCCAAGGTGGTAAATTAACATGTACAAAATAATGTAATATATTCCAATAATAACATCCCATTCACATCTTGCCCATATTGCTTTCATAGTTTTGGAAACTTCTTTTGTCATTTTAGTTTCCTAGATACAAAGGATATTAGTATTATTACTTAAACAAAGGTCCTTGATACACCTTTTATTTGAGGGTGTATTAGAACCCCTTATATTCCATAATATGGTAATCATGTCTCATTAAGGGCTATTGGCCCCACCTGTAAATTACCAATATAATTTTATTGTTTGGTAAAGAGAAGTTCAACCAACTTATCTTGTGTTCCTTTATCTATGTTTGCTCTTGCTTCCTTGGATTGCGTTTGATGGTTTGAGGGTTTTTATATTTTTTCCTTGCCTATATCAAGAGTAGGTCTTATTATTTTGTTCCTCTATATTCTTTCACAACTTTCTTTTTCCTCAAATTTATCCTATCCTATCTCTACTATGGATTCTTTTGACTTGTCTTGCTCATTTATTGATATTTCCTTATTAATGGTAGATGTATTAACATCTAACACTACATTTTATTTACTAGTTTTGTTTCTCCCGAATGGTGCATGGTACTTCAAGACAATCTTCAAAATCTGATTTGACACATTTCTTAGGTTCATTGAGAATGTTCATCCCTAAATCATGATCATAGTAAATATATGATTCCTTGTTAATATGTTGAACCTGTTATACTATGTCCTCTAAGCATTGATATATTTTTTCTTCATAGGCTAAATCCTTAAAATAGTTGGTATTTCTTCCAATATAATTTGTTACTAGTCACCATTATTTATTTGCTTTCACTTTTCTATTTCATTTTTTTGGAAGTTGAAAATATCCTCATCCATATCCATTTGTAAGTTTCTCTTGCAGTTTTTTACATATGATTCTATTGGGCTCTTCATAGGGCATGGTCTCTCAATATGCCCATCTCATGACATCTTCTACATATAGAAGATATGTTTTATAATATATAGTTTGGGTTCACATCTTCTCCCCATAATTAAGAATGCTTTATTCTAGTAAAGGTTTCTTTATATCAGTCATGACCAATATTCGAGCATAAATAGCCAAGAATTCATCTTATGTAGTTTTTGAAATCTCAAGGAATTATCCCAGAGTGTTGTCTATTACCTTGAAGGTATCCATTTACCAAAAATCAATGGAAAACCCATATATCCTAACCCAAACTAGTACTAGGGATAAATTTACATTTTTAGGAGAAAAGCCTTCATACCGAGTAAGAAAGAGTCTTGCTCTTCCCATAAACCAAGGGTCCATTTTAGGAATCTATCTCTTTCTTCCTTAGAGGAAAAAATGGCTAGGAATAAACCTTTGGGAAGAAAGGATAGAATCACTTCCAGAGACTTCCAACTCAAATCAATTCATTTTCTCAAGACTGAAGCCCGTGATCAATACTCATTAAATTTACCAAATAATGCCCTATATTTGAGTAGCAAGGATTGATCCTTTGTGGTAGTTTCACTAACCTCTACTACTAGAGATGATTCTAAGTATTTAGCTATAAATGGGTCCATAAAAAAGAAACCAAAACTCAAAATCTACTAATTTTTTATAGAATATCCTATAGCAAATATAATATTTGATAAAAAATTATAATGATTTGCAAGAAAAATTTCTAATATAAAGAAGAGAAAAAAAAAAATTAACTAAAACATTCTAGGTCCAAACTAAATGTATTGCCTAACTAAAGCCCTAGCCCTCCATTTCTCATCCCATCATCCAAACCCTGGCTGACAAATATTTGTAATTTTTTTATTCGTGACTTGAAAAATCATCACTACCCTTGTTTTGGATATCAAACTTTATAAGATCATATCTCCATAAATATTGTTCATATTCCTTTATATTACCACTCATTTTAAAGCTCTTCAAAATCCACACAAAGTGGTCCAAGAATCAACTGAATTAGACAACCCTTCATGAATATATGGATCTTAGAAGATGAGACATTTTTTAGAAAAAAATGTCCTAATTCTTCACAAAGTGAAAATCCCTAATTTAAATAATAAATATTGTTCTATATTCATAAGGAATTAAATATGTGGAATATTTTTTTATATAATTTTATAATTAAATTAAAAGT
Source organism: Wollemia nobilis (assembly GCA_028583015.1). Classification (NCBI taxonomy): domain Eukaryota; kingdom Viridiplantae; phylum Streptophyta; class Pinopsida; order Araucariales; family Araucariaceae; genus Wollemia; species Wollemia nobilis. The sequence goes on along the minus strand of JAQPPZ010017079.1, from coordinate 2,504,959 downwards.
AAATATTTTATAATACAATAATAAACTCAAGTGATTAAGTACTTGAATTTCAAGTGCAAAACACAAATTCAATTTTTTTTCATATTACAAGTCATGAGACCTATTTGAATCCCATATGACTATATTTTAAAGGAAAATAAAAAAAATATATTTTTTAATAGATACAAAATATAAATAGAGATGAAATATTAATAATTTCTTAATTCATGATATAAAAATATCATTCATCATAAATAGTTATTTCTAAATATGAAATATTTAATCCGCTCATGTAAAGGAGTTGGAGAGCAAGGGGGTAGTTAAAACTCTCCAGTTATCGAGAGGCCCAGGTTAAAATCTCTCCCCTCACATGTTGCGGATATGTTGTATATAAAAGGTTTCTCATCCAAAAAAAAAAAAAAAAAATATGAAACATTTTCATAATTATATATTAATAAGTTATACAATGCTTATATTAGGGACCACTTATGTCAAAATTATAACAAATTATATTTTTTGTGAGGTCAATTGAACTATATCTAACATGTCCTTTTATCAAAGAGGCTTTCTTTTACCTTTTTTATCAAATGAACTCTTCATCTTCCTCAAATTTATATGTTTTTACAATAAGTTCCATAACATCATTTTCATTAAGAGATAATATCTCACTCAACTAGTTGCTTTCTCAAATTTTAACTCCACCAATACAAAGATCAACACCATGATTGGCTAAACTATTTGTTATTTGATTTCCTTCTCTACAAATATGCTTACATTTCCAAGATATTACCTCCAACAATAGTTGATGAATATAAAAAATAATGTTATTTTAATCCAATCCCCACAACCCTTTTTATTGATAGCATTAATGATATTTTGTAAAATAATTGTTTACAGATATGCTTGCATTTCCAATAGTTTTTGTTTAAGTTTTTGTCATACTTTAGCTTTGAAATAATTAATCTAGTGGTTCAACTCTTTCAATGTTGATGAATATATCCAATATATTCTCATATTTTTGAAAAATAGACCCAAAAAGTGTAAGCAAAGGAGTAATGAAGAACAAAATGATCCAATGTTTCTAAATCCTTTTCATATAATGCACACCTAAAAGGTCTATGATATTATCTTCTTTGTAGACTTTCTCCTACAAGAATCTTGTTTTGAACTCCTAATTAAAGGAATGTTGAGGTCCTAGGGATGGTCTCTTATAACCAAACATTATTCCAAGGAAAATTATTAGGAGTATGAAAAATGGACTACTCTAAATCGTCATACCCCATCTTGACTAAGTATCCACCATATTTTGAGAGATTCCAAACCAAATCATCCTTTCATGTAAAACTAAGTAAATAAAACTCTTAAAGCATTTTTGTAAGACTACTATTTGTTTGAGTTTATCTACTTCAATCAGGTTATTAACAAAAAACCATGATTTTGAGATATTGCTCATATTAATACAAGATTTAACCTTTAGATCTTTACAAGCTAGACATGCCCAAACCAAGGTTATTATTTTGAATCAAATATGAGAGTATAAGGCTTCAAGTAAGTATTAAACTATAAAACTACATAATTCCCTTACTAACTAACCATCTAATATGTGCTTGATCAAATGTAAACTATCTTATATGAAGTTCCATGTTGGTGATCCTTTAGGTAAGGTTAATTTCTAGAATAATTTCATTGCATCAAGAGGACCTATATATTTTTAAGTAATATTTTACCCAAATATTTCCTTGATTTTTTAATAATATCTAGCCAGGTTTTGCCCCTAAGGCCAAGCTTAAAAGTTTCCAATTCTACAAGCCTACTCCTCAAACATTATCTCTTTTTTTATCCCTATCCCACTAACAAAGAGGAAACCTAATTTTTTCATACATCCTTTCCAAAGAAAATCTCTTCAAATTTGGATGCTATACCTATTTGCATTCTTAAAAGTGATATTATATTTATAAGGATAGATTGTAATGTAGTCTTTATGAGTTGTGACCTTATAACCATGGTTAAAACCTTACCTTTCCAACCTCACAAAAAATATATTATTCTATACAAAATTAAATCCCAAAGCTCTTTCTTATTTTCTTTATGAGAAAAAGAAATACTCAAGCATAGTGATGGAAAATTTCTAATTTTAAACCCTAAAATATCAATAATAATTTATTGTAAATCTAGGGTACTGTTAATGAAAAATACCCTAGATTTTGTAGTATTAAGTAAATATCTAGTATCCTTATCATAACATGATAATAATGATTTGAACTCCATCAACCCATTGACTAAGAGATGACCCAAAAGAAAAATATCATCAACAATTTGGAGATGAGATTCATAGGAACCACTTGTTACAACTTGAATATCTTTGATTTTTATTTCCATTTTTGGCTTTGAGCAATATCTCCATAATGCATCCGCAAGAATAATAAATAGATATGAAGATAGTAGATAACCCTAGGAGAGCCCAAAGTATGACTTAAAGTATCCAACCAAGGATCCATTGATAAAAATAGGAAAATAACATATAATCCATTCACCAACCTTGATCGACATTAAAATTTTTAAGTATACCAACAAACTCTATTAAAGCTTTATTTATATATAATTTCATATGCATACCTAGTTTTTTCATGGATTGAAGAGAATGTATGCCCCTCTATACAATGAGTTAAAGTTGTTTACAATAAAAAAAAACTACCTTGTTCCTCTAAGATAACATAATCTAGAATGCTTTTCAACTTATTTGCCATAATTTTTGCAATGATATTATTAACCCTATTATGAATTTTTCTTGGAAGAAAATTATTTAAATATTTTATTTCTCCTTAATTGGGAACCAAAATAATAAATATGGCATTGATATCACTTATTGTAGACTTTATTTATTGGCCTCTTTAACCGCAACCACCATATCACTCTTCAATAAATAATTATTTAAAAAAAAAGGAGTTGCAAGAAATCCATTGAGGCTAAATCACCTTTTAAGGATGGAAAGAGAAAACAACCTCATGTAGCTCATACATAGAGATCTTGTTCATGAGCCTCCTTATTGTTTTGTCCATGTGTGATAATTAATGGAATATTTTATGAAATTTTATCTTGAGCCTCCTTATCTTGCCCAATATATAACAAAATATATTTAAAATATTTAATTGATTACTTCCTAATTTGTTCTTCCTTGATATTTATTCCATTTAGAGTTGAAATATTTTTATGTGGTGAGAAAAATCTATTTTGCCTACAACCTAAAATTATTTGGTTTTTCTATATCCTTCCTTGTCCCATATCTCCCTAGATTTTTGGAACCAATATGACTCATTTTTCAATGTGTTATGATAATAAGAAAGTAATTGTTTTTATTGCACATAAGTATCTTAGTCCTTTCCATTGATTTATACCATCTCTTACAAAATTTTGAGCTTGGATTCAATTTCCTTCTTTTCTTCAAATATAATACCAAAATATTTGGCATTCAAAATCTTCATTATTCCCTTTAGATGTTTTATCTTTTGAAAAAAATTTTACATACTTGATCCCTCAATATTTGTTTCATCCCACCATAGCATAACCATCTAGAAGAAATAAAGGTCTTACATCCATATAGACTAAAAGCAAAATGAATTTAGATGATCATTGTTGAGTAAATCATATCTCAAGAGAATGTGTCTCTGATTTGATCCTAATCACTATATATATATATATATATATATATATATTATTAGTTGGAAAAGGGGTTTTTGAAAGGGTCCCAACCCTTTTACATCTAAAAATATTTATCAAGGAATCATCATAAAAGATTTTTAAATTGAAATAAAACAAATACATAAGACCAGTATGCAACCCTTCAAGAAAAGCACCTTAGACAGCTAAAGATATAACATTAGACCAAGATAACATATCAAGAACAAAGACAAACAAGAGTCATGCTAACAATGGAAAATTTAGACCTCTAGCCATATTTTTGCTCTCTTCATTGTCTCTTTGGAGCTAAGAGCGATGATATTCCTTATGATATCCCTCAAGTAGATATCAACTTTATCAATATTGTTGTCCATCATTATTCTCACTCTTCTTATTGAATTGTTGATGCCCTTTAGAAGGATATAGTTGTTTCTCAGCCCTGCAAGAATAAAGTACTCAGGAGGATCATCATAAATACCTCTATTTATGTAAGCTTTGCAAGGTCTAGGAGTATCCTTAGGTTGAACATCTTTCACCAATGGTTGTGGGTTCAATTGTGTGTCAGTTATATGAGAATTATTTCCACCAAATATAGATCCCTCCTTTTGAGCTTCATTAGTGTCATGGTACAAAATGTAACATGGCAAAGTTTCAACTTTCTTCACACTATATAGTTTTCTCCCCAAACACTTCAACCTCATTTTAACATATGATTCCTCTAAGGTCTCATTGTTCAACTTACCACCCTTATTTGAGAAATTTTTCTCAGAATGACACTTGTGCTTCGAGCTCATGACTTTGCAACTTTTGGGTCCTTCCTTTGATGGTGTATATTTGGAGGATTCTCCCTTGAGCTGCCTTCCATGCTAGGCACTTGTGTCACCTCCTTAATCCTTTCTCTAGAGGTTTTGGGGTTCTCTACCACCAACTTCCTCTTAATCGAGCTTGATTTTCTACCCTTCAAATGTGCATGCATATACAATAGTTTTAGCAAGCATTGATGCAAAGGTAAGGAAGTATTCCTCCATTGTACATTATTTATGGATTTATCAATACCTCAATAAAGGAATGCTAGGATATTCATGATTTTACCTATTTAAAAATTATTAAGGAAAGCAAAGTGAAAGCTCCTTACCACTATGAACTTCCTATCCAACAATAAGTATTTCATTATTTCCACCACTACTTTATTCCATGGTTTGGGAAGGGATTCCCTCATAATACCATTATTTACCTTGCTTATGTTATTATACTAAGATGAAACATGTTAATTTATCTCATGAGCAAGTGCTTTTCTCATTTTATACACTCACCTTCCATCACCAACTAGGAGACTTCAGTTATCATTGTTGGGTTGATACAAAAACTTAAACCATCTACTGTAATTTTCTCTTCTATATAGGAGTGGGTCATATAGCGGGAAAGTGCTTCATAATTACCATACTATTTCTTTAAAAAGTGCAATAAGACACCTCTTTCAAGAGTATCTAACATCTCCTTATAGAATTTGATTAAAGTTGACTAAATTCTAACAATGTCACTCCCATATATAGTTCAAAAAACAAAGCAATCATTCTTCCTAGAATCTCCTATCCTTCAAGCATTGACATGATACCCTGGGTAGGATGTCTTCTTATAGTGAAGTTGGGTTTCATAGGTAGCATGTGAACATGGGGCTAACTCTACCTAAAGATTAGTGCTTGACCTTGCATGTGCAAGAATGGATCATACCTTCTAGTTGGGATGAAAACAATGCAATCTAATATGATCTGAGTGCTCTTGGGAATTGAATATGCTAAGGAAGTTAAATATCTTGAGGATATCTATTGGAAGATGTAATCAAATATCAACACACATTGGTTAGTAATACCATATGTAGCATGCAAAAAAATGATGAGAAGGCAAGTCCAATTTGATCTCCAACTATGTTCATTATTCTAGAAATTGTCAAAAAAATTGAGTTGATAGGGTCACCTTGAGTCCCATACAAGCTGGAGGATCCATTCTAGTCGAAAATACCAATTCCAACATTTAATAGTATTTTTGCCTTACCTGGGAAGCTTTTTGAAGAACACAAGCTTATACTGAGAGGGGGGTGAACAGTATAAGACCACTTTTTACTTTTCTTTACTCAAACTATATTATCCAATATATCAATGCAATGTCAATATCAGTAATCAAAGTAATGCACAAATCACCACACACAATAGAGACACCAATTTAACGTGGTTCACCCAATGTGGGCTACTCCACGGAGAAAATATTTCACTAAAATTTTCTCAACAAATCTCTTGGGAATCCTTTCCCTATTACAATGTTTATGGACCTCTATCCAAAGGAGACACCAATCCCTAATCAAGTTCATGGATACCTATCCATAGGAGACACCAATCCCCTCAGTTGGTTTGTGGATCTCTATCCATAGGAGAACTCCTCCTCTACTTTGGCTAGTGATCCTCTAGAAGACTACTGCCTCCACTACATTGGCTTGTGGATCTCTCTCCACTTAAGACCTCTATCCTCTTTGCCCTGGCTAATGGATCTCTATCCATTGGAGACTACTATCCTCTACTCTATCACCTCCAAAGCTCTTCTCAATCTCTATCTCAAATATGCACTAAACACAGTCCTTCGGTCTAGCACAAATTTGCCCTCAAATCTCTATCTCAAATATGCACTAAACATAGTCCTTTGATCTAGCACAAATCTGCTCAATATCTATCTCAAATATACAATAAAAATGGTCCTTTATTCTATCACAAATCTACTCAATCCCTATCTCAAATTTGCACTAAACACAGTCCTTCGATCTAGCACAAATCTACCCTCAAATATCTATCTCAAATCTGCACTAAACACAATCCTTCGGTCTAGCACAAATCTACCCTCAAATATCTATCTCAAATCTCTACTAAACATAGTCCTTCGGTCTAGCACAAATCTACTCAATCTCTATCTCTGTAAATCTACCCTCAAATTTGCACCAAACTATATCCTCAAATCTATCCTCAAGCCTTAACACAAAGCTTGATCCAATCACAAATCAACTTTGCTCTCAAGTCTTCTCAAAGACTTACCTCAAATCTGCTCAACAAGTCCTCTCAAGAACTTGTCCAATCTGCTCTCAAGTCTTCACTAAGACTTACCTCAATTCTGTATTGTAAGCTTCCACAAAAGCTCACACTAATCTATCCACAAGTCTTCACCAAGACTTACCTCAAATTTTCTCAACAAGTTCTCACTAGAACTTGTCCAATCTACTCAACAAGTCTTCACCTAGACTTACCTCAAATATGCATTGTAAGCTTCCACAAAAGCTTACTCAACTCAACTCAATCTATCACAGAAAACCTCTTTCAATCACACTCACAAGTTTCACTCAGAATCTTGTTTAACCATAGAAGCATATAGAGAATTGTTAGAGACTCAATATGTTTCACACTCACAAACACTCAATCACTTTCAATCCTTTCCATCAACTCAATTCAGAATAAAGAACAATTTGTTTCATAGAACTTGAACTATCACTCCAACACTTTCAATCAACTATGCTCAATCAACTCCACTCAACCAATCACTCAATGAAACACAACTTGCTTACAAATCCTAAGCAGGTGTTTCACAATGCTTTCAACAACTCACACTATGGAACTCACCCTTGACTCAATATGATTTCAAATTCACATAACAATGATACTCATGGTTCTTTTTACAAACCCTAATCAAGCACATGAAAGCTTACTCAAATATTTACAACAATTCTTATCAAATAATCTCACATAACAATGATACTCATGGTCTTTCTCAAACCCTAGTTCAAGATAGTTCTCAATTTCTCACTCAAATATTCTCACCAACATTTACCAATCATGCACATGAAAGCTTACTCAACACAATGCTTACCAAACAAAACCTTTTCACTCCAACTTGCATTCACAACATTCAACAAACAATATTCCACTCACAAGGATGATATGCCCATACCTTTGTTTTGAAGAAGATTTGATCTCAAAACCTGTCTCAATCACAATCAACCTCTTTGACAATCTCAATGGTTAGATATCACAAATCTATCCTCAATATTTTTCTTCAAAAATATTTCACCATGCCAAAGTATTAAATCTCAATAAAACCTTATTTCTCCTTTCAAGACAATTTTCACAATATAACTTTATTTCAACATATAACATATAGTACCCTTGGCATACCTTATTACTCCTCTTATAAACTTTAATCACTAAAAAATCAATCACAATATTAAACCTTTACTTTCCCTTTTATCTCCCTCTAAAGCATATAAACCCCTTTTAATTTTCCCACTAAGCAATTTCAACTTAATAAAAACTTAGGAAAAATTAAAAATTAATTTCCACTCCTCACAATTTTGGATGCAACTTTAACCTTAGCAAATTGAGCGCATACCTTGTAAATAACACCAAAAGGCCTTGGCGGGATTCGAACACCCGATCCCCTTCTTCCAAGCGCCTTCGCACAATGCATGCCCACCAAGTGGGCTACGTGCCCTCATGCAAAGGTTGAGGCTCACGCCTCCCTTTTCTCCTTTGTTCGATGGTGCAAAATAAAACTTCATCTTCTACCTTGCCAAAATAGTGATCGCGCGGATCGAACCCGTGACCTATCACCTATGAGCGACTTAGCGCAACCCCTAGTTGCCAACCATGCTACCCAACGCTCTGTGATGTAAACGGTGCTCCACTTGTATTTGTTCCCTGGTCTACCTCCTTAATATTTTAAAGCACATGCGATTCTTCCTTTCAAACCTTGGCGCACAATTTACTTGGGCATTCGATTATTCGCATGGATAATTTCTTAAGGTGGAACTTACCACCTTTTATATGCAATGTCATATTTCCAAAACATGTCGACACTTAAATTAATTCAAATTCAAATTTTATTATGGTGCTTTAAATTAATTTAAATTTAAATTTTACCTTAGGGTAAAATATTTAAATTTAAATAATTTAAACCTAAGACTTTATAAACTATCCCATGGGTCTTTTGGAGGAATAATAATTTTATAACTCCTTGGCCTTCATTTTTCTTCAAACCAACCTGTAACCAAAAATATTATAATATTATATATTATAATATTATTATTTCCATTAACCTGCTTCTTTGCCTTGTTGGAAAAACCACTGGAGGACATTAATAACACCAAAACTTGGACATAAACCTTTAGACATAAATGCATGGATGACACTAAAACTTGGTCATCATCTTCTTGACATTAATGACTACAAACCTTGCTCTCTTCTTGACATCAATGACAACAAACCTTGCTCATATTTCCAACAATCTCCCCCTTTGTCATTGATGGCAACCCATTTTCCTTTTACCATTTCCTTTACCTTTTTCTATTTTGCTCCCCTTGAGAAACTGCTCCCCTGACTGAATGCTCTCCCCCTAACTCAAATCTCTCCCCCTTTGACATCAATGGCAAAGGGTCACCTTTGGGGCTCGGGGCTAAGAATGAGATTCTTAGCTTAGCCCCTCCCCCACCTCCTCTTGAGGTGGTTAATTCTAGGGTGGGAGTATCTCTACTCCCAACATGCACTGATCTTTACCTTTGTCCACTTTCTTCCTCAACTGATCCTTTTGATTCCTCTGAATATTCTTGTTCTTGCTTGTCTATGGAATTTTTGCTCTACACCACTTTGTTGTATGCCCATCATTATTGCACTTATAACACTTAATGTTGTTATTCCTTAAAGGTGCAAATATCTTGGGGTTTCTCCTGGTGAAGCCATATCCATTCCTATCATGAACCCTACAATTTATTGCCTTGTGACCAAACTGATTGCAAGAGTAGCAATACCCTTGAAAGAGATGTATGTTTATGAAATTCCCATATTCCTATCTTTCATGTGTCCTGCACTGTGTAGCCTTGTGCCAAAACCTATGACATGAGAAGCATCATCCATTGAAACTATTTTGCCTTGACCCCATTGGTCTCTTAGTCTCTTTTACCCTGTGCTATTTCATGTTCCATCTATTCCTCATTTGTGCATTTTTCCTTCTCTTGTTGAATTTTCTATTGTCCAACTCTTCCTTAGAAGACTCACTTTCTCTTACACTCTCTTCTTCTGAAGCTTCTTCTTCTTTGAAGCTTGAGATTGACTCCTCTCCTTGTTCCTTTTGTACTTGTTCAAAACCAAGACCTATCTTGTTTGATGAAGATTTTTGTACCTTGATAATCTTATCCAAGGTCTTTGAGCTTCTCCCAAACCTGTGTAACTTGTCTTTAGACTCTTTTACTTCCTTCCTTAGTAAAGCTACTTCCTGCTCTAACCTTTCACATTCTAAAACCTTAGCCTCTAACCTCTCTTTAAATTTCCTTGTCTTGGCTATTGAGTTGGTTAGATCTTCTATAAGCTTTCCTTTCTCTTCATCACATTCTTGAAATTGAAGCTTGAGTTTTGAGTTCTGCTTTCTTACCTTCCTTAATGCATCAAGGGCAGAAATAAGCTCACCCTCAAGATCAACTTCTCCTTTCTCTGATTCTTCCTCTATTTTTTTACCTTTAGGATCATCTTTATTCTTTTATGATTTATTTCCACTAGAAGCACTTCCTTCTTCTTCTATTGCCATAAGAAGACTTTCTTCTTCTGGACCTTCACTAGCATATTCATATTCATCTTCACTGAAATTGAATCCATTCTTTGTACAACTATCCTCAAGATGACCAAAGTTACCACATCTAAAACACTTGAGAATTATTGGTGACCTGTTTCTAACCACTTATTTTTCTTCTACCAGAAATAGAATTTCTTCTTCATCATTATTTGAGGAACTTTCATCATTATCACTTGAACTCTTACCTGCCTTTTCTGCATAAAAACTCTTCTTATGCCTTTGGAAAAACTTCTTGCCTTGTCCATCCTTGCTTTTCTTTTGGTGGCCATGTTTTCCTATTTCCCTATTCTTATGATCCTTTTTTCTTCATCATTGCTATTTCCTGCCTCTGGACAATCAGATGCATAGTGACCATATTTTCCACAATTGAAACATCTAACTGATTTTGTACCTTTATACTTTCTCGAGTCCTTGTTCCTTCTATCATAATTTGCTTCTTCATCACTGGATGACTCATTGCTTGAATCTGACTTCTTACCCTTTGTCTTTTTAGTAACTTTGAAGGTTGCTTCTTTCTAGGGAATAGGTTCCTCTTTTATTCTCATCTCAAAAGTTGTGATAATTCCATGTAATTCATCCCTTGTCAAAAGTTCAATATCTTTTGACTCTTCTATAGCTAAAATATTTTCACTATACCTTTTTGGGAGTGACCTTAAAATCTTATCACAAACATCTATTTCTTCAATTTTAAGCCCAAGTCCTTGCATGGAGTTAACAACCTCATCCACACGAAGTAGATATGCAACAATGTTTTCCTCTTCCTTCATATTTAGGTCTTCAAATGTTCTCTTGTAATTTTGCAACTTTTCCCTTTTGACCTTTTTGTCTCCCTCATAGATACCTTTCAATTTATCCCAGATTTCCTTTGTTGATGTGCAATGCATAACCTTTATAAACTCTATTTCACGCAAACCCTTTAAAATTCCATTCATTGCCTTTGAATTATTCAGATGTAGGAGCTTACCATATTTATCTATAGGTGGAGTAGCTGGTGGTATGTATCCATTCTCAACTGCTTCCCATATTTCATTCCCAAGTGCCATTAGGTGAATCTTCATTCTCATACTCCAAAGTACATAATTATTCCCATTGAACAATGGTGTTGAATTCCCTGAAGATCCATTCTGAGAATCCATCTATGTTCTTGAGAGATTTTCCTTCAAGCTGTTAAACTCTTTCGAAGGAACCTGCTCTGATACCAATTGAAGAACACAAGCTTATACTGAGAGGGGGGTGAACAGTATAAGACCACTTTTTACTTTTCTTTACTCAAACTATATTATCCAATATATCAATGCAATTTCAACAATAGTAATAAAAGTAATGCACAAATCACCACACACAATAGAGACACCAATTTAACGTGGTTCACCCAATGTGGGCTACTCCATGGAGAAAATATTTCACTAAAATTTTCTCAACAAATCTCTTGGGAATCCTTTCCCTATTACAATGTTTATGGACCTCTATCCAAAGGAGACACCAATCCCTAAATCAAGTTTATGGATACCTATCCACAGGAGACACCAATCCCCTCAGTTGGTTCGTGGATCTCTATCCATAGGAGAACTCCTTCTCCTCTGCTTTGGCTGGTGATCCTCTAGAAGACTACTGCCTCCACTGCACTAGCTTGTGGATCTCTCTCCACTGAAGACCTCTATCCTCTCTATCTTGGCTAATGGATCTCTATCCACTCGAGACTACTATCCTCAGCTCTGTCACCTCCAAATATCTTCTCAATATCTATCTCAAATCTGCACTAAACACAGTCCTTTGGTCTAGCACAAATCTATCCTCAAATCTTTGTCTCAAATCTACACTAAACATAGTCCTTCAGTCTAGTACAAATCTGCTCAATATCTATCTCAAATCTGCACTAAACATAGTCCTTCGATCTAGCACAAATCTACTCAATCTCTATCTCAAATCTCCACTAAACACAATCCTTCGATCTAGCACAAATCTACCCTCAAATATCTATCTCAAATATGCACTAAACACAATCCTTCGGTATAGCACAAATATGCCCTCAAATATCTATCTCAAATATACACTAAACATAGTCCTTCAGTCTAGCACAAATCTGCTCAATATTTGTCTCTAGTCTGGCACAAATCTACCCTCAAATATGCACCAAACTCTATCCTCAAATCTATCCTCAAGCCTTAACACAAAGCTTGATCCAATCACAAATCAACTCTGCTCTCAAGTCTTCTCAAAGACTTGCCTCAAATCTTCTCAACAAGTCCTCTCAAGAACTTGTCCAATCTGCTCTCAAGTCTTCACTAAGACTTGCCTCAATTCTGTATTGTAAGCTTCCACAAAAGCTCACACTAATATGTCCACAAGTCTTCACCAAGACTTGCCTCAAATCTGCTCAACAAGTTCTCACTAGAACTTGTCCAATCTACTCAACAAGTCTTCACCAAGACTTACCTCAAATCTGCATTGTAAGCTTCCACAAAAGCTTACTCAACTCAACTCAATCTATCACAAAAAACCTCTTCAATCACACTCACAAGTTTCACTCATAATATTGTTTATCCATAGAAGCATATAGAGAATTGTTAGAGACTCAATATGTTTCACACTCACAAACACTCAATCACTTTCAATCCTTTCCATCAACTCAATTTAGAATAAAGAACAATTTGTTTTACAGAACTTGAACTATCACTCCAACACTTTCAATCAACTATGCTCAATCAACTCCACTCAACCAATCACTCAATGAAGACAAAGGACAAAAAGTCAAATTCAAGCAACCTTCAAAGCAAATAAGAAGACAAAGGACAAAAAGTCAAATTCAAACAATGAGTCATCTAATGATGAAGAAGCAAATTATGGCAAAAGGAATAAGGATTCAAGAATATTTAAGGATGTAAAATCTATTAGATGTTTCAATTATGTAAAGTATGGTCACTATGAAACTGATTTTCAAGAAGCCAAAAATATCAATAATGAAGAAAAATAGGATCATAAGAACAAGGAATTAGAAAGATACAGGTACCAAAAGAAAGGTAAGGATGGACAAGGCAAACAAGGAAATAATTTCTTTCAAAGAAAAAAAGGAGCTACTATGTAGACAATGCAAGTAAGTACTCAAGTGATAGTGATTCTAGTTCTTCAAGTAATGATAACGATGAAGTCATATTTCTGATTGAAGAAAAATAATTTAAGAAAAGGTCACCAATAATTCTCAAGTGTTTTAGATGTGGTAACTTTGGATATCTTGAAGATATTTGTACAAGGAATGGTTTCAGTTTCAGTGATGATGAATATGAGGATGCACCTGAAGGACCAAAAGAGAATATTCTAATAGCACTAGAAGAAGAAAAAGAAGGTGATCCTATAGAAGATAAGTCAAAAGAAAATGAAGATGTTGACAAAGGCAAATAAATAGAGGAATAATAAGAAAAAGGAGGAGTTGATATTGAGGTAGAGCTTATTTATGCTCATAAAACCTTAAAGAAGGTAAGAAAGCAAAACTCTCAACTTGAGATTCAGATTTAAGAATGTTATGAAGATAGAGGAAACTTATAGAGGATCTAAACAAGTTAATGGCTAAGACAAAAAAGTTCAATAATAAGCTAGAAGCAAAGGTCTTAGAATGTGAAAAGTTAGAACAAGAAGTAGCTCTACTAAGGAAAGATTTAGATAAGTCTAAGGAAAAGCTACACAAGTTTGGAAGAAGTTCAAAGAATTTGGATAATATGACCAAGGTACAAATAAGGTCATCAAACAAAATAGGTCTTGGTTTTGAACAGGCTAAAAAAAATAAGAAGAAAAGTCAACCTCAAGCTCTGAAGAAAAAGAAACTTTAGAAGAAGACAATGTAAGAGAAAGTGAGACTTCTGAGGATGAGTTGGACAATAGAAATTTCAACAAGGAAAGGAACAATGCACAAAGAAGAAATATATGGAACAAGAATTAGCATAGAGAAAAAGAGACTAAGAGACCTATGAGGTCAAGGCAAGGAAATTTCAATGGATGATGTTTCTCATATCACAAATTTGGGAACATGGCTTCACAATGTAGGACACATGAAAGATAGGAATATGGAAAATTCAGAAGCAAATAACTTTTCCATGGGTATTGCTACTCATGTAATCAGTTTGGTCATAAGACTATGAATTGCAGGGTTCATGACATGAACAATTATGGCTTCACCAGGAGAAATCCCAAGATATTTGCACCTCCAAGGATTAATAACATTAAGTGTTATAAGTGAAATAATTATGGACATACAACATAGTGGTGTAGAGAAAAAATTATAGAATAAAGCTTGAACAAGAAAAAGAATAGGAACAGGAACAGGAACAGGCATAGGAACAGGAATAGGAACAGGCATAGGAACATGAACAGGAACAGGAACAAGAATATGGACATAGACATGAACAGGAACAAGAATATGGATAGGAACAAGAACAAGATTATGGATAGAAACAAGAACATGGACATGAAAAATAATAGTCAAAGGAATTAGAAGGATTAGATGAGAAGGAATAGGACAAAGGTAAAGAACAATGCTTGCTAGGAGTAGAAATACTCCCACCCTAGAATTAACCACCTTAAGAGGAGGTGGGGGAGGGGCTAAGCTAAGAGACTAATTCTTGGCCCTGAGCCTCAAAGGTGATCCTTTTCCATTTATGTCAAAGGGGGAGATATTTGGTTTAAGGAAAGATAATTGAGTCAGGGGGAGCAATGTTCGAGGGGAAGCAGAACAAGAAAAATGTCAAGTGTTTGGTAAAAAGAATTTGGGTTGCCACCAATGACAAAGGGAGATATTTTTAGAAATTTTGAGTGGATAAGTTGTCATTGATGTCAAGAGTAAGTGGTCATTGATGTCAAGCTTTCAACACCAGTTAGTGGTAGTTTCAGTGGGCAACATCAGTTTTTGGTTCTCTAGTTTCAGTTGATCAAGACCCGGTTCCAAGAACTCAAATATGGCCCAAAGTTCAAAAGAAGAAGCCCAAGTGAATAATATTATAATATTATAAAGGGAAGTTTTAAATTAATTATAAATTAATTAATATAATTTTTATTATAAATTAATTTATAATTTAATTTACTTAAGTTATTTAAATTAATTATTAATTAATTTTAATATTAGTTATAAAGTTAATTTATATTAATTTTTAACTAACCCTAAGGTGGGTTATTAAATTAAATTCGAAATTCAAATTCGAATTATTAAGCACCAACGTGGGGAGAAAATACCCACATGTGTATAAAAAGGGGATATCCCACCTTACCCAAAACCACCATGCCTTCGAATTTTAAATTAATGCAAGCTTGTGCGAATCATGCTATAAAGAGGAGTGCTTCTTGATTTTTGTGGGAAGTCAAAGGCACACGGAGGTATAAGAGGAAGGAAGTCCTCCTTCCTTCACGTGGGCACTAATAGCCCACGCGATGGGCTCCCAAGTGCTAAGGTGCTTAGGCTTGGGGAGATGACGGATCGAATCACATCGAAACCCCTTTTGGGGGAAGTCAAAGGCATGCTTTAAAGTTGAGCATCGTTAATTTTGGGGATATTAGTTGGGCATTTAAAAATTATTTTTTTGCATATTGATTTGGGTTGTAAGGTTGTAAGGGGAGTTATAAGGCTTATGCAAAATTAATTTTTTTGTGTTATTTGCTTTAGTGTTTGGAAAGGGTAGTAAGGTGTTTTAAGAAGTTGTATGGAGTTGGATATTATTTCAAGTTGGAGTTTATAAGGTGTATCCAAGTAATTATTTTTCATGTATGATTTGATGGATATTAATTTTAAAAAGGGAGAAATAAGGCATAATTGAGTTTTGATTATTCTTGTGTCTAAGAAATATTTTGAGAAAGTGTTGGAGTGATATTTTGTTATCTAACCATTGAAATTAGAGAGAAGAAAATTGTGATTGAGATAGGTTTTCTAAAGGTACTTTTACATCAAACAAAAGGTATGGGCACATATTCCTAGTGTGTGATTATTGAATGTTGTGAATGCAAAGTTGGAGTGAAAAGGATTGTTTGGTAAGCATTGTTGAGTGTGTTTTGAATTAATGCTTCAAGGTTTTTTGGAATTGAGAGTTGTTGATAAAACCTTATTTTATAAGCATTGTTGTTGAAGCAATTGATTGAGTGAGGAACTTGAACTAGGGTTTGTAAAGATCATGAGTATCATTGTTATGTGAGATTGATTTATAAGCATTGTTGGAAACATTTGAGTGAGTGTTCATATGCTTGGACTAGGGTTTGTGAGCAAGTATTAGTTCATTGAGTGATTGGTTGAGTAGAGTTGGTTGAGCCTAGTCAAGTGGATGTGTTGATGTGATAGTTTAAGTTCTATGAAATAAATTGTTCTATATTCTAAATTGAGTTGAGAAAGTTATTGAGAGTTTGTGAGTGTGAAGCATATTGAGTCTCTAACAATTCTCTATATGTTTCTAAAAGAGTGAGTGAAAGTGATTGAGCATTGAGATGAATGTGAAGCATATTGAGTCTCTAACAATTCTCTATATGTTTATAAAAGAGTGAGTGAAAGTGATTGATCATTGATATGAATGTGAAGCATATTGAGTCTCTAAAAATTCTATATATGTTTCTAAATGAGTGATTGAAAGTGATTGAGAATTGTGATGAATGTGATGCATATTGAGTCTCTAACAATTCTCTTTATGTTTCTATGAGATTGGGAAAGTTCTAGTGTGGACTTGTTGAAAATATTTGAGGTAAGTCCTAGAGAGGACTTGTGGAAAAATTTGTGTGAGATTTTGTGGAAGCTTACAATAAATATTTGAGAAAAGAGATTGAGAGTAGAGTTGGACAAGTTCTAGTGAGGACTTGTTGAGCAGATTGGACAAGTTCTAGTGAGGACTTGTTGAGCAGAATTGGAGAAGTTCTAGTGAGGAATTGTTGAGCATATTGGAAAAGTTCTAGAGAGGACTTGTGAAAAAAATAGTATGAGATTTTATGGAAGCTTTCAAGGCATATTTGAGACAAGTATTTGAGAAGACTTGAGAGCAAATTTGAATGATTAATTTGTTAAAACCTTGAGTTAAGGTTTGGGGTAGATCTAGCAATGTTGATTTGTGATTGGATTAAGATTTGTTTTAAGTCTTGAGGACAGAGATTGAGGATATATTTGTGCTAGATCGAAGGACTATGTTTAGTGTAGATCAGAGGAAAAATATTGAGGATAGATTTGTGCTATACCGAAGGACTATGTTTAGTGTAGATCAAAGGATAGAGTTTGGTGTAGATTTGAGTACAGGTTTGTGCCATACTAGAGACAACGATTGAGCATATTTGTGCTATACTGAAGGACTGTGTTTAGTGCATATTTGAGATAGATATTTGAAGGTGACATAGTATAGAGGATGATAGTCTCCATTGGATAGAGATCCATTATCCAGGGCAGTGAGGATAGGTGTCTTCAATGGATAGAGATCCATTAGACAGATCAATGGGAGCAACAATTCTTTTAGAAGATCACCAATCAGAACTAAGGAGAAAGAAGTTCTCCTATGGATAGAGATTCATGAACTTTATTAGGGGATTAGTGTCTCCTTTGGACAGATTTCCATAAAAATTGTAATAGGGAAAGGATTCCCAAGAGATTGAATGAGAAAATTTTAGTGAAATATTTTCTCCATGGAGTAGCCCACATTGGGTGAACCATGTTAAATTGATGCCTCTATTGTGTGTGGTGATTTGTGCATTGATTTGATTAATACTGTTAATATTACTATCTTTACATTGCATAATATTGATTGGGAAAGAAAACTAAAAAGTTATCTTATACTGTTCACCCCCCTCTGAGTATAAGCTTGTGTTCTTTAGAGAACATCAAAGCTAGGATTATAAATGTGTATACTTCAACTCTAGTTACTTCTAATAGAATATGTTTAAAGGACCTCAACATATTTTTATTAAATACAATGATGATTCATAATTTTTATTTATGGGTTCTTGGGGGACTTTAACATAGTTTTATCTTGATGCAGGAGCATCCGGTGGCAGCAGAGCAATCTTGCATCAACAATTTTTTTTTTAAGTGTTTGCCTTGATATCACGATATCGCGACAGAGAAAAGTGTCACGATATCGCGACATGTCATGTTTTCGCGACTCAGGAAGGAGAGAGAAGGTGTGGAGAAAAAGTGTCACGATATCGTGACATGTCGCATTTTTGCGACCAAAGGACGAGAGAAGGCGTCGAGGAGAAAAATGTCGCGATATCGCGACATGTCACATTTTCATGACCAGAAGACAAGAGGAGGCACAAAGGAGAAAAATGTCACGATATCGTGACATGTCGCATTTTTGTGACCAAAAGACAAGAGGAGGCGTAGAGGAGAAACATTTCATGATATCATGACATGTCACATTTTCGCGACCAGAAGACAAGAGGAGGCGTAGAGGAAAAAAATATCGTGATATCGTGACATGTCGCATTTTCGTGACCAGAAGACAAGAGGAGGCGTAGAGGAAAAAAATATCGTGATATCGTGACATGTCGCATTTTCACGACCAGAAGCCGAGAGAAAGCACCAGAGAGAAAAAGTGTTGCGATATCGCGACATGTATTTTCGTGACTCAAGAAGGAGAGAGAAGGCACAAAGCAAAAATGTCATGATTTTGTGACATGTCATGAAATCACGACCGAAAGAAGACAGGAAAGGCTAGAGAAGAAAATGTCATGATTTCGTGACATGTCACAAAATCACGACCGAAGGAGCAGAAAGAAAGCAAGGAAGAAAACTGTTGCAATATCGTGACATGTCATAATTTTGTGACCCAAAGCAGACAGTGAAGGCAGAATGTAAAGTTATTATGATATCATGACCCAAAAATAGAGAGAGAAAGCAGAGAGCAAAGATGTCGCGATATCGCGACATGTCGCGATTTTGCGACCCAAAGTGGTGAGAAGGAAGCAGAGAGCAAAGATGTCACGATATCATGACATGTCACGATTTCATGACCCAAGAGGCGAGGAGGAGGTAGAAAGGAAAGATGTCACGATATCGTGACATGTTGCGATTTCACGATCGAAAAGGAGAAAGAAGATCCAGAAAGGAAATATGTCACGATATCGTGACATGTCGCGATATCGCGACCCAAAGAAGAGAAAGGCAGTGAGGAAGAAAAGACACGCGTTCCTAGATGGTGTTTCCTGAGAAGGTAAAAGGCCTCATTAAAGCATGATTTCTTGCCTGGTAAGCTTACTGAGCATGGTGGCCACTTGACTACTACATCCAGAGGTCAGAAACGTTCAGACGGCTCATCAATGCATGTTTTTGTGACTGACCCGATGGTAGTTTCCAGATAGGGTAAAAGATGTGAAGGTTCAGTCATCGAAGGTGAGGAAGAGCCAAATTTTGAGATTCGAAGGATGTATTCTTCCAGGGGGGTCATTAATGGCCTAGAGGGTCGGGACCTCGAAAGAAACCCAGAGGTTTTAAAAGGGGAAGCAAAGGCATGTACAAGGGGTTGAAAAACTACAAAGGCAGAGTTGTAGAGTTGAAGGCAAGAGGCCCACTCTGGACCTTTCTGGGCTATTTTTCTTCCAGGGGGGAGTAGAGGAGTTTATTTGGCAGACTGCTGCCATTTTTGTAAATATTTTCAAGTTGTTTAATAAAAAAAAAAATTGTGGCATTGAGAAGCTCCCCCCATCAGTGGTATCAGAGCGGGAGTTCCTGAGCATGTAAATAGATCACCAAAATTGAGGCAGTTTGCACCAGGATATATGGAAGAGCAAAAGTTTCTAAGTGTGTAAATAGATCATTGAAAGTGAGGTAGTTTGCACCAGTATCTGTGGAAGAGCAGAAGTTCCTAAGTGTGTAAACAGATCACTAAAAGTGAGGTAGTTTGCACCAGGATCTGTGGAAGAGTGGGAGTTCCTGAGTGTGTAAATAGATCACCGAAAGTGAGGCAATTTGCACCAGGATCTATGGAAGAATGAGATTTCTTGAGTGTATGAGTAGATCATCGAAAGTAAGGCAGCTTGCACCAGGATCTATGAAAGTGTTGTAAGAGAAACAAGCAGAATGCCTCCATGAAGAAATGGTGGTGGTGGAATAAATATGGTGTCAGCAGAAGATTTTAGAGCTTTGCAGAGGCAAGTTTAGGCCTTACAAGAGGAGCTGTGCAGAGGGCTTGAACCCAAAGGAGAAGGAGGAAGTGAAGGTCACTTCTTAATGCACCTCGGTTGTCTGATGCAAGAGCATCCGATGGTAACAGAGCAATCTTGCATCGACAAGAATATTTTTAAGTGTTTGCCTTGATGTCATGATATCGTGACAGAGAAAAGTGTCGTGATATCATGACATGTCGCATTTTCGTGACTCAGGAAGGAGAGAGAAGGCACAAAGAAAAAGTGTTGCGATATCGTGACATGTCGCATTTTTGTGACCAAAGAACGAGAGAAGGCGCCGAGGAGAAAAATGTTGCGATATCGTGACATGTTGCATTTTTGTGACCAGAAGACAAGAGGCACAGAGGAGAAAAATGTCACGATATCGCGACATGTCGCATTTTCACGACCAGAAGACAAGAGGAGGCATAGAGGAGAAAAGTGTCGCGATATCGCGACATGTCACATTTTCGCGACCAGAAGACAAGAGGAGGCACAGAGGAGAAAAATGTCATGATTTCATGACATGTCGCATTTTCGTGACATGTCGCATTTTTGCGACCAGAAGACAAGAGGAGGCACAAAGGAGAAAAATGTCGCAATATTGTGACATGTCACATTTTTGCGACCAGAAGACAAGAGGAGGTGCAGAGGAGAAAAATGTCGCGATATCGCGACATGTCACATTTTCATGACCATAAGACAAGAGGAGGCGCAGAGGAGAAAAATGTCGCGATATTGCGACATGTCGCATTTTCACGACCAGAAGACAAGAGGAGGCGTAGAGGAGAAAAATGTTGCGATATCGCGACATATCGCATTTTCGTGACCAGAAGCTGAGAGAAAGCGCCAGAGAGAAAAAGTGTCACGATATCGCGACATGTCGCATTTTCGTGACTCAGGAAGGAGAGAGAAGGCACGGAGAAAAAATGTCATAATTTCACATGTCATGAAATCACGACCGAAAGAAGACAGGAAAGGCCAGAGAAGAAAATGTCACGATTTCGTGACATGTCGCAAAATCACGACCGAAGGAGCAGAAAGAAAGCAATGAAGGAAACTGTCATGATATCGTGACATGTCATGATTTCGTGACCCGAAGTAGACAGCGAAGGCATAATGCAAAGTTATCGCGATATCGTGACCCAAAAATAGAGAGAGAAAGTAGAGAGCAAAGATGTCGCGATATCGCGACATGTCACGATTTCATGACCCAAAGAGGTGAGAAGGAAGCAGAGAGCAAAGATGTCGTGATATCATGACATGTCACGATTTCATGACCCGAGAGGCGAGGAGGAGGCAGAAAGGAAAGATGTCATGATATCGTGACATGTCATAATTTCATGACCGAAAAGGAGAAAGAAGAGCTGGAAAGGAAAGATGTCGCAATATCATGACATGTCACGATATCACGACCCGAAGAAGAGAAAGGTAGCGAGGAAGAAAAGACACGTGTTCCCAGACAATGTTTCCCAAGGTGGTCAAAGGCCTCATTAAAGCATGATTTCTTGCCCAGTAAGCTTGCTGAGCATGGCGGCCACTCGACTGCTGTGTCCAGAGGTCAGAGACGTTCAGACGACTCATCAATGCATGTTTTCATGGCTGACCCAGTGGTAGTTGCTGGATAGGGTAAAATATGTGAAGGTTCAGTCATCGAAGGCAAGGAAGAGCCAAATTTTGAGATTCGGAGGATGTATTCTTCCAGGGGGGTCATTAATGGCCTAGAGGGTCGGGACCTCGAAAGAAACCCAGAGGTTTTAAAAGGGGAAGCAAAGGCATGTACAAGGGGTCAAAAAACTGCTAAGGCAGAGTTGTAGAGCTGAAGGCAAGAGGCCCACTCTGGACCTGTCTGGGCTATTTTTCTTCCAGGGGGAGTAGAGGAGTTTATTTGGCAGACTGCTGCCATTTCTGTAAATCTTTTCAAGTTGTTTAATGAAAAAAAAATTGTGGCATTGAGAAGAGAGTAGTTTGCTCCCCCCATCATATCTCCTTTAGAAAAGAAGGGTGTTACTCTTAGATCATTTAAATTTATATACAATTTTGCTTCATCTTTCAATCAAAATGGTCTTTGGGATGTTATTCCTTTAAGATTCCAATATACATGGGATAATGAATACTTTGGGTAAACTAATATATCAAAAAGGTTGAATAGTTGTTTGTTATTCAACATATGGTTTCAAATAGATTTTATAATTTATTCAAAAAAATTATTACTAGCAGGATTAGATCATAAAACCATTCTCTTGAGATGTGTTTTACTCAATAATGGTCATCGAAATCCATTTTTATTTTAGTGTATATGAATCCAAGAATTTAATTTATTTTAGGTGGTTATGTTATGGTGGGATGAAGCAAATTTTGAAGAACCATTTATGTACAGGTTTTTTCAAAATATGAAATACCTAAAGGGCAAAACAAAGATTTGGAATGCCAATTTTTTTGGTAACATATTTAAAAAAAAAGTAAAATGGAATGCAAACTCAAAATTTACAAGAGATAGTAGAAATCAAAAGAATGGACCAAGATACTTATGTGTAAGGAAAACAATTACTTTCTAATGATCATAATGTATTGAAAAAGAAGTCATCTTAGTCCAAAAATATAAGAAGAGATGGTTCAAGGAACAAGATAAAAATATCAAAACATTTCATGCTAGTAAAAATAGATTTGTATTTTTGCTACATCAAAAATATTTCAACTCTAGATGGAATAAATGTTGAGGACGAAGAAAATATTAGGAAGGAAGCAATTAATTGTTTTAAATATATTTAATAAGATGTTGGATAAGATAAGAAGGTTCAATGTATTTTTAATAATATATTTCAACATGTATTATATGAAAAAGTAAAATATTAGTTAGGAACATATATATGGAGGAACTACATGAGGCAATTCTCTCTTTTCACCCTAAGAAAGCACCTGGATCTCATGAATTTCTTGAAATTTTCTTTCAAATATTTTGGAATTTGTTAAAGAGTAAGATGTTAGTTGTGGTTAAATAGGCCTAGAAAATAAGGCTATAGTAAGTGAGATTAATGAAACCATAATTACTTAGGTTGAAGAAAAGGAAGACAATTGATTCTGATAGTTTTCATCCAATAAGCCTTTATAACATGACTTATAATATCATTTAAAAAATTATGGTAAATAAATTGAAAATCATTCTAGAGTGTGTTGTATTAGAGGAATAAGATGGTTTTATTCATAATAAATAAATTATTTAAGGTGTAATCATTATAAAATATTCCATATATTATCTTCATCTCATGAAACATATAGGTATGTTTATGAAATTGGATACAAACAAAGAATATGATAGGGTTTTTTAGAGTTTTCCATATGATATTCTCAAACCAATTATTTTTTATCAAGGTTGGTTTGGATGGATTAGACGTTGTTATGACTCTCTAAAAAATTATATTTTTGATCAATGGATACCAAATTAAATACTTTAAGTTATTCCATGGACTTTGCTACATGACCCACTACCTCTTTATCTATTTATTATTCTTAAAGAGGCAATAGAGAGTTCTCAAAGGAAAAAATGAAAGGAAAAATTAAATATATTTAGGTTGCAACAAATGTTACCTCTAAATATCATATCTAATTTTGATGATACTATTATTTTGGGTTATCCATTAGTCAATAAAGCCATACGGTTTAAATAAATATTATCATGTTATGAGAAGGTTATTGGATACTTGAATAGAACTAAAAAATCTAAGATCTTGTTTATTAAAATTGCCCTAAATGTAGGGTTTGTGCATAGTGCCACCACCATTGCATGGAGAAGCCTCAGTAAGATGGAATGGATATGGAATGATGGGCTTAGGTTGGGATTTATTCATATCCAAAACTATCCAAAAAGTTGCAGGTAATTTTTATTTTTTGTATCTTGTCACATAAAGAATATAGATTAAAACTGCTTTCTACCTATCCATGGCTGTTGGTGAGAGCCCTTCAAGGATGTTTTTGGTAGTTTTGCACCATGCCACATTAAATTTATGGTCAAATTTTGTAGAAGAATTTCTAATTGTAAAGGCGGTATATATATATATATATATTAATTTATGATGTCGTGTTTTTAGCTTGTATGATGAAATACAATGTTTTGTGTTAATTTTATTTCTCATTTTTATAAATTTTGTGCTTTAAGAATAATGGGTGTTGCAAGTCAAAATGTTCATGAAGAATCCGTAGAAGTCACCTGATGGAGGCAATAAAAGCAGTGCATTTAAGTTTAAAATTTACAAGGGAATAAGGCAGTCCTTTCGCCTGAATGAAGAGAGAAAATCCAGTGCCCTTCCTCAGGGTGAAAATGTTTCTTTAAAAGTGAATTATTGAGTAAAAGGAAAGGCGAAGGTATGTTCACCTCTAACTTAGGGTGAATGACACATTCGCCTCATTTCAGGATGAACATGATATTATTTGAAGAGAGAAATTGGAGGAAAGGAGTTAAAATTTTGTGCAGAAATGCTTTGCCCTAAATAGGAGATAAAAGTCCATTTCACCCCACTAATGATCGAAAGGGCATTGATGTGAGCATGCCCAAATTTGAAATGCAGAGTCAAAGTGATGAAAGTGCGTTCACCCCAAAGTTGGGTTGAAAGCATCATTCACCCCACTTTGGGGTGAACATTATTTAATTTGGAAGAATTGACAAGTCAAAAGTACTTTCACTCCATGTGAGGGGAAAACATCCCATTCGCTCCTCCTTGCGATGAAATATCGTCAAAGGAAGGATTCAGATGAAACTAAAAGGAAAGAGATATTGAAAAGTCAACTTTTTTTTCACCCCAAGTGAGGGGTGAAAGTCCCATTCGCCCCTTCTTGGGGCGAAGCTACATGAAGATAGCTTCACCAATTCATCAGAGTTTTGTTTTCTCTCAAGCAAATATTAAGAAAATGTAGCATTGAAAAATCAAAGCTACGTTCGCCCAAGGTGAAGGGCGTCAACACCTTTCACCTCCCTTTGGGAGAACATATGTTTTGAGAAGTAAGACATCCTATGAGAAGCGCTTCCACCAAGAAGAAATGTGAAGTTCTTGACTGCCTTTTTTAGAGGTAAAGCATCGAATTGTAAAATTAAAAGGGTATAGAGAACTATTTTGCTCAGATTTTCTCTAAGAAGATGAATGCAACATTGAATTCGAGGGCTATCCATGGATTGTAATGGTGTAAGTGTAAAAATAGGAAGCTTGGATAAGGAGGAAATAATAAGAGCTTAAAGGCAACACTTTTACTATGGATCTATTTTGAGTGAATTCAAGTTCAAGCATCAACGTATTTTTTTCAAAGGTGCCCAAGATAGGTGAATGAAATACATTTAATGATTGGGGATAGAAGTAGCCGAAGTTGTGAGTTTCTAGATAAAGGACCTACAATTTTTAAAACACCAAATGATTTTTATGAGTTCCAAAACATTCCAAATGAAAGTGGATTTTTGAGGAGTGATGGAGGCTCTAAGTCAACGACCAGGTTTGTAGTTTTCTGTGCATCAACACTAGGAGATGCTGATTTCTTGGAGTTTTTCCCCTTAAAAATTGGATCGCTGCATCAAGAGAAATATTTTCAAGGAATTCAAGGAGGAATTGCTTTTCTAAGGTTCCTGATCAGTAAACATTTTGTCTTCATATGTATTAAATGAAAGAGGTGAAAACCTCTATAAATACTACTTAATTTCCATTGTAAAAAGAGGATAGACATTATGCATAAAAGATATTCAAGTTTTATGCATAATAGAAGAGACTTGGATTCTAATATTGCAAGTGGTTTTATGTGTGATTACTTTCTATTTTAAGAATTTTTGTTTCATATTCATGTTTTTTATCTGCTACTAAATTCAAATTTTGCATCTAGATTTGAATACTATCGATGAGGGAGTGAGTACTGGAATGCTATCCAGGAGGTTGTTTTCATAGAACTATAAGTAAATTCTTTGCCTTGTTTTCATCTTATGCTGCTACTATGCTTGGCTAGAATTCTTGTTGCTAGTCTATCCCTGATCCTACACCTTCTACCTACGACCATATTTCCCATTTATTTATGTTATTTCAAATTTCTTTCTTGCAAATCTAGTCTCAAACTAGTGTAGGATTTAGTAAGGGAGCCAACCCTCTTTAGATATTGGCACAAAGGACATCTCTAACTTCTGGACTTTCAATGTTGGCCATGTCTAGGGCACACAAATGCATGTTTATATAGTTAGGAGATATTTGACCAACATCCCCTTCCTCTACCCCCTTATCACAAGTATTATTTTGCATACATAGTGAGGGAAAGACAAGAAGTAGAGGATGAATATTTAAGAAATGATACCTTTAGATCCATCTTCTTTTCTATATCCAAGAAGAAAAATTTTATAGGGGCAGTTAAAGGCACCAACAACAATATTATTAATACTAAAGCATAAGCCCATAATATTATGCAAGAAATTGAAAAAATAAAACATAAGGAACTAGAATAGACAAGGCAAAATGGATGTTTATCCCAAATAGACTCTACCCTTGTTCTAAATATAGTTGATGGACTAATTACTGAGGAAATTTGGTATAAATCCAACCATGTACTTATTTACAAATTCATAGGTCTAATACCCTCAAAAATTTTTCTTTATAATTGGGCCTAAAACTATTAGAAACCTTAAGAGAAATTTGAAATAATTCTCCTATACAATGGTTATTTTATGGTGGAATTCATTATGCATGTAGATAGAGATAAGGCTTTTGAGGGGGGTCCTTATAAGATTGGTCTAGTAGGTCTTTTCATGCAACCCTGGAACCCAAATTTCAACCCACGCATTGAGCCATATGTAGTGCCCATTTGGCTTAAACTATTTTCTCTACCCTAGAATTTTGGAGGGATGACATCCTCAAGATGATAGGTGATATTCTAGGAACCTACATAGAGTGGTCTAGAGAAAAAATAGAAGGGGGGCCAACAAAATACACTATAGTTTGTGTTGAGATTGATTTGGAAAAATTGCTTCTGACTAAAATTGAGCTGAGGGTGGGGAATATTTATTGGAGGCAAGAAGTGGACTATGAATCAATCCCCTTTATATGTAGAGCATGTCATGAATATGGTCACCTAGTGAGACAATACCCAAAACTAATGATGATGTTCGAGGAACAAAATCAACCAAACCTAAGAACTATAACCCAATCAACACAAATGGAAAATCAAGAAGGATTCTAAATTGTCTCAAGGAGAAATATGAAATCTAGCACCCAAGACAGAGGAAGAATCCAACTAAAAGTAGGTAACCAAAATAATTGTTTAAATGGGAGAGCTCCATCAAATAAATACAATCTTCTTAGGCTCGATGATCCAATGGAAAAGGAAGACTTGATAGAGTTCCCCCCGCTTCCCAATTTAGATCTTATAATTATAAATTTAAGCCATCCTTCTCTCCAAAATAAAAGGATTCTAATCCAACAGATTCAAATGATCCCAACTAGTCCCTTTGCCCCCCTCCCAATAACCCACATCAACTAATTTGTTTCCATATTAATCAAGTGAACTCTCCCATCCCATATTCACCCTATGATTAGTCTAAGGATATTATGGTCCACAACCAGGATTGTCACTAGCCATAGGATGTGATTATGGGACTTGTTAAAAAAATAGAAAAAAAAATCTCGAGATCAACCAAATTGAGAAGAGATATAAGAATGAAACTTCATAGGGAGCAAGAAAAAAATCCAACAAAGAAAATATTCACCAACAAGGAGAACAATTGAGAGAAATAAGATTGGTCAAGGCAATAACAAATTTATTCAACACTAATTTCCAATGATAGTACACACGTGGAATGTGAGGGCAATCAACAGTTACCCTAGACAATTGGTCGTCACAAGAATGCTAGTAGAAACTAAGATAAATGTTATGTTACTGCAAGAAACTTAATCCTCTCTTGAAACAATAAGAACCATATCAAGTAGAAACTGGAAGTAGTATGACTACACATTCCGAGCCTCCTAGGGCTTTTTGGGAGGCTCTCTAATCTTATGGCATAAACATATTTTCTAGGAAATTAGCTTGATAACCACGAAAGGGTTTCTTATGATAAGACTTAAGAATAGTAATACAAGAGAAATATGAATGAATATTAACATATATGGGATGAAGGATGTTAGAGATCAAAAATCCAATGGAAAGAAATTTAAGCTATTAGACAAGCTTATCCCAAAGGACCTTTGGATAGTGGGTGGAGATATGAATGCTAAAATATTGATAAATAATCATGAAGGGGGAAGATCACAATTGAATGACAAGGATAAACTTCTCATCACCCAAGCAAATCAATTAGAGCTTATTGACATTGCTTCATGAATTTCATACACCTATGATTGTTATAAGTTTGAAAAGTAACTTGATTTTTCATGGATTTCATAACATTATTTTCATGCACTAAAGATCATTAAAATGGATAAAATTGGTTTTTTTAATTTTAAAATGAGATAGGCTTTTTGTTTGATTAGTATTCTTGTAAGGGTTTAACTCTAATCAAAGTGTTTATTTGACCTTGTTTGACAATTTTTAATTTTAAAATGAGATAGGCTTTTTTTTTATTAGTCTTCTTGTAAGGGTTTCACTCTATTCAAAGTGTTGCCTTGACCTTGTTTGACAATGGAAAAAGTAATGGTTGTATTTTTGTTTTATTTTTATTTTATTCTTGTAAATCCTCTAATTAATTTATACTATAAAACCATGGCCAAAAACGGTAAAATAGGTGTTAATAAGTCTTAGCAAAAAAGGAGAATGATAATATCTTAAAAAATAAGGAAAATAATCAAGTGATATAAGGTCAACCATGTAAATTACTCAACATTTCAAGGAGACCCAGGTTCAAATCTTGCCAAACAATACTGGATAATATCCAAGCTTTGTTGTAATACCACTATCTGGTAATTATGTAATATAGGTGGGGCCCGTTTTAATCCCATATAACCCATTAAAAAGAAAAAAGGAAAATAACCTTGTCATTAATTTTAGGGCATAATGTGTGCCTTGGAAACATAATTTGCAAGAGAGTGTGGAGAAAGAAAAACAAAGATACTCAAATCATCTTCCCTACCTTGTTGGCTAGAGTGCATTATTCTTGTCCACAATTGGATCCTCTTCTTTAGGGATATTTTTTTTTGAGGCAATTATCTTGTATGAAGGATATGAAACCTTTTAGGGAGAATAAGTTTAGATAATTGGATAGAAGGAATTAAATGTAATAAAAGTTAGTTTCACAAATTGTAGGAAAAGCACATGCAAAGCAAAATTGTTATAGGTCAAGTTTTATGTTGTGCTAGCTTTAAAACTATAATTTTTTATGTATGCCCTCTTTTCAGCTGAAAACATTTTTCTTTTTATAATCAAATATTAAAGTTGAATTATGTTTAATGAAATGGAAAGTGGATACTTAATAGAAGTTGATTTGAAGTCTTTTATTTGGAATTTTTCCTTTGCATATTTAAATGGAGTTTTGTCTTCCCTATTAAGTTTAGACTTATTTGTGACATTCTCCTTATAAAATTTTAATATAGGGTGGATTTAAACCCTATAGGAGTTATCTTAGTGGAATAATAATTCTATACAGGGATTTCCATGTTTTGAATAAAGACTTATTTTACCCATGCTCTATTTAATAACTAAAAGGGTTGAAATGTTTGGTTGAGTCTAAACTCTATTAGAGGCTATACTAGGTTTAAAATCTTGAATTGCTTCTATAAATTCCTTGAAAACATGAATTATTACCTTCTTGTGCCATGAAAACATTGTAGAATCTATCTTTTCTAGACTATAATTCCATTTGCATAAAATATAATACCTTATAAATATTATTAGTATCATGAAATAAACTAGAACAATATTGTTTAACCCACTATGAATATTTAGAGATTGTACTTATCATGAAGAGAATAACATATAATTGTCACAACTGGTAACTATGGAAAAATAGCAACCATAATATCTAAATGTTCATAGAAGCACAATCAAGTAAAAATGTGACTATCATAGTTGTAAACCTTGTAAATAAACCAATTATTAGTATATTAATTACAAAATTATATCAATTATTGGAACCATACATCAACTTTATCTCTAATTTCACATAGATGTCCATAGGGGTAGAAGTTACAAGCATATATTTTGTTGTATTGACCAAGCATTAAACTTGCCTATAAATAAAAATATAAAATTGATAGCATAAGATAAATAAAGGTAATGGTATATGGCTAGACTGTTACCAACTACAACTATAATACCTTAATTCATATCATATATTGTTTCATCTTATTGATCTTTCTACTACTACACATTGTGAATAATAGTTGTGACATGAAGGAAACTAAAAACTTGAATTCACTATTTTATTTGAGGATGGACTTGTAAATATTAAAAAAGTACTTTAATTATTATCTTTTATAACAATTAATGGACTATTAGTAATACTCTAAAAATACTACAATAGTAGTTATGAATACATGACTATAGTTTTGGTATTATTTTGGAAAGAACAAATAAATCCAACAGTAAAATTTATATATAGAATGCTATATCTGCTTGCATTATATTGATTTACACTAGATGATTGAGTGAGAGTCATTATGAATGCATGACTACATAACTATCTAGATGGATAAAGAGGAGAAGTTTGAGTAACAAACTAGTTCACTATGAATTAAGGAATAATATGTTGGATTGTGGTTGTACAATCATGTAAGACTATTAGTATATATGTATAATAATTACATCCTTAAAAGTACAAGTTGATCATTACACTAGATCTAGTACTATTATGATTTTATACTTATTAATATTCGTGGTAAGTATGAATGAATGCATTTATACGCTATAGTCCCTCTGGGTGGGTGTGGTCCTACATGTCTATCCATTGGTGTAGAGTTAAAATTTTGTAAAGTAAAATTTAGAAGGAGACAATTAAAAATGTGTCACTTGGTTGACAAGTAAAGCGCTCAAACTTCAAGTAGTGGCTCATGGACCACAAGTAGAATATATGGCATCCAAAAGTTATAACTAGTTATGAACCATAGAATAACCTTTTTGACAAGAGGAAAAATGTAACTAATGATGTATTTGCAAAACACTTGAGCGCTTATTATGGATTTTATTTTATCTAGTTATTAAATAAATTTAGTAACAATTATTTTAGCTTTTATATGTATGAAATGGATGTAGTTGATACTTATAACTATACTATTAAACTATATTTTATCGAGACAAATGATGTATCTATTGGATACACTTAAATAGTTCATGAATATACTTATGAGTGTACTTTAAGATTGGAAATATCTTGTTCTTGTACATAGTTATGACTGTACATTGAGATTGGAAATATCTTGTTGTTGTACATACTAATGACTATAATTTGAGATTAAAACTTTCTTATTGTTGTACATACTTATGCCTATACTTTAAAATAAAAATTAAATTCCTTTCTATTCATACATATGACTTCACTATAGTGACTACAAGATATTCTTTATGACTGCAAGATATTTTGACATTGAAAGTTGTGCATGAGTTATGATTATTCTTCAAGCTTGAAAGTAATACCTTGTTATATAAACTTATGACTGTATTTGTTGTTAAAGATGGGATGTAATTCTTGTTGTACATAATTATAACTACACCTAGAGTGTGAAAGTAATCTTTGATTATTGTCATACTTTGGGGAATGGAAATGACCATATATATATACATATATGTATGTATGTATATATACATATATATGTATATATGTATATATGTATATATACATATATATGCATATATATATATATATATATATATATATATATATATATATATATATCTATATACATATATATGTATGTATATACATATATAAATATATCTATATATATATATATATATATTAATGATTGTTCTAATGAGATTCATAATAATTTTTGATTAAAGATTCTTGCTCTTGCTAGTCACATATTAATAGGGATAACTATACTTAGTTATATAGCAAAACTTACACTATGATTTAATGTATTGTACATTCAAATGGATTGATAACTTACAATAATTTTTAAAAAACTATATATCCATCATAAAACAAATGAAAAGTTAACATAGGTGGTGCAATGCTATAATTTAGATGCAAATTTTTTTATATAAACTAAATTAATTTTGACACAAAGAGTGTGTTTACATTGCCTTATACTTGAAGGTCCTCAACAAAATAGGACATGCAAAAGTATTTTTCATTACATCCCAAATAATTAGCATTTTTGGACTAGTATGAACACAAGAGAAATTGAATTTTACTTTAGGGATCATAAATTATCATTGAAAATGAAAATCACTTATAAGAAAGCAGTTTGAATAATAAAATAGATTCATTTTGAGTACTAAGCAATATTTTATTAAGATATTAATGGAATCATGTTGTATGAGATAATGACTCACAATTGATAAAAAATTAGGATGATTTGATATAAATAAAAAAATCCATTTATGAAACTCAAAAAGGGATAAACAAATTGGTAGGGTTTAATGTTACAAACAAAGTAGTTAACACAAAGGATTTATTAATGTCCAAAAATTGGATATATCAAAATAATTTTTTTATGGCAAAGCTACGACTACGGAGAGATTTGAAGCTATGACTATAGAGAGCTTTCAGAGCTGTGGCTGTGAAGATTTTTTTGGAGTTAAGGTTTTTAGAGCTATGACTATGGAGATCTTTTAGAGTTGCAACTATGGACTACCTAAACAATAAGTAGGATTTGAGCATAGAGTGGAGGTTCCAAGGGAGGATCAAGATATGAACAATGGCATCATAGGTGTATGGAGGTTCCATAAGAGGAGTGAGATTTGAGCAATGATTTCAAATGTGTGTGGAGTGGAGGTTCCATAGGAGGAGTGATATATAAGCAAAAACATTGAAATAATAATAATAATAATAATAATAGTAATAATATTTTGAAGTTAAAACACTTAATACCAAACCACTTCGAAAACCCTAGCAAAGCAATAATGATAGAGGTGCATGAAGTGGAGGTTCCAAAGGAGGAGTAGGATCTGAGCAACAATATCATAGGTGTATGAAGTGGAGGTACAAGGGTTCAATGGAGGAGTGAGAGCTAGAATTTGAATGGTGGTGATCAGGGTGGGAAAGGGTGGGAGTGGGAGACTTTGAATCTAGTTTGCATAAGTTTGTGAAAGGGTGGTGGGAGCTCTTGAAATATGTGGAGGTGGTAGCTAGCTTGGATTTGAATGTGGTATTTCTAGGTTTTCTATATGGTGTGTCTATAGGAGGCCCTAGTACAGTATTCATTAGTCCTTCTAGAATCCATGGGCCATCAAACGATAAGTTGGAGGTTGGGTCCCATTCTCATGGCCCATAAATTTCCCCTAAAAACTCAAGCCTCAATATTTTGTATGTTGTGGTGATGTCTAAAGGTGTAAGGGAGACCTTATAAAAACCTATTTGCAACATATTCCCTATAGGAAATTCCATTAGCATCCTGAGTGAACTGGTTAAGTTTACCATGGGTGATGGAAGTTGTGACCATGTATAGAGTAGGAAAGTGTCCTAAATTAGAGTGTGAGTATTTATTCTATGCAATGTAATAAATGCACAAGTGTGCAAAGTATTTTGGTAATATAAATGTGCATAATATTCCATGTGCACATGAGTCCATAGAATAGGAAGATGAAGAGTTAGGAAGAGTGAAGGTCAAGAGTCCTCCATATGAAGAGTCACATTCTATTATATATGTGTTTATATGGGTGTGAGAGAAATATAGAGTGTGATACATAGAGAGTGATAGATAGAGTGATATATACATTTTGTAATGGAGAGTGAAGAAGTATGATGTATTTGAGGTCTTTATTCAATTGAGTTCTAATTTTTTTGAGCTTTTGTTAGTGTCATTTATATGAGTTATTTATGAAGTTATTTATAAGTTTTATATGCTTAGTAGTTTTCCATTATCATATATTTCATATTGTAACTTTATTTTAGATCTTGTGGTTACTTTATCTTAAGTATTTAGCTTCAAAAGCTAGCAGTTGTATCAGAGACACAAAAATATTTTGTCTTGCATAGGTTTTTAAGTTGCAAAGGAGATTTCTACTAGTTAAGGGAAAAATAGTGAATTTGAAGAAATTACCTATGGAAAAGAAAACTAGAGAAGATAGTATTTCTCACTATGTTGAAGGAAAACTAGTGAAGGTTGAAGAGTTACCTATTCCAATAACAAATTCAAAATAGAAGGAAATTTACAGGTCTTGAAGATAGACCTTGATATTGATGAAATTAAGAGACAATAGAAGAAGGTTCTATTGAAAAATTTGATAGAGAGAATAAGATTCTAGATTAATATTTGGCTAGAGTCTTTCCATAGGGTTGAAGAAAAACTCATGAAGACTATGACTCAAAATAGATTGTTTCCACAAGTTTTAATAATAGTAAAGATTATTGATTTTATAATTCTGGAACTTTGAAAGTATTTT
Source organism: Wollemia nobilis (assembly GCA_028583015.1). Lineage (NCBI taxonomy): Eukaryota > Viridiplantae > Streptophyta > Pinopsida > Araucariales > Araucariaceae > Wollemia > Wollemia nobilis. Next base: position 2,470,045 of record JAQPPZ010017079.1, on the reverse strand, counting down.
CTTACTATTGTCTAAGTTTTTTGTTGCAAAATATTAGTTCTTAGAAGTTGAGAAGCTTCCTACAATAGATAGAGAATAATTTCACCTTCGGTTGCTTGAAATTCTATGTGCTTTCCTCGTGCAGGGATTAATTCTTTGTTGTAGAAAAATAAACATTGAAGATTAAGAAGGTCTAAGAAAGAAGGGCCCATTGAATATTGAGGAGAATCAAGAAGGAGGTCCTCATTGAAGATTGAAGATTATATATTAATTTTGAATAGATCTAAGAAAGAGGTCACATTTAAGAAATTCAAGATTTAGAGGATTGAATATTGAAGACAGAATATAGAGGACTACAAAAAGGTCCAATTACAAAGTTGAGCAGCAGCAGATTTTGGAGATCCAAGAAAAATATTTCATTGCAAAATATCCATATTTGGAAGATTGAAGAAACCAAGGTAAGGTTTCATTAAAGCCTTGATTAAGAGAGTTAAGTAGTTGTTGAATTAGAAGATCCACGAGAAGAGGTCTCAAGAAGTTTTTGAAGAAGAATAAGGCCAGAGAAAGCCTCATTGTAGAGATGAAATAGTGGCCATTGGAGGATATTTGAAGAAAAGTTTATGACACAAGAGTGCAAGCAAGAGAAGATCCTGATAAGAGGAATTTGGGATAATTGTTTCCATTCAACAACAAGCCCAAAAGGAAGAAATATTTGGCAAGAATTTTGCCAAGTTTTTGAGAAGGTTTTTGAAGATCTGAAGACATTCATATTCTTGAGGAAGAGGACAGTAAGCGAGATCAGATTTAGAGTCAAATTTCAACAAAAAGTTTGAAGAAGGATTGAAGAGGACACATTTTTGAGAAATTTGAGGACAAGCACGAAGTTTTAGAAGGCTAATTTGAAAATAAGAAGCTTGCTGATTTTCAAGGAAGAAGTTGAAAGGTCACAGGACAAAAAATTGAAGAAAGACTAGAGCTATGATTTGGAGAAGTTTTAGGAAGTTTTGGATAGCCAATTGAAGGAAGGTTTGTAAATCATAAAATGCAAAAAATTTAAATATTTTTGGACATCAAAGAATCAGATTTTGTAAGTAGCAATTTGAGAGGTTTGAGCTACAAATTGGGCAGCATTAAAAAGAGAAAAATGAGCTGCATTTTGAAGGAGTTTAGGGACAGATTTGGAAGAGTTTTGGATATAAAATCACAAGTGGTTTTTGAAAAATTTGAACAAGGTTAATTATTGCATATTTGGACAGAAAGAGGGCAGAATTTGTAGCTGCAAATTTCAGAAGTTGAAATCATACATTTAAAGGAAAATAAGGAGAAGTTACAACAAGAAAGATGATTTTTGGGCAGCAACTAGAGCTGCAAGATAATAATTCTATAGTAGCAAAATAAAAGGAAGTGTAGCTGCAAAATTACATAAATTCAAGATAAAAAGTTATCGAGAAGACAAGCCACAAAGGAGGCCATAAAAGGTGTGTAATATTGATGCTATAAAAAAGTATTCTTTTACAAGTTTTAAAAGTGGTTATTATATGTTTTTGAAAGCATCATTTCTAGAGCTGTTAAAATCTAGCAAAAGTAAGTCTGAGTAAAGTTTCTCAAAGCCAAGAAAAGAGACACCATTATTATTCTAAAATCTGTAAAATATAACAGGAAGAGGTAGAGTTAACAAAATCGCTAAAAATGAGTGTTAAGGAAAATATTATATGCTGTTTTTTTATAACAAAAGTACAGATTTAATCTAAGCTATATTGAGATTGAATAGTGCTCAAAACTAAGGCAGATTTAAGGTGTCTAAATACACCAAAAGGAGTATCAAATTTGTAGAGAACATTGGTGAAGAAAATCCACCAAAAAGTGGCAAAACCACCATGTAGATCAACACCAAGTAGCAAAGGTTGAGCACCATAGAAAAAGAACAAATATGACATTGAAGCATAGGGGGAAAACATTCAAACACTACCTAGAAGAAAAAAATTGGATAGAAGAGAGGAGCCACCACCTGAAGGAGAAGATCCACCATGGAAGAGCCACCTGTAGAGGAACACCTAAGTGAAGAAGAACCACCATGGGCATCCACCTATAAAGGAGCATATAAGTGGAGAAGAGCCACTATTTGGGAAGTTGAAGCACTGGTTGCAAGTGTAGCAATGTAAAAAACAAAAGAAAACAAGGTTTTGGACATTGAAAAGGTATTAAGGGAGATCAAAGGTCTAGGTTTTGCAACCACCAAGAAATAAAGTGAAGATAAGGCATACATAACATTCCTTGCAATGTTGCATTAGTCTGTTGAGTACATTACATGCACAACCAAGTGTCAAGAGAAGGAATAGAACACAACCAAGGAAAAAATAATGTCAAGAAGCATTGAAAATACATTCATAAGGTTGAATAATATTATAACATTGCATATGACACTTGTCACAAGGAAGGAGGAGTGCTAAAAGTCATTGAAGAGTTGCAAGTTACGTTAGAAAAAGGTAAGGAAGCATTTTGGTGACATTTGTCACTTGTATTTCAAGAAGACAAATATTACAAAGGAAGACAAATTTTTTTTGGAGTGCCTATTTATTACATGATATGGAAATACATTGGCACAGTCTCATTTACTACAGTAAGGAGGACATACATTGAAGGTTGAAGCACCTTGAATGTATTGAAGCATAGTTGACCAACCAAAGTGGACTAAGTGCACCCATTTTCAAAGAAAGTCCAAATATAGCATCAAGGAGGAAGTGCCTAAAATATTGAAGGCAATGTATTATTTTTGGAATTTCTTATATGGTAAGTAGGATTTATAAGGATTAAAAGAGATTGATATTTAAGGTTAAGGTTGAAAATATTTTAATAATGAGAAGATTTTTGAAATATTATTTAAACCTTAGAAATTTGAATATTGCAATTTGAAAGCTTTTATAAAGAATTGAAGATTGATTTAAGGATTGAAGCATTTACTTTTGAAGTTTTGTAATATTAAACATTTGAGTTTACAAAACAAGTTAAAATATTTGCAATTTGATAAGTTTGGAGGAATAAGGTATCCTACATCAAATTAGGAATATAAAACTTGCAAATATTACTTTATATAATTTCAAAATTTCTAGAGTTGGAGTTATAAGGAATACAACATCAACACAATTTTATGAAATTTAGAATTGGAGAATTATATTCTTGAATTTGGGAGATAAAAGAAATTTAGCATAGAAGTTTTTGACAAAGGAAAATTGCATTGATAATTTAGTCTCTAATTCAAAATTGAAAGAGACATAAATTTGTAGACTTGAAAGGTTCAGATTGCATCCCAAATATTGTTTGACAAGAGGAAAAATAAAGTGGTATTTTGTAGAATAGAAGTTGGAAAAATTATATTGTTACATTTAATAATTAGGAAGATACAAGGAGTTCTACAAAACATAAGATTGAATAATTGTATTGAAACCAAGGAGTCATAAGGTAGACTACTTCAAAGGATCTATCAAAATTATTCTCAATTCTAAAGAGCCAAAAGGAATTATATTGATTAATCATACACTACAAGATTTGAAGAATTAAAAGTTAGAATTTGATCATATACTCAAATTCAACTCAAGATTTAGAAGTTGAAAAGTTTTCAAGAAAAACAATATATTCAAAAATTGGGAGATATAAGGCTTAAGTATTTGGAAGGTCAAAAATCTGAATATTATCCTTAGTCTATCATTCAAAACTAAGGAGAGATAAAGAATAGAAAATTTGATATTGCATCAAATAATTGCTTGATAAACTAAACTAGGGAGTTATAAGGTAGTCAACTACAAAGGTCTAAAGAATTGAAAGATTTACTATTCATAGCTAGATGGATGAAATAATTAGAAATGCATTTAATGAAAATAATGAAGGACTATTTCATGAACTTAGATTTTATTCACAAAATATAATAGATGGCTTTGATGGATTCAAATACTTACCTACATATTTGAAAGAAATATTCTCTTTGTTTTTTAAGGAAGCTAAGGAGGAGAAATTTATGACATTAATCAGATATCTTCATGAAACATTATTTAAGACTTGGTGGAATGCTCAAAATATGATTATTATTTCATCAAAAGAGTGTTTAATGGTTTATTTATCATTAATCACTTTTGAGTTCTTTTCAAGAATGAAATAGAAGAAAGTAAAGAATGCTAGCAATGAACCTTTGAATCCAAGTGATTTTTATTGTGATGATTTACTAACTCATTGCATTGAAGATATATCACTAGTAAAAGTATAAAAATGAAGAAGAAAGAGAAACAAGAAAAGACATCAGTTCAAGCAAGACAAGATGAAGACTAAATCAAAAGCTAAGGAAGACATCTATACAATAGATCCAGTTGTTAATCTACAGGAGGTAGATTGAAGAATTAGGATGAAGATCATATTGAAGACTAAAGTCTTCAAAAACCAAATAATGTAATACAGGGGGGTGTTGGAATATATTACATTATTTGGTACATGCTAATATACCACCTTGGATACATATTTAGAGTAGGCTAAATTAGAGTGTGAGTATTTATTCTATGCAATGTAATAAATGCACAAGTGTGCAAAATATTTTGGTAATGTAAATGTGCATAATAGACCATGTGCACATAAGTCAATAGAATAGGAAGATGAAGAGTTATTGGAAGAGTGAAGGCCAAGAGTCCTCCATATGAAGAGTCACATTCCATTATATATGTGTTTATGTGGGTGTGAGAGAAATATAGTGTGATACATAGAGAGTGATAGATAGAGTGATATATACATTTTGTAATGGAGAGTGAAGAAATATGATGTATTTGAGGTCTTTATTCAATTGAATTCCAATTTTTGTGAGCATTTGTTAGTGACATTTATATGAGTTATTTATGAAGTTATTTATGAGTTTTATATGTTTAGTAGTTTGCCATTATCATATATTTCATATTACAACTTTATTTTAGATATTGTGGTTACTTTATCTTAAGTATTTAGCTTCAAAATATAACATTTTGGTGCATCCCATACTTAGTCATTTTTCTCCTTTTACATATGACATACTTTTGGTACCCTAGAAGACTCCAATCGAGTACAAAAGTTTTGGTGGGTCAATCACTTAGACATTTTTGCTTGCTGATCTCTTTGATACCATGACAAAGATTTGGTACCTTGATAGGATTTGATTGGGTGCAAATATTCCAACACTTCTAACACTTAGCCATTTTGACTGCTCTCAAATCCTCTAATCACATGATAGAATTTTGGGACTCTGATGAACTTTGAATAGGTATAAAAATTTTGGTGCATCCCATATTTAGCCATTTTGCTACTTTTACATGTGATAGAATTTTGGTACCCTATCAGGATTTTTCCAAGTACAAATCTTCTGGTGCATCCCCTACTTAGCCATTTTGCTGCTTTTGCATGTGCCAAACTTTTGGTATCCTGACAGGCTCTAGATGGATGCAAATATTTTAACAGATCTAGGACTTAGCCTAATTTGTTATTTTATCTTCTCCTTTGCATATTTTACCAAAGTGCATGTGGATGATGCTTGAAAATACCCACATTCTTGGTGACTCACAAGGGTTTTTTCCTAATGGAAAAGAACCTGGACTAACTTGACTATATATCACAAAAATATAAAATTATCATGAATAAGGAAATTGATACATGCAAACTATAGAGGACCTATAGAGAGTACCTTTTAAATAAATAACCTTTAGGGATAAAAAGAAATTAAAACTATGAAGATGACTTGGATGGAGGATTTTGTGGGTGGTAAGTGACGACAAAATGAAAAAGATGAAACAAAAATAATGCATGGGGATGCCTAGAGAATAGAACACCTTTAGCAAACCCAATAAGGACTCTCAATATGGAGACAACAACAAAAATTTGGGCAAAAATATAGATAGAAAATGGAAAAAGGAAAGAAAAAAAAATAACAAGGATACCTTAAATATGAGACACCCTCACAAATTTGACAATTGCTAAGTAAATCTGACTCCAGCTGGTAGCTAATTTAGGTCTTGGATATATCACTTAGGAAACCACCATTCTTCTGCTCATTGTGTTTTTTATCATTTTTTTCTTGACATGACTTAGTAAAAAACACTCCATCATATTGATCCTAAGCATCTAGTTCTTCATGCTTTCTCCTATTTTGCCTCAACAATACTGAAGTATACTTCTCAAGTGATTTATTAAATAGAATTATACCTTCTTATTGTTGCCTTCTCATTCGTTGTGTTAGTCCAATATTTATCATTTTCTTTTGAGCTAGTCCATTGGGCTTCGGAGTCATTATTTTTGAAAAGATATTGTGATACAATTGTACAAACATAAAGCAATATAATACAAGAAATTACTACTTTTAAAATTCATCAATCACCCCCTTGGTGATGGATGTTTTTGTGACTCTCCTTCCTACCGAGGTTACCTCTATGAACCTATTTTTGTTGACTCTCCATGTTGTGACACAACTTGATATGGCATGAGGATTTAGAGTTCCTAGTGCATCTTATTCCAAGCCTCTAAGGGAGGTTTTGGAATTCCACCGAATTTAGCCATATTCCATTTTAGTCTACAAATGTTGCCAAAAGGGGGATCACTATAATTTTTAGCCATAAGTTTTGCTTTTGTTAAGATTTGAGAAATCTTATAGAAGATTGCAATTTTTTTTCTACCTCAAAGTGCTCTGGTAGTGATTCAATCTCACTTTCATCTTGGGTTTGCTGGTCTAGTAGTTGGCTGATCACTTGTACTTTATGAAAGAGCACTTTGTCATCCCAAAAACTAGGTGATCCAAGGCCCTTGAGTTATTTAGAAATAGTGCTCATTTTATCAGTTTTTTTCCTTAGAGCAATGAATATTTCACATCCCAAATCAATAAGCTCATTTGCACGATATATCTGGTGAGCCCAAACTCTTCAATCCTATATATTTGCTAGGATGTTTTTGTAGAACTAGATATTTTTTAGGATATCTTAGCATTTTCCTTAGTTTTTGTGCTTCCTAAAACTTGACTATCAGGGTGCTTTCTCCCTTTTTAATTTCCTTCTTGGCTTCTATAGACACAACATTTTGTCATAGTTTTGTATAAAAAGGAGGGAAAGCATGTGAAATTGCTCCTTTGATCTTTCCCCAGTAATAACTTTCAATTTGTTTGAGACAATTATTGAAGATTTATACACCATGTGGTCTATCATTTTTCTACTGTAATTCATTTGTGGTGATGGATAGGGCTTCTTCTTGCTAGTGCAATTTATCTTCCATATGTATCAGCTTTGAATCCTATTGCTTTTTCTCTTCTTGTATCTTCTATAGTTTCATCTTCAAGTACTTGATCTTTTCATATCTTTGCTGAAACTCCCCTTAGAGGGGGATTTATCAATGATGCCATTTAGTTTAATGAATTTATTTTTAAGGCATCTTGATCCAATTTTTCTTTGGCAAGCTTAATATCAACGGTTTCAATTTTCTTATTTGCAGTTACCAAACTTTTGTCCATTTTTTTGGACTATACAAACAATTTGTTTGCCTCTATATGAATGGCCCAAAGAGTCTCTACCTTTTATATATTGGAGATATCTCTATTGTGCTCCTCTATTTAAAAATATTTTAGTTTCATCTAGGAGGTAAGCTTCTTGAATTTTGGATTAGCTATCACCTTAATACTTATTCATTTGATTGGATCTAGCATGTCATAACCCATGGCAACAAATTATTTCTCTTTATATTATAGCTATTCAAGCTACTCTTCTTCCCCCCTCCATTTCTATTGATTATCCTTTACTATATGAGTAGAAAAAACCTTTGATAGTGGTTCTTTGGTAGCTACTAGGAGAATCAGGATAACTGGGAAGGATAGTAGTGGGGTAAGAGGGTATGAAATCATAGACTTTTTAGGGGATACGATTTACTATAAGATCTAAATATTTTGGGTTGTAGGCAAAGAAGTGGATGAATAAGGGTTTGGGGGAGAATCTTGTAGGGCATATTGTTGGGATAATGAAATGGACTAAAGAAATGTTGGGGTGTTGATTGAATTGGTGGTGTTTGTGAGGTGGAAGGTAGAGTTAAAGGAGAGGGGTACACTTCTACTATAAGCTCTACAATTGCAGGGATCATTTTTGAAGATGGATGATATTGGCATGGTGGGGAGGCTAGAATTTCAATTGATGAGGAACTCGGGAGTGAATAAGTTCTAGGGGATATACCTTGATCTTGTGTTCCCAGCTTGGGCTCTTCTATTTGAATGACTTTAGATGATTTTGTTTTGAGATCTTTCTCTATTGCTTTTTTAGCTTCTACTTACGTGACCGTTGCTTCACACCTTTGTGCTTCTTACTACAATTGTTGCCTCTTACATTTTTGTTATTCCTTTTCTTTTTGCAATCGCTATTTTTTGGCATCCTTCTCTACATCTAAACTTCCCATATTTAGGTGGATTTTTTATTTCTTGCCTAACTTGGGGCTCTACCCAGAATATTTAGATTGTACCTTTGAAGGCACCTCAACTATTTTTGGAGTAGCTAATATTCTGATGTAGAATGTGGATGTATGCTAAGGCAATGTTTCTTCTTTTTCTTTTGCCTCGCCCCTCTCAGGAGAGGCCAATAGTTATTACCAAATTTCTACCTCTGGCTCTTCATATTCTTCATTTCCTATCCTCAATCATTTGAATTCTTAGTACTTTTGGGAATATTTTTCTTTTGTGAGCCTACTTCGAACTGATATACTTGATGTAAAATTTTATATTGAACAAACTATCAGTATTATCATTTGGTTTGGCCTTCTTAATCAAGTTGTGTTCACACCGAGTTACCCACCATTCTTCAATTTTGTATTCCTCCCATCCCTTGTCATCCTTGATTTTTTTGATGAGGTCTAGATTGAGAAATTGATCTTCATTCCTTTTTGGGTCAAAAACCTACACATATTTGTAATAATTTCTCCATGGTGGCCTTTATTGCATTCCCATATAGTCAAATGGTGCCATGTGATCTTTAGCTAGGTTCCTAAAATTTTTAATGTCCATGCATGACACATGTTTGAATGTAGGTGCTTTATTATTTATTATATCTAATATTTCAAACAAAATATTTTCTGGGTCATAGTGGCGCATATGTGGTACTACTAGTATCCTCAATGCAGTTAGTTTGGCATCCAGGTCTTGATGCTGCTGTGATTCCCTCCTAGACATAGTGATGCATTCAAACTTTATGGGGAGCTTAAATATTATAGTATTTTTTGCTCCTAGGCCAAGAATATGCTCTATCACATATATTTTTTGCAATATTCAAGTCCAAACACTTAATTGGTGACATATTATGATAGTATACAGGGATATATTGAGAATCCATAGAGTCTAATTACGGTTCCTTTCTCCAAGAAGTACCAATATCCTTGCTCTCACATTTTACCTCTCAACATGTCTTCAACTTCAGGAGTGGTGTGAGAGCTTTTGCCATAAATTGTTTCTAGGGATGGTCCAAGAAACTATCTATTGAATTCAAGATATGAATTACTCTCTTAGAACATGGTCCAGTCAACAACAGGATGTACAACATTGTGCTCATGTATATTTTGAACTAGAATATTATGTGTACCAATTGAAATTATACATAATAGGAACATCCAAGCCACGTAGGATAGGTATGTAAATACATCACACTTTCTGTTCTTTATAGACTTTAGTTGTTCATGTATGTTGATGGCCATAAATTTAGCCCAATCTAGAATAACATAGGAGGAAGCAACCATAACTGTATTTTCCATACCCATATGATATGTGTAAATTATCACATTAGTCCTTAGGCCCAGAATTATTACCAGCATAGAGAATATAGGTTGTGCTTCATCACTAAATTCTACAAGCTTTCTATTTTTAGTCATGAAACCCTCTAGCAATTTTTCTCCTACTTTAACAAGCCATTCTTGGATCGTATCATTCTTTAGGTACAACCTTTGATATTCCAACATGATTTCCTTTAGTTTGATATTTGGGGTATATTTTACTTCAAATGCTTCCATTATGTGCTCTTTATTGATAGTAAACAATGGCTTAAACTCAAAACTAAATACGGTGGTTGTATTGGGATTGTAGAATTTAATTACTATGTCTATGAGCTATGGATATGGATGCACTATTTTAGGTACAAATATATTGAGTCATGAGTGATAAGCCACATTGACCAGATGGTTTTAATTTTTTCTATTTTTCTTCACAACCGATTCGATGTAAAATTACTATAATATTATAATACAATCAACCTTGGGTTATGTGTGGCCCATGCCAAACCCTATACAATATAATAATATATCCCCAAATATCTATTCATAGGTACCCTAACACCATATTCATTGATTCTTCCTCTATTTCTAGCAACTGATCCTTTTGAAATATTTTGAAGCTCTCATCTACAACTTGCATTTATTATTTTTGTTAGGGGAAGACCATTTGAAAATGATGTTCAATTTATATTGTTTGGTCATGAGATTAACTGGTATTATTATCTCATGTGATAGATATCACATGCCAAGGAATATTTACCTCTAGGTAGTTAAATTTTCAAGAAATATGACACATACATTCAAAAAATACATTATCATCCAATAACATTCTATAATAATTCAAGACTCCAAGTTGGCAACAAGTCAGTTCATTGCTTGAAGCACATTATAGAATAACTACTTTTGATAGGTCAGTTAAGGATGCATAATTTTGAGGACCTACTAATCAGAGAAAATCCTATCAATATTACTAACCATTGTAACATTAATGTCACACGTACTCAGTAGTTCATCTAACCAATATAATTGTTAGATTTATCAATCATAGGTGGCTTGTGAATTTTGACAATAATTTATTTGGAAAATATTTTGTGAGGCATGGAAAGGGATTTTAATCATTTTAAAAACCTATTGATTGGTGATTCAGTTGAAAAATGATAAAGGGAGTGTGCAACCTGAAGCCAAACAAATGTAAAAATAAATACAATGATTTCATGAAGAGAGATGCGAATGGAAAATCAAATATATTCTTACCACTTTAGGAGGGCTTAGTACTTTTCCACTTTAGGAGGGCTAAGTCCTTGTGAATACACAAATTATAATAATGATGATAATATGGTATTCAATAAATCAACCTGCTTCCTTTTATAATAATAAATCAATGAAATAAGTGAACTTGTAAATATAGCCGACTTGTCTATATTGGTATTGTAACATGTCTTCCCTAAAAAATATTTCTCCTCAAAGTTGGAAATGACTAAAAAATACTTTATGTTTCCTATGTAGTATCTTATAATGGTAGGTATTGCCATTTTATTAGAATTTTTTTGATGAGGCGGGATCGAAGATGGCATGATCTACTTTGCAAAATTGCTTCTGGTTGAAGATATATACATCCTTCTTCATAAAGTACTAGAAACTCTGACTGAGAGTGTACTCTTTGTCCAATCACATTTTTGAGACACAAAATATGAAAAATTGGATGTATACGGGATGAGGTAGGAAGCTCTAGTTGATATGCTACTTTACCTATGCGATGCACTATCTTGTAAGGACCATAAAATATTGGAGCCAACTTTTGACTGGTCTTGATTTTTAATGAAAATTATTTGTAATGTTGTAGATGTAAGAAAACCATATCTCCTATATTGAAATGTAGTTATGAATGGTGTGAATCTTATTTTTGCTTCATGCAATTTTGTGCTTGGATCACATTATCCTTGAGAATGTTAAGCATTATTTGTCAGTGCTAGAACCAATCATCTACTTGAGCTACTTTGGAGGATCCTGGAACATATTCTATTATTGTTGGTGGTTTTACCCCATACAATGATTCAAATGGGGGAATTTTTATGGAATAATGGTACGAAGTATTGTAACACCATTCTGCTAATGATAACCAGTGACTCCATTGATACTGCTTATCTTGAGTAAAACATTGTAGATAGGTATCCAAACATTTATTAATAGTTTTAGTTTGGCCATTTGTTTGGGGATGGTATGTAGAAGACATATTTAATTTGGTATCACTAAGACGGAATAGTTCTCACCAAAAATTGCTAGTGAATATGGGATCACGATCACTTACAATATTTTTGGGTATTCCATGTAGCTTGAAAATGGAGTCCATAAATACCTTAGCCACTTTGCTTGCTAAATATGGGTGTTGTAGAGCATTGAAGTGAGCATACTTGGAGAGACGATCCACTACCACAAAAATCACTATTTTACCTTCTAATTTGGGAAGACCTGATGTAGGAGCATCCAGTGGCCTCTGATGTAGGAGCATCTAGTGGCAGCAGAGCCATTTTCAAAAAATTGGCTAAGGAAGATGTCACAATTTCGCGACATGTTGCAAAATCACGACCAAAAGAGAAGAGAGGAGCAGATAGAAGATGCCGTGATATCATGACATGTCACGTTATCACGACCCACAGATGAAAGAGACGACGAGAAGGAAAACTGTCACGATATCGCGACAGAAAAAGTGTCGTGATATCACGATCGAGAAAGGAGAGAGAAGACAGTAGAGGAAATCTATCACGATATCGCTCACCTTCTGGTCTCGAAAATGCGACATGTCACAAAATTGTGACATTTTCCTCCCTTGGCTTCCTCTTTGCCTTTTGGTCGTGAAAATGTGACATGTCATGAAATCACGACATTCTCCTCCCTTGGCTTCTTCTTCGCCTTCTGGTCGCGAAATCATGACATTCTCCTCCCTTGGCTTCTTCTTCGCCTTCTGGTCACAAAAATGCAACATGTCATGAAATCGTGACATCTTCCTCCCTTGGATTCTCCTTTGCCTTCTAGTCGCAAAAATGTGACATGTCACAAAATCGTGACATCTTTCCCACTTGTACCTTTTCTCATCCTTCGATCGCGATAACGCGACATGTCGCATTTTCATGACCAGAAGGCGAAGAAGAAGCCAAGGGATGAAAATGTCATGATTTCACGACATGTCGCATTTTTGCGACCAGAAGGCGAAGAAGAAGCCAAGGGAGGAAAATTTCATGATTTTGCGACATGTCGCATTTTCGAGACCAGAAGGCGAGCGAAGGAGCCAGAGGAGAAGATGTCGTGATTTCGCGACATGTCGCATTTTCGCGACCCGAAGAAGAGAAAGGAGGCGAGGAAGAAAAATGTCGTGATATCGCGACATGTCGCGATATCGCGACCGAAAGAGAAAAGGATGAGCAGGAGAGGAAAGATGTCGCGATATCGCGACATGTCGGGTTTTCACGACCCGAAGAGGAGAGAGAAGGTGATGGAGCAGAAATGTCACGATATCGCGACATGTCAGGTTTTTGTGACCCGAAGAGGAGAAAGATGGCCAGTGAGCAAAGATGTCGTGATTTCGCAACATGTCATGATTTCATGACCCGAAAGCAAAAAGAGCGTACGAAAGACAAAGATGTCGTGATTTCATGACATGTCGTAATTTCATGACCCAAAAGCAGGAAGATGGAGCGAAGGAGCGAAACTATCGTGATATCGCGACATGTCGTATTTTCGCGATGCAAGGACAGAGAAGGGGCCAGAGACCGAAAGGTGTCGCGATATCGTGACCTGTCATATTTTTGCACCCAAAGGGAAAGCCGAAGACGAAGAGTCAAAAAGGTAGACGTTTCGAATACCAGGACAATGAAGCAGCACGGGAAGACGAAACGAAAGGTTCTGGAAGAGGAAATGAAGGGCCACCAGTTGGAAATGAAGCGTCACCTGAGAACCTTTAAAAAGGAGAATAGATGGCATGCACCAGGGGGAAAATGGCCGCAAGCAAGGGTTGTAGATGTGAGGGCCAGAGGGCCATTCTGGCCCTACTACACTGTTTTTATTCCGAAGAGCTTAGGGTTCCTGGGTAGTGTAGACAGGCAGTTTGCACTAGGATCCATGGAGACGGAAGACCGCAAAATAGATGCACCAAACGTGAGGCAGTTTTGGACTGTGTTTTCTTCTAGAGAAAGCTCAGAGTTCCTGGGTAGTGTAGGCAGATTCGTCGAGTGTGAGGCAGTCTACACCAGGAATTGTATTGGAGAGCATGGAGATCAGAGAATTGCAATTAAAGAAAATATAGAGAAACTACGCCTGCGGGCTAGTATTGTAAATGTAAATTAATGAAAAATGTTTGATGAAAAATGTGAAATTTAGATTGCCATTTTCTGTTCCCCATCAAGACCTTCAGTAAAATCCATTGTTATGTGTTCCCATTTGCGATCAAGAATTGGTAATGGTTGAAGAAGTCATGGAGATTTGATTGTTTCACCCTTATTACATCAGCATACTTCACATTTTGCAACAAACTTCTTGACATCATTTTTTAATCCTTTTTAATAAAAGGATTGTTTTACCCATATATATGTCTTAAAAAATCTTGAGTGCCCTACTAATGGAGAAGCATGTGATTCTTCAAGGATCATGGATTTAATAATAGAACTTTGTGTAATTTAAATACGATATTTCTTTCTTAACACATTTTTATTATATGAAAATGAGGATGCTTGGATGATCCTAGAATAAAATCTTGAATAGTTTGAGTAGTTTCAGTGTTCACAAACCATTCTTCTTGGAGTTGAGAAACCCAATAAGAACAAGGACCTAAAATGGCATTGATGGAAATTTCATCTTCATATTTATGAGACAATGCATCTGCTACCACATTTTATTTACCTTTCTTATACTCGATAACAAAATCATATCCCAATAACTTTGTCAGCCACTTGTTTTTCTCTAAATAGGAAAATCATTATTCTAGAAAATGCTTTACTATGATCTGTTTTTATGATGAAACGACTGTTGATTAAGTAGTGTCTCATTTTTTGACTGCATGTAAAATAGCCAATATTTCTTTCTCATATGTGGATCTTCCCAAATTTTTACTTGAATGTTTCTTGCTTTTAAATGCCAAAGGATGACCATCTTGCATTAATACTACCCCAATAATTTTTCCCAAATCATCACATTCAATAACAAATGGCTTGTAAAAATTTGGAGTTGCCAAAATTGGAGTGGTGCACATGGATTCTTTGAGTGCCATGAATGCCTGAGTGGCCACATCCAACCAGTGAAAGGCATCCTTTTTTGTGAGAGTAGTGAGAGGTGTTGCAATTTTATCATAATTGCAAATAAACTTGCGATAGTAACCTGTAAGACCCAAAAAATGATGAAGTCTATTGATGGTTTTAGGTAAGGGCCAGTCCTGAATGGCTTTAATTTTATTAGGATCCACTTTAACACCTTCATGAGAAATGATATGACCCAAATATTCAAAATTTTGAAAATCAAAAGAACACTTGGAGCATTTGACAAAAAGTTTCTCCTTATGTAAAACATGAAGAACTTTCCCCACATGCATCAAATGATCCTTCCATAATTTATTATATATTAAAATATCATCGAAAAAGACTAAGAAATTTTTTCATATAAATGGATGAAATACATGGTTCATGAGACTCTGGAAGGTGGAAGGGTCATTGGTGAGACCAAAAGGTATGAATAAGAACTCATAATGACCTTCATGGTATGAAAAGTGGTTTTAGGAATGTCCTCATATCTTACTCTGATTTGATGAAAACCTGAACATAGATTCAATTTTGAGGAACTTAGCACCATGCAATTCATCTAATAGATCATATATGACAGGGATAGAGAACTTGTCTTTGATGGTGATTTTGTTAAGGGGTCAAAAGTTAGGACACATACACCAAGAATTATATTTATGATGGGCCAAAACTACTGGTGATGAATAAGGACTAGTTCTATGATGAATGACTCCATGTTCTAATAGTTCTTGGACAATATTTTCAATTTCTATTTTTTGAGGTTGAGGGTATCAATAAGGACGTACATTAGGAGGAATAATTCTAGGGACAAGATGTATGGCATGTTCATGAGATCTCTTGGGAGGGAGCCCTTTTGGTTCTTGAAAACTTCATCATAGTTAGCCATAATATTTTGAATATCCTTTGAGGGAATTTTCATTGTATATTATGCTTGCACTTCCATGTAGTTGATTTGAGCTATGAATCCATAACCTCCTTTCCTTAGTATTTTTTTCATGCTTTGAGATATCACTACCTATGATGGTGGAGTTTGAATTCCTTAGAGTCGAATAGTCTTTCCATTTTCTTTCCATTCCACAAACAATTTTTAAAAATTGAAACTAACAGTGTCGAGTTGTTCTAGCCATTCAACACCCAAAATAATATTTGAACTTACCAAAATAATAATGAAGAGAGTTCCCCACTATGTGTAACTTTCCATTTTTTTTGAGACTAAAGAAGTTCTACCAATACATTGAGTATTTCCTCCATTTGCAATTAAAACTTGAATCTTGTCTTGGTTGGAATAATTATTGTGTAAATTCAATGCTTTAGCAGTCTTGATGTTGATTAAGTTATGAGTACTACCTGAATCAATCACATATTTATTTTTTTGTACCTAATAAATCCTGGTACCTTAATTGTATGGTGAACTGTTAATCCCATGAGAGCATACACTGAGATAGCCATAGTATCCTATTTTGGTGTTGTTTGATTATTATCTATTTGTTCTACATCTATGGGTGATTCTGAGTTATTGACATCCTCTACTTCATCTTCTTCATCGTTATTATCATATTCTATTTGAAAGGTTTATCTTGGTACACATGCTTGATCTCTTGTATGATTATTGATATTTATAGCAAACATATCTTGATGGTTGTTCATTTTTGTGGAAATAATTATTGTGATATTGAGGACGTGTATCAGAGTCTCATATAGAAGATGTCCAATTTTGAAACTTCTTTTCATTAAGTTTAACAATCCTTATAGTTTTATCCAAAGTGTATGGATCATGTAAGTCTACTTTGAGTTGAATATTTTCTCTTAAACTATGTTAAAATATAGAAACCAACACTGAAGTGTCTACTTCTTCTGTGTAAGTGAGATTCTTCTATGTAGGTGAGAAGATTTGTGAACTTTGAAACATAATCCTGGATAGAACCAATTTTTTTGAGACTCAATAGGCAAACAATGTAGGAAGAAGAACTACCTTCATCAAATATCTTGAGAAAAATATTTCTAAATTTAGGCTATAAGATAGGATGGTTATGTTGATGTTGTTTCCAAGAGAACCATTGGTAAGCTTCTATATCCAATTTGAAAGAGATGTAAGAAAATTTTCTAGCTCTAAGAATACAATATAAGTGTAGTATACCCTCCATTTTAGCTAATTAACCGCATGTATCCCCACCCTTAAAGGTGGGTATATCAATACGTGGAACACTAACACATGTAGGCCATATTGCATGTTGATAAACTCTATATGTATCCTGATCCACATTATCATTTTATCTATGGTAATTATTTGGGGAGGGAGGATCTTCTTGATTTTATTTTTTACTAATTGATCAAGAATTATTGACATATTATTCATATTAGTAGTTATTTTAGACAAACACGTTTGTAATTATTGGTTGCATGTAGTGGGGATTACTATTTCCTCATGTGTAATATTTTCTTGGGATGATTTGGATGAGTTTGAAGGAGCCATGGGGTTAATAGCAGGGTGGTCGGGGTTAAAATTGTTAATGCATAAAGGGAAATTATGTTGCATACCTTTATTACGTGGAGGTCTTCTTGGTGGGTTTATTGGTCCTTTGTTTGGAATATCTTTGCTATTTAGTCTTCCGTTTGGTCCCCTATTCCACCTTTCACTCATGCACTAGCCAATGGCTACTTTTGAGTTGATGTGAAATTTTAAAGCTAGCTCCAACGACTACTTTTACTTTATCTTCCAACAACTAGTTCCTTCACTTTGTTTCCCAACAGCTAGTTTCCTTTCACTTTATCTTCCAACGACTAGTTTCATTTCACTTTATATTTCAAAGACTACTTTTATAATTTGAATTTTTGTACTTTTGCCACACAATGGCTATAATTTCAAACTTTTGGACTGGAATGATGTTTTACAATGGTCGTATTTATTTCTTGTTTCACAATGACCGTATTTGTTTCTTCCAGTAAGCTCAACTTAACCTTTGACCTTTATAATAAATTTGAATTGACCACACTTACATGTTAATAGCTACTAAACAAGCTAGCTAATAACTATATTTTACTTGAAACTATTACATGATAAGACCCCATGACAATACACTGACCAACCTACTGGACATAAGACTTCACTACAAGATGGAAGGTAGACAAGATGATAAGGACATAGACGTAGATTAAAAAAAATTGAAATGTTAATGACATGATGAAATCGACACTTGTGAAGGGGACACGTTACAGGACAACCAAGACTATGATGGTTAATGACACATCATGACTCTAGAATACAAGCAGGACCACAACACTAGGACCTGTACACAACCAACATGAACACGACAAATAAGTCACTACATGACATGAGATAATGACCATGAAATTAGGACCTATACACAACCAATGCAATCTAAGTGACCTAGTATGAAGGACATGAAAAAGCGTTAATTGGGAAAAGAAAGATAGGACCAATCGATGGGTATGTGCAAAGGAGACGAGGATGATGAGCCATCGGATGGTGGTCACAATGTACTAATTGTGATGTAGTGGTTTTAAACTTAACAAAAATCCAAATATGAGTGATGTGATATTTAGGAAAATAAATATAAATATGTTATGCATGAAATGGTGGACAATTTTCTTAGTTTAAATGTAGCACAGGGAATTTTAGCAAGAAAATTTTAGCTATCATGGCATCGGTTTATTGGCTACAAATATGAAGGAATTTATTAGGGTATGTAGGGAACACAAGATGTTATAAATGAATATTTGTTTTGAATCTGAGATGAGTCACTTTTAAAATATGAAGTATCAAACACTTTTATACTAATTGACATACCTTTATATATAAAACCAAAAATTTGCTACATCATCTTCAATTGATTAAATCAACGATTTACTGAATTTTAAATTGGTTGTCTTATAATAGATATTTTACTAGAAACTCATCGTCTAGCTCACAAAAATTATGGAATTGCTATCTTACAATAGCTCTCTTTACTGAAACTCGTCGTCCAACTCATTGGACTTGTGAAAGTAGAAGGAAAATTATCACAAAACTTAACTCATTGATTTTAGGTTTCACTTCCTTGTTTGAACATTAGATATTAGTAATTTCTTCCTTCTACTATTTTTGTGATTCATAATTTAGTGAATGCTTGAATATGCTCAAATATATGTGATATCTTACTATACACGATATCCTACTATGCATGATATCCTACTGTACGTGATATCCTACTATGCACGATATCCTAATGATGCTCTGTAAACTATGTTTGAATTACTTTATCGGCTCTTATTGCTCTTGCTATGTGAATTTCCTCACTTTTCAATTCAACGATGTCTTACTGTGAAACATATCACAATACTACTGGTAACACTGTGATACTCCTATCTTGTTCTATAACTTGCCCATAAATGATTATCCTCTTGAATGATTTAAAAAAAAATTATCCACACTTGCTGAGGTCTGGCTTTGATACCACTTGAAGACAAACAAATGTAAAAATGAATGCAATGATTTCACGAAGAGATATGTAAATGGAAAATCAAATATATTCTTTCCACTTTATGAGGGCTTAGTCCTTTGCCACTTTGGAAGGGCTAAGTCCTTGTAAATACACACATTAGAATAATGATGCTAATGAAGAACACAAGCTTATACTGAGAGGGGGGTGAATAGTATAAGACCACTTTTTACTTTTCTTTCCCAAACAATATTATGCAATATATCAAATAATAGAGACACAAATAAATAGTAGTAATTAAAGCAATGCATAAATCACCACACACAAATGTGAGATACTCCATAGAGAAAATATTCCACTAATTTTTTTTCAACAAATATCTTGGGAATCCTTCCCTATTACAATGTTTATAGACCACTATCCAAAGGAGACACCAATACTTTAATCAAGTTCATGGATACCTATCCATATGGCACCAATCCCATCAGTTTGTTTATGGGTCTCTATCCATAGGAGAGCTCCTTATCCTATGCTCTAGTTGGTGATCCTCGAGATGACTACTACCTCCACTAAACTGGCTTGTGGATATCTCTCCATTGAAGACTCTCATCCTCACTCATAAGACCTCTATCCTCACTACCCTGGCTAATGTATCTCTATCCACTAGAGACTATTGTTCTTTGTTCTATCACCTCCAAATATTACTCTTAGATATATCTCAAATATTCACTAAACACTGTCCTTCGGTCTAGCACAAATATGCTCAATATTTATCTTGAATTTGCACTAAACACTACCCTTCGGTCTAGCACAAATTTTCTCAATCTCTATCTCAAATATGCAATAAATACTATCCTTTGGTCTAGCACAAATCTACTCAATAGCTATCTCAAATCTACCCTAAACAGTATCCTTCAGTCTAGCACAAATCTACTCAATATCTATCTCAAATTTGCACTAAACACTATCCTTCGATCTAGCACAAATATGCTTAATATTTTTCTCAAATTTGTCCTGAAGACTTAACACAAAGCTTGAATCAATCACAAATTAGTTCTTCTAGATCTATCCCAAATATTAACTCAAGGTTTGAACAAATCAATTAATCAACTCTGCTCTCAAGTCTTCTCAAAGACTTATGTCAAATCTATCCATAAGTTCTCTCAATAACTTGCCCAATATGCTCAACTAGTCTTCACCAAGACTTACCTCAAATCTACTCAACAAGTCCTCACTAGAACTTGCTCAATCTTCTCAACAAGTCTTCACCAAGACTTACCTCAAATCTGCTCAACAAGTCCTCACTAGAACTTGCTCAATATGCTCAACAAGTCTTCACCAAGACTTACCTCAAATATGATTGTAAGATTCCACAAAAGCTCACACAAATCTATCCTTAAGTCCCCTCTAGGACTTACTTAAATATTCACACAAGCTCTTATAAAAGCTTGCTTAATTCTATCCTTAATTCCCCTCTAGGACTTACTCAAAATTGTCCACTAGCTTTCATAAAATCTTATTCAAATCAATTACAAAACTTGCATACACAACTCAACTCAACCTTTTCAGAAAACCTCTTCAATCACACAAACAAGTTTCACTTAGAATCTTGTTTAACTTATAGAAATATATAGAGAATGGTTAGATACTCAATATGTTTCACAATCACAAAACACTCAATCACTTTCAAACTCTCCTTCAAATCAATTTAGAATAAAGAACAATTTGTTTCACAGAACTTGAACTATCACTCCAATGCATTCAACCAATAATGCTTATCCAACTTTACTCAACCAATCATTCAATGAAACACAACTTTCTTACAAACCCTAACCAAGTGTTTCACTATACTTCCAACAACTCACTCTTGACTCAAGATGTTTCCAATTTCACATAACAATGATACTCATGATATTTCAACAAACCCTAGCTCAAGATAGTTCTCAACTTCACATAACAATGATACTAATGTTCTTTTCACAAACCTTAGTCATGCACATGAAAGCTTACTCAAATATTTTCAACAATGCTTATCAAAAAATATCACATAATAATGATACTCATACTCTTTCACAAACCCTAATAATGCACATGAAGGCTCACTCAAACATTACAACAATTCTTATCAAACAATCCTTTTCACTCTAACTTTGCATCTCACAACACTCAATCAAACATTATTTCACTCAAAAAGATGATATACCCATACCTTTTGTTTTATGGATATTTGACATCGAAACCTGTCTCAATCACAATCAACCTCTTTGCCAATATCAATGGTTAGATATCAAAAATCTTCACTAAAATATTTCCCTCAAAATTATTTCACCATACAAAGATATTAAATCTCAAATACACATTATAAACTCCACACTTTAAAAATAATTAGCAAATATTTGAATAACATGTGCTTATACTGAGAGGGGAGTGAATAGTATAACATAAAAGTTTTCCCCAAATAGTAGCATCAATATTAATAAAATATTAAATATCGCACAAATAATCACAAACATGAGAGACATAATTTTTAACGTGGTTCACCCAATGTGGGCTACCTCAGAAAAATATTTATTCTAAATATTTCTCAAATAATATTTTGGGAATCCTTCCCAATTACAATGTTTATGGATCTCTGTCCAAAGGATATGTTGATCCTCTAATCTCAAGTTCGTGGATCTCTTCCATAGGAGAACTCTTTCCCCTTATGCTCTGGCGAGTGATCTTCTAGAAGACTATCTCTCTGTTACACTAACTGGTGGATCTCTCTCCACTTGAAGACTCCTCACTCAGATCTGTATTCAATTATCCTGGCTGCTGGATCTCTATCCACTGAGACTCTATCCTCTATACTCTATCACCTCCAAAGCTTTGTCTCAATACTGTACTAAACATAGTCCAGTCAATCTAGCACAACTCTGCTCAATCTCTTGTACTAAACACAGTTCATTCAGTCTAGCACAACTCTACTCAATATATTACACTAAACATAGTTCATTTAGTTTAGCATAAATCTACTCAATAGGTCCACACAGAACCTTATCAAATCTGCTCAACAGATCCATATAGAACCTACTCAAATCTTCTCAACAGGTCCACACAAAACCTGCCCAAATATGCTAAAAATATCCACACAAAACCTTCTCAAATATGCTCAACAGGTCCACACATAACCTGCTCAAATATGCTCAATAGATCCACATAGAACCTGCTCAAATCTATTCGACAGGTCCACACAGAACCTGCTCAACAAGACCTCTCTAGGACTTGTCCAAATATGCTCAATAAGTACTCTCTAGGACTTGTCCAAACCTACTCAATAAGTCCTCTCTAGGACTTGTCCAAATTTGCTCAATAAGTCCTCTCTAGGACTTGTCCAAATCTGCTCAATAAGTCCTCTCTAGTACTTCCTCAAATCTTCATAGCAAGCTTCCACAAAAGCTTACACAAAATCAGTCCATAAGACTTCTCAAAGACTTACCTCAAATCAGTTTAACAAGCTCACACAGAACTTGTCCAATCTCATAGAATCATAAAGATAATTATTAGAGACTCAATATGTTCTATACTCAATGCTCAATAGATATCTCAATTCAATATCATAGAAGCATAAAGAGAATTGTTAGAGACTCAATATGTTCTATACTAAAATCCCAATATCAATCTCATAGAAGCATAAAGAGAATTGTTAGAGACTCAACATGTTTTATACTCAAATCCCAATCTCAAATCAAATAAATCTCATAGAAGCATAAAGAGAATTTTTAGAGACTCTATATTTTCTATTCTCAATTCTCAATCTCAACTCAAATCAGAATATAGAATAGTTTGTTTCATGGAAATTGAACAACCACTTCACACAATTACTTGACTAGGCTCAATCAAATCTACTCAACCAATCACCTCAAGGAACAATCATTTCCACAAAACCTAGTCCAAGAATGTATCAACCAACTCAAAATGTTTCCAACAATGCTCAACAACAAATCTCACATAACAATGATACTCATGTTCTTAACTCAAGTTCAAGTTCTTTGCATGACCAATTGGCTTCAACAACAATGCTTATAAAACAAGGTTTAATTACAACTATCAAACTAGAAAACCTTGAAGCATTAAACCAAAAAATCCTCAAAAGGAAAACCACAATCAATCCTTTTCTCTCCAAAGATATTTTTAGAAATCAATCACCCAAATAAGTAAATGAAGAATATTTCCCGCAACTTTTTTATGCCTTATGAGTTGTCCACTAAATCTACCACACTCAATACATTTTATTTTTCCAATCTCAACAAGGGTTAGAGGTCTTGAGTAATAACACAATAATAAAAATAATATCGCAATAACACCTTATTACTCCTACTCAATAAAATGCACCACACCCTTTTATGCAAGAAATAAACCCTGAGAAGAATGAATCAAAATTACTTTTGAAACTCATTGACAAAACAAGAAATATCTTCTTGCACACACCTTATTTCTACCTCTAAGCAATCTAAACAAATATCTCTTGAAAAGAGCTTTCCAATGATATATAATATGATATACTTCCAAAAAGAAAATCAGCAAAAATCTTTATCTTTCCTAGGGCATACCATATCATTATTTCTCCTTAGGCAACCTTAGCAAAAATTAAATCCACTTGCCTTGCCCTCAGTGGGATTCGATCCCTCGACATCCTCCTTCCCAATGCCTTAGCCATATCCAAGCCGCACGTACCCTGACATGTCTAAAATGGCACATCCACCATAAAGTTTCTGCGAACATCGCTCCTTCGAAAAACAACAAGCGCTTCAAGTGCTTCTTCCTTGCAATCGAAAAGGCTTCACATGAATCGAACGTGGGACCTACTCCTTAGTACCAAGCCAACATACCACTAGGCTACGCTGACATTTGCACTTAGAGCCTCTGAACCTTCACACCTTTAACTTTTACGTAAATCGTAAGGCCTTTGAAAAACAAAACCTTTTCGCATGCACTTCGAATAATAATTGTAAGGGATACCTTGGTAAATTTTTTTGATGGCATTTATATAATGCCTTTGTCCTCTTTTGCAATCACATTGGAACATCGAATAATTTCGACGTCGACATGATTTTTAATTATAATTAATTTAAATTTAAATATTATAAATTAAAAATAACCAACCTTAGGTTTAATTTAATTAAACCTTAGAACCTTGTCTTAATGCCCAACCTTGGTATAATTAAATATTATTTATAAAATTTAAATTCCTTGTGAATTTAAATAATTTATAAATAATTATTAAACCTCCTTTTTAACCTTTGCAATAACCCACCTTGGATTTTTTATAAACCAATAACTTAACCTGTGCTCCCAATAATATTAAAATATTATGGAGCCTTTTTCCTTTCATTTTTGCACTGATGAAGCGTTTTCCTGGATGACTTGGGCGACTTTATTTCTTTCTGAATTCCTTAATAAGAGTGATAACTCTATCAAGTGACATCAATGACAAATTTGACTTAGAGGACTCAAAATGTCCAACAATCTCCCCCTTTGTCATTGATGGCAACCCTTATCCTTTTACTAAAACCTGACCTTATTTTCTGCTCCCCCTAGGACTTTGCTCCCCCTGGCTCAATTCTATCTCAAATATCAAGTCTCTCCCCATATAAAATATCTCCCTAATATACACAAATCTCTCCCCCTTTGACATCAATGGTAAAGGGTCACCTTTGGGGCTCGAGGCTAAGAATGAGCCTCTTAGCTTAGCCCCTTCCCCACATCCACATGAGGTGGTTAATTCTTGAGTGGGATTATTTCTACTCCCCGAAAGCACAGATCTGTGTCTGTATATTTTTCTCTTCTTCTGTGAGTCTTCTGAATCCTCTCACTGTTTCTTTCCAAGTCATCATCCCTGTTCCTATCGTCACTTCTATTCCTGTTCGTGCTCTTGTTCTCATCCATGTTCCTATTCTTGTTTTTGTTCCTATTCTCATCCTTGTTCTTGTTCTTATTCTTTTCTAAGTCTTTGTTATTTTTTGAGTCTCTATTCTTGTTCATATTCTTGATTTTGTTCATATTCCTATTTCTATTCATATTCCTGTTCCTGTTCATATTCATGTCCCTGTTCATACCTGTTTCTAGAATATTTTGTCGATACCATCTTGCTATGTGACCATCATTATTGCACTTATAATACTTAATATTATTATTCCTTGGATGTGCAACTATCTTAGGACTTCTTCTAGTGAAGCCATATCCTCTTCTATCTTGAATCCTGCAATTCATTGCCTTGTTACCAAACTCATTGCATGAGTAGCAATATCCTTGGAAAAGTTGTCCTTTTCCATACTCCTATCTTTGATGTGTCCTACATTGTGAAGCCATGTGCCCAAATCTGTGACATGAAAAACATCTTCCATTGAAGCTTCCTTGTCTTGACCTCATTGGTATCCTATTATGATTATTATTCCATATATATCTGCTTTGTGCATTATTCCTATATTTGTTGAACTCTCTATTGTCCAACTCATACTATGATGTCTCATTCCCACTTATAATGTCATATTATGAAGTATCTTCTTATGAAGTTCCTTATTCTTCAAGACTTGAGGTAGATTTTACTTCCTATTTCTTTTGAACTTTTCCAAAGCCAAGACCTGTTGAACATGATTTTTGCTGTAGTCAACAGATGAACTTATCCAAGTTCCTAGAGCCAATTTTGAAACTCTTCATCTTGATCTTGGAGTCCTTTAAGTCTTATTTTAAAATAGCCACTTCTTGTGCTAACTTCTCACATTACAAGATATTTGCTTCTAATTTATCCTTGAACTTGCTTGCCTCAGCCTTTGATTTCTCTAAATCTTCTATGAGCAATAATATTTCTTCATCACATTCTTGAAATTGACTTTCAAGCTTAAAGTGTTGCTTTCTTAACTTCTTTACTATGTCAAGGGCATATTGAAATTAGGAGCTTAGGGTTAGAAACCAAAGGAGTCAGAAATAATTTTCATTAATCATTTATAAAACAATATGTTACAAGGTTTAAATAAAGATAAAATAAACCATAAGCCTAACTCAGGGGAAGAGAATAGGGAGAAAGAAAATAGGGAGGAAAAGAGGAAAGGAAATTGAAATTGAACTCTCTCTGTCGCCCATGCTGTCCAAAATCCACCGTCCATGAGGTAAAAAGGTAAGGTCCAAAACTTACCGTGGTAAAACACTTTTTACCACCCGTAATTTCCAACATTCTCCCTCTTAAAGTTGAGAGGACTGACTATATAGTCTCTCAGCTTTATAAATTGAGCTTTATCCATTGCTTTGGTGAATATGTCAGCAATGTTATCCAAAGTGTTACAATATTTAAGCTCAACAATCTTCTGTTCCACCATATCTCGTATGAAGTGATACTTCATATCAAAATATTTTGATATTTTGTGGTGGATAGGATTATATGCCAGTTGAATGGCACTAATATTATCACAATTCAATTTTGTTGGACCACTTTGAATTTTTCCAATCTCTTCAAGGATTTTTCTCAACCAGAGGACTTGAGTACTAGCATGTGTAATGGCGATATACTCTGCTTCAGTAGATGATAATGCTACAACAGATTATTTCTTGGAACTCCAAGTTATTAGTCCTGAACCTAGACTAAAACAGTTCCATGATGTAGATTTTCTATCATCTATATTGCTGCCCCAATCATTGTCACTAAAACCAACTAACTTCACTAAGTTACATTTGTGGTAATGGATTCCAAAATCCAATGTACCTTTTACATATCGTAAAATTCTTTTAGTTGCTTGAAGGTGTAGCTCAGATGGACTTGCCATAAACCTTGAAACTAGAGAAACAACATATTGTATATCAGGCCTTGTGTTGGTAAGAAACATCAGACTCCCAACCATGCTCCTGAAAGTGGTCATGTCAACCTTTGGTGCTCCATCATCTTTGCTCAGCTGGATTCCATGTCCTGTTGGAGTTGCAAGTGATTTGCACTGCTCCATGGAAAATTTCTTTATCATGTATCGAGCATACTTATGTTGACATATGAAGATCCCTTTCTCTGATTGGTGTAATTCCATGCCTAGGAAGTATCACATTAACCCAATATATTTCATCTCAAACTGATTCATCATGGAGTTTTTGAACTCCATATTCATTTTATTATTACTACCCATAAATATGAGATCATCCACATATAAACAAACTATGAGGATGTTTGTTCCATTCTTGAGGTAGTACAAAGTTGGTTCACTTTTGCTTTTAGTGAATCCAAACTCATTAAAATAGCCATCAATGCATGAGTACCAAGCTCTTGGTGCTTGCTTGAGGCCATAAAGTGCTTTTTTCAATTTATAAACAAGGTTCTCTTTTCCTTGTTCTTGGAAACCTTGAGGTTGCTGAACATACACCTCTTCTCGTTAAGTATCCATTTAAAAATGCACTTTTAACATCCATGTGTTGTATTGCCCATCCTTTGTGAGCAGCTAAGGAAAGAACTGTTCTAATTGTCTCCTGTCTTGCTACAGGAGCAAATGTTTCCTCATAGTCAATACCATATTTTTGAGTAAAACCTTTTGCAACTAGTCTTGCCTTATGTCTCTCAATGCTTCCATCAACATTGAACTTGGTCTTGTAGACCCATTTACAACCAACACATTTTTTACCTTTGGGAAGCTTCACAAGCTCCCAAGTATCATTCTTGTTTATAGAGGATATCTCCTCTTTCATGGCATCTTGCCATACATTTTTTGTACATGCCTTTTCATAGCTAGATGGTTCTAGCTGTGCAGTAGCCAATAAAGCATAATTGACTACATCTCCTCTTGGTTCGTGAGATTCATCATCTCCGAACATGTGTAGATTTTCAAGTCTGGATAATATGTCATTCATCTCACTAGCTTGACTTCTAGTGTATCTTCGTTGGAAATTCCTATCCAACATTTGAGAAGATGGATGACTTTGTAGTGTTCTATTTCCTTTATTGGTCTCTTTCCTTTGAGAAGATGGATCAATATCCATAGGACTTGGAGCACTAACAGATCTCTAAAATATTTTTGGAGAATTTGGGGAGCCTTCAAAGGAGTTCTGCTTGGACTTGGAGTACCACTGGATGTACTCGAAGAAGATTCCTTATGAGGAATTTGTGGTGGGGTACCACTGCTATTATTTGGCTATAATTGTGAGGAAATTTCAGAATTAGATCCTACATCAACAAATTTTTGGTGACCCCATTCTCCCCCTTCATCAAAAATTACATCCCTTGAGATTATTATTTTATGGGTCTTGGGATTGTAAAGTCTCTATCCTTTTGTGGATTCATAGTACCCTACAAATATACAAGCTTGACTCTTGGGATCAAGCTTCTTTATTTTCTCTTATGGAATATGTGCATAGGCTAAAGAACCAAAGACTCTAAAATGCTTTACATTTGGCTTCTTGTCATACCATCCTTCATAAGGAGTGATACCATCTAAACTAGAAGTTGGACTTCTATTTATAATATATGCACTTGTTCAAACTGCATCTGCCCAATATGTGTTTGTAAGATGCTTAGTTTGAAGAATTGTTCTTTCCATCTCAACAAGGGTGCGGTTTTTTCTCTCTGCCACACCGTTCTGTTGTGGAGTATAGGCAGTGGTGAACTGCCTTTTAATCCCATTTTCTTTACAATAGTGCAATAATTCATTGGAGGAGTACTCACATCCTCTATCTGTTCGAAGACATTTTACATAGTAGTCACTTTGTTTGTCTACATTATTTCTGAAATCTATGAAGCAATCAAATGCTTCATCTTTATGTTTCAAAAAATAAATCTAGCACATTCTAGAAAAATCATCAATAAAAGTAAGAAAATATGAATTGTTTCCTAGACTTTTAGTTTGCATAGGACCACAGATGTCCGAATGCACTAGCTGAAGAGGATAACTGGCTCTCCAGGCTTGTCCTTTTGGAAACTTCGATCTTGAGTGCTTTCCCAAAGCACATCCTTTGCACACTTATGATCTTGAATTTTTGGAAGTCTTATCACCATAGCTTGAGAAGTTAACAATTTCAAGCTAGCGGAATTAAGGTGACCATATCACAAGTGCCACAATACACTTGGATTTGAAATAGCAACATTCACAAGTTGTGCTCCCCCTGGCTCACCAAATTTCAGAGGGAATAACCTATTTTTGGTCATAGGTACTTGTGTAATGACTCTATTACAATTGTTTTTATCAAGTATTGTACATCTGCCTTCATCAAAAACAAGTTTGTAATTCTTCTCCAGCATTTGCCTAACACTTAGCAGATTGTGTTGGAGCTTTGGAGTGAAATAAATGCCATTCACTTTTTTAAGGCCTTCTTTTGTTGGAACCTCCATGGCTCCAATGCCTTCTACTTGCAATGTTTTATCATCCCCTAACTTAATATGGGATTTATAATTTGAATCTAAAGTAGCAAAGAGTTCTTCTTTACCACTCATATGATTGGAGCAACCAGTATCCAAAATCCATGTATCATCTAGATTTTGAACTGATTGTCCATAAGAAAGAAAAATATTAGATGGGTCTTCTTCTCCATAGAAGGAACCATACTGACTGCTTTGTCCTTGTGAATTTTTTGACCAACAGTCACAAGCGAAGTGTCCTGGTTTGCCACAATTGAAGCAAGTTGTTTTGGACTTGGTACTTCCTTGTCCTTGATTTCCACCACGGCCTGAATTGCCGTCTTGATTCTGGTTGCCTCCTCTGTTTTGATTACATCCTCTATTCTGATTACCTCCTTTGTAGGAGTTATCTCCTCTTGATTTGCCTCGGTCTCTGCCTCTTTTTTGTTGTCCTCTACCTCTACCTCTTCCTTGTCCTCATCCTGCGGCTTCGTTAGAAGTGAAGGCATTGTATTCACCTCCATAGCTTATTGAAGGTGCCCCTTGTGACCTCTCCTCATGAGAGGTTAATGATCCTATTAAGTTATCAAATGTGAGAGTAGCAAGGTCTTTTGATTCTTCGATTATGATTGCTATGTGATTCCACTTAGGAAGAAGTGTTCTCAACACTTTCTTCACCACTGTTTCAGGTTTTCTGTCATCACCCAAGGTTTGCATCATATCGACTACGGATTTCACTCGCACGCAGTAATCTTCGACTCTTTCATTTTCTCTCATTCTAAGATTTTCAAAATCTCTCTTCAATGTTTGAAGCCTGACTTGCTTCACTTTATCATTTCCTTGAAAACCTTCTTGCAAGGCCTTCCATGCATCTTTAGCAGCTGTGCTAGATGCAATCCTAGGAAATATAATTTTAACTAAATGCCGCTTGAAGTAGGGATAGGGCAGAAGAATTATTCTTTTGGGCTTCTTTTAGGGTTTTCTTGTTAGCTGCACTCAAAGTAGTCCAATCCGTTGGAGCTGTGTAGCCTTATTATACTATGTCCCATAAGCCTTTTCCAATGAGTAATGTCCCCATTTTTATGGACCAGTACTCATAATCATCCCCATCAAATTTAGGGATAGGTAGATTGTAGTTTGATGTCATTACAATCAAGAACAAAAACTACTTTTATTTTGCAATTACAAGAAAATAAAGGAAATTACAAAGATCAAGCCTTGCTTGATTTACCCGTTAATAAATAGCTTATTCTTCTCGATGAGACTGCTATTTTTGGATTCACAAAATTGTCATCAACTTCTTCCTCATCGTCACTGATCAAGATGATTTCTAGTGATGCGGGTTCAAGGATTTCTACGAAATTACTATAATGAGCATATTTTGATTCTTCTGGAGCAATTGGGATTGATTTAGATTGTTCAAATATGCTTAGGGTTAGAAACCAAAGGAGTCAGAAATAATATAAATTAATAATTTATAAAACAATAGGTTACAAGGTTTAAATAAAGATAAAATAAACCATAAGCCTAACTTAGAGGAAGAGAATAGGGAGAAAGAAAATAGGGAGGAAAAGAGGAAAGGAAATTGAAATTGAACTCTCTCTGCCGCCCATGCCGTCCAAACTCTGCTGTCCATGAGGTAAAAAGGTAAGATCCAAAACTTACCATGGTAAAACACTTTTTACCACCCGTAATTTCCAACAGGGCATAGATAAGTTCTACCTTGAGATCATAATCATTCTATACTGAATAATGCTCTATTTGTTTGCCTTTGTCTGAGTTTCTACTTCCTTTAGACTTATCTTCTACTGAACCACCTTATTTATCTTCCAAAGCCATTAGAATATTCTCCTTTGGTCCTAATATTTTATGTTGAAACCAGATCTCACTTTATTTGGATAAGAAACATTTTTTCCTTTTTGATCTCATTGAGTACATAAATATTTCTTTCTCTTATAGCACTAGCTACTAGTTTTCCAGATTTAGATTTTCTTACTTCACATCTATCTTGATGAAAAGTTACCATATAGTCTTGATCACAAAGTTGACTAATGCTCAAGATATTATGTTTCAAACCTTCCACATATAGAATATTTTCATCTTTTGCTTTCCCATTGCCTATACTTAGAGTTCCTTTTCCACAAATATTTGCTAAACCATTGTCCCCAAAGTTTACTAACCCTCTGTTTCCTTCTTTCAAAACTATAAACTTGTCCTTTTCTCCTGTCATATGTCTAGAGCATCTGCTATACAGAAACCATTTTTCTTCTCTATCCTGAGCATGCAAAGCTATTTGAACTAGCAAGAATTTTTACTTTCCTTTCCCTTTTTCTTCTTTTCTAGTAGTTTGAATTGTGGTGTTTCTACTAGACTTAGAGATTTCTAGTTTGCACCTTCTAGTTGTATGCCAAAAACTATTGCATTTGTAACACTTAACATCATCATCCATATGTGGTGCAAGATAATCCGTACTACTACTATCATTGTCTCTGCTAGTACATTGCATAGCTCTATGACCATATTTATTGCAAGAAAAACAATATCCATGGAAGGAATTTTGTAACCTATTTTTATGAGGACTCGATATGGTATTATTCCTTTTGTGGTATTATTTCCTTGAGATATGGTAAGATACCTCATTTTTGCTTGATGTTCCTCCCTCTTGCTAACTTGGTGCAACTCCTTGTAATATCTTGTTTATTTCAGTTCTACATTTTAGCATAACAATTTTGTTGCCACTTTCTCAAGTCCTACTTCTTTGGCTTCCAACATGTCTCTCAACTGATGTTCAATCTCTCTTCTTTCTTTCACTTCTATTTCGATTTCTATTAACCTTTGTAGAAACTCAATTCTTTCCAATTCATCATTTCAAATTTGTTCCTTTAGTTGTGCACTCTCTTCTTGAATCCTTTCAAGATCTTGGAGACAGTTGAAGAGTTCTTCCTCAAATTCTATACTTTCTTCACTCCCTGAACACATGTGTGTTACTGAAGGATCCTCTCCAAGCAATTAAACTCTACATAGAGAGACTGAATCTGATACCAATTGAAGAACATGTGCTTATACTGATAGGGGTGTGAACAATATAACATAATTTTTTCTCAAAATAGTAACATTAACATTAATAAAATAGTAAATATCACACAAATAATCACACACATGAGAGAAATCATTTTAACATGGTTCACCCAATGTGGGCTACCTCCATAGAAAAATATTTCTCTAATAATATTTTAGGAATCCTTCCAAATTACAATGTTTATGGATCTCTATCCAAAGGAGATGTTGATCCCCTAATCTTAAGTTCATGGATCTCTTCCATAGGAGAAATATTTTCCATTCTACTCTGGCTAGTGATCTTCTATAAGACTTTGTCTCTCTGCTACATTGACTAGTGGATCTCTCTCCACTTGAAGACTCATCACTCAGATTTGTCTTCAATTGTCATGGTTGCTGGATCTCTATCCACTGATACTCTATCCTCTATACTCTATCACCTCCAAATATCTATCTCAATACTATACTAAATATAGTCTAGTCAATATAGCATAACTCTGCATAATCTCTTGTACTAAACATAGTTCATTCGATATAGCACAACTCTACTCAATCTCTTGCACTAAACACAGTTCATTCAGTCTAGCACACATCTTCTCAATAGGTTCACATAGAACCTTCTTAAATTTTATCAATAGGTCCACATAGAACCTGCTCATATCTAGTCAATAGGTCCACACAGAACTTGCTCAAATCTGCTCAACAGGTCCACATAGAACCTGCTCAAATCTGCTCAATAAGTCCACACAGAACCTGATCAAATCTGCTCAACAGGTCCACATAGAACTTGCTCAAATATACTAGATAGGTCCACATAGAACCTGCTCAAATCCTCTCAATAATTCCTCTTTAGTACTTGTCCAAATATTCTCAATAAGTCCTCTCTAGGACTTGTCCAAACCTGCTCAATAAGTCCTCTCTAGGACTTGTCCAAATTTGCTCAATAAGTCCTCTCTAGGACTTGTCCAAATATGCTCAATAATTGTTGGAAATTTGAGTTAATTTTAGGCATTTTATGTTGTCATTGATGTCACATGGATCATATTTGGTTTTGGTGGAAAAAGCACTTCATAGATAATCATCTATGATATTTCAGAGAGTATGGATATATACAGGGTTTTTATGAAAACCAAGGCAGGCAAAATAAAAGGTTTTATTTAAAATTATGGTGGGCTTATTTGGAAAGGGATTTTATTAAAAGCAAAGGTGGAATTTTGTTTCATTGAAAAAAGACCTCCGGTGATGAAGATATTAAAGTTTAAAGTTTAAGTTTAAATTAATGGAGGTCCGACCTATGTGCAATTAATGGAGGTTGGCATATATATATGTAAAGGTTTCAATTTATTTAGGAAAGGGAGCATATTATATATCTTTGGAAATATTATTTCGAGGGATATTTGAATAACTTATTTAGAAGAAGAAATAAGGTGTGTGTAAAGAGATATTTTTGATTTTTCAAAGGGGTTCCAAAAGTGAAGTTTGCCTTGTTATTTTTCAAGAGGATTAATTCTTTCATGAGGTGACAAGGTATGCAATATTGTGATTTATTTTATTTTATGGTATAAGTAGTTTTGGAAGTGAAAAGGTTATGCAATTTTTTGATTTATTTTATTTTATGGTAAAAGTGGTTTTAGGAGAGATAAGGAAGTTGTGCAATTAATGGCTTTCGTGATGATTATTGAAAAGTGGAGTAATGTTGATTATTTTATTATCTACTAATGAAGATTGGAAAAAGAATTTTGTGATTGTGGTAGATTTACAAAGAGGTTTTATCTGAAGAACACAAGCTTATACTGAGAGGGGGGGGGTGAACAATATAAGACCTCTTTTTAATTTTTCCATTATACTTCAAAATAGTAAAGCAATATACCCAAAGCAATATCAAAACAATGCACAATATCATCCACAAAGTGACACCAATTTTAATGTGGTTCACCCAAATGGTCGGGCTACGTCCACAAAATTTTTCTCTAAAAGTTATCTCAAAGTTCTTTGGGAATCCTTCCCAATTACAATGTTTATGAGCCTCGGCCCAAAGGAGATACCTTCCCCCAATAAGAATTTATGAGCCTCTGCTCAAAGGAGATACCTTCCCCCAATCAGAATTTATGAGCCTCTACTCAAAGGAGATACCTTCCCCTCTACTCTAGAAATGATCCCTCAAAAGATCAATTGCCTCTACCTCTTGCCAGGAAGTGGAACTCCTTTCCACCGAAGACCTCCTGTAATCAATGCTTAGCCTAAGAGACCTCTGCCTTCTATGATCACGTCCACAGCAGCTCAACAACCTATACCAAACACAATCAGTCGGTCTAGTACAAGTCTTCCTCTGTTTGTCAGATCTGTCAAACTCTTGAAAAAATCAATCCTCTATATACAAGCCTTCTCAAAGACTTGCCAAATCTATCCTTAGGTTCTTCTCATAGAACCAATGCACCTCTGTCCTCAAGTTCTCTGATAGAACTATCAAAACTTAGCTCATAAGTCCTCTGCTAGGACCTGTCCAAATCTGCTCACAAGTCCCCACCGAAACCTGTCCAAAACTGCTCACAAGTCCCCATCGAAACCTGTCCAAAACTGCTCACAAGTCCCCACCGGAACCTGTCCAAAAACTCAGCAAACTCACCAAGAAAACTTTCTTAGTAGGAAATCACAAAGTGAATTGTTAGAGACCCAATGTGATTTTTCAAACTCATAGAAGCATAAAGAAAATTGTTAGAGACTCAATATGTTCTATACTCAACTCCCAATCTCAAAACTCAACTCAAATCAACTCAGTTCAATCTCAATCTCAAATCTGAAAACTCAACTCAATATCTGAAATGGATAGGATAGAATGCTTTCTTTCAAGAACATGAAACCCCAACAATTGCCAACTATGCAAAGAATCACATAACAATGATGCTCATGTTCTTTTCACCATCAATTAGGGCTTCAACAACAATGCTCATCAACCAAGGTTCAATCAACACCATTTAACTCAAAAAAAAACCTTGAAGCATTTCAAAATCAACATTAGAAAAGGAAACAAGTAGAACTCCTTTTCTCTCCAACATTATTTGAACAAAAAGCATCCACCAACTCAAATCACCAAGCACAAAACAACTTTTCAAATCATCAACAAAGAAGTAAGCCCAACACTTTAACCAAGTAAAGAATAGCTTGATTATAACCAATTTAATGAAAGCTAATGTCAATCTCAAAGCTGCCCACTTAAGGTTTCATAACTTCACACAAGAAGCAATTCTAACCTTAAAACATCATGCTTTAATTTCCATAATCAACCAAAAGCACTCTCAACAATACAAGAAATATTTATCCCTTATACACCTTATTTCTCCCTTTTAGTCTTATCAACAATAAAATTTATCTCTCATAATAATGCAATAAGATAATGCAAACAACACCTTAAAAAGAATATTTTATCAAAATAAAGCAAGCTTCAAACTCCTTATAACTCCTAAGCTGTTTTTCTCTCTAATAAAATTCCTCCATTCGCAAAATACACTAGCAAAAATTAATTTCGAAAATACCTTGGCCAACACCAAAAATCGTGCTATGGAGAAATTGCACATGAACTCTAACACCACCCGCTGCGTCCACTTCAACGAAGAAAAACCCTTTCACGTTATTCGAACGCGGAACCTCCCATTCGGGTAGCACGCCAACAGCCTACCGCTACCAATGCGCCAAAGGCGTCCGATGAGGTTTAAACCTCACTCTGTTTCCCTTGTACCTTTTGTGCCAGGGCTAAAATAAATAGCAGGCCTCCCTGTCTTCTGACATGAATGACGATGATGAAACCTTACGACGGATACAAAAATGAACGGTGGATATCCGAACAACGAATCACAAAATCTCAGCGAAAAAGAAATCGAACATCAGATCGTGAAATCATAGCGAGCAAAACTTTTTGAAAATGCGGATGGGATGATCTTTGATCTTCATCGTGGGAGATTTATATGCATATTTCCCATTAACTCTTGACATCGACAAGGATTTTAACATGTCGACAGAGGAGTTTAACACATCGGCAGAGGTCTTGGCTAGCGCCCACAATCTTAGAACATAGCGCCATCAAAGCTAAGAAATTTGCGCTATGGGTTAGGAGAACCCAATGCAAACAATAAATTAATATTTATTTAAAAATAATTAAAGGGAACCTTAACAAGGTTTTTAATTATTTAAATAAATACTTCCTCCTGGACCCAAATGCATTAAACTAATGCATCCACCTGTAATCTTTAAACCCGCCAACTTGGGGTTTACAAAAGACCTTTGAAACTGTCATGCCGTAACCTTCATCAAAACAAATTGTTTGACATCAAATCAAATTCCTTCAAGAGCTTCTTGACATCAATGACAACTTATACACTTGAGCAAAGACAATGTACCCGAAGTACCAAAAATTGCCAACAATCTCCCCCTTTGTCATTGATGGCAAACCTTTATTGAAAACACTTCTCAAGAGCCAAAATTGAAACCAACTGTGCTAACAACTGACCAACTATGCCCACAACTAAGAATCTTCATTTGAAGTTTTGCTCCCCTTGACTTGAAGATCTCCTATTCACTTCGAAGCTCTCCCCCTTACTCATATCTCTCCCCCTTTGTCATCAATGGCAAAGGGTCACCTTTGGGGCTCGGGACTAAGAATGAGCCTCTTAGCTTAGTCCCTCCCACACCTCCTGATGAGGTGATTAATTATGGGGTGGGAGTAAAACACCCATTAGGCACTGATTATCATCAACGTCTATAACTTCCTTGCTAGGCCTTCTATTGAACTCTTTGCCCATATTCCTGTTCTTGTCACTGTTCTTGTTCTTGTTATCATCCCTGTTCTTGTCCATGCCTTGATCCTTGGACCTGATCATGCCACTGTTCTCTGTTCTCGTATTCTAGAATTTAGCTCTACATTGTCTGATTATGTGACCTTCATTGTTGCACTTGAAACACTTGACGATGTTGTTTCTTTGAGGTAAACCTGATCTTTGAATCCACCAGTTTTGACCAAACCTGTTCTGACCAAACCTATTCTGACAAAACCTATTCTGACCAAACCTATTCTGGCCAAACCTATTCTGACCAAACCTATTCCCGTTATTTGCCTTGCAATAAACTGCCTTATGCCCAAACTGTTGACAATAGTAGCAATACCCTTGAAAGTAACTAGCACTTCTGAAACTGTCATTTACCTTCTTCACTTGAGCCATGCAATGTGAAGCCATGTGACCAAACCTGTGACAAGCAAAACATCTACCTTGAAACTTTCCTTTATTTAACCTCTTAGGTTCTGAAAACTTCTTCTCATTCTGAATTCTGTTTTCTATTTCTGTGCATCTATCATTCAAGGACTCATTTTCTGAAATACTTTCCTCATCAGAACTCTCTTCCTTTTAGAGTTTCTTACTAGACTCTCCAACTTGTTCCTTGTGTGGCTTAACAAAACCAAGGCCTATTTTATCTATTGTCTTTCTTTGACCTTTGATGAGTGACTTAACCTTTTTAGAGCTATCTTGAAACCTGTAAAGCTTATCCTTGTACTCTTTAGTTTCCTCTTTCAAAGAAGCCATTTTCCTGTTCTAACTCACTATACTCAAGAACCTTAGACTCTAACTCATCCTTGAGTTCCCGTGTCTTAGCTATAGAGAAGTCAAGACTTTCTATAAGATCATCTCTCTCCATACAACATTCATCTAACTTATCCTTGAGTCTAGCATTCTTCTTTTTTTTCTTTTTCAAAGCACTAAGAGCACTAATAAGTTCACCTTTAAGATCTACTTCTCCTTTCTCTATATCTTCCTCTATTTGTTTGCTTTTTGAATCATCAAAGCCTTTTTCAGATTTCTTATCACTAGAGGTGATACCCTTTTCAAAAACCATACATGCATCTTCTTTATAGTTTTTTGAAGCATCCTCATACATACTAGAAACCAAATCATTATTTGTGCAATCATCCTCAAGGTGACCAAAGTTTCCACATCTAAGACATTTCATGATAATGAATCTATGTTTCGGTTCTTCCTCTTTTTTGATATGAACAACATCTCATTTTCATCATCACTTGAAGAACTTTCACTATCACTACTAGAACACTTACTTGCTTTGTCTAGGTAGAAACTCTTCTTGTGCTTGTGAGAATACCTCTTTCCTTGATTGTTGTGCTCATCTTTGTTCTTCCTATGATGCTTGTGCTTTTCAGAATCCTTGCTCTTAGAATCTTGTTTATCTTCATCACTTTCATTCTTGGAAATAGTACAGTCAGTAGCATAATGACCAAACTTTTCACAATTGAAACATCTTATATTTTTCATACTTTTGTGCTTTCTAGAGAAATTGTCTTTCTTGTTGTAATATGCCTCTTCATCACTAGAAGACTCATCACTATCTTGAAGCTATTTACCCTTGGATTTCTTGGTAGCCTTGAAAGCTACCTCTTTCTTGACATCAACCTTCACTTGAGTTCTTAACTCAAATGCTGCAAGTATACTATGGAGCTCATCCTTTTTCAACTTATCCAAATCTTTAGCTTCCTCAATAGTAGAAATATTTTCACTAAATCTATTAGGAAGAGATGTTAAAATCTTATCACAAACATCATTTTCAGCAAGCTCAAGACCTAAGTCTTTCATGGAGTTAACAACCTCATCCATACGAAGCATGTAGTCACTAATCTTTTCATCATCATTCATCTTGAGTTGTTCAAACATACCTTTGAAGTGTCTCAACTTAGCCTTTCTGACATTTGTATCACCTGTATGAACCACCTTCAACTATTTCCACATTTCACTAGTCTGTATTGCAGTGAATCACTTTGGTGAGATATGCTTTCCGTAAGCCTTTCGGGATTGCATTCATTGCTTTTGAATTGTTGTGATGTAGGAGCCTTTCTTCTTTAGTATTAGGACCATGTACAGGAATAGTGTACTCATCTTCAATCACTTCCCAAACCTCATTCTTAAGTGCCATTAGATGAACCTTCATCCTTGCACTCCAAAGACCAAAATCTGACCCATCAAGAATAGGTGCTGCATTGCCACTTGAATGATCCATTGTGTTCTTTACTAGCTTTTCCTTCAAGTCGTTAAACTTTTCGAAGGCACTCGCTTCGATACCAATTGAAGAACACAAGCTTATACTGAGAGGGAGGGTGAACAGTAGAAGACCTATTTTTACTTTTTTCATTATACTTCAAAATAGTAAAGCAATATACCCAAAGAAATATCAAAACAATGCACAATATCATCCACAAAGTGACACCAATTTTAACGTGGTTCACCCGAATGGCTGGGCTACGTCCACAAAAATTTTCTCTAAAATTTATCTCAAATTTCTTTGGGAATCCTTCCCAATTACAATGTTTATGAGCCTCGGCCCAAAGGAGATACCTTCCCCCAATCAAAATTTATGAGCCTCTGATCAAAGGAGATACCTTCCCCCAATAAGAATTTATGAGCCTCTGCTCAAAGGAGATACCTTCCCCTCTACTCTGGAAATGATCCCTCAGAAGATCAACTGCCTCTACCTCTTGCCAGCACGTGGAACTCCTTTCCACCGAAGACCTCTTGTCCTCAATGCTTAGCCTAAGAGACCTCTGCCTTCTATGATCAATAGGTTCTTAGTGAGCCTATTGACATATTTTTCAAGGTGAAAAAGTATAGAGGATAGAGTCTCAGTGGATAGATATATAGAAGCTAGCATAGTTGAAGATAGATCTAAGTTAGGAGTATTCAAGTAGAGAGAGGTCCACCAGTTAGTGCATCATAGAGACATAGTCTTCTAGAAGATCACATAGCCAGAGCAGAAGGAGAAAGAGTTATCCTATGGAAGAGATCCATGAACTTGAGATTAGGGGATCAACATCTCCTTTGGATAAATATCCATAAACATTGTAATTGGGAGTGATTCCCAAAGAGATTGATTGAGAAATTTTTAGTAAAATATTTTCTTCGTGGAGTAGCCCACATTGGGTGAACCACATAAATTGTGGTGTCTCTATTGTGTATGGTTTTTTTGCATTGCTTTGATTACTTTTATTGATACTTCTATCTTTACACAATATAATATTGATTTAGAATAAAAAGTAAAAAGTGGTCTTATATTGGTCACCCCCCCTCTTAGTATAAGCTTGTGTTCTTCAATTGGTATGAGAGTGGGTTCCTTCGAAAATGCTAACAACTTGAGGGTAGATTCTACAAGAACACATATGGCTTCACATAATGGATTATTTAAAAATAAGGCTCCATTGTTTGATGGCAACAATTATGCTTTTTAGAGCATGAGGATGAAGAACTACTTGATATCACAAGGATATGAGGTATGGAAAATGGTTAAAAAAGAGTATAGAGTTGAAGGTGATCCTGAGGAAGATAAGACTACTAGGAAATTGGTTGAGATAAATGCAATAGCAATGAATTGTATTTTGAGTGGGCTACGTGAGATAAATTTTACAAATGTCATGGTATGTAATTTAGCTAATGAGATGTGGACCAAGTTGAGAAATACTTATGAAGGAGATTACAAGGTAAAGTAGGCAAAACTACAAACTCATAGAAAAAGATTTGAGAAATTGAAAATGGAAGATTATAAAGATATTGCAAAGTTCTTACTTCATGTTGATGAGATTACTAACACCATGAGAGGCGTAGGTTTTGAGATGAAAGAATCAGAATTTACTCAAAAGGTTTTGAGATCACTTCCCATGAAATATGATTCTAATGTTTCAGTAATAGAAGAGACAATGGATATCAACAAGCTAACAATGGAAGAATTGCAAGGTACTCTCACAGCTT
The DNA here is from genome assembly GCA_028583015.1 of Wollemia nobilis. Lineage (NCBI taxonomy): Eukaryota > Viridiplantae > Streptophyta > Pinopsida > Araucariales > Araucariaceae > Wollemia > Wollemia nobilis. The sequence continues at coordinate 2,428,368 of JAQPPZ010017079.1, read as the reverse complement.
ATGAGATGAGGGTAAGTAAGCATAAAGCTCTAATAAAAGAGATTGCATTCAAGGATTCAGAAAAAGATAAAAGGAAAGTTTTAGAAATAGATAGAGTTTTAGAAAATTATGAGGAAGCTAACTTCATCAAAAGGAATAAGGACTCATGGAATTTTAGAGATATAAAGAAAGTCAAGTGCTACAAGTGTGGTGATCTTGGTCACTATGCATACAAGTGTCCACATGAAGAAATTAGTGATGATGAAAAATAGAGTCACAGAAGAAAAGAATATGGAAACCATAAGCATGACAAATATGATAAATTCAAGCAAAATAGGTATGATAAGAAGAAATTTTTTTGTAAGGTAAAGAAATCTTACTACATTGAAGAAGCAAGTGATAGCTCAGATCATAGTGATAGAGACAATTCAGATGATGAAAAGGAAGATTATTTATTCCTAGGAATAGAAGGTGAAAGAGAACAATGTTTTATGTGTGGTCAAAGAGATCACAGATCAGGATATTACAATGGTTTCAGTGATAGTGAAGATGAGATGACACATCAAGGAAACATGCATGGTCAAAGAAATCTTGAGAGTTTATTTCCTATAGAAGATTATAATGATCTTAGTGATAGTGAATATGAAGAAGGTTTTTTCTATGGAATAAGAGAAGTAGAAGAAGACCATTCACTCCAAATAGAATAAGTTAAAAAAGATGATAATATCTCAATTGATCTAAAGGAAGACTTCAATGTTATCCATGAGCAACTACAAGAGGTTAAGGAGAATCTAAAAGAATTGAGATATTCCCTACATGAGAAGTTTGATCCATCACATGAATCAAAAGGTCAAGATATTTGTACTAAGAAGGAAACATGTATTTTAGAGGCTATAGATATGGATGCCAAGTTGCTAATTGAAAAAAATGAAGAGAAAGAAGAGGAAGATTCCAAAGCACCAAAGGTCCCATATTTCAGGTTTGGGGAATCACACTCAAAAGGAAAGGAAGTTCTAAATGATGAAAGAAAAGAAGCACCTAATATTTGTGAGGAAAGTTCCAAAGTTCCTATGGATCCAAATATTTAGTTTGGTTCTTGTTTTGAGATAGGTGAATCAAGTTCAAAAGGAAAATAAATTCTTGAAGAGAAAGGCAAGGAAGAGGTTTTAGATGCTACAAAGAAGGTTCAAGAATGCAATGCACAAGTTGAAGATGATCATAAGGATAATGGTCAAGAAAGGTATGAGGAACCAAGGCATGAACAAAGGGCTTTTCAAGGACATTGTTTTTCTTGTAATGGATTTGGACATAGGGCTATACATTGCAGGATCCATGGATCAAAGAAGTTTGATTTTGCTAGAAGAAACTTCAAAGGAAGAAGGTATAATTTTTAGGGACATTGCTTCTCATGTAATAGGATTGGTCATAAAGATTTTTAGTTCAAAGGAAATGAGCAACATTGTTTTGGTTTTAGAGCTACACATTTCAAAAGTCATGGTCATAATGGTCATGAAAATAGAGCTTCACAATACAGGGTTCAGGAAAGGAATGAATATGGAAATTACTTCAAGAAAGAATTCAGGACATGGGCACCAACCAAAGGCTACAATATCAAATGTTTTAATTGCAATAAATTTGGGCATATTGCAAAATGGTGTAGGAATCAATTCCAAATAGGTTCAAGGCAAGAAGGTCAAACAAGTTCTAGACAAGAAGATCAAGTAATTCATCAAGAGAAGGATATCATAAAAACATGGAAGGAAGTTGATAGAGAAAAGAAAGAAAGTGATATGAGAGTAAAATTACTCCCACACCAAAATTAATCACCTCAAAATATAATGTGGTGAGGGGGCTATTCTTAAGAGTCATATTTTTTAGCCCCATAGGTGTCTCTTTTGCCATTGATGTCAAAGAGGGAGAGATTTGAGTAAGGGGGAGAGTTTTGAGTTAGGGGGAGAGTTTTGAGTTAGGGGGAGAAGCCTCCAAAGAGAGATTTGAGTTAAAAGGAGCAGCCTCCAAAGAGAGTATTGAGTTAGGGGGAGCAACCTCCATAGAGAGTATTGAGTCAGGGGGAGCAGCTTTGATTCTCAGAGATGGTTTTTGCAGTGATTATGGTGCTTGCGTTAGAGGTGTTGCCATCAATGACAAATGGAGATATTGTTGGAACTTTGAGTTAATTTGAGGACTTTTATGTTGTCATTTATGTCACATGGATCATATTTGGTTTTGGTGGCAAAAGCACTTCATAGATAATAATCTATGATATTTCGGAGAGCATGGATATATATAGGGTTTTTATGAAAACCAAGGTAGGAAAAATAAAAGGTTTTATTTAAAACCATGGTGGGATTATGTGGAAAGGGCTTTTATTAAAAGCCAAGGTGGAATTTTGTTTCATCAAAAAAGGACCTCCGGTGATGAAGATATTAAAGTTTAAAGTTTAAGTTTAAATTAATGGAGGGCCGACCTATGTGCAATTAATGGAGGTTGGCATACATATATATATATATATATATATATATATATATATATATATATATATATATATATATATATGTGTGTGTGTGTGTGTGTGTGTGTGTGTGTGTAAAGGTTTCAATTTATTTAGGAAAGGGGGAATATTATATATCATCGGAAAGCTTATTTTTAGGGATATTTGAATAACTTATTTAGAAGGAGAAATAAGGTGTGTGTAAAGAGATATTTCTTATTTTGCAACGGGGTTCCAAAAGTGATTTTGCCTTGCTCTTTTTCAAGAGGATTAATTATTTAATGAGGTGACAAGGTATGCAATATTGTGATATATTTTATTTTATGGTATAAGTGGTTTTTGGAGTGAAAAGGTTATGCAATGTTTTGATTTATTTTATTTTATGGTACAAGTGGTTTTAGGAGAGATAAGGAAGTTGTGCAATTAATGGCCTTGGTGATGATTATTTAAAAGTGGAGTAATGTTAATTATTTTGTGATCTACTAACCCTTGTGAAGATTGGCAAAAGAATTTTGTGATTATGGTAGATTTGCAAAGAGGTATTTTCATATTCATAAAAGGTATGGGCACATTATCCTATTTATTTTTTATGGTGGTTGATTTCTAAAATATCATTGGAGGGAAAAGGATTGTTTGTGGTTTCCTTTTTGAAAGTGGTTGGTTGAATGATTCAAGGTTTTATGAATTGAGAGTTGTGTCTAAACCTTGTTTGATAAGCATAGTTGTTGAAGCCCATTGGTTGTGAAAGAAATTGAGTTAGAAAATAACATGAGTATCATTGTTATGTGAGATTTGTGGTTGAGCATTGTTGGAAACATTTGAGTTGGTTGATACATACTTGGACTAGGTTTGTGTGAGAAAGAGTTGTCCCTTGTGATGATTGGTTGAGTTGAGTTGATCGAGCCTAGTCAAGTGATGTGTGAAGTGATTGTTCAAGTTCTATGAAATAAACTATTCCATCATTCTATGTTGAGTTGAGATTAAGGTTAGAACATATTGAGTCTCTAAAAATTCTCTTTATGGTTTTATAAGACTTGAGTTGAGTTGAGGTTGACTTAAATTTATTTGAGGTTGATTTGAGTTGAGAGTGAGATTAGAACATATTGAGTCTCTAAAAATTCTCTTTATTCTTCTATGAGTTTATTTGAGTTGAGTTGATATTTATTTGGGTTGAGAGTGATATTAGAACATATTGAGTCTCTAAAAATTCTCTTTATGCTTCTATGAAGTTAATTTGAGTTGAGATTGCCATTCATTGTTGAGTTCATTTTGAGTATTGCTTGAGCATGATTGATTGAGCTTTTGAGAAGGCCTTTGGGACATATTTAAGGACAATGTTGGGAAATTTTTTTTGGAGTAGATTTGGGCAAGTTCTTGGTGAGCTTGCTAGAGCATATTTGGGCAAGTTCTTGGTGAGCTTGCTAGATCAGATTTGGGCAAGTTATTGGTGAGCTTGCTAGAGCAGATTTGGGCAAGTTATTGGTGAGCTTGCTAGAGCAGATTTGGGTAAGTTCTTGGTGAGCTTGCTAGTGCAAATTTGAAAAGTTCTATGTAAGCTTGTTAAGCAGGTTCTATGTGAGCCTATTGAGCAAGTTCTTAGTGAGCCTATTGATAGAGCTTTGGAGGTGATAGAGTACAGAGGAAAGAGTCTCAGTGGATAGAGATCCAGTAGCTAACACAGTTGAAGATAGATATGAGTGAGGAGTATTCAAGTGGAGAGAGGTCCACCAGTTAGTTTAGTAGAGAGACAAAGTCTTCTAGAATATCACGTAGCCAGAGTAGAAGGGGAAAGAGTTCTCCTATAGAAGAGATCTACAAAATTGAGATTAGGGGATCAACATCTCCTTTGGATAAAGATCCATAAACATTGTAATTGGGAGGGATTCCCAAAGATATTGATTAGAAATTTTTAGTAAAATATTTTATCCATGGAGTAGCCCACATTGGGTGAACTACGTAAATTGTGGTGTCTTTATTGTGTATGGTTTTTGTGCATTGCTTTGATTACTTCTATTGATATTGCTATCTTTACACAACATAATATTGATTTGGAAGAAAAATTAAAAAGTGGTCTTATATTTTTCACCCCCCTCTCAGTATAAGCTTGTGTTCTTCAAGTCCTCTCTAGGACTTCCTCAAATCTGCATAGCAAGATTCCACAAAATCTTACACAAAATCAGTCCACAAGCCTTCTCAAATACTTGCCTAAAATAAGTTTAACAAGCCGACACAAAACTTGTCCAATATCATAGAATCATAAAGAGAATTGTTAGAGACTCAATATGTTCTATAATCAATGCTCAATCAATATCTCAATTCAATCTCATAGAATCATAAAGAGAATTGTTAGAGACTCAATATGTTCTATACTCAAATCCCAATCTCAACTCAATCTCAATCTCATAGAATCATAAAGAGAATTGTTAGAGACTCAATATGTTCTATACTCAAATCCTAATCTCAACTCAAATCAATCTCATAGAAGCATAAATAGAATTTTTAGAGACTCTATATGTTCTATTCTCAATTCTCTATCTCAACTCATGTTAGAATATATAATATTTTGTTTCATGGAACTTGAACAACCACTTCACACAATTACTTCACTAGGCTCAATCAACTCTACTCAACCAATAACCTCAAGGAACAATCCTTTCCACAAATCCTAGTCTAGGCATGTATCAACCAACTCAAAATATTTCCAACAATGCTCAACAAATCTCACATAACAATGATACTCATGTTATTAACTCAAGTTCAAGTTATTTGCATGACCAATTGGATTCAACAACAATTCTTATAAAACAAGGTTTAATCACAACTCTCAAACTAGAAAACCTTGAAGCATTAAACCAAAAACTCCTCAAAAGGGAAACCATAATCAATCCTTTTCTCTCCAAATATATTTTCAGAAATCAATCACCCAAATAAGTCAATGAAGAATATTGCCCATACATTTTTTATGCCTTATGAGTTGTCCACTAAATCTGCCACACTCAACACATTTTATTTTTCCAATATCAACAAGGGTTAGAGGTCTTGAGTAATACAAAAATAATAAAAATAATATCTCAATAACACCATATTACTCCTACTCAATAAAATGCACCATACCCTCTTATGCAAGAAATAAACCCTCAAAAGAATAAATCAAACTTACTTTTGAAACTCCTTGACAAAACCAAAAATATCTTCTTGCACACACATTATTTCTTCCTCTAAACAATCTACACAAATAGCTATTGAAAAGAGCTTTCCAATGATATATAATATGATATACTTCCAAAAATAAAATCAGCAGAAATCTCTATCTTTCCTAGGGCACACCATATCCTTATTTCTCCTTAGGCAACCTTGGAAAAAAATAAAATATTAAACAACATAAAAAATTAAATCCACTTGCATTTCCCTTGGTGGGATTCGATCCCATGATGTCCTCCTTCCCAATGCCTTAGCCGCAACCAAACCGTCGTTGGGCCATGCACCTTGACGTGTCTAAAATGGCATGTCCACCATAAATTTTCCGCGAACAGTGCTCCTCCAAAAAACAACAAGTGCTTCAAGAACTTCTTCCTTGCAATCCAAAAGGCCTCACGCGAATAAAACATGGGACCTCCTCCTTAGTACCAAGCCAACATACCACTAGGCCATGCTGGCCTTTGCGCTTAGAGCCTTCGAACCTTCACACCTTTAGCCTTTACGTAAATCATAAGGCCTTCGAAAAACAAAACCTTTTCGCATGCACTTCGAATAATAATTGCAAGGGATACCTTGGTAAATATTTTTGATGGCATTTATATAATTCCTTTGTCCTCTTTTTCAATCATGTCGGTGCTTCGAATAATTTCGACATCGGCATGATTTTTAATTTATAATTAATTTAAATTTAAATATTATAAATTAAAAAGAACAAACCTTAGGTTTAATTTAATTAAAACTTAGAACATTGTCTTAGTGTCCAACCTTGGTATAATTAAATATTATATATAAAATTTAAATTCCTTGTGAATTTAAATAATTTATAAATAATTATTAAACCTCCCTTTTAACCTTTGCAATAACCCACCTTGGGTTTTTTATAAACGAATCACTTAACATGTGCTACTAATAATATTAAAATATTATGAAGTCTTTTTCCTTTCATTTCTGTTGAGCAAGGTGCTGCAAGAAGTTTGTCATTGTTGTCAACACAGTTAGTTAGATCTAATGATGCAATTGACAGGCAGTTCAGAAGTCATTCAGATGCAGAGGATAGAAGCTCAAAAGTTAGTCAGATCATGTACAACAAGTTTTCAGGAAGAAAGAAGTGGCCCAGTTTCAAAAATTCGAAGAAAAAGACAAGTAAGAAAATTGTCGCGATATCGCGACATGTTTTCTGTCGCAATTTCGCGACAAGTCGGAGGAGAGAGAAAGCACAGCCGAAAATGTCACGATTTCGTGACAAAAATAAGGATAGAGAAGGCGCAGCCGAAAGTGTCACGATTTCACAACAAACATGAGGAGAGAGAATGCACAACCGAAAATGTCATGATTTCACGACAAAAATGAGGAGAGAGAAGGCACAGTCGGAAGTGTCACGATTTCGTGACAAAAATGAGGAGAGAGAAGACGCAAGGCAAACTGTCGCGATTTCGTGACATGTTGGAGGCCAAGAAGCTAAGTCGAGAAACTGTAGAGATTTCACTACATGTTGAATTTTTGTTGGCCGAAGCAAGGAGAAAGTGTTAAGTGAAAAAGATGTAGCGATTTCGCTATGAGTCAAAAGTGCACAACACAAAGGTGTAGCGATTTCGCTACGAGTTGAAAAAGCATAACACAAAGGTGTAGCGATTTCGCTACAAGTCAAAAGTGCATAACTCAAAGGTGTAGTGATTATGCTACAAGTCGAAAGTGCAAGGCACAAAAGTGTAGCGATTTCGCTACAAGTCAAAATCTCACGGATAGAAGCAAAGTTGGAAGCACAAGGCACAAAGTTGTAAATATTTCGCTACTGCATGAAGCAAGGAATGTACGAAAGCCTAAAGCGTCATGATTTCATGACAAAGATGAGGATGACGTCAGCGAAAGCTAAAAGTGTCACGATTTCATGACAGGATGCAAGAAAAGCTGTTAAAAGCCGAAAGCATCACGATTTCATGACAAAGCTGAGGATGACGTCAGCGAAAGTTGAAAGTGTCACGATTTCATGACAAGATGCAAGAAAAGCCACTGAAAGCTGAAAGCGTCATGATTTCACGACAAAGCTGAGGATGACGTCAACGAAAGCTGAAAGTGTCACGATTTTGTGACAAGGTGAAGGAAAAGGTGCTGCAAGCCGAAAGCGTCGTGATTTCGCAACAAGAATGAGAATGACATCAGTAAAAGTTCAAAGTGTCACGATTTGTGACAAGAACGGAGGCAAAGCTATCAAAGGCCAAAAAGGGTCGCGATATCGCGACAGCAAGGACAAGAAGGCGTACGACTTCAAAAAGTGTTGTGATATCATGACATGTTATTATATCGCGACAATAAGCTACAGGAAGGTGGCAAAGGTGGCAGAGGTGTTTTGAGGCCGACAGAGTTAAATCTGGGCCGACAAATTTTAGGGTTTTGTAGCCAACATTTTCTAGGGTTTTGCAGTTGACTTTCTTAGGGTTACAGTCGATGGATTATAGGGTTTGGCAGCAGGCAAATTCTAGGGTTTCTCAGCCATCGTTCTTTAGGGTTTGTTCTCAAAAATTCTTCTATTAAAGGAGGGCTTCTTCAAGTTTGAAGGTGTGAAGAGCAAAGATAGCATGAATGCGAGTAGAGTGATTGCGCAAGTAATGTTCTTATTGAGTAGAGTGCAAAGTCACAGTTAGAGTTGAAGCGAAGTGTGCAAATCGTGATGGTGTGAATTAAGAGTGCGATGTGTAGAGGTGGAGTTATGAGTGCGAAGTGATAGCGTGCAGACAGCAGAAGTGAACAATCATCCGATTGCTACTGAAAGTGCGATGAAGTTCAAAGAAGAGTCAGACAGTGCAAAGCGTGTTGCACCGAAGTAGCAGACGATAGAGAAACAACAGACTATAAGAAATAACATGAGAATTGTATTCTATAATTTTCTTAATAATTATTTACCTCTAAGTTGCAGCTTGGCATAAGGGGTTGGTGCCTCTTTCCAGGAGGTGCTAGTAAATTGGGAGTTGGTGCTCCATTCTGTTTGTAACAGATAAAGCTAAGGGGTTGGTGCTCCTTCCAGTTGGTGCTAGTAAAATATTTTGTAAAGTTGCAGCTTTGTATTGGTTAGATTTGAATGGTAGTCCAAGCAGTCATTTTGAGGAGTAGCCACATTGGTGAACCTTGTTAAATTGCTATGTTATGTGTGATGCTTTCTTACTATAGTTGATGTATCTGTTATAAGTTTTAAACTGCTGCTAGTTTTAGAACTACATATTTGAAATTCAAAAAGGTCACACTGATTCACCCCCCCTCTCAGTGCCACTATGATTACAATAATTGGTATCAGAGCCAAGTTCCTAAATAGGCTTAAACAGCTAAGGTGATCTTGGAAGTTACGCAATGGCAAGTGGTGAAGGGTTCTCCTCGAACAAAGCACCATTGTTTGATGGGACTAATTATGCGTTCTGGAAAATTAGAATGCAGACATATCTCAGTGCTTTGGGTTTTGACATCTTGGGTGTGGTAGTTAATGGTTACAAAGCTCCCGCCACCACTCCAACAGACACTGTTGTTAAAAAGGCATTTGAATATGATTCAAAAGCAAAAAATGCCATCATGTGTGGACTAGTGGACAGTGAGCTAGTCAAGATCATAAATTGTGAATCAACAAAAGATATATGGGATAAACTAGAGAACATTCATGAAGGAGATGATAGGATCAAGGAGGCCAAGCTTTAAGCACATCGAGCTCAATACGAATCTTTAAAGATGGACAATGATGAGAACATAGAGACTTTCATGCAAAGAGTCAATGGGATCAAAAATTCAATCAGAGGTCTCGGCGAAGAATTAATCGATGCTGCTATCGTGAAAAATTTATTAAGATCGCTCCCTCCTAGATTTGATTCTAAAGTCTCTGCCATAGAAGAAGCCAAAGATCTAAATCATTTTAGTATGGATGAGATGCATGGTTCTTTGACTATTTTTGAAATGATAATAGGAAGGTCTAATCCCACAGATAGAGAAGCTGCTTTCAAAGCCCTAAAAGGTAAAATCATAAAACCAGAGTCAGAAGAAGAGGATGTATCAGATGAAATGGAAGCAAATTTTGTCAAAAAACTGAGAAAGGGAAAAGGAAAGTACAGAGGAAAGCTACTTTTTAAATGCTTCAACTGCAGAGGTATTGGGCACTTTGTGAAAAAATGCCCACTCAATGAAAAGAACCAGGGTGAGGAAGCTTCACACCAAGAAAGAGGTGACTGGAAGAAGAAATCAAACTTCAGGAAAGGCAATTTCAAAAAGAAAAGTTTTATCTCCCGAAATGTAGATTCTTCAGAGGACAACTCTAGTGAAGACTCCGAAGAAGGAATAGGTGAGGCTCTCTTTATGGCATTTGAAGTAGAAAAATTAGAAGAGGCAGAAAACACATAAAAGAGAGAAGGAATGAACTCTAAAGTGCCTATTGAAAAAGATGAGGTTGAAGTTGATTTAGAAGGGAGCTGGTCTCTACTCTTATGGAATGGAAATCTGAGAAAAGAAAGAATAAAAAACTATCAAGAAAGCTTGAGGATGCAAATGACATTATAACCAGTCTAAAAACGCAGACAGAAGAGTACAAGAAAATGTCCGAAGATCTTGAAGTATAGGTAACCATGAAGATAGATTACTGTTGCAAATTAGAAGAAGAAAATGTTGGTCTTCGAATTCAGATACAAGAGCTGGATCAAAAAATTAGCAGCCATTTCAAGCGTGAAGAAAGTTCTATGAAGCTGGACAAAATTCAAAGCGATCAAAGACCCGTAGGTATCAAATTTGGTTTGAGCTTTACTGAAGGAGAATCATCAAACAAGCAAAATGCAAGCAATGTTGATTATGGAAAAGGTAAAGACAAGAAACAGGCTGTTGAAAGAAAAATAAATCAGGCAAAAGAAAGCAGTACTGCCAGTCCTGAAATAGGAACTGACAATGATGGATTTACCAAGGTCACACATCAAAAGAAAAGAAGATCTAAGGCTCCTGCAACAACTTGGCAAAGACCATATTTTAGGTTCAATCATTATTTCTATGGTTTCTATTTTAAATGTAATGGTTATGGGCATAAAATTGTTGACTGCAAGTATAATATAGGTCCAAGAAGTTTCACTAGTAGAAATGCTTTTGCTCCTCTAATGAGTTATGCAGTAGAGTGCTTTAATTGTCACAACTTTGGGCATATTGCTAGAAACTGTCATAGTACTTCTATTTCAAATCAATCTCAGAAAAGAAGAATTCAACCTTATAGGGCAAAACAAAATAGAATTTCTTCTGAAGGATATGAGCAAGATTATGAAAAAGGGAAATCCAAGCTAGAACCCAATACCACAGTTAAAACATAATGGAAACAAAAAGAACAGCTCAGGGAAGAAAAGGAATCTTTAATAGTGCAGACAGCTTTCAGAGCTCAGAATAAATGTGTACCATGGATCCTTGACAGTGGTTGCTCAAGTCATATGACAGGTGATAAACATAAATTTGACAAACTACAGAAATATGAGGGTGGTTCTGTGAAGTTTGGTAATAATGATGGAGCCAAAATAATAGGTAAAGGATCTGTCAAAATTAGTGAAGGGAAAATCAATTCGGAAGAAGTTTTATTTGTTGATGGTTTGAAACACAACCTATTAAGTGTCAGTCAAATCTGTGATAAAGGACATGAAGTAGTCTTCAAAAAATAGGGTTGTGAAGTCAAAAAAATAAACAGTGGGAAATTAATAGCAACTGGTTCAAGGACGTCTGGAAATTTGTACACACTCTCATAAACATCAGAAGGTATGTGTTTCATTGGACAAGAAGAAGAGAACTGGCTGTGGCACAAAAGGCTTGGACACATAAGTTTTGATAACTTGGTGAAAATCAGCTCGAAACAAGCAGTGACAGATATTCCAACCATTAAAAAATCTTCAAACAATGTCCGTGCTTCATGTTAGAAGGGAAAGCAAACCAGAGTCTCATTTAAAACAAAAGAATACCACACTAGCAGGCCCTTGGAACTTATTCATACAGACTTATGTGGACCCATGAGAACTCAAATCATAAACGACGACAAATATTTTATGTTGTGTATCGATGATTATTCCAGAATGACATGGATATTCTTCCTAAAAGATAAAACAGAAGCTTTCAAAATGTTCAAAAATTTCAAACAGCTAGTTGAAAATGAAACAGGAAAAAGGATCAAATGCTTGCGATCAGACAAAGGAGGAGAATTCATTTCGAATGAATTTACAGAATACTATGAAAAACATGGTATCAGGAGACAATATTCAACAGCTAGAACTCCCCCAGGGAGAATGGTGTAGTAGAGAGAAAGAACAGAACTATACAGGAAATGGCACGCACCATGTCGCGTAGAAAACAAAATAGCAGATAGATTCTGGAAAGAAGCAGTTCACACTGCAGTATACATTCAAAATAGATATATGTGAACTCATGAATGCAAAACACCTTATGAGTTGTGGTTTGGTAGAAAAGCAACAACAAAACATCTCAAAGTATTTGGCTATAAGTGCTACATCAGAAAAACTGATGACAACCTTGGAAAGTTTGAAGATAAAGCAGATGAAGGTGTTTTTGTTGGGTATTCATCAAAAAGCAAAGCCTACAAATGCTACAACAAGAGACTCAAGAAAATAGTGGATAGTGCAGATGTTGAATTCGATGAAGGTGGGAAACGATTAGATGGCTTTGAGGAAAAATACCCAATATATGAAGAAGTCCTTGAAGGAGATGAGGTGAATGAAACAGAAAATAAGTCTACGGATGATGCAGATAACTTATTCGATGACTCAGAGGAGCAAGAAAATAGAAAATTCAAAACAGGCAGTTGGCAGAAAAATCATCCTAGAGACCAAATAATTGGAGATCCCATAGCTGGCATTCAGACAAGAAGGAAAGTAATAAGTAATTACTCTCTTTTATCCGACATTGAGCCCAAAAACATAGATGAAGCAAGCAAAGATGATAGCTGGATGAAGGCAATAAATGAAGAATTAGATCAGATTGAAAAGAACAGAACTTGGGAATTAGTACCTAGACCTACAAATAAGAATGTAATCGGCACCAAATGGATATTTCGAAACAAATTAAATGAAGATGGACTGGTCATTAGGAACAAAGCAAGACTGATTTGTAAAGGGTATGCACAGGTCGAAGGCATTGATTTTGAAGAGACTTTTGCACCAGTGGCCAGATTAGAAGCAATTAGAATGTTTCTAGCCTTAGCAGTTCACAAAAATTTTAGGGTTTATCAGATGGATGTAAAATCTGCCTTCTTAAATGGGAAACTCGAAGAAGAGGTCTATATTGAACAACTGGATGGCTTTCAAATTAGTTAGGATCCTAACCCTGTCTACAAATTAAAGAAAGCATTGTATGGATTAAAACAAGCACCACGAGCATGGTATGCAAGGCTAGATAACTATCTTTCTCAATAGGGATTCAAGAAAGGTTTAGTGGACAGTAATCTGTATGTGAAAACAGAAGGTGGACATCTCATTGTTCTTATTGTCTATGTAGATGATATCATATTTGGCAGCAACAAAGATTAATCTTGTAAAGACTTAGCAAATAAGATGCAAAATGAATTTGAAATGTCCATGATTGGTGAATTGTCTTACTTTCTTGGGCTACAAGTTAATCAAAATGAGAAAGGCATATTCATTTCCCAAATCAAGTATGTGAAAGAAATGTTAAAGAGGTTCACTATGGAGGACTGTAAGCCAGTAAGAACTCCCATGACAACAGGCTGCAAGTTGAGTAAAGAAGACAAATCTCCACCTATAGACCAAACCATGTATAGATCTATGATTGGAAGTTTACTATATTTAACAGCTACCAGACCTAATATTCTACAGGCAGTTTGCATGGTAGCTAGATTTCAGGCCAGTCCCAAAGAGACTCATGTGATAGCAGTTAAAAGGATTTTTCGATATCTCAAGGGCACCATTGAGTATGGGTTGTGGTATCCAAAAGGCAAATACTTCACTCTTATATCATATTCAGATGCAGATTGGGTTGGATGTGTTGATGATAGAAAGAGTACCAGTGGAGGTGCATTCTATTTGGGGGACAGATTGGTTGCATGGCACAGTAAGAAGCAAGAGTCGGTTTCTTTATCTACAGCTGAGGCAAAATATATTACAGTAGCAACATGTTGTACACAAGTCTTGTGGATGAAACAAACTTTGAAAGATCTAGATATTAATTTTAGTGAACCAATATCAGTTAAGTGTGATAACACCAGTGCAATTAACATCTCTAAGAATCCAGTAATGCACTCATGGACAAAACACATTGCTATAAGGTATCATTTCTTGAAGAAGATTTGCCGAAGGAGAAGTTAAATTGGAATTTGTCCCAACTACAGAACAAGTAGCATATATTTTTACAAAACCCTTGCCCAAGGAAGTATTTGAGTACCTTCGAAGCAAATTAGGAGTAGTCACACTTCCTAAGAAGTGACTAGCTATAGGGATCACTTTCTCAGGGGGAGCATTTGACTATTCTTTTGCTCATGATCATAATTTGTGCCAGATGCAACAAATTGTGCCTAAGAAGTGTGAGGATGGACTTAGGGGGAGTCTGCAGCAACCCTTTGGTATTATTGACAAAGGGGGAGAAGAGTTACAGGAATGTACACAGGTGTTGCCAACAATTCCAAAGGGGGAGATTGTTGAGCAAGGTGCTTCAAGAAGTTTGTCATTGTTGTCAACACAATCAGTTAGATCTAATGATTCAATTGACAAGCAGTTCAGAAGTCATTCAGATGCAGAGGATAGAAGCTCAAAATTTAGTTAGATCATGTACAGCAAGTTTTCAGGAAGAAAGAAGTGGCCCAGTTTCAAAAATTCAAAGAAAAAGACAAGTAAGAAAATTGTCGTGATATCGCGACATGTTTTCTGTCGTGATTTCGTGACAAGTCGGAGGAGAGAGAAAGCACAGCCAGAAATGTCACGATTTCACGACAAAAATAAGGAGAGAGAAGGCACAACCGAAAATGTCACGATTTCATGACAAAAATGAGGAGAGAGAAGGCGCAGCCGAAAATGTCACGATTTCATGACAAAAATGAGGAGAGAGAAGGCATAGTCAAAAGTGTCACGATTTCACGACAAAAATGAGGAAAGAAAAGACTCAAGGCAAACTGTCACGATTTCGTGACATGTTGGAGGCCAAGAAGCTAAGTCGAGAAACTGTAGCGATTTCGCTACATGTTGAATTTTCGCTGGCCGAAGCAGGGAGAAAGTGTTAAGTGAAAAAGATGTAGCGATTTCGCTACGAGTCAAAAGTGCACAACACAAAGGTGTAGCGATTTTTCTACGAGTTGAAAAAGCATAACACGAAGGTGTAGCAATTTCGCTACGAGTCAAAAGTGCAGAACTCAAAGGTGTAGCGATTATGCTACAAGTCGAAAGTGCAAGGCACAAAAGTGTAGCGATTTTGCTACAAGTCAAAATCTCACGGGTAGAAGCAAAGTTGGAAGCACAAGGCACAAAGTTGTAACGATTTCGCTACTGCATGAAGCAAGGAATGTACGGAAGCCGAAAGCGTCGTGATTTCACGACAAAGATGAGGATGACGTCAGCGAAAGCTAAAAGTGTCACGATTTCGCGATAGGATGCAAGAAAAGCCACTGAAAGCTGAAAGCGTCATGATTTCACGACAAAGCTGAGGATGACGTTAGCGAAAGCTAAAAGTGTCGCAATTTCATGATAAGATGCAAGAAAAGCCGTTGAAAGTTGAAAGCATCGTGATTTTGTGACAAAGCTGAGGATGACGTCAGAGAAAGCTAAAAGTGTCATGATTTTGTGAGAGGGTGCAGGAAAAGGTGCTGCAAGCTGAAAGCGTCACGATTTTGCGACAAGAATGAGAATGACGTCAGCAAAAGTTTGAAGTGTCACGATTTCACAACAAGAACAAAGGCAAAGCTATCAAAGGCCAAAAAGGGTCGTGATATCGCGACAACAAGGACAAGAAGGCGTACGGCTTCAAAAAGTGTCACGATATCGTGACATGTTATTATATCACAGTAATAAGCTACAAGAAGGTGGCAAAGGTGGCAGAGGCATTTTGAGGTTGACAGAGTTAAATCTGGGCCGATAGATTTTAGGGTTTTGCAGCCGACATTTTCTAGGGTTTTGCAGCCGACTTTCTTAGGGTTACAGCCGACAGATTTTAGGGTTTGGTAGCCAAAAAATTCTAGGGTTTCTCAGCCATCGTTCTTTAGGGTTTGTTCCCAAAAATTCTTCTATAAAAGGAGGGCTTCTTCAAATTTGAAGGTGTTAAGAGCGAAGATAGCACAAATGCGAGCAAAGTGTTTATGCAAGTAATTTTATTATTGAGCAGAGTGCAAAGTCGCAGTTAGAGTTGAAGCGAAGTGTGCAGATTGTGATGGTGTGAATTAAGAGCACGATGTGCAAAGGTGGAGTTATGAGTGCGAAGTGATAGCGTGCAAACAACAGAAGTGAACGATCATTCGATTGCTGTTGAAAGTGCGAAGAAGTTCAAAGAAGAGTCAGACAGTGCGAAGCATGTTGCACCGAAGTAGCAGACGACAAAGAAACATTAGACTGTAAGAAATAACGTGAGAATTGTATTCTGTAATTTTCTTAATCATTATTTACCTCCAAGTTGTAGCTTGGCATAAGGGGTTGGTGCCTCTTTCCAGTAGGTGCTGGTAAATTGGGAGTTGGTGCTCCATTCTATTTGTAACAGATAAAGCTAAGGGGTTGGTGCTCCTTCCAGTTGGTGCTGGTAAAAGATTTTGTAAAGTTGCAGCTTTGCATTGGCTAGATTTGGATGGTAGTCCAAGCAGTCGTTTTGAGGAGTAGCCACATTGGTGAACCTCGTTAAATTGTTGTGTTATGTGTGATGCTTTCTTACTGTAGTTGATGTATCTATTATAAGTTTTAAACTGCTGCTGGTTTTAGAACTACATATTTGAAATTCAAAAAGGTCACACTGATTCACCCCCCCTCTCAGTGCCACTGGATGACTTGGCGACTTTATTTCTTTTCGAATTAATTAATAAGAGTGATAACTCTATCAGGTGACATCAATAATAAATTTGACTTAGAGGACTCAAAATGTCCAACAATATTCAATAAATTGACTTCCACAATAAATTCCTTTATGCACCTTATTTCTTCTCTCAAAATAATTAACATAATATAGCTCTATTTCAAAATACAAGATATAATATGCCTTGCATACCTTATTACTCCTATCTCATAAATTATAACCACCAAAATCAAAATAAAATATTTTAATTTTATAATCCCTTATGTCTCCCTTAACAACTCATAAACCATATTTTAATTTCAACACCATGCAATTTACAAATTATTAAAACCTTGGCAAATTAAAATGTGAAGCACGTACCATTTATTTTTTCCAACAAAAACCTTCGACGAGATTTGAACACCCAACCTTGCCTCACCAAGCGCCTTCATGAAAAGCACATCCACCACTTGGGCTATGTGCCCTCACAAAAATAAAAGGATGCATTATTCCCTTTTGTCTTATCTCCCTTCCAACTCAATGCAAATAAAACAAGCCTTCCCTCTTTGCAAAAGTCGATCGCATGGATCGAACCCATGACCTTGCACTCGCAAATGTCCTAACACGTGAATCTTACTTCCTCTTCGACACACGAATCACTTAGACCTTTTGGGCATTAATCGCATGGATGATTTTTTCAATAAAATTTTACCCCCTTTTATATTATTTGCAATGCATTCAATACATTGGCGGATTTGGGAATTTAAAATTAATTTTAAATTTGATATATAAATTTTGGCACTTTAATTTATTATTTAAATTTAAATTTTAACCTATGGTTAAAATATTTAAATTTAAATAAATTAAATTATAATCTTCAAAATCTGCCAACTGGGTCTTTTTGAGAACTTATAATTTGATAACTCCTTGGCCTTCATTTTTTCTTCAACTTAACCTAAACCTAGAATATTATAATATTATTATTTCCATTTAAAATTGCTCCTGCATCCTTGGGGTTTCCCTTTAATCTACTTCCCTTCCTTGGGTCTTTCATTTTAAACTGCCTCTCCTTCCTTTGGTCTTCAATCTATTTTGGGACTTTTTAGGTAAAATAAATATTATATCCTATTTCTTTAAAGCTTTTCCTTGCCTTGTAGAAAAACAACCTGAAGACATTAAAGACAATGAAACTTGGACATCAATCTCTTGACATCAATGACAACAAAACTTGCTCATATTTCCAATAGAGAAGATGATATTCAATAAATAAACCTACTTATTTTTATAATAATAAATTAATGAAATAAGTGAACTTGGAAATATAGTCGACTTGGCTATATTGGTGTTGTAACACAACCCAAGATAAAATATTGATGAATGGTTTTCCACCTATGAGCATTAATGACCAAGGCAACCCATTTTATTTTAAAAAAACAAGTTGAAATATTTACAAGAAGTGTACATGTATCATATTTACATATATACATGATGGATTCCACTTGTCCTAAGCATAATGCTTCAGATATTAGTCGTTTACCATAATTAGAAATATATGACCATATGGGTGGCACAATTAGAATGCATTTAGATCCTTCTTTTGCTCAATTATGTATGGTTCTAACCACATTGAATCTAACTTTTCATGTGATATAGGCTTTGCTCTGTTCACATACAATTTAAGTGCTAAATAACCTTCTTCAAATAATTTTGACGTTGCTTTTTTATCAAACCAATGCTTGACAAATCTATGATGATGACAAAAATTATTATACGCTTATTCATTTTTTTCTTCTAATTGAATCAACTCTATCATCCTTTTTTCTACATCCTTTAAGATCAACCTAGAGATTTTTTCTATTAATACCAAAAGCTCTAGGTTTATTGGAAACACAACTTCTTTTCCATAACCAGAGCATAATATTAAGTTCTCAAATATTAAGTTCTCAAAGACTTTTTATCATGAACCGATCAACCCATAGTGCTTGATCTAGAAATAGATACCAACTTCTAGGATTGTGTTTGATACTCCTTTTGAAAATTTTCAATAGATTCTTATTGGTATATTTCACAATACCATTCCCTTGAGGATAAAAACTTGATAAAACATTCTAGTATATTCCATACTTCCTCGCAAAATCAATAGTTTTAGCTCCTATGAAGGATTTGATATTATCTAAGATAATGGTGGCCATAATTCTGAATCTAGTGATCAATCTTTTCAAAAATTCAATCATAGTATTATAATCAACATGTTTTTTAGCTTCTACTTTCATCCATTTGGTCAAATAATTCATCACTATCAAATTGTACTTGTGTCTAGCAAATGAGTTAGGATTAATCATATCAATGAAATCCAATGTCCATTGCTGAAATGGTTCTTCTGTAACTATCAGTTGGAGTGGCATTGTGGATGTCTACTTTTGCCTACAAAATTTTGATATTTTTCACAAGCTCTAGCTAATTTGAATGTGCCTAAAAAAATTGATAACCAATAATATCTAGCCCTTAAAATCTTTGTTGCAATAGTCTATCTAGAATAGTGACCACCTAAGAAACCATTGTGAAACTCCTTGAGCACTTCTTTAGTTTTCTCTGGATGTAAGCATCTTAATAGCACCCCATCAAAGTTTCTTCGATATAAGGCATCTTCCATCAAAATATACTTTCTAGTTTATAATATATACTAGTGCCTCTGATATGTATTTAAACCTTTTAAACACATCCTTGTAGTGAAATAATATTATAACTGCTCAATCCAGGGGTCAGACTATGTTGCTTCTATTTTCGGTTGAGCATTTTGTTCCTCCTAATTCAATATATTAACATGCAGACTCTGCTCAGCTTTGACATAGGGATTTACCTCTTATCAACTTTGTTAGGCTGATTTCAACATAATACTCCTAAATATTAATCATCTAACTGACTCTTTTGTCACCAAGTTCTTCCTGAATCATGAAGTTTTGAACATTTGAATGTACTACATATACTAAAGTTTTCCTTGATAATTAAAATATCTAAAATTATTTAGAGACTTCATGACTGCATAAACCTATTTCTCAATGAAATTGTACTTTTCTTCATGATCATGGAATGTTTGACTTAAGAAAGCAATTGATCGTTCATTGTCTTGTTCCTTTTTTTGAGTAAGAACAATGGCGTAGCTTCCCTCTATTCCAAATGCATAAAGAATGAAGTATTTAGAGTAAACTATATTAATTAGGATATGAGCTTGAGATATTGCTTCCTTGATCTTCCTAAAAACATTATTTTATACATCTATCCATTTGAATTCCACCTCTTGATTCAACATCTCAATCATTGGTTTTACTATTTGAGTAAAGTTCGAGATAAATTTTTGGACAAAATTTATTTGATCAAAAAATGATTGAAGTTCATTTTTTCAATGGGAGAGACTGAGATAGAATAGCTTTTAATATGTTTGGATCAATTGCCATTCCTGATTCTAATATCACATGTCCCAATAATTTTCCTTCATGCATTGCAAATATTGATTTCTTGGGATTCAATGAGACCCCAAATTCTCTACATTTCTCAAACACCATCTAGAGGTGCTCAACATGTTTATTCTTATCATGAGAGAATATAGTCATGTCATCGAGATAGATGATAATTATCCTGATTACTAGTTCATCAAATGATAAATTCATAGCCCTTAAAAAGTAGCACCTTAATTTGATAAGCCAAAAGGAATACATTGATTTGCAAATATACCTCATTTTGTAGTGAATGTAGTCTTGTATTGGTCTTCATTTATTACCCATGTCCGGTTAAAACTATAAAAATCATCCAATAGAGAGATTCTCTTGGCTTTGGCTACAGTGTGTAGGATTTGATTTATTTTTGGAAGAGGATAATGATCCTTCAAAGAGGCTTGATTCAGATTCCTAAAATCCACATAGATATGGATGTATTTATTTTCCTTTCTTACTGAGACTAGGTTGGCAACTCATGTAGAGTGCTTAATGGGATATATGATTTTAGCATTTAACAACTTCAATAATTCTTAATTCATTATGTTAAAAATATTTTAATCCATCATTTGGGTTATCTAAATGTATCTTCCAAGGTACATACTTAGATTACTTTAGGAGGAAGTTATCTAGTTACTTTATACAATGTAATAAGTGCACAAGTGTCACTGTGCAAGTTGTCCCTTGCACAACTAGATAGAGTGTTGGCCAAGTATCCTATTTTACCTATATAAGGATGGTATCTTAGGTAGATAGATATAGAGTAAGAAATATATAGAGTGAGATATACATAGAGTGTAGCATAGTGTGTGATACCATCCATTGGTGATGGATGCAATGTAGTTTAGTAGCTTTATATTGGAGTGTTCATTTCCTCCATAGCTACATTGTAATATTTTATATTTCAGTCATTCAGTAAATTTACTTGCTTTCATATTATTTTGCATCTTCTGATTGCTATCTCTCCATGCTTGCTACATAAAAATCTAATAGTGGTATTAAAGCTATGGTAGATCTAGTTTGTGTAGGTCTATAGGAAAGCCACCATTATCATTGAGCCTGAGTGTTTTGACAAACTGATGCACTGATGAACCAACTACTATCAAAAGACCTCAAAGTAGAATAAGAGAGTCATGAGTGAGAATTAAAATAAGTCTTAGTTCGAGGAAATAATGAGACTATAATTGGCCAGTCTTTCCATAAGAGTTTTGTTGAGTGGTATTTTCACCCGATTGTGAAAACACACTCTCCGATAGGATTTGGGTTCTAAATCCTCTGCTTGCAAAGAAACAATTTCTCCAAGGTTCCTGTTATGTTAGCATTCTGCATCTGTGTATTAATAATCTTAAATGAAGATATTCATTTTAAATGCTTGGAACACCTTAGTGGTTGCAAGTAACTGAAAACAAGGGGCACTGTGGTTTATTTTACTATGAAATTTAATGACTGTTCATTGAACCCTGATAAAGTAAATGTGATTTGATCCTCAAATGACCATGTTGTAACTTCAAAATGTAAATTGATGAAATGCAATAGCATGAAGGAATTATTTATGGATTTTGGAGTTTTTTAATTTTTTTATTTTATTTTAAAGCCTGTAAATAAAATTAGAACTTCTGAAAATAAAATGCAGCAAGAAGAAAAATAAAATGCAAAAGAAAAGAAATTTAAAATTGCATTCAGTATGATGCTATCCCGTCCTGGAAAAATCGAAGACAATGAGGTTTCCATGAATGCAACCTAACCTATGGGACCTGCAAACACGCACAATCCTGATAAGTTAAGTGCTGATTCCTAGGGTTTGAAATAAAAATTTAGATTTCAAATATTCGCCTAATGCAACCCACAAAAGTGGCATTTAACATTATCTATAAATATGAAATCTAAAAACAAAAGAATAAACATTAAATCCATTAGCATGCACAAAATATCTCCTTATTTCTTGCCAAAAAGATGCAAATTTCTGAACACTCTGCATTAATAATATGTCAAGTTACAATGGCAGCATCTCTGGTTTTCTCAAAACCAAAAAAAGGAAGGAAAATAGCCTCAAAGCAGGCCCAGAATGACCCTCTGGCCTCTAGCACTGCAACTCTGCTCCAGCGGTTTTTGACCCTGTGTCAATCTGTGCTTCTACATTTATACTTTCTGGAAATGCTCTCTGTTTCGGCCTGTGACGCTTCGCTTCATCTTCCAGATCGATTCGTTTCATCTTTCTTTGACTGCGTGTGTTTTGGCTTTATGCTCAACATTGAGACGTTTGATCTTCTCTGTAACGCTTCTGCAGCCTGTACGCCACGTGTTCCACACTTTTTTGCATGTTCTGTAACGGCACCATGAAAATCATGACAAAAAATAGCATGCAGCTTTGTTCGCCTTCTTGGCCACGAAAATGCGACATGTCGCGAAATCGTGATGCTTTTATCATTCCGTACCATTTGCCCGTAATCTGTCACAAAATCGTGACGTTTTTCCACTTCGGGCACATTTGCTGCATGCTATCACGATTTCGTGATGTTTTCTCACTTCATGCTCTTTCGCTGCTTTCTGTCATGATTTTGCGACCATTTTCGTGCTTCATGCCTTCCTGTCGATTCTGTCGCGATTTCGCGACCATTTTGCACTTCATGCACCTTTGCTGATTTTTGTCGCGATATCGCTACCATTTTCGTGCTTCATGCCTTCCTGTCGATTCTGTCGCGATTTCGTGACCATTTTGCACTTCATGCACCTTTGCTGATTTTTGTCACGATATCGCTACCATTTTTGCTTCGTCTTTCTCTCTCCTCTTTGGGCCACGAAAATCAAACACGTTGCGATTTCGCAATGGTTCCGCCCACCTGCTGTCATTGACTGTGTTGACCATAATTTTGTGACACGTCACGATTTCGCTATGCTTTTCTGCCTCGTCCTATTTGACTGGTTTTACCCGCGATTTTGCGACATGTCACGATATCACGACACTTTTCATTTTCTAGCAGCGACGGAGCAACTTGTCACGATTTTGCGACACCTTTTCATTTTGGTCACGATTTTGCAACATGTCACGATTTCGTGACACCTTTTCATTTTTGGCCGCGATTTTGTGACATGTCGCGATTTCGCGACCCCTTTTCATCCTTGTGCAATTTTGCCTTTTTCTTGATTTTTAGCATCTGGGTCACTGAGATCTTCTTTGAAAGCATGCAAAAAATGTGGGTCCCCAATTTTGGGGTGTGTTGTGGATTAGCCACAAGTTTTAGAAAAAACTCGTGAAGACCAAGACTCAGGATTCAAAGCCACTGGATTGACAGATCATTCAATGAGGATCATCCAAGATATCTAGAAATTTGCTAACTAGTGCCTAAAGTTTCTTTTGTTTGCAAGAAACTATTTCTCAGAGGATTGGGACTTCTATGACAAAAATATAGGAGACTCCAAATGTTTTACTTTAAGGTTGGCATACCCTCATAGTGTAGAGATTGGTTCTTTGTGCAAAATAAGAATACTATGAAATAAGACTTCTTGTGAAGAGTTATGGTGAAGTTAAGAGACAAAAGATATCCATTGTTGAATCAAAGAAATTCACAAGTTGAATAATAGGCCATAAAATCCTTGACATAAAAAATGCCATAGATGCCTTAGAGAAGAGACCATAGGAGCCTTGAAGGAGAAGCCACAAAAGCCTTAATACCAAAAGGCTATAGGAGTCTTGGTATTGGAAAAATTCATAGTAGCCTTGATACTAAAAAATGCCATAGTAGCCTTGATATTGGAAAATGTCATAGTAGCCTTGGTACAGAAAAATGCCATAGTAGCCTTGATCTTGAATTTGAATAAGAATATATAATTTAGAAGAAAACTAAATATTTTAGTACTAATACTTTGTTACAGGGAAAGAAGATTCAATGAGTTGGGAAACTTCCTACAAGAAATTTAGGAAGGGTATCTTCTTCAAAATCAATCTAGTACCTGGAGCCAAATCAAAGAGATCAAGAGAAGATATCATTGTAGAACTTCTAGTAAAGGAAGGAGAAGGAGAATAAGAACTAGGTGAGTCCTCAAATATAGAAGCAACAGACTCAGATATTTGGAGGAAGATATCATCACCAATACTTCCAAGAGCATAAGGTTGAAGAAAATTTTTGAAGGAAGACCATCAAAATTTGATAGATTAGAGACCTTGATAAGGTCTTATCGACCATACAGAAAAGGCTAGGAGATCCTTACTAAAGATATTATCAAAGAAGAACTCATTGGAGAAATCCACTATCAAGGAGAAACCTCTGATTGTGAAGTACTTGGGATAATTATCACCATCCAATAACAAGCCCAAGAGAAGAAGAATTTAACAAGGAGTTCCAAATCTAAGAATAAAATTTTGGAAAGGAGTGCCAAATATCATAGGAATATCCTGCTTGAAGTCAAAAATTGAAAGGTCAACTTGAATACAAAATAAAATCACCAAATCTTAAATATTACATCATAGAAATAAGGCATCGCTTCAGAGATAAAGACTTCTCCAAATATACATCAGAAGGAGAAGAACAAAATAAGAGAACAAGCCTTCAAATCCTAGGCTTGTAAAAGAAAGGTCAAGACCATCATTTGTGAAGGAAGTAGCTTTTCAAGATAGTCTATAAATATTTGCAAGGGCATTATTGTTAGGGTAAAATAAGGTAGTGTATTGCATTACACTACATGGGGTTATTACATTTACTTTTATATGTAATTATGTAATTACCATGAGATATTTTCCTCATGGTTAAACTAGGTAAGTACCTAAATATCCTATGTTAGATATTTAGGTTAGTGTTATGGTTAGAACTCTCTACCTAGGTTAGTGGTTAGCTACACGTCTCTCCTACCGTGTTGGTTAGCGAGATAGATGAGATTAGTTAATTAGAATGTTATATATAATATTGTAAATCAAATGCAAATGCTAATGTTCATTTTATTAATTTGGACTTACCTTGGACCTACAATTCTTGTAGTAGCAACTTGGTGATCCTAGAAACCAAGATCTACATCCTCTACAGAAGTGATAAAAGAGCTATGACAAAAATGTATGCAACTTTCTGGTGCAAATAGGTCTATTAATTCATCTACCTATTAGATTTGTTAGATGCACCTACAGTTGGATTAAGGTTGAAAATAGAAAATTGGATTGCAATATTCAAAAGTGCAAAAATAAAAGGTTATTTTTAGGTTCATTTGCACTTTTATTAGGATTTGATAAGAATTAAAAAATAGTTTCTATCAACTACCTATTATCTATTCTAAAAAAGAAAAAGAAGACTAAGCTCTACAATATTAGAGCTAATGAAATTTTAGAATAACTCTTAAAGATTTTTTTTTAGGTTATTATTGAATAATTGTTGTATATTCTTAGTGCATTATTTTGATAGTTGATCAGAGTGATAAAGTGTAATATTAGCACATTAAAAGTGGAAAAACTTGTACTATTACACTACTCTCAAAATAAGTTAGTTGTGTTATTGAAGGACACAAAATTAGATTTGTATTAAGTTTCTAAAGACACTATTGAAGCACATAAATTTACAACTTGTAGTGGTATAAAGGAGCCACTCAAAGAAGGTTAGAATCATCAAAAACCTAGAGAAGAGCATAACTAACCAAAAACATAAATAGAAGCTTACAGGATGAGACTTGGTGAGTCTCAAATATAATAAAATTAAAGGATTGAATGCAAGACAAGAATTTCAAAAAATAAAAAGCTTCTATCTACTATTGTAAAATATTAGAATTTTCATCTAAGTGACCAAGAAAAAAGGAGGAACTCATCTACTTATAAAAACAACTTCAAAACCCTTATACTGTAGGAAAAAAATCTGCCATAAAATCAAAATTTTTTGATCTAAAATAAGAGTGCAAAAGTAAGGTTCATTAAATAAAATTTATGTATACATTATAGTACATCTTATTGCATAATTTCAATCTAGTTTTTACAGTCTAAAAATAGATTTGAATCTATCCCAAAAGGGACAATAAATACATGGAAAACAACCAAGAGAGCACTAAATGTAAGCACTCTTCCCAAGCTATAGAAGCCACTCAAAGGATCTCTTCAAGGATGCTTGAACCTGTAGAAGACACAACATAAAGATAATATCAAACAATGTACAAAGTATAAGACACAACATTGGATAAGATCAAGCAGTGGACAAAGCAAACATACATCAAAGGAAAGGAGCATTCATACCAAAGCATTTCTACAATTAGTAAATGCTAACAATGGAGTAAAGAATCAAGGAGTCTTCATCCAAGCGCTGCTATTCGGAATCCATTCAAGGGCCACAAAAGCTATTCCATATCTCCACCAAAGCTCTACCACATATCCACCATAGCTCAAACATTAGCTGGAGACACTTGAGCATCAACAAGAATTAATGTGGAAAATGCATTGGAGAGTCTTCATATAAGCATTGATAGAAAGAAAGGTATGCAACTACCACTTGTAATATGTTGAAATATACTCTGTAACACTCACAAAGGAGACATTACACTTCTTGGTTCCCATACTCCAAATAGTGGAGTTACACATGGCTTGGCATACGTTACAAGAAATATAGCTTGGAGACAATGAGAAAGGAGCGTTACTTGGACAATGCTCAAGAAATAATAATAGAAGATAATGTTTTCAACTAAGGGGAACACTGATCACTAGTAATGGAGTGAGTTTGGTACCTCCAAAAATTGAATGAAGAGCTTCCATGAGCATATAAGAACTCATAAAGTGATACTTATCACTACTCCTATGTTGTATTAAAGATGGGTTGGACTTTGGAAAGGAGGCACAACAGTTGGAAACACCAGGTGTAGCAGTTGGAAAAACCATGAGCAGTAGTGGAAGCTACTCGGCATATCGATGATAGAAGCTCAATAAGATTTTTAGTGCTACATGATAGATCGTCGATAGATGCTTGACAACTATTTGGGTAGAATTTTAAAAAGTGATGGCAGACATTCGACACTAGTTTGGGTGTGATTTGACAAAGGTTGAAAGCAAGGCTAATATAGTTTGAAAAATCTTGGTCAGCCAACACTCATGGAGTGCATTAAAGCCTTGGGAATCTATGATAAAGAAGGAGATTTTATAGCCTCATTCACCCAACATCATAAAGGTACATAACCTTAATTTATTATTTGCTTTTAATTTCAAAAAAATAGTTATAAGGTTATAAGATAAGGTTGATATATCATTTAAAATCAATCTTTGTTTGAAAGCAAAAACTTAGGAAATTAATATTTGCACAACTTAGGAGCAATAAGGATTCTACTTGGAATTAATATTTTTAAAATTTGCAAATATTAATGTGTTCTATATTTCCAAATTTGGGAGTGATAATATTTTCAACTTCAAACTAGTTATTTGGAAATTAGAAACAGTTGAATAAAATTCCTAAGGGTTTCAAAAAGGGTTATCAAATTTTTTTATTAAAGCTGGAAATTCATGTTCTTGTCTCAGAATATTTCTCCTTAGGGATAAAATATATACAATATTAAAACCTCTTCAAATTTTAAAAGTGCTTACTTCAATAGGAGTATTAATAAGATTAAAAATTTGGTTTTTGATGCTTACAAAATTTTGTACAAAATAAACAAAAATTGAACTATATCTTGTAAAAGCACTACATAATACTCCAAAAAATAACTAAGGAGTCATAAAGAATTCTACAAAACTTGATAATAATAATATTATTCCTAAATTATCAATTTATGAAGATATAAGGTTTCTTCAAAAACCTAAAGTTAGGCTTTCATAACTAGGAAGATATAAGGAAGCCTACAATACTGATAAAGGGTTTATCAAATCAAGCTTATATACTTCAAATAGGAAAGCTATAAGATAGACTACGAAGATTCTATTAATTTTAAGAATATCTATTCTTGTATGGATGAAAGTTTGAGAAAAGCTTTCGACAATGAAAAACTTTTCCATGAAGTATAATTCTACTCTTGAAACCTAATAGATACTCTAGATGGATATGAGTATCTACCCTCTAATGAGAAAGAAAAATTCACCTTATTTATTAAGGAAGCAAAAGAAGATAGATTTTTAGCTTTGATTAACTATCTTCATGAAATTCTCTTCACAGCATGGTGGAACTCCCAAAGGCTGGTTATATTTTTTACTAGAAGAATGTCTGATGATTTATCTATCATTAATTGTGTTTGTACTTTCTTAGCACAAGAAAAAAGCTTATTATAAAGAACAATATTATTTTTATGATAGACTAACTTGTTATAAAACATATATTTCACCCACATCAAAGAAAAATCATAGGAAGAGAAGAAGAATAAAAAGGAAGAAAAGGACAAGAGGGCTTGACATGAATACTGAAGCAGCAAAAGTGGTACCAAATCAAGACTGCTTTGAATAAGCAAATAAAGGAGTGCTACAATGCAAAGTCACTTGAAATAAGAAGGCTCAGATCTAGATTAATCCCCATATTATGAAGACATAAATTACCTACCAAACCTGAACATAAATAATGCAGAGATAGAAGATAGTTCAGGGAGAATAAGAAGATCCATATTGAATACTGAAGTCCTCAATACCCAAATAATGTAATACAAGGGAATGTTAGAAATAGAGTCTATTCCATAATTTAGATTCTGTAAATGTATCTTCCAAGGTACATACTTATATTACTTTAGGGGGAATTTATCTAGTTACTTCATGCAATGGCCAAGTATCCTATTTTTCCTATATAAGTATGGCCTCTTAGGTAGATAGATATATAGTAAGAAACATATAGAGTGAGATATATATAGAGTGTAGCATAGTGTGTGACACCATCCATTGGTTATGGATGCAATGTAGTTCAGTATATTTATATTGGAGTGTTCATTTCCTCCATAGCTACATTGTAATATTTTATATTTTAGTCATTCAGAATATTTACTTTCATTTATATTATTCTACATCTCGTGATTGCCATATCTCCATGCTTGCTACATAAAAATCTAACATATTAGAGCCTCTATTTTAGTATTTACTAGTTGTTGCTTCTATTGAAAAGGCTTTGCATCTAGCATGAGCTCAATAGTATGTTGGATAGTATCCTTGTTGTATACCTTGAGATCATCATAGGTCCATGCTATGATATCATTAAATTCTTTGCATAAATCCAAAGTTTGGTTGACTTCTTCTGAATAGTGTACACCAATTTTGATATCCTTTCCAGGTTCAATTTGCACATATTTATAATTTTGACTATCAACCTTAATTTTGTGAGCAGCTAGCCTATCACTGCCATCAAACAAAATTTTGAGATATAAATCATTTTGGGATATTATTATTCTTGAGATGAATCATTGCAGCTAGTTCATCTTCTTCTGGAAACAATTCACCTATGCAATTCATTTATTGAATCAGTAAGTCATTGACTTATTCATCATTATCAAATACTTGCTAAAATATACCCTTATTTGGTATAGAAGATCTATAAACAATCCTTACTATTTTGGATTTATGAATGACATTGGACATTGGGAAAAAATTAGCTCCCACAGATGCTAATATGTTAGCATGAGTGTTCTACTCTCTAGGAATAGATTTGATATTAAAGGCTTCAAAAGACTAGTAAATCCCATACTCTATTTTTGTATGACTTGAGATAATGTTTCTTGCTACTGCATTTCTCTATAACTTGATTTATTATAAACTCAAAATAACCAAATATTACAGTTGCTTGATTTCCATCCTTTTAGCTTTTTTCAACCCTAAGCATAGTGCTTCATATTCTGCTACATTGTTTGTACGACTCTATACATTTTTTGTACAACTCTATGTTATCTTATATGAGAAGACATTTTCTATTCTGGTAGGTGATATTAGCACTATACCTGCTCCAACACCATTCTTGCATTTGGCACCATCAAAGAATAACTTCCATATTTGATCTTGTTGAGGAATTTGCTCTATCGGGGTTGTATTTTTCTTTTCCTTTGGTTTCATGATTAAGTAGGTGCTAGCTTCTATTTTAATCATAATTTTGAAGTATTTTATATAGAATTGATCTTTATTTTGGAGATCCTTTAGTGTTTCCTCCATTATATCTCCTTCTTCAGTCATTATATTAACTGTGTCAATTTGATTATTTTATTCTTCAAGTTTTTCTATATGGAAAGAGGATGACTTTTCCAAAAATATTTTGATTCTTTAATCCCTGAATGGGATTTCCATATGCAAATAATTAAGGGAAAAATAACCACCCAACTTGGTAGTGAATACTCTTGACAAACACATTTTAAAGTAAAGTTTTATATCTACCACCAAAAATTCTTGAATGACAATGATTTGGGATATTCTATGCAAATTCATGGGGAAAACTACTATTTTCATAGGTGTGCCATCTAGTCATAGTACTCTAGGGCTAATACTTGTGTATTCCATACCCATTATTTCATAAATTTCTTTGAGCATTACCGTAGTAGCTACTCTATATTCAATCATATAGTTATGTACCACCCATACTTCCATCCATAAGGATAGATAGAATGGATATGGTATATTTTTTCTTGTTATTGAAGTCGGGTGTCCCTGAACTAAATTGAGCACTACTTGCTTCTCTTGATTCTTGAATATTTTGAGTGAATCCTACAAAATATCAATATATCCTAGGATAAGAAATGCTTCATACATGCTTGCTTTTAATGAAGTCCTTTTTAATTCTTCCATAATGTTGAATCTAGGAGTTATTTTTTACATTCTTTTATAGGTTCATCATACTTATTTTTGTACTCCCAAGTGGCCTCAATATTATGTTGTTTGATCAAGGAAGAGTATTTGAGCTTATCTCTAGCATGTTATTTTCCTTCATTCTCTGTTGTCACCTTTTACTGCCATTGAGCTACCTTTTGAGTTAGAGCTACTTGAGGAACATATTTTTTGGGGGAGCTTTTATCTCAGAAGGCACTTTGAAAGGATCCATGACTTTGGGATAAATCGACAAGGGTTTCTTCCCAAATCTTGTTAGGATCACTTCCTGTTCAATAGACAAAATCATGAAATTGTAATATGTTTCTCTCAACATATTCACTTGACCATTTTGAGCCATTTTTGCCTTCTCAATAGCAATATTTTGAATGTAATTTTGATGCATCATACATGAATTTTCACCATGTGGATCATTGCAAGTCGAACACCAATAACTGGGCTCGAATCTTGAAGTAGAAGGTTCTTCTTCTTGATTACTATATATTGTACTAGATTTTTCTAAAGGCTTGTTAGTAGAGGTAGCTTTATCCCTTGTAATAGATGGAAACATTCATGGTTGAAAGTTTCTTTTATTTTCTTCTTTTCATAGTAATGACCTCATTTGTGAGATTCTTCATAGTTGTTACCATTTCTTGGAAGGTAACTATTTTAGGATTCAAGGCTTGTAATGCAGGGATAGTAGATGGTGTTGAGAGTAATGGGATTATGGTAGGAGCAGGTAGCATCTAAGTAACCAGTGTAATTTGCCATGTTGGAAAATTGATAGGAGGAGAAGTCACTGGAAATGCATTGGATGTAGCAAAGGCTTGCATTTGTTGTTGAGAAAATTTTGGGTATATTTGCATCACCAATTTTTAAGGTAGCCTTCCTATAGCAATAAAATATTTTTATAATTTTAATTCTTATTGAATAATCTAAGGAAATGTTAGCAAATTATACTATATTATAAACATACCCAAATTTGAATGGAAAACCCTCAGATAGTAATACATTGTTTTTTCATTGGTTGGATGAAGACCTTGGGGTAGTCTTCTCCATGTTCAAATGAATCTAATGTTGAAATCTGTTATCTTCTCTTGTGGATGCCTTTGGATCACTATGGATTGGATGAGTAGGGAGAAAAAATCAACTTCCTCATTGAATTATTCCACTAATTTTCTAGCCAGTTGGGCCCATGTATTTATGGTTTGATCTAGTAAGGTTATGTACCAATACAACATTTTCCCCCTTAATGATATGAATAGTAACCTTATAATAACATATTCCTCTTGGATGTTATGTATAGTAGCTAATTATACGTCTTGATAATGATCTTAAGAAATCCTTCCATTTCTATCATATGTTGGTAGTGCTTTTAGGTCTTCTTGGGAAAATAAGGGATGCTGGATAGGTAAATTCAAAGGGCTTGTACTATTCTAGGTTGGATAGTTCTAGGGATTCTAATTTATATTCTTAGCAATTGATACTATTGTATTGAGAGGGATAGCAAGCATAATATTTGTTTTATAGGTCAAATATTTAGCGAGGATTGAATATGGGGTTGATGTAGTGGATAAGATGGGGTGTATTCTAAAACTACCAAAGTGTAATTCTAGAAATTCTATAGGTTCCTATGATCTCCTAGCTGCTTGTCTTGTGATCATGTATCTTAGGATCTTAACAGAGCAACTTTATATTAATAATCTTTTGAAATGGATAAAAAATTATCTTTGGTTTTATTTTAGATGAATTCTCCAGGTGATTGAATTTAATACTGCTAAACTAGAGTATCAACAAGACTCTAATTTATCTAGAAAGTGGAACTAGTCCCACTGGGTGTGCCAAAAACTATTGGTCTATAAATATAAGGAAATTTTGTGCACCCATAGACCTTGACCAACATTAAATGATCTAAAATTTGTAAGGATTCGAGGATCAATATTCGGAGGAGTTCGGTTCCTTTGAAGTTCAATTTAATTGATCCTAAAATATGGTGGGAAAAATGTGCTAAAAGAAGTTAAAAGAGTTGAAGATAAAACTTATAGTTGTTTAGATTATGCCACATCAAGATACATGAGTAGTGAAATATTATGCAGTAATACAAGTGAATCACCTAACAAACCAACTAGTTTTACTATCAATCATAGAAGGTTTAATTTCATTATATTGTAGCATAATAGATTACAAATTCTAGAATAAGTGAATATATCATGAGCATAAATCTAAAAAGCATAATAAACACTATGAGCATTCAACAGGCTAAAATTAAAAATAGGTAATCATTCATACATACACATTCTGCAACTAAATTGAACTAGAGGCCAAACACCAATCCCTTTATATTAGTATGCAATACTCCATTTTACATGTAAATTATAAAATCCTAAGAGTCAACCATTTTTCATTCTATATTCTTGTATATATAGTATTTTACAATGTATTTAGTTAGAAATTCATCATTACCTTGGAAACGGATTACCTTTATGTCAGAAGATTCATCAGCCTACTACACTACTTGGAGTTACGGTTGTTATAACCACCCAATAATGGCTTGCTGACCTAACTGGGATCTATATCATGTTGAGTCTTGTTGACCTTACTACTTACATCTAGTTTTTTTATATTTACTAATATTTTTAGTTGATTTGCCTTATCATCTACACAATGGCTCTGATGGAAACGATGTTGTCAAGATATTCTAACAAGTGATCTCACCAAATAAGTTTCATGGGATGATGGCCAACTACATGCTAGTAGGTTAGATATTAGATCCACCTTGATTGCACTCATTCATGGCCATAGAGTGCCAAATAAGGCTACTACTAGATCTTTGCATATTCATACCTTTTGATAATGTGATGGATATTTGGTACCCTGATGAGCTTTGACTAGGTAAAAATATTTTGGCATATCCAACTCTTGGCCATTTTGACTATTCTAAATACTCTAGTCACATGATGGGAATTTGGTACCCTAGTGGGTCTTGATCAGGTACAAAAGTTCTAGTGGGTTAAATACTTGGTGATTTTTATTTACTCTCATCTTTCAATAGTGCAATAGAGATCTGCTACCCCCATAGATTTCAACTGGGTATAGATATTCTAGCACTTCCAAAACTTAGCCACTTTGGATGTTCTCACATCCTTCAATCATACAATGGACTTTTAGATTCCTGATAGAATTTGGATAGGTATAAATATTTTAGTGTGTTCCATACTTAGCCATTTTACTACTTTTGCATGTGATGGACTTTTTGTACCTTGGCAGACTCTGGTCGAGTATAAAAGTTTTGGTGGGTTAATCACTTAGTCATTTTTTGCTTGCTAATATCTCTGACAATGTGATAGATATTTGGTACCTTGATGGGCTCTGATTGGGTGCAAATATTTTGATATTTCTAAAACTTAGCCATTTTGGTTGCTCTCACATCCTCTAGTCATGCGATGGACTTCGACCAGGTACATATATTTCAGTGCATCTCATACGTAGCCATTTTGCTACTTTTGCATGTGATAGACTTTTGATACCCTGATGGGCTTCAATTGGGTGCAAATAGTTTGATAGCTTTGGACTTAGCCTAATTTATTATTTTATCTCCTCCTTTACACCTTTTATCAAAGTGCATGTGGGTGATTCTTGAAAATACCCACAATACTCAAGACTGATGGTGCAAAGGACTTGGGTACATTTAGACCCATCAACTTATGTAACACTATTTATAAAATTTTGACACAGATCCTTGTTAACGGATTGAATCCAAAGTGGATTCATTCCAGGGATATAGATCCTAAGAAAATATCATAGATTTTCATGAAATCCTTCATTTAGTTGATAAAAGTGGTAGAGCTAGTCTCCTCAAATGAACAAGGCTTATGATAGGGTTTTAGGGGATTTTTTGTTAAAGGTTTTAGAAACTTTTGGTTTTTTCTAAAGTTGGGTAAAAATTTTCTATGCTTGTATCTATTTTGCCAAGCTTTTGATATTAATAAATGGGTCCCCAATAGGTTATTTTCAATTCTAAGAGGCATTCACCAAGGGGACCCCTTGTCCCCTTACCTCTATATCTTAGTGGCAGAAGCTTTGGGTAGGGCTATCAAGTTAGAAACCTTTGTGGAAGGTATCAAGACCATTTTACTGATGGATCATATTTATCATCACTAGTTTAGAGATGATATTCTGCTCTTACTCCTTGCTTCTATTCCTCCAAGTAAAGGTGCTAAAAGGAATCTTGGAGGTATTTGAAATTGTAGCTAGGAAAAAAATAAATTATATAAAAAGCAAAATATTTTAGTTGAATACCCCCTTAGCGAGGCAAAGGATAATTTCTCGCATATTGGGTTATGAGGTGACTACCCTCATATTTATTTATCTTGAAATACCTTTGTTTAAAGGTAAGATCCAGAATTTGATTTGGGAACCTGTGGTGGAAAGATTGCAAAGGAAGATGATTGGGTGGAAAGGATCCCCTGTTCAAGTTGAAAAGGATACCTTGGTAAAGTATACTCTTTAAAGCATTCCAACCTTCTTCTTATCTATGTTTAGAATTCCTAACAAGATTTTATCGAAGATTGAACATATTCAAATTCATTTCTTTGGTCCAAGCATGTTGAGAAGAAAAACTTTCACTTGGTTGGGAGCAAGTATATAGACCTAAAAAGGGTGGTGGATTAGATATCCATAACATCAGGTAGATGAATAAGGCTTTGGTTGTAAAACAAGGATGGAAGTTGGCAAATAAAATTGAAATTAGTTGGATCGACATTATCTTGGCCAAATACTTGAGACAAGAGAATATTTTGCTTATTGATCTTCTGTCGACCTCTGCTTAAGCCTTTTGGTTGAGTTTGCAAAATTTGAGGGTGCTAGTCTCCAAATGTTATAGGTGGAGGTTGGGTGATGGTCTCAAGATTTATTTCTAGAAATATATTTGGTTGATGGACCATCCCCTTGCATAGATTCTAAATCTAGTGTGTTTGGAGCCTAGGACCAACTTGGTATTTTGGTCTAAGGTGGATGACTTTATCGAGGTGGTCAATGGGTTGAATGTTTGGAGATCATTAGACTACTCTATTCTCAACAATGCTAAACTTTATGCTTGGATTCTAAATACTAATAAGTTGAAGTTTTAGATCATTAAACATAGAAATAAAGAGGATGATATCATCTAAGCAAGGAATAATAACATATCCTTTTTAGTCAAGTTCATCTACAATCTACTAGCTATCAAGACTCCTCTATGGATCCCACCTTTCAAAGTATGTATTAAGGGTTTAACACTAAAGGTGAATATTATTTTTTGGTTGAAAACTCAAAATAAGATTTTGACCATAAAAATCTAAAAAAAAAAGAGGTTGGTCGATGCCAAATAAATGCTACCTTTGTGGTGCTAATGAGGAATAGACAAGCCATCTATTCTTTCAATGCTCATTCTCTATGGAAGTTCTTAAATTTATTTTTTATTTTTTAGGACTGAGTTTGGTGGTTCTGATTTTGCTTTTGATGTTTGTGCTCAATGGTCATCTTCTTTTTACTCTCCAAGGCTAAAATTGAAGAAACACACGCTTATACTGAGAGGGAGGAGGTGAACAGTATAATACAAACATTTTCCTTCCAAATGATAACAACAATAATAAATCAATGCACAATTTCCATACACATAAGAGATAATGCTTTTACATGGAAACACCCTTTTGGGAGAAAACCATGATAAACTATTGCTTATATTTCTTCAATAAAAAGTTTGTGGGCACAAACCCACATGAGATACCAATCCCCTTATACATTTTTGTGGACGCCAACACATAGGAGAGATTGATATCATTATACAAGTTAATGGGCACCAACCTATATGATACACCAATCCCATTATACAAGTTTATGAGCACCAATCCATAGGAGACACCAATATCCTTATACAAGTTCATGGGCATCAAACCATAGGAGACACCAATACCCTTATACAAGTTTGTTAGCACCAACCCACAGGAGACACCAATCTCCTTGTTACAAGTTTGTGGGAAATAACCCACAAGAGACACCAATCCCCTTTGAGGCACCAACCTCACTCATTTTTGCTCCAAAAATTATCACAAACACTGGTCAAATATACTCCCAAATTTTATTACAAACACTACTCAAATATACTCCCAAATATGATCAACAACACTACTTAGGTGTGCTTCCAAATATAATCAACAACATTGCTCAGGTCTGCTTCCAAGTCTGATTAACAACATTGCCTACTCATAATTCTATCATAAGGTTTTCTTGTAATTATTTGCTTATATGGAGTGGATGCTAATTTTTAGGGCCACATTTCTTGCTCTTCCTTCACTTATCTTGTGCATTTTTCCTTCTTGTAAATGGCTGAATAGTCCTCTTTTAATTTGATGCTTGGGTGAAGATGTGTATTAATTCTCTCACTCTATTCTTGCACTATGTGATACCTTTATTTTTTTTAGAATATTCCTTCCATTTTTGTGTGGCTACACTATTTTACTTGTTCCCACGTGTACTTCTAAATAAAAAACTCTTTTCTAACACATTCTAATTTTATACATCTAATAATTCCTTATACCTCCCACTTTATAAAAACAAAAATTATAATAAAACCACCTTAAAAATAGAATTATTTTACTATACCTCTATGGCTACCAACATCAAATGAACATTTCACCTTTGGAATTTCTATTGCCACACTTTTTTCCAAAAGATCATGCACGTGACTCAAACCTGGGTCTCTTGATTTTCAAATCTTACAAACATGAAATAAACCATCTCAGATAAACCATCCGATGGGAAGAGTATTCCACCACTATAAATTTGTAGTAGCACCATCAATATTTCAAAAGCAGAATAAGTAAGGCACACTGCTCTTCCTGCGCTCCTTGAAAAATTCACTAAACTTTCACCATGGAGGCTCCACTAGTCTTCTACCGTGATTGTTTCAATGCTTATATTCTATGATTATTTTCACCTTGCAATTAACATAAAGTGAAACAATACTGCATCTACATTCTGTTATCTGAGAGTACAATATACAACTCACCAAAGACCCAAGGCTATCATGAAACCGATTTATCTATCTCATAATTTCTACTAGACTTTGATATTTTTCAATGTTCATTGGCTTCACAATTTATGTTGGGCTTAAATCTTTTTCAGTGGTTTCTATGAGTCACCACAACATTATTTTTCAACGTTCGTCAGTGCTCACTTCTTTTTCCCTAGTGCAACATTTTGTTTTGAATGCTCTTTTGTGCTCACCCTTGGTAATATATTTCCTCTATGTGCATCACTTGCCTATGAAGGAAAGAGCAATAAAGTTGTTTACAATAATATAAATATCCTTATCAAAATGTGTAAGCCTACCATTCATTTCCTCTAAAAATATCATCTATTGCTCCCAGGATTCCCTTGTCATGAGCTTACCACAATTTACCTGCATGAATATTGCAGCTATTTCTCCGTGTGTTCCCTTGCCAAGATCACTTCCAATGTCCGTACGTTGTTTTTGTCCATAGATCCAAAAACTTTCTTTACAATTTACCTCTAGTGTTCATGCGATCCACTGCTATGAAGTCTCTGGCCTAATTTGCTTTGTGTGCTAGCTCTATAGCTACCTTTATACATAGATCCTTTCCTCTACCTTAAATTCATCGCCTCAATTTTTTTTGTCGTGGATGGGGAACAATGCAATCTTAATTCTCCATAATATTAAGTCTCCATTCACCAAAAATAGTGCAATCTCATTCATCGTCACACTCCCCTTGTTCGTTGCAAGCTCAAGTCTCCATTCATCATTCCGTTCATGTTGCTCTTGTGTATCGGAGACCTCAAAAACATTTTTCCAAGGTGAAATTTAGCCTTATATTTATATGCAAATGTTTCACTTGATTTTGGTGCCCAAGGTCAGCCCACTTTATTTTTAAATAATATTTATATTTAAATATTTTGATTTAAATATATCAAACATTTATTTTTATTTTAAAATATTACTTTAGTATTTAAGTATTTAATTTAAATATTAAAGCATACATCACCACTTTAATATTGAAGCATACATCGCCACTTTATATTGAAGCATATAATGGTGCCTTTAACATCAATGACAACTCGATATTTCTAACAAACTCCCCCTTTGTCATTGATGGCAACCCTACAAATAAAACTATAATTTATTAGCAACAGGATCACAAGTTGATCCCCCGGACAAGCTGCTCCCCCTTACTAAAATTCTTCCCCTTTGACATCAATGGCAAAGTATCCTCAGGGCTGAAAGATAAGACACTTGAAAATGCCCCATTTCTACCAGCTCTTCTTGAGATAATCAATGATGCGACATGAGTGAAACTCCCAACTTACTATGCTCCTTTTCTTGTTCCATTTTATTTCTCCAAACTTTAGAAGACATGTCCTTTTAAAAAAATTGACCATCCTCCTTCTTACTTGATTTCGTAAGTTCAGGGAACACCATTCTACACCATCTAGCTCTATACCCAAAACTATTACATTTGTAATAAATGATGTCGTAGTCCATGATAGGTCCAAATGAATTGAAATTCCTCTTGGTGAAACCAAAATCATTTTTAGCACGGACTTTGCAATTTATAGATTTATGACCAAATTGGTGACATAAAAAGCAATAATCATGAAAGAAATGTTAAAACCTGTTAGATTGCTTTGGAGGATATGGCTACATGGTTCTCTCATTATTGTTTCTATGATGGTCCTTGGTCCATGATGATGCTTTGTTTTCTTCCTTCTTGATGCTCCCACTTCTCAACACATCAGCATAGGTCTTATGCTCTTCTTTAATTATTTTCTTTGATGCCTCTATTCCTTTTGAGATTGAATCCTCCTTTTGTTTCCTTTGATTTTCTTCAAAACCAAGTCCAGTATTTATAAATGAAGATCTCTATGCTTTGATAATATAATCCATGATTTTTGTACTTTTCTCAAACTTATGTAGTTTATCATTAGATTCTTCCACTTCCTTCCTCAAAGAGATAACCTCATGTTCCATTTTTTCACATTCCAACTCTTTTGCCTTTAACTTCTTAGCCATACCTTCTTCAATTCGCTTTGCCTCTTCAATTTTCACTTTTAAGTCGATGAGATCTTGTAAAAAATTTACCTTTGTCTTCTCATCATCTTGTACTTAAGTCTTCAATATTAAGTTCTTGTTTATAAGCCTTTTTAACTATTCAAGAGCAAAAACAAGTTCCTCTTCTATGTCAACTATGACTTCCTCTTCATTTTTGGATCTTTCTCTTCTTGTTTTTCAAAAATAGGAGCATCTTCTTTCATCTCCATGGACAAAAATAGGATTTCTTCTCTTTCACTATTGGAGAGACTTCATCACTCTATGGGAATAACTGCTTGCTTCCTCAACATAAAGACTCTTATTGTACCTTTGAAAGATATTCTTCTAATGCTTGCTTTGACCGTACCTATTTTTCTTTTCATGATATAATTTTATTTCCTTCTTTTTATTGCATTCCTATTCTTCTTCTTCACTGCTACTACTTCTAGCTTGTGGGCACTGAGTTGCATAGTGACCAATGTTACCACAATTAAAATATTTTACATTATGCTTACCTTTGTGTTTTCTTGGTCCCTTCTTATTTCTTTGCACAAAGTTAGCTTCTTCTTCATTGCTCGATTCTTCACTTGACTCTGGTTCTTTATTATTTGTCTTCTTTGAAGCTTTAAACATGGCCTCCCTTTTGGATTTTTGATATTTTTTAGTCCTCATCTCATAGGCTATAAGAATTCTATGTAGATCATCAATGCTTAAGGTTTAAGATACTTCATTTCTTCAATTGTCGAGACCTTTGCATCAAATCTCATGGAAAGTGACCTTAAGATTTTTTGAACAATCTTAGAGTCATCAATACTTTCTCCAAGTCCACGAATGGTGTTGAAAATTTCATAAACATAGAGATGATATTTGGTAATATCTTCCTCATATTTCATCTTCAAGACTTCAAACTTGCTCCTGTAGGTTTGAGGTTTTTCTATTTTAACTTTATCATCTCATTCATATGTTATTTGTAACTTGTACCATAATTATTTTTCTAAGGCACATTTCATGAATTTCACAAACTCTGATTCACATAACCCACTTAATATTACATTCATTACCTTGGCATTGTTTTCAAATGGTTTCTTGCCATATTTATCCATGGGAGGGGTTGTAGGTGGTGTGAAACCTTACACAACTTATTGCTATATATAGTAGCCATGTGCCATAAAATAGGTTCACATCCTCAGGCTCCATAAAGCATAGTTAATCCCATCAAACAATGGAGATCTGCTTGATGAAAAACCTTCTTGGTAAGCCATGTGTGTTCTTGTAAGATCTTACTTCAAATGGTTAAGATTTCACGAAGGAACCGAATCTGATACCAATTAAAGAAACAAATAAATATACTGAGAGGGGGGTGAACAATATAAGATACAAATTTTCCTTCTAAATGATAACATCAATAATTTGAATGCAATAATAAATCAATGCACAATTTTTATACACATAAGAGACAATGCTTTTACATGGAAACACCCTTTTAGGAGAAAACCACGAGAAACTATTGCTTATATTTCTTCAATAAAAGTTTGTGGGCACCAACCCACAGGAGACACCATGAAGAACACAGGCTTATACTAAGGGGGGGTGAATAGTATAATATCAACTTTTACTTTTCTTTCCCAAATAATATTATCCAATATTATCAATGGAAATATCAATATCAGTAATCAAAGCAATGCATAATGTTGGCAATTTTGGGTACCTTGAGTTCTTTGCAGTTGCTTAAGTAAATAAGTTGTCATTGATGTCAAGAAGCTTTTGAAAGAATTTGATTTGATGTAAAATAATGTGTTTTGTTGAAGTTTCGGCTTGACAGGTTCGAAAGAAAGTAAGTTGGAAAAATGTCGCGATATCGCGACATGTCGCATTTTCGCGACTTAAATAGGAGAGAGAAAGCTTTTTGAAAAAGTGTCACGATTTTGCGACATGTTGTGAAGGAAGGGAGAAAGAAAAGCTTTTGAAAAAACTGTCACGATTTCGCGACATGTTGGAAGAGAGAGAAGAAGCTGGCAAAACTGTCATGATTTCGTGACATATTGGCAGAGAAAGAAAGCAAGGTGGAAGATGTCGCGATTTCACGACATGTCGCATTTTCGCGACTCGAAAAGTGCAGGAAGGCAAAGAAGGAAAAATGTCACGATTTCGTGACATAATGCAAGGAAGGTTGTACGGACGAAAAAGTGTCACGATTTCGTGACATGATGCTGAAGGGAGAGTCCGCAGTATGAACTGTCACGATTTCATGACAAGTTTGAAGAGAGATAGAGTATCTCGAAAAGTGTCACGATTTCGTGACATGCTAAAAAGCTCGAAGTGAGAACTGTCATGATTTCGTGACATGCAGCAAAGGGAAGAGTTTGAAATGAGAAGCGTCGTGATTTCGTGACAGGCTACAAAGAAGTTGTACGGATGCAAAAAGTGTCACGATTTCATGACAGGTTGAAGAGAAAGCTTGCGAATGCAGAAAGTGTCACGATTTCACGACAGTTTGAGATGGCAGCATACGGATGGAGAAAGTGTGCAAGTCTTCAATAGAAGAAGCATCACGATTTCATGACGAATTCAAGAAGGAAGAGCTCGAAGGCGAAAGTGTCACGATTTCATGACATGTTCTAGTTTCGCGGGTGTAAGGTAGAGAGAAGCTTAAGGCAGCGAAAGTGTCACGATTTCATGACATGTTCTATTTTCGCTAGTGCAAGCCTAGAAGAAGTCCAAGAAGACTAAAGTGTCATGATTTCATGACAGGAGTGAAGATGACGTCAGCAAAGACATAAGTGTCATGATTTTGTGACAAGAACGTAGTCAAGGCAGACAAAGGCAAAAGTGTCACGATATCGCGACATGTTGTAGTTTCACGAGAAAAGCTATAGAACTACAGAGGCGGTTGAAGCCGACAGAGTTAAATCTGGGCCGATGCAGCTTAGGGTTTTGTAGCCGATGTAGTTTAAGGGTAACAACCGACTAAGACCAAGGTTTAGATCTTGATTATGTTAGTATAAAAGGAGGGTTGTTTGAAGAGAATTTGTATCGATCGATGTGTGCGTTCGAAGTGTGATATTCTTAGATAGAGTGCGGGGGAGAAGTTCGATCGTCGAGAAGCAGAGTGTGCGAAGACTATGCTGCTATGTTTGCGCAGTCAGTGCAAAAGTTGGTTTCGACCAAGTGCGGTTGTAATAGAACAGAAAAGAGATTTGAGGACAGACTTGTGCCAGACCGAAGGACTGTGTTTGGTGCAGACCAGAGAAAGAGGAAGAGGACAGACTTGTGCCAGATCGAAGGACTGTGTTTGGTGCAGATCAAAGAAAAATATAGAGGACATTTGTGCTAGACCGAAGGACTGTGTTTAGTGCATTTTTGAGGACCAGCTTTGAGGTGATAGGGTTGAGGACAGAGGTCTCCAGCCAGAGCAGGGAAGACAGGTGTCTTCTGTGGATAGAGTTCCACTTGCTAAGGGCAGCAGAGGCAGAGGTCTTCTAGAGGATCACCAGCCAGAGCAGAGTTAGGGGATTGGTGTCTCCTTTGGGTTGGTACCCATAAACATTGTAATCGGGAAAGGTTTTCCCAGATTTGGTTGATAAAATTTTAGTGAAAATTTTATCCGTGGAGTAGCCCACCTTGGGTGAACCACGTAAATTGCTGTGTCTCTATTGTGGATGGTGTTTTCTATATTGCTTTGATTTTTGCTTGATACTGCTTTCTATACACTGCATAATATTGTATTAAAAGTTAAGTTGAAGGAAAAAGTAGAAAGTGGTCTTATACTGTTCACCCCCCCTCTCAGTATAAGCTTGTGTTCTTCAATTGGTATCAGAGCGGGTTCCTTCGAAAAGTTTAAACAGCTTGAAGGAAAAGCTTGATAAGAACACAATGGATTATTCAAGCGGCAATGCAGCACCTATTCTTGACGGATCAGATTTTGGTCTTTGGAGTGCAAGGATGAAGGTTCATCTAATGGCACTTGGCAATGAGGTATGGGAAGTGATTGAAGATGGGTACACTATTCCTATAAATGGTCCTTATACTAAAGAAGACAGGCTCCTACATCACAACAATTCAAAAGCAATGAATGCAATCCTGAAGGGTTTACAGAAGGCAGATCTTACCAAGGTGATTCACTGCAAGACAACTAGTGAAATGTGGAAACAACTGCAGGTGGTTCACACAGGTGATGTAAATGTCCGAAAGGCCAAGTTGAGACACTTCAAAGGTATGTTTGAACAACTCAAGATGAATGATGATGAAAATATTAGTGAATACATGCTCCGTATGGATGAGGTTGTTAACTCCATGAAAGACTTAGGTCTTGAACTTGCTGAAAATGATGTTTGTGATAAGATTTTAAGATCTCTTCCTAATAGATTTAGTGAAAATATTTCTGCTATTGAGGAAGCTAAAGATTTGGATAAGCTAAAAAAGGATGAGCTTCATAGTATACTTGCAGCATTTGAGTTGAGAACTCAGGTGAAGGTTGATGTCAAGAAAGAGGCAACTTTCAAGGCTACCAAGAAATCTAAGGGTAAACAGCTTCAAGAGAGTGATGAGTCTTCTAGTGATGAAGAGGCATATTACAGCAAGAAAGGCAAGTTATCTAGAAAGCACAAAAGCATGAAAAATATAAGATGCTTCAATTGTGGAAAGTTTGGTCATTATGCTACTGACTGTACTGTTTCCAAGAATGAAAGTGATGAAGAGAAATAGGATGTTAAGAGCAAGGATTCTGAAAAGCACAGGTATTATAGAAAGAACAAAGATGAGCACAACAATCAAGGAAAGAGGTATTCACACAAGAACAAGAAGAGTTTCTACCTAGACAAAGCAAGTAAGTGTTCTAGCAGTGATAGTGAAAGCTCTTCAAGTGATGAGGAAAATGAGATGTTGTTCATATCAAAAAAAGAGGAAGAACCGAAACATAGATTCATTATTATGAAATGTCTTAGATGTGGAAATTTTGGTCACCTTGAGG
This sequence comes from Wollemia nobilis, assembly GCA_028583015.1. Taxonomy (NCBI): domain Eukaryota; kingdom Viridiplantae; phylum Streptophyta; class Pinopsida; order Araucariales; family Araucariaceae; genus Wollemia; species Wollemia nobilis. The sequence goes on along the minus strand of JAQPPZ010017079.1, from coordinate 2,383,470 downwards.
ATGATTGTACAAATAATGATTTGGTTTCAAGTATGTATAAGGATGCTTCAGAAAACTATCAAGAAGATGCTTGTATGGTTTTTGAAAAAGGTAGCACCTCTAGTGATAAGAAATCTGGAAAAGGCCTTGAGGATTCAGAAAGCAAACAAATAAAGGATCTTGAAAGTGAACTTAATAATGCTCTTAGTGCTTTGAAAAAGGAAAGAAAGAAGAATGATAGACTCAAGGATAAGTTAGATGAATGTTGTATGGAGAGAGACGATCTTATAGAAAGTCTTGACTTCTCTATAGCTAAGACACAAGAACTCAAGGATGAGTTAGAGTCTAAGGTTCTTGAGTATAGTGAGTTAGAACAGAAAATGGCTTCTTTGGAAGTGGAAACTAAAGAGTACAAGGATAAGTTGTACAGGTTTCAAGATAGCTCCAAAAGGGTTAAGTCTCTCATCAAAGGTCAAAGAAAACCAACAGATAAAATAGGTCTTGGTTTTGTTAAGCCGCACAAGGAACAGGTTGGGGAATCTAGCAAGAGATTCCAAAAGGAAGAGAGTTCTGATGAAGAAAGTACTTCAGATCATGAGTCCGTGAGTGATAAATGCACAGAAACAGAAAAACAAAATTTAGATTGAAAAGAAGAAGTTTTCGGGACCCAAGAGGTCGAATAAAAGAAAATTTCACGACAGATGTTTTGCGTGTCACAGGTTTGGTCACATGGCTGTACATTGCATGGCTCAAGTGGAGAAAGTAAATGACAAATTCAGAAGTGCTAGTTTCTTTCGAGGGTATTGCTACTCTTGTCAACAGTTTGGGCACAAGGCAGTCTATTGCAAGGTTAATTACAGGAACAGGTTTGATCAGAACAGGTTTGGGCAGAACTGGTGGATTCAAAGAACAGGTATGCCTAAAAGAAATAACACTGTTACTTGTTGTAAGTGCAACAATGAAGGTCACACAGCTAGACAGTGTAGAGCTGATCTTCCAAGGTACAAAAATAGAAATAGTGGCATGATCAGGTCCAAGGATCAAGGCATGAAAAAGGATAGGGATGAGAACAAGAACAAGAACAGTGACAAAAATAGGAATGCGGGCAAAAAGTTCAAGAAAAGGCCCGACAAGGAAATTGTAGACACTGATGATGATCAGTGCCTAATGGGAGTTTTACTCCCACCCCTATTTTAATCACCTCATCAGGAGGTGGGGGAGGGACTAAGCTAAGTGGCTCATTCTTAGTCCCAGCCCCAAAGGTGACCCTTTGCCATTGATGACAAAGGGGGAGAGATATGAGTAAGGGGAGAGATATGAGTAAGGGGGAGAGATTCAATCTGAAGAGGAAAGCTTCAAGTCAGGGGAGCAAAACTTCAAAAGGAGATTCTCAGTTGTTAGCACAGTTGGTTTCAGTTTTAGCTCCTGAGACGTGTTTTTAGTAAAGGGTTGCCATCAATGACAAAGGGGGAGATTGTTGGCAATTTTGGGTACCTTGAGTTCTTTGCAGTTGCTCAAGTAAATAAGTTGTCATTGATGTCAAGAAGCTTTTGAAAGAATTTTATTTGATGTAAAATAATGTGTTTTGTTGAAGTTTCGGCTTGACAGGTTCGAAAGAAAGTAAGTTGGAAAAATGTCACGATATCGCGACATGTCGCATTTTTGCGACTTAAATAGGAGAGAGAAAGATTTTTGAAAAAGTGTCACGATTTCGCGACATGTCGCATTTTCGTGATAGGAAGGAGAGAGAAAGATTTTGAAAAACTATCACGATTTCATGACATGTTGGAAGAGAGAGAAGAAGCTGGCAAAACTGTCGCGATTTCGTGACATATTGGCAGAGAAAGAAAGCAAGGTGGAAGATGTCACGATTTCGTGACATGTCGCATTTTCGTGACTCGAAAAGTGCAGGAAGGCAAAGAAGGAAAAATGTCGCGATTTCGTGACATAATGCAAGGAAGGTTGTATGGACGAAAAAGTGTCACGATTTCGTGACATGATGTAGAAGGGAGAGTCCGCAGTGTGAACTGTCATGATTTCGCGACAAGTTCGAAGAGAGATAGAGTATCTCGAAAAGTGTCACGATTTCGTGACATGCTGAAAAGCTTGAAGTGAGAACTGTCACGATTTCGCGACATGCAGCAAAGGGAAGAGTTTGAAATGAGAAGCGTCACGATTTCACGACAGGCTACAAAGAAATTGTATGGATGCAAAAAGTGTCACGATTTCATGACAAGTTGAAGAGAAAGCTTGCGGTTGTAGAAAGTGTCACGATTTCATGACAAGTTGAGATGGCAGCATACGGATGGAGAAAGTGTGCAAGTCTTCAACAGAAGAAGCGTCACGATTTCATGACGAATTCAAGAAGGAAGAGCTCGAAGGTGAAAGCATCATGATTTTGTGACATGTTCCAGTTTCATGGGTGTAAGGCAGAGAGAAGCTCAAGGCAGTGAAAGTGTCACGATTTCGTGACATGTTCCATTTTTGCTAGTGCAAGCCTAGAAGAGGTTGAAGAAGACTAAAGTGTCACGATTTCACGACAAGAGTGAAGATGACGTCAGCAAAGACAGAAGTGTCATGATTTCACGACAAGAACGTAGTCAAGGCAGACAAAGGCAAAAGTGTCGCGATATCGCGACATGTTGTAGTTTCACAAGAAAAGCTACAGAACTACAGAGGCGGTTGAAGCTAACAGAGTTAAATCTGGGCCGACGTAGCTTAGGGTTTTGCAACCGACGTAGTTTAAGGGTAACAACCGACTAAGACCAAGGTTTAGATCTTGATTATGTTAGTATAAAAGGAGGGCTGTTTGAAGAGAATTTGTATCGATCGAAGTGTGCGTTCGAAGTGCGATATTCATAGATAGAGTGCGGGGGAGAAGTTCGATCATCGAGAAGCAGAGTGTGCGAAGACTGTGCTACTGTGATTGCGTAGTTAGTGCAAAAGTTGGTTTCGACCAAGTGCGGTTGTAATAGAACAGAAAGAGATTTGAGGACAGACTTGTGCCAGACCAAAGGACTATGTTTGGTGCAGACCAGAGAAAGAGGAAGAGGACAGACTTGTGCCAGATCGAAGGACTGTGTTTGGTACAGATCAGAGAAAAATATAGAGGACATTTGTGCTAGACCGAAGGACTGTGTTTAGTGCATTTTCGAGGACCAGCTTTGAGGTGATAGGGTTGAGGACAGAGGTCTCCAACCAGAGCAGGGAAGACATGTGTCTTCTATGGATAGAGTTCCACTTGCTAAGGGCAGCGAAGGCAGAGGTCTTCTAGAGGATCACCGGCCAGAGCAGAGTTAGGGGATTGGTGTCTCCTTTGGGTTGGTACCCATAAACATTGTAATCGGGAAAGGTTTTCCCAGATTTGGTTGATAAAATTTTAGTGAAAATTTTATCCGTGGAGTAGCCCACCTTGGGTGAACCACGTAAATTGTTGTGTCTCTATTGTGGATGGTGTTTTCTGTATTGCTTTGATTTCTGCTTGATACTGCTTTCTATACACTGCATAATATTGTATTAAAAGTTAAGTTGAAGGAAAAAGTAGAAAGTGGTCTTATACTGTTCACCCCCCCTCTCAGTATAAGCTTGTGTTCTTCACATAAATCATCATACACGTGAGAGACATAAATTTAATGTGGTTCATCCAATGTGGGTTATATCCATAGAGAAAATATTTCTTCTAAATTTTCTCAACAAATATCTTGGGAATCAATTCCCTATTACAATGTTTATGGACCTTTGTCCAAAGGAGACATTGATCTCCTATGCTTTGATTTGTCAATATCTCTCCATAGGAGAACTCTTTTCCCTTTGCTCTAGTTCATGGATATCTCTCCACAAGAGAACTCTTTACCCTTTTCTCTGGTTCATGGATATTTCTCCATAGGATAACTCTTTCCCCTTTGCTCTAGTTTGTGTATCTCTCTTCACAGGAGAAATCTATCCCCTTTGATATGGTTTATGGATCTCTCTCCATAAGAGAAATCTATCACCTTTGCTCTGGTTTGTGGATCTCTCTCCATAGGAGAAACCTATCCCCTCTAATTTGGCTAGTGAAATTCTATTCATAGAAGACCTCTATCCCCACTGCTCTAGCTAGTGGACCTCTATCCACAGGAGACCTCTATCCCAACTATACTAGCTGATGGAATTGTATCCATTGGAGACCTCTATCCTCTTTTTTCTGGTCACCCCCAAAGTTTTATCTCAAATCTATATCAAATTTACACCAAAACTCATCACAAGTCTAGCATAAATCTAATCTAACTCTACTCAAATATGACCCAAGCCTTAACACAAAGCTTGATGAAATCAGCAACCAAACCTGCTCTCAATTCTGTCTCAAATATTTCCCAATATTTAACACAAATCTTGATCAAATCAGCAACCAAACCTACTCTAAACTCTATCTCAAATTTGTTCCAATGTTTTTTCAAGTCTTCACAAGAATTTCTAAAATATACCTTAAAGCTACCTCAAGTCTTCTCACAATACTTGCTCAAAAATGCCTTCAAATCTGCTTCAAGTCTTCTCATAAGACTTGCTCAAATCTGCCTTCAAATATACTTCAAGTATTCTCACAAGACTTGCTCAAACATACCTTCAAGGCTGCTCATATAACCTACTCAAATATTTCCAAATCTTGTATACAAAAAAATGCTTAAATCTATTTCAGAAATACTTTCTTACACTTGGTAATTCAAACATATTCTACCTAGAATTCATTTAACCTCTAGAACATATAGAGAATGATATGCACTATCAAAATCCCAATATGTTCTTCATATTCACAAATATTGCATTCCACTAATCCAATATCTATCTCTTGAAAAATCCCTTTCAAATAAAATAAAAAAATGTATAACTTGCTTCACAAAACTGATCTATCTTTCTTGAAAATTTTTCTCTCAAAGTTCAATCATACTAATGCATAAATTTCCCTCACAAGATTTATCTCATAAATTTTCATAATTAACTTCAATATTTATCAAACCAATGCTCAAAGGTTTCATAATGATGCACTAACAAGTAGTTCACATTTTCTAGCACAAATATCTCAATCTCTTTCAACAATGGAAGCTCATGTAGGTCTCAAACCCTAATACAAATATTTCCAACAATGCATACCAATCAACCCTTTTAAATCCACCTCAAAACTACTTTCTCAAAACACAACCACTTAGCTTAAAAGGTTGAATCACCATACCTCAAAGTGCTTGGTGAAGATGTGCCCTCAAATACCTGTCTCAAAAATAATATCTTTTGCAACTACAAAAATAATTAGCAAAACACCTTTTCATATATTGAAAAAAACCTTCTCAAAATGTGTGCACAATTTTATTCCAAACCAATGCTCTATAACTCTCTTGGTTTTTCAAAATAAAACATCAAATCATGAACCAAGTCCTTCAATATTAATGCAAATATTACAAACAATAAAAACATATTTTACACCTTTTATCTCCCACTTTCATAAAATAATTTCCAAACCACTTAATGACCCATAACACAGATTTACAATATTAAATCAACCATTTACACCTTATCACTCATACTTTTGCATATATAGAAATAAAACTTAATGACAATAATATCTTCAAAAATATTTGGCAAAAATAAATTACCCTTATACCTCCTATATGCCAAAAACCTTTACACCATAGCACACCCCTTAATCTTCATGCAAAGCAAACTTAATCAACCTTAGCACATACATTTTTATCAAAAATATATTTTTGGCATGAACAAGAATTGACCCTTCAATCTCAAACTCCTAATGTAGTGTGTGACCGCTTATGCTAGCTAAGCGGTTGAGACCTAATGTATGGGCCTCCACTCTTATTCCCTTGGCACGTTCACCAAAAAAGTTAAATCCTTCAAAACTGGTGCTAGGGAGAATCAAACTGCGAACCTCTACCTCACAAATGACTTAGCATGAATCTAGCCATCACTGGGCTACCCTAGTAGATGATGTCAAGGAGTGAATGAAAATTATTTATTATTTTCTCCTTCTGTGCTTCGAAATCAACACTGTCCCCTATACCTCATTCGATGTCACCACTTCACATGAGACACGAAAATCAAAACACACAAATTTTATTTCCAAAGTATTAGGGGTATTTATATGTTTCCATGCACATTTTAGATGTCAGCCCTCTTTCAAATTTATTTTAAAATAATTTGAATTATCTTTGGTGCCATGTAACTTTATACTTAGGTATTATAATATTTAAAAATATATATTATAATAAAACTTTTTGCCTTGGGTCTTTTTCCACCAATGAGAAGTCTTGTATTTTATTTGCAATTTAAAATCTCTCTTTCCAAATGAAACCCTTGTTACTTTCAAACTCTCTTAATAATATTTAAATTTAAAATTTAAATATTATACTCCTTTTCTTCAAAATTCTCTTTGTTTTCTTTCACAACCATGGAAAATTCATTTGCATTTATTATTCTAACCTTGAAGACAAAACTCAACCTTTTCACCTTTGACATCAATGATAACCAATGACATCAAACATTTGAAATCAATGACAACACTATATACTCAAAATTTCCAACAATATCCCCATTTGTCATTGATGGAAACCCTTTCTAAAAATTTATTTTCATTCCAAATATGCTCCCCCTAATGAATTGCTCCCTTGACTGAATACTCTCTCCCTTACTTAAATCTCTCCCCCTTTGACATCAATGAAAAATGGATTCCTTTGTTGCTAAAGATAAGACTCTTAAGCTTAGTTCCCTCCCCACATCCTCTCCTTAAGGTGATTAATTTTGGGGTGAGAGTCTCTCTACTCCCAGCATACAATGCTATTTTTCTTTGTCAACCTTATTTTTCAACATTTTTGTAGTCATATCCTTCTGATCCTTTTGAGTGTCCCTATTTTTGCTTGTCTCTGGAAGTTCTGGAAACTCTGTTCTACACCACTTGGCCTTATACCCAAGATTATTGCACTTGTAACACTTAATATTGTAATTCTTGGAAGGTGTAAATGTCTTGAAGTTCCTCTTGGTGAAGCCATAATCATTTTTGTCTTGAACCCTGCAGTGGATTGATTTATGACCAAAGTGATTACAAGAGTAGCAATACCCTTGAAAGAAATTTCCTTTGAATGAATTGAAATTCCTTTTAGTGAGACCATACTCTTTCTTTTCATGAACTCAGAAATGCATAGCCTTGTGACCAAACCGATTACATGAAAAATAACGTCCTTTGAAAAAAAATCTTCTTGAACCCTCTGGTATCTTCGTCCTTTCTTTTCCTTCTTTGTGATGATCCTTGTTTCATATTTGTGTATTTTTTCCTTTCTTAGTGACTTCTATTCTTCAAAATATCCTCATAAGTATTTATCTCTTCTTAACTATCTTCCTCTTAAGCTTCTTCTTCTTTTGAGCTTGATCTTGACCCTTCTTGTTTACCTTGTCCTTCTTAAAAACAAATTCATATTTTCATAGATGAAGATCTTTGTGCATTGGTAATGCTATCCAAGGCTTTTAAACTTTACCAAAACCTGTGCAACTTATCATTGGTATATTTAACTTCCATCTAAGACTTCATGTTCTAATATTTCACACTCTACCTCTTTCACCTTTAAATTTTCAGCCATACCTTCCTTAATTTTCGTTACCTCTTCAACCTTAACCTTAAGGTTAGTGATATCTTGTAAAAACTTTACCTTTGTTTTCTCATCCTCTTGTATCTGGATTTTCAATCTTGACTTCTTTCTTTTTAACTCAACAAGTTCCTTTTCTATATCAATTGTGGCTTCCTCTTCCTTTTCTAAATATTTCTCTTCTTCTTGGTCTTCAAGAGCATATTCATACTCTTATACTTGATATTCAATAGGAGCATCTTATTTTTATTCTATTAATGAAATTAGATTTTCCTCTTTTTCACTATTTTAGAGGACTTCATCACTATCACTTGAAGCACTGCTTGCTATTTCAACATAAAAACTCTTATTGTGTCTTTGAAATATCTTCTTATCATGCTTTCTTTGATGGTGCCTATTTATTTTCATGACTAATTTTTCTTTCTTTATCTTTCTTGTATACCTATTCATATTTACTGCTACTACATTCATATTATGGATAATTAGTTGTATAGTGACCAATGTTACCACAACCAAGATATTTGTTTTTTCTTTCTTCCTTTGAATCCTTGAATGCTACCTCTCTTCTGGATGTTTGATCTTTCTCTGTACTTATCTCATAGGTTGTGAGATTTCTATGTATCTGTAGACACCAAAATCTATCCACTTTTCCTCCACCCATGCTTTCCCACCATTTCCACCATCAAAACCTAGCCATTTATCATCCATCCTAACTTTACCACTATTTTTACCTATTATTCATATATCTTTAATATTAATATTTTATATATATTTAATAAATATATATTTATATAAATAAATTAATCCTATTTATCCAATTTCATTTAATATCATCCATCCATCCACACCCTAAATTTAATATCCACCCTTAGATATGTTTTAATCTTAACCACATGATTAGTGTTGTTGAAACCATAACATGCCCTAGGTTAGATTATAAATAAGAGCCATTTTGATGACTCAACCCCTGATTTTTCCCTGAGTGCCTGATTCCCTGAGTTTTATAAGTCCCTAAGTCTTTTGCTGATTTTCCTAATACTCTAAGTTCCCTAAGGTTCCTCGAGCTTCCAAAGTGCCTTTAGTTCTAATCCAACATTTATGTCTTAGCCCCACTTCATCCACCATATTCTTTGTCCCCTCGCTCGCTGCTACCATCATTGCACCCTTCACCATCATCAAATCTACTTTTGCAGATCTGATCTAACCTCCCAATCATCCTACTACTCTTTCCAAGCATTCTTCTACTCTCTACCACAACCCCAAGCACCCTACAAGTGCTCCACTACTCTCCACCATAGCCTCGAGTGCCCTACCACTCTCCATGAGTACCCTACTACTCTTATTAAGAGCCCTACTATGTTTCAAAGCCCTATTATGATGACAAGCAAGATCCTCAAGTGTTGCTAGGGCACACCTTCATCATCAACCTACAACAAATCTAGTTATCAAAAGACAACCAACAAGGAGCAAGGTAAATCATTCTTTATTTTGTTAATTTCAATATTTCCTTATTTGCTTGCAATAGTGTTACATGATAGGGTTTTATTAATGTTTGAGGGTCTCATGTAGTGGAGCCCTCTTAGTTATTACTAGCTCTCTTCTTTCATCTTTTATGTGCAGATTTGGAGATTCATCAACATTGGATAGTTGATTAAGCTAGAGTGGCCCAACATCGGATACGTAGAAGCCCACTCACCCCTATTGGAAGTAGAACACAACTGAAGACACCACCATTTGTTATAGCTAGGGTTTCAAAGAACCCTATAAATATTTGTAATAATTGTATCAAAAGGGATTCTTACATCCACTATTGTAACAACAAAGTTTTTAGGCTCCCCCGTTTAATATAAATCTCATTTGTTGTGCAATATCTGGTTATTTGAATTTTGTTTACTTAGAATTTGTTTGGTGTCATGTTTTGTCTTCACAAATGGTGATCACGATAGGACCCCCTAAGTATTTCATTTTCTAATTTATCTTGAATTCTAACTTGTTGTTTGTTGTCTTATTTTGCAGATTTTTAGGAGCAAAAATTAGGTATTTTTTCATCTATTAGGATTTCTAAGGAGTTGCTGAAGGTTGTAGGAAGTGCACGAACACTCTACGACACTCGAGGATCATCCAAAAATTCTTGAAGGTGTTTAAAAAATGCCCTAGTTCATTCTAGAAGTGCCCAACTACATTTTATGGTGATTTAGAGCAAATACATAGGCTATTCAGTAAGTCTACTATCTAAAATTCAAGTTTCTATTTTTATGTATTTTGGGTTCTTTGTTGTATTTTTCAGATTCTAAGCATAAAATGAACAATCATATAGTAATATGGAAAATAATTCATTCTATTTTGTATTTTAGGTTTGCATCCATTCACACATTCTAGTTAGGGTTTTGGATTTTAATGTATTCACAAATACAAAATTTGTATTTTGTTTGCATCTAAATTGAGAAACTGCATAACATAGTATTGCATTTTAGGGTTAGAAGCACCTTCTTTTGTTTATCTAAGTAGGAACATCATTAGGCTGCCAAAATTATTCTTGCCATTGGGTGATTCCAAGCAGAGGGGTGGACGAACCCTCTGGTTGTTATTTAGATAGGGGGTCTTAAGCGGCGTACTTCACACACTTTGGAGAAATTGGCATTCAGTCATTGTATTCTAACTTAGATCTATGAAATTAGTTGTTCCTAACATTGTTTTCCCACATTAGTAAATGAAAAATTTAAAAGGAATTCACACACAACACATTTCACTCAAAATAGTAGTGGTTGGATTTCATCACCAACCATTGCTTGAGATTTGGTGATAGTGGTATTCATATCCATCCACCAATATTTGCCCATATAAACAATAGGATACCCCCGAGTAAACTTGTTGGATTTCATCACCAAAAAGAATATTTTTTCCCTATCTTCACCTTAGTTTTTACCTTTTTTTCATTAAGCAATATTAGAACATCAAAACACACAAGACTAACACCTAAAATGAATACACATTAAAAAGGAGATAATCAATGAACAAGGTAAGCCACACTAGTTGAAACTTAGCATTGGTTGTTTGTTTCCTTTTTGCTCTTTAAATATTTTAGTTTTGTGTTACATTTGATAGTTTAATTTGTATCTTGATTTATTTTGCTTATGGTATTAACTAGAAAACAAAAGAAAGCTATAAGTCAATATAACTTAATGGAACCTTCATCCAATTCTATGGTAGATTCCCTAAATGTGATATAGGCAGATTTATCTGTAGATCCACCACATTCTTTGCCATCCATAGTCTATCATATGACCATGCCCCAAGAGGAGTCAAACTCCCCTACCATTGACAACCACATTACCCATATAGACATGGCAAGAGTAGAAGCTTTCATGAAGTCTTCTAATTATGTCCTAGTTTCAATTTCTAATTCACCTAGACAGGGTTCTACTTTACAACAAGATCCTATTTATTCCTGACCCCCATCCACCTTTACCCATGTGTATAATAACCCTCTTTTTGAGGTATCAGTTGCAACTTATTCCCATATATCCATTCCCCATCCTTCACATGCTTCTAGAACCTCATATACTTACACCTACATCAACTTGTTGTATGAAGCACATGTCAATGCTGCCTTACAAGTTCCAAACTCACAAGTTGCCATACACAGTGTAACTTGTACCCAAGCCACATCTTCCATACCATCTACCTCCATACCCTTAGCCTCTGATAGAGAAATTAGTGAGGCATAGAAACACCTAAAAAAATTGCTTAGACAATGTCAAAACACTCAATAGCAAGTATAGGTAAACCCTAAGCCCTTACATTACTCAAGCAGTCCTTGTCAATATGGGTCCATCATAAGCACCATGGTCTTATGTGGTTTCTATTCTTGTTCCCCCATCAAGCCATACCATTAACCATCCTATTCCTATTAGAAAACCTAGCCATAACCTTCATCCATCAACATCATTCCATAATTTCCCATATTTTCATCAACAATCCCCCATTCATCATATTCCATTTAATTCACCTAACCATCAGTACAAATCTCCTCATCACCTAGTCACTCCATAATATTTCTCCGCATTGCCACAAAATCATCAGGTAATTTAGGGCTTCCACATTCCTAAGGAAGATCCTCAAATTAAGGCCATGCAAAAACAAATAGATCAATTGATGCAATTTACTCCTGGTTTTTCAAACCAAAAACCAACCTTATGCCAATTGATCAATCAACCAATTCATCCTTCAGAACCATCATTGCCATATTAGGTAGACTTTACGATACCCAAATTTGACAAATTTAAGTCAACCGAGGATCTAAAAGAACATGTGAGCACCTTTGTTCATGCATGCTTTAGAATTCAAGATGATAATGCTCTCATGCTTCAAAATTTTCCTCAAAAATTAGGAGGGGATGCCATAGAATGGTACAATCAATTACCAAACCATAGTATCTATAATTTTAAGTAATTCATTGATCAATTCTTCGATCATTTCATCCTAAATGTTAAAAAAAAGATCTCATTGTATGATGTCTATGCTTTAAGGCAGTAGGATGATGAATCTATTTATTATTTTGAAAAATTTTGGAGGGTTATCATCACTAAATTGCCATTAACCTTACCAATGGATGAGCTAATTAAGATATTCACCAATATTTTCTTAAAACCTATCTCTTGGATGCTCCAATTACAAACTTATCAATCATTTGAAGAGACTTTAGCTTAGACTAGTGTCATTGAGGATATTAAAAATCCAAGAAGGCATATTAAATCCTAAAAATAAAGAATGGAAACACAAGGGCCAATACAAAAGCAACTATTATGGCCAACAAAAATCAGTGCATACTACTCTAGCCACCCAATCCAATCAATTCAAGCAAATGGTCATGAGCCAATCGGTAATGGATCAATAACAACCTGTGCAACAAACATCACAAAACATTTTATATCATGCAGTCCCCTCGATAACACAAACTCCAACATTCTAGAACATAGTGCCAGCCATGGAAAATCATCCCTGGTGATAGTTTATTTGACAAACTCAATGCTATACCCCTTTAGCTAAGTCATACACCTCCTTCTTTAGAAGGTTGTATGAGACAAATAAAATTGCTTTTCATGAAATTAGACCAGATGATCCCGCAAAACATGGGAAAAACCATCGGGAACATATATTTTATCCTTATCATAGGTAAAACAAATATGACATTAACAACTACCATGTATTTAAAGACATAGTCCAAGATCTCATTAACTTGGGGGTGGTCAAGCTTGATAAACCCCTCGCTCAACAAAACCACAACCTTGGTATATTTCAAACACCACTTCCTCAGAATGAGGAGGTGCAACCAAATGTAGGGGGAGCTAACACCAAAAATCCTTCTAATCAAGTTAACCACATTCAACATTACCAAGGGTTTGTAGGGACCATTCATGTGGTCAATAGAGGTCAACGGAATAATCAACAAAAGAAACAACCTCAGGAAAGTGCGTCACAACATTCTACATAGCCACCCATAAAAGTTTCTCCTAATACTTCATCACCCATTCATATCTCTATTCAATCGAACCTTCCAAATCCATCCATTAATCATCCACCTTGACCAGTCTAAAAATGGCTTCCTCCAAATTGTTGATCTATGAGATAATCCAACAATATCCCTTACATCATGAAGCATTAATGGATATTTTGAAATCCATAAAATTGCAATCGCAAGATCCTAATGCTTTCAACAACTTTATGGGGAGCATCCAAACATGCATGGAGCCTTCCTTAATATTTTATGACTTTGATATTAAGCCAATCTCATCAGAATCAATAGACCCTCCATTGCATATCATGGCTCTAATTGATAAAAAGCCTTTTAAAATATTCCTAATTGTTGGAAATTTTGGGTTTGAAATCCTAGCTTCTTGTCTATGAGTTGTCATTGATGTCAAAAGGAAATGGCATTAATGTTAAGAGGATGTGTTGGCTTCAAAGGTGGAAGATTCCAAGAGAATATTTTTAAGAGAATCCGGAGAGATTCCATTGGCAATGGTTTTTATTAAAACCAATGGAGGTTCTCTTTATTATTTATTTAATTATTATTTAAAACCCTTCAAGGTTTTAATTAATTAATTATTTAATTAATTAAGGGAGAAATTATTTTTAATTTATTAAAAATACTTTAAGGGTTTTTAAACCCTTTAGAAAGCAAATTTCGATTAAATTCGAAATTACTTTTCTTTGCAACTGACGTGTTCTAAAGTCCACGTATGGACTATAAATATGAGAAGGTTCCTAAGGTTAAACTCTCTTGGAAAATCGAAGGCAATTAATTGGTTTGGTTGTGATCGAATGTTCTGTTTATGCTGCGAAAGAGGAGAGCTCGTGGTTTGAAAAGCTTTCGGAAAGCTTGACCGTTTATGTGGAAGGAAGTCTGTCTTGGACTTTGTAAGCCCCTTGTGGGCTAGTGGTAGCAAAGGCTGCATTTGGGCCTTGCGTAGGCGGAGGTCTGTGTTTCGATCCCCATGGAGGGAGCTGTGCATGGATTAGTCATGTTTTTATTAAAACGTGTTTTGTGCCGTGAATTTCAGATTCTTCAAGGGCAGCCATTATAAGGTGTGATTATTTTCTTGATATGATTTTTGGCATTGTTTAGCATTGTTTAAAAGACATAGGAGAAATAAGGGGATATTTCTTTGGTTGTATTTTTGAGATTAGTCTTTTGCTATGCTAAATTTAAAAATGGAGATATAAGGTGTAAGTTTTGGTTGTGTTTTTGGCTTCTTTGGTGGTTGTTTTTAAAGAAGAGGAGCTAAAAGGTGTATTAAGAAAAGTTTTTATATATGCTCATTTATCTTGGTTCTAACCCTAACTTGGTTGGAAGTTTGAGGGTTGTGTGTGGTGATAGCTTTAAGGATCAATTTTCTTCTACTCCAAAAAGGTATGGGCACATTTTCCTTATGAGTATGATTGGTGTATGTTTTTTCTGAAATGAGGTTGGAGTGAAAAGGTTTTCAACTAGGTTTCCTTTGGTTGGGTGTAAATCCTATTTTCTGGTTTGTTGAAGACTTCTTATGCATTGTTATCCTTGATGAGAGTTTTGGTGAATGCATAATTCTGGTTTGAGGTAGTGGAAGCATTGTGCACTAGGGTTTATGTTTGTGAGTCTTGCTACTTGCTTTGAGTTGGTGAAACCCTTTGTTGGCTGTTTTGAGGTTGATGGTTGAGTTGCTTCCATAGAGGTTTTTTGATCAAGTTATTGCTTTACTTGATTCATGATATTGGGCTTACTCCATTGAGTTGATTTGAGCAAGTTATTCTTTGCATTTGGTGATATTGTTTTGGTGGCTGTTTTGTTCAAATATCTTTGGAGGGAAAATGATTTCTACTTGTTTCATTTTCTTGTGATGATTGGTTGAATGCTTCAAGGTTGATGTTGAGTTGAATGGTGTTGGTTGACTAAACCTTATTGGATGAGCATTGTTGTTGAAACCCTAATTGATGGTGAAAAGTGTTGAGCAAAGTGCAACAAACAGTATTGTCATTGTTGTCAACACAGTCAGACAGATTTATTAATGCAATGGACAAGAGTTTATTGAACAGCAAGGTGCAGCCAAAGTACAATGGATAGGAGTTCAGTGTTGAGCAAGGTGTTGCAGGAGGATTGTCATTGTTGTCAATACAGTCAGTTAGATCTAATGATGCAATGGACAGGTAGTTCAGAAGTCACTCAGATGCAGAGGATAAAGTTCAAAAGTTTTGTCAACACAGTCAGACAGATTTATTAATGCAATGGACAAGAGTTTATTGAACAACAAGGTGCAGCCAAAGTACAATGGATAGGAGTTCAGTGTTGAGCAAGGTGTTGCAGGAGGATTGTCATTGTTGTCAATACAGTCAGTTAGATCTAATGATGCAATGGACAGGTAGTTCAGAAGTCACTCAGATGCAGAGGATAAAGTTCAAAAGTTAGTCAGATCATGAGTCCTTAAATGATAGATGCACAGAAATAGAAAACATAATTCAGAATGAGAAGAAGAAGTCTTCAGAACCTGAGATGTCAAGAAGCGAAAAGGTTTTTTGTGAAAACCAAGGCAGTCAAAATAAAAAGTTTTATTTAAAATCATGGATAACATATTTGAAATGGGTTTTTCTTAAAACCCAAGTTGGCTCTTCATTTCGTTGAAAAAGATGCCCCGGTGATGAAGATATTTAATTTTAAATATTTAGTTTAAATTTTATTTTATTTAAAATTTAAATTAAAATATTAAATTAAATTAAAAGGGCCGACGTGTTACTATTTCGCTGCAATAAGCTACAGGAAGGTGACGAAGGTGGAGAAGAGTTTGAGGCCGACAAAGTTAAATCTGGGCCAACGGATTTTAGGGTTTGGCAGCCGACAATTTCTAGGGTTTTGCAGTCGACATTCTTAGGGTTACAGCCGACGGATTTTAGGGTTTGGCAGCTGACAAATTCTAGGGTTTCTCAGTCGACGTTCTTCTAGGGTTTGTTTCTAAAATTTCTTCTATAAAAGCAAGGGTTCTTCGAGTTTGAAAGATGGGGTGTTAAGATAAAGTGCAAATGCGAGCATAGTGTTTGTGAAAGTGAAGTTCGTGTTGAGCGAGAGAGCAAGTCGTTTCGATTCAGAATGAGAGCGAAGTGATAGTTCTTTGGAGTTGCAGTAAGGTGTGCGTTGCGATGAGATAATGTGCGAAGAGCGAGTAGAGTGACTTGTGCGAAGATAAGAGCGCGATGTGCAGAAGTTGTGTTCTAAGTCTGAAGTGACAGTGCACAGTTTACAGAAGTGATTGATCATCTGAATGCAGCAGAGAGTGCAAAGAAGTACAGAGAAGAGGTGGAATAGTGCAACTCATTTTGCACAGAAGCAGTAGAATGCAAAAAAATAGCAGACCGTGAAAATTGAGGTGAAAGTTTTATTCTGTAATTTTTATTATTGTCTTCCAAGTTGTTGCTTGGATTAAGGGGTTGGTGCCTCTTTCCAAGTAGGGTTCCGGTAAAATAGGAGTTGGTGCTCCATTCTGTTGAAGCGAGATAAAGTTAAGGGGTTGGTGCTCCTTCCAGTTGGTTCTGGTAAAGGATTATGTAAAGTTGTAGCTTTGCATTGACTGGATTTGGATGGTAGTCCAAGCAGTCTTTTTGAGGAGTAGCCACATTGGTGAACCTCGTTAAAATGTTGTGTTATGTGTGATGCTTTCTTGATGCATTTAGTATCTCTTTTATCTGCTTTAAACTGCTGCTGGTTTTAAAATCATATGTTTTAGAAATTTTAAAGAACACACTGATTCACCCCCCTCTCAGTGTCATTGTGATTACAACAATTGGTATCAGAGCCAGGTTCCCAATTTTGGCTAAATCAGTCAGGGTTGATCTTGGATTAGTACACAATGGCTAAGAAGAATAGATCCTCATCCAAAAAGGCATCCCGATCGGTTTCGGTCCTCGTAGAAGAGAAATTTGAACCGAAAAAGGTAGTAGAAGTGAATCCTGAAGTCTGTGATGAAAATCTTGAGGCTGAAGTAGATTTTGAAGGAGAGTTGATATCTGCACTTGAAGAGTGGAGTATAGAAAAGAAAAAGAACAAAATACTAGCCAAGAAGTTAGAAGAATATGAGGATGAGATTGAAGATCTCTTCCTACAAGTTCAAAAGGCCAAGAAATCAGAAGAAGCCTTGAAGACACACCTGGATAATAAGAATGATGTATACAACACAAGTGAAGAGGAATATAAAAAGGTTATTGTTGATCTAAAGCTGCAAGTAGAACAGAACAAAAGGATTGAAAATATTCTTAGGTCTCAGATCAATGAGAAAGAGACTGTATGTTGCCAACAAGAAGAAGAGATTGTTTCATTGAAGAAACAACTAAAAGAGGCCAATATAAATCTCAAATTTGAGAAGAGCACAGAGTTGCTAGATACAATGATAAATCAACAAAGAAGCCCCACAACTAAGTTTGGTCTTGGATATGAAGCTGAACAACCTTCATCCTCCAAATATGCAGAGAAGAAGAAGTCCTCGGTTGAAGGATTGAAACAAGAAAAGTCTGAAGCTGAATCCTCAAAAGGAAGAAAATATCAAAGAAGACCTACAACAAAGCAACCACAGCAAAAGAGGTTCTCTCACTCTCACTCTTTTAATAATAATGCTTTTTATGGCTATTGTTCTAAATGCAACCACTTTGGTCACAAGGCAATTTATTGTGGACTGAACAATAGATCAAAGAGTTATTCTGATAAAAATACTTCTATTTTTTTGAGTGAACACCCTGTGCAATGTTTTAAATGTAATGGCCATGGGCACATAGCAAGGTTTTGTTCAAGCACTTCTGTATCCAATCTAAGGCAATACCATAGATTTCATCATACACATAGAATGCAATACAGACAGGGAATAAAACATGTGCAATGTTTTAAATGCAACGGTCAAGGGCACATAGCAAGGTTCTGTCCAAGCACTTCTATATCTAATCTAAGGCAAAACCCTAGATTTCATCGGACACAAAGAGGACAACACCGACAAGGAACATATCATGTGCATAAAAGAAAAGAAAATAATCATCCATCAAGAATGCACAAGAGACAACCCCACAAGAGAAATGTTCAAGTTCACGAACAGGAGCAAAATAGGGATGTTGTTGAAAAACCCAAGCCCAAGTTCAGGAAAGTCTGGAGAAAGACAGAAGAAAGGAAATTGTGTCTCCTTGGATTGAAGGAGGCTACTCTGCCATTGCTCTAAGCAAATCCGGGTGGCACATCCTCAGGAGGAGCAATATTAAAGTTTTATTTTAATGCTCCTATGTATTTGTCTAGGTATCTGAGGATGAAAGGTAAGCAGTCAGGTTAATGTTGTATAGTTGTTAAAGTGTGTTTTTCAGTTTATATAGTGGTTTGTGGAAATGCCGTGAAGTGTGGTGTTTAATTTGAGAGTTGTCACCATTGGTAGTTTTGAGATATGTCACTGTTGTACCGTTGATGATTCTTAATACCACTGTTCAAAATTACGAATCATAATAGTCCAGATAATTTGCTCAACGAAAGAATGCTTGCCCTAGTCGTGTATGTGTGTTTCGAGCAACATGTATTTGTTTTTACTCTTTGATGTGAAGATTGCCAGATCTTTCATGACACCTTGGTGAATATATTTAATTCACAGACAGTTTTGTTTTAACTATTGATTTAATGCCAGTCTAAGGATAAGAAGCTTGAGGCCGAGTAAGGTGCACTACGGTTGGCCATAAAGTGTTTGACAAAATGTCTTCTTTCGACATGCATAGTTGAAAGTAAGAGTTGGCGAGAAAATTGCAGTCTTTGGACAAAAATTGGTACAGATGTGAGTCACTTGTCAATTCTGTTGACAAAAGTGAAATCAGCATGTTGAATGGGAAGATTGAAGAAAAAGTTTTTTTAATGAGCAGCCAGATGATTTCCAGCCTGGTGATGAATAGTTGAGTTGCTTTCATAGTGGTTGTTTTGATCAAGTTAATGCTTTTCTTGATACATGATTTGGGCTTACTCCATTGAGTTTGATTTGAGCAAGTTATTCTTTGCCTCGGTGATTTATGTTGGTGGCTGTCTTGTTCAAATACCTTTGGAAGGAAAAGGATGTCTTCTAGTTTCCTTTTCATGTAGTGATTGGTTGAATGCTTCAAGGTTAATCTTGAGTTGAATGATGTTGGTTAAACCTTGTCTATAAGCATTGTTGCTAAAGCCCTAATTGGTTGAAAAAAAAAGATGTTGGTTGTGCTGTGGTACAGTGTTTGGTACTTGCATAGAGTTGAAAGTGGATTGAGGTAGCCTGCTGGATTCTCACTGCAGAGAGAGACAAACAACTGTCATTAGGTTCAAGCTTGTTGAGAATATATCCAAGATGCATGGTGAAGTTGTATGCAGATGTTGCTGGCATTGCAGAACAAAAAGCTGGCTATATAAGATTATTGTATGCCTTCACTAACAGTGGACAAGTTTGAGTTTGCAAAGCAACAGAGGGTAGTTGCACATAAGACAGTGGTTCAGTCATGTTCTTACACATGTTATATTGGTGAAGTTGACGGTGATGGTGTCATTCATCGGTTATTGCTGCTATTCACATTGTTGATTTTATTGATGCCTATTATGCTTATCATGATGTTGTCAATCGGTGAAATGAAGTGGTCTTGGACTCGGGGGGAGCATTTGTGTATTTGTTTTTCTTCTTGTTCATGCTTGGAATATTTGCTAATTGTAATAATTTGTGTCTAAGAATATTGTGCATAGACTCAGGGGGAGTCTGTAGCAGCCCTTTGGTATTATTGTCAAAGGGGGAGAAGATTTACAAGAAAATTGCACATGTGTTGCCAACAATTCCAAAGGGGGAGATTGTTGAGCAAAGTGCAGCAAACAGTATTGTCATTGTTGTCAACACAGTCAGATAGATTTATTAATGCAATGGACAAGAGTTTATTGAACAGCAAGGTGCAGCCAAAGTACAATGGATAGGAGTTCAGTGTTGAGCAAGGTGTTGCAGGAGGATTGTCATTGTTGTCAATACAGTCAGTTAGATCTAATGATGCAATGGACAGGTAGTTCAGAAGTCACTCAGATGCAGAGGATAAAGTTCAAAAGTTTTGTCAACACAGTCAGACAGATTTATTAATGCAATGGACAAGAGTTTATTGAACAGCAAGGTGCAGCCAAAGTACAATGGATAGGAGTTCAGTGTTGAGCAAGGTGTTGCAGGAGGATTGTCATTGTTGTCAATACAGTCAGTTAGATCTAATGATGCAATGGACAGGTAGTTCAGAAGTCACTCAGATGCAGAGGATAAAGTTCAAAAGTTAGTCGGATCATGAGTCCTTAAATGATAGATGCACGTAAATAGAAAACATAATTCGAATGAGAAGAAGAAGTCTTCGAACCCGAGATGTCAAGAAGCGAAAAGGTTTTTTGTGAAAACCAAGGCAAAATAAAAAGTTTTATTTAAAATCATGGATAATGATTTGAAATGGGTTTTTCTTAAAACCCAAGTTGGCTCTTCATTTCGTTGAAAAAGATGCCCCGGTGATGAAGATATTTAATTTTAAATATTTAGTTTAAATTTTATTTTATTTAAAATTTAAATTAAAATATTAAATTAAATTAAAAGGGCCGACGTGTTACTATTTCGCTGCAATAAGCTACAGGAAGGTGACGAAGGTGGAGAAGAGTTTGAGGCCGACAAAGTTAAATCTGGGCCGACGGATTTTAGGGTTTGGCAGCCGACAATTTCTAGGGTTTTGTAGCCGACATTCTTAGGGTTACAGCCGACGGATTTTAGGGTTTGGCAGCTGACAAATTCTAGGGTTTCTCAGTCGACGTTCTTCTAGGGTTTGTTTCTAAAATTTCTTCTATAAAAGCAAGGGTTCTTCGAGTTTGAAAGATGGGGTGTTAAGATAAAGTGCAAATGCGAGCATAGTGTTTGTGAAAGTGAAGTTCGTGTTGAGCAGAGAGCAAGTCGTTTCGATTCGGAATGAGAGCGAAGTGATAGTTCTTCGGAGTTGCAGTAAGGTGTGCGTTGCGATGAGATAATGTGCGAAGAGCGAGTAGAGTGACTTGTGCGAAGATAAGAGCGCGATGTGCGAAGTTGTGTTCTAAGTCTGAAGTGACAAGTGCACGGTTTACGAAGTGATTGATCATCTGAATGCAGCAGAGAGTGCAAAGAAGTACAGAGAAGAGGTGGAATAGTGCGACTCATTTTGCGCAGAAGCAGCAAAATGCAGAAAAACAGCAGACCGTGAAAATTGAGGTGAAAGTTTTATTCTATAATTTTTATTATTGTCTTCCAAGTTGTTGCTTGGATTAAGGGGTTGGTGCCTCTTTCCAGTAGGTGCTGGTAAAATAGGAGTTGGTGCTCCATTCTGTTGAAGCAGATAAAGTTAAGGGGTTGGTGCTCCTTCCGGTTGGTGCTTGGTAAAGGATTATGTAAAGTTGTAGCTTTGCATTGACTGGATTTGGATGGTAGTCCAAGCAGTCTTTTTGAGGAGTAGCCACATTGGTGAACCTCGTTAAAATGTTGTGTTATGTGTGATGCTTTCTTGATGCATTTAGTATCTCTTTTATCCGCTTTAAACTGCTGCTGGTTTTAAAATCATATGTTTTAGAAATTTTAAAGAACACACTGATTCACCCCCCCTCTCAGTGTCATTGTGATTACAACAAAAATAACATGAGTATCATTGTTATGTGATTCTTTGCATAGTTGGGAATTGTTGGGGTTTCATGTTCTTGAAATAAAACATTCTATCCTATCCATTTCAGATATTGAGTTGAGTTTTTAGATTTGAGATTGAGATTGAGCTGAGTTGATTTGAGTTGAGTTTTGAGATTGATATTTGAGTATAGAACATATTGAGTCTCTAGTAATTCTCTTTATGCTTCTATGAGTTTGACAGATCACATTGGGTCTCTAACAATTCACTTTGTGATTTCCTACTAAGAAAGTTTTTCTTGGTGAGCTTGTTGAGTTTTTGGACAGGTTTCGGTGGGGACTTGTGAGCAGCTTTTGGACGAGGTTTCGGTGGGGACTTGTGAGCAGATTTGGACGAGGTCCTAGTAGAGGACTTGTGAGGCTGAGTTTGATAGTTCTATCAGAGAACTTGAGGACAAAGGTGCATTGGTTCTATGAGAAGAACCTGAGGACATATTTGGAAAGTATTTGAGAAGGCTTGTATGCAGAGGATTGATTTGTTCAAGAGTTGGAAAAATCTGACAGATAGAGGAAGACTTGTACTAGACCGACTGACTGTGTTTGGTACAGGTTGTTGAGCCGCTATGGACATGATCATAGAAGGCAAAGGTCTCTTAGGCTAAGCATTGAGGATAGGAGGTCTTTGGTGGAAAGGAGTTCCACGTGCTGGCAAGAGGTAGAGGCAGTTGATCTTCTAAGGGATCATTTCCAGAGCAGAGGGGAAGGTATCTCCTTTGGTCCGAGGCTCATAAACATTGTAATTGGGAAGGATTCCCAAAGAAATTTGAGATAACTTTTAGAGAAAAGTTTTTGTGGACGTAGCCCAACCATTTTGGGTGAACCATGTTAAAAATAGGTCTTCAATGTGTGATGCTTTCTGTCTTGATTAATGTTGTGTTGATGCCACTGCTATCTAAAGTTAAAATTATTAATTGGTTAAGTCTTATACTGTTCACCCCCCCTCTCAGTATAAGTCCATGTTATTCACTAATTGATATCGATTCCTCTATCAGCATCATCACCACATCCACTATCCATCATTTGAACCTTCATCCATCACATATCACCAAGTCATCCTTCACCCTCAAATCATTCAATGATGCTTTGTGTTTCATAGTTGGCATTGCTATTTTACCCATTGAATTAGGGGTTAAAATGTTGCACTTGATGTTCCACATTTTAGAAGGATCCATGGCATACAATGTACTCCTTGGAAGACCTTGCATGAGGGAAGTGAGATGTGTCCCTTAAATACTACATCAATATTTGAAATATGTTCATAAGGGAAAAGTACATTGCATACTAGCAGACATCAAGCTATTTAAGTATTGTAATTTCATCTCAAATCCTTATGAGTCCATGCTTCCTTCCACTCATATTTTTATTTCACCTTCATCCAATCCATCCACCACTTCACCAATCTCTTCATCAAAGGATCCCATCCCTAAAGAGCTCCCCATCACCAACCCTCATCAAACCTCCATATCCCCATCATCGTCATCATTGACTACATATACATGTGGTCATAGTCAATCCACATCATCATCATCCACTCAAAAACCTTCCCAATCCAATCCATCTCCTTCACCTAATGTTTCACAAGTCGAATTGATATATTGTGAGATGTCTCCATTTCCACCA
Source organism: Wollemia nobilis (assembly GCA_028583015.1). Taxonomy (NCBI): domain Eukaryota; kingdom Viridiplantae; phylum Streptophyta; class Pinopsida; order Araucariales; family Araucariaceae; genus Wollemia; species Wollemia nobilis. The sequence continues at coordinate 2,360,039 of JAQPPZ010017079.1, read as the reverse complement.
TTTTCTGATCCCACACCTGACCATGATCTTCCCATGTCATCCCAAGTTGAGGTCCACATCACCAATCTTGGTATTGGTGAATATGTGGTCTAATACATCACCATCATGCCCCTAATCATTCCTAGTGCTAAGGATTTTAATCACCCATGTGACCCACCAATAGCAATAGGAGCAGTATATAATATGGATTCTGCTCCAAATAGCATAAATTTTGTATATGGGGGGTTTATTCTTCATCAAGTCCAACTCCCATAGGAGAGCCCAAAGAGTTAGTTCGTTCTAACATTCCAAATATGTTAGAATTTCCTTCTTGATATTTCCACATTGTCAATTGGCAAGGCCATAACCTAGGATTGCATGAAAAGGGAGTGCATCAACCTATTGATGTTCCATATCAAGAGGTGCACGACCGTTCAGGTCTAGGTTACCATCCACTATCAATCACCTCTTCTATTGAAAAAGCCTTCCAAAGGCTTAAATTCAATTCAAGATAAGAAGCCCTCCATATTGATAATTTTTATGAGAAAATATATGAAGATTTTGAACTAATATCGATAATCTCGGATGAATCTGAAGAAGAATCGGAGCACATCATTCCCCATACCAAACAATATGAGTTTTATCTCAACATGTTCCCAATAAATGAGCCTATATTTCACTTTTTTCTTCCACAATAATGAGCTGCCCCTACTGGTGAACCTCCACCTCCATTTCATTAAGCCACTCTATAAGCCATATTTGTAACATATGTACATAGCACAAAAAAGTGGTTTTTACCACTCCCAAAAAAAAATCATCAAAAATCAATAAAAATATGTTTTATTTTTAAGCATTGCATGTATATATCATTTAGTATAATGAATTTGGTGTTGCTTGCTTCTATTCAGGTTAACCAATCCCCTAGCATCGATTCCTAAATTCCATCCATTTTGTTTGACCTTATTCACCTTGTCCAAAAGTCAACATGAATCCTCTTGATTTATTCACCTTGCTCTGTAATCCATATGATCTGGCTAAACCAATTCCAATTGACATAATTCTCATTGATATGGATAAGATTTCCTCACTTCCAACCTTCACCAAATTTGTCTTATTCAAGGAATTGTTAAGAGCTTTCGCCAACTACATTCCTCCATCCCCTTCACCTTTACCTTCACCTCACCTTTGCATCCTGAGGTTTTACAGGTATAAATAGATGAGGATAAGCCATTAGATTTTGATGACATCTTAGATGAAATTAATTTTATCCCTACACCCCATAAGCTTGAGGAAGGTTCCCACATTTCTATTTAAGATACCATCGATGTAGACCTTAGTTCAAGCAAAGACAATCCCCAAATTTTCAAGCTTGGTAAAAGTTTATCACCTAATGAACAAGAGCAAATAATTGCTCTCCTCAAGAGGAATAAGGGTATATTTATATGGTCTTACAAGGGAATGCCTGATCTTGATCCTAGTTTGGTTGTCCACAATCTCACCTTAAATCCTGATGCTAAGCCAATGAAACAAATTCTTAGGAAAATGCATCCTATCATGGCCCTTGTGGTAAAACTAGAGCTTCAAAAACTCCTAGATGTGAACTTCATTGTTCCTATCGACTATCCTGAGTGGCTCTCTAACATGGTACTCATTTTCAAGCCTAACGGGATGATACACATTTGCACTAACTTTTGAGATATTAACAAAGTGTAGCCTAAGTATGACTTCCCTCTTATGAACATCGATACTCTTGTCGATACCTATGTTGGCCATGAAATGCTTTCACTCATGGATAGTTTCTCAGGATACAACCAAATTCAAATAAATACTGATTACCAACATAAAATATCATTCACTACACCTTGGGGAAATTTTTTTACAAGTTGATACCCTTTGGCCTCAAAAATTCATGTGCCAATTATCAACGTGCCATGACATACATTTTCCATGACTACATATATAAGATTATCGAAGACTATGTGGATGATATCTTGGCTAAATCTAAAACTCAACAAGAACATATTGGTGTATTGGAGAAATTTTTTTGACCGACTACTAGAGCATAACGTAAGGTTGAACCCCAAGAAATGTGTCTTTGGTGTTACCTCGGGCAAACTCCTAGGATTCATTATCTCTAAAAGAGGTATTGAGGTGGATCCTAACAAGATCAAGGCTATCCTAGATATACCTCCCCCAACTAACTTAAAGGAATTGCGTAGTATACAAAGAAAGATCCAATCAATCCACAATTTCATTGTGCAACCATCTGACAAATGTAGGCCATTCAATCACCTACTACAAAGGAGGTAAAATTCTTTTGGACATATGAACGTCAAAAAGTATTCGATGACATTAAGAAATACCTAGCTTCTCCACAAATATTATCTCCTCCTCATTTGGGGGTCCCATTTTTGGACATTTTGAGTCCCTAAGTCAAATTTGTCATTGATGTCACCAGATAAAGTCATCATTAATATCAAGGAATTCAGCAGGAAACAAAGGGGTCAAAAATGGTTATTTGATATCCAGGAAGTAGGCCAAAATATCAAGAGAATCAGTGCAGAAAATAGAAGTTAAAAAGGAGATATAATATTTATTTTATAAATAAATATTATTTACGACATGGAATACAGTGAGAAGGAAGCAATTTATCCAAGGCATCAAAAAGATATAATATTATAATAATGGTTATTATAATATTAAAGTGATATGGTGAAAACCCAAATAAAATATTTATAATTCTCATTATAATATTTTATAAAGCAAAGTGGGTTTTATAAAGTTTAAATATATTTTATAAACCCAAAGGTTGGGTTTAAGACAAAAGGCATTCGAAGCCTTTATAATCTCTACCGACATCATGGAAGATAACATGGAGAGCGTCGACATCTTCAAAGTAATGGAGGAAGCATATAAATACAATGCCCAAAGTCCAAATTAATTATCCTTGCTCGAAATTAAAATATTGGCATGCAAAGATAAGAGCTCGTGAGTTTTTGCGAAAGTCATGACAATGAAGTGTTTAAAGGAGGAAGCTTTAATCCTCGAAGTCACATAGGACAGCATGGCCTAGTGGTATTTTGGGAAGCATGAAAGCACTGGCTTGCGAGAGGGTTTGCGTTCGAATCTCGGTGGGTGCATCGTGAGTTGTGTTGGTTAAGGCATCCACGACGCACATTCTTTTTCCCAAGGTGGAAGGTGTTAGGAGATTAAGAAGCACGTGGTGCTTCGTTAATCACAAATGAGCATGTAGCTCATGTGGTGACTTTGACCACGGCTAAGGCACACGTTGTGGGCAAGGTTGAGGGTTCGATTCCCTCCAAAAATGAGGTAAATATTTTTGCATTAAAGTTTATTATTTGCCTAAGTTGGGAGGTATAAGGTTTTATTAATGGAATTTTTTGGTAAGGTTTCTTTGTAGAAAAGTGGTGGTTGTTGAGAATTATCATTTGGAGCTATAAGAGGATTTCTGGTTTTAATTTTTAATAAAGTCTTAAATTGCTATATTGGTATTTTTGGAGGATTAAGACTTTGTGGGTATTGTGTTAATTTGAATTAAGGGTTTTTATGATTATTGTGAGGGTGTTGATTATTAATTAAGTTGGAGTGATAAGGTGTAATTTTGATATTATTTTTGTGTTATGTTTTGTTGAGAAAATTATCTTCTAACCCTTATTGAGATTGGCAAAGAAGTAATTGTGAGTGTGGCAGATTTGTGAGATCAACTCCTTGTCAAGCAAAAAGGTATGGGAAAATTCTTCTTTGGTTGAGTTGGTTGTTTGAAAATAAAGTTTGGAGTGAAAAGGATTTGATTAGGGTTTCCTTTTCAAAAGTGTTTGAGTTATTGCTTCAAGGTTTTTCTGAAATTAAGAGTTGTGGTTAAAACCTTGTTTGATAAGCATTGTTGTTGAAGCCATTGGTTGTGTGAAGAACTTGAGTTAGAAAAGAATATGAGTATCATTGTTATGTGAAGATTGTTTTATGAGCATTGTTGTTGAAGTGAGTTGTTATGCAAAGAACTTGAACTAGGGTTTGAAAATATCATGAGTATCATTGTTATGTGAGATTTGTTGTTGAGCATTGTTGGAAATATTTTGAGTTGGTGATTGGACTAGGGTTTGTGAGAAAGGGTTGTTTCTTTGAGTGATTGGTTGAGTAGAGTTGATTGAAGCCTAGTCAAGTGGATGTATGAAGTGATTGTTCAAGTTCCATAAAACAAACTATCCTATATTCTGATTTGAGTTGAGAAAGTGATTGAGCTTTGAGTATAGAACATATTGAGTCTCTAACAATTCTCTTTATGCTTCTATGATATTGATTTGAGAGAGTGATTGAGTATAGAATATATTGAGTCTCTAACAATTCTCTTTATGTTTCTATGAGATTGGACAAGTTCTATGTGGACTTGTTAAGCAGATTTGAGGTAAGTCTTTGAGAAGACTTGTGGACTAATTTTGTGTGAGCTTTTGTGGAAGCTTACAATACAGATTTGGTTAAGTCCTAGAGAGGACTTATTGAGAATATTTGGATAGGTTCTGAGTGGACCTATTGAGAAGATTTGAGTAGGTTCTGAGTGGACTTATTGAGCATATTTGAGCAAGTTCTAGAGTGGACTTATTGAGCAGATTTGAGAGCAAAGTTTGGTGGATTTGAGGATAGGTTTGTGCAGACCAGAGATAGATATTGAGCAGATTTGTGCTAGACCGAATGGACTATGTTTAGTATAGAATTGAGATAGAGCTTTGGAGGTGATAGAGCAGAGAGGATAGTAGTCTCCAGTGGATAGAGATCCATTAGCCAGGGCAGTGAGGATAGGTCTTCTGAGTGGGGACAAGAGTCTTCAGTGGAGAGAGATCCACAAGCCAGTGTAGTGGAGGCAGTAGTCTTCTAGAGGATCACCAACCAGAGTAGAGGAGAAGGAGTTCTCCTATGGATAGAGATCCACAAACTAGATTTAGGGGATCAACATCTCCTTTGGATAGAGGTCCATAAACATTGTAATTGGGAAGGATTCCCAAAATATTATTTGAGAAATATTTAGAAGAAATATTTTCTCCGTGGAAGTAGCCATATTTGGGTGAACCATGTAAAAATGATGTCTCTCATGTGTGTGATGCTTTGTGTGATGTTTACTATTTTATTAATGTTGATGCTACTATTTGGATTAAAAAGCAAAAAGTTTTATTGTATACTGTTCACCCCCCTCTCAGTATAAGCACATGTTCTTCAATTGGTATCAAAGCGGGTCTCTCCGTGAAAAGACTAACAACTTGGAAGAGGATCCTTCAGTAGCACACATGACTTCAGAAAGTGAAGAAGAGACTATGTTTGATATAAAAGAAGAATTCTTTGCTGCTCTCAGAAAATTGGAAAGACTTAGAGAGAAAAATTCAAGCTTGAAAGAACAAGTTCAAGAAGATGAAGAAGCAAGGATGGAACTTATACAGAGCCTCACAAAACTCAAGATTAGGGTGGAAGAAGGAAAGAATATTGAGCAAGATATGACAGATCTATTGAGAGCCAGGGAAACAGAATGTGAAAAATTGGAAGCAAAAATTGTTCTCCTAAGGAATAAAGTGGAAAGGACCAAGGTACTACAAGATACAAAATATGAGAAGCAGAAAGAGGAATCAAGTCTCCAAAAGGCAAAAACTTCAAACAAGGAAAAGCAAGCAAAGGACATCAAAAAGGAAGAAAGCAAAGGAGAACCCTGGATAAGAGTCAATCACAAGAGAAAGATAACTTCTCCACAAATTCCAAGACATCCAAATAGGTTACATAATTTCTTCCATGGACATTGTTTTTCTTGCAATAAATATGGTCATAGAGCTTATCACTGTATTCATTATGCAAGATACAATAGAAATTTCAATTCCTTTGCACCTCTCATGGATGATGATGTCATATGTTACAAATGCAATAATTTTGGGCACAAGGCTAGATGGTGTAAAATGATACTTCCTGAGTCTAGAAAAACAATTTCAACAACTAGCAAAGATGAAAGAAAGAATGTTAGGGCTAGATCAATGTTAGTACAAACAACCCTTCATGCTCAAGATAAATAAGAACAATGGTATCTTGATAGTGGTTGCTCTAGTCACATGACAGGAGACAAAGACAAATTCATTGTACTAAAAGAAACAAATAGAGGATCAGTAAGTTTTGGTGATAATGGTTCAACAAGGATTGTTGGAAGAGGAACTCTAAGTCTAGACAATGGAAAAACAAAAACAGAGAATGTTTTGTACGTCAAAGGGTTAAAACACAATCTGCTGAGTATAAGTCAACTTTGTGATCAAGGATACATGGTCACTTTCCATCCAGATAGATGTGAGATAAGAAAAATAGAAACTGGAAAAATCATTGCGAGTGCAAGAAGGACTCCAAACAACTTATACATGCTAAATGAGATCAAAGGGGAAAAGTGCTTTCTATCACAAGAAGATGAGAGTTGGTTGTGGCATAGAATATTGGGTCACTTGAATTTTGACAACATAGTCAACATAAGCAATAAACAGGTAGTTAGAGATTTACCCAAAATAAGAAGACCTCAAAACACAATTTGTGCACCCTGTCAACATGGAAAGCAAACTAGGACAACCTTTAAGTCAAAAGGCTATATGTCATCTGAGCCATTGAGCCTAATACATACTGATCTGTGTGGTCCTACCAGAACTCAAAGTATTCAGGGTGAGAGTTACTTCATGTTGTTTGTAGATGATTATTCCAGAATGGTTTGGGTAACCTTCCTAAAAGAGAAATCAGAGGCCTTTGAAAAATTCAAAGCATTCAAGGAATTGGTTGAGAATGAAATAGGAAAAAGGATTAAGTGTCTAAGATCTGAAAGAGGAGGAGAATTTACTTCAAATGAATTTGTAGAATTTTGTGAACAACATGGAATCAAGAGAGAGTACTCAACAACAAGAACTCCTCAACAAAATGGGGTAGTTGAAAGGAAGAACAGGACTGTTGAAAATATGGCTAGAGCTATGTTAAATGAATCTAAGTTATCAGATGGTTTTTGGAAAGAAGCGGTAAAAATAGTTGTATACATAATCACTAGGGCTCAATTGAGGGTAAATCATCACAAGACTCCATATGAGCTTTGGAAAGGAAGACCTGCTACTGTAAAACATTTCAGAATCTTTGGAAGCAAATGTTACATAAGATGGGAAGATCAAAACTTGGGCAAGTTTGATCCAAGATGTGATGAGGGAATTTTTCTTGGTTATTCCACAAAGAGTAAAGCCTACGAGATGCTTCAACAAAAGAACACGCACTATGGTGGAAAGTATAAATGTAACAGTTTATGAGAAGATAGATTCTAGAGAACCAGTTCAACAAACTGTGTACCAAGAGGATGGATGTTGTCAAGAAGAATTTTGTGAGGAATAAGATAAATATGAAGAAGAAATACAAAGGCTTCTTCCTAAGACTCCTTCCAGGTATGTACAGAAACATCATCCAAAAGAACAGATCATCGAGAATCCAGATGAAAGACAGACAAGGAGAAGAATAATAAAACCATCTCAACAAGCAAATTTTTCTTTGCTATCTAAGATTGAGCCAAAAGACTTCACTCAGGCAAGTGAGGATGAATTTTGGGTTAAAGCAATGAATGAGGAATTGGATCAGATAGAGAAGAGCAAAACATGGGAACTTGTTCCATGACCAAAGGACAAAAATGTGATTGGCACAAAATGGGTATTCAGAAACAAGTTGAATGAAGACGGACAAGTGATCAGAAATAAAGCAAGGTTAGTATGCAAAGGTTATGCACAAGTAGAAGGAATTGACTTTGATGAAACTTTTGCTCCAGTTGCATGACTTGAAGCTATAAGGATATTTTTAGCTTTCTCAAGTTTCAAGAACTTCAAGGTATATCATATGGATGTCAAGTCAGCATTTCTAAATGGGGTTCTAGAAGAAGAGGTCTATATTGAACAGCCAGAGGGATTCATACTAGCAGATAAACCAGATCAGGTATGCAGATTGAAAAAGGCATTGTATGGTTTAAAGCAGGCTCCTAGAGCATGGTACTCAAGATTGGATAAGTATCTTCAGGAATAGGGATTCAGAAAAGGAATAGCAGATAGTAATTTGTATATCAAAAATGAAGGAAATGATCTTCTAATAGTGGTTGTTTATGTTGATGACATAATTTTTGGAGGAAACAATGATAAGATGTGCAAAGATTTTGCTAAGAATATGCAAAATGAATTTGAGATGTCTATGCTTGGTGAATTGTCCTTCTTTCTTGGACTTCAGATTTCACAATCAGAAATGGGAGTGTTTCTCTCTCAAGCCAAGTATATAAAGGAAATGTTAAAGAAATTCAGGTTAGAAGATTGCAAACCAGTAAGTACTCCCATGGTCACAGGATGCAAGTTGAGTAAGGATGATGAATCTCCAGAGGCAAATCAGAGATTATACAGATCTATGATTGGCAACTTATTATATGTTACAACTACAAGACCAGACATAGTACAATCAGTGGGATTAGTGGCAAGGTTTCAAGCAGCACCTAAGGAAACACATGTGGCAATAGTAAAAAGAATTTTTAGGTATCTAAAAGGGACTATGGATTTTGGGCTTTGGTATCCCAAAAGTGACAGTTTCACACTAACAACATATATAGATGCAGATTGGGCCGACAACATTGATGATAGAAAAAGCACAAGTGGAGGAGCATTCTTTCTTGGAGAATGTCTAGTCTCTTGGTTAAGTAAGAAGCAGGTTTCAGTATCTCTATCTACAGCAGAGGCAAAATATATTGCAGTAGTAGCCAGTTGTACATAGGTGTTATGGATGAAGAGAACTCTAGAAGATTTCAAGATAAAGCATGATCAGCCCATTCCTATACTATGTGATAATACAAGTGCCATAAGTATCTCAAAAAATATGGTAATGCACTCCAGGACAAAGCACATTCCAATTAAGTATCATTTTCTGAGAGAACAGGTGATAGATAAACAGGTCAGATTGGAATATGTCACTACAAAGGAACAGATAGCAGATATTTTCACTAAGCCACTTTCAAAGGAAACTTTTGAGTATCTTCGAGGAAAATTGGGAGTGAGACTCCCACCCCAGAATTAACCACCTTAAGAAGGTGGGGGAGGGGCTAAGCTAAGAGGCTCATTCTTAGCCCCGAGCCCCAAAGGTGACCCTTTGCCATTGATGTCAAAGGGGGAGAGATTTGTGTAATGGGGAGAGATTTGATATTTGAGAGAGCATTGAGCCAGGGGGAGCAATGTCCAAGGGGGAGCAGAACAAAAAGAAAGGTCAGGTTTTGGTAAGAAGAGTATGGGTTGCCATCAATGACAAAGGGGGAGATTGTTGGACATTTTGAGTCCCTAAGTCAAAGTTGTCATTGATGTCACCAGATAAAGTCATCATTAATATCAAGGAATTCAACAGGAAATAAAGGGGTCAAAAATGGTTATTTGATATCCAGGAAGCAGGCCAAAGATCAAGAGAATCAGTGCAGAAAATAGAAGTTAAAAAGGAGATATAATATTTATTTTATAAATAAATATTATTTACGACATGGAATACAGTGAGAAGGAAGCAATTTATCCAAGGCATCAAAAATATATAATATTATAATAATGGTTATTATAATATTAAAGTGATATGGTGAAAACCCAAATAAAATATTTATAATTCTCATTATAATATTTTATAAAGCAAAGTGGGTTTTATAAAGTTTAAATATATTTTATAAACCCAAAGGTTGGGTTTAAGACAAAAGGCATTCGAAGCCTTTATAATCTCTGCCGACGTCATGGAAGATAACATGGAGAGCACCGACGTCTTCAAAGTAATGGAGGAAGCATATAAATACAATGCCCAAAGTCCAAATTAATTATCCTTGCTCGAAATTAAAAATATTGGCATGCGAAGATAAGAGCTCGTGAGTTTTTGTGAAAGTCATGACAGCGAAGCATTTAAAGGAGGAAGCTTTAATCCTCAAAGTCACATAGGACAACGTGGCCTAGTGGTATTTTGGGAAGCATGAAAGTGTTGGCTTGCGAGAGGGTTTGCGTTCAAATCTCGGTGGGTGCATCGTGAGTTGTGTTGGTTAAGGCATCCACGACGCACATTCTTTTGCCCAAGGTGGAAGGTGTTAGGATATTAAGAAGCACGTGGTGCTTCGTTAATCACAAATGAGCACGTAGCTCGTGCGGCGACTTTGACCATGGCTAAGGCACACATTGTGGGCAAGGTTGAGGGTTTGATTCCCTCCGAAAATGAGGTAAATATTTTTGCATTAAATTTTATTATTTGCCTAAGTTGGGAGGTATAAGGTTTGATTAATGGAATTGTTTGGTAAGGTTGCTTTGTAGAAAAGTGGTGGTTGTTGAGAATTATCATTTGGAGCTATAAGAGGATTTCTGGTTTTAATTTTTAATAAAGTCTTAAATTGCTATATTGATTTTTGGAGGATTAAGACTTTGTGGGTATTGTGTTAATTTGAATTAAGGGTTTTTATGATTATTGTGAGGGTGTTGATTATTAATTAAGTTGGAGTGATAAGGTGTAATTTTGATATTATTTTTGTGTTATGTTTTGTTGAGAAAATTATCTTCTAACCCTTATTGAGATTGGCAAAGAAGTAATTGTGAGTGTGGCAGATTTGTGAGATCAACTCCTTGTCAAGCAAAAAGGTATGGGCAAATTCTTCTTTGGTTGAGTTGGTTGTTTGAAAATAAAGTTTGGAGTGAAAAGGATTTGATTAGGGTTTCCTTTTCGAAAGTGTTTGAGTTAATGCTTCAAGGTTTTTCTGAAATTAAGAGTTGTGGTTAAAACCTTGTTTGATAAGCATTGTTGTTGAAGCCATTGGGTGTGTGAAGAACTTGAGTTAGAAAAGAACATGAGTATCATTGTTATGTGAAGATTTTTTATGAGCATTGTTGTTGAAGTGAGTTGTTGTGCAAAGAACTTGAACTAGGGTTTGAAAAGATCATGAGTATCATTGTTATGTGAGATTTGTTGTTGAGCATTGTTGGAAATATTTTGAGTTGGTTACATGCTTGGACTAGGGTTTGTGAGAAAGGGTTGTTTCTTGAGTGATTGGTTGAGTAGAGTTGATTGAAGCCTAGTCAAGTGGATGTATGAAGTGATTGTTCAAGTTCCATAAAACAAACTATCCTATATTATGATTTGAGTTGAGAAAGTGATTGAGCTTTGAGTATAGAACATATTGAGTCTCTAAAAATTCTCTTTATGCTTCTATGAGATTGATTTGAGAGAGTGATTGAGTATAGAAAATTTTGAGTCTCTAACAATTCTCTTTATGTTTCTATGAGATTGGACAAGTTATGTGTGGACTTGTTAAGCAGATTTGAGGCAAGTCTTTGAGAAGACTTGTGGACTGATTTTGTGTGAGATTTTGTGGAAGCTTACAATACATATTTGGTTAAGTCCTAGAGAGGACTTATTGAGCATATTTGGAGAAGGTTCTGAGTGGACCTGTTGAGAATATTTGAGCAGGTTCTGAGTGGACCTATTGAGCATATTTGAGCAAGTTCTAGAGAGGACTTGTAGTGCATATTTGAGAGCAGAGTTTGGTGCATATTTGAGGATAAGTTTGTGCTAGACCAGAGATAGAGATTGAGTAGATTTGTGCTAGACCGAATGGACTGTGTTTAGTATAGAATTGAGATAGAGCTTTGGAGGTGATAGAGCAGAGAGGACAGTAGTCTCCAGTGGATAGAGATCCATTAGCTAGGGTAGTGAGGATATGTCTTCTGAGTGGGGACAAGAGTCTTCAGTGGAGAGAGATCCACAAGCTAGTGCAGTGGAGGTAGTAGTCTTCTAGAGGATCACCAGCCAGAGCAGAGGAGAAGGAGTTCTCCTATGGATAGAGATCCACAAACTAGATTTAGGGGATCAACATCTCCTTTGGACAGAGGTCCATAAACATTGTAATTGGGAAGGATTCCCAAAATATTATTTGAGAAATATTTAGAAGAAATATTTTCTCCATGGAAGTAGCCATCTTTGGGTGAACCACGTAAAAATGATGTCTCTCATGTGTGTGATGCTTTGTGTGATGTTTACTATTTTATTAATGTTGATGCTACTATTTGGATTAAAAAGCAAAAAGTTTTATTGTATACTGTTCACCCCCCTCTCAGTATAAGCACATGTTCTTCACCCATTTTATATTTATATCTTAGTAATGAACTTTGCATTAGGGACAACGCTTGCACAAAAGAATGAACAAAATCGAGAGCAAGTTGTCTACTACATTAGCCGAACATTGGTAAGTTGTGAAACTAAATATGCTTATGTAGAAAAATTGTACTTGGTAGTGGTTTTTGCCACTAAGAAAATTCAACATTATATGCTTAGCCACACAACTACATCATAGCTAGAGAAAATCCTTTGCATTACATGATGTTCTGCACTTACAATAATACTTGCACCGCTAAATGGATAATGCTCCTCACTGAATTCAACCTGTAATTCATTAGTCAAAAATACATTAAAGGTTAGGTAATAGCCGATCAACTTGTGAAAGATCCATTACCTAGTGATCATCCTTTGATTATTGAGATCCTAAATGATTTGGTATTTTCTATCACTAAACAAGAAGAAGATTTCATTCTGAAGGAAGACGTTGATATCACATTATTATTTGATGGCTCTAAGTGCATGAAAGGTCAAGGTGTTGAAATCATATTTCACACACCATAGGGGATACCTATCCCCTTGTCATTCAAACTAGAATTCCAATGCACAAAAACACTACAGAGTATGAAGTCTTAATATTAGGTCTTCAATTAGATATAGCTATGAGCATTAAACATATAAGGATATTTGGTGATTCTCAACTTGTTTTAGAGCAAATAAAAAGAAAATACCAATGCAAAGAACCAACCATTAATCTTTATCATGAAGTAGCAATGAAATTGCTCTCTAAGTTTGATTGGTATGAAATAAATAGTTTTCCATGTTTGACTAATATATTTGCAGATGCGATGGCCTCCCTTGGATCATTGATTCCAAAAGACTCATTTGGAGAGGTACAACCCCTTATCATTTCAATGGTCTCTAAATTTGTAATTTCCTATGCTGAGTCTAAATATGAAAAGGATGTTTTCTTTATCTAGTTGGATTTATATGAGCCTTGGTCGAGCCAAATAGTAGCCTTTCTCAAGTTTGGAACACTCCCATTTGACATGTATCGAACTACCAAATTCACATTCAAGCAAAATGTAGCTCATTTCTTTCTATTGGAGGATGTGTTGTACAAACATGGTTATGATGGAGATCTTCTTCATTATCTCGAGGCTAGTGAGGCTCGAAGAGCCATAGCTAAAGCCCATGATGGTACTTGTGGTGGTCATTTTAGTGTAATGGTCATTGCAAAACACATTTTATACATGGGTTATTATTGTCCCACAATGAAACACAATTGTTGCACATATGTTAAGCATTACAAAAAGTTCCAAGAACATGCTAATTTAACTCATGTACCATCACAAGCTTTACAGACCATTCAAATCCTTTTGTCCTTTTCACAATGGGGCCTAGATCTAATTGGAAAAATTTCACCTCCTTCTTCGAGACAACATACATTCATCATCACAACCACTGAATACTTCACAAAGTATATTGAGGCAATTCCTCTAACTAGTATGATAGGACCAATAATTGCGGAGTTTATACTCCATCACATAATTTGTCATTTTGGTATACCCTCAAAAATAATTTTAGACAATGAAAAGTCTTTCAAGAATAAGGATGTTCAAGCACTTTGCAAGAAATACATCCAACATAGTTTCTTGACTCCTTATTACCCACAAGAAAATGGACAAGCTGAAGCTTCCAACAAGACCTTAGTTGCTATTCTCAAGAAACTTTTCAAAGAAAATCATAGAGATTGGCATACACAAATTCCCTTGGAATTATGGGCTTATAGAACAAGCATCCGCATGCCTACATGGGAAACACCATTTTCATTGTTCTATGGAGCCAAAGCAATTATACCGCTTGAGCGTGAGATCCCTTCATTGTGAATTTATTTGTAGGAATTCATAGATGATGACACAACTAGACAAGCACATCTTGACCAACTCACACTTCTTTATGAGAGGCAAGTTAATGTTTTAGAGCATTTACGAGTTTATCAATACTACCTCAAACATGCTTACAATGTCAAAGTCCATCTATGCAAATTCCAAATAGAAAATATTATCCTTAAAGAGAATCAACAAAACATCAATGCATTGTCGCATCTTCATGATAAATTTGTGGCTAATTGGTTAGGTCCATACATTATCACACAAATAGTAGGTAATGGTACTTACAGAATTACAAGTCTAGAGGGAGAGGAAGAATCCAAATCACTTAATGTTATACACTTGAAAGTATTCTATGCATGATTTGATTACTATATATATACACGGATAATACATAAAAACATTTGCATACACTTCATTCAAAACATTGCATTTCACTTGAATTCACATTCCAAAAATAATGCATTCACCCACATTGCATATTACATTGCACATTTCACAAAATTACATGTCATGCATTACATTCACATCCATATTTCACATTTCATATAGGAATAATTTATTAAGTTTGATGTCTTAATTGGTCCAAAAAAAATCATGTTTCCTTAATCAGGGGCACCTTCATAATGTCATCCATACAATACCATAGTCTAATTGCCATTAGCACAAGCCACATTCATAACTCCTAGGTGTTTTTGGTCACTCAACCACTCCTAGTGTTTTAAGAAACCTCTAAAATACATGTCGAGTTCTTTTTAGGACCATTACACATACACACAAATAAAATCTTGAGTTATGGGAATTGACTCCAAAATATGCTTGAACCAAATATAATCTCACATCTTAAAAATATCTTGTGTCAAAGAGGGATTACACCATACTTGGTATGAACCTTGAAGCGAAAATGGTCATCCTTGCTAGTCCAATCATGTAACATAGTCCATAAAAATAGTGGTTTTTAACACTACCACAATTCCAAAAATAAAATAAAGAGTAGGGAAAAATCCCTAACAAAAACTTGAAATATTTTACATCACACACCATTGATCAATTTGGTTGTAAGGATCGTACTACATTTCCAGTCAGACGGTTAGGTAGTCATATCCCAAACTTAAGAGATCAACAAAAAAAGTAATGGACTATGGAGTTAACCTCCACTAAAGCTATAGACGCTTTACTAGTAGTGGAGTACGCTCATGCATGGTGACATGTCTCTTTTAAAAGAGACCTATCACCACTCATAAGAGCAAGCTAGCCTCTAGATTTCAACCATAACAAGTTTACCCAATTTACTCAAGATGAGTTAATAAACTCACTTATACACACTAGTTCTTGATTGTCTCGGGTCATTACCATGCTCTTGATTCGGTAAATTAATTCACTGCACACACATTTGGTCCTTGAGGAGTTAGGTAATTTTAGTGAGTTTGTTTGATGCCACTAGGATGTCCGAGTCTCTAAAAAATAGGCAGTTTTCCATATCAACATCCATGTATTCTTCCATATCAACATCCATATATTATTCCATATCAAAATCTATATCTTCTTCTATATCAACATCCATATCTTCTTTCGTGTCACCATCCATGTCACGTAAAAAGCCATTCATCCCATACACCATAAATTCTGGTGCCCTTGATTAAAAAACAATGCTAAAAAAGGGTCAAGAAAATATCTAAACTATAAATGATTATTAGCACATGTCATCTTGCATTAATCATCCATATATTATGTCTTGCATTAATAATCCATAACATATCATATGCATTCATCATAAATAAAAAAATATGCATAACACAAAAAGAATTCACAAACACATATAACACAAAAGGTAAAAACCATGTATATATACATACACACACACGATATATATATCTATATATATATATATATATATATATATATATATATGTGTGTGTGTGTGTGTGTGTGTGTGTGTGTGTGTGTGTGTGTGTTTAAATATCTCATGTACAATGAGTGCCCAAAGGCTACATACAATAGAGCACCAAGGCTCATATACAAAAAGTGCATTTAAGCACTAGCTAATTCCCATGAGTGGACCCCTGGGACCTACTAGGAGCTCTAGACCTAGAACTCTACCTAGATTTATCTGGCCTAGCCGATTGCATCATTGATAAGGTGGAGAATCTGATAACATGATATGATTAGCCATACATAAATCCTGCAAGGAGTGTACATATGCCTC
This sequence comes from Wollemia nobilis, assembly GCA_028583015.1. Classification (NCBI taxonomy): domain Eukaryota; kingdom Viridiplantae; phylum Streptophyta; class Pinopsida; order Araucariales; family Araucariaceae; genus Wollemia; species Wollemia nobilis. The sequence continues at coordinate 2,343,821 of JAQPPZ010017079.1, read as the reverse complement.
ACTCACTCAAAGTTGCTGCAATTACAGCTTGTGCTGACATTCCTTACCTAGAAGCTCTTCCTAGAGCCTCATGATCATCTCCTGATCATCTCCACTAGCTCCTCCATTCATTCGCTCTATCTACATATAAAATATAGTTGCATCCCACGCACTAAGCTTCACCTGTAGATGTGTTATAGTATCATCATGAGATTGTACCAGAGCCTCTCACTTCACTCTCATCTACTTTGTCTCAACCCGTAGCCTCGCCACCTTGGATATATCACCCATATCATCCTCCTCCTCATCCTCCCATTTTCCAACCATAGGAGTTTAATACCTTGTACCTCTTCCCTTCTTCCTCTAATTGCTATCTCGGAGGGGTCTCGATAACTTTAGAGTCCCATAAGACTCCTTCGCATCATCATCACCATCGGCTGCCACCTTAGCTACCCATACTGGTTGGGAACCAAACCATGTTGTATACTCAAGGGTCATCACTGCATTATCCACATTAAAGACCTCCAACTCCTCATAATCCTCAACCACCACCCTCCATGGCTCTACACATGGAATCCCTACCTCCTCTTAGTAGCCCTATAAAGCATCGACTCCTTCAGTACTCCATGTGGTAAGCCAAACTACCATAACACCCATAATAATTGGAAGTACTCCACATCATCCTACCACCTCCCAAATATCCACCTTGGTTGCCTGACCCATCACAAATTCTCCCTATATATAGTCCACCTGGTACCCCAAAAATGCCTCCACATCACCTAGGTGAACGTTAGTCCAACCCACATATCTTGGTACCACTAGCTTGAGTGCACTAGATGACTTGGTTGTACCTCCTCCACTACTACCCATCTCCTAGAAAATGGTTGCACATCATCCCACTCACTATAGTGTAGATCCTTCGATCATGCCACCCTAAAGTGTTTCCATCCCCAATATTGGAGAAGAAAGCTGCACCCCAAGCCCTTCCTCTTTTTTTGCATCACCTCATACAACTCCTGATACACCTATGATAACAAAGTAGGTGCCCATGCATATGGCTTTGACATGGTGAGAAAATCACTCACCAATCCCAATAGGTTCCATGGGAATCTACAACCAGTGTTGTTGGGAATAACTATGTTGATCAACATGAACATCACCAAGGCTAGGAGGGGATACAACTCCTTGTCCACATACATGGTCAAATAGGGAATCCTTTCACTCTCCACATTCACCTCATCCCATTTATCCCCAAACATCCTGATCATCTAGGCCGTCTTATCATAGCCTGCCTCCACCTTCACCCCCTCCACCGACACCTTGAGAATGTGATACACATCCTCAAGTGTAGTGGTCACCTCCCCAGTTGGTAGCTAGAAGGTCCCCCTATTTGCATCACATATTTTAGCCAAAGCTAAAAGGTACCCCTCATACATCCTCACTACATCAATATGGGTTGCACCCTCTATCCCCGTTGCCCTCTGTAAACCCTAGTTTACCTACGACAAAAATTTCCTCATCTTAAGAACAATGGGAGAAAATTGATGCTGGGGATCCAAAATCTGCAACTGCAAGCAAGCAACACATTTCATTAGTTAATAAAAAAACAACAAAAATAATAAAATTTTGCACAACACAATTTTTTTTCAAAGGCATTACCTTGGCAAACCTTGCCTCCACTCCAGCCACAACACTCATTCCCTCCACCACCATAGCTTCTACACCAAATTTCAACTACCTCACTTCACTCCTCACTCCACTTCACTCCTCAAAACATAGCTTCTCAAACTTGCAAACACACAAATGAGTTACATTTTCCAACCTACAGGCTATTTATAGCAAATGCAAGCGCATTGAAGCACCTTGGGCTATTTTTGATAAGAAAAAGCATGCATGGGCACTTAACAGAATGTTGAAGTGTGTAAGGGAATTTATAGGCACCCTAAAGCGTAGTCGAGCATTTTCTACATCTCTGAAATGCACGCGGACGTTTGATGCTTAAATCCACAAAAGGTAAAATCAAGCAAATTAGTAGCTTACTTCCTCCAAATTTAACCAAATTTTACATACACATCAATTCCATCATAAAATCAGGTTTTATGAAAACAGAAAGTAGTTTGAATGCATAATTTTCATTTGTAACCAATAGTCATAAAAATCACAATTCTAGTTACAAAACGTATCAAACTGGTCCAAATTTTCACAAAATGACCATCTTCATCATCTGCATCATAATCCTTATTATCCAACTGATTCTTGTGATAATATAAGTTGATTTGGCTCAATAGATCGATTTTTATGTCCAAATATGTAAAATTAACCAACATGATATCCAATGTTCACCAATCAGTTCTATTTTTCACAAATTATCGTATTTTTTCCTTGAAATTTCAAATTTTACCAATATTATACTCCATCACCCATTGCTTTCCACATATGCCACATTTTGAGTGAATCTTGTATAAAGTGGTTTGTTCTATATACTTGGTGATTTCCATGATTTGTGTCCATGCAATTAGGTAAGATGAATGAATTGCCATAAGAACACTTGGTCATCATCATCATTCTATATCTCCTAGTTTGAAAGCACAATCAAATTTTCTTCCTCACATTTCAAGTGAACCTTTGACAAGATTAATATTGCTAAAAAGCTATCATTGATGGCCTAGTTCATGGGGCTTAAAACATGAACAACATCAAATCACATCATTTCCAATTTCCTTGATAGTCATCATGGTGACTGGCTCTAGCTAGGGTGATTGGTTCCATTGAGAGGAATTATTCTACAGCCACTAGAAATCCTTCCTAATTTGACTTCTTTATTTTCTTTTTGCATCTTCATATTGCATATCAATGAGGCCATATGGCAAAAAAATTTATTTAACATCATGGAATCACCTCAAGTTTGGGGCAACTAAATTTGATTATGGTTTTCCCACAATAGGATACATCTTACATGATCATGACATCTACATATGGCACAAAACCCTTCATATGTTGGGGTAAAAATAGATGCAATCATCATCATCATTTCTCCCAAAACCCTTCATCTGTTGGGGCAAAAATAGATGCAATCATCATCATAATTTCTCCCAAAACCCTTCATCTATTGGGGCAAAAATAGATGCATTCATATTTCCCATTCCACAAATTATCCTCAACCGTTGGGATCAAAAATGGTTGCACATTCCATCATTCTGATTTTTCTTCTTTGCACAACATTTCATTATTTTTGAATTGGCATGTGAGATTTGTCCACAACTCATTCACCAATTGAGGGGTTAAGCTACACAAAAACTCTAGAATTATTTATTGTTTTACCTTCAATTTTGTTCCACATTCCAACAAGAGAGAGAAGCTACTTTTGTGCCTAGCCCGATCAAGTGTCTCGTATTTTTGAACCATATTGTGTTTCATGCAACATGGTACAAAAAGGGTCATTTGTAGACACCAAAATATAGCCACTTGTCCTCCACCCATGCTTTCCCTCCATCTTCACCACCAAAACCTAGCAATTTATCATCCATCCTAGCTTTCCTACGAGTTTTACCTCTTATTCATATATATTTATATATATATATATATATATATATATATTTATTATATATATTTTTAATATTAATATTTTATATATATTTATATAAATAAATTAATCCCATCCATCCAAATTCATTTAATCTCATCTGTCCATCCATATCAATCCATGCCACACACTAAATTTAATTTCCACCCTTAGATATGTTTTAATCTCAAACACACTATTAGTGTCGTTGAAACCCTGGCATACCCTACGTTGGATTATAGATAAGAGCTATTTTGATGAATCAACCTATGATTTTTCCCTAAGTGCCTAATTTCTTGAGTTTTCTAAGTCCCTAAGTCTTTTGCTGATTTTCCTAATACCCTAAGTTACCTAAGGTTCCTTGAGCTTTCGAAGTGCCTTAGAGTTCTAATCCAACATTTGTGTCTTAGCCTCACTCAATCCACCATATTCCCCATCCACTCGCTCATCGCTACCATCGTTGCACCCTTCACCACCATCATATCTACTTCTACAGATCTGATCTGACCTCCCGTGTGCCCTACCACTCTCTATGAGTGCTCTGTTGCTCTCCACCACAACCCCAAGAGCCATCCACTCTTCGTAAGTGCTCCATTTCTCTTTGCCATATCCCTGAATGCCCTGCTGCTCTCTGTGAGTGCCCTGTTGCTCCTTTTGAGAGTCCTATTTTAATGATAAGCGAGATCCTTGAGTGCCTCTAGGGCACACCTTAACCATCAACCTATAATAGATCCAGTTATCAAAAGACAACCAACAAGGAGCAAGGTAAATCATTCTTTGTTTTGTTAATTTCAATATTTCCTTATTTTCTTGTAGTAGTGTTACATGATAGTTAGGGTTTTATTAATGTCTAAGGGTCTCATGCAGTGGAGCCCTCTCAGTTATTAATAACTCTCTTCTTTCATCTTCTGTGTGTATATTTGGAGATTCATCATCATTGGATAGCTAATTAAGCTGGAGTGGTCCGAAATCGAATACGTAGAAGCCCACTCACCCTTTTTGGGAGCACAACTGAAGACACCACCATTTTTTATATCTAGGGTTCAAGAGAACCCTAGCAACATTTGTAATAATTGTATCAAAAGATATTCCTACATCCACTATTGTAACAATGGAGTTTCTAAGCTCCCCCCATTTAATATAAATCTCATTTGTTGTGCAATATATGGTTATTTGAATTCTATTTACTTAGCATTTGTTTGGTGTCATGTTTTATCTTCACAATATCTCATCCATGTGTATTCCTGTAAGATCTTCACTGCTACTATACCCAACTCCTAAACAATGATCTGCAAGATGGTCGAAGTTACCACAAGTAAAACATTTGAGTATTCTTAGTTTCTTCTTATTCACTTTTTCAAAGTGAGTTTCCTCTTCACTGCTTGATTCATCATTTGAATCTATTTCCACTTCTCTTAGAGCAACTATCCCTTTGAGAGAAAAATCAAATTCTTTTTCTTATTTACTGCTACTGTACCCATTTTATGGACAATAAAGTGCCATGTGATCAAGTTTACCACACTCGAAACATCTCACAGATTTTTCTTCATCCCTTCTCTTAGTCTCAAGATCAAATTATTCTTCATTTCTAGGTCTCATGGTTCTTTTGCATTTCCTTGCCATGTGTGTTCTTGTATATCTTCCTTCAATATATTAGGATTTCTTGAAGGAACCCGCTCTGATACCAATTGAAGAATACATGCTTATACTGAGGGGGGTGAACAATATAAGATCAAATTTTACTTTTCTTTCCCAAACAATATTATCCAATACTATCAATGGCAATATCAATAGCAGTTCTCAAATAAATGCACAAATCATCACACATATGAGAGACACAAATTTAGCATGGTTCACCCAATGTGGGTTATGTCCACAGAGAAAATTTTTCTTCTAAATTTTCTCAACAAATCTCTTGGGAATCAATTCCCTATTACAATATTTATGGATATCTATCCAATAGAGACACCAATCCCCTATGCTCTGGTTTGTGGATCTCTCTCCACAGGAGAACTTTCTCCCCTTTGCTCTGGTTCATGGACCTCTCTCTATAGGAGAACTCTTTTCCATTTGCTCTGGTTCATGGATATTTCTCTACAGGATAACTCTTTCCCCTTTGCTTTGGTTCATGGATCTCTCTCCATGGGAGAACTTTATCCCATTTGCTCTGGTTTGTGGATCTCTCTCCACAGGAGAACTTTATCCTCTTTACTCTAGTTTGTGGATCTCTCTCCACAAGAGAATTCTATCCCCTCTACTTTGGTTGGTGAAATTTTATTCATAGAAGACCTCTATCCCCACTACTATGGCTAGTGGACATCTATCCATAGGAGACCTCTATCCCCACTACATTGGCTAATGGACCTCTATCCACTGGAAACCTTTGTCCTCTCTACTTTTGTCACCTCCAAATTTTGATCTCAACTCTTTAAAATATGCACCAAATGTCATCACAAGTGTAGTGCAAATCTACTCAAATCTACCCCAAGTATTAGCACAAATCTTGATCAAATTAGAAACCAAACCTACTCTCAATTCTATCTCAAATATACCCCAATCCCTAACACAAATATTGATCAAATCAACAACCAAACCTACTCTCAACTTTGTCTCAAATCTGCCCCAATGTTGTTTCAAGTCTTCATAAGACTTTCTCAACTCTACCTCAAAGCTGCTTCAAGTATTCTCACAAAACTTGCTCAAATATGCCTTCAAATCTGCTTCAAGTCTTGTCACAAGATTTTCTCAAATTTACCTTCAAGGTTGCTCATAGAACCTGCTCAAATTTCCAAATCTTGCATACAAATAAATTCTTAAATCTCTTTCAGAAATACTTTCTTCAACTAGGTAATTTAGACATATTCTACCTAGAATTCATTTAACCTCTGGAACATATAGAGAATGATATGCACTATCAAAATCCCAATATGTTCTTCATATTCACAAATCTTGCATTCCACTAATCCAATCTCTATCTCTTGCAAAATACCTTTCAAATCAAATCAAAACAATGTATAACTTGCTTCACAAAACTGATCTATCTTTCTTACAAATTTGCTCTCAAATATCAATCATACTAATGCACAAATTTCTCTCACAATATTGATCTCAAACACTTTCACAATTGCCTTCAATATTTCTCAAACCAATGCTCAAAGGTTTCACAATGATGCACTAACAAGTAGTTCACAATTTCTAGCACAAATGTCTCAATCTCTTTCAATAATGGATGCTCATGTAGGTCTCAAACCCTAATACAAATATTTCCAACAATGCATACCAATCAACCCTTTTAACTCCACCTCAAAAATACTTTCTCAAAACACAACCACTTAGCTTAAAAGGTTGAATCACCATACCTCAAAGTGCTTGGTGAAGATGTGCCCTCAAATACCTGTCTCAAAAATAATATATTTTGCAACTACAAAAAGAATTAGCATAACACATTTTCATATATTGGAAAAACCCTTCTCAAAATATATGCACAATTTTATTCCAAACCAATGCTCTATAACTCTCTTGGTTTTTCAAAATAAAACATCAAATCATGAACCGATTCCTTCAATATTAATGCAAATATTACAAACAATAAAAACACATTTTCAAGGTAATGCATAAGGGGTTAGCCCCAAAATGTATTTATAAAAATTTGGTGAATTTATTTTGAAATCCAAGAGAATAGTGTCCAAACGCATGTAGAAGGTTCACTATTATTAGGGGGAATGTTGGGAATTTTAACTTAATATGGTAAAATTATTATAAATTTGGGGCGAATTGACCCAAAAAAAAAATTGCACCCAAAAGATTTTGGCTAATGGGCCCTGGTCAAGGGTCCCAAATATTAGTCAATTCCAAATTTAAAAATCCTAATTTTAGCCAATTTGGCGATAAATAGCCGCTATCCATAACCGTACACATTTTATATCTTTTATCTTCCACTTTCATAAAATAATTTCCAGACCACTTAATGACCCATAACACAAATTTACAATATTAAATCAACCATTTACACCTCATCACTCCTACTTTTGCATATATATAAATAAAACTTAATGACATCAATATCTTCAAAAATATTTGGAAAAAATAAATTACCCTTATACCTCATATATGCAAAAAACCTTTACACCATAGCACACCCCTCAAAATTCATGCAAAGCAAATTTAATCAACCTTAGCACATACCTTTTTACCAAAAATAATATTGCTGGCATGGATGGGAATCGACCCTCCGACCTCAAACTCCTAATGCAGCACGTGATCGCTTGTGCTAGCCAAGCGGTTGAGACCTAACGTATGGGCCTCCACTCTTATTCCCTTGGCACATTCATTAAAAAGTTAAATCCTTCAAAACTGGTGCTAGGTAAAATTGAACTGTGAACCTCTGCCTCACAAATGACTTAGCACGAATCTAGCCATCACTGGGCTACCCTGGCAGATGAAGTCAAGGAGTGAACGAAAATAATTTATTTCTTTCTCCTTCTGTGCTCCAAAATCATTGCTATTCCCTCTACCTAATTTGCTATCACCACTTCGCATGAGAAATAAAAATCAAAACATACGACTTTTATTTTCAAAGTCTTAAGGGTATTTATATGTTTCCATGCACATTTTAGACGTCAACACTCTTTAAAATTTGTTTTAAAATAATTTGAATTATATTTGGCGTCATGTAACTTTATACTTAGGTATTATAATATTAAAAAAATATTATAATAAAACCTTTTGCCTTGGGTCTTTTTCCACCAATGAGAAGTCTTGTATTTTCTTTGCAATTTAAAATCTCCCTTTCCAAATGAAGCCCTTGTTAATGTCAAACTTTCATAATAATATTTAAATTTAAAATTTAAATATTATACCCCTTTTATTCAAAATTCTCTTTGATTTCTTTCACAACCATGGAAAATTCCTTTGCATTTATTATTTCAACCTTGAAGACAAAACTCAACCTTTTCACCTTATCAATGGCAACCAATGACATCAATGAAAACACTATACTATAAATTTCCAACACACCAATCCCCTTATACAAGTTTGTGGGCACCAACCGATAGGAGGCATAAATCTCCTTATACAAGTTTGTGGGAACCACCCCATAGGATACACCAATCCCCTTATACAAGTTTGTGAGAACCAACCTATAGGAGACACCAATCCCCTTATAAAAGTTTATGGGCACCAACCCACAGGAGACACCAATTTCATTATACAAGTTTGTAAACACCAACCCACAAGAGACACCAATATATTTGTTACAAGTTCATGGGCACCAACCCACAGGAGACACCAATCTCCTTTGAGGCACCAACCTCACTCAATTCTACTCCAAAATTGATCACAAACATTGCTCAAATCTGCTCCTAAATATGATTACAAACACTGCTCAAATATGCTCCCAAATATGATCAACAACACTGCTCATGTTTACTTCCAAATCTAATCAACAACACTGCTCAGGTCAGCTTCCAAATCTGATCAAAAAAATTTCTCAGGTCTACTCATAATTTTATCATAAGATTTTCTTAAATCTTGTAAGTGCTGATTTATATGGAGTGTATGCTAATTTTTAGGGTTGTCTTTTTTTCTCTTCCTTCACTTATCTTGTGCACCTTTCTATTGTGGCTGATCCACAACACACCCCAAAATTGGGGACCCACCTTTTTTGCATGCTTTCAAAGAAAACTGTAGTACCCAGATGCTAAAAATCAAGAAAAGGCAAAATTTCACAAAAGAGAAAAAGTGTCGCGATATCGCGACATGTTGCTCCATCGCGGCAGAAAATGAAAAAGTGTCGCGATATCGCGACATGTTGCTCCATCGCGGCAGAAAATGAAAAAGTGTCGCGATATCGCGACATGTTGCTCCATCGCGACCAGAAATGAAAAATTGTCGCGATATCGCGACATGTTGCTCCATCGCGACCGGAAATGAAAAGTTGTCGCGATATCGCGACATGTTGTCGGGAAATTGAAAGGTTTCACGATTGGCGTCGCGACCAAAAATGAAAAGTTGTCGCGATATCGCGACATGTCACGTTTTCGCGGCTCAAACAAGTGAAATGCATAGGAATGAAAAGGTGTCATGATTTCACGATAGAAAGCAGTGAGACAGCCCGAACCACAAAAAGTGTCACGATTTCACGACAGAAAGTAGCCAATGTGTATGAAATAAAAAGGTGTCACGATTTCGCGACAGGTTGCATCCTCGAGGCCCGAAAGAGAAAACGTCGCGATTTCGCGACCTGAAGCAGCAAGACATGCCAAAGATGAAAAGCGTCGCGATTTCGTGACAGGAAGCAGCAAAGGGGTACAAAGCAAAAAAATCACGATATCGTGACAGGTCACGTTTTCGTGGCTCCAAGCAACGAAATGGTACGAAAGGAAAATATGTCGCGATTTCGCGACATGTCACATTTTCATGGCCAAATACAGCAAGAGCATCCCGAAATAGAAAAGCGTCACGATTTCATGACAAAAAGCTGGCAAAGTGGTAGGAATAGAGAAGCGTCACGATTTCACGACAGAAAGCCACAAGACAGCTCCAAATGAAAAATGTCACGATTTCACGATAGAAAGCAGAAGATGGTGCAAAAGAGAAAAGTGTCATGATTTCGTGACATGTCGTGTTTTCGCGGCTAAGTGCAACAAAACCCAGCGATAGAGAAAAACATCACGATTTCGTGATAGGTTGCACCCACATGGCCCGATAGCATAAAAATGTCACGATTTCGCGACATGTCTCATTTTCGCTATGCAGGCAGAGGAACAGAGTTGCATGCAGAAAAACGTCGCGATATCGCGACATGCTATTTTTTGTCACGATTTACAAGGGGCAGTTACGAAACATGCAGAGAAGCGCGGAACACGTGGCATAAAGGTGTAAGGGTTACAGAAGCGTTACAGTTCACCGAGAATATTAAACGTTTAAGACATCGAACATAAAGTCAAAGATAACGATGAGGCGAGGGTGAAACGAGCAGCCACTGGAAGATGAAACGAACCGTCGTGGAAGGAGAAGCAATGTGCCAACAAGTATAAAATGCAGAGGCACAGATTAGTACGAGGGTCGAAAACCGCTGGGAGCAGGGTTGCAGAGTTGAGGGTGATTAGCCGTTCTGGGCCTGTTGTGGAGTGTTTTTCTTCCCCTTTTGCTGGTTTTGAGAAAAACCAGAGATTCTGCTATTGTAACAGGACATATTTTTAATGCAGAATTGTTCAAAAATTTGCATTTTATGGGCAAGAAAGAAGGAGTCATTTTCTGCATGCAAGATTAAATGTCTATTTTCCCTTTTCAGATTTTAGGCTTGTAAATGTAGTTGATGCAAGTATTTTCTTGGTTTCTGCATGCGAATGCTTAAATCTGAAAACCTCATTCAAATCCTTAGGAGCCAGCACTTAGCTTATCCGGATTGTGCTTGTTTTGCAGGTCCAATAGGTTAGGTTGCATGCATGAAAACCTCATATCTTCGGTTTTGTCGGAATAGGATAGCATCATACCGAATGCATTTTCATTTTTTTTGCATTTTACTTCAAGAAATTTTAACTTTATTTTAATATTTAGACATTAAAATAAATATAAAAAAAAGGCTTCAAAATACAAAAAAATAATGTAACCATTGCGTAGGTTATACTTCATACTTCAAATACGCAATTTGAAATTTCATTTTCGGAGTTGTTTAGTATTTTAAAAAATTCACCGAAGTTGTTGTTTTATTGCAGATCTTTAAAAAATCCGAAAATGGAAATTTTCATTGCTGGGCCGATTCACATTTGTTTATTCTGGTTTAATGAACAATCACTAAAATTTCATGGTAAAATAAACCAACATTGCCCCTTGTTTACAGTTACTTGCAATCACTAAGGTGTTCCAAGCATTTAAATTGAATATCTTTATTTGAGATTACCATTACACATATGCAAATGCTAATATAGGGGAGACCTTGGAGAAGTTGTTTGTTTAACTTCTTTGCAAGAGGGGATTTGGAACCCAAATCCTAAGGGAGAGTGTACTTTCACAATTGGGTGAAAATACCACTCAACATTTTGGCGCTAGAAGGAGGGCCTGAATAGGTTTATTTCAGATTGATTTAAATGCTATAGGGATTTAAATTTTGAATATTTCATGCCCTATTGGTTATTATCTTTAGCCCTCTTTTAACAATACAACCTTGTACTGTTAAAAGGAGGACATGAATTGCTATGCACTTTCCTAACGCTTTGATTGTTCATACAGGAATAATGTGATTTGATTTGATTTAAAAAAAGAAAACAAAAAAAAAAGTAATAAATAAATAAAAAAAAGAATTTTTTTTGGGTATTAAAGTTATATTCTTTAAGATTCACTAATGGCTATGTTTTCACCGTGGATGACAGGTAGCCCATTGAACATACCAGGAGTTCAACATTATTTGCCCGTTGGTTTTGAGAGATGTCTTCCTCGATTTTTGTCTAACGGGACAAATATCTGCAGGAGAACACATTCAAGCATTCAAATTTGTTGTGAATCACTTAACAATTTGGTATGATGATGTGGTTTGTAAAATGTTCCCTTACACCTTGGACAAAGTGGCATATGATTGGTTTACAAGTCTGCCCTTAGGGTCTATCACTTCTTGGGCTCAACTAGAGGCAGCATTTCTTAATCAATTCAACAAAGAGCAAGTTGACCCAATCCGCATGTATCAGCAGTTTTTCACTATTAAAAAAGGACCAAGTGAAAATGTGAAGTCATTTTCTGAAAGGTTCTTTGGATTATATGCTCAATTAGTGACATTTTATGCTCTTCAAGAAGAAATGGCTCTCCAAATATATGTAAATGCTCTTGACCCACTCATTTCCACATATTTGCGAGGGATGCCTCAAATCACATCTTTGTCACAAGCCTATACTCAAGCAATGGCAATTGAGCAACAATTGAGTTGTCAAAATTATGGTGTGGGTTTTGGATCATATAATCTTCAATCATTTAATACCTCCTTTACCCACCCAATGATTTATCCACCTCAACCAAGTTCAAGTGTGAATCAATTTCAGAATCAACAATCATTCCCAAGCTTCAATCAATTTCAAAATCCTCAACCTACTATGCAAGATCAACCATCTTTCTTAAGTATGAATCAACTTCAAAATACTCATCTTGATTCAAAAGATGTTTCTAAAATCAATTTCAATGATTTTCATAAGAATATGATTTTAGGCAAGGGAGGAGTACTAGATCCAACTAGTATTGAAACATGTGACAGATTGGAAACCCTTGACTCACCAAAAGATGAATTCTATGAGGATGAATCTGTTTCGGATGACACATTGGATGACATTGTTGAAAATAATGGCCTAGAAAATTCACACCTTCCAAATCATGTTAAACGTGAATCATGGGTTACACATGTGGATTATGATAGCCTTATCAATTTGAATACAAGCAATAACCCAATTTTGGAAGTAATTGAACCATCTAAGGAAGGTGAAGATAAATTTGATGAGAAACATGTTGATGAATTAAAAGATGATGAAGAAATAGTTGAGCATCACAATTTGATTTTGAAAGATGATCATTATGATTCTTGGGAAGAGTATGCTCACTCCAAACCTTCTGATGAAATTTGTGTGCCTATTGATATGCAGGATAATACAATTGCCCTTTCACATGAGGATATTACAAGTCCTGTGCAATCTGAGAATGTTTTGGAAGAAGGGTTGGAATCTCATCAAAGGTTGGAGAAGGATAATGATTTTACTACCATGGATCAAGAAGGAGAATCAATTGTTTTTGTTCCCCTTGAGGGGCAAGAAATAGAAAATCTTGATCCACCTATTGTTTCTACAATGTCTATGCCATCTCAAAATGATGAAATTACAAAACCTAGGTGGTATGGGTTTAATACTATTGATGATCCTAATGAAAATATGGATTTTGAGGCAACTCAAGCCATTGATCGTGGAAAGGTGTCACGTGACACATATCTTGAAAAATTAGGCTCTTGTTTTGAAAAATATGGATGCATGTTTGATTGGGTGCCTAACTTTGGTGTTTTTGAACAGGTGTTGGATGATGAAGAAGACAATGAAGAAAAAGAAAAAGCTACTAACACTCATCAAGTTGTGATAAATTCTAATCATGATGGGTTGAGTATGGGTGACAAGGTGAAATCTTTACCTTTGGTAGTAGCCACAAAAATTTTAAGTGATGGGTTACATGATGTCCCTTTGGATGCTAATGTCATTGATGATGAAATGTCAAATCTTGGTGATGTTTGTCAAGTTTTGATTGATTTTGATGGTTTTAAAATCTCGAAAAATAATTTGAATTCAAGACTTTTAGAAATAGGCTCTTGTTTGCAATATCTCACATTTGAAAAGGAAAGCCTACTTCTAAATCATGAATGGAATGATGAAACTTGCACTTTAAAGAATAGACAAAATAAAATTGAATACCAACCATTGTCTAATCAATTTGATTTGAATCTCACCTATGATGTTGCTAATAGAACTAAATCAAATTGGTATGGTGAGCATGGCAAGTTGAAATTTGTTGCATTGCTTGGTTTGATCTTATTGTTGTTGGATTCCTACAACATTTGGCATGTGTATTGTGACATATGTCTTTTGAAATGTTCTAATCATGTTTGGGATCCAGGAAAGTAATAGTCCAAGCTTGGCATCATCTTGTACTATATTGTATATAGATTTTGGTTTTGGTTTGGGTTTGTGTTTTCAAGTTTCATTTTGGGATTGCTATTTGGATTAGGATTTAAGTTGTGTGTTTGATTTCATTTGACATGTTTAGTTTGTTTTGATAAAAAAAAAAAAAAAATTTGAGATGTCAACTTATGCCTAAAATCAGGAGAATATGAAACATTGGAATTGTGTTGTAGAAAGCTCCACAAGTAACACAAACATTTAAATAATATCGTTTGAATCTTGTGATGCATGAAGTTGTCAGTTTTGCACATTATGGTAAAATAGATGATATATTCCAAAAGAAGCAGTGCATTCATATCTCATGTCATATTCCACATTGCATATACATGTCATCTCAGTTACATTTTCATTCCATGGGCAATTATTGAGAAGGTGTTGAATCCTCTTAGGATTATTACATAACATATATTAAAAGGATCCTAAGGTTGGGAACTGCTGCCCAAACTATCTTGAACCAAGCACATTCCATGCACATTAAAAAGAATCTTGAGCAAAATGGTCAAAACCATACTTGGATGAAAAGGTGAGGTGAAAAGAATATTTCATGTTTGTCCTATCATGCAACATAATCCTTGAAACAGTGGTTTTTACCACTCCCATAAAAGCTTAAAGCCTAAAACCAGAGTAGTAAGGATAGGGTTAAATCCTCATCGAACTTAGGTTGAGGATCCAACTCCCCAAAGCTCTGGTTTGACCTACATGGAGTAGTAAGGATAGGACTTAATTCTCATCTCGCTTAGGTTGAGAATCCGATTCCCCAAAGCTTCCATTTTTCCCATTTCATCATAAGGCTTGGATTGGAAGGATCGTACTACATGTCCTCTGCAAAGGATGGGTAGTCATCCCAAAGGTCCAAGCAATAAAAGTAAAACTAATTTTTTCCATTTCATCTCAATCTTGGATTGGAAGGATTGTACTACGTGTCCTCTGCAAAGGATGGGTAGTCATCCCCAAGGTCCAAGAGATAAAAGATAATATTTTCCATTTCATCTTAATATTGGATTGGAGGGATCGTACTACATGTCCCTAGCAAGGATGGGTAGTCATCCCAAAGGTCCAAAGAAAAAAGAGAGAGAAAAGAATGAATGAAAGCCAAGTCATGGATTATGGGGTTAAGTATGCTCATGCGTGGCAACATGTCTTGCCTAAAAGCAAGACCACTGATTGCTCATATGGATAGACTAGCCTGACCATTTCATCCATAACAGGTTAAATCATTTTGTTCAAGATGAGGTAATGAACTCCAAATCAGAATAGTAAGGATAGGGTTAAATTCCCATCTCGCTTAGGTTGGGAATCCTATTCCCCAAAGTTCTGATTTCACTTACACTTGCACATGGGTTCAAGATGGTAGTGACACATAACCAACTTTGGGATCTAGTAAATTAATTTAGTAGACATATATTTGGTCCTAAGAGGGTTTGACATCTTTAATATGTTTGTCCATGATATAAGAAGGTTTGAGCATTTATAAAGCAGGTTGTTACATCTCTAGCATCTTCATCATGCATCAAATCCTGCACAAATCATTCATAGCCTTGCATACAAATCATAAGTAAAACTGACAATGGAATGTTGATCAAGTTCAAATGATAGGGAATGAAAACACATTGCACACACCGAGCTGATACTTAATGATTCTGATGATTCATGTATTTCTGATCTATTGGCATTTGTTTATATTTCTTATGTGCTAATGCCTGTTTACGAGTTTGTATACTTCCAGGTTGGGTTCTCACCAAAATGCTCAAGAGCATTTGACAGCAGAGTCACCATTTGTTGTGGCTGATCCACAACACACCCCAAAATTGGGGACCCACCTTTTTTGCATGCTTTCAAAGAAGACTATAGTGACCCAGATGCTAAAAATCAAGAAAAAAGCAAAATTTCACAAAAATGAAAAAGTGTCGCGATATCGCGACATGTTGCTCCATCGCGGCAGAAAATGAAAAAGTGTCACGATATCACGACATGTTGCTCCATCGCGGCCGAAAATGAAAAAGTGTCACGATATCGCGACATGTTGCTCCATCGTGCAAAGTAAAAAACGTCGCGATATCGTGACATGTTGCTTGCGGGAAATGAAAAGTTGTCACGATATCGCGACATGTTGCTCGTCACGGCGAGAAATGAAAAGTTGTCGCGATATCGCGACATGTTGCTCGCGAGAAAATGAAAAGTTGTCGCGATATCGCGACATGTCGTGTTTTGCGTCAAAAAGCAAAATGTAAAGAAAATGTCACGATTGTAAAAAGTCGTGAAAATAAAATGTCACGATTTCGTGAAAAAAATGGATTTGAAAAAGAAAAATGATTGGATAAAAAAGGTAGAAGAAAATAGTCATGATTTCGTGACATGTTCAAATAGAAAAGTCGATTTGAAAAGAAAGAGAAGCGTCGCAGATTTCAGATCGCAAGAAAAGAGAAAAGTGTCACGATTTCGCGATAGAAAGCAAAATATGGTGTAGAAGAGAAAAGTGTCACGATTTCGTGACATGTCGCGTTTGCGGCTAAGTGCAACAAACCCAAGATAGAGAAAAATGTCATGATTTCACAGATAGCAAAAAATGTCACGATATCGTGACATGTCTCATTTTGATGCGAGAAAGAAGAGTTGCGTGCGAAAAAACGTCGCGATATCGCGACATGCTATTTTTGTCATGATTTACATGGGGCGATTACTGAAACATGCAGAGAAGCATGAAACACGTGGCACAAAGGTGTAAGGGTTACAGAAGCGTTACAGTTCATCAAGAATATTAAACGTTTAAGACATCGAACAGAAAGGCAAAGATAACGATGAGGTGGGGGTGAAACGAGCAGCCACTGGAAGATGAAACGAACCATCATGGAAGGAGAAGCAATGTGCCAGCAAGTATAAAATGCAGAGGCACAGATTAGTACAGGGGTCAAAAACTACTGGGAGCAGGGTTACAAAGTTGAGGGTGATTAGCCGTTAGGGCTCTGCTGTGGAGTGTTTTTCTTCCCCTTTTGCTGGTTTTGAGAAAAACCAGAGATTCCGCTATTGTAACAGGACATATTTTTAATGCGAGAATTGTTCAAAAATTTGCATTTTATGGGCAAGAAAGAAGGAGTCATTTTCTGCATGCAAGATTAAATGTCTATTTTCCCTTTTCGGATTTTAGGCTTGTAAATGTAGTTGATGCAAGTATTTTCTTGGTTGCTTGCATGTGAATGTTTAAATCTGAAAACTTCATTCAAATCCTTAGGAGCTAGCACTTAGCTTATCCGGATTGTGCTTGTTTTGCGGGTCCAATAGGTTAGGTTGCATGCATGAAAACCTCATATCTTCGGTTTTGTCGAAATAGGATAGCATCATATCGAATGCATTTTCATTTTTTCTGCATTTTACTTCAAGAAATTTTAACTTTATTTTAATATTTAGACATTAAAATAAATATAAAAAAAGGCTTCAAAATACAAAAAAATAATGTAACCATTGCGTAGGTTATACTTCATACTTCAAATACGCAATTTGAAATTTCATTTTCGGAGTTGTTTAGTATTTTAAAAAATTCACCGAAGTTGCTGTTTTATTGCAGATCTTTAAAAAATCCGAAAATGGAAATTTTCATTGTCTGGGCCGATTCACATTTGTTTATTCTGGTTTAATGAACAATCACTAAAATTTCATGGTAAAATAAACCAACATTGCCCCTTGTTTACAGTTACTTGCAATCACTAAGGTGTTCCAAGCATTTAAATTGAATATCTTTATTTGAGATTACCATTACACATATGCAAATGCTAATATAGGGGAGACCTTGGAGAAGTTGTTTGTTTAACTTCTTTGCAAGAGGGGATTTGGAACCCAAATCCTAAGGGAGAGTGTACTTTCACAATTGGGTGAAAATACCACTCAACACTTTCCTTCTTGTAAATGGTTGAATTGTCCTTCTCTTTTAATTTGATGCTTGGGTGAAGATGTGCATTAATTATCTCACTCTATTCTTGCACTATGTGACACCTTGATTTGTTTTAGAACATTCCTTCCATTTTTGTGTGGCTACACTCTTTTACTTGTTCCCACGTGTACTTCAAAACAGCAAACTCTTTTCTAACACATTCCAATTTTATACATCTAATAATTCCTTATACCTCCCACTTTATAAAAATAACAATTATAATAAAACCACCTTAAAAAGAGAATTATTTTACTATACCTCCATGGCTACCAACATCAAATGAACATTTCACCTTTGGAATTTCTATTGCCACACTTTTTGCCAAAATATCATGCACGTGACTCAAACCTGGGTCTCTTGATTTGCAAACCTTACAAACATGAAATGAACCACCTCGGATACACCATCCGATGGGAAGAGTATTCCACCACTTTCAATTTGAAGTAGCATCATCAATATTTCACAAGCAGAATAAGTAAGGCATGTTGCTCTTCTTGTGCTCTTTGATAGCTTCACTAAACTTTCGCCATGGAGGCTTTGCTAGTCTTCTACCACGATTGTTTCAACACTTTTCTTCCATGATTTTTTTTACCCGATGATTAACATAAAGTAAAATAATATTGCATCTACATTATGTTATCTAAGAGTACAAGATACAACTCACTAGAGACCCATACAAAGGCTATCAAGAAACCGATTTCTCTATCTCACAATTTCTACTAGGCTTCAATATTTTTCAATGTTCGTTGGCTTCACAATTTTTGTTGGGCTTCAATATTTTTCAATGGTTCTTGTGAGTCATCACAACATTCTTTTTCAATGTTTGTCAGTGCTCAATTCTTTTCCCTAGTGCAACATTCTATTTTGAATGCTCTTTTGTGCTCACCCTTGGTAAGATATTTCCTCTATGTGCATCACTTGCCTGCGAAGGAAAGAGCAATGAAGTTTCTTACAACAATATCAATATCCTTATCAAAATGTGCAAGCTTACCATTCTTTGCCTCTATGGATATCATAGCTATTGCTCCCAGTGTTCCCTTATCGTGAGCTTACCACACTTTGCATCCATGGATATCGTAGCTATTTCTCCCAGCGTTCCCTTGTCGATATCACTTCCAACGTTCATGCGCTGCCTCCATCCATAGATCCAAACACTTTCTTTATGGGTTACCTCCGATGTTCGTGCGCTCCACTACTACAAAATATTTGGCCTGCTTTGCTTTATGCACCAGCTCTATAGCTACCTTTGTACGCAGATCCTCTCCTCTACCTTAAATTTACCACCTCAATTTTTTCTATCGTGGATGGGGAACAATGCAATCTTCATTCACCGCAAGCTTAAGTCTCCATTCACCACAAATAGTGCAATCTCATTCATCGTCAAACTCCTCTTATTCGCTGCAAGCTCAAGTCTCCATTCACCGTTCCATTCATGTTGCTCTTGTATATCGAAGACCTCAAAACACAATTTTCCAAAGTGAACTTTAGCCTTATATTTATATGCAAACGTTTCACTTGCTTTTGGTGCCCAAGGTCGGCCCACTTTATTTTTCAATAATATTTATATTTAAATATTTTGATTTAAATATATCAAACCTTTATTTTTATTTTAAAACATTACTTTAATATTTAAATATTTAATTTAAATATTAAAGCATACATCACCACTTTAATATTGAAGCATACACCACCACTTTATATTGAAGCATATAATGGTGCCTTTGACATCAATGACAACTCAATATTTCTAACAAACTCCCCCTTTGTCATTGATGGCAACCCTGCAAAGAAATTGTCCTTTATTACAACAAGATCACAAACTGCTCTCCCCTTACTAAAATTCTCCCCCTTTGACATCAATGGCAAAGGCTCCTTAGGGTTAAAGGATAAGACACTTGACAACACCCCCTTACTACCTACTCTTCTTGAGACTTCAATGATGAGATGGGAGTGAAACTCCCAAATTACTATGCTCCTTTTCTTGTTCCATTTTCTTTCTCCAAAATTTGGAGGGCATATCCTTTTGAAAAGTTTGACCATCCTCCTTCTTACTTGATTTTGGAAGTTTAGGGAACATCGTTCTACACCATTTAGTTGTATGCCCAAAATTATTACATTTGTAACAAATGATGTTGTAGTCCATGAGAGGTGCAAATGAATTGAAATTCCTCTTGGTGAAGCCAAAATCATTTTTAGCATGGACCCTGCAATGTACAACTTTATGACCAAATTGGTGACATGAAAAGCAATAACCTTGAAAGAAATATTGAAACCTATCTGATTGCCTTGGAGGATATGACCACATGGTTCTCTCATTGTTGTTTCTGTGATGGACCTTGGTCCATGATGATGCTTTGTTTTCTTCCTTCTTGATGCTTCCACTTCTCAACACATCAGCATAGGTCTTAGGCTCTTCTTTAATTATTTTCTTTGATGCCTCTGTTCCTTTTGAGCTTGACTCCACATTTTGTTTCTTTTGACTTTCTTCAAAACCAAGTCTAGTATTTATAACCAAAGATCTTTATGCTTTGATAATATCATCCATGATTTTTGTGCTTTTCTCAAACTTATGTAGCTTATCATTAGATTCTTCCACTTCCTTCCTCAGAGAGACAACCTCATGTTCCAGTTTTTCACATTCCAACTCTTTTGCCTTTAACTGCTCAGCCATACCTTCTTCAATTCACTTTGCCTCTTCAATTTTCACTTTTAAGTCGGTGAGATCTTGTGAAAGCTTTACCTTTGTCTTCTCATCCTCTTGTACTTGAGTCTTCAATCTTGAGTTCTTCTTTCTAAGCCTTTTCAACTCTTCAAGAGAAAAAATAAGTTCCTCTTCTATGTCAACTATGGCTTCCTCTTCATTTTTTGGATCTTTCTCCTCTTCTTGTTTTTCAACAACAGGAGCATCTTCTTTCACCTCCATGGCCAAAAATAGGATTTCTTCTCTTTCACTATCGGAGAGACTTTCATCATTGTTATTGGAAGAACTACTTGCTTCCTCAACATAAAGACTCTTCTTGTGCCTTTGAAAGATCTTCTTCTCATGCTTGCTTTGATCATGCCTCTTTTTATTTTCATGATAAAATTTTATTTCCTTCTTTTTCTTGTATTCCTCTTCTTCTTCACTGCTACTACTTCCAGCTTGTGGGCACTGAGTTGCATAGTGACCAATGTTACCACAATTAAAACATTTCACAGTATGCTTACCTTTGTGTTTTCTTGGTCCCTTCTTATTTCTTCGCACAAAGTTAGCTTCTTCTCCGTTGCTCGATTCTTCACTTGACTCTGGTTCTTTATTATTTGTCTTCTTTGAAGCTTTAAACGTGACCTCCCATTTGGATGTTTGATATTTTTCAGTCCTCATCTCATAGGCTATAAGAATTCCGTGTAGCTCATCCATGCTTAAGGTTTTAAGATCCTTCATTTCTTCAATCATCGAGACCTTTGCATCAAACCTCATGGGAAGTGACCTTAAGATTTTTTGAACAATATTAGAGTCATCAATACTTTCTCCAAGTCCACAAATGGTGTTGACAATTTCATCAACATGGAGTAGATATTTGGTAATATCTTCCTCATATTTCATCTTCAAGTCTTCAAACTTCCTCCTGTGGGTTTGAAGTTTTGCCATTTTAACCTTGTCATCTCCTTCATATGTTCTTTGTAACTTGTCCCATATTTCTTTTTTTGAGGTGCATTGCATGACTTTCACAAACTCTGATTCACATAACCCACTTAGTATTGCATTCATTGCCTTGGCATTATTTTCAAATGGTTTCTTGCCATTTTGATCCGTGGGAGGGGTTGTAGGTGGTTTGAACCCATCCACAATAGATTGCCATATATCATAGCCATGTGCCATCAAATAGGTTTACATCCTCATGCTCCAGAAGGTATAGTTAGTCCCATCAAACAATGGAGCCCTATTTGATGAAAAACCTTCTTGGTAAGCCATGTGTGTTCTTGTAAGATCTTCCTTCAAGCTGTTAGGCTTTCATGAAGGAACCTACTCTGATACCAATTGAAGAAACACACACTTATATTGAGAGGGGGGTGAACAGTATAAGATAAAACTTTTCCTTCCAAATGATAATAGCAATAATATGAATGCAATAATAAATCAATGCATAATTTCCATACACATAAGAGACAATGATTTTACATGGAAACACCCTTTCAAGAGAAAACCATAGCAAAATATTGCTTATATTTCTTCAATAAAATTTCATGGGCACCAACCCATAGGAGACACCAATCCCCTTATACAATTTTGTGGGCACCAACCCATAGGAGACACCAATATCCTTATACAAGTTCGTGGGCACCAACCCATAAGAGACACCAATCCCCTTATACAAGTTTATGGGCACCAACCCACAAGAGACACCAATCCCCTTATGCAAGTTTATGGGCACCAACCCACAGGAGACACCAATCCCCTTATACAAGTTTATGGGCACCAACCCACAAGAGACACCAATCTCCTTGTTCAAGTTCATGGGCACCAACCCATAGGAGACACCAATCCCCTTATGAGGCACCAACCTCACTCAATTCTGCTCCAAAATCTGATCACAAACACTACTCAAATCTACTCCCAAATATGATTACAAACACTGCTCAAATCTACTCCCAAATATGATCAACAAAACTGCTCAAGTTTACTTCTAAATTTGATCAACAACACTGCTCATATCTGCTTCCAAATCTAATCAACAACACTGCTTAGGTCTACTCATAATTCTATCACAAGGTTTTCTTGAGTCTTATAAATATTTATTTATATGGAGTGGATGCTAATTGTTAGGGCTGTATTTCTTGCTCTTCCTTCACTTATCTTGTGCACCTTTCCTTCTTCTTGTAAATGGCTGAATTGTCCTTCTCTTTTAATTTGATGCTTGGGTGAAGATGTGCATTAATTCTCTCACTCTATTCTTGCACTATGTGACACCTTGATTTGTTTTAGAACATTCCTTCCATTTTTGTGTGGCTACACTCTTTTACTTGTTCCCACGTGTACTTCAAAATAACAAACTCTTTTCTAACACATTCCAATTTTATACATCTAATAATTCCTTATACCTCCCACTTTATAAAAACAACAATTATAATAAAACCACCTTAAAAAGAGAATTATTTTACTATACCTCCATGGCTGCCAACGTCAAATGAACATTTCACCTTTGGAATTTCTATTGCCACACTTTTTTCCAAAATATCATGCACGTGACTCGAACCTGGGTCTCTTGATTTGCAAACCTTACAAACATGAAATGAACCACCTCGGATACACCATCCGATGGGAAGAGTATTCCACCACTTTCAATTTGAAGTAGCACCATCAATATTTCACAAGCAGAATAAGTAAGGCATGCTGCTCTTCCTGCGCTCCTTGACAACTTCACTAAACTTTCACCATGGAGGCTCCGCTAGTCTTCTATCGTGATTGTTTCAACGCTTGTCTTCCATGATTCTTTTCACCCGATGATTATCATAAAGTGAACTAATACTGCATCTGCATTCTATTATCCGAGAGCACAAGATACAACTCACCAGAGACCCATACAAAGGCTATCAAGAAACTAATTTCTCTATCTCACAATTTTTGCTGGGCTTCGATATTTTTCAACGTTCGTTGGCTTCACAATTTTCGTTGGGCTTCAATATTTTTCAATGGTTCTTATGAGTCACCGCAACATTATTTTTCAACGTTCGTCAGTGCTCACTTATTTTTCCCTAGTGCAACATTATATTTTGAATGCTCTTTTGTGCTCACCCTTGGTAAGATATTTCCTCTATGTGCATCACTTGCCTGCGAAGGAAAGAGCAATGAAGTTGCTTACAACAATATCAATATCCTTATCAAAATGCGTAATCTTACCATTCTTTTCCTCTATGGATATCATAGCTATTTCTCCCAATGTTCCCTTACCAGTGAGCTTACCACACTTTGCCTCCACGAATATCGCAACTATTTCTCCTAGCATTCCCTTATCGAGATCACTTCCAGTGTTCGTGTGCTACCTCCCTCCACAAATCCAAACACTTTCTTTACGGGTTACCTTCCACGTTCATGCGCTCCACTACTACGAAATCTCTGGCCTGCTTTGCTTTGCATGCCAACTCTATAGCTACCTTCGTACGCAGATCCTCTCCTCTACCTTAAATTCATCACCTCAATTTTTCTACCATGGATGGGGAACAATGCAATCTTCATTCATCGCAAGCTTAAGTCTCCATTCACTGCCAACAGTGTAATCTCATTCGCCATCAAACTCCTCTTATTCACTACAAGCTCAAGTCTCCATTCGCCATTCCATTCGTGTTGCTCTTGTATATCGAAGACCTCAAAAACATTTTTCCAAAGTGAACTTTAGCCTTATATTTATATGCAAACGTTTCACTTGCTTTTGGCACCCAAGGTCGGCCCACTTTATTTTTCAATAATATTTATATTTAAATCTTTTGATTTAAATATATCAAACCTTTATTTTTATTTTAAAACATTACTTTAATATTTAAATATTTAATTTAAATATTAAAGCATACATCACCACTTTAATATTGAAGCATACACCGCCTTTATATTGAAGCATATAATGGTGCCTTTGACATCAATGACAACTCAATATTTCTAATATAAATATTTTTGAAAATTTTGTTTGTCGCATCTTTTCTGCCAGATGTGGAAGGAGAGGAATAGTAAAATTTTTAAAAACTTCAAAAGAGATCCTGCCTCTATTTGTGCTAGAGCTTTAGCTTCCACCTTGGATAATGTGTCCTCTCTATCTTTGGAGGAGGGTATATTTGAGGAGATTGAACTTGAAATAAAAAATAGTTTTCAACATAGCAATAGGGTTGTTGGTCTTCTTGGTCAAAATTCCCAAGCCCTTATGAGGTGGAAACCTCCTTCTCTGGGATAGGTTAAACTAAAATTCAATGGAGCTTCAAAGGTAATCCCAATAATGCTAACAATGGTGGGTTTCTTAGGGATGATAGAGGTAGGATTCTGTTGGCGTATGCTGAATTCTTAGATATCCAGACTTGCCATGTTGCAAAGGCCAGAGCCCTTTACCAAGATATTATGCTTGTGTAGAAGATGGGGTACCAAAAATTCTATATTGAAGGAGACTCGCTTACTATTATAAACTTGGTCAAAGGTGATTCAATCCCCGGTTGGAACATTGAGGTTGTTATTATGGAATCTAGGCGGATTCTTCAGGCTAGAAAGGATAGGGAGATAAAGCATATCTTTAGATAAGGAAACTACCACACTAACTTTATGGTAAACCTGGGTATAAGTCTAAATGGTCTATCTGTTTGGAGAGACAATCTTCTTGAAAGCTTTCTTCAATTGGATTTAGCAATGCATGCTTCTTGATGCTCTGTAAGCTTTTACTGTTTATGAAAAAATATTTTGTGCATAATTGTGTGGAAGTGTTGGTTGGCTGGGGGGCTCGCCAATGCTATTCTAATTTTATTTCTTGTATCAAGTTGTAGTTGGTTCACCTGGTGATGGGTGGCCATATGGGTGGCCAGTTGCAGTGCTTTATAGTTGTTCTTGTCCCTGTATTGTTGGTCTTAGGCCAAGTTTTGTAGGGCTTCTATTGTAAAAGGTTTGGGGATTCTTTCAAAATCCCTTCTATATCTAATAAAAAATAAATAATTTTAATGGTGTTTCTAAAGGAAAGTGAAGAAAAGTTGATGGATGTGGTGTTTTTTGAAATAATAATGATAATATTCTCCTCACTTGCTCATAATCATATGAAACACAAACTAACAACTTTGCAAAGGCTTACAAGTATCAAAATTGAAATTGAAGAAGGATGGAAATATATTTCAATTGAGGGGGATTCACAAATTATTATTAATGCTATCAACAAAAATGGATATGGCAATCATATAAAAAAAACATTATAGTTGATGTTCATCAATTATTATCGGAAGTAATCTCTTAGAGATGAGAGCATATATATAAAGAAGACAACTCAACAACAAACAATTTGGTCAATACGTGATGTTGATGATTGTTTGACAAAATAAAAACTAAGAAGGAAATTGGCCAAGGAAGATTTCATCTCTTAATAAAAATTAGGTCAAGAAAACAAAAAGATAACAATTTGAAAAACATAAAGAAGATATGTGATAGACAAAGAAGTGAAGTATATATTTTATAAAAAGACAAGATGGATATGGTTTATTTAAGTTGATAGTAAATTTATTATTTTGTTATTTTGATAGGAGTATCCTCTAATAGAAGCCACACATAACTTATTAAAAAAATGTATTTGAGATCGTTTGACCCCAATCCTCTATGTAGCCTTTATAATTGAGTCCTAGAAATGCTTCAAACATCTTGGGTAGCTCAACTAGTTCACTCATAATATTTAATCAGAGTAAGATAGCATTATTAAAAAAATGTTACAAACAATATTTGATCAAAAAATAACTAAAATTTAAAACCATGCTAATATCTAGTATCAATTAATATTCATTATTTTAGTCTTGAAGGACATTGCAATGGTTCGGGGTTTGGCTTTTATTCAAGAGATCCAAGGTTCAAACCGCGATGTGTATATGATTGTGTGTTAATTCCTATTGATAAGGATAGCTCTTCCTCTTGCGAGGGGCCATGACTAGGAAGAAATTGTTCGACCTTATATGTTGATTATAGAAGTTTATGACATTACCCAAATACAAAAGAAGAAAAAATATACATCTATTTTATAATTAATATTAATATTAATTAATTATATATAAATAAAAAATAAATAGAGATGCATTCTATAAGATATTTAAGATCCTTTGTTTGTTGCGATACTACCTTTATCACTAGATATGAATGTATACTAACCTTTATTTTCTAAATCAAATATATATATATATATATATATATATATATATATATATATATATATATATAAATCCAATTTTAATTTAAAGATTTCTTTTGAATATTCACAAGAGAAGAGAGTGGTGCGTGAGTTAAATGAATCCTAGCTCTTGTCATTTAAGATTTTATTATTATTATTATATTTTTTGATGAGGAATCTTTTATATACATCATATTTGCAATATGTGAGGGCCTCTGAAAAATTTTAACTACTCACTTACTCTCCAACTCTTCTACATGAATTTTAAATAAATATATGATTATTTTTAAACTAGCCGACCAAAGTTCTCATCTTTATCGTATTATGCATACGATGAATAAGGAGAAAGGAACCACAAGCTTTGCCACAATTAGAAATAAATTTTTAATTGCATGCTTATTACCAAAGAAGTGCTTGGGCAAGTTGGCTTTGCTAAATTCTTATTATATTAAGTAGTGCTCAAGTTGGTGCGTTATGCAGTCATAAAGCCGTTTAAGAAAGCATGTATGTTACTTAGATAACATTGATATTTATTAGACAGATTTGAAGGGAGGTTACAATTAAAACATAAAAATTTGTGTAAACTTTAAGAAAAGACTATGACTTTCATAAAAATATGTGTAAACTCACGAGCACCACAATTTTAATCTTCAAAGGCTAGGTGAATGGTAATGGTATGTATCTCCAGGAAGTTACCAAGAAGAAACTTAGGTTCAAACTTGGGGGCATGCCTGTTGCAAAGGTAGTAGTTCGATCTGAATCCTTTGAGTGTGTGTTAGACCGATAAAAAACGGTACGATTCTCGAGTGATACGTGGTCCCCCTCATACTAGGTCAAGAACAACGTGGTGGTATAGGCTTGTTGGAAGCAGCCCCTATGGTTTGAACCTTGCACTTGGCAGTTACTAAAATTAGTGTGGATGTAACCAACTCTCCTATGCATAAAAAGTAGCACAATTAAAGCTTCCTATAAGATGTCAAGAAGATTTCTTAGAAGAGTGCTTAAAATCTTGGTTTGAAAATAAGGCTTTCAAAGATTTTATAGCTCTTCTATTGTTTGTGTCTTGGGGAGTATAGATATTTAGAAATGCAATAATTTTTTCATGAGAAGCCTACTTGGCAAGTCTCCTTCCAAATCATTGGAAGTTTTAATAATTGTAAGGTTTCGGTAACAACAAAGGTAAACAGACAAATCATCCCTCCAAAAATTGATAAATCAAGGGCTTGAAATCTTTTTAGATGGGGTTGGACAGGGTCCTGAAGTTTGTGAAGCAGGAGGATTACTATATATTTTTGACTCTCATTATTTTATATCCAAAGTTGGATTGGAAGAAGGTTTTAATAATTATGTTGAAATTATGACCCTCAAATTGTTGGTTCAGTTGGCAAAATCAAAAGGAATACAAAAAATTCAAATATAGGGAGACTTATAGGTGATAATAAAATTGGATGCTTGGTCTCTTTGAGAGGTCCAAGGTCCAAAAACCACTCAGTATGAAGGAATTAGAACCCCTCATAAATACTTGTGTAAACTCATTGAAAAAATAGACTGGATATTTGATGTTTTTAGGATGGAAAACATGATTCTGCAACCCATCTTCTCTCAAATAAAAGTTGTGGATCGAAGTGAAGCTTTTACTTTTTGACATATTTATAGAGAACTGAATAGGGAAGTAGATGAACTCTCAAAGGAGGCACTTTAGATTGATCCAAGTATGTGCTTAGTACAAGAATTCAATGAGGGCAATGCATTGCAGTTGGTCCAAATCTCTATTTGAGGGGATTAATACACTCTAGTTAAAGCAAACATAGATAAAACAACTTTTTCAAAAAACTCAGAAGTTAGTGATTTAAAAGACACTATTTGATAAATTAAGGTGGCTAAGGATAGAACTTAGCATGATAGAGATAGCTATATGAATGACCTGACTTTAGGTCACTATTGAAATTTCGAAAAAAATGCCAAAAAGACGCAAAATATAATTTCATATTTACTAGCCCCCCGAGGGTTAGGTGGATTGGTAAGTGTTTGTCTAGCCAGATACTTACCAAGAAACACCCAGGTTCAATTGTAAAGGTAGTAGTCTGATTTGAATCCTTCGAGTGTGCGTCAAATTAATCATGATACGAATCCCAAGCAACCGATGGTCTCCTTCACATCGAATAACAATAATGAGACAAAATAAGTTTGGGGGAAGTAGCTCCTCTAATTTAAACCCTCCCTACACTTATCACTTATTAAAAAAATATAATTATAACCAACTCTTCTATTTAAAAAATAAAAAAATAAAAAATTACAAGTTAAAAAATATTTTAAGGAGAATCTTAATATGTCACGCTACAAAGGATATGGAGAAATGCGGTACGATGAACGCAACTTTCAAGGATTGACATTAATTACATATAAACTACATTTGATTTTTCCCGTTGTCACGGTGGAAAGGAGAAGATTAGTACTTAATATCGATAACTCGTTTTCTTATCATAATATTTATCTAATTTTAGTCTTGTATGAGTATACGTATAAATATGGACGTAACTTATTTTTACATTGATACAGAGTTTTTTAAATAATATTTATATAGTTTTTCATTAACAGTTAGTGTACATAACAAATGAAATGTCTATGTAGCCCTAAATTTTGATTGCATAATGGAACTTGAATATTTAATGTGTTAAATTGTATCCTATAAATTATTATTATGGTTGTATTTATAGTAAAATGTTTTTTTATAACTTGTTTTTTTATTATGTTATTTTTATATAAATTGAAAATAATATATATTTTTAATTTGGTATATATATACTGTTTCAATCACATTTTAAATTTATAATTATGAAGTTAAATATAAATTTGTATTATGTTTTATATTATTTAAAATATATTTTGATTAGGTAGAGTTAATGATTTTAAATACGGTCAATTTCACCATCATGGGTTTGTTTGTTTTTTTTTTTTAAGTATTTGATGTAGTAAAATTTTGGTTGTTTTGAGTAGAGGTGAGATGATAGAAAATAGGAAAAGGCTTTTGGACTAACCAATCGTCCAAGGAGAAGACATTGACCTAGGGTCCTCTCAGACCACAACATGAATCGAGACAAAATGTTAAAAGTTTCCAATATGTAGGATGTTGAGATAGAGGAGCACATGAGCCAAGAGGGCTTTGTAATAGGTGGGTTGGGTATGTCTATTCTTGAAACATGTGTGAATTAGGTTGGTCCTTCCTGGAAAAATATAACATGGGATTGGAGGATGTTAAAATATGTATTACCAAAATTTTGGCCACTTAGTCTACTATGGTGATAAGAACTTACAAATGGAGTTCCTCTTCCATATAGTGTTTTCAATATGCATATGGTAGTGTTTTCAATATGCATATGGTGAAGACTTATAAAGATCTACTATGGTGATAAGAACTTACAAATGGAGTTCCTCTTCCATATAGTGTTTTCAATATGCATATGGTAATGTTTTCAATATGCATATGGTGAAGACTTATAAAGATCTATTTTAGGCATTTCACTTTAGGTTTTAAATGCCCACCCAAAGCAAATTTATGTTTGGTTCAATGTGCTAAAAAAAAAATGCTTGTATCAGTTTATAATGGAACAAAACAAAAAATAAAGGAAGGGACAAAATGAAATTTATATGGATGATCCACTTGTCAACTTCTTCAAGCACAAGCTTACATTAGCAAATGGAGGAGGTACCCCAAAGATGCCAACGTGACAAACCACTCATAGATCAACTTTTGCTTGAAGCCATGACACTAGTAAAATATTATATTTTCAACTTCTAATAGATTTGATTAATACAATTATCAAGTTTCAAAAGAAAATCATTATTAATTGTTTTCCTCAAGGGAAAACCTATTGAAAATGATTTTTAAGAGTTTGCCTATAGAATTAATCAAAGCATTGGCTAAGTGCTACATTACTTATCATTTCAAGTATTTCACTTTACTTGAAACCACATATGTTGTGCTACAATATGATACACAAATAATATATGGGTAAATTTATTATCTCTAAAGTTGGTATTTCAATTTTCATTTGATAGTCTATATGGATGTATTTCCCTTTCCTCAACTTGCCCTTCTACCCATGTCTACAATATATTGCTACCTGATTATGGCAAGTGCTATGGTGTAAAATTGAATAAAATAATATTTCTTTCTTTTCACTCGTGAGCAGGCATTGGGATTGATCTTCACCATAATATACCAAAAGTTATAAACCTAAGTGGACCTAGATTTGAGTATAAAAAAATGGTCTACATAGAAACCGACCTTACATCTACTTCTATTATCACAAGGAAGGATATTTAATTAGATATTTCTCCTAGAATAAGACTAAGATGTCTAGGATTAGGGTCTAGATCACTCTAATTAATCCTAATTAGAAACAAGATTCCTCAAATCATCAATAGAATAGTCATCCTTTTATTACCACATAGGTTTTCTTGATAAACCCCTAATGCTAGAAGTTCTAGGGAAAATATAATCAAAGTTTTTGAGTTCCCTTGAAACTAAAAATTCTTTTACTTCTATTATGATTCTCATTTAAGCATCAATGCCATCTCCTTCTATATCTTATTCTTGGTTGTTATCCAAGTCCTTGCAATCCATTAGTCTTGCTAAAGATTCAATGATGAATATAAACTTGAATTCTAACATGAATGTCGTAGGTCAATATTTACTTATCTTTTGTATTCTTATTGGCTTCCATCCTTCCTCAAGAGGCTTAAAAAATACGGTCTTAAAAATTTAATCATATGGGGATGTGATTACTAATGGATATTAAAGAGAAATTAAGAAAAGGAACAATGCCATATCCTCCTCTACACAACACAAATGACAAGGAAATATTAGAACTAAATAAGCCAAATTTTATGGTATTGATGATGACTTAACCCAATATGCTTCTCCCTTGAATTTGGTGTTGTTAACATCTTTTAAAAGGAGGTTGAAATCACTTAATATGTTGGAGGTTTCTTTCCAAGTATCATTCTCAATTGCCAATATGTATAGAGTTTTATATAGTGAAAATAATTTAGAATTCCACCTAGTATGAGCATTCTTATTATATCATGGAATATTAGGGAACTCTTACTACCAACCAAAACGTATAATATACAAGAATTTATAAGGCAGTGGTGGTAGATTGGAGCAATCCATAAGAAGTTATAAGGCAGTGGTGATATATTTGAGCAATCCATAAGAAGTTATAAGGTATTGGTGGTAGATTGGAGCAAGCCACATGCCATTCTTGATCATTAGAAGGATTAGGAAACAAAAGATCCAAATAATTAAATTCTCCAAAATATACTATTTAGGTTCTATGGGTACAAAAAGTTAATTTAACGCTTAGGCTGTGATTTTCTCCTCAATGAGTGCTTTGCTCAACATGCAGTTGATTTTGAAGAAGCAATTGAATCCCATGAGCAAATGACTCTCTTTCCTATAGAATCACTCATTATCAAGTCAATGAAGACAAGGAATTATGGATGATAGGGTAACAAACTGGAAATCAATATTTTATCATTTTGTGATTCTAAAGTAATTTAGAAGGATTCTAAATAGTTTAGCCATGATTTTAGAGGTATGTAACATTTAGTGGCATATCATTGTGCTAAAGACACCCCTAAATTAGTAGATATAATAGAGATAGAAATTTGTTACTCCAACTAACTCCTCAATGAGTAATTTCCCATAAATAGGAACCATGGGTTCTATTTTAAACATCTTTTGTTCATTGAAGGAATTAAAGTTGCACTATATGGACTCAACATTGGAATAATAAAAGTATTATACATGGCATATGCTTTTCAATTATGATATTACTCCTTTTGAATTTTGGAATGCATAGTGATTGTAGATCTTACCTTTTGCTTTCTATGAGTCCTCTCCTTCTATTATTTTGATTTCATATTCACATGAACACACTATTGTTGTTTAAATTTTTGATATATTGATTGATCATACAATCTCCTTGCTATAACTAGGACTGCATTTTACTTTCATTTAATTTAAATTAAAATATCACACCCTTACCTTCAGTCACTTTCATGTATTTATTTCCCATATTTAGGTTTAATTATATTAGATTATCATGGATAGTTAGGATCTAATCTAAATCTAGAGGTCAAAGGAGACATACTTCTTCTTCCAATTTTGTTGAAACAAATCTATGAGGGACATTAGAAGTTATAATTTTCCCACATTCAACATAGTTTTTGGCACACTTGATGGAATGAAAGGCTTAAAATTTTACATTGAAATTGAACCTAGTCCTTTTCACAAAATTTTAAATCAAATAATAGAACCTATATTTTGAATTTTGCATATGAAATTGCAAGTGCTTTATGAGATGATGAATTTATTATGAACTTCAACAAGACTATAAATCATTTTATTTATGAAATAGGAAAAGGTTCGTCAAAATCAATGAATCACTTCATATTTGGTATAGAATTATGATTTGCCATTGACAAACAATGATTTTCCAAATTTGAAGTTTTACAAAGTTCCATTGAATAAGAAATTCACTTCATCTACCAAAGTGATTCTCTATTTTTCAATGAAGTAGTTAATTCTCTAATTATTGGAGTAGTGAATCACCTAATTTTGAAAATCAAATCACTCATAATTGAAAAGGAGTGATTTGATCCATTTATTTTCTTAAATTTTTTCAAAGAACTCAAGAAGTGAATCACCCAACACTAGAAGTAGATTATTTGACTTTAAAAATGAATTGTATATTAATTAAAGAGAGCAATTTACTCTTATATCACTTTAACAAAAAAATTATAAATTCTTTCCAAGTGAATCAATATTCTCCAAGGAGTGATTTGCTCCTTTTTTGAATTATTTTAAAATACAAATACCATCAAAGCAGGCACAAATGAGGTTTTCTATAGGCTTATAAATATACACTCAAATACATGTAGTCCGACAAATAATTCTATCCATTAAGATCATACAATACTATAAGAAGAATACAAAAAGTAAAAAAAATATGACTACTATATGGAAACATGAATTTGATGAACAACATCTAATAACATAAAATAAAAAGAGACTAGAAAATACAATCAACCAAGGTCAAAATACTTCATCTTCACCTACACATTCTTGTTGGTTGACTAAAGTAGGATTCCTTAGTAATATCCTAGATTACAACTTCACTTTACCTAGTGTTGATCAAAATTAGGCTTCCATGGGGCCTACCATTTCAAATGTAATCACAAATACTTTGTACGAAACATCCCAAATATCATAATCTTTGCAACACAATTCATAATCTACTAATCAAATAGGGTTCTTAGCTAGACAATCTATTAGTATGACATATTTTTGAAATAAAAAAACTTTTCAACTACTACTATCTTTGAGTTCCCAAATTAGGGTGATTCAACCACCAACATCATTAATTTTTCAAAGCAACCCATTAATAAGTTCTATTCCTAGTGAATCACTACCTGGGTTAAGTGAAAAAGCAAATGTTTCAAACATGGAAACACCTACAAATCAACCTCCACCCTAGGATCAACCGACTCCACCCAACACCAATGTTAGTAATATCATGGTTAGATTAATCGTTTAGTATTAAACCCATAAATTACATAGAATTGGCAAGCATTTCCTAGTCAAATAAGAATATAAGGAATTTTAGATATCACTTTGAATCAAATGTTACCTCTAGCTAGTCAACCTTAATAAAATATATAGTAATTTGTACCTCTAACTAATCAATAAATTCCTTAATATATCTTGTAGAACCCTCTACCTATGCATAACCTATAATTAATATCCAATTAGAACCAAGCTTATCTAATTCTAACACTACTGCAAAATCTAAATCCAGAGTTTCAACCACAATGTTATGTTGTCGCACAAAATCTACTTGTTTCACACAATAATTAATGGTCAAAACATGCCTCCATCTCAACTATATGTAGCCTCACCTTAATATTAAATACAATATCCTCTTCCAATGTAATATAGGAAGTTTCCTCAATGTAGCCAAGCACCTGTGCCAACTAGACCTCAAAATCAACTTTCTAATTGGACATATTAGGAACCTTTGAATCTTATGGCTTACTCCCCATTCCAACTATTTTTATGATGTCATCGTTGACTTTGATAGAAATTGAAGTAAAATGGATTTGGATCATCTAAAAAAGATGTTCACATAGAAGTCAAAACATAATATTCAAGAAGAAGATATCATGGTACACTTATTTACTTATTATAGGATATTATAGGATAAATTTGCTTTATAGCATAAGGGTTTGCCTAATAATTTAATGACCAATTGGGATTCAATTGTAGAAAATTTTACTAATAGGTTTAGTAATTTAGGCAACGGATATTTAATTATTTTTCAATTTAATTTCATGTAAAGACATCTTTAAAAAATGATTGATGATTATAATATTAGGTTCATGAAAATATTATAATTATTATGCAAAATATGAATTCTAATAGAGAATAAGATTTTCCATACTACATAAGATACTTATAGTTTAATTTAACACTACTGGTTTGTAATGTTAATCATATTACTTTAGTTGAATCCTTTGAGGAAGTGGGCCACATAGAATATGTCCTAATTAGAATGGAAAATCTACCTCTTGATCTACCCATGAGTTGTGTAGCCCATGTAGCCTAGAATCAATAATTTTCAAGACCTCCTAACAACATGACACCAATACCAAATTCCTAAGAATACTCTAATACCTTGTTATCCACAAATAAATTGTTAGAGTATATTACATCATTTGGGTTATGTAAATGTACCACCTTTGGTACATAGCTAGAGTAGGAGTTTACTTTAGAGTGAAGTTACTTAGTTGCTCCAAGTATTGTAATAAATGCACAAGTGTCAATGTGCAAGTTGTAAATGTGCATATAGTCCACATGTACATAAGTCCTAGGTAGAGTAAAGGCCAAGGAATCTATATTCCTATATAAAGGTCTCATAGTGAGTGTTTTAAGAGAGGAAGTGACTATAGAGAGTGTGTGTTATAGTTTAGTAGTATGGTACAATGTAGTCCTTTCATATATGTACATGGAGTGTTTATGTCCTCCATAATATAACATTGTACTATTTTTATCACTTTTATTAATGTTATATTCTAAGTTGTTTGCAGATGTTCATATTATTAATTTCTTGCATATTTTTATACCATTAGTTTACATTCATCTCAGTTAATTATTTTACATCTTGTGGTCATACTACCTACCATCAAAATCTTACAATGATATCAGAGCACATGGTAGATCAAATAGAGAATAGGGAGAGCCACAAGTGAGACTAAGAGAAATCCAATTTTTTTTGTAGAATCTTTGAGATTACATTTGGCTAGAGTCTTTCCACAAGGCTATAGAAAAAATTGTGAAGACTAGGACTCAACGTGATTTCCACTAGATTGACAAATTAACCAGTGAAGATTAGTCATATCTAGATTTAAGAGTGTCATATATTTTAACTTCTAACATCTTGTTGCAGGAAAAGGAGATTCAAGAGAGTTGAGAAGCTTCCTACAGAGAGATATGAAGAACATATTCATTAGAATCATTCCAACACTTGTAGCAACAAGTAGAAGATTGAATATTTTAGATACCTAAGAAAACTATTACTAGAGATTGTAAATATGCAAATTACAGAAGAATAAAAGGTTATAGTAGCCTTATAGATAATTCAAGAGACTCAAAAAAAGAGTACAAAATAATATTGGAGGTTGGTGATATCCATTAAATACTGCAGACAATAGATTAA
Organism: Wollemia nobilis; assembly: GCA_028583015.1. Classification (NCBI taxonomy): domain Eukaryota; kingdom Viridiplantae; phylum Streptophyta; class Pinopsida; order Araucariales; family Araucariaceae; genus Wollemia; species Wollemia nobilis. Next base: position 2,307,000 of record JAQPPZ010017079.1, on the reverse strand, counting down.
AGAAAGTAGCTTGAAGAAGTTGAAGAGACCCTTAGAAGGTCCAGTTATGAAACTTACAGTTCTGGAAGATTGGAGGTTGGTGATCTCCATTAAAGCCTACATGTTGTAGAATTAAAGAAGGACCAACAAGATCCTACTCCAGAATTTCAATAGCAATAGATTTTAGAGATCTGAGAGAAATATCTCATTACCAATACTTCCATAGTAGAAGGATGAAGAAAAGATATCATTTGGAAGACCAGAGAACCTGAAATATTGAAGACCTTGGTGAGGTCTCAAGGAGGAATAAAGAGAAGGCTTGGAGAGCCTTAGTTCAAACTTAAAATAAGGCCATTAAAGGAGTTCCTAGAAGAACTCATTGGAGAAATCTACCAGTAAGGAGAAGCTACAAATAGAGAAAAATCTGGGATAATTGTCACCATTCGAAAACAAGCTCAAAAGGAGAAGAATTTGACAAGAAGTGCCAAATTATGGAGGAGATTTCTAAAGACCTCAATATATTCAAATTATTGAGAAGAGGGTTGATATTGAAGTTAGAATTTGACAAGGAGGTTGAAGGAGATAGGATCCGAACTTTACTACCAAACCTAAAAGGTTTGAAGATCACAATTGAAGGCTAGAATCCTTATTTTTTTTTGGTAGATAAGATACTATAGCATTAATACCGCGTTTTATAGGTTGACCTAGAACATTTTACAAAAAACAGCCCAGGGTTGTTGATGAACATATCCTTACTAAGGATCATATATATGTAAAATCTACATGCCACCAAAGCCATTACATCCAAGTGATGAGGCCTGAAAATGCCTCAATCATAACATGTTTTGAACACTAAAATTGCCTATAAACTCTTATGTTTAATCTAATATGCTAGTTAAGTTGATTCAATATGTTGTGTATTAACTATTTGCATGATGAATGTATTTGAAGTACTATATTCTGATTTTTACAGCTTTTTGTATAAGTTTTATGTTGTTTTGTTATGACTTGCTAAAATGAGATATGCTTAGATTAATAGCAACATTTCACTAATCATGTTTTGATATGTCTCAAGCATTCATTTTACCTAAATCTGGCAACAGTTCAAGAAAACTATTACTGTGCAGCAAAAACTGGGTTTTCCCATGTAAATTCCAGCCAGCTGCCAATGAATGGCAAGGCATGGAATTCACATGTGGAAAGAGATGAAGACCATTGGAATCTGATCCTGAGAAGTAACCCACATGAGAAATGCAGAGGAAATCATTTAAGGAGCCCACATTTGTTCATTCCGAAGTCTCTTCGAAATGAACAGATATCTTCGAAATGAGAAAACATAGTGTCTTCGAAATGAGCGGATCTTCGGAATGAGAACTGTAGTGTCTTCGAAATGAGCGGATCTTCGAAATGAGAACTGTAGTATCTTCGAAATGAGCGGATCTTCGGAATGAGAATTGCAGTATCTTCGAAATGAGCCACTTATCTTCGAAATGAAAATAGAATGTGCTTTTTGACTTATTGACCGAATTCTGACGCTGGAAAAAGGGAAATAAAGATTGAAAAGGATAAAGGGAAATATCTCAGATCTGACTTTGCCGTCCTTGCCGACCAAAGCCACCATTTATGGAAAGATCAAAGTATGATCTTCTTCTAGGATAAAACCTGGAATTGTTGCAGCATAATAGGATTAGATCTTTTGAGATATTCTCAGCTTGTTAGTAAATCTTAGGACATCTATAAATATGGCTCCCATTCAGGTTGAGCTAGGTAGAGGAGGTAGAAGAAAGTAGTAGAGAGTAAGGGGAATAGAAGATAGAGAAATCAGTAATAGGTGATAATCAGAAAGTGACTGTTACAGTCCTGTAATAGTTTTCAGCAGCATTATTGTAATCATGTGTTTGCATCAATAAAGTATATTGTTTCTATTTCATATTGCTTGTAAATGAGTGTGATTAAGATCTAAAGAGAGAGACTCATACCTTCTTCTGGACAAAGAGGTTGGCCACTTCCAGACCTAGGAGGAGGACTAACAATAGGTTTTTATTCTGATTTTGTTGTAGCAGAATGAGTTGTAGAACTTGTCCTTTCATTCCTTTGTAAACAACTAATGATATTTGCAATCTTAGTTTATTTTATGTTTTGTGATTAATGATTTGGTTGTAATCCCCACTTTCAGCAAAGCTTTCAATTTATTGCAGACTTTCATTTCCAGAATTTACTATTTTCTGTAATTTCTTGCATTTTATGTTTTGTTGTCAACCCCTGCATAGAAGATTGACAACCTTCTATTACAGAGCCTTGACAGTTTCATTTCCATGTTAGAATTAGATTTTCATTACTGCAAAAGTAATTAGATTTCCTTTCTGCAATTAGAATCAGACTTTCAATTCTGCAACTATTATTTATGCAACATAATTAGGTCTCATTCTGCAATTGTAATTAGGACTTCATTTCTGTAGTTAATGATTAGTTTCCAATTCTGCAACTTAGATTAAGGTTTAATTCATGCAATTTAGAGATAGGAATGTCCTAAAACCCCCCACACAATCGGTTTCACCAATAAAACCTGTTGCTCTAGATTGACCTAAGTTATAGCCCTGTTTACCCCTTCTTCCGTAGATAGCCTTGTACACAGCCCTGGATTGACAAATTCATTGAGAATTAATGATGTGTATAATGACAACGCATCATTTTGGCATCGTTGCTGAGGAATTGTGTTGCTAGAAGGTAACAACAGTCCAATAGCTGTTAGTTAGACTGAACTGTGAAGATTCAGGATAAAATCTGAATAGAACAGTTGGTTAAAATAACAACTATTGACATATAATTTATGTCATTTAGAGTGAACATGAATGAGTAAGTCTAGGGATGAAAAAGGTAGAATTACCCAAAAGGATCCCTGGCTTGTTCCATTAAGGAGATCTTCATGCCTAAGGGGTGAATCACCTGTGTTTGAATTACCAAAAATATTGAAAGAAAAATCACCAGTCTCACCATCATTAGAACATTCTGAGAAAGGAAAATCACCAGTTTCACCATCACTAGAACATCCTGAGAAAGAAGAATCATCAGACTCATTATCAACAGAGGATCTTGGACCTCTTGAGAGAGAAATTTGGATAAGTTTAACTAAGAAACCAGAAACTATGGCAGAGGGAGGCAATCTAGATAGAGATGGCCAACATGGCTATGTCCATGATGAAGGAGATGATCAGGATATTCCTCAACCTTCCAGAACATTTGAATATCCTATCCGTTTGAATCCAACACAAAACTCTCCCATGAAGACTATTTCACCTTCAATACTTCCAACCTTCCGAGGTGTTGTATCTGAAGATCCTGATCAGTTTTTGTTTGAATTCAAGGTAGTGTGTCAAACCTATGATTATGTAAATGACAATCAGAAACTTAAGGTCTTTCCCTCAACACTCAAGGACTCAACATTACGTTGGTTCATGAGTTTAGAGCCAAATTCCATCCGAACTTGGGATCAAATGGAAACTGTGTTTTTAGACAAATATCAGGAGTATTGCCGTGTAAGGAATAGGAAAGATGAGTTATTCAGGATTAAACAGGAAGATGATGAAACATTAGAAGACTATCTTGATAGGTTCTCCTTTGTTCAAAGGAGATGTGGACTTGTAGAACCAGAGTTATACAAAACCATCTTTTTGAGAGGATTGCAAGATGAATCCAGAGATGTATTGGATTTGATGGGAAGAGGAGATGTAAATACTCTCAGTAATGAGGAAATTATGGATCTCTGCAGGAATTACTCTCGCAATAAGCAAGGAAGAAGAAAAAAAATACAAATGGCACTGATGTGAAGGAACTAATAGAGGAACTTGCAAATTTTAAAACTGATATTCTAGTGCAATTAAACACAACTTTGGGGGAAATGTCTGCAAAAGCAAAAAACATAGAACCTTTGGCAATTTATTGCCCAAGATGTAGAAATAAACATGCTTTGCAGGAATGTCCTTTGAATAAAACATCTATCTCAGCCATTTGTAGTATCTGTTCAAAGAGGCATTCAACTGATCAATGCCACCTGCTACCACAACTCAAAACTATGTTAGAAAATCAGACTGAGGAACTCAACTATATTGGACCAAAACAAGGGGGAAATTTCTCTCAATACCAAAATCCCCCTCGTTTTCCTACAAATTGGGGGCATAATCCTGGTACTATGCCTTGGGGACAATCAGAACCACCCCAACGTCCTTGGAATTATCCTCAATGGACAAATTCCCAAGAATGGCCACAAACAAATTGGAGTAATTCAGCCTGGAATCAAAATCAAAACAACCCATCATGGAATCAAAACAATCCATCATGGAATCAAAACAATCCACCCTGGAATCAGAATCAGACTAATCCACATTGGATGCAAAATCAACCACAGTGGAATCAACAATACCAGTCCTATCCAAGGCAACAAAGAAATCAAGGTCAAAATCAACATTTGTTGCCTGCACCTAATCAAAACTTTCAAGAAAAATAGAACCAACCACAACAAACACAATAGGTGAAACAACCTCAACTTCCAGCTCAATCAGTCACTAATCCAAACAACATGAGACAGGCATCCCCTGTCTATGTGGTTGAAGTTGAAGAAAATATTGAAATCAATGTTATTGATTGTAGTAACATCCAACTTCGTTCAGGAAAAGTTGTACCTGAACCTATTTCAAATAAAAGCAAAGAAAATGAAGAGCAAGAACCTTTGGAACCAGTTATAGTTGAACCAACAATAGAGAAAGAAGAAGAAAAAATAGAACCACAAGCAGAACAATTACCTTCATCAAGGATAATTCCATATCCTGAAAGATTCAATACCACAATAGAAAATTCTGAATCAGACCTGGTCAAGGAACTTAAAAAGTTAACTATATCATTGCCCTTATTGCAAGCCATTAAGGATATACCAATGATTAAAAGTACTATCCGAGATTTGTGCATTAGAAGAGCAAGAAGGAAAAAGAAGGCATTTCCCAAGACTGTTCAGATTGAAGGAAAGATAGCTGATCTCTTATCTGGAAAACTATTACCTCCAAAGTATAGTGACCCAGGAAGTCCAGATTATCACAGTTACTATAGGTTCAGTACCAATATCAAATGTCTTAGTAGATCTAGGAGCTGCAATAAATGTCATGACCAAGGATATAATGAAACAATTACAACTCAAACATCTCAGCCCCACATTTACAGTTTTAGAAATGGTTGATAGGTCAGTTGCAAAACCTGAAGGTATCATTGAAGATGTTCCTATAGAAGTTTCTTCTTGGGAATTCCCTACAGATTTTTTGGTTTTACAACCAAGAAATTCAACACATGGATATCCCATCATTTTAGGAAGACCTTGGCTTGCAACTGCAGCAACCTTCATAGACTGTAGATCTAGAAAAATGACTATTTCAAATGGTATTGATCTAAAACAGATCTCTCTGTATCCTCCTGCCAAGACCCTCCAACAATTTTTTAGGTCAGTTATGGTTTCCTGATTCGGATGAAGAATCAGAGGAGGTTATTTCCACACTAGCCACCTTGGTAGTAAGGGAACACATAGAAGACCTCCATGACACAGAAAATTCAGAAAATGAAACTATCCTAATGAATGTTCTGCATGAACAAGGGTTAGAAGAGGAAGCAGTAAATATCCAGCAATTGTTAAGGAATGAGGAGAACCAAAATTCTGAAGGTGAACCATCTGTACTATCACAGGAAAACTCTGTTTCACTACCACATGGGTGGCACCATCACTTGATTTTTCCTTCTCACTGTTCCATACAGGATATGCTTCCATCAGAGAATAATGAAATAGAAATTTCTTATTTCCTCCCATCTCAACAGTGTCCTCTTAACTCCCTAATCACTAGGTATGAAGAAGTGAGTTCAGTCCTTCCAAATACAAAACAAATAGAAGTCCAACCAGGAAAATTTTTGAACATTTACAGCCGGCTTACTAGGGAAGAGGAAGACAAATTGATAGTTGTCTTGCAGAAGCATGTCCATGCTTTTGCTTGGGACTATAAAGATATGTCAGGGGTTCACCCTGATATATGCACCCACAAAATTTATACTGAAGAAGTCAAGCCAGTTAGACAACCTCAGAGAAGATTGAATCCTGCCCTAAGGGATATTGTAAAGGAAGAAATTGAAAAACTTCTGGAGGTAGGATTCATTTACCCAATTTTTGATAGCCAGTGGGTCTCTCCATTGGTTATAGTTCCTAAGAAAAATGGAAAAATGAGAATATGTGTAGACTATAGAGAGCTGAATAAGGTGACATACAAAGACCATTTTCCATTACCTTTCATAGATCAGGTGTTAGATACCCTTGCTGGAAAGAGATACTTTTGTTTTCTTGATGGATTTAGTGGATATAATCAAATTCAGATTGCACCTGAAGATCAAGAGAAAACAACCTTTACCTGTCCATGGGGAACATTTGCCTATAGGGTTTTACCTTTTGGTTTGTGTAATGCCCCAACAACATTTCAACGAGCAGTTTTAGCAATCTTTTCTGATCTGACTACCAACAGTGTTGAGATATACATGGATGATTTCACGGTATGTGGACAGACTTTTGACTTTACATTAGAAAACCTTGACAAAGTTTTAGCTCATTGTGAAACATACCAGTTATCCTTGAATCCAGAAAAATGTTTTATGATGATGAAGGAAGGAATAGTTCTTGGTCATCACATCTCTCTTCAAGGGATCCAAGTTGATCCAAAGAAGGTGGAAATTATCAAGAATCTTCTTCCTCCTAAAACTCAGACTAATGTCAGAAGCTTCCTAGGACATATTGGTTTTTACCGCAGGTTTATTCCCAACTTTAGCACAATAGCCAATCCCATGTTTGCCCTATTGACTAAAGATTCTAAATTTTCCTGGACTGCAAGATGTCAGGAATCATTTGAAGCTCTGAAAGAAAAATTAGTAACTCCACCTGTGTTAAGAGGACCTAATTGGACATTACCATTTCACATACAAGTTGATGCTTCCAATACTGCAATTGGAGCAACATTAGGACAAATTGACAATGGTGAACACTATGCCATCTACTACATTAGCAAGAATTTGACAGGAGCTAAGAAAAATTATACCACAACTGAGAAAGAATTCTTGGTAGTAATTTATGCCATCAACAAATTTAGGCATTACATCACAGGTTATCAAATATTTATTCACACAGATCACACAACCATTAAATATTTGATGAATAAGCCTATGGTAAGTGCAAGAATTATTCGTTGGTTACTGTTGCTACAAGAATTTGATATCACTATAATCAACAAACCAGGAAAATCTAATGTTGTAGCAGACTTCTTGTCCAGATTACAGAACACGGATGAAGGGGAATTAGTTGAAGACACCTTTCCTGATGAAAAATTATTTGCTATATCAGTCCAATCACCTTGGTTTGCAGATATAGCCAATTACTTGGTCACAGGGAAAGTTCCTCCACATTTCACTTCAAAATAGAAAAAACAATTGATCAAACAGAGTTCTTCTTTTGAATGGATCAAGGGTATACTTTTTAAGTGCAGTCCTGACCATGTGTTACGTAGGTGCATCCGAAAGGATGAGGTGTATGATATCCTTAGGGCTTGTCATGATGAACCCTCAGGTGGACACTACTCTGTAAAAATCACAATTAGAAAAGTCTTAGGGACAGGATATTATTGGCCATCTCTTCACAAGGATGTGAAAAAGTACATCAGGCATTGTGATGCATGCCAAAGAATGGGGAAACCCACTCATACAAATGAAATGCCACTGCAGCCTCAATTGGTTTTAGAGCCATTTGAGAGGTGGGGGCTTGATTTTGTAGGACCTATTGATCCACCTTCTCAAGGAAAGGTGCATATTCTAGTATGCACTGATTACTTGACAAAGTGGGTAGAGGTGCATGCTTTCAAACATGCTCGTGAAGAGAAGGTCACTGATTTCTTGTATACTCAGATTTTTTAGAGATTTGGAGCTCCCCGGTCTATCACCACAGACCAAGGACCCCAATTTGCATCCAAAGTCATTGAGGCATTTACAGAATTATATGAAATCAAACATAGAAAATCATCACCTTATCACCCACAAGCAAATGGCCAGGTTGAGGTAACAAATAGGGAACTGGAACGAATTTTAACAAAAATAGTAGCTTTTCATAGGAGAAACTGGCTAGATAAATTACCTGAAGCAGTATGGGCTTACAATACTACTTGGAAATCCACTACTGGATTCACACCTTATGAACTAGTCTTTGGTAAAAAGCCCCTCTTACCTATTGAATTTGAGCTACTAACACTACGCACAACATTGGAAATTGGAATTGAATTGTCACAGGCACAAATAGATAGGATTCTACAGTTGAATGCATTGGATGAACTTAGGTTGGATGCTCTGCACCAAACTGAAGTAATTCAAGAGCAGAGGAAATTGTGGCATGACAGTCACATTCAGCAGAGGAAACTTCAACAAGGAGATTGGGCTTTACTGTTTGATTCTCGCTATGAAGACTTCCTTGGAAAGCTGAGAACTAGATGGCTTGGACCTTACCGGATTGAGGAGGTATTTGACAATGGAGCAGTCCGTTTATCTCCTATTGATGGGTCATAGAGAAAGTTGGTAGTGAATGGACATCGCCTCGGGGTGTACCATACACCTTTGACTAAAGAGGAATTCTTGCAGTAGCTTGACAGTTTGGATACACAACAGGTGGAAGAAATTTCCTCTTCCACTTCAAAACAATCAGCATGATCATGGATTTCAAGAAAAAAATAGAAAAATACAAAAAAAAAAATAGAAAAAATAGAAAACAAAAAGATGAATAAATTCTGATTATGAATTCCTTCATGGGCATGATTTCAAGGAAATCATGAAATTCCTTCATGGGCATAGTCAGAATCAAGAAAAAAAAAAAGAGAAAAAAAGAAAGAAAAGGAGAGGTAAAAAAAAAAAAAAAAAAAGAGAAAAATGAATAACTCAGCAGTGAAAACCTTTTTCAAGGCACTACTGGGTTGGTATGCATGAAAACCAGTTTTCTGGCATGCATAACCTTGAAAATTTCTGAACCATCATTGTACAAATTCACCAACTGCACTTGTTTTGAAATGTTGCAGAAAATCTCAGCAGAACATCAACAAAAGCAGTCATATTTCAAAAACTTGCATTAACTTGTTTTAATCATGTATATATTTCTTACATTTCTTCATTGTAAATGATTGGTATATAGTATATAACAATTAACCATTAGCATAAAAGATATCCATAAGAGTTGGCATACTTAAAACATGTTTTGAGAATGGGAATATTGATTTTTGCCTAATCTTCGGAACAAGAATGCCAAAAATAGTGTCTGCTATCTTCTTCAAGACTAATTGTTGTGTTGTCTTCGGATTGAAATTGTCTTCGGAATGACAGCAGATTGTTGCACTTTATCTTCGAAATGACAATTTGTCTTTGGAATGAAGCTTTGTCTTCGAAATGAAGCTTTGTCTTCGGAATGAAGCTTTGTCTTCAGAATGAAGCTTTATCTTCAGAATGAAGCTTTGTCTTCGAAATGAAGATTTGTCTTTGGAATGAAGAGGATTTGTCTTCGAAATGAGGATTTATCTTGGAAATGAGGATTTGACATCGCAAAGAAGCATGATCTTCGGAATGAAGACTCGTCTTCGAAATGAAGTCATAATCTTGAATGAAGTCATAATCTTCGAAATGAAGTTTTGTTTTTGCAATAAATTATAATCTTCGGAAAGAACATTCAATGTAATATCTCCACATGGCATCCAAGGAAGGAAAGAAATACAATCAAGTGAAAATTATTTTGACGCATACGATAAAGGAACACGTGTCAGTCAGCATATGGTTTGTTTTTGCACCCATTTGGAAAATACCAGAATCACGAAGGACGTAACCAATAGTATGCCACCAATTTTTGATGCTGATAAACATGCACGTGAGAGGAAAATAAGAAAAACATTAAAAAAATGATTAAGAACAAGGGAAATAGAGAAATTGAAATTGTCACCAAAAAATAGAGCAAAAAGAAGAAGTTTGCATCTGGAACTCGGAGGTCTACAAGACTCCACTTGAGGGAAATGACGGATCAGGTCATAGAACAAGAAGATGGACAAAGCAGTCCAGATGTCACAGAGATACAACCAGCCCCTGAAAACTTCCTAGAATTCCCTGAATAGATAATTGAGGAAGAGGCTGGGCAGGATAATATGGAGGTGGCTACAGTTCAACAAGCCATAAAAATAGTAGATGCAATTATAGACAATTTCATAGAGCCTACTGAATAGGAGCAAACAAATGTTGTAGAAGAAGAGCCAGTTATTGAGCAGCCTACTATAGCTGACTTGTCTGCATCTGATTCTGAAGCAAAAATAGAGGAGGAAGATATCATAGAGCAGTTGAGAGCAGCAAGGAGTGTTGTCAAGACACAGACCAGATGGATTTTAGAGAAAGAAAACATCATTGAGATGCAGGAAAGAAAAATTGCAGAGTTACAACAGGAAGTGGCAGAACTGAGAGAGAAGTTATCACAGTCTAAAAAATAGCCAATTGTATCCAATGATGAAGATGATTTGGCTCAACTGCTTGTGGATTTATCTAGGGTAGATGACTCTGCTGAGGTAGACATAGGAGATCATTCTGAAGAAGCACCTTTTCATTCTGAAGATGCTTCAGAATTGGCAAAAAGCATAGCAAAAACATTGGAGATGAGTCACCAGCACAAGAACGGTCCAAGCAGCAGCATGAAATAGATCAAGTAAGTACTCCTATTGATGTCCTTGTATTTCAAACTGTTACACCATCAGTAGAAGTAGCAGATAAGGGGGTGCAAGTAGAATTACTATCTGATGACAACCCAATAGAGATAGCACATAAGGGGGTGCAAGTAGAATTATTGATAGATGAACAACCAGTGGAAGTGGCAGAAAAAGGGGTTCAGATAGATCTGCTACCTAGAATTCCACCTGTAGTCAGACCACCTAATACTGTGTCCTTAGAACAATACAATGCAGACATAGCTAGCTGGATGATTAGGTATGAGAAGCTTGCCACTAAAACTAAAAAGTTCAAATTAGAAGCAAAACAGCTAGAAGCCAAGGAAACAAAAATTCAGGCATTGAAAGAAAAGGTGTCTGATTTATGTCAAATTGCTGAATTTTTAGTCCAATTCAGACGGCCAGCCAGATTCTACAGTCTTATTCTGAAGGAGAAATACCTCAGATGGCAGGTCATGAGGATTAGTTCAGATCTTCCATATAAATTGGACACCACTACAGATTTCCTGGAAGCATACTTTGACAACCCTTTTGAGCAGAAAAATCTCCTATGTGAACTATTTTTACACAGTTTCTTTATTCCAGAAGAAGTAGAGTTTCATCCACAGATCTACATTGGAGATGTTCAATTGAGGGCATTCATGTCCACCTTGCAGAATCAGTTTTATTGGGACCAAGAAAAGAGGCAGAATAAGGAGATTGAAACAAGAGCTGAATTGTTAGTCAGAGCAATTCAGCCAAATCACCCCATTATCACAAGACAACACTTCACCATGATGAACAGGGATGATGTGAAGAGAATGTACTTGACAAACTTGAGGGACTGTGTGAACAGATTCCATAATTTTTGTAATGACAATTTCTTTCCAGCATTATCAGTTTGTAGAAACAGATGGGCTGAACTTCCCATGTCTTTGCAGAAAAGAGAACCCATTTCCCCCATCAACTTAGAATGGTCCAGAAGAAGGGCAGAAGGAGTAATACAGTTGATTGAACTCATGCAACATAATTGGATAGGTCTCAGATTTAGGCCTCCAACCATCATCACTCCAGTCCCATTCTACTTTGAAGATGATGCCCAACCTGATGAACAATTTGAAGAATGGCTCAGGGACCTTCAGAAGAATAGGGGATTTTATATAGGCAAGAAGTTGTTCTACAGGTCATGGAATTTGACCATGGACATATGTGATTCCATAGCCCAATGGAATGCATGAGGACATGCATCAATATAAGTTGGGGGAAAATGATGAGGCCTGGAAATGCCTCAATCATAACATGTTTTGAACACTAAAATTGCCTATAAACTCTTATGTTTAATCTAATATGCTAGTTAAGTTGATTCAATATGTTGTGTATTAACTATTTGCATGATGAATGTATTTGAAGTACTATATTCTGATTTTTACAACTTTTTGTATAAGTTTTATGTTGTTTTGTTATGACTTGCTAAAATGAGATATGCTTAGATTAATAGCAACATTTCACTAATCATGTTTTGATATGTCTCAAGCATTCATTTTACCTAAATATAGCAACGAGTTCAAGAAAACTGTTACTGTGCAGCAAAAACTAGGTTTTCCCATGTAAATTCCAGCCAGCTGCCAATGAATGGCAAGGCATGGAATTCACATGTGGAAAGAGATGAAGACCATTGGGATCTGATCCTGAGAAGTAACCCACATGAGAAATGCAGAGGAAATCATTTAAGGAGCCCACATTTGTTCATTTCGAAGTCTCTTCAGAATGAACATATATCTTCGAAATGAGAAAACATAGTGTCTTCGAAATGAGCGGATCTTTGAAATGAGAACTGTAGTGTCTTCGAAATGAGTGGATCTTCGGAATGAGAACTGTAGTGTCTTCGAAATGAGCGGATCTTCGAAATGAGAATTGTAGTATCTTCGAAATGAGCCACTTATCTTTGGAATGAAAATAGAATGTGCTTTTTGACTTATTGACCGAATTCTGATGCTGGAAAAAGGGAAATAAAGATTGAAAAGGATAAAGGGAAATATCTCAGATCTGACTTTGCCATCCTTGCCGACCAAAGCCACCATTTATGGAAAGATCAAAGTATGATCTTCTTCTAGGATAAAACCTAGGAATTGTTGCAGCATAATAGGATTAGATCTTTTGAGATATTCTCAGCTTGTTAGTAAATCTTAGGACATCTATAAATAGGGCTCCCGTTCAGGTTGAGCTAGGTAGAAGAGGTAGAAGAAAGTAGTAGAGAGTAAGGGGAATAGAAGATAGAGAAATCAATAATAGGTGATAATCAGAAAGTGACTGTTACAGTCCTGTAACAGTTTTCAGCAGCATTATTGTAATCATGTTTTTGAATCAATAAAAGTATATTGTTTCTATTTCATATTGCTTGTAAATGAGTGTGAGTAAGATCTAGAGAGAGAGAGACTCATACCTTCTTCTGGACAAAGAGGCTGGCCACTTCCGGACCTAGGAGGAGGACTAACAACAAGTTTTTATTCTGATTTTGCTTATAGCAGAATGAGTTGTAGAACTTGTCCTTTCATTCCTTTGTAAACAACTAATGATATTTGCAATCTTAGTTTATTTTATGTTTTGTGATTAATGATTTGGTTGTAATCCCCACTTTCAGCAAAGCTTTCAATTTATTGCAGACTTTCATTTCCAGAATTTACTATTTTCTGTAATTTCTTGCATTTTATGTTTTGTTGTCAACCCTTGCACAGAAGATTGACAACCTTCTATTACAGAGCCTTGACAGTTTCATTTCCATGTTAGAATTAGATTTTCATTGCTACAAAAGTAATTAGATTTCCTTTCTGCAATTAGAATCAGACTTTCAATTCTGCAACTGTTATTTCTGCAACATAATTAGGTCTCATTCTGCAATTGTAATTAGGACTTCATTTCTGTAGTTAATGATTAGTTTCCAATTCTGCAACTTAGATTAAGGTTTAATTCATGCAATTTAGAGATAGGAATGTCCTAAAACCCCCCACACAATCGGTTTCACCAATAAAACCTGTTGCTCTAGATTGACCTAAGTTATAGCCTTGTTTACCCCTTCTTCCGCAGATAGCCTTGTACACAGCCCTGGATTGACAAATTCATTGAGAATTAATGATGTGTATAATGACAACGCATCATCTGGTAAGGCACATAGCCTGTTATCAAAAAAAAAATCCCATACAACATTTTGGGTATACCTCAAGAAAACACACATGCATCATAATTACAAAAAAGAAATAGTCATGGATCCCTTCCTTGAGACAATGGAGAAATAAAAAGTTGTAGACACACATAGCAGAGTACTGAAAAAACTCCCTCAAGCTCTGTATTGATAGTTACTCTTAATAATTCTTTGGTAATTTTTTTCTTCCGTATATGACATGCTTTGGCCAATCAGTCTTGGAGAAGTGAACCTGCTGGCTATATTTATGGCGATGGCTATCTGGTGGTCCACATGGCTTTGGTTAAAAGTTTTATATTATTGTTTCTTTCCTTCCCTGTGATTATCAACTAACCTCAAATTACTAAGATGACTAGGAGCCTGTTATCTGACATGTGACTATCCCCATTAGTCTTTGTGGTATTTCCAAGCAACATCCATGAATACTGACAGCTCAAATAATTTTTATTGAGTCCAAGTCAAAAAAGAGATGAGAATAATCCTAGCCTTCGAACTTATAGTGCCTTCCCTGTTGGTAAATTTTACTATCATTCTTGGTATTCTTGTTGAATAAGCTCCTCTACTTCACTCAGGATACCGTGTTCCCATTTGAAAAGTCCATCACCATCGACACCCAAATTGGCTAGCTTATCATCAATTTTGTTAGCTTCCCAAAAGACATGTTGGGCTTTTCTATCCTGTCTTCCCTGGAAAAGGATCCTAGCCTCTTCAACAATTGTTTTAATCCTCTAAGGAGGTGTTTTCCAATTATTGAGGAGATTTATAACATGCATAGAGTCTCCTATGATCAAATTGCCTTCTAAGTCTTGAGTCATTTGAAGGCCTCTCCACATAGCTCTAGCTTCAGCTTTGTTGTTCGTCCTTGTTCCCAAATATTCAAAAAATGCAAGCATCATATTCCCATTATGATCTCACACAATGCCACCAACGCCTACTCTCCCAGGATTGTCCTTAGTTGCTCCATAAAAATTAAGCTTAAACTAACCCATAGGAGGTGGAGACCACTTAACATTGGATCTAGGGTTGAATACCCTAGGCACATACTCATCTAACAATGTTATGCATAAATATTGAGCAATCATGGTCTCCTACAGATGAGGTTTACAACTATCAAAAGGGATAAGGTTCACATTCTCATTGGCAAAGGATAGGATCCTAGCAATGATATTTTTATGATCATGGATATACTCATTAAAGACTCTATGGTTCCTTTCTAACCACACCTGCCAAAGATAGTGACTGAGACAAATTTTCCACATGTATCTAAGTCTTTTGCTTGAAAAGGGGCAAGGCCATTGGATGAATAAATCAAGTACGGTTGTTGGTTTAACCTATGAAATATTGAAGGCCTAAAAAACTCCACTTAAGATAGTCAAGTAAAAAGGGCACTCAAGGAAAATGTGATAAATGGTCTCCCAATTAGCCATGCACAAATAAAAATGATTAGTGATACAAATACCTTTACACATAATATTATCAATGGTTAGAATTCTTCCTTGTATAACCAGCCATGAAAAGATTGCAATTTTTGGAATTAAATTTTTAATCCAAACTAAGTACTTTTGGAGGATAAAATCCTCATCATCAAGCAAAAGCTTGTAAGCTGATTTAACAGTGAACTGCCCATTTTTCGTAGGAGCCCAGGTCACTTGATCTTCCTTGGGTCTCATGGGGATAAACTCTTTCCCGAGAATGTTACAAATATCATTTGATTTTGCTTGAAATCCCTAAATTCTTATTTATTTCCACTTCATTCTACCTCTATCCTCAACCATATAATCAAAGACTTTTCTACCAATGAGTTCTTCTATGATATCTCTGATTTGAGATAAGTTAGGATATTGTATCAGTGGTTCGTCCTTATCCCACCTATCATTCCAACAATTTATCCTCTTACCATTGCCTAAAACCCATCTTAAACCTTTTTTGATGATTTCCTTACAATTAAGTATTGCTTTCCAAAAAGCAGAACCTCTGATTGGAACTGAGTCACTTAGAAATTCCATATTTTGAAGATAATTTTGTTTGATGATAGCTATCCATTCATTTTATTCACCAGAAATGACACGCCACACCTGCTTAGCTAGTAAAGCTAAATTTATATGAGCAATTCTCCTCAGACCTAAGCCCCCATTTTCCCTAGGTCTGCACACTTTGGTCCATCCTACAAGGTGTATCCTTTTTTTCTCCTCTGATCCAGTCCATAAAAATTCTTTTTGGACTTTCTCAATTTTTTGGAAAACCTTCACAGGGGCTTTGAAAACAAAGAGGAAATAGACTAGAATTCTCTAAAGAGAGGCCTTAGTGAGGGTTAGCTTTCCTGCTTGAGATAGAAGATGACCTTTCCATCCAACAAGTTTTTTTTTTAATTCTTTCAATAACCCTGTCCCACATTGACTCTCTCGGAGAACCAATGAAAAGAGGGAGACCAAGATATGAAGTGGGGAGGTTTGCTATATCACACCCTAAAATTTTTGCAATCCTTCCTTACCTCTAAATGGGGGTGTTCAAGAAATATAACTTGATTTTACTGAAATTAACTTTCTGACCAGTAGCATCCTTGTAGAGTTGCATGATGTATTTAATTATTTTGGCCTCAACCACTGATGCCTTAGTCAATATAAGGGTATCATCGACAAATTATTGGTGAGAAACAGCCCTAGTGAGAGATGTTGCCTTGATTCCAGATATTAGCCTTGAACTGCAAGTATTTTTGATGGTTCTGCCTAAAGCTTCTGCCACAATGATGAATAACATGGGGTTGATAGGGTCCCCCTACCAAATTCCTCTATGACTTTGAAAGTAACCAATAGTTGTTCCATTAACTAGAATTGAGAACCATGCTTTAGAAATACATTCTTTGATCAAATTAACCCATTGGTGGTGAAAACCAAACTTAAGGAGGACAATAATCAGAAAGTCACAATTTAGCTTGTCAAATGCTTTGTTTATATCAAGCTTTAGGGAAAAAATAGACCTGTTAGTCTTATGAGCAGAGTGCAGAGCTTCATGAACTGTGATAACTCCATCCAAGATTGACCTACCCTGGATAGAGCTTCCCTAGCATGGATCTATGATGCGGGGTAGAATATCTCTCATTATATTTGCAATGGCTTTAGTTAAGATCTTGTAAGAAACATTGCACAGACTGATTGGCCTAAAGTCAGCCATAGATTCAGGGGTTTTCTTCTTAGGAATTAGAGAAATAAAAGTAGATTTGATACCTTTTGGGATATGATTTCTTTCTTGGAATTCTTTGATAGTAGAAATTACATCCTCACTTACAATTTCCCAAAAAAATTGATAGAAATGAGGGGGAAAGCCATCGGGTCCCGGGGCTTTGTATGGCTCCATGCTAAACAAGGCTTCCTTAATTTCCTCATCAGAAAAGGGAGCTAGAAGCTTAAGGTTTATATCCTCATTTATTATGCTACGAATGGATGGCAAGAGAATATCTTTGGCCTCCTCATTGCACTGCGATTCTTGACCAAGGATAGAATTGAAATAAGTTACTGCCTCCTTTTTTATTTTTGTTAAGTCTTGAGTAATAGAACCATCTGCTTTTTAAAAAAAAAATTATCTTGTTATTGCTTCTATTTCTAAGCGTGGTGACGTGAAAAAACTTAGAATTTGAATCTCCATATTTCAACCAAAGAGCCCTTGATTTTTACCTCCAATATATTTCCTCACAGGCCAAAATGTTATGAAACTCTGCTAGTTTTGTTTGTTCCTCCTGCCTAGTATTTTCATCAGCATCACCATGTTGGATCCTCTGATCAATTATCTTCAAATTCAAAAACCTATTTTTTATTTTCAAGAGGTTCCCAAAGACCTCTTTGTTCCAAGTTCGAAGCTTTTACTTAACAAACTTTAATTTGCCAGCAATTTTAAAAGTTGCACTACCCCTGACAGGCTACTGCCACCACTGACTTAAGTTATCTCTAAAGTTGGAATGTTTGATCCACATAGATTGAAATCTGAAAGGTTTCTTGAAGGACAAAGAGTTAAGGATCTCCAAAAAAATGGGATTATGATCAGAGGCAATTTTAGGAAGGGCTTGCAGGGTAGAATCACTAAACAAAGTTGTTGCCTCCTTTGATAGAAAACCTATCAAGCCTTTCTTGAATGAGATGACACCCTATCCACCGATTGCTCCAGGTATAATTCGCTCCTCTAAGTTTTACATCCATCAACATGTTGGAGTTCACAAAGTCATTGAACTCATCCATGCTCCTGATAGGTGGTCCATTTCCACCCATTTTGTTTGAAGGGTAAAGAGGAGTGTTAAAATCCCAAGCCAGAATCTAGGGGACATTATGGAAGATTTCACTTAGATTGCCTAAGTAATCCCACAGTAGAGCTCTCCCTTGAATTGAATTCAGGGCATAAATATTTGAAAGGATCCATGACCTGATGCTATTTATTTCCTTAAATAAAATACTAAGAACCCTATCATATTTCTGAATAATGGTGCCTTCTACTATTCGGGGATCCCACAAAGTCATAAGGCCTCCAAATGCTCCTCTGGATGATTTGCAAACCATATCCCCTTGATTCTAGATTTTTTTTGCTATTTTTTTTACTGAATCTCATCAGTTTTTGTTTCTTGCAACATGATAATAGTTGGATTCACTTGATTTATTATTGCACTGACTTCCCTGTTTTTGGGAAGGCCATTGAGGCCTCTCACATTCCATGAGATGAAATTCATTTAGATTGTTTGGGATTTCTTCCTCTCCCCATCCCTTTAGGGGTTTTCCTAATTTATTGTCTTCAAAACCTAGAATAACCTGTTGAAACAAGGTTCTCTGTTTTCCATTGGCAATGTCATTATCAGTTTTAATTTTTTGATGCTCAACATTTGATATTCTCCCTCTTCCTTTTTCACTACAAAAATCTATAGGAGACTTCACAAGGTGCTCTGGTTTGTTTAGGACTAAACCGAGGGGAGGTAATTTGTTGCAGAATCGGACAGCCATATTCCTCAGTCTGAAGAGTTTCACATATCTCCACCCCTACATCCAAATCTTCTCCTTTTTTCTTGTATTCCCCTGGTCTGTAGGACGGACCCTCAGTAGGATTCGCTTGGCTCCTAGTGATGATGTTAGGGAGATGATATTTTTTATTTTCCAATGCCTCAACTTTCTTCCTAAGTTCTTCACAGATTAGGGTTTGGCTTTGGGATGCCCAATAGGCTTGAAGTATTTCTAGCATTGGGGTTTAAGGATCCTGACTTGAATGTGGATTCTAGAGATCGTGCATTAGGGTTTGGATTTGTGATGCCTACAGGGCTTACAGTAATTGGATAGAATCCTTATTCAGAGATAGGGATTTGTTGAATATTCAACAAAAAATTGAAGGGTTCTTGAAGGAAAAACTTAGCTACGGTTTGGGAGAATTCCCTACCAAATTGTTGAGTTGCAAGGAAAAAAATTTAGTACAAAAATTGATTGCAAGAAAGTAGCAATCGGGACAATATTATTAGCTCCATAAATTTAGATATATAGAGAGCATTCTGAAGGAGAATCAAAACCACCATACTATAGTTAGAAGCAACAATATAGAGGAAGGACTAAGCTACAAATTAGTGACTTAAGGAGCTATTGTGAACAACCAGGAAGAGTTGCAATATCATCAAGTCAAGGACAAAAATTTGGTGAATCAAATCACCAAGACATCCACCATCCTCAGGAGTTATTAAAGGTAAGAAACTTGGGTGCAAAAGGTTCATTAGTTGAACTTTAAAACTATGGTTTATTTAGAGATTCATTAAGCACCATATTAAGTGAAAGTTGCAAGGAGTGGATTCATTTTAAAGTCTTCAAAAAGAAGTGTAGAAGGAATTTATTTTAAGGTTTATACCTGCACATTAAAATAGGAGTTAGATCATCTTCCTATTATTCAGTTACAACAAATAAGACTATATTAAGTTACAAATATTATAGTGCATTTAGAAGCAATTACTAGTTCATTATTTAAGGTTCATTTGAAGGATTAATAAGGTGAAATCAATATTGCACTATACTAGTTGTTCTTAAAAGGTTTTTAAGATGCACTGAATACATCAAGTTACAGAAATTCAAGGTGCACTAAGTATTTTAAGTTACAACAAAAATTAGTGCTTACTTCGATTTACCTTAAGAGTTTATTATTACTGCACTATACTTTAGTTAAAGTAAACAATAGTTCAAAGTTAAACCTCTTGAATAGCACATTAGTTGCATACTTGGATTAAATCTTACTAAGTTATCCAAGTGAAAAAATTGGAGTCTAGTGTTTTCTATTAAGGAAGGCAACATTTGCTCTTAAGAAGTTATCTTATCAGAGAAGTTAGAGAGCTTGGAAAAGGAGACTTTCAATCCAAAAATTGGTGCAAGTTAAGGTACATTATTTTAACTATTACAACCAATATTTATAGTAATAAAGGAGCACCATTATTGTTATTTAAACAAAAATAGAAGGAAAAAAACTATTGCCATTCAAAGGTATTACATCGACCAACATTATACAACCATCAAGTGACCGTAACATCGATGTCAAGGGGAGCATATTTCTAGGTAGAGAAATAGATCCATCAAGGGCTCATAAGTTGATGTTTGAAGGTGTATAGAAGCACTAAATCATAACCTACATAATAAGAGCCTACAACACATAAAGGGATGAATAGAACTCAATGTAAGGCAGATAGCTCTAAGGTTAACCAAGAAAAAATTACATAAAATCAAGGGATGGATAAGAAATACATTACCTGACTGATCATGTGGATAAACTACTAGTGAAAGCTATCAAAAGCTATCATCAATTAGATATGAATCTCCAGCTAGGAAAGAAGTGATCAAAGCAACCATCGATTGAAGAGATATCATCTACCAAGAGGGTAGTGTTGGAGCATCCTAGAAATGCCATAGCTAGAGACAACCTTGAGGAAAATACAATCATCATTTACTAGAAAACACATAAAATTTCACCCATTGGTAATAAAGAGAAAATTGTTGAAGCCAAGATTGCATATCTTGCACCCATTGGAGAAGAAATACTGAAGAAAAGGAGATGTTGAAGATGTTCTCATATGCAAGTGACACTTAATGGATCAAAAAAGAGTGTTACATAACACCTACGTAGGGGGAGATCAAAGCATATAAATAGTCATAACGCTTATCTTGGAAGCATTAAAGGCATATTTCATAGGATTAAAAGGTGTTATAATAATTTTAGCCAATCGAGAGCATTTAAGAATCATTGACCAATGTTCAAAGAAACTATAACATCTATCTGCCATCCTCACATCCAAGCAATGAATATACCAAGTGTCAAGAGCATCAATGTATTACAAGGAGGATTGAGTGTTGAAGAAATCTAATGTAACTCCTGAGTGACACTTGTCCAACGTTAAGAGATGTTCATGCTATTTAAAGTACCTAAAATCAAGGATAATAGCATATCCACAATGAGCCAAAAAGAGTATCCATACATAGTGAAAGAGGAGTGGACTGCATTAAAGGATAGAGGTCAATGTTATCAAAAAGGGTCAAAGAAACATTAAATAATCACTACCATTGTCATACATTTTTGCCATTGAAGGAGAGCAATGTATAGTAAGACATCATCCAACGTTCATTACTTAGAAATTGAAGCATTATAAAGGTAAAGGTTTTACCTTAGTCAAATTGCTTTCATTAAGGAGGTATAAGGAGTTGTAGCACCCTAAAATTGGCACAGTAAAACTTAGCAATAATTAAAATTACATTAGTAATAATTCAAATTCAAATTCTAACCCCAAAATCGCTCCCAAACCGCCTGCTGCCCATTTCCTCATTTTTCGTGCCATTTTTAGAGTTTGTTTTGTCCGTTTGACGATATCGTCGCCGATCAGACGATATCGCCTCAGATCGGACGATTTCGTCTAGAGAAGAACGTCCAGACGATCTCGTCCCAAACTGATTTGTGCATAGTTAGCTTTTGTTTCAATGGCGTCTCTAATCCGGGCAAAAGCATGTCTACGCCGTTAGAGACCTCCCCCATTGGAGATCTTCCAAATTAGGATGATCTCCAACCTCCTAACCTCCCTCCTAAGCCTATTTAACCTTAGGACCCCCTCTTGGCATTCCCCCTAGCTGAAATTCCCTGTAACATGAATTCTACATGCATTAGACTATCTTAAACCACCATTTGCATTTGTATTTTTCCAAGTTTGTTTGCAGGAACTTCATTGTTTTTTAGCCGGAGCAATCTCAGATCGTCGTAGACGATCCTGTTCAATTAGAGACGATTTCATACCAATCCGAGACGATTTCGACTATAGTCAACATTGGGGGCAATCAGTGCCCAGGGTTTGCGTTTTCTCACTTTGTTTGTTGATTTATCCTGCATTTAGTTAAATTTGTTATTATTTCTTATTGTTCTGCATCTTGGAGTTCACCCATATAGCTTAAGTGCACAATGAAGTCATAATTTGTCATTAGAACATCATAATCTACTTAAATTTTTATTTGTGATTATCACCTTAGCATCTATGTTGCCATTTTACACCATTTTTCTCTGTTAGAATAGTTGCATTTCTGGTATTTTGTATCTATTTCTCTGTTTGCAGGTCTCTGATGAATTCGTCAGATCTCAGATGATCCCATTAGATCTCAGATGATCCTGTCAAATTCTAGATGATCTGGACTGCTACAAAAATCAGAACCTTCATCAGACATCCGGATCAGGTATAGTTATTTAATCTAGCTTATTCTTTCTATTTTCTGTCCAAACCTATTTTTTGTATTTATTTAATTTGCATTTTCATAATAGAACACTTAGATTCATCTGGCCAAACCTAGGACTTGGATGTTTAAAGATAAAACTGAACACATTAAACACATTCCCAACCTAGGCGTGGAAACTGCCACTAAACATTTCCTGGTGAACCCCACCATCCGTCAAAAAATCACCTTAATACCCCTCCCCTGAGAGGCGGGACCTTCAAAGGGCCTCTCAATCCGAGGTACCATCCCATCCTTTTCCCATCCCCCTTCCAGGCGCGGATCCTTTAGCCTAAAGGTAAGGGTGCAAAAAATTTGGAACGATACATTTTGGTGAACCCGACGTGAAACTAAAACCTTTTGAAAAAAAAAAACAAAAAACAAAAACATAGATGCA
This sequence comes from Wollemia nobilis, assembly GCA_028583015.1. Taxonomy (NCBI): domain Eukaryota; kingdom Viridiplantae; phylum Streptophyta; class Pinopsida; order Araucariales; family Araucariaceae; genus Wollemia; species Wollemia nobilis. Next base: position 2,283,903 of record JAQPPZ010017079.1, on the reverse strand, counting down.
TTTAAAATTATTAGAAAACTACTAAGTTGCATATCATGTCTAGATGGTAGCTCCTAAGAAAAGACTAGCAGTTACTATAAATGTTGCAAATCAATTAATAGCCATAGAGGTTGATTCTTTGTTTAGAACATCTCAAACATACAGAGTCCCGCCTTTGTGGGATGAACTTAATAGGAGACTAGGTATCATTTCATCTAGATCAACCGAACTTAGACAAATCAAGAGGTTTTCCCTAGATAGGATCCTGGATCCTCATCAACTCATTTTTTATCATGAACTTCAGAGAGCCTGCCATAGGTGGTTAGCTTATAGGAGAGCTCTTGTGTCTTCAGAATTGTTCACCTTCGAGGAATACCTCGAGAATGCAGCTATTATACACCAATTCCTAGGTCATGTAGAAGATCAAGAGGTCGTTCTTACGGATAGGGAAATATGGAGGAGAGTTCCTCGAGCTGTGTTATATCGAGAGTATTGCCACGAACTCTATTTCTACCAACCAGAGTCTGAGACAGATAATATCACTATAGCACTTTTTGTTAAATTCTTGAAAGAAAATTTCCAATTTGAAGAAGAACACTTCATGACTCCTGAAGAACTTGAGCCCATTAATGACATTTATAAATTATTTATAGAAAACTAGATCATTTCTTTCATTATCATTTCTTGCATTTATTGTGTTGTTTGTTATCTTTATAATATTGTTACAAAAACAAAAAAAAATAGAAAACATAACAAAAACCCAAAACATTTTATTTTAAATACTATAGTAGGTATATAATTAAAATATATACCTTGTTGCATATATATATATATACAAGTATATATATATTTGCTGAAATTTAAATTTAAGCACAATGCCTAAACTTAGAAATGGTAAACAAACTGAACAAGAAGAAGAAGATTGGTTGGAAGACAAAACAAAAAACCCAAATGTCCTTCCTGAGGATCCAATTTCGGAAGGAGAAACTCTAGAACAGCCGTAAGATGACCCGGGTGAAGAAAATGAACAAGAAAACCTTAAAGAGGAAGGATCCTCATCCCCTAGAATAGCTCCAGATGGAACTATTGCTTTTGATAACTTAGATCATTTCTAGAAATTTTTCAATAATAACATTGGTGCTCTTAATATGGCAGTTCGTATTGATAAAGGACAAATTAGTGACACTCAAGCAGCTATGGAAGATATGTTTAACATACACACTAATCCCTTGTCCTTTGTTGATCAAGAAAGTGATAAAGCTGGACCATCCAATAGAGATATGGTCACTATGATTCAAAACATGCCAAAACAACAGGTTACCCAACCCCCTAAGGAACCTGTTATTGAGCCTAAAATCATTCCCACACAAAAGAAAACTTCCTTCACTGCTTTACTTCGCCAAACTATTGATCAATATGCTTCAAATCAACAAAAACCTAAAACGAAGCCAAACACCAATTTTCAACAATCTGGGATACAACATAATACAACTTCAAGATTTCTTCATAACACCTTTCCTACCAACAATTTACACAATAGCAACATAGCATCTAATCTTCATGTCCCTCCATATGTTCACAAATCTCATATTAATGCCCTACCGAACCAATATGGTGGGCAAACTAGTAATCTGGAAGCCATGGTGAAATAGTTAGCTTCACGTATGGACCAGATAGATCCCTACCGTCCCTTGTATAATTATCGAGAGATATGTAGTCAACCTTTGGATCCCATAGTTGTAGCACAACCATACCCTAAACACTTTCCCATGCCCGTCCTGCCTATATATAAAGGAACTGAAGATCCCATAGAGCATCTTCGTATGTTTAGGATAGCATGTCATGATATATCACATGATGACTTGCTATTACTAAAAATGTTCCCAAAAAGTTTAGGAGGAATGGCATTAGAGTGGTACTATCAATTGCCCACTCATTCTTTGAGAAATTTTGAAGAAACAATTGAATCGTTTGTCCATCAATTTAGTGCCTACATCGAGAGGCATGTCACCATTAAAGATTTGTACAACTTAAAACAAGACAAAGATGAATGTTTTGTTGATTTCTTAGCTAGATGGTGGCAGCTTGATAGGAAAACCGCACTTTGTGTTACCTTATAGGGAAATGTTGGACATTTTTATCAATAATTTGCAAGAACAAATCTCCTATGAGTTATCAATTGCTACCTTAACCACCTTCGATCAAGCTATAGACTTAGCTCGAAGGGTAGAAGATGCTCTCATTAGGAGAGGTCACCTCAAAAAGAAAGATGATGAGAAAACATCTAGAAATCAGTATAAAAACAAACAAGTTGTAGGTGACGGAGTCACTGATAGCAGAAACGTTGCTAATATCAATACAACAAAGACAACAAAAAAATTTATATTAAAACCCCCTGATAAACCTCCTCGAGAATTTACTAGATTGAATCAACCTTTATCAACCATTCTTCCTCAATTATTAGCACGAGGCTTGATTCAATTACCAGCTATCCGGGAACCTGATCCAACTATACCCGGATATAGAGCCGATCTACACTGTGACTTTCATAGAGGACCTGGACATGCTACAAATTCTTGCAAAAGATTGAAACATAAAATACAAGACTTGATTGATAATAATGAAATGGAGGTGCAAGCTTTCCAACCTAAACAAAATGCTCCTAATAACACTCAAAAGACCATTCCCCAAAATCAAAATCAAAATGCTAATCAATCATTGGATATATTTCAACATCCTTTACCAAACCATGGTAAAGAAGTGGCCAATCAAATCGAACATCATAATGTTCCCCCTCCTACCCGATATGTAGGGACTATTAGCGGACAATTACCTGTTCAGGATCCTCAAATATTTGACACAACTTTATCCCTGGTCACGACCAGGCCCCTACATAATATTCAAACTCCCGATCCTAGTGATGTAGAATCGGATACTGAAAGTGAAGTAGACATCACCTCAAACCAATCGAATAGCTCTAAAAATGAATCAGATCCTATTCAACCTATCACAGATGCTATGGTTCTAGAAGAACCATTTCCTAGAAGAGTTACTACTCGACCCTCTTCTAATCAATTCCTTCCTAATGAACAAGCCATAAACGCTCAACCGAGACCAGTTCAACGTCTTCAATATAACATTGTAGGTACCATCGGAGCTGTTACCAGACAACAAGCTCAAAACTCTCAACAATATCAAACTCAGAATGATGGATCAGCTCCATTTATTTTGAAAAATCCCAATAAAGGGAATCATATGTCTAATGTTCAACTTAAGCCTCCTTACAATATTAATGAACAATTATCCAATACTACAGCCTGAATTTCCCTGTTGGATTTGTTAAGATCTTCTCCCACCCATAGGGATGAGTTAATGCTTACATTAAGCCAAATGATGGTACCTCAAAATATTCAACCTGAAGCCATGTCCAATACTATCATCACTCGAGAAGTCGATTGTATTGACTTTCGAGATAAAGATATTCCACAACACAGTTTACATAAGGATAATCCCTTATATATTCTTGCTCTAATTGGAGATGTAGCTGTTAAAAGAGTCTTGATTGATAATGGTTCATCTCTAAACATTTGCACTTTTGACTTCTACCAACGGTTTGGCTTTAGAAGTGATGAAATGAAGAAAATTGACATGATTATCAAATCTTTCAATGATGAGACACAAGAAACGTGTGGAGTCATTACTATACCCTTGCAAGTTGGTCCTAGAACCCTAGATACAACCGTGTTTATTGTACATTGCCCCGCATCATACAATATACTTTTGGGTCGCCCTTGGATCAATGCGATGCGAGCGGTTCCCTCCACTTTACACCAATGTGTTAAATTTGAATTTAAAAATCAGTTGGTCACCATCCATGGTGACCCTAGACCCTTTGATATGTGTGCTTTGGCAGAACCTGTTGGAGTGCAATTTTGCCCCGCTCTGTCATCCACACATCCTAATTCTTATTTTTCATCTAAACGTGTGAAAAACACACACATAACATCATCTACTCCATCAACTACACCTATACATTTAACTCAACCATCTTCCGAACAAACCACACTAGAACCTCAAAAAGATCTTAAATCCACAACCAATTCTTCATGTTCCATCCCTATCATTTCAAAACCTATAGACCCATTCATTAACACTTCCACATTATCAACATCTATCATACCTTCCACATCTAAAGATATAGGGAATGATCCTTCTACATCTTATGCTCTTTTTGATGAACTTTTACCGGATTTATCCACAGTCTTAATATCAGAAAAAACAAATGCTTTTATGCAAGATTCAATTATTTTAAATAATTTGCCACCATCTCCTCATACTTTGGGCCTCCCACAACCTATGGGAAGTACTTACCAAGTCGGGAGTTGTGCTTTTATTTATAAAGGATATGATTGGGGAAGAATACCTCGAAATATCAAAACTCATCATGAGGGATATGCACGATGTTATTTTACTAATGAATATATTAAAGCTAAACCCATAATGCTTAAAATGGGATATAAAGGGAAAGGCTTGGGACCTTTCCAAAATGGCATGAAAGAACATATCGAGGTAGAACCATGGCCCGCCCGATGTGGTGTGGGCCTATTTTCGAGTAAGGGTCAACCCTTCCCTTTTGAATATGATGATCAAATCATATGTTATCAAGATTATCTAGATAAACAAGATTCTTTGTGTCCAACGAATCAGCCATTTACATGTAATATGCTATCCATAGCTTACCCTGAATTGATTGCTGAATCCAATGAGGAGTTGGAAGGAGATATTTTCCATGATGTCTCCGTTGAAGAGTTGTTAGACAATGGTTTTTATTTTGATGGTTCTATACCAAATATAGCCCAACTTGAGGCCACCACTCATCAAGACAACTTATCCAACTTAACCTTAAAAGAATTACAAGAATTGGGCGTTTCACCCACCCCACCTAATTTTGAAAGAGATCTACACATGGAAGTAGAAAACGTCATTAAAGTTAACATTGGAACTGAGGATACTCCTCACATAATCAATATTGGATCAACATTAAGTCAATAAAAACAAGATGAATACATTGCATTCCTTAAAGAATATGAAGATGTCTTCGCTTGGACATATGAAGATATGCCAGGTATAGACCCTTCTGTAGTCATGCATCATCTAGTAGTCCATCCGGATGCTAAACCTGTTAAACAGAAACTTAGAAAAATGCATCCCAAAGTGGCCTTGCTAGTCAAAGGGGAGTTAGAAAAACTCCTAAATGTGATTTTCGTACAAGCTATTGATTATGCTGAATGGATCTCGAATGTAGTTCCAGTCACCAAGAAAGAAGCTACCAAAGTTAGGGTTTGCAAAGACTTTAGAGATATTAACGTTGCATGCCCTAAAGATGATTTTCCTCTTCCAAACATGGATCAAATCATTGACTTTACTGTCGGGAGTGGAATGATGTCCCTAATGGATGGATTCTTCGGCTACAATCAGATCAGGATAGCTCCTAAAGATCAGGCTAAAATAGCCTTTATTACCCCTTGGGGTACCTTTTGTTGGAAAGTGATGCCATTTGGTTTAAATAATGCCGGCGCAACATATCAACGAGCTATGACTTATATCTTTCACAATATGATGCATGATATCCTACATGATTACGTAGATGATATTATAGCTCGCTCTATTAAAGAAGATGATCATTTAGATGATTTGAGAAAAGTATTTAATCGATTAAGAGAATACCTTATTCGATTAAATCCAGCCAAATGCATATTCGGTGTTGGCAATTTTGGGTACATTGGGTACATTGCCTTTGCTCAAGTGTTGATGTTGTCATTGATGTCAAGAAGCGGAAGGGTTTTTGTGAAAACCAAGGCAGACAAAATAAAAGGTTTTATTTAAAACCATGGACAACGAGATTTGAAATGGGTTTTTCTTAAAACCCAAGTTGGCTCTTCGTTTCGTTGAAAAAGGTGCCCCGGTGATGAAGATATTTAATTTTAAATATTTAGTTTAAATTTTATTTATTTAAAATTTAAATTAAAATTTTAAAATTAAATTAAAAGATCCGACGTGTTTGGTAATGCATCATAGTGCATATAAAACGAGGCAAATAATTTCATTAAAGGTGAGTGAAGAATTCGATATTAATCCTCGTGCATTTTCGATTTCGTCGAAACCCCTATGCCAGCGAAGGAGGAAGTCAAGTGATTATGTGGTCAAAGGTGTTCATGATTTAAAAAGGGGGTTGCGATGTTTTAAGAAGAGCTCGGAGAAATTGCGTTCGAAGAAAAGGAAAAATCATCCTTCGCATTAGAGTGTGCTCGAACATAATACACCTTGGTCGAATTTAGACAGCGCTGTGCGTGAATTGTTCAGTAACAAAGAAAAATGAAGGAGAGCAAGTTTTGATGAGGGCGCACGCATTTCAACAACCAAGAAGGGGAGTGCAGTAATTACCAAGGTTACGCGGTAATCAGGATGCAGGTCTCGGTTTTTGCACCAAGGAAGATTCTATTTCGGAGATTAGAGGGAGGCCCCTCTCCCTTCCTCACGTGGGCGTGGATAGCCCACGCGGTTTAGCCAAGCGCCTTGGCTAGAGAAGACGGCGGGTCAAATCGTGCCGAATCCCTTTTTGAGGGATGTAAGAGGTATCCACGCGAAACTCCTTGGCAGCAAATGTGGTAAGGGCACAATTCTTTTGCATAGTATTTTTTCCATGGGAGTCATAAGGTTAAAGTTCATTATTTTAATGGGTTGAATATTGCATTGAAAAAGTAGTCGGGGTTGCAAAAGGGCAGTGAATAAAATATATTAATTATGCAATGTTGATGATATTTCCAAAGTTTGTTTGGGAGGTATAAGGTTAGCAAAATTAATATTTTCTATATAGTTTTTATTAAGTGTAATGGAGTAGATAAGGTGAATATAAGAAATATGTTATGTTTGATTTGTTGAATGAGGTTGAAAGAAGAAGACATAGAACCTTGATTATATTTGGACCAAGGAATATTCTTGAGGAAATATTAAAGAAATATGTTGTCTACTAACCTTCTTGAGTTTGGCAAAAAGGTGGTTATGGTTATGACAAATTTGTGAGATCTTCTTCATCTTCAATAAGGTATGGGCACTTTCTTCTTATGAGTATGATTGGTGTATGTTTTCCTGAAATAATATTGGAGTGAAAAGGTATTCAACAAGGTTTCCTTTGGTTGGGTGTAAATCCTATTTTCTGGTTTGTTGAAGACTACTTATGCATTGTTATCATTGATGAGAGTTTTGGTGAATGCATAATTCTGGTTTGAGGTAGTGGAAGCATTGTGCACTAGGGTTTATGTTTGTGAGTCTTGCTACTTGCTTTGAGTTGGTGAAACCCTTGGTTGGCTGTTTTGAGGTTGATGGTTGAGTTGCTTCCATAGAGGTTGTTTGATCAAGTTATTGCTTTTACTTGATTCATGATATTGGGCTTACTCCATTGAGTTGATTTGAACAAGTTATTCTTTGCATTTGGTGATATTGTGTGGGTGGCTGTTTTGTTCAAATATCTTTGGAGGGAAAAGGATTTCTACTTGTTTCCTTTTCTTGTGATGATTGGTTGAATGCTTCAAGGTTAATGTTGAGTTGAATGATGTTGGTTAAACCTTGTCTTTGAGCATTGTTGTTGAAGCCCTAATTGGTTGAGAAAAGATATTGGTTGTTGGAAAGAACATGAGTATCATTGTTATATGAGATATTGCTTGGTTGGCAATTGTTGGGTTGTGTTTCATGTTCTTGAGAAAAGCATATTACATCTATCTTATTCTTATGAGATTTGAGATTGAGTTGAGATTGAGATTGGGAGTTAAGTATAGAACATATTGAGTCTCTAACAATTCTCTTTATGCTTCTATGAGGTTGATGAATCACATTGGGTCTCTAACAATTCTCTTTGTGGGTTCATGCCAAGCAAGTTTTTCTTGATGAACTTGTGAGCAGGTTTTGGACAGGTTCCATTGGGGACTTGTGAGCAGGTTTTGGATAAGTTCCATTGGGGACTTGTGAGCAGATTTGGACAGGTCCTAGCAGAGGACTTGTGAAGTTGAGTTTGATAGTTCTATCAGAGAACTTGAGGACAGAGGTGCATTGGTTCTATGAGAAGAACCCGAGGACATTTGTGCTAGACCGAAGGACTGTGTTTAGTGCAGATTCGAGGACCAGCTTTTGAGGTGATAGAGTTGAGGATAGAGGTCTCCAGCCAGAGCAGGGAAGACAGGTGTCTTCTATGGATAGAGTTCCATTTGCTAAGGGCAGCGAAGGCAGAGGTCTTCTAGAGGATCACCAGCTAGAGCAGAGGTAGGGGAAGGTATCTCCTTTGAGCAGAGGCTCATAAATTTAGATTGGGGGAAGGTATCTCCTTTGAGCCGAGGCTCATAAACATTGTAATTGGGAAGGTTTCCCAAAGAACTTTGAGATAACTTTTAGAGAAAAGTTTTGTGGATGAACCACGTTAAAATTGGTGTCACTTTGTGGATGATCTTGTGCATTGTTTTGATATTGCTTTGGATATATTGCTTTACTATTTTGAAGTATAAAGGAAAAGTAAAAAGTGGTCTTATACTGTTCACCCCCCTCTCAGTATAAGCTTGTGTTCTTCAATTGGTATCAAAGCAGGTGCCTTCGAAAAGTTTAACAGCTTAAAGGAAGATCTTACAAGAACACAAATGGCAAGGAAAGGCAAAAGCAAAACCATAAGACACAAGAAGAAGAAATCTCACATGGTCATGAAAGAAAATGAAGATGATCTCAATGTTGTTGCTTTGGGAATGGAAATAGATTCAAGAGATGAATCAAATAGTGGAGAACAAGCCAGATTAATAAAGTTTTGCACCAGATGTGGGAAGACCGGTCACTTTGTAGCTGATTGCTCATAAGGAAGAGAATGTTTTGTTTGTGGTCAACTCTATCACAATGATCATCATTGCCATGGGTTTAGTAGCAGTGAATATGAAGATGATCCGTTCAAAATTGGTGAAGAAACAGATTCAGAACAAGAGTGTGATGAAGAAGGAAGTGATGCGAAGCAAATTGGAAAAGAAACTGATTTTAGACTGAGTAAAAAGGTTGAGGATGCAGAAGATATAATCACCAACTTGAAAGTACAAGAGAAGATTACAAGAAATTTTTGAAGATCTTGAAATGCAATCATCTAGGAAAATAGAGTATTGCAAAAGCTAGAAAAAGAAATTGACGGTTTAAGAATGCGAGAAGAAATGAGTAATAAAGTCGGTATATAAGAAACATGAAGAGGAATCTAACAAAGTTGTTAGCAATCGAAGCTGAAAAATAGAAGAGTTCAAAAAGAGTGAAGAAACTCTCATGTCTCAGAATCAATGAGAAAGAGACTTTTTGCAAACAAAAAGAAGAGATTGTTTCATTGAAGAAACAACTAGAAGAGGCCAATACAACTCTTAAAATCAAATATGAGCACAACAATCAAGAAAAGAGGCATTCTCACAAGCACAAGAAGAGCGTCTACCTTGACAAAGCAAGTAAGTGTTCTAGTAGTGATAGTGAAAGTTCTTCAAGTGATAATGAAAATGAGATGTTGTTCATATCAGAAAAAGAGGAAGAACCGAAACATAGATTCATTATCATGAAATGTCTTAGATATGGAAATTTTGGGCACCTTGAGGATGATTGCACAAATAATGATTTGGTTGCTAGTATGTATGAGGATGCTTCAGAAAATGATAAGGAAGATGCATGTATGGTTTTTGAAAAGGGTAGCACCTCTAGTGATAAGAAATCTGAAAAAGGCTTTGATGATTCTAAAAGTAGCAATACAGAAAGTAGAGTAGATCTTGAAGGTGAACTTACTAATGCTCTTAGTGCTTTGAAAAAGGAAAGAAAGAAGAATGCTAGACTCAAGGATAAGTTAGATGAATGTTGTATGGAGAGAGATGAACTTATAGAAAGTCTTGACGTCTCTATGGCTAAGGCACAAGAACTCAAGAATGAGTTAGAATCTAAGGTGCTTGAGTATAGTGAATTAGAACAAAAAATGGCTTCGTTGAAAGAGGAAAATAAAGAGTACAAGGATAAGTTGTACAGGTTTCAAGAAAGCTCCAAAAAGGTTAAATCTCTTATCAAAGGTCAAAGAAAGACAACAGATAAAACAGGTCTTGGTTTTGTTAAGCCACACAAGAAACAAGTTGGAGAGTCTAGTAAGAGACTCCAAAAGGAAGAGAGTTCTAATGAGGAAAGTATTTCAGATCATGAGTCCTTGAATGATAGATGCATAGAAACAGAAAACAGAATTCAGAATGAGAAGAAGGAGAAGTTTTTAGGACCCAAGAGGTCAAATAAAGGAAAGTTTCAAGGCTAGATGTTTTGCTTGTCACAGGTTTGGTCACATGGCTTCACATTGCATGGCTCAAGTGAAGAAGGTAAATGACAGTTTCAGAAGTGGTAATTTCTTTCAAGGGTATTGCTACTCTTGTCAACAATTTGGGCACAAGGCAGTTTATTGCAAGGCAAATAACGAGAATCGATTTGGCCAAAACAGGTTTGATCAGAACTGGTGGATTCAAAGAACAGGTATGCCTAAAAGAAATAACATTGTTACTTGTTATAAGTGCAACAATGAAGGTCACATAGCTAGACAATGTAGAGCTGAAATTCTAGGATACAGGAACAAGAACAGTGGCATGATCAGGTCCAAGGATCAAGGCATGGACAAGAACAGGGATGAGAACAAGAACAAGAACAATGACAGAAATAGGAATATGGACAAAGAGTTCAAGAGAAGGCCCGACAAGGAAGTTATAGACGCTGATGATGATCAGTGCCTAATGGGAGTTTTACTCCCACCCCAGAATTAATCACCTCAACAGGAGGTGGGGGAGGGACTAAGCTAAGAGGCTCATTCTTAGTCCCGAGCCCCAAAGGTGGCCCTTTGCCATTGATGACAAAGGGGGAGAGATATGAGTAAGGGGGAGAGCTTCAAGTGAAGAGGAAAGCTTCAAGTCAGGGGGAGCAAAACTTCAAAGGTAGATTCTCAGTTGTGGGTTTCAGTTTTGGCTCTTAAGAAGTGTTTTTTAGTAAAGGTTTGCCATCAATGACAAAGGGGGAGATTGTTGGCAATTTTGGGTACATTGGGTACATTGCCTTTGCTCAAGTGTTGATGTTGTCATTGATGTCAAGAAGCGGAAGAGGAAGGGTTTTTGTGAAAACCAAGGCAGATAAAATAAAAGGTTTTATTTAAAACCATGGACAACAGATTTGAAATGGGTTTTTCTTAAAACCCAAGTTGGCTCTTCGTTTCGTTGAAAAAGGTGCCCCGTGATGAAGATATTTAATTTTAAATATTTAGTTTAAATTTTATTTATTTAAAATTTAAATTAAAATTTTAAAATTAAATTAAAAGAGCCGACGTGTTTGGTAATGCATCATAGTGCATATAAAATGAGGCAAATAATTTCATTAATGTTTGAGCGAAGAATTCGATATTATCCTCGTGCATTTTCGATTTCGTCGAAACCCCTGTGCCAGTGAAGGAGGAAGTCAAGTGATTATGTGGTCAAAGGTGTTCATGATTTAAAAATGGGGTTGCGATGTTTTAAGAAGAGCTCGAAGAAATTGCGTTCGAAGAAAAGGACAAATCATCCTTCGCATTAGAGTGTGCTCGAACATAATAACTTGGTCGAATTTAGACAGAATTGTGCGTGAATTGTTAGAATAAAGAAAACGAAGGAGAGCAAGTTTTGATGAGGGAGATTTTGAAAAAGAAGGGAGTGCAGTAATTAAGGTTAAGGTATGGGAAGGTCTGTTTTCATGCCAAGGAAAAGATTCTCTTCGGAGATTAGAGGGAGGCCCTCTCCCTTCCTCACGTGGGCGTGGATAGCCCACGCGGTTTAGCCAAGCGCCTTGGCTAGAGAAGACGATGGGTCAAATCGCGTCGAATCCTTTTTGAGGGATGTAAGAGGTATCCAGGAAATTTGGAGTATGTGGTAAGGGCACAATTTTTTGATAGTGTTTTTGCATGGGAGTCATAAGGTATAAAGTTATTATTTTAATGGGTTGATATTGCAGTGAAAAAGTAGTGAGGTTGAAAGGGGTTGATTAAAATATATTAATTATGCAATGTTGATGATATTTCAAAGTTTGTTTGGGAGGTATAAGGTTAGAAAAATTAATATTTTTTTATATAGTTTTTATTAAGTGTAATGGAGTAGATAAGGTGAATATAAGAAATATGTTATGTATGATTTGTTGAATGAGGTTGAAAGAAGAAGACATAGAACCTTGATTATATTTGGACCAAGGAATATTCTTGAGGAAATATTAAAGAAATATGTTGTCTACTAACCTTCTTGAGTTTGGCAAAAAGGTGGTTATGGTTATGACAAATTTGTGAGATCTTCTTCATCTTCAATAAGGTATGGGCACTTTCTTCTTATGAGTATGATTGGTGTATGTTATTCCTGAAATAAGATTGGAGTGAAAAGGTATTCAACAAGGTTTCCTTTGGTTGGGTGTAAATCCTATTTTCTGGTTTGTTGAAGACTACTTATGCATTGTTATCATTGATGAGAGTTTTGGTGAATGCATAATTCTGGTTTGAGGTAGTGGAAGCATTGTGCACTAGGGTTTATGTTTGTGAGTCTTGCTACTTGCTTTGAGTTGGTGAAACCCTTGGTTGGCTGTTTTGAGGTTGATGGTTGAGTTGCTTCCATAGAGGTTGTTTGATCAAGTTATTGCTTTTACTTGATTCATGATATTGGGCTTACTCCATTGAGTTGATTTGAACAAGTTATTCTTTGCATTTGGTGATATTGTGTTGGTGGCTATTTTGTTCAAATATCTTTGGAGGGAAAAGGATTTCTACTTGTTTCCTTTTCTTGTGATGATTGGTTGAATGCTTCAAGGTTAATGTTGAGTTGAATGATGTTGGTTAAACCTTGTCTTTGAGCATTGTTGTTGAAGCCCTAATTGGTTGAGAAAAGATATTGGTTGTTGGAAAGAACATGAGTATCATTGTTATATGAGATATTGCTTGGTTGGCAATTGTTGGGTTGTGTTTCATGTTCTTGAGAAAAGCATATTACATCTATCTTATTCTTATGAGATTTGAGATTGAGTTGAGATTGAGATTGGGAGTTAAGTATAGAACATATTGAGTCTCTAACAATTCTCTTTATGCTTCTATGAGGTTGATGAATCACATTGGGTCTCTAACAATTCTCTTTGTGGGTTCATGCCAAGCAAGTTTTTCTTGATGAACTTGTGAGCAGGTTTTGGACAGGTTCCATTGGGGACTTGTGAGCAGGTTTTGGATAGGTTCCTTTGGGGACTTGTGAGCAGATTTGGACAGGTCCTAGCAGAGGACTTGTGAAGCTGAGTTTGATAGTTCTATCAGAGAACTTGAGGACAGAGGTGCATTGGTTCTATGAGAAGAACTCGAGGACATTTGTGCTAGACCGAAGGACTGTGTTTAGTGCAGATTCGAGGACCGACTTTTGAGGTGATAGAGTTGAGGACAGAGGTCTCCAGCCAAAGTAGGGAAGACAGGTGTCTTCTATGGATAGAGTTCCATTTGCTAAGGGCAGCGGAGGCAGAGGTCTTCTAGAGGATCACCAGCCAGAGCAGAGGTAGGGGAAGGTATCTCCTTTGAGCAGAGGCTCATAAATTCAGATTGGGGGAAGGTATCTCCTTTGAGCCGAGGCTCATAAACATTGTAATTGGGAAGGTTTCCCAAAGAACTTTGAGATAACTTTTAGAGAAAAGTTTTGTGGATGAACCACGTTAAAATTGGTGTCACTTTGTGGATGATCTTGTGCATTGTTTTGATATTGCTTTGGATATATTGCTTTACTATTTTGAAGTATAAAGGAAAAGTAAAAAGAGGTCTTATACTGTTCACCCCCCCTCTCAGTATAAGCTTGTGTTCTTCAATTGGTATCAGAGCGGGTGCCTTCGAAAAGTTTAACAGCTTGAAGGAAGATCTTACAAGAACACAAATGGCAAGGAAAGGCAAAAGCAAAACCATAAGACACAAGAAGAAGAAATCTCACATGGTCATGAAAGAAAATGAAGATGATCTCAATGTTGCTGCTTTGGGAATGGAAATAGATTCAAGAGATGAATCAAATAGTGGAGAACAAGCCAGATTAATAAAGTTTTGCACCAGATGTGGGAAGACCGGTCACTTTGTAGATGATTGCTCACAAGGAAGAGAATGTTTTGTTTGTGGTCAACTCTATCACAATGATCATCATTGCCATGGGTTTAGTAGCAGTGAAGATGAAGATGATCCGTTCAAAATTGGTGAAGAAACAGATTCAGAACAAGAGTGTGATGAAGAAGGAAGTGATGCAGAAGCAAATTGGAAACATAAACTGATTTTAGACCTGAGTAAAAAGGTTGAGGATGCAGAAGATATAATCACCAGCTTGAAAGTACAAGCAGAAGATTACAAGAAATTTTTTGAAGATCTCGAAATGCAATCATCCAAGAAAATAGAGTATTGCAGCAAGCTAGAAAAAGAAATTGACGGTTTAAGAATGCAGATAGAAGAAATGAGTAATAAAGTCGGTATATACAACAAACATGAAGAGGAATCTAACAAAGTTGTTAGCAATCTAAAGCTGAAAATAGAAGAGTTCAAAAAGAGTGAAGAAACTCTCAGGTCTCAGATCAATGAGAAAGAGACTGTTTGCTGCAAACAAAAAGAAGAGATTGTTTCATTGAAGAAACAACTAGAAGAGGCCAATACAACTCTTAAAATCAAAGATGAGCACAACAATCAAGAAAAGAGGCATTCTCACAAGCACAAGAAGAGCGTCTACCTTGACAAAGCAAGTAAGTGTTCTAGTAGTGATAGTGAAAGTTCTTCAGGTGATTATAAAAATGAGATATTGTTCATATCGAAAAGGAGGAAGAACCAAAATATTAGAAATGTCTTAGATATGGAAATTTTGGGCACCTTGAGGATAATTGCAAAAATAATGATTTGGTTGCTAGTATGTATGAGGATGCTTCAGAAAATGATAAGGAAGATGCATGTATGGTTTTTGAAAAGGGTAGCACCTCTAGTGATAAGAAATCTGAAAAAGGCTTTGATGATTCAAAATGCAATCAAATAGAGGATCTTGAAGGTGAACTTACTAATGCTCTTAGTGCTTTGAAAAAGGAAAGAAAGAAGAATGCTAGACTCAAGGATAAGTTAGATGAATGTTGTATGGAGAGAGATGAACTTATAGAAAGTCTTGACGTCTCTATGGCTAAGGCACAAGAACTCAAGAATGAGTTAGAATCTAAGGTGCTTGAGTATAGTGAATTAGAACAGAAAATGGCTTCGTTGAAAGAGGAAAATAAAGAGTACAAGGATAAGCTGTACAGGTTTCAAGAAAGCTCCAAAAAGGTTAAATCTCTTATCAAAGGTCAAAGAAAGACAACAGATAAAACAGGTCTTGGTTTTGTTAAGCCACACAAGAAACAAGTTGGAGAGTCTAGTAAGAGACTCCAAAAGGAAGAGAGTTCTAATGAGGAAAGTATTTCAGATCATGAGTCCTTGAATGATAGATGCATAGAAACAGAAAACAGAATTCAGAATGAGAAGAAGAAGAAGTTTTTAGGACCCAAGAGGTCAAATAAAGGAAAGTTTCAAGGCAGATGTTTTGCTTGTCACAGGTTTGGTCACATGGCTTCACATTGCATGGCTCAAGTGAAGAAGGTAAATGACAGTTTCAGAAGTGGTAATTTCTTTCAAGGGTATTGCTACTCTTGTCAACAATTTGGGCACAAGGCAGTTTATTGCAAGGCAAATAACAGGAACAGGTTTGGCCAAAACAGGTTTGGTCAGAACTGGTGGATTCAAAGAACAGGTATGCCTCAAAGAAATAACATTGTTACTTGTTATAAGTGCAACAATAAAGGTCACATAGCTAGACAGTGTAGAGCTGAAATTCTAGGATACAAGAACAGGAACAGTGGCATGATCAGGTCCAAGGATCAAGGCATGGACAAGAACAGGGATGAGAACAAGAACAAGAACAGTGACAGGAACAGGAATATGGACAAAGAGTTCAAGAGAAGGCCCGACAAGGAAGTTATAGACGCTGATGATGATCAGTGCCTAATGGGAGTTTTACTCCCACCCCAGAATTAATCACCTCAACAGGAGGTGGGGGAGGGACTAAGCTAAGAGGCTCATTCTTAGTCCCGAGCCCCAAAGGTGGCCCTTTGCCATTGATGACAAAGGGGGAGAGATATGAGTAAGGGGGAGAGCTTCAAGTGAGGGGGAGCAAAACTTCAAAGGTAGATTCTCAGTTGTGGGTTTCAGTTTTGGCTCTTAAGAAGTGTTTTTCAGTAAAGGTTTGCCATCAATGACAAAGGGGGAGATTGTTGGCAATTTTGGGTACATTGGGTACATTGCCTTTGCTCAAGTGTTGATGTTGTCATTGATGTCAAGAAGCGGTAAAGGATCAAGTTAAGGAAGGGTTTTTGTGAAAACCAAGGCAGATAAAATAAAAGGTTTTATTTAAAACCATGGACAACAGATTTGAAATGGGTTTTTCTTAAAACCCAAGTTGGCTCTTCGTTTCGTTGAAAAAGGTGCCCCGGTGATGAAGATATTTAATTTTAAATATTTAGTTTAAATTTTATTTATTTAAAATTTAAATTAAAATTTTAAAATTAAATTAAAAGGGCCGACGTGTTTGGTAATGCATCAAAGTGCATATAAAATGAGGCAAATAATTTCATTAATGGAGAGCGAAGAATTCGATATTATCCTCGTGCATTTTCGATTTCATCGAAACCCCTGTGCCAGCGAAGGAGGAAGTCAAGTGATTATGTG
Source organism: Wollemia nobilis (assembly GCA_028583015.1). Taxonomy (NCBI): domain Eukaryota; kingdom Viridiplantae; phylum Streptophyta; class Pinopsida; order Araucariales; family Araucariaceae; genus Wollemia; species Wollemia nobilis. The sequence goes on along the minus strand of JAQPPZ010017079.1, from coordinate 2,267,102 downwards.
GTCAAAGGTGTTCATGATTTAAAAAGGGGGTTGCGATGTTTTAAGAAGAGCTCGAAGAAATTGCGTTTGAAGAAAAGGACAAATCATCATTCGCATTAGAGTGTGCTCGAACATAATACACCTTGGTCGATTTTAGACAGCGTTGTGTGTGAATTGTTCAGTAACAAAGAAATTGAAGGAGAGCAAGTTTTGATGAGGCGCAGATTTCGACAACCAAGAAGGGGAGTGCAGTAATTACCAAGGTTACGTGGTAATCAAGAAATAGGTCTCGATTTTCATGCTAAGGAATATTTCATTTTGGAGATTAAAGGGAGGTCCCTCTCCCTTCCTCACGTGGGTGTGGATAGCCCACGCGGTTTAGCCAAGCGCCTTGGCTAGAGGAGACGATGGGTCAAATCGCGTCGAATCCTTTTTGAGGGATGTAAGAGGTTCCACGGAATCTTGGAGTATGTTGTAAGGGCATTATTTTGATAGTGTGTTTTCCATGGGAGTTATAAGGTTAAAGTTATTATTTTAATTGGTTGATATTGAGTTATAAGTTGTTAGGTTGATAAGGGGATTATTAAAATATATTAATTTTGAATGTTGATGATATTTAAAGTTTGTTTGGGAGTTATAAGGTTAGGAAAATTAATATTTGTTTATATATTTTTATTAAGTGTAATGGAGTAGATAAGGTGAATATAAGAAATATGTTATGTATGATTTGTTGAATGAGGTTGAAAGAAGAAGACATAGAACCTTGATTATATTTGGACCAAGGAATATTCTTGAGGAAATATTAAAGAAATATGTTGTCTACTAACCTTCTTGAGTTTGGCAAAAAGGTGGTTATGGTTATGACAAATTTGTGAGATCTTCTTCATCTTCAATAAGGTATGGGCACTTTCTTCTTATGAGTATGATTGGTGTATGTTATTCCTGAAATAAGATTGGAGTGAAAAGGTATACAACAAGGTTTCCTTTGGTTGGGTGTAAATCCTATTTTCTGGTTTGTTGAAGACTACTTATGCATTGTTATCATTGATGAGAGTTTTGGTGAATGCATAATTCTGGTTTGAGGTAGTGGAAGCATTGTGCACTAGGGTTTATGTTTGTGAGTCTTGCTACTTGCTTTGAGTTGGTGAAACCCTTGGTTGGCTGTTTTGAGGTTGATGGTTGAGTTGCTTCCATAGAGGTTGTTTGATCAAGTTATTGCTTTTACTTGATTCATGATATTGGGCTTACTCCATTGAGTTGATTTGAACAAGTTATTCTTTGCATTTGGTGATATTGTGTTGGTGGCTGTTTTGTTCAAATATCTTTGGAGGGAAAAGGATTTCTACTTGTTTCCTTTTCTTGTGATGATTGGTTGAATGCTTCAAGGTTAATGTTGAGTTGAATGATGTTGGTTAAACCTTGTCTTTGAGCATTGTTGTTGAAGCCCTAATTGGTTGAGAAAAGATATTGGTTGTTGGAAAGAACATGAGTATCATTGTTATATGAGATATTGCTTGGTTGGCAATTGTTGGGTTGTGTTTCATGTTCTTGAGAAAAGCATATTACATCTATCTTATTCTTATGAGATTTGAGATTGAGTTGAGATTGAGATTGGGAGTTAAGTATAGAACATATTGAGTCTCTAACAATTCTCTTTATGCTTCTATGAGGTTGATGAATCACATTGGGTCTCTAACAATTCTCTTTGTGGGTTCATGCCAAGCAAGTTTTTCTTGATGAACTTGTGAGCAGGTTTTGGACAGGTTCCATTGGGGACTTGTGAGCAGGTTTTGGATAGGTTCCGTTGGGGACTTGTGAGCAGATTTGGACAGGTCCTAGCAGAGGACTTGTGAAGCTGAGTTTGATAGTTCTATCAGAGAACTTGAGGACAGAGGTGCATTGGTTCTATGAGAAGAACCCGAGGACATTTGTGCTAGACCGAAGGACTGTGTTTAGTGCAGATTCGAGGACCAACTTTTGAGGTGATAGAGTTGAGGACAGAGGTCTCCAGCCAGAGCAGGGAAGACAGGTGTCTTCTGTGGATAGAGTTCCATTTGCTAAGGGCAGCGGAGGCAGAGGTCTTCTAGAGGATCACCAGCCAGAGCAGAGGTAGGGGAAGGTATCTCCTTTGAGCAGAGGCTCATAAATTCAGATTGGGGGAAGGTATCTCCTTTGAGCCGAGGCTCATAAACATTGTAATTGGGAAGGTTTCCCAAAGAACTTTGAGATAACTTTTAGAGAAAAGTTTTGTGGATGAACCACGTTAAAATTGGTGTCACTTTGTGGATGATCTTGTGCATTGTTTTGATATTGCTTTGGATATATTGCTTTACTGTTTTGAAGTATAAAGGAAAAGTAAAAAGAGGTCTTATACTGTTCACCCCCCCCTCTCAGTATAAGCTTGTGTTCTTCATTCAGAGTTAAGTCTGATAAACTATTAGGGGTTTTAGTGTCTTTACATGGTATCGAAATCGACCCTCTCAAGATTACGGCTATCACTGATATGCCTACACCTACCAATATATCTGAGTTACAAAGTTTACAAGGTAAGCTTTAAGCCATCCGTCGTTTCATTGATAAGCTGGTAGAAAAAACCACTCCCTTTCTTAAGCTCCTTAAGAAGGATGTTCCTTTTAACTGGGATGACGAATGTAAGGAAGCTTTTGAACTTCTCAAACAATACCTCCTTAACCCACCTGTGCTTTCACCGCCTAGACCTAATCGCCCATTTCTCCTATATATTTCAGCTTCAGATTTTGCTTTAGGAGCTATGTTAGCTCAGCTTGATGATGAGAAGAAAGAACGTGCTAATTATTACATTAGCCAAACCCTCATCAGTTATGAAACTCATTATACCTCATTAGAAAAATTATGTCTAGCAGTCATATTTTCTATGCAAAAATTACGTCATTATATGCTCAGTCAAAAAACGTATGTCATTGCTAAATATGATCCCTTGCGGTATCTCATGAGTCGACCTTATTTATCGGGTCGCACAACCAAGTGGGTTCTTGCTCTAAGCGAGTTTGAACTCACATTCATAGGACAAAAGTCTGTTAAGGGTCAAATCATAGCAGATCAATTAGTTGCTTGCACCCTTAGAGTCTACCCATCCCCTCATCATTGAGTTTCCTGATGAATGCCTTCAATTAGAGGCAGACCATATTGAACAATGGTCCTTATACTTTGATGGAGCCCGATGCATGAGTGGGGCTGGTGCGGGTATTATTTTAATATCCCCACAAAAACATCTTATACCTTTGTCCTTTAAATTAACATTTGCTTGCACTAATAATACTGCCAAATATGAGGCTCTAATCCTTGGATTACGAGCTGCCTTGGCATTAAAAATCAAACATCTGCTAGTTTTTGGTGATTCTCAACTTGTCATAAACCAAATTAATGAAGTTTATCAGACCAGAGATGATAAATTGCGCCCATATAAAGCATATGTTTTGCAATTGTTATCCTTGTTTGATAAAGTTACTTTGGAAGCTATTCCGTGAACTAGCAATCGTGCAGCTGATGCTATGGCCGCAGCTGCATCTCTTCTGCCCTTGGAGTTAGATGATGAATATGCCACCATCATTATTCGTCGACTCCAGGAACCCGCTTCAAATAAGTCATGTTTAGAACCTTTGGATGTGTTTCTAATCAATGAAACTACTCCTGAACCTTGGTATACGGATATAATTGATTTTCTTCAAAATGGGACTTTCCCTGCCAATTCTAATAGAAACCAGCGTCGGTTATTACGTCGACGAGCAAGTCGATTTGTAATAATTGGCAATACTTTATATAGGAGATCTTTTGAAGGTATCCTATTGAGATGTTTGAATCTAGAAGAATCCAAATCAGCTTTAAGTGAAGCCCACGATGGATCTTGTGGAGGACACTTCAATGGTAGTGTCATTGCTAAAAAGCTCCTTAGGATAGGCTACTTTTGGCCTACCATGGAAAAGGATGCACATGATTATGTGCACCATTGCGACAAGTGCCAGAAACATGCTGACCTTGTCCATGCGCCTGCACAAGAGCTACAGGCTATTTCATCTCCTTGGCCCTTTTCAAAATGGGGCTTAGACATTATTGGCAAAATTAATCCTGTGTCATCTGATGGACACAAATTCATCATAACCGCCACTGAGTATTTCACGAAGTGGGTTGAAGCTATGCCTTTAGCTTCCTGCACTTGGAACTCAAGTCTCTAAATTTATTTTTAATCAAATCATTTGTAGGTTCGGAATTCCTGCAAATCTCATCTCGGACAATGGAACTTGTTTCAAAAATAAAGATGTTAAAAAATTATGCCAAAAATATAAGATTCAACATCGCTGGTCCACTCCCTATTATCCTCAGGGTAATGGTCAAGCAGAAGCATCTAACAAAACCTTAATCAAAATTCTCAAAATATTGGTCAATAAAACTGGCCGCGACTGGCACATTCAATTATATCCAGCTTTGTGGGCCTATCGAACTAGTGTTCGAACTCCCACTGGAACTTCACCTTTTGTCTTGGTTTATGGCGTTGAAGCCATTTTTCCTTTTGAATTAGAAGTTCCTTCTTTGGCTCTACTACTTCAAGATACCGAAGTAGGAGATGAATATCGAGCTGGCAGACTCAATCAGTTGGAACTTCTAGATGAAAAGTGCATCAATGCTTTGGAGCATCTTCGTGCCTACCAAAACAAGCTTAAAAGATCATATGCCAAGAAAGTTCGTCATCGATCCTTTGAGGTCGGCGACCTTGTTTTAAAAGAAAATCAAAAAAATACTAATGCAACTAAAGACCTTAAAGGTAAATTTGAGCCCAACTGGCTTGGACCATATATTATCACTGCTAAATTTGAATCGAGAGCATACAAATTAGCTACCTTAGATGGTAAATATTTAAAAGAACCTATGAATATTATGCATCTTAAGCGATATTACGCATAAAATTTGGTCATTTCATCATTTGTACATATTTTGCATGTTGTCTCATTTTAAAAATATATATATATATATAAAAGTTTAAACAAAAACAAATGAAAAAATAAAAAGTCAAAACAACAATATTACTGACTCTTTTGAAACCCAAAAAAAAAAATAAAGAAGAAAGAGAGAGTCAAAATTATCAAACTCTTCACAAATATTTGTTGTATATATTTCTTCTTCAAGCATTGTCGTTATATTTTCAAGTTATTTTGGATAAATTAGCATTTATTTGGAATCCCTCACTATCACAAACACAAAAAATAAATATCTTGATTTTATCTGGCATGATTACTAATCTCTCTTATATCAAAGTCCACAAAATTCAATTAAATAAAGTTTGAGCATAGAGAATTGATCTTGTTATTTACTTAAACCAAGCATATCTTTTCACAATAAAATGATTACATTTGTAATTTCCATGCTATGTTACATAGTAGAAGTGGTTCTTGAGCGAAAAGTTTCCCCTGCTATCCTATCATGCACATGGTCTAGAATCTTTGAGAATTGGCAAAAGGACAAGCTCACCCCTACCCGGAATAAAAATCCCTTGCTCTACAACTAATCCGAGCAAGTATCCCTAGCATAGAAAGAAAAGAAAAGTTCAAAAGAAAAAGAGAAAAAGAAACAAGTTATTTCAGCATTATCTCAAATATCAAGCCAAAATACAAAAATACAAAAAAAAAAAAAGCAAAAGCAAAGAAAAAGAAAAAAGCAAAAGCAAAAGCAATAAAATCCCTTTCCCTACCCCTTGAAAAGAAAAGAAGGGTTGATGAGCTTGAATCCCTGGAATTCTCAATTATTCGAAAACTGTGAGGTAAGCCCCATAACAGGTGGTTTGTGCCCAACCCGCTTGGCCTTGGGTAACTCCTAGCGTGGTGATATTCCTGTCACATTAGCGACCTTCTTTTGTACAGACCTATGTCTGCTTATGGATTAGCTAGCTCTTGATAACCCGACCTACATAGTAGTCCTGGTATGGTTATATGCATCTAAATCATGGTTAATGAACACTTATTTGGTTCATTCAAATCACTTGTATCAAATTATCTTGCTCAAAACTTGGTAAATGAACAATGCAATTGCACACACATTTGTATTTGAGAGATTTTGTGTATCATTATGATAAATCAAGATTGGTAATGAACTCACATACGCACATGGGATTCCTTATAAATCTAACTTTTGTCTTTAAGATACTTTGAAATATTTTTGCAAATTGTTTGGAATAAATTCATTTTCTTCTTTGAAGAACAGTTGTTTAGTATAAAGACAACTACATGCATTCTCAAAAAAAATCAAAATCATTTTCCAAAACATGCAATCAAGTTACATTTATATATATTATCGACTTTCGCGACGATGGTATAGTTCCAAAAACCAAAATTGGAATTTTATGCCTAGCGCAAGTCCTCGTCTTCATATTTTCTGAAGACCAAAATTAAAAATCAACCATGCAATAAATCTATTATTTTCTTCTTTGGATTTCGCGATGATGGTATAAGTCTATACCTAAATATTCTATGCCTAGCGCAAACCATTGTACCAATTTTATTCCCCATTTATTTAAAATCATAAAAACATATGACTTAAATCATTATGTTACACAATTATGCTTTAAAACAAACAAACACCTATTCTATTTCATGTCATTATGTCAAACTTCAATTTTGCAATGATGGTATAATTCCTAGGGAATTATCCAAAAATTTTATCACACTTAGGAATTTATGCCTAGCAAAAGTCATTTTAAAATATTTCATGCATAATATTTTCATGGAAATCTGAAAAACAAATCATCATCATCATCATCATTTGCATCATCACAACAAAGTCTTAAGACAGTCTCTTAAGCACTCTTTTACTTTTAGCAATATTTCTATACTAGGATTAGCTTGACGACCGAGTGAGCGGCGACTCCATGAAATGGTCTATAATAGCGACAATGTCCTTTGAAATTATTGTTAAAAGTCCCTTTTATTTTTATCAAATTATCACATCACAAACAACCAACTTGTTTACATCAGATTATTTCATTTAAATTTTAAAAAAGCATGACATTCAAACCATCATATTTCCAAATGGCATAATTACATGAATCATCGAATCAATCAATCAAAACATTAAAGCATCATACAAATACATAAGACAAGTCATATGATCAAAAATATCTCATCTATATATATCTCAACAAGTATATGTACATCATCTCAAAACTAGATTGGTATGCCACAATCTATACCTAGGCATACTCAATCCCCTATCAAAAATAATAATAAGCACTATAATCAATCTATGCAGTGCAATCTATAGCAGCTAGCCTCGAGAACCCCTCGAGCTCTCAGCCTCATCTCCTCCCCCACCCTGAGGTGGACGAGGTGGCCCCATCATAGTCCGTGTGGTGCTATGAGTCCTGGACTCTGATCGTGATGATGTCCTCGATGACCTCATCCCGACAGGCTCCGCAATATGGGCCGACAACGGTAACCTCTGCCCCTCTGGCACCATATGGTGGTATAGTGTCTGATAGAATGTGACCTAGGCAATAGCCCATGCTAGATCCCGAGTGCTCGCCCCTCCGCTCCGTGCTCTGAGGCGTGCTACCTCATCTCTGAGCTGTGTGGCCTCCTCTCGGTGTCGTGCAGCCTCATCCTGTAGAGTCTGCACCTCTGCCTGGAGACGGACAGTCTCCACCCGGAGAGTAGCCATCTCACTACTCTCTCCTGTGTCCACACCCTTGCCCTTATCGGGCGATGGTGGTCTCTCTCTCCATGGAGAAGGGGGTCTCTCCTCCCTCCTCTCCCACTGCCATGGCCTCTACTGAGCCTGTGGTCTCCTCTGCTCTCTCCCGTCGTGACCCTGTGCCGCCTCAATGGCCGCCTAGCGCCGCCTCCCCATCCGACGCACAACTATGTGAATCGGACCCTGAGCCCTCGTCATCCGAGGAGGGCGGATGCCTGTGTACCAGGCATCGTAGCCGTCAGCTACCCCAGCGTCGTCCCCATCCATCGGCTGAATGGGGGCATCATCTGTGTCCGGGACCCCAGAAGCACTACATATCTAGAGCCCCGCTAACTGTAGTGTTATCCCGGACAGTCCAGGAAAACTCGTAGTCTCTGAGAGATGGGATCCCCTGCTGTAGACCGAACTGCCTCAAAACTCGGTCATAGCGGTGGAGCTCCACCTCTCCCCTCTCCATCCTTAGCCAATAGGCTCGCCTAACGTGAGCCAGCTCCTGTCCATCCTCGGCCCACCCTGGATGATCTCTCCAAGGCCTCCAGGTGATCCGAGTCGGAGACAAGGTCATCAAGTAGTCTCCGGGACATTGGCAGATCTATCCGCCGCTGTGACCCTCTCCGGAGCCACCGGTAGAAAGCTCGGGGCCTCTCCCCGTCAATCCCTATCAGTGGGAGCCCTACCGGCCTCCGCACCATGATGTGCTCCCAGCACCAAACCTGTAGTAGAGATGTCATAACCAGACATCGATCGCCCTTGTATACGACCCCATGCAGGATCCTATACAATCGGCATAGTACAAAGCTCCCCCAAGCAAACCTGTATCCGTGGTCTCTCATGTCGTAGACCACATCTGTCAGTAGCCATGGTACTCTGCATCCACTCTGATGGCATAGCAACAGACCACCTACAACCCCAGCCAAAACCTGTGTCAGTCTAGATGCCCCAGGCATCTGCCGTAGAGATTCGATGTTCACTCCGCCCTTCTCCAGGGTGAAGCTCGGATCTTCGCATAGTCGCATCATCGCGTGGCCCTGATTGGCCGTAGGAGTGATTAGCCATCCTTGTATGGGGATCCTCAAAATCCTCCATACATCCTCTAGTGTGGGAGTCATCTCCCCTATCGATAACCAAAAATAGGAAGAACCCGGATACCACCTCTCTGCTAGGGCTGTCAATAGCCCCATATCTGTAGAAACCTGTGGCATCTCTGCCACATGCTGCAAGCCGACCTGAGCTAGCTGATCTCGCTCTGCCTGAGATAGAGCGGCCAAGTCATCCCTCAACCCATCGTATTTCCATTCTCTGCTCTTTAGTAATCCTCTCTGCAACATAAACAACAAAACAATAAAAATCATTAATAAAACAATGATTAAAAATGCAAGTAAAACAAAGTTCAATTTCATAAATGATGATATCGTCCACTATTGGACGATATCGTCCCAAATTTGAGCAAATTCGTCTCCGATTTTGCCAGCCGAAATCGTCCCCTTTTTGACGAAATCGTCCCCATTTCGTCGATTTCGCCCCTAGACGAAATCGGCGATATCGAGACGATTTCGACGAAATCGAGACGATTTCGTCTCGACGACGTCGACGGCCCAAAAATGGCCGCGATGCTCAAAAATCATCAAAATTTAATCTAAAAAGCATGAAATTCAAAATTCAAGCCTTCTAAACTAAGTTTAGACCCTTACCCGTAGCCCGCGCCGGACCTCTGTCGATCTGTGCGCTGTCTCGACCATCTTGTTTGCAGAGCTCTAGAAACCAGAAAATAAAAAATGAACAGTAAAAATGAATTAGGGTTTTCCCTATTTTTCTTAATTTTATTCAAAAACAATTAACAACAAATTTAATTTTGGCTTTTCCACGTTTTTACCTCAAACGTTCGATTTGGGTAAAAACACGGAGGGGGCATCATAGTAAGCTGTCGTACGATTCGACCAAGAATCGTCGCCTAAAAATGGGAATAAATTTTTGCTTTCTCGTAGATCGAGAAGAACTCATCTTTAACGCATTTTCCTCAAAAAATTTGCTAAAGAGGGGGCAAAATGTAGCACCCTAAAATTGGCACAGTAAACCTTAGCAAATAATTAAAATTACATTAGTAATAATTCAAATTCAAATTTTAACCCCAAAATCGCTCCCAAACCGCCTGTTGCCCGTTTCCTCATTTTTCATGCCATTTTTAGAGTTTGTTTTGTCCGTTTGATGATATCGTCGCCGATCAGACGATATCGCCTCAGATCGGACGATTTCGTCTGGAGAAGAACGTCCAGACGATCTCGTCCCAAACTGATTTGTGCATAGTTAGCTTCTGTTTCAACGGCGTCTCTAATCCGGGCAGAAGCGTGTCTACGCCGTTAGAGACCTCCCCCGTTGGAGATCTTCCAAATTAGGATGATCTCCAACCTCCTAACCTCCCTCCTAAGCCTATTTAACCTTAGGACCCCCTCTTGGCATTCCCCCTGGCTGAAATTCCCTGTAACATGAATTCTACATGCATTAGACTATCTTAAACCACCATTTGCATTTGTATTTTTCCAAGTTTGTTTGCAGGAACTTCATTGTTTTTCAGCCGAAGCAAGCTCAGATCGTCGTAGACGATCCTATTCAATTAGAGACGATTTCGTACCAATCCGAGATGATTTCGACTGCAGTCAACATTGGGGGCAATCAGTGCCCAAGGTTTGCGTTTTCTCACTTTGTTTGTTGATTTATCCTGCATTTAGTTAAATTTGTTATTATTCCTTATTGTTCTGCATCTTGGAGTTCACCCATATAGCTTAAGTGCACAATGAAGTCATAATTTGTCATTAGAACGTCATAATCTACTTAAATTTTTATTTGTGATTATCACCTTAGCATCTATGTTGCCATTTTACACCATTTTTCTCTGTTAGAATAGTTGCATTTCTGGTATTTTGTATCTATTTCTCTGTTTGCAGGTCTCTGACGAATTCGTCTGACGAATTCGTCAGATCTCAGATGATCCCGTCAGATCTCAGATGATCCTGTCAAATTCCAGACGATCTGGACTGCTTCAAAAATCAGAACCTTCATCAGACATCCGGATCAGGTATGGTTCTTTAATCTAGCTTATTCTTTCTATTTTCTGTCCAAATCTATTTTTTGTATTTATTTAATTTGCATTTTCATAATAGAACACTTAGATTCATCTGGCCAAACCTAGGACTTGGATGTTTAAAGATAAAACTGAACACATTAAACACATTCCCAACCTAGGCGTGGAAAACTAAACGTTTCCTGGTGAACCCCACCATCCGTCGAAAAATCACCTTAATACCCCTCCCCTGAGAGGCGGGACCTTCAAAGGGCCTCTCAGTCCGAGGTACCATCCCATCCTTTTCCCATCCCCCTTCCGAGCGCGGATCCTTTAGCCTGAAGGTAAGGGTGCGAAAAATTTGGAACGATACAGGAGTATAATATAAGGTTGAAACTATTCTATTATTTACATTGGAAATAATAGAAAAATCAACCATACATTTGAAAGCAAAAGTAAAGGAGATTTATATACTTAATAGTTTAATATTTACAATTAAAAAACCATAGGAGTTATAAGGGTTTCTACTTGGAAAATTAAATTCTATTATTGCAAATGAAATTATTTTATAATATTTCAAATTAAGGAGTTATAAGGTATACTAAACCAAAAATATATTATTGGAATTTAGAAACATTAAACTATTGGATATCAGGGGCTATAAAAAGAAGTTCATCATTTACTTAAATAAGTTGGAATTATATACTTAAACTTGTCTCATACTCATAGTAAAGAGACACAATAAATCCAACTTTAGAAAACTTCAAATTACATGCATAGTTCATTAAAAGAGATAAGGTGAAATAAAAGTTGATTATTGTTATTTACAAAAAAATACAAAATCAACTCAATAGGTGAACTACTATTTACGAAGAACTTTATTAAGCTTATAGATTATTCTAAATCACTAGGGAGACATAAGGAACCCATCAAGGATCATCATGACAATAAATAAATTCATTCTTATAGAATCTCAACTACTTAAAGGTCCAAATTACTCATGGAAAAACAAAGTGAGGGCAATTCTAATAGTTGAGAAGCTTTGGGAGATAGTCAAAGGAATAACTACTAAACCTAATTTAGGTGATACAAAGATCCAAAAGTTTGAATATAATGATGCAAAAGCATTGATGATAATAACTTTTTCCATCACAGATGAAATACAACCTTACATCAGTTTAGTAGGAACATCCATAGAAGCTTGGAAAACCCTAGAGAAAATATTTGAAGGGAAAAATAGATCTACTATCTTAAATATTAAAACTCAATTACATTCCTTGAAAATAAATAGTGAAGAAAATATAGAACTATTCCTAAGGAAGGTAACAAAAATTAAGGGAAAATTATTAACCTTAGGAGAAAAAGTTGAAGATAAATTCCTTGTTCAAGTTACCATGAGAGCACTTCCAGATTGCTAAAAGCATCTAGTTACATATTTATAGGTTCTAAGTAAATATACATCATTTGATGAGCTAACCAATATTCTTCAAGAATATGAGGTGGATAATACAGTGAAGGGTGAAATGACTAACAATGGACTAGTTTTAAAATATACTTCATAGGGAAATATTACCTCATCATCAAAAGTATGAAGACCATGGAATAATAAATATTGTCATGTATGCAAGAGAAAAGGTCATAGTACTAATTACTACAGATTCAATCCCAAAAACTAAAATCAAGGAAATCAAACAAACCATGGAAGCCAACCAAATAGGGTATTCCAACCAAGGCAATATCAAGCTCAAATTAATCCTCATCAGCAAGAGTTTCAATGAACATATGTAGCATAGGTATGTAGTATTACCGATGGGGAGGTGATTCTCAGGTCTTATAATAATCAACTTACAATCCTTGTTCAATTACCCAAATTGTACAATTGTAAAGTCTTCACAATAGTTAACATGCGGCCACAAAACAACTTGTACTGACTCAAATCGTACCACTGTACGATTACAAATCATAAAGTGTAAGTTTTTGTATGATTTGAAACTTATTCAATCCTCAAAATTTAGTTTTGCAAGCTACCATACATTGTTTTGTAACTAATTTGTTCAATTTGCCAATATTGCCAAATCGGGTAAGTTTTCCTTAATCACCTAAACTACTAAATTGGGTAAAATTATTTGGTACAATTTGTAACACCTTTGGTGTACAATTTGTGTGAAATGAAAGTTCATAAAGGTGCCAAATTGGATACTCTTCCTAATAAATCTCTCTCATACAAGTTTTGGAAAGTTCTGGAAATGTCAATTACTCCATATTTACCAACATGCAAGTGTTGTCCTTAGGGTTTGAGAAAGTTATTCATAATGGCAATATCTAGAAATCATACAAAAAATTCCAAGATGTCTCTCCTAATACAATATGCATCATATATCATTTCAAAGGCTCACATAAATGGGGATTCAATTCCATTCTTCATATTAGTGCATTAACATTATCCACAAACACAGAGAAGTAACATGCAACAACCAGATAATACAAACACTAATCCATCATTAGAGAAGCATACAACATGTGAGAGAATACTATGTAATGTGATTCTTAATTCATTAATTTTAAATGGATATTAAAATCACTAATAGTTCCACAAGGATACATAATAAACCAGTAATTCCACATAAAAATCAGACAGATGCATTCAATAATCAGACTGCTTAGACTAGACTCTAACTAGACTTACAAAATTGAAATGGAGATCTTATATAATGTTTCCCAAGCCATTCCAAGTAGTTCTTGATGCAATTTTTTATTCAAAACTTCCCATGTATAACGAAATCCTTAATTATGCCCTTTTACTAAGTCTAATTACATGATTTATCAAATTCATTCTCAATTACAACTCAAATTGCATTTCATTTGCATTTTATTGCACCTTGTACATTTACCTTCCATTTTGTATATTTTGCCTCCTCCTTGTATGTTTTACTCCTGCTTGTATGTTTTGCCAAAACTATCAAAATTATCAAAACTATCAAAACTAGGCAAATCCTCTTTGTCACTTCTTCTTCTGGGAGGTGGATTTGTTGCCTACATATTCCCTCCCCTTTAATTTTTTTTGTGTCATCATTGAATCATATTTTTATTTCAATTGGGGCTCATATTATTTGACTAAGGTTTCATTGTCTTCCAGTCGGGCATGAAGAATTATGCGTTGATTCTGTAACTTGACTACGTAGTTACCCATTTATACTGCTTTCACACCTAGCTAGTTGGCTATATCCTTGGTAGTCCTTAGGATTTCCCTTAATTATTGTTCACACTCAATAGCACTCTTCTTAAGATTCTCCTACAAACATACTTCTATTTGAGCTACTACTTCTAACTCTTAATTATTGTCTATAATGGTCTTTATATGGTGATTAATATCAACCTCAAAAACATGAATAGCCTCCTCCTTAACTATCAGTTGTGTTTTCTTATCTAGAATCATATCATTATATCACTTATTGTCCTTTGTAATCTCTTCTATCTTCTTATCATTTATTGTAAGTTGCTCATCTTTAATATCCAGCTATGTTTTCAATTGTTCATATTTTGCCTACAACTATTCTTCTTTTGCTTTTAATATAGCTTCCAACTCCTTGATCCTTTCTTCTACCGTTTGTGAGACCTGTTGTTTCTCCTCTTATAGCAAATTAATTTTAGCCTACAAACTAACCCTATTACTTAGCAGTTCTTCGTCTAGTTTCTTTAACTTATCTTGTGTCGCAACCTTACTTTTATTCAATTCTTCCTCCATTGTAATCATTTCCTTTTGAGTGGCCTTTGTATCTTCTTTCTGAGCTTCCTTGAGCTGATAGATCTGCTCAAATCCTATGCTCAAACACTCTATCTAATGTGTTAGGAATTTCAACTTCCTCAGAGTGATAGCCAACCATGAGGTGACCCTCTTATGTTCCCACTTCGCTTTATTCAAGGGATAAGTCAGATAATTGGCTCTATCCAGGTACAACCTCAGATGCTACTTGTAGTTGGTTATAACTCTATCTGGTAAGTTATCTCTTCCTAAAATAATTGTTACCTCTTCTTTGGGTAACCTCCATGGGTGTTGTACATGAATATTAGTAATTCTCTTTGTACGATCCTCACTACTCACCCATTATGTTATATTTTCCAATTCAATAAAAACTTGTTCCTCCCACAGCTTCAACTCTCCTATGTGTACAATATAAAAATATAATTTCGTGCTAGCTATGGCATTGTCCATTTTAGAGAAGAAATGTTCCTCCTGATTCTCTATACTTTTTGCATCCTCCTTAGTTTCAATCTTTGAGAACTGTGGTATTTTCAAAAGATAGCTTTTTTGCATCCTCTACAGTTCTTCATGTGTAGGAGTTTGTTCTTCCTCTTCTTCCAAGTGGTAACCAGAGCTTCCCCCAAGCTCCATTAGTGCTTTTTACATATTTATATTTTCATAAGGTGGAGTCTGTCTTGCAGTTCTATCAACCTCCGTATCATCTTCAATATCAACAACCTCAGGATGAGATTATTATTGCCCTGTAGGTTCCTGGACTTCCTTTTGCTATTTAGGCAAGTCCACCTGTTGTTCTTCTGTCACCTACTTTTCTTCCTGATTCTGTTGGACTTCCATTGCGATGACCTCTTCAATAACAACATTTTCCTATTCTTGTGATGCATTCATATCTTCTTGTGCATCACCCTATTCAGTTTGATTCGTGCCTCCTCTCATCACAAATTTTAAGTGAGGCTTATTTTTCTCTCTTAACTCTTCTTATGAGGCTTCCACTATTGCCTTGGAACCTTTAATTCTTGTGTAGTGGCTACCACTTCTTGTACTATTTGCCTCACTTCTATATCATCCAAAATTTTAGAAGAGTCCAAAATTTTGAGATCGGTAGACTAGAAAATTTATAGGGACTCTACCATCTCTTCTACCTTTGCCCAATTCCAGTTGTGTAAATCCAGCTTCTCTGAGTGTAACTATTCTTCCTCTTACTAATTCTCCTATACATGATCAACTTATTTTTTTGGAATAAAATTTTTTACCATTTTTTCTTGTTGTCTTCTTGTTCTTATTTGTACTGGGCTGGATTACCTCCTATCAATGGTGCCAAATGTAGTATTAGTGGAGTGTAGTATTCTTGGAGGGGGGTGTGATGAGATATTTTCAGATAAATCCTAACTAATTGCACTTAATATAGTCCAATCTGTACAGTTGTATAGTTCACAACTATAAAATTCCTAAAATGTACAACTAAAGATTGTACAACTCCAAAATATACGTTGTATGGTTACAACTATGCAATTGTACATTTTATCCAAGAATATTGGAATTGCTCAAATCTCAATCACTTTGCAATTATTCACTTGGAAACTCATTGATCTACCTCTATAATGCTTAAAAATGCAATTTCAGGCCAAAACTCATCAACTGTATGAATTTACAAACCCTTGTATAGTTTGGTACTCTACTTGTACGATTTGGTAAAAACCCTCGTTATGCCAAAGAACTTGACTCAAAAATACCCATTTGTATATTAATTATAGAAATACCATTTTCAATAATGGGTAACAACCATTAATTGTATTTTCCTTTTACTTATGTATTTCACACAATGGCATATGGTTGGTTGTACATTTTTTGGGTATGCACTTCTGCCACACATCTGGAATCAACAATACTTGCAATATCAATAAAAATCCACCAATAATATAATTATTGGGATTGCTCTCTAATTACCACACAAGCATACACAAATCTGGTCTAAATGAAGATTCATATTATTCTGGGTATTGTACAGAGGTAGTGTACATCATTATACAATAGTAAATAAATTGCAGCATTAACCCATGCTCCACAATCCATGAATAACAATGACAATTGAATCCAACACCAACCACAATGATTGAACTACAACCAACAACACAAAAATTTGAATGGGGGGGCTTATAATGGCTGTCCAAGCCATTCCAAAGTGATTTCCTAAGATAGTTCATTATTTACAACTACTCGTAACTCACATTAATAACAATAATTTAATGTTTACTAAGGTTTAATTTTATTTTCATCAAATTACATTTCATTTGCATGTCTTTAATTTTCATTTCATTTCACATGCATTTTACATTTATTTTCTAATTTGTACAATTTCACCCAATTGTACATTTTACTTTCCACTTGTACAATTTATACCAAATTGTACATTTTACTTGCCAATTGTACAATTTCACCAAATTGTACATTTTATTTGCCAATTGTACAATTTCACCAAATTGTACATTTTACTTGCCAATTGTACAATTTCACCAAATTGTATATTTTACTTGCCAATTGTACAATTTCACCAAATTGTACATTTTACTTTAAATTGTGCAAATCCAAATTTATTATTGCTTCTTCCTTTTAAGATATGGATTTTCCTTCCTACACCATGCAATTATCCTCAATCGGAATATCGAGAAGGAAATAAAAACGGACACATAGCTCAAAGAATTCAAGAAATTGAAGAACTATAAGATCTTATGGATGATCATGAAGTCAAAGCTCTCTTAGCAAAGATAGTATTTTATGAAGATACTAACTACTCACTTGAACAGGATACAAACAACAAAGAAGGAGAACTCAAACTCTAGTACCAGATAAAAGATCCATATTGAATACTAAAGTTTTCAATACCCAAATAATGTAATAAAAGGGGGTATTAGAGTATATTACATTAATTGGGTTATGTAAATGTACCACCTTTGGTACATAAATGGAGTAGGAGTTTACTTTAGAGTGAAGTTACTTAGTTGCTCCAAGTATTGTAATAAATGCACAAGTGTCAATGTGCAAGTTGTAAATGTGCATGTAGTCCACATGAACATATGTCCTAGGTATAGTAAGGGCCAAGGAACCTATCTTCCTATATAAAGGCCTCAGAGTGAGTGTTTTAAAATAGGAAGTGACTATAGAGAGTGTGTGTTATAGTTTAGTAGTATGGTAGAATGTAGTCCTTTCATATCTACACATGGAGTGTTCATGTCCTCCATAATATAACATTGTACTATTTTTATCACTTTCATTAATGACATATTTTTGAGTTATTTTCATATGTTCATCTTATTACTTTTTTGCATATTATTGTGCCATTAGTTTACATTCATCTCATATTAGTTATTTTACATCTTGTGGTCATACTACCTCCCATCAAAAGCTAGCACAAATCATCCCTATATGGTAACACTCCCAAAGTAATGTTAGTCTCACAATGACACTAAGAGGGGAGGGTGAATCAATGTAGCTCTTTAAAACTTAAATATTCAACACTCAAAGCCAAAATAATGAAAACATAAAACCAAATAAAGCAAGTATAACAAGAGAACATCACACAACACAAGATGTACCGAGGTTCACAGATTTGGCTACATCCCTAAAAATCTAGCCTTTGCAAAGCACAAAATTTACAATCAATTTACCAGCACCCACTGGAAGGAGCACCAACCCCTAATTTATCTGCACCAACAAAAAGGAGCACTAACCCCTGATTTATCTACACTAATAGAAAGGAGCACCAACCCATCTACCAAGCACCCACTTGATTTTTATATTGATAATAAAATTGCATATATGAATGTCTTCACTAAAACCAGAAACCTCTATGGTCTGTAAGCAAAAAATCTAAAAATTTCTATTTCATCCAGTATAACATCCCTCTCTCTGCATTACTCAGAATTTGAATCTTCTCTTCTCACAAAAAATATTGATTTTTATCTTAGCTTGTTATGCCAATTGCTAAACTCTTTATGGGTATTGTGCAACACTTTGTCTGTGAACTTCTATCAAAATTTCAACCAAAATGGATATTATATGATAAATTTATGCCCAAAATACTAAAGTGATTTTTTTCACTACTCTCCAAAAATCACAGATTTTCACTCTTTATTTTTCTCCACACACACTTCTCTCTTCACAAAATAAACTCCCCAATTTTCAATAAAATCCCTTGTCACTTAAAAAGCACACACTTGCATTATTTTTCCCTTTTAAATTTTAAAAATATTTTCTTTAATGAAACTTCTCAAAACAATATAACTTCCTTTTTTATTTTGAGAAGGCATTTCGTCAAACACATCACATGCAAAGAATTGACACCTTACTTGTTCTATTACTTCAGAGCCACGTGACACCTCAAACCAAAAATGAAAGATGCTCTATTTTATGCCTTGAAGGTGTAACAAAACTGAAACCAAAACTCTGGCGACTCTGTAAGGTCGAAACGACCAACTGAAGGATTTTGCACAAGTGGAACAAATTGACATAAAAGTGACCTTTACCATTTTTACAACAATCATAACTCTCACCTCGTAACTCTGTTTTCTTTGAAATTTGAAAAGTAGAATATTTACAATGCTGAATATATCCAGTACGAATATCACTTTATAAATACTTGCGGTTTACCTGTACCACCTCCATGAAAACTACTGCTGACACACTTTTTCCAAAAAGAGCATTTTTGTGAAAGTCTTGAAACGCTTGTAACATTCATCTCATTTCTCTGTTTTGGTGGAAATTTGGAATACATTTTCTTGAAGATAATTAACACTTCTAGTTTAAATTTTACTATCAAATTATTCTCACTTTGCTCGTAGTGCTTCTGACAAAACTGCCCTTTTTGGCCTGTACAACCACTTGCCAAATAATCCGCCAAGATACCGAAAACGTCACCGATCAATACAAACACTGTGCTGACACCTACAACACTATTATGGACTATTTCTTGACATACTGGTATGTTCGAAACTGATCCATCCTATCCAACTATGCCCATGATGACTTTTGTAATTTTTTGACAACTTCTTGATGATTTTTTCAACTTTTACAAATTTGCACAAACAACCTGTAACAACTTAACCCAAATATCGAAAACATCCTCATAAGCATTGAACATCACTGTACATACTTAAAAAAACCTTTGAATAACTATCCATTGCATCAACCTATCCATCCAAATGTGTTGACAACAATGACAATACTATCGCTACACCTTGCTCAACAATCTCCCTGATGAGTGTCATTGAGTCTCATCATTTAATCTCAATGATTTATCAATCCGAGGTGGTGTCCAAGGCTGTCTACGATAGAAGGTTAGGGTAGAGTACAATTTAGGCATTCAAATTTCAAGCAATTATTGGTGAAGCAGATTTTGGTTTAGCATTTTGGTGTCACACTAAACCTAGTCTAAAGAATGGAAACTGAAATAAAGTACAAGAATTGAAAACTAAATCTAAGTTGCAAGAATTGAAATCTAACTACAATTGCATGAATTGAAATTGCTAAATTGAAATCCTAAGTTACTTTTGCAGAATTGAAATCTAGTTACTCTTGCATAATTGAAATTGCTAAATTGAAATCTAATCTACTTTTGTAGAATTTAAATCTAATCTACTTTTGCAGAATTGAAACTTATTCTAAAACACCTGTCAATGCCCTGCCACAAAAGGTCGTCAAGCTTCTGCTACAAGAATTGACAACAAAATGAAATATGCTAAAAATGGAAAGTTGCTAAAATAGAGGGTAGGGAAAACATAAAGGAAAATGCTTAATATAATTTTTCAGCTGACATACACACAAATTTTGTACACAAACATAATAGAAAACATAAATCACACAATACAAAATAAAAACAATAAAATGAAATCTGGCAAGCAATCTATTAATTCCCTACAGCAAAATTACAGATTAAAACCTGCCATAAAATCCCTCCTTCTAGATCTGAAACTGGGCCCATACTTTCTGATCTAGAAGGAGGTGAAAAGCACTCCTTAACTAATTAAAACTCAATAGAAAATGATAAAATAGGGACACTTTTATTGATGACAAAACATGTTGAAAACTATTATAGAAAATTACTATACAGTCCTAATTGCTGCAATTGAAAACTCTCCTCTATCCTAATTCCTAACTGGCTCAACCAAGGAGGGAGCTATGTTATTTATATAAATATTTACAATATATCCCATGCTCAAATCAACCTATGTGCTATTTTATAGTCATTTGCCAATAATTTTGGATCTGAAATAAATGCAAATCTGGACAGTTTGTGTTGCAGCAATAGTCATTGGCCCTTAGAAAGCATCTTCAGTGGTGGGAGTACATGGGAGGAGTCTAGAAATATCTCACACATCATTCTCCACTTCAGAATATGCCATTTCTATCTTGAAAAAAACTTTCTATTATGCTACAATTTTTCTGGGTTTATCCTAGAAGAGGATCTAAATTGATCTTTTCCATGAATGGTGGCTTTGGACGGCAAGGACAATAAAATCAGATGGGAGATATTTTTCTTTACCTTTTCCAACCTTTATTTCCCTTTTTCCAGCTTCAAAAATCGATCAATAAGTCAAAAAGCACATTCTATTTTCATTCCGAAGATATCTGTTCATTTTGAAGATACTTCGGAATGAACAAATGTGTACTTTTCAAGTGATTTCTTTTGCATATCTCAGGTGGGTTATCTCCTAGGATCAGATTCCAATGGTCTTCATCTCTTTTCATATGTGAATTCCATGCCTTGCTGTTTATTTGTAGCTTGCTAGAATTTACATGGTAAATTACTGCATTTTCCAGTTCTGTTGCACAATTGTAAAATATTGGCATTTCTTGCAAATTCAAACAAATTAGAACATGGAAAAATTATTCAAGTATCAACATGAAGGAGTACATCAAGTTTCTACTGAATTTATACACTTCATTCACCAAGTAACCATGTTGAAATAGTGCAACAATGGCTGCACAATTGTCCCTGCTCTGTTATACCCTGTTGCTGCCTATTTAGATCATGTGGGAATGCTTCTAAATAGGTCAGATGTCTTATGTAGTCCTTCTAAACTCATTCCATCCATATCCTCATGCTTTGCTTGACAACTTCAAGGTGTTCCTATAAAGTGACAGCTTGCTGATTTTTATATGGTTGTTTTTTCTCAGATTTTTAGATTTATGACAGTCCTAAACTTTTGGCTTAAATGTGGATTTGAAACAAGTTGAAGGGTAGGAAAACATTCAAAAACCATTGAGAAGTTAATGGATATCAGCATACCACATTTGGTTAATTGAAATGCATTTATTACTTGCTACTTAATCACGCAAAATCAGTCATAAAATGCTGAAAATAGTCAAAAATAGAGATATAGTATTCCTAACATAAAATCATGCAAACACTTAAAAAATAGTATATTCTAGTCAACTATTTGGCAATTAACTTATCATATGGTAGTCAAACATTGTGCAATAATGAGTCAAACATTGTGCAATAATGAGGCATTTTTGGGCCTCATCATCCCCCCCAACTTGAATTGATGCATGCCCTCATGCATCTTAGTAGGCCATAGTAATATGCGGGTTTTATTCTTGTGAACAACATACTTTGCTACCTGCTAACTGAGAAATTCCTCCTTGCTGCACTATATCAAGTATTTTGCAATTAAGCACATGTATGAATTTTTTCTATTTTTCTACAAGTTTTAGTGCTGCAAGGTACCTCTTAAAGGCTTGATATCATATGATTCATCTTGCAATAGTCTTATTGTGGAACCGTATTTGGCAGATGCACTACTACTGATGGAATTTTCTGTTCTTAACAACATTTCAGCTTGAATGCTTATTTTTGTTGTTTGCACCTTTTGAACAAAATTGATAAAATATTTGATTTGAAATGCCTGAGGGATGTACTTACTTGTGGTAGAGCCTTATAAACCTCAATATTTGATGTACCCTACTCTTTTTGCTATTCTGTAGCATTTCCAATAATTTTGGTATAGTTTCTGCTCATTTCGAAGATATCCTGTTCATTTTGAAGATACTGCATTTCTCATTTCGAAGATCTTCAAAAAATACAGAAATGACCTCCTATGAAAAATTTAGCTACAGATTCTATTGTGGGTCCATCTCTAGAGTGTATAAGTCTTCCATAACATCAAAAATCCCTTCTTCATCCTTTTTTTTAGATGCTATTCTTTGTTTTGTATGTTGTTGTTTTATTCCAGTAGTACTAAAATAGAACCTTCAAGTGCATTTTGTTGATTATCCTCCTTCAATTTATCAGACAATTGTGAGATATAAACTTGCAGTTCTTCTTCTAAAATTTACCCTATAAATTGAAATAGAATTGCTGCCATGTCTATCCCAAAATCAAGTTTTTGCATAGTTTTGGAATTTCCATGCAATTAATGGCATAAGGGGGTGTTTCTTGACATCTTGAACATGTTCCTTTTTCAACTTGTCACTATTGTATGAATAGTTTATGCCAAATACCGACTATCATACACTAAATGCTAAATGTTTACTATGAATTATATGCAAGAAACACATACCTTACTATCCTGAAAATTGGTCATGCACCTTACAAGCTGCTTTTGATGATTGTTAGCAGGCTATCTAAAAACATAAACAAACATAATACATGTGCAGTGTGAGATTTGTACAATGGTGGAACAATGATGGGTAGATCAACAAGGCAATGCATGCTAAAAAATTGGTTTTCATGCAAGCCAACTCAGTAGCGCCTCCAAGAAGGTTTTCACTACTGAATTATTCATTTATATATATATATATATATATTTTTTTTTTTCATTTTTTTTTTCATTTTTTTTCATCAGAAGAGGCTGCCATTTCTGGTTTTCAACCAACTTCTGTCCTCTTTTTTTTTTTCAAGTGCTTCAATGAGAGAACATATCTCACTCTTATTTGGATAAGACCAATCCTTATTCTGCAAAAACATGTCAATTGTTGCATGAAAACACCATCTCTTTATGTTGAAACCCGCAACATTGATGCAACCTTCCTTACTAGATGACCGAGTAAGAATCTTCTTACATAATAATTGCCTCTTTATTTCGGAAATGAAGTATTGGCTCCATTGTTCCTCTTTCTTGCTGAAATTGATGCTTGTCCTCATGTATCCCCATTTTGTGGGACATGCCTTTGCTGCAATTTTTTTTTTCTTTTTTTCAAATTTTCTTGTCTTGCTTGTACCCAAAAAGGAATTTCACAAACAAGACTATTCTTCTTTTTTCTTTTCTTGTATTTTTTCCTTTTTTTTTTTTTTTTTTTTTCAGACTTTTTATCATCACTCTGAATCTGATATTGAAGAGAAATTCTCTTCCCTTATGTGTACATCCAATGGAATCTCCTTCAAGAACTCCTCCTTAGTTAATGGTGCATGGTATACCCGAAGGCAATGTCCATTCACCACTAGCATCCTCCATGAATTACCAATGGGAGAAAGAAGCACTGCTCCATATCTGAAAACTTCTTCAATCAAGTGTTGTCCATGGCTCCTAGTCTGCAAAATCTTGTCAATCTGTTCTTGAAACAATTAAATACCAATTCCCAAAATATGTTAAGTGCTTACATCAAGATAAAATCTTGATATACCCTTGTAATTCAATGTAAAGGGATTGAAATATTGTTTCAAAATAGCAACAATTTTGCTTTTTGTTTATAAGTCAGCTAGCTAATAATGTTCAAGAATTTTCTTGGCTGCACTTCAATTTGTTTCATTCCTAGGAGGAAAAAATTTACCCCTTTGTAAAATAGAAGTAAATTTTCTATGTGCAGTTTTTCTAGTTTTTCTCCTTTATCCAAGGCTAATTTACGTGTGTTTGGACTAAAGGTTTTCATGTATCTCCATTGATTTTTGCCTCTTCAAGCTCGGGTAAGTTCTTATTTTTAGCACGAGTTGGATGTTGTCTGAGTCAATAACATTTCCTGTAGGTTTTTTTTTTTTATACCAGATTCAGCTACATAGATAGGGGTTGCCTATCTTGTATTATTTAGAATGATCACAAGTTGGGCTAAAAAAAATATTTTTGGTTTGCACAATAAGACAAGAAGTGTACAACTTTAGCAGATCAACTACTTGTCGAGTAGGATCACCTCTAATGAGATCAACTATTGTCTGTGTAGGCTAAGAATTTCTAGGTTGCGGTTTAGCACGGTAAAATCCAAACAATATTTAAGTAATAATGAAAAACTCTAGGATCATCATTAAGTTGTAAACTCCTATTTTGATTGTGCAAAAGTTTTTATGATTTTTTTTTAATAGATTCAGCTTACATAGATAGGGGTTGTTGTCCAGGTTGGGCTGAAGGTGGTGGTTGCTTGTTTTCTAAATGGACTGAAATGCAACTATCAATAATTATTATTTATACCAGCTATTACATTCAGATTTAACTCTGAACTTCATAACTTAGCACAATAATAATTATTTGACTACTTTTACCCTCTAACAACACCATGTTCCCCGAAAATGGTGCCAAAATGATGAGTGTCATTGAGTCTCATCATTTAATCTCAATGATTTATCAATTTGAGGTGGTGTCCAAGGTTGTCTACGATAGAAGGTTAGGGTAGAGTACAATTCAGGCATTCAAATTTCAAGCAATTATTGGTGAAGCAGATTTTGGTTTAGCCTTTTGGTGTCACACTAAACCTAGTCTGAAGAATGGAAACTAAAATAAAGTACAAGAATTGAAAACTAAATCTAAGTTGCAAGAATTGAAATCTAACTACAATTGCATGAATTGAAATTGCTAAATTGAAATCCTAAGTTACTTTTGCAGAATTGAAATCTAGTTACTCTTGCATATTTGAAATTGCTAAATTGAAATCTAATCTACTTTTTTAGAATTTAAATCTAATCTACTTTTGCAGAATTGAAACTTATTCTAAAACACCTTTCAATGCCCTGCCACAAAAGGTCGTCAAGCTTCTGCTACAGGAATTGACAGCAAAATGAAATATGCTAAAAATAGAAAGTTGCTAAAATAGAAAGTAGGGAAAACATAAAGGAAAATGCTTAATATAATTTGTCAGCTGACATACACACAAATTCTGTACACAAACATAATAGGAAACATAAATCACACAATACAAAATAAAAACAATAAAATGAAAACTGGCAAGCAATCTATTAATTTTGCTATAGCAAAATTACAGATTAAAACCTACCATAAAATCCCTCCTTCTAGATCTAAAAGTGGGCCCATACTTCCTGATCTAGAAGGAGGTGAAAAGCACTCCTTAACTAATTAACACTCAACAGAAAATGATAAAATAGCTACACTTTTATTGATGACAAAACATGTTGAAAACTGTTACAGAAAATTACTGTACAGATCCTAATTGCTTGCAATTGAAAACTCTCCTCTATTCTAATTCCTAACTGGCTCAACCAAGGAGGGAGCTATGTTATTTATATAAATATTTACAATATATCCCATGCTCAAATCAACCTATGTGCTATTTTACAGTCATTTGCCAATAATTCTGGATCTGAAATAAATGCAAATCCGGACGAGTTTGTGTTGCGACAATAGTCATTGGCCCTTAGAAAGCATCTTCAATGGTGGGAGTACGTGGGAGGAGTCTAGAAATATCTCACACATCATTCTCCACTTCAGAATATGCCATTCCTATCTTGAAAACAACTTTCTATTATGCTACAGTTTTTCTGGGTTTATCCTAGAAGAGGATCTGAATTGATATTTTCTATGAATGGTGGCTTTGGACGGAAAGGATGGAAAAATCAGATGGGATATATTTTATTTTACCTTTTCCAACCTTTATTTCCCTTTTTCCAGCTTCAAAAATCGGTCAATAAGTCAAAAAGCACATTCTGTTTTCATTCCGAAGATATCTGTTCATTCAAGATACTTAGAATGAACAAATGTGTACTTTTCAAGTGATTTCTTCTATATCTCTCAGGTGGGTTATCTCCTAGGATTATATTCCAATGGTCTTCATCTCTTTTCATATGTGAATTCCATGTCTTGCTATTTATTTGTAGCTTGCTGGAATTTACATGGTAAATTACTACATTTTCCGATCTACCTGTCACAGTTGTAAAATATTGGCATTTCTTGCAAATTCAAACAAATTAGAACATGGAAAAATTATTCAAGTATCAACATGAAGGAGTACATCAAGTTTCTACTAAATTTATATACTTCATTCACCAAGTAACCATGTTGAAATAGTGCAACAAAGGTCTTTGCACAATTGTCCCCTCTCTTTTATACCCTTTTGTTGCCTATTTAGATCATGTGGGAATGCTTCTAAATAGTTCAGATGTCTTCTATAGTCCTTCTAAACTCATTCCATCCATATCCTCATGCTTTGCTTGACAACTTCAAGGTGTTCCTATAAAGTGACAACTTGTTGATTTTTATATGACTATTGTTTTTCTCAGATTTTCAGATTTATGACAGTCCTAAAATTTTGGCTTAAATGTGGATTTGAAACAAGTTGAAGGGTAGGAAAACATTCAAAAACCATTGAGAAGTTAATGAATATCAGCATACCACATTTGGTTAATTGAAATGCATTTATTACTTGCTACTTAATCACGCAAAATCAGTCATAAAATGCTAAAAATAGTCAAAAACAGAGATATAGTATTCCTAACATAAAATCATGCAAACACTTAACAAATAGTATATTCTAGTCAACTATTTGGGAATTAACTTATCATATGGTAGTCAAAAATTGTGCAATAATGAGGCATTTTTGGGCCTCATGACTCCCCCTTTGGAATTGTTGGCAACACACGCATAATTTCCTGTAACTCTTCTCCCCCTTTGAAAACAAGACCAAAGGGCTACTAAAAACTCCCCTTGAGTCCATGCATAGCATTCTCAGGAAAAAATTATTACACTTAGAAAAAATCACAAACATGAGCAAAAAGATAAACAAATACACAAATGCTCCCCCTAAGAATGTGGCCCCAATAGCTAGTCAATTCTTGGGAAGTGTGACCACTCCCAATTTCTTATGAAGGTACTCAAAGAATTCCTTGGGAAATGTTTTGATGGAGATATTCACTACTTGCTCTATTTTTGGAACAAAATCCAACTTAACCTCACCTTTCACAACTTTCTCCTTAAA
The DNA here is from genome assembly GCA_028583015.1 of Wollemia nobilis. Lineage (NCBI taxonomy): Eukaryota > Viridiplantae > Streptophyta > Pinopsida > Araucariales > Araucariaceae > Wollemia > Wollemia nobilis. The sequence continues at coordinate 2,239,458 of JAQPPZ010017079.1, read as the reverse complement.
AAAATGATACCATATAGCAATATGTTTTGTGCGAGAATGCATAATCAGATTCTTTGATATGTTAATGGCACTGGTGTTATCACACTTAACTAAAATTGGCTAACTTAAATTAATGCCAAACTATCTCTACTATAGATAAGGAGACTGACTCCTATTTCTTACTGTGCCATGCGACCAACTTGTCTCCAAGATAGAATGCACCTCCACTGGTACTCTTCCTGTCATCTACACATTCTGCCCAATATGCATCTGAATACATAATAAGGGTGAAGTCCTTACCTTTCAGATACCATAACCGATACTCCATAGTATCCTTGAGGTACCAAAGAATCCTCTTCACTGCTGTCACATGAGTCTCCTTAGGACTAGCCTGAAATCATGCTACCATGCATACTACCTACAAAATATCTAGTCTAGTAGATATTAAGTACAGTAAGCTCCCAATAATAGATCTATACATAGTTTGATCAACATGTGGAGATTTTTCATCCTTGCTCAACTTGCAACCTATCATCATGGGAGTGCTAACTGGCTTACAATACTCCATTGTGAACTTTTTTAGCATCTCTTTCACATATTTAATTTGAAAAATAAATATGCCCTTCTCCTTTTGATTAACTTGCAATCCGAGAAAATACGAAAGTTCACCAATCATTGACATTTCAAATTCTTTCTGCATCTTATTTGCTAAATCTTTACACAACTCATTTTTGCTTCTGCCAAATATGATATCATCTACGTATACAACAAGAACAATATGATGACCATTTTATGTTTTGACATACAAATTACTATCCACCATACCTTTATTGAACCCTTGTTGAGTAAGATAATTATCTAGCCTTGCATACCATGCTCGGGGTGCTTGTTTTAAGCCATATAACACTTTCTTCAACTTGCAAACCAAGTTGGGATCATCACCAATATGGAAACCATATGGCTGCTCAATATACACCTCTTATTCAAGTTTTCCATTCAAAAATGCTGATTTCACATCCATTTGATAAACTTTGAAATTCTTGTAAACTGCTAAAGCCAGAAACATTCTAATTACCTCTAGTCTGGCCACAGGTGCAAAGGTTTCCTCAAAGTCAATACCTTCAACTTGTGCATAGCCTTTGCATACCAATCTTGCTTTATTCTTGACTACCTGTCCATATTTATTCAATTTGTTTCAAAAGACCCATTTAGTACCGATTACATTTTTATTTGAGGGTATTGGTACTAACTCCCAAGTCTTATTTTTCTCGTTCTGATCTAATTCTTCATTTATTGCCTTTACCCAGCTTTCATCTTTGCTTGCATCAACAATATTTTTGGGCTCAATGTTGGATAATAAAGAGTAGTTACTTACTAATATTCTTCTTGTCTGAACACCAACTATGGGGTCTCTAATTATTTGCTCTCTACGATGATCTTTCTGCTAGTTGCCTATTTTGACTTTCTTTTTTTGTTCCACTTCTGAATCATTGTTTGAATCCTCTGAGTCAATTTTTGGTTTCTTTTCTATTTTCTTTTCCTCATATCCTTCAATGACCTCTTCATAAATTGGGTAGTTCTCTTCATAGCTACTTACTCGTTCCCTTCCTTCATCAAATTTAACATCGACACTATCCACAATTTTCCTTAGTCTCTTGTTGTAGAATTTGTAAGCTTTGCTTTTTGACGAATAGCCAAGAAAAATACCTTCATTTGCTCTATCTTCAAACTTACTAAGGTTTTCTTCAGTTCTTTTGATGTAAAACTTGCTGCCAAAAAATTTAAAGTATCTTGTTGTTGCCTTTTTACCAAACCACAACTCATAAGGAGTTTTGCTTTCATGTGTCCTCAACATGCACCTATTTTGGATGTATACCGCAGTATGGACCGCCTCTTTCTAAAATCTATTTTCTACTTTGCTCTTAGTTAACATAGTCCATGCCATTTCTTGCACTGTCCTATTCTTTATTTCTACCACACCATTCTGCTGAGGTGTCTTGGCTGCTAAAAACTATCTCCTAATGCCATATTTTTCACAATACTCTATGAAATCCTTTGAAATAAACTCTCCTCCTCTGTTTGACCTTAAAAATTTATTACTTTTTCCTATTTGATTCTCAACTTGGTTTTTGAAAACCTTGAACATCTCAAAAGCTTTTGATTTATGCTTCAAAAATAGTACCCATGTCATCTTAGAATAGTCATCTATACACAACATGAAATATTTGTCATTGTTTATGCTTTGCGTTCTCATGGGTCCACATAAATTAGTATGTACTAATTCCAAAGGTTTGCTTGTGTAGTAATATTTTTTTTTAAATGATACTCTAGTTTGATTCCCCTTTTGACATGAAGCACAAATGTTATTTTATGGTTTGCCAATGGTGGGAATATCTCACTAATTTCTTTGAGCTGATTTTTACTAGATTGTCAAAACTAATATGACCGAGCTTCTTATGCCACAACCAATTCTCTTCTTCCTGTCCAATCAAGTAAGATCCTTCTAAAGTCTCTAAGAGAGTCTACAGGTTGCCAAATGTCCTTGATCTAGTTGCTATCAACTTCTCATTGTTTACCTTTCTAAATTCACAACCTTGCTTCTTAAAGATCACTTCATGACCTCTATCACAAATCTGACTTACGCTCACCAAGTTATGCTTAAGACCAACCACAAACAAGACTTATTTTGACCTGATTTTTCCATCAGTAATATTAACTGAACCTCTACCAACTATCTTAGCTCCATAATTGTTTCCAAACTTTACTAAACCACCTTCATATTGCTGCAACTTCTCAAATTTTTGTTTGTCACTTGTCATATGACTGGAGCATCCACTATCAAGTATCCTTGGTGTGGATTTATTCTGAACTTTAAATTCTGTCTATACGATCAAGGATTCCTTTTCTTCCTTAGGTCGCTCTTTTTATTTCCATTCAAGTTTGATTACAATTTTGGGCTCTTTTTTTGAATTTTATTTTTTAGTAGCTTGTGCATGTTTTTTAGGAAATTTTCTATTTTATCTTATTCCATTTGGCTGAAATTTTCTTCCCTGAAATTTATTTGATGCAAATGTACTTTGATAATTTCTTACAATATGCCCAAAATTATGACAGTTATAACATTCTACTGCATAATACATCAAAGGTGAAAAAACATTTCTAATTGTAAAATTCCTTGGTCCTACATTATACTTGCAATCTGAGATCTTATGTCCATAACCATTGCATTTAAAACAGTAACCAAAAAAGATATGATTGAACCTGGGTGGTGGTCTTTGCCATGTTGTCGTAGGAGCCATAAATATTCTTCTTCTTTGATGTGTGACATTGGTGAAGCCATCATTGTCAATTCTCATTTCGTGCCTTGCATTATTGCTTTCCTTTGCATGATTCATTTTTGCTTGATCAACCTGTTTCTTCTCTTCATTCTTTGTGGATTCTTCATTTATGGCCTTTGATCCATTTGACGATTCTCCTTCATCAAAACCAAAACAAAATTTGATGTCTTTAGTCTTTTGGTTATTTATGATCTTATCCATCTTCATAGAACTTTCTTCACATTTGTGATAAGAACTAATTTTCTAATTCATCTATTCTAGTTGCATTCTTAAACCAACAATCTTTTCTTCTAGCTTGCTGTAATAATCTATTTTTACGATTATTTGTACTTTGAGATATTTAGATCTTTTCTTGGATTCTTCTATCTGTACTTTCAATTTTTTTATGATTTTATTTGCATCCTCAAGATTTCTTGAAATTTTCTTATTATTTTTTCTTTCTATCTTCAATTCATATAGAGCTGCAATTAGTTCCTCTTCCAAATTCACTTCTGCATCAATTTCTTCTTCATCACATTCCTATTATTTTTCTATTTTTTCTTCTTTGAGTGCCATGAAAAGAGCTTCACGTATTTCCTTTTCAGAATCCTCACTGGAGCTATCTTCTGATGAACTGACATTCTTAGAGATGAAACTTTTCTTCTTGAAGTTACCTTTTCTGAAATTTGTTTTTTTTCTAGTCACTTATTTCTTCGTGCGATCCTTCATCACTTATGTTCTTCTCATTAAGTGCACATTTAGCTACAAAATACCCAATGCCTCCAAAATTGAAACATTTAAATGGTAACTTTCATCTATATTTTACTTTTCCCCTTTTTAGTTTTCAAATAAAGTTTACTTCCATTTCATCTGATGTCTCTTCTTCCTCGGATTCTTGTTTTGCTTTCATATTTTTATGGGATTTAAAAGCAAATTCTTTATATGTGGGTTTAGATTTTCCTATTCTCATATCATATGCAGTCAAATAACCATGCATCTCATCCATACTAAAAGAATTTAGATATTTAGCTTCTTCTATAGCTGAAACTTTAGAATCAAATCTTTAGGGAAGGTATCTTAATACCTTTTTCACGATGACAAAATATTTGATTTCTTCACTGTGTTCTCTAATCGCATTAATGATTTCATTAAATCTCAACATTTATGCCTCTATATTTTCATCATCATTCATTTTTAATACTTTGAACTAAGCTCGATGTGTTTGTAACTTGGCCTCCTTGATCTTAACGTCTCCTTCATGAATGCTCTTCATTTTGTCCCATATTTCCTTTGCCATTTTACAACCCATAATATTTACCAGTTCACTGTCCACTAATCCACACATGATAGCATTCTTTTATTTTGAGTCATTCTCAAATAGTTTCTTACTGATAGCATCGATTGGAGAAGTGGTGGGTATTAGGTATCCACTATCTACTGAATCTTAAATGTCGTATCCCAAAGCACAAAGATATGTCTGCATCCTGAGTCTCAAAAATGCATAATTATTTCCATCAAATAATGGTGCTTTGTTTGATGAGAAGCCTTCACCACCTGCCATTGTGTCACTTCCAAGATCACCCTAGCCAGTTAAGCCTATTAAGGAACCTCGCTCTGATACCAATTGTTAGTCTCACAATGACACTGAGATGGGGGGTGAATTAGTGTAGCTCTTTAAAATTTAAATCTTCAACACTCAAAGCTAAAACAATGAAAACATAAAACCAAATAAAGAAAGTATAACAAGAGAACATCACAAAACATAAGATGTACCGAGGTTCACCGATTTGGCTACATTCTAAAAAATTACTGTTTGGACTCCCATCCAAATTCAACATTTGCAAAGCACCAACTTTACAATCAATTTACCAGCACCCATTGGAAGTAGCATAAACCCCTGATTTATCTACACCAATAGAAAGGAGCACCAACCCCTAATTTATCTGCACCAACAGAAATGAGCACCAACCCCTCTACCAAGCACCCACTTGATTTTGATATTGATAATAAAATGACATATATGAATGTCTTCACTAAAACCAGAATCCTCTATGGTCTGTAAGCACAAAATCTAAAACTTTCTATTTCACCCAGTATAACATCACTCTTTCTACATTACTCAGAATTTGAATCTTCTCTTCTCACAAAAAAAATTGATTGTTCTCTTAGCTCGTTCTATGAATTACTAAACGCTTTCTGGGTACTTTGTCTGCAAAATCCTTTAAAAATTTCAGCCAAAATGGATATCATATGAGAAAGTTATGCCCAAAATACTGAAGTGGTGTTTTTCACCACTCTCCAAAAATCACATATTTTCACTCTTTATTTTTCTCTACACACCCTTCTCTCTTCACAAAATAAACTCCCCACTTTTCAATAAAATCCCTTGTCACTTAAAAAGCACACACTTGCATTCTTTTTCCCTTTTCAATTTTAAAAATATTTTCTTTAATGAAGATTCTTAAAACAATATAACTTCCTTTTTTTATTTTGAGAAGGCATTTCGTCAAACACGTCACATGCAAAGAATTGACACCTTACTCATTCTCTTACTTCGGAGCCATGTGACACCTCAAAAAAAAAACAAAAGATGCTCTATTTGATGCCTTTAAGGTGTAACAAAACTGAAACTGAAACTCTCTCAACTTTGCAAGGTCGAAACGGCCAACTGAAGGATTTTGCACAAGTGGAACAAATTGACATAAAAGTGACCTATACCGTTTTTGCAACAATCATAACTCTCACATCGTAGCTCAGTTTTCTCTAAAATTTGAAACGTAGAATATGTAAAATTCTGAATACATCCATTCCGAATCTTACTACATAAATCCTTACGATTCACCTGTACCACCTCCACAAAAACTACTGCTAACACACTTTTTCCAAAAAGAGCATTTTTGTGACAGTATTGCAACGCTTGTAAAATTCACCTCGTTTCTCCATTTTTGTGGAAATTTGGAACACATGTTCTTGAATATAATTAACACCTTCAGTTAAAATTTCACTATCAAATTCTTCTCGGTTTGCTCGTAGTGCTTCTAACAAAACTATTTTTTTTGTCTTGTACAACCACTTGCCAAATCATCCGCCAAGATACCGAATGTCACTGATCAATCCAAACACTATGATGACACCTCCAACATTGTTACGAATTATTTCCTAACATGCTGGCATGTTCCAAACTGATCCATACTATCCAACTACGCTCGTGATGACTTTCCTCTTTTTTGACAACTTCTTAATGATATTTTCAACTTTTACAAATTTGCAGGAACAACTTGTAAAAAATTCACCCGAACATCAAAAACATCCTCATAAGCATTGAAAATCATTGTACATACTCTTAAAAACCTTTGAACAACTATCCACTACATCAAACTGTCAATCTGAGTGTGTTGACAACAATGACAATATCATCGCTGCACCTTGCTCAACAAGTAAAACACCCCTTTCTCCATCTATTTTCAACCTTCATTTATTTCTTTACTAGCTCCATGATAAAATAATGGTATCCCTACTCCATATAATATTCAAGATGATATATTAAAGAGGTAAATGATTGATATGATAAAAACACTAAAAAATCATAGCATTATGGATAAGAGTCAAAGTAGTGTATGAAATCCAAATAGTGGTTGGCAATAGTCAAATTAGAAATAATAAAAAAATCCCATATCTCATAAAGGATTAGATCTCTATTAGAATAAATATTTGTTTTCTTAAGTTCTACTAGGATAGACTTACTTGAGTTACCACTCTTCCATGAGTTATGTGAACTCTCAGTTTAGACTATTTCAGATTTATTGAGTTGTAACCCGACTCTCAATGATCAACTTTGCTATTTACACAAAGTTGATCCTTGGAATAATCAATCAATTCTAATATTTTATTAATATTTTTTTTAATGCTTTACATGTCTATTTTTGGGAAATTCTAACATGGTACCAGAGCAGGATATATTTTTTTAGCATTCTCTCTTGAAGTTTCTAGGAGCTGGTTCATTGTATCTCTTGTAGACTACTCACTGCATTTGTTCAAGTCTACAAAAAGTTTTTATATAGTAATTTCTAACTATATATATTTTTTAGATATATGTAAAATGGGTTTCTTCTGAATGATATTCTCTTCTTCAAAGATCTATAAAAAAAGGGAACTTCACTACTATTTTAGTGAAAATCAATTTTTTTTTGGCCAAAAATTGCTATCGCAATCTTGGCCTCAAATTATTTTTAACCTTTTTTTAATTCAGAATTCTAAGGCCATTTTTTTTGAAGCCTCGGTGCCCACCATCGAGACTGCAACACCCATCGTTCTCCCCTTGAAGCAAGTTGAATATGCCATTAGAGTCTCCATTGTTGTGCCTGAAGACAATGCCATCAAAATCAAATCTGCGATGTTCACCTAAATAAAAGTCTCTTTTATTGAGATTTCTAGAGTGCCATCATCCTCGAAGCCAAATACGTACACGTTGGCCATAGACAACATGCGTACTTTGGCCTTATTGATTATATTGCATACAATTTCATGGAAAAATATATCCTCGGTGTTCACTTCCTCATGCCAGTTGTACCACATTTATACATGGTCAATTTATTCCCTTCTCGGATATGAAGCGATTTGAAGAACACAAGATTATACTGAGAGGGGGGTGAACAGTATAAGACCACTTTTTACTTTTTCTTCCAATTCAATATTATGTTGTGTATAGATAGCAATATCAATAGCAGTAATCAAAGCAATGCATAAAATACCATACATAATAAAGACACCACAATTTACGTGGTTCACCCAATGTGGGCTACTCCACGAAGAAAATATTTTACTAAAACTTTCTCAATAAATCTCTTTGGGAATCACTCTCAATTATAATGTTTATGGATCTTTGTCCAAAGGATATGATGATCCCCTAATATCAAGTTCATGGATCTCTTACACAGGATAACTCTTTCCCCTTCTTCTATGGCTATGTGATCTTCTAGAAGACTTAGTCTTTCTACTGCACTGACTGATGGACCTCTCTCCACTTGAAGACTCCTCACTCAGATCTATCTTCAACTGTGTTGGCTTTTGGATCTCTATCCATTGAGACTCTATCCTCTATACTCTGTCACATCCAAATCTCTATCAATAGGCTCACTAAGAACCTCCTCAATAGGCTCACATAGAACCTGCTTAACAAGCTCACACAGAACTTGTCTAATGCTGAATAACAAGCTCACACAAAACTTGTCCAATGCTAAATAACAAGCTCACATAGAACCTATCCAATGCTGAATAACAAGCTCACATAGAACATGTCTAATGTTGAATAACAAGCTCACACAGAACCTATCCAAATTTGCTCCAACAAGCTCACTAAGAACTTGTCCAAATCTGCTCTAGCAATCTCACCAAGAACTTGCCCAAATATGCTCTAGAAATCTCACCAAGAACTTACCCAAATATGCTCTAGAAACCTCACCAAGAACTTGCCCAAATCTACTCTAGCAAGCTCACCAAAAACATGCCCAAAACTATTCTAGCAAGCTCACCAAGAACTTGCCCAAATTTTCTCTAGAAAGTTCACCAAGAACTTGCCTAAATCTTCTCTAGCAAGCTCACCAAGAACTTGCCCAAAACTGTCCACAAATTTGTCCCAAAACTATCCTCAAATCTGTCCCAAAATTGTCCTTAAATCTATTCCAAATGCCTTCTCAAAGGCTCAATCAATCATGCTCAAGTAGTACTAAAAATGAACTCAACAATGAATAGCAATCTCAACTCAAATCCACTTCATAGAAGGATAAAGAGAATTGTTAGAGACTCAATATGTTCTAATCTCACTCTCAACCCAAATAAATCTCAACTCAACTCATATAAGCATAAAGAGAATTTTTAGAGACTCAATATGTTCTAAACTCACTCTCAACTCAAATCAACCTCAACTCAATTCAAGTCAACCTCAACTCAACCAATCATCACAAGGGACAACTCTTTCTCACACAACCCTAGTCCAAGTATGTATCAACCAACTCAAATGTTTCCAACAATTCTCAACCACAAATCTCAAATAACAATGATACTCATGTTCTTTTCTAACTCAAGTTATTTCACAACAAATGGGCTTCAACCATTCTTCTTATAGCACAAGGTTTAAACACAACTCTCAAACCAAAAAACCTTGAAGCATTCAACTAACCACTTTCAAAAAGGAAACCACAATCAATCCTTTTCACTCCATTGATATTTCATAAATCAACCCCCATAAACAATCAATAGGAGAATGTTCCCATACCTTTTATGAACTGAAGAAACCCCTTTAGAAATCTACCACACTCAACACAACTTTTTTTTTTTTTTTTTTTTTTTTTTTTTTTTTTTTTTTTTTTTTTTTTTTTTTTTTTTTTTTCTAATTTTCCTTGTTTTAAAAAAAAAAAAAAAAAAAAATTTTATTTTTTTTTAATAAAAACCCCCCATGTTTTTAATTTTAAAATTTCCTAATTTTTCCTAAAACCACTTCTCCTGGAAAAAAACGAAAAATAACAAGGCAAACTTCACTTTTGAAACCTTTTACAAAAATAGAAATATCTCTCTACTTATTTCTCCTTCTAAATGAGTTAGTCAAATAGCCCTTGAAATAAAATTTCCAATGATATATAATATGATATACTTTTATAAAAGGAAAATACCAAAAATATCTTCTTTTCTAAAAGTGCTTTTAAACTTACCTTCCAATAAAAAAATCAAATCAACCCTCATCACCTTATTCCTCCAACATTAGGCAATAATAAAAAATTTATTAATAAAAATGTTACTTGCCTCTTAGAGGGAATCGAACCCTCGTCTCTGCCCAAACAATCCTCAACCACGATTCCAAAGACCATGCGAGCTACGTGCTCGCATAGGACAAAGAGCGCAGAATGCGCTTTTGTCTTTCTCCCCTTGCTCACGTCAAAAAAATGTGGGCCAATTCTCTTGCTCAAAACTCTAACTCATGGGAATCGAACCTCATCTCTTTCACAAGAAAAAACCTTTGCACTCCCCTCGCTCACCGTTGGACCACGCTACCACACAAAGATTTCAGCGCTTTTTGTCTTATCTCCTTTGCATTCGATTCCAAGGATTTTGAATTAAAAGCCTTTGTATATATATGTAACTTCCCTTTATTTTTTGTAGACATCGACAACACTTTTAAATTAATTTATTTTTGATGATGACGTCGATGCTGAGGTAATTTTAATTTTAAAATTTAAAAATAAATTTTAAATATTAAAATTTAAACCAAATATTCAAAATTGAATATCTTCATCTTTGGGGCACCTTTTTCGACGAAACGAAAAGCCAACTTGGGTTTTAAGAAAAACCCATTTCAAATCTGCCATCCATGGTTTTAAATAAAACCTTTTATTTTACCTACCTTGGTTTTCACAAAAACCCTGTATATATCCATGCTCTTCGAAATATGAATGCTTTGGTCATCAAAACTCAATGTTACCTTGTGACATTAATGTGACATCAATGACAACATAAAACAACTCAAATTACCAACAATATTCCCCTTTGTCATTGATGGCAACACCTCTAAAGCAAAAACCACAATCACTGCAAAAACCATCTTTGAGAATCAAAGTTGCTCCCTCTAACTCAATACTCTCTTTGGAGGATGCTCCCCCTAACTCAATGATCTCTATGGAGGCTGCTCCCCCTAACTCAATGCTCTCTTTGGAGGTTTCTCCCCCTAACTCAATGCCCTCCCCCTTACTCAAATATCTCCCCTTTGACATCAATGGCAAAAGGGACACCTATGGGGCTAAAAGATATGACTCTTAAGCATAGCCCCCTCATCACCTTCTCTCTTGAGGTGATTAATTTTGGGGTGGGAGTACCTTTACTCCCATATTACATTGATTCTTTCCTCTATCAACTTCCTTCCATGTTTTTTTGATATCCTTCTCTTGATGAATTACTTGATCTTCTTGTCTAGAACCTGTTTGACCTTCTTGCCTTGAACCTATTTGACCTTCTTGCCTTGAACCTGTTTGGAATTGAGTCCTACACCATTTTGCAATATGCCCAAAGTTATTGCAATTAAAACACTTGATATTGTAGCCTTTGGATGGTGTCCATGTCCTAAATTCTTTCTTGAAGTAATTTCCATATCCATTCCTTTCTAGAACCCTGTATTGTGAAGCTTTATTTTCATGACCATTATTACCATGACTTATGAATTGTGTAGCTTTAAAACCAAAACCATGTTGCTCATTTCCTTTGCACTAAAAAGCTTTATGACCAATCCTGTTACATGAGAAGCAATGTCCCTAAAAATCATACCTTCTTCCTTTGAAGTTTCTTCTAGCAAAATCAAACTTCTTTGATCCATAGACCATGCAATGTATAGCCCTGTGTCCAAATCCATTACAAGAAAAACAATATCCTTGAAAATCCCTTTGTTCATGCCTTGGTTCCTCATACCTTTCTTGACCATTATCCCTATGATCATCTTCAACTTGTGCATTGCATCCTTGAACCTTCTTTGTAGCATCTAAATATTCTTCCTTAATTTCTTCCTTGCTTTTCTCTTCAAGAGTTTCTTTTCCTTTTGAACTTGATTCACCTATCTCAAAACAAGAACCAAACTGAATATTTGGAGCCATAGGAACTTTGGAACTTTCTTCATAACACTTAGGTGCTTCCTGTTTCCCTTGTTCTTTAGAACTAAGTCCCATTATGATGACTGATGACCTTTGTGCATTGATAGTCCTTTCCAAGGTCCTTGAATTTTCCTCAAACTTGTGTATCTTGTCCTTAGAACCTTTTACTTCCATCCTTAGTGAAACTATCTCATGCTCTAATATTTCACACTCTAGATTTTTTGTTTTTAATTTTTTAGCCATACTTTCTTCAATTTTCCTTGTCTCTTCAACTTTGATTTTGAAGTTGGTGAGTTCTTGTAAAAACCTTGCTTTTGCTTTTTCATCTTCTTGAGCTTGAACCCTTAATCCCGAGTTCTCCCTTTTTAATTCTTCAAGAGTAACCATAAGCCTTTCACATTCTATCATTTTTACCTTTGATTGTTCAACCATACCTTTTTCAACTCTTCTTGCCTTTTCAACCTTATCTCTCAAGTTAGATATATCCTATAGAAGCTTTGTCTTACATTTCTCATCTTCTTGTATTTGATCCTTCAATTATGAATTTTCTCTTTTCAATTCAACAAGTTCCTTAAGAGTGGCTTCCTCCTTTTCTTTATCTGAATCTTCCTCTTCTTCAACATCACTATTGCTGGAATTGTCACTAGAACTTGTTGCTAGAACTATTACTAGAATTGTTGCTTTCTTTTTCCACAAATAAACTTTTCTTGTTGCAATTGTTGTAGTACGTGCAATCATCATCTAAATGCCCAAAGTCTCTGCATATGAATCATTTTAGTATTCTTAGACCCTTATTGTACATTTTTGCTTGCTCAATGGCTATAGCAAGCTCTTCATGTCGTTCTTCGATAGATATATCCTCTTATTTAACTTCAATACCTAGGAATAGGTGTTCTATTTGGAGTGGAAGTTCTTCTTCTACTTCTTTTATCCCATAGAAAAAACCTTCTTCATATTCACTGTCATTATAATCTTCTATAGAAAACAAAATCTCAAGATTTCTTTGACCATCCTTGATGTATCATTTCATCTTCACTATCACTGAAACCATTGCAATATCCTGATCTGTGATCTCTTTGACCACACACAAAACACTGTTATCTTTCTCCTTATATTCCTAGGAATAGATGTTCTTCCTTTTTATCTTCTGATTTGTCTCTATCACTATGATCTGAGCTATCACTTGCTCCTACAATGTACTAAGATTTCTTTGCCTTACGAAAATTTTTCCTCTTCTCATACCTGTTTTTCTTGAATTTGTCATCTTTGTCATGCTTATTCTTTCCATCTTCTTTTCTTCTTTGACCCTATTTTTCATCATCACTATTTTCTTCATGTGGATACTTTTATGCATAGTGACCAAGATAACCACACTTGTAGCATATAACTTTCATCATCATTTTCTATAGATCTATATATTTTTGAAACTTTTCCTTTATCTTTCTTTGAAGCCTTGAATGCAATCTCTTTTATTTGAGCTTGATGCTTACTTACCTTCATCTCATAAGTTGTGAGAGTACCTTGCAATTCTTCGATTGTTAGCTTGTTGATATCCATTATCTCTTCTATTGCTAAAACCTTAGAATCATATTTCATGGGAAGTGATCTCAAAACCTTTTGAGTAACTTCTGATTATTTCATATCAAAACCTAGGCCTCTCATGGTGTTAGTAATCTCATCAACTCGAAGTAAAAACTTCTCAATATCTTCTGAATCTTCTATTTTAAATTCCTCAAATATTTTTCTATGAGTTTGTAGTTTTTCCAACTTTACCTTGGAATATCCTTCATAAGTATTCCATAATTTTGTCCACATATCATTAGCTGAAGTACATACCATGACCTTTGTAAAATATCTTTCACAAAGCTCACTCAAGATACAATTCATTGCTCTTGCATTTATCTCAACCAATTTCCTGGTAGTCTTATCTTCCTCGGGATCGCCTTCAACCCTATACTCTTTTTCAACCATATTCCATACCTCATATCCTTGTGATATCAAGTAGATCTTCATTCTCATGCTCTAGAAAGCATAATTGTTAGCATCAAATATTGGAGCCTTATTTGTAGATAATCCATTCTATGAAGCCATTTGTGTTCTTATAGAATATGCCCTCAAGCTATTAGCATTTTTGAAGGAACCCGCTTTGATACCAATTGAATAACACAAGCTTATATTGAGAGGGGGGGTGAACAGTATAAGACCATTTTTTACTTTTTCTTCTAATTCAATATTATGTTGTGTATAGATAGCAGTATCAATAGCAATAATCAAAGTAATACACAAAATACCATGCACAATAGAGACACCACAATTTATGTGGTTCACCCAATGTGGGCTACTCCACGGAGAAAATATTTTACTAGAAATTTCTCAATCATTATCTTTAGGAATCACTCCCAATTACAATGTTTATGGATCTCTGTCCAAAGGAGATGTTGATCTCCTAATATCAAGTTCATGGATCTATTTCACAGGAGAACTCTTTCCCCTTATGCTCTGGCTATGTGATCTTCTAGAATACTCTGTCTCTCTACTGCACTGACTGGTGGACATCTCTCCACTTGAAGACTCCTCACTCAGATTTATCTTCAATTATGCTAGCTACTGGATCTCTATCCACTGAGACTCTATCCTCTGTACTCTATCACCTCCAAATATCTATCAATAGGCTCACTAAGAACCTCCTAAATAGGATCACATTGAACTTGCTTAACAAGATCACATAGAACTTGTCTAATGATGAATAACAAGCTCACATAGAACCTGTACAATGCTTAATAACAAGCTCACACAGAACCTGTCCAATTTTTAATAACAAGCTCACATAGAACCTATCTAATGTTGACTAACAAGATCACGCAGAACCTATCCAAATCTGCTCTAGGAAGCTCACCAAGAACTTGCCCAAATCTGCTCTAGCAATCTCACCAAGAACTTTCCCAAATCTGCTCTAGCAAGCTCACCAAGAACTTGCACAAATATGCTCTAGCAAGCTCACCAAGAACTTGCCCAAAAATTTTCTAGAAAGATCACCAAGAACTTGTCCAAATCTACTCTAGCAAGCTTACCAAGAACTTGCCCAAATCTGCTCTAGCAAGATCACCAAGAACTTGCCCAAAACTACCCATAAATTTATCCCAACATTGTCCTCAAATCTGTCCCAACACTATCCTCAAATCTGTCCCAAAGGCCTTCTCAAAGGCTCAATCAATCATGCTCAAGTAGTACTCAAAATGAACTCAACAATGAATGGAAATCTCAACTCAAATCCACTTCATAGAAGCATAAAGAGAATTATTAGAGACTCAATATGTTCTAATCTCACTCTCAACCCAAATCAATCTCAACTCAACTCATAGAAGCATAAAGATAATTGTTAAAGACTCAATATGTTATAAACTCACTATCAACTCAAATCAACCTCAACTCAATTCAAGTCAACCTCAACTCAACCAATCATCACAAGGGACAACTCTTTCTCACACAACCCTAGTCCAAGTATGTATTAACCAACTCAAATGTTTCCAACAATGCTCAACCAAAAATTACGCATAACAATGATACTCATATTCTTTTCTAACTCATGTTCTTTCACAACCAATGGGCTTCAACCACTATGCTTATAACATAAGGTTTAAACACAACTCTCAAACCAAAAAACCTTGAAGCATTCAACTAACCACTTTCGAAAAGGAAACCACAATCAATAATTTTCACTCTAATTATATTTCAGAAATCAACCACCATAAAAAATCAATAGGAGAATGTACCCATACCTTTTTAATTCTAAGAAGTTGTCCAAAAAATTGACCACACTAAACACAACTTTCCTTTGCCAATCTTCACAAGGGTTAGTAGATGACAAAACAATCAACATTACACCACTTCTTAATAATAATCACCAAGGATGAAATTCCAAGGAGCTCTGGCGATTTTTTCCTCTGAACTAGGGTTTCTGGAACTTCAAAAAATCTAGGGCATCAGCTGGATTGCAGAAGTGCTTTCGGGGTACGGTGGATCTGAAGGCTAGATTGGTGCCCCAGGAGGGTCCAATGGGGACTTCTCCGGCTCCTTTTCCAGGGAGTAGCAGCTCATACGCAGATTTGTTTAAAGAAAAATCTCCTCCAAAGAACGACGAAGCTCAAAAAATGGCATATAAAATGCTCTTCACGGCTGCTGGGAATAGGTCGACAGCACATCGTGTGAATGGATGTTTGCCACAGGCCGAAACCAGGCCAAAAATTGTCATCGAGCCAAGTATGGTTGAAGAATCAGTCATTTACTGAGCTAATCACGATTTAATCTGCAAGTTCATGGGTATACGTCCTTCCCTAAATTTTTTGCACTCTTGGATCCGCCAAAACTGGGAGCCTCACGGTGAGTATTCATTGTGGTTTATTAGCAATGGATATTTTATTGTTAGCTTTTCATCTTTGGCCGATAGAAATAGGGCTTTCGAGTCAGAGAAGAAAAATCATGGCCCGACAGGGCTATTTGTTCAACCATGGAGAGTGGGATTCGATCCCCGAGTTGAACCTACTCGCTGTCCCGAGTATGGATCCGACTATATGCTCTTCCAATGGAATTCTGGAGTGAGCAGGTGTTGGCAAGGATTGGCAATTCTATTGGAAGACATCTGGGTGTTGCCAGAGACACAATTGAAGGGAGCATGGCGGTGTATGCAAGAATATGTGTGGAGATGGATCTCAGCCAGCCTTTGTCGGTAGAGATGGAAATTGAATTGGCAGGTCTCTCCTGGATTCAACAACTGGACTATGAGGCCCTACCCTTTAGATGTAGGGTTTGTCACAAACATGGACATTTGGCCCGTTTTTGCCCTAATAATATGAATGCTAAAATGGAGGCCCCTTTAGGAATGCCAAACCTGCCTAAAGAGGATAAGGCAACACTTAATAAAGATTCTAATAGCACCGTTCAGGGCCAGGAAGCTCAGAGAGAGGGTTTTGAACAGCCCGGAAGAAAAATACGGACAAAGAAAAAAGAGGGAAAGGAGCAATCCCATCTCAGACCTGCCAATAGGTATGAGATATTTAAGTCACTTGGTTGACGAAGAGGAACAATTTATGGAGGGCATGGAGGGTAATAAGGAAAATTCTAATATTCCCGTGCAACTCCCCCTCTCATCTCCTCCCGTCATACAGCAGGTAGTTGAACTCTGTGAGGTATCACAGCCAGTGTGTTCAGGGGCTTTAGTAGTGCATAACCAGGAGCAGACAGTATCTCAGGATGTCAGCATGGGAATAGCAAGAGAAGAACAGGGAAAGGCCAACTTTGGGGATAACCCGGGTAGAAAAAAGATCAAAAAACAGCAATTCTCAGGGAGTAGGTAGAAGATCCAATAAGGAGTTGCTAGCAGTCCAAGGAGACAAACTGATCACGGGAGGATCGGTGAGGCCAATAGACTCTTATTGCTCCCAGGGTAACCAATGATTATACAATCATGGAATGTGAGGGGTTTAAACAATAGAACCCATCAATCTGCTTGTTCGAAGACTTTTAGAGAATCGTAATACTAATTTTTTGCTTTTACAGGAGACTAAGATGTCATTAGATCTTATGTCCAAAATAGTCAACAAAATTTGGAGGGGTGCTGGTCATATGGATGTGGCTGCCCAAGGTGCCTCAGGGGGGATTGTTACTCTGTGGAACTCTCTTGAATGGTCTGCAATAGAACATCTTGCCTGGAGGGGTGTTCTCACTTCTCTTTTTAGGAATAATGTCATCTGCGGAACACGTTCTAATCACAAACTTTTATGGGTCTCAAAACCTAGAGGGTCAGAGGCGGCAGTGGAAGGTTGTGCATAACATGCGAACCTCAAGGGAAGATCTAGACTGGATTATAGCGGGGGACTTTAACGCTAAATTATCTTCTAGAGATCAGGAAGGGGGAACACCATTTTTGGACTCAGGGGACCGTTTCATGATTGCCCAAGTCCAGGCTTTGCACTTAGTGGACATTAAATGTCCTGGCATTAACTACACTTGGACTAATAAAAGGCGGGAGCCACATAGCAGGAAGGTTAAGCTAGATCATTTTCTGGTTTCGAGAGGAGGCGTTTGTAAAATGGAATATAAATTTTTAGATTTTAGAAGGCCCGGTATCTGATCATCTGTCCCATTCTGTTGGAAGGCGGGACTAGGATGGGGCAGCATCACAAACCTTTCAGATTTGAGAATTTTTGGCTTCAGAAAGAAGAACTTCGGGAGAAAATTCCACAGTGGTGGGAAGAAGGCCGCCCAGCTTATGGGAGAGCAATGTTCAGAATCCACAAACAACTACAATATGTCAAAACTCAGTTGAAGTATTGGAGGCGTGCTAATAAAATAGACTTCCAGGCCCAAAGAGCTCCTTTGGTGGCCGGATGGGATGAGGTCCAAAAATAGTTCAGAGAAGGAGTAATTACAGACCAGCTCAAAGCCGAGGATGATGCCCCGCGTACGGCGGTTGAGGACATTGACAACCAGGAGGAGACCTATTGGAAGCAGAGAGCAAGAACCACCTGGTTATTAGAAGGGGACAAAAATACAAAATTCTTTCATCAGATTGCTTGTGCTCGAAGACAGATGAACAAGATGGAGGCCCTTCAAGATGAGAACGGTCATTCCTTTGATACACTTCCAGGTATGCATTCCCATGCTATGGATTATTTTTCTAAGCTTTTTAAGGAAAGTGTGGTACAAGATGTAGAGGCCCAAAATGAAGTTATTTCTGTCATACCTGCTGTTATTTCTGAGGATGAAAATCAGGCCCTCCTCAAACCCATTGATAGAGATGAATTGAAAATTGTGGTCTTTGGAATGAGCACTGGTAAAACTCCAGGTCCAGACGGCTTCCCAATTGAGTTTTTTTAGGCTTTCTGGGACTACTTAGAGGAAGATGTAATGGTTGTTGTAGAAGAGTCCAGAGAAAATAAGAGAATGCTTAAAGCTATAAACCACACTTTCATTACCTTAATTCCAAAAGGGGAGGAGGGGGTTCATATTTCAGATTATAGGCCTATTGCCTTATGTAATGTGTTGTACAAAATAATCACAAAGGTAATGGCTGAGCGCCTAAAACCTCTTCTTCACAACATTGTCTCCTCTGAGCAAGGGGGTTTTGTTGAGGGACGACAGATTTTGGATGGGGTGGTTGTGGCCCAGGAAGCAATCCATTCAATGCACACTTCTGGTAATAAAGGGATGTTCATAAAATTGGACATGTCAAAGGCTTATGACAGGGTTGAATGGAGTTTCTTGGCTAAAATGATGGCAGCCTTTGGTTTCTCTCAGGACTGGATAGAGTGGGTCATGAGTTGTGTCTCTTCCCCGACTTACTCTGTGCTAATCAAGGGCCTTCCTTCGCAACCTTTTGGAGCTACTCGGGGACTGCGCCAGGGGGATCCATGTTCTCCTTATCTTTTTCTCATTTTGGTTGAAGGTCTTGGCAGACTTTTCTTGAGGAGAAGACAACAAGGTAGATTATTGGGTATCAGGGTGGGTGACGAAGTTTTAACGCACCTGCGGTTTGTGGATGACACTTGGTTTGGTGGGAGTGGCCAGCTTCGGGGAAGCAAGAATGATTAGGGATACTCTTAATGTCTATCTCAGGGCTACTCAACAGGTCATTAATGACAAGAAATCCAAAGTGGTTTTTTTTAATCTGGAGCAAAGGCTTCAGAACAGAATTTTAGAAATCCTGGGATTCACAAGGACTTCTCTCCCAGTGGTTTACTTGGGGGTCCCCTTGCACTTTAAGAAGCTAAAATTAGACACATGGAGGAATCTGCTGGAGTGTATCAAGGACAGAATTAATCATTGGTCTCACAAGTGGTTAAGTTATGGTGGCAGATTAATGTTCTTACGATCAGTCATTCAAGCCATGCCAATTTACAAATTCTCTATCCTGGCTGCCCCGATTACAATATGGAAAGAGTTGGACGGGATGGCTAGAAAGTTTTTATGGGAAGGAGCAAAGGGAGAGAGAAAGTGGGCCTTAGTGGGCTGGGACAAAGTTACCCAGCCCAAGGTTAAAGGAGGTCTGGGTTTGAGAAAATCTAAGCTGAATAATAAAGCTTTGGCTGGAAAGCTGTACTGGAGATGGATCTCCCAACCCACCTCCCTTTTCAGTAGAATCCTAACTAGCAAATACCTGGGACAGGCCAACCCAAACGATGTAGCTCGCATCCCCTTGGATGGTACTGGGTCCCTAGTTTGGCAGGCTCTCAAGTTAGGGTCTCGGGTTGTTAAAGACCGCTTATTTTGGAAAGTGGGAAGAGGGGAGAAGGCTCATTTTTGGATAGATTCTTGGGATCGGTTCCCACCCATCATTGCTGAATTTCTAGAATTACAGCCAATAAAAGCAGCCATTGAAGCCAAGGGATGGATCCGTATTGAAAGTTATTTCACAACTACTCAACTAGGGGAGTGTAAGTTTAAGCAGTTCAAGAAGTTGGATGAGTGGCCCATTTCAATCCCTCCGGATTTGACTCCCATCATGACTAAAATTCTGACAAAAATATTTCTTACAGGGGGAGACGTGGAGGATGAATTAGCTTGGGGCTTTGGGAGTCTTGGCGTCTATACAGTAAAGGATGGATATGACAACATTCTCCCAGAGCCCCCCCTCATACTTTTTAGGTTGAGGACTGGAGGAAAATCTGGCACTCTAAAGGTTGGCCGAAAGTTAACTTTTTTGCCTGGCGGTGCATGCACAATGGAATCCTCACTTTTGATAATCTCAGATCAAAAGGTATCATCGGCCCTTCTCAATGTGTACTATGCTACAAGAGCGAGGAAACTGCTGACCATTTGCTGTTTGGTTGCCCTTTCACCCGACAGATTTGGCTGCGTTGGTTTGCATACTTTAGAATTCAAGTAAGTGATGACCTGAACCGGATGAATATCTGGGCAAAATGGCAGAAAGGTAGATTCAAATCTAAAGCTCTTCGTATTGGTTGGGAGCTCGGTTTAAGCTTTATCTGGTGGCAAGTATGGCTGGAAAGAAATGCCAAAATTTTTAGAGAAACTTTTACTGCTCTAGACGGGGTTTGGCAGACCATTTGGAGCAAGGTTACCAAAATTGTGGCTGTTCATGCTGAGGAGGAAGCTCAAATTGACATTGGAGCTATGGAAGAACGCGTTGAACTGCAAGAGGGATAGGACAAAAATTGTTGGAAACCTCCCCCTGAAGGTTGGATTAAAATCAATACTGATGGAGCTGCAAAAGGCAATCCGGGTAGAGCCAGAATTGGAGTGGTGTGCCGGAACCATGCTGGGACTGTGCTCTATTGGGAATTGCAAGGCCTGGGAAGAACCACTAACAATGAAGCCGAAGCCATTGCCATCAAGTCTGCTTCTGTTTGGGCAATGAAACATGGCCACCGCAGGATTATTCTTGAATCAGACTCGCAAATAATGGTTGGAGCTCTAGACTGCATGAGGAACTTTGATCTGAAAGCTTGGAGGTTGAGGGCTCTTGTTACCCAAATTAAGGAATTATGGAAGGAATTGGAGGACGTGATCCCAGTTTATGCGAGTAGAGATTTGAACAAAGCGGCTGACTTTCTGGCTAAGATGGGTGCGAAAAAGGAGGTTGGAGTTCAGTTGCACAGTGACATGGATATTGAGGATGAGGTGATTAGGCAGGGTCTTGAAAGGTCCTTGAGCCAATGATCAAAGAAAAAGCAAAGGGAGGAAAGTTGTCGTGATATCGCGACATGTTGCGCCATCGCGGCCACTGGAGGAATGTTGTCACGATATCGTGACATGTTGCACCATCGCGGTCACTGGAGGAAAGTTGTCGTGATATCGCGACATGTTGCGCCGTCACAGTCACTGGAGGAAAGTTGTCATGATATCGTGACATGTTGCACCATCGCGGTCACTGGAGGAAAGTTGTCGTGATATCGTGACATGTTGCACCGTCGCGGTCATTGGAGGAAAGTTGTCGCGATATCGCGACATGTTGCGTCGTCGCGGTCTCTGGAGGAAAGTTGTCATGATATCGTGACATGTTGCTCCGTCACGGCCAAGGGAGGAAAGTTGTCATGATTTCGTGACATGTTGCTTCGTCACGGCCAAGGGTGGAAAGGTGTCACGATTTCATGACTTGTTGCTCCGTCGCGGCCAAGGGAGGAAAGTTGTCATGATTTCGTGACATGTTGCTTCATCGCGGCCAAGGGTGGAAAGGTGTCATGATTTCGTGACATGTTGCTTCGTCACGGCCAAGGGTGGAAAGGTGTCACGATTTCGTGACATGTTGCTTCGTCGCGGCCAAGGGTGGTAAGGTGTCACGATTTCGTGACATGTTGCTTCATCGCGGTCAAAAGAGAAAAAGTGTCACGATTTCGTGACATGTTGCTTCGTCGCGGCCAAGGGTGGAAAGGTGTCACGATTTCGTGACATGTTGCTTCATCGTGGCCAAGGTTGAAAAGTTGTCACGATTTCGTGACATGTTGCCTCATCGCGGCCAAGTGAGGAAAGGTGTCACGATTTCGCGACATGTTGCATCGTCGCGGCCAAAGGAGAAAAAGTGTCGCGATATCGCGACATGTTGCATCGTCACGACCAAAGGAGAAAAAGTGTCGTGATATCGCGACATGTTGCATCGTCATGGCCAAAGGAGAAAAAGTGTCACGATTTCGTGACATGTTGCTTCGTCAAGGCCAAAGGAGAAAAAGTGTCGCGATATCGCGACATGTTGCATCATCACGACCAAGGGAGAAAAAGTGTCACGATTTCGCGACATGTTGCTTCGTCGCGGCCAAAGGAAGAAAAAGTGTCGCGATATCGCGACATGTTGCATTTTCGTGGACAAAGGAGAAAAGTGTCGCGATATCGCGACATGTTGCATTTTCGCGGCCAAAGGAGAAAAGTGTCGCGATATCGCGACATGTTGCATTTTCACGGCCAAAGGAGAAAAGTGTCGCGATATCGCGACATGTTGCATTTTCGCGGCCAAAGGAGAAAAGTGTCGCGATATCGCGACATGTTGCATTTTCACGGCCAAAGGAGAAAAGTGTCGCGATATCGTGACATGTTGCATTTTCACGGCCAAAGGAGAAGAAGGAAAGAGGGTCGCGATATCGCGACTAGTTGCATCAACTGATCATGCCGATCCCCCTGTTAGCTAGTTAATGGTTCAAGAGATTTGGCTCCATTGCAAATCTTCTTTTACTATTGTAAGCATGTGTTCTCTCTGATTTATGTTGGGAAGTGTCTCTTCCCAAATTGTAATTGTTCTTTGTTTTAATACAAGTTTTTTCAAAATTTTCAAAAAAAATAATAATCACCAAGGCTTTTAATTTCACAACTTCCTTATCTCTCCTAAAATAACTTGTACCAAAAAATAAAATAAATCAAAATATTGCATAACCTTATCACTCCCAAAACCACTTATACCTTAAAATAAAATAAATCACAATATTGCATACCTTGTCACCTCATGGAAGAATTAATCCTCTTGAAAAAGAACAAAACAACCTTCACTCTGAAACACTTTAAAAAAATAGAAATATCTCTGTACATACACTTTATTTCTCCTTCTAATTGAGTTAGTCAAATAGCCCTTGAAATAAGCTTTCCAACGATATATAATATGATATAATTTTATAAAAGGAAAATACCAGAAATATATTCTTTCTAAAAGTGCTTTTAAACTTGCCTTTCAAGAAAAAATCAAATCAACCCTCATCACCTTATTCCTCCAAAATTAGGCAATAATAAAAAATTTATTAATAAAAGTGTTACTTGCCTCTTAGTGTGAATCAAACCCTCATCTCTACCCAAACAGTCCTCAACCACAATGCCAAAGATCATGTGAGCTACACGCTCGCATAGGACGAAGAGCGCAGAATGCGCTTTTGTCCTTCTCCCCTTGCTCACGTAAAAAAAAATGTGGGCCAATTCTCTTGCTCTAAACTCTAACCCATGGGAATTGAACTTCATCTCTTTCACAAGAAAAAAACCTTTGCACTCCCCTTGCTCACTGTTGGACCATGATGCCACATGAAGATTTCGATGTTTTTCATCTTATCTCCTTTACATTCGATTCCAAGGCTTTTGAAATAAAAGCCTTTGCATTTATATGCAACTTCCATTTAATTTTACAAACATCGATGATGGTTTTAAATTAATTTCTTTTTGATGATGATGTCGGTGCTGAGGTAATTTTAATTTTAAAATTTAAAATTAAATTTTAAATATTAAAATTTAAACCAAATATTCAAAATTGAATATCTCCATCTCCGGGGCACCTTTTTCGACGAAACAAAAAGCCAACCTAGGTTTTAAGAAAAAACCATTTCAAATATGCCATCCATGGTTTTAAATAAAATCTTTTATTTTACCTGCATTGGTTTTTACAAAAACCCTGTATATATCCATGCTCTCCGAAATATGAATGCTTTGGTCATAAAAACTCAATGTTACCTTGTGACATTAATGTGACATCAATGACAAAATAAAAAAACTCAAATTGCTAAAAATATTCCCCTTTGTCATTAATGGCAACACCTCTAAAGCAAAAACCACAATCACTGCAAAAATCATCTATGAGAATCAAAGTTGCTCCCCCTGACTCAATACTCTCTATGGAGGTTGCTACCCCTAACTCAATGCTCTCTATGGAGGCTGCTCCCCCTAACTCAATTCTCTCTTTGGAGGCTGCTCCCCCTAACTCAATGCTCTTCCCCTTACTCAAATCTCTCCCTCTTTGACATCAATGGCAAAAGGGACACCTATGGGGCTAAAATATATGACTCTTAAGCATAGCCCCCTCACCACCTTCTCTCTTGAGGTGATTAATTTTGGGGTGGGAGTACCTTTACTCCCATATTACATTGATTATTTCCTCTATCAACTTCCTTCCATGTTTTTCTGATATCCTTCTCTTGATGAATTAGTTGATATTCTTGTCTTGAACTTGTTTGACCTTCTTGCCTTGAACCTGTTTGACCTTCTTGCATTGAATCTATTTGGAATTGAGTCATACACCATTTTGCAATATGCCCAAAGTTATTGCAATTAAAACACTTGATATTGTAGCCTTTGGATGGTGTCCATATCCTAAAATTTTTCATGAAATAATTTCCATACCCATTCATTTCCTGAACCCTATATTATGAAGTTATGTTTTCATGACCATTATGACTATGAATTTTGAATTATGTAGCTCTAAAACAAAATCCATATTGCTCATTTCCTTTGCACTGAGAAGTTCTATGACCAATACTATTGCATGAGAAACAATGTCCCTAAAAATCATACCTTCTTCCTTTGAAGTTTCTTCTAGCAAAATCAAATTTCATTGATCCATAGACCCTGCAATGTATAGCCCTATATCCAAATCCATTACAAGAAAAAAAATGTCCTTGAAAAGCCCTTTTTTCATGCCTTGGTTCCTCATACCTTTCTTGACCATTATACCTATGATCATCTTCAACTTGTGCATTGAATTCTTGAACCTTCTTTGTAGTATCTAAATCCTTTTCCTTAATTTCTTCCTTGATTTCCTCTTCAAGTATTTCTATTTCTTTTGAACTTGATTCACCTATCTCAAAACAAGATTCAAACTGAATATTTGGAGCCATAGAAACTTTGGAACTTTATTCATAACACTTAGGTGCTTCTTGTTTCCCTTGTTCTTCTTTAGAACTAAGTCTTGTTATGATGATTGATGACCTTTGTGCATTGATAGTCCTTTCCAAGGTCCTTGAATTTTCCTCAAACTTGTGTAGCTTGTCCTTAGAACCTTTTACTTCCATCCTTAGTGAAACTATATCATGCTCTAATATTTCACACTCTAGATCTTTTGTTTTTAATTTTTTGGCCATACTTTCTTCAATTTTCCTTGTCTCTTCAACTTTGATTTTGAAGTTGGTGAGTTCTTGTAAAAATATTGCTTTTGCTTTTTCATCTTCTTGAGCTTGAACCCTTACTCTCGAGTTCTCCCTTTTTAATTCTTCAAGAGTAACAATAAGAATTTCACATTCTATCTCTTTTACCTTTGACTGTTCAACCATACCTTTTTCAACTCTTCTTGCCTTTTCAACCTTATCTCTCAAGTTAGATATATCTAGTAGAAGCTTTGTCTTACATTTTTCATCTTCTTGTTATTGATCCTTCAATTCTAAATTTTATCTTTTCAATTCAAAAAGTTCCTTAAGAGTGGCTTCCTCATTTTATTTATCTGAATCTTCCTCTTCTTCAACATCACTGCTACTGGAATTGTCATTGGAACTGTTGCTAGAACTATTACTAGAACTACTGCTTTCTTTTTCGACAAATAAAATTTTCTTGTTGCAATTTTTGCAGTACATACACTCATCATCTAAATGCCCAAATTCTCTGCATATGAATAATTTTAGTATTCTTAGACCCTTCTTGTACCTATTTGCTTGCTCAATGGCTATAGCAATCTCTTCATGTTGTTCTTCGATAGATATATCCTCTTCTTTAACTTCAATACCTAGGAATAGGTGTTCTGTTTGGAGTGGAAATTCTTATTATACTTATTTTATCCCATAGAAAAAACCTTCTTCATCTTCACTATCATTATAATCTTCTATAGCAAACAAAATCTCAATATTTCTTTGACCATGCTTGTTTCCTTGATGTGTCATCTCATCTTCACTATCACTGAAACCATTGCAATATCCTGATCTGTGATCTCTTTGACCACACACAAAACATTGTTCTCTTTCACCTTCTATTCCTAGGAATAGTTGTTCTTCCTTTTCATCATCTAATTTTTCTCTATCACTATGATCTAAGCTATCACTTGCTTCTACAATGTAGTAAGATTTCTTTGCCTTACAAAACATTTTCTTCTTCTCATACTTGTTTTGCTTGTATTTTTCATGCTTGTGCTTTCCATTTTTTTTTTCTTTTGTGAATTTATTTTTCATCATCATTGTTTTCTTCACGTGGAAACTTGTATGCATAGTGACCAAGATAACCACACTTGTAGCATCTGAATTTCCTTATATCTATGAAATTCCTTGAGTCCTTATTCCTTTTGATGAAGTTAGCTTACTCATAATTTTCTAAAACTCTATCTATTTATGAAACTTTCCCTTTCTATTTTTTTGATGCCTTGAATGCAATCTCTTTTATTGGAGCTTTATGCTTACTTACCCTCATCTCATAAGTTGTGAGAGTACCTTGCAATTCTTCCATTGTTAGCTTGTTGATATCCATTGTTTCTTCTATTACTAAAATATTAGAATCATATTTCATGGGAAGTGATCTCAAAACATTTTGAGTAACTTATGATTATTTCATCTAAAAACCTAAGCCTCTCATGGTGTTAGTAATCTCATAAAATCGAAGTAAAAACTTTGCAATATCTTTAGAATCATCCATTTTCAATTCCTCAAATATTTTTTTGAGTTTGTAGTTTTTTGAACTTTACCTTGGAATCTACTTCATAAGTATTCCGCAACTTGGTCCACATTTCATTAGCTTAAGTACATACCATGACCTTTGCAAAATTTGTCTCACGTAGCTCACTCAAAATACAATTCATTGCTCTTGAATTTATCTCAATCAATTTCTAGGTAGTCTTATCTTCCTCGGGATCACCTTCAACCCTATACTCTTTTTCAACCATCTACCATACCTCATATCCTTGTGATATCAAGTAGTTCTTCATCCTCATGCTCCAGAAAGCAAAATTGTTACCATCAAACAGTGGAGCCTTATTTGTAGATAATCCATTATGTGAAGCCATTTGTGTTCTTATAGAATCTTCCCTCAAGCTGTTAGCATTTTCGAAGGAACCCGCTCTGATACAAATTGAAGAACACATGCTTATATTGAGAGGGGGGGTGACCAGTATAAGACCATTTTTACTTTCTTTCCAAACCAATATCAATTAATGTCCTTAATTTCAATAACTAAATATAGCAGTGTGCATTAATAACTAAAATAGCAGTAGTAAGCAAGAGCAGAAGTCACCACAAAATTGAGACACAATAATTTACATGGTTCACCCAATGTGGGCTACTCCATAGAGAAAATATTTTACTAAAACTTTCTCAATTAATATCTTTGGGAATCACTCCCAATTATAATTTTTATGGATATTTATCCAAAGGAGAACTCTTTCCCATTCTTCTCTAGCTATGTGATCTTCTAGAGGAATCTATCTCTCTATTTTACTTACTGGTGGACCTCTCTCCACTTGAAGACTCCTCACTCAGATCTATCTTAAATTGTGCTGGATACAAGATCTCTATCCACTGAGACTCTATACTCTATACTCTATCACCTCCAAAGCTCTATCAATAGACTCACTAAGAACCTACTCAATAGGCTCACATAGAACTTGCTTAACAAGCTCACACAGAACTTGTCTAATACTGAATAACAATCTCACACAAAACCTGTCCAATGTTGAATAACAAGCTCACACATAACCTATCCAATTCTGAATAACAAGCTCACACAGAACTTATGCAAATTTGCTCTAGCAAGTCCACCAATAACTTTCCCAAATCTATGCACAAATTTATCCTAAAATTGTCCTCAAATTTGTCCCAAAGGCCTTCTCAAAGGCTCAATCAATAATGCTCAAGTAGTACTCAAAATGAACTCAACAATGAATGGTAATATCAACTCAAATCCACTTCATAGAAGCATAAAGAGAATTGTTAGAGACTCAATATGTTCTAACCTCAATCTCAACTCAACTCAACTCATAGAAGGATGGAGACAATTTTGTTTCAGAGACTCACTATGTTAAAAACTCACTCTCACTCACATCACTTGAATAGGCTCAAGTCAACTCAACTCAACCAATCATCACAAGGGACAACTCTTTCTCACACAACCCTAGTCCATGTATGTATCAACCAACTCAAATGTTTCCAAAAATGCTCAACCAAAAATCTCACATAAAAATGATACTCATGTTATTTTCTAACTCAAGTTATTTCACAACCAATGGGCTTCAACCACTATGCTTATAACACAAGGTTTAAACACAACTCTCAAACCAGAAAACCTTGAAGCATTCAACTAACCACTTTTGAAAAGGAAACCACAATTAATCCTTTTCACTCCAATGATATTTCAGAAATCAACCACCATAAAAAATAAATAGGAGAATGTGCCCATACCTTTTATGAAGTGAAGAAACCCCTTTGGAAATCTACCACACACAACATACTTTGAAACAAAAGAACCTTCACTTTGAAACCCTTTACAAAAATGGAAATATATATCTATAGACACCTTATTTCTCCTTCTAAATGAGTTAGTCAAATATCCCTCGAAATAAGCTTTCCAACGATATATAATATGATATACTTTTATAAAAGAAAAATACCAAAAATATCTTCTTTTCTAAAAGTGCTTTTAAACTTGCCTTCCAATAAAAAATCAAATCAACCCTCATCACCTTATTCCTCCAACATTAGGCAATAATAAAAAAATTATTAGTAAAAATGCTACTTACCTCTTAGAGGGAATCAAACCCTCGTATTTTCCCAAACTATCCTTAACTGCGATACTAAAGACCACGCGAGCTATGCGCTCGCATAGGACGAAGAGAGCAGAATGCGCTTTTGTCCTTCTCCCCTTGCTCACATAAAAAAAAATGTGGGCTAATTCTTTAGCTTGAAACTCTAACCCATGGGAATCGAAACTCATCTCTTTCACAAGCAAAAAAACTTTGCACTCCCCTAGCTCGCCATTGGACCATGCTGCCACACGAATATTTCGGCGCTTTTCATCTTATCTCCTCTACATTCGATTCCAAGGCTTTTGAAATAAAAGCCTTTGCATTTATATGCAACTTCCATTTAATTTTGCAAACATCGACGATGCTTTTAAATTAATTTATTTTTTATGATGATGTCATCACTGAGGTAATTTTAATTTTAAAATTTAAAATCAAATTTTAAATATTAAAATTTAAACCAAATATTCAAAATTGAATATCTTCATCTCTGGGGCACCTTTTTCGACGAAACGAAAAGCCAACCTGGGTTTTAAGAAAAACCCATTTCAAATATGCCATCCATGGTTTTAAATAAAACATTTTATTTTACCTACATTGGTTTTCATAAAAATATTTTATATATCCATGCTCTCCGAAATATGAATGCTTTGGTCATCAAAACTCAATGTTACCTTGTGACATTAATGTGACATCAATGACAACATAAAACAACTCAAATTGCTAACACGATTCACTTTGAGAATCCAAGTGTTAACTGCACTTAAGTTGGCACTCTCCTTCATGAGATATATTGCACTCTGAAATTTCAATTAATCTCGAAATTCTTTGAGATTTTGTGGATGTTGCTAACATCTATTTTTCTTATATATAAAATAGGCATCCTTATTTTCTTATTCCATTGCATATCTTGGAAGCTATATACTTATGATTCAAGTATTTACTAAGAAGAGACTATGTTGAAGCCTGTGTGCCTTCAACCATAGAGCTAGGACATCAACAAGAAGCTTTAGTACCTTCAAAATTGGGATGTCAATTGAGTGCAGAGCTTGGTACTGCGTACCTTCGACTGTACAGCTGGGAAATCAAGCATAGGTGGGATGTCAATTTGAATGTAGAGCTTGAGGCTGTGTACCTTCAACTATGGAGCTGGCACATCGAGCATAGTTGGGAGTCAATTCGACACAAAGCTCATCATCATTCGACTGCTACTGGCATCATCTATGGGATAGACGATCAGAGGATTCAGGCATAAAATTTCCATGGGTAATCCAAGTTTGAGGGTGCTAATTTTTATTCAAAGGGAGGGCACTATTATTTTTTAAAAAATATGGGCATCCTTGTATAAATTTGTTGCTATCGGATGCTAGAATATAAATGAAAGCTCAATGTTTTTTAAGCTCAATTGTTCCTCTTCAAGAAGAATAAATTTGTATGAATTTTATTAAAAAGATCATCTCACTGTTCTCTACCTATTTTTTAAAGGAATTCTAAGTGAGAATCTCCTTGTAACCTCCTCAAGGACTACTGTCACTTTTTTTGTTGATCTGTGCCTATTTTGAGCACTCAACAAAGTGACAAGTCCATTTGTAATCTCTAATACAAATATATTTTCTAGGGGGGGTTTTTGAGGTGCTAATTCTTGCACCTATTGTCAATACTTCAGGGGGGTTGTTAGTGTTGGTCCTTGCATCTTTTTTTGGGTCCTTGGATTTGTTCACACATTCCTTTTTTTCTACATTCCTTTAAGCAAGCAGATATAAAGAATAGTTTGGTGGTGGGATCTGAATGTGGTAAAATTTTTGCCACTTGGTATTGTAGCTTACATCTCAATTTCAGCCTCTTATAAATGTTCTGCATGCATAACTATTTTTTTAAAAACACATGAACATTTGAAATCTAAAGCAAGCAAAACTTGAAATATTTTCAAAGAGCACATCAAATAAAGCCCATATCCTTGTAATAGCCTATGTTCCACGTATCGTTCTTCTCATTGACTTATAGTTTCCCTCACGTAAGGGTGGGTAATTGAGAAGATTCGGTATAGAGGTCTGGCTGATTACTCTTGCTTCATAAGCCTATGTTCCACGTATCAATTTTCCTCATTTACTTATAGTTTCCCTCACGTAAGGGTGGGTAAATTGAAGATATTGGTATAAAGGTCAGGCTTCTACTGCCTCCCTTAAACAAGTGTTTCTGCTAGAGCATCATTGTATTCTCTAAAAGGTTCTTGAAGTTAAAGGGGGGATTATTGGTTCACTTCAATTTTCTTTGGCAAAATGAATACAATTGATCCACTCACCCCTCATAACTATCACACATGGAAGCCCAAAATATCAAATCTCATTTCTCAAAAAGGGCTCACACACTTGCTAGAAGAGAAGCAACCTGAATTTGAAAAAGAATATGAAAAATTTGTTCATAAGGGAAAGATGTATGAAACAATGGGTATTATAAGCACAAATGTAAATGAAAGCTTATGGTTTCACATTTCAAAATGTAAAACCCCATTTGAAAGTTGGGAAAAACTAAAGAACTTGTTTGGTAAAGTGGATCAAATAAGGTCAATGCAACTAGAGGCAGAGTTAACAACATTATCTCCTGAAGACTTCAACAATATTGTTGACTTTCTCACCAAATTTAAAGAAGTCCTCACTCAACTAAAAGGTAGTGGCAAGGATAAAATAGAAGAAGAATGCATCTATCTTATTCTTTCTAAGTTAAATGGAGTGTTTCAAATTTTTTCTACCACTTTTTTGTCTACAAAAGATGCACTTGGTACAAGTTTTAAAATGCCCTCTTTAGAGGAGTTTTGTGATAGGCTAACTAGAGAGGAAACGAAACTTGAAAAATATGAGATCTCTCCCTCTTCCTCAAAAGCATTAGTAGCATCCACCTCCACTAAAGAAAAATTCAAAAAGAAAGAAAGAGGCCCTATAACTTGTACACATTGCAAAAAGAATGGACATTCTGTAAACAAATGTTGGAAAAGACTACAACAACTAGAGGCAACAATGAAGGATCACAAAATAGACATCAAGAAGGAAATAGGGAAAGCCTTAAATGTTCAAGGCAAAAATATAAAAACTCCATCAAAATATTGGGTTCTAGATTCAGGGGCAACTCATCATATGACTTCTTCACATGAGTCATTCTCTTCAATCTCCTCAAGCTCAACTTGTAGCATAGAAGTTGGTGACTCATCCTTTATCCTTGTCAAAGGAAAAGGTGACATATCCATTGATGGTGGGTATATCAATAATGTTCTCTATGTCCCAAACATAGCTACAAATATCCTATCCATCTATCAGATTTGTACTTCTTCAAAGGGCAAAACAGTTCTATTTTCACCAACAGGGGTTGAAATAAGAGAATTTCAAGAACCTCACTCTCTCATAGCAAAAGGAGATATTGATCATAACACTCACCTATTTCACTTCAATGGATTCAAAAATTTAGATAGGGGAGCATCCTGTTTTGTTGCACATGGAGATCTTGAAAGCAAAATTTGGCATGAAAGGTTTGGACATCTCAATTATAACTATCTAAAAGAGTTGAATACTCATAAAATGGTAACAGGGTTACCAAATGTCTCTTCTATTGAAGGGGTATGTCCTAGATGTGCTCTTGGAAAACAACATCAAGATCCTTTTCACCCAAGTAGTTCTCAAAAGGGCTCATCCCCTCTAGAGTTAATCCATAGTGACTTGATGGTCTTCCCAGAGCCTTCTTTCAAAGGAGAAAAATATGCCTTGACCTTCATTGATGATTTTTCAAGAAGAACTTGGGTCTACTTTCTAAAATACAAAAGTGATGTGCTATCCCACTTCAAAATCTTCAAAGCCTTAGCTAAAAATCAAGCAAATTGTAAAATCAAGCAAATTTGTATAGATAATGGGGGGAATACTTCAGTAATGAGTTCTCCATATTCCTATCAAATCATGGCATAATTCATCAACATTCAGTCTCCCATAATCCTCAACAAAATGGTATTGCAGAAAGAAAAAATAGATCTTTGAAAGAAATGGTAAACTGTATGCTCCACTCAAGAGATCTTCCAGTAGTTTTTTGGGCTGAAGCTATTAACTGTGCAAACTATATTCAAAACCACACACCTCATAAAGCTCTTGGCCATTTGACTCTCGAAGAAGCATGGACTGGCTCCAAACTTGATGTCTCCTTTTTTAAATTTTTTGGGTGTACTGCTTGGGCACACATCCCAAAGAAAAAGAGGAAGGCTCTAGACAAAAAGAGCAAGCAACTTATCTTTGTTGGCTATTGTGAGGAAATGAAAGCCTATAGGCTCCTTGATCCCACAACTCATGAGGTATTTTTTCATAGAAATGTTCAATTTGATGAAAAATTTGAGCCTTATAAATATTCTCAATCATCTTCCAACAATAATTATCTCGAGCCATCTCCAACATTTGAGCCCCAATATAGTGAAGATACCACCCTTGAGATAGATGACCAACATGAGGATCCCATTATTCAAACTCCTCCTCAAAGTCCTCCCACATCCATGACTCCTTCCACCATGCCAAAATGGGCCCACACCATAGTTCAAGAAGCCACTCCTTACATCCAAAATATTCCATCATCCAGATTGAGCAACTCCATGGGTTCTGGTCTTGTCTGTCAATCCATTTCAATAGATCCTCAATCCTTCAAAGAAGCAACTGGTATAAAAGAATGGGATGATGCCATGGAGAATGAATTTTCTTCCTTAATAAAAAATAAAACTTGGGATCTAGTCCCTCTACCTAAAGGAAGGAAATTGGTTCACTGTAAATGGATTTATAGAACTAAGTATGGACCTAATGGAAAAATTGACAAACACAAAGCTCGCTTGGTAGCTAAAGTTTTTTCACAAATTGAAGGCATTGATTATTATGAAACCTTTGCCCCAGTTGCAAAAATGGATTTTGTAAGGCTGGTTCTTGCACTTGCTGCTTCTCAAAAATGGTCGGTCTTTCAAATGGATGTTAAAAGTGCTTTCTTGCATGGTGACTTAAAAGAGGAAATATTCATGGAACAACCTGCTAGATTTATTCAAGACTCCTCCCTTGTTTGTAGACTAAGGAAATATCTCTATGGTCTCAAACAGGCTCCTAGAGCTTGGTATGAAAAAATGGACTCCTTCCTTCTATCCTCAGGTTTTTCTCATTGTGAGTCTGATGCAACAGTCTACATTTGGAGGGATGAAGAAAACATCACCATACTTGTTCTCTATGTTGATGATCTACTACTCACTGGTAGTGCCATTTCTCACATTCAGACTATCAAAGACTCCCTTTCTAAAAAATTTGAAATGGTTGATCTAGGTTTAGCTCATTACTTCCTTGGGATTCAAATAAATCAAACAGATGCAGGAATTTCATTGTGTCAACAAAAATACACTCTAGACCTTCTTCAACGGTTTAAGATGACTGATTGTAAGCCTTCTTCTACACCTTTTCAGTCTGGAGTCACTCTAAGTACTTCCTACAAATCCCCTCTATGTGATGCTACTCTATACCGACAACTTGTAGGGAGTTTGTTATACCTCACTCATACTCGCCCAGATATTTCATATGTTGTTGGCTTGATATCTAGATTCTCACATCAACCTCATTTCAGCCATTGGAAAGCAACAAAAATAATCCTACGCTACTTGCAAGGAACTACTCACTTTGGGCTCTTATATGAAGGAAAATCCATGGATATCATTGGTTACATAGATTATGATTGGGCAGGTTTAGTAGAAGATAGATGTTCAACTTTTGGCTATGTCTTTTGTCTTGGTTCCTCACCTATTGCTTGGTCATGCAAAAAAAAAGCAATAGCATTATCATCTACAAAGGCAGAATACAGGGCAATAGTTTTGGCCAGTCAGGAAGCTCTTTGGCTTCATCAGATACTAAGAGAATTTGGTTTTTTCCATGACAAACCTATCACTCTTTGGTGTGATAATCAGAGCACAATTCATATTGCCCGTAATCCAGTTGAGCATCAACGGACCAAGCACATTGAAATTCACATGCACTTCATTCGATAGCATATTCAGAGAGGGGAAATACACTTGGACTATATTCCCACAGAAAATCAAATTGCAGACATCTTCACCAAATCCTTTCCTTCTCTACGTTACATTCAGTTGCGAGAGAAAATTGGGGTAAGGCAGATGCATTAGAAAGGGTGCACAGAGGTCTTCACCTCTCCTTTCTTCTTATAGTTATTTTTTTCTTCTTGGAAGATGGTTTTTCCCATGTGGTTTTTTCACCATCTCTCCTATATGTAATAACATTGTACATGAGTACCTCATCAGGCCTAGTTTCCGGGACTCATTTCTTTTTTTTGAATGTTCAATGAGGACAATCTTTGCCATCCGAAGACATACCTCTTCTTTTCTTTTTTGAAAGATGGTTTTTTCCCATGTGGTTTTTTTACCATCTCTTCAATAAAAATCATTGTACATGAGTACCTCATCAGGCCCTATTGTCGGGACTCATTTGTTACATTCACCCCTAGTATCACTTAAGGGGGGTGTTAGAATAAATATTTATTCTCTTAAGTTCTACTAGGATAGACTTACTTGAGTTACCACTCTTCCATGAGTCAGGTGAACTCTCAGTTTAGACTAGTTCAGATTTGTTGAGTTGTAATCCAATAGCTCTCAATGATCAACTTTTCTATTTATACAAAGTTGATCCTTGGAATAATCAATCAGTTCTACTCTTTTCTTCATAGTTTTTGTAATGCTTTGCATGTCTATTTTTGGGAAATTCTAAGAGTCTCTAGATAAAGTAGCAATTAGTTACATAACTAGATGTAAAATAATATAATCAATTTAAATTTAGAAATTAGTGCTTTGTGGTGCTTTGATTACAACATTGGGCATAATCCTCCCAGATATGTCTTAAATATATAAAATTTTCAAAAAATATACATATCCAATAATGCTAAGAACAATAGATCATGCCATTAGGATAATTTATATCAATACTAAACCAACCACCTAAGGTAAATCAACCAGTTTATCAACCTCTAGTTTTACTTTAGTGGTTAGTCTAAACACTACTAAATATGAATACTATATTATTTGTAAATTTTGGATTCTAAAAATAAAATGAGGATTTCCCCTTTGACTATAGCATTGTATATGTTAATCAATAATAAGAGGTGGGAATAGGATTAATAGGAAAGCAACTACCAAACAATAAACATCTAAGTAGTAAGTTGAATATAGTATTGATACCATAATATTAAGGATGAGATAACCATAATTTCATGTAAAGGACAAGGGCCAATAACATCAGAGCAACCCACTGCATAGAAAGAAGGTACAAAAAGATACTAATTACAACTCCATAGACTAGTGCTACACCAAAAATGGAAAGGGAATCTAAAATGAGGTAGTGGTGGTTAATAAGAAAAATTAAAAGGATTAAATAAGTTATAAAATAAAGTTAAAAACTATTCAAGGTGTCAATCTGTAACTAGTTAAGGATGCACAATATCAACAATACAACACAAGAGGTCTACATTGCACAAGGAGAGTTATTTAGTATAGATGGAGAGGGTTGTAGGTAGTAAATCATCCTCAGTTTTCTTGATGGAGTCTATTATCCTTTTAGAATTCCTACTAGGGTCCATTGTTCATCCAAAATTATTTTGGGGATGCACTATAGTTTCCAATTGTGTAGTCAACCTTAATTTCTTGGATGATCCTCCTCTTAAAATAGGCATCATCTTCTATCCATACAAAGGAGCTAGGTAAGTTACAATTTTCTCAATTTGTATTTAAAATCAATTAGTTTCATGTCCCCATGAACTAACTTAGACCATTATCACTCTCCTAATAATGATCATGGTCACACTTGCCTCACTATAAGGTGCCATACCCAAAAAAAAACTATACTCTCTAGGATTTTTACACCGTTGTCTAAATGGTCTAGTCAACATGTAATACTCGACTTGTCACAGATCATGTTAAGGTACCTAGTAGAGTAAGTCTCCCAAAAGTAGCACATCAAGTCAAGGCTCATCCTAGGTGCACTCCATGAAAGCTTCTAGTCCTATGACCTAGAGCTTTGATACCAACTGTAACAACCCACCAAAACCATTCCAAGAGAGATCATTTTTTTATACAAGTAGGGTTCACAAGGAGTCCTAATATTATTACTAACATATTCAAGGTGTCACCATATTTGAGTTCAGTGTCACTACAAATGACACTCAAGTGGATAAAAATGACCAACATCCTATATTTATAGGGTTCACCTTACTAAACCTAACCATTTAGAAGGATGAAAAAGTAGTTCCTCCATCTTTTCCATTCCCTCATTGGTATAGGAAAATTTTACCACAACATAAATATTATTCTTTAAGGCCCATAACACTCAAAATGGAATGTCTACTCCCTAACCTTTCCATAAGTCCATCTCTAAAATTTATTCTAGCGTAAGCCTTGGTGCTTAGTTACCACACCTCCATGGGCTAACTAAGGTCACTTGTTAGTCAAAATACGACTAACCCCAAAAATGGTTGAAGCACTTTTTGAGCACTTTTTGAAGAAGACCGAAGCGGCCTACTTTTGAAGGAGCAATAAGAAAGCAAAATACGCTAAGGAAAGAAGGTGTCACGAAATCGTGACATGTCGGGTTTTCGCAGCGAAAAATAGCAAGGAGGCCAAACGGAGGAAAAAGTCACGATTTCGCGACGTTGCACATTTTTGCCAAGTCCGCCAATGAAGGAGCCCAAGTCAAGGAGAATGTCACAATTTCGTGACATGTTTCATTTTCACCGAAAGAAAAGCCAAAGGGACTAAAGAGACGAAGAATGTCGTGATTTCGTGACATGTCACGTTTTCACGGCCGAAAGCGGCAAGGTGAACCAAAGAAGCAAAAACGTCACGATTTCATGATATGTCTCAGTTTCGCGGTCAAAGATGAAGAATAGAGCTGAAGAGACGAAGGCATCACGATTTCGTGACATGTCACATTTTCGCAACCTAAAAGAGGAGACAAAGCAAAAGGGACAAAAATGTCACGATTTCGCGACATGTTCCATTTTCGCTGGGGGAAAGAGAAAGAAGCTTCGCAAAGGCAGAATGTCACGATTTCATGACATGCCAGCTGTAATGGCATAAAAGGTATTTTTGGCAACTGAGACATGCACTGGCACCAAATTTTTGATTCCTGGGAAAGGCCAGATGATTGTAATGTGGCAGGCTCGCCAGATAATTGTAATATGACAAGCTCATCTAAAATCTAATTTGCAGAGGATCTTTTGTAGATTTTTAGAAACTGCAGACAAATTGCTTGTAATTGATTAGGTGATCAAAATGTACACAGTAGAAAGATGCTCTTTTTAGGGTATATATATGGGTGAGCGACCCACAAAAAAAGGGTCGGCTCTTGGACGTTTACAGAATGTATGTACATTTTGCTGGAATACAAGCAATAAAGATACTCCTCCTTCTGGCTTCTGATTTTCTATGTGCAAGTGTATGTATCTGGTTTTTTGACTTCTATTCATTTTAAGTTTATATTGTATCTGTTCTAAAATCTGAACTGTGCATATATGAATCTTGTTCCTGGAGTTAAATATTAAGGAATGCTTACATGTGTTAGATGAATGTCTAAATCATACTTAGGAATTCATGATTTCTATGTGAGGGTATAAAGGAAGCTTGTAGACAATGATATGTGCATTTATTTCTAGTTGTTGTCTAATCTGTACCATGAGAAAAGTTCTAGCTTCGACTATATTTCCCTTCTTTCTTGTTCCCCTTTTCTCTAAAAACCCAAAGGAACCAACCTTCTCTAGAGATTAAATGGATAGTCCCAAGTTAGATCCGTCTATTCAATGTTGGCAAAGTCTAAGGTGCAACACTATTAACCGAAGGCAGATTTTGTTCCAACAGTTTTTGGCATGCCCGATGGGACCTAAAAATCCCATAGTATTTTATAAAGTTTTAGTGTTTTGCTTCAAAGCCTTTTGTGAAAATTCGCAAGCAAAAAACACTTGGCGACTCCGTTCAAGAGGGTTTAGACCGAAAGAAAAACCTTGTCTAAAAACATCTGGTTATAAAGTCATATGATAACTAGATCCCAAACTAGAAACTCTGAAGAACCCATCGAGTTCTTCGAGTTACACCTCAAAATCTTGAAAGCACATCTCGTGCTAGTCGCACGATCTAATCCACTTGGTACTAGTGACAGTTCTCTAGTACCTACTATAGGGACATCTGCAAACAACCCTATAGTAACTGTAAATACACTAGCAATCATGGTTGCTCCTCCCATCCCAGCCCATCTTGTATGGAACCAAACTGGTCCTTTGAACTTAGGAGCTCAGAATCAAATTCCCTAGGCTGCACTAAAGGCATTGCCAACTTTTGATGGGACAAGCAAGACAATGGAGGAACATTGTCTGGATGTTTCATCGTTAGCAACCATTTACAATATTACCCAAGAAGATGTAATGGTCAGATTGTTGGTCATATCTTTGAAAGGGAAGATGCTCTATTGGTACAGAGCGCTTCCTACTGGATCCATTACTTCTTGGGCAGCACTTGCAGGCCATTTGGCCGATGAATTCAATATACATGCAGATCCATTCACATTACTAAATCAATTCACTATCATCGAGAGGCATCCACAAGAGGAAATCTAGGATTTCAACATCAGATTCACATGAACTCGAGACAGAGTGCCCCAGGGTCTAAAGCCCATCGAAGACCAAGCGATATGCTACTATCTAAGGGCTTTTGATTCAGATCTCAACATAATTATAAGGCAATCTCATGTAAACACTTTCCCTGCTATCTATCTAGAAGCAGCCAAAGGAGAAGTCGATCTCATCACCACTAAGAAATATCCCTCAAAGACCCTATTGCCAATTGCACCAGAGCTTTCCCAAGCCTCAGGTCCTAATCTCCCTACACTCCCATCAATGCGGGCTGTCCCCACTATAGCCGCACCTCCTGTACCTCTTGCACTACCTGTTCCACCCCTCGCATCAGCTTCCCTAGATAACCAGTTGACAACCATAGTTGATACAATGAAGACGTTGTCAAATGAAATGTCATCCATGAAGAAGAGAGAAGCTGAATAAAATTTCTAGCCAAAGATATTTCCATAGATACAAAGATACGGGGCTTCAACAAGCGGTAGAGGACAAGAAAGAAAAAATGTTGTGTATGCTAATGAAGCAGGAGATAATGGAGAACCCACCAATGCTGATTATTGGTGTTCTACATGCAATGATCCTCATGGAGAGGATTCATGCATGATTCATCAACACCATGTACAAAGCATGATAAATGAAAGAGCTAAAGAAACTAGGAAAGGTCAGGTGAACATAATCAGAGAAGTTCACCAGAACTTGGCAATGCCTTCAGTCGAGCAAGTTGCAGTCCTGACAAGATCGGGAAAAAATTCGTTACAAGTCGATCCGAAGGAACTCCAACCATTAAATTTTCCTCCTGCCCCTAGGGCTACTCCTCAGAAGGATCATTCAAATGAAAAAGGATGCTCTGACCCTCCTCAGACTTCTATTCCAACACCAAGGAAAGAGTTTCCTCCTAGAAAGGGAGATGAAACTCAAGATCAAGCGAAGGAGAAACTCAGATTTCCTTCATTAACCAAAAGATAAAGGACAGAAGCCACTCAGGGCTATAGAGATAGATATGATGCATCAACTAGTGGAAGGGAGAAAAGTGTTGAGGCACCCTCATCTACAACTCCTTCATTCAACATTGTAGAGGAGATGAAGAAGACTCCCTCAAAAATGAGCATGTATGACGTGCTGCAAATTCTAGGTCAGATTGACCTCCTCTAGGAATCTCTAAAGTTGACTAAAGGTAAGAGCAAAAATTCCTCCTTCTCAAATGTTATACAAGCAAATGTTATGTCAGCTACTAGGAAAAATAGACCACCTCCATTCTATTTATCCTTGCAAATGGAGGGGTGGATAGTCCACAACTGCATGATTGACTCAGGGGCAGCAACTACGGTGATGCCCAAAGCAGTGTGCGATATAATGGGAATGGAATATACCAGGAGCCATCTTGGTGTGTTGCAATTAGATGGCACCCTAGTGAAATCTATCGGGGTGATCAAAGACATCCCCATTCAGCTCCACAGGATGCCCCAAGTAGTTGTCATACAAGAAGTAGTTGTTGTGGATTTAGAACCATACTTTGGTATGTGTTTGTCTAGAGAATTCATGGTAAAAGTGGGAGGTTATTTGTCTCTAGATTATTCACATTTGGAGGTACCGTTCAAAGGTAGAAGAGTCAATATCTTCAATGAAAAACCATCTACCTTTCACGTAGAAATACTGGAAGAGACAAGCACTGTCAACATGTTGTCCGAGGATTTAGAGGACATAGATTTAATGGAAGAGACCTTGGAAGAACTCCAATCCGAGGATCAATTTTCATTAAAATATTTTAATGCCATGGTAGAAATGGAAATAGGGAGCTATTCCATCGAGAAGCCAAAAAAGCTACCTGTTTCTATCCCTGAAAAAGATGATTCTGCCAGCCAGCTCTGGAAACTGTATTTTGATGGTTCGAGATGCAAGAACGGAGCAGGTGTTGGGATTGTTTTGATTTCTCCTACTAGAAAAGAAAAGGTCTTTTCATATAGGTTGACATGGAGTTGCACCAACAACGTAGCTGAGTACGAAGCATTGTGCTTAGGACTCAAAAAAGCTAAAAAGCTAGGTGCAAAACAGTTGCTGATTTTTGGAGATTTAGAACTTATAGTGAAGCAGGTTACTGGCAAATGCATTTGTAAGCAACATTACCTAAGGGCTTACAAGAATAAAGTGTTAGATCTCTTGGAATATTTTGAAGCTCTGAACATGCAATCTATTTCAAGGGAAAGCAACACTCATGCAGACCTGTTGGCATCAGTTGGATCTAACTTTTGCCCAGTCAGCAATGTTATCCAGAAGTCTAAAATAGTGAGACTAATTTATAGGCCTTCTGTGCCTGATAAAGACATTTTCTGGCAGGTATTCGAGAATGATGAACAAATCTTGGATTTTATGATCCATGAGGTGAATTTCTCTAATGATAGAGCGCTACAAGAAGAGGATGAAGAGAGCCTGATTCAGTTAAGAAACAACCATATTCCCAAGGGACTGATCACCCTTGAGAGTCTTTTTGACAATAATGATAGAACTATAGGTCAAAATATTAAGGTGGATAAACGTCGGTACAAGGAGGTAGAATTAGAACCGGGTAAAATGATCAAAGTAGGTACTGATTGTACAATAACAGAACTAGAACAAATAAAGTAGTTATGTAGAGAATATCCAGATATAATAGCCTGGACTTATAGTGATTTAAGAGTGTACAATAAGGAAGTTATTCAGCATACCATCGAACTAGAGGAAGGAGCTAAACCTTTTCGATAGAGGCAAAGGCCAGTGAATCCAAAGATTGAAGCTTTGATGAAATAGGAGTTGTTAAAACTCCTACAGGCCAAGATAATATACCCAATCAAGCACTCTACCTGGGTGGCCAATTTAGTCCCAGTCCAAAAAAATAATGGTGAGATCAGACTATGCATCGATTTCAGAAATTTGAATAGGGCCTCTTTAAAGGATCACTATCCTTTACCCCAAATCGACCCAATCCTTCACACGGTGGCAGGAGCAGAAAGGTTTTTCCTGTTAGACGACTTTTTTGGCTACAATCAAGTCTGGGTAAGAAATGAGGATCAATATAAGACTGCGTTCACCACTAAGTGGGGAACATTTGCATACCAAAGGATGCCCTTTGGATTATCTAACGTAGGAGCAACTTTTCAAAGAGCTATGGATGTAGCTTTTGGAGAGCTTGCAAATAAGATCATTGTTGTCTATTTAGATGACATGACTATCTTTTCTCATGACAAAAGAGACCATGCCAACCATCTACGATAGATATTTGAAAAGTGCAGAGAATTCAGGATATCCCTAAATCCTAAGAAATCTATATTTGTTGTAGAAGAAGGAATACTCCTTGGGCATGTTATTTCCAAAATTGGGTTGTCCATTGATCCTGATAGAGTGAAAGCACTTCTGGAGCTATCACTTCTAGTTAATAAGAAAGGATTGCAGTATTTCTTTGGACAAATAAATTTTGTCAAAAAATTCATTGCCGATTTTGCCCAAACAGTTAAGCCAATGACTGAACTATTGAAAAAGGATGCTCCTTTCAAATGGACAGAGCCAAGAAAAGAAGCTTTCAAGAAAATTTTGGAAGCCATAGCTCAAGCCCCTGTACTAGTCAACCCTGACTATTCTAGAAGTTTCATTCTATACGCTGTCGGAGAGCAAGATAGCTATGTTGCAGTTCTCACTCAAAAGGGAGCAGATGATGAAGAAAGACCAATAGCCTTTCTGAGTTCTACCATGCACAAGCATGAGGAGAGGTACAATTTTATAGAGAAATAGGTGTA
Source organism: Wollemia nobilis (assembly GCA_028583015.1). Classification (NCBI taxonomy): domain Eukaryota; kingdom Viridiplantae; phylum Streptophyta; class Pinopsida; order Araucariales; family Araucariaceae; genus Wollemia; species Wollemia nobilis. The sequence continues at coordinate 2,195,624 of JAQPPZ010017079.1, read as the reverse complement.
TGCAATTATGAAATCATTGAATAAACTGAAGCACTTTTTATCCCAGAGTCGAACCATTGTTTATGTGATTCACCCTGACGTAAGAAATTTTATAATACAAGGGGAACTGGGTGAAAAAAGAGTTGGGTGGGTGACCCGCATACAAGAGTATGATGTAGAAATACATCCGACTAAAATAGTCAGAGGTAGAGCTTTATGCCAGGAATTGGCTAGACAAGCAGCAAGTGGATATGGGGAAAGCCAGCCCGTGATGGCAAATACTGAGCAACATCAAGCCAGAGAGAGTACAGATTGGATCGACAACTTTGTGAAGTATTTTTAGACTGGGTTGTGCCCTAAAAATCTGAATGCTTCCCAAAGAAGAAGGTTTAGAACCCAAGATTTAAAATATACCCTTCGAATAGAAGGGTTGTATAGAATAAATATCGATGGTGTATTGTTGAAATGCATTTTCGATAATGAAAAATAGAGAGTATTAGATGAATTTCATGGAGGCCTCTCAGGTGGACATTATGCAGGCCAAACAACAGCTTTGAAGATCCTTAGAGCTGGATGTTATTGGCCTTCCATCTTCCTAGATGCATACAAAGTAACCCAAAAATGTGAACAGTGTCAGAGGTATGTAGGAAGAAATAGGAATGCACCTATGCCTTTGAGAGCTATACAAGTCGAGGAGCCTTTCCAGTAGTGGGGATTGGATTTTGTGGGGATAATAGAGCCAAATTCATCAGCAGGCCACAAATACATTCTCACTACCATGGACTACTTCACTAAGTGGGCAGAAGCAGTTCCCACAAAGAAAGTTGATTCAGAAGTAGTGATAGAATTTGTAGAGAGTCTGATTACAAGATTTGGCATACCAGACTCTTTGATTATAGACAATGGATCTTCTTTCACTGGAGCAAAGATGATCGAGTTTGCCAGCCGATATGGGATTTACTTGAAGACTTCTTCTAACTATTACCCACAAGGTAATGGACTAGCTGAGTCTACCAATAAGAATATCCTTAGAATCCTGAAAAGGACACTAGAGGATAACAAAAGGAACTAGCACTCACTACTGAATCAAGCCCTATGGGCCGATAGAATTTCAATCAAGAAATCGATCAATACATCACCATATGCTTTGGTTTATGGCAAAGAAGTTGTTTTGCCGATTCATATGGAGATACCAGCATTGAAATTGCTGAACCAGATTAATGAAGATGAAGGCCATCCAATGGATGCCCGACTGATGCAACTTCTATAGCTAGAAGAATCTAGGGAGCAAGCCTACGACCACCACCAAAAACATATGGTAGAAACAGCAGGGTGGTTCGACAAGAAAACCACTTTCAAGAAATTTAGGACAGGTGACCTGGTTTTAAAATGGAACGTCAAGAAAGTGAAACCAGGCTACCATGACAAGTTTGATGCTTTCTGGGAAGGACCATTTGAGATTATTTTAGAAAAGTAGTTCAATGCTTTTCAGCTGAAGGATCAAGATGGGTGGATTCTTCCTATCGTGGTGAATGCATTTCACCTGAAATTATACTTCCAGTAAAAAGCAAAGAAAAAATATTATATGTATAATATAATATAAGTATTTTGAAAGTTTGTAAATATTGTTGTTTTTTGCGGCTTAGTAAGAATTTTTTGTAGCCAATCAGAGCCCGACATTTTTTGAATAAATTTAAGGGGAAAAGTTCACCTTTGTTGTCTTATAATTTCAAATTCAGAGCTGCCACGTGGTCCTCTAAGAGCTGGTGAGCAGGAATAATTAAATGGACTCATCGAAAGATGTTATATACTCTTCCCAAGAAATATTTCTAAGGTCAGCAGCCGAAGCCTTGTTTGAAGTGGCCACGTGCCAAGGGATAAGCGGGTGGAAGAATAATTAATCAGTCAGGTGGCATAATTTTTGGCATGAGGTAGTTTCCTGTTTCCCATGCAAAATTTAATGAGCTGGCGAGTTTTTTTTAAGAAACTTTCTAAAGAAGGTGGCGGAAATGAAAACCAAAGAAAATATGAAGAAATCAAATCTACCAACCATCATTAATGCATTAATGTTGCATGTCCTCCCAAGCTACATGAAAGTAAAATTTGAAATCCTGGAAAGGCATTTTGTCATTTGCGAATCGCTAAGCTCCCACAGAGAGAAAAGAGTGAAGACTATCACTGTAATAATCAGAGACCAGAAGATTTCTGCTATCCCCATACTGCGACGCTGTAACTCAGTAAGAAAGAAGGAATTGGGAAGTATTCTTAGAAAAAAATTTAGTGCCCATATACCTGAGAATTCCTAATGGCTCCACAAAAAATGAAGAAGCAGGAAGCATCGACTTCGTCACCCCCAACTACTTCGGTAGTAAGGAGAAGGGAGGAGAGCAGTGCCAGATTTATTGATAAAGATGCCCAAATTGCAGACACAGTTGTGACATGGAAAGACCCGATGGAGATTCAAAGCAATATAAAGAACCGGGTAGCAACCAGGGTTTCGACGTCCTCTCCTTCCATGTTTGCATACCACTCTTTCCTGTACTGGTATGTATATATCCCTGTTCATCCTTACCCATAATTAGTAAGGGCAATTGCCAATTTTTACGATGAAAAAGAGAGGAAAATTAGGGATTATTCGGGAAGGGTTTTATTTTCTCTATCAAAGGATGCATTTATCTCTGCTTTTGCTACGAGCCATGTCCCTTCTTTAGAGCCAAAAACCTTTGATCCTTTACAACAGACTACATATTTCGGTTCATCTGAGAAAATGAGGAATTTCCTAGCTACTCAGCTAAAAGACCTTCTCGAGGGAGTGAATCCACTAGAACCTCCCATAGAAATTATAGCTTTTAAGGACCCTAAACTGTATTCCATCCTAGCCATGATTTTCGGGCTCAAAACTGATGAAAGGGTTCAAAAATGGCAAGTAGCGATGGTAGAATGTTTGTCAAACCCTAAGATGTATGACTCTGTTGTCATGAATAAAAGTGTAAGGCCAATTTTCTTTGACTGGCCCGAGTTCTTAAGTTCAAAAATTCATGAGGGTTTGGCAGCTTTGAAAGCAGGGACCCAATTTTCTTTCCGCTACACTTCTTATCTGGTTTGGTTATTCTTTTATTTCATGTCTCAAGAATTAGAATTTATATCAGTAAATGATAGAGATGAAAAGGGGAGAGTTTTGCCAGTCTATGAATGGACCAATGTGCTGCATAAGTCAGAGTCCTACTATGATTTCAATAGGGAATTCTTAGGCCCTGCTCTAAAAATTATGTATGGACAGATTAGAAGGTTGACCCCCAAAGCAGAAAAAGTCTTGCAGACCAAATATGTTGAGGAGGGAGACTGGTTCATTTTGACCCAAGGAGTATGTATCAGATTATATGGGTTCACAGAGAAACCCTTTTTACTCCCCCATTATGTCACTGATAGGTTATTTTCTTTAGAGTATGTTAGGCATATGGAAACAATAAATATGAAGTTCGGGACTGGAATTCAAAAAACCAGTACCTGCAACATGCCCTTCAAATTTGAAGGAATTACTATGATGAAAAAAGGGCAAAATGAGCAAATAACAGAGTATTTGAGAGAATTGGGGCTTATTGAGATTCCACAGAGGTGGAAATATGACCCCTTGAACAGGTTTGCTGAGAGGCAAGCCATTTTGAATAAAACCCAGATAAAATATTATCATGTTAAAATCAGGGAAGATATTGAAGAAAGTAGAAATAATAGTGAAGATGAACCCCTGGAGTGGCATATAGAGAGGATGGAGCCTCTACCCCCTGGCATGACTTCTATGAAGTGGTTGTCCAATATGATCCTAAAAATGTAAAGGCCCATCAATTGACAAATGACAGAATTAATAGAATACTAAAAAATCGACCGGATTGGACTCTGGAAAAAATTCGAGAATGGTGGTTAATGAGAGTGCAGACTAACATGATTTCATCTAGATACCCCACCAAGGATGACAATAAATTTGACCCTAGGTATGATGCCAATCATGAGTCATGGGCCGACAGTTTTCATGTCAGGATCCCTCCTAGTATTGGAGGCAGTCATTTATCCAGCCTAGAAGCACCTCAACAACATGAATCTGATAAGGGCAAGAAAGTGATAGTAGCCCAAAACCCTCCTCCTATTCAGACAAAACCTAGGACATCAAGGAAAATATCAATAGAGGAAGTTTTTACTAAAGAACAGGAGGAAACTTATAGTCAGAAGGCTGCCCAAATGATGTTAAAAATGGGCTATGAAGGAAAAGGGCTGGGAAAAGAAGGACAGGGCAGAGTTGAGCCCATTCAGGTAGCCAAAAGGGAGAAGCGCTTAGCGCTTGGGGCAGATACTTCGGTTGCAAAACATTATTCTTCAAGGGTTGTGAAATTTGTACCTCCTACCGATTCGGCTACAGAGTCTGATGAAGAACCTGTAGGCGAAAGGATGAAAAAATTAAAAATGATAGTTGATCAGAGAAAAGACAAGAATGTTGTCCAAGACTCTCCTAGCGAACAAGGACCTCAAGATGCAGAGGACAATCCAGGTGGAGAGGCTGAAGGAGATGGACAAGACCAAACAAATGAAGGAAATGATGATGCAGATGCTCAGGAAGCTGAGCATGAAGATTCTTAGAGAGATGTCTCACGCGGCCTACCCAGTTCGGCTCAAGAGAGCCAAAATATTGAAACTAAAAAATAGCTTCCTGTTAAACAGGAAATTGGAGATGAAGGACAACAGCAGGGAGGATCCCCCCAAGATGAACAAATAATAAATCTTGATGCAAGCGATGAGGAAGATGGACAGAAAAAATATGTTGAAGCCCCTGATGAGGGCAATATTCAAGATAAAGAAAATGTTACTAGTGAGCAAGAAGAGGAGGAAGGAGACCAACAATGGATTCAACTAGGAGCAGGTATGTTTTCTTCACTATCTCCTTCTATTTCTTCTACTCGTTCCCATTGTAATTCTCCTTCCCTTTCTGAAGTAAACAAAAATATAACATCCTTGTCAAAAAATTGGTTTGTTCCCCCAGATATGGCAACATCTTCCCAGTATTTGCTTAATGTCAGCTCTGCGTTGGCTCCCATCCCTTTTCTTCCTAACATCAGTATCCCAACAATTGGAGTTGCATCTTCTCAGGGGACTGACTCGCATCCAACGATGGCAAAAATTGAAAATCTGAAGAAGGTTAGCAAGAATGCCCTGGATTGGTGGACTTCCCACTCAGCTGAGGATCCAAAAGCACCTGCCAGTGTACGAGAGATTATTGCTTTGGACCCAGCCAACATGCAAAGGAAGAAATTGAAATTGACTCCCATTACCAAGAAATCTAAGGAAGAAATGACTGTGACAGATTATCAGGTTGAAGAAATAAATGAAGATATCTCCCAATTGCCCATGCAAGATGAGTGGGGAAAGGCTCAAGCACATTTGGGGACTATATACTTGCATGGAGGGCATTATAAAGAAGTTTTTTTGAGAGAACAAGAGAAAAGGAAAGAGTTAGAGTCTGTGGTGAAGGAGCAAAAAAAGAAAAAGCTCTAACTCTGGAAGCCAAAAAATGGGAAGATAAATTCAGCATCGCTGCTAGTGAGGCAACAAATTACAAAGAAAAATTAAACATAGTAGAAGCACAGATTCAAGCACTCAATCAACAAATACAACAACTGCAGCAATAGTTAACGGAGCAACAGAATGCTCCGTCTGGGTTTTCAAAGGAGAAAGTTAAGAAAATAAGAAAATATTTGTTGAAAGAATTGTTGTCCTTAGTGCTGAAAGCTAGGCCTTTGTTGCTATATTTGGCCAAATTCAAGGAAACTATCGAGGTAGTAGGGGAGGAATTTAAAGCTGCAGAAGCATTTTTGCTTAAAAGAGAGGATGTTGCTACGAAAATTCAAATCTTATCAGACAAAATGCCAGAAAGTATAGCAGCTAAGCTAAGGAGCGAAGCCTGGTCTCAGGCTAAAATTGCAGCGAAGAACTTCTTCAGGAAGTTCAAATTAGTAACCCAAGGAAACAAATTTTTGCATAAGCTGGAGGCTGAGGCAAAAGGGTTACTAAAAAATCTTGATTTAGCTATTCAGAATGGGCTTCCCTACCTCTGGGATGATAGTTCCAAAGTGCTGAAAGAAGATGTACTTTCATCATCTGTGAAAGCTTTCGTTGAAGATGAGTCAGAGATAGAAGGCTGGAATGAGCCTATAGAAGAGACACAGGTGATGGAAATGATTCAGAAGATGACACAGGTCAAAGCCTGCTTACAGGAGCTAATTTTGAGATAGAAAATAATTTCTTATGACAAGGTGGAGGAATTACAGTATATATATCAACTTTTTATTGATTCTTCTGATTTGGATGATGAAGACTAGAACCAAGTGTGCAAAACTTACCAGGAAATGATAACAACAATGGATAAGATCAGAAAATCCAAGCATCCTAGGCAAAAATAGTCAACTGGAGCTGGGACTAGTTCCCAGAATTAAAAATAATTTTGTAACCATTTTGTTTTCAAGAAGTTGAATGTCTTATTAGTGATAAGTCACTAAACTGTAGCAAAATTTTTGATGAGGTAATGCTTACTTATATTTTAAGTGCATTTTTCCTTTCTTTTTGCTTTTCTAAGGTTTTATTTTCTACAACTGTGTTGTTGACTCCGTTTCCCAATGGATGAAGGCCTGATTTCAAATTTTTGCAAGCAAAAAATCCCTCGAAAGGCGCCAAGAATGTTAGTCAAAATATGACTAACCCCAAAAATGGTTGAAGCACTTTTTGAGCACTTTTTGAAGAAGACCGAAGCGGCCTACTTTTGAAGGAGCAATAAGAAAGCAAAATACGCTAAGGAAAGAAGGTGTCATGAAATCGTGACATGTCGGGTTTTCGTAGCAAAAAATAGCAAGGAGGCCAAACGGAGGAAAAAGTCACGATTTCACGACGTTGCACATTTTTGCCAAGTCCGCCAATGAAGGAGCCCAAGTCAAGGAGAATGTCACAATTTCATGACATGTTTCATTTTCATCGAAAGAAAAGCCAAAGGGACTAAAGAGACGAAGAATGTCACGATTTCGTGACATGTCACGTTTTCATGGCCGAAAGCGGCAAGGTGAACCAAAGAAGCAGAAACATCATGATTTCATGATATGTCTCAGTTTCACGGTCAAAGATGAAGAATAGAGCTGAAGAGACGAAGGCATCACGATTTCGTGACATGTCACATTTTCGCAACCTAAAAGAGGAGACAAAGCAAAAGGGACAAAAATGTCACGATTTCGCGACATGTTCCATTTTCATTGGGGGAAAGAGAAAGAAGCTTCGCAAAGGCAGAATGTCACGATTTCATGACATGCCAATTGTAATGGCATAAAAGGTATTTTTGGCAACTGAGACATGCACTGGCACCAAATTTTTGATTCCTGGGAAAGGCCAGATGATTGTAATGTGGCAGGCTCGCCAGATAATTGTAATATGACAAGCTCATCTAAAATCTAATTTGCAGAGGATCTTTTGTAGATTTTTAGAAACTGTAGATAAATTGCTTGTAATTGATTAGGTGATCAAAATGTACACAGTAGAAAGATGCTCTTTTTAGGGTATATATATGGGTGAGCGACCCACAAAAAAAAGGTCGGCTCTTGGACGTTTACAGACCGTATGTACATTTTGCTGGAATACAAGCAATAAAGATACTCCTCCTTCTGGCTTCTGATTTTCTGTGTGCAAGTGTATGTATCTGGTTTTTTGACTTCTATTCATTTTAAGTTTATATTGTATCTGTTCTGAAATCTGAACTGTGCATATATGAATCTTGTTCCTGGAGTTAAATATTAAGGAATGCTTACATGTGTTAGATGAATGTCTAAATCATACTTAGGAATTCATGATTTCTACGTGAGGGTATAAAGGAAGCTTGTAGACAGTGATATGTGCATTTATTTCTAGTTGTTGTCTAATCTGTACCATGAGAAAAGTTCTAGCTTCGGCTATATTTCCCTTCTTTCTTGTTCCTCTTTTCTCTAAAAACCCAAAGGAACCAGCCTTCTCTAGAGATTAAATGGATAGTCCCAAGTTAGATCCGTCTATTCAATGTTGGCAAAGTCTAAGGCGCAACACTATTAACCGAAGGCAGATTTTGTTCCAATATTCAATAACACTTATCTGACAATGATCATGGTCACCTAAAACTCACTATTCAAGGTACCACCACTATTATTTCATGAATAATTCCATTAACTTCATAGTTATGGAACACCTAATCCTCACCATTCAAGGTGTATCAATCATGATAATCTAGCTATTGCATCACCATAACTCCTTTCAAATTCATGAGTACCTAGTTATTACATCACTGCAACTCCTTCTAAGACTCACATCTACCTTGGTATTGTATCATCACAAATACTCATAGTATTGGGTTAATATCTTCACTAAGGGATCCTAAAAAAGTTCTAGATCCACACTCAAGAATCCCTCCCAAATTTCATACCTTTAAAATAATAATTTAACATATCTATTTAATTAAATTAAAGTGTTATAGTGGAACAACATGTATAGTTATAATAGAATTCTAGATCTTGGGTTAAATTAGAACATAAATTTCAATATAATCTAGCATAAAATAAACATCTTGCTAAATTTAAAAACAAGATTAAAGTAAACATAATTCTAACTTATAACACAATGCTAGCATAAAATATCTAATTAATTTAACCTAGTAAGGCAACTTAAATAGATCATAAATATAACATATAATTCTTGTCTTTTATTTCCATAATTAAAAACATCTTGATCATAACCATCTCAATATTTTATTTTCTCGAAACTGAGTACTCTATACATTTACATGGGCGCATCTAAACCTTATAATTTCAAGAGTAAAATTAACCAAGTGCTACATAACAAAACTACCATTTATAGAACCACATTTTATTCCCAAATACATTAGAGCACATCCACCTAAGTGGTATTTGCACCACCTTCTCACCATATTCTCTTTATGATCCTCTTCATGAAGGAACATCTCCCATAAACTTTTAGAAAATCTTAGGGATCAGGACAACTCATAGATTGCTTATGCAAGCCTACCATGAACTAATATAAAACATACAAGATGAAATTTCAATCAAAATAAAACATTGATGCAATGGTATTTATGAGAATCTCATACTTCCCTCAATAATGATTCTATTCATCTACCTAATACTTAGAAAATCATTATTTACAAAATATTTTTTTCCAAAACATCATTTTCAAAACAAACATCTTATCCACATAAAATTTCTTCTTCAACATAACCACTATTCTCAAAATTGCTTCATTTAAAATTTAAACATTAATATTTGTCTAAGCATTCGTTAATCCCAATAAAATTATAGGTTTATTTTCTATAGCCATCCATAATAAAATTTGAGAATTTAAAGAACTATACTATTTACAAAAGTAAAAACTTTCCTCAATGTAGCAAAGGAGAAGCAAAAACTTATATACAATAAAGGCACAAGAACACTCTTATCTAAATGAAACAAACACAAAATAAAACTCATGTAGGCTAAAAGGATAAATATAACATATGCAAGCTAAAAAAAAAAACCCATAATTAGCTCAGACTAGAGAAAAACCACAATCTAGCCTCTCACAAAAGCTTAGCCACCCAAGCACTATCATACCCAAAACATACAACAATGGCTACACTAGCAACCCAAGGCTGACACCAATGAAATCCTACTACAAATCATCATTGAAACTAAGCACTATCTTTAGGATGAGTAGAAGCAAATAGACATAACCAAACTCCTATTGAAAAGCTAGCAAAAAATCTACCATAAGGGAAAAAAGTAGGAAGATTGAATTTGATCAGTACTACCTCAAGACATCTATCTAGGTTTAAGGAGAAGCAATGAGCTAATAAAAAAAGGTACTTGATACCTAAAATATATACAAGGTTAAAAATAATATGAAGATTTCTAGAACAAACTTAGATGTCACTAAGTTTTTTGCACTCAAAGCAAAACTACAACAAAAAAACATCTAACAATACAAGCGTCCAATAAGAGAGAAGGACATATATAGAAGAATAACAAGTAGTTAACAATATCCAACATAAAATAAATAGGATTCTTGAGGCAAATATCTCTAAAAAACCCACACACTATAGTTAGACCTCTACAACTAATCACCCAAAAACTTCATCTTGTTTCCTTCTACTTTTGCTTCTTCCAGAAACCAAAGATCCTCCTTTTTTGCCTTTCCCAAGGATACATAAAAGAAATTTTTCCTTTCAACTCTATGCATTATGTTTCTAATGAATCATTTTCAAGGTGGAGGAACGTTTGTTCTAGCATCATCTTGATCTCCTGATTTTATCTTGGACTCCAACGTTCACATGACAACCAATGTCTACCCACAAACTTAACAATGTGATATTACTCATCTACTTTAATTAAAGGCCCCAAACATAAGTTAGCACTTTAATTATTAATATTAATGCTAATTAATATTTTTCTAAGGTTAGGATGACACTTTTATTCCTTTAATATAAATGTTTATAAACATAACCATGTGTATATGTATATAAAAAATAGGAATAAGATATTTTGCTTGTATTAAAGTTAATATCCTATGATTAATCAAAATACTTTCTTAACAATAATTAATAATTCATCCCATAAATTAAATTAATATCAAATGTTAATATTAATTATTAACATTGATATTAATATTTCAAGTATTAATATCACTAACCTTATTAATACTTTATTGGATTATCCAATCCATTTTATGCTTCTAAAATACAAGCAAATTTGGGATTTGCAAATCAATAATACTCCACGTTGTTTTTTTTCTTAAGTAGGTGGCTTTTCAAGATAACCAAAACGTTATCACCACCCTACTAAGGATGAATCCTTTTCCAATAGAAATTGCATGGCCCAATGGTGTATTCAAATAATTACACATACACACACACATATATATGAAATGTATCTATATGAAGGGTATTTTACCCTTGGGATGTCAATGAATAAGTAACTCGTCATTTCCCATATTTCTCACAACTCTGGTGGTTGTACCATATCAATCCATCAATGAGAGTACCGATTTTTGCAACCAAAAATTCATTAGCAATACCATATTCTCAAAGCATAAAATTAAATACCAACTCATCTTGATAACATAGAAATAAGAACGTGCATTAGATATCAACAACTCTAGGCCTAGATATTTGTAAAATAATTGGGACCTTCTACTATCCCAATTTTTTTTGTTCCCCTAGCGCCTTCTTCAAATTCTATTTCTATTTAGGAATGGATAATATATCCCATATGAGAATGACCCCTATGGTTTTATTTTGGTGATCCACCATTTTGAATGACCTAACAAAGTTGATATTATTAGAAGCACACAATATCAATTGAGTATTGGATTTATCCACAACCAATTGAGGAATTTTTACTAATTTTAATTGGAGCATGTGCTATCTTAGGATTTTTGGATCACTTTGTTTGCTAATCACTAAGGATTTTGGTGTCCTTTGATTTGGTGTACTATAGTGAAAGGTTTGGTTCTAGAATTAGCTAACCTTCTCTAGATATCTAGCATCTCCTGATTGCTTTTCTCTTGCTCCTCTATTTCATACTTTTTGGCTCTTGTCACAGAGTCTTATCAAACTTGTGGCTTGTTGGATACTATAATTCCCACTTTTTCAAATACTGCAAACACTTATTCCTCATCCCAAGAGACCAAGATCTAATCTGAAGGTGCATCACTCAAATTAGGGAGGGATGAGATAGGGTGAGGTTGGCTTGTCACTTGCATTTCAACTCCTAAATAAAATGTAGACACATAGGTAGGCACCATTTCCCTTGGTATTAACATGGGTATCTAGGATATTTCTAGGATAAATTTGGGTAAGGTAGGTATTTAGAGGTGTGCAGTACCATGAAGTAAACTCCTCGATATAATTGTTTTATATGGGATCTATCTCCTTGATTGGGTTAGGAGGTACTTGCTATAGAGGGTTCAAAAAAATGATACCATTTGCTTGTTAAGGTTTTGTGTCCAATATACATCCCAATTGGCCTAAAACTAGGGCCATGGATAAACATCATAAGGGGGTCTATGTACTTGATTGCTTTGATAAAAAAATATGTCTTGGATTATTATGATACTAGAACCTCTAGCTATTTAGTTTCATCCGTAGGGATAAAACCTCATTAGAAACTATTTTAGTAGACTCTTCATTGATTCAAAATAAAAGTTATCTGCAATAGTAAGATTGGAGGAGGAAGGGGAAAATGATTGTGGCATAACTAGAGTTCACTAGAAAGTTGTTAGTTGAACAACTTGAGGTGGATAATATGGTGATTCAACATTAGGAAATAGAGACATGGGGTCATAGGGGTTAGCCTTGCTATCTAGATCAGATCATTTTCTCCCTAGATGGTTATCCCATAAGCATCTAACAAAGGATTTCCTCCCTTGGCCTTTATCATCATATATATTTCTAAATCTAAGGCCTTCAAATAGTATATAAATACCATACATAGGAGGGGATGAATCTCTCCAAGGATTCTATGCCATGCTTTATAAAATTGTATGTTGAAATCATAAATGGCCTCCATTTATGCTCTTTTTATAGTTGATAGTTGCTCCAAGAAGGACACTCCATATTCCCTTTCTTTTAATCTTTCAATAGAATAGAAATTTTGTCCCAATCAACAATCAAATGTGGTTTTAGTGAGACGTACCATTTGTATGCTTTACCTCTAAATAATGCCACTAATAGGATTATAGTCACATTATGCTCTATAGCATTTTGAAGTACACACATTCTAACCATGTGCTATAAATTATCCAATGGTATGGTAAAGTCATTTCTAGTAAATTAGGATAGTGATTTTAATACAAATGTTGATATGTTATCCCACATCATCAGTGGAGTTACAGGTTGCAAAGGACCTTGGTCATTCCATACAGGGAATATTCTAGGTTATTTAACATCCATGATCTAGCCTTAAACTTTTATTTTTCTTAGTGTTGTGTTGAGATATGGGACCAACACATGAGGATTAGCAACAATGTATGATTCAATATTAGGTCTTGCACTCATAAAATTCTGGTTCGTTGTTTTGAATAGATTCACTAAGTGAATATTGTAAATGTTTTTCAAGAAGGTAGATTGAGACCTTCACCTAAATGATAATCTAAAATCCTTAGAAATGGCTTCTTCTACATAGTCACTTTCAATGGAGTCACCTGGTGAATTTTTAGATAATTAAACCAAGTAGATAGGCAAATATATTTACTAGGATCTTATCCTAACCTAGTTCTCTTATTAGTGGGATTAGACTAATTGAATTAAATTGGTGCCATCAAGTACACCAATAAAACTATTATCCTCTTTTATTGTTGTGGTCATCCACTATGGGGGCTAAACACACCAAACAATCACGCTTCACATGGAGTGGCATATTAGGCTATCTTTGGGAGCATGGGAAGTGTCTTGATCAAATTCCCTATAGTTTTTTTATAAGATCAACTCCTTATAATATGTGATATTCAATGCTTACCTACTCTAACCTAATATAACAAGATTTTAGTGCATAGAGGAAAAGGGGAAGAAGAACCATCAGAAATAGATGAAAGTAAAATCCTAAGATAACTAGGGATGGTTTAATAAGATCATTAGATACTTTTGCATAATAGTGAGATAAATAAATATATGAATCGCTTGTAGAAAACACACAAGGAAAACTTTCCATTATTAGTATAAACCATTAAGCACAAGCATATATAAGAAATGGGACAAAAAATAAAGTAGTCATGACTCCTCATACATGCACACATAAATAATAAACATGACATAAAAATTCTAGCAATCACAACTTATTCTATATATGTATAAAAGATATTGAAATTATGCTAGAAGAGAGGGCTCAAAAGCATATCCCCAAAATGACCTAGGGCTTGGGTTCAAAATTTTAATGCAAAAAAATGAAAGGTAAAGCTTGGAGATAGGCTCGAATAAGCAACTAAATAATATTTTATAATGCCTAGACAATCACCATTTATAAAATTAAATAGGAGGATTTTTCCTTCAAACCTATGTATGATTTTTGGATGAGTATTCTCTGTTGCTTCCCTTGACCCAGTCTGTATGATGCCATTTTAGCCCTTCAATATCTTTGGACCTAGAATCATTAGTTTTAAGCTTTTGGATGTCCAAATATTTTTGGCATTATGAATTACTACCCTTGGTATCACAAATTATAGATGTAGGCATCCACTACAATAAATGTTGGCAGACTTAGCGATGTTGTTATTGTAGTTGCCACACTTTTATCTTCAATACACCAGCTATTTTCCCTAGATTGTTAAGCTTGAATGATGCCAGTAGATTGGTTTATAGCCTTTTAATAATTTCTCATTGATTCAATTCACTCATCCTTTTCGGAGCTCGTACACCAATAATAAAATCTTGGATTCACTTGGTGGCACAACTTGATCTTCTTCCTTCCTTCTACCATGTCAAACTATTCTTCTTGATTGGGCCTTTTTGCATTTTTCTTGCTCTGCTCTTTAGAGTCTTCTATATTCTCTGTAGCTTCTTTTATTTATGAAACTATGCAGACCATTTGATATTAAAGGGTCCTTGAAAATTTTTATTTCCTTTTTGCATTGGACTTCTATAAAATTCTATGGCTTGGTTAAAGATTTTTTGGAAGATTTGCAAAAATATTTCATTAGACTCCTTTGGGTGGTCCACCCTTTCAAAAAAATTATTTTATCTGATCTTCAAAAATTTACTTCTTTTATGCCCTTCAAAGCTTTTTATCACCTTCCAACTAGATGCTTTATTAGAACTTTTATATTCCACCTTCAATCAAAAATTTGGTAAAGCGATGCCAAACTTTGATCAAAATTTTGTTTGCAATTGTTTGATGCTTCTTTTCTTCACCTTCCACCCATTTTACCTTTGTTTTAGTCTTCTTTCAAAACATTCTTAAGGAAAAATATCCTAAGTGTAGTGAATGTTCACTACAACATCTTTGAAAAAATATTCACATAGGTACATAACTTTGTCTTTATAATGTCTCTAAGTAAGTGAGGTCTCTAAAATATTCATCCAGGTACACAATCTTACCTCTACAATGTTTCTAAGCAAGTTTTCATTTAGGTAACAAATGACCCACTTTGAAGGGTCTATTTTTAAATTTACTCTATATATTTGTGAATAACACCAATATTTAAATGCAATAGTTTATTCTATGCAACACCCATAAAAATATAACATCCACCAATAATCAAATACAAATTTTTATTATTATTTTATCTTTGGTATTAGGGAGACCACAAAAACATTTATCTGGTCTCTGATAAAGAAATATTTGACTTCGTATCTATGATATCTAGAATGCTATTGTCATAGGTTATCATTCTACAAATACTATTTGGTTCTTAAAAAAATGTTCTTAGTAGATATAAGCTCTCTTATATGCTCATCAAATTTAAATTTTTTTGTTGTGTTATCAAGTGAGAACAAATATCATACACTTTTAACAAAAATTCAAATTGCAATGTCTCACGTTGAGAGTTGTCTTAATTCTCCAAAAATCAAACAACCCATTATTTAGTCTCGTGTTTCAAATATAGAAGAATTTAAAAATACTGGGTGTCAAATTAAATTTTATTTAAATAACACTCTTTAACTTTGGGACTCCATGAGATCTTCTATAGGGTTTTGCTTATCCTCTATCCTTTCTATATTGTTGTGAGTCTCTTCCTTCTTCAATCTTCAAATAATTCCTCTCCAATCAAGGCTCAATAACCTTTACTCTTATACCACACGTTGGTAAAAGAGTATATATTATTAAACTTGATACAATGATACAACACATATTCAATTTTATATCACATTTACATGATATCCCCATAGGAAATTCCATAGAAACTATTGAACTAATAGGATAACTAGAAAAACTAACTAGTAACTAAAAATATTTCTAGATAAAGTTTCCCAACATATAATATAATAAGAGTATGTAATATGAATGAAATATTATAAATATAATATTGAAACTATAGCCTAACATATTTCCTAATGTGGGTTGCTTTTCCTATTGTCATTTTATGATTTTATTTTCTAGCATAGAAGTGGAAGTTGCATTTGGAAAACCACTAAATTGGTGACTGTATACTTTTTTTTGTCACATATATCAATTACTATTCTTTCCTCAACACAATGGTTTTCTTGTTGTATAAATATTTTTTTTGTGGTTTATTAGGGCATCATTTATTGAGATGGTTATTTTTTTACTTTAATTATAGCCCCTTATCATTGGCATACTTATCTCTTATTCAAATATAAATTACCTTTCATCTTACATTGGTCTAAAAATAGATAATATTGTATTACTACTATCATTATTGTATTATATTAAGGTACTACTAGTTTGTTAGTCACTAGTTAACTTAAAATTAGTAGGTTAATGTGTAGTTGCTAAACTATAATGAGTTGGTTCCCTATCAGTTGTATCAACATTGCAAATTATTGGGATGCTTGAAATTATTGATTTTATATAATTATTTTATCCTTGTGTAAAATAATAATACGTATCATTTAGTTATGATCTTAATTGTACGAAAAACACCAAACAATACTTAGTTGAAGATTTGTAATTACCACCATGTTTACCATATTAGTATGGGATTTATTTATTTTTTTTACACTATATATTGACTTGTTTTCCTATTATATAACTTGGTATTTATACACATAAGGTATCTTCATACATTTTCGTTCTCTATAGTATTATTTATTATATCATTGTATTTCATTATTGTCAACTTATTAGACATATCCCTTATGGATGAAAATATATCATTGATAATTTGTTTGAATTTATCCACTCTCTCCATATCCCCTATCATAGTTGGTTGGGGTGTTCTAGAGGTTCAAGCAAGATCAATTATCATTTAGATGTGGACATTGGATATTGTTGAGGCTAGTACATAGTGGTGATTGGAATGATTGAAGGAGATGTCGATAGGGCTAGTAATAGTTGTTAATAGGCTTAGATATTTTAAAATAACATATTTGGTAATGATGCAATCTATGGTGGCTGGAGGAATTATAATTGTCATGGAGGTGATTGAATAAAATTTATTAGATAATCCATTAGTGATAATATGATAATTTTCCTACTTATACTAGTATTTACTTTGCATGCATAACTTTCTCAATTGCTTTTGTTAAGATGATTTCATATTCTACTATTGCCATAATTTCTAAATTATATTGTAATACTCTTATATAGTATACAATTATTTGATCATAAAATGAATGTTGATCAGTATGCAATGTAGCATGCATATATTAAAATCACAAATATTCTTGTTTAAATTTCTAATCATAGTATTTAGTAGAAATGATATCAAATACATGTCAATTAGATTATCAAATATCCTTTTAAATGGCCTTTCTATCATGGCCTAGTTTGTAAGTTGTTCATTTTATAGGATCCTATACCATAATAAGGCCTTTCCTAATAGTGAAATAATAAAAAATATCACCTTAGCATGTTCTTCATGAATGTGGCATACTATTTTTAGCATTTATTGTTCATTGAGATTCTATAATATTTTCTTTCCATTTAACACCAATAAAGCTCTAAATATAACCTACAAGATAAGTGAATAGATGGGTAGATTTAGAGAGTCTTGATGGTTCTAATCTAGAGAATGATTTTGATCAGAGATTCATGCTAGAACTTATGGAATGGGAATGCTTATTGTATGTATTTCATTTTTGGAATCTCTTATCCCATGAGTAACCTACCCATGTTGTTGGATAGGATGTTACATGGCTTATGTTCTATGTATTTTTTAGCCTATTGCTATATATTTTATGTGGCTTGGTATTGCATAGCTTTTTGAATGTGTTTCTAGACAAATTATACTTATTACATAGCCTATATTAATTGTTTCTAACTTGGTTATACTTGTTGAATCTATATATGTGGTGTTTTGTTGGATAAATTGACCTAGTTAGATCTTGTGCCATATTTGTGGTAGAATCAAATGATAAAACTAGTATTTCTTATCTATCTAGCTTTTAGGTATTATGGATTTGTACATTTTTTCTTCTTTTTTTTAAGGCATTTGTTGCTCTTAGAAACCCTCTTTTTTTAAATAATAGTTCGACAATTCCTTTAATTTCTTGAGACATAGATATTGTAAGCATTAACTCATGTAAACCTTCCTTATAACATAATCATCATTAAACACATGTAAAAAATTTCTCGACTAAGGATTTGGGAAGCAACCTAGCCTAAATCAACTAAGTATTTAATATTTTGCTAGAATTTAAAGAATCAACTTGTAATTTTGGTACTCTAAGTAGCTAATCTATGCATAAATTCTAATGACTATTTCACAAATCTATAATATCAAATTGAATTCCTTGCATATTTTATGATATCGATAAGAAAAACATGAAAATATTGACAAAATAATTATAAAATCCATGATTTTACTCAAGAATAAAAGATTTCTTTAAAATGGATTTACCATGTAAAGATGTTTTAATTGAAATTAGCATATTTTGAGCAAAATATAGTAAAACTCTTAAATATCTATGCAAATATACTATATCTAGTTATATATGGATATTTTTTTCTATTTTTTTAGTAAAATTCTCATTAGATAAATGAAATACTTTCGAGTATATCTATATTTGAAGTTTTCTTCAAACCTTCAAATGGATTTACTTTGTTCATGTTAAAAAATTTTGAATTAAGTTTTATGTCTAATTATGTTCATGCCTTACAACATGGTCTACATTCAAACAAAAGATTTTACACCTTTCAGCCTTTGAATATAGATTATTCCTTCCAAATATAATAACCTAGTCTAAATATTCAAGGAAAATGATTACAAGAAATATAATATAAATTATTGAAATTTAATACAACCATACAAGCATATCAAATTGAATTTGACCTAGTCAATATATTTAGAAAGATAAGTTAACTACAATGCATCAACATTAATAAATATGTTGGAAATTTTAAGTAGATAAGTTGTCATTGATGTCAAGAGTGAATGGTCATTGATGTCAAAAGTTAGTTTCAGGGAGCAGTGCAAGGAGAAGTAGTTTCGTAGTCAATACAAAAAGAAGAGTCCACCTTCAGTTGGTCAAATCCGGTTCTAGGCAGTCAGATATGGTCCAAAGTGCAAAGAAGATGCCCAAGCAAATAATATTATAATATTTTATTATATTATTAAAAAGGGAAATTTAAATTAATTATAAATTAATTAAGATAATTTTATTATAAATAAATAAATTAATTAATTTAATTAACTTCCAAAGTTATTTAAGTTAATTATAAATTAATTTTTATTAATTTAATAAACCCTAAAGAGGGTTATAAGGCTAAGTCAAAAATTGAATTAGAAATTCAATTTGGTGCACCGACATTTTAAGGCATGAAGCATCATGTATAAATGGTGGCAAAACCTTTGCCTTAAATCCTTCAATGCAATCGATCAAATTCCTATGCTCCATTATTTCATGCACAAAAAGGTAGAGTTTCCATGTTTTTGAAAGGTCTTCGATGACAAAAGTGAGAGAAATAGGAGCGAGGCTCCTTATACCATGCATAATGCAGTGTAGCGCAGTTGGCGACGACAGATGTGCTAAGTGTTTCGACAGGCAAGAAGTGTTGGGTTTAAACCTCGTCGATTCTATTTTGTAAGGAAAAGAGGGCATCCATTTTTTTAAAAGAACCAAATAAATGGATAAATTGCGGTTAGCACCTTCCCTTCCCCATGGGAATGCTTAGACCACATGGTGGGCTAGCATCTTGAGAAGGCGCTCGGCAGGAGTGGTCTTGTGTTCGAAATCCATCGAGGCCTTTTGCTAGTGTCAAAGGTATGCACTGATGTCATTTGTGTTGGTCGCTTGATTTTAGATGTGCTAAGGTTTAAAGAAAATAAAATATTTTTTTTATGTGCCTAAGGTTGAAAAATATAAAATATTTTGATGGTTTATGAAGTTTAATTTTTGCCTGAATTAATTTGGTTATTAAGTATTTTGAGGGAGATAAAAGGGTAGGCAAATATTATTTTTGAAAGGTTAATTTTTGGAGTTTGATTAATTAAAGTTGGATATTATAAGGGGCAATTGAGTGATTATTTTTATGTGTGATTTGATGATTGCTAATTTCAAGGAGTAATAAGGTGTATTTGAGTTTGATTATTTTTGTAATTGAGGAAATATTTTGAGAGAGTGTTAGTGTGATATTTTGTCATCTAACCATTGAAATTGGCAAAGAAGAAAATTGTGATTGAGATAGGTTTTGAAGGGCACTTCTACATCAAAAAAAAAGGTATGGGCACATCTTCCTAGTGAGTGATTTTTGAATGTTGTGAATGCTAAGTTGGAGTGAAAAGGATTGTTTGATTAGCATTGTTGTTGAAGTGATTGATTGAGTAAAGAACTTGAACTAGGGTTTGTGAAAGAACATGAGTATCATTGTTATGTGAAGTTGTGAACTATATTGAACTAGAGTTTGTGAAAGATCATGAGTATCATTGTTATGTGAGATTGTTTGATAAGCATTGTTGTTGAAGTGATTGGTTGAGTGAAGAACTTGAACTAGGGTTTGCAAAGATCATGAGTATCATTGTTATGTGAGATTGTTTGATAAGCATTATTGGAAATAAGTGAGTGAGTGTTCATATGCTTGGACTAGGGTTTGTGAGCAAGGATTATTTCATTGAGTGATTGGTTGAGTAGATTTGGTTGAGCCTAGTCAAGTGGATGTGTTGAAGTGATAGTTCAAGTTCTGTGAAACAAATTGTTCCATATTCTAAATTGATTTGAGAAAGAGGTTGAGTGTTTGTGAGTGTGAAACATATTGAGTCTCTAACAATTCTCTATATGTTTCTATGGTAAAAAGAGAGATTGAAAGTGATTGAGCATTGTGGTGAATGTGAAGCATATTGAGTCTCTAACAATTCTCTATATGTTTTTGTGAGATTGGACAAGTTCTAGTGAGGACTTGTTGAGAAAATTTAAGGCAAGTATTTGAGAAGACTTGTGGAAAGATTTGTGTGAGCTTTTATGGAAGCTTACAATATAGATTTGAGGACAGATATTGAGAGAAGATTGGACAAGTTCTAGTGAGGACTTGTTGAGCAGATTTGAGGTAAGTCTTTGAGAAGACTTGTGGACAGATTTGTGTGAGCTTTTGTGGAAGCTTACAATACAGATTTGAGGATAGATATTAAGATCAGATTGGACAAGTTCTAGAGAGGACTTGTGGATAGATTAGTGTGAGCTTTTGTGGAAGCTTACAAGGTATATTTGAGATAAGTCTTTGAGAAGACTTGTGAGAAGAGTTGATTGATTGATTTGTTCAAACCTTGAGTTAAGGTTTGGGGTAGATCTAGCAGAATTGATTTGTGATTAAGTCAAGCTTTGTGTTAAGGCTTGAGGATATAGATTGAGGATAGATTTGTGCTAGACCGAAGGACTATGTTTAGTGCAGATCAGAGGATAGATATTGAGGACATATTTGTGCTAGATCGAAGGACTGTGTTTAGTGCAGATTTGAGGATAGAGTTTGGTGCAGATTTGAGGATAGGTTTGTGCTAGACCAAAGATAGATATTGAGCAAATTTGTGCTAGATCGAAGGATTGTGTTTAGTATAGATTTGAGATAGAGCTAAGAGCAAGCTTTGGAGGTGATAGAGTATAGAGGATGATAGTCTCTAGTGGATAGAGATCCATTAGCCAGGGTAGTGAGGACAGGTCTTCTGAGTGAGGATAGGAGTCTTCAGTGGATAGAGATCCATTAGCCAATGTAGTGGAGGCAGCAGTTCTTCTAGAAGATCACCAACCAGAGCTAAGGAGAAAGGAGTTCTCCTATGGATAGAGATCCACAAACTTGATTAGGGGATTGGTGTCTCCTTTGGATAGAGGTCCATAAATATTGTAATAGGGAAAGGATTCCCAAGATATTTATTGAGAAAATATTAGTGAAATATTTTCTCCATGGAGTAGCCCACATTGGGTGAACCACGTTAAATTGGTGTCTCTATTGTGTGTGATGATTTGTGCATTGCTTTGGTTATTGCTATTGATATTGCCATTGATTATATTGGATAATATTGGTTTGGGAAAGAAAAGTAAAAAGTGGTCTTATACTGTTCACCCCCTCTTAAGTATAAGCTTGTGTTCTTCAATTGGTATCGAAGTGGGTTCCTTCGAAAAAGGTTTAACAACTTGAAGGAGGATCTTACAAGAACACAAATGGCAAAGAAAGGCAAAAGTAGAACCATGAGACACAAGAAGAAAAGAACACACATGGTCATGAAAGAAAAGGAAGATGAATTCAATGTTGTTGTTTTGAGAGGAAGAATGGAAATAGATTCAAGAGATGAATCAAGCAGTGGAGAAAAGGCCAGATTAATAAATTTTTGTACCAGATGTAGGAAGATAGGTCACCTTGCAGCTTATTGTTCACAAGAAGGTGAAGAATGTTTTGTTTGTGGTCAACTTGGTCATGATGTAGGTTATTGCAATGGGTTTAGTAGTGGTGAAGATGAAGATGATACTTTC
Organism: Wollemia nobilis; assembly: GCA_028583015.1. NCBI lineage: Eukaryota > Viridiplantae > Streptophyta > Pinopsida > Araucariales > Araucariaceae > Wollemia > Wollemia nobilis. The sequence continues at coordinate 2,173,033 of JAQPPZ010017079.1, read as the reverse complement.
AGAATTGAAGCCCTAGAGGATGGTTCAAAAAAGGATAACAGGGACAGTCAAAACAGGTATGAAGAAGAAACTCTACTTTGGACAATAGAAGAAATTGAAGACCAAAGAAAAGAGAAAAATTTAGAAAGAGAAAAGGAGGAAGCCACTCTTAAGGAACTTGTTGAGTTGAAAAGGGAGAACTTAGAATTAAAGGCTCAAATACAAGAGGATGAGAAATGTAAGACAAAGCTTCTACAAGATCTCTCTGACTTGAAAGATAAGGTTGAAAAGGCAAGGAGAGTTGAAAAATGTATGGTTGAATAGTCAAAGGTAAAAGAGCTAGAATGTGAAAGACTTATTGTTGATCTCAAAGAATTAAAAAGGGAGAACTCAAGATTAAGGGTTCAAGCTCAAAAAGATGAGAAAGCAAAAGCAAAGTTTCTACAAGAGCTCACTAACTTCAAAATTAAGGTTGAAGAGGCAAGGAAAATGGAAGAAGGTATGGCTAAAAAATTAAAGATAAAAGATCTAGAGTGTGAAATATTAGAACATGAGATAGTTTCACTAAGGATGGAAGTGAAAGACTCTAAGGACAAGCTACACAAGTTTGAGAAAAATTCAAAGACCTTGGACAGGATTATCAATGCACAAAGATCATTAGTCACCAAAACAAGACTTAGCTTTGAAGAAGAACAAGGGAAACAAGAAGCAAAAAAAGGAGAGTCAAGCTCAAGCACCAAAGAAGAAGAAGCTTCAAAAGAAGAAAGTAAAAGAGAAAGTGAGACTTCTAAGGATAAGTTGGACAATAGAAAGTTCAACAAGGAAAGGAACAATGCACAAATAAGGAACAAATGGAATAGGAAACAGGACAGGGTAGAAGAGACTAAGAGACCAATGGGGTCAAGGCAAGGTTTCTTCAATGGACGATGCTTCTCATGTCATAGGTTTGGGCACAAGGCTTCACAATGTAGGACACATGAAAGATAGGAATATGGGAACTTCAAAAATAGGTAACTTTTTCATGGGTATTGCTACTCTTGTAATCAGTTTGGTCACAAGGCAATGAATTGTAGGGTCCATGATAGGAATAGATATGGCTTCACCAGAAGAAATCCCAAGATATTTGCACCTTCAAGGAATAACAATATTAAGTGTTACAAGTGCAATAATGATGGACATACAAAAAAGTGGTGTAGAGAAAAAATTCCCAGGATACAAGATAGGAAATAGGAATAGTCAGAGGAATCACAAGGATCAGATGAGAAGGAAAGTGGACAAAGGTAAAGATCAATGTATGCTAGGAGTAGAAATACTCCCACCCCAAAATTAACCACCTCAAGAGGAGGTGGGGGAGGGGCTAAGCTAAGAGACTCATTCTTAGCCTCGAGCCCCAAAGGTGACCCTTTGCCATTGATGTCAAAGGGGGAGATATTTGAGTAAGGGGGAGAGATTTGATTTAAGAAGAGAGCATTGAGTCAGGGGGAGCAGTTTCCTAGGGGAGCAAAACAAAAAAAGGTTAAGGAAATTTGAAAAGATAATTGGGTTGCCATCAATGACAAAGGGGAAGATTGTTGGACATTTTGAGTAGATGAGTTGTCATTGATGTCAAGAGTGAATGGTCATTGATGTCAAAATTTAGTTTTAGGGAGCAGTGCAAGGAGAAGTAGTTCCACAATTAGTAAAAAAAGAAGAGTCCGCCTTCAGTTGGTCAAATCCGGTTCCAGGCAATCAAATATGGTCCAAAGTGCAAAGAAGAGGCCCAAGAAAATAATATTATAATATTTTATTATAATATTAAAAAGGAAAATTTAAATTAATTATAAATTAATTAATATAATTTTATTATAAATTAATTTATTAATTAATTTAATTAACTTCCAAAGTTATTTAAGTTAATTATAAATTAATTTTAATTTAATTATAAATTAATTTTGTGGGTTATATTAATTTAATAAACCCTAAGGAGGGTTATAACGCTAAGTAAAAATTCGAATTTGAAATTCGAATCAGGTCCACCGACATCTCTAAGGCATGAAGCATCATGTATAAATGGTGGTAAAACCTTTGCCTTAAATCCTTCAATGCAATCGATCGAATTCCTATGCTCCATTATTTTTGTGCAAAAGGGAAAAGAGTTTCAAAAGGTCTTCAATGATAAAAGTGAGAGAAATAGGAGCGAGGCTCCTTATACCATGCACTACGCGGTGTAGCACTGTTGGTGATGGCGAATGTGCTAAGTGTTTCAATAGGCAAGAAGTGTTGGGTTCAAACCCTGTCGATTCCATTTTGCAAGGCAAAGAGGGCATTCATTTTTTGGAAAGCATCGAACAAAGGGATAAAGGTAGGCTAGCACCTTACCTTCCCCCATGGGAGTGCTTAGTCCACATGGTGGGCAAGTGCCTTGATAATACACTCTATGGGAGTGGTCTCATGTCTGAAACCCACCGAGGCTTGATTTCGGATGTGCTAAGGTTGAACGAAAATAAAATATTTTTTTTATGTGCCCAAGGCTAAAAAATATAAAATATTTTGATGGTTTATGAAGTTTAATTTTTGCCTGAATTAATTTGGATATTGAGTATTTTGAGGGAGATAAAAGGGTAGGCAAATATTATTTTTGAAAGTTAATTTTTGGAGTTTGATTAATTAAAGTTGGAGATTATAAGGGGAAATTGAGTTATTATTTTTATGTGTGATTTTATGATTGCTAATTTCAAGGAGTAATAAGGTGTAATTGAGTTTGATTATTTTTGTAATTGGGAAATATTTTGAGAGAGTGTTAGTGTGATATTTTGTCATCTAACTATTGAAATTGGCAAAGAAGAAAATTGTGATTGAGACAGGTTTTGAAGGGCACTTCTACATCAAATAAAAAGGTATGGGCACATCTTCTTAGTGAGTGATTGTTGAATGTTGTGAATGCTAAGTTGGAGTGAAAAGGATTGTTTGATTAGCATTGTTGTTGAATTTATCGATTAAGTAAAGAACTTGAACTAGGGTTTGTGCAAAGAACATGAGTATCATTGTTATGTGTGACTTCTTGAACTAGGGTTTGGAAAGATCATGAGTATCATTGTTATGTGAGATTGTTTGATAAGCATTGTTGTTGAAGTGATTGGTTGAGTGAAGAACTTGAACTAGGGTTTGCAAAGATCATGAGTATCATTTTTATGTGAGATTGGTTGATAAGCATTGTTGGAAATAATTGAGTGAGTGTTCATATGCTTGGACTAGGGTTTGTGAGCAAGGATTATTTCATTGAGTGATTGGTTGAGTAGAGTTGGTTGAGCCTAGTCAAGTGGATGTGTTGAAGTGATAGTTCAAGTTCTGTGAAACAAATTATTCCATATTCTAAATTGATTTGAGAAAGAGGTTGAGTGTTTGTGAGTGTGAAACATATTGAGTCTCTAAAAATTCTCTATATGTTTCTATGGTAAAAAGAGAGATTGAAAGTGATTAAGCATTGTGGTGAATGTGAAGCATATTGAGTCTCTAACAATTCTCTATATGTTTTTGTGAGATTGGACAAGTTCTAGTGAGGACTTATTGAGCAGATTTAAGGTAAGTCTTTGAGAAGACTTATGGATAAATTTGTGAGATTTTTTGGAAGCTTACAATACATATTTGAGGACAGAGATTGATGAGATATTGGACAAGTTCTAGTGAGGACTTGTTGAGCAGATTTGAGGTAAGTCTTTGAGAAGACTTGTGGATAGATTTGTGTGAGCTTTTGTGGAAGCTTACAATACATATTTGAGGATAGAGATTGATGAGCAGATTGGACAAGTTCTAGAGAGGACTTGTGGATAGATTAGTGTGAGCTTTTGTGGAAGCTTACAAGGCAAATTTGAGATAAGTCTTTGAGAAGACTTGTGAGCAGAGTTGATTGATTGATTTGTTCAAACCTTGAGTTAAGGTTTGGGGTAGATCTAGCAGAGTTGATTTGTGATTAATTCAAGCTTTGTGTTAAGGCTTGAGGATAGAGATTGAGGATAAATTTGTGCTAGACCGAAGGACTATGTTTAGTGTATATTAGAGGATAGATATTGAGGATAGATTTGTGCTAGATCGAAGGACTGTGTTTAGTGTAGATTTGAGGATAGAGTTTGGTGTAGATTTGAGGATAGGTTTGTGCCAGACCAGAGATAGAGATTGAGCAGATTTGTGCTAGATCGAAGGACTATGTTTAGTGCAGATTTGAGATAGAGCTAAGAGCAAGCTTTGGAGGTGATATAGTATAGAGGATGACAGTCTCTAGTGGATAGAGATCCATTAGCTAGGGTAGTGAGGACAGGTCTTCTGAGTGAGGATAGGAGTCTTTAGTGGATAGAGATCCATTAGCTAGTGTAGTGGAGGTAGCAGTTCTTCTAGAAGATCACCAGCCAGAGCTAAGGAGAAAGGAGTTCTCCTGTGGATAGAGATCCATGAACTTGATTAGGGGATTGGTGTCTCCTTTGGAAAGAGGTCCATAAACATTGTAATAGGGAAAGGATTCCCAAGATATTTATTGAGAAAATATTAGTGAAATATTTTCTCCATGGAGTAGCCCACATTGGGTGAACCACGTTAAATTGGTGTCTCTATTGTGTGTGATGATTTGTGCATTGCTTTGGTTACTGCTATTGATATTGCCATTGATTATATTGGATAATACTATTTGGGAAAGAAAAGTAAAAAGTGGTCTTATATTGTTCACCCCCTCTGAGTATAAGCTTGTGTTCTTCAAAATAGGTTTTCAAAGAAATAAATAAAAAGGAATAACTAAAGATAGAAAGGAAAATCCAAATGTATAATTCATTCAAAATTTAATAAGGAAGGAAAATATATACATAATTTATTAGCAAATATCATTCATAATTCATCTATTCATTCTAATGATAATATGTAGCATAATTCTGACTCAAATCATAGAGTAGTTTTTCAAAAACATCTTTATAAATGAGCCCCCAACTCATATATATAAAAATATAAATCTAAATCAGATTCTACTTATAGTAAATAAGTTATAAATCTAGTTAACATGAAATAAAAATAGATGGTAATATGGCTACTCATCCAACTAAATTTGGCATTAAAGCTCTTCTTTATAAATTTTTGCGATGTTTTTCATATTCTAAGTAAGTTTAATAAATATTTTAATTTGACCAAGAAATTATAGTGGGCTCCATGTTATTTTCACTATTTGATTGGTCATTCATGTATTTTTAGGCTTTAATGTTAGTTAATTGGTATCATATTGCCTATATTTTTAGCAAATTGGTGCCTTGGGTGATATTTGTGTATAGATAAATATTCTTGGCTAAATAATTGATGCTAAGTTTTCACCCTTTTAATGAGTTGGTTCTTATGGATAGATTCTTACATGGTGTCTTCCTATTAGTAGTGAGTAGGTGTCATGTTATTGCATCAACATGAGTTTATCAAATACTCAATAATTTTAATCCTTGGCATCATTTTTGCTTGAGTGGAACTATAAGTTCAATATTTTGAAGCTAGTTGGAAAACTCATGATTCTAAAAGTGCAAAATAAATTCCCTAATCAATTTAAATTTTTATGGATGCAAATTAATAACAAAATTTCTATTGTTATAAATGATGATATTCAAAATAAGTACAATTAATAAAATAAACATGATTCTTATTGATTTATTATTAAACACATGTTGAAATTGATCCCATGTTTCATGCTAAATACTTCTTAAGTAATAGTTCTTTTTAAAAATGTTCAAGGTCCTTTCTAAAAATATTAATAATGATCAAATTAGTTTCTTGAATATAAGTCTTAATAATTTTTATTAGGAAGACATTATTCTTGTCAACTTATATATTTTTTGGTTCAAAATTCGCAAGTTCAACATTGTCACTATCATTGGAACTTTAGGAAAGAGAGTGATTATTTTAATATATTTTTAATAATCTACACAACCTCTAAATTAAATATTGTACTAAAAAATTGTATGGTATTAAGTTGTATTTGAATCATTAATTAACCTACTTTCAAGGAGTTTATTAGAAACCTTATATAATTTTAGGGTTTATTGAACAACATGTAAATATTTTTCTAAGAATCAAGCTAATGTTAAGGAATGTGCAAGAAAAATACACAATATTATACATGAGAGTGGCGTAATCACAATAGGAACCTTCAAGACCAATCTAGTAAGTACAAACACCCATACATGTAGCATTCTTTGACTTAGCTAACATAATAAGCCCCATAATTCAAATATAAAATCCACCTAGCATAAAAAAGATATTAATAAATAAATGTTTATAACTAATCACAAGACTCCAAGTTTTAAACTATAAATAGTTCTAGTCATAGCTTTGAGGACAAATGGTTAAGTAAGATAGATTTTGAACTAAAAGGTGACACATCATGTCACATGTCCATGCCATATTTACCTTGATACATTTTAAAGAATAATTTTTTGTAGGTTTATATTTTGAATACAAAATTATTTTTTCTAGATTGTCTAACATTTCTTTTTTTTAAAGGGGTAAATATTATTATGTGGTCACGATATAACCTTTATATAGCATATTTTTGCAACATATAAGGCGAGAGATTTGAACCTAGGCCTCTCGATTTCAACTGGAGAAATTTAACTACCCACTTGCTCTCCAACTCCTCTACAAGAATAGATTAGATTGTATAACATTTCAAGATTTATTCAATAGTATAGATTTTAGAACACTAATTTGTTGTTATCCTACTTAATTTTCAAGGACTATAACTTTAATATTGTGAAGCTAAATGAAAAAACCATGAATTTAAAAATGCTAAATAGATACACTAGTCAATGTAGAGGTTTATGGATGCACATTAATATCAATAGTTTATTGAAAATATGATCTACAAAACAAAGCAACCCAAAAAGAGAGCACAAAAATAACAACATTAATTTACAAAATAAGATAACCCAATTGCATGTTAACAAAAATGAAGAGGAAGGATCATTTACATGATATATTTTGAAAGAATATTTATACATTTAATAGAAGTACAAAATAATTATAAGCAATTCTATAACGAGCACCTAATTGACCCATCCTTTAACTTAACCTACCTATCCTTAAGCATTACAACTAAAACAATTTCTTAACAATCTCCTTCTTAATGCTTAAGGTTTCAATTTTTCTTTTCTCTTCAACTTGCACATTTAAATTCCTCAAAAATAACACATCCTACTTATGCTTCCAAACTACCACATTCACCTTATTTTTCTATCTCAATGTTCCCTTGACATTAATGAAATTCATTTTGCATTAAAAATTGTTTCTCTAGATGACACCCCTAATGAACTTCAACACATTCATTTTGCATCATGCAAAATGGTATCTAAGGCTGACACCCTAGATGAATTTCAATAAATTCAATTGGCATCATGTGAAATGGTGTCATTGGCTGACATCCCAAATTAAATTCAACAAAACCATTCTAGATCATGCGAAATTATGTGTTTGTAAGACACCCCAAATGAATTTCAATAACTCAAAATCAACACCAAAATGCAATAAAAAAAAGACTTAAAATGAACTAACTGGATACTTTGAACAGGGTCTCACTATAAAAGAGGATATTAATAGATTCACAACCAGTTTTAGCCAAATGAAGAGAGATCATGGAAGTATTATTTTGATATATATTTTTCTTTTCATCACTCATCTTTTTTTCCCGTTGGGTATACTCTTGTTGTTGATATTTCTCTTTTAATGTAGCCCTACACCCAACTAAGACTTAAATATAAGACCTTCATATATTGAGGTTGCTCTCATATGAGATTTTGGCTCCTCCTAGAACTAACCTATGATTCAAATGAAGAAGTCTTACTCATTACTCCAACATTCCCTCTAAGCCACTCTACATGTGCTCGGAACTCCTAGCTTCAACACAAACTCTGAGCTTTCACATTAGCTCTAATACAAATTTTTGTAAATAGGATCTACACAATAGAGCAACCCAAAAAAGAGAGCACCAAAAGAACATAAATTTACAAAAACAAGATACCCCAATTGCATGTTGTTAACAAAATTGAAGAGGAAGGATCATTTTCATGATATTATTTTTAAATAATATTGATACATTTAATAGAAGTACAAAATAGTTATAAGTAGTTTCTATAATGAGCACCTAATTGATCCATCCTTTAACTTATCCAAATAAACTTATCTATCCTTAAGCATTACAACTAAAACAATTTCTTAACATAGTTCTCATGTTGGGCAGAGGTAGTAGACCGACTCGTATTTCACTGAGTTTTTGTCAACTTGAGGTCGGTATTTTGAATCTTGAGCCCCTCTAGGTCCCCCTCACTAGAATAAATACTTACCGAGATGGGCCAGGTGAAAAAAATTGTATATGAAAAAAATATATAGTTCTCATGTTATTAATGGTGATGATAAAAAGGATAATTAATAACAAACATGATTCTTATTGATTGAACCCTAGAAACATGTTGAAACTTATCCCATATTTCATTATAAATATAACTTATTAAGTAATACATTTTTTTTTTAATTTTTAAAGACCATTTTAAAAATAGTAATTATGTTCAAGTTAGTTACATGAAAATAAATCATAACAATTTTTATTCAGAAGACATTTTTTTTGTGCGAGTGTATAATATTTGTAATAATAATACTAACTTCAACATTATCATTACCCTAGGAACTCTAGGAAAAGAGAGTGATTACCTTAATATTTTTCTTAATTATCTATTAAGAATAAATATAAAAATTTTATAAACAATTTTGATGGTATTAAGTTGTTTATGAAGCATTAAGTAACCTACTCTCAAGGACGTTATTAAACACTTCATATAGTTTTAGGCTACATTGAAGAATGTGTAGTTATTTTTAGAAGAATCAAGTTAATGTTAAGAAATATTCTATCAAAACCAACAGGTAAAAAACTAACAAGAATTAAAAATTTTGGTTTGTATATTTTGTAAGTAGGAAGAGAAATATTCTTAAACTATTTCCTCCATATATAAAAATTCTAAGAATTTGATAAAGGTATTGTATATGTCAAACAACACAACATACATTGGATATTTACAAGATGAGGAAATAATTCCTTAGAATATTAAATGATTTCAAGTGATAAATTTTTAGCCATTTACTCTATTAAAAATTGCTATAGATGTATCTTCTATCTTCTTGTAATGAATATATTGTTGACTTAGGATCTATATAGAACATGAAGAAACACAGGTTCTTATGCTTTAATTATAGTTATACTTACAAATTTGAAGATGTTTTCATGTTCTCCTTATTGGATATGTAACATATCTCATTAATAAGAAATTGGAGTTTAAACTAATGAAGTGGAAGGATTTTGGATATTGTTTTCTAACAACCATATAATTTCACAATGTAATACTAGTTATTTTGAATCGAATAGTATAACTTTCAAGTTTTATATTATCAATATATTTTTTCATAATAATTCTCATTTTATATTATTAGTGGACACTTTCAATGGACCAATCAAACAATATGTAAGGATTTTGTTTTTTTTTTTTTGAATTTTCTATAGCAATTTAGGATGCATACACCTAAGCTAATAATAACTGAAAAATAACATAAAGCATAAAAGAATGGACGAATTTGCAAATAACAACAAAGAAGGGGCTTCTTTTATTAAATTTCCATTAAAATTTGATTACAAATCCATCCCTCTTAGGGATACCCAATGTGATACAATTATTACAATCATATAAAATCCCCATGTAAGGGTAGGTGTAATCCATAGGATTCCTAGGTTGACACAAACTGCTCCAAGACAAATGTGGCCTTCTTCTCCACGATTAGAGGCATTTGTTGCTTTGAATGACAAGATCCTATTAACCCTGCATCCAAGAAACAATAAGAAACATATTAACAACAAAGGAGACCTCTCTTAATGAGGCTTTTAGAGAAAATTATGCAAAAGGATGCCATAAAAGCTTGAAATCAAGAAAATGCAGAAAGCATGGTAATATACACTAAACATGATAATTGGCCATCAAGAAATATAAAGGAAACATAGATCAATCCATATAATATCCTAATTAAACAATTGGAAGCATGAAAACATAAGAAATAGCCATAACTAATCTAGCTACCAAATGACAAGAAATGAAGGAAATATGTCTTAAATTTCTATCTCTACCGCAAAATTATCTATAATAAAATAACTCTAGATTAAATTCATATAATCTACTGCAAATAAAAAATAAACTACTGTTAAAACCAAGGGAAAAGGGAAATTAAAACTGACCATGGGTCTGCGGTGCAGCTAGCACTTTTAGCCATGGTTGATAGTCGCGATTGAGCTAAAAATGAAGTTGCTCTCTAATGTAGGTCTTAAATCCCCAATTCTCCTTGATGAATTGATGATCAAGGGTCACCTCGATGTCCTCTAACAGATTTGATAGTTGAATTTCTAAAATTGGTGATAGAATAGGCTCAATTGAGTTTCTTGATTTCTCTTAGCCCTCCATAGCCTTCTTGGTTCCAAATGCCATTTTATCTCCAAATAGGCAGCATAAGTGTTTCTCTCAATGGATGCAAGTGGATATGCATTTTGACAGGGCTTCTCTGCGCTTCAACTTGAGATTCTTCCAAAATTCTCCCAAATTTTGAGGGGGGTTTTATAGCACGTGGGAAGGCCTTGTCTTAGCTTCATGGAGAAGCCAAGATCAATAAAGGGCAGTTGGGGTATTTGGATGTAAACTTCTAGAACTTTCTACCCTCTAACAGCTTTGATCTTCAACCAATTGGCCATTGTAATCGATTTTGGGTCGGTTGAGGTCCAACTAATTTTGAAGACTAGCCATGATCACGGGTGTCAGCCATTACCAACACTGATTACTCCAAAATGCCTAAATGAGTGGTTCTAACCACTTCTTCACCTTGGAATCTATCCAAGATATTTCATATTGTCTTCTAGCATGTCCTATATGAGTAGTCACCTTGACATACCACATTTTAGGTGTCTACAAATGCCTCTTTTGGGATGTGTTGTGAGATAAAACAAAATTGAGAAAAATTAGACCTCCTAAAATGATGTCGTAGGTTACATGATGATCATTAGTCTGATCAACATTAGATGCCCAAGGTCTTGCAAAAGAATGTGCATCCTAGAATCATTGCTTCCAACTGGATGGAAGGCTTAAATTGAAAGAACTTGTACTCATCCTATCTCAATCAGGCAGCTTTTATCACTACTACAGGTTGTGTGAACCTATAGATCCAAAAGGTAGAGAGCACAAACTCAACTATCATATTTGTTTTCTGCCCCAACAAAGGGTAAGCTTATGATAGTCGTTGGTAATGATTCTTAAGAAGAATGTAATTTTGATAATATCAAGGGATCTACGATCAAGGGGTATTTTTTTACTTTGATTATGATTATGATATTATAACTACCCCATCAAGCGACAAGTTGATCAGGGTAAGACAATTAAATGAAGCGACAAGTCGCTTGACCACTATGAATGACCTTGAACAATTTAAGGTTTAGCACTTGATACTTGGCTAGGTCTAATTAGCTATGATTACAACTATTAATAGTAATTGTATATCTCTATCCTATGGAGCAGTCCAGCCATGAAGGTCTTCTTAGGGACTTGAAATGATAACAATTCCAATTATGCATGTGTTGAATCATATTGTTCGATGATCTGTTGAAAATGTCATAAAAGAATTGACATGATTACTTCTGCCCTGTGGGGTGGTCCAACCTTCAAGGCCTTCTTTGGGATTGAAATGAACCATATCAATTTGACAATAATGAATTTACCCCAAATTTTCTTATGGTAATTTATGCATCTTGTCGGATTGCATGGATCACAAGTCACTGCAACCGTCAAGTGTATAGTATAAATAACTAGATACGAGGCACATTTGACTTTTTGATTTATCTGCATTTTTATTATTTTTAACATTTTTGAAAGTTTTGGTCTATCAAATATTTTTAATTTTCATTTTTGAAACCCCTCATGGTGAAATTTTGAGGGTAATTGTATCTAGACACTAGTCGCGGGTGCCAAGAGGAGCTAGAAATTTTAAATTTTTTAGTTGCGACTTTGACCCATGATTGGAAAACCCTAGTTTTGCGCCTGTGGATGCCAACCATGGTTGGGGTAAAATGAAAAATATTTAAGAAAAATATATTATTTTCGATGTCATTATTTCTAATTGTAAACTTGAGAGCTCTAAGAGGAGAGTGAGAACATTTGATATGGAATGCTCCACAAAATTGACCTCACTACTACCCATACTGATGGCAGACCAACATGGAGGTGCCAGTGCTACTAAGGTAGAATTACACAAACCCTTATTTTTGTAATTAACAAATAAAATTGAACCTCATTAAGTAATGGGTTAAATTATTATAATTAAAATGTCGGTAATGAACCTCACCCTAGATAGGTTTAGCCTAGGTTAGATTAAATGGAGAGGGATTAATTTTCTTTAGGATTTTTGGGATGGCACATGACCCTAAAAAGATCATGGTGCTTAGCCACGAGTGGTAGACGTGGCTTCCAATTGTTAAATTGGGGGCCGTGGCTATCAACCACGGCTAGAATCAAATTCCAACAATCATAAATTTAACCATTAGCACTAGGCCGCAAATCCCAGCCACGGTCAAGCAACTTTTAGAAATTTTTCTATTTTTTTTATTTTTTTGAATTTTTAACTAATATAATTGATATTTTTGAATCATTTTGAATATATTTTGGAATCTTTTTTGTGCTTTTGAAGATTTTGTGATTTTGCTTAACATTTTTTTAAGTTATTTTTAGATGTTTTTGGTTGATTTTTAATTATTTTTGCCTTATTATTCTAATTTTGACTAGAATCTAACTGCAAGGGTGAGGGTTAGGGAATAAACGATCCTTCACAACTTGTGTTGTGCCCTGACATAGGTAGAGCAGGATTTGTTCAGGGTCATGGAATTCGACTACGTTTTGTGCCTTCCCACTATTAGGGCTGATCAGGCCTATATGACATCTTTGGATCGACACTAGGATGTGGAGACCAACATATTTCACTTGCCTACCAGTGAAATAACTGTGACACTAGAGGATGTGTATCACATCTTTCGACTCCCTCTAGATGGCGAGGCCATCACATATTCATCGATAAATATGATAAGGCAGTGTTTTATCAAATCTTTGACCATTGTAGAGATGTGTTGTAGCATCATTCAAATCATGAAGGGGTCCACATTGAGCACTAGTACACTAAGCAGGACTTCTCTCAGCAAGCAAATGTCTTTATGCACTTGATTGTGTAGATCATACTCCCTGATACTTCTGGAGTGAGTTTCCCTTGGAACCTCTTGGCTAGGATGTGAGATGTCCTGATGAGCACCATTCAATAACCCCTGATCCTATCCTAGGGGATTGCCCTATTAGCACAACTCTATAATGAGATGTATCAAATCACCCAGAGGAGCAAAGTGGGCATCATTTGTAGCTTGCTTCTTCAGATCTGGGAGTGGCAGCACATCAAGATTGAACATCCTACTGGATTACCATTTAAGATCATAGACATTGAGGAGGGGTTCCAGTACTATACATCATGCTAGCCCTAATATCAGGAGGGCTTCTAGAGCAAGTCTCATGCAGGGGACCTGAGCTATTATATTGAGTAGTTTGTGTGGTTAGAATTGGACCAAGTTGAGTGGTAACCATACCTAGACTGCCCTCCATGGATAGAGGCTGATCTTTATTTTGGAGATCCTTTAGTGTTTCCTCCATTATATCTCCTTCTTCAGTCATTATATTAACTGTGTCAATTTGATTATTTTATTCTTCAAGTTTTTCTATATGGAAAAAGGATGACTTTTCCAAAAATATTTTGATTCTTTAATCCCTGAATGGGATTTCCATATGCAAATAATTAAGGGAAAAATAACCACCCAACTTGGTAGTGAATACTCTTGACAAACACATTTTAAAGTAAAGTTTTATATCTACCACCAAAAATTCTTGAATGACAATGATTTGGGATATTCTATGCAAATTCATGGGGAAACCTACTATTTTCATAGGTGTACCATCTAGTCATAGTACTCTAGGGATAATACTTGTGTATTCCATACCCATTATTTCATAAATTGCTTTGATCATTACCTTAGTAGCTACTCTATATTCAATCATATAGTTATGTACCACCCATCCTTCCATCCATAAGGATAGATAGAATGGATATGGTATATTTTTTCTTGTTATTGAAGTTGGGTGTCCCTGAACTAAATTGAGCGCTACTTGCTTCTCTTGATTCTTGAATATTTTGAGTGAATCCTGCAAAATATCAATATATCCTAAGATAAGAAATGCTTCATATATTCTTGCTTTTAATGAAGTCCTTTTTAATTCTTCCATAATTTTGAATCTAGGAGTTACTTTTTACATTCTTTTACACATTGATCATACTTATTTTTGTACTCCCAAGTGGCCTCAATCTTATGTTGTTTGATCAAGGAAGAGTATTTGAGCTTATCTCTAGCATGTTATTTTCCTTCATTCTCTGTTGTCACCTTTTACTTCCATTGAGCTACCTTTTGAGTTAGAGCTACTTAGGAACATATTTTTTGGGGGAGATTTTATCTCAGAAGGCACTTTGAAAGGATCCATGACTTTGGGATCAATCGACAAAGGTTTCTTTCCAAATCTTGTTAGGATCACTACCTGTTCAATAGTAAAAATCATGAAATTGTAATATGTTTCTCTCAACATATTCACTTGACCCTTTTGAGCCATTTTTGCCTTCTCAATAGCAATATTTTGAATGTAATTTTTATGCATCATACATGAATTTTCACCATGTGGATCATTGCAAGTCGAACACCAATAACTGGGATTGAATCTTGAAGTAGAAGGTTCTTTTTATTGATTACTATATATTGTACTAGATGTTTCTAAAGGATTGTTAGTAGAGGTAGATTGATCCCTTGTAATAGATGGAAACCTTCATGGTTGAAAGTTTATTTTATTTTCTTCTTTTCATAGTAATGACCTCATTTGTGAGATTCTTCATAGTTGTTACCATTTCTTGGAAGGTAACTATTTTAGGATTCAAGGCTTGTAATGCAGGGATAGTAGATGGTGTTGAGAGTAATGGGATTATGGTAGGAGCAAGTAGCATATAATTAACCAGTGTAATTTGCCACGTTGGAAAATTGATAGGAGGAGAAGTCATTGGAAATGCATTGGATGTAGCAAAGGCTTGCATTTGTTGTTGAGAAAATTTTGGGTATATTTGCATCACCAATTTTTAAGGTAGCCTTCCTATAGCAATAAAATATTTTTATAATTTTAATTCTTCTTGAATAATCTAAGGAAATGTTAGCACATTATACTATCTTATAAACATACCCAAATGTGAATGGAAAACCCTCAGATAGTAATACATTGTTTTTCATTGGTTGGATGAAGACCTTGGGGTAGTCTTCTCCATGTTCAAATGAATCTAATGTTGAAATTTGTTATCTTCTCTTTGAATAACACAAGCTTATACTGAGAGGGGGGTGAACAGTATAAGACCTCTTTTTAATTTTTTCTTTATACTTCAAAACAGTAAAGAAATATACCCAAAGCAATATCAAAGAAATGCACAATATCATCCACAAAGTGACACCAATTTTAACGTGGTTCACCCAAAATGGCTGAGCTATGTCCACAAAACTTTTCTCTAAAAGTTATCTCAAAGTTCTTTGGGAATCCTTCCCAATTACAATATTTATGAGCCTCGGCCCAAAGGATATACCTTGCCCTAATCAAAATTTATGAGCCTTTGCTCAAAGGAGATACCTTCCCTCTCTGCTCTGGAAATGATCCCTCAGAAGATCAACCGCCTCTACCTCTTACCAGCACATGGAACTCCTTTCCACTAAAGACCTCCTATCC
Source organism: Wollemia nobilis (assembly GCA_028583015.1). Lineage (NCBI taxonomy): Eukaryota > Viridiplantae > Streptophyta > Pinopsida > Araucariales > Araucariaceae > Wollemia > Wollemia nobilis. Next base: position 2,157,149 of record JAQPPZ010017079.1, on the reverse strand, counting down.
TCAATGCTTAGCCTAAGAGACCTCTGCCTTCTATGATCACATCCACAGCAGCTCAGCAACCTGTACCAAACACAGTCATTCGGTCTAGTACAAGTCTTCCTCTGTCTGTCAGATCTGTCCAATGCTTGAACAAATCAATCCTCTGCACACAAGCCTTCTCAAAGACTTGCCAAATCTGTCCTCAGTTTCTTCTCAAAGAACCAGTGCACCTCTATCCTCAAGTTCTCTGATGGAACTATCAAACTTAGCTCACAAGTCCTCTGCTAGGACCTATCCAAATTTACTCACAAGTCCCCACCGGAACCTGTCCAAGACTGCTCACAAGTCCCCATCGGAACCTGTCCAAAACTCAACAAGCTCACCAAGAAAAAAAACATTCTTAGTAGGAAATCACAAGGTGAATTTTTAGAGACCCAATGTGATTTTTCAAACTCATAGAAGCATAAAAAAAAATTTAGAGACTCAATATGTTCTATACTCAACTCCCAATCTCAAAACTCAACTCAAATCAACTCAGCTCAAACTCAATCTCAAATCTGAAAACTCAACTCAATATCTAAAATGGAGAGGATAGAATGCTTTCTTTCAAGAACATGAAACCCCAACAATTGCCAACTATGCAAAGAATCACATAACAATGATACTCATGTTCTTTTCACCATCAATTAGGGCTTCAACAACAATGCTCATCAAACAAGGTTCAATAAACACCATTCAGCTCAAAACACAACCTTGAAGCATTTCACAATCAACATTAGAAAAGGAAACAAGTAGAACTCCTTTTCTCTCCAATATTGTTTGAACAAAAAGCATCCACCAACTCAAATCACAATAGCACAAAACAATTTTTCAAATCATCAACAAAGGAGTAAGCCCAACACTTTAACCAAGTAAAGAATAGCTTGATTATTACCAATTTAATGAAAGAAAATGTCAATCTCAAAGCTGCCCACTTAAGGTTTCACAACTTCACACAAGAAGAAATTTTAACCTTAAAACATCATGCTTTCATTTTCATAATCAACCAAAAGCACTCTCAACATTAAAAGAAAAATGTATCCCTTATACACCTTATTTCTCCCTTATAGTCTTATCAAAAATAAAATTTATCTCTCATAAGAATGCAATAAGATATTTCAAACAACACCTTCAAAAGAATCTTTTATCAAAAATAAAACAAGCTTTAAACTCCTTATAACTCCTAAGCTATTTTTCCCTCTAATAAACTTCCTCCATCCGCAAAATACACTTAGCAAAAAGTTAATTTCAAAAGTACCTTGGCCAACATCAAAAATTGCGCTATGGAGAAATTGTGCATGAATTCTAACACCACCCACTACGTCCACTTCACGATGTAAAACCCTTTCACATTATTCGAACGCGGAACCTCCCGTTCGGGTAGCATGCCAACAACCTAGCCGCTATCGGTGCACCAAAGGCGCCCGGTGAGGTTTAAACCTCACGCTATTAGCCTTGTTCCTTCTATGCCAGGGATTAAATAAAACAACAGTGCCTCCCTTTCTTCTGACGTGAAGACGAAGACAAAAACCTTACGACGGATTTACGACAAGCGGCGAGTACAAAAAATGAACAGTGGATTCACAAAAACAGCAAAGACACAGTCGAACAACAGGTTTACGAAAACACAGCTAGCAACTCTTTTCAAAAAGCAGATCAGATTATTCTTTATTTTCATCAAGGGAGATTTATATGCATTTTTACCATAAGCTCTTGACGTTGGTGAGGAGCTTAACACGTCGGTAGAGGTCTTGGCTAGCGCCCACAATCTTAAAACCTAGCACCATGGGTTAGGAGAACCCATTGTAAACAATAATTTAATATTTATTTAAAAATAATTAAAGGGAACCTTAACAAGGTTTTTAATTATTTAAATAAATACTTCCTCCTGGACCCAAATGCATTAAACTAATGCATCCACCTATAATCTTTAAACCTGACAACTTGGGGTTTACAAAAGACCTTTGAAATTTTCATGTCGTAACCTTCATCAAAACAAATTATTTGACATCAAATCAAATTCCTTCAAGAGCTTCTTGACATCAATGACAACTTATACACTTGAGTAAAGGCAATGTACCCAAAGTACCCAAAATTGCCAACAATCTCCCCCTTTTTCATTGATGGCAAACCTTTACTGAAAACACTTCTCAAGAGCCAAAACTGAAACCAACTGTGCTAACAACAGACCAACTGTGCCCACAACTGAGAATATTTCTTTGAAGTTTTGCTCCCCCTAACTTGAAGCTCTCCTCTTCACTTTGAAGCTCTCCCCCTTTACTCATATCTCTCCCCCTTTGTAATAAATGGCAAAGGGTCACCTTTGGGGCTCGAGACTAAGAATGAGCCTCTTAGCTTAGTCCCTCCTCCACCTCCTGATGAGGTGATTAATTATAGGGTGGGAGTAAAACTCCCATTAGGCACTGATCATTATCAGTGTCTATAACTTCCTTTTCGGGCCTTCTCTTGAAATCTTTGTCCATATTCCTGTTCTTGTCACTGTTCTTGTTCTTGTTCTCATCCCTGTTCTTGTCCATGCCTTGATCCTTGGACCTGATCATGCCATTGTTCCTGTTCCTATATTCTAGAAATTCAGCTCTACACTGTCTAGATATGTGACCTTCATTGTTGCACTTAAAACACCTAACAAAGTTGTTTCTCTGAGGTAAACCTGATCTTTGAATCCACGTGTTTTGACCAAACCTATTCTGACCAAACCTGTTCTGGTAAAACCTGTTCTGACCAAACTTGTTCTGACCAAACCTGTTCTGACCAAACTTGTTCTGACCAAACCTATTCTGACCAAACCTGTTCTGACCAAACCTGTTTTGATCAAACCTGTTCTTTTTATTTACCTTGCAATAGACTGTCTTGTGCCCAAACTATTTACAAGAGTAGCAATACCCTTGAAAGTAACTAGCACTTCTAAAACTGTCATTTACCTTCTTCACTTGAGCTATGCAATGTGAAGCCATGTGACCAAACCTATGACAACCAAAACATCTGCCTTGAAACTTTCCTTTATTTGACCTCTTGGGTCCTGAATACTTCTTCTCATTCTGAATTCTATTTTCTATTTCTGTGCATCTATCATTCAAGGACTCCTTTTTTGAAATACTTTCCTCATCAGAACTCTCTTCCTTTTGGAGTCTCTTACTAAACTCTCCAACTTGTTCCTTGTGTGGCTTAACAAAACCAAGGCATGTTTTATCTGTTGTCTTTCTTTGACCTTTGATGAGTGACTTAAACTTTTTGGAGCTATCTTGAAACCTGTAAAGCTTATCCTTGTACTCTTTAGTTTCCTCTTTCAAAGAAGCCATTTTCTATTTTAACTCACTATACTCAAGAACCTTAGACTCTAACTCATCCTTGAGTTCTTGTGTCTTAGCTATAGAGAAGTCAAGACTTTCTATAAGATCATATCTCTCCATACAACATTCATCTAACTTATCCTTGAGTCTAGCATTCTTCTTTCTTTCCTTTTTCAAAGAACTAAGAGCACTAATAAGTTCACCTTCAAGATCTACTTCACCTTCCTCTATATCTTCCTCTATTTGTTTGCTTTTTGAATCATCAAAGCCTTTTTCAGATTTTTTATCACTAGAGGTGCTACCCTTTTCAAAAACCATACATGCATATTCCTTATAGATTTCTGAAGCATCCTCATACATACTAGAAACCAAATCATTATTTGTGCAATCATCCTCAAGGTGACCAAAGTTTCCACATCTAATACATTTCATGATAATGAATCTATGTTTCGGTTCTTCCTCTTTTTCTGATATGAACAACATATCATTTTCATCATCACTTGAAGAACTTTCACTATCACTACTAAAACACTTACTTGCTTTGTCTAGGTAGAAACTCTTCTTGTGCTTGTGAGAATACCTCTTTCCTTGATTGTTGTGCTCATCTTTGTTCTTCCTGTGATGCTTGTGCTTTTCAGAATCCTTGCTCTTAGAATCCTGTTTATCTTCATCACTTTCATTCTTGGGAACAATACAATCAGTAGCATAATTACCAAACTTTCCACAATTGAAACATCTTATATTTTTCATACTTTTGTGCTTTCTAGAGAACTTGCCTTTCTTGTTGTAATATGCCTCTTCATCACTAGAAGACTCATCACTATCTTGAAGTCGTTTACCCTTGGATTTCTTGGTAGCCTTGAAAGTCGCCTCTTTCTTGACATCAACCTTCACTTGAGTTCTCAACTCAAATGCTGTAAGTATACTATGGAGCTCATCCTTTTTCAACTTATCCAAATCTTTAGCTTCCTCAATAGCAGAAATATTTTCACTAAATCTATTAGGAAGAGATCTTAAAATCTTATCACAAACATCATTTTTAGCAAGCTCAAGACCTAAGTCTTTCATGGAGTTAACAACCTCATCCATACGAAGCATGTAGTCACTAATATTTTCATCATTATTCATCTTGAGTTGTTCAAACATACCTTTGAAGTGTCTCAACTTGGCCTTTCTGACATTTGTATCACTTGTATGAACCACCTTCAACTTTTTCCACATTTCACTAGCTGTCTTGCGGTGAATCACTTTGGTGAGATTCGCTTTCTGTAAGCCTTTCAAGATTGCATTCATTGCTTTTGAATTGCTGTGATGTAGGAGCCTTTCTTCTTTAGTATTAGGACCATGTTCATGAATAGTGTACTCATCTTCAATCACTTCCCAAACCTCATTCCCAAGTGCCATTAGATGAACCTTCATCCTTGCACTCCAAAGACCAAAATCTGACCCATCAAGAATAGGTGCTGCATTGCCACTTGAATGATCCATTGTGTTCTTTACTAGCTTTTCCTTCAAGTCGTTAAACTTTTCGAAGGCACCTGCTCTGATACCAATTGAAGAACACAAGCTTATACTGAGAGGGGGGTGAACAGTATAAGACCTCTTTTTACTTTTTCCTTTATACTTCAAAATAGTAAATAAATATACCCAAAGCAATATCAAAGCAATGCACAATATCATCCATAAAGTGACACCAATTTTAACGTGGTTCACCCAAAATGGCTGGGCTATGTCCACAAAAAATTTCTCTAAAAGTTATCTCAAAGTTCTTTGGGAATCCTTCCCAATTACAATATTTATGAGCCTCGGACCAAAGGAGATACCTTCCCCTAATCAGAATTTATGAGCCTCTGCTCAAAGGAGATACCTTCCCCTCTACTCTAGAAATGATCCCTCAGAAGATCAACTGCCTCTACCTCTTGCCAAGCACGTGGAACTCCTTTCCACCGAAGACCTCCTATCCTCAATGCTTAGCCTAAGAGACCTCTTCCTTCTATGATCACATCCATAGCAGCTCAGCAACCTATACCAAACACAGTCAATCGGTCTAGTACAAGTCTTCCTCTATCTATTAGATTTGTCCAATGCTTGAACAAATCAATCCTCTACACACAAGCCTTCTCAAAGACTTGCCAAATCTATCCTCAGGTTCTTCTCAAAGAACCAATGCACCTCTGTCCTTAAGTTCTCTGATGTAACTATCAAACTCAGCTCACAAGTCCTCTGCTAGGACCTATCCAAATATGCTCATAAGTCCCCACCGAAACCTATCTAAGACTGCTCACAAGTCCCCATCGGAACCTGTCCAAAACTTAGCAAGATCACCAAGAAAAAAAAACTTTTTTAGTAGGAAATCACAAGGTGAATTGTTAGAGACCCAATGTGATTTTTCAAACTCATAGAAGCATAAAGAGAATTGTTAGAGACTCAATATGTTCTATACTCAACTCCCAATCTCAAAACTCAACTCAAATCAACTCAGCTCAAACTCAATCTCAAATCTGAAAACTCAACTCAATATATGAAATGGATAGGATAGAATGCTTTCTTTTAAGAACATGAAACCCCAACAATTGCCAACTATGCAAAGAATCACATAACAATGATACTCATGTTCTTTTCACCATCAATTAGGGCTTCAACAACAATTATCATCAAACAAGGTTCAATCAACACCATTCAACTCAAAACACAACCTTGAAGCATTTCACAATCAACATTAGAAAAGGAAACAAGTAGAACTCCTTTTCTCTCCAATATTGTTTGAACAAAAAGCATCCACCAACTCAAATCACAATAGCACAAAATAACTTTTCAAATTATCAACAAAGGAGTAAGCCCAACACTTTAACCAAGTAAATAATAGCTTGATTATTACCAATTTAATGAAAGCAAATGTCAATCTCAAAGCTGCCAACTTAAGGTTTCACAACTTCACACAAGAAGCAATTTTAACCTTAAAACATCATGCTTTCATTTTCATAATCAACCAAAAGCACTCTCAACATTACAAGAAAAATTTATCCCTTATACACCTTATTTCTCCCTTATAGTCTTATCAAAAATAAAATTTATCTCTCATAAGAATGCAATAAGATATTTCAAACAACACCTTCAAAATAATATTTAGCCAAAAATAAAACAAGCTTTAAACTCCTTATAACTCCTAAGTTGTTTTGCCCTCTAATAAACTTCCTCCATCTACAAAATACACTTAGCAAAAATTAATTTCGAAAGTACCTTGGCCAACATCAAAAATCACACTATGAATAAATTGCGCATGAATTCTAACACCACCTGCTGCATCCACTTTGAAGAACACAAGCTTATACTGAGAAGGGGGGGTGAACAGTATAAGACCACTTTTAACTTTATCTATCAATGCAACTTTCAAACCATTAACATGCAGAATAAATATAGCAATAATAACAACAGAAAAACAATGCACAAAATGCAATCCACAAAGAGACACAGCAATTTACGTGGTTCACCCAAGGTGGGCTACTCCACGGATAAAACTTTTCTTCTAAAAGTTGTATCAAAGTCCTCTAGGGAATCCTTCCCGATTACAATGTTTATGAGCCTCAGCTCAAAGGAGACACCTTCCCCTAATTCTTCTTTGGTTGGTGATCCTCTAGAAAACCTCTACCTCCTCTGCCCTTAGCAAGTGGAATTCTATCCACAAAAGACACCTCTCTTCCATGCTCTGGTCGGAGATCTCTGTCCTCAATTCTATCACAGCAAAGTTGGTCCTCTTCTCTACACCAAACACAGTCCTTCGATCTGGCACAATACTGTCCTCTTCCTCTGTTCTTTTTTGCACTTGGTTGAAACCAATGTTTTACTGTCTGTGCAAATACAACAGTTCTCGATCAAAAACATAGTAGCACAGATTTCACGTATTCTGCGTATACACAGCAATACAGTCTTCGCAAAAATACAACAGCACTATCTTCGCAAATACAATAGCACTTCCTTTGCACTCTTTGCCTAAATCACGATAGCACTATCTTCGCAACCTCTGTCTAAATACAGCAGACGCTCAGGCTTCTACTTATGCACTTCTGCGATCGATCTTCTCCCCGCACTCTCTCTGCGCAATTCGCACTTCGAACGCACACTTAATCGATGATAAAACTATTCAAACATCCCTCCTTTTATAGAGTAAGATCCATGGTCATTACATCCAAACTTAGTCGGTTGTTATACTTCCACTGCGTCGGCTGCAAAACCCTGTGCTGCATCGGCCCAGATTTTAACTTTGTCGGCTCAAAGTTAACTCTGTCCTCAACCGCCTCCCTGTAGCTTCTGGCATGAAACTTCAACATGTCACGATATCGCGACACCTTTGCCTGTCGTACACCTTCTATAGCTTGTTGTAGCGATATCGCGACGCTTTTGCTTTTGACTGCTTCCTTTGCTCTTCTATCATGAAATCGTGACACTTTTGCCTTTCGTTGACGTCATCTCACTTCTGTCATGAAATCGTGACGCTTTAGACTTCAAAGCCTTCTTCTCCGCTTCTATCGTGAAATCGTGACACCTTTGCCTCTTGCTGACGTCATCAGCAACTCTGTCATGAAATCATGACACTTTAGACTTCAAAGCCTTCTTCTCCGCTTCTGTCACGAAATCGCGACACCTTTGCCTCTTGCTGACGTCATCTGTACTTCTGTCATGAAATCGTGACACTTCTTGCTACTTCAACCTTTTCTTGGTTTGCTCCAGCGAAAATGGAACATGTCACGAAATCGCGACGCTTTCGCTGCCTTAAGCACTTTTCTCCCAACTGCTCATGAAACTGGAACATGTCACAAAATCATGACACTTTCGCCAACTGCAAGCTACCAACTCAACCTGTCACGAAATCGTGACACTTTCTGCATCCGTACAACTTCATTGAAACTTGTCATGAAATCGCGACACTTCCTGCAACTCAACACTGCCAACTCAACTTGTCACGAAATCGCGACACTTCCTGCAACTCAACTCTGCCAACTCAACTTGTCACGAAATCGCGACAGTTCTTGCAACTCAACTCTGCCAACTCAAACATGTCACGAAATCATGATAGTTTTGCCTAAACTTTCTCTCTCCTAAAACATGTCACGAAATCGCGACAGTTTTTCCAACTACCTGCAAACTTTTTCTAACTTATCTTTTTCTTGATCTTTTGCAACTGGGCTACTCTGATTTACTTGGAGACTTACTGACCAGCTGAAACCTTCATCAAAACACATACTTAGACATAAAAACAAATTGCTCCAAGAACTCCTTGACATCAAAGACAACAACTACTAAGAGCTCCTTGACATCAATGACAACAACTAAACTTAGGCAAAGGCAATGTACTCAAGGTACCCAAAATTGCCAACAATCTCCCCCTTTGTCATTGATGGCAAACCTTTACTAAAAACACATCTTCAAGAGCCAAAACTGAAAACAATCTCTTGAAGTTTTTGCTCCCCCTGACTTGAAGCTTTCCTCTTCACTTGAAGCTCTCCCCCTTACTCATATCTCTCCCCCTTACTCAAATCTCTCCCCCTTTGTCATCAATGGCAAAGGGTCACCTTTGGGGCTTGGGACTAAGAATGAGTCTCTTAGCTTAGTCCCTCCCCCACCCCCTAATGAGGTGATCAATTCTAGGGTGGGAGTACAACTCCCAATTTCTCCCTTAGATACTCAAATGTATCTCTTGGAAGAGGTTTTGTGAAGATATCTGCAATCTGCTCTTTAGTAGACACATATTCTACCTTGACCTGTTTATCTTGCACTTTCTCCCTTAGAAAGTGATACTTGATGGAAATATGCTTTGTCCTTGAGTGCATTACCGGATTTTTGGAAATACTTATGGCACTAGTATTATCACAAAATATGGAGATGGGTTGATCATGCTTGACTTTGAAATCCTCCAAGGTGGTTTTCATCCATAGAACTTGAGTACACCCAGCCACTACTGCTATATATTCAGCTTCTACTGTAGATAAAGAAACTGAAGGTTGTTTCTTACTTAGCCAAGAAACCAAACTCTTTCCTAGAAAGAATGCTCCACCACCGGTGCTTTTCCCGTCATCATTACTCGCCTGCCCAATCTGCATCTTGTATAGGCTGTGAGAGTAAAATCATCACCTTTGGGATACCAAAGCCCAAAGTCCATAGTTCCCTTCAGATATCTGAATATCCTTTTAACTGCTATAACATGAGAATCTTTCGGAGCAGCCTAAAATCTGGCTACTAACCCAACAGCCTGCATGATATCTGGTCTGGTAGCTGTAACATATAATAAACTGCCAATCATCGATCTGTACAATTTTTGATCTGCCACTGGAGATTCATCATCTTTACTCATCTTGCACCCCGTAGTCATTGGAGTACATACAGGTTTGCTGTCCATCATCCCAAATTTTTTTAACATTTCTCTGATATATTTTCCTTGAGAGAGAAATATACCGTCTTTTGATTGAGCAATCTGAAGACCCAAAAAGAATGACAACTCTCCAATCATAGACATCTCAAATTCCTTCTGCATGGTGTTAGCAAACTCTTTGCACATCTGGGTATTATTTCCCCCAAAAATGATATCATCAACATAGACAACTACAATCAGCATATCATTTCCTTTATCCTTTATATACAAATTGCTATCTGCCACACCTTTCCTGAAACCTTGCTCATGAAGGTACCTGTCAAGTCTTGAATACCAAGCCCTAGGTGCTTGCTTTAACCCATACAAGGCCTTTTTCAGTTTACACACATAGTCCGATTGATCTGATAGAGACACGCCTTCTGGCTGTTCTACGTAGACTTCTTCATCCAAAACTCCATTTAAAAAGGCTGATTTCACATCCATTTGATACACCTTGAATGCTTTGAAACTTGAAAGAGCCAAAAACATTCTGATGGCTTCGAGACGAGCAACAGGAGCGAACGTCTCTTCGAAATCAATACCTTCTATTTGAGCATAACCTTTGCAAACCAACCTGGCTTTGTTTCTGACAATCTTCCCATCCTCATTGAGTTTATTTCTGAAAATCCATTTTGTGCCAATGACGTTCTTGTTCTTAGGTCTTGGAACTAAATCCCAAGTTTCACTTTTCTCTATTTGATTCAGCTCTTCATCCATTGCTTTTACCCAAAATTTATCTGCACAAGCTTCACTGAGATTTCTTGGCTCAATCTGAGATAATAAAGAAATATTTGTAGAATCGTGTGCCGGAAAGACTCTTCTTCTAGTTTGTCTGTTGTTTGGATCACCAATGATCAAATCTTTGGGATGATGTTTCTGAACATATCGTGACGGAGTTTTGGGAAGCAGCTGTTGTTTTTCTTCTTCTTCATCTGAAACCTCTCTGAATTCTTCTTGACAGATTTCATCACTGATTTCCTTGACAGGTTCTCTTATCCCTATCTTTTCATCAACTGTTACATTTATGCTCTCTACGACTGTATGCGTTCTTTTGTTGAAGCATCTGTAAGCCTTACTTTTGTTGGAATAACCAAGAAAAATTCCCTCATCACACCTAGGATCAAACTTACCCGATTCTGATCCTCCCTTCTGATGAAGCACTTACTCCCAAAAACTTTGAAATGTTTTACTGTAGCTGGTCTTCCTTTCCACAATTCATAAGGAGTTTTGTGATGATTTATTCTAAGTTGGGCCCTGGTGATGATGTAAACTGCTGTACTGACTGCCTCTTTCCAGAAACCATCTGAAAGTTTTGACTCATTTAACATAGCTCTAGCCATATTTTCAATGGTTCTATTTTTTCTTTCAACTACTCCATTTTGTTGAGGAGTTCTTGCTGTTGAATATTCTCTTTTAATTCCCTATTGCTCACAGTATTCCACAAATTCATTAGAGGTGAATTCTCCTCCTCTGTCCGATCTCAAGCATTTGATTCTCTTTTCAGTCTCATTCTCAATCATTTCTTTGAAAGCTTTGAATTTTTCAAAAGCTTCAGATTTTTCTTTGAGAAAGGTCACCCAAGTCATTCTAGAATAATCATCTATAAACAACATGAAGTAGCTTTCTCCCTGAATGCTCTGAGTTCTGGTGGGGCCACATAAATCAGTATGAATGAGATCTAAAGGTTTTGAAGAGGTATACCCTTTTGATTTAAAACTGGTTCTGGTCTGTTTTCCATGTTGACAAGGACCGCAAATGGTGTTATGTGGCCTTTTTATTCTGGGCAAGTCTCTAACTGCTTTCTTGTTACTAATGTTGACAAGATTATCAAAGCTCAAATGCCCCAATATTTTATGCCATAACCAACTCTCATCTTCTTGAGTTAGGAAACACTTTTCCTTTTTTATCTCACTTAGCATGTAAAGATTGTTTGGAGTCCTTGTAGCACTTGCAATGAGTTTTCCATTTTTTTCTTTACGAATCTCACATCTATCTGAAAAGAAAGATACTATGTGTCCTTGATCACAAAGTTGACTCACACTTAGAAGATTATGTCTTAACCCTTCTACATAAAGCACATTTTCAGTCTTAGATTTTCCATCCAAGCTAAGAGTTCCTTTACCACAGATTTTAGCAGACCTGTTATCTCCAAAACTAACTGTTCCTCTGTTTGTGTTTTTTAAAAACAGAAACTTATCTTTTTCACCAGTCATATGTTTTGAACAACCACTATCAAGATACCATTTCTCAGTTTTGTCTTGAGCATGAAAAGCAGTTTGAACTATCATTGACTTAGACTTAATCTCATTTCTCTTTTTAGCAGACTTTAAGTTAGGTCTATCCAAACTGCACATCCTTGCTATATGCCCAACATCCTTGCAATTGTAACATATGACATTTTTATCCAAAAGAGGTGCAAAAGAGTTAACTTTTTCCTTACTATGGCTATTCACGGATTTAATGCAGTGTATAGCTTTGTGACCAAACTTCTTGCAAGAAAAACAGTAGCCATGGAAAGTATTATGTAACCTGTTTTGATACCTTGGATGATTGTTCCTTTTGTGACCAACTGGAATCCATCGTTCTTCAGGCTGAAGATTGATCTTGCTGTCTTTTCTTCCTGTCATGAAGCCTTTTCTAAAACTGTATGTTCTTCTGATAGATCCTTCTCCAAGCTGTTAGGCTATATCTGGAGAAACCAGCTCTGATACCAATTGAAGAACACAAGCTTATACTGAGAGGGGGGGTGAACAGTATAAGACCACTTTTAACTTTATCTATCAATGCAACTTTCAAACCATTAACATGCAGAATAAAGATAGCAGTAATAACAACATCAAAACAATGCACAAAATGCAATCCACAAAGAGACACAACAATTTACGTGGTTCACCCAAGGTGGGCTACTCCACGGATAAAACTTTTCTTCTAAAAGTTGTATCAAAGTCCTCTGGGAATCCTTCCCGATTACAATGTTTATGAGCCTCAACTCAAAGGAGACACCTTCCCCTAATTCTACTTTGGTTGGTGATCCTCTAGAAAACCTCTACCTCCTCTGCCCTTAGCAAGTGGAATTCTATCCACAGAAGACACCTGTCTTCCCTGCTCTGGCTGGAGATCTCTGTCCTCAATTCTGTCACAGCAAAGCTGGTCCTCTTCTCTGCACCAAACACAGTCCTTCGGTCTGGCACAATACTGTCCTCTTCCTCTGTTCTTTTCTGCACTTGGTTGAAACCAATGTTTTACTGTCTGTGCAAATACAATAGTTCTCGATCAAAAACACAGTAGCACAGATTTCGCGTATTCTACGTATACACAGCAATACAGTCTTCGCAAAAATATAGCAGCACTATCTTCGCAAATACAGTAGCACTTCCTTTGCACTCTTTGCCTAAATCATGATAGCACTATCTTCGCAACCTCTGTCTAAACACAGTAGACGCTCAGGCTTCTACTTATGCACTTCTGCGATCGATCTTCTCCCCGCACTCTCTCTACGCAATTCGCACTTCGAACGCACACTTAATCGATGATGAAACTATTCAAACATCCCTCCTTTTATAGAGTAAGATCCATGGTCATTACATCCAAACTTAGTCGGCTGTTATACTTCCACTGCGTCGGCTGCAAAACCTTGTGCTGCGTCGGCCCAGATTTTAACTTTGTCGGCTCAAAGTTAACTCTATCCTCAACCGCCTCCCTGTAGCTTCTGGCACGAAACTTCAACATGTCACGATATCGCGACACCTTTGCCTGTCGTACACCTTCTATAGCTTGTTGTAGCGATATCGCGACGCTTTTGCTTTTGACTACTTCCTTTGCTCTTCTGTCATGAAATCGTGACACTTTTGCCTTTCGCTGACGTCATCTCACTTCTATCACGAAATCATGATGCTTTAGACTTCAAAGCCTTCTTCTCCACTTTTGTCACGAAATCGTGACACCTTTGCCTCTCGCTGACGTCATCAGCAACTCTATCGTGAAATCGTGACACTTTAGACTTCAAAGCCTTCTTCTCCGCTTTTGTCGAAATCATGACACCTTTGCCTCTTGCTGACGTCATCTGTACTTCTGTCATGAAATCGTGACACTTCTTGCTACTTCAACCTTTTCTCGGTTTGCTCCAGCGAAAATGGAACATGTCACGAAATCACGACGCTTTCGCTGCCTTAAGCTCTTTTCTCCCAACTGCTCGTGAAACTGGAACATGTCACGAAATCGTGACGCTTTCGCCAACTACAAGCTGCCAACTCGAACATGTCACGAAATCGTGACACTTTCTGCATCCGTACAACTTCATTGAAACTTGTCATGAAATCGCGACACTTCCTGCAACTCAACACTGCCAACTCAACTTGTCGCGAAATCGTGACACTTCCTACAACTCAACTCTACCAACTCAACTTGTCACGAAATCGTGACACTTCCTGTAACTCAACACTGCCAACTCAACTTGTCACGAAATCGTGACAGTTTTGCCTAAACTTTCTCTCTCCTCAAACATGTCACGAAATCGCGACAATTTTGCCTGCTTCGTCTCTGCCTTCCAGCATGTCGCGAAATCGTGACAGTTTTGCCAGAACTTTCTCTCTCCTAAAACATGTCGCGAAATCGTGACAGTTTTTCCAACTCGCCTGCAAACTTTTTCTAACTTATCTTTTTCTTGATCTTTTGCAACTGGGCTACTCTGATTTACTTGGAGACTTACTGACCAGCTGAAACCTTCATCAAAACACATACTTAGACATAAAAACAAATTGCTCCAAGAACTCCTTGACATCAAAGACAACAACTACTAAGAGCTCCTTGACATCAATGACAACAACTAAACTTAGGCAAAGGCAATGTACTCAAGGTACCCAAAATTTCCAACACACTTCACGATGTAAAACCCTTTCACATTATTCAAATGCGAAACCTTCCATTTGGGTAGCATGCCAACAACCTAGCCGCTACCGGTGCGCCAAAGGCGCCCGGTGAGGTTTAAACCTCACTTTGTTAGCCATGTTCCTTCTGTGCCAGGGATTAAATATAACAATAGTGCCTCCCTTTCTTCTGACATGAACACGAAGATGAAAACCTTACGATGAATTTACGACAAGCGGTGAGCACAAAAAATGAATAGAAAATTCATGAAAACGGCGAAGACACAGTCGAACAGTAGGTTTACAAAAACACAACGAGCAACTCTTTTCAAAAAGTGGATCGAATGATTCTTGATTTTCATCGAGGGAGATTTATATGCATTTTTACCATAAGCTCTTGACATCGACGAGGAGTTTAACACGTCGGTGGAGGTCTTGGCTAGTGTCCACAATCTTAAAACATAGCACCATGGGTTAGGAGAACCCATTGTAAACAATAATTTAATATTTATTTAAAAATAATTAAATGGAACCTTAACAAATTTTTTAATTATTTAAATATATACTTACTCCTGGACCCAAATGCATTAAACTAATGCATCCACCTGTAATCTTTAAACCTGCCAACTTGGGGTTTACAAAAGACCTTTGAAACTATCATGTCGTAACCTTCATCAAAACAAATTATTTAACATCAAATCAAATTCCTTCAAGAGCTTCTTGACATCAATGACAACTTATACACTTGAGCAAAGGCAATGTACCCAAAGTACCCAAAATTGCCAAAAATCTCCCCCTTTGTCATTGATGGCAAACCTTTACTGAAAACACTTCTCAAGAGCCAAAACTGAAACCAACTGTGCTAAAAACTGACCAACTGTGCCCACAATTGAGAATCTTCCTTTGAAGTTTTGCTCCCCTTGAATTGAAGCTCTCCTCTTCACTTTGAAGCTCTCCCCCTTACTCATATCTCTCCCCCTTTGTCATCAATGGCAAAGGGTCACCTTTGGGGCTCGAGACTAAGAATGAGCCTCTTAGCTTAGTCCCTCCCCCACCTCCTGATGAGGTGATTAATTCTAGGGTGGGAGTAAAACTCCCATTAGGCACTGATCATCATCAGTTTCTATAACTTCCTTGTCGAGCCTTCTCTTGAACTCTTTGTCCATATTCCTGTTCTTGTTCTTGTTCTCATCCCTGTTCTTGTCCATGCCTTGATCCTTGGACCTGATCATGCCATTGTTCCTGTTCCTGTATTCTAGAAATTTAGCTCTGCACTGTCTGGATATGTGACCTTCATTGTTGCACTTAAAACACCTAACAAAGTTGTTTCTCTGAGGTAAACCTGATCTTTGAATCCACCTGTTCTGACCAAACCTGTTATGACCAAACCTGTTCTGCCAAACCCGTTTCGACCAAACTCGTTTCGACCAAACTTGTTCTGACCAAACCTATTTTGATCAAACCTGTTCCTGTTATTGACCTTGCAATATACTGCCTTGTGCCCAAACTGTTTACAATAGTAGCAATACCCTTGAAAGTAACTAGCACTTATGAAACTGTCATTTACCTTCTTCACTTGAGCTATGCAATGTGAAGCCATGTGACCAAACCTATGACAAGCAAAACATCTGCCTTGAAGCTTTCCTTTATTTGACCTCTTGGATCCTGAATACTTCTTATCATTATGAATTCTATTTTATGTTTCTGTGCATCTATCATTCAAGGACTCCTTTTTTGAAATACTTTCCTCATCAGAACTCTCTTCCTTTTGGAGTCTCTTACTAGACTCTCCAACTTGTTCCTTGTGTGGCTTAACAAAACCAAGGCCTGTTTTATCTGTTGTCTTTCTTTGACCTTTGATGAGTGACTTAACCTTTTTGGAGCTATCTTGAAACCCGTAAAGCTTATCCTTGTACTCTTTAGTTTCCTCTTTCAAAGAAGCCATTTTCTGTTCTAACTCACTATACTCAAGAACCTTAGACTCTAACTCATCCTTGAGTTCTTGTGTCTTAGCTATAGAGAAGTCAAGACTTTCTATAAGATCATATCTCTCCATACAACATTCATCTAACTTATCCTTGAGTCTAGCATTCTTCTTTCTTTCCTTTTTCAAAGCACTAAGAGCACTAATAAGTTCACCTTCAAGATCTACTTCACCTTCCTCTATATCTTCCTCTATTTGTTTGATTTTTGAATCATCAAAGCCTTTTTCATATTTCTTATCACTAGAGGTGCTACCCTTTTCAAAAACCATACATGCATATTCCTTATAGTTTTTTGAAGCATCCTCATACATACTAGAAACCAAATCATTATTTGTGCAATCATCCTCAAGGTGACCAAAGTTTCCACATCTAAGACATTTCATGATAATGAATCTATGTTTCGGTTCTTCCTTTTTTTTTTATATGAACAACATCTCATTTTCATCATCACTTGAAGAACTTTCACTATCACTACTAGAACACTTACTTGCTTTGTCTAGGTAGAAACTCTTCTTGTGCTTGTGAGAATACCTCTTTCCTTGATTACTGTGCTCATCTTTGTTCTTCCTGTGATGCTTGTGCTTTTCAGAATCCTTGCTCTTAGAATCCTATTTATCTTCATCACTTTCATTCTTGGGAATAGTACAGTCAGTAGCATAATGACCAAACTTTCCACAATTGAAACATCTTATATTTTTCATACTTTTGTGCTTTCTAGAGAACTTGCCTTTCTTGTTGTAATATGCCTCTTCATCACTAGAAGACTCATCACTATCTTGAAGTTGTTTACCCTTGGATTTCTTGGTAGCCTTGAAAGCTACCTCTTTCTTGACATCAACCTTCACTTGAGTTCTCAACTCAAATGCTGCAAGTATACTATGGAGCTCATCCTTTTTCAACTTATCCAAATATTTAGCTTCCTCAATAGCAGAAATATTTTCACTAAATCTATTAGGAAGAGATCTTAAAATCTTATCACAAACATAATTTTCAGCAAGCTCAAGACCTAAGTCTTTCATGGAGTTAACAACCTCATCCATACGAAGCATGTAGTCACTAATATTTTCATCATTATTCATCTTGAGTTGTTCAAACATACCTTTGAAGTGTCTCAACTTGGCCTTTCTGAAATTTGTATCACCTGTATGAACCACCTTCAACTGTTTCCACATTTCACTAGCCGTCTTGCAGTGAATCACTTTGGTGAGATCTGCTTTCAGTAAGCCTTTCGGGATTGCATTCATTGCTTTTGAATTGCTGTGATGTAGGAGCCTTTCTTCTTTAGTATTAGGACCACGTTCAAGAATAGTGTACTCATCTTCAATCACTTCCCAAACCTCATTCCCAAGTGCCATTTGATGAACCTTCATCCTTGCACTCCAAAGACCAAAATCTGACCCATCAATAATAGGTGTTGCATTGCCACTTGAATGATCCATTGTGTTCTTTACTAGCTTTTCCTTCAAGCTGTTAAACTTTTTGAAGGCACCTGCTCTGATACCAATTGAAGAACACAAGATTATACTGAGAGGGGGGTGAACAGTATAAGACCTATTTTTACTTTTTCCTTTATACTTCAAAATAGTAAAGCAATATACCCAAAGAAATATCAAAGCAATGCACAATATCATCCACAAAGTGACACCAATTTTAACGTGGTTCACCCAAAATGGTTGGGCTATGTCAACTCAAATCAACTCAGCTCAAACTCAATCTCAAATCTGAAAACTCAACTCAATATCTGAAATGGATAGGATAGAATGCTTTCTTTCAAGAACATGAAACCCCAACAATTGCCAACTATGCAAATAATCACATAAAAATGATACTCATGTTCTTTTCACCATCAATTAGGGCTTCAACAACAATGCTCATCAAACAAGGTTCAATCAACACCATTCAGCTCAAAACACAACCTTGAAGCATTTCACAATCAACATTAGAAAAGGAAACAAGTAGAACTCCTTTTCTCTCCAATATTTTTTGAACAAAAAGCATCCACCAACTCAAATCACAATAGCACAAAACAACTTTTCAAATCATCAACAAAGGAGTAAGCCCAACACTTTAACCAAGTAAAGAATAGCTTGATTATTACCAATTTAATGAAAGCAAATGTCAATCTCAAAGCTGCCCACTTAAGGTTTCACAACTTCACACAAGAAGCAATTTTAACCTTAAAACATCATGCTTTCATTTTCATAATCAACCAAAAGCACTCTCAACATTACAAGAAAAATTTATCCCTTATACACCTTATTTCTCCCTTATAGTCTTATCAAAAATAAAATTTATCTCTCATAAGAATGCAATAAGATATTTCAAACAACACCTTCAAAAGAATATTTTATCAAAAATAAAACAAGCTTTAAACTCCTTATAACTCCTAAGCTGTTTTGCCCTCTAATAAACTTCCTCCATCCGCAAAATACACTTAGCAAAAATTAATTTTGAAAGTACCTTGGCCAACATAAAAAATTGCGCTTTGGAGAAATTGCGCACGAATTCTAACACCACCCGCTGTGTCCACTTCACGATGTAAAACCCTTTCACGTTATTCGAACGTGAAACCTCCTATTCAGGTAGCGTGCCAACAGCCTAGCCGCTACCAATGCGCCAAAGGTGCCCGGTGAGGTTTAAACCTCACACTGTTAGCCTTGTTCCTTCTGTGCCAAGGATTAAATAAAACAACAGTGCCTCCCTTTCTTCTGATGCGAACATGAAGACGAAAACCTTACTACGGATTTACGACAAGCAGCGAGTACAAAAAATGAACAGTAGCTTCATGAAAACGATGAAGACACAGTCGAACAGCAGGTTTACGAAAACACAGCGAGCAACTCTTTTCAAAAATCAGATCGGATGATTCTTGATTTTCATCAAGGGAGATTTATATGCATTTTTACCATAAGCTCTTGATGTCGGCGAGGAGTTTAACACATCGGCGAAAGTCTTGGCCAGCACCCACAATATTAAAACATAGCGCCATGGGTTAGGAGAACCCATTGTAAACAATAATTTAATATTTATTTAAAAATAATTAAAGGGAACCTTAAAAAGGTTTTTAATTATTTAAATAAATACTTCCTCCTGGACCCAAATGCATTAAAATAATGCATCCACCTGTAATCTTTAAACCTACCAACTTGGGGTTTACAAAAGACCTTTGAAACTGTCATGTCGTAACCTTCATCAAAAAAATTTATTTGACATCAAATCAAATTCCTTCAAGAGCTTCTTGACATCAATGACAACTTATACACTTGAGCAAAGACAATGTACCCAAAGTACCCAAAATTGCCAACACTCTTGTGGATGCCTTTGGATCACTATGGATTGGATGAGTAGGGAGAACAAATCAACTTCCTCATTGAATTCTTCCACTAATTTTCTAGCCAGTTGGACCCATGTATTTATGGTTTGATCTAGTAAGGTTATGTACCAATACAACATTTTTCCCCTTAATGATATGAATAGTAACCTTATAATCACATATTCCTCTTGGATGTTAGGTATAGTAGCTAATTATACAACGTCTTGAAAATGATCATAAGCAATCCTTCCATTTTTATCATATGTTGGTAGTGATTTTAGGTCTTCTTGGAAAAATAGGGGATGTTGGATAGGTAAATTCAAAGGGCTTGTGTTGTTCTAGGTTGGATAGTTCTAGGGATTCTAATTTATATTCCTAGAAATTGCTACTGCTCTATTGAGAGGGATAGCAAGCATAATATTTTTTTTATAGGTCAAATGTTTAGTGAGGATTGAATATGGGGTTGATGTAGTGGATAATATGAGTTGTATTCTAAAACTACCAAAGTGTAATTCTATAAATTCTATGGGTTCCTATGATCTCCTAGCTGCTTGTTTTATGATCATGTATCTTAGGATCTTAACAGATCAACTTTATATTAATAATCTTTTGAAATGGATAAACAATTATCTTTAGTTTTATTTTAGATGAATTCTCCAGGTGATTGAATTTAATACTGCTAAACTAGAGTATCACCAAGACTCTAATTTATCTAGAAAGTGGAACTAGTCCCACTGGGTGTGCCAAAAACTATTGGTCTATAAATATAAGGAAATGTTGTGCACCCATAGACCTTGACCAACATTGAATGATCTAAAAGTTGTAAGGATTCGAGGGTCAATCTTCAGAGGAGGTCGGTTCCTTTGAAGTTCAAGTTAATTGATCCTAAAATATGGTGGGAAAAAGGTGCTAAAATAAGTTAAAAGAGTTGAAGCTAAAAATTATAGTTGTGTAGATTAGGCCACAACAAGATACATGAGTAGTGAAATATTATGCAGTACTACAAGTGAATCACCTAACAAACCAGCTAGTTTTACTATCAATCATAGAAGGTTTAATTTCATTGTAGATCCATTGAAGGAACCATAGTGGAAGGTTGTGATTTTGGGTGGAATGTTGAAACAACTAAATAAACCACAACAAAAGGTTGTGATACTAGGTGGAAGGCTAGATTGATTGAAGGAACTGCAACAAAAGGCTAGGATGCTAGGTGGAAGGATGGAATGGCTGAAGGAACTACAATAAAAGACAAGGATGTTGGGTGGAGGGATAGATAGATGGTTGAAGTATCTGTAGTCGAAGGCTTGTGTGGTGCTTTAGTGTTATTTTTGTCTTTGGTATGACAATGAGTTTATAACCCATAGGGATTGGGGTGTTTCTCCCTCCTCCTTTTACAATGGGAGGGAGCCTCTTCTTCAAGAAATTACTGACCAGATATTTTTTAGGTTTGATCCTGTGTGTCTACTGTTGGAAGGAAAAATCCAAATTGGTTCTTGAAACATGGTTTTAGGGTTTGTTAGGAATTTGCAGTTGTTGGATTTTTTATCTTGAGTTGGGGAGGGTTGGAGGATCCTTCTCTTTTTTAGGCTCAATTTTTTTATGTTTTTCTGGCTTGTGCTATGTTGTGATCAACTTCAAAGATCCTTTTGTAGATCTAGAGCTTTTTAAACTATTGTAGAGCATACCTTACTTGGTTGGATTTTTTCTCAAGCTCAGATTGGTTATGATTTGGAAGAGCTAGATCTTGGAGAGTGTATCCACATTGTAGATATTTGGGCAAGATTTTTTTCAAAACTACTTGGCTCATTTAGGTACTTTATGGGCAAGAATTTATTTTTTCAAATTTGTTTGAATTTTTTAGGTACAAATTTACATCCTGGGTTGGGTCGAAATGTGTTTTGTAATGTTAAATTTAATTCTTTTTTAGGCTACTGGAAGAGTTGAATTTCAATATTGTTGAGATTGGATTTATTTTTCAAATATTTGGGCTAGAATTTCTCTTTTTAAAATTTCTTGGCTCGTTTATAGGTCCCTCCCATAGAAATATTTTTTCTTATAGGCAAGAATTTGTATTTTAGAATTTGTTTGAATTTCCTAGGTGTAGATATGCGTTTCTTGTCTTAGGTGGAAAACTGTATTGTAATGTTGATTTGAATATTTTTTAGGATGGTACTAAAAATTTATTGGTGTTCGATTTGACGGTTTTGTGGATTCCAATATAACCTTGACACTCTCGGTTTGTTTAACCCTTAGTTTATGTTTTGTCGTGTTGAATTCTTGAGATTGAACACTGTTATATTTTCCTAGATCCTAGTTTGTCATATTGTAGTTCCTACTTTTTAGTTGCTTTGGTAGCCATCTTCTCAAAGCTCTATATTGTTATAAGTTGCTTGAGGTTTCTTTAATAACTTTTTCTACTTTGTAAAAAATTCGAGGAACCTTTCTAAATCTCTTCTTATACCTTATAAAAAAATAACAAACAAAAGGTTTTCTAATCATTAAATTTATAAGACCTTGATATCTAAATTAAAAGAGAGGACCTTATATACATTAAAAGTAACTATACTTTATCCTTGACTCTTTCTTTTACCTTTGTAATAGAATTTAATTATTCTTCTACGGAGAGTATCTACTCATTTTGCATGTATGAATTTCTCATATAACCAAAATATAAATGACCAACCTCAATGGCACTTTTTGCATGGCTCTTTTTTCGGTGTTTTTTTTGAATTTACATGGTGGAATCAGAAGTTGCCACGAATTCAAGCAGGTTGTTTGGCTTTTTTATGGTTGTCATAGTATTCTGCATTGTCTGCCCTAAAAACCACCACATAAATCTTCATGCAGTTCACCCCAATAACCACCATGCCATAATCATTTTAAATATTTTACGTCGCTGAAAGCACTAGGAAATGAACAAGCGTTTAGTTCGGCGAGACTCGATATTTTAACACCTAGTAATCTTATCAAATTTTGAGAAAAATAACTCTGATTAGTAAAATGTAAGGCCTAGCTATGATAAAGCCTTTGATATTCAATATCCCATCACTAATTGAAACACTAAAATCCTAGCTGGTACAAGGAAAATATGAAAGCCATAATTGGTCTAGGTTACCTTAGGTGAAAAGGATCGTCCTTGCTTATCCCCTTGTGCAACCAATTTAAAGGTGTTGAGAATTGGCAAAAGAACAAGCTTTACCCTATCAAAATCCCTTGCTTAAATCAAAATAAGCAAAAATCCCAAAGCAAAGTACATAATCAAAAGGCCAAGCATACAGTCCAGATTTCAAAGAAAAAATCCGATATACAAATCAAAATCCAAAAGAATCAAGCTCTAAAAAATTAATAAAAAATAAACAGTGATTTTCATCACTACGTATGATCAAAATAAACAATGATTATCATAACTATAAAAAAAAACCCTGCTCAAAGAAAAAATCAAATCAAAATAATTAGTGATTTTCATCACTACATATGAGAAAAAATCCAAATCCTAAAAGAAGTTAAAAATAAGGGAATAAAGCTTGAATCCCTAGAATTCTCAGCATTGTACAAAACTAGAAGGAGAAATCCTTACTTATGATGATATGTATACCATAAATGCTTCATGCATTTGTGTAGACCAATGTTTGAATGTGGATGAGCTAGCTTAGGTAACCCAATATTGCCTGGTGGTATAGTCCAACTAAGTCAAACATAAGGATGAGATGAACACCTGAGGATCCCTGATCTTAGAAATGGGCTGAAAGAACCCCGCTTGACATCAGATCAAATGCTTGAGTTCTATCTCAAAATATACAATCACATGCACACACAAAGATCATGAAAAACCAGGTCCATGGTAAAAGCCTTACTTTTCAAAAGTCTAAGTGGTAAGTAGACAACTGTTGATAGGGGAACTAGAGTGATTGAATCTCTAAAAGCCCCAAAAATTCTTACATAGAAACAAATAATAACATCATTCACACCATCATATTCTTTATAAGATCCTATAAATTAGGGGGTATCAACATAGTAGGACAAATACCACATATATATTAGAAATAGTATATAGACAACCACTGACTACTTTATATATTTTAATTTATAGAAACTTATTAAGAAAATACATTACACACCATTACATCTCATATATGAATACTTAATAAATTCTTATGATAGGACTGATTATTTAAACTCATGATTATTTTTTACTTTATGTGGTATCACCCATTAAGATTGTCAATGTCATATGCATTCCGTATGTTTTAAGTGATTAGAGCATACAGGTTCATTTATACCATTCCATCACATAAGTTAGATGCATATAATTAAAGTAAAAATTAAACATGCATTTAACAATAACATTTGCATCCACAAAAACAAGTCATTAATCATCCATAAACCACATCATAAAACATATAGCCAATATCCATTTGCATTCCAAATCATAAATTCATCATTCATCAACAAAATACATCGCATCATATCATCAAAACATATAAGCATCTACATATCCATCTAAGCATCTTCAAATATCATCTATCATCTAGCATATTCATCAAATCATCATAATACCATCATCGCATCATATCATAAAATAAAATAATAACAAAAATATAAAGCAATAAACGATACACATAATGATTCATAAAAAGTAAATCTATCATAAAAGTATGTGTTTCAAGTCCAATTGATATACAAAAATTCCTGTGGGCTATAGTCATCTAGGTCAGTCAACCTCAAAAATGAATCAAGGACCAAGTCGAGCATCAGTCAAGTATCGGGCCTGAGCCCCCTGCATCACCTTCTCTAGTGTTACCTCCCCTGTGGTGGTATCGCGAGTTGAGTGATGTGAGCTTGTAAGTCTCTCTATCTGAATTTGGGTCCGCTGGCTAGGACAGGTGGAAGATTGCCCTAAGGTGGAGCACCCATTGACCTATGAACCACCCACACCTGTTGGATCCTTAGGGACAATCCCATGCCTCCTAAGGTACATCTAAAGAAGGGTAACATGATCCACAAGTCCCCAGATCCACTCCTCATGATCACCCAATAGATACTGGAGATGCCCCACATCTAACCTTGAACCTACTACTGGAGCCTCCTATGGTGTAGAAGGAGGAAAAACAAACTACATCCTGACATCACCACCCCCAATAGTAGCCTACAAAGCCTGTATCTATGCTGAGAGTTTCTCAATGGTAGCATCTCACTATTATACCTAGATCTTAGTGGCCTAAAGCTCAGCCTTGACCTCATGCAACTATGCTCTTAGAGGAGAGTCTCTCTCCTTAGGTTCTAACTCCTCCTTAGGAACGTCAGGATCCTCTACTACCACCTGCTTTGTTAGCTGGCCCCATACCTTGGTCCTAGCTCGAACCCTACATCCTACCAGATATGCACCATCACCCTTACCATCATCCTTGCACCCTAGGCTGTCGACACCATACCAAATTCGATCACCCCACCACTAAGAGTAGGCTTGTATATCTCTCCCAGCCACTATAGGTCTACGGCTAGGACATCCTCCTCATCTGAAAGCTCTGTGATCTATCATGGAGGTATGTACTTATTTGCTGTGAGGCACCTATAAAATAACGGTATCAAGGGCACATCCTACTACAATCCATACTGATGAAGAACCCGAGAGTAGAAGAAATACTCTCGGATGGAAATATTATGGTCAACGAGCCATCGCTCATGCCGTGTCCTAGAATTAAAACTAGTTGGATCATCCCAAGCATAACACTCATAATAAGTCTACCACATGACATCTTTGGCCAATAGTTTGGTGAAAGCATCAGTATAGTGGGACAACTCCCCTACAAAAGTGTGGCTCTTACACTCCTCATGCTCTTGAGCCCATTTGGTAGCATAGCACTGTATTTTAGCATCGATCGCTATGATCACAATAGGGAACCCCTTAGGGTGATCTACTATAATGTGCTCCCATACCCAAACCTATAGAAGCAAGCTATAGGAAATGCTGAAACGTCCCCATCGATGGATGTGGTACAACTCATCATAGCACTAAACCAATATCGATCTACCCCATGAATAGATGATAGTCTCCTCGCTATCCAATAGGTCCTACACCATTGCCAAGAGGTTTCAAGGGAACCTCAAACCTGAGCAGTCTGAGATAAGAATGTTGTTGATCACCATCAACAACATGACATGCCTTACTATGAAAACATGAGCATCATACCAAGCTTTGATAGATACTCCCCCAAACCCAGTATCCTGGAGGGCTTGTGCAGAGCATGCTCCAAAAACCTGAGCATAGACGGCCACCTAATCATTAGTGGTTGAAAAACCAATGGGCACCCCATTGAATGGGATCCGAAAGATCTTGTAAACATCCTCTGGTGTGATAGTCATCTCACTGGGTGGAAGGTGGAAGGTTTTGGTCCGTGGTCCCAACGGTGGTCTAAGGCCGTAAGATAAGCCTGGTCGGCCATAATATGGGGTAACCTGATGACATACTGTAGCCCACGGGCCTTAAACCACTCCCAGTCAGTGTCATCAAATCCAGGAAGCAAATCAAGTAGGAGCTTCGGGTCCCAAGCCCGAGCAGTGATGATCTAAGAAAAGCATAAGAAAGACAAAATATAATTATAGTGCATCTAAGGCATAATTCATAATAAACATGAAAACGGTGCAAAATAGTATGAGTTACTCTAAATCTAAGCAAAATAAGAATAAATTGCACCTAATCAAGAAAAGAAAAATTCAAAAAGTCATAAAACATTCAAAAAAATACGCAAAAAAAAAACAAAAAAATAAAAAAATAAGGCTCAAGCTGGAGGTAGCAGTGGCCAAGGCCCAATGATAAAATTTTTGACTATTGGGATTCAATCTTGGCCGCTCTGAGTGATAGCGATGCAGAGCCGGTCGCTCTGAGTGATAGTGGCCAAGGGGCGGCATGGCAAACCCGTGAACCCTTGGCCAAAAAATAAAAAAAAAATTGCAAACTAACAAAATAATTCAAAAAATAATAACAGAGGGAGGAAAAAAAATAGAATGTAAAGCAAATTTCCCACCCAAGCATCAAAACTAGGCTAAGTTCAAAATACCCAAAATGGTGGCAGCAGGTAAATAACTAAAAAATTCAAAAAACCTTAGGTTGAAGCCACTAATAGGAAGCAAAATTGGGGACTAACCCACCGTAGAAAAAGGGAAGCTAAGCCTAATTACGAATTTTGTTCATTGCCAACAGGTTTAGTGAGGTTCGTTTTGCTCATTACTTAATGAGGTTCAGTTTTACCTAGACAAAGAAAAGAGAGCTAGTTTTTTTAAGAGAGAAATACCCGAGAAGCTCTGGCTCCTCCAGCAACTGATGTCTCACCCTGAGTAGCCATATCCTTAGCACCAGTAAGTTTCAAATTCGTAACCATCACCGCTGCACCAGAGCACCAAAAATGAATCTTCAACAGTGAAAATGATAGGTCAAACCCTAGAAATGCAAATTTTTATATTTCCTTAATTATGCCTTGGTCGTTGCTAACATCAGCGGCCCAAACTTCTTGGTCACTTAAGGCGACAGCGACCACAGGTAGGAACTCATAGGCCGCTAGACCTGACAATGGCTAGATACACAGAGTAAAATAAGAGATTTTCTCCTTGAGGGATCCCATAAAAATAGTAAATAAACACACTTTGGTGATTTAGGATCATCAGAATGTTCAAAATAACAAAAATAAATCACATAAAATCATAATCTCAAGTAGGCCTCGTATCTAGTTACCTACTCTATCCACTCGACGATTGCAGTGATTTGCACTCCATGTATTTTTGTGATATGAGTAGATAACCATAAGGCCACTTGGGGCAAAAACAAATCATTTTGGAATTACGATATGTCACCCTTCAAACCTGAAGAATATCAAGATGGTCAAACTGCTCCATAGGTGCAAAGAGGTCATTCTAATTCCCCTATGACATCAAAAATATTAAGTCAAAGTGATACAATCTAGGCATAAATAGAATCACTCATCCTAACTCCCTAAGAAGGCTATTGATAGTCGGACCGCTCCTCGGGATAGGGATGGATGATTATCATAAGAAATTGGAATCACACTTGGATGTGGGATTGCTCATTAAAAGCAACAAATGCTAGAAAGGAACCAGATTAGTCATATTAGTTAAGCGACTTGTCGCTTCATTCATTGTCATTTCTTCACCAACTCATTGGGTGAAGAGGTAGTTCAAAATTTCAACATAATCATAATAAAAATCAACAAAATATCACTCAATCATAACAAAATCATGTTCATCCTATGAATCATTGCATACAATAATCACAAATTTTCCTTTTTTGTTGGGAATGTAAGCAGACATGACA
This sequence comes from Wollemia nobilis, assembly GCA_028583015.1. Lineage (NCBI taxonomy): Eukaryota > Viridiplantae > Streptophyta > Pinopsida > Araucariales > Araucariaceae > Wollemia > Wollemia nobilis. The sequence goes on along the minus strand of JAQPPZ010017079.1, from coordinate 2,128,925 downwards.
TTTAATTGTAGCTCTCCTACCAATCAAAATTGTTGTAGTAGTTGAAGCTACCCGATTGAGTTTGAGGAATGAGTGCAATTTAACATGCAAAATCCGCTGAGCTAAGTCCTTCAAACATTGAGGTAATAATTCAAGGGATGTGCGCCATCTTGCATGATTGGGACATCCAGCATTGATCATATCATTGATCACCATACACCCTACAAATAGGTCAGTCTACGTTTTTTCTCAGCGTGTCACAAAAAGGGACATGTAGATACCTAAATCATGTTATGCTTAGAGGAGCTTCTCACATAGACACACTCATAATATCATAAGATATAATCTTGGACTTTCTAAACATCAACAGTGGTTCTCACCACTCATTTGGGGCCTTTTCAATCCATCCAAGCTTGGCCGCTCAAACCAAGAGTGGCCAGATCCTAGCCGCTCAAGCATAGAGCAACCAGAACTTAGTCGTTGTAGATGACAACGGGCAGATATTAGCTTCTGTAGATGATAGTGGCTAAACCATAAGAAGTAGTTTACCAACGAACAAGCCCAATCTCGGGCAGAAGTGGCAGTCTGCATGCAATAAAGGTGAGCGGAAGTGACTTTGCATTCCTTTTCATGACCAGTTCACATAGGAGGTTTGAGTTTGCATTTAGACTTAAATTAACTGACCTCCAAGCATAAACAAAGGACAAAATCTTCTCATGCTAATGACCAGTTTGCATAGAAGACTCAAGTGGGTAGTTAGATTTCAGTTAACTGGCCTTCAAATATAGAAAATGGACAAAAGCTTCTCATGCTAACTTGCACTACGCATGAGAAATTCATTCCTAGGGCTTGGAAATAGACCTAGGGTTTCACACTATAAAATTTGCAAGCCTAAGAGCACCAAAGGGGGATCTTTTATCACATCAGGGGAGAGAGACATTCTTTTGAGGAGATCTTTTGAGACTCAGAGAGTTATCTTTGAGATCACGTGTACGACGGAGCTTTGACAAATTGAAAAGCATAACACCTACTATTTCAACATCATATTATAGTATTTGACCCATATCTTGGGGCAAAGAGGGTAAGGTTTACTTTAGCAGTCGTTGTCTTGGATAGTAGCCCGCAAGCTTAGCTTAGATAGACATAGCTTCTTTTATTGTGTTTCTTCTTATTTTCACGTCATTAGCATAGGTTTACATGATCTTATGGCATAGTTTTATCATATTTCCATTACAATCTTTGATTACTAATAGCCTCATCCAGGGAGGCAATTTCAGACACCTAAATGTGCATTGGCGTTTCATTGCTTGCAGGGCAAAAGGTACATCAGATGAAAATTGCAACATCTGAGAGCAAAAAGTGATCCCTCTAGGAAACATACCTAGAGAAGGAGGCATCTGTAAGCCCTCATACATTTTCATGTGTGGAACTGGGAAGATTTTATAAGTGCACCACCTCTTTGCGAAAGGGGCACTCCTTGCCTATTTGTAATTTATAGTATCAAAATGGGTATCCCTAAGAGGGACCGACATGTAATCAAGCTTCAATTGGGTCATGATTCAAGGGATGCACGCCATCTTGCATGATTGGGCCATCCGGCATTGATCATACCATTGATCACCATACACCCTACAAACAGATCAGTCTATGTTTTTGCTCAACGTTGTGTTTTCCACACAATGCATCACAAAAAAGGGCATCTGTAGACACCTAAATCATGTCATGATTAGGTGATCTACTCACATAGACACACTCATAAGATCATAAGACATAATCTTGGACTTTCCAAACATAAATAGTGGTTCTCACCACTCATTTGGTGCCTTTTCAATCCATCCAAGCTTGGCCACTCAAACCAAGAGTGGCCAAATCCTAGCCACTCAATCCTAGAGCGGCTAGACCTTAGCTACTACAGACTACAATGTCCAGATCTTAGTCACTGTAGATGATAGTGGCTAAGCCATAAAAAGTAATTTTCCAACAAACAAGCCCAATATCGGGTGGAAGTGGCAGTTTGCATGCAATAAAGGTGAGTGGGAGTGACTTTGCATTCCTTTTCATGACCAGTTCACATGGGAGGTTTGAGTTTGCATTTAGAATTAATATAACTAACCTCCAAGCATAAATAAATGACAAAATATTCTCATGCTAACGACCAGTTCACATAGAATACTTAAGTGGGTAGTTAGATTTCAGTTAACTGGCCTTCGAATATAGACAATGGACAAAAGCTTCTCATGCTAACTTGCACTACACATGAGAAATTCATTCCTAGGGCTTGGACATAGACCTAGGGTTTCACGCTATAAAAGGTGCAAGCCTAAGAGCACCAAAGGGGGATCTTTTATCATATCAGAGAGAGAGACATATTTTTAGGAGAGATTTCGAGACTTGGAGAGTTCTCTTTGATATCATGTGTACGACGAAGCTCTAAAGAATTGAAGAGTATAACACCTACTATTTCAATATCAGATACAGGATTTGACCCATAGATTTGGGGCAAAGAAGGCAAGGTTTACTTTAGTGGTCGTTGTCTTGGACAGTAGCCCGCAGTCTTAGCTTAGATAGACATAGCTTCTTTTATTTTGTTTCTTTATGTTTTCATGTCATTAACATAAATTTACATGATTTTATGACATAGTTTTATCATATTTCTATTACACTCTTTGATTACTAACAACCTCATCCAGGGAGGCAATCTCGGATACCTAAATGTGTGTTGTTGTTTCATTGCTTGTAGTGCCATAGGTACATCGGATGAAGATTGCAACATACGAGAGCAAAAGGGATCCCTCTAGGAAATAGACCTAGAGAAGGAGGCATCTGTAAGCCTTCATACATTTTTGTGTGTGGAACCGGAAAGATTTTATAAGCACACCACCTCTTTGCGGAAGGGGCACTCCTTGCTTATTTGTAATTTATAGTATCAAAATGAGTATCTGATGCAGGAGTATCCAGTGGCAGCAGAGCAATCTTGCATCAACAAAAAATTTTCTAAATGTTTGCCTTCGTGTCGCGATATCGCGACCGAAAAAGAGTCGCAATATAGCGGCATGTCGCGTTTTCGTGACTCGACCAGGAGAGAGAAGGTGCAGGGTGAAAATGTCACGATTTCATGACCAGGAGCAGCCAAGGGAAGATACTGATGAGAATGTCGCGATTTCGCGACAGTCGTGAAATCGTGACCAAAAGCAACCGAAAGATGATGCCGATGAAAATATCGTGATTTCGCAACATGTCACGAAATCATGACCAGCAACAAGAGGGAGAAGATGCCAAAGAAATTGTCGCGATTTCGTGAAATGTCGCAAAATCGTGACCGAAACAGAAAAGCGGAGGTGTCCGAAGGTAAATGTCGTGATATCATGACATGTCGCGATATCGTGACTTGAAGATAAGAAATGCAGCGAGGAAGGAAAATGTTGTGATATCACATGTCGCAATATCACGACATAAAGGCAGAGAAGGATCCAGAGACAGAAAAGTGTCGCGATATCGCGACATGTCATATTTTCACAACGAAAAGGTAGAGAAGGAGCCAGAGACAAAAAAGTGTCGCGATATCGTGACATGTCGCATTTTCCCGATGAAAGATAGAGAAAGAGCCAAATGCAAAAAAATGTCGTGATATCGCGACATTTCGTATTTTCGCTCCCAAAAGACGAGCCGAAGACGAAGAGTCAGAAAGGGAGACGTTTCAAATACCTGGACGACGAAGCAACACGGGAAGGCGAAATGAAAGGTTCTAGAAGAGGAAACAAAGGGCCACCAACTGGAAATGGAGTGTCACCTGAGAACCTTTAAAAAGGAGAGCAAAGGCATGCAAAGGGGAGAATGGCTAGAACGATAATATTTGTTTTTGTATTTCTAGATTTGAGAAATTCTGTAAAGGCACAACTCTTCTACGACTTATGTAATATTCTGCTGTGACTGTAATACTCTGTTGTAATAGTAATTCTCTGCTGCATTTGAATAAAATAAAACTATTTTTCTTCTCTGTAATTTTGGCTCTCTATCAAGTGGTATCAGAGCGGGAGTTCTTGAGTGTGTGAGCAGACCGTCAAAAGTGAGGTAGCTTGCACCAGGACAGGTGGAAGGATTTTGAGAAGAGAGAACGGGAGTGCCTGGGTAGTGTAAACAGAGTGCCGAACGTGAGGCAGTTTGCACCAGGACTAGTTGAGATTTGTGAGAGAGCAGTATGCCTCCAAAAAGAAATCATGGTCGCGGGAGAAATGTGGTGCAGGATGAAGATTTCAGAGCGTTGCAGAGGCAAGTGCAAGCCTTGTAGGAAGAGTTGCGAAAAAGGGCCGAACCAAAGGAAGAAGACCAGAGTGACGATGAAGCTTGGGAAACTGAGGATCCATCAGATGATGAAGAAGCATTGGATCCTTCTGAAGCTAGATTGTTGAAAGCTCTATCTCAGGCCGGGAAGAGACCGAAGTTTGATGTCTCCACATATTCTAGGAATCTCAACCCAGAAGAGTTGATTGACTGGATCAATGATATGGAGGAATACTTTGAGTATGAGGAGGTTGCAGATCTAGACCGGATAAAATTTGCAAAAGCAAAATTGAAAGGCCATGCTAGTTTATGGTGGAAAGGAGTACAACTCGAAAGAAATAAAAATGGAAAAGAAAAGATAACCAGATGGGACCGAATGGTGGAGAAACTAAAGAGACAGTTTATTCCCATAGATTACGAGTTGGATCTTTTGAGGAGGATGCAAAGTTTGAGACAGTTAGGCAAGTCTGTCCAAGAATACATAGAAGAATTCTACAAGATCTCCATCAGAACTGGCCATTCAGGGGCTAATAAGGAGAAAGTAGCCAGATACATCAATGGGTTGAGAATTAACATTCAAGAAGAACTCAACTTGATCAAAATAGCCACCATATAAGATGCGTATCAATTGGTCTTAAATTTTGAAGAGAAACTGAACCGAAGATTTGAAGGCAAACAGAGAGGAAGGGATCGTGGTGGAAGAACCGATGGAGGAAATTACAGAAGCCAGAAGAAGACTGGGGAAACAAGCAAACCCCAGGAACAGAAAAAGGAGAATACCTATCGTCCGTGTGATCAGAATAATGGCTACCAGAGATGAAGAGGTAGACCTGGACGTGGGTATGGAAGAGGGGTATTCCATGGAACCTATTTCCAGTGTGGAGAAGAGGGACACCGGTCATACGAGTGTCCTCAACACCAAGAAATGACAGACAAGAGACCTGAGGGTCATGCCAAAGCTGCTATGGTAGATGAAGGTGCAGAGTCAGAACACTTTGAAGAAGTAGGAGGAGAAGTTTTGATGATGAGAAGAGCACTGTTGAATGACGAAAAAGAACCAGAACAGAGGAAGAGTCTATTCCGCACGAGGTGCAAATGTGCAGGGAAGGTCTGCAATGTTATCATTGATAATGGTAGCACATAAAACTTAGTTTCAGAAGAGATGGTTACTAAGTTGAAATTGGGAAAGAGAAAGCACCCGCATCCATATCGGATTGCATGGTTGCAGAAATACCACAGAGCACTTGTCAGTGAACAGTGCTTGGTCAAATTTTACATTGGAAATTATCAAGATGAGGTCCTATGTGATGTTTTGCCGATGGATTCTTGACATTTGTTGTTGGGAAGACCATGGCAATTTGACAGACGTGCAGTGCATGATGGGTATGCAAATACGTACTCTCTGACGAAGGATGGAGTACATCACAAATTGAAGCCATCGAAGGAAGTGGATGAGAAAGTGTGCGATAGTGCCGAATCTGCCTGGTGGATGGAAGATAATTTTTGGATGGTCTGAAGAGGGATTCAATGTGTTATGCATTAATCCCTACTATTAAGAAATAACAGTACACAGATGTTCCAGCAGAGGCCGAACACTTGTTAGAAGAATTTCCAGACATCATATCAGATAATGTGCTTGAGGGTTTACCATCGATGAGGAAAATCAGTCACCATATTGATTTGGTACCTGGATCTAGTTTACCCAACAAGGAAGCCCACAGAATGACTCCTATGGAAAGTGAGGAGCTGAGCAGGCAAGTCCATGAGTTGTTGAAAAAGGGACTGATTCGAGAAATCTTGAGTCCATGTGCGGTACCTGTAGTACTAGCACCAAAGAAGGATGGGGAGTGGAGGATGTGTAGAGACTCCCGAGCTATAAACAAGATCACCATAAAATACAGATTTCCATTACCAAGGATGGATGATATTATGGATCTGTTTGAGTGGAGCCAAGTACTTCACCAAGATTGACTCGAAGAGTGGCTACCATAAGATTCGGATCGAGAGAAGGAGATGAGTGGAAAAGCTGCTTTCAAAACCGAGAGAAGGTTTGTATGAGTGGTTGGTCATGCCATTTGGGCTAACCAATGCACCAAGCACATTCATGCGGTTGATGAATGAAGTGTTGAAGGATTTTTTAGGCAAGTCTATTATTGTCTATTTGGATGACATTTTGATATTCAGCAGAACCCTAGAAGAGCACTTGGTGCATATCAGGAGGGTTTTTGAGAAGCTGAGGGAAGAATAGTTGTTGATCAACTTGAAGAAGTGCAATTTTGTGAAGAAGGTGTTGGTATACCTAGGATTTGTCATCTTAGTTGAAGGTCTGAAAATGGACCCAGAAAAGGTGAGGGCTATCATTGAATGGCCTACTCCAAGAAGCACTTTACTTTTGAAGTGAGATCATTTCATGGTCTAGCCAGTTTTTACAGGAAATTCATCAGAAATTTCAGCAGTATTTGTGCACCCCTTACGAAAACAATGAGAGGGGATAGGAAAGACTTTAAGTGGACCCTAGGAGCAGACAAGAGCTTTGATATGTTGAAGAAGAAGGTCACTGAGCAACCTGTTTTAGCACTTCTAGATTTTAACAAGGTATTTTAGGTGGACTGTGATGTCATTGGCAGTGCCATAGGAGTTGTGCTGAGTCAAGAAGGCAAGCCTGTTGCTTACTTCAGTGAGAAACTCAATGAGGCCAGGAAGAAGTATTCAGTGTATGACCAAGAATTCTATGCTATAGTTCAGGCCCTGAAGAAGTGGAGACATTATTTACTACCAAAATATTTTGTGTTATATACTAATCATCAGGCCTTATAGTATATAAATAGCCAGGGAAAACTGAACTAGAGGCACTTGAAGTGGGTTGAGTTTCTGCAAAGTTATTCCTTTGTGTTGAAGCACTGGAGTGGAAAGTCCAATAGAGTTGCAGATGCCTTGAGTAGAAGGCAGAGTTTGCTGACAGAAATTAAGGTGGAAGTGTTGGGATTTGATGAATTGAAGGGTTTGTACCCTAAAGATCCCAATTTTGCAGAAGCCTGGAAGGCTTTCTTGGCACCAGTTACCCTGGACAGAACCAAGTGGTTGGATTTTTTGATCCAAGATGGAATGTTGTTTAGAGGAAGCCAGTTATGCATTCTAAGAAGTTCCATGAGGGAAAACCTAGTCAAAGAAAAACACAGTGGAGGATTGGCTGGGCACTTTGGTCGAGATAAGACCATTGCCCTTGTGAGCGAGAATTATTATTGGCCGCAACTGCAGAAAGATGTGCAGAAATTTGTGTAGAGCTGTAGAGTCTGTCAGATGGTGAAAGGTGTGAGACAGAACACTGGATTATATCAGCCGTTACCTGTACCAAAGAAACCATGGGAAGATGTCAGCATGGATTTCGTTCTTGGTCTACCAAGGACACAGAGGGGAAATGATTCCATATTTGTGGTAGTTGACAGGTTTTTAAAGATGGCACATTTTATCCCTTGTCAGAAAACTAATGATGTAGTTCATATTACAGGTTTGTTTTTCAAAGAGGTGGTACGACTTCATGGTCTACCGAAGAGTATCATTTTTGACAGAGATACTAAGTTTGTTGGGTATTTCTGGAGAACCCTATGAAAGAAACTAAAGACAAATTTGAAATTTAGTTCAGCATACCACCCATAGATAGATGGGCAAACAGAGGTGGTAAACAGAAGTTTGGGTAACCTATTGAGGTGCTTGATAGGAGATAAGCCCAAAGGATGGGATCTGATTTTGCCACAGGTGGAGTTTGCATATAACAATTATGTCAACAAGAGTACCAATAAATATCCATTTCAGATAATATATGGAAGCAGTCCAAGAAAAGTTTCTGAGTTAAGGAAGCTGAATACCGGGGAAAAGCGCAGTGTCGAGGCTGAGGATTTTGTAGAGCATCTGAAGAACCTACATGAAGAAGTGAAGAAGCATATTGCTAAAATGAATATGCAATATAAGACGAAAGTATACCAGAAGTGACGGTTTAAGGAATTCGAAGTGGGAGATGAAGTGATGGTCCATCTGAGAAAATAAATATTTCCTGTTAAAACCTATAACAAACTAAAGATGAAGAAGTTTGGACCATGCAGAATCCTAGCAAAATGGGATTCAGGCAATGCGTATGAAGTAGAATTGCCAAGTGGGCTTAACATATCACCTATCTTTAACATTTAATATTTAATGAAATACCATGAGGGGGATAGTAGTGAGACACCAAGCGCAGAGTTGTGGAGTAGTCCAGTGTCTACTCCAACCATAGATGAGATTGAGGAAATACTGGACACTCGAGAAGGCAGAAGTACCAAAAATAGATAGTATTTTGAATATTTGGTCAAGTGGAAGGGCAGACCGATAGAAGATGCAACTTGGTTGTCTAAAACGGAGGTTGACCTCCTGGGTCTCCCTCTAACAGTTCAAAAGTGAGGATCACTTCTCAATCTACCCTGGATGTCTGATGCAGGAGCATCGGGTGGCAGCAGAGCAATCTTGCATCAACAAATTTTTTTCTAAATGTTTGCCTTGGTGTCGTGATATCATGACCGAAAAAGAGTTGCGATATCACAACATGTCACATTTTCACGACTCGACCAGGAGAGAGAAGGTGCGAGGGAAAATATCATGATTTTACGACATGTCACGAAATCGCGACCAAAAACAAGAAAGAGCAGAAGCACGTTGAAAATTTCGTGACCAGAAGCAAGTGAGAGAAGGTATTGATGAAAATGTCACGATTTTGTGACATGTCACGAAATCATGACCGTCGCAAAATCGTGACCAGGAGCAGCCAGGGGAAGATATCGATGAGAATGTCACGATTTCGCGACCGTCATGAAATCGTGACCAAAAGCAACCGAAAGATGATGCCGATGAAAATATCACAATTTCGGGACATGTCGCGAAATCGCAACCAGCAGCAGGAGGGAGAAGATGCCAAAGAAATTGTCACGATTTCACGACATGTCACGAAATCATGATCAGAACAGAAAAGTGGAGGCGTTCAAAGGCAAATGTCGCGATACCATGACATGTCGCGATATTGCGACTTGAAGATAAGAAAGGCAGCGAGGAAGGAAAATGTCACGATATTGCGACGGAAAGGCAGAGAAGGAGCCAGAGATAGAAAAGTGTCGTGATATCACGACATGTCGCATTTTCACGATGAAAATGCAGAGAAGGAGTCAAAGACAGAAAAGTTTCGCGATATCACGACATGTCGCATTTTTGCGATGAAAGACAGAGAAAGAGCCAAAGGCAAAAAAATGTTGTGATATCTCGACATGTCACATTTTCGCGCCCGAAAAACGATTCGAAGACAAAGAGTCGAAAAGGGAGACATTTTGAATACCTGGACGATGAAGCAACACGGGAAGGCGAAACGAAAGGTTCTAGAAGAGGAAACGAAGGGCCACCAGCTAGAAATGGAGCGTCACCTGAGAACCTTTAAAAAGGAGAGAAAAGGCATGCACGGGGGAGAATGGTTGGAACGATAATATTTTTTTTTGTATTTCCAGATTTGAGAAATTCTGTAAAGGCGCAACTCTTCTGTGAGTTATGTAATATTCTGCTGTGACTGTAATACTCTATTGTAACATTAATTCTCTGCTGCATTTGAACGAAATAAAACTGTTTTTCTTCTCTGTAATTTTGGCTCTCTTTCAGTATCCCTAAGAGGGACCGACATGTAATCGAGCTTCAATATCAATAAAGAGATCTGTACTTTGTTATTTTGTGTTGTATGATTTTCCTCCTGTATTTCCATTTTTATATTTGGTATTTTAAATAGTATTGCAAGTAGAGTTTAGAAAAGGGACCGGTGTGTGAATTCTCGGGATCGCTTCATTCATTGTCATTTCTTCACCAACTCATTGAGTGAAGAGGTAGTTCAAAATTTCAACATAATCATAATCAAAATCAACAAAATATCACTCGATCATAACAAAATTGTGTTTGTCCTATGAATCATTGCATACAACAATCACAAATTTCCCTTGTTTGCTAGGAAGGTAAGTAGACATGACATCTTTAATTATAGCTCTCCTACCAGTCAAAATTGTTATAGCAACTGAAGCTACCCGATGGAGTTTGAGGAATGAGTGCAATTTAACATGCAAAAGCAACTTAGCTAAGTCCTCCGAACATTAAGGCAACGATTCAATGGATGCATGTCATCTTGCATGATTGGATCATCCGGTATTGATCATACCATTGATAACCATACACCCTACAAACAGATCAGTCTACATTTTTTCTCAACGTTGTGTTTTCCACACAATGCATCGCAAAAAATGGCATCTGTAGACACCTAAATCTTGTCATTATTAGGGGATCTACTCACATAGACACACTCATAAGATCATAAGACATAATCTTGGACTTTCCAAACATAAATAGTGGTTCTCACCACTCATTTGGTGCCTTTTCAATTCATCCAAGCTTGGCCACTCAAACCAAGAGTGGCCAGATCCTAGCCACTCAAGCCTAGAGCAGCCAGACCTTAGCTACTACAGACGAAAATGGCCATATCTTAGTCACTATAGATGATAGTGGCTAAGCCATAAGAAGTAATTTTCCAACAAACATGCCCAATCTCAGGTGGATGTGGCAGTCTGCATGTAATGAAGGTGAGTGGGAGTGACTTTGCATTCCTTTTCATGACCAGTTCACATGGGAGGTTTGAGTTTGCATTTAGACTTAATATAACTGACCTCCAAGCAAACAAATGACAAAATATTCTCATGCTAATGACAAGTTCACATAGAAGACTCAAGTGGGTAGTTAGATTTCAGTTAACTAGCCTTCGAATATAGATAATGGACAAAATCTTCTCATGCTAACTTGCACTACACATGAGAAATTCATTCCTAGGGCTTGGACATAGACCTAGGGTTTCACGCTATAAAAGGTGAAAGCCTAAGAGCACCAAAGAGGGATCTTTTATCATATCAGAGAGAGAGACATATTTTTAGGAGAGATTTTGAGACTTGGAGAGTTCTCTTTGATATCATGTGTACGACGAAGATCTGAAGAATTGAAGAGTATAACACCTACTATTTCAATATCAGATACAGGATTTGACCCATAGCTTTGGGGCAAAGAAGGCAAGGTTTACTTTAGTGGTCGTTGTCTTGGACAGTAGCCCGTAGTCTTAGCTTAGATAGACATAGCTTCTTTTATTCTGTTTCTTTATGTTTTCATGTCATTAGCATAGATTTACATTATTTTATGACATAGTTTTATCATATTTCTGTTACACTCTTTGATTACTAACAACCTCATTCAGGGAGGCAATCTCGGATACCTAAATGTGCGTTGTTGTTTCATTGCTTGTAGGGCCATAGGTACATCGGATGAAGATTGCAACATACGAGAGTAAAAAGGGATCCCTCTAGGAAATAGACCTATAGAAGGAGGCATCTATAAGCCCTCATACATTTTCGTGTGTGGAACCATGAAGCTTTTATAAGTGCACCACCTCTTTGCATAAGGGGCACTCCTTGCTTATTTGTAATTTATAGTATCAAAATGAGTATCCCTAAGAGGGACCGACATGTAATCGAGCTTCAATATTAATAAAGAGATCTGTACTTTGTTATTTTGTGTTGTATGATTTTTCCTCCTATATTTCCATTTTATATTTGGTATTTTAAATAGCATTGCAAGTAGGGTTTAGAAAAGGGACCGGTGTGTGCGTTCTCGGGGTCGCTTCATTCATTGTCATTTCTTCACCAAATCATTGTGTGAAGAGGTAGTTCAAAATTTCAACATAATCATAATAAAAATCAACAAAATATCACTTGATCATAACAAAATTGTGTTCGTCCTACGAATCATTGCATACAACAATGATAAATTTCCCTTGTTTTCTGGGAACATAAGTAGACATGGCATCTTTAATTGTAGCTCTCCTACCAACCGGAATTGTTATAGCAACTGAAGCTACCCGATTGATTTTGAGGAATGAGTGCAATTTAAAATGCAAAAGCAACTTAGCTAAGTCCTCCGAACATTAAGGCAATGATTCAAGGGATGCACACCATCTTGCACGATTGGGTCATCCAGCATTGATCATACCATTGATCACCATACACCCTACAAACAGATCAGTCTACATTTTTTCTCAACATTGTGTTTTCCACACAAGGCATCGCAAAAAGGGGCATTTGTAGACACCTAAATCATGTCATGATTAGGGGAGCTACTCACATAGACACACTCATAAGATCATAAGACATAATCTTGGACTTTCCAAACATAAATAGTGGTTCTCACCACTCATTTGGTGCCTTTTCAATCCATCCAAGCTTGGCCACTCAAACCAAGAGTGGCCAGATCCTAGCCACTCAAGCCTAGAGAGGCCAGAACTTAGCTACTATAGACGACAATGGCCAGATCTTAGTCACTATAGATGATAGTGGCTAAGCCATAAGAAGCAATTTGCTGATAAACAGGCCCAATATCGGGTGGAAGTGGCAGTCTGCATGCAATAAAGGTAAGCAGGAGTGACTTCGCATTCATTTTCATGACCAGTTCACGTGGGAGACTTGAGTTTGCATTTTGACTTAATATAACTAACCTCCAAGCATAAACAAAGGACAAAATCTTCTCATGCTAACGACCAGTTCACATAGAAGACTCAAGTGGGTAGTTAGATTTCAGTTAACTGGCCTTCGAATATAGACAATGGACAAAATATTCTCATGCTAACTTGCACTACACATGAGAAATTCATTCCTAGGGCTTGGACATAGACCTAGGGTTTCACACTATAAAAGGTGCAAGCCTAATAGCACCAAAAGGGGATTTTTTATCATATCAGAGAGACATATTTTTAGGAGAGCTTTCGAGACTTGGAGAGTTCTCTTTGATATCATGTATACGACGAAGATTTGATGAATTGAAGAGCATAACACCTACTATTTCAATATCATACACAGGATTTGACCCATATATTTGGGGCAAAGAAGGCAAGGTTTACTTTAGTGGTCGTTGTCTTGGACAGTGGCCTGTAGGCTTAGCTTAGATAGACATAGCTTCTTTTATTCTGTTTCTTTATGTTTTCACATCATTAGCATAGATTTACATGATTTTATGGCATAGTTTTATCATATTTCTGTTACACTCTTTGATTACTAACAACCTCATCCAGGGAGGCAATCTTAGATACCTAAATGTGCGTTGTTGTTTCATTTCTTGCAGTGCCATAGGTACATCGAATGAATATTGCAACATACGAGAGCAAAAAGGGATCCCTATAGGAAATAGACCTAGAGAAGGAGGCATCTTTAAGTCATACATTTTTGTGTGTGGAACTGGGAAGCTTTTATAAGCGTACCACCTCTTTGCGAAAGGGGCACTCCTTGCTTATTTGTAATTTATAGTATCAAAATGAGTATCCCTAAGAGGGACCGACATGTAATCGAGCTTCAATATCAATAAAGAGATCTGTACTTTGTTATTTTGTGTTGTATGATTTTTCCTCCTGTATTTCCATTTTTATATTTGGTATTTTAAATAGCATTGCAAGTAGGGTTTATAAAAGGGACCAGTGCATGCGTTCTCGGGGTCACTTCATTCATTGTCATTTATTCACCAACTCATTGTGTGAAGAGGTAGTTCAAAATTTCAACATAATCATAATCAAAATCAACTAAATATCACTCAATCATAACAAAATTGTGTTTGTCCTACAAATCATTGCATACAAAAATCACAAATTTCCCTTGTTTTCTGGGAACATAAGTAGACATGACATCTTTAATTGTAGCTCTCCTACCGGTCGGAATTGTTATAGAAACTGAAGCTACCCGATTGAGTTTGAGGAATGAGTGCAATTTAACATGCAAAAGCAACTTAACTAAGTCCTCCGAATGTTAAGGCAATGATTCAAGGGATGCACGCCATCTTGCATGATTGGGTCATCTAGAATTGATCATACCATTGATCACCATACACCCTACAAATAGATCAGTCTATGTTTTTGCTCAACGTTGTGTTTTCCACACAATGCGTCACAAAAAGAGGCATCTGTAGACACCTAAATCATGTCATGATTAGGGGAGCTACTCACATAAACACACTCATAAGATCATAAGACATAATCTTGGACTTTCCAAACATAAATAGTGGTTCTCACCACTCATTTGGGGCCTTTTCAATCCATCCAAGCTTGGCCACTCAAACCAAGAGTGGCCAGATCCTAGCCACTCAAGCCTAGAGCGGCTAGACATTAGCTACTACAGGCAACAATGGCAAGATATTAGTCACTATATACGATAGTGGCTAAGCCATAAGAAGTAATTTTCCAACAAACAGGCCCAATCTCGGGTGGAAGTGGCAGTCTGCATGCAATAAAGGTGAGTGGGAGTGACTTTGCATTCCTTTTCATGACCAGTTCACATGGGAGGTTTGAGTTTGCATTTAGACTTAATATAACTGACCTCCAAGAATAAAAAAAGGACAAAATCTTCTCATGCTAACGACCAGTTCACATAGAAGACTCAAGTGGGTAGTTAGATTTCAGTTAACTGGCCTTCGAATATAGACAATGGACAAAAGCTTCTCATGCTAACTTGAACTACACATGAGAAATTCATTCCTAGGGCTTGGACATAGACCTAGGATTTCATGCTATAAAAGTTGCAAGCCTAAGAGCACCAAAGGGGTATCTTTTATCATATCAGAGAGACATATTTTTAGGAGAGATTTCGAGACTTGGAGAGTTCTCTTTGATATCATGTTTACGATGAAGCTCTGACGAATTGAAGAGCATAACACCTACTATTTCAATATCAGATACAAGATTTGACCCATAGCTTTGGGGCAAAGAAGGTAAGGTTTACTTTAGTGGTCATTTTCTTGGACAGTAGCCCGCAGGCTTAACTTAGATAGACATAGCTTCTTTTATTCTATTTCTTTATGTTTTCACGTCATTAGCATAGATTTACATGATTTTATGACATAGTTTTATCATATTTCTATTACACTCTTTTATTACTAACAACCTCATCCAGGGAGGCAATCTCAGATGCCTAAATGTGCATTGTTGTTTCATTGCTTGCAGTGCCACAGGTACATTGGATGAAGATTGCAACATACGAGAGCAAAATGGATCCCTATAGGAAACAGACCTAGAGAAGGATGCATCTGTAAGCCCTCGTACAATTTTGTGTGTGAAATTGGGAAGCTTTTATAAGCGCACCACCTCTTCACGGAAGGGGAACTCCTTGCCTATTTGTAATTTATAGTATCAAAATGGGTATCCCTAAGAGGGACCGACATGTAACCGAGCTTCAATATCAATAAAGAGATCTATCTTTTGTTATTTCGTGTTGTATGTTTTTTCCTCTTGTCTTTCCGTTTTATCTTTGGTATTTTAAATAGCATTGCAAGTAGTATTTATAAAATGGATCGGTGCGTGCGTTCTAGGGGTCACTACAATTCCATGAAACTCAAACACCCTAGTTGACTTATCAAAAGTTGTATAATGACTATACTATACTTTTGAAAATAAATTTTTCATTCTAAAATACCAAGTTATTCATTACCCATGTGTGTGCAAATGAATATATTAGATAAGGCATAAGTATACCCTAGTGCTAGGTGGGATTCATTCAGCCCATTGTTGTATTGGGGATCCTCAAATATCTATCCGATCCTAGGTTTGAACTCAGTCAGACTAAACCACTATGCTATCCAGGACACCTAAAGCTAGCTCACTCATAAATTGCTTAAACCTACCCCAATGTCAGGTGGGATTCATTTTTCTCATTGTCGTATTGGGGATCACCCTATATCTTTCTAGTAGTGATCACTCTAGGGATTCAAGTTCATCCCCTTATTTTCTTCAATTTATCAAGATACTTGCTCATGTAAAGTGATAAAAAACAATATTTATTTTTGTATAATGATATAAATCACTGTTTATTTTATACTTTGTTTTTATTTTGAGTAGGGGATTTGATACTGACTTGATTTCATTCTAGGATTTTGCTCCTTCATTTGTAAGCAAGGGATTTATTCAAGTAGGGGATAAACTTGTCCTTTTTCCAGTGACCACTACTCTAGACCATTGCACCTCAAAAAATGAGCAAGTAATAAAACCTTTCGCTTAAGGTAACCCGGACCACTTTGTAGCATTCATAATTCCTTATCCTAATTAAGATTATTAATGTGTTTGATTAGTTATGGGATTCTGATAAGCTAAGTGCTATCAAAACTAGATCTCATCTACAAAAGCAAAGCAATATTTCTACCAAACTCTTGAGAAGACCTCTGGGTATGGTTGAATGATCGAAAAACCCTAGTATATTCTTCATAGCAATAGGATGGGTTGTGTTGAGAAACACAATTACTCACAAGGGTGATAGATGATGATGATAATGCAAAGATGCATGACTGGAATACAAACGTGGTGTCATTTGTAAGATTGCAAAAACAACCTCTCCTAATGCAAGTGTGTCGGATGGAAATACCTAATGCAATGCAATTAAATGAAATGCATGTGCAAAATGAAAATGCATGATACAAATGTTTTTGAATTTTTAATATTTTACAATGTTTTTAGAATTTTATTGCTTTTTAATTTTTATGGATTTTTTTAAAATTTTGATTTGACCAAAGGCCTTACATATGCCTTTGGAGCCTTTTATGGGGTGACCAAAGGGCTTACATGTACCTTTGGAGCCTTTTATGGTTTTAGGTATAAAACACTTTAATATGAAGGATGTTGAGAGGTTCAGGCTCTTCAACACCTTCAAACAATGTTAAGCGATATGTCCCAGGTCCAATATTCTCAGAGATGATATAGGGACCTAACCAATTAGCCAAAAAATTGTCTCACAATTTTGGTGGTATATTTGAGTTTGGTTGGTTCTCTTTCAACACAAGATCACCAACCTCAAAGTCTCTCAAATGGAATTTTTTATTGTAAGTTTATTTTAAGTGCTCCTGATAAATGCAAATATTCTCGAGGGCATTCATGCGCAGTTCATCAAGTAGCATCAATTGATATAGGTGAGCTTTCCGCATAGTGTCATCATCAATGATCTCTTTCAATGCAATGCACAACATTGGAATATCCAACTCTAAGGGCATAATGGCCTTAGTGCCATATACCAGCGAAAACGATGTTACCCCAATGGGAATCCGAATGCTAGTCCTATAAGCCCATAATGCAAGGGGTAGTTGGATGTGCCAATCTTTGTGGTGCTCTTGTACCATCTTTTTCAAGATGGATACCACTATCTTGTTTGAAAACTCATCTTTCCTATTTGCCTACGAATAATATGGAGTCACAAAACTATGTTTGATCCTATACTTGGATGTCAAAACCATCACAATTTTATTTTTGAATGATGTTCCATTATTCGAGACTATTTTGGATGGTATCCTAAAATGACATGATATTGGTGATTATGAACTCTATAATACATGCTCTAGTTGTCAATGTTAACAGGATTGCTTCCACCCACTTAGTGAAGTACTTAGTAGTTGTAATAATACATGTATGTCAACTTGATGATAGAGGAGAGATATTTCTAATGAGATCCATACCCCACTGAGCAAATGGCCAAGCTGCTTGAATGGGTTGTAAAGCCTATGATGGCAAGTGTGAAATATTAGCATGATGTTGATATTTAATGCATTTCCTTATATACACATTGTAATCCTTCTCCATAGTAGACCAATAATAGCCAATGCAAAGGATGCACTTGACGATAGCCATGCCACTGAAATGGACACCGCATGTACCATCGTGAGCTTACAAAATTTCCCAAGCTAATTCTTGGGGCTCAAGACAATGAAAGAGAAATCCATTGTAGATTTGATGATACAAAATATCTCCTAACAAGACATACTTTGTTGCTTTTTGTTTAAATGTGTATTTTGTCGCACGTGATAATCCTTGAGGGATTACACAAAATTTAAGGAATTCATGTATTTGTGACATCCAATTATGATAGACCTCAACCTCGACTGACAAGATAGCATGTCCCCCATATGATTTAATATTCACAAATACAGAAGCAGAAACTACCTTATGGTTAATGGTAGTACCACTCACCGTAGAACCCTATAAGATTAAAGACCCCCAGGATGTGCTCTTAAGAAATTCTTTGGATCTGTAGAACCATTCATGGATTGGTTCTATATGAATCATGTTGACTGATTCGTTGTTATCCAAAACATCATGTTGCATGACAGAGTGTAACAACATTATCATGTGGATGGTAGTGAAATTGACAGATGGATTTTGAGGAATTAAAGATCCCAAAGATGCCATAGTGTCTATAATTTTTTTTGATGAATGAGGGATTGCCTCAATGTCATACCACTCCAACTGAGCTAGATAAGTATCAACAAGATCTTTATAGGCCTTCAGGATAGGACACCTACATTTAAAAAGTCCTTTCACTTGGTTGAAAATGAGAAGGGAATCGCCAAAAATATTCAACCTTTGATATTCATGGTGAAAGCTATTTGGAGGCCCAAGATGAGGGTTTTGTATTTAGCATTATTTTTGGTGCAAGGAAAGTCCAAATTAAATGACAAGGGTATAGGAGCACCTTCTAGTATGAAAAACACTATTCCTATACCACCCCCTTGCTCGTACTTTGAATAGTCAAAGAACAATGTCATATCATCTTTGTTATCTAGTTCTTCAAATTCAAGAGACTCTGATAATGTGAATACTGCATCATCAAGAAGCTCAATGGTGAGAGGCCTACTATTTTCTAGTGGTGCCTCATCCAGTTGATTAGCTATAACCTATCCCTTGATGGACTTTTGGCTAATGAATTCCAAGTCAAATTCTATCAATAGCATGATCCACTTTACAGTACATGTATTATGATATGCCTTGCTCATCATATACTGCAAAGGATTTTGTTTTGATATGATACACATTGTATGACTTAACATATAATACCAAAACTCATTTGTAGTGAACACCACTACTAAGTACAACTTCTCCAAGTAGGTATATCCTAGCTCGTAGCTCACCAAGGGTTAGCTAATATAATATATGGCTTGCTCTTTGTCCTACACATTTTTTTGAGCTAACATGGTCCCTAATGCAAATTCATCTATCGATATATATAACAAAAAAGGTACATCTAGTTTTGGTGTAGCTAGCACTGGTGACGTCTCCAGGTATTGCTTAATCTCAAGAAAGACCACTTTAAAATCCTCCTCCCAATTGAATTGGACCCCCTAGTGTAGCAGTAAATTCATGGATCAATGTTTATCCAATAATTATGCAATAAATTGCTTTATGGATGCTACTTTACCCTGTAGGCTTCTTAATTTCTTGATATTTATGGGAGGACATATTTCTAAAATGACTTTGATCTTTTTTGGGTCAACTTCGATGCCTCACTTTGAAATGATGAATCCCAAGAGTTTTCTTGAAGTCAAATCAAATACACACTTCTTAGGATTCAACCTGACATTATGCTCTATTAGGTGATCATATACCTTTCTCAGGACCTCGACATGCTTTGAATGTAGTAATGACTTTGCCAGTAATTCATCGATGTAATATTCCAAGATCTTGTGCATGTAGTCATGAAAGATGTATGTCATGGCCCGCTGATATGTAGCACCAACATTTTTAAGGCTGAATGGCATAACCTTATAATAAAATTTCCCCTAGGGCTTTGTGAATGTGGTCTTATGTTGATCTTTGAGCTTAATTCAAATTTAGTTGTAACTAGAAAAATCATCTATTAGGGAGAGCATTTCATGACCTATATTTGCATCTATAATAGCATCTATGTTTGGCAATGAAGATGAATCCTTTGGTGTTTCCATATTGAGGTCTCTAAAATCTATACAGATATGGATCCTTCCATCAAGTTTTCCTACAAGTACCATGTTTTATACCCATTCTGGATAGTTGATGGAAATGATAAACTCTACATCTAGTAGCTTTCACAATTCATATTTAACCATTAAGGCTATTTTTGGGTGCATCCTCTTTAGTTTCTTCTTGACTTGATTTTTTGAGAGATCTAGCAAAAGGTTATGAGTAACCAATTTCGGATCTAGACCCGACATATCCTTATAAGTCCAAGTAAAGAGATCGGACCTCTATTTCAATAGAGGGATGAGGTTGGCATGATCATCAAGAGATAAAATTTCTCTAAATTTTACCTTCTTAGGAATTGTGGGATCATCACTGATATCCACTTCAAATATTTCCTCTACTGAAATATGGGATCTCTTCTCAAGCTAGTGAGGCGTAGGTATCAAGTGGATGCCATATGCTAGGTTTATGGGTTCCACATTAGAAGCATCCTCAGTATGATAAACATCATATGCACAACTTGGCACAAAATGAAAAGGTTGTAGCATTTCTTCGTTGGAAAAGAAATCTTTAGACCCTAGTGGTGAGTCAATGCAATCCCAATCAATAGCATCTACGTTAAGATACAATGGTCTAGAGGGGTTGGCTGGATTGTGAAGTGGAGTGGTCAAATAAATTGATATCATATTGATGTAATGGATTATATCTCCAAGACCACGTGCATGTAATTCTACATTGATATAAATTCCATCCCCAAGATGTGGTTTCAAGGATATGGGGATCTGTGGATCTGGTCTATGGATAGACTTGAAAGAAGGATCATTAGGCTCTAGGAGCTCTATGTACATTTGCAAGTCAAGGAAGACTATATGATAAATCACATTGAGATTCGGTGATCTTCCCTTGAGGTGAGGATGGATATTGATATCTCTGTAAATATCCTCTATAGTGTATGGCGCATTACGATGACGTAAGTAGGGAGGCCCCAAATAGGCTCTCTTTGTTTCATCTTTGTCATCACTATTGTAATAAAAACCCTCACCACTACCTATTGGTACTAGGATATTAGGAATATGGGGCCCCATGTAAGACCACTCTTGATAGTTGCTATTATCAATGGAAGATTGCTCATCCTTTATGACTATCTCCAAGGGTAACAGATGGTGTAAATTTATGAGACCTAGGTAATCCACCTTAGTTTCATCCTCAAATTGCTCATTGTTTAAGGACTCATCGTCATCATCACTCTCATACACACAACTTGATCCTCCTATTATAGATATGGGCTCTGCATTATCCTCGTTAAAATTATCCTCTGATTCAAAATCTACCATTATGCTAGCATTGTGATCCTACACGCCTATGTCATCGGTTATATTCAATTTATCTCTTGGTATGTGATTTTAACCGATCTCTACCAAGATGTCTTCAAGATATATCTCAGGTGGTTCTATAATGACATAAGATACTATTCGGTTATCCCTTTGAAAGGAGGAGGGATTGGAGTGATAAGGATGGAGGTCGACTTCACCCCTAGACTAAGGTATAGATGGTCTAAATATGCCATAAGAAGTTCATCATATTCCTCTAATATAATATTCTAACCTGAACCTATCAGTTGGCTACTATTATTATAGTTCATAAGACCTCCTATGCCCCTGCTCGAATAATCTGAGACTGTAACCATACCAATGGTAATGCTCAAAATATTATAAGGTGTATTCTAGGTTAGACATATAATGAACATTCACAACAAATGGTTCATCATCATCCTAATCCATGGGATTGCGAGATGCAAGCTAGTCAAGCCCTCCATAGATGCAACTGGTTTGATTAGGAGGTACCCCTAGTGGTAACACCATACCTACGGGAAGACGATGAGATTGTGGTCAGTCCATATCCTATGCAGTCTCTATGATCAGTGTGAATGTCACATTCTACACAATATACTCCTTTAATCCAAGATTAACCAAATGAATGGTCATCTATGGTGTAGATGATCCTATTGAAGATGCAGGTGAAGTAGGTTGAGGTACCTCTTAGAATTCTCCTTGAGCATAATCTACTTCCATGGGAGTAGGGACCTCGAAAACCACTAATTTGGGTGCTTGTTTTATCTCTTTTTTGCCCATATTTACCTTTAGCTTCCTATAATCCTAACACATAATGGATACAGATGGTCTAGTAGAAGTAGTTGTCGTGTTCTTCGATCATTGAGATACAAACTTTATAGGTTTGACACACACTTCTTTTATTTTACCTCCTAGCTCTTTTATCGATGATGTTGGCCATATGTCTAGGTGCATTGAGGGGAGCATGAAGTCCCCGAAAAAATCTACTAAATTCATGTATTTGAATAGATATTTATCTGAAGGTACCACGTGAACCTATCCCTCATGCATGCATTTAATACATTGATGGAGAATGGAAGGGATGCAATGCATTTATATTATCTAAGGCCTCCCTAGAAGCATATTGTACTATAGAGCACCTTCAATCACATGACATATCACTGAGATGGTCTTTAGTCCCACCTGAATAGGTAAGACTATAGTACTGACAATTGAGCATAATGCATCGTTAAAAGAGCTCAATGTGAAGGCAAAAGGTATGATATGCATCTTTGGAAACTTCAGGTATGTCAGGGCCTTGGTCGTGATTATATTGATTGATGATCCTATATCAATCAAAACCCACTTGAAAGGTATGTGATTTACACATGCAATGATGTAGAGCGGTGGGTCTACTATGACAGTGGAAACCGTATTGATTTCATGATCATAAAATTGTATGATCGGTTCCTAAAACTATTGCACGTGTCCCACAAAGTGTGTGAATGCTTAAAGATCTTAGTACTGCACTTCTATGGACCTTAGAATATCCATAAGCATCTCCCTATGCTTGGGAGACTACTGAATTAACTCATAAATTTACAACTTCATTGGAGTTATCTATAGGTTATGAACTAACGTACTCTTGATTATTACCACCGGTCTAGTTGATGGACCTTATGCATTTTGGGTTGGCCTTGGAGGAGGTACATCTTGGACTCTAAGAGAAGTTGGAGGTTGATTTGGTCTTTCATACCTTGCATGTATTATGATAATGTTGACCATTATGATGGACCCATGAGTTGGTGGTTCGATGCGTACTTGATTGACTTGGAAAAAATTGTTCCTTTGCACTTCATGGTTGGGTAGAGGATTTTTTAAAATCCCCAGATTATGATTATCTGGTGCCTGTGGGTTGTCCACAAGAAGCTCACCTATTTCGATCATATTTTGCACTAAATTTTTGAAAGACCAACATACATCTATGTCGTGATCTTTCATTAATGAAACATGTATTATTGATCATACTTATATCCCCTAGGTTTGGGTTGATTAGGATCCACTAATTTGATTTTTGATAAGTTTATTGCCTTTATCTCACATAAGTGATGGAAAATAAATGTTAAATTTTTTGATAATTAAGTTAATATGTAATGAGGATGTATTTCTTTGTCCTTACCCTTATGGTTGTTGTTGTGCTACTCATATTGCATAGGAGGAGGTTGGGCTTGATAATTTCATTGCTACTGTCCCTTATCCCCTTTTTGAAGGTTTAAAACCACCTGATTAATGTGGGCTAGCTTGGCCTATTATTTCTTGGTGCTCTTCTTGTTCCATTCCTTCTTACTTATAAGTTTCAAGTTACCCTCCTATAACTTGATATCCTCTATCACTTTGGATTGCACAAAATCCTCTTCAAATGTTTGGTATTGTTGCAACTAAAAAAATAATGAAATGTGCTTAGTGTAATTTTTCATGAACATTCGAGTTAATTCAAAGGCAGGGATGGAAAACGGTAACTTTGCCATCATATTTCTCCATAATTTCTCATAATCCATAACTGGCTCATCATCATGTTGCATTAAATCAACCAAATCAGATAAGTTCACCTTTTTATTGACACCGAAGGAGAAGCATTCAAGAAACACATTAACTAGTTGCTTGAAGTTGGTGATGTTGTACCTTTTAAGTTGATTAAACCACTCTGAGGCTAGTCTTGAGAGGGTTTTAATGAAGGTGCATAGGAGCAAGGCATACTTGCTCCTGATTTTAAAACACATGTTTAGAAAACCCATGATGTGCTCATAAGCATCCTCCTCCCCTTGAAACTTTTACAGCCTAGGCATCTCAAAATGTTCATGATAGGCTGGAATAGGCACTGGCAGGAATAAAGGTTTGTTATGAATATTATTTAAGGTAGGCTTTTGATAACATGTTCCTTGTTTCTCTATTGCTTTAATCTTTTTTTCCAAGGTCTTATAGGCCTACGAATATAGGAACTCCTCTTCTCTGGATTGCCTTTGCGGCACCTTTGGAGGCACATTCCTCTTCGATCAAGGTGTGGGACTAGGCTCATCATCCACTTTGACTTGGGAGATTTTAGGATACTCTTGATCTAGTTCATCTCCCACTTCTTCTTCATATTGCCTATGCCCATAATTTTTGGACGTGGGATGTCGATCTTTGTGTTGGGCCATATAGCGAGTACGGGTGTCTATATACTTAGGGTGCAACTCAGGCTATGAAGCAACTTGTCTTTCAATGCATTCCTTGTTATCACTATGGGTAGGTAAACCAATATTGGCCAATCGGTCATCCCTCTTAACACGCTCCTTTTGATCAAGTATGCATTGCTCATGCATGCGCTATTCATATAAGCATTGTATTACGAACCTTTGCCTTTGAGTATCCTCATTTTTGATGCATTCCTGCTCTATGTGAACATCCTCCAATTGGTCTTGGAAGATCTGGCATCTCTACTCTAACACCAGCTTGTGAGATATATCTATGTGGTCAACCGTATGAGGCCTCTGGTGTGTGTGCTTTGTTCGAGCGGCTTTGTGGGTGTGCCCCTCAACAGATTGATTTGCTACGCTCTTGCCCTTGTCTATGAAGATGATATTTATGATGAGAGGATATTTGACATATCTTTTTGTAATGAAATTATTTCATTCTTATGATTATATGGTGATTATAATATGTTTTATGTGAATTATTATTATATATTCTAGCAAATATGTTGAATGTAGTAATCTAAAAAATGTGTTTGATTTATGCAAAATTCATTCGAGTCTTGAGTAAAAATGCAAGAAAAGTATTGATGAATGATGTAGGGAGCACAAAGCTTTGGAAGTATGCCTCGGATGAGAAGAAGATGAATTTAAGGACCTGTTGAGTGAATATTTTTCCCTATTGTAAAATAATCACCACAATAAAATTATTAAACTGAAAACTCCCTCTTGCAAAGAAATAGGATGAAAACACACATTTCTCTAAGTTTCTAGTAAGAAAATATTCCATACATACATATAATCAATAAAGAGTAAAACAAAATATATATATACCAAAATAAACTCAAAGTATGCAAGTGGCAGTTAATAAGGGGCTTTGATGATCCAATTCATACAATGCTTAGCGATCATGATCCTTTAATCCTCAAAGTGCATGTGAATTTAGCAAGTGTGAAAATGATTCCTTTTAGTGCTCTTAATGTTAATCTGATTTCCCTGAATCCCAACTAGTAAACTCCTTTTATCTTCAAATTAAAGGTGTAAAAATGCAAGAGTTTGTGGAATAGTCCACTTCATTTTATATTTTGTACCTTTAATGTGAGGTTCATTTTATAGTTAGTAGATTCATTTTATCTTCATTATGAGCATTCTACTACAACTAAGTCAGAATTTGGCATTAGTAATGGTTAGCGAGTTAGCATGTTAGTGTTCATTTGCTTTATCTACCATTAATGTCAATTTGGCATTAGTAACCCCCTCCTAAGATTGATTTTATCTTGAAAATTAACTTAGTGCAATTTGGAGGTGCAGAAATTCTAGATGAGGACCAAAATGGAAGTAAATGAACATAAATGCAAAATGAAATTTTGGAAAATGGACTAGAATAAAGACTAAAATTTGATGCAGAAATTTTCGAAATGACTAGAATGGAAAGAAAATAAAATGCAAAAATTCTGGAAATGACCTGGAAATGACCAGAATGGACAATATAAACTATGTGCAGAAATTCTGGAAATGACCAGAATAAAATAGAAAACAAAAATAGAAATTTTGGAATTGACCAGAATTAGAAAAATAACAAGCTAAAGCAAAAATGAATTAAACTAATTGCAGAAAATAAAACAACAAAAATATTAAACTAATTGTAGAATTAAACTAATTGCAAGCCCGATGTAGACTAAGAGATAATGTTTATGTTCCAAGCATGAGGATGGCGATAAAGGCATTCGATGAAGGATCAAAGGTAAATGTGGTCGAACACTGGATGATGGGTATTGTTTGGACGAAGTATCTAATAACATATACTGTCGGCACGATTAGAGAACATCAAATGAGAAACCAACAGTTCTGACGTAGAGCATTTCACAAGGAGCAGATTTATCATCATATTAGACAAGTCAGGATTGCATGCATATAAGACTCGGTGAGATCGATGGAAATTATAGGGGCATCTACGAAAAAAATCGTGGCACCCACCAACAGAATAGAAGGTGGTCATATTGAAGTGGGAGATTGGTCAAAGAGACACACTTGCACTGAAAGGAGGATTTCGACCATGTCGAAGTGGCAATGTGTGGGGTTAGAGCAATATAGATGAGGATGGCCATAGTTTTATGAAGTTTAATGCATTACAACGATACCTGTGTATGACAATGCATGAGGGGAAGGATCCACATTGTTTTCATCCAATCCAGTTGGTACCTTAGAATTGGTGCAATCAAATGTTATACTGGCGTATGCAGAGTTACATAGCTCGCATAAGACACATCGACAACACAATAGCTAGAGATACATTTTGAAAGGGGACTTTGAATGATGCTCAAAATGATAGTGTCAGTGGTGGGTCCAAGGCATCAGAGTCCTCGCAAGTGCCACCATGACTAATTATTGTGTGTCATCTTCATCATCGATAGACTGGTGGGTGTTGTTGAGTGTGAGGAGTGCATATTTACCAGTGGAAGAGTTGTGGAGCAATGGTCGCTATGGGTGTTTTTGGAGGATGATGTGTAACACAGTGCATAGAGAAATGTGTAAGAAGCATCTCTAAATCATGACATAATGGGTGATGCAGTGTTGGAGAATGCACAGACTGCGTGAGATACACAGTGACCATAGTGGACCTATCATTTTGATTTATTACCACTACCAATGTAGAATGGGAATACCCTCATAGCATGGTCTAAGAAATAGTATACGACATTTAATTTTAATGTAGAGCAAGTAGCCAGGCCCACTATGACAAGTTACTTCATAGTATTTATTAGTCGCAGGGACCATTTCGAGACAATGTGGTGAATCTTTGTACAATGTGGAGGATTTGCAATTTCATGTCAAGGTACCATTGAGACCTGCGGTAATGGAAAATTGTGCAGGGAATGCAAGTTACAGCGAAGCACGTGGCATGGGTGCATAATTTTCTACCACCCTATGCCTAGGTAGTATATATCAAAGGCATAAGGGAAATATGTTCGTTTTCTAGTGCAATTAACATAGGGTCCATTTGATTTAATTGTATAATACCTATATTATGTATAGTCCAAAAGGGACAATATATTATAAGGGTGAAATAAAATTATTACACGCAGTCTTCACATCAAGAAAATAAGGAATTATATTGAATGAGCGTTAAAGGTCGTTATTCAAGTCACATAACCAAGGATAGAAAATGGACACATGTACATATGTAGGGGAAGTATCATTCACATTGAAAATAAGTAATACAATGAATAAAAAATACCAAAGGCCAAGGAAAAGAGAACGAAACTAGAGAATAGGGAGAAATCAAATGAAAGGTAAAATGGAAATGAAGGGTTTTCTAGAAAATGAAATGAATGGTTAAGAAGAAAAACTTTAAAAATAGGAGTAAATGCATGCACAAGGGCTGGTTTTTTGCAAAGACCAGAATGCTGCTGAAATATTATTGTAAAATGGAAACTTTATTTTAATGCAGATGCCTTTTCAGAAATTTGGATTTAGTTTGTCAAAAAAGGAGGAGAAAATTTCTGCATGCATGGATTTAACTATTTTTACTTTTCCTGTTTTTCAGATTTTAAATTTATAAATGATGTTTAATGCATTTTTATGGTTACATCAAGTGAATATTCAAAATATGGAATTTATTTTTTGTGTCCTTAGGAGCTAGCACCTGATTTATTTTGATTGTGTGAATGCAGGTTGGAATAAAATAGGTTGCATGTAAGAGTTTCTCACATCTTCGATTTTGCAGGAGAAGATGTCATCAAACTAAAAAGGCTTTGCATGTTTTCATTTTCAGCATTTAATATTATTTTCAGATTTTATTTTTTGTTTTCTAACTCTTCATTTTACATTTTTTTTTAACTTCAAACATAAAAATAAAAATTGAAAAAAAAATAAAATGACAAAAATAATTACATGGCTATGAAGAATGATGTATAATATATCATACACAACAAATTCGGGCACATTCTGAGGTCATTTTAATTTTATAATTATTTTTGAAAACTACTATTTTTAAGGGTTTTTTTATAATTTCAGAAAATTTATTTTTCAAGTTTTGGAGGTAAATCAGATTTTTACGCTTTCTGTTTTCATTCATAAGCATGAGATGACCTTTCTTTCATGAAAATTTCAATTTCATTGAAAGGGGGTTAATTTTGTGGCATTTAATGAGCTATCATTTTTGGAGCAATAAATGCACCTTTCTTCATGAAAATTTTGATTTCATTGAAGAGAGGTAATTTACCATTACATCAAAGGTCTTGGTTTTAAAGCATGAAATTATTTCTTCTTAGTGAAAATTAATTTCATTAAAGAGGGATAATTCATCATGACATTATGAGGCTATTATTTTCAAGCAATAAATTAGTATCTCTTTATGAAAATTAATTTCATCAAAGAGGAACAATTTATCAATTACATCAAAGGTCTTGGTTTTAAAGTATGAAATTATTTCTTCTTAGTGAAAATTAATTTCATTAAAGAGAGATAATTCATCATGACATTATGAGGCTATTATTTTCAAGCAATAAATTGGTATCTCTTTATGAAAATTAATTTCATCAAAGAGGAACAATTTATCAATTACATCAAAGGCTTTCTTCATCTTCATGATAGAAGCTAAATTTAATGGATCTTTTCATAATTTTAAATTCACTTTCATAGATAGATTTAATCTTCTATTTCATGCTTTAAAGTAGGATTTAATGCAAGATAGAACTTGTTTAAAATCTACTTAATAAAGGAAGATAAAATCTACCTTAAAATCATTCAAGATAAAAGGAATTAAGGCTACATCGTGGTCATATGAGGGCCAATTAACATTTGCTTTTATTTGGTTTCATGAACAATCATTAAAGTAGCATGGTAAAATAAACCAACACATGCCCCTTGTTTACAGTTACTTGCAATCACTAAGGTGTTCCTAGCATTGAATTGATATATCTTTATTGAGATTACTAATACACATGTAAATGCTAATATAGCAGAGACCTTGGAGAAGTTGTTTGTTTAACTTCTTTGCAAGAGAGGGTTTTGGGATCCAAACCCTAAGGGAGAGTATAATTTCATAATTGGGTAAAATTACCACTCAACAGGACTAGGGATAAAGGAAACCTAGAGCACGCTAACGATAGTAGCTGACCTCTGTTACAAAAGATGGTTACATAAGTTTATTACAAAAGTATGTTATCGAAGCATGTTATGGAAGGTAACTATTGAAGTAAGTTACCGAAGGATTTTCACCAATAGTTATCAAAGGATGAATAAAGTCCATTGACTTATGTAGCATGCCACATCAGTGATAGCACGACATATTCACACGATAGCAAAAATTTCCAATCAGCAAAGTATTTCACTTATCACATATTATTCGCGAGAATATTTTAGTTGATAAAATTGTTATTACTTTATTCAATAAAATTATGTAATCCAACTATTATTAGGGTTATTAGATTTAGATGCAAGATTGATGTGCCTTTTTCTAGAATAAAGGACATATGGTTATATTGTATATCCTTCGAAATGTCAAAGTTAGTGTTTCTTTGTTAAGGTAGCTTATGTATTGCCACTTGGACCATTCAAGATATTTACTGATTCCAAGTAGGAATAGGAATTGTATTAGTTTAGATTATTTTGGTTAGTACATAGTTGTCGTATCATAAGTCCACAAACTCCACATGGTCAAATATGTGGAATAATTTCATTTAGATGGTCCAAGTGACATTATATATTAAATAGGAGACCTTTGAAAATATATGGCAAGTTAATGGAGAAAATTTCTAATCTGTGACTATTCCTAATGTAATCTTCTGGATACAATTTTGAAAGTTGGATGTGCAACCATGTACGTTTGAATTTCTAGTAATAAAGCAACAATAATTTCTTCCAAATATGGTAATTGTGTCAATTAATTTCTTTATGCTTTGCTTGCCTTGGTAACTTCCCTTTCTTTTATTTTTCCTGCAATCATGAAATAATTAACATTAGATTCATTTAATGAAGTAGATTATTGAAGTTAAATTAAAGTAGAAAATAGGGGAAGGGGTTAACACTAACCTTCCAGAGGTAGGGCCCACTCCGAAAGGTTAGTCCCTAAATCTCTTCCCCCCGGTAAATAGAGTTAGAATGTAGAATAAGTCTTAAAGCATAAACTTAATTAAATTGCATAATAAATAATTATGAATTATACTATGCATCATTAAATCATACGTGGATCCACACATATTCATATAGATTAAATCATAACTTGCATTTTGTTTTCATTTATGCACAATCTAACTTTCGTTTGCAAACACCTGAAACTAAAATAAATCTGAACTAAGCTTAGCATTGATCCCTATGGTATAATCTATACTGAATTACTATTATTTAAATCTAACCTTTATTACCCTCGGATTGACAAATTTAAATGTAAGCTACTATAGCCGATCATTTTGGCACCGTTGTCGGGGAGAATAACATCGTAGTGGTTGATAAGAAAAGTTGTTTGGAAATGCAAAAAGAGATGCTTACTTGTATGTGAAAAGGGGTATGTATGAGACCTTGGTGTGCATATGAGTCAGAGTGGCCCATGATGGTTCCAACAAGCTCCTTCGTTTGACATTGCCAGGTTCATTTTTCTTGAGGAATCAGTTTTACTGCTTTCTTAATTAGAATTTTATTTCTGCAAATTTTATTTCCTGCAAATTTCCTACTTTGGGTAATTAATTTTTTATTTGACTTAGGAACTATGAGAAAAAATAAGAAGTAGGTGAACGCTAAAATAAAAACCCTATTTATTATAGTAGAAAGTAGTTACATTAAGTGACACAAATGTAATGAAATCCCTCCTGATAATCAAAGAAACAGTAATAGTTTACCTTTTATTTCAGCAAATTTCATTTCCTACAATTTCTTTGCTTTGGGTGATTATTATTGATGATTTGGCTTAGGACCTGTGAGAAAAATAGGAAGTAGGTGAACACTGAAAAAAACCTAAACTTTGCTTAGGACCCTGTTAGAAGCAGGAAGCAGGTAAGGTTGAGTGACATAGCCTTAGTGAAACCCTCCTAAACAGTCAAAGAAACAGTAATAGTTTACCTTTTATTTCAGCAATTTCATTTCCAGTAAAATTTATTTTTCAAACATTTTTACTTTCCTCCTATTGTGCTAAAATTAGTTGTACAAATCCATTGACTGGGTCACACCTAATTTTAGTAACATTAGGATTGTTTAGAAATTTTGATTTATTTCTTTTTCTTGTGTTAAGAATAGTTATAAATTTTAAAATTTGTATCTAAACTTGATTATAGTAGAATTAAAATCAAAATCAAAACCCAAAACAAAACTAAAACCAAAGAGAGAGAAAAGGAGAATAAAACAAAGGTTGCTAGATGGTGGAAAATAGTCTACTACAATAAACCTCTAGGAATTATTAAAAATAAATAAATAAATAAATTATTAAATTAAAAAAAATAATAATTAATTAAAAATATATTATTATTATTATTAGAAATGATAATAATAATAATAATAAATATAAAATTAAAATTAAAATAAAATAAAATAAAGTATATTTATATATATACCTATATTAATAATAAAATAAAAGTAATAATAATAATGAAATAAAATAGAGGCATTATATAGGACTGAACCAAAGTGGCAAGACAAACATATTGTATCATGGAAATTTTAATTAAAAATATTTTTAAAGGATGTAGTAAAACTCAAAGCTTATTGATAACTCAACTAGAAAATCACTAATTAATGGGCATAGGTTTTAACTATACAAAAAGTCACTATCTAAAGAAAATTCATACACCACCTTAGGTAACAAGCTAATCTGCAGTGTCTTTCTGAACTACAATCAAAAACCATTGAATAATAACTTCTCTCTCCTAATAAAAAAAAAAATTATGCTTCCTTTGTTTCATCATGAAGTTTCTATATCTACAATATTTCCATCTTATTTCATCAATTTTCAGTCTCAATATTTCAAAAATAGCACAAGAGGTATTTTTTTAAGACTTTATAGAAAAATGACTATCATATGTTGCATAATACCTTTTTTTCTAGATAAAATCTAGATGTTTTTCAATTACTCAAACAACATTAGTGTTTTGAGCAATTTTCATTGAAAGTCAAACAATCTTTTGTTGTAAGTCATTCCTAGTCAATCAAACTTTTTCTTAGACTACGCACATTTAAACATTTAAAAATATTGTGAGATGTAGAGAGATTGAGTCACATATTACTATTTCCATAAGTTAACAATTTCCCTTGCTTATCCATCTATGCACATGGTCTAGATTACTACTGAATTGGCAAAAGGACAAGCTCACCCTTCATCCCTAAAAAAAAAAAAGGAGGAGAATAGTAAGGATAGGATCAAATTTCCATCAGGACTTTGATAGAGTGGTTGGGAATCCAATTCCCCAAAATTCTTACTCAAAAATAAAAAAATAAAAATCCCTTGCTCCTCATCTAATTGAGCAAGTATCCCAAAAAGTGTCTTCTTACTTCTCATAAAAATAGGCAAGAACCCCAAAAGCAATAAAAATACCTTACTTCCTCTTGAAATGAGCAAGAATCCCAAAGATAATTTAAAGAAGGGTAAAAGAGCTTGAATCCCTAGAATTCTTCGTATCTTGAACACCATTGGGTACTCTCCATTAAAGTATCCTTACGTAGTAGCACTAAGTCTGGATAATACTTATGGATGCTCACAGATAAGCTAGCTTGTTGGTTTAAGTGATCTTTGTTGTTACTCAATCCTCACTCATAATGGTAAATAAACACTCACTGCACACATAGTTTGTCCTTGAAGAAGCTTGAAAACATTAGGATAACTTTAGACCATGATGATTTGTAAAATGAATAGATGAATTTTTTTTTAAATTTCTAGGATGTTTGAAGTCTTTGAGAAATAACTCTAGAGTATTCTGAGTAGGCAAAATTCAGAAGCAAAGTTCTACAATTCATTTTCCTCTATCAAAATATGGCTTTCATCTCTCAAAATTCTATATCTTTTTACAAAAGCCATCATTACATTTATTCTTTAATAGATATCTACTTTTGTATACATTGATTACTGATATCAAGCTTCATAATCATTTTTCTCTCACTTGGATACTCCTAGATGAAATTCAGAAAGCATAATCACAAAAATAATCATAATAAACCCCCATAAATAAAACTTATTATTATATTATCCATCAATATAAATAAAATACCCTTCATCTTGTTTTGGTTATATAGCCAAAATTACAGTTTGGGGGGGAAGTAAATAGAGGTATACGAAGTTCACAATACAGTTTGGGAGAAGAAAGAGGTAAAGTAGTTTATTGAATTTAATAGTGGTTTCGGTATATGTCTTCTGTAAATATCTTTCATAGATGTCTTTCGTAGGTGTCTTTCATAGATATCGTCAGTAGAGTTCTTCCGTAGTTGTATTCTATAGAGATCTTCCATAGAGGTCTTCCATAGATATCTTTAGTAGATGTCTTCTGTAGATGTATTCCATAGATACCTTTCATAAATATCTTTCGTAGCTATCTTCTGTAGAATTTTCCTATAAAGCATCTTTCATAAACAAAATCTGAAGGTATCATCAGTAAAACTCTTCTGTAGACATTATCTGTAGATGTCATCCATAACTTTGTATTGCAAAATGTTATAAGTTTAAAAATTGTCCATACAAAGGAGAAACATGGTGATTCAAGAAGTGATGGGGCAAATAAAAGCATACACCAATGATGAGTATAAGGAAATGTGGTAGCAACTTTCCAAGAAAAACAAGGGAAATAAAAATCATATTTTATGAGTCTCTTGGTATACGCAATTTACCGAATGCCATGTATTGATTATTTTTGACGTGTGCCTATGATCTGGAGCCATGAATTGAATAATATAAGTAAAGAGCTAAGTATTGGTCTATGGGAACATGCACAAAGGAAATACGGACGTGGACCACTCCACCAAAACCACATCAACGATAAGCATGGCAAAAATATTCTTAAACCATTACATAAACCAATTAAAAAACAACAAATGACTACCCCTACAATGCAATGTGATAGGCAAGACCGACGCTAACACAAAACCAGTCGTAGGAATTCACACCAGCATAGGACACATGAGCCCTTTTTACCAATCACAAGAACTTACTTAGATTAAAATATATCACTGTTGACTAAATATGGAATTGAAGGTTTTAAGGGATAATGAGAAAAAAAAGGATTTTTAAACCTTGCCACATCGGCCATAGAAGGAAAATACCACCGATGCATTTCCCCTTTGCTATCCAATCCAACGATAGAAAATGGATCCAAATGTTTACCATCGATTGAAACGTATCAACAAATAATATTTAGTTAATATAAACTTCTATCCATCATTGATATTAGGGCAAAACTCCTTGTTGTCAATGATATGCTTGAAACATATATGTCATTGGATAAGACTAATAAACGTTGCATGCAACCATGTAAAATAGAACCAACTGTAATTTCCCTCATATTAAGCCATCGAACATGAAAATTATTCCCTGAAACATTATCTAAGTGAAATTTCTTTTGGTTTTTCCAGTGAAAATGGTTGAAATCATTCGATTTCGAGGACGATAGCCTTAGGATTCATAAAATTGTGCAAACAGAGGATAACTTCATCGATAACATAGGAAGGTGGCGAGACCATGATGAAAGTGACAGGTAAAATATTACATTGTTTGTTTATAACATAAATTCGTTTCCTAGGTCTTTCTGCACATAAAATATAAACCCTCAATTCATTATGTACATAAGATAAAAGGAACAATAAAGACACAACAATATGTAGAAGAATTAGGATGAATTTTAAAAGGGTTTTTCAAAAAAAATTCTAAAAAATAGTAGAAGAACTAGGATAAATTTATGATTTTTTTCAAAAACAATTTTTTAATTTTTGGTGACTTTGGAATGAAAAAAAAAAGAAAAAAAATAGTTCTAACT
This sequence comes from Wollemia nobilis, assembly GCA_028583015.1. Taxonomy (NCBI): domain Eukaryota; kingdom Viridiplantae; phylum Streptophyta; class Pinopsida; order Araucariales; family Araucariaceae; genus Wollemia; species Wollemia nobilis. The sequence goes on along the minus strand of JAQPPZ010017079.1, from coordinate 2,093,338 downwards.
TTATTTTATTTTTCATTTCTATAGATAATAGGGCTCTATTAATTTATGAAATAAAATTTTGTTTCCAAATAATTGCAGGGTTCCTGGTTTTAATTATCTTAAAATTCTCCTTTCTACCCTTTTTTAAGGAAAATCCCTAACTATCGCCATGCCTCACCCCATATTTCAAAAACGTAGTGAGTCATTGTCAATCGAAGCTTATAATCCCAGTGACTCTATAGTTGAGCTCTTCCAGAATACCTGATGGTGGGAAGATTTAACTAAGTTTAAAGGCCATGATTTAGGGATGGCTAGACATTTCATTTTAAATTGTAACCCCAATACGATGTCTACCCGTGTTGGAGGACTCTAGTTAGAATTAAACCCTAGCTTAATCTCTGAGGTGTTAGGTTTACCTGAAGTTGGTCTACCCTACTATAAAAATCCATCCAAAAGTGTCGCTCAACTAATAACGAAGTTCGAATAAAAATGCACAATTATTAGAGACAAAGAGGGATGAATAAAATGAGTCTCTACTTCTACACTTCCCCTCCTATGGCAGGAAGCAGCTGTCATCATCATCAATTTTTTACCTTGGAAGGACGCATGTCTATCTATGTTGCTTATCACATTTGTATGTTAATGAACCTAAAATTCTTAAAAAATAGTGATTGTGTCATTAATTTACCCTATTTCCTATTTCAATCACTGAAATCTACCATTTTACGAGTTAAACCTAGAAGCCCTCAAGAAAAACCAAGATTGCATTTAATTGCACATCATGGTCTGATTAAACTGATAGTTCTAAAAAAACCCATGAAGTAAAATTGTCTTGGAATTGGATAGTGAATGAATCTAACTTACCTGAATGTTAAGAATCCATTGAATTCAAGGAGGAACACTCGACAAAAGAGGAAAATGACTCTGATAGTCAGGAATAAGAGCCTGACATCCCGAAATGAAAATGTTGACCTATGAAAATAGTAAACAACCCCAACCAAATGTCAGACGTTAGAATAAGACTATAGAAATTTTTGAAAAAAAGGATGCACCAGGGAATGAATTTGAATTACCTTCAATTGAGTCTACTGTAGCAATCTTGTCCCATATTTGTGCATAGAATACCATTTTACATATGAAGATTGATAAATTATGGGAATATTTTACAGAGCACTCAAAAATAATCTAGCTATCCCTTGTTGTGCAAATATAATTGATTAAGTAGTCTTCAGTGGATAAGGTGACGAGACCCGTGGACTTTGTCAACCCACCGCAACCTATCAAAATTTACCTGCATAAAAGCTCCACTTTCGGTAAAAAGCCTAAAAAATTTGTGAACTTCAGTAAAAATGTGTACACCAATAAACCACTTGAATTTTTGAAGATCCTCGAGAAAGAGAATTCTCAATAGATTCTTAGCTTTACTTAAAATAATCAGCCAAAGAAATCAGATATTCCCACCAAGATAGGAATGACATCAAGGGATCTTGTCATGGATTTCGAGATACCTTCGAAAATCAATGCAGTGATAAATGATTTTGTCACATCTGTTGAGGAGCTTCATCCATCCCAAAAAAAGGATGCAACACAGAAAGAAAATTCTCATGAGGTTGAGCACATCAAGATGGTCATGGTGGAAACACCAGTTGTAGAAAAGAAGGCTACATAATAGGTACAACGAGTAAAATGAGAGCGTAGATCACCGTAGCCAAGACCACGGTCATCCCATATTTCTTCTCGACAAGCACAAGTTGGATAAACTAAAAAACTATTATTTTATTATTATTCAGACTTATTTTTTTAATATATTATGAGTATGATGTTTGTATGGTGTTTTATTTGTATTTATTATGATGGCATGTAAATATTTCTTTTTATAAATGATGATATTATTTTTGTACAGATATTATTTGATATGTTTATATGATATTGTGAAAAAACTGATTAGGAAAATGATGTTATTTTATATATGTGAAATTGTGGAGAGATTGTGAGAATTGATGACAATTGATTTATGAAAATAGTCAAGAATAGTAATGACATTTTCATGGTTTTTATTGGAACATAGATTCTAATTTGTTACTTGCTGATATATTATGTACAAAAGTTTGATTCTCATATTTTATGCATTTTGATATATTTTGGTAGCATGTCTGATTCAATTTTTATGTATTTTTGGACAGAGTTTATTTTCTATATCTCTAGAAATTCTCAGCATCAATGATTCTATTTTGAACATCATGTCTGATATATGTTTTATGAAATACAAATGATTTCCTAGAAGGATAATGTGAATTGTGATTAATGTTTAGAACCTCTAGTTATTTGTAAAATTTTGAATGATAAACATCTGATGCATGTATGAAACTGTCATATTCTATTTATCTTATCTTCCCATATGCATGAGGACATGCATAGATTTCAGTTTGGGGGGAAATGATGAGAGGATATTTGACACATATTTTTGTAACAAAATTGTTTCATTCTTATGATTATATGGTGATTATAATATGTTTTATGTGAATTATTATTGTATATTCTAGCAAATATGTTGAATGTAGTAATCTAACAAATGTGTTTGATTTATGCAAAATTTGTCCGAGTCTTGAGTAAAAATATAGGAAAAGTGTTGATGAACGATGTAGGGAGCACAAATATTTGGAAGTATACCTCGGATGAGAAGAAGATGAACATAAGGACCAGGGATAAAGGAAACCTAGAGCACGATAATGACAGTAGCTGACCTCTGTTTAGAAGATGGTTACAAAAGTATGTTACCGAAGCATGTTATGGAAGGTAACTACTGAAGTAAGTTATCGAAGGATTTTCACCAACAGTTACCGAAGGATGAATAAAATTTGTTGACTTACGTAGCATGCCACATCAATGACAACACGATGTATTCACATGGCTACAAAAATTTCCAGTTAGCAAAGTATTTCATTTATCACATATTATCGATGAAAATATTTCAGTTGATAAAGTTGTTATTACTTTATTCAATAAATTTGTGTAATCCAACTATTATTAGGTTTATTAGATTTAAACGCAAGATTATTGTGCCTTTTCCTGGAATAAAGGACATATGGTTATATTGTATATCTTGTGAAATGTCAAAGTTAGTGTTTCTTTGTTAAGTTAGCTTATGTATTGCCACTTGGACCATTCAGGATGTTTAACGAGTCCAAGTAGGAATATGAATTGTATTAGGTTTAGATTATTTTGGTTAGTACATAGTTGTCGCATCATAAGTCCACAAACTCCACATGGCCAAATACGTGGAATAATTTCATTTAGAATGTCCAAGCGACATTATATATTACATAGGAGACCTTTGAAAAGGTCTGGAGAGCTAATGGAGAAAATGTCTAATCTATGACTATTCCTAATGTAATCTTATGGATACAATTATAAAATTTGGATGTGCAACCATATATGTTTGAATTTCTAGTAATAAAGCAGCAACAGTTTCTTTGAAATATGGTAACTATGTCAATTAATTTATTTCTTTTATTTTACCTATAATCATGAAATAATTAGGATTAGATTCATTTAATGAAGTAGATTACTGAATTTAAAGTAAAGTAGAAAATAGGGGAAGGGGTTAACACTAACCTTCAGAATGCAGCCCACTTAGAAAGGTTAGTCCCTAAATCTCTTCCCCATCGATAAATAGAGTTAGAATGTAGAATAAGTCTTAAAGCATAAACTTAATTAAATTGCATAATAAATAATTATGAATTATACTATGCATCATTAAATCATACGTGGATCCACACATATTCATATAGATTAAATTGCATTTTATTTTCATTCATGCACAATCTAACTTTCATTTGCAAACACCTGAAACTAAAATAAAATTGAACTAATCTTAGCATTGATCCCTATGATATAATCTATATTGGATTGTTATTCTTTAAATATAACCTTGATTACCCTCATATTGACAAATTTAAATGTAAGCTACTACAGTTGATCAATTTGTGTCTAGCTATCGTATATACTCTATGTCTGCATGGGATGCAGGGGTACGCATATCACGAGAATGCTTGGAGCATTCTCTAGGTTATTTTATGGTCTTAATTGTACTTCCACTATGCACACTCATAGAATGAGAGGGTGTAGGCAAAGGTTTATAACTTAGCTCTCCTAAGACTTTATCTGGACCATCTAACTACCTAGTACACCATGGCTCATGTGGTGGCATACCATTAACTCCCATTTTAGACATGTCTATGATGATCCTATAAGGTTCACTTTTATTGGGATTTTGCATGGGCCTACACTTGAAATAAATCCTCTCTTTTTACCCCTGAATCGGTGGATCTTTATCCTGTCTATACTCATATGGTGGGAGCCTTGAGCTTCCCCTAGATACATGTCGAAGGGGTACCAACCTGGATCCCTCTATGATATACTCTTCAGTAGATCCTATGGATGCACATGGAATATGGTCACGATAAATGCTAACATGTTTGGAACTCCCATTCTAGGAATCCCCACACTCTAATTTATGTCTTAAGGAGTGTCTATCACTTCCTCTAATTGGGGTATTCTCAATAGGATCCCCGCACATAGAATTATCTCCTCTAATACTTGTTGAATGACATTCGAGAGAATTGTGGTTGAGGATCCTACATGTTTTGTTGTGCATTGGGTGGAGCTTCAGATTTGACCTTTATTCTATGTCTGAATCGGACTTTCCATGTTCGCACCATGATATTATATTATCTCATATGTAAATTTTAAGGCAAACAAAGTAAACAATGATGATTATCTCTTTTAAATATTTTTTTGTGAGCCCCATCTGGTTTGATGTGTTTTGAGATTTATTGTATCAGAAAGTAACTCTCATCGTGTTTTCAATAAGTTGATGATATACTCAATTTTTTAATGGATTTCACCTGTATGCTCGTAGCTTGACAACCTAGCTATGAACTCTAGGCTACGTAATCCCACCTATAATGTGTGGTAATGAAATCCACACATGGTCAAGGAGCACAAGTCCTTCTGGTCCTCACCTTGTTCATCCATAATAAATGATATACCTCTCTAAAGAGAGATAGGTGAAAATTTTCCACGAGCTATGATAGCTTTTAGATATGGTATTGGTCTAGTAACAGAAGGATCAAAGGAGTTGGACCAATAGATGGAAATCACTACCACCATCGTTGAACCCTACTAGTGGTTGGATGTGACTTTTAACTCACTAGAATTTAAAGTGTGTCATGGTGTGTGTGGTTCTTTTTACTATGCATGAAAAATAAAGTGCATCAAAAAAATTCACATGATTTTCCCTACATGCTTTAAAAAATAATGTTTGATTTTGAGAGAATGCAAGACTATGCTAGGAGGTTTTTAGAGAATGCAATTATACCTATGAAGGAATGGCCACTAATTGGACCTCATGCATGCAAAATCAAAACACAAAATGGCCTAAACCACTGGAGACTAGGGAGGATTGCAATCATAGATTCGTTTTTCCTAGCAACGACTAGTAGAAAACTAAAAGTATTCACAAATTTTCCATTCTACTTTTTGCTAAGTTTTCTGATTAACGTCCATCTATTACATTTTGCTTCTGTAAAAACATAGACAAAAAAATACAGAGAGGAAAAAATGATCCTACCTCAGATGCAAATCTGATGGTGATGTCTAATTCTACTAATTTTATGTTCTCTGTTCACCACGTCTATTAGGCATGACTACAACTGTTGCCCACGGTTATCAACCACGGTTACAACTGTTAATCATGGTTTTCAACCATGGTTGAGACTTACCATCAAAAAACACAGCAAGCTAGACTTAAGATCACTTAAATTGTAGGGTTCTGCTATGATCACCTTCTGTAGAAATCTAAGATGCATACACCTAGGCTAATAATAACTAAAAAATCACATAAAGCATACAAGAATGGATGAATTTGAAAATAACCACAAATAAGGGGCTTATTTTATTAAATTTCCATTAAATTTTGATTACAAATCCATCCCTCTTAGGGGTACCCAATGTGATACAATTATTACAATCATAGAAAATACCATGATAATCTACACTAAACATGATAATTGACCATCAAGAAATATAAAGGAAACATAAATCAATCCATATAATGTCCTAATTAAACAATTGGAAGCATGAAAACATAAGAAATAGCCACAACTAATCTAGCTACCAAATGACAAGAAATAAAGGAAATAGGTCTTAAACTCCTATATCTACCGCACAGTTATCTCTAATAAAATAAATATATATTAAATGCATATAATCTACTACAATAAAAATTAAACTAGTTTTAAAACCAAGGGAAAAGGGAAATTAAACTTGACTGTGGGTCTATGGTGTAGCTAGCACTGTTAGTCGTGGTTGGCAGCCACGACTGAGCTGAAAATGAAGTTTCTCTCTAATGCTGGTCTTAGATATCCAATTCCACTTGATGAATTGATGATCAAGGATCCCCTTGACGTCCTATGATATATTTTGTGGTTGAATTGCTCAGATTGGTGATGGAATGGGCTCAATTGAGTTTCTTGATTTATCCTAGCCCTCCATAGCTATCTTGGTTCTAAATATTGTTTGATCTCCAAATAGGCAGCAGACGTGTTCCTCTCAATGGATGCAAGTGGGTATGCAATTTGACAGGGCTTCGTTGCACTTCGACTCGATATTCTTCTAGACTTCTTCCCAATTTGGAGGGGGATTTTATAGCACATGGTAAGGCCATGTCTTAGCTTCATGGAGAAGCCAAGATCAAGAAAGAGTAGTTGGGGGAGTAGGATGGAAACTTCTAGAACTTTCCACCCTATAACAACTTGGATATTCAACCAATTGACCATTGTAACCGATTTTGGGTTGGCAGAGTTCCAACTTATTTTGAAGGCTAGTTGTGGCTCTGAGACACATCCAACTTTTTTAACCACGGGTGTCAGCTATGGCCAACACTAATTAGGCCAAAATGCCTAAATGAGTGGTTAGAACCACTGCTTCACCTTGGAATATGTCCAAGATCTTTCATATGGTCTTATAGCATGTCCTCTATGAGTAGTTGCCTTGACATAACATGTTTTAGGTATCTACAGCTAGAATACCATATGAAAGATCTTTGAAAGATTCCAATGTGAAACAGTGGTTCTAACCACTCATTTAGGCATTTTGGCATAATTAGTGTTGGTTGCGGATGACACCCATGGTTAAAAAAGTTGGATGCACCTCAGATCTGCAACTAGCCTTAAAAATTAGTTAGATATCAAATGACCCAAAATTGGTTACAACGGCCAATTGGTTGAAGATCCAACTTGTTAGAGGGTGGAAAGTTCCAGAATTTTCCATACAACTGCCCCAAATGCTCTTTCTTGAACTTGGCTTCTCCATGAAGCTAATACAAGGTATTTCCATGTGTTATAAAAACCTCCTCCAAATTAGGAATAAGTCTAGAAGAATCTCGAGTTGAAGTGTAGCAAAGCCCTATCAAATTGCATACCCACTTGCATCCATTGAGAGGAACACTTATGCTGCCTATTTGGATATCAAATGGCATTTAGAACCAAGAAGGCTATGGAGGGTTAGGAGAAATCAAGAAACTCAATTGAGCCCATTCCATCACCAATCTGAGCAATTCAACCACCAAATATATTAGAGGACATCAAGGCGACCCTTGATCATCAATTCATCAAGGGGAATTGGATATCTAAGACCAGCATTAGAGAGCAACTTCATTTTTAGCTCAGCCATGGCTAACAGTGTTAGCTACACCACAGACCCACGGTTAGGTTTAATTTCCATTTTTCCTTGGTTTTAATAGTAGTTTAATTTTTATTGTAGTAGATTATATGCATTTAATCTAGATTTTTTTATTAGAGACAATTGTGCGATAGAGATAGGAATTTAAGACTTGTTTCTTTCATTTCTTGTCATTTGGTAGCTAGATTAGTTATGGTTATTTCTTATGTTTTCATGCTTTCAATTGTTTAATCAGGACATTAGATGGATTTATCTATGTTTCCTTTATATTTCTTGATGGCCAATTATCATGTTTAGTGTAGATTACCATGCTTTTTGTATTTTCTTGATTTCAAGCTTTTATGGTATCCTTTTGTATAATTTTCTCTAAAAGCATCATTAAGAGAGGCCTCCTTTGTTGTTAATATATTTCTTGTTGTTTCTTAGATGCAGGGTTAACAGGGTCTTATCATTCAAAGAAACAAATGCCTCTAATCATGGAGAAGAAGGCCACATTTACCTTGGAGCAGTTCATATCAACCTAGGAAGCCTATGGATTACACCTACCCTTGCATGGGTATTTTCTATGATTGTAATAATTGTATCACATTGGGTATCCCTAAGAGGGATGGACTTGTAATCAAATTTTAATAGAAATTTAATAAAATAAGCCTCTTATTTGTGGTTTTTTGCAAATTCATCCATTATTTTATGCTTTATGTGATTTTTTAGTTATTATTAGCTTAGGTGAATACATCCTAGATTGCTACAGAAGGTGATCATAATGAAACCCTATAATTTAAGTGATTTGAAGTCTAACTTGCTATGTTTTTTTATGGTAGGTCTCAATTACAGCTAAAACCATGGTTAACAATTGTAACCATGACTGACAATCATGGCTAACAGTTGTAGCTGCACCTGATAGACATGTTCAGTAGAAAATATAAAAGAAGTAGAATCAGACATCACCGTCAGACTTGGATCTGAGGTAGGATCATATTTTCCTCTCTATTTTTTTTTGTCTATGTTTTTACAAAAGTAGAATGCAATAGATGGATGTTAATTAGAAAACTTAGAAAAACATAGAATGGAAAATTTGTGAATGCTTTTAGTTTTCTACTAGTCGTTGCTAGGAACATCATATCTCTAATTGCAGTCCACCCTAGTCTCCAGCGGTCTAGGATATTTCATGTTTCAAGTTTGCATGCATGAGGCCCAATTAGTGGCCATTCCTTCATAGGTAGAATTGCATTCTCTGAAAACCATTTAGCATAGCCTTGCATTCTCTCAAAATCAAATGTTATTTTTCAAAGCATGTAGGGAAAATCATGTGAATGTTGTTTGATGCAATTTATTTTTCATGCATAGTAAAAAGAACCACATACACCATGACACACTTTAAATGCTAGTGAGTTGGAAGTCACATCCAACCACTAGTAGGGTTCAACTATGGTTGTAGTGATTTCCATCCATTGGCCCAACTCCCTCGATCCTTCTATTACTAGACCAATACCAGATCTAAGAACCATCATAGCCCATAGAAACTTTGCACGTATGTCTCTTCAAGAGGTATATCGTTGACTATGGGTGAAAAAGGTGAGGATAGGGATGACCTGTGCTCCTTGACCATGTGTGGACTTAATTACCACACATTATAGGTGGGATTACACAACCTGGAGTTCATATCTAGGTTGTCAAGCTGCGAGCATACAGATGAAAGCCATTAAACAATTGAGTATATCATCAACTTATTGAAATCACGATGAGAGTTACTTTATGATACAAAAATCTCAAAACACATCAAACCAGTTAGGGCTCACAAAAAAAATTTTAAAAGATATAATCATCATTGTTTACTTTATTTGCCTTAAAATTTACATACGAGATAATATAATATCATGGTGCGAACACAGAGAAGCCAATATGGGAATAGACCTAAGGTCGAGGTCGAAGCTCCACCGAATGCACATCAAAATGCATAGGACCCTCAACCATAGAATCCTCTCGAACATCGTTCGACGAGTATTAGAGGTGACAATTCTATGCATGAGGATCCTTTTGAGAATACCCCAATTAGATAAAGTGCTAGATACTCCTCGAGATACATATCGTAGCATGGAGCTTCCCAGAATGGGGGTTCCAAACATGTTAGCATTTATCGTGATAACATTTCATGTGCATCCATGGGATCTACTAAATAGTATGTCATAGAGGGATCCAGTTTGGTACCCCTTCAATATGTATCTAGGGGAGGCTCAAGGCCCCCACCAATTGAGTATGGATAGGCTCAAGATCTGCCCATTTAGGGGTAAACAAAGAGGACCACTTCCCAGCATAGGCCCATGTAAACTCCCAAAAAAAGTGAACCTTGTAGGATCACCATAGACATGTCTAAATTGGAAGTTAATGGTATGCCACCACATGAGCCATGGTGTAGTAGGCAGTTATATGGTCTAGATAAAGTCTTAGGATATCTAGGTTATAAACCTTCACTTACATTCTCTCATTTTGTGAGTGTGCATAGTGGAAGTATAATTAGGACCATTAGGGAACCTTGAGAATGCTCCAAGAATTCTCGTAATATGCATACCCCTGCATCCCATGCAGGCACATAGTATATACGACATCTGGATGCAAATTTCATATTCACAGACAAGAGCAAGAGCATAGAAAATTAGTCTATTTGGGGGCACACCCACAAAGCTGCTCGAATAGAGCACACACACCAGAGGCCTCATATGGATGATCACATAGATATGTCACAAGTTGGTATTAGAGCATAAATTCTTGATCTTCCAAGACCAATTGGAGGATGTTAATGCAGAGCGAGAATGCCTCAAAAATGAGTCTCCTCAGAGGTAAAGGTTCATAAGACAATGCTTATTTGAAAAGTGCATGTGTGAGCAATGTATACTTGATAAAAAGGAGCATGTTGAGAGGGAGGACAAATTGGCCAGTTTCAGTTTACCTCCCCACAGTGAGAACAGGGAGTGTATTGATAGTTGAGCTACTTCACAGCTCGAGTTACACCTTGAGTGTATAGACACTCATACTTGCTGTATGGCCCAACACAGATATCGACATCCTACGTTCGAACATCGTGGGCATATGCAATATGAAGAAGAAGTGGGAGATGAACTAGATCAAGAGTATCTTGAAATATCCAAATTCAAAGTAGACAATGAGCCTAGTCCTCGACCTCGATTAAAGAGGAATGTGCCTTCAATGGTTTTGCAAAGGCAATCCAGAGAAGAGGAGTTTCTATCTTTATAGGCCTATAAGGCCTTTGCAGAAAAGGTTAAAGCAATAGAGAAATAATGAATGGCTTATAAAAATCCTACCTTAAATAAGATTCATAACGAACCTTTATGCTTGTCAGTGCCTATTCTAGCCTATCCTAAACATTTTGAGATGCCTAGGCTAGAAAATTTTTAAGGGGAGGAGGACGCTCCAGCACATCATGAGTTTTATAGATATGTTCTTTCATATTGGGAGCAATGATGCCTTGCTCCTGCACACCTTCATTACAATCCTATCAGGACCATCCTGGGAGTGGTTTAATCGAATCAAAAGGCACAACATCACCAACTTCGAGCAATTAGCTGATGCATTTCTTGAATGCTTCTCCTTTGACATCAAGAAAAATGTGAACTTATATGATCTGGCTACTTTAATGGAATGTGATGATGAGCCATTTATGAATTATGGGAAACGATGGATAAATATGATGGTAAAGTTACCATTTTACATCCCTGACTCTGAATTAACTCAAATTTTCATGAAAAATAGTGCAAAGCACATTTTGTTATTGTTGCAGTTGCAACAATACCAAACATTTGAAGAGGCTTTGGTGCAATCCAAAGTGATAGATGATATCAATTTACATGAGGTTAAATTAAAACTTAGAAGTAAGAAGGAATGGAACAAGAATAGCACCAAGAAAAAATAGGCCAATCCGGCCAACGTTAATCAAGTGGTTTTAAACCTTCAAAAATGGGATAAGGGGCAGCAACAACAAAATTATCAAGCCCAACCTCCTCCTATGCAATATGAGCAGGGCACCAACAACCAAAAGGGTAAGGATAAATAAATATGTACTCACATATTCACTCAATTATTGGAATCATTGACATCGATTTTCCATAAATTATGTGAGGAAAAGGCATTAAACTTACTAAAAATAAAATTAGTGGACCCTAATCAACCCAAACATAAGGGATATAAGGATGATCAATATTGCATGTTTCATCGAATGAAAGGTCACGACATAGAGGTATGTTGGTATTTCAAACATTTAGTACAAAGTATGATCGAAAGATATGAGATTCTTATGGACAACCCATAGGCGCTAGACAATCAGAATATGGGGATTTTCAAAAATCCTCTACCCAACCATGAGGTGCTAAGGAACAATGTTGTCCAAGTCAATCAAGTACGCATCGAACCACCAACTCACAGGTTCATCAGAATGGTCAACAACATCACAAGACATGTGAGGTATGAAAGACCAAATCAACATCCATCTCCCATTAGGGTCCAAGCTGCACCTCCTTCAAGGCCAGCCTAAAATGTGCAAGGTGCACCAACTATACCAGTGGTAACAATCAGGAGTAGGTTAGTTCATAACCTACAGACAACTCTAGAAAAGTTGTCAATTTATAAGTTGATTCAGTAGTCTCCCAAGTACAGGTATACACTTATGGACATTATAAGATCCATAGAAGTGTAGTCCCATAATCCCAAAGCATCCACACAATTCATGGGATACATGCAATAGTGTCAGGAACCGGTCATACAATTTTTTTATCATGAAATCAAGATGATTTTCATTGTATTAAATACATATTGATATACCTAAAGTTTTCAAAGACGTATATCATACCTTCTGCCTTCACATTGAGAGATTTTAATGATGCATTATGCTCAACTTTCGGCACTATAGTCTTACCTGTTCAGGTGGGACTAAAGACCATATCAGTGATGTGTCATGTAATTGAAGGTGCTATGCATTACAATATACTTCTAGGGAGGCCTTGGATAAGAGAAATGCATTGTGTCCCTTCCATTATCCATCAATGTATTAAATATGTGCATGAGGGACAGGTTCACATGGTACCTTCAAATGAAGAACCATTCAAATACGTGAATTTAGCATATTTAATGGGAGATTTTGTGCTCCACTCACCGATCAATGAGCCAGGAGGTGAAATAAAAGAAGTGTGTGCTAAACCTACAAATTTTGTATCTCAATGATCGTAGCACACAACAGCTACTTCTACCAGACCGTCTACATCCATAATGCATCAGGATGATAGGAAGCTAAAGGTAAATATAGGTGAAAAAGAGAAAAAAAGCAACCAAATCAATGGTTGTCGAGATCCCTACTCCTATGGAAGTAGAGGATACTGAAGGAGAAGTTGGAGAGGCACCTCAGCCTACTTCGTTTGCATCTTCAACAGGATCATCTACATCGTAGGTGACCATTCATTTGGTTAATCCCATATTAGGGGAGTATATTGTATAGAATGTGACATTCATACTGATCATTGAGACTACATAGGATATGGTCCAACCACAAGCACATCATCTTCTTATAGGTATGGTGGTACTATTGGGGGTACCTCCTAATCAAACCAATTTCATTTATGGAGGGCTTGACTAGCTTGCATCTCGTGATCCCATGGATGAGGATGATGATGAACCATTCATTGTGAATGTTCATTATCTCTCTAACCTAGAATATGCCTTATTATATTTTGAGCATTACCATTGGCATGGTTACGGTCTCGGATCATTTGATCAGGGGCATAGGAGGCCTTACAAATCGTAATATCAGTTACCAACTGATAGTTTTGGGTTAGGATATTATATCAGAGGATAGGATGAACTCCTCATGGTATATTTAGACCACCTATACATCAATCTAGGGGGGTGAAGTTGACTTCCATCCTTATCATCCCAATCCCTCCTCATTTCGAAGGGACAACCGAATAGTATCTTATATCATTATAGAACCACCTAAGATATATAATGAAGACATCTTGGTGGAGACCGGTTCAGAGCACATACCAAGAGATAACTTGAATGAATAAATTTGTGGGGAAGCCAATGACACAAGCCTACAGGATCACAATGCTAGCATAGTGGTAGATTATGAATTAGAGGATCATTCTGACAAGTATAACACAGAGTCCATATCTAGAAGAGAGGGACTGAGTTACGTGTATGAGAGTGATGATGATGATGAGTCTTCAAAAAATGATCAATATTAGGATGAAACTGAGGTGGCTTACCTAGGCCTCCTAAATTTATACCATCTATTACCATTAGAGATAATCATAAAGGATGAGAAATATTCCATTGACGATAACGACTATCAAGAGTGGGCTTACATGGGGCCCCATATTACTAATCTCCCAATACTAGTAGATAGTGGTGAGGGTTTTATTATGATAGTGATGATGAAGATGAAACAGAGAGAGCCTATTTTGGGCCTCCCTACTTGCATCATCGTAATGTGCCATACACTATAGAGGATATGTAAAAAGATATAAATCTCCACCCTTGCCTTAGGGAAGATCACTGAATCTCAATGTGATTTACCATATAGTCTTCCCTGACCTACCAAAGTACATAGAGCTCCTAAAGCCTAATGATCCTGCTTTCTAGTCTATCCATAAACTGGATCTAGAGATCCCCATACCCTCAGAACCACATCTCGAGAATGGAAGTTATATCAATGTGGAGTCACATGCACATGGTCCTAGAGATATAATCCATTCTATAAATATGATCTCCATTGATTTCACCACTCCACTTCACAATCCAACCGATTCCTCCAAACCATTGTATCTTAATGTAGATGCTATTGATTGGGATCGCGTTGACTCACCACTACAGCCTAAATATTTCTTTCCCAATGAAGAAATATTGCAACCTTTTCATTTTATGCCAGGCTATGCACATGATGTTTATCATTCTAAGGATACTTCCAACGTGGAACCCATAAACCTAGTAGATGACATCCACTTGATCCCTACGCATCATCAGCTTGAGGAGGGATCCCATATGTCAGTAGAGGAAACCTTTGAAGTGGATATCAGCGATGATCCCACAATTCCTAAGAAGGTAAAATTTAGAGAAATTTTATCTCATGATGAGCATGCCAACCTCATACCTCTACCAAAAGAGAGGTATGATATATTTACTTGGAATTCTATGGACATGTCGATTCTAGATACGAAATTGGTTACTCATAAACTTTCGCTAGATCTCTCCAAAAATTCAATCAAGCAGAAACTCAGGAAGATGCATCCAACAGTAGCCTTAATGGTTAAATACAAATTGTAAAAACTATTGTATATAGAGTTTATCATTTACATCAACTATCCAGAATGGGTATCAAACATGATACCTATAGGAAAAATTGATGGAAGTATCTGTATCTATATGGATTTCAGATACCTCAATAGGGCAACACCAAAGGATTCATTTACATTGCCAAACATAGATGCTCTTGTAGACGCAACTGTAGGTCATGAAATGCTCTCCCTAATGGATAATTTTTACTGTAGGTCATGAAATGCTCTCCCTAATGGATAATTTTTCTTGTTACAACCAAATTTTGATTAAGCTCGAAGACTAGCATAATACCACATTCACAATGCCCTAGAGGAAATTTTATTATAAGGTTATTCCATTTGACCTTAAGAATTTCGGTGCTACATATTAGCGGGATATGACATACATATTTCATGACCACTTGCATAATATCTTGGAAGATTACATTGATGACTTATTGGCAAAGTCATTGTTGCATTTAGAGCATACCGAGGTCCTAAGAAAGGTCTTCGATAGCCTGATAGAGCATAATTTTAGGTTGAATCCTAAGAAGTGCATATTTGATGTGGCTTTAGGAAAGCTCTTGGGATTCATCGTATCAAAGTGAGGCATCGATTATGACCCAACAAAGGTCAATGTCATTTTAGAAAGGTTTCCTCCCATGAATATCAAGGAATTAAGAAGCCTATAGGGCAAAGTAGCATCTATAAAGTGATTTATCACATAAATATCAAAAAAATACCAACCCTTGAATTGACTGCTACACAAGGGGGTCCCATTCAATTGGTATGAGGATTATCAAGCAACCTTCACTAAGATTAAGCAATACCTGGTGACACTGCTAGTGCTAGCTCCACCAAGACTAGATGTACCTTTTTTGCTATATATCGACAACTGACTTTGCATTAGGGACCATGTGAGCCCCAAAAAATATGCAATATAAAGAGCAAGACATATATTACATTAGCCGAACCTTGGTGAGCTACGAGCTAGGATATACCTATGTGAAAAAGTTGTGTTTAGCAGTGGTGTTCACTATAAAGAAGTTGCAGCATTATATGTTAAGTCATACAACGTATGTCATATCAAAACAAAATCCTTTGTAGTATATGATGAGTAAGATGTATCATAATACACATACTGTAAAGTGGATCATGCTATTGATAGAATTCAATTTGGAATTTATTAGCCAAAATTCCATCAAGGGATAGGTCATAGCTGATCAACTGGTTGAGGCACCTCTAGAAAATAGTAGTCCTCTCACCATTGATATTCCTTATGATGTAGCCTTCACATTATCAAAGTCTCTTGAACCCAAATAACTGGATAACAAAGCTGATATGACCTTGTTCTTCAACGGTTCGAAGTGTGAGCAATGGGGTGGTGCAGGAATAGTGTTGTGCATGCCATAAGATGATTGTATGCCCTTTTCATTTAATTTGGACTTTTCTTACACCAAAAATAATGCTAAATACGAAGCCCTAATATTGGGCCTCCAAAAATATTTCACCATGAAGATCAAAAGGTTAAATATTTTGGTGATTCCCTTCTCATTGTCAACCAAGTGAAACAAATTTTTCAATGTAGGTGTCCTATCCTGAAGGCCTAAAAAGATCTTGTTGATAATTATCTAGCTCAGTTGAAGTGGTATGACATCGAGGCAATCCCTCGTTCGTCAAATAGATTTTCAGACTCTATGGCATCTTTGGGATCTTTAATTCCTTAGAATCTATATACCGATTTCATTACCATCTACGTGAAAACACTATCACACTCTACCATGCAGTACGAGGTTTTAGATAATAAAGAATCAGTTAACATAATTCATATAGAACCAAGCCATGAATGGTCTACAGAGCTAGAGACTTTCTCAAGAGGGCATCCTGGGGATATTTGATCTTGTAGGGTTCTATGATGACTGGTACTTCCATTCACCATAAGGTAGTTTTCCAATATGCATTTGCAAATATTAAACCATAGGGGGGACATTTTGTCTTGTCAGTCGAGGCTGAGGTCTATCAAAAATGGATTTCATAAATACATGACTTCTTTAAACTTAGTGGAATCCCTTAGGGATTGTCACATGCTGCAAACCGTACATTTAAATAGAAAGAAACAAAATATGTCTTGTTAGGAGATATTTTTTATCGTTAAAGCTATGATGGAGTTCTTCTTAGTTGTCTTGATCCCCAAGAATTATCTTGGGAAATTTTGCAAGCCCACGATGGTACGTGCAGTGGCCATTTTAGTGGCATGGTTATCATCAAGCACATCTTTTGCATGGGCTATTATTGGCCTACTATGGAGAAGGATTGTAATGTGTATGTTAGTAAATGCATTAAATGTTAGCATCATCATAATATTATGTACTTGCCATCACAGGCCTTACAACCCATTCAATCGGCTTGGTCATTTTCTCAGTGGGATTTGGATCTCATCAGAAATATATCTCCATAATCGGGTTGACATACATTCATTATTATGGCTACTGAGTACTTCACTAAGTGGGTGGAAGCAATCCCATTAACAATGACAAATGAAGCACATATTACAGAGTTCATACTCACCAATATCATAAGTTATTTTGGGATACCATCCAAAATAGTCTTGAATAATACACATCATTCAAAAATAAAATTGTGAAGGCTTTGACATCCAAGTACAAGATCAAACATAGTTTTGCGACTCCATATTATCCATAGGCAAACGGGCAAGCTAAGTCCAGATATAAAATTCTTTTGTGAAGATTTTGTTTATAATAAATGTTCATAATATAGGATAGATACCAGATGGATGTCATAAATTATATTTAAATGACCACTGACTATGTTATCCATATTCTTTTAATTTACAAAATCTTATGAATAGAAACAATACATCATTGCATTTCGCATATGGGTGTTCAATTGATTAATTCTTACAATAAGATATAGTAATTATAGTTCATGATTGTTATATATTATATGGTATCATCCATTATATTGTTAAACTCATATTGCATTCATACATTATGTTTTAAGTAATTAAAGCATACATTTCCATTTACAAAAAATCATCATCATGAAAATTATGCAGTACATACATGGCATGAATCATGTCATAACATCATAAGTTAAATGCATACAAGTACTATAAATTAAACATGCATTTAACATCAAATATTGCATTCATATACATCCATAATAAGTAGTCCATCTACACATATATATCACTGCATTTAATCATACATCACATAGCTATCTCGCGCATGTCATCCATACATCTTATCATATAGCATAAAATAAACATAATATATAAGCATTGCATCCATATGCATCTCATGAAAATAAAAATAAAAATAAAGCACACATATAATGAGTCTCAAATATTAGATCATATATAATATATGTGTCCAAAAATAGTACATTGGCATATGTCAAAAATTCCCACAAGCTACAATTGTGTAGGTCCTCGACCTTACACTCAAAAAATTTATCACAACATTTGGAAATATATCTGTACTAAGTAGTGCCTATGCCCCCATTCTATGAGGCTCCACCCTCATCTCCACCTCCCTTTTGGGTCCATCTAGAGCTGGTCCCAGTCGACCTCTCTGATCTATGCATCCTATGGCTCGGTCTAGCTAAAGAATGCCCTGTCTACTAGACCTCTTAGGATCCTCACCCTCGAGTATCTCAATATCTCTAGTTAAGATATATATGTAAGTAGCATTTGACGATCACTCATTGATATGTCACTGTAACAGAATTCGTAGTATCCTAATATTTGCCATCGGGTCTACCATTGCTAGTCCCTATACTATTGGAACTGTTGGAACTACTGGAGAAATTGGAACCACTAGAATAGCCTATGGAGATGATGGGTCTCCCCTCACATCCCTAAGCAAGTCACACTCTATGGTCATAGATCTAACTATTACTATAAGAGAATGTGCTGCACTGTGATCCTTTGGATCTTCGTCTCCATCGTGGTGATCTATGCTTGAAGAGATATCCTCTCCTCATTATACTTGCACCACTAAGATTGGCCTACTATGAGTTATAACTATAGGTCACTGACTTGTACCTCCAAGGTAGCTATGGAGGTGTCTCTCCCTAGGATATGCATCTACAGTGTGCCTACTTGAGTCTGTAGGCTAGCAACCTAAGCCCTAAGCTGTCAAGTCTTACTATTAGGTGTTGCCTCATCCTCTTCTAGTGCCTTGCCCTTCTCCTACACCTGGGGGGCCTTCTCAGTAGCTACTACCTCATACCATACACCCTTAGTCCTCTTATAGACTCGATGCCCATGATTATTGACATCTTCTCCCTATGCACCCTTTGCTGCTATAACATCTACTGGTCTAATGATGAGGAATCTTAGACCTAGGGGCTAATTATTTTTAGACCTAGGATATGTTCATTAGGACTTGGTATGCATAATAATCAACGTGAGTTGTTTCTTTCTTTCGTTGAATGGTCTAGGTCTAGGTGTTGTTATTTTTGTTATTGTAGGGCTTACATCTTTAGCCTTTCCGGATTTGTGTATGTAAATCTTTGAAGCAGTTCATGCTTTTCAGGATTACGGTTTTCATTTTGGACTTATTTAAGTCCTAAGTTTGCAAATAATATTTAGCTTCATTTTATTCCATATCAATTGGCATCAGAGCGAAGGATTTTTGGAGATTTTGGGTTATTTACAATCTCCATAGGGTGGTTTGGATATCTTGTCACCACCTTCGTTCCTATTTGAAGCTCAGGAGAAATTGTTACAATTTTGCTGTCAAATTTTGAAATAAATTATTGTCAATTTCATTTGTTGTCAAAAAATTGCTGACAAATTTTGTTGACGACAAATTTTTGTTGACAACTTTGACAACAACAATTTTTGTTGTCATTTTGTGCAGTTTTGTTTTATCTGCATTCAAAATGCAGTGATTCATCACCTCGAGGTCAGCGTACATCATGAGAAAATTTTTGCAACATCTACATTCTGTTCAGAGCTCCTGTGTCCTCTAGCATCTGCCAGACTTGTTAGGAGGCACCAGTCTCGGAGAAGGACTTACCAGATCCGTAGCTACCGATTTGCCAGGAGGTGCTAGCATCAACGTGTGGCTGGCAGTTCTGTTCATCGCTGCCACACCTGACACAACCCTGTGACCATCAGGCCTCTGCATGCTGCTAAAAATGTTTTGAGAAATCACATTTCCCTCGGCCAATGTGCCAAAAACAATCGGATCATGTCGCGTGAGGACAAGAAGTTCCACTTGATGACAAACCTGCCTTGACAACTATACTCTGCCATCTTGATTTTGGAGAACTTCCAGTCTTCCACGGCCTACGTGCCTGCTCTTGCTTGTGTTTGCTGCTAAAAATGAACTAATCCCTACACCTCTCGGGGTGATCCAAATCTCGTGTCGAGTTTTGAGTTTGAGGGCGACTATTTCTATTTTGTGCAGGGTGTCGATTCCAATGAATCAATAGTTGTCTGACGCGACGGCCTATTTGCTTGGTCCTTTATGGGTTAATCCCACATTGCTCGTAGGCCACCGTGCTTGCAGTTTATAATAGGCATTTTGCATATATACTATCACCGGCATTGCAGGTGCTCTCCGCACGAATATTGGTTGTTGACTTTGTCGAATGATTTTCGACGTGTGATGCAGGATTTTCTGTGTTCGTTTGATAGGTTCTGACTGTATTTATATAGTCTGTCTTTGACCTTGGTGAGCTTGCATTATATTAAATCAAAAACAACATAAAAAATCAGATTACCTTTTTGTCTTTACCAGTAGGTTAAATTTGATTTTTTTTTTTAAACATTGTGCAAATATTTCTTTTGCCCTTCCATGTTATAAATTTGCAATTTTTGCAAATTGAATTGGGCACATTTTATTTTGCACAATTTGTCACTTTTTGTCTTTTTGTGACAATTTTTGCTGGCGATCACTCGGGGTCAAATGGCTTCTGAATTAGCCAACAAATTGGCTCAAGTAACCCAACTTGTCAGCGTTTTGGCTGATAAGGTTACTTCTAATGAAGTTCAACAACAATGTGAGGTTCCCATTTACACTGGATCACGAGATCCAGAGGTCCTCAACAGCTAGATTTTGGACATGGACAGTTGGTTTGAGTATACCAAAATAACAAAGGATTAGCAAGTTAACTTTGCTAAGTTGAAGCTTTCTGGCATTGCCAAGGTCCTTGTCACTAATCGACAATGGACCCAAAATACCATTGCAACATGGGATGAATTGCAAAGAGTTTTGAAGAATAATTTTTATCCTTCAAAATATGCCACTGAGCTTGACATCAAGTGGCTTCGTCTTCGACAAACCTCTAATATGACTGTTCATGATTATATTTTTTAGTTTAACAAGTTGCAGATTTTGAATTCTGTACAGGATAATGCAGCACAACTTGTTAACAAATTCAAAAGTGGCTTGCAGGAACCCATTTACAGGAAGATGAAATACAAGTTGATTGTCAACATTGACATGGCTTACAATCAAGCCCTTCTTGCTGAGGAGGAAATAAGAGAGCAATCATGTGGGACTCGCTCTTCTACGTCAGGAGGAAATCAGAAGGCTTCTCCTCAACCTTCCAAGGGAGATAAATCTTCTTCTTCCTTTTCTCCTTCTTCCTCTTCTTCATCTTCCCCTTCTTCTTCACAAAAATCTTCTTCTTCTAAATCACCTTTGATTTGTAATTATTGTAAAAAGCCAGGACATACTCAAAAGAGGTGTTTTAAGTTGCAAAATGTGAAGAAAAAATCCCTAGTTGTAAAGCCTACCAATGAGGACTCACAAGGAGGTCCCATTGAGGCTATAGGGGAATGTAAGCCTTATAAGGAATTGGCAAGGTTAAACAAATTGACCCTTATGAATACTTCACAAGGTGATCATGAGAATTTTTTTGTGACTACGGTCCATCTCAGTGAAACCTTTATGGTTGATTGTATAATCGATAGCGGCTTGCAGAAAAATCTAATTGCGAGGTCCGTTGTTGACAAACTGAAGTTACCGATGAATCCCCAT
Source organism: Wollemia nobilis (assembly GCA_028583015.1). Taxonomy (NCBI): domain Eukaryota; kingdom Viridiplantae; phylum Streptophyta; class Pinopsida; order Araucariales; family Araucariaceae; genus Wollemia; species Wollemia nobilis. The sequence goes on along the minus strand of JAQPPZ010017079.1, from coordinate 2,071,281 downwards.
CCTCATCCTTATCCTTTGGGATGGAAGGACAATGGGATTACATCAGACATCACACACACATGCACTATGAATTTTTCTTTCAGTCCTTCTTTTGTGGACTCAGTTGTGTGCGATGTCACTCCAATGGATTGTTGTGGCTTGTTGCTTGGAAGACCCTATCAATATGATAGGAGGTCTATACATGATGGGTACAAAAATACATACACTTTGCACAAAGACAATAAGGCTTTCATAATCAGAAGTACACAACAAACACCACATAATTTGATGTTAAGTTGTAGACAAGCACGTAAAGTCAGTAAATCAAGCAAAGGAATTAGCACTCATCTTCATCAGACCAATTCAAGAAGAAAAGCAAGCACCTAAGCATACTAATAACAGGAGTTATTCAGTTCATTCAATACTTCAATCATTTTTTGATGTTTTTCAAGAACCCACAAGTCTTCCTCCTGAAAGACAAATTAATCATAGTATTGAGATTGTTCCTGCATCTTCTCTTCCTAATTCTTCAATATATAGACAATCAATAGTGCAAATGGAAGAAATTAAAAAGCAAATTCAAGCATTGTTGACTAAAGGGTTCATCAAACCCAGTACTTCCCCTTGTGCTTCTCCTATCTTGCTTGTGTTGAAGAAGGATGGCACATGGAGATTATGCATTGATTTCAGGGCACTCAATAAGATTACAATCAAGAATCATTATCCACTTCCTCGCATTGATGATATTTTGGACCAATTGCAAGGTGCAAAATTCTTCTCCAAGATTGATCTCAAAAGTGGGTATCATCAGGTGAGAATTCAAGCAGAAGACACTTGGAAAACATCATTTAAGACCAAAATGGGGCTCTTTGAGTGTCTTGTCATGCCCTTTGGTCTTACAAATGCTCCAGCTACATTCATGCGGCTGATGAATGAAGTGTTCAGATATTGTTTGGACCAATTTGTAATCATCTATTTGGATGAAATTCTTATATATTCTTCTACTTGGGAGAATCATTTGGAACATTTGGAAACGGTTCTTCAAACTCTTTGAAAGAACTAATTGTATGCAAATTTTCCTAAGTGTTCATTTGGGCAAACATTCATTGCCTATCTTGGGTTTGTAATTAGTGAAAAAGGTGTGCAAGTAGATCCTTCCAAAGTTGAAGTTATCTTCTCTTGGCCAACTCCTACTTTCGTCACGAACTTAAGGAGTTTTCTTGGAATTGCTAATTTCTATCGCAAGTTCATTGGAGGATATTCTTATATTGTTGCACCTTTACACTATTTTACAAAGATCAAAGTGTAGTTTCAGTGGACAAGGGATCAACAAAAAGCCTTTGACACATTGAAACAAAAATTGAGTACCGCACTAGTTCTTGTTCTTCCTGATTTGTCTCAACCATTTGAGATAGAAACTGATGCTTCACAAGTTGCACTTGGAGCTGTGCTCATGCAGAATGGCCATCCAGTGGCCTATCATTCGGAGACATTTTTAGAGGCCAAGAAGAACTATTCCACATATGATAAAGAGTTCTATGCTTTGGTTCAAGCAATCAAGTATTGGAGGCATTATCTTTTGGGAAAGGAAACAATTGTTCATACATATCACATGCCCCTTAAGTTTCTTCAATCTCAAACAAAAATTGAGGAAGCTAGGCATATGAAATGGGCATCGTACTTGCAACAATTCCATTTGGTAATCAAGTACAAGAAAGGATGAAACAATGTAGTGGCTGATTGTTTGAGTCGTCCTCCTTCTACTCTTGTTTTGACAATTGTCACTACTTCTCATCTTGGCTTCCAAACTTGGCCTACATAGTATCCTATGGATCCAGATTTTGGCAAAGTTTTCCACCAACTTTCCAATCCTTCTTCTTCAAATTTGAGAGCTCTTCAGGACTTTCATATTCAATATGGAATGTTGTACAAATTGGATAAACTTTGTGTTCCTCATGGGAATAGGGAGTCTCTTCTGAAGGAGGCTTATTCCACACTCTATGGGGGAAATTTTGGTAGGTAGAAAACTCTTCATCATCTTCAGAGGTTTTTCTTTTGGCCACACATGCAAAGAGATGTTCTTCGATTCTTGTGACAATGTGCAGTCTGTAATCGCTCCAAATCAGCCAATAGGACATTGGGATTGAGCATGACTTTTCCCATTCCTTCTCATACATGGGAAAGCATTTCCATGGATCTCTTGAGCGGTTTTCCAATGACAGTACGCAAGCATGATTGTGTCTTCGTTGTGGTGGACAAATTTAGCAAAATGGCCAAATTCATTCCTTGTCGCAAGACAAGTACTGCACAGGATCTTGCCCAACTCTTTTTTGAGGTGGTATGGCGTTCTTTTGGTCTTCCTACCAGCATTGTCTCTGATCGTGATTCACGCTTTGTGGGCCACTTTTGGCGATCTCTTTGGAATATTTTGGGAGTATCTCTTAACTTCTCTACTGCTTATCATCCTCAATTCGATGGGCAGACAGAGGTATTTAATCATACTCTCATGCAGAGTTTGAGTATTTACCATCATTCCACTCTAACCAAGTGGGACTTAAGCCTTACTCACTTTTAGCACGCCTACAACAGGGTCGTCCACAGTTCTACTGGGCACTCTCCATTTGAAGTGTGTTTTGGTTTTCAGCCTCTAGCTCCTTATGAGTTACCTTTGTCTTTGCCTTCTTTAGCCACAATGCACATTCAGAAGGAACAATACAAGGCCAACTCTTTTGTGCAGCATTTGCAAAGTCTTCAACCCAAAGTGGTTCAAATTCTTCAGAAGACTCAGCAAAAGCAGCGAAAACAAATGGACAAACACCACACTCCTCATCACTTTCAGGTTGGTGACAAAGTATGGTTTCATCTTGACAAACACAGATTTGTAGATAAGGCACATAGCAAAATCAAGCCTCTTCGTTATGGGCCTTATACTATTCTTCAGCAAATTTTTGAGAATGCCTTTTTCTTGGACCTCCCAGCACATCTTGGCATTCACGATGTTGTCAATGTTGATCTTCTCAAACCATACTATGATTCCACATTGGAAACTGTTCCAGCCATCATTCATCCAGTTGATGTAGTTCCTGATGCTCAGCTTCCACTTGACGTCGATATAGTATTTGATACAAAGACCTGACACACATGCTAGGGTACTTCTACTTCCTATCTTGTGGCCCGATGAGGCCAATTTCCACATCAGGTTCCCTAGAAGCTCGCATTCTGTCCTGGGATTTTCCCTCTTTATTTAAAGCATTGGAGTCCAATGCTTCTTTTGTTGGGATGAATGATGAGGAATATTAGACCTAGGGGCTAATTATTTTTAGACCTAGGATATGTTCATTAGGACTTAGTATGTAGAATAATCAACGTGAGTTGTTTCTTTCCTCCGTTGAATGGTCTAGGTCTAGGTGTTGTTATTTTCGTTATTGTAGGGCTTACATATTTAGCCTTTTCGGATTTGTGTACATAAATATTTGAAGCAGTTCATGCTTTTCAGGATTACGATTTTCATTTTGGACTTATTTAAATCCTAAGTTTGCAAATAATATTTAGCTTCATTTTATTCCATATAATCTAACTAGTTGGCCATCCAAGACTCGCCATAGCAGGGTCATCCACTAAGTGTCATAGTTAGTTGTAGTCCCTATATATGTTAACCCTGACTCCTGGAAATCATCATTCTTGTTACCTAGTGGAGTCACCCAGGGCCATGTTAGGTCCCTCTCTAAAGTGAGATAATGGTAGATAGTGGGGATCTCTAGGATGTCTTGCCTGATACCAAACTGCTAGGTGATGTGAGATAAGTAAAATAACTCTCGTACCTCATACTTGAATTTGAGGAGGCATCTATCTTTGTGTGCCCATGGTAGGTACTCATCAACCTTTGTACATGGAGGGTAGTCTAGGTATGGTCACCACTCAACCTGGTCCAACTATAACTGCACAAACTACTTATTAGGTCCTCTGTGTGAGACCTACTTTGGAAGCCTTCCTAATATCGATGCCATCATGCTACATAGCATTGGCATCTCTTCTCAATGTCTATGATATTGAGTGGCAAGCCATTAGGGTGCTCGATCTTGATGTGCTGCCACCCCTAAATCTAAAGAAGTAAGCTACAACTAATGTCTACTCTACTCCTCTAAGTGATCTGATACAGCTCATTATAGAGCTGCGCTAATAGGGCACTCCCCTAGGATAGGATCAGGGGTTTTTGAATGGTGTTTTCTAGGACATATTGAATCCTAGACAAGAGGTTCCAAGGGAAAATTGATCCAAAAGTATCGGGGAGCACGATCTGCACAATCAAGTACATAAATATGACTACTCACTAAGAGAAGACCTGCTCGGTGTACCAGTGCTCAATGTGGACCCCTCCATGGTTCGAATGCTACTACACTGCATCACTATGATGGTCGAAGATCTGATCAAACACTACCTTATTCGCATTTGTTGGTGAAGATGTGATGGCCTCACCATCCAGAGGGAGTCAAAATATGCATACACATCCTCTAGTTTCACGGTCATTTCATCGGTAGGTAGGTGAAATGTGTTGGTATGTGCATCCTAGAGTCAGGCCAAAGCTATCATATAGACCTGATCGGCCCTAATAGTGCAATATATAGCTGAAGCCCATAGCCCTGAATCAATCCTACTCTACCTGTGTTAGGGTATCACACAAGTTATGAAGGATCTTTGATTCCCTTACCCTCATAGTCAAAGTCTAGTCAAAAGCAGAATAATAAGGCAAAAATAATTAAAAATAAACCAAAAACATCTAAAAATGACTTTAAAAAAACATCAAACAAAAATAAAAAATCTTCAAAAACATAAAAAAAAACATTCAAAAATGTATTTAAAATAATTCAAAAAAATCAATTAAATTAGTTAAAATTTTGAAAAAATCAAAAAACAAAATTGAAAATTTTCTAAAAGTCGCCTGACTGCGTCTGGGACCTATGGTCGATGCCAACGGTCAAATTTATGATCGTTGGAACTTTATTATATCTACGACTGATAGCCATGACCCCCAATTTGACAATTGGGAGTCGCGTCTACCACCTGCGGCTAAGTGTCAGACCTTTTTAGGGTCACATACCATCCCGAAAAGCCCAAAGAAAATTAAAACCTCCCCATTTAATCTAACCTAGGCTAAACCTATCTAGGGTGAGGTTCATTACTGATATTTTAATGATGTTAATTTAACCCATTACTTAATGAGGTTCAATTTTATCTGATAATTATAAAAACAAGGGTTTGTGTGATTCTACCTTAGTAGCACCGACCCCTACAGGTTGGTCTATCATTAGTACAGGTAGTAGTGAGGTTGAGTTTGTGGTAGCATTTTGTATCAAATGTTATCACTCACCTCTTAGAGCTCTTAGGTTTTCAAGCTAGAAATTGGAAATAATGACGTCAAAAATGATAGATTTTTCTTAAATATTTTCTATTTTTCCCCTGATCACGGTTGGCACCCACATGCATAGAACTAGGGTTTGTTGACCGCGGGTCAGAGCCATGGCTAAGAAATTTGCAATTTATAGCTACTCTTGGCACCCACGACTAGCGTCTGGATAAAAATGAGAATTAAAAATATTTTATGGACCAAAAATTTCAAAAATGTTAAAAATAATAAAAAATGTAGATAAATAAAAAGCCAAATGTGCCTCGTATCTGGTTATTTACACTATAGACTTTGCGGTTGCAATGACTTGTGATCCATGCAATTTGACAAGATATGTAAATTACCATAAGGACATTTGGGTTAAATTTGTCATCGCCGAATTGATATGGTTCATTTCAATACCGAATAAGGCCTTGAAAGCTAGACTGCCCCAAGGGACCAAAGCAATCATGTCAATTCTTCTATGATTTTTTAGTAGATCATAGACCAATATGATTCTACACATGCATAATTGGAATTGTTATCATTTTGAGTCCCTAAAAAGGCCTTCATGGTTGGACTACTCTATAGGATAGAGATATACAATTACTATTAATAGTTGTAATCATAGCTGATTAGGCCTATCCAAGTATCAAGTGCTAAACTGTAAATTGTTCAAGGTCATTCAAAGTGGTCAAGCGACTTGTCACTTCATTTAATTGTCTTAACCTCATCGACTCATCGCTTGAGGGGGTAGTCATAATATCATAATCATAATCAAAGTCAACAGAAGATCCCTTGATCTTGTCAAAATTGTGTTCATCTTACGAATCATTGCCAACAACTATCATAAGATTACCCTTTGCTAGGGCAGAAAGCAAATATGATAGTTGAGTTTGTGCTCTTCACATTTCAGATATATAGGTTCAGACAACCTGTAGTAGCAAAAAAAGCTACCCAATTGAGGTAGGCTGAGTACAAGTTATTTCAATTTAAGCCTTCCATCTAGTTGGAAGCAATGATTCTAGGATGCACGTTCTTTTGTAGGATCTTGGGCATCTAATTTTGATTAGACTAATGATCATCATGCAACCTATGATATCATTTTAGGAGGTCTATTTTTGCTCAGCATTGTTCAATATTACAATGCATCTCAAAAGGGACATCTGTAGACACCTAAAATGTATCATGTCGAGGTGACTACTCATATGGGATATTCTAGAAGACCATATAAAAGATATTGTACAGATTCCAAGGTGAAGTAGTGGTTCTAACCACTCATTTAGGAATTTTGGCCTAATCAGTATTGGTTGTGGCTGACACCCATGGTTAACAAAGCTGGCTACACCTTAGAGCCAAGAGTAGCCTTCAAAAGCAGTTGGACCTCGATCGATCCAAAATTAGTTACAATGGCTAATTGGTTGAAGATCCAAGCAGTTAGAGGGAGAAAAGTTCTAAAAGTTTCCATCCAACTGCCCCAACTGCACTTTCTTGATCTTGGATTCTCCATGAAGGTAATATAAGGCCTTCCCATGTGTTATAAACCCCCCTCCAAATTGGGTAGAAGTCTAGAAGAATATCGAGTTGAAGTGTAATGAAGCCCTGTAAAATTGCATACCCACTTACATCCATTGAGAGGAATGCTTTTGCTGTCTATTTGGATATCAAATGGAATTTGGAACCAAGAAGGCTATGGAGGGCTAGGAGAAATAAAGAAACTCAATTGGGCCCATTCCATCACCAATCTAAGAAATTCAATTGCTAAATATGTTAGACGACATCGAGGTGACCCTTGATCATCAATTCATCAGGGGGAATTGGAGATCTAAGACCGACATTAGAGAGCAACTTTATTTTTAGCTCAGTTGCGACTGTCAGCTGCAGATAATAGTGCTAGCTATGCCACAGACCCATGGTTAGGTTTAATTTTTATTTTCCCTTGGTTTTAACAATAGTTTACTTTTTATTTGTAGTATATTATATTCATTTAATCTAGATTTTTTTTATTAGAGATAATTGTGTGGTAGAGATAGGAATTGAAGACTTGTTTCCTTCATTTCTTGTCATTTGGTAGCTAGATTAGTTGTGGCTATTTCTTATGTTTTCATGATTCCAATTGTTTAATTAGGACATTATATGGATTGATCTATGTTTCTTTTATATTTCTTGATGGCCAATTATCATGTTTAGTGTAGATTACCATGCTTTCTACATTTTCTTGATTTCAAGCTTTTATGGCATCCTTTTGCATAATTTTCTCTAAAAGCCTCATTAAGAGAGGCCTCCTTTGTTGTTAATATGTTTCTTGTTGTTTCTTGGATGCAGGGTTAATAGGGTCTTGTCATTCAAAGCAACAAATACCTCTAATCATGGAGAAGAAGGCCACATTTGCCTTGGAGCAGTTCATGTCAACCTAGGAAGCATGTGGATTACACCTACCCTTGTGTGGGGATTTTCTTTGATTGTAATAATTGTATCACATTGGGTATCCATAAGAAGGATAGATTCGTAATTGAATTTTAATGGAAATTTAATAAAATAATCCCCTTATTTGTGGTTATTTGCAAATTCATCCATTCTTTTATGCTTTATGTAATTTTTTAGTTATTATTAGCTTAGGTGTATGCATCCTAGATTGCTACAAATTTATACACAGATCATTTGCTTTCAGTATATGCTAAAATGGATACAACCAACATAATAAATAATTATCATTTAATTCTTATAATTATTTCAAAAAAAATCATAAATAAATAATTATGTTCTTATTTTATAAACTAAAGTTTGGGGTTTCCACCTACGGGGCCTGGCAAATGGTTTGGTGCTTTAACAATCAATAAATCTAAAGGTTGAATGAGCGTGGAATGCTAGAGGCTAAAGGAGTATGGAAGGCTGGAGGCTGAAGGAGAATGGAAGGCTAGATGTTGAAGGATCATGGAAGGCTGGAGGTTGAAGGAGCATGGAAGGCTGAATGATGAGTTGATATTTGGAGTGTCAAGGATAAAGGAGTATGAAAGGTTGGATTGGCTGAAGGAGCATGGAAGGTTAGACTAGATGAAGGAGCTATAGTGAAAGGTTGGGATGTTAGGTGGAAGACTGGAAAGGTTGAAGAAGCATGGAAGGCTAGGCTATTTTAAAGAGATGCAATGGAAGGCTAGGATGTTGAGTGGAAGGCTAAGAAGGCTGAAGGAGCATGGAAGGCTACTTACAATAAAAAAAAAATTGCAAAGTGCAAAGGATTAGAGATTTTTCCTAAAAATATCTCATATTTTAGGAGTCATATCTTCACTAAAAGTTATTCTATTTAGTTGATTCTTAGACCAACTTGTGCAGAATTTGAATAACTTTAAAATGAGTGGTCATATGCAAAAATTTAAGAAATACTGAGGGAGATACAATCCTATGAAGTCAACCATTTGGAATAAGAGCAGTGACTATTTTTCAAGTCATAAAAAATAAAATTGCAAAGTGCGAAGGATTAGAAATTTTTCCTGAATATATCATATTTTAGGAGCCATCAATTCAACCAATTCTTGGAGCAACTTGTGCAAAATTTGAACAACTTTAAAATGAGTGGCCATGTGCATAAATCTCAGCATTATTGAGGGAGATACGACCCTCTGAAGTCAACCATTCGAAACAATGGCAGTGATGATTTTTCAAGTTGTAAAAAATGAAATTGAAAATATTTTCCAACTAGGGTTCGAATGATGGGAAGAACAATGAAGGGCTATGAATTCAACGAGGAAGGAAACTAGTAATTTCGATTTGGTAAAATAGACTATGATAGTGTGATGTTTTGTAAATATTACTCTACTAAGATGCAATGCATAGATAGAAGGATGCTATTGGAAAATTTCAAGAAAGATGCTAAATTTTGGAGTAATTGTATTCATACAAAAATTTGAAAAGATATAGAAAATGAAAATCAAGAATTCAGACATTTTATGTAAAATGATTTAGGTTTCTAGCTATAGCATCTCAATTGAGATGAGAAGTGCATATATTTGTAAACTCTCAAGATCTAAATAAGAGAGATGTAATTTTTCAAGGGTGGGGACCTGAGTACAACTCCTTATTATTAAGCAAAAAAATATTCTTTCAAAAAAAATCTTTTAAAATAAAAATTATTTTAAAGCTATATCTATGCATCAATAAACATAGACGGAAATCATCATCTTGTAAAACATATTTGAGATAAATTTAAAATATTGTTTAATAAAATACCTCAACAACATAAATTTATAATAATCCACTTATAAATACTTTTCAAATTTATTATCCCCAAGTAGTGTAAACACCAATCCTATTAGTAATTAAAAAACAAAACAAAAAATACAAAAGAGAACTATTAAAGGACCTAAGACTCTTACAATAACCCACTTTGAAAATGAATATAAATATTAATTAATATAAAATAATTGTTTTTATTTTGATCCTAATAAAAATGATTGATTTGAGGAAATAAATATGTCTAATTGGTTCAAGTAAAACTCAATATTTTTGATGCAAATGTACAATAATTATATTACTTTAGAAAATAAATAGGATATTAAATCGTAAAAATGTGGGTGGATAGAAAATCACACCCCAAATTCTATGCTAGGCAAAGCTATTAAACCAAAATTATCAAATAAAATTAGACATAGTGGATCAGCTGCGAGCTATTTATGTAGAAAGAGCTATGGATCTAGAAGGAGGTGGTGGATCATAGTCTAGGAAGCCTACCCATCCAAAAGGTGGATGTTGAATGTTCGATGGTGGATCCCATCATAAGTTGGCACCTTCACCAATTGGTTTAACTACTTGTTTGTCTTTTGCATCCCTCCTAAAGGAGACAACAAGACTAAGATAGAAAATCTTGTTACTATTGTGCCATCCCTAGGATCCCTAGTGATAGGGCTGAGAGATACAAGGTGGCAATAAATTTTAGTCCCTAACTCTATGTTGAGGACTCTAGTAGGGAGTTTGCAAAGCCTAACTATGGTGATGCTTACACCCTCCATATTGGCTCAAGTGTGGAGTAGATATTGGCAAGATGTGAGCCACCATGCATGGATCATTAACCCAGTGGTCCATAAGAGTATGCAAATGTGTTGCCTCTAACACCATATTATTCACCTATACCTAGAATTTTAGAAACATATTGAAACAAATTTTAGCTCTAATAATCAATGACAAATGGGTGTCAATTGATGCTTTAAAAAAATAGTTACATTTTTATTTTTCTAGATATCAAATAAAATCTCTACTTTGAAAGTATGCCATAGATGGGTGTATTTGGCTAGTGTGTTGGGCTAGTCACCCACTCACCCAGAAGAAAGGCTAGGGTCTAAAAGACCTAAAGAAATTATAAATTGATGCCCATGTAGTTTGAGCTTTGGGACAAAACCAAAAGCGATGTTTAATGTTTTCATGTCAAGAATAGTAGTTATAACAATGATTAATAATAATGTAAGTAAAATCCCATGATATTAAAATATCTAAAGTATTTTTCTATAAATTTTTTATCTTACTATGAAATAATATGAGAGTTGGTCTGCTAATTTTAAGACATAATTTTGTTGTTAAATACTATTTTTATATTACTTTTCTAAAAACATACATTATAGTTTACTATAAAACTATAGAAAAAATGAGTTTCTTATTATTAACAACTTAAATTTTAAAAATGTAAATAAATAAAACAATCAAAGGTGAATTACAGAACTTGTATGACCTAAATTTTAAGGGAAAAGACAAAAGGGACCACCTAGATTAAAAGAAAAAATAAAGATTGCAATAGTTCATAAAAGAACATCAAATGGCATCAACTCAATTGGAAATTCCTTAAGTTTTGAGGAGATCCATATTCAAATCTTACCAAGCTATATATGCACAATTTTCAACTTATTGCAATACTAATATGTGGTCATGATGTAATATAGGCAAGCAAGATGTATTTCAATTTCATATAACTGATTAAGAAAAAAAAAATCACAAAAGAACTATAAAATTCAAACAACAAAACCATATTTAAATTCTCATAACATTATGTAGGGTTATCTTATAAGTCTTATTATTATCATTATTCTTCAATTGAAATAGAGGTTTACCAGTAAACCTCATGCTTTTTCCATAATTACTTGAGCATAGTTTTTTTCCTCTTATATGTAAGAACCATAAACAAGATAATAAAACACATTTATTAAAAGAATTAACAAAGTGATTACTTATCTACGATATTTTCTAATCATTAAATTATAAGGTGGGACCCATTTCAATTCCATATAAGTAATCAAGAAAAAATATTTCATAAAAGAACTATAAAATTCATACAAGAGAAGCATAATTAAATTCTGATAATACTATGTAGGGTTATTGAATGGGCCATATTATTATCATTATTCCTCAATTCAAGGTTACAACTATTTTTTGTAATTATCAAACCTTTTCCATAATTACTTGATCATAATTGTTCTCTTCTTATACATATATAATAATCTTAAACAAAATAATAAAAATTATTTTTTAAAGGAATTGACAAACAAATTACTAGATCTAAATATAACGTTTTCTAATTATTATATTCTTAAGACCCATGATATCTAAATTAAGGAGAGGGGACTTTGAATATAGTGAAGTACTCTACTTTTTTTTTCCACTACATAGGAGAGTTTGTCACAACCACATTATTTTTAGTAATTGACAAGCATAGGGTTCAAACCACATGGGTTGCTCCCACCAAATCAATTTTACCTTTTTATTGCTGACCCAACGTGAAGGGAACCACCAATCACTTGGAATTCATACCAACATCATGGGTTTAGCGTGCACTTAGAGCATTTAGATTATACTACTACCTTTGCAAATAGGCTTGTTGGAAATTTTGAGTATAGTGTGTTGTCATTGATGTCAAAGGATTGATGTCAAAATATTGATGTCAAAGATAGTTTGGTATGGCAGAAATATTCTCCTAAGATGGTTAATTATGCAAGGCATTTGATAAAAAGGAAACAGTTATAATATTTATTTTAATATTATAAGCCAAAGAGGTTTGGGATAAAGTTCTAAGTGTTTGGTTAAAAGGTTGAAGGCCCAAGTTCAATACCATGGTTCAAAAGGAAAAGCAAGTTTAAATTTCAAGTGACAAAGGTTACAAGAGGTTCAAAAGGAAAAGCAAGTTTAAATTTCAAGTGACAAAGGTTACAAGAGGTTCAAAAAGAAAGGCAAGTTTAAATTTCAAGTGACAAAGTTTATATTATAATATTATAATATATGGGACAAAAGGTTTGAAGGAAAAGAAATATTATAATGTTTTAATATAAGGTTTAAAATCTTAGCGCCAATGTATTTAAAAGGACTCCCATGATATTTCAAGTACCAAAGTTTCAAGTAAAGATAAAGCATGTATAAATAAAGAGTAAAACATTTTATTTAATCACGATGCACTAATTTTTTATTTGAATTGTTTAATGCAAAATCTCTGATTATATTTGTGTGATTTAAAGTGCAAAGGTCCAACGAACAGTTAGAGAAGAAGGACGACATGGCAAAAGGACTGTGTATGATTGGTCATTGGAAAACATTATGAGCACCTTGGATGTTCACCTAGGATAGCCAAGATAGTTGTGTGAGTTGTGTAGGAGCATTGGCAGAAGAGATATCATAGGGTCAAACCCCTGTATATCATTTTTGTTCGTAGTGTTGAGAGTTTAGTTGGATGCGCTAATACAGGGACAAGATAGATGGGTATCTTCTTGGTACCAACCACTACGGTGGCATAGAAGGTCAGCATTCTTGTGACAGCACTGTTGAGGTAGAGGTTTGCAGGTCTAATCCCTTCGAGCATTCGTGGAGCACTAAGGTTGTTGTGGTAGAGTTGATTTTTGGATGAATTTTGTGATGCGCTAAGGTTGCTATTGTCGATGCAGCACATGACATATTTGAGCGAGGTTGGAGGTATTGACACATCGCACGATGTCTAAAATTAAGGTAAACATTAAATCCTTTGATTATTATAAAGTGTGAAGGTATAAGGTGCTTTTAGAAGAATTGAATATTTTGTGTGATTAAGGTCTGTTGAATGTTTATTAGCTTGAAGTGATAAGGTGTATGTTGTAATTTGTATTTTTTATGTACATTGTAAGTATAATTTTGAGTGATTTAATATAAGTCAAGATAGGAGTTATAAGGTGTAAAATAGGTTGTTTTCAAGTGTAAATTTCAGCATGAAGTGGGAGATAAAAGGTGTAAGTTGTTCCTTTATTATGTGTAATACTTGCAATAGTATTGAAGAGTTTGGTTTATAATTTGATGCTTTATTTTGAGAAACCAAGAGAGTTCTAAAGCATATGTTTGGGACATAATTGTGCACACATTTTGAGAAGGTTTTCCAATATATGAAGAGGTGTTGTGCTAATCTATTTTGAAGTTGCAAAAGATATTTTTAGACAGGTTCTTAAGGGCACATCTTCTACAAAGTTTTTGAGGTATGGTGATTTGACTCCTTCTTAAGGTGTTTTGGTTGAAAAAACATTTCTGAATATTAAGGTGGAGAAATAAGGATTACATATGTGAATTTTTGGAAATTTTGAGCTAGGATTTGTGAAACAACTTATGCATTATTGATTGATGAAATTGAAAACACTTGTGTTAGGGTTTTAAGAACAAATTGTGTATTATTATTAAAATAATTAGTGAAGAATCTGGACATTCATGTGAGTGACATTAGACCAGTTTTGTGAAGAAATTTATGCATTATTGTGTTTGATCATTGAGAGTAGTTTTGCAAGGAATAGAGATCAATTTTGTGAAGAGAAGTTATACACTAGTTTTATTTGATTTAAGGGATTTGCAAGAGGTAGAGATTGGATTTGATGAATGCAATATTTGTGAATGTGAAGAACATATTGGGTATTTGATAATACATATTATTTTCTATATATTCTAGAGGTTAAACTAATTCTAAGTAGAATATGTCTAAATTACCTAGTTAAAAAAAGTATTTCTGAAAGAGATATAAGCATTGTTTGCATGCAAGATTTGGGAATTTTTGAGCAGGCTCTATGAGCAATATTGAGGTGGATTTGAGCAAGTCCTATGAAAAGACTTAAAGCCGCATTGAGGTAGATTTGAGCAAGTCTTGTGAGAAGAATTGAAGCAAATTTGGGCAGATATAGAGAGAAAATTTTGGCAGAGATAGAGAGCAGGTTTGAGGTATATTTGTGCATGTAATGTGTGCATATTTGGATAGATTTGTGAGAAGAGTTGGAACATATTTGTGCTAGCATTGTTACGAGGTTTTATGTAAATTTGAGATAGAGATAGAGAGTAGTGGGGATAGAGTTATCCTATGGGGAGATATCCATAAACCAAAGCAAAGGGGATAGAGTTCTCCTGTGGAGAGAGATACACAAACCAGAGTAAAAAGGATAGAGTTCTATGGAGAGAGAGATCCACAAACCAAAGTAAAGGGGATAGATTTCTCCTATAGAGAGAGATACACAAACCATAACAAAGGAGAGAGAGTTCTCCTATGGAGAGATATCCACAAACATTGTAATAGGGAATTTGTTAGGATCCTATCCTAATCCCATTTTGTAATTCTCATTTACTTATATAATGACCCACTCCCAATGTGGGGATCCCATTATAATACTATTTTATAATACTTTGTAATGTATGTAGTAAGTAAGGTGCCTAGCCAAGTGGCGCCATCTCATGTAACCATTTTTATCAAGATTGTAACCAATGTTAGGTAGGATATTCTAGCTTGAGTTTCATTTTGTATGTAAGCCAACTCTTGAGCCTTTAAGTAGGGTTGCATGTCATTTTTCTTTAAAATATATGAAGCCATGTACAAATTCATATTTTGCAAGCTAATGAAATATTGAAGGAGGTTTCCCCCTCGAAGAGGCCTACGATTCTGTGTTATTGTGATATTGTTCCATTTTTGCATTTAATTTTTGCATAGTGTTATTGATTTATTTGATGTATTTGAGTTATTTTTTAGTATTTTGTGTGAGTGTGCTTTTTTTTAATAGTGATATCCTAACATGTAGTATCAGAGTGCTTTCCAGGGTCGAGTTCTACTACAACTGAAATGATTTTTGCCATCCATTCTACCTATTAGGTATAATTTTTTGTGTGTTTTTTGTTTCTATTTTTTCCTTTATAAAAAAAATCTAAAAAAATAGTCTATTTTTTCGGCCAAAAAAATCAAAAAACATAAAAAAAATAGTATCTTTTTTAGTAGTTGTGTAGGTTAGAAACCCTGTGCTAGGGGTTTTAAAATATTGCGAAGGAGCTGTCATTATTGGCTAAGCTAGATATCCCATAAAGTGTCTAGTGAAGTGAGGAATGATCAGGCTCCAATACCCAGGCCTTAGATAGCACTCACACATGGACTTGAGCTCCCATGCATCTTCGGGTGTATCGAGAGATAATCTAGGCTTAAAAAAAATTATCTATTAGGAATTTTTTTAGTCTCATATTATCCATAGTCCACAAGACACAACATCTTGGGCGATCACCCTCCCGTACTATTAGAGAGGCAGATAGTGTGCTCAAGGGTATGTGTGGAATCCTCTTTGGGTAGTGGCCTAAAATATTGGTCCAAGCACTATTGTTCATCACTACGATATAACAAAGGGCCTATGGGTATTACATACACCCTTACTTAGCATACCCTAGTTCTACAAAACATAACTTCCACATGTAAATCAACACCATCCCTGTTTAGCTAACATGCATTCACAACCCCAAAATTGAGTATACAGAGAAGCCATTCATTATCACATAAAACAAAATTACATACACCAACAATCAAGACAAATTTTGTAGTGTTTGCAACAGCCCGTGGTCAAAAGTAAAATAGTTAGGACAGTGACCATAATAGTTTGGTCAGTAATAGTGATAGTTAGGTCGATAGTAACAACCCTTTGTAATTGTTTAAAATTATGGATTTTTAGTGTCAGAAACAATACTGTCAATGTTAGAGAATCCCTAGGATCAGTAATAGGAATCATATTAGTAACCATAGTATAGGTGATAGGGAAGAGATAGGAGAGTTATAGGGTGGTCAAGGGGAAGAATACAAGTCAATTACAGTTGATCTTGAACCCCAAATTTTGAATCGTAACTGCAAATTAGAAATCGACAAAACCAATAGACTCATCAATACAGTAATATATATATAAGGAGTCTAGGGTGCCTAAATTTAGTGTTGTGGGGTATAGCTCATTGTGCCTATTTTTTTGAGCTAATTATTTTTATATACCACACCCAAGCACTTTTTCGTAACTAAAAATAGTAACTCCTGAAACCCTACATCTATTTTTAGCAACTTAGTAGAAGAGGGCCCATTATGGCAAGCAACACTCAAGGACAACACAAGGAGTTAAAACTTACCACAATATTGGCTAACATGCAAAAATCCCTTTATTACTTGACCACTACAAACATCACCATAAGAGAAGAGATTCAAGAGCTTTGAATGGATCATGATACCACTAAAATATGCTTAGAAGAACAACTTATAGAGGTGGAGATCAAATTGCAAGGTACTCTCACATCTGAACACCAAGATGAAAACTTTGAATGAGGTCATATAAGGAAAATAGAAGATTAAAGAAGGAAAATAGAAACCACTCGCTATGATCATGATCTAACCTTCAAAATGCCTAAATTGATGTCAATGGGTGGTTATGTCGGGTTGATCAATTCTTCAGATTCCACAATGTCCTTGTATATCATCGGGTTTAGATGGCTTCCTTCAACTTAGAATCTGAGGCCTTACACTAGTTCCAATGGCTACAAGCCACTACCCCTAATCTATATTGGGAGGACTTTGAGTCCCAACTACTCACCCGATTTGGCCCTAGTGACTATGAAGACTTTATAGGAGCATTAAAAATGTTGAAACAAATATCCACAGTTCGCAATTACCAGACACAATTTGAGAAGTTGGCAAATAAAACAAAGGGCTTGAATGAGGATTTTTTTATGAGTTGTTTTGTGAGTGGGTTGAAAGATGATCTCCAGTCTAAATTCAAGATGTTTAAACCCCAAACCATGATGTAGAAGATCATTTTACCCTAATTTTCCAAATCTAAACTCTCATCTCAAATGTGGACAACACAATTTTCTCAATCTCGACCTCCCTTTCCTCCTCGATTCTAAAATAATACTGATAATAAACCACCTGCTCCTAAGCGACTGACTACAGATGAAATGGATGTGCATCGCACCCAAGGGCTATGTTATAATTGTGATGAAAAACTTGTTAAGGGGCATAGATGTGCAAATAAGATATTTTTCTTAATAGATGTAGAGGAACCCGATAGCAATGACCATAGTGATGAGGAGAGTGACACAACTAAAGCACCAACTCAATAGGAAGAGGAAACCCAATAACTTTAGACAAAAAATTTAGTCCATGCTCTTTTTGGGATTACCACTCCACAAACCATGAAAGTTGTGGGTTTTTCAAAGACCAATGCCTTACTATTCTTATTGATTCAAGAAGTACACACAAATTTATTGATCCTCAAGTTGCTAAGCAAGCCAATTTCTATATACACATGAAATTCATTTGAAGTCATGGTGGAAAATAGAGGCATTTTACCTTGTAAAGATAAATGTCACAATGTTAAAATAAATATGGGGGATTATGAACTCAAGCAAGATATGTTTGCCCTTCAATTGGAAGGATGTGACATTGTTTTAGGAGCTCAATGGTTGGGCACCTTGGGCACTATCTCTTGGAACTTTTTAGAACTATGGATGCAGTTTTCACATGGACAAAAACACACCCTCCATGGTACCAAAACAATCCCTTCCCAAATTATTAGTTCCAATCATATGGATAATTTGTTGAAAAAGTCATCTCGTGGGGTCATTGCATAAATATTTTAAATTCAACCAAGCACTTCCACATTAGATCAAATTCAAGTAGATTTGCAACTTGTTCTGACCAAGCACAATGGTATTTTTTTAGAACCAACTACCCTACTACCTCGTCACTCACATGAACATGCTATTCAACTGCTACCAGGTAATGCACCACCCAACATTAGACTGTATCGGTATCCTCATGCTCTCAAGTCTAAAATTGAGAATATGGTACAAGAATTGCTCAAATATGGTGTCATTTTATCCAGTACCAACCCTTACTCTTCTCTAATTTTAGTAGTTATCAAGAAATATGGCTTGTTGTGATTGTGTATAGACTATCGTGAGCTCAATAAAATTACCATCAAGGATAAATTTCCCATTTCAGCAGTAGATGAATTATTGGATGAATTGCATGGAGCTATGTACTTCTCCAAGTTAGACCTTCATTCTAGTTACCATCAAATTAGGCTCAAGGATGAGGATATTTACAAAAATGCATTTCATACTCATGAATATCACTATGAGTTCTTGATAATGCCATTTAGTCTGACAAATGCTCCTTCTAAATTTCAAATCCTGATTAACAACATCTTTTTCCCTCTCTTGTGGTAGTTTATCCTAGTTTTCTTTGATGATATCTTGATTTATAGCTGCTCGTGAGAAGAACACCTTATCCATGTGGATCAGACATTATAGTTGTTGGCACAAAATCAACTTTTTTCTAAGTTCCTTTGGTATGACTGAAGTGGAGTATCTAGGAAACATTATCTCCAAATATGGCATCAAGGTCAACCTCAAGAATATGTAGGTAGTTCAATACTGGCCAAAACCTCACACTCTCAAGGGACTTCAGGGATTCTTAGGGCTTATAGGTTACTACCACAAATTTATTCGTAATTATGGTAAAATAGTAGCCCCCCTCACATCCATGTTAAATAAGGACTATTTTACTTAGACGGGACCTACTGACCAAGCATTCCTCGAATTGAAGCATGCTATGACCACCACACCAATTTTAGCCATACCAAAATTTTCCAAGTGTTTCATCATTAAAAGTGATGCTTCTGGTCATGGCATCAGGGTAGTGTTGATATAGGAAGGGAGACCCTTGGGTTTCACTAGTAAGGCACTCTCTGATCATAACTTGGGAAATCTACATATGCCAAGGATATGTTGGCAATATTACATGTCGTAACCCATTGGTGACCATATCTCATTGGGCACCATGTATCCATTAAAACAAACCATCAGAGTCTTAAATACTTCTTGGAACAATAGGTTACTACCTAGGAACAACAAAAATGGGTTTCTAAACTCATGGGATATAATTATGATATCACCTATAAGAAGGAAAAGAGAATATTGTGGTTGATGCTCTCTCTCATCAATTTTAGGCCCTCAATATGTTATGTACCATTTCCTCACCTATTCCTCAATGGATAGATTCCTTACAATAGGAGGTACTTAGAGACATAAACTTGCAAGCTTTAGTGGCTTCGATCTATGATGATCCTACTTCATTCCTAGGCTACAATTGAGATGGCCATGACATGCGTTATTTCCAATGCCTTTTTCTTCCTCGCACATACCCACTCCATGAGCTTTTGATGAAGGAACTACATACTGCTCCCTCTGCAGGCCATTTAGGATTTCTTAAAACATATGAATGCATCAAGTGCACATTCTCTTGGAAAGGCATGAAATAGGACATATATGATTTTATAGCAGCTTGTGATACCTATCAACAAATGAAAGGTGTGCTCTCCAAGTACTCTTCAACCCTTTCCCATTCCAAATCAGGTTTGGACTGATATTCCCATGGATTTTATAGAAGGGCTACATAAATATGGAAGTAATTTTGTTATTCTCATGGTAGTGGATCGCCTTTCGAAGTATACTCATTTTTGTTCCCTTGGCCATCCTTACACAACATCCATTGTTGCCCAAATATTTCTCAATTCTATTTTTCTCCTTCATGGTATGCCCAACTCCATTGTGTCCGATTGAGATCCAACCTTCACTAGTCATTTATGGTAAGAATTTTTTAAGTTGTAGGGAACTTAGCTCAAAATGAGTTCAGCCTATCATCCGCAAACGGATGGTCAAACTAATATTGTCAACAAATTTTTGGAGATCTATCTTCGTTGCTTTGCATTAGATCATCCTACTCAATGGGCAAAGTGATTTCCTTTGGCCGAATGGTGGTACAACACTTCCTATCATACAACAACCAAACTCACCCCTTTTGAGGCCATTTATGGTCACCCTCCACTCATGCCTTCTTCATACATCCTAGGTAGCTCCAAGGTCTAGGTAATCGACACTACTCTCAACCAACATATTGATGTTCTTTGCCAATTGAAGAAGAATTTTTAGATGGCCTAGAATCAGATGCGACAATAGGTTGACCAATATAATTCTAAGTGTAGCTTTGATGTGGGTGATATGGTCTTCCTTCGCTTGCATCCATACAAACAATAATCTCTACAACTCCACCGGTGCTAAAAACTTGTTGTAAAATACTATGGACCCTACCAAGTTCTACAACGAATTGGTACCACTACTTACAAATTGGCTCTTCCACCCACCTCCAAGATCCATCATGTTTTCCATGATTTCTCTCTCAAAACATTTATGGGCACATAGGTAAAGGTTCAATTAGCATTACCAAAATTGGATGAAGAAAGGTGCATATTACTTGAACCTAAATAATTTTTGGATCGTCGAACCTGCACTCTCCTCAACCGTACAATCACAAAAGTTCTTGTTCAGTGGCACAAGATCTAGTAAAAATATGCTACATGGGAGTATCTCCATCAGATCCAACACCAGTTCCATTATTTTCAACTTTGAGGACAAATATTTTCAAAGGGGAAGGACATGTTAGGATCCTATCCTAACACCATTTTGTAATTCTCATTTACTTATGTAATGACCCACTCCCAATGTGGGGGATCCCATTATAATATTATTTTATAATACTTTGTAATGTATGTGGCAAGTAAGGTGCCTAGCCAAGTGGCACCATCTCATGTAACCATTTTTATCAAGATTGTAACCGATGTTAGGTAGGATATTCTAGCTCGAGTGGCATTTTGCATGTAAGCCAACTCTTGAACCTTTAGGTAGGGTTACATGAAGTTTTTCTTTAAAAGATATGAAGCCATGTACGAATTCATATTTTTGCAAGCTAGTGAAATATTGAAGGAGGTTGCCTCCTTGAAGAGGCTTGTGTTTATGTGTTATTGTGAGATTGTTCCATTTCTACATTTAATTTTTGCATAGTTTTATTGAGTTATTTGATGTATTTGAGTTATTTTTTACTATTTTGTGTGAGTGTGCTTTATTTTAATAGTGAGATCCTAACATAATTGATTCCCAAAATATTTTTTGAGAAAATTTAGAAGAAATATTTTCTCCATGGACGTAACCCACATTGGGTGAACCACATTAAATTTGTGTCTCTCATGTGTGTGATGATTTGTGCATTATTTTGTTATTGCTATTGATATTACAATTGATAACATTGGATTAAATAGTTTGGGAAAAGAAATGTAAAATTTTATCTTATATTGTTCACCCCTCCTCTCAGTATAAGCTTGTGTTCTTCAATTTGGTATCAGAGCGGGTTCATTTGGAAAATTCTAACACCTTGAAGAAATATATTATAGGAACACAAATGGCATCTCAGAATGGATATTCAACAAATAAGGCTCCATTTTTTGATGGGAACAATTATGCTTTTTGGAGTATGAGGATGAAGACTTACTTGATGGCACAAGGATATGAAATATGGCAATCTGTTGAGGATGGGTTCACACCTACAACTACTCCTCCCACAGATAAGGATGGTAAGGAATTACATGTGAATAATTCCAAGACTATGAATGGAATCTTAAGTGGATTACGTGAATCAAAATTTGTGAAACTTATGCAATGCAAATCAACAAAAGAGATATGGGACAAATTAAAGCAAACATATGAAGGAGATAACAAGGTCAAGTTGGAAAAACTACAAACTCATAGAAGAATGTTTGAAGAGTTGAATATGGAAGATGAGGAAGATATTTCTAAATACTTACTTTGTGTTGATAAGGTTGTTAATATCATGCATGGACTTGGATTCAAAATTGAGGACTCTAGTGTTGCTCAGAAGGTATTAAGATCACTCCCTATAAGGTATGATGAAAAGGTTTCAACTATAGAAGAGATGAAGGATATTGATAAGTTGAATATGGATGAGTTACATGGAATTCTCACAGCTTATGAGATGAGAACAGAAAATGATCACAATTCCAAGAAAGAGGTAACTTTCAAAGCTTCAAAGAAGACAAAATATAAGAAACCAGAATCAA
Source organism: Wollemia nobilis (assembly GCA_028583015.1). Lineage (NCBI taxonomy): Eukaryota > Viridiplantae > Streptophyta > Pinopsida > Araucariales > Araucariaceae > Wollemia > Wollemia nobilis. Next base: position 2,048,688 of record JAQPPZ010017079.1, on the reverse strand, counting down.
GTGATGAGTCAAGTAGTAATGAAGAAGCTAACTATGTGAGAATAAATAAGGACTCAAGAAAAAAAAAAGATATAAATACTGTGAAATGTTGACTTTGGTCACTATGCATCTAATTTTACATAATATGGAAGTGGTAGTAGTGAAGAGAAACATGATTATAAGAAAAAGGAAGGAAGAAAATTCAGGCATGAAAAGAAAAATAGGTATGGTCAAGGCAAGCATGAAAATAAGTTCTTTCAAAGGCACAAGAAGAGTTTCTATGTTAAAAAGGCAAGCAATGCTTCAAGTGACAATGATGAAAGACTCTTAGATAGTGAAGAAGAAGAGATTCTATTTTTGGAAATAGAAGAGGAAGAAAATGATCATGTTGAAGATCAAGTAGAAGAGTATGAAGATGCTCTTGAAGACCAAGATCTAGAGAAATTTTTAGAAAAAAATAAGAAGAAGGCACAATTGATCTAGAAGAAGAACTTATTGTTGCTCTCAGAGAGTTGAAAAGAGTTAGAAAATAAAATTCAAGACTAAGGGCTCAAGTTCAAGAACATGAGGAAATAAAAGAAAAGCTTCTACAAGACCTCACAAACTCAAAAGCTAAGGCAATGAGATTAAAAGAAGTAATGGTTGAAAAATTAGAGGCAAAAGAGTTAGAATGTGAAAGATTAGAACATGAAGTGGTTTCTCTAAGGATGGAAGTGAAAGATTCTAAGGACAAGTTGCACAGGTTTGGGAAAATTTCAAAATATTTGGATAAAATTATCAATTCACAAAGATCTTCATTTATCAAAATAGGACTTGGTTTTGAAGAAGGACAAGGGAAACAAGAAGAAGGATCAAGATCAAGCTCAAAAGAAAAGAAAGTTTTAGAGGAAGAGGTTGAAGAAGAAACTAAGACCTATGCAGATAAGTTGAAGAAGGGAAGCTTCACTAAGAAAGAAAACAATGCACAAACAAGAAACAAGGATCATCACAGAGAAGGCAAAGAAATGACTAAGAGATCAGAGGCTTCAAGACAAGATGAATATTTCTTCAAAGGGCATTGTTTTTCATGTAACCATTTTGGTCACAAAGCTATGCATTGAAGGGTTCATGGAAATAAGGAGCATGGCTTCACTAAGAGGAACTTCAACTCATTCAAAGATGGATATTTCTTTCAAGGGTATTGCTACTCATGTAATTGTTTTGGTCATAAAGCAATCCACTGCAAGGTTCATGATAGAAATGATTATGGCTTCACTAAGAGGAACTTCAAGTCATTTACACCTTCCAAGAACTACAACATTAGGTGTTACAAGTGAAATAATATTGGGCATAAGGCCAAGTGGTGTAGAAAAAAGTTTATAGAGCTTCTAGAGTCAAGCAAGAACAGGGACACTCAAAAGGATCAAAAGGGTATGATTACAAAGGTGTCAAAAAAAAAAGTTGAAAAAAGAAAAAGAGCATTGTATGTTGGGAGTAGAATTACTCCCACCCCAAAATTAATCACCTCAAGGAGAGGAGGTGGGAGGGGGCTGAGATAAGAGTCTTATCCTTAGCCCCAAAGGAGTCCCTTTGCCATTGATGTCAAAGGGGGAGAGATTTGAGTAAGGGGGAGAGCATTCAGTCAGGGGGAGCAGTTTTAGAATCCAATGGTTGGAAAAGGAATTTTTAGAAAGGGTTGCCATCAATGACAAAGGGGGAGATTGTTGGAAATTTTGAGTATAGTGTGTTGTCATTGATGTCAAAGGTTTTATGTCAAAATATTGATGTCAAATATAGTTTGGTATGGCAGAAATATTCTCCTAAGATGGTTAATTATGCAAGGCATTTGATAAAAAGGAAATGGTTATAATATTTATTTTAATATTATAAGCCAAAGAGGTTTGGGATAAAGTTCTAAGTGTTTGGTTAAAAGGTTGAAGGCCCAAGTTCAATACCATGGTTCAAAAGGAAAAGCAAGTTTAAATTTCAAGTGAAAAAGGTTACAAGAGGTTCAAAAAGAAAGGCAAGTTTAAATTTCAAGTGACAAAGTTTATATTATAATATTTTAATATTATAATATATGGGACAAAAGGTTTGAAGGCAAAGAAATATTATAATGTTTTAATATAAGGTTTAAACTCTTGGTGCCAACGTATTTAAAAGGACTCCCATGATATTTCAAGCATCGACATTTCAAGTAAAGACAAAGCATGTATAAATAAGGAGAAAAACATTTGATTTAATCACCATGCACTAATATTTTATTTGAATTATTTAATGCAAAATATCTGATGATATCTGTGTGACTCGAAGTGTGAAGGTCCAGAAAATAGTGAGAGAAGAAGGATGACGTGGTAAAAGGTGTATGTATGATTGGTCATTGGAAAATATTGTGAGCACCTTCGACGTCCAACTGGGATAGCCCAGCTGGTTGTGTGAGTTGTGTAGGAGCATTGGCAGAGGAGAGATCATAGGGTCAAAATCTGTGTACATCATTTTTGTTTGCAGTGTTGAGAGTTTAGCTGGATGCACTGAGATAGGGATAAGATAGAGTGGTAATCTTCTTGGTCCCAACCATTATGGTGGCACAATAGGTCAAGGTGCTTGTGATAGCATTGTTGAGGTAGAGGTTTATGGGTCAAATCCCTATGAGCACATTTTTCTAGGTAGTGGTAAAGTTGATTTTTCATGGAGTGATAATGTTGTTGTGGTAGAGTTGAATTTTGGATGAATTTTATGATGCGCTAAGGTTGTTGGTGTTGATGTAGTGCATGACGTATTCGAGCAAGGTTGGAGGTATTGACACAATGCACGACATCTAAAAGCAAGGTAACATTAAATCCTTTGATTATTATAAAGTGTGAAGGTATAAGGTGCTTTTAGAAGAATTGAATATTCTATTGTGTGATTAGGGTGTGTTGAATGTTTATTAGCTTGGAGTGATAAGGTGTATGTTGTAATTTGTATTTCTTGTACATTGTAAGTTGACTTTGGGGTGATTTAATATAAGTCAAGATAGGAGTTATAAGGTGTAAAATAGATTGTTTTCAAGTGTAAATTCCAGCATTATAGAAAAGGGGTTTTCTAGGGTTTAGAATATTATTCTTGAAATATTGAAGTGGGAGATAAAAGGTGTATGTTGTTCCTTTATTGTGTGTAATACTTGCATTAGTATTGAAGAGTTTGGTTTATGATTTGATGCATTATTTTGAGAAACCAAGAGAGTTCTAAAGCATATGTTTGGGATATAATGTGCACACATTTTGATAAGGTTTTCCAATGTATGAAGAGGTGTTGTGCTAATCTATTTTGAAGTTGCAAAAGATATTTTTAGATAGGTTCTTAAGGGCACATCTTCTACAAAGTTTTTAAGGTATGGTGATTTGACTCCTTCTTAAGGTGTTTTGATTGAACAAACATTTTTTAATCTTAAGGTGGAGAAATAAGGATTACATATGTGAATTATTGGAAATATTTGAGCAAGGATTTTTGAAACAACTTGTGCATTATTGATTGATGAAATTGGAAAAACTTGTGTTAGGGTTTTTAAGAACAAATTGTACATTATTGTTGAAAGAATTAGTGAAGAATTTGGGCATTGATGTGAGTGACATTAGACCAATTTTGTGAAGAAATTTGTGCATTATTGTGTTTTATCATTGAGAATAAATTTGCAAGGAATAGAGACCAATTTTATGAAGCAAAGTTATACACTAGTTTTATTTGATTTAAAGGGATTTGCAAGAGGTAGAGATTGGATTGGATGAATGCAATATTTATGAATGTGAAGAACATATTGGTTATTTGATAATACATATCATTATCTATATGTTCCAGAGGTTAAATGAATTTTAAGTAGAATATGTCTAAATTTCTTAGTTGAAGAAAGCATTTCTGAAACAGATATAAGCATTGTTTATGTGTAATATTTAGGAATATTTGAGCAGGTTTTATGAGTAGCATTGAGGCAGATTTGAGCAAGTCTTGTGAGAAGACTTAAAGCATCATTAAGGCAGATTTGAGCAAATATTGTGAGAAGACTTGAAGCAGATTTGGGCAGAGATAGAGAGCAAATTTGGGCAGAGATAGAGAGCAGGTTTGAGGAAGATTTGTGCATGTAATGTGTGCATATTTGGACAGATTTGTGAACAAATTTGGAACAAATGTGTGCTAGCTTTGTGATGAGGTTTGGCATAGATTTGAGATAACGATAGAGAGTAGTGGGGATAGAGTTCTCCTATGGAGAGATATCCACAAACCAGAGCAAAGGGAATAGAGTTCTCCTATGGAGAGAGATCCACAAACTAGAGCAAATGGGATAGAGTTCTAATGTGGAGAGAGATCCACAAACCAGAGCAAAGGGAATAGAGTTCTCCTGTGGAGAGAGATCCACAAACTAGAGCAAAGGGGATAGAGTTATCCTGTGGAGAGAGATCCACAAGCTAGACCAAAGGGGATAGAGTTCTCCTATGGAGATAGATCCACAAAAATTGTAATTGGGAATTGATTCCCAAAATATTTGTTGAGAAAATTTAAAAGAAATATTTTCTCCGTGGATGTAACCCACATTGGGTGAACCATGTTAAATTTGTGTCTCTCATGTGTGTGATGATTTGTGCATTGTTTTGTTATTGCTATTGATATTGCAATTGATAACATTGGATTAAATTGTTTGGGAAAAGAAAGTAAAATTTTATCTTATACTCTTCACCCCCTCTCAGTATAAGCTTGTGTTCTTCAAGGCTACCTCGAGGTTTGAACCTGGGTATATTCTAAATACTCTACCTTATCCTAAAATATTATTCTTTCTTTTCCATTTATATGTATATTTTAATTATTCTTGTTTTACTAGGAAGAATATCTACTTGTTTTACATGGATGAAATTCTCAGACAACCAATTAAAGTTTATAAATTATCAACCTTCATGACCATTTTGTCGGTAAACCTCATTACTTTTCCATAGTTTCTTGAACATAGTCGTTCTCTTCTTATGTCTAAGAATCATAAACAAGATAATATAAAAATTTTCTTAAAGGAATTGACAAAAATTACTCGAGTTCATTTCAATTCTATATAAGTAATTAAAAAAAATTCACTAAAGATAATATTATGCAAATATTATCGAATAAGCTTTATTATTATCATTATTTTTCATTTCAAATAAAGTTTTACCACTATTTTTTAATCTTCGAACCTTTTTCCTAATTACTTAATCATAGTTGTTATTTTCTTCTACGTATATAAAAATCGTAAACAATATGATTAAAAATATTTTTTAAAGAAATTAACAAACTAATTATTAAATATAAATATAACATTTTTTTATTATTAAGACCTGTTGAGTGGTATTTTCACCCAGTTGTGAAAACACACTCTCCGATAGGATTTGGGTTCTAAATCCTCTGCTTGCAAAGAAATTAAACAAGTAACTTCTCCAAGGTTCCTGTTATGTTAGCATTTGGTATATGTGTATTAATAATCTCAAATAAAGATATTCAATTAAAATGCTTGGAACACCTTAGTGGTTGCAAGTAATTGAAAACAAGGGGCACTGTGGTTTATTTTACTGTGAAACTTTAATGATTGTTCATTGAACCCGAATAAAGCAAATGTGATTTGGTCCTTAAATAACCATGCTGTAACTTCAAAATGAAATTTAATGAAATGCCATAAAATGAAGGAATTATTTATGGATTTTGAAGTTTTTTAATTTTTTTATTTTATTTTAATGCTTGAAAAATAAAATTGGAACTTTTAAAAATAAAGTGCAACAAAAAGAAAATAAAATGCAAAAGAAAAAGAAATTAAAATTGCATTCAGTTTGATGCTATCCCGTTCTGGCAAAACCGAAGATGTGAGGTTTCCATGCATGCAACCTAACCTATTGGACCTGCAAACATGCACAATCTTGATAAGCTAAGTGCTGATTCAAAGGGTTTTGAAATAAAATTCAAATTTCGAACATTCGCCTAATGCAACCCACAAAAGTGGCATTTAACATTATCTATAAATCCAAAATCTAAAAAATGAAAGAATAAACATTAAATCTATAGCATGCACAGAAGATCTCCTTCTTTCTTGCCCACAAGATGCAAATTTCTGAACACTCCTGCATTAAAAATAAATCATGTTACAATAGCGAGAATCTCTTGGTTTTCTCAAAACCAAAAAAAGGGGAAGAAAAACACTCCCAAGCAGGCCCAGAATGGCTTCTCGCCTTCGGCACTACAACTCTGCTCGCAACGGTTTTCGACCCTCGTACCAATCTGTGCTTTCGCTTTTAAAGTTTTGGTAAATTGCTTCTCCTTCCACGATGGTTCGTTTCATCTTCCAGATTGCTTCGTTTCACCTTCCCCGCCTTTCCATTGCTTTTGACTTTATGCTCGACATTGAGACGCTTGATCTTCTCTATGAACTGTAACGCCTCTGCAGCCCTTACACATGTATGCCATGTGTTCCACACTTTTTTGCATGTTCTGTAATGGCCCCGTGTAAATCGTGACAAAAAATAGCATGTCGCGATATCGCGACGTTTTTATGCATGCAGCTTTGCTCCTCTACTTTCATCGCGAAAACGCGACATGTCGCGATATCATGACATTTTCTTGCCAACAGCCTTGTCTGTCATCATGCACCGCAAAAATGATACATGTCACGATATCGTGACATTTTTATGTCAACATTGAATGCAACGTCACGAAATCGTGGCGTTTTCCTTTCGGTCTGTGGGTGCAACTCTGTCGTGAAATAGTGACGCTTTTCATTTTGCGTGCAGATGCTGCACAAAATCGTGACACTTTTCATCTTCGCATCATCTCACTGCTTCCTATCGTGAAATCGCGACACCTTTCATCTCCGTATCCCTTGGCTGCTTCTTGTCGTGAAATCGTGACGCTTTTTTCTTTCAGGCTGTCTTGCTGCTTCTTGTCATGAAATCGTGACGCTTTTCATTTGGAGCTATCTTGCGGCTTTCTGTCGCGAAATCGCGACGCTTCTCCGTTCGTACCACTTTGCCAGCTTTTCGTCGCGAAATCATGACGCTTTTCTATTTCGGGCTACTCTTGCTGTATTTGGCCACGAAAACGTGACATGTCATGAAATCGTGACATATTTTCCTTTCGTACCACTTCGCTGCTTGGAGCCGCAAAAATGCGACCTGTCGCGATATCGCGACGTTTTTCTACTTCGTACCCCTTTGCTGCTTCCTGTCGCGAAATCGCGACAACTTTAGTGCCTTGCCCTGTTTGACTGGTTTGACCACGATTTTGTGACATGTCGCGATTTCGCGACAATTTTCCATTCTGCCTTTCTCTCTCTTCTATGACCCGTGATTTCACAACACGTCGCGATATCGCGACATTCTCTCTTCATGATGCATTCTGCTCTTAGCCGTGAAAATGCGACGTGTCGTGAAATCGTGACAACTTTTCATTTTCGATCGCGACGGAGCAACATGTCGCGATATCGCGACAACTTTTCATTTCTCGGTCCGCGACGGAGCAACATGTCCCGATATCGCGACAACTTTTCATTTCTGGTCGCGACGGAGCAACATGTCGCGATATCGTGACAACTTTTCATTTTCGGCCACGACGGAGCAACATGTCGCGATATCGCGACAACTTTTCATTTCTGGTTATCGGAGCAACATGTCGTGATATCGCGACAACTTTTCATTTTTGGTCGTGACGGAGCAACATGTCGCGATATCACGACACTTTCTTTTTCTTGCTATATTTTGCTCTTCCTTTGATTTTTTTAGCATCTGGGCCACTGTGGTCTTCTTTGAAAGCATGCAAAAAAGGTGGGTCCCCAATTTTGGGGTGTGTTGTGGATCAGCCACAACAAATGGTGACTCTGCTGTCAAATGCTCCTGAGCATTTTGGTGAGAACCCAACCTGAAATATAGAAGCTTAGATACAAGCGTCAGCACATAAAGGATAAACTAATACCGATAGATCAAAAATACATGAAACATCAAAATCATTAAGTATCAGCTCGGTGTGTGCAATGTGTTTCATTCCCTATCATTTGAACTTGTTCAACATTCCATTGTCAGTTTCACTTATGATTTGTATGCAAGGCTATGAATGATTTGTGTAGGATTTGATGCATGATGAAGATGCTAGAGATGTAACAACCTACTTTGTAAATGCTCAAACCTTCTAATATCATGGACAAACATATTAAAAATGTCAAACCCTCTTAGGACCAAAAATATGTATACTGAATTAATTTACTAGATCCCAAAGTTGGTTATGTGTCACTACCATCTTGAACCCATGTGCAAGTGTAAGTGAAATCAGAACTTTGGGGAATAGGATTCCCAACCTAAGCGAGATGGGAATTTAACCCTATCCTTACTATTCTAATTTGGAGTTCATTACCTCATCTTGAACAAAATAATTTAACCTGTTATGGATGAAATGGTCAGGCTAGTCTATCCATATGAGCAATCAGTGGTCTTGTTTTTAGACAAGACATGTTGCCATGCATGAGCATACTTAACCCCATAATCCATGACTTGACTTCATTCATTCTCTTTCTCTCTTTTTTTTTTTTTTTTTTTTTACTTCTTGGATCTTTGGGATGACTACCCATCCTTGCTAGGGACATGTAGTACGATCCCTCCAATCCAATATTAAGATGAAAATGGAAAATATTTTTATTTCTTGGACCTTTGGGATGACTACCCATCCTTTGCAGAGGACATGTAGTACTATCCTTCCAATCCAAGCTTTATGATGAAGTGGGAAAAATGGAAGCTTTGGGGAATCGGATTCTCAACCTAAGCGAGATGAGAATTATGTCCTATCCTTACTACTCCATGTAGGTCAAATCAGAGCTTTGGGGAGTTGGATCCTCAACCTAAGTTCGATGAGGATTTAACCCTATCCTTACTACTCTGGTTTTAGGCTTTAAGCTTTTATGGGAGTGGTAAAAACCACTTTTTCAAGGATTATGTTGCATGATAGGACAAACATGAAATATTCTTTTCACCTCACCTTTTCATCCAAGTATGGTTTTGACCATTTTGCTCAAGATTCTTTTAATGTGCATGGAATGTGCTTGGTTCAAGATAGTTCGGACATCAGTTCCCAACCTTAGGATTTTTTTATGTTTTATGTTATAGAATAACCCTAAGAGGATTCGACACCTTCTCAATGATTGCACATGAAATGAAAATGTAACTTGAGATGACATGTATATATGTCATGTGGAATGTGACATGAGATGTGAATGCATTGCTTCTTTTGGAATATATCATCTACTTTACCATAATGTGCAAAACTGACAACTTCATGCATCACAAGATTCAAACGATATCATTTAAATGTTTGTGTTACTTGTGGAGCTTTCTACAACACAATTCCAATGTTTCATATTCTCCTGATTTTAGGCATAAGTTGACATCTCAAAACCAATTTTTTTTTTTTTCATAAACAAACCAAAAATGTCCAAAGGGCCAACACACAACTTAAATCCAAATCCAAATAGCAATCCCAAAATGAAACTTGAAAACACAAACCCAAAACCAAAAACCAAAATCTATATACAAATGTACACTATAATACAAGATGATGCAAAGCTTGGACTATCACTTTCCTGGATCCCAAACATGATTAGAACATTTCAACAAAAATATAACGTGATATGCATGCCAAATGTTGTGGGAATCCCACAAAAACAAGACTAGACCAAACAATGCAACAAATTTCCACTTGCCATGCTCACCATACCAATTTGATTTAGTTCCAATAATACTCCCATAGGTGAGCTTCAAATTACTAGAATGATTAGACAATAAATGATATTCAATTTTATCTTGTCTATTCTCTAAAATGTAAACTTCATAATTCCCTCCTTGATTTAGAATTAGGCTATCTTTTTCAAATATGCAATTTTGTAAGTAGGAGCCTATTTCTACAAATTTCAAAGCCAAATCATTTTCCAAATTTGTAGGCCAATCAAATTTGTGTAACAATTTACAAGCATCTAGGATATTTACTAAATTAGGATCATTAAAAGTTTTTATCCTAGATTCAATTAGTAATTGTTGATGAATTTGGTTTAACAGTTCAAGTGCATCAACTTCTTTTTCATTCATTGAAACAATGTTATCAAAGGTGTAATTAGAAATCATACCCTGTTTTTCATTCACCTTTAACGACATTTCATCATAAACATCAATCAAATTCAAAACATGGTCATGCAAATTTTCAACCCTCAAATGTTTTTGGTCAAAGTGTATGTCCCATGACTCATCTTGATGATCCTTCATTTGAGTTGCTTCCAATTGATCAATCTCTTTATCATTTGGTTCTAATTCTTTGTTCACTATCCATGGTATCTCTTCATGTGAATCCTCCAAATCATCATGCAAACTTGCATCCGCACCTTCAATGAATTTATATTCAACATGATCGAATTTTGTCACCTTTTCAAATCTTGTGAATATGAGATCTTCGTATGATGTAGAAGGTTCAACATCCTGCATATCAAGTGAGATATGAGTTTCATCTATAGAGATGTGAGAAAAGAATGCATCATCATATCTCCCCCAACCATTGTAAAAATCGTCATCCAGATCCATAGAATGAAATTCCATGATGTTTGTGACATGATCTCTTGATTCATTCGTCAATTCTTTTTCTTCTTTGTCCTTGGTAATAGAATCATCATGATCTTTCAAAATTTGATGAGATTTGAAACTTTCTTCCAAAACATCCTCAAATTGTATAGGAGTTGTAAAGTCTTCCTTTGAGTAGGCGATTATGTTGTCCTGTATATCAATGGGCACACAAGTTTCATTAGTAGTTTTGGAATGAGTGAAGTCTTCCCACTTCTTCCAAGCATCATAATAATCATCTTTCAAAATCAAGTGGTGACGTTCAACTACTTCTTCAACATCTTCCAATTCATCAATGTGCTTCTCATCAAACTCATCTTCACCTTCCTTAGATGGTTCAATTATTTCCAAAAGTGGGTTATTTCTTGAATTCAAATTTGTAAGGCTATCATCGTCCAAATTAGTAACCCATGATTCATTTTATCATAATTTGGAGGGTGAAGAATTTCTTGATCCTTAATTTTACACATCTCATCAATAGTATCTTCCAAGAACAAGTGGTGAAACTCTATCATGTCTTCAAATTCATTTATTGGTTTTCTCCCAATTTCACTTTCAACCACTTCATTCAATTCTATGGTGGGTTCCATCCTATCACATATATCAAACATTGTTGAATTTAGAACCCCTTCATCCGAATAATCGTGTATCTCTATGAATGAGATCATTTCTGCATAATCCTCACTAGTGGATGTTGGCTTATCAATTTGCACCTTCCCATGGACTACATCTAAGGTGGTTGTAAGATTTGGATATTCAAATTCATCCCCTTGATCATTTACCTTAGATATCATTGGAGTGGAGGGTGCTATGTTTGATGGTTGGTGTAGGTTGGCATCAAAATAACAATCTCTCATATGAACATGTTGTGCCTTTTCTTCTTCAAGACCTTGTCGTTCTATCTCTTCCAAGATCTCATGGATTTTCTCTAAAGACAAACCACTCAGTTTTTCCTCAATGAGTGAAGCAAGTGTGGGGTGTATGGCTCCTAGGTATACTTCCATGGCTTCCTCTTCTAATGTGTTAAATTTTTCCCACATTTGGGAGTGCAACTCATGAAATATTCCATTAAATTGACTCAAGGATTCATTAGGCTCCTTACATATGGAGGAAAACTGATTTTTCAGGATTTCTAAGTCAACCTGATTACCAAAATGATAAAGATAGGCTGCTTCTAGTTGTATCCAAGAAGTCCTAACCTCCATGGGTAGTTGGCTGTACCAAAAGAATGGTTTATCATCCAAAATGTATGCAAATAACCTACAAGCTACCTCCTCATAGAAAATCTGGAATTGACATAATGTATTCTTGTAGACATGCAGTTTTTGCAAGTATCCTAGTGGCACCTCTTGATTAAAACACCATAAAAAATCCAATAACATTGTAGGAATTTGATAGGGTACCACAGGTATAGACAAACCCTTATAATGATCCTCTATCATTGATACCATTCTCTCTCTTAGAGACACTATTTCAGCTCTCAGGGATACCATTTGCTCCTCAAGTGTTGCCATTAGTGAAACTTAAAATGTAATTTTAGAACCAAATCTATTGAATATTCAACCTGCAAGGTAAAAAAAAAATCAAGTTAGCATCAACCAAGAGATGTAAAAATCAAATGAAAGTAATTGCATGAAACAACACTTTGTTAGTCAAAACCAAAATTTTCAAAATTAAATCAAATCACATTGTTTCTGTATGAACAATCAGAAAAATATAGCATACCTAAATTGCTTAAAATAGAATAAAGTAAACCAATTCAGGCCGTCCTTTTAACAATCTGTGAGTGTTAGAGGAGTAAAGATAACAATTAACAGGGCATGAAATATTCAAAATTTAAATCCCTATAGCACTTAAATCATCGTGAAATAAACCAGTTCATGCCCTCCTTCTAGCGCCAATCTGTTGAGTGGTGTTAGAGGAGGCCGAAGATGCTAATCAAATGGACTTGAAATATTTAGCAATGTAAAGCTCTTAAACAATTATAAACCCGTAGCATCTAAAATCACGATAAAATAAACCTTTTCATGCCCTCCTTCTAGCGCCAATCTGTTGAGTGGTATTTTCACCCGATTGTGAAAACACACTCTCCGATAGGATTTGGGTTCTAAATCCTCTGCTTGCAAAGAAATTAAACAAGTAACTTCTCCAAGGTTCTTGTTATGTTAGCATTTTGCATCTGTGTATTAATGATCTCAAATGAAGATACTCAATTAAAATGCTTGGAACACCTTAGTGGTTGCAAGTAACTGAAAACAAGGGGCACTGTGGTTTATTTTACTGTGAAACTTTAATGATTGTTCATTGAACCCGAATAAAGCAAATGTGATTTGGTCCTTAAATAACCATGCTGTAACTTCAAAATGAAATTTAATGAAATGCCATAAAATGAAGGAATTATTTATGGATTTTGAAGTTTTTTAATTTTTTTATTTTATTTTAATGCTTGAAAAATAAAATTGGAACTTCTGAAAAATAAAGTGCAGCAAAAAGAAAATAAAATGCAAAAGAAAAAGAAATTAAAATTGCATTCAGTTTGATGCTATCCCGTTCGGCAAAACCGAAGATGTGAGGTTTCCATGCATGCAACCTAACCTATTGGACCTGCAAACACGCACAATCCCGATAAGCTAAGTGCTGATTCAAAGGGTTTTGAAATAAAATTCAAATTTCGAACATTCGCCTAATGCAACCCACAAAAGTGGCATTTAACATTATCTATAAATCCGAAATCTGAAAAATGAAAGAATAAACATTAAATCTATAGCATGCACGGAAGATCTCCTTCTTTCTTGCCCACAAGATGCAAATTTTTGAACACTCCTGCATTAAAAATAAATCATGTTACAATAGCAGAATCTCTGGTTTTCTCAAAACCAAAAAAAGGGGAAGAAAAACACTCCCAAGCAGGCCCAGAATGGCTTCTCGCCTTCGGCACTGCAACTCTGCCCGCAACGGTTTTCACCCCTCGTACCAATCTGTGCTTCCACTTTTAAAGTTCTAGTAAATTGCTTCTCCTTCCACGACGGTTCGTTTCGTCTTCCAGATTGCTTCGTTTCACCTTCCCCGCCTTTCCATTGCTTTTGACTTTATGCTCGACATTGAGACGCTTGATCTTCTCTGTGAACTGTAACGCCTCTGCAGCCCTTACACATGTACGCCACGTGTTCCGCACTTTTTTGCATGTTCTGTAACGGCCCCGTGTAAATCGTGACAAAAAATAGCATGTCGCGATATCGCGACGTTTTTATGCATGCAACTTTGCTCCTCTACTTTCATCGCGAAAATGCGACATGTCACGATATCACGACATTTTCCTACCAACAGCCTTGTCCGCCTTCATGCACCACGAAAATGAGACATGTCGCGAAATCATGACATTTTTATGTCAACAGCCTTGCAAATGCAACCTGTCGCGAAATCGCGACGCTCTTCTCTTTCGGCCGTGAGGATGCAACCTGTCGCGAAATCGCGACGCCTTTTCATTTCCGTGTTTCCTCGTACTAGCCCGCCGACATGTCACGAAATCGTGACACTTTTTCATTTGGCATCATCTCACTGCTTCCTATCGTGAAATCGCGACACCCTTTCATTTCGTACTACTTGGTTGCTTTCTGTCGTGAAATCGCGACGCTTTTTTCTTTCGGGCTGTCTCGCTGCTTCTGTTGCGAAATCGCGACGCTTTTCATTTGGAGCTATCTTGCGGCTTTTTGTCACGAAATCGCGACGCTTCTCCGTTCCGTACCACTTTGCCAGCTTTTCATCACGAAATCATGACGCTTTTCTATTTCAGGCTGCTCTTGTTGTATTTGGCCGCGAAAACGCGACATGTCACGAAATCACGACATATTTTCTTTTCGTACCACTTCATTGCTTGGAGCCGCGAAAACGCGACCTGTCGCGATATCACGACATTTTTCTGCTTCGTGCCCCTTTGCTGCTTCCTGTCGCGAAATCGCGACAACTTTAGTGCCTTGCCCTGTTTGACTGGTTTGACCGCGATTTTGTGACATGTCGCGATTTTGCGACAATTTTCCATTCTGCCTTTCTCTCTCTTCTATGACCCGCGATTTCACAACATGTCACGATATCGCGACATTTTCTCTTCATGATGCATTCTGCTGCTCTTAGCCGCGAAAACGTGACATGTCGCGAAATCGCGACAACTTTTCATTTTCGGCCGCGACGGAGCAACATGTCGCGATATCGCGACAACTTTTCATTTTCGGCCGCGACGGAGCAACATGTCGCGATATCGCGACAACTTTTCATTTTCGGTCGCGACGGAGCAACATGTCGCGATATCGCGACAACTTTTCATTTTTGGCCGCGACGGAGCAACATGTCGCGATATCACGACAACTTTTCATTTTTGGCCGCGATGGAGCAACATGTCGCGATATCGCGACAACTTTTCATTTTCGACCGCGACGGAGCAACATGTTGCGATATCGCGACAACTTTTCATTTTTGGCCGCGACGGAGCAACATGTCGCGATATCGCAACAACTTTTCATTTCTGGTCGCGACGGAGCAACATGTCGCGATATCGCGACACTTTCTTTTTCTTGCTATATTTTGCTCTTCCTTTGATTTTTTTAGCATCTGGGCCACTGTGGTCTTCTTTGAAAGCATGCAAAAAAGGTGGGTCCCCAATTTTGGGGTGTGTTGTGGATCAGCCACAACAAGACCCATGATATCTAAATTAAGGATAAGGGATCTTGAATATAGTGAAGTACTCTACCTCATCCTAAAAGATAACTCTTTCTTCTACCTTTAAAAAAGGGTTTAATTATTATTGTTTTATTAAGAAGAATATCTACTTGTTTGCATGGATGAAATTCTTAGACAACCAATTAAGGTTTATAAATCATCGCCACTAGTGTTAAATGGACATTTATAACATGGTAAATTATAAAGGAAAAACACTAAGAATGAGTAGACAAATAAGGAATACAATGAAATTAATTTAAAAAAATTAAAGGTAACAATCTTATATGTTTTGATTGTAAGTGAATAAGATGGAGTGGGGCACCCTCTTAAAGGTCAAATATTTAATTTCCCTTCAATGGTATATATTTTTTTGGATTTGGTTATTGTGAGAAACTTTTATGATCAATGTATAGGGCAGTCTCTTTTCAACCATGATTCCTTCTAAATTTGAGAGCTATACTTATCAATAGAGAATTTAACACAAAGCCACCACACATCCACCTCCTCACACACTCACCCACGCTGCAGTTTGAACCTTGGACCTCTTGAAGAAGAGCCAAAACCCAAACTGTTACGTTGCACCCCCAGGTACAATTTTATGATCCTAAATTACGAGGATGCATATATAACTTAAAAAATGTAAATGAATAAAATATTAATAAAATAATTAATTTTATTTACAAATATTTAATTTAAAATAATAATAATAAATTAATCTTCCATTGAGACACGTTGACCTATTAAAAAGTATAAGAATAAAACTTTTAACCTATCTATTAAATTTTGATCTAATAATTAATTTTTCCAACTATATAATCACAAGGTGAATGTTTAATTATCAATTATCTATTGAATAAATAATTATTAGAATTTACTAGGGATATAATAGTGGTAAGTATTGAGTTTTCATCCAAGCAACCCAAGTACAAACCTTAGTATGAGGGGAATAGTACAAACCTCATAAAAACTCATACTTTACCCTAACATTTTTTATTCATGAGGGATATCATAGTGGTAAGTCCTTGGGTTTTCATTTAGGAAACTCAAGTTCAAACCTAAATACAAGGAGATTGGGACCCCTCATAAAAAAATATCTATAAACTAAATTAATCTAGTCCATAAAGGACAATGGAGTGGTTAGGGCTTTGGTTATTGTTTGGGAAGGTCCAAGGTTTAAACTACGATGTACCCAAAAGGGATCGGTTGCCATAGTTTGATGCCTTGGAAGGTAAGAGTCTCGCTAACTTATTCTAATCCAACAAGCTAGAGTTTATAGTGATGACATATCGTAATGTTATTGATTCCCCTATGTATTATATATGTATTATATATGTATCATATATATTAGAGAACAACATGTCAAACACTATTTATTGGTAATCCTCTAACCTTCTCCATAATTACTTGATCATAGTTTTTTCTTCTTATACATATATAAGAGCAGTAAACAAAAACATTTCTTTAAAAAATTAACAACCAAGTTGATCACGGTGGGGAACTTAACAAAAGGTGTTGGTTGTGGTCAATCTGGTAATGATTCCCACTCCCTCCTATGAATACACAAAAAACCCATTACTCACTAGTTGTGGTCGAGGGTCTAAGGGTTTCTTTGGTGCCCACCCTAAACAAAAGTTTTGGTCTACCTTTGTAGCACAAGTGGAGAAGGCGATCCTGGCCTGTTGAACGGAGGTCCACGGTTCAAACCTCTGTGATGCAAAGGGGGACACAAAAAAATATCTTGTGGCTTCCCTCTAGATAGTGGTATACCCATATGGGATGACAATGTCAACCACCTAAGAGTGGCTCTCAAGGTTTCTTTCTAATCTTAAAGTTTTGAGTTGCAAGCTTACTGTAGTAGTAAGGGATTTGACCTCTCTTTGAAAGTGTTAGGATTCCACATCCTAACATCAATTTATCACTTAATTAGTTAATTATATTTGATAGTCACAAATGGACCATCACGTCCTTTCTTGGTAGCACTAGGTAAATATAAAATAGGGTAGCCATTTTGTAAGAAATCAATCAAAGGAAAATAATATATATTTATTTAAATTGCATTGGAGGGTTCTTCCTTACCAATGCAAAAGTGATTTTAGTAAACCCTAATTATTTGTACTTCTGCAAATTATAACGTGTATTTTCATTTATTCATTGCAATTAATAACTTCGGATCCAGAATCCTACCATTTGGTATCAAAGCAGTCATTCCTGCGCAATTTGTTTTTTGAGTTTGGAAGCTTTAAGGAAAATATGGTTTTTCATTGGCAAACAATATCTACAAGAGACGTTGCATCACAAACTATTCCATCCTGAGAATACTACTGGTGTTGAAAATAGTGATATTTAGCAAGATGAAAACAATATCGGAACTGCCGGGATAAGGTACATTTATCAAACATTCACTATTTATTTGATTGTTGGTGATGAAACAAATCACGCATTACAAGTTTCTAACATGTAACTTATTAGCATTCAGAGGAAGTCTGCATCAGTATCTTGTACCAAGTGCCAGCAGAAGCAGTATTCACGCGCATAGGACAAAAGACGTGGCTACACGACTTAACCAGATGAAGCAAAAAATTGAAGAAAGACTACCTCCATATTACGCGAACACGAAGCGTTGTATCAGTAGTTTTAATTATCGAATTTTAGTGAAGGTTACGACAAGTTCACATTGAGATATTTCACCCAGGAGTGCCACGAAAAGGAAACTACTTTCGCTCAGGCGTGCCACTAAAAGGAAACTACTAACAAGTTGAAGAGACCTGCAGTGCAATTTGCAATAGACCTGACGCATTGACTCCTGAATTTTTAATAAAACATAGTTTTCAAAATCCGTATGATGACCAGTTGGATTGTTCAAGTTGTACCAAATTAATCACCACATTCAAAACCCAAAACCACTTCCTAATGACATTCGTCCATGTGGAAAAAAAAATTACCAGTTGTTCTAAGTCCCACACGCAAGGTGTTTTGTGCAAAATTATATTTTTAAAATATCGAAATACACTAAATTAATATGAACAACTCCTATTTTCACGCTGCCAATTTGAGTATCCCAAGCCTTCCGCCTCCTAATCACTCTCATCGCGTGCATCCTGCTTCTTTGGAATTCATTGCCAACAGCTTGTCTGCATCCGTAATGTCATAGTTCCATGATCTCACAGTTACCTCCAAAGTCAGTTTCATCCTTATCCCCACATCATCGCAGTCAGCCAAAGTCATCGTTCTTCAAAGTCAAAAGCATACTAGCCATTGGAGAATCCAATTCAGTATTTGAAACTCGTAATTACACCACAATCTAAGCATTCCAACATGCGGTGGACACTTGGCAGCAACTAGTACGTCGCTAGCAGCTTATTTCTCTTGTTCGATAATTAACTTAATTTATTATGGAATTTTAGTACCACATTGTGTGTGCGACAACCCAAGAGCAATTTAAGAAGACCATCACACATATGTGAGATTGACCATTTGTGATGGTCACGCTTTCCTTGTTCGCATTCGTCTATATATCCATTACGACCTGTTTGTCTAGTCATCGTTAGTGTTCGCGTGTGTCGCGTCTCCTCTTATGTCCACGATTTTAGGGCCTGCAATTTCAAATTACAAAACCAATAGTGGCACCACGAACAGTGTTCGCGTGTGTCGCGTCTCCTCTTATGTCCACGATTTTAGGGCCTGCAATTTCAAATTACAAAACCAATAGTGGCACCACAAATTACAAAACCAATAGTGGCACCACAAACAAAATTTGTACTCATATTGACAAGAAATTGATGATTTTTAGCAACTTTTATCAATAACCTTTTGCATCGGTTTTTGTGATGATTTTCAGCAAATTTAGTGATAACTTCCAATGATGATTATGCAAATGGTCGATGGAGGAAGATCTCTGTCTCCTCTTATGTCCATGATTTTAGGGCTGCAATTTCAAATTACAAAACCAATAGTGGCACCACAAAATTTTGTACTCATATTGACAAGAAATTGATGTTTTTTAGCAACTTTTATCAACTTTTTGCATCGGTTTTTGTGATGATTTTCAGCAAATTTAGTGATAACTTCCAACAATGATTACGCAAATGGTCGATGGAGGAAGATCTCGTGATCCCATCATGCTTTCACCGATTAATATCATCGCATTTTGTTAAATAACTTTTGAGCATGTGTATCGAACTCAATACCAGGATCTCTTCAATCACACCAAAAGGTTGGATGAATCATTTCTCATAAGATGCTTCATTAGTGGATTAAAAGAAGAAATTAAGGAGGTGGAGATGTTCAATCCCCACACCATGATGCAGACCTTTGGATTAGCTTTATTAGCCGAAGACAAACTCAATGTTCAACGTCGATTAAGAAAACACCTATGAGGAAATCATAAACCACTTACACCACCCCCAAACCTAACCGAACTTTACCAATTAAACATCTCAGCTTTGAGGAGATGAAGGAATGATGAGCGAAAGACCTCTATGATACTTATGATGAGCAATTTGGACCCCACCATAAATGCGCTACACAAACATTGTATTTATTGAAGGTAGTTGATCCTTGTCAATCTATAAAGGGTGAAGATGAGGAAGATGAGCAAGAAATGATCGAAACACCTGATCACAACCATGAAGACAATGCGGTCGATGTGCTGGTCATCACAACAATAAAGGTAATAGGGTCGATGTACAAGAAGTGATTGATATCCCAGGAGAAGATAAGGTAGACATACCAAATATGACCAATTGTATTTTATAAGAAATACCTTATTTTATATCTACCTATTGTTACCATGATATTACATGGTAGCGATCACTAAAATAGGGTAGGTATTTTATAAGAAATCAATCAAAGGAAAAGAATATGTATTTATTTAAATTCCATTGGAGGGTTCTTTCTTACCAGTGCAAAAGTGATTCTATTAAATTGTGATTCTTTATACTTCTGCAAATTATAACACATATTTTCATTTATTCATTGCAATTAATAACTTAGGATCCAAGATCCTACCAAAAAGGTCTAGGTTCAAACCCCACTCAATTTGCGGAGACCAGGACTCCTCATAAAAACCTATGTAAAATTATTAAAAAAAAATTCCATATAACTATTATGGAAGGCTGAAACAATTGAAAGAACAGACTGAGATATTGGATGCAGGGTTGGATCAGCTAAAGAAACTGTAATGGAAGGTTGAAATAGTTGAAGGAACCACAACATAAGGTTGGGATGTTGGGTGGAATGCTAGATCAACTGAAGGAGATATAGTGGAAAGCTAGAATGACTAAAGGAATCACAATGAAAGGTTGGATCGACTGAAAGAACCTCAATGAAAGGCTGGGATGCTAGGTGGAAGGCTAGAATGTTGGGTGGAAGGCTAGATCGACTGAAGGAACCATAGTGGAAGGTTGTGATGTTGGGTGGAATGTTGAAACAACTAAAGAAACCACAACAAAAGGTTGTGATACTGGGTGGAAGGCTAGATTGATTGAAGGAACTACAACAAAAGGCTAGGATGCTAGGTGGAAGGATGGAATGGCTAAAGGAACCATAGCGAAAGGATGGGATGTTGGGTGGAAGGTTGGATTGGCTGAAGGAACTACAATAAAAGACTGGGATGTTGGGTGGAGGGCTAGATAGATGGTTGAAGGATCTGTAGTGGAAGACTAGTGTGGTGCTTTAGCGCTATTTTTGTCTTTGGTATGACAGTGGGTCTATAACCCATAGGGATTGGGGTGTTTCTCCATCCTCCTTTTACAATGGGAGGGAGCCTCTTCTTCAAGAAATTACTGACCAAATATTTTTTAGGTTTGATCCTGTGTGTCTGCTGTTGGAAGGAAAAATCTAGATTGGTTCTTGAAACATGGTTTCAGGGTTGGTTAGGAATTTGCAGTTGTTGGATTTTTTATCTTGAGTTGGGGAGGGTTGGAGGATCCTTCTCTTTTTCAGGCTCAATTTTTTTATGTTGTGCTGGCTTGTGCTATGTTGTGATCAACTTCAAAGATCCTTTTGTAGATCTAGAGCTTTTCCAGCTGTTGTAGAGCATATCTTACTTTGTTGGATGTTTTCTCAAGCTCAGATTGGTTGTGATTTGGAAGAGCTAGATCTTGGAGAGTGTATCCACATTGTAGATATTTGGGCAAAGATTTTTTTCAAAACTACTTGGCTCATTTAGGTACTTTATGGGCAAGAATTTATTTTTTCAAATTTGTTTGAATTTTCTAGGTACAACTTTACATCCTGGCTTGGGTCGAAATGTGTTTTGTAATGTTAAATTTAATTCTTTTTTAGGCTACTGGAAGAGTTGAATTTCAATATTTTTGAGATTGGATTCATTTTTCAAATATTTGGGCAAGAATTTCTCTTTTTAAAATTTCTTGGCTCGTTTATAGGTCCCTGCCATAGAAATATTTTTCCTTATAGGCAAGAATTTGTATTTTAGAATTTGTTTGAATTTCCTGGGTGCAGATATGCGTTTCTTGTCTTAGGTGGAAAACTATATTGTAATGTTGATTTGAATATTTTTTAGGATGGTACTGAAAAGTTATTGGTGTTGGATTTGACGGTTTTGTGGATTCCAATATAACCTTGACACTCTGGGTTTGTTTAACCCTTAGTTTATTTTTGGTCATGTTGAATTCTCGAGATTGAACACTATTATGTTTTCCTAGATCCTAGTTTGTCCTATTGTAGTTCCTACTTTTTAGTTGCTTTGGTAGTCATCTTCTCAAAGGTCTATCTTGTTATAAGTGGCTTGAGATTTATTTAATCACCTTTTCTACTTTGTAAAAAATTTGAGGAACTTTTCTAAATCCCTTCTTATACCTTATAAAAAATAACAAACAAAAGATTTTCTAATCATTAAATTTATAAGACCTTGATATCTAAATTAAAAGAGAGGACCTTATATACATTAAAAGTAACTATACATTATCCTTGACTCTTTCTTTTACCTTTGTACTAGAGTTTAATTATTCTTCTACGGAGAGTATCTACTCATTTTGCATGTACGAATTTCTCATATAACCAAAATATAAATGATCAACCTCAATGGCACTTTTTGCATGGCCCTTTTTTTGGTGTTTTTTTTTAATTTACATGGTGAAATCGGTAGTCGCCATGAATTCGGGCAGGTTGTTTGACTTTTTTATGGCAGTCACAGTATTCTGCGTTGTCTGCCCTGAAAACCACCACATAGATCTTCGAGCAGTTCACCCCAATAACCACCATGCCACAATCATTTTAAATATTTTATGCCGCTGAAAGCACCAGGAAAGGAACAAGTGTTTAGTTCGGCGAGACTCGAGATTTGAACACCTCCGCCCCCCTTATGGAATTGGTTGAAAGAATTGGTCTACACCTCAGACCTAAAATATGCAATATATTTTATTTTTTGGAGTAATATTTCTTATACACATCCACCATGGGGATTGAACCCGGATCACATAAATGATAATACAAGTGGCATCCTTACCGATAGACCACACTTAGGGGTATCCTTTTTTTATAAATATTTACATGTTAAATTATAAAAGGAAAAATACTTTATTTTTATAAAGATTAAGAACGTCTAAACAAATAAATTATATATATTTAATTTTAAATTTAAAAATGAGGTTCGAGGTGTAGACCAATTGGTTCATCCAAACCCCATAAGGGGCGAAGGTCCAAGGTTCAAATCTCGGGCCTCGTTGGACTGAACGCTTGTCTCTTTTCTGGTGCTTTCAGCGGCTTAAAAGGTTTTAAATGATTGTGGCATGGTGGTTATAGGGACGGACTGCGCGAAGATCTGTGTGACGGCTTTTGGGGCGGACAACGCAGAATATAGTGGTGACCATAAAAGCTGGACAGCCTGCCCGAATTTGTGGCAGCTACCGATTCCACCATGTAAATTCAAAAAAATCAAAAAACAAAAAAAAATCAAAAACAAAAAAACAAAAAAAATTAAAAATAATAATTATATTTTTTTTTAGTATGAAAATATTGATTTTTAAATAAATACAATTATAAAATTTTGATATAGTAGCGAGTAAAACATATTCATTGTGAAAAGACTAAAAGCTTAACTTCCTTCTACAGGTGACGTTATCCTTGTGATCTTAAGTCACCACATACATAGTATAACTTAAAATAAATAAATAAAATACTTTTTCATTTAAACACATCTGATTTTAAAGAGCGTGGATCCATTGAGAGTCATCAGGGTGGAACCCTTATCATATCTTTGACCTAATAAATTAATCGCCCGGCTATCCATTAACAATCACAAGGTGCCACGCTTAACCTACCTATTGAATCTTGACCTCATTTTCTTAAGATAATTTTTTTATTAAATTATAATAAATATTTTATTAGAACACCATGCCACACAATTGATAAAATTTTAAAGATATCTAATAACTTAACAACAAAAATTTGAATTTAAATTAATTTTTTTTTAAATCGAGGCGAGTAAATCTCAGCACCGAATCCTGCAGAAGAGTTCTAATAACATTACACGGTCAAATTTACTTCGAGGAATGGGTCCATGCCTATAACAGTTAGGCGCACCCAGCGGAATTTGACCGTGTAATGTCAAGTATGCAGGAAACTCAAAACGTGGAATACGAGCCTTTCGATCACCACTCTCTCAAAAACTTTCAAAATTGATAATGTCTTGGCAAAATCTAGATTGGTTCCAAAAACATAGTTTTTGGGTTGGTCAAGAATTTACATTGTTAAATTAAATTGTTAAATTTTATTATTTTGAGTTGGGAGGGTTGAAGGTTCTTTCTTTTTTTAGGTTCAGATTTTTAATGTTCAGTTAACCCGTGTTTTGTTGTGAACAGTTTCAAGGGTTTTTTTGTAGCTCCAAAGTTTTTCCAGTTATTGCAGAGCATACCTTATTTTATTAGATGTTTTCTCATGCTTAGATTGGTTGTGCTTTGAAAGAGCTGGATCTTAGATTGGTTGTGCTTTGAAAGAGCTGGATCTGAGACAGTAGATCCATGTTGCAGAGATTTGTGCAAGATTTTTTTTTAAATTTCTTGGCTCATTAGGTGCTCCTCCCCATGGCCTTTATAAGCAAGAATTTGTTTTTTCAAATTTGTTTGAATTTTCTAGGTATAGCTCCATATTCTAGGCTTAGGTTGGAATGTGCATTGTAATGTTGAATTTAATTTTTTTTAGGCAGCTGGAAGAGCTATATCCCAATATTGTTGAGATTGGATCCGTTTTTCAGAGATTTAGGCGAGAGTTTCTATTTTCAAAATTTCTTTGCTTGTTTATGGGTCCCCCATGGAAATGTTTTTCTTTATGGATAGGAATTTGTATTTTGAAAGTTGTTTGAATTTCCTGGCTGCATATATGTGTTTCCTATCATGGATGGGAAACTGTACTGTAATGATTTAAATATTTTCTAAGTTGGTGCTATTGGGATCAGGTTTGATGGTTTTGTGGATTTTAATATTTCCTCGACACTCCTCGTTTGTTTAACCTTTAGTTTATGTTTGGTCGTGTCAAATCTTCAAGAGGTGACACAATTCTTTTTTCCTAGATCTTAGTTTGTTGGATTATAATTCAACTACACTTTTTAATTGCTTTGATAGCTATCTTCTCTAAACTCTGTTTTGTTGTAAGTAGCTTAAAATTTCTTTAATCATTTTTTTTATTTTATAAAAAATTCAAAAAAACTTTCAAAAACGTTTTAAAATCTTATAAAAAAAAATTAAGAAATAATTTTTTTTCTAATCATAAAATTTATAAAACCATAATATCTAAATTAAAGAGAACCTTAAATACAACAACTCTACCTTAACCTTGACTTTTTCATTTTTTTTTTTTATATTGAACTTCGTTTACAAATATTATATCAGGGTATCAGGGTTTGTTCGAGCAAACACAAAAGGAATCAGCCTCACAACTACATGAATGATAATAATTAGACAACTGCCATTACACCAAATGTCATTCGGCATTGACTCGTTCATTCCCTTTATACTAAAGTTTAATTATTCTTCTAGGGAAAGTATCTACTCATTTTGCATGGATGAAATTCTCGTATAACCAAATTATAAATGATCACCTGTCCGCGGGTCTAGGTGGATTGGTAAGTTGGGGCACTTACGGAGATGAGACCTAGGTTCCAATCCCACGGGCTTGCCCATGCACATACAGTAGCCCAGATCCGATTCTTTTGAGTGGTGCGCCAGATTGATGACGACGGTGCAACCCCTGTGCGTCCGGCGGTCCCCATCTCACGTCGGGTTACCATGTACCGAGACAGTGGAAGTCCCGAGAGCCTTCGTAGATAATTTGAACCCTACCAGCTGTGATGGTAGTTACTAAAAATCATGATTATAACCATTGCTTCTATATATAAAAAAAAAAAAAAATTATAATGATTAACTTCCATGGCACTTTTTCCATGGCCATGTAATGAATATTTACAACATGCTAAATTATAAAAGAAAGAATGCTTTATCTTTATAAAGATTAAGGATGTGCAAAGAAATAACCAATATTTTGTTTTTTATTTAATTTTAAAATTAAAGTAATAACTATATATATTTATAGTCTAAGAAAATTAAAATTTTTATAAAAATTTATCGAAAAAACAATCATATAAATTTTAAATCTAAATAAATAAAATTATAAATGAGATATATTCATTATAAAAAGGCTAAAAGCTTAACTTTCTTATACAGGTGACATTATCCTTGTGATCTTAAGTCACCACATACATAGTATAACTTAAAATAAAATAAATAAAATACTTTTCCATTTAAACACATCTGATTTTAAAAATAAAAATTAATAATATATAATTATCTAAATAAGTTATAGATAAATCTATTGAGAATCACAAGGGTGGAACCCTTACCATATCTTTGACCCAATAAATTAATCACCCAGCTATCCATTAACAATCACAACGGTGCCACGCTTAACCTATCTATTGAATCTTGACCTTATTTTCTTACGACAAATTTTTTATTAGAAGAGGTATTAGAGAACACCATGCCACCCTACTGATAAAATTTCAAATATATCTAAGAACTTAAAAACAAAATTTGAATCTGAATTTAATTTTTTTTAAATCATTAGAACAAGGCGAGTAAATCTCAGCGCCGAATCCTGAAGAAGAGTTAAATTTACTTCGAGGAATGGGTCCCTGCCTTCAACAGTTAGGCGCACCAGAGGTATTTGACCGTGTAATGTCAAAACCCAAAACGTGGATTACGAGCCTTTCGATCACCATTCTATCAAAATAAAACTATCAGACCTGAAAGTTATCGTTTCAACACAACAACAACAACCAACCCGTGCCTACGAAAAAACCAAAACTCAAGAGAAACATAATAATTTCATTTCATTTCAAACGATTCAAAATTAATGGCAGCCACCATTTTTTTTTTTTCTTTCTGCTTCGTTTCAAACTCTCTCTGCAATCTGCTGCATAAAAGCATTAAGATGTTCAACGCCTAGTATCATCCAAGACGATTCGAATCCGAACTGGCGGCACTCTTCCCCAATCTCTCGCGCCACAGCCCCAAACGCCGGGCCGAACCGATTCCCACACTGGAAACCCAACACAGGCCTGTGGCTCACGCCCACCACCAAAACATTCCTACTGCCCGGAACTTGACAGGCACACACCATAGGCTTAGCCCTCGCTCCCTTCTCTCTCAGCCCATCCATCACAAAATAGCAGAGCCTCACCAGCGCCAGAGGGTAGCACAACACCCTTACATCCCCAGCATCATCCACCCTCGCCCACCTAAACCCCTTGGTGCTCTTGATAAACCCTCTCTTCGTCATGGCAAAGCTCCCCTGCCGAAATATGGCTCTCTCCACCCTAATCCCCATCTGCAACCCTCTCTCCAACCCCTCGACATTGCCCAACCCCAGGGATTCATAAGCCTCCCAGAAGACGTCTGCCATGGAGTCGTTGCTATCATCGGGCCACGACTCCATTATTGCTGAAACACCCAAAACAAAATCCACGGCAGAAACCTCCGATGAGTATCCATGGTGCCGCTGGAATCCTCTGTAGTAGAGATCCGTGAGGCCGTACTGAGAAGAAAACTTATCAAACTCATCTCTGAGTCTTTTTTTGGAGTCTCTGCTCATATATCTGAATTTCTGCTGCGAATCAGCTAGAGAAATCCCCATCTGCGCCAGGAGTAGCCTCAGTTTCTTCACCCCGTTCTCGCTCCACGTCTTCAGCTTGGCGGCCACGTAGGACGAGCAGTGCATGGAGTCGTAGAGCGTCCATTCCCTCAGGAAAGCCAGCCTGGGCTCTTCGTTGTAGGATATTCTACAGAAGTCCGGGGTTCTGACCCGGGTGCCGTCCTTGAGGGTCGCTGACGTGGCCATCTCCAGATGACCTGCACTGTTTATGTGCTGCTCCAGCTCCATTAGACCTGAAAGGTACCTCTCGTTTGTAATCCTCTCGTGGGCAAACTGGTCGCTGAGAGAAACGCAGGCCAGCCATAATAGCTCATCTGTATCATTCCTTGTCAGATAGGCTACTTCAAACATGTTCATCCCAGACGGCCTCCCATGGAAAGTCCCACATCTATAATATTTTTTCTTGCATTTTTTTAAGAGCTTCAAAGCCTTAGCTTCTGCTGCTGCTGCTTCTTCTTCTCCTCCTCCATTGTTATCTGTTCTCCTCTTCTTGATGGGTCTCTTCTCCTCTTCGTCGCTGTCATCAGAATCAGTCGCGCTATCTTCTTCTTCAGAATCACCAAAATTACTGTCCATGTCCGTGGCGTTGGCCAGAACAGAAACATCGAAATCGTAGCCCACGTCTGCGTGGTTTTCGTCTTCGTGGGTATAAAGGACGGTTACGTTCCTGTTCTCGTTATGAAGGTTGTGGAGGTGGATTGGGCGATGGCTGTCCATGATAAAGACCTGAACCTTGGGACCCAAGCTGAGAAACTGCCTTAAATCCTTAGAAGCTCCCCAGTTGATCAACAGCATAGCGACAGGTTCTTCTTGTGAAGACAATTTAGTGCCGGCTAGTTCGATTATATCTTGGTAGGAGGAAACCGGGAAACATGAATATCGGAGGCCATCTTTTGCACAAATGGAGGTTATGATCTTGAGTGCGCAGAGGGAATCGACGTCCGTTGTTGATGGATATATGTGAAGGGGATAGTAAGAGATGGAAGCACGAGTGGCAGCTGTGAGTTTTTTGTAAAATTCAAGTATGCTGGTCTCTCTTACCATGGTTGGCCTACCTCGAAGTAGACCCCGTTGCTGCGCTCTGATTCATCGTTATATATTGTTATCTTTCTATCTAGATTTCCTTTGGTTTGCACTGGGCTGCAAAAATAGGAGGATATGGTTTCCAAGGGTTATCTTGGTGAAACGACACAATGGTGGAAGTCGCCAGTGTTAAAATTCAAATTAGTACAGGAAGCCTAATGAAAGTTAAATTTCATATAAATTTCTTTGAGAAAAGTTGATGTTGTTTTTTTTCTAATTAATTATTATTATATGTTAAATTGAGTTGAATTAAGGGAGTTTCCAATTGTGGGTGTGTCACTGCAGTTGGGGAGGTGAGCTCCGTGTCATCTAATATAATTTCTGCGCAGGTGGGTAGCCATAAACGGACAAGGCGAATCTTGATGATAATTTCTGCGCAGGTGGGTAGCCATAAAAATGTATATGTATATATTTTCCCCATAGCAAAGTTTGTTACATCCAATCTGGAGACATAGTGTAGACAAATATAGCGTAGCAGCCTTGCTCAGCTCAGCAGGGTAAAATGGAGCAGCAGATTATGTATTCGTGGATGGCGGGGCTTCTTTCTGTATGCATTGCACTTGTAATCATATGGCTTAAAAGCAGAAACCACCAAAAACACAAACTGCCACCGAGATGCAGGGGATTGCCCTTCTTTGGGAATTCTTTTTAGAAATTAAAAAAATTAAACTTTTATAAAATTTAAAATTAGGAATTCTTTTTAGAAATTTAAAAAATTAAAATTTGTTAAAAATGAATAGTATTAATAAGTATTATCTTATTTTAAAGCAAGGAAACATAATTTGGTAGGTTTATATTTCTGAAATGAATTTTCATAGCAAATTAAAATATCAAGATATGGAATTGTTTAATATTTGTACAAATGTACTCTTACATTTAAAATAAATTTTTATAACAAATTTAAATATTAAGATGTATAATTAAGTTTTAGGAGTGATATTGTAATAATAAGTCTTTAGATTTTCTTTTAAGAGACCTAAATTCAAACCTTTATACAATTCAAAAACCAACCCTTTCAAAACCCTTATTTAAAAAAATATATATTTATAATTATTTTTTAAAAACTTTTTTAAATCAATACATATAGACATCTACTGTAAAAGTTGAATCTGTATCTCATAACCAATAATACAAATAATATCTTTATATAAACTACATGCAAGCAGTGTTTTTTTCCAAAAACTTTATAATCATTTTGATAAAAATGATGTTAAAATTCACACGAAGGTGCTTTGACATCTAGTTTTAGTGACACTTAGCATGTTTTTATTGTTGGGATGTTATTGATATAATTTGAAAGGTCTCAAGATTCTCGTTTTGTTTGTATGTAAATTTGTAGAGTATATATAAGAATTTAATATTAAATATTTAAATTTTATTATAATTATATATTTATATTAATTTTGTGTAAAATAATAAAATTTATATAAAATTAGATGTAAAATATAAATTGTAAGTTTATATATTTATTTTATTATAGTAACATAATTTTTGTTTATTGATTATAAAATATTTGTTTGAAAACGAAAATAAACATACCTTTAGATAAGCGTTAAGTATATTTATTTTTATTTTTTTATATTAAAATTATAAAAATTTGTTTACCTTGGGTGCTCATCTTCTTATAGTTTTGTTGTGGTCATTTCACAACTAGTTTTAAACTTGGAGACCCACTTTAAAATTTTGGTTTTGCCGGATTTCGGTTGTCTTTGAGCTATCAATGTTTGATAGGACCCTAACATGCCGACTCCAAAGTTCCTCATTTTATGGTGTCTTCTTATCTTCTTGAAAATAAGTTGATTTTATTGTTTTGATTGGAATTATTGTTTGAGTATCTTGTATTTTGGATTTGTTTGATAGAGTTAAATTATTGTTTTATTTTTCAATGTTTAAATTAAGTGTTTCTATTTTATTTTATGTTTGTTGAGTTTTAATAATTAAAGCTTTTATGAATGTAAATAAATAATAATAAAATAAATAAATATATATATATATATAGTTAGTTAGTTAGTTATGTATTTATTTTATGTTAAAAATGAAAAAAAAAAAAAAGTTAATTAAAGCTAAATTTAGATAAAGTAGTTGCGCTTGGGTTGTGTTAATTTGTTACAATGCCAGTGTTACATTTTCAATTTTGGCATGTTATGGCAGTAAGTTTAGGGCATTGATTGGTTGTAATAAGTGAGCGCAAATGTATGAAATCGTATTAATATAACTTTATCTTCCACTTATGGTTTTCGGTAATGGGCATACATGGACGACCGATCCATACCTCAGCCACAGACGAAATTGACATCGTGGATAGACGGGTCCACGTGGACGACTTGGGTGACACTGACCACAAAAACGAAGATAACACGAGGACAGTGAGGATGACGTGGCACACCATACAGTGAACAGGGTCGGTGGACGCGAACGTGGACGACCATGTGGAGGTTGCCGGAGGTCAAGGCTAAAAAGAAAATGACGTGGATGACGTAAACGATGGGACCCCTCATTAAGCAGCGACCGAGCGTAGAGTTGGGTGCAGAGTGGGTCATTTTGACGATGGCTTCACTAAGTATGAAACCGGGGACAGCGCAGGGTGTACGTATAGCCTATTCACCAGGGAATTACAGCACAGCAACACGTGCATATGAAAGTCATTACTCGAACCCCACAACGGATTGCTCGATGCGTGAAAATGCAGTCAGGTTCGAAGCAACGTAAAAATTATGTTAAAATTTATACAAATGTACTCTCACATCTAAAATGAATTTTCATAACAAATTTAAATATCAAAAATGTATAATTATGTTTTGGGAAAGATATTGTAATAGTAAACTTTTAGGTTTTTATTTAAGAAATAGGTTTTTGTTTAAGAGATTTAATTTCAAACTTTTATAGGTTCAATCCTTATTAAAAAAAATTAATTTAAAAAAAAAATATTTAATCAATACTTATACACATATTTACTGTAAAAGTTGAACTTGTGTCTCATCACCAATAATGTGTTAAAAATATTAACCCAGATTTCACGCCTCCGCCCAACTGCGCTTCGAACTTGGGCGAAGCCGGACTGCGCTCGTGAAGTCAAGGATCCCGGCAAAATTCTTGACTTGACGTCGCACGTGCCTTCTGACAGATGTGACGTCTGACAGATCCGATCGCCGTAGAAGTTAATGTCAGTTCGACGATTGGTCAAAAACCCTAGTTGAGGGTTTGTCAGAACCTGTCAGAGGACAACCCCTATCTTCCTCTCCCCGCGGCTATATAAGGCAGTTCGGGTCTTCAGACAAGGTGTGGAAAGAGTGGAGAAAGAGAGGAGATTGGGAGGAAATTTGGAGAAACAGCAGAGTAGGAGACAAGAACATTTCAGTGAGCAGTGTGGCTCATCTGTTTAATGTCCGAGCAGCTGACTCGACATTTGTTTTCCGTCTCAGTTTATCCTACAGCTTTAGCCTGTAGATGTTAGTTTTCCTCAGTTAAGGACTTTTGTAACCCTCATCTTATATGAATAAAATTTCCTATTGTTTAAGGCATCTGTAGGGTTTGCAGTTATCTTTATGTGCTAAAATCTGTTGTTGTTCTTTGTACAAATCGCCTCAGTGCGATTTCTTTCGGGTTCTATAAGTTTGAGCTCAGATATGAAATATCGTATTTAGATTCGGTGTTTCTCTCCTCCCGTACAGTTCTTACCAAGTCAGGGAAACCAACGTCGTAGCCGCGCAAGCCTCCAGACAACAAAAGTCTACAAGGCAAAAATTTGGCTAAGTCTAGAGTTGTCCTCCCAACTTCGCAATGAAGTCAGACTTCGCTGCCTTTGACCAGTGCAACCCGACTTCGCACCTCGGTCTGTGCGCAACCCAACTTCGCACATCGATCCATGCGCAACCCGACTACACACCTTGATCTGTGCGCAACCTGACTTTGCACCTTGGTCCATGTGCAACCCGACTTCGGGCCCTCCTACTTTGCACTTCGCACTTCGCAGTTCGCACTACGCTCTCCCGATGACGACAAATAAAATTTTAATTAAAACTTCAAATTGGTATTAGAGCTACTGATCCCTTGACGCAAAGACTGAAGCAGAATGGCTTCTAGTAGCAACAACTTGTAGTTGCAGATCTTGCGCTTCAACGGGAAGAATTACGATTACTGGAGCATCCAAATGAAGATCAT
Organism: Wollemia nobilis; assembly: GCA_028583015.1. Taxonomy (NCBI): domain Eukaryota; kingdom Viridiplantae; phylum Streptophyta; class Pinopsida; order Araucariales; family Araucariaceae; genus Wollemia; species Wollemia nobilis. Next base: position 2,015,977 of record JAQPPZ010017079.1, on the reverse strand, counting down.
GTTTGGATCTCAAGAGTTGTGGGAGTTAGTCGAGAACGGCTACCTAGAACCGATAGATGCAATAGCATTGGCTGCCCTCTCTCAAGAAGACAAGGAACTGTTGAAAGAGAACACGAAGGACCAAAAGACCCTCTTCTACATCATGCAAGCGGTCGAGGAGTCCATCTTCCCGCGGATCGCATCAGCCACCAAGGCAAAGCAGGCTTGGGAGATTTTGGCCAGCTCGTACCAGGGCACCAATAAAGTAAAGTTGGTGAAGCTACAGATGCTCAGGAGAGAGTTTGAAAATCTGCAGATGAGTGAGTCTGAGTCCATGAGTGATTTCTTCACCCAAACAACGGACATTATCAACTAGATACGGTTGAACGGAGAAAATGTGTAGAGCCAGAGAATCGTGGAGAAAATTCTCAGAAGTCTTCTTGTCAAGTTTGACTCGGTTGTAATAGCAATCGACGAGTCGAGGGATCTGACAACCCTCTCGAAAGACAAGCTCATGGGTTCATTGCAGACACATGATTAGAGGCTGAGTCGTTCGTCTCAAACCTCTCTGGAGCAAGCATTCAAGGCTCAGTTCTCATTCCGAGACAACGACAGACAATATTACCACCATGGCGCCTCTAGTTCTCATGGAGGAAGAGGTAGAGGCAGGCGTGGAAAAGGTAACATGCAAGGAGGTGCGAAGTGCAAAGGAGGGAAGTGTGAAGGAGGGACCAACTATAATTTCCATCAGTAAGGTGGAAGAGGCAGTTCAAAAAATTAGCAAGATGGATCTGGTCATAAGAAAGACATGTCAAAGGTCCAGTGCTATTTTTGCAAGAAGTTCGGCCATTACATCTCACAGTGCAAAAAATAGATGGCCAAGGAAAACTAGCAACAAGCCCATTACACGGATGAAACCGAAAATGCGGTAGGAGAAAATGTGTTGTTGACTTGCAACATTGAGGAAGAGTGCCAGAAGAATGTCTGGTATTTAGACAGTGGGTGCAGCAACCACATGATGGGGAACAAGGAGATGTTCTCCCAACTGGATGAAATAGTCCAATCTGAGGTGAATATGAGGAACAACAATAAGGTTCCCGTAATGGGGAAAGGAAAGATCCTCATCCGCACCAGGCAAGGCGAATGAAAGCAGATCTATGATGTCTACTATGTGCCTGGCCTAAAGCATAACCTGTTGAGCATTGGACAACTCGTGCAAAAGGGACATACGGTCCAGTTCAAAGACAAAGCTTGCACCATCAGAGACAAGTCGCATGGGCAGATTGCTACAGTGTCCATGACGAAGAATAAAATGTTTTCGTTGCAGATTTAGAATGAATCATTGATGTCTCTAAGTGCAGTTGTGAAAGATGCTACCTAGTTGTGGCATCTCAAATTTGGTCACCTGAGCTTCAGTGGCTTGAATCAACTGCACAAGAAGCAAATGGTGAAGGTTTTACCCCTGATAGAGCAGCAAAATCAAGTTTGTGAGGGCTGCTTAGTCGGCAAACAACATAGGGATTCGTTTCCTTCCGATCAGTCTTAGAGAGCATCACAACCATTGGAGCTGGTGCACTCAGACATTTGCGATCCGATGCAGACCAGCACATTTGCCAGTAATAAATACTTCTTAACATTCATAGATGACTTTAGTTGGAAGACTTGGATCTATGCCATCAAGCTGAAGTCAGAAACATTTGGTAGATTCAAGGAGTTCAAGGCTCTGGTGGAGAAATAGAGTAGATATCAGATCAAGACTCTCAAGACAGATGGCGGATGTGAATACATCTCCAATGAATTCAAAGGCAGTTCACTACTAGATACACGCCATAGTAGAACGACGTAGCTGAGAGGAAAAACTGGACCATCATGGAAATGGCACGAAGCATGATGAAGGCAAAGGGATTGTCGCACGAATTTTGGGCAGAGGCTGTAACATGTGCAGTCTACCTGCTGAACATATGTCCCACCAAAAGCGTGAAGGACAAAAATCCCTCAGGAGGCCTGGAGCAGTGTGAAGCCAAGTGTGGCTCACTTGCGTGTGTTTGGGTGCATTGCATATGCACATTTTCTAGAAGATAAGCGACAGAAGTTGGATGATAGAGCTGAGAAGTGAATTTTCATAGGGTATAGTGAGCAGGAAAAGTCATATAGGCTGTACAACCCTGTGACGAAGAAGCTCATCATCAACCATGATGTGAAGTTTCTTGAAGATGACACCTGAAATTGGAAGTCGAATACTGGCCAGTCAAAGCCAGCAGTAGTAGAGTCTGTTGACTTGGAAGAAGGAAGTGTGCAACCACCTGCAACTTCCAGCAGCAGCAGCGATGCCAGCAGTAGCACAACCACTCCATCTCGGCCACCTCCATGTGCAAGTAGAATCCAGAACCTGGTGATGCCAGCGAAGACAAGGAGCTTGCAAGAAATCTACAAGGCAACCCAAACCCATGTAGATGAAGAGTACTCTGACTTTGCATTCTTTACTGAAGTTGATCCAGTAGAGTTTGAAGACGCAAGTCAGAATCAGAAGTGGGTGCAGGTGATGGACGAGGAGATTGAAGCCATTGAAAATAATGATACATGGCAACTGACAGATCTTCTAGTAGAGAAGAAGACCATTGGGGTCAAGTGGGTGTATAAGACAAAGTTCAACGCCCAAGGAGACGTTGACAAGCATAAGGCCAGACTGGTGGCAAAGGGTTACAAGTATAAGTCAGGCATCAATTACCATGAAGTATATGCACCTGTAGCCCGACTTGACATAGTCAAGATGATCCTGGCATTGGCAGCCCAATAGGGTTGGAAGATGTACCATATGGATGTCAAGTCAGCCTTCCTCAACGGAGTGTTGGAGGAAGAGGTCTACATAGACCAGCCACCAGGTTACAAAATTGAAGGCCAGGAGGGCAAAGTCCTAAAGCTGAAGAAGGCCCTGTATGGTTTGAAGCAGACGCCTCGGGCTTGGTACAGCTGGATTGACAGTTATTTTTAGCAAAATGGGTTTGTAAAATGCCCATATGAGCACACCCTGTACATGAAGACAAATGATGTAGGTGAGATCATAATCGTCTGCCTGTATATGGATGATTTAATTTACACTAGCAACAGCGCAACATAGTTTTCCCAGTTTAGAACAACCATGAAGAAGGAGTTCGAGATGACGGACTTAGGGCTGATGAAGTATTTTCTCGGCATTGAAGTTGACCAATCGACAGATGGCATCTTCATTTCTCAGGGCAAGTATGGGAAGGATGTCTTGAAGCGGTTCAATATGGAGGATAACAAACCTGCCATCACACCTGTAGCCATAGGTTTGAAGCTGAGCAAGCTGGATTCAGGGAGGAATGTATATCTAACCCTGTTCAAGAGGCTAGTTGGCAGTCTGATGTATTTGACTGCAACTCGTCCAGATCTGATGTTCGGAGTCAGTCTGATCAGCCATTTTATGGAGACTTTGAAGGACATGCATTGGCAAGCAGGCAAGAGGATCTTATGCTATGTCAACGAGACACAGAACAATGGCCTATTTTATGCTAGATAGGACCAGTTGGAACTGGTGGGCTTCATAGATAATGATTGGGCTGGCAGCATCGACGATCGAAAGAGCACCTCCGGGTATGCTTTCCATCTCGAATCAGGGGCAGTCTCATGGGCATCCAAGAAGCAACCCATCATTGCGTTGTCCACAACCGAAGCAGAATATGTCGTCGCCATGTGAGCCACATGCCAGGTAGTTTGGCTACGAAGAGTTCTGAATGAACTGAACTATCCTTCGAAAGGCGCGACAACAATTTTTTGTGATAACAATTCGGCCATTGCACTATCAAAGGATCCCGTGTTCGATGGCCGGATGAAGCACATCGATATTCGTTATAATTTCATCAGAGAGTTGGTGAAGTCCAAAGAAATTCAACTGTAATTTTGCAGATCCAAGGAGCAGTTGGCAGATATTTTCATGAAGCCTTTGAAGGAGGAAGACTTTAGCATATTGCGAGAGTAGCTTGGAGTCAAAGCGCTCGTGAAATCAGGCTTAAAGGAGGGTGTTAGAAATATTAACCCAGATTTCACGCCTTCGCCCAACTGCGCTTCGAACTTGGGCAAAGCCGGACTGCACTCGCGAAGTCGAGGATCTCGATAAAATTCTTGACTTGACGTCGCATGTGCCTTCTGACAGATGTGATGTCTGACAGATTCGATCGCCGTAGAAGTTAATGCCAGTTCGACGATTGGTCAGAAACCCTAGTTGAGGGTCTGTCAGAACCTGTCAGAGGACAACCCCTATCTTCCTCTCCTCACGGCTATATAAGGCAGTTCAGGTCTTCAGATAAGGTGTGGAAAGAGTGGAGAGAGCGGAGAAAGAGAGGAGAGTGGGAGGAAATTTGGAGAAACAGCAGAGTAGGAGATGAGAATGTTTCAGTGAGCAGTGTGGCTCATCTGTTTAATGTCCAAGCAATAGACTCGACATTGTTTTATGTCTCAGTTTATCCTTCAGCTTTAGCCTACAGATGTTAGTTTTCCTCAGTTGAGGACTTTTGTAACTCTCGTCTTATATAAATAAAATTTCCTGTTGTTTAAGGCATTTGTAGGGTTTGCAGTTATCTTTGTGTGCTAAAATCTGCTATTGTTCTCTGTACAAATTGCCTCAGTGCGATTTCTTTCGGGTTCTATAAGTTTGAGCTCAGATCTGAAATATCGTATTTAGATTCGGTGTTTCTCTCCTCCCGTACAGTTCTTGCCAAGCCAGGGAAACCAACGCCGTAGCCGCGCAAGCCTCCGGACAACAAAAGTCTACAAGGCAAAAATTTGGCTAAGTCTGGAGTTGTCCTCCCAACTTCGCAGCGAAGTCGGACTTCGCTGCCTTTGACCAGTGTAACCCGACTTCGTACCTTAGTCCATGTGCAACCCAACTTCGCACCTCGGTCCATGCGTAACCTGACTTTGCACCTTGATCCGTGCGTAACCCGAATGCACACCTCAATCTGTGTGCAACCCGACTTTGCACCTCGGTCCATGCGCAACCCGACTTCGGGCCCTCCCACTTCACACTTCACACTTCACACTTCACACTTCGCACTTCGCACTTCGCACTTCGCACTTCGCACTCCTGACGATGGCAAATAAAATTTTAATTAGAACTTAATAATGTAAGTGATGTCCTTATGTAAACAATCAAATTATCTTATTAGAAAAAATAATATTGAATATCATATTCAAATGAAATATACTCGATAAACAGTCGAGGATTTTGAGGATGGCGTCAAGAGGAAGAGTGTTGCGAGGATCAAGAGGGCGAGGGTTTCAGGCATCTGAATGTGCTAGTCGGGGATCACGCTGCTATTCTAATGGATTTTTTGATGGAGATAAAAAAAATAGCAGGACAATATTAAATGAATTAAACTAAAAAACAAAGCAATGAACCAAAAAATACAAAACTGCAAATTTTCAACACAGAAAGCCCAAATCACTTCTTTATTTTCTTCAACTTCTTCTACATCCATGGCTGAGAAATGCCAAATATTTATAGCCTTAGAAGGATAAAGCTGGAAAATTCTAGAGACTAAAAAACAGTTACAAAAATCTTGTAAACTTAGAAAGTTATAAAAAACATCTAAACTTAGGAAAAAATAGTAAAGCAGTAAAGTCTAATCTAAACAAGATCATTGAATGATCTGTTAAAAATCAGATTTTTCTATATTTAACATCCTCCCTAAAATTTGATTTGTAAAAAAAATTGCTCAATCCTCCCTCAAATCTAATTTGTGAGAAAGGGCTTTCATTCCCAAAAGATTCTTTAATCTATTAAAATCTTCTTCCTTCAAGGGCTTTCTCAAAATGTCAACAACTTGATCTTTGGACATGCAATGATAAAGCTTGATTTATTTATCTTTAACAAGTTGTCTGATGAAGTGAAATCTGATATGAATATGTTTGCTTCTTCCATGAAAAACTGGATTTTTTGAAAGTTGAATGGCAGAATTATTATCACAGAAAATAGTGGTTTCTTCTATTTGGGGCTCCATCAATTCTTTAAGCATCCTGCATAACCAAACTACTTGGCAACTAGCTAAAGTGGCTGCTACATATTCTTCTTCTGCTTTTTATGACATTGAAACCTTACTTTTGAAGGCTTGGTCAAGTGGTTCATTTGTGGATTTATTTATTGGAAAAAATTATGATTTTTGGTGTTTTCAGATGAATATTTTGTTCAAATTATAGGAGTAAATTTTCAACAAAGAGGCAGCAGCTCTCAAAGGCATGATAAGTCATATGTTCAGTGCTATTATTGTCAAAAGTATGGACATGTTGCATTTGAATGTAGAAAAAAAATAGCACATGAAAGCAAACGGGAAGCTTAATATGCAAATGAAGATGAATGGCAGGAGGAATATGTGTTGCTAACATGTAGCACAAAAGAGGAAATAAATGAAGATAAATGGTATGTTGACAGTGGTTGTAGTAATCATATGACAGGAAGCAAAGAGATATTCCAAGATTTGGATGAGTCCATCAAATCAACAATACACGATGATAAATGGATTAAAGCTATGAATGAAGAAATTACAACCATAGAAAAAAATCAAACATGGGAATTGACAGACCTCCCAAAGCACAAAAAGCCAATTGGAGTGAAGTGGATTTATAAAACCAAGTACAATGAGCAAGGAGAATTGAATAACTACAAGGCCAGGTTGGTAGTGAAGGGCTACAAGCAAAAATCAGGTATTGATTATCATGTAGTATTTGCACATGTTGCTAGAATGAATATTATTCGAATGATTTTAGCTCTGATACCAGATGATGGAGATAAAAAAAAATAGCAGGACAATATTAAATGAATTAAACTAAAAAATAGAGCAATGAACCAAAAAATACAAAACTGCAGATTTTCAACACAGAAAGCCCAAATCACTTCTTTATTTTCTTCAACTGCTTCTTCTACATCCATGGCTGAGAAATACCAAATATTTATAGCCTTAGAAGGATAAAGCTGAAAAATTATAGAGACTAAAAAACAGTTACAAAAATCTTGTAAACTTAGAAAGTTATAAAAAACATTTAAACTTAGAAAAAAAATAGTAAAGCAGTAAAGCCTAATCTAAACAAGATCATTGAATGATATGTTAAAAATCAGATTTTTCTATATTTAACAGTTTTTTATTCAGGTGGATCTTTGGCGACGGACAATATTGAGGACAAAGGTGTCGCAAAAGGTTTTGAAGATTTATTGCAGGGTTTTGAGGGTTCGCAAGACATCCAAGGTGTTGCTTTAAACCTTCCTTTGAGCATCTAAGGTGTCCGAAAGAATGTTTAGGCCATCGCGAATAATCATTTGCTATTTGGGTCAGAGGATGATCGGGTGTGTAAGGAGTCTCTGCTTGAGTTTTCTTAAGGTGTCAATTCAGAGAAGAAGACCCAGATCAATGAATTATTTGAGCTTGATTTGACTAGTGATAAAGGGCATGATCCAAAATCATTGGTGAATGCTCCACAGAAGGAAAAAAAAGATGACTGCTGGGGTCGTTGGGAGCATTATGCTTTTTCATGATGCCTCTGATTTGAAATATCATGCTGCCTTTCCTAAGCTATCGGGAAAGTCTTCTAAGGGTTGCGGGTTTGAGGGTTTGCCTAATGAAAATAAAGCTTGCATGTCTAGTATGAGTATTGGTAGTACACGGGGCATTGGTGAAGGCCTTAAAGGGGTTGAAAAAAGCTTTGCTAAAGCTCCTAAGATTAGAGGTTTGAGCAAAGAGATGATAGTAGACGGGGAGGTTTTTGGTTGCCCTAATGATAATTTTTTTAAATATGAAGATATCTGACTTGATAGAATGGAATCGTTACTAGCAAATATGGGCGATGATGAGTTCACATTCATTATGGAGGAGCATGAGGAATACCTGGCAGCTAGGAATAATTTATTAAAGAATGGGGTTATTCTATTTTTTCTTAGGAAAATACCTTTCGAAGCGGATTTCTAGAAGTGGGTCAGGTTGAACTGGGAAGCCAAAGGAGTGCATGTCCAATCGTTCTTGGGGTTAGGAGGTAGATATATCTCAACAATTTTTGATAATTCAGATGTTGCCTGATATGTGCTATAGTTTGGAACTTGGTTGATTGTTGGATCTGTGGTTTTTGTGCAATCGTGGCATCCAAACTTCAATCCCAAAGACGTATCCCAGGCTAGGTATACCCTTTGGATCGAGTTTGTGGCAATGAAATCATATTTTTAGGTTATATTGCAATCTATGGCTCAGAGGTTTGGAAGAATTCTTATTGAACCTGTAACAAGTACGTCTTTCAAATTTAGTCCCGAGGTATGTGTTGAAGTAGATTTACAAAGAAAGTTGCCTAAGTCTTTGAAGATTGTTACCCAAGAAGGGGTAATTTCTTAGGAGCTACTTTACCTTAATCTTCCTAATGATTATTTTTGTCAATCTTAAGAACACCTCATTTGGGATTACCCTAAAAAAACAACAAAAAATGAAGAGAAGGTCAAGAATGTTTTAGGAACCTCTTTTATTAGTGGGAATGATCAAAAAAGCAGGGATAAAAATGAGGAGCCACAAGAGATGGAGATTGATTTGGGTAAATAATTAGTGGTTAGTAAGGGGGATTCATATTGGAGGATTGTTCAGAACTGCAAAGAGGATAAGGACTCATCGGATAGGCCTTCTAAGCTAAAAAAACGCTCATTTTCTTCCTAGGGGAAATCTAGTGAAGGAACTATTACTTCCAAGGATAGCAACCATCTTAATCAGTCGACAGAGGTTAGTAGAAATCTAAGTGAAGATTTAGATGCCCTTGAGAGTAGAAGGAAAAGTAGAAGTTTAGCTATATATAGAAGTAGGTCTCCCAACGGAAGGTCTACATAGCTTAAAAATCAGTTTGAGGCTTTAAATGATGTTGTTTCCCAATGAAAATTGAATTCAATTCGTGGAATGTTTAGGGAATGCCAATTCCCCCCAAAAAATATTTGGTGAGTATTTTTTGTATAGTGTTAGTGCTGATGTTGTGTATTTATAAGAAGCCAAGATTGATGGTTTTGCTCTCCATAGTTGTCTGAGTAAAAGTTGGAATGGGATTTGGTGGTTTCTATGCATGATAGAGGGTCAGGTGGGGTGGTCCTTGCTGTTAAACCTTGGGTGGTTGACTCGATGGTGGAACAAGAGGAGGATCCTCAGGGTAGAATATATTGGGCTACGCTTATTGTAGTTGGTTAGGTGATTGGCATTTGTGCTTTGTATGCTCCTAACACTTCTGGTGAGCGGATGACTTTTTGGGATTGGATGTAGCACAATTTATCTGATGCACATTGGATTGTTGGATGTGACTTTAATATGGTTGAATGGGATGGAGACAAAGAAGGTGGTTAGGGAGGTTGTATTGCTAGTTCTGAAAAGGAATCCTGGAGCAGTTTGAAGGCTTTGCTTCAAATTTTTGATGCTAAGTTTAGGCAAAAATATTTGGAAATAGGGGGACGATTTACCTAGTCTAATAAGAGGAGAAGTGGTGATAGAATTATGGCCCGATTGGATAAGATTTATGTGGACAACAATGTCTTTACATGTGTTGGTAGAGGAAGAAGGATTGTTTTTGTTGACTTATCTGCCACTTGGTCCGATCATTATCTAATTAGCTCTTCAATATTTTTGGGAGCTGCTGCAGTGATTGATAAGAAGCTTCCCTTTAAATTTAATATTTCTCATTTAGATTCTAAGTCTTGTAGAGATATTATCAATTGTGTTTGGAATTTGAGCCTCGTCTAGTTGATACTGGGTGGATTGGTTGGTGGGAGGAAGATATTAAATGTACTATAAAATTTTTGCATGATTTGGGAAATTTGGTTGCTAGGAGAAGAAAAGGAATATTAAAGAAGCTTAGGAAAGATTTGGATAATGCTAGAAGAGCTCTTGAGGTGGATCCTTTTAATGTCCATCTTCAGGAAAGAGTGGCTAGTTGGGAGCATAAAATTCATTGTTATGAGGATTATATTAATAGGAGGGCACAAATTATGAGCATAATTCATTGGTTGCAGCAAGGGGATGCTCCCTCTCAATTTTTTTTCAGTCATATTAAGAAGAAAATTGCTTTTGAAATAATTACTGCTCTTCACACTTTCGATGATAGGTTGGTGGAATATGATGATAGGATTAGGGCTACTATTGAGGAGCATTTCTAGAATATTTTCTCTGCTTATCCTATGTCTCCAAAGGTTCTTGCTACTAGGGAGGAAATTAAGAGGAGTGTTCCTTTATCTTCAGTATGTTAGAATGACTTGGTTTTACTAGGCAAGCTGTTGATAAAATTTGGGTTCTTTTCACTTTTGCATTTGCTAAAGTTACTGTTAATGGTAAGCTCACTAATAATATTAGCCTCTTAAAGTCCATCAGACAGGGTTTCCCCCTTGCTCCACTTCTTTTTGTGATTTCAACAGATGCTTTGGGTTATATGTTGGAGGAGAGAAGTTGTGCTGGTTTGATTAAGGGAATTGATACTCCTAGAGGTTCTATTATGAATAATCATTTTGCGAATGATTCTCCATTTTCATTTCAATTGGATGCTTTATCCCTTACTAATGTTAAAAGATGTTTGGATTAGTTTTGAAAAGCTTCAGGAGCTATCATTAGTGAGGAAAATTCTGATTATTGGTTTGTCGGTAGTGACTCTCTTCCTGCTAATTTTACCCTTGGTTGGTGATGGGTGAAATATGGTGAGATTTTTAGGTACCTGGGGATCCCTTTTGGTAAGGCTCTTTCTTTGAAAACATGCGGGATTTGTGTCTTACTAGATTTAAAAAAAAGATTCAGCTTTGGAAAAAAAAACTTATTTCTTTTGCTAGAAAAGTGGTCATTATTGGGAAGGTTATTCAAGCTTGTCACCTCTACTATTTCTCTTGTTGGTTGCCTAATGCTTCACAATTTGGGAAGCTTGAAAGACTTATTCGTGGGTTTTTATGGTCTAATTTTGATGGATCAAAGAAAATGCCCTCTATTTCCTGGAATTTTTGTATTGTTCCCAAGGATGAAGGAGGTTTGGATTTGTTGGATATCCATATGTAGGGTAAGGTTTTGGTTGTGAAATGGGTGGTTAGGGCTCTGGAAGGAAATGGTTCTTGGCAACATCTTTTATGGTTCAAAATTTAGAATGCTCAGCATGTTGAAGGTTTAAAAGGGGCTTTTCATATCGAGGACATTGTGGGCCATCCTAGAAATTTTAGAATAAGAGGTTGTATTCTTGTTAAGAGGATTTGGGAGGCTTGGAAGATTGTTGGTTCAGTTATTTACTGGTATTATATGAAAGAACATAGGGGCTGGGTTCTTCTGTATATATCTATTTGGGTTTGGAAGAAGAATGGGGTATATGCTTTAGAACTCCCTCGCCTCAGATGTAAGGGGCTGAATAAAAAATAAATTGTGAAATGGTCGGATCTTTGGGATTTAGGGGTTGGAGGTTGGGTCAAGTGGACTGATTTATGCAGTAAGTTTAAGCTAAAATATTTTGACAGAGATGCTATTATGTAAATTCAATATCTTCTTTCGTTCGAGCAACATTTTAAATTAAATGGTGGGTTGTCGGGTCCCATATGACATGACTGGAGTTGGAGTTTTCATGGTATTATTACTTCTTATAAATCTAGCAAGATTTATAGAGCTCTTCTGCCTAAGTTTTCCTTGCATATTGTGTTGAATAGGCATTGGGGGATTGTTTGCCTTGAAAAGAAATAGAAACTGAGACTTACCCAGATATGGAAGTTCAGGATAACTCCTCAACTCAAAGTCTTCTTATCGTTCTTAATTTTTTAGGGTATTTACTGTAAGGCTAGATTGGTAAAATGGATGATGATTTCAGATCAATGCAGTAGTTGCTGAAGGAAGGAAACTGTTAAATATATCTTTTGGGACTGCAAAAATTCAAAGAAAGTTTGGAAGAACCTCGAGTGGACATATTTCCCTATTCTCGAGGATTTATTTAGTTGGAAAATGGTTTTTTTTGGTGATGATTTTTGTTGTCATCGGAATCTATTGGGTGTGTGTACTACCATTAGAGTAGCAACTATGTATGCTATATGGAGGGTCAGGTGCAGTTTGGTCTTAAAGTATGAAGCACTCAGTGCTTCGAATATTGCTTCTAGGGCTGTTATTGATATCCAGGATCAATGTAGAGTGTTTAAGATGCTAATGATGAAAGACATTAAAGATTGTTCTTCTCAGGACAAATCTGATTGTTGGATGTCCTTGAGTAGGTTTTTGTAATATTTGTATCTGTGATGTATTATGAATTATTTTAGTAATATAAGTAGTATTTATTCAAAAAAAAACAAGCAGATTGTTTTCCAAAAATTTTATAACCATTTTGATAAAAATGATGTTAAAATTCAGACGAAGGTGCTCTCACACCTAGTTTTAGTGACACTTAGCATGTTTTTATTGTTGGGAGGTTATTGATATAACTTTAAAGATCTCAAGATAAGATCAAATCATCTTGTTTTATTTTTATGTACATTTGTGGAGTACGAATAGAAATTTAACATTAAATATTTAAATTTAATTTAATTTTATTATAATTATATATTTATATTAAATTTGTGTTAAAAAATTATTGAAAAATGGTTTTATATAGGTTAAATTATATTATTTTAGAGTAAAATTTATATAAAATTAGTTGTAGAAATATAAATTGTAAGTTTATATATTTATTTTATTATAGTAACGCAATTTTTGTTTATTTATTATAAAATATTTGTTTGAAAAGTAAGTATTAAGTATATTTATTTAATTTCATTCTATATAGAAATTATAGAGATTTGTTTACCTTTGGTGCCCCATCCTCTTATAGTCTTATTAATAGTTTTATCCTCTTATATTTTTATATTAATTTTGTGTTAAAAAAATCATTGAAAAGTGGTATTATATAGGTTAAATCATATCACTTTATAGTGAAATATGTATCACAAAAAATTCATTTCCAAGGAGCTAAGCTGAACCGTTGCTTAGGGCTTCTATTGATGTTTTCATCGATTTTTCTCCTACGTTTGGTGGATTGAACCTTATCTTTATGGATGGAGCTCACTTTGCAGCTCCAACTTATGTTGAAGCTGCAAGAGAGAGAAATGGTGCTAAAGTTGAACAAGCAAATACGTAAATTGTAAGTTCGTTCCCAAAGTTTAGCACAAGGTAATATTTCTCCTCCAAATGTTGTTATCCCATTGAGTGAGTTTAATACTACTTGTTCTTGGTTAGAAAGCCATACGTTGGTAGGGTATTTTCTAGATCGCATCCCTAGCAAGACCCTCATTTGAAATTTGATTCAACAAGATTGGCATGGCATCAAGGTTGATGGTATCCAAAACCTCACCAAAGGGTTCTTTTTGTTTCGTTTTACGGACCCTGCTCAGACTAAAGCGGTCCTAAGCCATGAGCCTTGGTCTGTTTTTGGCTCCTTGTTGATTTTTCAACCCTGGACTAAGGACTTTTCGATCACTAATAATTTTTCCCTATGGGTTATGGTTTGGATTGAATTCTCTGTTCTTCCTCTATCGCTATGGCCTTACTATTAGAGCCTTGTGGTCCCCGTTGGTGAATTTATCTTTTGTGAAATGGATAAATATTATGTCTCATGCCCTCAAAAGTATTTTTGCATCAAAGTCAATCTCTCTAAAGACCTCATGGAGACTATTGATATCCAAGTTAGTAATTATAGGTTCAAGCAACGTGTTGTCTACATCAACCTGCCTAACACATATTACTGCTGCCAGTCAGCTACCCACTGTTAGAGTTAATGTGCACTATGCCTTCAGGTTCAGTTTGACACTTGTCATATTTATATGACACTTGTCATGTCATCATATAAGCATATGCCTATATATTTTAATCCATTGTTGTTTTAATATATCTCATCAGTTTTCCTCCCAACATTTGGTATCAGAGCTGGTTCCCTTTCCTGCCTGTGTAAACCCTTGAGGGGCCTCATTTTTTTCCCATTTTTTTTTGGATACTGAAGGAGTATGCTCTTCATCCCTTGCTAGATGGATCAGAAACCAAAAGTTGAAGAAATTTCCAAAAAATCCATGGCTGAATATTTTAGGATGATTTATGGGTATCTATAGAGAAATGAAAACAAGATACACCTTTTAATTTAATGGTAGAATATCTTTTTAGGGTTTGTTTTACAGGAAAATTGAAGCTATGTAGTGGAGACTCCCGATGCTAAAGAATGTGATGCGACAATGATGCAGCTCGAGAAGTATGCATGAAAGACATCGTAAACGTGTGCAGATGGGCCATGAATGACAGACTTGTGTTTAATGTCACCCTTGTGTCTCTATTTATTACTGATGAGATCCCAATACTCCATCGTAGCCCACTGGTCATTTTTTTGACTGCCATTGAGAAAAATGATGCAGATGAACGTTAATTTTGAGCCAGTACGAGATAGTTTTTTGAGTAGCAAACGTTAGTGGATTTTATTATTTTCAAGAACTAATGTGCAGCATACATTATGTTCGGTGGACGAATTCGTTTGAAACAATTCAAGCCCACCCTCCACAACAAGCGTTGTTTCCTCATATTCCCAATACAAGGTTCAGAAAGGCGAGGCCTTGTTAGTGTAGAAGTCAGAAGAAGAAAAGCCAATGTGATTTCAAGCTACTTGCAGTTCTTATCTCTGACTGTTCTACCGGATTTCCCCCACATTTTCCCCTCATTGTTTTTTACGGTAATTGGTGGAAATTTTGATGATTGCCTTAATCTATACTTTACAAAACAAGTGCTTAACGAGGCGGCTTATGGAGGCTCTATTTTGTGGTGGCGGAATTGCGGTTGTGCGGTGAGGTGACGACAAGTGTAGACCGGAGGATAATTTTTTATTACTATTGCTAATACCGGATCTCAAATATTTCTTCTGCTAAGCCTCCAGGTGTACGGAGAGCTCACACAACAGTTGATACATCGTGCGGGAGCCGTGCGTTGTCAAGAGTGCCGTGGTTGAAATTTCAAACCAATGCCTAGCGGTTCTATTTCCAATCGAAGAGGGAAATTCTTGCAGGAAACTGGAGCCCCAAATTCTGAGCTTCGTTTGCTAAATTTATAAGTGTGGAGGTTTTTTTGATTTGCTTCGAAGGAGAGGTCTCTCAGTACAGTGTAACAACGTGGACGTCCGAAGAATTGCTGACTGATCATGATTTGATGCTGTAAACGTGCCACTGTTCGATACATTTATTTTTTTGTAGGTGTTTGGTGGGAGATCTCACTTTTGTTTCTCAACTTGAGCATAGTGGACGTCGCGCTGGGGCCGAGTTGATAGTGGTTCTGCTGAAACCGAGAGGGATTTTTATTTTTTATTTTTGATTTGCCGGAGAAGGTTGCACGCGTGATGTGGGCCCATTGTAAGCTATTGTTTTGATAAGCCATATATATTTTTTGATAGTGGGCACTGCCTATTGACATGTGGAGGTGGAAAAATACTGGCACGCGTGCCTTGAGATAGCTGTGATGGAGCTTTCGTCAATTGGGCTGATGGACCCAGTTTTCAAATACTTGGTCTGAGACGAGATTACCTTATGCTTTAAGTTTTATGGTAACCTTGAATTTCTTTATCTTTAAGAGATTAAGATTTTTGACTTTTACAATGTGCTTACCCTTTTTTTTGGTCAAGTAGCTTTTTTATGCCACCAATAATTCTCCTAGCAGAGGGAGAGCTGTCATTATTTTTCTAGCTAGGTGGAAAGATAGTTTTATCTCATGGGGTGTGGACCCTTCCAATCAAGTGGTTTGGATTTTACTTGAGGTTGATGGGTTGTCTTTTGACATTATTAATGTTTATACCTCCAATGAAGCTCATGAGCATTGTAGCCTCTAGCAGTGGTGTTTTTTCTCTACCACCTACTGTTTGGGTTATGTGCAGAGATTTTAATATGACTAAAAAACCTACAAATAAGATAGGACAACTTCTCATGTGGTGGGTTGTTGGGGAAAGAGAAGCATGGTACTTCGTGAGAAATAAATTGGGTTTGTTAGATCCCAATTCTTGTTTTTCTTCCCAAAATTTTCCTAAAAAATTGTGGTATAGGTGGTCCAACTTTCAGGTTGGCCATGCAATAATTCTGAGAAGACTAGACAGAGCCATTCTTTCAGATCATGTGCAATTCTTCTTTCATAAGAGAAATGCTTTAGCTCCATTTGTTGAAACTATTCCTGGCTCCACTACATCTGACCATTCACCCATAATGTTTAATGTGCTAATGAAATCCCTACCTTAGAGACACTATAAGTCACAAATTTTCTTCAATACTTCCTTTCTTCAGTACCCTTCCATGGTCTATCATATGCACAGGGTCTGGAATATTGTTCCTAGACATACTGGAGAATTAGGGTAGATAGATTGGTGGAATGATGCCATTATTTGTACAACTATCTTGCTTTGCACTTTGGGGAAGAAGGTGGTGCAGTTCATAAGACATTCCAATGTTGTCCTTCATGATGAGCTTGCCAAATCTTCTCTTAGGCTTGAGGCCTATCCGTTTAATCCTAAGCTTCAATCTCATGTTGCCCAATTGAAGCATGCACTTAAATTTGTTGAACTTTATGATGCTTGGGAGACTCAAATTAAAGCCCATATTCATTGGCTTAAATTTGGTGATAGGGTCACTAAAGAGTTATTTCAAAGGCTTCACCCTCCCCAACAAGCTACTCAATTTAAGGCCATTCAAGAAAATGGAATAAGGCTTACCTCTCTTTCTAATATGATTGATACCTTTTTCAAACACTAACTAATGTTTTTGCCACCAAAGCTTATTTCCCTAAGGAGCAAGCACTAGAATCTTGTATGGCAGTTGTACCAGTTAAGATTTTTAAGTCACAAAGAGCAAGGTGTGATAAGCTACTCTCCCTTAAATATTTGGAGGATGCATTGTATCAAATGGCAAATGATAAAGTGTCAGGTCTGGATGGTTTTCCCTGTGAGTTCTACAAGGGCATTTAGGACTTAGTTGATCCTGATTTATATAAAGTTTATCTAGAGGCTCTTTGGGAGCAATTATTAATAGGGGTAATATCAAATTCATACCCAATAAAGGGGATCTAGAGTTGATCACTAATTGGAGGCCCATTACTTTGGCTCTTCGTCTTAGACCTCTTCTTCCTTTGATAGTCAGACTAGAGTAATTTGGCTTTATTCAAGGAAGGTACATCCTTAACAATATTTTAGCTATCTGGGAGAGCATGGATTGGGCTTGGATGTCAAACCAACACATGTTTTTTATTAAGATTGATTTTGAGAAAGCTTATGACCACATTGAATGGATATTCATTCTTGCTATGCTCAAAGCCTTAGGATTCAAGCCAATATTCATTCAGACAATTGCCATGCTATTTAGAGATACCTCGTCTATTCTCAATCTATATAATTCACAATCTAAAGTAGTAGGTCTTTTTAGATTTATTCGGTAAGGTTGTCCTATTGCTCCCTCTCTATATGTGCTTGTTGCTGAATCCTTTGACTATATTTTATGTACTCAGAATTTAGTAGGTCTTATTATAGGAATTGCTCTCCCAAATGATCAGGGATAACTTATTAATGGCTACTTTGCTTATGACTCCTTTCTTACTATAGGGCAATATGAACAATTTGTTTCTAATGCTCTGTCTTGTTTGGTCACCTTTTGCAAAGCCTTTGGTTCTAGCTTACAATGGAGGAAGACCTCCTACTTCATACAATATCCCTTGCATATGCTACCTTGGATTCAAGGATAATAATAGAACTGGATCTCGCCTGGGAGGTTTTTAAATTCCTTGGTATTCATTTTTCCTTTTAAGGCTCCCCTACTTAGATTTGGAATTATGTGCTTCAAAAAGTTGAAAAGAAACTTGAATACTGGCTTACTAAGAAGTTGTCCTTAACAGGTAAATTTTAGATTTGCTCTAAAGTTTTAGCTACCACCCATGTGTACTATTCCTCTTGTTGGGTTCCTTCACAGGATTGCTATAAGAAGCTTGAGAAACTCCTTCAAGATTTTCTCTAGAAAAATTCTTCTAAAAAAATAGATTTCATAGAATAACCTGGGATATTTGCTATCTTCCTAGAGAATCTGGCGAAATGGATTTTCTGGACAATAGACGATAAGGTATTACTTTGTGTGCTAAGTGGGTGATTAGGGCTCTAAAGGGAGCTGAAGCTTAGAAAGTTCTTGTTCAACATTTCATTTCCTCTAGTCTTCCCTTAAATCGTAGAGCTTGGAGAGGGTTGGATTTTCCCTCTCTCATTGTTGCTTAGGATGTTGTTAAGATTTTTGGCTCTTTTGTTATTAAAAGTATCTGGAAAGCCTAGTAGCAACTCACTCTTTGGATCCACTGAAAAGTTGATGGTTTTTGTAAAGGTTTATCCATAAACTCCATGAACATTTGGTGGTCCCCCGTGTTTCTTCACCAAGGATTTTCCTTAGCTTGGGTGCAATGGATTCATGCTCAACGGTTTTTCAAGAAGGCTATTATTATAATAGATGATTTCTTTTCCCACTAAACCAAGGAATGGATCCCATGGAATGAGTTCAAACACACCTTCAGGATAAATGGTGCAAATAAAGATACTTATGATGTTGTTATTGGTCTCACTTCCTTTTTTTATGTTGCACAATATTGGTGTGTGATTGTAGCATCCTCGGTGGATAGACTAGATATGGCATGTTGACACTCATTTGCTTAATTATAAGGCTCATTTAGGGTATAAATGGTTATCTCCTCATATTCCTATGGTGCCTAAGCTCAATGAGCATTGGGACTTATTTTCTACAAGGACTAGATGGATGTCTAGATTTTAGACTATTTGGGCTACTTATGTTGAGCCTAAGCAATATTTTTTGCATGGAGATTGTTGTATCAAGGCATTTCCTTGGGAGAACAGTTTGAAGTATCTTGGGGTTCCTGATCCTAAATATCCTTTTTGTGGTGAACTTGAGTCTCGTACTCACCTCTTTTGGAGTTGCAAAATATCTATATAAGCTTGGGAATGGGTTCTTTTCATTTTTTCCCCATTTACAACTGCAAGAGCTTCTTGGCCCCAAGCTCTTCTTGGGGACTCTTTTACTTTGTCTCTCCCGCTTCTTGAGGTGTGGTAGTTTTGTAGGATTAACTTGATCTTCCATATTTAGAAGTCCTATAACATAATTATTTTTAAATAATATACACCTATCACATTCACTCATGCTGACAAATTAGAAGTCTTTAATGACATGTGGCTATAGATATGTACTCAAGCCAACAAAGTTGCTATGGCATTGGATCACTTGCAAGTTCTTCTGGTGTACTAGGCCAATGCTTCATATATAGTTAGACGGGTCCTCCCAGATCACTCATCTCAAGAGCGATCTTGCTCTCACCACCGGTCTCTGTCATATGTAAGAAATACTCTCGTAGATAAGTACTGGTTCCAGCTCTCGCAAGTCAAGAAGCGACCTAATGTTGACATTGCTTGTTTTTCCTACCAAGTTGGGGGGTGGGATGATGTTCAAACACCTACTCTAGTTGTTGATTGGTGTGGGTAATACCTTAGTGAGAAGTGTGATGCGGAGGGGTGGATTCCCATACCAGATAATTACTGGTAATTAATGCAGGACAATGATAATGATATGCTTTTTTGATGACTTGTTTTTTGTTGGTGGACTTGTTTCCTAACCCTTTTTGTTAATAAGGGCTAGTTTGTCTCCCCATAGGGTGTGTTAACCCACCCACCTTTTTTGTGTGTAAAGGTGTTAATTTTAATTTAATTTAAATTGTTTTTTCATAAGAAAAAAAAATTGTATCAAATTAGTTGTGGGAATATAAATTTTAAGTACATACATCTATTTTTTTAATTGGTTATATGAGAGTGAAACGACCCCACCCGCATTACATCATCATCACATAATCCACGCAGAAACCTTCGATGTGTATCCATGGTACCATTAGAAGTCTCTATAGTAGAGCTCCGTGAGGCCGTACTGAGAAGAAAACTTCAACCTCATATCTGAGTCTTTTTTTGGAGTCCCTGATCATATATGTAAACTTTTGCTATGAATCTGCTAGAGAGATCCCCATCTGTGCCAAGAGTAGCCTGAATTTCTTCACCCCGTTCTCGCTCCATGTCTTCAGCTTGGCGGCCATGTAGGAAAAGCAGTGCATGGAGTCGTAGAGCGTCCATTCCCTCAAGAACGTCGGCCTGGGCTCTTCGTTGTAGGATATTCTATAGTAGTTCGGGGTTTTGACCCGGGTGTCGTCCTTGAGGGTCGCTAATGTAGCCATCTCTAGATGATCTGCACTGTTTATATGCTGCTCTAGCTCTATTAGACCAAAAAGGTACCTCTCGTTTGTAATCCTCTCTTGGGCAAACTAGTCACTGAGAGAAACACAGGCCAACCATAATAGCTCATCTTTATCATTCCTTATCAGATAGGCTACTTCAAACATGTTCATCCCCGATAACCTCCCATGGAAAGTCCCACATCTATAATATTTTTTCTTGCATTTTTTTAAGAGCTTCAAAGCCTTATCTTCTACTGCTGCTTCTTCTTCTCCTCCATTGTTATCTATTCTCCTCTTATTGATGGGTCTCTGATGCAACAACAGAGAGGGGGTCGATTAAACAACAACCTCTCCTAACTACTCAAGCATCTTCATGCCACCATATAAAAAAATAGTAATCGAGAACCCCACTTTAATTTGTAAATAGATGAAGTGCAATGGTAGATTACATAGCAACATAACACACAAAACACATAAACAAAACACTAAAATTTTATTTTCTTTATATTTAGACTACCACATCAAGCATTACACAAATGCTCTCCATAGAGCACCACACATTTGCAAGCACTCTGAGCACTCCTCAGAGTGCTAGTCTCCTTATTTTGAGGTTTTACATCTCAAACCTCCTGCAAGCACTGTGCAAAGTGCCAATTTCCTTCCTCTGAGGCTTCATACAAGAAACCTCCTACAAGCACTACACAAAGTGCCAATTTCCTTCCTTTGAGGCTTCATACAAGAAACCCCCTACAAGCATTGCATCGAGTGCCAAATTATTTAGAACCCATTGCTCACCTTTCCATGCTCCACATTAGCTTCTTATTTATAAGCATGGAGAATGAGTTGCCAACTAATCATTCTTATCTGTCCGATAGCTAAACATTCTTATCCATTCAATGAAATTTCTAGTTTTTTTTTTTTTTGAAAATACATATTTTCTAAAAATCTAGCTTTTGCATGCTTATATTTATCCGGTATTTTGTAGTTGGCTCTTGCCAGCTAGATGCTTTTGCATCAAACTCACCGGGTAAAAAAAAATATTATGAGCTCCTGCTCACAAAGCTCCTGCATCATACACGACCCATCAATATTCTGGCTCTGATACCAAATTGATGCAACGGCGGAGAGGGGGTCAATTGAACAACAACCTCTCCTAGCTGCTCAAGCATCTTCTTACCACCACACATAAAAACAATAATACCACCACACATAAAAATAGTAATACCACCACACATAAAAACAATAATAAAGAACCCCATTAATGAACTGCATAACACATGAAAACACACAAAATACTACTTTATTATATTTCAATGGCCACATTAACATTACATAATTGCTCTCCATAGAGCACCACACATCTGCATGCACTCCTCAGATAACCAATCTCCTTCTTCGAGGTTTTACATCTCAAACCTCCTGCAAGCACTGTGCAAAGTGCCAATTTCCTTCCTCCGAGGCTTCATACAAGAAACCTCCTGCAAGCACTGCACAAAGTGCCAATTTTCTTCCTCTGAGGCTTCATACAAGAAACCCCCTGCAAGCACTACATAGAGTGCCAAATTCTTTGGAGCCCCTTGCTCCCCTTTCATGCTCTACATCAACTTCTTATTTATAAGCATAAAAAGCAATGAACTATCAATGACAACTAAGCATTTTTATCCATTTGTTTTTTCTAGCTTTTTTTTTTTTAAAAACACATTTTTTTCTAAAAACATGGATTTTTTTCTAAAAATCCACAACTACCCACTACATGCTTATCCTTATCCAATCTCTCTTGTCAGTTGGATGTTCTCTTCCTCCGAATAGCAATCCCAATAGTTTTTCTTTGCTGACAGCTGGATGCTCCTGCATCATACTCACCGAGTACCAAAAAACAAGTGTGAGCTCCTGCTCACAAGCTCATACACGATCCCATCGATCTTCCCGCTCTGATACCAAATGATGCAGCAACAGAGAGGGGGTCGATTAAACAACAACCTCTCCTAACTGCTCAAGCATCTTCATGCCACCACATAGAAAAACAGTAATGGAGAACCCCACTTTAATTTGCAAATAGATGAAGTGCAAGGGCAAATTACATAGCAACATAACACATGAAACACATAAACAAAACACTAGAATTTCATTTTCTTTATATTTTAACTACCACATCAAGCATTACACAAATGCTCTCCATAAAGCACCACACATATGCAAGCACTCAGAGCACTCCTCATAGTACTAGTCTCCTTCTTATGAGGTTTTTACATCTCAAACCTCCTGCAAGCATTGTGCAAAGTGTCAATTCCTTTCCTCTGAGGCTTCATACAAGAAGCCTCCTGCAAGCACTGCACAAAATGCCAATTTTCTTCCTTTGAGGCTTCATACAAGAAACCCTTTGCAAACACTGCACCGAGTGCCAAATTCTTTGGAGCCCCTTGCTCACCTTTCCACGCTCCAGATTAGCTTCTTATTTATAAGCATGGACAATGAGTTGCCAACTAAGCATTCTTATCTATCTGATAGCTAAATATTCTTATCCATTCATAAAGTTTCTAGCTCTTTTTTCTAAAAATACATATTTATCTAAAAATCCAGCTTTTACATGCTTATCTTTATCCGGTCTTCCGTAGTTAGCTCTTGCCAGCTAGATGCTCCCGCATCAGTCTCTTCTCCTCTTCGTCGCTGTCATCAGAATCAGTCGCGCTATCTTCTTCTTCAGAATCATCAAAATTACTGTCTATGTCCGTGGCGTTGGCTAGAACAGAAACATCGAAACCGTAGCCCACGTTTACGTGGTTTTCGTCTTCGTGGGTATAAGGACGGTTACGTTCCTGTTCTCGTTGTGAAGGTTGTGGAGGTGGATTGGGCGATGGCTGTCCATTATAAAGACGTGAACCTTGGGACCCAAGCTGAGAAACTGCCTTAAATCCTTAGAAGCTCCCCAGTTGATAAACAACATAGCGACAGGTTCTTCTTGTGAAGACAATTTAGTGCCGGCTAGTTCGATTATATCTTGGTAGGAGGAAACCGGGAAACATGAATATCGGAGGCCATCTTTTGCACAAATGGAGGTTATGATCTTGAGTGCGCAGAGGGAATCGACGTCCGTTGTTGATGGATATATGTGACGGGGATAGTAAGAGATGGAAGCACGAGTGGCAGCAGTGAGTTTTTTTGTAAAATTCAAGTATGCTGATTTCTCTTACCATGGTTGGCCAACCTCGAAGTAGACCCCGTTGCTGCGCTCTAATTCATCGTTATATATTGTTATCTTTCGATCTAGATTTCATTTGGTTTGCACTGGGCTGCAAAAATAGGAGGATGTAGTTTCCAAGGTTTATCTTGGTGAAACGACACAATGGTGGAACTAGCCAGTGTTAAAAATTTAACAAATTAGTGGAGGAAGCCTAATGAAAGTCAAATTTCATTTAAATTTACTTATTGAAATGCTACTCGTCTTTTCGTTGAGAAAATAAGTTGTTTTTTTTTTTTTTTTCTAATTAATTATTGTTATTTGTTAAATTGAGTTGAATTAAGGGAGTTTCCAATTGTGGGTGTGTTACTGCAGGTGGGGAGGTGAGTTCCGTGTCATCTAATATGAAGAAACATGAACACTGAGAAGGATATACGGATGTTGTGAAAAGAAGCACGCATTCCATGGTGAGGGGATTAAAAAAAGAAAAAAACATTACAAGGAGTTTGTTTTATAGATTTTTCTTTAAAGAACTGATGTTTGTGGTTGACTTTTTGAACTCAAATAAACATTGAAAACTAAACGATAAGATTTTTATAAAATTTAAGATTAGGAATCTATTTAAGAAATTAAAAAAAAAAAAAAAAATTGGTGAAAATGAATAATATTAATAAGTATTATAAATTATATTTTTGAAATGAATTTGCCTAACAAATTCAAATATCAAGATATGGAATAGTTCCAAAAACTTTATGAGCATTTTCATAAAAATTATGTTAAAATTTACACAAAGGTGGTGTAACACCTAGCAATTTGAATATTAAGATGTATAATTAAGTTTTGAGAGATATTGTAAGATAAGTTTTTAGATTTTCATTTTGAAAACTTAATTTCAAATTTTTATAAATGATTAATATTTATTAAAAATAAAATATGTAATTATTTTTTCAAAATTTTCTTACATAAACCATACAAACAATTTTTTTTTCAAAAACTTTATAATCATTTTGATAAGAATGACTTTAAAATTCACATGAAGGTGCTATCACACCTAGTTTTAGTGACACTAGTGACACTTAGCATGTTTTATTGTTGTGAGGTCATTGATATAACTTTAAAGGTATCAAGATAAGTTCAAATCATCTCGTTTTGTTTTATTTGTGGAGTATGTATGGGAATTTAGCATTAAATATATGAATTTTATTTAATTTTATTATAATTATATATTTATATTAATTTTTATTAAAAATTAGTTTTATATAAGTTAAATTATATTATTTGATAATAAAATTTATATAAAATTAGTTGCAGGATATAAATGGTAAGTTTATAAATTTATTATCTTATAGTAATACAATTTTTGTTGATTATAAAATATTTGTTTGAAAACAAAAATAGACATACTTTTAGGTAGACATTAAGTATATTTATTTACTTTCATTTTATATAGAAATTATAGAAATTTGTTTACCTTTGGTGTCCCATCCTCTTAAAGTCTTATCAATAATTTTATCCTCTTATATATTTATATTAATTTTATGTTAAAAAAATATTGAAAAGTGGTCTTATATAAGTTAAATCATATCATTTTATTGTAAAATTTGTATCAAATTAGTTGTGGGAACATAAATTTTAAGTACATACATCTATTTTTTCAATTGGTTATGTGGGAGTGAACACCCTACCTCCATTACATCATCACCACATAGTGGTATTATAATAAAGCTTGGATATTATCCATACATCATTTGGAAAGATTCAAACCTTAGTATCCTCCTTGAAAGTTGAGGAATCTAATGGGTTGAGCTAATGCCATTTGATAGTACATGCATCTATTTTACTATATTAACACTTTTTTTATTAGGTATAAGAAGGGTTTTTGAAAGGGTCCCCAAACCTTTTACAGAAGGGGTTTTGAAAGGGTCCTCGAACCTAAGATCTAGCAATAAAAACATTCAAAGAGAAACCAAGGTGAAACACAAGAAGGTCTAACCCATCCAAGGGAAAAGGAGATCAAACTTCAGATAAAATAAACCAAGGTCAGGTGGCTCCTACCTAAACTAAACTAAAAGTAACCAAATTTTAGGAGTTGGATCCTATATCTGATATAAATTGATATTACTTTCAAGAACCTAGAAACCAAGGTGAACCAAATCCTACGGATCCAAAACAAACAACATTTCCACCTTAACTTGGAGAATTTAAAAATAAAATTGAAATGAAGCTTCCCATCCAAGTCAAAGAACTAACTACCTTGGGAATTAGGGAAATTGACCAACGAATCCAACATTACAACTAACAATCCTATATGATATCAATTTGAATTTAAAAATAAAAATAAAAGGAGTGCTTAATGGATCAAAAAAGGATCAAATCTCAAGTGATTCTGGTGCTAAGGTGCATCCACAAAATAAATCTACTGTGAAAACCCATGTCATGGGTAAGAATTTTGAAGACTCAGCCTCAAAAATGAATTTCAGGGATGCCCTTCATGGTGGACAAAATATGTAACACCCCAAGTCTGCCCACTTTGTTGTCCATTCACCCCAAGTCTACTCACTTGGTTGTCCAATATCAGAGGCTATAATTTTGATAAAAAAATTTCTTTTTATTTTATTTTTTAAAACCTTATTTCATTTTTCTAGCATGAGCATGTTAATTTCATCTTCATGAGTGTCATTTCATTGAAGTTGAAATACTCATGAGATCGATATTGGCTAGATCCCGCATAGTTACCTCTTTTGAACTTCACTCTTCTCCCGAGATTCCAAGTTTAGGCAGTGGGTTAATTTTCCTCTAGGGCCCATAACACCTAGAGGTGTGACGCATAACTTTCTCATATCTTACATCAATTTATGAA
The DNA here is from genome assembly GCA_028583015.1 of Wollemia nobilis. Taxonomy (NCBI): domain Eukaryota; kingdom Viridiplantae; phylum Streptophyta; class Pinopsida; order Araucariales; family Araucariaceae; genus Wollemia; species Wollemia nobilis. Next base: position 1,989,690 of record JAQPPZ010017079.1, on the reverse strand, counting down.
TTGATACCTTTATGTCATATAAGACTTAGCGCATACATGCTCGAGCTAGATGATAATCTATTCTTTTTGGAGCATCATCTAAGGTCTTACCAATACCCTGGTAGAACCTAGTGTCTTGTGTAGATTAACCAACATGATATCCCATACCATCGCGCTGTTAGACTCACCTAGTCTAACATATTTCACCACTTATCACTAGCAGGGTTAACCTAGAAGAGATACCTATACAAATATTTTTTACCTCTCATTTTGACCTTTTTTCCATCATAAATACAATTAGTGCCCTGTTCCATGATGATTGCCTACCCGCATCATCATTAAAACTTATTTCCATGGTGATTGCCTACCCGCAACACCAATTATTTTATCTTCTCAAGATTGTCCTTTCCGCAATCTTAATATTTAACAAGGTTGTTCTACCCACAACCTTAGGTTACATTTATGGTTTGATCAGTCCTCCATTCTGAAATTCACTTTTCACAAAATTAGCTAAAGTTGTAATTGACTATAAATGTTTGACCTTTTAAATGTAATAATAGTCCCCACTCTATATTGATTTGTAACTTAATAAGTTGTCGTATGCTTTCTAGTTTCCAACTTCCTCTATTTGTGGATAAAGCTAATCGAAAATTAAAAGACCTTTTTTTTTTTTTAAGCGAAAAACCCCTTGCTGGGCCGCCTTGGTCTGAGAGACCACAAATAGGGGGTTCTACACCGTCAAAGTCACCCGGGAGTCGCACCCAACCCTGCCCGCACCAACATTATCAATTGGATTTTGGATACCCAATTCAACTTTTTGGTAGGGTGGAAATTTGAACCTGGGACCTCTCTTGGAGGATTTCCCTCTCCTCTCCAACTCACCTACAACACCTAGGTAAAAATTAAAAGACCTTGAAAGTATAGTAAATAAGTTACAAAATTATAATTCCACATTACTATCTTATTCTAATATTACTATTGAATTCTATTCTATATTCAAATCAAAACTACCTCTAAATATAATGAGAAGAAAAACATCCTTTCAACCATTATAGTTCCACAACACTTACACTACATAATAAGTGACTAAACGTTTTCTCTCAACTGACTAAGTGTTGGGTATAAGTTCAACAATGAATGGTCTAAAAAGCTTTTAAAAAGAAGACTTATTTCCTTTGATTAAATTAAGGAAACTAAAATCCATACATGAACCTTACTAAATTTCATGATAAACTATCTTCACGCTAAGGTTTCCGACTATTGTCACTAATGAGTTTATGCTTGGTTTTAATCTGAAAAACTTTTCCAATGAACTCTCATACCCGACTTTTGTTTAAATTGATTATCTTTCTATAAGAAAATAAGATTTCATGGTATACTAAATTTAAGATTCCCTACTAATTTTTTCAACAATACCTATTTTTAAATTATACCATAATCTTGTAACATTGATTTTCAATAGATGAAGTAGACTGCAAATAAAATGTCAGTCCAAACCCATCCTTTTGTTCCCAAAAGTTTACACGGTTTCCTCACTCCTACGTAGAGTTTTAAGGATTATTTAGGGAGTTTTAGATAAAAAACTAAATCCTTTCATTTCCAATTTAAATTGGTGTAAACTAGAATCAAGTTTATCATCGTGGTTTCCAAACATGTAACATCTCAGTTGAATAAATGGAAAATGACATCGTTCATAACATACTAAATTAAGTTTCCAGAACTAAATTAAGCATTAGATTTAATACAAAGACTTGTACCTTTAATTTACAAAGTGATATGAAACAATCACATCTTTGTATTCACTCCTCATATCAAATGATCGTATTATAGTTAAATCTAAATAATTATACACAACAATGATGTATTCACACTCAACGTGACCAGTGAAAAATAAGATGCTTTGTACTTAGTCTCATATAAAATAATAACACAAGTTACATTCCTCTACGTCAAGATTTATGATTGAAAGTAAATCAATAAAAACATTTGAAACTATAATGCTTTACATTAGGATTCTAAGTACAACCATGCACTTATGTCTAGAATTTATGTTTAATATCAAAGCACAATATACAATCTATGTTTTCAATACTAATGCATGGAACGGGTTAACTATAACCCTTTGTGACTTAGACATCCATATTTTTCTGAGTAGAGTTTCCATATTCCCAAAAGAAATTTCACAACATTTATATCAACTCTATATGCACAAATCTTGGCACCCAAGCACTGGAGAAATCTTAAAAGAAATAACATGCAAAAATATTTTATAATGTTCCACATAATGTTTTCTCATCACCCAATTACCCAATGAATTCAAGGGTCAAAACGGTCGTTCTACCTTGCAATGAATCTAAACCTACATGCATCCATAATTCTCAATATGGAAGTCATCATGCAATAGTTTTAATATCCATTCAACATTAAAAACACTTCACATTAACCTTTATACAACATGCAATCTCAATATATTCTTCAAAAAAGGAAAAGAAAAACTTTCATGGTTCCCTTTCAAGCAAAGCAACTTATCATTGCCTAAAATCATCAAAGCATGCAACAACAATGATTCAAAAAGCAATAATTTGGTTTTAGTTTTCAACCAACCATTCTTACATTCACTTCTCAACATATAAAAATAATGCAGTAAATATTTTAAGAGTGCATGCATTTCAAACATCACCCCAAATCATTAAGTTTTTTCCTTATTACATACCACGAATTCTCAAGCCAAACACAGTTTAAATTTTTCATTAAATTTTCTTTCAAAGTTTTATTATTAAGGAGCATTTACTATTTTGTCTTGTCTCCCAACTCCTTTTTTCTTCCATTTTGGGCTTTAATCCCTTATCCTTCCTTCCTTGGTTCACTTCGTCCTTCGCTTCCAAAAACCATGCACACCACTTTTATTTTTTCCACACCTCTCCCTTTTGTCTACCATCTAGATGATGGTTTTTTTTCCATCATCGTCATACGTAAAAACTGTCGGTAGTTTATAGCTTGTTTTATCTAAAGCCTTGCCAAGTGGCCACCATTATTCGATTTTAACAGCCAACTTAACCTCCGTAGGTATGCCGACAAGTCCCTATATGTTATTTTGCAAAGAATACCCAAGCAATACTCTTTAATACCCAAATTATTTTATATTCATTTTCTTTTAATATTCATTTTAATATGACATTGCCTAGAGTCTTTTATTTATCTTATATCCAAAGCATCCAAAGAAAAAATACCATTTATTGTATATATTTTTAATTATGTTTATATATTTATATTTGTACTTATAATGTGAAGAACACAAGCTTATACTGAGAGGGGGGGGTGAACAGTATAAGAGCACTTTTTAATTTTTTTTTCCAAATAGTATTAATCAATATAATCAATGGCAATATCAATAGCAATAACCAAAGCAATGCACATATCATCACACACAATAAAGACACTAATTTTAAAGTGGTTCACCCAATGTGGGCTACCTCCATAGAGAAAATATTTCTTCTAAATATTTCTCAAATAATCTCATGGGAATCCTTTCCCTTTTACAATGTTTATGGACCTCTGTCCAAAGGAGATGTTGATATCCTAAATCTCAAGTTCGTGGATCTCTTCCACAGGAGAACTCTTTCCCCTTATGCTTTGGCTAGTGATCTTCTAGAAGACTTTGTCTCTCTACTACACTAACTAGTGGATCTCTCTCCAATTGAAGACTCCTCACTTAGATCTATCTTCAATTGTCCTAGCTGCTGGATCTCTATACTCTGTCACCTCCAAAGCTTTGTCTTAATAGGTTCACTCAGAACCTTCTCAAATCTTCTCAACAAGCTCACTTAGAACTTGTCCAAATATGCTCAATAGGTCCACACAGAACCTACTCAAATCTGATCAACAGGTCCACACAGAACCTGTCCAAATATGCTCAACAGGTCCACATAGAACCTACTCAAATCTACTCAATAATTCCTCTCTAGGACTTGTCCAAATCTGCTCAATAAGTCCTCTCTAGGACTTGCTCAAATCTGCTCAATAAGTCCTCTATAGGACTTGCTCAAATCTACATAACAAGCTTCCACAAAAGCTTACTCAAAATCAGTCCACAAGCCTTCTCAAAGACTTGTCTCAAATCTGCTTAACAAGCTCACACAGAACTTGTCCAAACTCATAGAATCATAAAGAGAATTATTAGAGACTCAATATGTTCTATACTTAATGCTCAATCAATATCTCAACTCAATCTCATAGAAGCATAAAGAGAATTGTTAGAGACTCTATATGTTCTATACTCAAATCCCAAAGACTCTATATGTTCTATACTCAAATCCCAATCTCAACTCAAATCAATATCATAGAAGCATAAAGATAATTGTTAGAGACTCTATATGTTCTATAATCAAATCCCAATCTCAACTCAAATCAATATCATAGAAGCATAAAGATAATTGTTAGAGACTCTATATGTTCTATTCTCAAATCTTAATCTCAACTCAAATCAAGAATATAGAATAGTTTGTTTTATGAAACTTGAACAACCACATGCATCCACTTGACTAGGATCAATCAACTTAACTCAACCAATCACCTCAATGAACAACCCTTTCTCACAAACCCTAGTCCAAGCATGTATCAACCAACTCAAAATATTTCCAACAATGCTCAACAACAAATCTCACATAACAATGATACTCATGTTCTCTTCTAACTCAAGTTCAAGTTCTTTACACAACCAATGGGTTCCAACAACAATGCTTATAAAACAAGGTTTAATCACGACTCTCAATACATAAAACCTTAAAGCACTAAACCAATCACTTTCAAAAAGGAAACCACAATCAATCCTTTTCACTCCAAAGATATTTTCAGAAATAAACCACCATAATCAATCAATAGGAGAATGTGCCCTTACCTTTTATGAATATGAAGAAGCCTCTTTGGAAATCTGCCACAATCACAATTTTCTTTTGCCAATCTTCACAAGGGTTAGAAGATCACAAAATAATCAAAATTACTCCACTTCACAATAATATTTACCAAGGATTTTAATTAGAAAACCTTTTTAAGAATTAATGCACTTCCTTATCACTCCTAAAACCACTTGTACCATAAAATAAAATAAATCAAAATATTGCATAACCTTGTCACTCCCAAAACCACTTATACCATAAAATAAATCAAATATTTTATATACTTCCTTTCAACACTTTTGCACTCAAAAATAATCACAAAGCTTTCTTAGGCAATATCTCACATTAATCAAATATGAAATCTTATTAAAATATTAAAGCTTGCTCAACCTTATATCTCCCACAAAAACATAATCAAACCATAGCAAAAAAATATTTTAATTAAAATTTTGACCCTCGCAAAATCGAAGTAGGAGCGCATACCTCAAAGGAGCCCTCAAAGGGCCTTGGCGTTTCGAACCTCTGCCCACCGTGCTTCCAAGCACCAACTAAGCTGTGTGAGCTAAGACTGCTCACGTGAGTGCCTTGGGCACTCTCTTCCTTAAACTGTGTGCACTTTCCTCACAAGGTGCCAAAACTTTGACCGTCCATGACTTGACTGCCCACGTCACACTCCATGAAATATGCTATGCATTATTCGGATGTAGAAATACTTTGGGTTTTCGAAAATCATGCGACACGACTTAGGTTAATTAAATGGAAAACCTTTGGCTTATTTATATAAACCATACTTTAATGCAAATACGTCGGTCCTTTTAACATTGCCCTCATGACGTCGACGACGCCAATAAGAAAGGAGGGAAAAACCTTTTATTTAATTTTAAAATTTAAATTTAAATTTTAAATAAATTAAAATTTAAACTAAACCTTTAAAATTAAATTTCTCCATCATCGAGGCACCTTTTTCGATGAAACAAAAAGCCAACTTGGGTTTTAAGAAAAACCCATTTCAAATCTGCCATCCATTGGTTTTAAATAAAACCTTTCCTTGCCTTCCTTGGTTTTCATAAAAACCTTTTGCTAAGCTTCCCTTGAAGCTCCTTTTGGAACCAAATGCCATGCATCCCTTCTAGAACCTTTGATCAAAACCTTAGCTTCTCATGAAGCTCTTTGTGGAGAAAAAATCATAGTGCTTACTTACATAGGTCCTTTTGACATCAATGACAACTTTTAGCTTAGGGACTCAAAATGTCCAACATAATGTTAGTTATATTTTAATATATAAATATATAAGTATATAATTAAATTTTAAATAAATTCATTTCTCAAAAGAACACACATATTTTTCCTTTAAACTTCAAAACACTTTTAATCATTTTCCTTTTGTTTCATTAATTTTTAACTATGGCTCCCATGCATTAAGCATCTTCATTGCCATCCAACATCACAATTTCACAAAATATCAAACATCAAACACTCCTATGAATGCAACTACATGATATGCATTCTACATGGACCGTTGGCGAATGCATTTCCCATAGGGTTCATTACCCCTATCAACTAGCGAATACACCATCGTTCATCATCTCCCTTGACTTACCTTACATCGGTATTATTCTTTTTGCCTGTTAAGAAGATCTCTTTCCTTTGCAACATCCTTCCAATAACATTTACTTGTCTCTTGCAACCACAAATACATTAGCAGTATCTCATCCTTGCAAAAAAATTAGGCGTATAAGAAAATAGAGTTTTGGAGGGTTGTTACATACTCCCCCTAAGATTAAACACAGTCCCTATGTTTGCTTTCACCAAAATGAGAAATAGTACCATGATAATAGAAAACCATATCATCATATCATTAAATTGACATTATTTCAATTCTATTTCATAATACAAAATATGCATAAATATTAAATACATGTATCATTCTTCACAAACCAAGATATAATATTCAAATTTCCATTTAAATGATTTTCTTTTTTTTGGAGATTGGTTATTGGATAAGCTATCTTAGAAAATTTTTGAATAAAATAATGATAATATCCAGCCATCCCCATAAAACTTCTCACCTCAAAGATATTTGTGGGAACAGACCAATCAATGATAGCCTCAATCTTCCTTGGATCAACGGATATCCCTTCAGCTGAGATTACATGTCCCAAATACTGTACCTGGGTTGCATAAAATTCACATTTGGATATTTTTCCATATAATTAATTCTTTCTAAGTATTTCAAGAATAGTCCTCATGTGTAAATCATGTTCTTCCTTGCTCTTGGAATAGATCAATATGTCATCTAGAAATATTAACACAAATCGATCCAGTTGTTCTCGAAACACACTATTCATCAAATTCATAAAGGTTGCTGGAGCATTTGTCAACCCAAAAGGCAACACTGTGAATTCATAATGTCCATATCTGGTTCGAAAAGCAGTTTTATGGGTATCTTCCTCTCGAATTCTCAACTGATGATATCCAAATCTAAGATCAATTTTGGAGAAAATTGTGGCTCCTTTTAGTTGATCAAACAAATCATCTATTCTGGGTAGAGAGTACTTATTCTTAATAGTCATTTTGTTTAACATTCTATAATCAATACATAACCTTAATGTCCCATATTTCTTTTTCACAAACAACACTGGTGCACCCCATGGTGAAACACTAGGTTTAATATGTCCTTTTTCCAAAAGTTCCTGAAGTTGAGTTTTTAGCTCTTGCAATTCTATTGTGGTCATCCTATAAGGTGCTCGAGCTACTGGCGTTGCTCCTGGAAAAAGTTCTATGGTAAAGTCAAACTCCCTCTGGGGTGGAAGACCAAGTAATTCTTCAAGAAAAACATCACGAAAGTCATTTAACACTGGATATGTTTGGAATAGACTTGCTCCAGATTCATTTTATTCATTTTTATTAAGTTTAACCACAAAGACTCTACTACCCTTTTTCATAGCTCTCTTAACTTGCATTGCAGTCATAAGATGTGGTTCCACTGTTTCACGTCCATAGTGTACCCAAATCCTTTGCTTATTATCATCAGTGAATTCCATCCATATTTCTTCAAAATTTAATAGTGCCTTATGTGCTCTAAGCCAGTCTATACCTAAAATTATGTCAAAGGTATGCAAAGGAGCTACGTATAAATGCCATCGGGTTTGTCCTTGAGGTAGCATTATTTGAGGATCAAATAGACATTGGTTAATAGTATAGGTTTTCCCAGACCCATACTCAACTTTCCACCCATTAGCCATAAATCCAGGTGTTTCTAGTATGTCCCTCAAAATATTTGGTGAAACAAAACTATCAGTTGCTCTAGAATCAACCAAAATACAAACATTTCTATTATAAATTTTACCTTTCAATAAGAAAGGTATTGCTTGGCCATTGAGTTTAGAGTTACCTATTGTTGCATATATCTTATGTGCAGGTTCCATAGGTTCTTTCTTCTTATCTACCCATAAAGGATATTTATCAACATAATGAGGTTCTTTACAAATCCAACAACCCATCCGTGGTGCCCTCTCTTTCACATTTCCCTCATTATCTTCATGTATACCAACTTTCGGTGCATTAGCTCTTTGTTCATACCTATCCCTAAAATTTCTCTGACCACCCCGATAGTTTGAATTTCCTTTGTTTCCCTGATACCTATTCTTATTTTTATCAGACCTATTTTTGTTTCCATTTCCATGGTTCTTGTTCCAACCCTTATCTCCTTTGGTTGGACCCACATTTTTCTTCTTTTGTGGCTCTTCCTTTTCTGAATATTGTTGATAATAAGCTTTCTTGGCTTTAAAATTATCCTCTTCTTGTCGAGCCAAGTCACAAGTAGCAATTAAAGTAGCAGGTTTTAACATAAGAATCAAGTGCCCAATTTTTGGATGCAACCCTAGGAGAAATTTTTGAATTTTGATTTCATTTCACTGCTCATATTGAGGCATGTATTTGAGCAATTGCACAAATCGTTGGTAATATTCAATTACGGATATATTACCATGTGTTAATCTTGAAAATTTTGTAGTTCTTTCAAGGTAAAATTATGGTGTTAGGAACCTATCCTTAAATGCCAATACAAATGTATCCCAAGGTACATCGACAGCCTCTACATTATGAGTTTTTCTATATGTATCCCACCAGTCAGTGGCAACTCTAGTCAATCGAAATACTGCCCACGAGGTTTTTGATTTGGATGAAAGGGTCCTAACAACAAAGTATGCTTCCACACTATTCAACCACCTTTTAGCCTCTTCCCCATCACCTTTGCCATCAAATTTGACTATATCAATTTGTCACATATCCTTGTCCAATTCTGAACCTACTTGTTTCCTTCCTAGGTCAATAGTTGGCTCATCCTCAACTATTACCATTTCTTTACTTTTGGATAAATTTTCTATTGTTTTCTACTGATGGGATATCATTTCTTGTTGTTGATCCAACTGAGCTTTTTTCTACTCCATATGTTCTATCATTTGGGAATTTTGTTGTGTCATGTGTTCAGCCATTTGAGCATTTTTTTGCTCCATTTGTTCTTTCTATTGACTCATTTTCTCCCACAATAGTTGTATCATCTGGACCATTTTATCCTCCTTATTAACCGGTTATTTTTCCTTTCTAACCGGTTCTTTTTCCTTCCTCTTTTCTCGAGGATGTTCTATGGCTTCCTCTGATGCCCCAATCCACATAACTTTTTGTATGACCCTTCTAGGGTTCTCGGTCAGCCCTTCCCACTGAACCACCGTAGTTCTTTTTGAGGAACTAGCTTTCTGTCTGGATGCCATTGCCTGCCCAGCAAAAACATGAGCCTTGTCAACTTATCAAGTCTCAGGTGAACACATTCATAATGTTAATTTAGTTTTAACATGGCTTTCTAAAATTTTATTATTTAAAATATTCGCAACCTTTGCTCTGATACCAAATGTAACACCCCAAGTCTGCCCACTTGGTTGTCCATTCACCCCAAGTCTACCCACTTGGTTGTCCAACATCAGAGGCTGTAATTTTGATAAAAAAAATTATTTTTCTTTTTTAAAACCTTATTTCATTTTTCTAGTATGAGCATGTTAATTTCATCTTCATGAGTGCCATTCCGCTGTAGCCAAAATACTCATGAGATCGAGATTGGCCAGATCCTGCATAGTTACCTCTTTTGAACTTCACTCTCCTCCCGAGATTCCAAGTTCAGGTAGTGGGTTTCTTTTCCTCTAGGGCCCATAACACCTAGAGGTGTGACGCATAACTTTCTCGTGTCTTTACATGAATTTATGAATTTGTATCTTTATGTCATGTAAGACTTAGTGCATACATGCTCGAGCTAGATGATCATCCATTCTTTTTGGAGCATCATCTAAGGTCTTACCAATACCCTGGTAGCACTCGACGTCTTGTGTAGATTAACCAACATGATGTCCCATACCATCGCGTTGTCGGTCTCACCTAGTCTAACACATTTCACCACTCTTCACTAGTAGGGTTAACCTAGAAGAGATGCCCATACAACTCTTTGTTACCTCCCATTCTGACCTTTTTTCCATCAAAAATATAGTTAGAGCCCTGTTCCATGATGATTGCCTACCCGCCTCATCATTAAAACTTGTTTCCATGGTGATTGCCTACCCGCAACACCAATTATTTTATCTTCTCAAGATTGACCTTCCCACAATATTGATATTTAACAAGGTTGTTCTACCCACAACCTTAGGTTGCGTTTATGGTTTGATCAGTCCTCAATTTTGAAATTCACTTTTCACAAAATTAGCTATAGTTGGAATTGACTATAAAGGTTTGACCTTTTAAGAGTTTAATAATCACCACTCTATATTGGTTTGTAACTCAATAAGTTATCGTACGCTTTCTAGATTCCAACTTCCTCTAATTGCGGATAAAGCTAATCAAAAATTAAAAGAACTTGAAAGTATAGTAAATAAATTACAAAATCACAATTCCACATTACTATCTTATTCCAATATTACTATTGAATTATGTTCTATATTCAAATCAAAACTACCTCTAAATATAATGAGAAGAAAAACATCCTTTCAATCATTATAGTTCCACAACACTTACACTACACAATAAGTGACTAAACATTTTCTCTCAACTGACTAAGTGTTGGGTATAAGCTCCACAATGAATGGTCTGGAAAGCCTTTAAAAAGAAGACTTATTTCCTTTGATTAAATTAAGGAAACTAAAATCCATACATGAACCTTACTAAATTTCATGATAAACTATCTTCACGCTAAGGTTTTCGACTATTGTCACTAATGAGTTTATGCTTGGTTTTAATCTAAAACTTTTCCAATGAACTCTCATACCCGACTTTTGTTTAAATTGAATATATTTCTATAAGAAAATAAACTTTCATGGTATGCTAAACTGAAACTTCCCTACTAATTGTTTCAGCAATGCCTATTTTTAAACTATACCATAATCTTGTTACACTGCTTTTGAATAGACGAAGTAGACTGCAAATCAAATGTCAGTCCAAACCCATTCTTTTGTTCCCCAAAGTTTTACATGGTTTCCCCACTCCTACGTAGAGTTTTAAGGTTTATTTGGGGAGTTTTAGATAAACAACTAAATCCTTTCATTTCCAATTTGAACTGGTGTAAACTAGAACCAAGTTTACCATCGTGGTTTCCAAACATGTAACATCTCAGTTGAATAAATGGAAAAAGACATCGTTCATAGCATACTAAATTAAGTTTCCAGAACTAAATTAAGCATTAGATTTAAAATAGAGACTTGTACCTTTAATTTACAAAGTGACATGAAACAATCACATCTTTGTATTCACTCCTCATATCAAATGACCATATTATAGTTGAATCTAAATATTTATACACAACACTGATGTATTCACGCTCAACGTGACCAGTGAAAAATAAGATGCTTTGTACTTAGTCTCATATAAAATAATAACACAAGTTACTTTCCTCTACGTCAAGATTTATGACTGGAAATAAATCAATAAAAACATCTGAAACTATAATGCTTTACATCAGGGTTCTGGGTACAACCATGCACTTATGTCCAGACTTTATGTTCAATATCAAAACACAATATACAATCTATGTTATGTTTTCCTCCCATGAGCCACGTTTTCAATATTAATGCATGGAACGGGTTAACTGTAACCCTTTGTGATTCAGATATCAATATTTTTCTGAGTGGAGTCTCCAGGTTCCCAAAAGAAATTTCACAGCATTTCTATCAACTCTATATGCATAAATCTTGGCACCCAATGCTGAAGTAGTCTCAAAGGAAATGACATGCATAAGGTTTTGCAAAGCTCCACATAATTCTTTCACATCATCCAATTATCCGATGAATTCAAGGGTCAGAACGGTCGTTCTACCATGCAATGCATCTATGACTATATGCACCCATCATTTTTAGAACATAGAACAACATGCAATAGTTTTTCTTTTACATTCCTTCATCACTATAAACACTCCACGACACATCACACAACATGCAGTCTTAATTCATATTTTAGAGAAGGAAAAGAAAAACTTTCATGGTTCCATTTCAAGCAAAATAACTTATCATTACCTAAGAATCATCACATAATGCAACAACAACGATTAAAAAAGCAATAAATTTGGTTTTAGTTTTCAATCAACCATTCTTACATTCACTTCTCAACATAAATCAAATAAAGCAATAAATCTTTAAGAGCACATGCAATACAAGCTTCACCCCAAATCATTGATCGTTTTTTCCTTATTTGCATACCACAAATTCGTTCAATCCAACACACAATTGAAATTTTCCATTAAATTTTCTTTCAAATTTTAATAATATTAAGGAGCCCTTACCGATTCTGCCTCACCTCCCAACTCGACTTTTTCTTATGTTTCTGGCTCTAATCCCTTCTTCTTCCTTCCAAAGTTCACTTCCTCCTTCGCTTCCAGAAACCACACACCATCTTCCACCACTTTCTCCTCTTCGTTTGCCATCAAAAATGATGTTTTTTCCCACCACCTTCGTATGTAAGAATCGATGATAGTTTCAAGCTTGTTCTTCTAACACTTTGCCAAGTGGTCACCACTACTCCCTTCTAACAGCCATCTAACCTCCGTTGCTATGCCGACAAGTCCCTACTTGTCTTTTGCAAAGAATACCCAAGCTCTCCTTTAATGTTCGGATCATTATTGCATTCATCATTTTTTTTATATTAATTTTTAATATAACATTGCTTAGAGCCTTTTGTTTACATTACCTCCAAAACATCCATAAAGCAAATATCATAATTTTTTTATATATATATTTTAATATATATATATATATATATATTGGTGTTTATACCATAAATTATATTTTAATATATATAAAAATATATAAGTATATAATTAAGTTTTAAACAAATTCATTTCTCAAAAGAACACACATATGTTTCCTTTAAACCTCAAAATTCTTTTTAATCATTTTCCATTTGTTTCATTAATTTTGTTAACTATGGCTCCCATGCATTAAGCATCTTCATTGCCATTCAACATCACAGTTTCACAAAATATCAAACATCAAACACTCCTATGAATGTAGCTATATGATATGCATACTACATGGACCACTGGCGAATGCATTGCCCATAGGGTTCATTACCCCTATCAACTGGCGAATACATCACCGCTCATCATCTCCCTTGACTTACCTCTCATCGGAATAATTCTTTTACCCTATTGAGGAGACCACTTTCCTTTGCATTGTCTTGCTAATAATATTTACATGTCTCCTGCAACCATAGATACATTAGAAGTATCTCATCCTTGAAGAAAAATTAGGTGTATAGGAAATAGAGTTTTGGAGGGTTGTTAACGAATATTAATCTTAGGGCTTACCATAAACCTCTAATAATACCTAATATTGATCCTAGAAAAATGAATTCAGGATGTATTAAAGCATCTGATGGAACTCCTATTGTTAATCTTGATATGGGTAAAATTCAGACTAGCATTGAAGATATGGAAAAAAGAGGACTAATTTGTCGGTTCATGGGTTTTTGTCTGAGCCTATCTGCTTTAAAAACTGGAAAACTAAAGGTGAGTTACAAATATCGATTTATCCAAATGGTTATTTTCTTTTTTTTATTTTCTAATAATGAAGATAGAGATAAAAATTTTCAAGGGGGTCCCTGGTTCTTTGGAAAGGTAGGGCTTTTCATGAAATCTTGGCATACTAAATTTAAATCTAAAGAAGAGATGCCTTCTACAACTCCCATGTGGGTTAGAATTTTTGACCTCCTTATTGAATTTTGGAATCCTACTATTTTTTCTTCAATTGGAAACTCTTTAGGAACTTTTATGATGACTTCTGATTGTACTCAAAATTTTGAACATATTATTTATGCTCGAATTTGTGTTTTAATGTATTTTGACAAACCATTACCTAAAAATATCACATTATTGAAGAACACAAGCTTATATTAAGAGGGGGGATGAACAGTATAAGACCACTTTTTACTTTACTTTTCCAAACAATATTATGCAATATATAAATGCAATATCAATAGCAGTAATAAAAGCAATGCATAAATCACCACACACAATAGAGACACCAATTTAACGTGGTTCACCCAATGTGGGCTAATCCACGGAGAGAATATTTCACTAAAATTTTCTTAATAAATATCTTAGGAATCCTTTCCCTATTACAATATTTATGGACCTCTATCCAAAGGAGACACTAATCCCCTAATCAAGTTCATGGATCTCTATCCAAAGGAGACACCAATCCCCTCAACTAGTTTGTGGATCTCTATCCATAGGATAAATCCTTATCCTCTGCTCTAGCTGGTGATCCTCTAGAAGACTACTACCTCCAGTGCACTGGCTTGTGGATCTCTCTCCACTGAAGACTTAATAATCACTTAGAAGATCTCTATCCTCACTGCCCTAGCTAATGGATCTCTATCCACTAGATACTATTGTCCTCTACTCTATCACCTCCAAAGCTTTCTCTCAGCTCTATATCAAATTTATACTAAACACAGTCCTTTGGTATAGCACAAATCTACTCAATCTCTATATTTTATTTGTACTAAACACAGTCCTTCAATCTAGCACAAATCTGATCAATATTTGTCTTTGATCTGGTACAAACCTATCCTCAAATATGAACCAAATTCTATCCTCAAATCTGTCCTCATGCCTTACCACAAAGCTTGAATCAATCACAAATCAACTTTGCTAGATCTTTCTCAAATATTAACTCAAATTTTGAACAAATCAATCAACCAACTTTTCTCACAAGTCTTCTCAAATACTTGCCTTAAATCTGCTCAAAAAATCCTCACTAGAACTTGTCCAATTTTCTCAACAAGTCTTCACCAAGACTTACCTCAAATCTGCTCAACAAGTCCTTACTAGAACTTGTCCAATCTACTCAACAAGTCTTCACCAAGACTTACCTCAAATCTACTCAACAAGTCCTTACTAGAACTTGTCCAATCTTTTGAACAAGTCTTCGGCAAGACTTACCTCAAATCTGCTCAACAAGTCCTCAAACTTGTCCAATATGCTCAACAAGTCTTCACCAAGACTTACCTCAAATATGCATTGTATGCTTCCATAAAAGCTTACTCAACTCAACTCAATATTAATACAAAAAACTTCTTCAATTACTCAGACAAGCTTCACATAGAATCTTGTTTAATCTCTTAGAAACATATAAAGAATTGTTAGAGACTCAATATGCATCACACTCACAACAATGCTCAATCACTTTCAATCTCTCTCTTGTTTTTACAATAGAAACATATAGAGAATGGTTAGAGACTCAATGTGTTTCACACTTACAAACACTCAATCACTTCCAATCTCCTTCTTCAACTTAATCGAGAAATAAAGAATAATTTGTTTCACATAACTTGAACTATCACTCCAACACTTTCAATCAATTATGCTTAATCAACTCCTCTCAACCAAAAACTTAATGAAATATTATTCAACAATTCTTATCAAACAAACCTCACATAACAATGATAATCATGATATTTCACAAACCCTAGTTCAATATAGTTCTCAGCTTCACATAATAATGATACTCATGATCTTTCAAAAACCCTAATCAAGCACATGAAGGTTCACTAAATATTTCCAACAATGCTTATCAAACAAGGTTTCTATCATCAACCTTTATTATAGAAAAACCTTCATCAATCAATATTGGATATCTCAATACCAAACTCAACGATGCTTATCAAATAATCCTTTTCACTCCAACTTAGCATTCATAATATCCAATCCAACAATATTTTTCTCCCAAGAAATATGTACCCATATCTTTTATTTTTATGGAGATAGGTCTTCAAAACCTGTCTTAACCACAATCAAATTTTCTTTGCAAACACTAGGGTTAGGTTACCACAACCTATCTCAAGATATCCAAAAAATAATTTCCTCAAAAATTAATTTTCATACAAAATATTAAATCCTTTTGTACACCTTATAAACTCCAAACTCACAATATTTAACTCAATAATTTCACCATAACAAAACACTTAACAATTTCCCTTGCACACCTTATAATATCCAAACTCACAATATCTAACTCAATAATTTCATTAAAACAACATGCATAGCAAACTTCCTTATACACCTTATAATATCCACACCTTATAAATTTTAATCAACAAAAAAAAACAAAATTTAATTATTCTTTAACTTATAACTCTCCTAGGCACTTAGCATTCACGATAATATCAAAGCACTTAATTTTCAACACCTTGGAAAAAAAAATCGAATGGCATACCCTTAATTTGTGCCCACAAAAACTGTCTTTGACAGATTCAACCATGTGACCTTTGCACTCTTAACACCCTAGTTCTAAGCTAGGCCACCAAGTGGGCTCGTACCCACATGAGACACATGGTGCACTCTATCCCAAAAAGCTACCTCAAAAAAATGCCAAGCATGTCAAATGAAGGCCTCTTCCTCTAAAACGCTGATCATGTGGATCGAACCACGATCTCTTCCATGCAAGCCTTAACACTCTCCCAACTACCACCTGTGCTACCATCATTGGTGGGATTTCAAATCACCTCATGGCATTTGTTGATTCGTTTCCCTCCAAGCTCTTTGAAATGCAATTTGTCTTCTTCTTAGATGTAATGCACGATATTATCTTTCTCGCATTCAAAGGTGTGTTTGATCAACTTTTGGAAATGGAAATCATTTCCTATATAAATACACATTATCTTTTGATTTCTCACATCGGCCCATTTTTGAATTTAAAAATTCGAATTTAATTTTTAAATATTAAATTTAAAAACCTTTGCCTCCTTTATTAATTTAAATTAAAATTTTAATCAAATATTAAAATATTTTAATTTAAATTAAACCTTTTGAAAATTGCTCATGGGTATTTTCAATTTGGACTTCGTTTTTCTTCACCTTGTTATTGGCCCGAAATATTATAATAATAGAATATTATTATTTAATTTACACTTGATTATCCTTTCTTGGGTCTTCATCCTTTGGGCCCTTTTTAGGCATATAATATTAAAAATAAATATTATATCCTATTCCTTTCCAAGACCTTATTGCTTTTGGAAAAACCACTTGATGTCCTTAGTGTCAACTGCATTAAACCAATATTTTTTTGACATCAATGACAACAAAACTACTCAAAATTTCTAAAAATATCCCCCTTTGTCATTGATGGCAACCCCTTTATTTTTACCATTCCTTTTTATTTTTCAAAAGTTTCTTTCCTTAAGAAATTTCTCCCCTTGACTGAATGCTCTCCCCCTAACTCAAATCTCTCTCCCTTTGTCATCAATGGTAAAGGGTCACCTTTGGGGCTCGGGGCTAAGAATGAGACTCTTAGCTTAGCCCCTCCCCCACCTCCTCTTGAGGTGATTAATTCTGGGGTGGGAGTATCTCTACTCCCAACATACACTGATCTTTACCTTTGTCTAATTGATTCCTCAATTGATCCTTCTGATTCCTTTGACTATTTCTGTTCCTGCTTGTCTCTAAAATTTTTGCTCTACACCACTTTACTATATGCCCATAATTATTGTACTTATAACACTTAATGTTGTTATTCCTTAAAGGTGCAAATATCTTGGGGTTTCTCTTGGTGAAGCCATATTCATTCCTGTCATGAACCTTGCAATTTACTACCTTGTGACCAAACTGATTACAAGAGTAGCAATACCCTTGAAAAAGTTGCATGTTTCTGAAAATTCCATATTCCTATCTTTCATATGTCCTGCACTATGTAGCCTTGTGCCCAAAACTATGATATGAGAAGCATCATCCATTAAAATTAACTTGCCTTGACCTCATTGGTCTGTTAGTATCTTATTCCCTGTGTTGCTTCCTATTCCATCTGTTCCTCTTTTGTGCATTGTTTCTTTTCTTGTTGAACTCTCTATTGTCCAACTCATACTTAGAAGTCTCAATTTCTCTTACACTCTCTTCTTTTGAAGATTCTTCTTCTTCGAATCTTGAGATTGACTCCTCTCCTTGTTTTATTTGTACCTGTTCAAAACCAAGACCTGTCTTGTTTGATGTAGGTTTTTGTATCTTGATAATCTTATCCAATTTCTTTGAACTTCTCCCAAACCTATGTAACTTGTACTTTGCTCTTTTAATTCCTTCCTTAGTGAAGCTACCTCATGCTCTAAATTTTCACATTCTAAAACCTTTGCTTCTAACTTATATTTGAATATCCTTGTTTTAGCTATTGAGTTAGTTAGATACTCTATAAGCTTTTCTTTCTCTTTATCACATTCTTGAAATTTAAGCTTGAGTTTTGAGTTTTGCTTTCTTACCTCCCTTAATGCATAAAGCGCATGAATAAGTTCACCCTCAAGATAAACTTCTCCTTTCTCTGATTCTTCCTCTATTTATTTGCCTTTGGGATCATCTTCATTCCTTTATAACTTTTCTTCTATAGGATCACCTCCTTCTTCTTCAAATTCCAAGATTAGATTCTCTTCTGGTACTTCAAGTGTATCTTCATATTCATCATCACTAAAAATAAATCCATTCCTTGTACAACTATCTTCAAGATGACCAAAGTTACCACATCTAAAACACTTGAGAATCATTGGTGCCCTTTTTCTAACATTATCCTTTTATTTTTCTAGAAATAGTACTTCATATTTATCATTTCTGAGGAAATTTCATCACTATCACTTGAGATCTCACTTGCCTTGTATGCATAAAAATATTTCTTGTACCATTGGAAACAATTCTTTCCTTGCTTGCCTTGTCCATCCCTGCTTTTATTTTGGTACCTATGTTTTCCTATTTCCTTGTTCTTATGATATTTTTTTTCTTCATCATTTCTATTTCTAGACTCTAGACAATTAGATATATAGTGACCATATTTTCTATAATTGAAACATCTAACTGATTTCGTACCTTTATATTTTCTTGAGTCCTTGTTCCTTCTGCCATAGTTTTCTTCTTCATCACTGGATTACTCATTGCTTGAATTTGGATTCTTACCATTTGTCTTCTTAGTAAATTTGAAGGTTTCTTCCTTCTGGGTAATAGGTTCCTCTTTTATCCTCATCTCAAAAGCTATGAGAATACCATGTAATTCATACCATGTCAAAATTTCAATATATTTTGCCTCTTTAATAGCTGAAATATTTTCAGTAAACCTTTTTGGAAGTGACCTTAGAATATTATCACAAATATCTATTTCCTCAACCTTAAGCCCAAGTCCTTGCATGGAGTTGACAACCTCATCCACATGAAGTAGAAATATCGTAATGTTTTCATCATCCTTCATTTTTAGGTCTTCAAATGTTCTCTTGTAATTTTACAACTTTACCCTTTTGACATTTTTATCTCCTTCATATATGCCTTGCAACTTATCCCAAATTTCCTTTGCTGATGTGCAATGCATAACCTTTATAAAATCTATTTCACATAAGCCCTTTTGAATTGCATTCATTGCTTTTGAATTGTAATGATGTAGAAGCTTACCATCTTTGTCTGCAGGTGGAGCTATTGGTGGTATGCATCCATTTTCAACTACTTACCATATTTCATTTCCAAGTTCCATTATATGAAACTTCATTCTTGTGCTCCATAGTGCATAATTGTTCCATCAAATAATGGTGTTGAATTCCTTGAAGATCTAGTCTAAGAACCCATCTATGTTCTTATAAGATTTTTATTCAAGCTGTTAAACTCTTCTGAAGGAACCCGCTCTGATACCAATTGAAGAAAACAAGCTTATATTGAGAAGGGGTGAACAGTATAAGACCACTTTTTACTTTTCTTTCCTAAATAATTTTATGCAATATATCAATGCAATATAAATAGCAGTAATCAAAGCAATGTAAAAATCACCACACATAATAGAGACACTAATTTAACGTGGTTCACCCAATGTGAGCTACTCCACGGAGAAAATATTTCACTAAAATTTTCTCAAAAAATCTCTTGGGAATCCTTTACCTATTATAATGTTGATGGACCTCTATCCAAAGGAGATACCAATCCCCTAATCAATTTCATGGATCTCTATCCACAGGAGACACTAATCCCTATATCTGGTTCATGGATCTATATCCACAAGAGAACTCCTTCTCCTCAGCTCTGGATAGTGATCCTCTAGAAGACTATTGCCTCCACTACATTGGCTTGTGGATCTCTCTCCACTGAATACTATGTCCTCACTTAGAATATCTCTATCCTCACTACCCTAGCTAATGGATCTCTATCCAATGGAGACTATTGTACTCTACTCTTTCACCTCCAAATATTAATCTTATCTCTATCACAAATTTGCACTAAACACAGTCCTTTAGTCTAGCATAAATCTACTCAATCTTCGTATTTGATTTGTAATAAAAACAATCCTTTGATCTAGCACAAATATGCTCAATATTTATCTTTGATATGGTATAAACATATCCTCAAATCTACACCAATTTCTATCCTTAAGTATATCCTCAAGCCTAACCACAAAGCTTGACTCAATCACAAATCAACTCTGCTAGATCTATCCCAAATCTTAATTCAAGGTTTAAACAAATCAAACAACCAAATCTACTCATAATTCTTCTCAAATAATTGCCTCAAATATGCTCAACACGTCCTCACTAGAACTTGTCCAATCTACTCAGCAAGTCTTCACCAAGACTTACCTCAAATCTGCTCAATAAGTACTTACTAGAACTTGTCCAATCTACTCAACAAGTCTTCACCAAGACTTACCTCAAATATTATCAACAAATCCTTACTATAACTTGTCCAATCTGATCAACAAGTCTTCACCAAGACTTACCTTAAATCTGTTCAACCAGTCCTCACTAGAACTTGTCTAATATGCTCAACAAGTATTCACCAAGACTTACCTCAAATATGCATTATAAGGTTCCACAAAAGCTTTGTCAACTCAACTCAATATTAACACAAAAATCTTCTTCAATTACTCAGAAAAGCTTCACACTGAATCTTGTTTAATATCTTAGAAACATATAAATAATTGTTAGAGACTCAATATGCTTCACACTCACAACAATACTCAATCACTTTCAATATATCTCTTGTTTTTACCATAAAAACATATATAGAATGGTTAGAGACTCAATATGTTTCACACTTACAAACACTCAATCACTTCCAATATCTTTCTTCAACTCAATCCAAAAATAAAGAACAATTTGTTTCACTAAACTTGAACTATTCAATAAATTATGCTCAATCAACTCCTCTCAACCAAACACTCAATGAAATTTTATTCAACAATGCTTATCAAAAAAACCTCACATAATAACGATACTCATGATCTTTCACAAACCCTATTTCAATATAGTTCTCAACTTCAAATAACAATGATACTCATGATCTTTCACAAACCCTTATCAAGCACATGAATTCTCACTCAATATTTCCAACAATGCTTATAAAACAAGGTTTCTATCATCAACCTTTATTCCAGAAAAAACTTCATCAATAAATTTTGGATATCTCAATACCAAAATCAACAATGCTTATCAAAAAATCCTTTTCACTCCAATTTAGCATTCACAATATCCAATCCAACAATATTTTTCTCACAAGAAAGATGTACCCATATCTTTTATTTTTATGGAGATAGGTCTTCAAAACCTGTCTTAACCACAATCATTTTTTTTTTGCCATCACTAGGGTTAGGTTACCACAACCTATCTCAAGATCTCCACAAAATAATTTCCTTAAAAATTATTTTTCATACAAATATCAAATCCTGTTGTACACCTTATAAACTCCAAACTCATAATATTTAACTCAATAATTTCACCATAACAAAACACTCAACAATTTCCCTTGCACACCTTATAATATCCAAACTCACAATATCTAACTCAATAATTTCATTAAAACAACATGCATATCAAACTACCATATACATCTTATAATCTCCACACCTTATAAATTTCAATCACCAAAAATCCAAATTAAATATTTTTAATTTTTATTTACCTTATAACTCCCCTAAGCACTTAGTATTCACGATAATATCAAAGCACTTAATTTTCAACACCTTGGAAAATAAAATCGAATGACATACCTTTAATTTATTCTACCCACAAAAACTGTCTTTAGTAGATTCGACCATGTGACCTTTTCACTCCCAACACCCCAGCTCCAGGATAGGCCACCAAGCGGGCTGCATGCCCACATGAGACACACGACACACTCTGTCCCAAAAAGCTACCTCAAAAAAATTCCAAGCAAGTTAAATGAAGGCCTCTTCCTCCAAAACGTCGATCACATGGATCAACCCACAATCTCTTCCATGCAAGCCTTAACACTCTCCCAACTTCCACCTATGCTACCACCATCAAGGGGATGTCAAATCACCTCACATCCTTTTTTTACCTTGTTTCCATCCAAGCTCTTTGAAATGCAATTCATCTTCTTCTTAGATGCAGTGCTCGATATTCTCTTTCTCGCATTCAAATATTTGTTCGATCAATTTTTAGAAATGGAAATAATTTCCTATATAGATACATATTATATTTTGATTTCTTATGTCGGCCCATTTTCGAATTTAAAAATTCAAATTTAATTTTTAAATATTAAATTTAAAATCCTTTGCCTCCTTTATTAATTTAAATTAAAATTTAAATCAAATATTAAAATATTTTAATTTAAATTAAACCTTTTGAAAATTGTTCATGGGTATTTTCAATTTGGACTTCGTTTTTCTTCATTTTGTTATTTGGACCGGAATATTATAATAATAATTTACACTTGATTCTCCTTTCTCGGGTCTTCATAATTTGGGCCTTTTTTAGGCATATATTATTAAAAATAAATATTATATCCTATTCCTTTCCAAGACCTTATTGCTTTTGAAAAAACCACTTGATTTCCTTAATGAAGACGACATTAAACCAATATTCTTTTGACATCAATGACAACAAAACTACTCAAAATTTTCAACAATTACAATTTGGGGAAGACACTTGGGAGCAAGTAGTGGACTATGAGAACATTCCTTTTCGTTGTAGAATTTTCCATGAATATGGTCATTTGGCTAGTGCTTGCCCAAATAAAATTCCTGATCAAAATAAAGAAGATATAAACTCAGTAGGTTTCCAAATGCCTAAGAAGAAGAACACTAAAAAAAAACTAGTTATGAAGGATCAATCAAAGTCATCTACTAATATGTTTGAAATCCTTTCCATGAATGATGTCCCAAGTGAGGAAGAGGAAATAATGGAAACAAAAATCTTAGAAACACAATTTAAATATGAAGGAAAAAATTCAGAGACAAACCAACAAATCAAAGGTTTTCAACAAATAAAAAAGGAGAAAATTTACACAAGAAAAACAATCTTTTAAATGTCAAAACTTCAAATAATATAGGTCCCAATATAGACTCTGTTGAACCCTCTAGTAACACTTTGGTTGTGTACGAGCATTCTTCAAGGTTAGAAGCCATCTCAGATTCAATTGGAGTAAGTCAAGAAATAGGGAAAAAAAAACTGAAGATGGATTCTAATCAAAAGGCAGGTCGCAAGACCAATCAATATCATATGGTAAAAGAAGGTGAAAATCTTGTAGAGGAAGGTAAGATTAATGCCCTTCCCAAATTTTTTATCCCTGGTATTAATGAATATCATCACTTGGAATATTAGAGGACTCAAAGGGAGTCTTTCAAAACAAAATGAAATTAGAAGAATGATTCAGATAAATCATCCACATCTTGTTTTCCTTCAAGAAACAAAGATGTCAATAGAGGATATGGACTCAATTGCTAGTAAAATTTGGCCAACTGGAAAAGTGGTTTCCCTCAGTTCCTAGGGGACTTTTGGTGGCATTGCTTGTCTTTGGGACCCAAAAGAGGTAGTTATTCACCATATGGTTGGCAGTTGGGGTCTTTTTGCTATAGCTATTCAAAGTAGACATTCCAACCAAATTATGCTCTGCATTACTATTTATGCTCTGACTACTTTGGAGGAAAAAATAAGATAGTGGAAGGATATAACTTATATTATCTCTCATTTTCCTGAAGCTTGGATCTTGATTAGAGGAGATTTCAATACCATCCTCTCTCTGGATGAGAAAATGAGGGGAAATAGAAATTTGGATAGAAGCACTGACCTCATGAGTGAATATATTGTAAACCTCCATCTTGTGGACATCCAACTAGATAATGGCCTTATGACTTGGTCTAACAGAAGGCAAGGCTTAGCTTGTATAATGGAGAGATTGGATAGGTTTTTGCTCTCTAAAAATTTCTTAATCCATGGTCACATTCCTAAAGTGAAGACTCTTAACAATGCTGGTTCGGATCATTGGCTAGTCATGGTGGAAATGTGGAAAACCAATGTGAGTTTCTCTCCTTTTCATTTTCAATTAATGTGGCTCAGAGATAGTTCCTTTAGACCTCATGTGCAACAATGGTGGAAGGAAGGTAAGCCTAGGTATGGGACTAAGATGTTTTATTTTGCCAAAAGACTGCAATACATTAAATCCAAAATCAAGACTTGGAATTGGAAGGAGTTTGGGGATGTTCATAAAAAAATATGAAGTTATTTCTCAACTTGAAAATTTGAATAAGAAAATCCATTTAGATGGCCTCACAGAGAGTAGAAGTGCAGATGAAATTAAACTCACAACTCAGTTAGAGGAATGGGAAAAAGAGAAGAACTCTTATGGAAGCAAAAATCTAGAATTCAATGGCTCAAAGAAGGAGATCGAAACACAAATTTCTTCCACAAATCTCTTCTAGCTCGAAGATCTCACAACTTTATTTCTTCCCTGAAATCAGATTCTGGAGATGTTGTCTACACTTGGGATGGCATGAACTCTATTGTTGTTGATTACTTTTCCAATATTTTTATTGCTACTCCTCTTGACTCAACTTCTCAACAAAATGTTCTTCAAGCAATCCCTTCTCTTATCACTTCTGAGGAGAACTCTATGTTGACTACTCCTATTACTATCAATGAGCTTCAACAGGTAGTTTTTAAAATGCAAAAAGGGAAAACCCTAGGTCCTGATGGTTTTCCCATTGAGTTTTACCAAGAGTTCTGGGATATCCTTCATGTTGATTTATTAGAGGTGGTGGAAGAAGCCAGGAAAGCCAAAGAAATTTTGAAGGTTATCAATAAAAATTATATTACTCTTGTTCCAAAATCTCAAGAGGTTGATCATATCTCAGCTTTTAGACCTATTGCTTTATGTAATGTTCTTCTCAAAATCATTACTAAGATCATGGCAGAAAGGTTGAAGCCTCTTTTGCATAAGATTATTTTCCCTGAACAAGGGGGTTATGTGGAAGGGCATCAAATAGTAGATGAGATAGTTCTTGCTCAAGAAGCCATCCATTCCATGGATATGCAAAAATCTCCTTCCATGTTCATTCGGTTAGACTTATCCAAAGCTTATGATAGAGTGGATTGGCACTTCCTTATCAAATTTTTGAGGCAATTTGGTTTCTCTCAGGATTGGATGGATTGGATTATGGGATGTATCTCTTCAGTTTCCTACTTAGTTCTTATCAATGGCAAGCCTTCTCAGTCATTCCCAACTTCCAGAGGTATTAGGCAAGGTGACCCACTATCCCCTTATTTATTCATCATTCTTGTTGAATGCTTGGGTAGGACTATAACCAAAAATAGAGAAAACAAAACCCTTGAGGGAGTTACCATTGCTCATGGAGCTAGACCTATCTCCCATATTCAATTTTTTGATGACTCTACTCTTTTAGGTAAAGCTACAGTTAAGGAAGCTTCTAATATTAAGAAAATCATTAGCTATTTTTCTAAGGCTATTGGGCAATTGATCAATGAAGACAAATCTAAAGTTATTTTCTTTCACTGCTCTACTAGATAGGAATCCATGGTCTTGGATAAATTAAGATATAAGAAGACCTCCCTTCCGATCACTTATTTAGGTATTCCCATCAATATTCAAAGGCAAAAAAAAATATTGGAATTGGTTGTTGGACAAAGTCAAGAAGAAAATTGGAAAGTGGACCAACAGGTGGCTTTCTTCTAGGGGTAGAATCACCTTGGTAAAATCAGTCCTTCAAGCTATTCCTATTTATGTTTCTTCTGTGTTGAATATCCCAAAGGCTATTCTTCGAGAACTGGATCAAATCAGTCATCGGTTCCTTTGGAGTGGTACTAAGGAGAAAATAAAATGGGCCTTGGTGAAATGGGACACTTTATGTCTTCCTAAGAATGAAGGGGGGTTAGGATTCTGGTATTCTATTAATAACAACAAAGCTTTAGCTGCTAAATTATATTGGAGGATGTTGCATAACCCCAATGCTCTTTGGGCCAATAATATCTGTGCTAAATATGCTGAGAACAAAAGTCTTGAAGACCTTGTTCGCTATCAATTGCCTACCAAAGGTTCTCCCATTTTAGCAGTTCTTAAGACTAGTGAGGATTTGATAAAGAAAAAATTATTTTGGATCATTCATAATGGTCAACAGGTAAATTTTTGGACAGATTCTTGGGATGGTCACAAGCCTTTGATAACTCAGTTTCTCGATTGGAGGCCTTGGATGGAGGAGCTTCACCGAGCTAACTAGATAAAGGTGGCTAATTACTATCGATACCATACTGGTAATTCAAAGGTTGGTAGATATTGGATCCCTATTGAGGATTGGCCTATTCAAATCCCAGAAAGGCAAAGACAAGATATCCAAGGCATCCTTCATATGAGATCTCTCTCTTGGTCCCATGAAAAATATTGTTTTGGATGGAACAACACTACTAAGGGTGAGTATTCAGTTGCTCAAGGTTATTTGACCTTATGCCATAATAATCCCAACCAATCATCTGACATATTTTCTTAGTTGTGGGCTCAAAAGCTCTAGCCTAAGGTGAGGTTCTTTACTTGGATTTTATTGCATCGTAGGGTGCTTACTGGTGAGCAACTTATGAAGCATGGTTTTCATGGCCCTTTTAGATGTGAAATGTGTGGAAAGAATGTAGAAACTCTCAACCATATTTTTATTGAGTGTACTTTAGCCTCTGAGCTATGGAGGAGAATGGCCACTTTACTTGGCTTACAATGGTCCAATTTTTTTACTTTTGAATAGCTTTGGAGGGATTGGCCTAAACAAGAGGGTGTTGATCATTTTATTAGGCAGTTAGTTTGGATGGGTTCTACCATTCTTCTTTGGAATATCTAGAATGAAAGGAACAACCAAATTTTTAATCAAGATAGGAAGGATATTCACTATATTTGGCAAAATACCATTGCCAACTTAGTTGAATCAGTCCAACAACTCCTTAATCACCCCCAAAACTCCCACCAAAGATGGGATCAAGTGATGCAAATATTGAAGATTAACTCCTCTAAGGGAAACCATCTTAAAGGGAATGTGAGCAATTGCAAGATGGATAGAACAAGGAATTGGCAACCTCCTCCTAAGGATTTTGGAAAATTCAATACTGATGGAGCCTCTAGAGGGAACCCTGGAAAAGCTAGTGCGGGAGGAATTGGTAGACTTTCATATGGCTCCCTGGTTTTTACTTTTGTTGAGAATTTGGGTATTCTTTCCAATAACCTTGCTGAGGGGTATGGTATCCTTAGAGGCCTTCAAGAGGCTACTAAGGTTGGATGGGAAAAGGTGCTAGTTGAGTCTGACTCTCAACTCATGATTAATCTTTTGAAGACTCCTAAGAATCATAAGGTTGATTGGAGAATAAAAAGAATTATTGAGAAGATTCAGTTAATCCAGATGGGATTTTTGAAAGTTGATTACAATCATGTGGTCAAAGATCAGAACAAGAGTGTTGATGCTTTAGCTAATTGGGCTTTGGACAAAGGTGATCTTACTTGCTATGGCCACCCTCCTAGATGGTGGGCTTCACAAATAAGGGAAGCTCTTTTGTCTATCATTTCTTTGGATGGCTCCAGTTCTGGAGGTACCTAGTTTCTTCTTGCTTTATTTTTGCTTCTCTTTGGTTCGGTCTGGGTAGTTTAGTTTTTTGAGGTGTGTGTGTTTTTTGTTTTGTTTTGTTTTTGTGTTTTTTGTATTGTTTTTTGTTGTTATTGTGTTTTTATTGTTTTGTGTTTTTTTGTTATTGTTCTTGTGTTTTTATTTTTCTTGTTCTTGTGTTTCTGTTTGTTTGTGTTAATTGGTGTTTTTTTGTTTTGGTGTGTGAGTGTTTTCTATGTTTTTGTTTTTTGTCTATTGTTGGTTGTTTTTTTGTTTTTTATTTTATTTTATTATTTTTTAAGGTTTTGGTTGTTTTTGTTTTTCATGTTTTTGTTGGTTGTCTTTGTATCTTTCTATTGTTTTTGTCATGTTTATTTTTTTATGTTGTTCTTGTGTTTTTTTGTGTGGTTCTTATTGTGTTTTTTTATCTTATTGTGTGTGTGTGTTTGGTTGTGCTTTATCTTTTCGACACACTCAAGGAGCAATTTTTTTTAATCTTCTTGTGTGTTTGTGTTTGTGTGTTCTTTTTTTTATTGTTTCAGGTTTGCTCCTTGAGTATGTCAAAGGTGGTAGGCCAGGTGTGAGCCCTGGGCGATTTTGGCAGAAGAGATACCCCTGCCTCCTTGGGTCTTACCCAAAAGTGGCATCCCTTCTAGGATGTTTTCCACAAAAAAAGAGTGCTCAATTTTTAAAATTTTTGCTCAAATACCAAGAGTTTTTGAAATTGAATCATAGATAAAAATTAGGCCTTCCTACCCATAACATGAATCCTAATTTTTGTAACTCTGGCCTCAATCAATAGGTACCCAAAAACCAACATCGAGAACTCTTGCAATTGCCACAAGAAAATCCATTCAAATAAGCAAATCCCACCCAAAGATAGGCTCCCTCTTTTTCACTAATTTAAAATTCAAAAATTACCTAACCTAGAAACCCTATTTTTGGAACCAATCTAGAATCTACCTTCTAGTAGCAGGCATGCAAGGTCAAACCCCAAACCAATAGAAAACTGCTAGAAAGTCCCACCACATAGCCTTCTGCTAGTGTTCCAGTGAAGTCACAATCATACCTCCCAAATTCTTGAGGATAAATTCATAGTAGGTAGGAACAAACCAAAGCATTATCAAGTTCCTATATAAATTTGGATCAAATTCAAATTTCAAAAATTTGAAAACCTACAACAAAACTAGGGGGTAAACTACTTTATTATCAATCAAAAGGTAAAAAAAGATTATCCATTCCATCAGAACCCTATAGCTTAAAATTTTTATCTCTAGCAGAAAAACACATCCTACAATAGGGATTCTAAAATAAAACCTTCCTACCCAAGATGAGAAGCAAATATTTAGAACCAAGGGTGCTCAATCATGAATAAAAAATTAAAGAACCCAAGAAATAGACCATTGGATTCTTGCCCAAAAAATTGAGTTCAAGGGGTGCTAAAATTTAAAATTAAGTCAAAACCTACACAAAATAATAACCTTGACATTGGAAGCACAAACCACCAACATCTAGCACAAGAAACCAATCCTAGAAGCACAAACCACCAACACCCAACACAAGAAACCAATCTTACAGACGAAATTGAGAAAGATCTAGTTAAGATACAAAGAGGCTCACTCCCATAGCACAAAGAGGGATAAAAAACCACCCCAATCCCTGTGGGTTCTAAGCATACAAGGACACCATATATAAAATATGAGGATTCAACTTTCCTAACCTTCCACCTAACAAACCAATCTAATACCCCATTTCATTCGACAATCCAACCTACTACTACGATTTCTTTAGCTGATCTAGCCTCAAACAATCCTTACACCCAATAAAGGCTATATTTCTATCCTCCTTCAGCCTAACCAACCTTCCATGCTCCTTCAACCTTCCTAGCTTTCCACTCAGCATCTCAACCTTCTGCTATAGCTCTAACCTTTCATGCCCCTTCAACCATCCCAAAATTCCACGTAGCATCTTAGCATTTTGTTGTAGCTCCTTCAACCAACCTATCCTTCCACACCCCTTCATCTAGCCCAACCTTCCATACCCCTTTAGCTAGCCTAGCCCTCCACACTCCTTCAGTCTTCCATGCTCCTTTAGCCAGACTCCAGGATTTAGGTCCCCTATAAAGTATAGATATTATTTTTTCAATGAGTTTACATAGGCTTTTATGGTGGGTCTTGGTTCCCTCATATTGAGTGGGGTTTGAAACATGGACCTCCCAAAGACAAGCAACAACCCTTACCACTACAGTAAGCTTGCAGCTATATTAACACATTATTTATTTATTTATTATTAAATTTTTATTTGAATATAAAAATAAACATACCTTTAGGCAAGCACTAAGTCCATTTATTTACTTTCATTCTATATAAAAATTATAGAAATTATGTTTAGTGCCCTATCCTCTTATAGTCTTATCAATAGTTTTATACTTGATTTGAAAATGATTAATAATAAAAATATTGAAAATAAAATTAGGAAAATACCCATTTTATATATTTATGAAGAAGACATATTTAGAGAATGCTTTATGAAATTATTTATTTTATATGAAATAATCCATGCATGTCACCTAGTATTTTCTAATAAATATTTAAAATATAAGTACAACCTCTAATAAAACACATAACTACTACATTTATATATTTTTATTTGAAAACAAAATTTATATTGCTATTCTACACTTCATTTAGAATGTTTAGTTACATCTTTAATTCACAACCTAAATAGTGCTTATTACTTGATGAATTTAAACATATTATATTTTTCCCATGTGATAAAATAGGTTAAAAATTGTAATAATATTGTAATTATAACTATTATCAAAACTTACTAGCACATTTAATATTGAACCATTGTCTTTAGATATTTTTTGACCAACAATTACTTTCTTTGACCTCTAAAAACCTATTGTACTATTCATTTTTTCATAGTGTACTATTCATTTTTCTATTTTATAGTTTATACTTTAATAATACATTAGGAAGACACTATGAAATGTTATTGTGATGTCTCTTAAGTAGCTGCAATTTTTTGAATGAAAAGTTAAAAATTTGTATTAAAAAAAATACTTATTACATTATTTTCCTAGTAGCTTGCCTATCTTGGCCAATGCCAAGATACAAATCAGTTTTTGATTTATGTCTCTGCAAATCCTCCTGATCATGGTGATCATAAGGGGTTTTTACCAATTCCTACTTTGCCTCTCCTTTATCTCCCTTAGGCTTCTCTATTGCTTCAATTTTTTCTTTCTTTGCACTATGTAACCCATAAATAGATACATGTACTAAATCACTGTTATTCTTCTTATCCACCTTTGGTACAATTTGTTTTTATTCATCTTCCTATGCTTCTTGTGCTATCCCTATCCTGAGTTTTCTCCATCCTTAGTTTTTCCCAAATTTATTACTCCTCTAAGTGTATTTGAGACACCTCCATATTTATTGCATCAATAGTTTCAAGCAACTTTCTTGCTATAGTGCTCCAGATGTTCTATGTCAGTTTGAATTCCTCCTTAAATGTTATTCCATTTTTTTCTAGCTAAATTTACCAGCAAATAAATCCTAAATCCAAATACCATGAAATTTTTATCCTCTTTGTTCTGAATGTGTTGGTTTTCCAATAACCCCAAAAAGTATCCATGGTTGGAATTTGGACCTCCACTTGGTTAAAAGTAATATACCATTCCTTCCACATTGTTTGGGCAAAAGTGCATTAAAAAAGGAGATGAGCAATTTTTTTCTCATATTGGTTGCACACTATACACCTATTAAGCCCAATAAATCTTCTGCATAAATCATCTTGGGTCAAGATACTATTATGGGCTATCTGGAAAGAGAAATAGTTTATATTTATCCATCCCTTAGGTTACCACAACTTTGACCAAGGGAGTTATTGTATTGGGTGGTTGGGAGAAGTTATAAATTTATAGCCCTCATTCACTAAATAATTTTTGATAGTTCCATGACCCCACACTATCTTATCTGGTTCATTCCTTTTTAAACACTATCTATTTTCCAAAATATTTTGTAGCTTGCTTTTATTTGCTTCCCACTCTTCACTCGACCATTCCCCCATAGGTTTCCATTGCTTGGCTCTAGGTCCTTATGGATGTGGAGGTTTGATATAGTGGAATATCTGATACCATCCATGGCTGTGCAAATCCAATTTGAGGCCTACTAGATGAGGGTGAGTATTATCTATTGGCGGGTGCTGCTCCCATGAGTCCTCCCATAATCTTACATTTTTTCCATTCCAAATTTTCTAGAATAGACCCTTCTTAATGACTGGGGCTCCTTTTTTAAGTACTTTTCAGATTTCTGAACCTTCTCCCATGACTGGAAGATAGGTAATTTCTTCAGTTGGGTGGGTAGGGTAGTATTTTTAAGATAATACTTGGCACCACATTTGGTCCTGACTGGATATCCATCTCTAGTATAAGTTGGTAGTGAGATATTTATTATTTGTTTTTGCTACTCTAATTCCCAGGCCTCCTTGGTTCTTTGGTTTGCATACTTTGTCCTAGCTAACTAGGACCATTTTATGATTTCCATTTGCTCCTGACCATAAGAATTTCTCCATGATTTTATCAAGATACTTCAACACACTCTTCAGGGTAGCCAAGATAGTGAAATGATACATAGACATTGTTTGAAGTACATATTTAAGGAGAGTTACCCTATATCCAAAACTCAACCTTCTATTCATCCAATGAGCTAGTTTCGAATGGATTTTATCCTTAAAACTTTTCCAGTATTTTATTTATAACCTCTTTGTTGAAATGGGGATCTCTAAGTATTAGCGACATTGAAGAAGACCACTTTGGGAGATCCCTAAGTATTGGAATATGAGAATATGGGATATCCTTTATCTTACTCTTTTAGCTACATTGAAGAAGATCACTTTGGATTTTTTAATTACCAATTGACCTATCACTACTATATAGCAATCCAAGAGATCACGAATGTTGATTGCTTCTTGTAATGATGCTTCACCCCACATTCTTGTGTCATCCATAAATTAAATATGGGTAAGGTCCACCTTATTTCATATACTAATTCTTGTAATGCTTCGTTCCATTTTATTTTTTCTTATTAGTCTTCCCAATCCTTCTGCATAGAGAATGAATAGATATTGTGAAAGAGAATCACCTTGTTTGATACCTCTAGATGCTTGGAAAGGTTGGGAGGAGATTCCATTTATG
Source organism: Wollemia nobilis (assembly GCA_028583015.1). Classification (NCBI taxonomy): domain Eukaryota; kingdom Viridiplantae; phylum Streptophyta; class Pinopsida; order Araucariales; family Araucariaceae; genus Wollemia; species Wollemia nobilis. The sequence continues at coordinate 1,956,250 of JAQPPZ010017079.1, read as the reverse complement.
ATAACTGAGAAGGAAGTCAAGGATATACATTCCATCACCCAAGATATTCATTCCTCTTTGAAGACAAATTTTGTTAGAATTTATACCAAGAACTTCTAGCTAACCCTGTCATAGGCTTTGGATAACTCTAGCTTGAGAAACATCCCAGTATTCCCTTTTTGGTTAAGAGTATGGAAGGATTACTGGGCCATCATTATTCCATATAGAATCTAGATTCTACCGACTCTGCACAAAACTTCTCTATTCTGGTGATATTATATCTGGTAATATATTTTGTGCAGAGTCGGTAGCACAAAACTTCTCTATTCTGGTGATATTATATCTGGTAATATATTTTTTAACCTTTCTACCATTAACTTTGTAATGAGCTTGTAGGCCACATTATAGAGTGCTAGTGGTATGTAGTTGGAAATGTCCTCCATATCTCATACTTTTGGTATAAGGGCTAAATGGATGTGGTTGGTGGATTTGAGGATTGATTCTGAATTCCTCCATTGCTTTAGTTATATCCTTCACTATTATGTCCCAAAAAGCTCTGTAAAATTCTATTGGGAGCCCATATGGTCCTGGCAACTTTCCTATATACAAAGCAAGGATAGTACTTTTGACTTCTTCCTCTGTTATTTCTTTTAGGAGTTCCTCATTCTAATTTTGAGATATCATCTCAGGAATACTATCTAGAATTTCATGTTGATGACAGATAAAAATATTTGGATCTACATAAAATAAGGAGCTAAAATAAGAATTTGCTACATCTTGCATACCTAGGATGGTTGTTTGTCTATTCTCTGGGTGATTTGATAAGACATCCATCCTGTGATGAAGGCTTTGAGTAGTAGTTGTATGGTGAAATAATTTAGTATTTATATCTCCTTCCTCAAGCCATGTCACATTTACCTATTGTTTTCAATATGCCTCATCTTTCTTATCTATGTCCTCCTGTTTCATCAATGTTTCTTCCTTATGTAGAAGTTCTTATGAGAGAATTCCAAGTTGAATCTGAGTTGCAAATTGTTCCATAATTTTTGAGATCACTACTCTCTATTTTTTGAAGTCAGTTCTCTACAATTTGCTCCATTTTTTCAAGTTTTTTCTAAAAAAAATTAATTACCAAAAGATTTGGTACCGAGTTGTTCTATACGTGGGTTTACCTTGCTGCCACCATTGATGTACCAAACCATAGAGATCCTCATTTTGTAGCCAAAACTTCTCAAATATAAAGGGTTTTCTTATAGTCATACTTATTTTTCTATGGAAATACTTACTGGAAAAGTGTCTAAAGCCAACCAATTTAGGGTCTCAGATTGATATTGCCATAGAGTGAAATATTTTTTCCCTACTAAAATCCTATCTAATATGGATTTTATTGTTTCCCTCTCTTTCCTTTTATATTCCATGTGTTGCTGCAACCTAGTGGGGTATGTCAATCAATTGTAAATAGTTATATTGGACTATGAGGAGCTTATCCTTTTTTTTGAGTTGTGCTATACCTAATTCTTGGTCATTTACTTACATCTTGGCATTAAGGTTTCCTCCTACCATCCAAATATCTTTAGGGTCAGCTTTCCTAATTGCTTGGATTACTTTCCATTGGACTTTGTTTTCTCGTAATCCTTGTATTCCATACATATTAATGATCATCCATACATTCCTTAAGTTTCTATCTCTTAATATAGTCATTAGAATTCCTCGAGCATCTACTAAAATTAGTAGCTAAAAGGTGTCTCTATTCCACATTATTTTCATCCTTCTTGAGTAGCCCTGAGAGGCTTGGGCCACATTATCACTTTGTCTCCAACATATTTTTGAAATAGTTTACATTATTTCAAGATATGTTCTAGTTTCTTGTAATAGCACACCATATGGGTTTGTTTATAAGATCATTCTCTTAACAACCAATTGTCTAGGGCAACATTTTAATTCCCTTACATTCTTTTTTTTTTTTTGATTGGTAGAAAGGGTGTTGAAAGGTCCCTGAACCTTGTACAAGAGAAATTACATGAATTCCAGATTGACCGAGGTGGTCCAAGAAATAAAGATCAAAGAGTGAGCAAACCTCCACACGAGGAAAGGTGTCGTGAAATCATGACCAAATTGGTGATGTCACAAAATTGCGACAAGTTGCACCGTTGCTGCCAAGAGAAGAAAGGATGTCACGAAATCATGACAAGAAGCGCCATCGAAGCCGAAGGAGGGAAGAAGTCATGATATCGTGACATGTTTCAAGGTTGCTACCAGAAGAGAGGAAGTGTCGCGATATCGCGACATGTTGCTAGGTTGGAGCCGAAAGAGAAGAAGAGTCACGAAATCGTGACCTGAAGGAAAACCGTGATCGGACAGAAAAGGTGTTGCGAAATCATGACAAGAAGTAAGACCGCTACCGAAGAGAAGAGGTGTCACGAAATCATGACAAGAATGAAGACCGCAGTCGAAGAAAAAAAGTGTCACGATATCGCGACAATTATGGAAGACCGCTGTCGAAGAGAAAGGGTGTCGCGAAATCGTGACAAGATGGAAGACCGCTGTCGAAGAGAAAAAAGTGTCACGATATTGTGACATTATGGAAGACCGCTGCCAAAGAGAAAAGGTGTCGCGATATCGCGACAAGATGGAAGATCACAGCTAAAGAGAAAAAGTGTTGCGATATCACGACAAGATGGAAGACCGCTGCCAAAGAGAAAAAGTGTCGCGATATCGCGACAATATAGAAGACCGCAGCCGAGGAGAAAAGGTGTCACGATATCGTGACATGATGCAAGGAAGAGAAAAAGTGTCACAATATCGCGACAAGATGGAAGACCACTGCCAAGGAGAAAAAGTGTCACGATATCGCGACAAAATGGAAGACCGCAGCCAAAGAGAAAAAATGTCGTGAAATCACGACATGATGCAAGAAAACGCCTGAAGTGAAAAAGTGTCGCGATATCGTGACATGTTGCAAAAACGCACCCGAAGAGAAAAAGTGTCGCGATATCGCGACATGTTGCAAAAACGCACCCGAAGAGAAAAAGTGTCGCGATATCGCGACATGTTGCAAAATTGCGGCCGAAGAGAAAAAGTGTCGCAATATCGCGACATGTTGTAAAACTGCAGCCAGAGAGAAAAAGTGTCACGATATCGTGAAAAGTTGAAAGACCGCTTTCGAAGGAGAAAAAAGTGTCGCGATATCGCAACAAGTAGCAACCTCGCGGCCAGAGGAAAAAGGGATATCGCGATATCGCGACATGCTGAAATTTTGTGGCCAACAGTGAAAAGTGTCGCGATATCATGACAAGTTGCCGAAACACAGCCGAAGGGGGAGAAGAAGGAAGAAAGGACATGAAAACTCGACCAGTTCCAAGAGCAAACAAACCCGGTCCCCTGTTAACCACTCACATTATGCAGACATTGGAACTCATAGAAGCATCCCTTAGGCCAATGGGAAAGGAGTCTCTCCAAACATGAATGTCCGTTTCGCCAACTCCCTTGTTAGCAAGCCATTCTGCAGCTTGGTTGTCTTCCCGGTACTGATGCTTAATGACTAGTTTTGGGTAAATGCCAATTAGTGCCTTGCATTCTTGGAAGATCGAAAGAAGGGCCCAAGGAGGCATAGAAGTCCCATTGAGCCAGTTGATGTAGTGCAGTGAGTCTCCTTCTATGATAATTTTATTGATGGTCAAGCCTTCCAAGAGAATCAAGCTTTGGAGCAGAGCTCGAGCCTCTGCCATATTGTTAGATTGGATTCCCAGGTTCTAAGCAAAGGCCAAAATAATTTCTCCTCTGTGATTTCTAAGAATTCCTCCTCCGCGAGTCGCTCCTGGGTTGCCTTTGGCCGCACCATCGAAATTAAGCTTGTGCCACCCAGTAGGAGGTAAGACCCACTTGATGACAGACCTGTCAATAGAAGTACGGGGTGTGGCAGAGAAATTGGAAATATTGAAAAGTTTTGTTAGGTCCGATTCAAGGCCAGGCAGGGGGGGTTTGGAAGATGAGACAAGAGAGGCATTCTCCGTAGCAAGGGCCAAGATTTTGGCAACAACAATCTTCATATCAGTGGCTTGGTTTTTGAAAATTCTGGCATTTCTCTCAAGCCAAATCTACCACAGGAAGATGTGAAGGCAAGCTTGCCACATGAATTTAAGTTGATTGTTCTTGAAATGCCGGGGCCATTGTTGAAAAAGGATGGGAATGGAATGAGGGAGGGCTACGAAGATGATGAAGGTGTTAAGAACCTGGTTGAGCACTGCAAGAGAGAAGGGAAATTCTAGAAAAACATGCGAAGTTGACTCACAGACATTTTTACATAGGATGCACCAATTGGGGATGAGTAACCCTCTGATTATCAAGTTGTTAGTGGTGAGGATTCTGTTTTGGATGGCAAACCAGTAGAATAATTTGACCTTGGGAATGATCTTGGGAACCCAGACCTGCTTAGATAAGTCCTGACCATCATTGGGAATTTCTTGACTGTAGTAAGCTGATTTAACAGTGAAATTCCCTGAATCTTCAAGGTTCCAAACCATGGAATCATCTTTGTGAGAGCTGGGGATGAAGCAAGTCCTCAGCAAGTTTTGTAATTTCCTGAGCGCCTCTGTGATATGCCTAGGCCCATTAAGAGCCAGGTGTTTCCATTCAGGTCTTGTAATACCTAGGTTAATGAAATGACACACCTTATCTCCAAAGGTGGCTTCGATAACCGTCTTGAGCACTACAAGATGAGGATCTTGGTTGAGAGGTTTGTCACGGATCCACGGGTCATCCCGAGAAATGAATGGTCATTCCAGTTCCAAGACACCACCTTAAGCCTTCCATGATGATCTTCCTTGTTTTGGTGACGCCATTCCATAAATGAGATCTGCTAGGAAGGTTGTGCTATCCAAGAAAGGGAACCTGATGGAGGTACTTAGCTTTGATGATGTCAATCCAAGTGACATTTTCATTGGTGGTAAGTCTTCGGGACTGCTTGGCAATAAGTGCCATGTTCATCCGCTTGATGTCCCTAAATTCGAGTCCTCCATCCTTTTTCTTGGAACAAATCCTATCCCAGGCAACAAGGGAAAATTTATTCTTGTTTTCGTTTCCCGCCCAAACGAATCTGCGTTGAATTTGCTTAATTCTTTGGCAAATGGAAGTTGGAGATTTGAACATAGATAAGAAAAAAATAGGAATACTTTGCAGGCAAGCCTGGACCAAAGTGGCTTTGGCTGCCTGACTCAGCATTGAACTTTTCCAACCTGCAAGTTTCTTGTTAAGGCGATCTAAAACAGGGTTCCACATAGCCGAGATTGATTTGCCGTGGAAAAGCGGTAATCCAAGATAAGTAGTTGGAAGGCTCCCAATGATACACCCAAGAATCTCAACAATCCTTTTTGCCTATGGATGGGAGTATTGAGAAAGTATAGCTTTCTTTTGCGGTAATTGACTTTCTGGCCAGCCGCATCTTCATAAGAATCAAGAATGTTCTTAATGATTTTTGCTTCGGGAACAGAAGCGTGAGAGGATAGAATAGTATCATCCACAAAATGTTGATGGGAAATGGCATTGGTTGTTGAGGCTGGTTTGATCTCGGAGACGAGTCCACTGTTGCAAGTAGCAGTAAGGGTTCTTCCAAGGGTTTTAGCCAAAATGATGAAGAGGAAGGGTGACAGAGGGTCCCCTTGATGGATGCCTTACATTCTAGGTATTTATAATCATTAGGGTTTTGTGTTGTACAAGTTGGCTATGGATTTAACCATACCTGACTATCTCAACTGTCCCCCCTACTACTTCACTCTTTCTCTATTTTATTTTCTTCCTACTCCATGAGAACTAGTACTTTTATGTTTTTTCTTCGTTTTACTAATTCATAGAATTGATTTTTCTTTGTTTTTATTTTCTAATCCCATTATGAAATCCTTAGATGATTCTTGTTTTTGATTAAAAACTATCCTTGCACCTCCTATATCTAGTTGTTGATGCCCTTGTAGCTTCCCTTGTTTTTATTGATCTAGATGATATTTTTTTGGAGAGTTTTGGCTTCCCTATTGGTCCTTAAAAGGATTATGGTCTCCCTTGTCTGTAGTGTTGTGACTGTTTCACAACTAGCCCCAAAGCTTGGGGACCCACTTTTTTTGATAAATTTTGGTGTGGTTTTTGTCTTTTTCTTTTTTATAGGTTTATTAAAGTGTTTATAATTCAAACATTAACTTTTGGATTAATTCATGTTTAAAAAAATAAATAAACTAAAAAAAAGGAATTAAAAAAATAAAAAAATAAAAAAATAAAACAAAGAAAAGAAAAAAGCAAGGATAAATAAAAATAATAATATAAACAAATGAACATAAAATAAAACAAAAAAAATAATAAAAATAAAAAGGGATAATATATATATATATATATATATATATATATATATATATATATATATATATATATAATATCTTATATTTTTCATGGTGGCCACGTATAGCTCTTAAAGCTTTTAAAGCACCTTTTATTAGCTTTAAGTAGTATGTAGTGGTAGGTTTGTTTTTTAGCTTTTTGTTTTTTTTTGTTTAAGTTTTAATTTTTAATTTTTTTCATGTTAGTTAAGTGAAGTTTAGTTTTTGTTTTGTTTAACGTGTTCTTTTTCTTTTTGCAGGGTATTGCGTAGGAAACGAAAGGGCCATGAGAAAAGAAACGCACGACATGGAGAACGCCAAGCGAATGGAAAGTTAAACGAAACGGAGAGCTGCGAATAGCATGGGAAATGAAATGAAGAGTTGGAAAACCAATGAAAGGGCATATTGAATATTTTTTTTAAATAGGCCATACAAACACAAAAAGAAAGAGGACGGAATTTTTGGCATGGCCAAATGCGGCAAAATTTGATGTGTAAAACCAGGAATATAATTTGAATGGGAAAGCTTCTTTTCAGAAATTTCAGGCCTTGTTAGCAAGAAAGAATGAGAAATTTTCTGCATGCTCTATTTTAATTGTTTTATCTTTCTCCTTCCAAATTTCAGATTTGTATGTGAAATTTACGCCATTGTTTTTGGGTTATTTCATGTGAATGTCTGCAATCTAGAAATTATTTAAAACCCTAGGAGCCAGCACCTAGTTTACTTTGATTGTGTGTAGTACAGGTCAAATAGGCTAGGTTGCATGTATGAAACTCTCACGTATTCGGTTTTGCAGGACGGGGTGCTATCAAACTGAAGGAGCTTTTGCATTGCTGCATTTTCAACAATTATTTTGATACAAACTTTTAATTTTTTGTTTCCAAAAATTTTAATTTCAGAATTTTTTTCTATTTTCAGGCATTAAAATAAACATTAAAATTTTTTCAAAATCTAAAAATGATTTCACCATTGCGTAGATTATAATTCAGACTTCCAATACGCACTTTGAAATTTCATTTTCGGAGTTGTTTAGTATTTTTTAAAATTCACCGAAGTTGTTGTTTTGTCACAGATTTTAAAAATCCGAAAATAGAAAATTTCCATTTTAAGGTCAAATTTCATTTTTCCAGTTTTGTTTTGCATTCATGAGCCTATGATGACATTCCCTTCATGGAAATTCCAATTTCATTGAAGGAGTTATGTTTTATGGCCTTTTCACAAATTTCCATTTCGGGCCTAAAATTACCCTTTCTTCATAAAAATTCCAATTTTACGAAAGAGGGATAATTTGAGTACTACATTGAAGGTCTTTTCCTTAAAGCACTTAATTGTTCATCTTGATGAAAATTTGATTTCATTCAAGAGGGATAAGTTAAAGTGACATTTTGAAGCTATATTTGAAGACCCTATTCATCATTGAGGATTTAATGCAAGATAAAATCTATCTTAAAACCATCAAGATAAAAGGAATTAAAGCATTACATCGTGGTCGTATGAGGGCCAACTCACATTTGATTTATTTTGGTTCAATGAACAATCACTAAAGTTTCATGGTAAAATAAACCAACATTGCCCCTTGTTTACAGTTACTTGCAATCACTAAGGTGTTCCAAGCATTTAAATTGAATATCTTTACTAATACACATATGCAAATGCTAATATAACAAGAACCTTGGAGAAGTTGTTTGTTTAACTTCTTTGCAAGAGGGGATTTGGAATCCAAATCCTAAGGGAGAGTGTACTTTCACAATTGGGTGAAAATACCACTCAACATGTAGATTGATGGATTTGATTTTCCTCTTCTATAGAAATATCTTGATTCCTGACCTATTATTCAAATGGGGTTTCTTATCCTTCCATTGGATCATCTAGCCTAAGAAGTTCATATTTTTTAGACGTTGCCCTCCATTCCTAGTGGTGGTTCATGTTTCCTCCTTTGAATTGACTCGTACCCCTTGTCTAGATGTTATTTCTCATTCTTCTTCTTGTTATAGTTTGAAAACCCATTGTAGTCTTTTTAAGTGAAGATTAATCCTTTGGATTTTGAATTGTTTGTGGTATCTCCTCTTTAGTTATATTAGGGTAGTTTTGAAACAACTGTCCATACTCATGGTATACTCTATAGTTGAACGAGACTGATTCATAATCCAATTGTGGTTTCCATATGTTGCCTCCCAATCTAAGATCCATTTCTACTGGTAATGGCTTGCTTAGATCTATCTCCACACAAATTAGAACCATAGAACTTGATCCCTCTCTCACTAATTCTCATGATCTACCTAGGTATATGCCCAAAAAATTTCCAATCAATTCCAAAACTTCATCTTTCCAAAATTCAAATGAAGGGCATATAATTTTAGCCAAATCGATGTTGTTTATGGTTCAAAATAGGGATCAAAAGTCAGTCACCATGGCTGCATGTATAGCCCTACTATCCCAGTGTTATAGGGTCCTCCGTCAAAAGCTTTATCCTTATAAAAAATTAGAGTAAATTTTTCTACAAAGTATCCATTTGGAAGTGTTATAATGTCCACTTTCTCTTGAGGGTTCCAAAGGTTTCTTTCCCATGAGAATAGGAAGTGAGGAGAAGGTCTAAGATCTACAAACCTACAAATTAGGGCATGCATGGATCTATAAAAAATGTCATATGCTACCAATTAATCTACTATTTCCAAGATTGGGATTGAATCCGTATAAGGTAGGCAACCATTTCTTCTTTCTTGATCAACCTCTTTCTCTTTTCTCTTTTCTAAATTCTGCAAAAAAAATTCAGTTTTGTGTAGATATCCAAAAGTTGCACATAGCTACCTCTACGTACTTGTATATCCTTTTGGACACTTGTAGGTTTACATAGGCCATCCTAGATACCCCTAGGCTTTCATAGACCAATTTAGACTATTGTCGATCCATCGAGACCTACGTAGACTATTGTATATATGTGTAGACATGCATGGATTATCATAGCATACCGTAGAATTACACAAACCATTTCACTAGTTTTTAGGTGCAAACCCTAATAAACTACACAATTTATTCCATAAACACCTTTTATGCATTGGGAGACTGCATATTGGATTCCTAAGGCAACATACGACCTCTTAGGCCTAATTGAGAACCCCACAGGGTTATTACTTCCCAAAAAGTATTAATTAAGCTAATTATAATTCTAATTTAAAAGTCACTTCACTGAAGTGTACTTTTTGGGTTAAAAAGTTTATTAGGTTTCTAAATCCTAATTAGTCCTAATTATTCCCTCCCACATGTGTGTGCATAAAATTAGTTAGGATATTTCCTAGGAAACCCTAACCTAACCCTAATCTAACCTAGGGATCACCTAACCCTAGTTAATCCTAATATCTCCTCACACATGTGTGAGGATGAGATATTTCCTAAGGGAATGTGGGGATGACACCTCACAAACCCTAACCTAACCACCTTAGAACCTAATCTCAGGGTTTACTTCTCCTAACCACACCTCCTACACCTTAGATTTATCTATAAATAGTGGACCTAAACCCTCATTTTATCTCTCTCTCCCCTTTTAACCAAAGTATAGAAACTCTATCAAAATGTAACTAGAAATATAGACACAATAATATAACCATACCAACAACAATGCAACATCTAAGGAGCTCATCCGTGCAAGGATTTCCAGTAATAAGCATCTATAGTCCAATTCACTTGTCGACCTATGAATTAGACACCAATTTGCCCCCTGTACTATGAGTTGGGTCTACAGGACCCATTTCACCCCAAATATCTGAGGTAAGCATAATTTTAGGTTTTTATGAGGTTCTATGCAATTTATTTTAGTTTTCAATATATCTTTTGTGTCTATTTGTCTTATTCACCATGGGACCTGACTAAGGCAAGCCCCAAAACATACTAACACTATTTTGTAGGTCTAGCACAGATGCAAAGAGGAAAAATAGTAAATACAACCTATGGTGGCACAAATTATGCATGAAGCCCACCTATATTGAGGAAACCAAGAGAAAGCATTAGATTTATTATAAATTTGTGAAAGGAAGAAACGGGGATTTCTTCCCCATTTTTAACACAAAAATACTTCTATCATGAATAAAATCAGCAATTATGAATAATTTGTGTTTTAGCATATTATTAGATCAAATGTTTGCTTTTACATATTTCATTATGGCATGCCCAGTGGGACCCCCACAAAGGATTGCGTTAGAATAGTTTTATTACGAATCTAACATAATTTGTTATTTTTGTCTTGTTGCAGGTACCATATCTAAGCATTACAAAGAACCATGAAGCCTTGACAACCCCCTCAGACCCTCAGAATAGGGATTTTAGGCCCCTAGATCCAATTCACCCCTCGATCTGTGAGTTGGAATTACAAGCCTCAGAAAACCCCAAAATTGCAGGGGTGAGTAGCAAAGAAGCCAAATAGACCATCTGTAGCATCAGAAACTAGGTATTCCCCAAAATTTTCTCTATTTTGATATGTATATGTAAAGAAATATTTACTAGTAAATGCATCAATATAGTTGGTAAATTTCCCTCTTCTTACACATCCATAATATTAGAAATGTTTGCTTTAGTTGCAGAAACTTGCACAAAACTAGCAAGTCTGATTTCATTAATTTTCAAGAAATTTTGGTTTTACTTTTCTAAATTGCATGTTGCTTAAATTTTGCATTTATTTCTTGTTTTCTCAAATTGATTTTCCTTTAAAATAATTTCAGATTTGTAATTCTAACAGTAATATTTAAATTTAGGACTTTGCAAATCTTTTTGCACACTTTTCTTGAAGCAATTTAGAATTTCTTGTTTTTTATTTGTACAAAAATCAAAGGCAAAATGCTGTCATGCATTCAAAAATTAGGATTTCCTAAATTTATTTTTGCATATTTCATTGAAGCAAAGTTCGAATATAAATTTTAGATTCTATTATTAAATTAGGATTCTCATATTTCTTTCTTAAACCCCTGGGTAGATCACAATTGTTATATTTCTTTCCACATCTCTATTTTAAGATTACCTATTTATCTTTGTATAAATATTTCTTACATTGTCTCACGCTTTAAATTTATGGTTCCATAAAGCCTTCTTTTCACACCTTTCACATTGCTTTTTTATACATTTTACATAATATGTCCTAGTTTCTTTTCCAAAAGGGCACATAGGACTAGATTTCTTTTACAAAATACATATCATTTTAGTCTTTTTCTTCCAAAAAAGTGCATCTAGGACTAGATTTCATTTCAAAAAGGCATTAATTAGATTTACTACTTCATACATAACTATTAGAAAACTCAAACCCACACACATACGTGGTTCAAAACAAGTGGTGATATTGGATTTCATCCCCAATCCATCGCTCGAGACTGGTGTGGTAGGAGTTGTACCCTCCACCATATCACCCCCTAGACACCTAGCAGCCCCACAAGAGTGGTTTTTTGGACCTCATCACCGGAAAACCCCCCAATTTTGAGATTGGGCTTTTGGATTTCATCACCATAAGTCACCTTTAGAGTGGGATAGGATTAGACACCTTTTTTCACAAGGCTAACATAATTTGTAGATACGATAACTGTCGTTATTTACTAAGACCACCCAAGAGTGAAGATAACACATAGGATTGTTGACCATGTTGATAGTAGGTCTCAAAAAGTGCCACATATTATCGTGAGAGGATATAGTGAGCTCATTCCATCCTTTTGAGTTCTTCCCCTGTAGATTATCATTTTACTGCACCTTCCATATTTGCACATCATGATATTGTTTCATTTTGTACATATTTGGGTGTTGCAAGAGGTCCCATACCAATGATACTCTTGATTGTCTAGAGCATTCACTCCACTACCTGTGATCTTGTCTAGGAAGTATCAACATTAAAACACACTCAAATGAATAAAACACATTTTGTTTCCACATTTAGAACTGATTCTAATTTCTTGTTGATTGCATAATCACAAATTGGTTTTAGCATATTACACCACTTAGCACTTGGTTCTTTAGCTACACATAACTTACCATTTGCTTTACTTTTATATTAGACACAATTGATTCCACACTCCACACAGTTGCTTCCAAACCCCTTTGCACATCACACTTAGAACCACATATTTTAGCTTTTGTATAGTCTCAAAACTTCACAACATGATACACACCATCATACCTATTGTTACCCATAGTTGATCACATGAGCAAGTGTACCTTATAGAGGAGGATCCTAGAACCCCTCCTAGTCAGTCCACCTCTCCTTCACTCATGAAGGGGAAAACTACATATACACCAGATCTACTCATAGAGTTTTATCCTCGATATCCACATGATGTATCAGGGTGAGACATCCACTTTGAGTGAAGCCCTTGTCACTTCATTCAAATAAAACCATCCACCCACTTCATTTCCATCCTCATCTAATCCATCCACCATGTTCTATGACCACGTGATCTACACGACTCTAGGACAACCTCACCTATTCTTTACCATAGATGAGGATATCACACCTACTTCCCCTAACTTCACACACTCCTTTTTCCAGAGTCCATCTCAATCCCTTTTTGATAATGACTCCTCCATCTTGAACCACACTTGCCCTGAGGTTGTGTCATTCACCCCTGCTATTGGAATGATCTTTGACCCTTCCACTTCCATGATAGGTACCCAAATACCATCATTATAGACTACACAACAACCATCCACCTTGTAGGAGCAACAAGCACCCACTCAAAAATCACACCCATACTCTTTACAAGAGTCCTAACCATCATCATCCTAGCAATAGTTCTTCATAATTCTTAAGGACCTACCATGGCCACCTCTCCAAATCCAAACCATGCAATATCAATAACCAACAACCCGAACTCACTCGGGAGTGGACACATTCACTACCCATTTTCCCAAGCTCTTGCTTCAGAAGCTTACCCTCCTTTTTCATAACATTCCCACCTATATCTCAGGTTCCTGGATTGTATGATACCGAATCATTCACCTTACCCTCATATACATTGATCTTTAGGATACCTCCTCCTCTTTTCCAAGATCCCATCGCTAGTCTTCCTCCTACATACAGATCAAGACTTACAACCTATACACCCATATCACTAGGTTATGCCACACTATTTAGCTTTGCCACTTACCATCCCCTAGGATAGATATATGTCCTATCTTTTGACACCTCATATCAACCACCCCTAGCATCGATAGCCTCAATACCTACACCATTATCTGTTGGATCGACATTCTTTATGCCTCCCCCCTCTTGGTCATCACTACCTATGGCCCAACCATTACAGTAGGCTTATACATAGTAAATACCCTTGCCACAACCACACATCCCACAATCACAATATTACTACCCCAAAAAATATCCATTCTATATTCTAGTGTTCCACTAGTTGCGACATCATATGTCACTTAGCAATTGTCCTACCAGGACCAATTGCAACAATTCCTTCCTTGATTTCCATTGGATATTTTATGTATACATAGTCTAGCCATAATATCTCATCTGTATCATTCCTTATCATATAGGTTACTTCAAACATGTTCATCCTAGATGATATCCCATGGAAATTGCCACATCTATAATATTTTTTCTTGCATTTTCTCAAGAGCTTCAAATCCTTAGCTACTGTTGTTGCTTCTTCTCCTCCTCCTCCATTGTTATCTATTATCCTCTTCTTGATGGGTCTCTTATCTTCATTATTTTCATCAAAATCACTCATGCTATATTATTTTTCTTCACAATCATCATCATTATTTTCCATGTCCATGGCATTGGCCATAATAAAAACATTAAAATCATAGCCGACATTTGTATGGTTTTCATATTCTTGGGTATAAACGATGGTGACATTCTTGTTCTCATTATGAAGGTTGTGCAGGTGGATTGGATGATGGCTATCCATGATAAAAACCTAAACCTTGGGACCCAAGATGAGAAATTATATTAAATCCTTAGAAGCTCCTCAGTTGATCAGCAGCATTGCTACAGGTTCTTCTTGTGAAGACAATTTAGTGCTGGCTAGTTTGATGATATCTTGGCAAGAGTAAATTGGGAAATATGAATATTAAAGGTCATATTTTACACAAATGGAGGTTATTATCTTGAGTGCACAGAGGGAATCAACATCTATTTTTGATGGATATATGTGAAGGGGATAGTAAGAGATGGAAGCATGAGTTGCAGTAGTGAGTTTTTTGTAAAATTGAAGTATGCTGGTTTCTCTTACCATGGTTGGTATACCTCAAATTAGACCCCGTTGTTGAAGAACACAAGCTTATATTGAGAGGGGGGTGAATAGTATAGCACCCACTTTTTAATTTCTTTCCAAACCAATATCAATTAGTGTCCTTAATTGCAATAACCAAATATAGTAGTGTGCATTAATGACATAGATAGCAATAGTAAGCAAGAGCACAAATCACCACACACAATTGAGACACAAGATTTAACGTGGTTCCCCCAATGTGGGGTAGTCCACAAGATAATCTCCTTATAATATTTCATAAAGAAATAGGGATCCTTATCCCAATACAAATGATTACTTTGATCTACTCAAAGCTAGGCTATCCACTGATCTGCTCAGGTGGGCAATCCACTGATCTGCTCAGCAAGGCAATCCATTGATCTACTCAGCTAGGCAATCCACTGATCTGCTCATCTAGGCACTCCATTGATCTAATTAGCTAGGCAATCCTGATCTGCTCAGGTAGGCAATCCACTGATCTACTCAGTTAGGCACTCTACTGATCTTCTCAACTAGGAAATCCTGATCTACTTAGGTAGGCTATCCACTGATCTGCTTTAGAAAGCTCACCAAGAACCTACTCAAAATCTGCTCTAGCAAGCTCACCAAGAACTTGCTCAAATCTGCTCCAACAAGCTCACCAAGAAATTTCTCAAATATGCTCCAGCAAGCTCACCAAGAACTTTCTCAAATCTGCTCAGCAAGCTCACCAAGAACTTGCTCAAATATGCTTTAGCAAGCTCACCAAGAACTTGCTCAAAATATTCTTAGCAAGCTCACAAAGAACTTGCTCAAATCTGCTCCAAATTTATCCACAAATCTATCCCAAAAGCCTTCTCAAAGGCTCAATCAATCATGTACAAAATTTGCCTCAAATCTATCCAAAAATATGTCCCAAAAGCCTTCTCAAAGGCTCAATCAATAATGCTCAAGTAGCACTCAAATCTCATCCACAAATCTATGAAGGCAAGGCTCAATGATGAACTCAACAATGAATGTCAATGCACTCTTCAATGGATGACAACAATGATCCACAATGATCTCAACTCAAATCAATCTCAACTCAACTCAAATCAAATCAATCTCAACTCAGCTCAATATTATAGAAGCATAAAGAGAATTGTTAGAGACTCAATATGTTCTATTCACAAACTCAATTTCTTTCTCAACTCAAACTCAACTCAAATCAGAATATAGAATAGTTTGTTTCATGGAACTTGAACAACCACTTCACACAATCACTTGACTAGGCTCAAACAACTCTACTCAACCAATCACCACAAGGAACAACTTTTTCTCACAAACCCTAGTTCAAGCATGAATCAATCAACTCAAAATATTTCCAACAATGCTCAACCACAAATCTCACATAACAATGATACTCATGTTCTCCTCTAACTCAAGTTCAAGTTCTTTGTACAAGCAATGGGCTTCAACAACAATGCTTATAAAACAAGGTTTAATCACAACTCTCAAACCAGAAAACCTTGAAGCATTCAACCAACCACTTTCGAAAAGGAAACCACAATCAATCCTTTTCTCTCCAATGATATTTCATAAATCAACCACCATAAACAAAGTCAATGGAGAATATTGCTCATACCTTTTTGATGCCTTATTAGTTGTCCACTAAATCTGCCACACTCAACAAACTTTCTTTTTCAACTTCTAATAAGGGTTAGAGATCTTGATTAATAACACAACAATAATATCCAAATAACACCTTATTACTCCTACTCAATAAAATACACCATGTCCCCTCATGAAAGAATTAATCCCCTTTGAAAAAGAATAAAGCAACCTTCACTTTTGAACCCCTTTACAAAATCAGAAATATCTCTTTATACACACCTTATTTCTCCCTCTAAGCAAGTTAATCAAATAGCCCTCGAAATAAGATTTCCAACGATATATAATATGATATACTTCCAAAAAGAAAATCACCAGAAATCTCTCTTTTTCCTAAAGTGCATCACAACCCTTATTTCTCCTAGGGCAACTTTAGAAAAAAAAAATATTAAAAAATATTAACTTTCCTTTGTCCTTGATGGGATTCGATCCCTCGACGCCTCCTTTCTTAGTGCCTTAACCATGGCCAAGCCGCCGCATGAGCTACGGGCTCATTTGGGAGGGAAAGGCACCACGTGCTTCAAAACACTCCTCCCTCTCACGTAAACCAAAAACGCTTCGTGCGCTCTTTCTTCCAACGCCTTCTAACGCAGCCAAGGGGATTCAAAACCTTGACGTTCATTTTGCCACTTGCCTTAGCCAAAAGCCAATTGCCAATGCACCACATTGCCCAAGGTGACTAGGGTTTCACATGCCGTCCGATTTATTCTTCGCTTCCATCACTTAACCCTCTTTTGCACGAGCTCTTTTCGCTTTCCAACAATCACATTAATTCATGAGCGCAAGCTTAAGTATTAATAAACCTTAGGCATCCTTTTATATAGTTTTCTCCCTCATATTCGATGATGTCGGTGGATTACTTTTATTTTTAATTTTAAAATTTAAATTTAAATTTTAAATAATTTAAAATTTAAACTAAATATTTAAAATTAAATATCTCCATCATCGGGGCACCTTTTTCGATGAAATAAAAAGCCAACTTGGGTTTTAAGAAAAACCCATTTCAAATCTTCCATCCATGGTTTTAAATAAAACCTTTTATTTTGCCTGCCTTGGTTTTCACAAAAACCTGTATATATCCATGCTCTCCAAAATATCATAAATGATTATTTATGAAGTGCTTTTGCCACCAAAACTCAATGTGATCCATGTGACATCAATGATCCATGTGACATCAATGACAACATAAAATAACTCAAATTGCTAAAAATATCCCTCTTTGTCATTTATGGCAACACCTCTAATGCAAATCACCACAATCACTACAAAAACCATATCTGAGAATCAAAGTTGAT
The DNA here is from genome assembly GCA_028583015.1 of Wollemia nobilis. Taxonomy (NCBI): domain Eukaryota; kingdom Viridiplantae; phylum Streptophyta; class Pinopsida; order Araucariales; family Araucariaceae; genus Wollemia; species Wollemia nobilis. Next base: position 1,938,760 of record JAQPPZ010017079.1, on the reverse strand, counting down.
CCCCCTGACTCAATACTCTCTATGGACGCTGCTCTCCCTAACTTAATGCTCTCTTTAGAGGCTGCTCCCCTAACTCAATGCTCTCTTTGGAGGCTGCTCCCCCTAACTCAATGCTCTCCCCCTTACTCAAATCTCTCTCCCCTTTGAAATCAATGGCAAAAGGGACATCGATGGAGCTAAAAGATATGACTCTTAAGCTTAGCCCCCTTACCACCTTCTCTTGAGGTGATTAATTTTGGGGTGGGAGTACTTTTACTCCCAGCTTACATTGGTTCTTTCCTCTGTCAACTTCCTTCCATATTTTTTTGATATCCTTTTCTTTATGAGTTACTTGATCTTGTTGTCTTGAATCTGTTTGACCTTCTTGCCTTGAAATTGTTTGGAATTGAGTCCTACACCATTTTGCAATATGTCCAAAGTTATTGAAATTAAAACACTTGATATTGTAGCCTTTGGATGGTGCCCATATCCTAAATTCTTTCTTGAAATAATTTCCATATCCATTCCTTTCCCGAACTCTGTATTGTGAAGTTCTATTTTCATAATCATTATGACCATGACTTATGAATTGTGCAGCTCTAAAACCAAAACCATGTTGCTCATTTTCTTTGTACTAAGAAGCTCTATGACCAATCCTATTGCATAATAAGCAATGTCCTTGAAAACCATACCTTATTCCTTTGAAGTCCCTTCTAGAAAAATCAAACTTCTTTGATCCGTAGACCCTACAATGTATAGCCCTGTGTCCAAATCCATTACAAGAAAAACAAAGTCCTTGAAAAGCCCTTTGTTCATGCATTGGTTCCTCATAATTTTCTTGACCATTATCCTTGTGATCATATTTGAATTGTGCATTGTATCCTTGAACCTTATTTGTAGTATCTGAATCCTCTTCCTTAATTTCTTCCTTGCTTTCCTTTTCAACAATTTATTTTCCTCTTGAACTTGATTCACCTATCTCAAAAAAAGATCCAAACTGGATGTTTGAAGCCATAGGAACTTTGGAACTTTCTTCATAAATCTTAGGTGCTTCCTTGCTTTCATATTTTAGAACTTCCTTTCCTTTTGAGTGTGATTCCCCAAACCTGAAATATGAGACCTTTGGTGCTTTGGAACCTTCCTCTTATTTCTCTTCATTTGTGTCAAATAGCAAATTGGCATCCATCTTTATTATCTCTGAAATACATGTTTCCTTCTTAGTGAAAATATCTTGACCTTTTGAGTCATGTGATGGATCAAACTTCTAAAGTATGGAATATCTCACTTATTTTAGATTATCCTTAACCTCTTGTAATTGCTCATGGATATCATTGAAGTCTTCCTTTAGATCAAGTGAGACTTCCATATTTCTTACAATATTCTCTTTTTAAACTTATTCTATTTGAAGTGAATGTTCTTCTACTTCTTTTATCCCATAGAAAAACCCTTCTTCATCTTCACTGTCATTAAGATCATTATAATATTCTATAGCAAACAAACTCTCATGATTTCTTTAACCATGCCTGTTTCCTTGATGTGTCATCTCATCTTCACTATCATTGAATCCATTGCAATATCTTGATCTGTGATCTCTTTGACCACACACAAAGCATTGTTCTCTTTCACATTCTATTCCTAGGAATAGATGTTCTTCATTTTCATCATCTGACTTATCTCTATCACTGTGATCTGAGATATCACTTGCTTCTTCAATGTAGAAAGTTTTCTTTGTCTTACGAAAACTTTTCTTCTTCTCATACCTACTTTGCTTGTATCTGTCATTTTTATCATGCTTATGCTTTCCATCTTATTTTCTTCTATGACCCTATTTTTCATCATCACTATTTTCTTCATGTGGACACTTGTTTGCATAGTGACCAAAATCACCACACTTGTAGCATTTGACTTTCTTCATATCCCTGTAATTTCTTAAGTCCTTTTTCCTTTTGATGAAGTTAGATTTCTCATAATTATCTGAATCTCTATATGTCTCTGGATCTTTCCCTTTATTTGAAGCCTTGAATGCAATTTATTTCATTGGAACCTGATGCTTACTTATCCTCATCTCATAATCTATGAGATTTCCTTGTAGTTCTTCCATTGTTTCTTTTATTGCTGAAACCTTTGCATCATACTTCATGGGAAGTGATCTCAAAACCTTTTGAGTAACATATGATTCTTTCATCTCAAATCCTAGACCTCTCATGGTGTTAGTAATCTCATTAAATTGAAGTAAAAACTTTGCAATATCTTCAGAGTCTTCCATTTTCAATTCCTCAAATATTTTTAAAATTAACCAAACTAAACAATGGGTTAATAAATCTCATTAAACCACCAATAACGAACCACACCCTAGCTAGGTTTAGCATAGATTAGAGGGTGGGTTAGATTAATTAATTTTTTAGGGGTTTTGGGGTTAATTATGGGGAGGTTATGACCCTTAAAAGGTCATACTCCCTATCCGTGGGTGGCAGACATGGGCCCCAATTGGTAAATTGGGGACTGCAACTGTCAGCCATAGCAAGATTTAAATCCCAACGGTCAAATTTTTGACCGTTGCGCTGACCGCTGGTTGGATCCGCGGTGCACAAAATTTTAGAAAAAAATTAATTTTTTTTAATTTTCTTTTATTTTTCTAGGCACTTAATGCCATTTATTGCATTTTTGGAATGTTTTTTTTGATGTTTTTGAAGTTTGTGATCATGTTTTTACATGTTTTTGTATTTTTATGCATTTTCAAATTTGTTTCGACTTTTTAAAATTATTTTTCATTATTTTTCTTGTTTATTTTTTTTGCTACCACTCAGACCTTAACCAACAGAGCAAGGGAGATCGATATCCTTTGTGACCTTCATGGTGATCTCACTGATGGGGAGCGAGAGTGGTTCATTGCTATGAGGTTTGGATACATCTTGTATCTCCCCACTATCCAGATTGATCAGGTATAATTTATTGCTTTGGCCCATCGCTGGGATGTGTGGACCAACACATTTCACCTATCGATGGGTGAGATGACTGTTACTTTGGAGGATGTCTATTGCATCTTCCATCTACCCATTTATGGTGAGCCCATAACCTCATATCCTACCATGACCAGGAAGGCCGTATTTGATGCCATATTCAAGGGACAGAGCTTTGAGGTGCAGGACCATAATGCCCATAAAGGCATCCATGTCGGGGAGTGGTTTGAGGCTTGATTCTTATCACAACAGGAGGCTATGTTTATGCAGTTGATTATTCAGATCATCCTCCTATATTATTTAGGTTTTAGGTTCCCTTGGAACCTCTTGGCTCAGACCAGAGAGGTCATGATGATCTCTACTATGTGGCCCCTCATTCTGTCATGGGGGAGCACTTTATTAGCACAAATTTAACATGATCTATATTAGATCATATGCCAGATTAGAGTCAGCATCATATACAACATCCTCCTCCAAGTTTAGGGCTAGTAACACATCCTGATTGAGTGCCCTATAGACTTATCCCTATCGATCACTAACATTAATGAGGGGAGTTAGTGCTACGTCGCTTGCTGGTCTTGGGAGCGAGAGGGCTTTAGGAGTAGATCTCATGCAGGAGACCTAGATCTTTATATTTCCAAATTCTCTCAGATCCACTCTCAGCAGATTCAATGGAGGATGTACATGGAATTTTTGAAATGGAGACATGTAGACAAAAACCTGCGTCGAGTGCATAGAGACAAATGGATCTTCAGCTAGAAGGCTAACATACACAAGTACCACTTCTATTCTCACATCTTGAGGTATTTTGGGATCCGATAGAATGTCCTAGAGATGTCGACTATCTACAGACACCTGGTCCTCGAGAGAGACCTGACCTGGCCCCAAGTGACTCCACTGGGGGATGAGAATGATGACTTTTAGGAGTCAGGAAAATCAAACACAAGAACTACTCCTAACTATGATGTATGGTGGGTAAACTTCCAATAGCATGGAGAGGATCCACTAGGCCAACCAGCTGGTGGCTTCGTAGCTGAGGGTGTAGAAGGTGCAGAGGTGGAATCTCATGGGTGAAACACCTGCTATAGGATAGAGGGTGCATGGGGCGTAGGGGCCACTAAAGATGAAGGCCCATAGATAGAGGTAGAGAAGGAGGCATTAGAGGAGGGTGAGGCACCTTCGGATAGTGAGATTGGGTAGTTAAGAGCCTAGATTGTTGACCTCCAAAGCCAGGTTGGGAGACTGCAGACTCAATTTCTATACATGGATACTACCATCGCAATGATAGAGGTGAAGCTCACTCATGGTCAGTGGCAGTAGCATGGATATTAGGAGGATATGTTAGCTCTCTAGGAATAAGTAGCTTCAGCAGATACAAATATTAGGAATATCACTAGTGAGCATGATCTAGCATAGGTACAACTATCTATTATGACCATTGAGAGGGATTTATTTAGGGCAATGATGGGGGGCTCCTCATCTACACAAGATATCATGGCACCTTTGACAACACCATATTCCTTACTACCACCAGGTTCTGACCCCATGGCAGAGATCAGGAGGCTTCATTCCCTCATGGAGGAGGGTAATGAGAGAGTTACAGTGTGTGTAGCTCGAATCTCCTAGCTGGATGGCTACATCAGGCTGATAGTTGGGGAGATATCAATAGATACCCATACCATAGGGACCCATAGGAGTGGATCCAGGACTAGGACCAGGGAGACAGGGTAGTCATTTGCTAGCTCTAGCCACAGGACTTGTCGGATAGAGGGGGTTATGTCTCGTGCACTAGGCGTCTTCAACACAGGTCGAGCATAGGATCCATAGTAGGCCCCACAGTAGGATCTAGAGTAGATTCCAGAGCAGACTCCTAGAGGTGTAGAAGAATCCAACATAGGTCTATTAGGGGGTACAGGCCAGAGCTAGCTCACTGTTTTGGCATAGATTTTGCTTTATGTACCAGTTTTGAGTGTAAGGTCACGAACCTACATAGTTGTAACCTGAAGGTATTTTGATATATCCTGATACTATGTACTCTTGACACACACACACACACATATATATATATATGTGATATGATAGTTCATCCCATAATATGTGTACTTTATTTTTGGTATTTTATGTTTATGCTATGCACATGGATGCAATGCATATATTTGATTTATTGCTATATGATGTGATGTATGGATGACATGCACTAGCTATATGATGTGGATGTAGTGATATACATGTGTAGTTGGACTACTTTATTATGTTATGTATACAAATGTAATATTTGATGTTAAATGCAATTTTGACCTACTTCACTTGTCTACATTTACTTTATGCTTCTTATGACATAATTCATGCCATGTTTGTATTGCATGTATATTTGATGATACTTGATCTATTGTAAATGTACATGTATGTTTTAATCACTTAAAACACAATGTATGCGATATGATATGAGGTTAAAAATATAATGGATGACACCACACAATGTATAACAATCATGCATGATAATTGCTATATTTTGTTATGAAACTTGATTTATTTTACACTCATATGTGAGCTGCAATGCACTATTTCTATTTATAAGTTTTTGTAAATTAAAAGATATGCATGACATAGTTAGTTGCCATTTAAATATCATTTTTGACATCCATCCGGTATCTAACATATATCACAAATAGTTTTAATAAAAATATCTCATAAACAAAATTTTGATATTTAATGATTGCATTTGAAAATTTTATTGTTGCTATTTTGGAGTTTTGAGGCTTTCAATGAAACTCAAACACCCTATTTGACTTATCAAAAGCTGCATACTTGCTATACTAGACTTCTACAATATAAGGATTTTGCTAGGATAGGCCCTAACTGTTCATTATCCCTGTGTGTGCAAATGAGTATATTAAGATAAGACATAAGCATACCCCGATGTTAGGAAGGATTCTTTTAGCCCATTGCTAATATTAGGGATCCTCATATGTCTATCCAATCCTAGGTTTAGATTTTAGGTGGACTAGACCACTAGGCGATACAAGACACCTGAAGCTAGCTCTTCCACATTCAAAAATTGGTCTGCACACAAGAAAAATGTTAATGTATCAGACATATCATCATGCATAAGGTATAGTAGTGCTAAAAATTCTAGGGATTCAGGCTCGCTCCCTTATTTTATTCAATTTTTGGGATACTTGCTCATAGGTAGTGATGAAAATCACTATTTATTTTTGTACTATAGTGATAAAAATCACTATTTATTTTGTACTCTTTTTCTTTCTTTTAAGCAAGGGATGTTATATTGATTTGTCTTTCTTTGTATAAATTTGTCTTCATTTGACTTATCTTCGTGGCATTTATATTTGATAATTTTCTTTAGAAACTTCCTTTGGGAATTTTGCTTTGGGGGAACTATTTCTGGGATATCGATCTAGGCTATTGATATGATGATATCAATATGGGATATCATTCTAGGATTTCGATCTATGATATTGATCTAGGGCATCAATCTAGAGGATTGATCTGGTATATCACTCTAGGATATTGCTCATTTTATTGTAAGAAAGGGATTCTAGGTAGGGAATAAGCCTATCCTTTTGTCAATTGCCAATATTTCCCGTACCATCTGCACAGGGGGATAAGCAAGAATAAATCTTTTCACCTTAGGATACTTGGTCCTACTTTGTGGTGTTCATCTTCCCCTAGTACTTATTAGGATTTTTTAATTTGTTGATTAGTTATAGGATTCTGATATGCTAAGGACTATACTAACTATACCTCATCCACAGAAGCAAATTAAGCTTTCCACTAAACTCATGAGATGACCACTAGTTATGGTTGAGTGACCGAAAATCCCATATTATATTCTTCATAGCAACATGATTGTGTTGAAAAACACGTTTACTCACAAGGGTGGCATATGATACTAATAATGCATAGATGCATGATTAAAACACAAACGTGGTGTCGTTTTTCTGATTGTAAACATAACCTCACCTAATGCAATGTGATAGATGGAAATGCCTACGCAATGCAATTACATGAGTGGAATGCAAAATGAAATGCATGATGTAAATGAAATGCAATGATGCAAATGTTTTTTTTTTATTTTTGATATTTTCCAATTTTTTGGCTTTTATTGCTTTATATGATTTTTTTTTGGATTTTCTATATTTTTGACCAAGGGATTTTTTAAAAACCATTGGAGCCTTTTTATTTTACCAAAGGGGCTACATATACCTTTGGAGCCTTTTTGACTTGACCAAAGGTCTTACAAATGCCTTTGGAGCCTTTTTGAACTTGACCAAAGGGCTTACAAATGCCTTTGGAGCCTTTTAGACTTGATGAAAGGGCTTATAAATGCCTTTGGAGCCTTTTTTTGATCTTTAGGCATAGAACGCTTTAATATGAAGGATGTTGAGAGGTTTAGGATCTTAAACACCTTCCAACAATGTCAAGCGATATGTCCCAGGTCTTATTTTATCAGAGATCATATAAGGACCCAACCAATTAGCCATGAATTTATCTTGTATTTCTAGTGGTAAATTTTAGTTATATTAGTTATATTTTAGCACAAGATCCCCAACCTCAAAGTCTCTTAGATGGACTTTGGTATTGTAAGCTCATTTTAAGCGCTCCTGATAAACATGAAGATGATCAAGGGCATTCACGCGATGTTCATCAAGTAGCATCAATTGATCTAGGTGAGCTTGCCACATAGTGTAGTCATAAATGAACTCTTTCAATGTGATGTGTAGTGTTGGAATTTCCAACTCTAGGGGCATAACGGCCTCAGTGCCATATACTAGTGAAAATGGAGTTACCCCAATGGGTGTTCGAATGCTAGTTCTATAAGCCCATAATGTAAGGGGTAGTTGGATATGCCAATCCTTATGGTGTTCTTATACCATATTTTAAATATAGAAACCACTATCTTGTTTGAGGCCTCAGCTTGCTCGTTTTCCTAAGGATAATATGGAGTTGCAAAAATATGTTTGATCCTATACTTGGACATCAAAGCTCTCACAGTTTTGTTCTTAAAAGAAGTTTCATTATCCGAAATGATCTTGTATGGTATCCCAAAATGACTAATGATATTGGTGAGTATGAACTTAGCAATACGCGCTCCGGTTGTTGTTGTTAAGGGAATGGCTTCCATTCACTTTCTAAAATACTCAGTAGCCATAATAATGAATGTATGTCGACCCGATGATGGAGGAGAGATCTTACCTATAAGATCTAATCCCCATTGAGAAAATGAACAAGCTACTTGAATGGGATGTATGGCTTGTGATGGCAAGTGCATAAGATTAGCATGATACTGGAATTTAACACATTTCTTGACATACACATTGGAATATTTCTCCATTGTGGGCCAATAATAACCCATCTGAAGGATGCACTTGACGATAGCCATGTCGCTAAAATAGCCACCATACATACCTGTGTGAGATTCTAAAATTGCCCAAGATGACTTTTGGGACTCAAGACAATGAAGGAGAACTCCATCGTAGCTTCTATGGTACAAAATGTCTACTAACAAGACATACTTAGTCACTTTCTATTTGAATGTGCATCTTGTGGTACACGACAATACCTGAGGGATTATACCAAGTCTAAGAAAGTCATGTATTTGTGATGTCTAGTTTTTGTAAGCTTCAACCTTGATTGATAAGACAACATGCTCCCCCTATGATTCTACATTGGCAAATGCATACTAGGAAACAACTCTGTGGTGAATGGTAGTACCATTCCCTATCAGATCCTACGAGATCAAAGACCCCCAGGATGCTCACTTCAAAAAGTCTTTGGATTTGTAGAACCACTCATGGTTTGTTTCTACATGAATCATATTGATTGAATCTTTATTATCCAATGCTTCGTGCAACACAACTACGTGTGACAACGTCTTTACATGGATGGTAGTAAAGTCGATAGATGAATTCTGAGGGATTAAGGATCCCAAATATGCCATTGTGTCTGTGAATCTATTATATGAACAAGGGATTGTTTTGATGTTGTACCACTCTAGTAGAGCTAGATATGTGTCAACAAGATCCTTGTAAGCTTTCAATACTGGGCATCAGCATTGAAATAGTTCCTTAACTTGATTAAAAATGATAAGGGAATCACCAAATATATTTAACCTCTTAATCTTCATGGTGACCATTTTTTAAATACCCAAAATTAGGGCTTCATATTCAGCATTATTGTTGGTGCAAGGAAAGTCCAACTTGAATGACAAGGGCATTGGAGCACCTTGCAACATGAATAGCACTATTCTTATGCCACCCCCTTGCTCACACTTTGAACCATAAAATAACAAGGCCATATCGGCTTTGTTGTCTGATTCTTCAGGTTTGGGTGATTTTTATAAAGAAAATATTGCATCATCAGGAAGCTCTATGGTGAGGGGCCTACTATTTTTGAGAGGTGCCTCAGCCAAATGATCGGCTATGACTTGTTCTTTAATGGAATTTTGGCTAATGAATTCCAAATCGAATTCTATAAATAGCATGATCCACTTTGCAATATGTGTATTATGATATGTCTTGCTCATCATATACTGTAAAGGATTTTGGTTTGATATTACATGCGTCATATGACTTAACATATAATACCGCATTTTCTTGGTAGTGAACACTACTGCTAAACACAGCTTCTCCATGCATGCATATCCTAGCTCATAGCTCACTAAAGTTTGGCTAATATAATATATGACCTACTCTTTGTCTTGCACATTCTTTTGGACTAACATGGTTCCTAATGCAAAGTCGGTTGCCAAAATATATAATAGAAATAGAACGTCTGGCCTTGGTGGAGCTAGCACTGGTAGCATCGCTAGGCAGTGTTTGATTTCAGAATAGGCTGCTTAACAGTCCTCGTACCAATTAAATGGTACCCCATTTTGTAGTAGTCGATTCATGGGTGGATATTTATCTAATAATTGAGCAATAAATCACTTTATAGATGTTACTTTGTCCTAAAGGCTTCTTAATTCTTTCATGTTTGAGGAAGGATGCATTTATAGAATAGCCTTGACCTTTGCTAGGTCAACTTCAATGTCTCACTTTGAAATGATAAATCCTAAGAGCTTTCCTGAAGTTATGCAAAATACGCACTTCCTTGTTGGAAATTTTGGGTTTGAGATCCTAGCTTCTTGTCTATGAGTTGTCATTGATATCAAAAGGAAATGACATTAATGTTAAGAGGATGTGTTGGCTTCAAAGGTGGAAGATTCCAAGAGAATATTTTTAAGAGAATCCGGAGAGATTCCATTGGCAATGGTTTTTATTAAAACCAATGGAGGTTCTCTTTATTATTTATTTAATTATTATTTAAAACCCTTAAAGGTTTTAATTAATTAATAATTTAATTAATTAAAGGAGAAATTATTTTTAATTTATTTTAAGGGTTTTTAAACCCTTTAGAAAGCAAATTTCGATTAAATTTGAAATTACTTTTCTTTGCAGCCGACGTGTTCTAAAGTCCACGTATGGACTATAAATATGAGAAGGTTCCTAAGGTTAAACTCACTTGGAAAATCGTGTTGGCAATTTTGGGTACCTTGGGTACATTGCCTTTGCTCAAGTGTATAAGTTGTCATTGATGTCAAGAAGCTTTTGAAGGAATTTGATTTGATGTAAAATAATTTGTTTTGATGAAGGTTACGGCATGACAAGTTCGAAAGAAAGTAAGTTAGAAAAATGTCGCGATATCGCGACATGTCGCATTTTCGCGACTTAAGCAGGAGAGAGAAAGCTTTTTAGAAAAGTGTCACGATATCGCGACATGTCGCAGTTTCGCGACTCAAAGAGGAGAGAGAATGTTCGAGTCAGAAATGTCACGATTTCGCGACATATTGCAAGGAAGGTTGAACGGACGAAAAAGTGTCACGATTTCGTGACATGTTGCAGGAGAGAGAGTCCGAAAGAAAAAATGTCACGATTTCATGACATAATGCAGGAGAGAGAGTCCGGGAGAAAAAGTGTCGCGATATCGCGACATGTCGGGTTTCGTGACCCAAAGAAAAGAAAAGCGCTAAGGAGAAAAAGTGTCACGATTTCGCGACAAGTCGAGAAGACAAAGTGGAAGCAAGATAAAGTGTCACGATTTCGCGACATGTTGTAGAGAAAATGTTCCAAGTAAGAACTGTCATGATTTCATGACATGCAGCAAAGGGAAGAGTCTGAAATGAGAAGCGTCGTGATTTCGCGACAGGTTGCAGAGAAGTCGTACGAAAGCTGAAAGCGTCACGATTTCGTGACAGGTTGCAAAGAAAACGTACGAAAGCTAGAAGTGTCATGATTTCATGACAAATTCAAGGAGGAAGAGCTCAAAGGCGAAAGCATCATGATTTTGTGACATGTTCCATTTTCGCTAGTGCAAGCAGACAAGAGTGTAAGGAAGAGAAAGTGTCACGATTTCATGATAGATTGAGATGGCAGCGTTCGGTTGGAGAAAGTGTCATGATTTCATGACAGAAATAGAGTGCAGGTCTTCTATAGGAGAAGTGTCACGATTTCGAAAAAAGCAGAGAGGAAGGCTATGAAGACAAAAGTGTCGCGATTTCATGACAAAAGCAGAAAGGAGGTCGACGAAGGGAGAAGTGTCGCGATATCATGACAAAAGCAAAGTTGATGCTGACTAAGACAAAAGTGTCATGATATCACGACAAGAGCTTAGTTGAAGTCGTCAAAGGCTGAAGTGTCACGATATCGTGACAAAAGCCAAAAGAAAGTGTACGGTTGCAAAGGTGTCATGATATCGTGACATGTTGTAGTTTCATGGTAGAAGCTACAGAAGAGTTGCAGAGGCAGTGAGGCCGACAAAGTTAAATTTGGGCCGACGAAGATTAGGGTTTGCAGCCGACGTAGTTTAGGGTTGTGCAACCGACTAAGATCAAGGTTTTGATCTTGAAAGTGTTAGTATAAAAGGAGGGCTGTTTGGAGAGTTGTGATGTGATTGAATGCGTTGTTGAAGTGTGAAGTTTGAAGATAGTGCGCAAGTTAAGTCCATGGGGCACAGAGAGCAAGTCGTGCCGAATCGAGCTAAGTGCGAAGCAGAGTGCACAGAGAGCAAAAAAGCGCAAAGTTGTTGGGTGCATCATTTTTGCGATGTTCGGAGATAGTGCATAGGCCTTGATGGTTTTGGACAAATCATTGAGAGGGATTGTTGGACAGATTTGAGCAAGCTTTTGTTGAGCTTGTGGAGCAGTTTGGGCAGGTTCTAGTGAGAACTTGCAAAGCAGATCTGAGACAAGTCTTGGTGAAGACTTGGGTGAAGATCAAGCAAGCTTTAGTGGAAGCTTGTGAACAACTTCTATGAACCAGATTTGAGGACCAATTGAGGACAGAGATTGGTGCAGTTTTGAGGACATTTGTGCCAGACCGAAGGACTGTGTTTGGTGCAAGATCAGAGAAAGAGAATGAGGACATTTGTGCTAGACCGAAGGACTGTGTTTAGTGCAAATTCGAGGACCAGCTTTGGAGGTGATAGAGTTGAGGACAGAGGTCTCCAGCCAGAGCAGGGAGGACAGGTGTCTTCTATGGATAGAGTTCCATTTGCTAAGGGTAGGGAAGGCGAGAGGTCTTCTAGAGGATCACCAGCAGAGTAGAGCTAGGGGATTGGTGTCTCCTGTGGGTTGGTGCCCACGAACTCGAGATTAGGGGATTGGTGTCTCCTTTGGGTTGGTGCCCATAAACATTGTAATCGGGAAAGGTATTCCCAAAATTTGGATTGATAAAATTTAGTGAAAGATTTTATCCGTGGACGTAGCCCAACAATTCTAGGTGAACCACGTTAAAATTGTTGTCACTTTGTGGATGATTTTGTGCATTGCTTTGATATTGCTTTGGGTATATTGCTTTACTATTTTGTAGTATAAAGGAAAAAGTAAAAAGAGGTCTTATACTGTTCACCCCCCCCTCTCAGTATAAGCTTGTGTTCTTCAATTGGTATCAGAGCGGGTGCCTTCGAAAAGTTTAACAGCTTGAAGGAAAAGCTAATAAAGAACACAATGGATTATTCAAGTGGCAATGCAACACCTATTCTTGATGGGTCAGATTTTGGTCTTTGGAGTGCAAGGATGAAGGTTCATCTAATGGCACTTGGTAATGAGGTATGGGAAGTAATTGAAGATGAGTACACTATTCCTGTACATGGTCCAAATACTAAAGAAGAAAGGCTCCTACATCACAACAATTCAAAAGCAATGAATGCAATCCTGAAAGGCTTACGAAAGCAGATCTCACCAAAGTGATTCACTGCAAGACAACCAGTGAAATGTGGAAACGAGTTGCGAGGTGGTTCATACGGGTGATACAAATGTCGGAAAGGCCAAGTTGAGACACTTCAAAGGTATGTTTGAACAACTCAAGATGAATGATGATGAAAATATTAGTGACTACATGCTTCGTATGGATGAGGTTGTTAACTCCATGAAAGACTTAGGTCTTGAGCTTGCTGAAAATGATGTTTGTGATAAGATTTTAAGATCTCTTCCTAATAGATTTAGTGAAAAGATTTCTGCTATTGAGGAAGCTAAAGATTTGGATAAGTTGAAAAAGGATGAGCTCCATAGTATACTTGCAGCATTTGAGTTGAGAACTCAAGTGAAGGTTGATGTCAAGAAAGAGGCAACTTTCAAGGCTACCAAGAAATCCAAGGGTAAACAACTTCAAGAGAGTGATGAGTCTTCTAGTGATGAAGAGGCATATTACAGCAAGAAAGGCAAGTTCTCTAGAAAGCACAAAAGCGTGAAAAATATAAGATGTTTCAATTGTGGAAAGTTTGGTCATTATGCTACAGTATCGTACTGTTCCCAAGAATGAAAGTGATGAAGAGAAACAGGATTCTAAGAGCAAGGATTCTGAAAAGCACAAGCATCACAGAAAGAACAGAGATGAGCACAACAATCAAGGAAAGAGGTATTCTCACAAGCACAAGAAGAGTTTCTACCTAGACAAAGCAAGTAAGTGTTCTAGTAGTGATAGTGAAAGTTCTTCAAGTGATAGTGAAAATGAGATGTTGTTCATATCAGAAAAGGAGGAAGAACCGAAACATAGATTCATTATCATGAAATGTCTTAGATGTGGAAATTTTGGTCACCTTGAGGATGATTGCACAAATAATGATTTGGTTTCTAGTATGTATGAGGATGCTTCAGAAAACTATAAGGAAGATGCGTGTATGGTTTTTGAAAAAGGTAGCACCTCTAGTGATAAGAAATCTGAAAAAGGCTTTGATGATTCAGAAAGCAAACAAATAAAGGATCTTGAAAGTGAACTTACTAATGCTCTTAGTGTTTTGAAAAAAGGAAAGAAAGAAGAATGCTAGACTCAAGGATAAGTTAGATGAATGTTGTATGGAGAGAGATGATCTTATAGAAAGTCTTGACTTCTCTATAGCTAAGACACAAGAACTCAAGGATGAGTTAGAGTCTAAGGTTCTTGAGTATAGTGAGTTAGAACAGAAAATGGCTTCTTTGAAAGAGGAAACTAAAGAGTACAAGGATAAGCTTTACAGGTTTCAAGATAGCTCCAAAAAGGTTAAGTCACTCATCAAAGGTCAAAGAAAGACAACGGATAAAACAGGCCTTGGTTTTGTTAAGCCACACAAGGAACAAGCTGGAGAGTCTAGTAAGAGACTCCAAAAGGAAGAGAGTTCTGATGAGGAAAGTATTTCAGATCATGAGTCCTTGAATGATAGATGCGTAGAAACAGAAAACAAAATTCAGAATGAGAAGAAGAAGTTTTCAGGACCCAAGAGGTCGAATAAAGGAAAATTTCATGGCAGATGTTTTGCGTGTCACAGGTTTGGTCACATGGCTGCACATTGCATGGCTCAAGTGAAGAAGGTAAACGACAATTTCAGAAGTGCTAGTTTCTTTCAAGGGTATTGCTACTCTTGTCAATAGTTTGGGCACAAGGCAGTCTATTGCAAGGTTAATTACAGGAACAGGTTTGATCAGAACAAGTTTAGTCAGAACTGGTAGATTCAAAGAACAGGTATGCCTAAAAGAAATAACATTGTTACTTGTTATAAGTGCAACAATGAAGGTCACACAACTAGACAGTGTAGAGCTAAACTTCCAAGGTACAGGAACAGGAACAGTGGTATGAACAGGTCCAAGGATCAAGGCATGGATAAGAACAGGAATGATAACAGGAACAAGAACAGTGACAAGAATAGGAACAAGAATACGGGCAAAGAGTTCAAGAGAAGGCCCGACAAGGAAATTATAGACGCTGATGATGATCAGTGCCTAATGGGAGTTTTACTCCCACCCCAGAATTAATCACCTCATTAGGAGGTGGGGGAGGGACTAAGCTAAGAGGCTCATTCTTAGTCCCGAGCCCCAAAGGTGACCCTTTGCCATTGATGACAAAGGGGGAGAGATATGAGTAAGGGGGAGAGCTTCAAGTGAAGAGGAAAGCTTCAAGTCAGGGGGAGCAAAACTTCAAAGGAATATTCTCAGTTGTGGGCATAGTTTCTCAGTTGTTAGCACAGTTGGTTTCAGTTTTGGCTCTTGAGACGTGTTTTTCAGTAAAGGTTTGCCATCAATGACAAAGGGGGAGATTGTTGGCAATTTTGGGTACCTTGGGTACATTGCTTTTGCTCAAGTGTATAAGTTGTCATTGATGTCAAGAAGCTTTTGAAGGAATTTGATTTGATGTAAAATAATTTGTTTTGATGAAGGTTACGGCATGACAGGTTCGAAAGAAAGTAAGTTAGAAAAGTGTCGCGATATCGCGACATGTCACATTTTCGTGACTTAAGCAGGAGAGAGAAAGATTTTTAGAAAAGTGTCGCGATATCGCGACATGTCACAGTTTCGTGACTCAAAGAGGAGAGAGAATGTTCGAGTCAAAAATGTCACGATTTCGTGACATATTGCAAGGAAGGTTGAACGGACGAAAAAGTGTCACGATTTCGTGACATGTTGCGAGAGAGAGTCCGAAAGAAAAAATGTCACGATTTCATGACATAATGAGGAGAGAGAGTCGGGAGAAAAAGTGTCATGATATCACGACATGTCGGGTTTTCGTGACCCGAAGAAAAGAAAAGCGCTAAGGAGAAAAAGTGTCACGATTTCGCGACAAGTCAGAAGACAAAGTGGAAGCAAGATAAAGTGTCACGATTTCGTGACATGTTATAGAAAATGTTCCAAGTAAGAACTATCACGATTTCGTGACATGCAACAAAGGGAAGAGTCTGAAATGAGAAGCGTCATGATTTCGCGACAGGTTGCAGAGAAGTCGTACGGAAGCTGAAAGCGTCGCGATTTCATGACAGGCTACAAAGAAAACGTACGGAAGCTAGAAGTGTCATGATTTCATGACAAATTCAAGGAGGAAGAGCTCAAAGGTGAAAGCGTCATGATTTCATGACATGTTCCATTTTTGCTAGTGCAAGCAGACAAGAGTGCAAGGAAGAGAAAGTGTCACGATTTCGTGATAGATTGAGATGGCAACGTTCGGTTGGAGAAAGTGTCACGATTTCATGACAGAAACAAGGTGCAGGTCTTCTATAGGAGAAGTGTCACGATTTCATGACAAAAGCAGAGAGGAAGGCTATGAAGACAGAAGTGTCACGATTTCACACAAAAGCAGAAAGGAGGTCGATGAAGGGAGAAGTGTCATGATATCGTGACAAAAGCAAAGTTGATGTTGACTAAGACAAAAGTGTCACGATATCGTGACAAGAGCTTAGTTGAAGTCGTCAAAGGCTAAAGTGTCACGATATCGTGACAAAAGCCAAAAGAAAGTGTACGGTTGCAAAGGTGTCATGATATCGTGACATGTTGTAGTTTCACGGTAGAAGCTACAGAAGAGTTGCAGAGGCAGTGAGGCCGACAAAGTTAAATTTGGGCCGACGAAGATTAGGGTTTGCAGTCGACGTAGTTTAGGGTTGTGTAGTCGACTAAGATCAAGGTTTTGATCTTGAAAGTGTTAGTATAAAAGGAGGGTTGTTTGGAGAGTTGTGAAGTGATCGAATGCGTTGTTGAAGTGCGAAGTTTGAAGATAGTGTGCAAGTTAAGTCTACGGGGCACAGAGAGCAAGTCGTGCCGAATCGAGCTAAGTGCGAAGCAGAGTGCACAGAGAGCAAAAAAGTGCAAAGTTGTTGGGTGCATCATTTTTGCGACGTTCGGAGATAGTGCGCAGGCCTTGATGGTTTTGGACAAATCATTGAGAGGGATTGTTGGACAGATTTGAGCAAGCTTTTGTTGAGCTTGTGGAGCAGTTTGGGCAGGTTCTAGTGAGAACTTGCAAAGCAGATCTGAGACAAGTCTTGGTGAAGACTTGGGTGAAGATCAAGCAAGCTTTAGTGG
This sequence comes from Wollemia nobilis, assembly GCA_028583015.1. Classification (NCBI taxonomy): domain Eukaryota; kingdom Viridiplantae; phylum Streptophyta; class Pinopsida; order Araucariales; family Araucariaceae; genus Wollemia; species Wollemia nobilis. The sequence continues at coordinate 1,921,504 of JAQPPZ010017079.1, read as the reverse complement.
AAGCTTGTGAACAACTTTTGTGAACCAGATTTGAGGACCAGTTGAGGACAGAGATTGGTGCAGTTTCGAGGACATTTGTGCCAGATCGAAGGACTATGTTTGGTGCAGATCAGAGAAAGAGAATGAGGACATTTGTGCTAGACCGAAGGACTGTGTTCAGTGCAAATTCGAGGACCAGCTTTGGAGGTGACAGAGTTGAGGACAGAGGTCTCCAGCCAGAGCAGGGAGGACAGGTGTCTTCTGTGGATAGAGTTCCATTTGCTAAGGGCAGCGGAGGCGAGAGGTCTTCTAGAGGATCACCAGCCAGAGCAAAGCTAGGGGATTGGTGTCTCCTGTGGGTTGGTGCCCACGAACTCGAGATTAGGGGATTGGTGTCTCCTTTGGGTTGGTGCCCATAAACATTGTAATCGGGAAAGGTATTCCCAGAATTTGGATTGATAAAATTTAGTGAAAGATTTTATCCGTGGACGTAGCCCAGCAATTATGGGTGAACCACGTTAAAATTGTTGTCACTTTGTGGATGATTTTGTGCATTGCTTTGATATTGCTTTGGGTATATTGCTTTACTGTTTTGTAGTATAAAGGAAAAAGTAAAAAGAGGTCTTATACTGTTCACCCCCCCCTCTCAGTATAAGCTTGTGTTCTTCAAATTGAAGGCAATTAATTGGTTTGGCTGCGATCGAATGTTCTATTTATGCTGTGAAAGAGGAGAGCTTGTGGTTTGAAAAGCTTTCGGAAAGCTTGACCGTTTATGTGGAAGGAAGTCCATCTTGGACTTCGTAAGCCCCTTGTGGGCTAGTGGCAGCGAAGGCTGCATTTGGGCCTTGCGTAGGCGGAGGTCTGCGTTTCAATCCCCGTAGAGGGAGTTGTGCATGGATTAGTCACGTTTTTATTAAAATGTGTTTTGTGTCACGAATTTCGGATTCTTCAAGGGTAGCCATTATAAGGTGTGATTATTTTCTTGATATGATTTTTGGCATTGTTTAGCATTGTTTAAAAGACATAGGAGAAATAAGGGGATATTTCTTTAGTTGTATTTTTAAGATTAGTCTTTTTCTATGCTAAATTTAAAAATGGAGATATAAGGTGTAAGTTTTGGTTGTTGTGTTTTTGGCTTCTTTGGTGGTTTTTTTTAAAGAAGAGGAGCTAAAATGTGTATTAAGGAAAGTTTTTATATATGCTCATTTATCTTTGTTCTAACCCTAACTTGGTTGGAAGTTTGAGGGTTGTGTGTGGTGACAGCATTAAGGATCAATTTTCTTCTACTCCAAAAAGGTATGGGCACATTTTTCTTATGAGTATGATTGGTGTATGTTTTTCTGAAATAAGGTTGGAGTGAAAAGGTTTTCAACTAGGTTTCCTTTAGTTGGGTGTAAATCCTATTTTCTGGTTTGTTGAAGACTTCTTATGCATTGTTATCCTTGATGAGATTTTTAGTGAATGCATAATTCTGGTTTGAGGTAGTGGAAGCATTATGCACTAGGGTTTATGTTTGTGAGTCTTGCTACTTGCATTGAGTTGGTGGAACCCTTGGTTGGCTGTTTTGAGTTTGATGGTTGAGTTGCTTCCATAGAGGTTGTTTGATCAAGTTATTGCTTTACTTGATTCATGATATTGGGCTTACTCCATTGAATTGATTTGAGCAAGTTATTCTTTGCATTTTGTGATATTGTGTTGGTGGCTATTTTGTTCAAATATCTTTGGAGGGAAAAGGATTTCTACTTGTTTCCTTTTCTTGTGATGATTGGTTGAATGCTTCAAGGTTGATGTTGAGTTGAATGATGTTGGTTGACTAAACCTTGTTTGATGAGCATTGTTGTTGAAACCCTAATTGATGATGAAAAGAACATGAGTATCATTGTTATGTGATTCTTTGCATAGTTGGCAATTGTTGGGGTTTCATGTTCTTGAAAGAAAACATTCTATCCTATCCATTTTAGATATTGAGTTGAGTTTTCAGATTTGAGATTGAGTTTGAGCTGAGTTGATTTGAGTTGAGTTTTGAGATTGGGATTTGAGTATAGAACATATTGAGTCTCTAACAATTCTCTTTATGCTTCTATGAGTTTGAAAAATCACATTGGGTCTCTAACAATTCACTTTGTGATTTCCTACTAAGAAAGTTTTTCTTGGTGAGCTTGCCAAGTTTTTGGATAGATTCCGGTGGGGACTTGTGAGCAGTTTTTAGACAGGTTCCGGTGGGGACTTGTGAGCAATTTTTGGACAGGTTTCGGTGGGGACTTGTGAGAAGATTTGGATAGGTCCTAGCAGAGGACTTGGGAGCTAAGTTTGATAGTTCTATCAGATAACTTGAGGACATAGGTGCATTGGTTCTATGAGAAGAACCTGAGGACAGTTGGCAATTATTTGAGAAGGCTTGTATGTAGAGGATTGATTTGTTCAAGAGTTGGACAGATCTAACAGATAGAGGAAGACTTGTACTAGACCGACTGACTATGTTTGGTATAGGTTGCTGAGCTGCTGTGGATGTGATCATAGAAGGCAGAGGTCTCTTAGGCTAAGCATTGAGGATAGGAGGTATTCGGTGGAAAGAAGTTCCACGTGCTAGCAAGAGGTAGAGGCAGTTGATCTTCTGAGGGATCATTTCTAGAGTAGAGGGGAAGGTATCTCCTTTGAGTAGAGGCTCATAAATTCTGATTGGGGGAAGGTATATCCTTTGGGCCGAGGCTCATAAACATTGTAATTGGGAAGGATTCCCAAAGAACTTTGAGATAACTTTTAGAGAAAAGTTTTGTGGACGTAGCCCAACCATTCTGGGTGAACCACATTAAAATTGGTGTCGCTTTGTGGATGATATTGTACATTGCTTTGATATTGCTTTGGGTATATTGCTTTACTATTTTGAAGGATAAAGGAAAAAGTAAAACGAGGTCTTATGCTCTTCACCCCCCATCTCAGTATAAGCTTGTGTTCTTCAATTGGTATCAGAGCAGGTGCCTTCAAAAATTTTAACAGCTTGAAGGAAAATCTAGTAAAGAACACAATGGATCATTCAAGTGGCAATGCAACACCTATTCTTGATGGGTCAAATTTTGGTCTTTGGAGTGCAAGGATGAAGGTTCATCTAATGGCACTTGGGAATGAGGTTTGGGAAGTGATTGAAGATGAGTACACTATTCCTGAACATGGTCCTAATACTAAAGAAGAAAGGCTCCTACATCACAACAATTCAAAAGCAATGAATGCAATCCTGAAAGGCTTACAGAAAGTAGATCTCACCAAAGTGATTCACTACAAGACAACTAGTGAAATGTGGAAACGAGTTGAAGGTGGTTCATACAGGTGATACAAATGTCAGAAAGGCCAAGTTGAGACACTTCAAAGGTATGTTTGAACAACTCAATATGAATGATGATGAAAATATTAGTGACTACATGCTTCGTATGGATGAGGTTGTTAACTCCATGAAAGACTTAGGTCTTGAGCTTGCTGAAAATGATGTTTGTGATAAGATTTTAAGATCTCTTCCTAATAGATTTAGTGAAAATATTTCTGCTATTGAGAAAGCTAAAGATTTGGATAAATTGAAAAAGGATGAGATCCATAGTATACTTGCAGCATTTGAGTTGAGAACTCAAGTGAAGGTTGATGTCAAGAAAGAGGCAGCTTTCAAGGCTACCAAGAATTCCAAGGGTAAACAACTTCAAGATAGTGATGAGTCTTCTAGTGATGAAGAGGCATATTACATCAAGAAAGGCAAATTATATAGAAAGCACAAAAGCGTGAAAAATATAAGATGTTTCAATTGCGGAAAGTTTGGTCATTATGCTACAGACTGTACTGTTCCCAAGGATGAAAGTGATGAAGATAAACAAGATTCTAAGAGCAAGGATTCTGAAAAGCACAAGCATCACAGGAAAAACAAATATGAGCACAACAATCAAGGAAAGAGGTATTCTCACAAGCACAAGAAGAGTTTCTACCTAGACAAAGCAAGTAAGTGTTCTAGTAGTGATAGTGAAAGTTCTTCAAGTGATGATGAAAATGAGATGTTGTTCATATCGAGAAAAGAGGAAGAACCGAAACATAGATTCATTATCATGAAATGTCTTAGATGTGGAAATTTTGGTCACCTTGAGGATGATTGCACAAATAATGATTTGGTTTCTAGAATGTATGAGGATGCTTCAGAAAAATATAATGAAGATGCATGTATGGTTTTTTAAAAGGGTAGCACCTCTAGTGATAAGAAATCAAAAAAAGGGGACAAAGTTTACAGGACCTAGAAGGTCATTTACAGGAAAGTTTAATGGTAGATGTTTTGCTTGTCACAGGTTTGGTCACATGGCTTTACTTTGCATGACTCAAGTAAGGAAGGTAAATGATAGTTTCAGGGGTGGTAATTTCTTTCAAGGGTATTGCTACTCTTGTAAACAGTTTAGGCATAAGGTAATTTTTTGCAAGGCTAATAACAGGAACAAGGTTAGTCAAAACAGGTGGATTCAAAGAATAGTTATGCCTAAAATAAATAACATTGTTACTTGTTATAAGTGCAACAATGAAGGTCACACAACTAGACAGTGTAGAGCTGAACTTCCAAGGTATAGGAATAGGAATAGTGGTATGAACAGGTCCAAGGATCAAGGCATGGATAAGAACAATAATGATAACAAGAACAAGAATAGTGACAGGAACAGGAACATGAATATGGACAAGGAGAACAAGAGAAGACATGGTAAGGCAACTATAGACACTGATGATGATCAGTGCCCATTGGGAGTTTTACTCCCACCTCTGAATTAAACACCTCAACAGGAGGTGGGGGAGGGACTAAGCTAAGATGCTCATTCTTAGTCCCAAGCCCCAAAGGTGACCCTTTTCCATTGATGACAAAGGGGGAGAGATATAAGTAAGGGGGAGAGCCTCAAGTCAGGGAGAGTTGTTTATGTTGAGTTTCTGTGTTATTGAGAAGCATGGTTTTCCATCAATGACAAAGTGGGAGATTGTTGGCAATTTTGGGTTTGAGATCCTAGCTTCTTGTTTATGAGTTGTCATTGATGTCAAAAGGAAATGACATTAATGTTAAGAGGATGTGTTGGCTTCAAAGGTGGAAGATTCCAAGAGAATATTTTTAAGAGAATCCGAAGAGATTCCATTGGCAATGGTTTTTATTAAAACCAATGGAGTTTCTCTTTATTATTTATTTAATTATTATTTAAAACCTTTCAAGGTTTTAATTAATTAATTATTTAATTAATTATTTTTTTTTGAAAAAAATGAAAAACTTGTATTAATACAAAGAGCAATTACAAGCGGGAGAGAACACATCCCAACCAAGAATAGCAAACAACACTACAAGAGAAGAGCACAAAGGCAACCCAGCACAACACAAAGCAAAGAAGTCAACTGGGCGCGAAATCGTGACATGTCACGAAATCGCGACATGTCGCGAGATCACGATAGTCAACCCCGACTCCCCCACTGCGGTGCCAACAGTCGCGACAACGCGACATGTCACGAAATCATGACATGTCGCGAAATCACATGTCGCGGAGTCGCGACGACAACACCCACCAGCAACCCTTCGACAAAAGTGTCACGAAATCATGACGAAATCCCCTTATGGCAACCAGATCGCAAAAGCGTCGCGATATCGCGACAGTTTTCGCCAATCCACTGGAAAGCCAAAATTTTCGCGATTTCACGACGGGTTTTCCTTATGACACCAGACCGCCAAAAGTGTCACGATATCACGACGGTTTTTCCTTTCGGCACCCAGTTTTCAAAACTGTCGCGATATCGCGACAAATTTTCCTCTCGGCGCCCAGTTCTCAAAACTGTCGCGATATCGCGACGAATTTTCCACTTTGCTCTCCAGCTGCAAAAGTGTCGCGATATCGCGAAACTTTTACCAGTTAGCCCCAAATTGCCAAAACTATCACGAAATCATGAAAACTTAACCAAGCGCCATCCCCGAGGGCCGCGATGGCGCGACATGTCACGAAATCGTGACAAAAACCCGCCAAAGGCCGAGAGGGCGCAACCTGTCGCGATATCGCGACCAAAACCCGCCAAAGGCCGAAAGGGCGCAACCTGTCGCGATATCGCGACAGAAACCAACCTTAGCATAAAAACACTGCACATCATTTCAAAAAACGTTCAAGGCCTTGTCGAATCTCTGCATCCTCCACAGGCATGTCACTGTGCAGCTGCATCCCAACCTCCTTTTCAGCACCCTTCTTAGCAAGGAAATCAGCCGCCTTATTGAGATATCGATTCACATAGACAGGTATCACATCATCTAATTCCCTCCAAAGCTCTTTGATTTGGGAAACTAAGATCCGCAACCTCCAAGCTTTCGAGACAAAGTTTCTCATACAATCAAGAGCACCCACCAAGATTTGGGAGTCAGACTCAATAATAATCTTCCTGTGTCCTTGTTTGGCAGCCCAGAAGGAGGCAGATTTAATGGCAAAGTCCTCAGCTTCATTGTTTGTGGCACATCCCAGACCCTGCAGTTCCCAATAGAGCAAAGACCCAGCATGATCGCGGCACATAACTCCAATTCCAGAACTTCTCGAATTGCCTTTAGCCGCTCCATCAGTATTGATTTTGATCCATCCTTCAGGAGGATGTTTCCAACTACCACTCACCTGCCTTTGTTGAAAAATAGCTCCCTCATCCAAAGGCTCAGAAGTAGACTGAAATTCCCCCTCGGTATGAATGGCAACCATTTCCACCACTTTGCTCCAAATGACTTGCCATATTCCTTCTAGAGGGGAGAAGGTTTCATGAAAAATATGGGCATTTCTCTCCAACCAAGCCTGCCACCAGATAAAAAATAAACCAAGCTCCCAGCCAATTCGAAGAGCTTTGGATTTAAATCTACCTTTCTTCCATCTTTCCCAAATGTTGTTTCAAGACAAGACCCCATTAGCCTGAAGTTTAAAGTGGGAGAACCAGCGCTTCCAGATCTGTCGTGTGAAAGAACATTCAAACATTAGATGATCCGTCGTTTCCTCCTGCTTGTGGCATAACACACATTGGGAAGGGCCAATGATGCCTCTGAGTCTGAGATTGTCATAGGTGAGAATTCCATTATGCAAAAACGCCCAGGCAAAGAAGTTCACTTTCGGCCAGCCCTGGGGATGCCATATCTTTCTCCAGTCATGAACCAAAAAAAAGTGTGGAGGGGGCTCTGGGAGGATCTCACCATATCCCTATTTCACAGTATAAACCCCAAGGCTCCCATAGCCCCAGGACAGTTCATCCTCCTCATCTCTCCCAGTAAGAAACCATTCTGCCAAGATTTTTCCCAAAGTAGGTACCAACTCCGGAGGGATTGGTATTGGCCACTCATCCAGCCGCTTAAAATTTATGATCTTGTAGTCCCCCAATTGACTAGTGTTAAAGTAGCTCTCAATTTGGATCCATCCCTTATCTTCTAAAGCAGATTTTATCGGTTGCAATTCAGGAAACACAGCAATAATGGGAGGATTTTGGTCCCAGGAATCAGTCCAGAACCGAGCCTTATCCCCTCTCCCCACTTTCCAAAATAGTTGATCTTTGATGAGTTGAGCTCCAAGCTTGAGCGCCTGCCACACTGGTGATCCAAAACCTTCCAGAGGAAAGCGGCCCACATCATTAGGATGGATAGAACCCAAGTATTTGCTAGAGAGAATTCTGCTGAAGAGGGATGTTGGCTGAGAAATCCACCTCCAATCTGAGTTTCCGACCAAACCCTTGTTGTTAAACTTGGAGCTTCTTAGTCCCAACCCCCCTTTTTCCTTGGGTTGGGTAACCTTGTCCCAGCAAACCAAGGCCCATTTCCTCTCTCCCTTGGCACCTTCCCATAGAAATATTCTAGCCATTTTATCCAGCTCTTTCCAAATAGACTGGGGAGCAGCCAGGACGGAGAATTTATAAATTGGCATGGCCTGAATAATTGACTGCAGAAAAGTTAGACGACCCCCATAACTTAACCATCTATTAGACCAATGGTTCATTCTATCTTTGATGCCATCCATAAGGTCCTTCCAAACATCAATTTTCATTTTTTGAAATGGAGAGGGACCCCCAAGTAGACTACTGGGAGAGAGGTCCGAGTGAAACCTAAAATCTCAATAACTCTGTCCTGTAACCGTTGATCAATATTGAAGAAGATAACTTTGGATTTAATGTCATTGATGACTTGATTAGAGGCCCGAAGGTAGACATTAAGAGTATCTCTGATTCTTCTTGCTTCCCTAAGGCTGGCCACTCCCACCAATCCATTATCATCTACAAACTGTAAATGAGTCAAAACTTCAGCCCCGACCTTAAAACACGTTATCCGACCTTGAAGTCTTCTTCTCGAGAAAGAGTCTACCCAATCCTTCGACCAAGATGAGGAAGAGATAAGGAGAGTAAGGGTCTCCTTGCCGCAAGCCACGAGAGGCACCAAAAGGAGGCGAGGGAAGTCCCTTGATAAGAACAGTATGAAGGCATAGAAATGCGGCTCATGACCCGGTCTGTCCGATCTGAGAGAAACTAAAGGCCGTCAACATCTTTGCCAAGAAGCCCCATTCCACCCTGTCATAAGCCTTGGACATATCCAGTTTAATGAACATTCCTTTGTTCCCAGATTGGTGCATTGTATGGATAGCCTCCTGAGCAAGAATCACTCCATCCAAAATTTTCCTACCTTCAACAAAACCCCCCTTGCTGCGGGGAAATTATATTATGCAGGATAGGTTTTAACCTTTCAGCCATAATCTTAGTAATTATTTTATAGATCACATTGCATAAGGCAATAGGTCTAAAATCAGATAAATGAACCCCCCCTACTCCTTTTGGAATTAAAGTAATGAAGGTATGATTTAGAGCCTTGAGCATTCTTTTATTGGTTCTAGACTCCTCAGTGACAGCCAGAACATCTTCCTCCAGGGTATCCCAAAAAGCCTGGAAGAACTCAATAGGGAAGCCATCAGGACCAGGCGATTTACCAGTACTCATCCCAAAGACCACCTTCTTAAGTTCATATTTATCTATAGGTCTAAGAAGAGCCTGGTTCTCTTCAGGAGAGATTATAGAAGGAATGACAGCAAGAACTTCATCTTGGGCTGCCCCATCTTGCTCAATAATTTCCTTAAAGAGATTTGAGAAATACTCCATTGAGTGGGAGTGCATACCAGGAAGAGTGTCAAAAGAGTATCCATTCTCATCTTGAAGGAAATCCATATTATTCATTTGTCTCCTAGCACAGGCAGAGCGCTGAAAAAATTTTGTATTTCTGTCTCCTTCTAATAACCAAGTATTTCTTGCTCTCTGTTTCCAGTAAATCTCTTCTTGATTATCAATATCCTCAACCGCTTTGCACAAAGCATCATCCTCGGATTTAAGGTGCTCGGAGATGTTTCCTTCCCTGAAAATTTTCTGCACCTCATCCCATCTGGCCAACAAGGGGGCCCGTTGGTGCTGGAAGTCTGATTTGTTAGATTGCCTCCACTGTTTCAATTTACACTTGACAAATTGAAGCTGTTTGTGAAATTTGAACATTGCAGTCCCAAAAGGTGGGCGGCCATCTTCCCACCACTGAGGAATTTTTCTTCGGAGATTTTCTTTTTGCAACCAAAAATTTTCAAATTTAAAAGGTTTATGGAGCTCGCTTCTGTCATAGCCCCTCCCTCCGATAAAATGGGAAAGTGGTCTGAAGCTGGGCCTTCCAAAATCTGAAATTTAATATTCCATTTCACAAATGCTTCCTCCGAGACCAGAAACCGGTCTAGTTTTACCTTTCTACTGTGTGGCTCTCTTCTCTTATTAGTCCACGTAAAATAAGTACCAGGACCTTTGATATCAACAAGGTGAAAGGCCTGGATTTGAGCAATCAGAAGCCTATCCCCTGGGTCCAAAACTGGGAAACCACCTTCCTGATCCCTGGCAGATAATTTGGCATTAAAATCCCCAGCAACAATCCAATCGCAATATTCCCGGGAGGATCTCATTGAGTGAACAACATTCCAATGAAGCCGCTGGCCATCAATGCTTTGAGCCCCATAGAAGTTTGTAATTAAAACCTGTTCAGTTGTAACAATATTCTTAAAGAGAGATGTGAGAACACCCCTCCAAGCTGTATGTTCTATTGCTATCCACACCAGAGGATTCCAAAGAGTAACAATTCCCCCCGAGGCTCCTTGGGCCGCCACATCCATATATCCAGCGCCCCTCCATATTCTACTAGCAATTTTACACATAAGATTTAAAGACATTTTTGTTTCCTGAAGGAGCAAAAAGTCTATTTTGTGTCTTCCTAAAAGTCTTTGAACAACAGATTGATGGGTTCTCTTGTTTAAACCCCTTACATTCCAGGATTGTATAATCATTGGAAACCTTGGGAGCAATAAGAGTCAATTGTTCTCACCGATCCTCCATTGATCATCTTGTCCCCTTGCGCTACTATTAGATCCTTATTGGATTTTCTACCAGCTCCTTGGGAATTACTATTCTTAGACCTCTTTTCCACCTGGGTAATCCCCAACGCTGGTCTTTCTCTGTTCTTTTCTGCACTTCCCATGTGGACATCCTTAATAACTGGTTGTGCAGGGGAATGAATTACCATAGCCCCTAGGTTCTCTGGCTGCAAAGTCTCAGGGGTTTCAATCACCTGTTCTAAGACAGGAGTAGATGATAGAGGAGCAAGAGAGTGGGGGTTAATATCCTCAGCATTCCCATCCACTCCTTCCATGACTTGGTCTTCTTGGTCTACAAGGGATTTGAAGATTTCATATCGATTGGTTGGCTTGGTTTGGGCCTGCTCTTTGCCATTTATATTTTTGTTTTTCCTCCGCTTCTGCTGTTCAAAGCCATATTTCTGGGCATCAGAACCCTGGGGGATATTAAGGGGTTCTTTGACCGAAGTGAACTTACCCTCTCTGGGGCGATTTGACGTTCCCGACGGAGCTTCCGCTTTTGTGGTCAGGCTATTTGGGCAGAACCTAGCCAAATGGCCATGCTTATGGCAGACTCTGCATCTAAAAGGTAAGGCTTCATAGTCTAGCTACTGTATCTAGGTTAGTCCTGCCAACTCCATTTCGACCTCGGCTGGAAGTGGCTGGCTAATGTCCATTTCTACACATATTCTAGCAAAGACAACAGTATTTCCTTCCATGGTATCTCTTGAAACTCCCAAAAATCTACCTAGAGAATTACCAATCAACTCAAGGATCTGATCACCCCAAAACTCCATTGGGAGAGCATACAGCCGTATCCAGATCGGGACAGCCGTGGGCTCGATGCGAGGATCAAAACCCACTCTCCACGGTTGGACAAATAATCCTGTCGGGCCATGGCTCCTCTTTTCTGATTCAAATGCTCTGTTTCTATCTGCTAGAGAAGAGAAACTAATGATAAAATACCCATTGCTTATAGGCCATAGAGAGTACTCACCAATGGGCTCCCAGTTCTGTCTCACCCAGGTGTGTAGAAAGTTTAGAGTGGGCCGAATACCCATGAATTTGCAGATCAGATCATGGGTAGCACGGTATATAATCGTATCCTCAACCAGTTTTGGTTCTATGACAATCTTCGGCCTGGACGTAGATTGTGGAAGGCAGCCGTTAACTCTGTTTGCAGGTAAACCCTTTCCAGCATTCTTAAATAGCATTTGATAAGCACTGTGTTGAGCTTCATCAGAGGAAGATGCAGGGTTTTCTTTTAATTTATCAGCATATGATCTTTTCTGCCCATCGAAAGATCCTGAAGGAGACCCCATTGGGCCCTCCCAAGGCAACGAACGATCATTCAAAGAAGCGTAGAATCAATCCGCAGGAGGATCTGGAAGAAATTTCCAACCAGAGACCCTGGAGCTTCGCCCGGTGCCTGCATAGAAGGTTTCCTGCCAAATCGCCAGAGCCCGATGTCCGTTCCCAGCACTCCGCAAATTGAAATTAATGCAATATTAAAGTAGGGAGTCATAAGCGAAAATTGGTGTATTCCTTCAATTATTTAATTAATTAAGGGAGAAATTATTTTTAATTTATTTTAAGGGTTTTTAAACCCTTTAGAAAGCAAATTTCGATTAAATTCGAAATTACTTTTCTTTGCAGCCGACGTGTTCTAAAGTCCACGTATGGACTATAAATATGAGAAGGTTCCTAAGGTTAAATTCACTTGGAAAATCGAAGGCAATTAATTGGTTTGGCTGTGATCGAATGTTCTGTTTACGCTACAAAAGAGGAGAGCTCATGGTTTGAAAAGCTTTCGAAAAGCTTGACCGTTTATGTGGAAGGAAGTTCGTCTTGGACTTCGTAAGCCCCTTGTGGGCTAGTGGCAGTGAAGGCTGCATTTGGGCCTTGCGTAGGCGGAGGTCTACGTTTCGATCCTCGCGGAGGGAGTTGTGCATGGATTAGTCATGTTTTTATTAAAACGTGTTTTGTGCCACAAATTTTGGATTCTTCAAGGGCAGCCATTATAAGGTGTGATTATTTTCTTGATATGATTTTTGGCATTGTTTAGCATTGTTTAAAAGACATAGGAGAAATAAAGGGATATTTATTTGGTTGTATTTTTGAGATTAATATTTTGCTATGCTAAATTTAAAAATGGAGATATAAGGTGTAAGTTTTGGTTGTGTTTTTGGCTTCTTTGGTGGTTGTTTTTAAAGAAGAGGAGCTAAAAGGTGTATTAAGGAAAGTTTTTATATATGCTCATTTATCTTGGTTCTAACCCTAACTTGGTTGGAAGTTTGAGGGTTGTGTGTGGTGATAGCTTTAAGGATCAATTTTCTTCTACTCCAAAAAGGTATGGGCACATTTTCCTTATGAGTATGATTGGTGTATGTTTTTCTGAAATAAGGTTGGAGTGAAAAGGTTTTCAACTAGGATTCCTCTGGTTGGGTGTAAATCCTATTTTCTGGTTTGTTGAAGACTTCTTATGCATTGTTATCCTTGATGAGAGTTTTGGTGAATGCATAATTCTGGTTTGAGGTAGTGGAAGCATTGTGCACTAAGGTTTATGTTTGTGAGTCTTGCTACTTGCATTGAGTTGGTGGAACCCTTGGTTGGTTGTTTTGAGTTTGATGGTTGAGTTGCTTCCATAGAGTTTGTTTGATCAAGTTATTGCTTTACATGATTCATGATATTGGGATTACTCCATTGAGTTGATTTGAGCAAGTTATTCTTTGCATTTGGTGATATTGTGTTGGTGGTTGTTTTGTTCAAATATCTTTGGAGGGAAAAGGATTTCTACTTGTTTCCTTTTCTTGTGATGATTGGTTGAATGCTTCAAGGTTGATGTTGAGTTGAATGATGTTGGTTGACTAAACCTTGTTTGATGAGCATTGTTGTTGAAACCCTAATTGATGGTGAAAAGAACATGAGTATCATTGTTATGTGATTCTTTGCATAGTTGGCAATTGTTGGGGTTTCATGTTCTTGAAAGAAAACATTCTATCCTATCCATTTCAGATATTGAGTTGAGTTAAGATTGAGTTTAAGCTGAGTTGATTTGAGTTGAGTTTTGAGATTGGGATTTGAGTATAGAACATATTGAGTCTCTAACAAATCTCTTTATGCTTCTATGAGTTTGAAAAATCACATTGGGTCTCTAACAATTCACTTTGTGATTTCCTACTAAGAAAGTTTTTCTTGGTGAGCTTGCCGAGTTTTTGGATAGATTTCGGTGGGGACTTGTGAACAGTTTTTGGATATGTTTCGGTGGGGACTTGTGAGCAGTTTTTGGACATGTTCCAGTGGGGACTTGTGAGCAGATTTGGACAGGTCCTAGCAGAGGACTTGGGAGCTGAGTTTGATAGTTCTATTAGAGAACTTGAGGACATAGGTGCATTGGTTCTATGAGAAGAACCCCGAGGACGAGTTGGCAAGTCTTTGAGAAGGCTTGTATGCGAGAGGATTGATTTGTTCAAGAGTTGGACAAATATGACGAGATAGAGGAAGACTTGTACTAGACCGATCGACTATGTTTGGTACAGGTTCTTGAGCTACTATGGACGTGATCATAGAAGGCAGAGGTCTCTTAGGCTAAGCATTGAGGATAGGAGGTCTTTGGTGGAAAGGAGTTCCACGTGCTGGTAAGAGGTAGAGGCAGTTGATCTTCTAAGGGATCATTTCCAGAGTAGAGGGGAAGGTATCTCCTTTGAGTAGAGGCTCATAAATTATGATTGGGGGAAGGTATCTCCTTTGGGCCGAGGCTCATAAACATTGTAATTAGGAAGGATTCCCAAAGAAATTTGAGATAACTTTTAGAGAAAGTTTTGTGGATGTAGCCCAACCATTCTGGGTGAACCACGTTAAAATTTGTGTCACTTTGTGGATGATATTGTACATTGCTTTGGGTATATTTCTTTACTATTTTTAAGTATAAAGGAAAAAGTAAAAAGAGGTCTTATACTGTTCACCCCCCCCTCTGAGTATAAGCTTGTGTTATTCATTCCTAGGATTCAACCTGACATTATGCTCTATTAGGCAATCAAAGACCTTTCTCAGGACCTCAGCATGCTCTACACGCAACAATGACTTAGTCAACAAGTCATCAATATAATTCTATAGGATCTTGTGCATGTAGTCATGAAAAATATATGTCATAACACACCGATATGTAGCACCAACATTTTTAAGGCCAAATGGCATAACTTTGTAACAGAATGTCCCCCATGGTGTTATAAATGTGATTTTATGCTGGTCTTCGGGCTTAATATGACTTTTATTGTATCCAAAAAAACCTTCCATTAGGGAGAGCATCTCATGACCTATGGTTGTGTCTAAAAGAGCATCAATATTTAGCAATGAAAATGAATCCTTTGGTGTTGCCTTATTTAGGTCTCTGAAATTCATACAAATACAGATCCTTCCATCAGGTTTTCCTATAGGCACCATATTGGATACCCATTCCGGATAGTCGATGGAAATGACAAACTCTACATTCAACAACTTTTGCAATTCATACTTAACCATTAAGGCTACTATTGGATGCATATTTCTAAGTTTTTTCTTGACTAGCTTCTTTTACATATCTAGCGAAAGGTTATGGGTAACCAGTTTTAGATCTAGACCAGGCATATCTTTGTAAGTCCAAGCAAAAATATTGGGTCTCTCTTTCAGTAGAGGGATGAGGGTGGCATGCTCATCGAGAGTGAGACTCTCTATAAATTTAACCTTCCTTGGATTAGTGGGATCATTACTAATATCCATATCAAAGGTTTCCTCTACTGACATATGCGACCCCTCCTCAAGATGATGAGGCATAGGGATCAAATGGATGTCATCCACTAGGTTTATAGGTTCCACATTGAAAGCATCCTCAACATGATAGACATAATGAGCACATCCTAGTGCAAAATAGAATGGTTATAGTATTTCTCCATTGGGGAAGAAATATTCAGGCTATAGAGGTGAATCAGCATGGTCCCAATCGATAACATCTACATTTAGATACAATGGTCTAGAAGGATCAGCTGGATTGCGGAGTGGAGTGGTCAAATATATGGAGATCATGTTGATGGAATGGATGATGTCTCCAGGACCATGCATGAGTGACTCAACATTAATAATATTTCCATCCCAGATATGAGGTTCTAGGGGTATGGAGATCTCTGGATCCGATCTATAAATGGACTGTTAGATGTGATCAGTGGGCTCGAGGATATCCATGTACGTAGGCGGGTCGAGAAACACCATGTGATAGATCAAATAAAAATTTTGTGGTCTTCACCTAAGGTGAGGATCTATATTGATCTCTTTGTACATATCCTCAAACATATAAGGTGCATTACGATGATGTAAATAAGGAGGTCCTAAATAGGCTCTCTCTATCTCATCTTCATCACCACTATCATAATACAATCCTTTGCCACTACCTATCAAAATCGAAAGATGCTCCAAATGAGGCCCCATGTAGGCTATCTCTTGATAACCATCATCGTCATTGAGGGGATCTTCACTCATATTCATTGATTCCAAAGGTAATAAATGATGTAAATTGAGATGACCTAGATAAGCCAACTCAATTCCATCATCATGATTGCTACTATACATGGATTTATCCACCTCACCCATAGGCATTGGGAAATTACATTTAGCTCAATTTTAGTGCTTTCTTAGCGTTAGGCTCTTTTTAGCTGCACACTCGATACAAGAAGAATTAAGAACTATAGTCATTCTAGACTTCTTACATTTAGCTCAATTTTAATGCTTTCTTAATTTTTGCCTTTGCATAGTGCTTTTCAGTTTTTAAATGCTCTTTATTTTTGTGTAGTGAGTACAAAGGAAATTGATAAGCGCATCCTTTTCCAACCTTCTCACTTTTGACCAGATTTCAATGCTTCTTAGCTTTGGGTGATTTGTAGCACTTTTGTGTCTCCCTTACATACTTAGCCAAATTTTGCAAAATTTTGGTCTAAGTATGAATGTAGCCTTTTTTTGCCTACAATTACTTCCACTATTGAAAATTCTAAATTAAATACAATCAAGAGCCTATTAAAAGAGGCCTCTAATAAATTTCAAAGTAGCCTCACCCCTTTTATCCAATTAGGCCACTATTGATGTTAGTAACTAGCTAGCAGTAATAAATGCACTCAATTTATCACCATGAGGAATCTCAAAATGGATAAATAAACATATATATCGGTCCAAAGTCATTAAAAAAGGCATAAATCAAAATTCAAAAATAAAATAAAATTCAAAATGACAAAAAAATAAAATATTGCAATAATTTCAAATGTGCCTCGTATCTAGTTATTTATTCTATACACATGGCAGTTGTAGTGATTGGTGCTCCATGCAATCCTACAAGATGATCAAATCACCATAAAGCAATTTGGGGTAAATTAGTCACCGTTGACTCAAATTAATGCATTCCAATCCTAAAGAAGGCCATGGTGGCTGGACTACCCCACGGGAATGAGGCATTCATTTCATTTCTTCTATGACTTTTTCATTGATCCAAGTGATTCAACACAAGCCTAATTAGAATTGATATCATATTTATTCCCTAAGAAGGACATTACAGCTGAACTGATTTGTGGGATCAAAATGTACAATAACTATAAATGGTTGAAATCATATCTAAAATGGGCTTGCCATATAACAAAGCAACCCTATTCAAGGATCCAAATCAATCATCTAGGTCAAGCAACTCATCACTTTATTCATTGTCCTTTCCTCATCAACTTGTCGCTTGAGGGGGTAGTATTAATATCAACAATCATAATCAAAATCAACAAAGGACCACTCAATCATATCAAAATTACATTCATCTTATGAATCATTGCCAATAAATATCATAAGATTACCTTAAACTAGGGTAAAAAGAAAATATGATAGTTAAGCTTTATGACCTCTCCTCCTTTTAGACCAATCATAGCATGAGGCTACCCGATCGATGATGGAACTCATGAGAGCTTTTGCAAATTTAAGCCTTCCATCCTATTGAAAGTAATGATTCTAGGATTCATGCATTTTCTCATGACTAGGGCATCTAATGTTGATTAGATCAATGATCATCACACACCCTATAATGTGGCCCTAGGTGGTCTATTTTTTCTCAGCACTATATTTTCCCATAATGCATCCCAAAATGGGTATCTTTAGACACCTAAAATATATCATGTTTAGTATACTACTCATATGGGCACATCTGAATACCATATGACTGGTCTTGGAACTTTCCAAGATCCAAAAATGGTCCTAACCACTCACAAGGGGCAGTTCTAGCCCATTTAAGATCAACCACTATCAACTAGAGTGGTCGAAAACACTGGTCACTGAAGTTGAGAGCAACCACAACTAGTCACTTCTCTAGATAATGACTAGCATTGAAACACAGACTAGATGTGAATATGGGTTTGAATCACATAATATGACTACACTTGCATTATTTATGAGTATTTTTTGGTGTGGATATCCTAGATATCCTCCTGACTATTTCTTTGATGTAAATCTGTGACGGAGCCTTCACCTCTAATAGTCAGTTACATGCAGATCTAGATCTTGGTTTCTCCAAGAAACCAAGATATAGATCTAGATCTGAATTTGGGAGGTCTACATAGACATTCTCCCAATAATAGAGGAGATATATCGAATATCATAATTTTTGTGCAACAGAGCCCTAGCAAACTGGAGAGTGAGTCTACCCCTTTTAGGAGTAGCGAAGCGCTGTCCAAGTGAGTGATGACTATGCAACAACCAAGCATTTAGATCAAGATGTTCTTCATCACCAACCAATGTACGAACATATAGGTGACCCTTGGAAATCAATTTAGACAAAGTATTGAGTGTTACTACCCCTATTTTGTGAGGTAGAAGGTTTAAGTTCATGGTTGATGTCTTTGAAAGCGGCCTACAGGCACAACCTAGGGTTTGAGACACTATTTCTCGAGTCTTTAGAATAGATCTTTTATTACTTTTGCTTTATTAGTTAATCTTAGCATAGATCTATTTTTATTAATGCATTCCCATGTTGATTTATGTATTATCAATGCATTCTTGTTTAGTTTACTTCATTATGCTTTTATATCATTCCTTTCAGATATACTAATAAAGCCTCTTCTTGAGAGGCCGCATATGCTACTGATCATTTGCTATTGTTTCTTGTATGCATGTTATAGGTTCTTGGACCAATTAAAAGCATTCAAAGTATCATATCCCTATAGAAAATCAAATGAGAATATATCAGTAAGCCCTTGTACAAATTCATGGACGAATTCGAGAGGACGGCTGAGTGCACCATCCCCTTTTGCAAGGGGCCTATTTTTTTTTGTAATCATTTTATCAAATGAGGTATCCCCAAGAGGGATGTATCTATAATTGAAGTTTCAAATGAATTAATAAAAGAGATTCTTTTTATTTTATTACTTCCTTGTTCTTCATGCATGTATGGTTCTTTTGCTTGATATTATATTGCAAGTAGATTAGGTGTACACTTCGTTATACATAGTACAATAAAATAAACCAACACATTCCCCTTGTTAACACTTATTATACACCACTAAGTTATTTCTAGAACTTATTTGATATATCTTCACAAGATTGCAATAAGTAAAAGGAACCTTGGAGAAATATTAATTTCTTTGCAAGAGAGGGTTTTGTATCAAAATCCTAACTGTGAGTGTGGTTTTGCAATTGGATAAAATTACCACTCAAAATTTTGGTTCTAGAATAAGGGCATAAATTGGTTTATTTTATTGCTACTTAAATGCTAAACTATTCATTGTTGCAGTTTAATTGAAGGTATTGGTTTGGAATAACAAGGTTTTGTTGATAGGTGATGGTGGTCATAGATGGAAAATTGCTTTAATTTATAATACCTTGATGCAAACTATTTTTTAGAACATTTCTTATTATGATGTTTAGTTGATGCATTTTTTTTCATTTACATGGTGGAATCGGTAGCCGCCATGAATCCAGGTAGGCTGTCCAACATTTTTATAGCCACCATAGTATTCTATGTTGTCCACCCCATAAGCTACCACATAGATATTCACACAATATGACCCTATAACCACCATGCCAAAATAATTTTAAACCTTTTACACCTTTGAAGGCACCAAGAAAGGGAAAAGAATTTAATCCAATGAGGCCCAATATTTGAACCTTGTATCTCTACCCCTCTTATGGGGTTTGGTTGAACCAATTGGTCTACACCTTGGACCTAGTTGATGCATTATTAACAAGTATTTGTTGTTGTCATTATTGATCACACCACAACCTAATCCAATGGCTACAAATGCTAGAAAGTGGTATGGGGTGCACAATAGTCCTTTAAACATTTCTGGAGATGTTCATGACCCACCCAAGAATATAGAGAAATTTTTGCCCAAGTTTAAACATGATGGCACAAAATTAGTAGAGGAGCACATTCAATCCTATGTGGATATCTTAATTATATAGAAAGTAAAACATGAGGATGTGGCTTGTAGATTATTTTATTTGAGCCTATATGACATAAAAATTGATTGCTACATCAATCTACTTGTTGGCTCTATTGCATCCTAGGCCCAGTTAAAAATTGCTTTTATCAATATATTTAGATTACCCATAGATCCTTCCCTGATATATCATCAATTTTCTTCTTGTAGGAGGGAACCTAATGAGCCATTGAGAATGTTCAATATGAGATTTAAAAATCTTTATGTGAGATTGACTGCTCTATTTTCTATTTTGGAATAGGCTACTCTTTAGATATACTTTATGAATTTGGATCTCTTACTCGTTGTGTTCACTAGGATAAAATCTTTGGTCACTACTCTTGCCTTGGCCTACATGAATGCCATGACTATAGAACAACAACTAATTCCATAAGAAGTAGGGATGGAGCAATTACCTATGGTAGGATAATTAGGGACTTACAACCAAATCCTAATGATATACCAGGAATGGGAACAATAGAATCCTATATAGAATGCTTTGCCCTACAATTATTTTTACCCTACCATGCCCACTTATCCTCCCACATGTACTTATATGAATACATATATCCATCCAACCATGCCATTACGATTAGAGAACCATTTGGCCACTCATGGAGCCATAGCTACAAGTACTAAGGATTTGCCTACTTATGCCAATCCAACTAATCCTACCTCTTCTACTACTCAATCCAATGAGCTTGTATCAATATTAAAAGACCTAAAAAGGTTGGTCCAAAAGTTAAGTAGAGAAATGGTTCCATTACAAGAACAAGTGATTCAAAGTATGCTTCCAAATCATAATACACATCAATTTCATGATATGAATTTCAATGATATTCCATTTGATTCTCTCTTGGTAATGGAGAAGTCCTAAATAATACTTGCATTGAAATATATACTAATTCAATATTCTTAGTAACTTAGATGAAATCATTGAAGCGGATGATCAAGAAATCCAACATGAGCCAAGTTGTGATAAGCTAGAAATAAAAGTCTTAGAGTCATTATTCACAAAGGAGGATTGGGACAATATTAGAAAGCAAAATACAAGAATGGATCCCACTGAAGAAACCCTTGACTCACTAAAGGTGGTTGAAGGTGAATTTGAGGAGGAGTCAAGAAATGAATATGAATATTGTGCAGAAGGCATGATATAATTTCATCACTTGTTTTCAGAGGACAATCATTATGATGGTCAAGAAATTCAACATGTTTCAAATAAATATGAAGAGCTTGAATATTATGAGGAATATGCAATAGATTTTCATCCTATGGGTTTAGATGATCATTATTATAATTATGTGCAAATATATGAGGAATCATTAGTTTCTCACACTCTTACTGATGAAATTTCTATTTCCCCTAATATGCTGGACACTAGAATTGCTATCTTACATGAAGATCTTGCAATTCCTATTCAATTTGAAGATGACATGAAAAAAGGGATGGAATCACATCAAATTTTTCTAGAAAAATAATGATTCTACTATTCTATACCAAGAAAGGGAATCACTCACTTTGTTATAATTCGAGAGGCAAAAAATTGAAAGCATTGTTTCATATAAGGATCCTATAATGCCAATGTCACCTCAGATAGAGGATATTCCAGAATTTGAGTGGTTTGGGTTTGATGTCAATGATGATTCAAATGGAAATAATACTTTATTTGAAATAACTCAAGTGGTTTATCATGGAGATGTATTATTTGACACATACCTAGATAGAAAGGACCTATGGTTTGTAAAGGATGGACATATGTTTAATTGGGTGCCTAATTTTGGTATTTTTGATAAACAGGTCATGGATGAAGAAGAAGTGCTACATGAAGATGATAATTATGGAGATCAAAAGAAAAACAAAGTAGTTACAAATCCTCTCCAAGTATTAGTAAATGTAAATGTATAAAAGGTAAAATCTCACCTTTTGTGTCCAACCATTCGAACTCTAGGTGAAATTTTACCTATTGGTTTGTTGGATTCAAATGCTATCAATGAGGAAATACCATTTATGGTTGATAAAGAATTTGAGTTAAAGAATCCTCACACCACTAACAAGATTGTTTTATTGAGTGAAATGGAATAAAATGCCTTTGAGTTGCTAAATCAAATTCATCAATAATTGATAATGGAATATAGGATAAAAACTTATAATGATCCTCATTTAGTAGATATCCTAGATGCTTGTAAATTGTTACATAAGTTTGATTGGCCTACAAACATAGAAAATGAATTGGCTTTGAAATTTATAGAAATAGGCTCCTACTTGCAAGATCTCATATTTGAAAAGGAAAGCCTAATTCTACATCATGATTTAAATTATGAAATTTACATTTTAAGGAATAGACAAGAAATAATTGAAAATCAATTATTGTCTTTTCACTTTGATGAATTAAAGCTTCACCATGGGACTCCTAATAAAACTAAATCAAATTGGTGGGGTGAAAGAGGCAAAATGGGGGTTATTATATTATTTGGCCTAATCCTACTTGGGTTGGAGCTCTATAAATTTGGCATGTGTATCATGATGTATGTCTTTTAAAATGTGCTAATCATTTTTGGGATCCAGGGAAGTGATAGTACCAATTTTTGCATTGTCGTTGTACATTATTGTATATAGTTTTGGTTTTTGTAATTTTTTGGTTTGGCAAGTTTTGTTTTGATTTCTTATCAATTTGTATTAGGTTAGGTGTTGATTCATTTCAAAGTTTTTGGTTTATGATTTTTGTGTTTTGGGTTGGTCCCTCTATTTGAGGTGATGTTCTGTGGTCATTACTAATGGCCTCTTGATTGTTTTTATGTTCCTTTTTCTTGAAGGGTGAATTACCTATCACATGGATCAAATAAAAGGGGATGAAGTTGTTTAGTAATAATTCCCATATTTTGGGGCTAAGATAGTGAATTTTGGGATACTAAATCATCTTGCTAAATCTACACACGAAAACATCATATTAAAGGGCATACTTTGAAATATTGAAGGATGGAGTATTTTTTATTTGCAAATTAATGCAAAATTCATATGCTCCATATCTAACTTCAAATACTATCTAACCCATGTGGTGCATAAATTTTTGCAAGGTCTTATATAAAAAAACAAGCAAAGTAAAACATGCAAAAATCAGTCACGAGGTCTAGATAAACTCTACCGAGGCTATGGAGGCTAGACTGAAAGTAGGGCTCAATCTAGACAAATTTTGTTAAAAA
The DNA here is from genome assembly GCA_028583015.1 of Wollemia nobilis. Classification (NCBI taxonomy): domain Eukaryota; kingdom Viridiplantae; phylum Streptophyta; class Pinopsida; order Araucariales; family Araucariaceae; genus Wollemia; species Wollemia nobilis. Next base: position 1,898,440 of record JAQPPZ010017079.1, on the reverse strand, counting down.
AAGACATTGCAAAATATCATGTAAACGCATGGATAATCTAGATAAACTCTACTGGGGCTATGGATGCCTAACTGGCAGTAGAGTTCTATCTATATAAATTCATTTTAAGGAGTAGTATTTCTATAGCTTAAATGCTAATTAGGTGATGGTGTTTGGATGGTTTCCAAGCATGCAAAAATAAAATTACATTCACACATAATAAGCCAAACCAAATGATTTATGTGTTTTCGGTTGAAGCTATCTACTCCCATATTCCTTGTATGTTGCTAGATGATGTATATTTATTTGATATTTGGGTTGTTTGTTTAGGAGAACTACGTTCTTCATCCAAAATGCTCAAGAGCATTTCCCAACAAAGTTACCATTTATTGTGGCCATTGCACAACTAACCCCAAATTTTTGGGACCCACCTTTAAATTTTGAGTTTTTTGGGAGATTTAGTATTTTTAGAGTGCTAATTTTGTAGTCTCTAAGATTCACTTTGGATAGTGCCTTATTTTGTTTATTTTATAATGTCTAGGATTTAGTTAAGTTTGATGGGCTTGGTTAATTCTAATGCTTGAATCAAATTAATGTAAACATTTGAAAATTTTCAAATTGAACTCATTCAAGCATTTAAAAATTAATTAAATCACATTAAATAAAATAATAAAAAGAAATGTAAACAAAATAAAATGTTAAGATATCTATATGTATATGATATATATACATGGGTATGTTAATATGAAATGAAATCACTTTTAAAGTGATTAATTTTTCTTGTTTTTCCAAATGATTCATTTTGATTAACTCTTGATTTTATAAAAGTGATTCATAAAAGGGGGAATTAATATATGGTGTTTTGTTTTTACAATAGGTAGTGCTATAACATGGACCCCAATACATTGGATGACATGTTAACATGGAAAATATATAGGTACAAGGTATGATGGATGACATGGCTACTACTGGAATATTGACATGGACTTGTAGACAACCTTGGACAAACCCAATCACACCTAGATGACTTAGATCATGTGGATTTCTGAGTAGATGACTCCATGTATCGTTGAAATGGAATATCAAATAGACATATGAACACTAAAAATATGAATGGTGTGGATATGGTGTGCATGTGTGGATAGATGAAATAGGCTCAGGAGCTTCAAATGATAATTGGTGACATGACAACTATGACATACACTGCATAAGAACTCATACCATTGCCAATGTAGACCACAAAGTGGACACAAAATGATGAATACTAGATTGTGTCTTGGATACCAAAGACCTTGGATATTGATGAAGACTACACAATAGATCATATGGGTAAAGTAGTGTTGGCACATAGATAGTTGTTGGAATTTGAGAAATTATTGACAACTTCAATTAGAATAATATCAAACGTAGAGGTTGCGAAGGTTATCCAGTATGACATTGGCAGGATTCACAACATAGTGCAAGATTTAAGAGAACACAAGCAACGATAATTTTGTTTTAATTAGTAGGATACAAATACGACAAGAATAGATACAAACATCTTCATTAAGGATGCCGACATGTATTCCTTATAAGAAATGATACATGGAGGGACGTCCCATGTATGTGCTTGAATATGACGGATTCGAACGTACATGTAGAAGAGTGTTGTAATTATCATGTTCAATAAAAATAAAGTGTTTTATTATAAAGGAAACAAAGGATGAAATTATCTATGCTGGATGTGGATGTTGTAGAATTGACTAGATTCACACAGATGTAGGGGCTGATACATAATTTACAAGTTATGTGGACAAAGTGTTCAATCTATGTTGATAAGAATATTCTATGCACACCAAAGGGAGACCAGGAGATGTTGTAAGATGAAACAAATGAATGTTGAATGTTTCATCATTATCGTAGGTGGTACCCAAAGCATTGCATGGTCATTTTTAAAACTATTATTGCTCCACCATATGGTCACATGAACGTGAAAAAGTAATCATCGAAGGGTAATTACCAGGTTATTGTTTCAACTGGGGTAATTTATTAGATTATGCAAATGTAAGAGTGCATTGATCACATTAGAAGGTGTGAGTGAATATCTAGGTTATCAAATATAATGGACTGAACTGGCTCACATTTGAAACATTCATTGTTAGTTCAGGTAGTCATTTACTTTATCAGTGTTAGAGGAATCCAGATGGTGAATACCCTAAAGAAAGCGATAACTAGTCAAAAGTGGAGATAGGAACATCATGTTCAATCATAAAATGAAGTATATGATTCTATAGTCATAGGAAATTCATAAAAGTGTACTATGCACAGTGGCAATGATGGAGAGCAAAGTGGAAATAGTGTAAGTACTGCTTAACACTTTCAGGAAAATAATAGATAAGATTCATTTGAGGACTATTCGATAATTAAAAAATGCATAGTAGATGGATGATTGTGCATGATCAACGTGATGAACTAGTGTATATGAAGGAGATATTCGATGGATATTTGTAAGATTATGGATGAATTGAAGGATGTGGGATCCAAGTTACAATGGAGTTCTCAATTTGGATTTCCTTGGATATGTTCATCACTTTTGAAATAATATTTGAAAAAAATACATGAACAAACTGGACTTGCATGATGGATTGTTAATAGACACAACCTGAGAACAATAAGAGTGCTGCTCGAAGAAGCATTGATGCTTATAAATGGGGCAAAATTATAGGTGAAGACAGAATATGTTGGGTGATCGATGATAATGACAATGCAAGACTCACATTGGTCAGTAGGGAACCATATATGCTAACGCATTAGATGCCCACATAGGTCATGACATAGGGACATGTAGTGTGGTGTCTATTTATCTCATGCAGTAGTGTATACCCCAAAATACCTACCACCAAGGCATGTGTGCATTTATTGATATTTCTAGAAGAGTTAACACAAACCAAAAAAGAAATTTCTTTCATGTTTATGGAAATTCATTGAAGGGATGTATGCATTACACACCACAACTTACCCCGAATGGAGTTTTTTAGCTAGATAAAACAAAAGGCACAGGGGGCTTGCACTAATATACTAGCCACATGAATGATGCTGTAAGAAAATTGCCAAGGATTTTGGTAGTCAATGAAATGGTGTGGATAATAATACATTGCTAAAATAGAATCTAGGATAGCCTTATTATTAAAGAATAAAAAAAATATTACCAAAAGAGTTTTAAAAATAATTATGCTTAGTAGCAAAAATGAAAATCCAAAAGCAGCAATGAAAATGAAGAGCCTTCAAGGAAAATTAAACAAAAGGGTAGATTGAAATTTTAAAATAAGTTGAGGCTCAGGAAGCAAGGATTGGATTTTTTTTGAAAGCCTTGAGCTGGAATTTTTGGAACAGAAGAAATGGAAATGGTTGGAAGGATTTCAGCTATTGTCCTCATTTTGTATATAGGAAAACATATTTTGGATGCAATAAAAAGATTTAATGCATATCTTTCACCACATGCATTGGAATTATGTGATGATGTTTTATGCGTGAATACGGTTGCATTGTTTACATATTTTTATGCATGCTTTACTCCTTAGACTCTCGCCTTGACCAGTCTTAGATTGTGTGTATGCAGGTCTAACCTGGTTCTTGTTTTTACGTTCGAGATCTAATGTTTTCTGTAGGATTAGGGAACTAGTTTACAGTAGCTCTCTTTGGTCATTTTCTGCATTATGTTTCATGTTTTCAAATTTTTATTTTTATTTCTCTAACCCTATTTTTCTCATTTTTTAAATTCTTCAAATAAAATAATAAATAATAAATAAATAAAATTCCAAAAACAAATGCACGGATTTGAATAACAAGATTTAATGCTCCATATAGAACAATTTCGATTCCATTTTGAATCCATTTCAAAATTATAAAAATTATTTGAAGTTGCTATTTTATCAGGGATTTTATAATTTTGAAATCTAGCATAATTGCACATTTTGAAGGTAAACCAAAGTTCAAGCTTTACATTTCATTTTCAAGCAATAAATTAACTTCCCTTTATGAAATTTGTAATTTCATTAAAAGGGGGTGATTTATATGGCGTTTCAAAAGGCCATTATTTTTAAATCAATAAATTAACTCCTCTTTATGAAAATTATAATTTCATTAAATAGGGGTAATTTATTTATCATATCAAAGGCTTCCATTTGTTTTAAAGCTAATCATTTCATTATTTTCTCTCAAGCTTGAAGTTTAATAAAGTAACATTAAATGAATCCAATCATCATTTAAGGTTCACTTAAGATTTTAATCTTTGTTTCATACTCAAATCAAGATTTAAGGAAGCTTAAACTTGTTTAAAATATTCTTAACCAAATGAAGATAAAATCTACCTAAAATGCTTCAAGATAAAATGAACTAAGGCATTTACATCGTGGTCATATGAGGCCAATAACATGTTCTTTTCTTTTAAGTTTCATGAACAATCAATAACATAGTGCAATAAAATAAACCAACACATGCCCATTGTTAACATTTATTTGCAAACCACTAAGGTATTCCTAGCACTTATTTGATATATTTTCAAAAGATTACAAGCACACATTAAGTAAAAGGAACCTTGGAGAAATATTAATTTCTTTGAAAGAGTTTGTAATTGGGTAAAATTACCAATAAACGTAAGCATATAAGGATAAAAAATAAAAATATGAGAGGACAACTGCACCATGCCCTACTCATTTATCAACAATTGAAACCAAATGGAGATACTTGCAAAGAGAACTATAAAGGTGGCTAGATAGAATATAAGGAATATGAATCTGAGTAATCCAAAGATCATCTGATGAAAGAAGAATCCTTAGCTTCAGCTACAACTTACTCTGCATCATACAAAGATACAAATTACCTACTGAAACTGAATAGAAAGAATGCAAAAGAAGAGTACAAAGTTTAGGATGAAGAAGGAGAAAATCCATATTGAAGACAAAAATATTCAATACCCAAATAATGTAATATAGAGGGGTGTTATAAATAGATTATATTTCATCATTTGGATCATGTAAATGTATCTTCCAAGGTACATACTTAGGATATTATATTACTTTAGGAAGAAAATATATAGTTACTTCATGCAATGTAATAAATGCACAAGTGTCAATGTGCAAGTTGTATATGTGCAAGTTATCCCTTGCACAACTAGGTAGAGTGTTGGCCAAGGTACCTATTCTTCTATATAAGAAAGGCCTCATTGTAAGTTATATATAGAGTCAAGGGACATAGTTAGATAGTGTAGCTTAGAGTATAGTACAATTATGTGGAGATCACCATGCATTGATTATGGTTGCAATGTAATTAAATAGCTTTATTAATGGAGTGTTCATTTACTCCATAGCTACATTGTATTATTTTATATTATTTCTATTTACAACATATTTTAGTCATATAGTAGATTTAATTTCTTTCATTTTATTCTAGATCTTGTGATTGCCATCTTCCATTGCTCGTTACATCAAAATATAACATTTAATTATCATGGTCATCCTCTTTTAATCATTGTGAAATATAGATATATCACTTGTACTATCGAGCAAAAACCTAAATGTGACATCCCATATTGTTCCTTGTTATTACTACTAACAAGTTTTCTTATTCTAACCTTATTCCATCAAAAGAATAGTTGCTATTGATTCAAAAGAGGTCATCATATTATAACCATCAAATTGGATGATTTGGTTTTAGTTACCTATCTTGTAATATTTGTTCACTATCGAAAAGTAAAGCTTACTTTGCATTTAACCTATGAATTTAATTGGTAAGGAAGTTTTCTTAAATTCTACAGTAGTGTTAGGTCTTCCTAATTGTTATAGTTTAAGAAGTTTTTTTCTAAGATCACAATAACAAACATGAAATAAAATAACTTTCTTGAGCAATGGCAATCAGACCTTAATGCTATATCACACCTTCTATTAGGAATCAATAACCAAAACTTCAAGGTAAAAACCCTATTTAATAAAATAGAATTAAAAAGATAAATTAACACTTATAATGTAAGTTCCTCATTTACGCATAATATTCCCATTGGGGCTATAGAATGAAATTTTATTATTATTCACATGCACCAAAAGGTTACATCTAAATTGCACTAACACACTCATTTAGGTAATTAAAACTCTCACCAACTAATGACTTTACTATACATCTACAGTTGACGTTGTCTCAACATGTAATGTTCTTTGGTCAAGTATCTAATATTTAGATTTTTAATACAAGGTAACCTTGGACTTACGTTAACTTAAGAACTAAGTTCTCATTTTTAGTATGACAATGTTAAGTCTATTGTAGGTTCATTGCTTATTCATGCACAACATCAACCTCTTACAAGCAATTTGTATAAGTAAAATATAAAATTTTAGTTTCAAACCAAATTCTATTAATCTAATATTCATTAGATTACAAGTCAGAGAAGTTTTGGTAACTAGGTCTTAATCCTTAAGTTGATTAAGCAAGACTTATTTATTCTAAAATGAAAAGTGCATACACACTCTATTGAGGTTTATTTTAAATAACTTTAATATCAAAACCAATAATATTACATTTATCATAAAAGGTCTTTCTCTAGAATAAGGTTCAATATAGAGCAAACCGTTAAACTCAAGAGACGTTAAAGGAACACTAAATATCTACAATTTACTTGTTCATAAAATAGCAAACGTAACCCACAAATCATCCATTACTCCTATTGGATATTAACTATTATTAAAGTCATAAATTTTAAACCATTCATGAATAGAACTATTCATCACACAAATATTATACAAACACATATCAGATAAGGTTGTTGGTTTCATTTAGATTTCATGAAGCTCCATTACAACATTCATAGAAATATTTTCAAAATAAACACATTTCCATCTATGTAATGTAATAAATTAGACTTTAGAATACATTTTCTATTTAGCTCAATAGTATTATATATCTAAGTCTTTAACATATGCTCAAGTATTATATGATCTGAGTTGTTTAATTGGTTACAAATTTTACGTAGTTTACATAACTATCATGGGGTTGTTCTCTTTCAATTATTATATTTTTCTGTTATGTTCAAAGAAGTGATGATCAATTCCTCTCTAGCATATTCCTCCAAGAGCTTTGAATAATTGATAATATCATTTCTATCTGCTATCATTTATCTGAGAGCACCTCAGACCAAAATTACCAAATTTATAATATTGGGATCAAAATATACCCTTTTTTATTATGCAATGTAATTTGTAATTTGTTCATGCATCTATCAGTGCAGTAAACACCATCAAGCAAAAAATCAAACATACATCATGAAAATAAGAGTCCTCTTTATTTTCACAGAGAAGTCCCAATTTTCTAATTTGATCTCTATTGTTGGCTTAATATTCTTTATTCCTTATCATAGCACATACATTCATATCCAAAGGAACTTAGATATCTTTCTCTAACTTTTACTTGAATTCCAACATGCAAAACAATATGGTAATTGTAGTCTTCGCATACCATTTCATAGAAAAATAAATCTCTTTTAAGAATCAAGTATACATCCACAATGAAATGCATAAACATTGGTCAAAAAACTTAGCCCAAAATCACATTGGCTACATAGTTTAACCCTTTTTCCCAATCAAATTAGTTCCAATATGTAATTTAACCTTCATGTGAAAACATAAATTTCATACAAGAAACATACCATGACAACTTTTCTTAAAAAGAATTAGAATAATTCAATTTCTACCATGTTATATAAAACAAAATAAGCTGACTTGATGACTCATTTTCTATGTAGTTTCCAAGAAATTATCACCAACTATCTCATTTCTAGAACTCTAATTTTTTTCTCCAAGCACTTCACTTCACCATGCAAAACTATAGATAACCACTCTTTTTTTTTTTTTGATCCCCCAAATAAAAATCCCAAACTTTGGTAGAGAAGTTTCACCTAACTTCCACTAATTTCGTTATTGGAAGTATGGTAACATTAATGCCATTATGGGATTATCATGGAGTTAATTCAAACATGATAATATGGTGAAGTTAATGCCAACATGATATATATTACATGTTATCCATGAACATAAACAATCATAACATTATCACAACCATAATAAATCCAAAATAAAATAAAAGATCCTTTTACCAACTCTTATTTTACCATTATGGTTATTTATTTATTTTTATTTAATTTCCTATCTATATTGCCATTATATTTTTGTTCTATACACATAAATATATAATCATTTACTTTAATAAACTCCAAAACATTTTATAAAACAATTCCTAGCTCACAAGTTTGGCTCCCATGCTTCCTTAGCATTTTCACTACCAAACAAAATAAAAACATCATGCAATCAAACATCCTACATGCTCCTATATGAAATGCTCATATGTGAGCTTCCATGTACTCATGGGAAATCATCATTTCCCCACTTACCTTTTTTTTCAACCCATTTCATCCACTGATCTCGTATACCTAGTCCTACATGCATAATGTCTATAAGCAATACCACATTCTTGTTGGAAAAGGCAAGTTTAAATCATAAATTTTTCTTGCTATCAAAGGTCGTGCGAGGAGGGTTGTTACAAAAGAAAAACCTTTTTAAAATTTCTAACTAAAAGTAAGGATACCCTAGTTATAAGTATAAATTCTTGAGTTAGAGATAATAGGGTAAGTCAATCTATGGAAAACCATATACAAGTGCTAGATCATCAATAAGATTGTGGTGTGAATTAGGTTTTTTGGACTTATATATAATTTTATAAATAAGGAGGTATCGAATAATATTTTTAGTACTCGAGGGAGTTCATTTAGGATATACCAACTGCTAAGGATCAAAGGATTATTGTATTCATCTAAACATGTGTTGCCATGGATATTTCAAAATATTTACCACTCAAAATTAACTTTGAATGAAGTAAATGGGATCAATAAGTGTATTATGAAAACAATATGTTTTGATGTCATAAATGTTATAATATTGAACATGTGGTAATAAATTACAAAGTGAAATTCATGAAGAAAAAGATAAAATATTGGTTATGAGATAAATTTAATATAAAGTAAGGAAATCATACCATAATAGAAGTTGGATTAGATCAAGAATTTGTCATTCTTAACAAAGTGGCAAAGAAAGCCACTCTTGTATCATCATATGGTGAAGGTTTTTATATTTTACTTAGATCAACCATGTGAAGGTTATTACATTTTACTTAGATCAACCATCAAAAGAAACAAAGAAGGTTATTTAACAATCCATTGCCATTATCTACAAACTTTAAAAAATGTTTAATTTCTTGATGTGGGAACAATAGTCATAATATTATTTCATATGATACATTGCTACTCTATAATATTTTTCACAAATCCATCCAACACTCAACAAATTATGCTTGATATTAGCAATGTCTAAACACCATGAATTTGATTTTTACCTTGCTTAGTATTTTTACCCATTATGCCTTTTGCTATCACCTCCAAAAACTTGTTATCACCAAGCTTGATCTTGGTCTTGAATTTCTCATCCATAGTACTAAACAACTCCTTGTTGCTCATCATGTGGTTGTAAGAGCTAGAATCAAGATACCACATCTATTGAAGAGTATTTTTAGCCTTGTCATAGGATAAGAACAAGTTTATTGAAGCATCCTCATTCTCTTTCGCATAATTTAGTCTTTTTTCCTTCATTTATAGCTTTTACTCTACATTCTTATTCAAAATGTTTATACCTTTTGGACTACCAACATTGAACATTTCTCTTACTAATTATTCCTCTTTCTCTTCCTTTAGCAATAGGTTTTCCTCTTCCTCCTCTTCTTCCTCTTGAAAAATTATGATTCTTCCCTCTACTTTGTTCTTGTCCTTTTGTAATAGGTCAAAATTGACCCATGTCAATTTACCTTAAGTCAAAAACATTCAAAAATTTAATTAAAAATACTTTCTAACATCTTGCCTCGATTTTTATACCCGTATCAAGTTTATTTTTAACTTCCTCATGATATCGACTCTATTTGAACGATATTGATTGTAAGATCCAATATCGGATTTCATTGTACAAAATTGGATGTTCAATTTCATCCAAAACAAAAAAATACCCAAAAAAACTATAGGGAGAAAATCCTCCTCCTAGAAGAAAAGAAAGTGATCAAGGGATTTGCTCAATTTTTATAGTTTTTATAGTTTGCCCAAGTTTTGTAAATCATATAGGTAGGGGAAAACCATACAACTAGGAAAGCATATCATACAATGTAAGGGAAAATTGTACAAGGTGCACTGAAACACAATGAAATGCACATAAAATATAATTTCGGGATGAAATGGTGCATAAGTTTGCTAATTAAGGTTTTAGACTTAGTAAAAGTCTAAATTTATGCATTCTGTTAGGGATGGGTAGTTCTAAATAACTAAATGCCTCAATAACTTCTTTGGAATATCCTAGGCAATATTATATAAGGTCTAATTTTTAAGTTCATGAGTCTGGTTGCTGGTAGCAACGTATTGAGTATATACTGGTTATAATCCAATAAGATAGTTTGTTAACTTCTAAGTTATTGCAGTAGATTGATAGAACAACCATGTTGTAATTGCATTTATGACATAATGGAATATAAATATGTTTGTTACAATTTGTGTACGATTTTGGCAATGATGGATGAGGATTTATGGTTGAATATTGATGCATGTATTTTTTGGTGAGTGTTTAGGTTAGTTTTATGAATTGTTGCAACATATTGTAAGACATAGAGTACTAGTGGAGCTTGAATATTGATCTATGAGCATGAAAGTACTTATGAATATGTCATGAGATTTTTTGTACGATTTTTGAAGGTAGCTAGTGGAAGTGAATCTCTCACAAGCACCGTTTAGATATTTTGTATATCGTTGAAGATGGATTAATTGGTATATTAAAACTTTACAAAATATACCTAAGATATATTGGCCTAATAGAGTATCTTATTTGGCATTTAGCTGTAACTTCAATTTCATACACCAGAGTTCATACAAATCGTACAAATAAAACTTACCCGATTTGGCAAACCAAGCAATTGATAGTAATTTACCCGATTTGGCATTTAAGAAATCAACTTGAACGATTAAAAAACTATGTATGAAAACCTCAAAAACTGAGTCTGTCAATTTGGTTGAGTGCAAAAGTGTACAAAACTTGCCACTGTACAATTTGGAATCGTATAGTGTGTGAATTTGACATTCGTACAAGCTGTTCATTAGGCATAAAAGGGTAGTTTGGAGGATCGTATAGTTTTACAATTTGGAAATTGAGTGGAACTTGTATATTTATAATACAAAGCCTTATAAAATTACCTCCCCATAAATAATACTGCACCCCTATGCTACATTTGCTATCGTTTCCTTATCGAATCTAGTATTTTTGTTAAAATGGGTCAAATTGACGAAGTGTGAATACTACAAAATTGGAGGTGAATGACGGACACCAGTGCATAAATATGTAGGATATGGTAAGTATGAGAGAATATTATATTAAGAAGGAGCATGAGTATTTCTCATAGAGAAAATACAAATAACCCAGATCATAGTACTCAAGAACCAGGAATATAGTAAGTTTGGACATATGAAGGAGACTTTGAGGTATTATTGATAGAGATAGAAGATGAGAAAATAGAACTACTGAGTGTAGAGGCAAGGGTTGACATAGAAAAAGTGCAAGAGGATGGAGAGTGGATGGTGACACCTGAGAAAGTGAAATAAGGGTTCCAAGGGAGTGCAGAGGATGGGAGTTAGGCACCAGACCAATAGGACACGAGGTCTCAGGAGGAAAGACCAAGACCATCTCCCTCACATAAGTGAAGGAGATTGCAAAGTGAAGATGCACGAGAGTTTGGTCATCGGGTGGTGGGATAGAACAATATACCTCGAATTGACACTTCTGATGACAACGAGAGTAAGACACATCCAAGGAGAAATCAGTCAAATATTCCATGAGATACCTCAAGTGATAGTGACGACTCTCCAAATATGGCTAATAATGCATTCAAACAAAGTTGTCCACCATTTTTAGGTGAGGGTAAGGAATACCCTACAAGGTACATAGAAACTTGCATAACCATTTGTGAGAGCGAATGGTGTGGATAGACTAGATTATTGGGTAACTTTATTTCCTACTTCCTTGAGAGGATTGGAAATCGATTGGTACTTGAAGAGATAAAATACCACATATTTTTAGACTTGGAACCAGATAAAAGAGAATTTCATTGAAGAATTTCAACCTTTGAATGATGATGGAGATATCATTATGGAATTTTACATGACAAAGAAAAAATATAATGAAAATGTGAAATATTATAACCACAGACTAAAAAAAATAGTCAATAAGATGCAGATGCCTTTGGTAGATGTTCTAGTAAAGTGGTGGTTTGTAGATGGATTGATTCCAAAGTATAAGAAAAATATCAAGGCAGTACCATCAAAAACATATGAATAAGTAGTGAAGAATGCAAATAATTTTGAGAGCAAATCAAAATAGATGTATATAGGAATTTTATCTCACCCCAAGTCTAATTATTCATATAGTGGAGAAGATAAAACTATACAAAGGTTAGTAGCATACTTCTATCAGGATTTTGATAAGATGATAAAAGAATAAAATATCAAACCTGACAAGAATGATATTTGGTGCACAGAATGTAAGACAAAAGGTCATACAAATGTGAAGTGTTCAAGGAATGACTATTGCCACATCTGTAATATTATGGGACATGAGGTAATGCTATGCCCATATAATGCAAGAGTATGTCCACAAGTATTGTCAATCCAAGAGTAGGAAGATAAACCAAAGGTCCAAGGAAGTGGGTAACAAGTAATAAGTGGCGGTTATAGAAATAGCATACGAGGTGGAAGACTAAACCAAGGTAATTGGTAAGAAGGGTAAAGTCATTTGTAGTATGATTCAGAAGGAAGGTCGATCATACAGTGTTGCAATTATTGATAATGGGGGTATTTTGCAAAAAAATATCCTTCACCTCAGAGGCAAGAAACATCATAAGTAAGCACTACACATATGTGTATATGATGTGGTCTGAGGAACCACAAAGAAGTGAATTGCCCAAAATAGGCAAGTTCAAGTAATTCGTAGAATGTCAGTTATCTAGACATTGAGGTTCCTCAAGTTAAGTAGGAAATCCAATAAGTTTTAGCCATGAAGAGGAATTAGGCTAAGCAGGATAAGTATCCAGAGCCAGCAAAAGAAAAGTAGCACTAGTAAGTAGTAAAGAAAATATTGCAAGAATAAGTTGGAAGACTAAGCGATTAGAGTCAACAACCGATAAGGAACTGAGAAAACCATCAAACCAGGAGATAGTTGTGCAAAATCTGGCAACATAGGTTTTGGATGCCACAGTAGAAATTAAAGTATCGAACCTATTAGAAGCTATTGTAGTATTTTAGAAAGCAATGATGGAAGAAATACAACTGCAAAAGGTGATGGAAGTGCAGAGCCAACCGATTCTAGATAAGGAAGGAAAGTATCGGTTCATGAATCCAACTATATTAATGATTGATGTGGGAAAGAAACCCACATTAGTTCATATGGATATCCTAGGGAACAAATTGACACAATTAATTATGGATGGAGGATCTAGTGTTAATGTTCTACCTAAAAGAACATGGCTAGAACTAGGTGATACATCTCTATGGGAACTAAGATTTCGATTATATGGTGCTGACCAAAATGTCATCGAGACAAAGGGAGTATTGACAGTACAACAAGTGGTGATAGCTGACCAAGAGTTTTTCTTGGATTTCATTTTTATTACAATGCAAAAACCTGCATACGATGCTCTCTTGGGGAGAGGTTGGCTATGAGTAGCCAAAGTTAATCATAATTGGGGAAAGAATTAGATCACTTTTAAGAAATGGTAGCATAAATATATGATTAATCTAGCTAATCAAAAATTTAGTGAGGATGTAGCCATGATAGATGAATAAAAAAATTCCTCAAGAGATGAAGGGCATGAACTTGATGGAGAAGGAATGCTATACCTAGATGAATGTAGCAAAGATAAATCTAGATATGATATCAGACTTCTTTATTTGTAAATGGAGGAGTACAAAAGTTTTTAGCCGAACTACATTTGTATTGAGTCAAAGGAGATCAAGGAAAAATAAGACAAACTGAAGGTTAGCCAAGAACCTAATAAGGAAGCAGGAGAGAAATGGATATTTTTCAATTTTTTTGTAGAACATACAGTAGGAGATGCAGAGATTGATACAATACTGGCACACCCAAATAATGTAGAGAAAGCAACAAGTGAATCAAAAAATATCAAATATGAAGGACCTCGGATAGTAGACATCAATCTAGGAATACAGGAGGAACCTAGGATGATTCACTATGGTTATGATTGGAATCTTGTACTGAAAGTGACGGCTTTCAAGATATTCTTAGAATATAAGGATGTATTTGCATGGACATAGAAGGACCTGAAAGGAATACCACCAGAATTGTATGTCCACAATATTATGCTAATGCTTGGAGCTCAACTTGTAAGAAGGAGACCATATAGAATGAACCCAAAATATGTTGCATTAGTGAATGCGAAGATAGAAAAGATGCTAGAAGCAAGAATCGTCTTTAGGGTGATAACCAGTGAATGGGTTTCACCTATAGTGATCACCTTGAAGAAGGAAGTAGACAAGATCAGAATATGCATGGACTTTAGGAGTCTAAATGTTGTAACTATTAAGGAGCCCGTACCTATTCCCTTCACAAATTCTATCTTGGAAGAAGTCATAGGACATGATATTTATTCATTCTTGGATGTGTTCTCGAGATACAATAAAATAAGTATAGTCAAGAAGGATAAGTTGAAGGCCACATTTATTATGGATAATTTCATCTATGCATACAACAGAATGCCATTCAAGCTTAGTAACATCCTACTACATTCCATAATATCATACTATATATATTTGATCAGTTGGCAACATGGAACTTTAAAGCATTTTTGGATGATTGGTCCATTTATAGGAAGATCAAGGAACATCTTCCTTCCCTTAGTGAATGTATGAGTAGGTGCAAAAATGCACAGATATCATTAAATCCACGAAAATTCTATCTGATGGTACCATATGGGAAATTTTTAGGACATATTGTATGTAGTGAAGGATTGAAGATAGATCTTGATAAGATCCATGTGATATTGAATATGGAATAACCATTTGATGTTAGTTCACTTAAAACCTTCCTTGGATCGATGGGTTACTATCAAAGATTTATCAAGAATTATGCACATGTATCCTACCCATTGGATTACTTGAAAAAAAAGAATTTTCCTTTTATATGTATGGAGGAGCACCAAGGAGCCTTCGAAGAGTTGAAGGTTAAGCTTGTGAGTAGTCCAATTTTGGTGTTCCCAAACTGGGATAAGTAATTCCATGTCGATATTGATGCTTCAAATTTTGCAATTGGATGTGCTTTAGCACAAGAAGGGTAGTTTAGGTTAGATCAACCTATTTTCTTTGCTAGTCACCTTTTTTCAAGGCCAGAGATAAATTATAGTACAACAAAAAGAGAGGCTTTGGGAATGGTATATGCAGTTCATAAGTTTAGGAATTATCTATTGGTAAATTCCTTTGCCTTCTATGTCGATCATCAAGCCCTGTTGTACTTGATAAATAAGTTGATGATACAAGGATGAGTTAGTAGGTGGCTTGTCACCCTTCAAGAGTTCATATTTTGAGTAGTGGTGAGGCCTGGTAATAAGCACATGATTGTAGATCAGTTGTCTTAGATACGATCAGGGGAACTTACGGGAATAGAAGTTCCTGATGAATTTCTAGATGCACAATTATTTGCCATCAACATTGTTTTGTCATGGTACAAGTTGGTTGACCAATATATATCCACAAGATATTTTCCACAAGATATTATGGCAACCGAGAAAAAGAAAGTAATAATGAAGTAAACACCTTTACAGATAATAGCAGGATTGTTGTATAAAATGGGAAGTGATGGTATCCTACGAAGATGTGTGATGGAAGAAGAAGTCAAAGCGACATTGAAAGAGACTCATGCAGGCTTAGTAGGAGGGCATATGGGACTATATGTTACTGCTAGGAAGATATTTATAGTAGAAATATGGTGGCCCACATTGTATAATGATGTAAAGGAGTATGTGAAAGCATGCGATACTTGCCAAAGAGTAGGAAAGTCGATAAAGAGGGATTTTATGTCCTTGCATCCATCATAACCACAAGAGTTATTTGAATGGTGGGGATTGGAATTCGTAGGACCATTGAAGACATCTCAATAAAGGAAGTGTAGATACATCGTAGTAGCGATAAAATACCTAAAAAAATAGGTAGAAGAAAGAGCATTACCTGATAACTAAAAAAAAAGCACAATAAGATTCCTGTATGAATAGGTAATCATAAGGTTTGGTATTCCGCTACAAATAATAAGTGATCAAGAATGACACTTTGTTAATGAGATAATAAAGACGCTAACCACAGAGGTTAGGATTTTACACTCACTATCTAGTCCGTACTATCCTAGATCGAATGGGCAGATGAAAGAAACAAACAAATTCCTAGTATCTACTCTATATAAAACTCGTGGAATAGAGGGAGCAGATTGGGAGGAAAGGATACCATCCATTTTGTGGGTATATACAACAAATTTTAAACCTACAATATAACATACACCTTTAAAATTAATGTATGGATAGGAAGCAGTGGTGCCAGTGGAATTCTTGATACCAATTTTGAGAGTCGCGGTAGAGCATCGCTTGGGTGATCAAGAAAGTTTTGAAGAGTGACGGACAACACTGATCAAGTTAGATGAAAAAAGAGTTATGGCACAATGGGTTATTGAGGTAGCTTTAAAATATAGAAGGTATGGCATGACAAACATTTGAGGAAGTTGGAACTTAATTTGGGTGACTTGGTTCTAAAGTTTAACGGGAAGTGAGAAATCAAGCCCGGTAAGCTGAGGACATTATGGCTTTGTCCCTATAAAGTAGTTGAAGTAATAAATAGTGGAGTAGTCAAGTTATAGAACTTGAATGGTATAGATGTGCTTGATACTATAAATGGCTAAAATTTTAAGCCTTACAAGATACAATGCTTATTCATTTCTTTAGAAGAAATTGAATGATAAAGACGAGTGAAAGCTCAAAATGAAGCTCAGAGTGACACAGGTCCATCACAAGAGGAGCCTGAAATAGGACTCACACACTTATTTTTAGAAGGGGAGGAACCATGACCAACCATAAAATAGCAATAGTTGGTACCTCAGCCTGGAGAACGAAGAATATTACAAGTACATGTCAAATTTTCTTATGGGACAGAATGAGTTGAAGAAGAAGATAAAGAATGGATTCCTCTAAACGAAAATAGTACTATTACACAAGAATAAGGGAAGACATGAAGAAGAAACCCTAGTAAGTAGAAATAATATATATTATTAGGTAGAACATAGGGAACTACCCCAAAAAGTGGAAGTATGAATAAGGATATGACTAACAGTATGATACGAAGATAGAGTGGAGACATTCAAAATGGAAGTTTTGAAGGAAGATGGAAACAAGGCCATTGATCAAGAATTAGCTAGAATTACTCCATTGGCTCAGATAGGGCTATTATATTAGAGAATGTGGTTACAAACTTAACAACTACAATAATAATATCAAACATTGTGAGGTCATAATGCAATGTTGAGAGAGCAAATTATCTAGGAATTGGATGGCCAAAATGAAGGTTGGAGGAACAAAGGGTAGCTAGGCTACAAGATATTGAAAGGGAACCTAAGTAGGTTGAGGGATTAACTTTGAGAAGTGGTGGAGGGAATTATGGTGCAAGCACAAGCTCACATGTACCACCGAGTGATCCACCAATGACAAACAAAGATGCGGAGATGTGGCGAGACATTGAAGAGGAAACTACATCACCTGAATCACAAGGCAATAGATGATTGGATTTGAGTGACTCCATTAATGAAGGAATACCTTGTATAGTAATGGAACCTAGTATAGGAAGTATTTATGAAGATGATTTTATAGAAAACCCTCAAAACCCTCGAGGTAATTGTGATCCCCCAACATGTATAACAACACAACGACAAATAGGGAGACTGCGGAGACATCAAACCAACCTTGAACCATAAGCATATATAATAGCATATCAGCAGTTGAGAAGATAAAAGAGATAAGTATGGATATCAAAGAGAATGATGAATCTACCAACAGATTGGGCAGTATAAAGAGGAGAATTAGAATAATTCAAGTTTTGAGATGAACTTTTTTGATGCATATAAATAGGTTTTGGCAACATCATAACCACAAAGAAACTTTGATAAAAGAATATGGAGATGTCACCTAGCATGTGCGGACCAAAGAATTAAAGCATTGCAAAAATTATCACCAAGTACAAGAAAAGTAGAAGTCCACTAGCCAAAATTGAGTTGGTAGAGATAACTCCTGATACCTGAACAATGGGAGGAAGGAACAGGGAAATATCCCTAAGGCTTAAGCCAGGAAGGGGAGGAGGTATTCAAATACAAAATTAATGAGGACACGGTGATGTTATAATCAAAGGATAAAGAGGATGATGAAGGTTCTGACCCCCTACTCCTAGATGTCTAGGAGATACACCTTTAGCCTGTATGAACTGGACAAGGAATCTACAAGGATTACTAAGAATTAAGGGAATCTTACCAAATCCTGCAAGGCGACATACATGGGGACAACCATCCTTAATACGATAAGGACCTCATTGAGTTATGGGTGGTATATTATTACTCCAAGAAAAGGAGGAATCACCATTAGCATAGAGAACCCAATTCCAAGAGGAATAGGATGGGGGAGACACTCACACGGAAGAGGCCTTGCTGGTAGAGGAAGAGTGCACTTTGTAGATGAAAGAAACTAGGGATAACTAAGAATTTGATCACCAAGTCTGGATAAAAAATTGATTTGATGGGATAGGCAAAGAAGTAACTCAAATGATAGTATAGTAGTAAGGACACCACTACCAAGAGACCAATCACCTGTGCGACAAGGAGAAAGGACACCACGTGAAGATACTCCAGCTTGTAATTGTACACTCCCAAATTGTACACATGAAAGGGGAAGGCCAGGAAATTTAGTAACATCACAAGTGGAGAGGTATCAACCTAGATAACAAGTACCAACAGGCAATGTAACCACTCAAAACATTATAGTTGAACCTCCAAGAGAAGAATTCAATGGGATCGTATAAGTGAATGTCACTATACGATTGCCAATATGGTAAGTGTAAATAGACTAGGATTGAAAAAAAAAAGAAAAAAAGAAAAAGAAAGTGCCTTAATTGTGAAAATCCATCAGGATGTAATTAAGAAGGAAGTCGGTTGAAAACCGAAAACGACGACCTCTTTAGAGAGAAAGAAAAGTGAAAATTTCCCTAAGTATAAGATCGTACAAAGCAAAATGGAAGAGGAAAAAGGTATAATTATGAGATATTACAAGTAAAATTAGCAAAAGAACATGGGAAATCATACAAAGAGATAGGTTGTATGATTTTGATTGTACATTGTATGATTTTGGGCATGTTGTACTATTTTCAACTACCCCATTTAATACGATGTGCAAGAAAAAGCAATGGTTGGAGGAAAAAGTAGAAAAAAAGATAAATATTTCAAAAAGCATGTTGAGTTGTCAATAATCCATGCAAGAAGGAGGTAAAATGTGCAAAGTGGCACAATTTATGATTAAATGGATTAGGGTTTAGTTAGGGTTTTGAGAAATGCTTTAAATAGCAAGGCAAAGTTACAATTTCCTTAAACTGTATAAAGAAGATTTGAATTTCTTTCAGGAGGATGAAGGTGGAAAGCATGAAATTTAATGGAGAATACTACATGGGCAGCAAAATTGATCAGTAACCTAAAATAATGATGACCCATTTCAAGTAGCACCAAGGAGAACTTTTCACATTCGAAGAAATCAAACCAAAGAAGGAAAGGAAGAGAAAAATTAGGGTTTGAATCCATGAAAGGAAAAATTCAAAGTGCAACTAGGAAGTTAAGAGGAATAGCAGTAGAAGGTGGCCAAGTACAAACCAGGTGGTGAAAAATTGCATATTAGAGTTCGAAGCCAGGACAACTTGGAGCCGAAGTGGGAAATTTGCAAGGAAAGTGAAATATAAACCCTAAATAAAAAAAAATTAGGTAAAACCAAGCTAGAAAAGGTAAATGAAGGAAGGAGAAGTTTTTAAAGCCATGAAGGTATAGCCAGAGATTTTTTTTTGGAAGATAAAATTGTGCCAAGGGTGGAAAAGTTGAAAATTGCTCCCAAAAAGCACTGAAAAGGAAGATCAGGGTAATACAACAAATGGGTTGGTGAAATATTCAATAAAGGAGGAAAAAATTATGATTTTTTTACAAAATAGGTTTTAAAAATATGTACTATATAATTTTGGGAGCAAGGTGTAATATTTTAGGAAGAAGAAAGTACAATTCTTGGTTATTTTTAGGCTATTTTAGGTAGTTTTTAACAAATCATATGGGATCGTATGGAATTGTATGGATTCCATGGAGAGATGCATATAGAAAGCATCATTGTATAGATTAGTACCACCCTGTAAAATTTCATATTACAGATATAAAATTTGAGAAAGTTATGGCAGTTTGAAAACTAAACAAGCGAAGAATTGAACTATGGAAAAAAAGCAGTGTACGATCTGGAAGTGGCTGTTGAAGGTGAAATCGTACAAGCATACAAGAGAGAGTATACTGTACAATGTATAGTAAAATATATGATTTTAGGAGTACTTTCTATTGTATAAATGGAGATGTTCGAATAATAAGTTAACTAGGAGAATGACGAGAGAATAATCTCAACAGAAGAGTTTGAATGTCAATTAAGGTGGATTACAATTAATAGAGTAGAAATGTCACCAGGAAACCTACATGAGAGAGAATCATATCAATGATAGTACCAAGGGCGATAGTTTCAATCCCATTATTGGTGTGGTACTCGTCCTTGGAGGAGAGGAGGATATAGACCATGGAGAAGGTAGAACTATTAGTGGGCTGATCAAAGAAGAACACCACCAAGGCATCGAGAGGAAATAATATCATAGGAAAGGACCTCAAGGAAGGAGATAATAAGTGAAGCACATATTCCATATTAGGATGAGTATCTAAGTAGTAGACCCGAGGAAGGTCAGGTAGATATAACAAATATTACATTTGTACAACATGGAGCGGATACATGTAGGCGATGGTGGAGTGATAAACAAAACAAGAACCATCCATGGAGGAAACAGTTTGAGAAGGCTGGTGTAGTTGTCATAGCACAAGTACCACCACACAAAAAACATTTCTTCTATAACTACCTGTTGTAGATGGTCCATGCATATAATCCTGCGACTTGAATTGCTTTTGTCAATCTGGACAAGACGTCAGTGAAAATAGAAGTGATAGTAGATACATTCAAGAATACATTCTGATTGCTAGAATATGACACACAAATAGTTAAGAAGTTGTTGATCTGATTGAATCATATCACATCATCACTTCATTAACTAATGTGAAGTCACTAGCTACTACAAATATCTCGGGTGCATGAACTCGAGGGATCAAATAGAGTCAACGAAAAGGAGATGATTGGCCATGTGCAATGAATACAGTAATGGGTAAATTGTTAGGTGATACAATATTCATGGAGATGCCAATATAAATGGATTAGTATGTAGAAGGTATCACACAAGCAATCCAGTATTATTGGGGTACCTATATGGAAAGGAAAATACACGAAGTACTAATGAAGAGACCAAAGAATTTTGGAATGATCTTCCATGATATCAGACTATTATTGAATGTTTTCATAGATTTGGAAATCCATTTTCTAGGTTTGATAGAACCTTATGAAGTTGGGGAAGGACAACCAACCATTTTGAGGTGGGCAAAGTCAATACCCATTAATAAGGTGACTCCGTAGAAGCCTCAAAAAAATAAGTAACAATAGGCCATAGAGGTACCAGAAGACACTCCTTTGAATGATGAGGATGTACATCATCGGAGGAAAAGAACAAGGAGATTAGAACCTGAACTAGAAAATAAGCAATGCAATAATGGCAGCAATAATAGCCACCAATTTAGGAAAGGGAGGAAAATGTGGAGAGACAAGTAAGCCCAATTAAAATAATAATAATATGACAACAGGAAAGAATGACAAAGAAATCTATTTCAGAGGAACAATATGAGCCTACACAAAAGGATTAGCAGGAGGAAGAACAATTGAATTAAAAAAATATAGATCTAGAGGACTATAGTTGGGTAGTAGCAGACAAAATGGTGGCATCTCCACAAATTTTCCAATGGTATGAATTCAAAATCCTAGGCGCCTTAAAATTTTTGAAGGATATAGAAGTGGGGCAAATAGTGCAGGAAGTGGTAGCCACCACTCAGGAGTAAAAAGAGGACATTGAAGTGAGAGTGGAAGCCTCAAAATAAGAGGCTAAGAAAAAGAAGAAACCCCATTAAAAATTCATTATGGGAGGAAATTCAAGGTAAAATAACCCAAGTGATGTGCAATAAGAGACAAAAGCATTACAAGAACAAAAGGAAGATATTGTTGAATAAATCACAGTGGTGGAAATTTAGCACAATCAAGAGAAATAACAGGTGATGGAAGAACAATAGATGGGTAGTGTGGAACAAGAAGTATCCCAAATAGTAATGAAAGAGCAATAAGTGGGCTCTATTGAACAAGAAAAAGCCCAGGAACAGATAGAACAACAACAATATCAACATGAAATTGTGAAGATAGAAGATGAGGAGAAGATTGTCGAATAGAACTCATCTCGGGAGAATATAGACATAGAGAGAGAACTTCGAGATCTTAGGGGAAGCTTTAGCTACCACATGGAGTAAGAGGAAGAACGAACTCCTATAGAAGAGGAATAGTGGAGAATGAGAACAAGCTACCATTTGAAGGTATCGTAGTTGGGTAGAATTGAAACAAAAGAGGAGGTAAGAGGAGTAGAGGATGATGTGGAACATTTCTTCTCATAGATAGGTGATGCCATACCCAGCACCAAATTATATTTTTGTATTGGATGTGTGGTAAAATTAAAACTATGGGGGGAAAAAGTGTCTCTCGAGTTGGAGAAAATAACAAAATGGGTGAGCAACAAGGATTGTACAAGGAGAATTACATATATTCATGTACAACACCCATGGAAGTTACCTAGGGAAGAGGTAACCACAATGGTGGGAAGAGACAACTTGCCAGAAGAAGTGATAACCAACTACAAGCAACATCCAAAATTGTACTTAGATAGAACTAGTCACCCGACTTGTCCAATGAACACAAGAGAATTGGAGTACAAGAAGGTCATTGTAAATTTGGATATCACTCTGAGGAAGTTAAAATTTCTCACACATTGGATAGAGTGGTTGAGCATTATATTAGAGCATATTTATTAGTTCAAGGAAGCTCAAAATGGAGAGATGGAAGCCACTCAAACATAAATGATTACAATCGAGGAAGAACTGCAGAAGTGTAAGGCTACAAAAAAGGAGAAAATAAAGAAATTGTAGGAATATCTGACAAGCATAAATACTGAGTCTAAAACCAGAGTTAATGTGCTTGAAGAAGAGAAGTGATAGATCTCCCTAATAGTAGAATATAGGATTAAGGAGTTGGAGGTACAACTCAAGGAAAAGAATGAACATATGGTAGCATAGTTAGCTGAGAAAAATGAGCAAGTGGTGACACAAGCCAAGCAGATAGAGGAAATCCAAAAGGATAAAAAAATATACAATGAATTGGTCTTGGAGAAGCAAGCACAATTGAAGGCCAAAGAAGAGACTTTCCATGCCTTGGAGGTAGATATTCATCACCACCTAGAGACTATTACTGGGAAGAATGAAGAAATTTAGGTGGTGACTCGAGTAGAAGCCCACTTGCAAGAAATATTGAAGACGAGTGCCACTGATCAAGAAAAGCAAATGATGGAATTCCACTGAAGAGAAGGCTAATTTCCATGGGGTAAAAGTAGTGGAAATGGGAAGCTACGCATCCAAGTTGAAGAATGAATGTGCAATTCTTAAATCCAAAGTAACTAACTTGTAGGAGATAATTGCATACTATGAAGCTCAACTGAAGTAGAAATATCAGTCAGTGAGGACACTGACCAAAGTAAAGGGGAGGGAAGATGTAGGCAGTAAATCCTCCTCCTAGAAGAAGAGAAAGTGATCAAGGGATTTGCTCAATTTTTATAGTTTTGATAGTTTACCCAAGTTTTGTAAACTGTACAAGTAGGGACAAACTATACAACCAGGAAATCAAATTGTACAATGCAAGGGTAAATCGTACAAGGTGCATTGAAATGCATGGGAAATATAATTTTGTGATGAAATGGTACATATGTTTACTAATTAAAGTTTTAGACTTAGTAAAAGTCTAAATTTATGTTTTTGGTTAGGTATGGGAGTTGTGAGTAACTAATTACCTTAGGAACCACTTTATAACAGCTTGGGCAACGTTATATAAGGCCCCATTTTCAAATTTGTGAGTCTGGTTGCTGGTAGGAATGTATTGAGCATTTATTGGATATAATCCAATGAGATAGTTTTTTAACCTCTGAGTTATTGCAGTAGATTGATAGAACAACCATTTTGTAATTGCATTGATGACATAATGGAATATAAATATGTTTTTTATAGGTTGTGTATGATTCTTCCAATGATGGATGACGATTTATGGTTGAATCTTGATGCATGTGTTTTCTGGTGAGTGTTTAGGTTAGTTTTATGAATTGTTGCAATATATTGTAAGAAATATAGCATTGGTGGAGCTTGAATATTGATCTGTGAGCATGAAATTACTTATGATGATGTTATTATCTATGTTATACTATTTCTAAACGTAGCCAATGGAAGTGAATCTCTCACAAGCACCATTCAAATATTTTGCATGTTGCTGAAGATGGATTAATTAGCATATTAATACTTTACAAAATATACCTAAGATAGATTGGCCCAATAGAGTATCTAATTTGGCATCTGGTTGTACCTTAATTTTGTACAAATCATACACCAAATGTCATACAAATAATACAAAGAAAACTTACCTGATTTGGCAAACCAACCGATTGATAACAATTTACCCGATTTGGTAGTCTAAGGGAATCGACTTGAACGGTTATAAAACTGTGTACGATAGACTCCAAAACTGAGTTTATCATTTTAGCTGAGTGTAAAAGCATAAAAACCTTGCCACTGTATGATTTGGAATCGTACAGTGTGTGCATTTGAATTCTGTACAAGCTATTCATTAGGCATAAAAGGGTAGTTTGGAGGACCGTACGGTTGTATGATTTCACAATCAAGTGGAACTTGTATATTGATCATACCAAGCCTTAGAAAATCACCTCCCCACTGGGAATACTGCAACCCTGTGCTACAGCAACAAAAGGACAAATTTTTTTCTAATACCCCTTATCCGTACCTGGCCAACGACATGGACGTTACGGTATCAGATCAACCTATATCATCTAGAATGGGAGAAATAATAAATCCCCTTATTTTTTAGCCCAAACTCCCTAACTTAACTTTACCTATTTAATCCAAGCACTCTCCTTGGATTCCAACTGGAATCCTGAGTATTTCTTGCCTCCCATTTCCCATTGCATTTTTTGTTATCTCTATATTTGTTGCATATTTATAGGTATGGAGTTGCACATTAGATGGTATGATACGATATCGAACATATGATATGACTCGATAATGTCCGATATCATCCTAAAATATTTGATATCATTTTTAGGCTGCTTGGGGATACTTTTTGACCTCTGTTTGCATATTTTCTTACCTAATATTTTGTCTCATAGTATTTTATATCTTGTTCATCAGTTTATCTAAGCATAAGTTTCATTTATCATATCAGGTGTTCACCATCATAGCATTCCATTTTACTATTTTGCATTTATAGCATAGATTCATATTTTTTTCTTTCAAGTATTACATATAATGAGATTTACATAATCTAATCCATGCTTAATCCAATTCCTGTTATGTTGCAAAATCTGTATTTTTGTGTTAATCTGTGAAGTTGTAGGTTTTCGACCCAATCATTTCGATCGATATCATATCGGATGTTCGATATCACCCTGCAAAATCTGATATTGCCTGAATCAGGTAGAAAATCTCTAAAACAGACATTCGATGGACACAAATCCATGATAACAACAACCATATATTTTAAAAAATGGGTAGAAGCTATGCCACTAGCTTCTTGCATAGGAGTCCAAGTATCTAAATTCACTTTTAATAAAATTATTTGTAGATTTGGTATTTCATCAACACTTATTTATGATAATGGAACATGTTTCAAGAACAAAGATATTAAGAAACTTTGTCAAAAATATAAAATTCAGCATTGATGGTCCACTCCATATTATCCACAAGGAAATGGTCAAGCTACAACATCTAATAAAATTTTGATCAAGATTTTAAAAATATTGGTTAATAAACTAGGTCATGATTGGCATACTCAATTATATCCCACCTTTTTGGCTTATCGAACCAGGGTTCACACTCCTACAGGTGCTTCCCTGTTTGTCTTGGTTTACGGTGCTGAAGTCATCTTCCCATTTAGTTAGAAGTTACTTATTTAGTTCTTCTACTTTAATATGTCAATGTAGGAGATGAATATCATGCTGGTAGACTAAGTCAGTTGGAACTTCTAGATGAATAACACACATGCTTTAGAACATCTTCGTGCTTATCAAGATAAACTTAAAAGGTCATATTCAAAGAAAGTTCATCATCGATATTTTGAGATCGAAGATCTAGTTATTAAATAAAATTAGAAAAATAATAAATCTAGGAAAGATATTAAAGGTAAATTTCAACCTAATTGGCTTGGACTATTCATCATCACTACAAAATTTGGATCTGGTGCATATCTCTTGGCTACTTTGAATGGAAAATACCTCAAAGAACCAATGAAAATCATGCACATAAAGAGATATTATGCATAAAATAAAATGCTCCATCATTGTATATAATTTTAAATAGCTTCTTCATCGTTTAGTTTGCAATTATCATTAAATCACAAAACAACCAAAAAGTCAAAAAAATATGAAAATTTTCCAAAAATATGTCAAATTATTGTTAAGTAATCATCATTATTTGTTAATCCAAGTTATATTTTATTTTCTTTTGGATAAACTCAAAAGTTATCTTGAACCACTCACTTAATTCATATTTCTACCAAATTTTGATTTTTTCATTTTGATTATAAATCTCTCTTGAACCAAAATTACTATTACTTCACTAAATAAAATTTTGAGTTTTGGGAATTGGCCTTGCTACCTTTTTGAACCAAAAACACATTTCACATATTTAAATGTTTTTTGCAAATTTGAAAGATGATACTACGTAATAGTCTTAGCTCTTTAAGTGAAAAATTTCCCTTGATATCCTATTATGCGCATGGTCTAGAATACTAAGAATTGGAAAAAGTACAAGCTCCCCCCTGCCCAAATAAAATCGCTTGCTCCTTTTCTAATCTGATCAAGTATCTCGAAAAAGAAAAAGAAAAAGTAGTTTTACTACAAAAGCAATAAATCCCCTTGTTCAAAAAGAAAAAAGGAACAAGAATCCCTACTCAAAATAAATCAAAAGAAAATAAGAGGGTAATGAGCTTTAATCCCTAGAATTCGTTAGTTATTCAAACACCATGGGATGATCCTCATTAAAGGTTAGGTGACATCAAGACAACTTGGCAATGGTGGTATCCCTACATGTGGTGACATGTCTATCACATTAGCGACCTTATTTTGTATAGACCAATGTCAGCTTATGGATTAGCTAGCTTTTGGTGACTTGAATTACATAGTAGTTTAGTACAATTGCATGCATAAAATCATGGTTAACAAATATTTCACTTGTACACACATTGGTTCATAAAATTTGGCTAGCATCATTACTATTGGACATTTTGAGCTCATTTATTTGTCATTGATGTCAAGGTGAAAAGTTGTCAATGATGCCAAAGTGAACACATGAAGCTATCATTAACACCATGGAGTACATCATGATTAACACCAGGAAGAAATGCAAAGTGATGGAGAAAAGTTATCCAAATATGTTTTTATAAGGGTTTTTTAAAACCATGATGGCACATTAAAAGGTTTTTTATTAAAAGCATAATGTTAGTTCTCTAATATTGTGATGGTAAAATTAAGGTTTTTATTAAAACCAAGGTGGCAAAATTATTTCATCAACCCAGTGAAGTGCAAATGATAATTTGATATTAACTCAATGAGGGCTTTAATTTTTATTAAATTCTAAAGTTTATAAATTAAATTTATAATATTTAAATTCTTTTGAATTAAATTAATTATAAATTATAATTTATAATTTATACAAGCCGACATTATCAAATTGAATCATCCATTGAGGTTTTATACAAAGCAAATGAAAGGTATTTAAACCCTAAGACAAACCTTAGGGAAGCAAGAGATCGAAATCCAAATTCGAACATAAGCGAAAATCCGAAACCTCTAAAATTTATGAGTGGTGTATTGTCAAAAAAGACAACGCATTGTAATCAGGGTAGAGCATCATGATCGAGGTAGTATATGGTGTTCGAAGAAAGGGATAATGCAAAGGGATAAGCGCTCGCATTCTAGCTTGGTGCTAGACGTACGAGAAGGCCAAAGGCTTTGAAGCCTTTGTGAAAAGGTTTAAGCAACCTTAGGGCTTAAGCTGAGAACATGGAGCGCTTAGCTCACATGGCTAGATTTTCACAGCTAAGACGCCAGTCATGGAGAAGGCGCAAGTTCGAAAATCCAAAAATTGCGGAAGGGGGATTCACCAAAGGTTTTTATAATTTAATTTTTGATTTTTGCATAATACTAAGATTTAAGAGAAATAAGGGAATATTTGTGGTATTTGATTATTGTGCTAAGGTTTTAGGGGTATATGTGGAATTTGATTAATTGTGCTAAGGTTAGGGAGTTATAAGGTGATATTAATTTATTTACCTAAGTGGTAAATAGGTGCTTTATTAAGGCAAATATTATTTTACCTTAGGAGATAGAAATTAAGTTGGAATATCAATTCTGTGAAATAGAAAAATTGAAGAGGAAATTTTTGTGAAGATATTATTGTCAAATATTGCTATTGAGAAAGAGATATAAGGTGTATTATGAAATTGATCTATTCTTGTATTTTGTGAAGTATAACACTTGTTATCTAACCCTTGGCACTTGGCAAAGAAGAAGATAGTCTTGAAGGTAGTTTTTGAATATCATCCCCTAATCAAGAAAAATGTATGAGCATATTCTTCCATAGTTGAAATGATTGATTGGTTTTATGGAAAATAAGTTTGGATTGAAAAGGACTTGGTTAGGGTTTCCTATTGAGTGTGTTGAGTGATTGCTTTGAGATTTTCTAGAATAAAGAAGTGTGGTTAAAACCTTGTTTTATAAGCATTGTTGTTGAAGCCATTGATAAGTGAAGAACTTGAACTAGGGTTTGAAAAGAACATGAGTATCATTGTTATGTGAGAGTTTTTTTATAAGCATTTTTGTTGAAGCCATTAATTGAGTGAAGAACTTAAAAAAGGATTTGAAAATAACATGAGTATCATTGTTATGTGAGAGTTGTTTTATAAGCATTGTTGTTGAAGCCATTGATTGAGTGAAGAACTTGAAAAAGGATTTGAAAAGAATATGAGTATCATTATTATGTGAGATTGGTTGTTGAGCATTGTTGCAAAATTTTTGAGTAAGTGATCATATACTTGGACTAGGCCTTATTGAGCAGATTTGAGCAAGTTCTATGTGGACTTGTTGAGCATATTGGACAATTTTTGTGTGGACTTGTTGAGCAGATTTGAGCAAGTTTTGTATGGACTTATTGAGTATATTTGAGCAAGTTTTGTATGGACTTATTGAGCAGATTTGAGAAAGTTTTGTGTGGACTTTTTGAGAAAATTGGACAAGTTTTGTATGGAATTGTTGAGAAGATTTAAGCAAGTTTTGTGTGGACTTATTGAGAAGATTTAAGTAAGTTTTGTGTGGACTTATTAAGCAGAGTTTTGATGAATATTTGAGGATATATTTGTACCAGACCAGAGATAGAGATTGAGAAGATTTGTACTAGACCAAAGGACTATGTTTATTATAGATTTGAGATAGATATTTAGAGGTGATAGAGTAGAGAGGACATAAGTATCTAGTGGATAAAGATCCATCAACCAGGGTAGTGAGGACAGGTTTTCTGAATGACGACAAGAGTCTTTAGTGGAGAGAGATCCACAAGCCAGTGTAGTGGAGGTAGTTGTCTTCAAGAGGATCACCACCCAGAGTAGAGGAGAAGAAGTTATCCTATGGATAGAGATCCATGAACTTTATTTAGGGGATTGGTGTCTCCTTTGGATAGATGTTCATAAAAATTGTAATAGGGAAAGGATTCCCAAGAGATTGATCGAGAAAATTTTAGTAAAATATTTTCTCTATGGAATATCCCACATTGGGTGAACCATATAAATTGTGGTGTCTCTATTTGTGTGTGGTGATTTGTGCATTTATTTAATTATTTCTATTGATATTGCTATATTTACATTACATAATATTGATTGGGAAAGAAAAAGTAAAAAGTGATCTTATACTGTTCACCCCCCTCTCAGTATAATATTGTGTTCTTCAATTGGCATAAGAGCAGGTTCCTTCAGAAGAGTTTAATAGCTTGAAGGAAAAGCTAACAAGAACACAATGCATTCTAAGAATGTGTTCTCGGATAATTTAGCACCAATATTTGATGGAAGTGACTATATATATTGGAGTTTGAGAATGAATATCTACCTGATGGCTCTTGGCAATGAAATTTGGGAAGCAGTTGAATTTGGATATGATCCCTTGATTAATCCTCCTATAGATAAGGAAGGTAAGCTTCTACAACATTACAATTCAAAAGTAATGAATGCACTTTTGAGAGGTTTGCATAGAACAAAGTCTATGAAAGTTATGTATTCAAACTGCAAAAGAAATGCGGGATAAGTTGCAAAATATTTATGGAGATAAGAGTGTCAAGAAATAAAAGATGTGAAATCTCAAAGGAAAATTTGAAGAATTAAGACTTAAGGATGAGGAAACCATTAGTACTTATCTAATTTGAATTTATGAGGTTTTTAATGCTATGCAAGGACTTGGAATGAAGAATGATGAATCAGATGTTTGTGATAAAGTCTTAAGAACTCTTCCAAAGATATTCAGTGAAAAGGTTTCTTCTATATAAGTGTCAATGGATGGTGATACTTTGACAAGAGATATGTTGCTTGGTATGCTCACAGTATTTGAGATAAGAACAAAATATCATATTACCTAGAAGGAAGCAACATTCAAAGCAATCAAGAAGATATAGGGTAAGAAGTTAGAATCAAGTGATGAGTCATCCAATGATGAAGAATCAAATTATGGCAGAAGGAATAAGGATTCAAGGAAATATAGAGATACAATATTTGTTAAATGTTTTAATTGTGGAAGGTATGGTCATTATGCAATTGATTGTCAAGAAGCCAAAAATAACAATGATGAAGAAAAATAGGATCACAGGAATAAGGAATTAGAAATATATAGGCATCAAAAGGAAAGCAAGGATGGACAAAGTTTTTAAAGACAAAATAGGAGCTACTTTGCGAATAAGGCAAGTAAGTACTCAATTTATAGTGATGTTAGTTTTTCAGACAATGATAGAGATGAAGTTATTTTTATGATTGAAGAAAAAGAGCCAGTTAAGAAAAGGACTCTAGTAATTATCAAGTGTTTTAGATGTGGTAACTTTGGACATATTGAAGATAGTTGTACAAGGGATGGTTATATTTTCAATGATGATGAATATGAAGGTACACTTGAAGGACCAAAATAGAATATTCTAATGGTACTAGAAGAAGGAGAATGTGATCCTACAGAATACAAGCCAACAAAGAATAAATATATGGACAAAGGTAAACAAATAGAGGAATATTCAGATAAATATGGATATGATCTCAAGGGAGAACTTACTTATGCCCTTGACATGGTAAATAAGGTAAGAAAGCATCACTCTAAAATTGAAATTTAGTTTCAAGAATATGATGAAGAAAGAATATTGCTTATAGAGGATTTAGAAAAATCAAAGGCTAAGGCAAAAAGATTCAAAGATAAGTTAGAAGCAAAGATCTTGGAATGTGAAAAGTTAGCACAAGAAGTGGCACTACTTAAAGAATATTTAGAAGACTCCAAGGTCAAGATGAAAGGGTTTAAAAAAATATCAAATAACTTGGATAAGTTCATCAAGATACAAAAGCCTACATAAAGCAAGAGATCTTGTATTTGAACAGGTTCAAAAGAAATGGGAAGGAGATACAACCTCAAGTTTTGGAGGAGAAGATACTTCAGATGAAGATACTTCAAAATAAGACAATGTAAAAGAGAATGAGACATCTGAGGATGAGTTGGACAATAGAGAGTTCAAAAAAATAGGAACAATGCACAAAGAAGATACAGATGGAACATCAATCAGAATAGGTTATATAGACATAACAACAATTAGAATAGTTCAAGATAGACTAGGAGACCAATGAGGTCAAGTTAAGAAAACTTCAATGGAAGATGATTTTGATGTCAAAGGTTTGGGCACATGGCTTCACAATGTAGGACACAAGAAATATAGGAATATGGAAATAAACAACATTTCCATGGGTTTTGCTACTCATGTAATCAGTTTGGTCACAAGGAAATAAATTGTAGGGTTCATGACAGAAGAAGGTATGACTTCACTAGGAGAAATCCTAAGACATTTTCACCTCCAAGGAATAATAACATTAAGTATTATAAGTGCAATAATGATGGTCACATAGCAAAGTGGTGTAGAGAAGATATTCCAAAAACAAGTATGAATAGGAATATGAACATGAATATGAATAAGAACAAGACTAGGAATAGGGACATGGACAGAAATATTGAAATAAATTGTCAAAGGAATCAGAAAGATCAGATAAAAAGAAGAGAGGATAAAGGTAAAGAACAATGCCTTCTAGCAGTAGAAATACTCCCACCCTAAAATTAACTACCTCAAGAGGAGGTGGGGGAGGGGCTAAGCTAAGAGGCTCATTCTTAGCCTTGAGCCCCAAAGGTGACCCTTTTCCATTTATGTCAAAAGGGGAGAGATTTTAGTAAGAGGGAGAGATGTGGTATTTGAGAAAAGAGGAGAGAGAATTGAGCCAGGGGAAGCATTGTCCCAGGGGGAGTAGAACAAAGAAAAGGTCAAGTTTTTGATAAAAAGAAGTTGGATTGCCATCAATGACAAAGGGGGAGGTTGTTGGAAATTTTGAGATCATTTCGTTATCATTGATGTCAAGGTGAAAAGTTTTCATTGATGCCAAAGTGAACACATGAAGCTATCATTAACACCATGGAGTACATCATCATTAACACCAGGAAGCAATGCAAATAGATGAAGAAAAGTTGTCCAAATATGTATTTATAAGGATTTTTGTTAAAACCATGATGGCACATTAAAAGGTTTTTTATTAAAACCAAGGTGGCAAAATTATTTTTCATCAACCCAGTGAAGTGTAAATGACAATTTGATATTAACTCAATGAGGGATTTAATTTTTATTAAAGTCTAAAGTTCATAAATTAAATTTATAATATTTAAATTATTTTTAGTTTAAATTAATTATTAATTATAATTTATACAATTCGACGTCATCAAATCGAATCATCCTCCGAATTTGTATGCAAAGCAAATGAAAGGTATTTAAACCCTAAGACAAACCTTAGGGAAGCAAGAGATCAAAATCTGAATTCAAACATAAGAAAAAATCTAAAGCCTCCAAAATTTGCGAGTGGTGTATTGCCAAAATAGGATAGTGTATTGTAATCAGGGCAGAGCATCATGATCGAGGTAGCACATGGTGTTTGAAGCAAGGGATAGCACAAAGAGAGAAGCGCTCCTAGTCTAGCTTGGCACTAGACGTAGGAGAAGGCAAAAGGATTTGAAGCCTTTGTGAAAAGACTTAAGCAACCTTAGAGCTTAAGCTAAGCACATGGATTGCTTAGATCACATGACTAGCTTGCCACAAATAAGGCACCAGTTGTGGAGAAGGCGCATGTTCAAAACTCCAAAAATTGTGGAAGGGGGATTCACCAAAGGTTTTTATAATTTTATTTTTGATTTTTGCATAATACTAAGATTTAGGAGAAATAAGGGAATATTTGTGGTATTTGATTATTGTGCTAAGGTTTTAGGAGTGTATATGGAATTTGCTAAATTTTTCTAAGGTTAGGGAGTTATAAGGTGATATTAATTTATTTACCTAAGTGGTAAATAGGTGTTTTATTAAGGTAAATATTATTTTACCTTAGGAGATAGAAATTAAGTTGGAATATCAATT
Source organism: Wollemia nobilis (assembly GCA_028583015.1). Taxonomy (NCBI): domain Eukaryota; kingdom Viridiplantae; phylum Streptophyta; class Pinopsida; order Araucariales; family Araucariaceae; genus Wollemia; species Wollemia nobilis. The sequence continues at coordinate 1,864,070 of JAQPPZ010017079.1, read as the reverse complement.
TTGTGAAATAGAAAAATTGAAGAGGAAATTTATGTGAAGATATTATTGTCAAATATTGCTATTGAGAAGGAGATATAAGGTGTATTATGAAATTGAGCTATTCTTGTATTTTGTGAAGTATAACACTTGTTATCTAACCCTTGGCACTTGGCAAAGAAGAAGATATTCTTGAAGACAATTTTTGAAATTCATCCTCCAATCAAGAAAAAGGTATGAGAATATTCTTCCATAGTTGAATTGATTGATTTGTTTTCTGGAAAATAAGTTTGGAGTGAAAAGGATGTGGTTAGGGTTTCCTATTGAGTGTGTTGAGTGATTGCTTCAAGGTTTTTTGGAATAAAGAAGTGTGGTTAAAACCATATTTTATAAGCATTATTGTTTAAGCCATTGATAAGTGAAGAACTTGAACTAGGGTTTGAAAAGAACATGAGTATCATTGTTATGTGAGAGTTGTTATATAAGCATTGTTGTTGAAGCCATTGATTTAGTGAAGAAATTGAACAAGGGTTTGAAAAGAACATGAGTATCATTGTTATGTGAGATTTATTTTATAAGCATTATTGTTGAAGCCATTGATTGAGTGAAGAAATTGAACAAGGATTTGAAAAGAACATGAGTATCATTGTTATGTGAGATTGGTTGTTGAGTATTGTTGAAAATATTTTGAGCAAGTGATCATATACTTGGACTAGGACTTTTTGAGCATATTTGGGCAAGTTCTATGTGGACTTGGTGAGCATATTGGACAAGTTCTATGTGGACTTGTTCAGTATATTTAAGCAAGTTCTATGTGGAATTTTTGAGCAGATTTGAGAAAGTTCTATGTGGACTTATTGAGAATATTGAAAAAATTTTGTGTGGACTTGTTGACCAAATTTAAGTAAGTTCTGTGTGGACTTGTTGAGTAGATTTAAGTAAGTTATGTGTGAACTTGTTGAGCATATTTAAGCAAGTTCTATGTAGACTTGTTGAGTAGAGTTTTGGTGTAGATTTGAGGATAGATTTATACCAGACCAGAGATAGAGATTGAGTAGATTTGTAATAGATCGAAGGACTATGTTTAGTAAAAATTTGAGATAGAGCTTTGGAGGTGACAAAGCAGAGAGGACCAAAGTCTCCAGTGGATATAGATCCATCAGTTAGGGCAATGAGGGTAAATATTTTGAGTAAGTACAAGAGTCTTTAGTGGAGAGATATCCACAAGCCAATGCAATGGAGGTAGTTGTATTCAAGAGGATCACCAGCCAGATAAGAGGAGAAGGAGTTTTCCTGTGGATAGATATCCAAAAAATTGATTTAGGGGATTGGTGTCTCCTTTGTACAGAGGTCCATAAACTTTGTAATAGGAAAAGGATTCCCAAGAGATTGATTGAGAAAATTTTACTAAAATATTTTCTCCATGGAATAGCCCACATTGGGTGAACAACGTAAATTGTGGTATCTCTATTTATGTGTGGTGATATGTGCATTGCTTTGATTACTGCTATTGATATTGCTATCTTTACATTGCATAATATTGACTAGGAAAGAAAAAGTAAAAAGTGGTCTTATAATATTCACCCCCCTTTCAATATAAGCTTGTGTTCTTGAATTACCTCATTCAAAATTGGTAAATCAACCTCACAAACAACACACATTTGATCCTTATAATATTTTGTATCATTATGCGAATCAAGATGGATAATGAACTCACACATCACACACTGGTTCTCGATAAATTTTCCTTTATCCTTGAAATAATTTAAAATATTTCTTTGGAATTTTGCTAGAAAACATCAGTTTGTAACCATTTGCATTAATCCATAGAAATTACTTAATTTCAAAAATTACAGTATACATATTATCTTCAAAATTTTCAATATGCCAACATAATGAATTGTTTCAAATGAATGTTGCATTTCCAATCATACATAATTGTTTTATCATTCATTGCATTTTTTACTTTGCGATGATGGTATAATTCCTAGTATTAACTCTCACATCAAAATTTAGACTAGGATTTCTATGCCTAGAGCAAGTCATCCTTCCCAAATTTTCATGCTTAAATCACTCTATATTCCTCACAAACACAATATTTATCAACCCATTTTCTTAAAAATCAATTTATCTTAAAGGAATCGCCATCCTTTTTCATCATCGCAAGCCTTAAGGTTACTCTTGAGCCCACAATATTTTTGTATTAGCAATACAAAACTTCTTCGCAATAGGATATGCTTCATGACCTAGTGAGAATTGATCTCCACAAATGGTCATATAAAAACATAACATCCTTTTGAGGTATATTTCTAATCCATCAATTTTATCACTTCACAAAATATCTTTTGTCTTCCAAAAGCACTTTACGAAATCATTTTATTTCAAGTTAAGCATGATAAAAAATATTCAAAAATAAAATCATGATTACAAGAAATTATATAACACAAACATCATAAGAAAATGCAATAAATCATCCAATTAAATCATACAATGTCATATAAGTAAGGATATATATATATATATATATATATATATATATATATATATATATATATATATATATATATATATATATATATATATATATATATATATATATATATATATCTCAAAACATAAGTACAAAATAAACTCAAATGGTATGCCACAATATCCAAAATTGGTATACTCAGTCACTAAGGGATATACCACAAAAACAATCTTAGTATATCACCCTATACTCTCCTTGAGCCCCTAGAGCTCTCAACCTTGTCGTACCCACCAGGGGGTCATGATGGTTGAAACTCTGGCACCTCTGTAGTTGTCCTAGATGTAGAGCAAGATACTGATCTCGAGTAGCTTGGAGGAGCATACTCCTTAGGAAATGACTTTCTCTGATTTGCAAGCACTACCATAAAGTACATTTTTTGATATAAAACTTCTTGTTGAAGAGCCCAAGCTCCCTCATATCCTAAACCACTCCTCCCTGATCGAGTCAATTGAGATGTTAGAACATATACCCTAGCCACTTGAGCTCATACCTATGTGAGCTCTACCTCCAAGGTCTATATTCATGTCTTATGAGTCACAACATCCTCCCTCAGACTCATATTCTCCACTTGTAGATCTACCATCTTATTTCTCTCTCCATACTCTGTAACCATGCCCTTCTTAGGCAAATCAGGTCTCACCTCTTGTTGAGGATATTCTCTCCTCTCATCCTCCACCCTCCTCAATATCTTGGCTATCCCAAATCCCCTCTCTGGTCTAGTCACCATTTGGATCTAGTGTTCTACCTTGGTGTGAGGCCCATATCTCCTAGGGGGTACCTGTATCATCTGTTGTTGTTGTCTAGAAAGGCATCACTGATGAATAACTTGCTCAACTACCTAATGAATTGCACCCCTTAATCTGGTAATTCATGTGGGGCAAATGCTAGCATACTAGTATGAATATCTAATAGTCACTCCAACATCATCACCCTCTACTATGGACATCACATCATCATCTGGATAAGGGTCCATAAATCGAGCCATGTTTGGAGCACCACTCACTATCATGGTGTCTCGAGTAGCCCTTGAAAACATGATATCCCTAGTCCTAGGGATTTCCTACTACAAAAAAAACTATCATAGAACCTAGTTGACATGATGTATCTCCACCTCATCCTACTCTATACAGAGCTAGATAACTCACCTCACATGAGCCAACTCAAAATAATCCTCTCCCCACCCTGGAAGCTCTCTCTAATACTTCCACAAAATGTCACCCATAGTCAAATCGTCCATCAGTTTCCTAGCTATATCAAGGCTAACTCGCCTTAGATGTCCTCTATGCAAGTACCAGTAGAATACCCTAGGTATATCTACTACCACTCTTATCAATGACAACCCTATAGGTCTCTACACTGCTATGTGATCCTAGCACCAAACTTGTAGAAAAGTGGTAAACACTAATGATTTACCTCCTCAGTAGACAACCCTGAATATAGTCCTATAAAATCGACATAAAATGTATGGACCCCATGCAAACCATAGAACCTAATCCCTCATATTTTATATGACCTTTGCTAGAGTCCACGGTATGTGGTGACCACTGAGATGCCACAAGAATAATCCTACCATCGTACTGTTGAGAACCATTATCAATCAAGAGACTTCATCTATCTAACTGAGTCTCTCAACACTAACTTTGCCTTTCTCGATCAAGAAGCTCGAATCTCTAGAAAATTGTTGCATCACTTGGCCCTTATTTCTAGACGTATCTATAAACATACCCATGATAGGTACCCTCATTATCGTCCATACATCCTCCAGTTTTAGGGCTATCTCCCTCATCGGTAGTCAAAAACATGAGGACCTTAGATACCATTGCTCAGCCAATATCATCGACAACCTCAAATTTGTCAAAATTTGTGGTATCTTTGCCACATATCTCAACCTTGTAGCCTCTAGAGTGACCATATATTCATCTGTAAGGGTATTCAAATCTGCCTAGAGACCACCATACCTCCACTCTCTATTTTTCAAAATCACTCTCCATCAATAAACAACAAAAATAAAAATTAGCAATCGGTAGCTGTAATTGGACTTAATTTCATAATATCAGACTTAATTTTGCAATATCAAACTTAATTTAGCAATATCGAATTATTTTGTTCAATATCAACCCTATTTTGATGATATTATCAACATTTGATTGATATTGACAAAATCAAACCTATTCTAATGATATCAAAAAATCCAATATCGTCAAAATTTAGTCGATATTGCTAAAACAACCTGATATCGCTAAAACGACTACGTGATGGCAGTTGTGCCCTAAAAATCTAAAAATCACAAAAGTTAAAAACTAAAATACAAAAAATTCCAAGCTAGAGGTTTACGATCCTTACCCGTATTCTCCATATCCTCGTTCGCACCTCACCAGCTCGGTGTGTGACCTCGGCCATTTTTTTCTTCAGAGCAAAGTTTCAGAAGCAATCAAAATAAAATGAGTTAGGTTTTACCCTAAAATTTTCTATTTTATTCATTTTTACCCTAAAATCAAAAATTTTGAGTTTTCCACCAAATGCAGAAATTGACGTAAAAACTCGAAGGGGTATCACACCTAATGCAATTCACAGTAAAACTTGAACCTTCAACATTTTTTTGCAATAAATTTTTGTTTTCTTGTAAAACATGTCACCTTTTTCTTTAATGCACTAGAGAGGGGGATAAATGTAATAGGCCAAAATTGACCCATGTCAATTTAACTTAAGTCAAAAAATTAAAAAAATTAATTAAAACTATTTTCTAACCTCCTACCTCAATTTTTGTTCCCATATCAAGTTTATTTCTAACTTCCTAATGATATCGACCCTATTTAAACGATATCGGTCATCCGATATGATATTAGACTTCATTGTACAAAATTGGATGTTCGATTTCATCCAAAACAAAAAATGCCTAGAACAACAAAAGAAAAAAATTGTTCTAACACCCCTTGTCTGTACCTGGCCAACAATGTGGCCGTTATGGTATCAAATCAATCGATATCATCCAAAATAGGAGAAATCATAACTCCCCTTGTTTTTTAGTTTAAACCCCCTAACTTACCTTTTCCTATTTAATCTAGGCACTCTCCTTGGATTCTTGCTGGATCCCTGAGTATTTCTTGCCTCCCATTTTCCATTGCATTTTTTGTTATCTCTGTGTTTGTTGTAGATTTACAGTTCCAAAGTTGAGCATTGACTGGTATGATATGATATCGAACATTCAATATCACTCTGCAATATCCGATATTATCCTTCTATGTTCAAAATCATCTGTAGGCTGCTTGAGGGTAAATTTTGACCTCTATTTGCATATTTTATTATCTGATATTTTGTTTCATAGTATTTTATATCTTGTTCATCAGTTTATCTAAGCATAAGTTTCATTTATCATATCAAGTGTTCACCATCATAGCATTCCATTTTGCTATATTGCATTTATAGCATAGATTCACATTGTTTTCTTTCAAGTATTGCAGATAATGAGTTTTACATAATCTAATCCATGCTTAATACAATTCCTGTTATTCTATAAAATTTGTATTTTTGTGTTAATTTGTGAAGTTGTAGGTTTTCGATCAGATCGAATCGACCGATATCATATCGGGCATCCGATATCGCCCTACAATGTCTGATATTGCCTAAATCAGGTAGAAAAGATCCAAAATAGACATCTAAACTAGGTACACTTTAAAATCTCTTTTATTTTAGTATTGCATTAATATCTTCTTCTGTATTGTGTTGTATATTGTATGCATCCAAATCAAAATTGCATATAGTATAGGTTTAGTTGCATTTGGCCAATCTAGGTGATTGTGAGTGAATTAAAAGAATCTTATCAAACAATTCCCAACCTAGGCATGGAAACTACCATACAAATGTTTCCTGGTGAACCCACCCAATTCGTCAACAATCACTAAAGAAGGCACAAACTCAAGTACCTCTCCTTTGAGGTGTAGACCCATTATTTTCCCATTAGCCTGAAGGAAAGGAGTGTGAAAATTTTAGGACTAAACCTTGGTTGCTTGTACTAGCATCATCAACCTTTGAAACTTTTATTTTTAAGTCAAAATCCTTCTCTTCACCTTCACGAAAGGTGTCTCTTAGTCTTTCTTCATGTGACATAAGAAGATCAACAAGATCAAAGAATTTTAATTTCATATGCATAAATATTTACTCCAACATGTGTGTGTGTGTGTGTGTGTGTGATATTTAATTTGGTTCCTCCAATTCCTTATATTTGGACATGAGTGTTAGGGTGGCCAAGTATTTTGTTTGACTAAGTTTTTTAGAAGCATAAGGATGAGTTCCTCCACATCTTCTCCATCATGGAATTGACACTCAAATCCAATATGAAATTAGGATCCTCATTAGCATTTTGAGTTACAAAACTTCATTCTCATTAACAAAACACATTCACCAATATGTAGAAATTTTAAATCATTCATCCACAAATAATTATCCACAATAGAAATCCACATAATAAGACAAAGATAGATAATACCCTTAAAGTAGGGAAACACCAATAATACTCATTAAGGAAATAAAACTCCACAATATCTCCCAATATTATAGCACCACTTAGAGAGGTAAAAGTCTTGTAAGTGACTTCATGGGTGAAGATGTTTATAAGCAATACTCCATATATTTTATCTCTGTGATTATTACATTGATAGTATCCCTTCCTTATATACCCATATTCTAATTATACTTTGGGGAGCCGATTACTAAACCCTCTTCCCACAAATTATTATAATATAATATAATATTATATTATAATAAGCTTAGATTATGTGTGGTCCATGCGAATTATCTATAGTACCCTTATATAATATAATATCATATTCCCATAAACCTATTCATAGGCACCATAACATTCCACCCTCCTTATAAATATTTTGTACTTGAAACATAAGAAAAAACTAAATGATATGATCTTCTAAGTAATGTTGATAATTGGTAAAAATATTTATCATCCATCCATCTAAGTGAAATCTTGATTGGTAGCAGTCTACGATGATGCCAAGTTTCCATTCTGCCACTTGAATATCTATAACTACTATGTTGGCTCCATGCTTTTGTTATTCTATTCTTATATTTTGAATGATTTATCCTATTGTTCCTTGAATTTGTTGTACTAGTATGAAATATAGAATCATTATGTTTTTTCGACAAACATTTCCATACTTAATGCCTTTTTGATTCCATGTTAGATCCATAACATTGATGCCCTAAGCCATACCTCCAAGATTATTGTTATCCAGGGTGGTATGGGAGGTTATATGCTTCTACTTTAACCTATAATTCTATTTTCTTCTATTCTTTAAGATTTTGTGTCTCTATTTTTAATTCTACCTCATGTTATTCTCTCATGTGCCATTATTTTGGTGTGTCCTTGTGTACTTCTTACATGGAATCTACTACTACTTGTATTGTACATTCAACTTTTGATTCTTCTATTGGTTCCTCAACTTGTTCCTTTACCGTAATTAATTATTACTTATCCTTAGATCATTGGTCTTTAAGTTGAAAAATATCCTACATTAATATATTCTTCTTCCCATACCACAACTTCATAAAATTATTTTTCACATTATTTTAATGGTACCCAAAGAATCCATCCAAGGATAACCAATAACAATATCCACATTATCCATCTCAATAACATTAAATTTTGAATGTAAGACATATTTATTCATGGTGATTTTCAAATATTCAAAAATCTAAATTTTCTCACCCTCAAGTTGTATGTCCTTAATTTTTGTTGCTTGAACCTACAACCTCTTAGCCAAAGCACTATTAACAAAGTTATATTTATTGTTAGGGTTAATTAAAATAATCAACTTTTCCTTTTGAATGCATCCTTGAACATGCAAAATAGAATTTTTAGATGAGTTTAGATCTTATATTTCTCTTATAAATCTAAATATGTGGCTATTTTATTATTCTCACTATATTCCTTAACATTTTTCTCTTTCTCCTCGACTAATTTTATTTATTTTTCATAATCGTCATTTTTTTCTTGAAAAAATTTTCATTCTCCTTTTATTTCATCTCTCTCATTTTGTATCCCTTGTAGTTTCTTTTAAAATTCTTTGATGACACACATCAATCTATCTATATTTTTATCCCTTCCCTTAAGATCTCTCATACAAATATCTTTCTTTGTAATTTAATAGGTCCCCATTTACTCAATGCTAGTTCCATTTATTTCCAAGTGCATACAGGATTTACCCTAACAAAAATTTCTATTAATTGTAAGGATTCTCTCCTTCCCAAAAAAACAACCATGAAATTATAGTGTATCATGATTTCATCATATTAATAATTTATTATTTTCAACCACCCTCTTAAATCAATATCATCTTCTCCAACAAACCTATGAAGTGCCATGAGTTCACATCCACAAAATTGACAATGCAAACTAAGGTTTACAAAAATATATATCTTCTCACTATTTTGAAGCTAAAATTCTACATAAACAACTAGATCTATAATTTTTCTTCAAAATAAAATAAATTGTAACTAATTTGCTTACCCCAACTATTAAACTTCTTCCAAAAATCATGATTTAAAAGCTATCACTACCCTTGTTCTAGAAAGTTGAATTCATAGGGATGTATCTCCCTCAATATTTCTCAGATTGCTTCATATGACAACACATTTTAAATACCTTTAAATTTCACATTAAATGGTCCGAGATTTTTTTATTTTTATAAAATTTCAAACATATATCGCTTCTAAAATATGTGATTTTTTTTGTTAAAAAGTATGATCTAGTTCTACAATCCATAAAAACACAATCCTCACTTTGTCATAATCATTGCTTTTATACCACTTGTTATAAAAATTTATTCTCATTAAAAAAATAATTCACCACTATGCAAAAATATCAAATCATTCATCAACAAATAGTTATCCATAATAACAATCCACACAATAAGATAGAGATATATAACACCCTAAGGATTGGATAACACCAATAATACTTCTTAAAGAAGGAAAAATATATAAGATATCTTAAGAATATATTGCCACATAGAGAGGGAAAAGTCTCATAATCCACTTCATTGATTGATCTTCATGATGATTACATTGATAATATTCCTTCTTTATATACCTATCTGCTAATTCTACTTTGGGGAGCCAACTACCAAATCCTCTTTCCAATCATTATTATAATAATTAACCTTGGGTTATGTGTATCCCATGACAACTATCTGCAATGCCTTTATATAATATAATATCATATTCTCATATACTTATTTATAGGGAAAATCAATAGTTGTAGGGGGTAGATGAAAACTTGCAAGATGACATTATGAAGAGATCTTGTGAGATATTTACTTTAATGCATTTGGTCAAAATAATTCACTAGATTAAGCTTCTCTACACCAATGAATCCTTCTGGAAGGAGACCAACACTTAAAAATAATAGAGTTGCAAGCAACATATTGAGTACTTAAAATTAGATACCACATGGATTAATAAAATGGCATCATCTCTAGTTTGTATCCTTTCAATGAAATTCCTAAAATAAATTTGTCTTAAAAGAGCATAAGAGAGTATAAAGAACCAAAAGGTAAAGCTGGAGGAAGACAAGGAAAGAGGTTTCAAACCAGTAAGGGTAACAAAGTTATAAAATATGGGCTAGAACTAATTTTATTAAAAATTTAATAGCTCATGCTACTCAATCCTCTAAAAGATAAAATATGGTCAAGTATTTTGAGAGACAAAATGGGAGATTGAATATTTGAAGAAAAAATTCTATAAGTTTCAACCAAGAAATCAAGATGCAAATTCTTAGTCTATGTCATCGAGAGGTCTCATTAATCGAGAGTTTTTTTAAGGATTAAAGAAAAGCAAGAATAATTAAATATTAAAAGTTTTAAAAATTCTAAAAGGAAAAATAATTTTTTTGAGAATCATATAACAAGTTTTAGGAAACCTCCAAAGATGAATGAATAAAAGTATCAAAAAAAGAGTCATAAAAAAGGTCCAATAAGAGGAAAAGAGAAAAGAGAAAAGCGTGCTCAAGAATTTTGATAAAATGTGCAACCAAGCCCTAAAATTTGACAAAATCCTAACATGGTAGGGTGAGTAAAAGTAATGATAACCTTATAAATGGAGGATCAACGATGAGCATCACTACATAAAATAAAGAGAAGCTAGGGAGAAAATAGAAGAAAATTCAAAGTTCCAATTAAAAGAGAAAATAGATCTAGTGAACTAAATGCAATATTCATTTGGTGACTCTAATTAAAAGAGAAAACCCAAAAGTTTATGAATGGGCGATTTACAACTAAATGCAATATTCATTTGGTGACTCTACTTAAAATAGAAAACCCAAATGTTTATGAATGGGTGATTTACAATTAGATTCTATTTTTTTTGTTGATATTCAAGTGTTTATCCCACAACTTACCACCATTCTAAAATGAAGGATATAGAGGCCAAAATATGGTTGCTCCACCACCTAGATCATTCCTTTCTTGGAATGATAGAGGTCCATTAAGACCTAATTTTTCTAAAATATGAAATGATATACTAATGTTTGCACTAAAATCTCTTCCATACTTGACTAGGGAAGACATGCCAACTTTGATCAAGCATTTGAACCATATTATGAGCTTGTGTGTGCTTTATAATGTGGTATAACAAATTATGACTTTGAAGTTACTAGTGGCCTTATTTAGAGGTAAGGCTTGTGAATGGTACCTATATCTCCATACAATGTTGACTAGGACTAGCTTGTTGTGTCGCTCATAGAAAAATTTAGAGATAATTAAGGAGTGTATCTCTTGGAATAATTATCAACAGTAAGGAGAGCATTTATGGAGGCTATGGATGATTTTAATATTATATTCCATAAGGCATGTCATAAATATTGGATGAAATATAGCATCTCCTAGGTATGATATTAATTTACTATTTAAGGACCTTATATTCTAAGATATCTATAGTGATCAAGGCCAAGGGATGGAATTCTCTACTATAGGCCTCTAAGATAGCCATCATGGATGAAAATAACCTAGAGTATATTATAAGGGTACCCTTTAGACCATTTATACCTTTGATTCCTAGTTTTCAATATTTGCATCAACCTCTTCAATTAACCAATCAATAAACTCTCAACTAACCTTGGCCATACCATGGTATTTGTATCCTCCCTTGCTATTATTATTGGTGTAGCCTAGTTTGTCATCTAGATCAAGCTAGAACTATGATTATCATCTCTAGAGATTTTAAGGCGAGCACCCATTGATCACAACCCAGACTAAAAATTAGGAGAACCAAATAATTTTTTATTCAACCTCCAGAGAAGGCTGGATTCTTGTCAACTTAATGGTTTTTACTCTATTTAGATCATTTATAGTGAAGTAAATGATATAAATAATAGGGTTAAAAATAATATATTTAAGCTAGTCAGGTGAAGCTAACAACATAGACAATCACACGATATTTCTTTAACAAATGGTTTCAGAAATAACATCTTAGAGGATTAACAACATTCAAAAATCATGCAATTACACAATTGAAATGGTTTTTTGCACATTCACAAAATTATTCCAAATATCTAGAAGCATTAATTATCCAATTTTAGTAGAATAATATCAATACCCTAATTTGAAAATAATAGAATTCTTGATAAACATGTATGTAAAAATAATTAACTCAATCTACTCTAAGTTAGCTTTTCAAATTAATATAATAGACTAACCATAGCAGTTGATGAGGTAATATTAAGTCCACCATTCAAAACAGGCACAAATTCAAGGTAAACATCCCTTGTAATGCTTTATTCATAAATTCACAAAGAACTATACAATGGTGCAAGCAAACACTCTAGAGACGACCATTTGGAAGGAGGTAGTTGCCCATATTTATAGATTCTAAAATAGTATTTTTACTCTCAAGCATTATAGGAATATTTTATTTTCTTGTGGTTTCTCTAACCTCTTACTGTTCATGATGTCTGCCAACTATGACCTCTTGGTTCTATTGTAATGGCCTTCTAGTTGGACCCATTATCGTCATTGATTATTCTTAGAGTTAATTTCTCTCTATCAATTTCTCAACTGAATTTGGTTTAGCAAGATGCTTATGGAAGGTTCTGGGCTACAACCAATTTATGTTTGGCTTATCTAGAATCAATTTCAACTTTTCCTTATTTCTTGGATTACGCATGCAAAAGGTTTAACAAAAATCCTTGAGGGAGGCATAAGTTTGATTGTGGTTGTAGATCTATCCATCAGATGGCTAGAGTACTGCTTCTTGTTTACACGATGGCAATGAAGGAGGAGGAAAAGTGTGACTTTTCATTCTTCTATATTTTTACCTTTTGTCAGTGCTTCTCAACTTTGACATTTTTCGGTGCTTCTCAGCTTTGGCATTTTTCTTAGCGCTTTTCCAGCTTCAATATTTTCTTGGTGCTTTCATATATGCATGATTCATGTGAAGGAGGAGGAAAAGTACAACTTTTCATTCTTCTATATTCTTGTATTTTTTTAGTGCTTCTCATCTTCGGTCTTTCTTTGGCACTTCTCAACTTTGAGCTTTCCTTGGCACTTTCCAGTTTGCACAGCTCATATTAATATGATTGATAAGTGCAGCTTCCATGACTTATTTATTTTACTCTCTTCTTAGTGCTTCTCATATTCAGGCTCTTTTCAATATTTTTTGGCAGTGCACTTGATACAAGAAGAATTGAGAAGTGTGGTCATTCTAGACTTCTTACATTTAGCTAGCTTTTAGCACTTTCTTAGCTTCGGGCTCTTTTCTATATTTTTAGCAATGCACTTGATACAAGAAGAATTGAGAAGTGTGATTATTCTAGACTTCTTACATTTAGCTCAATTTTAGTGCTTTCTCAACTTCGGGATCTTTAGGTGTTTTTTGATTTTACACTTGATACAAGAAGGGTTGAGAAGTGTGATCGTTCTAGACTTCTTACATTTAGCTAAATTTTAGTGCTTTCTCGATTTTCACCTTTGTGCAGTGCTTTTCAATTTTTAAATGCTCTTTACTTTTGTGTGGTGAGTACAAAGGAAATTTAGAAGCATTCCCTTTTCTATCCTTCTCACTTTTGAACTGATTTTAGCACTTCTCAGCTTTGGATGATTTGTAGCTCTTTTGCGTTTCCCTTACATACTTAGCCAAATTTTGCAAAATTTTGGCCTAAGTATGAATGTAGCCTTTTTTGGCCTACATTATTGGCACCTCCTAGGGAAAATTTCTTGCAATATTTTGAGAACTCAGAGCCTTATTCATTGGTTTTGCGGAGTTGATGGGATTAATTATTTGTGGAATGGAAAACAAGAATGAGATGGAAGGTATGACAAGATGCATGGAAATAGATGGAGTAGAGTGAGTAGGGATTTGTGAGATTATATGGATGGAAATAAATAGCAAACTTAGGCTTAGTATCATGGCTTAAAAATTTCTCCTTTGTGAATTACCAACTTTTTTATTAAAGGTAAAACATCTATTAGCCGATAGTCATGAAGAAACTACTTGTGAGGCAAAAAATGATTCTCAATTTTCAAAATATTTTCTCTTATAGGCAACTTTTTAGAAATATTCCATGCCATGAGTGTCTGGCTTTGCATGTGTTCATGCTTTATTTATTTTCTGACTATTTTCATACTACCTTTTTTTCAAAAATGTGTTTCTTACAAGTCTCTTGTTTAGACCAATTTATCCATTCCACTTTTCTCCTTCGTTTTCTTCTCCTCGGTGAACCAGTTCAATCTCTAGTTTTTTAGGGATTATTTCACAAATTTTATCTTATTCATATTCTCTAACTTCATCATCAATTTTCTCTATTCTACATTTCAATTTCTTTGTAGATTTGATCATCGACTTTCATTTATTTTAATCTTTTTCATATTCATTATCGAATAGGCTCTCTAGAGTAATCAATCCCTTGGATATATGGTTGTTTTTCAACTGAATCATCCCATTTTGATCAAACTCTTGAACAATATTACCATTTAAAAGAGCACAATATTATTTTATTAAAAAATCTACAATTTTCTCATCATCTTCAAAGACTTGCCAGTAAACTTGTTTATCAGGCACAAAAGGTCTGAAAACTAGTTTAACTCTCTTATTTTCTAGAGATACATAATCTATTGAGAGAGAAATTATCCCATTTAATAGCTAATGCATCTACCAAATAATTCTATAGTTTAGGTATGACCCATAAATCCAAAGTATTAAAATATTCCATCAGATCCCAGACTCTATTTCTATAAGCTTTTAGATAATAAATGCTTACTACTATACTTTCAGTAACCTGATTTACTATTAGTTATGAGTCAACATAAATGTCTAACATTTTAATTCCCATCGGTTTTTCTTACATTAATCCTAAACAGAGAGCTTCATACTCTATAGTATTATTTGTGCAATACCATAAGAGTTTAAAGGAAAAGCTCTTTATTCCCTTGGGTGGGGATTTTAGAACTACACCTGCTCTAGCTCCATTTCTAAATTTTGCTCCATAAAAATGCATTATCCAAATTTTATACTCTCTTAATGACTGATTGGAGATTGCAGGAATTTTATTATCTATTTATGATATTATACTATATGTTCTAAAACCTATTTCTAAAAGAGCTCGATCATCTTGGAAAGGTAGTTGATCATCAACTTCCAAATTCTCCAAGAGTTCTACCAGTTCTAGATCTTCCATCACTAAGTGATTGTACATTTCTTCTTCTATCTTCTCAATATGGTAAGTGTCTGGATTTTCAAAAATTAGTCTTATTATTATTCCTTTATGAGGTATCATCATACCAAAGTAGTCTAGGTACATGTATCCTCTTGTCTTGGTGGTAAATTCTCTATAAAGACATAAGCCAAAGTATGGTTCAAGATCTACCACTACAATCTCTTGTGTAATAGTGACTGCAGGAGCTCTATGCAATCTCATTAATACACCTTTTACTACTCCCATAGTTTTTACTAGGGTACCATATAGTTGTAGAACACCTTGACTGTAGTGGATGTATTCCATACCCATATTATCATAAACAACCTTGGGAATTACCATAGTAGATTCTCTAGAGTCAATCATACAGTTATGGACAATCCATCCATCCATTATTATGGAAATATAGAATGGGGGAGGTTTATTTTTAAAAGTAGTCGATGTTAGTTGTCTTTGTTATAGAGGCTGGTTGAGCATGGTAGCCATGTATTTTCCTTGGGATTTCTTTTTAGGATATGCTTTTAACAAATCAATCTATCCAAGTAGAAAAAGAGTATCATAAAGGATTTCCCTTGATGGTGTCTTTTTAAGCTCTTCTACAATATTAAACTTAGGTTTATCCAAAGGGTTTCTCTCTTCCCTTCTATCCATATCTTTGAATCTTCTTCTATACTATTGGGTAACTTCAATCCTCTACATCTTAGTGGTAGAGGGTAATTGTAGTTTTTCTCTATCTTCTTCTTTAGAACCTAGTTTTTCTTTATCCCTATATATAGGTTTTGGTGCAAATTTACCCTTTTCATATCTCTGAGGTGTCAACACTCTAGCATATTGAGGAATAGGTATTTTATCCTTGTTTGACGAGGGTTGGTCCTTATTCTGAGAAGGAACTTGAAATGATCCTAGTTTTTAAAAATATACTTGTATTTTCTTTCTAGATCTAGTCAATATTGGGATATGTTCTGATTCAAAAGAGCTAGGTTATTCATCATTTTTCTCATGGTGTCTTAGCATATTAATTCTTCCTTTATGGTTATTTTTTTCCTTTTCTATAGCTTGTCAAATTTAAGGTTGATACATATAACAAGACTCGAGGTCATGTGGATCATTGCAAACTAGGCACAAGATATTAAATAGATTTATTTCAAGATTTAAATCATATTATTCTTGATTTGTATTGACCCTTGGTCCCACACTGTTTCTTAAACTAGGATTTTGATATTTATTTATGTAAGGAAATCTTCTTGGTTTATACCAATCAACTTCCCACTTATCTATAACATTGAACTTGTTGCTAATAGTTTTCAAAGAATTCTGAATGCCAATAAGTATTGAGGAATCCTAAGAGGGTTATGCAGGAAGAGGAGAAAAAGGTAAAATAGTAGGTAACATTGGAGTCGGGATTTCTATTGAGATATGAGTTGTAATGGAAATATGATTCATGGAAGGGAGAGATGAAATAGAGGTTTGATATGTGATTTCCAGAGTATATGGAGTGACACGATTGGAGGGCAATATTTCGATAGAAATCTATATATTCAACATGAAATACTACTTGATAAACATTAGGAAATGTGGTGATTCCATATTTTTGAGTTTACAAACCAATATATAACCCTAAAGCTCTAATGTAATATCTATAAGCTAAGGGAGAAGTAGGTCTAAACTCATTAGGGATTATTTTCCAAGTTCTACTAAACCTGAGATTAAAATTTAATACTGATTCTTGCAGGTGTCTTTGAATGATATTAAACTAAGTTAAGAGAAAAAATGGATCTACAAAATCGTTGAATTCTTCTATAAAAGGACCTACCAAATAAGCCCAATTCCTCATAGAACCAATTTTCAAAGTTTTGAACTAATACAAAATTTACGTCTGAAATAAAGAACCAACAACTTTATGATAACATCTTTATGCCTTATGTTATGAAAAACGACCATTGATAATACATCCTTGTAATGCTCATATGTTGTTCTTCCAATTCCATCATAGGAAGGGATGGATTTAATAGCAAATTGGAGGATGTCATGTGAATCTAGAAATGACAGTGGGGTTGGGGCATTATAATCTGGATAATTGTGCATAACATCATCATGTTCTTCTTCCATATTGGTTTGAGTACTAGAAGAATCTGAAGAAGAGGATGTTGTTGGGATTTCCTTTGTAGACATTTCAAAGGAAGAGTATCTGGGATACGTAGATTCAGAGAATAGCTCATATAAATTTATAGGTTGTTCAATTTTCTTAGCTACACCTCTAGTGAACATGAAAATTTAAAAGTCAGAATTGAGGCTTTACTGGATTTAATTTTTATAGAGTTGCCAAGTGAATTTACTTTCTCCGCACATGAGGTCAAAATAATTCACTAAATTTTGATTCCTCTAGGTAAAACATATGTGGTGTATTAGTCCCACCGGGCATGCCAAAAATTGTTGTAGCCTAGTTTTTCATCTAGCTCACAATAGAACTGTGATTATCATATATTGATATTTGAAGGTGAGAACCTGTTGATCATAGCCCAGACTAAACATTGGAAGAACCAAATTGTTTTTTATTCAACCTCTAGAGAAGGTTGGCTCCTTATCAACTTAATAGTTGTCGACTCTATTTAGCTCATTTATAGTGAAGTAAAGGATAGAAATCATAGGGTTAGAAAGAATAGATTTAAGTTGGTCAGGTGAAGCTAACAACATAGACAGTCACACAATATTTGTTTAACAAATAATTTTAGAAATAACATTTTAGAGTATTAAAATCATTCCAAAATAATGCAGTTACACTATTGAAATGGTTTTTTGCACATTCATAGAATTATTCCAAATATCTAGAAGCATTGATTATCCAATTTTATCAGAATAAGATCAATACCCTAATTTGACAAAAATAGAATTCTTGATAAACATGTATGTAGAAATAATTAGATCAATCTACTGTAAGTTAGCTTGTCAAATTAATAGAATAGACTAACCATAGTAGTAAGATGAGGTAATATTAAGTCTATTCAACACAGGCACAAATTTGAGGTAAAAAACCCTTGTAATGCTTTATTCATCAATTTACAAAGAACTACACAGTGGTGCAATAAAACACTCTAGAGATGATAAAATGGAAGGAGGTAGCTACCCATATTTATAGATTTTACAATAGTAATTTTACTTTCAAGTATTATAGGGAGATTTGATTTTATTGTGGTTTCTCTAACTACTTGTCGTTCATGATGTTTGCAACTATGACCTCCTGGTTCTATTGCAATGGCCTTATTATTGAGCCCATCATCACTGTCGATGATTCATGGAGTTAATTTCTCTCCCTCGATTTCTCAATTGAATATGGTTTAGCAGGATGCTTCTGGAAGGTTATGGGTTGCAACCACTTTTGGTTCGGCTTCACTAGCATAAATTTTAGCTTTTTCCTATTTCTTGGATTAGGCACGCAAAAGTTCACCAAAAATCCTTGAGGGAGGTAGAATTTTGATTGTGGCTATAGATCTATCCATCGTATGACTAGAGTACCGCTTCTTTTTAGGTGATGGCAATGGAGGAGGAAAAGTATACATTTTTGGTCTTCTATATTTTTACCTTTTTCCAGTGCTTCTCAAATTCAACCTTTTTTTAGTTCTTTTTAGATTCATCCTTTTCTTGGAAATTTTCCAATTTTGGCCTTTTCTTTGTGCTTTCCCATCTGCACGGTTCATGCAAAGAAGGATAAAAAGCACAACTTTTCATTCTTCTATCTTCTTGCCTTTTTTCGGTGCTTCTCATATTTGGCCTTTCTTTAACACTTCTCAACTTTGAGCTTTCCTTGATACTCTTTAGTTTGCATGGCTCATATGAAGATGATCAAGAATCATGGCTTATGTGACTTCTTTATTTTCCTCTCTTCTTAGTGCTTCTTAGCTTCAGGCTTGTTTCAGTGTTTTTCAGTTGTGCACTTGATACAATAATAATTGAGTAGTGTGGTTGTTCTAGACTTCTTATATTTAGCTCAATTTTAGTGCTTTCTTAGCTTTGGGCTCTTTTTAGTATTTTTTAGCTGCACACTTGATACAAGAAGAATTGAGAAGTGCGGTCATTCTAGACTTCTTACATTTAGCTTAATTTTAGTGCTTTCTCAGCTTTAGGCTCTTTTCAGCATTTTTTAGCTACACACTCAATACAATAAGAATTAAGAAATATAGTCATTCTAGACTTCTTACATTTAGCTCATTTTTAGTGCTTTCTCAATTTTTACTTTTGTGTAGTGCTTTTTATTTTTTAAACACTATTTACTTATGTGTGGTGAGTACAAAGTAAACTAAGAAGTGCATCCTTTTCCAACCTTCTCATGTTTTACCAGATTTCAATGCTTCTTAGCTTTGGGTGATTTGTATCACTTTTGTGTCTCCCTTACATACTTAGCCAAAATTTGCAAAATTTTTGTCTAAGTATGAATGTAGCCTTTTTTGGCCTACAATTATTTTCACTATTGAAAATTCTAAATTAAATACAATCAAGAGCCTATTAAAAGAGGCCTCTAATAAATTTTAAAATAGCCTCACCCCTTTCATCCAATAGAATAAATAGGGGCCCAAAAATACTGCACATGACTATTAGAATTATAGAGAAAACCTAGATTAGCCATCAATTTCATATCAATGGAATGCCCCTATACAAAGCTCATCCTAAAAATATTTTCCAAAATCTATCCAAAGAATAGTATCTATACAAAACAAGTATCTAGAAAACTTATAAACTTTGTGCTACCCCAAATTCTATCCTCTTGATGCTGACACCAAAGTAAAACAAAATGAACACTCCCATTCACAACTATCTACCTCTCAAATTTTAGCTCATAATACCTTCCAAAGTATAAATATTGATTGTTCTAAAAAATTATTAATAACTTGGGATGAGGAAATATGTATGCTATATCAAATAAAAATAAAATTGTGATAACCCATGCATATACTTATTATATGACTAGGACCAAAAGAAAAACAACTGAAGAAGAAAACAAAAATAATATACAAAAGAAAATGTCAGATCCTAGAGGAAGTTCTATTCCAATAGCAACATAGAACCTAAAGGTGCTAGCATATTAAAATATTATAATAAACTATATTTTATGCCATTGCAAGCAAGTATTCCTCAACCACTAGTGATAGAAATATATCTCTTTTGGGTGTAGCATGCTATTCAAGAGGTGCATTATCTATGATAATTTAATATAGTTGAGAACCTTGATAAATATACCATATCCATAACACTCTATGAAGTAATCATCATTCCAAAATAAATAAATAATTTGGAAGAGGCATTAAAACAACAAAGAAATTTAGATGGCAACAAGATGCCAACAATCCTAAAAATATCTACTCCTTAGAAAACTAGAATCAAGTTGATGCCATTTTACTTAAATTTTATCCATGGTAATAATTTGATTCATAATTGTCTAATAAAATTTGGAGTGAGTAATTTAGTCATACCATGAGGGATGTCCAATGCATTACCATTAAGCAAGGAGCCAAACTATCAATGTGTAGTTCAACTAGATGGAACACCAGTCTAGGGGATTAGTACAGTCAAATATTTTCCTTTGATGCTACAAGCATACCTAAATATGTCTATCTATTAATACTTATTAGTAATTGAGATCTCAATCAATGTTAGCATCTATCTATCAGGAGATTTTACATGTAAAATAGGTGGGTACTATTGTCATCTTTGATTGTCCTTGCCTAGGACAATTACATCTTATGTGGAGAGATATCATGGATTGTAATTTATAACATGAGGTTTAGATCAATTTAGGGCCTCTAAAAGTTTTTACAAGACTAGATTCTTGTTAAGAAATGATCTTCAAGACACTAATTGCTCAGAAAAATAAAAAAAGGGGTGCATGAAAGTAAATAGACTCAAAAAAGAAAACAAAAAGGGGCAATGTGCCAAGAGATCCACTAAGATCTTCTTTCAAAAATAGGCCTAAATGCTATATGCCAATAGTGAATACTTCCTCTCGTCAACATAGTGAATTAAAATCATGATTTACTAGTTATATGCATTCATAAGAAGGTAGGTCCAATAGGAGAGCCAAGCTAGTTATTAACTTTGTTAAAAAATAGACACATGCCCTCATACACACATACACTTAGTAAAACCCAATATTCAAGAAAAATATCACAAACTCATACACATAAACAACAATAGGTCTACATGCAATGCCAAAAAATAGACATAAGATTTCATTTATATATAAATACAAGAAAACTCTTACAAATATTGTGTCAAAAGTAGGGGTTCAATATTACCCACAAGCTAGTTAGGAACAACAACTATTTTTATAGAGATAAATGAAAGTAAATCCCAAAAATGTATACAATTTCAAACTTGTTGATCCTTTTCAAAGCTAATACTACTATTTATAAATTACAATCGGGAGGGGTTTACCTCCAAAACATATGCAAATATTTCTAGGTGGCTGCCATTTTAGATATTGAGTCATGTCTTGTATAATCATTTATCCCTTTGAGATCCTCTAGATTTGAAGATATGAATGTCAATTTATTATAAGCCCTTTTATGAGCAACTACAAACTTTATTTCCATCTACCCATTTTTAGGAATTTCCATCACCTAGGTGTAGAAGATTGCTTTAATTAATATTTTGGATATTCAAGTTGCTTCTACTATGACTCCATGTTGTTGCTGTCCTTTGAATTTTAGGGAATTTCTTTTATATTCTTTGAGATTTCTTCATCTCTTAGGACCACTTATCCCTAGATATTGGGACTTTTTACCTTTTGTACCTTTGTTGGGACTTTTTGTTTTTGTATTTTATCTATGATTCGTGAACTTTTAAATTTTAAATATTTCTTGCTCATTAGATCTAGCCTTTTATGATCAAGCTTTTATGATCATGCCTGTTTTCATGTTCTTGTCAATGACTCAAACTTCCACTTTTGAAAGGTGTAGTGATTTATCACTATAAGTGCTAATATTTGGCTTGGTCACATATGTTACTGAGTAATAAAAATGGTTTAAAATAAAAATACTATCAAAACCTCTTCATGCCCATCATATAGATCCAATTCCTCTAATTATATTAGATGTTGAACATGTTAGGGCATATTATATTATTTGGTACATGTCAATGTACCACCTTTGGTACATTATTAGGTTAGGAGTAGTTACTTCAACCAAGTAATACAACACAAGTGTTAGAATGTGAAATGATGTAAATGTACATGTAGTCCACACGTAGATGAGTCATAGGATAGATAGATGAAGAGTCATGGATAAAGTCCAAGGTATATATCTTCATATATATTTGTCTTTTAGGTATAGATTGAGAGAGAGAGAGAGGCCGAAGTTACTATAGTGATTTGTAGTTATATTATAATGTAGTTTTTTCATTGAAATTATGGATAGTTTACGTCCTTCATTATAATACATTGTACCATTTTCATGAGCATCCATTAATGGCATATTTTTGAGTTATTGTAGAAGTTTATCTTTTATTTTTCCTACAAATTGTATTGCCATTATCATATAGTTTTCATTTATTATATATATTACATCTTGTGGTTGTATTTCCTTTAATATATATCATAAAAATCTAACAATGGTATCAGAACCATGTTATATAGATAGGAAAACTAAAATATAAACTTCTAAAAATTACATTTGGCTAGGGAGAACCACAAGAGAGATTGAGAGGATATAGGAAATATCATTTTTAGAATTTTCTAAAAATTACATTTGGCTAGAGTACTTCTATAGAGTTGCAAAAAAACTTGTGAATGCTAGGACTCAACATTGATTCCACTAGATTGACAAATCAACTAGTTAAGATCCATTATCTCTAGCATTTTAAAGTTTCTTCTATTATAGTTTCTAATATTTTTTGTAGGAAAAGAAGATTCAAAGAAATTTCGGAAGATTCCTACAAAGAGCTAGGAAGAATATATTCCTTAGAATCAATCTAGTACCTGAAGAAAAAAGTAGAAGACTAAATATTTGGAGGTCTAGAGAAAAATTCTCATGGTAATATTGAAGACTATAGATTGTAGAAGAAGGAAACAACCCAAGAAGTTGAATAGACCCACATAAGTTCTCATTGAAGAACTTCAAATTTTGAAAGATTGAATTTAGAGAAGGACTAGCAAAATTCTTATTGTAGATTTTAGAGAAGGCCATTTAAGGAGTTTCAAGGAGAAATCATTGAAGAAATTTAGTTGTAAGAAGGAGTTATTAATAAATGATTTTTTGGGACAATTGTTGCCATCTAAAAACAAGGCCAAAAGGAAAAATATTTGGCAATGATTTTGCCAAATTTTGGAGGAGATTAGTGAAGACCTCAAGACATTCCTATTCTTGAGAAGAAGGCCTAAAAATAGGCCAAGTTCAAAGTTAGAATTTGATAAGAATGCTGAAGGAGAAAGGATTTAGAAGAAACCGCCAAATATGAGAGATTTGAAGATTGCCATTGAAGGCTTGAAGGTTATTTTGGATAAAGGAGGTTGCTGGTTTTTATAGCTGAAAATATAAGGTCTCTAGGAGACAAGTTTCAGTTGCAATTTGGAGGAGTTTCCTACAAAATTGGAGATATTCAAGGACAACAGTTTGGAGAAGAAATTATTAGCTACTAATTTTTAAGACAACGGTTCAAGGTAGCATCATGAAGGATAGTTAAATCCACCATATTGCACTTTTGGGAAGCATGTTAGAAGAGTTTCAAAGCTGCAAATTGGTGAGTTAAAGATCTATTTTGGATAGCAAGGAAGAGTTGCAATTTCATCTAACACAATGTAGAAATTTTGTGAATCTAATCACCAAGAAATCCATAAACTAAAAAGTCATAAAGGTAAGCAACTAAGGTGCAAAAGTTTCATTATTTGAACTTTCATTATTAAGTTCCATTAAGTACAACATTATAGTTTACAGTTGCAAGGAAGTAAGTTTCATATTTAAGTCTTCAAGGGAGTGCAGAAGATAGTTTCTTATAAGGTTAAAACTTACACATCAAAAATAGGAGTTAGATATATTTTGTAAGAAATAAATATATCAACATCCTACTTTCAATGAAAGCAAAGGAGACATTAATCTTAAGTGAAATTTGCATATATTATAGTGCATGATTTAAGGTTCATTTAAATGAAAAATAAGGATAAATTTACAATGCATTATACTATTTATACTTTTAGATTATTAAAAGTGCATTGAGTCTTAAGTTAAGGAGGAATATTGAGTGCACAAATTAAAATAGAAGTGAAGTGTCAAAAAACACTATTGAGTGTAGGAAAAGTGCAACATATTGTGGCAAAGAAAAGATGCCAAAAGGAGTAACATA
This sequence comes from Wollemia nobilis, assembly GCA_028583015.1. NCBI lineage: Eukaryota > Viridiplantae > Streptophyta > Pinopsida > Araucariales > Araucariaceae > Wollemia > Wollemia nobilis. Next base: position 1,839,540 of record JAQPPZ010017079.1, on the reverse strand, counting down.
ACCTAAAACTATTGGAGAAGAAAGCCACAATATCAATTCAAGAAAGGAAGCTACAAAATAAACTAATAAAATATTAAAACTATGTGCAGGTTTAACATAGGGTTTAATAGCTTCATACTTATCTTCTACATCATAGCAAAAGAAGACAAAGAGTAAGTATCTAAAGACACCAACGAAGCGTTGTATTACAACTCATAAGTGGTAACATTAAATATGTTAAAACACAAGTTATGGTGATAAGGAGGTAGATCCATCAAAAAGGGATCAATACCATCATCTTCAAGGTGTCAAAAGATACCATATTTGGTTCCACAGTCTCATGAAAGCAATGCCACAATGAAGATACCTATCATAGCAAAATAACCTATAACAAGAAGGATATTATAAAGGTAGCAATAATGCAAGTTAGAAACAACTGGTAAAGACAATGTGCAAAGGAGAACAATGCCAATAGTTACCAAATAAGAAACTTGAATGAACCACCATCATTATTGAAACCACTTACGTTGGAGAAAGAATCACACACCTTATTGTTACAAAGAAGCCAAGCAAACCTAGGAAGGAAGATAGAAATAATAGGTGTTGAAAGAATAAAGAAGTAAGGATAAGCACCAAGATTAAAATATACATTGAATTGTTTGATTCCATGCAAGGGAAGGAACTTTCACTTACCATAGCACCACAAGAAATCTATTACCACTTAGCACAAGGGAAGAAAGAGCATTTAAATTTCTTCATAATGCTTGCACTCAGGTAGAAGAGTGCCCAGGTTGTGAAACATTTCAAAGAAGATTTATCAATCATTATTCAATGCTCAACATAAATTTAGCACCACCTAACTAACATATCCAAAGAATGTAACCTCCAAATGCCATGTAGCATAAATTCTAAGCAAGAACATGCCACTTGGTATCAACTTCAAGGAGACACGTGATGTATTAATAGTTGAGGATAAGAAAGAGCACAAATATCCAACATAGATAGGTCAGAGTGCACTGAAGGAACGAGGAAGACCATTTTAGAAGTTGCATGTTGAATGTTGAGCATTAATTTCTCACTTCCATATGACCAACAATTACAACACCCAAGCCTGGATAAAGAGTCAATCTTATTACAACATACAACATTCAAAGGAAGGTATAGTTTTATATAATTTCATATTTACTTTATTTAAGTATAAGGTGTTATAAGGTGATTTATTATATAATATTGAGGTTATTTATTATTTGCATTAAATATATAAGCAAATACCAACCTTAGATAATTATAAATAAAACCTAAATAAGGAGTTTATTTCCTTGAGTGACATTTCAAAAGTGCACTAGTTGAATGAAAAACATCATAATATTTGTAATTAATTAGATAGGAGTGAAAATGTTTTATACCTTGGAAAATTAAAGTACTACTATTTTGCGAATATTCTCATTTCTAAATTTCTAAATTAGGGACATATAAGGAGTACTTAATCAAACTTTAGATTATTGAAATTTAGAAAATTGAGCTATTGAAAGTTAAGGATAAAGGAAGCAATATCATTGAAAGAGTTGAAAATTATTGCTTATATTTGTCTCATATACACATTAAAAATGGATAAAATAAATTCAACCATAGAGTCTTGAATATAGAGAAATTTATCAAATTGAAAAGTGCATAGGGAGAAATAAGGAAAATATGAGTTGAACATTATATCAAACTTGTCATCAAACCACTAGGGAGACAAAAGGGATTCAACTCAAAGTAAACCTAAAATCTAATTCAAGCTAAGTCTACTATATAAGCACTTTATAAATATTATAGAATAATTAAATAACTTGTGGTACATAAGGAATTATACAAAACTTCCATCAAAGTTGCACTAATTACCTAGTGTAGCAATCTAGGATGCATACACCTAAGCTAATAATAACTAAAAATCACATAAAGCATAAAAGAATGGATGAATTTGCAAATAACCACAAAGAAAGGCTCCTTTTATTAAATTTCCAATGAAACTCGATTACAAATCCATCCCTCTTAGGGATACCCAATGTGATACAATTATTACAATCATAGAAAATCCCCATGCAAGGGTAGGTGTAATCCGTAGGCTTCCTAGGTTGACACGAACTGCTCCAAGGCAAATGTGGCCTTCTTCTCCATGATTAGAGGTATTTGTTGCTTTGAATGACAAGACCCTATTAACCCTGCATTCAAGAAACAACAAGAAATAATTAAAAGCAAAGGAGGCCTCTCTTAATGAGGCTTTTAGAGGAATCTTGCATATAACATGTCATGAAAGCTTGAAATCAAGAAAATGCATAAGGCATGGCAATCTACACTAAACATGATAATTGGCCATCAAGAAATATAAAGGAAACATAAATCAATCCATCTGATGTCCTATTTAAACAATTGGAAGCATGAAAACATAAGAAATAGCCACAACTAATCTAGCTACCAAATGACAAGAAATGAAGGAAACAAGTCTTAAATTCCTACTTCTACCGCACAATTGTCTCTAATGAAACAAATCTAGATCAAATGCATATAATCTACTACAAATAAAAGATAAACTACTGCTAAAACCAAGGGAAAAAGGAAATTAAACCTGATCACGGGTCTACGGTGCAGCTAGCACTATTAGCCATGACTGACAACCGTGGTTGAGCTAAAAATGTAGTTGCTCTCAAATGTCGGTCTTAGATCTCCAATTCCCCTTGATGAATTGATGATCAAGGGTCACCACGATGTCCTCTGATAGATTTGGTGGTTGAATTGCTTAGATTGGTGATGGAATGGGCTCAATTGAGTTTCTTGATTCCTCCTAGCCCTCCATAGCCTTCTTGGTTCCAAGTGCCATGTGATCTCCAATTAGGCAGCAAAAGTATTCCTCTCAATGGATACAAGTGAGTATGCAATTTGATAGGGCTTCGTTGCTCTTCAACTCGAGATTCTTCTAGACTTTTCCCCAATTTGGAGGGGGTTTTATAGCACATGGGAAGGCCTTGTCTTAGCTTCATGGAGAAGCCAAGATCAAGAAGGGACAGCTGGGGTAGTTGGATGGAAACTTCTAGAACTTTCCACTCTCTAACCGCTTGGATATTCAACCAATTGGCCATTGTAACCGATTTTGGGTCAGTCGAGGTCCAACTAATTTTGAAGGCTAGCCATGGCTCTGAGGCATGATCAACTCTATTAACCATGGGTGTCAGCCATGACCAACACTGATTAGGCCAAAATGCCTAAATGAGTGGTTAGAACCACTGCTTCACCTTGGAATCTGTCCAAGATCTTTCATATGGTCTTCTAGCATGTCCCATATGAGTAGTCGCCTCGACATGACGTGTTTTAGGTGTCTACAGATGCCCCTTTTGAGATGCATTGTGAGATCGAACAATGCTGAGCAAAAATAGACCTCCTAAAATGATGTCGTAGGTTGGATGATGATCATTAGTCTGATCAACATTAGATGCCTCAAGGTCCTACAAAAGGACGCGCATCCTAGAATCATTGCTTCCAACTAGATGGAAGGCTTAAATTGAAAAAGCTTGCACTCATCATCAGACATTTGGGTAGCTTTAGTGCTACTATAGGTTTCTGAGCCTATGTATCCAAAAGGAGGAGAGCTACAAACTAAACTATCATATTTGCTTTTTTCCCCAACAAAGGGTAAGCTTATGATAGTCATTGGCAATGATTCGTAAGACGAACGCAATTTTGACAAGATCAAGGGATCTACGATCAAGGGATATTCTATTGACTTTGATTATGATTATGATATTATGACTACCCCCTCAAGCGATGAGTCGATGAGGGTAATGACAATTAAATGAAGCGACGAGTCACTTGACCACTATGAATGACTTGAACAAATTAAGGTTTAGCATTTGATACTTGGCTAGGCCTAATCAGCTATGATTACAATTGTTAATAGTAATTGTATATTTCTATCCCATGGAGTGGTCCAGCCATGAAGGCCTTCTTAGGGAATCAAAATGATAACAATTCCAATTAGGCATGTGTTGAATCATATTGTCGATGATCTACTAAAAATTTCATAGAAGAATTGACATGATTGCTTCATTCCCGTGGAGCGGTCCAACCTCCAAGGCCTTCTTCGGGATTGAAATGAAGCATATCAATTCAGCGATGATGAATTTACCCCAAATGTCCTTATGGTAATTTACTCATCTTTTCGGATTGCATGGAGTGCCAGTCGCTGCAACCGCCAAGTGTATAGGGTAAATAACTAGATACGAGGCGCATTTGGATTTTGAATTATCTGATTTTTTTGTTATTTTTAATATTTTGAAGGTTTTGGCCCATTAGATATTTTTAATTTTGCCTTTTGAAACTCCTCATGGTCGGATTTTTGGAGCATTTATTGTAGGTTTCTAGCCGTGCTTGTCAAACACAGCCAATTTTTCAAATTTCCTTAGCCATGGCTCTAACCCACAGTCGAAAAACCCTAATCCTACGCCCACGGGTGTCAACCATGATCAGGAGCAAAATAGAAAATATTTAAGAAAAATCTATCATTTTTGATGTCATTATTTCCAATTGACAGCTTTGCAAACCTGAGTGCTCTGAGAGGTGAGTTACCAAATTTGACGTGGAACGCTGCTACAAACTCGACCTCACTACCACCTGTACTGATGGCAGACCAACCTGGAGGTACCGGTGCTACTAAGGTAGAAGCACACAAACCCTCATTTTTTTAATTATTAGATAAAATTGAACCTCATTAAGTAATGGGTTAAATTAACATCACTAAACTATCGGTAATGAACCTCACCCTAGATAGGTTTAGCCTAGGTTAGATTAAAGGGGAGGGTTTAATTTTTTTGGGTGTCTCGAGATGGGAAATGACCCCAAAAAGGTCATCCCTCTTAGCCGTGGTTGGTAGGCACGGTCCCCAATTGGAAAATTGGGGGCCACGACTATCATCCATGGTGGGATTCAAATCCCAATGGTCATAAATTTTGACCGCCATCCCGACCGTGGGTCTGAACCATGGTTCGACCACTTTAGAATTTTTTTAATTTTTATTTTTGAATTTTGAAAGGAATTAATTAATTTTTTTGACTTTTTGAAGTGCTTTTCCATTTTTTTTTAATTTTGAGTGCATTTTTTGATTTTTATGTGTTTTTGAAGATTTTGTGATTTTGTTTGATGTTTTTAAGTCATTTTTTGATGTTTTTGGTTGATTGTTTAATCATTTTTGCCTTATTATTCTACTTTCGACTAGACTCTAACTATGAGGGTGAGGGAATCGAAGATCCTTTGTAACCTGCATGGTGCCCTAACATAGGTAGAGCAGGATTGGTTCGGGGCCATGGGCTTCGGCTACGTCTTGTGCCTCCCCACTATTCGGGCTGATCAGGCCTACATGACAGCTTTGGCCCGATGTTGGGATGCGTGGACCAACACATTTCACCTACCTACTAGTGAGATGACAGTGACATTGGAGGATGTGTATCACATCTTTCAACTCCCTCTGGATGGTGAGGCCATCACATCTTCACCGATAGAGGTAAAGAAGATAATGTTTGATCAGATCTTCGATCATCATAGTGATGCACTACAATAGCACTCGGACCATGGAGGGGTCCACATTGAGCATTGGTACACTGAGCAGGTCTTCTCTCGATGAGTAGCTATCTTTATGCACTTGATTATGTAGATCATGCTCCCTAATACTTCTAGAGTGAGGTTCCCTTGGAACCTCTTGGCTAGGATGTGAGATGTCCTGGCGAGCACCATTGACAAATCCCTGATCTTGTCTTGGGGAGTGCCTTATTAGCGCAACTCTATAATGAGCTGTATCAGATCACTCAGAGGAGTAGAGTGGGCATCGATTGTAGCTTGCTTCTTTAGATCTAGGGGTGGTAGCACATCAATATTGAGTGCCCCACTAGCTTGCCACTCAAGATCAGAGATATTGAGGAGGAGGATCACTAGTGCTATGCAACGTGTTGGCCCCGAGAGCAGGAGGGCTTTCAGAGTAGGTCTCATGTAGGGGACCTAAGCTACTACATAGAGCAGTTTGCATGGTTGCAGGTGGACCAGGTTGAGTGGTACCCCTACCTAGACTGCCCTCCATGGACAAAGGCTGATGAGTACCTACGATGGGCACGTAAAGATAGATGGCTCCTTGAATGTAAGTTCAAGGTATGTGAGTTCTTCTACTTCTCTCACGTCACTAGATAGTTTGGTATCAGGTAGGACATCCTAGAGCTCCCCACCATCTATCATCGTCTCACTCTAGAGAGGGACCTGACATGGCCTCGGGTGACTCTGTTGGGTGATGAGGATGATGATTTCCAGGATTCAGGCCTAGAATATATAGGGACTACACCTGACTATGACACTTGGTGGATGACTAGGGTATGGTGGGGCTTGGAGGGCCCCTTGGGTAGACCAGTATATGGGACTATAGAAGAGGGTGTAGAGGGAGTAGAGGTCGATCCTCATGGATGCCAAGTCTATCAGAGGATTGAGGGAGGATGGGGTGAGGGAGTAGCTATAGAGGAGGCCCCCAGACTGAGGAGGAGGATGAGGCACTCGTAGAGGGTGAGGCAACTCCTAATAGTGAGATTGGATAGCTCAAGGCTTAGGTTGCTAGCCTACAAACTTAGGTAGGCACACTCTAGACATAGATGCTTGGGAGAGACACCTCTATAGCTACCTTACAGGCATGGGTTAGTGACCTATAGTCATAGCTCATAGTAGGGCAGTCTTAGTGGTGCAACTATGTAGAGGAGAAGACTGCTCTCTAGGCATAGATTACCATGGTAGAGATAGAGATCTAGAGGATTATGGGGCAGTGCATCCTCCTACAGTCTTAGCTAGATGCTATGACTATAGAGTGTGACTCTCTCAGGGTTGTGAGGGTAGACCCCTCATCTTCATAGGTTGTTCTAGTGGCTCCAACTGCTCCAATAGTTCTAGCAATTCTAGTAGTGTAGGGATTAGTAGTGATGGACCCGATGGAAGAGATTAGGAGACTATGGGCTCTAGTGCAGCAACACATCAGTGAGTGATCATCAGATGCTACCTACATCTCTACCTTAGTGGGAGAGATTGAGCTACTCGAGGGTGAGGTTCCTAAGAGGACCATAGCTCTAGGATCTCAGAGGACTCAGACCAAGGAGACAGGTCAGTCTTCAGCTCGCTCTAGTCACAGGTCACATAGGACTGAGAGGACCTCAGGTGCCAGCTCTAGATGGACTCATAGGGAGGGTGGAGGCGATGGTGGAGCCTCACAGACTAGGGGTGTAGGCACTTCTTAGTATAGATCTATGCTAGATGTTGTACCATTTTTGAGTGTAAGGTCGAGGACCTACATAGTTGTAGCCTACGGGTATTTTTGACATATGTCGATGTACTCTTTATTTTTGATACACATATCTATATGATCTGACATTTGAGACTTATTATATGTGTAATTTTTATTTGTTTTATGTTTATGAGATGCATATGGATGCAATGCTGATGTGTTATGTTTATTTTATGCTATATGATGTGATGTATGTATGACATGCACTAGATAGCTATGTGATGTATGATTAGATGCAGTGATATACATGTGTAGATGGACTACTTATGATGAATGTATATGAATGCAATATTTGATGTTAAATGCATGTTTAATTTATAGTACTTGTATGCATTTAATTTATGATGTTATGACATGCTTCATGCCATGTATGTATTGCATAATTTTCATGATGATGATTTTCTATAAATGGACATGTATGCTTTAATCACTTAAAACATAATGTATGAATGCAATATGAGTTTGACAATCTAATGGATGACACCACAGAATGTATAACAATCATGAACTGTAATTGATGTATCTTATCATAAGAATTTATCAATTAAACACCCATGTGTGCTATGAAATGATGTATTATTTCTGTTCATAAGCTTTTGTAAATTAAAATAATATGGATAACATAGTCAGTGGCTATTTAAATATCATTTCTGACATCCATCCGGTATCTAACCTATATTATGAATATTTCTAATAAACAAATTCTCATAAAATAAATTGATATTTGATGATTGCATTGAAAATTGGTTGTTGCTATTTGGGAATTTTTTTGAGGTTTTCCATGAGACTCAAACACCCTAGTTGACTTATCAAAAGATGTATACTGACTATACTAGACTTCTAAAAAATAAAGTTTTTGCTAGGACAGACCCAACTATTCATTACCCCTGTGTGTGCAAATGAATATTTTTGATGAGACACAAGACTTACCTCATTGCCAAGCAGGATTCATTCAGCCCATTGTTGTAATGAGGATCACCCCATGCTCACCCAATCCTAGGTTTGGATTTTAGTTGGACTTAGACTACTAGGAAGTACAGGACACCTAAAGCTAGCTCTTCCACATTCAAACATTGGTCTATACAAAAGCGAAATGCTAATGTGATAGACATATCATCATGCATAAGGATCACCTCATGGTTCACCAATGCTGAGAACTCTAGGGATTCAAGTTCAACCCCTTATTTTCTTCAATTTATTGGGATACTTGCTCATATATAGTGATAAAAATCACTATTTATTTTGTATATACTTTTTTTCTTTTTTTTTTTGAGCAAGGGATTTGATACTGATTTGATTTTATTTTGAATTTGATCTTGATTTGACTTGATTTTGGGATTTCATTCTGGGATTTCATTCTGGGATTTTTCTTCATTTTGTGTAAGCAAGGGATTTATTCGGGTAGGGGTAAACTTGTCCTTTTGCCAATTTTTAGCATTTTTGAACTGTTTGCATAGGGGGATGAGCAAGATACACTTTTTCACCTTAGGATACCTAATACCACTTTGTAGCTTTCATCTTTCCCTTGTCCTAATTAGGATTTATTTAATTTGTTGATTAGTGATAGGATTCTGATATGCTAAGTGCTATCAAAGCTAGACTTTATCTACAAAAGCAAAGCAATATTTCTTCAAACTTTTGAGAAGACCACTAGGTATGGTTGAATGACCAAAAAACCTTAGTATATTCTTCATAGCAATAGGAAGGGTTGTGTTGAGAAACACAATTACTCACAAGGGTGATGGATGATAATGATAGTGCATAGATGCATGATTGAAATACAAACGTGGTGTCGTTTGTAAGATTGTAAACACAACCTATCCTAATGCAAGTGTGATGGATGGAAATGCCTAATGCAATGCAAAATGAAATGCATGTGCAAAATGAAAATGCTTGATGCAAATGAAATGCAATGATGTAAATGAGATGCAAATTTTTTGAATTTTTGATATTTTTCAATGTTTTTTAGATTTTATTGCTTTTTAATTTTTATGGATTTTTGAAATTTTTATTTGACCAAAGGGTTTACATATGCCTTTGGAGCCTTTTATGGGATGACCAAAGGGCTTACATATGCCTTTGGAGCTTTTTAATGGGATGACCAAAGGGCTTACAGATGCCTTTGGAGCCTTTTAATGGTTTTTAGGCATAGAATGCTTTAAGATGAAGGATGTTGAGAGGTTCAGGCTCTTCAACACCTTCAAGCGATGTTAAGTGATATGTCCTAGGTCCAATCTTCTCAGAGATGATATAAGGACCTAACCAATTAGCCATAAATTTGTCTCATAGTTTTGGTAGTAGATTTGAGTTCTGTTGGTTCTCTTTCAACACAAGATCACCAACCTCAAAGTCTCTCAGATGGAATTTGTTATTGTAAGCTCATTTTAAGTGCTCTTGGTAAATATGGAGATGCTCAAGAGCATTCACGTGATGTTCATCAAGTAGCATCAATTGATCTAGGTGAGCTTTCCATGTAGTGTCATCATCAATGAACTCTTTCAATGTGATGCACAACATTGGAATCTCCAACTCTAGGGGTATAATGGCCTTAGTGCCATATACTAGTGAAAATAGAGTTGCCCTAGTGGGTGTCCGAATGCTAGTCCTATAAGCCCATAATGCAAGGGGTAGCTGGATGTGCCAATCCTTGTGGTGCTCTTGTACCATATTTTTCAATATGGATACCACTATCTTGTTTGAAGCCTCAGCTTACCCATTTGCCTATGGATAATATGGAGTCACAAAACTATGTTTGATCTTGTACTTGGATGTCAAAGCCCTCATAGTTTTGTTTTTGAATGACGTTCCATTATCCAAGATTATTTTGGATGGTATCCCAAAATGACTTATGATATTGGTGAGTATGAACTCCGTAATACGCACTCCAGTTATCATTGTTAATGGGATTGCTTCCACCCACTTAGTAAAATACTCAGTAGACATAATAATGAATGTATGTTGGCCTGATGATGGAGGAGAGATCTTACCAATTAGATCCAAGCCCCACTGAGCAAATGGCCAAGCCGCTTGAATGGGTTGTAAGGCCTGTGATGGCAAGTGCACAAGATTAGCATGATGCTGACATTTAATGCATTTCTTGACATACACATTGCAATCCTTCTCCATAGTAGGCCAATAATAGCCCATGCGAAGGATGCACTTGACGATAGCCATGCCATTGAAATGGCCATTGCATGTACCATCGTGAGCTTGCAAAATTGCCCAAGATGATTCTTGGGGCTCAAGACAATGAAGGAGAACTCCATCATAACTTTGATGATACAAAATATCTCCTAACAAGACATACTTTATCACTTTCTATTTAAATGTGCATTTCACAACATGCAAAAATCCTTGAGGGATTACACCAAGTTTTAGGAAGTCATGTATTTGTGACATCCAGTTCTGATAGACCTCAACCTCAACTATCAAGACAACATGTTCCCCTAGCTTTAACATTCGCAAATGTATACTAGGAAATAACCTTATGGTGAATGGTAGTACCATTCCCCGTAGGACCCTATGAGATCAATGACCCCTAGGGCACCCTCTTGAGAAAGTCTCGGGCTCTATAGAACCATTCATGGTTTGGTTCTACATGAATCATGTTGATTGACTCTTTGTTATCCAAAGCTTCGTGCTGCATGGTAGAGTGTGACAACATTTTTATGTGGATGGTAGTAAAATTGATAAATAGATTTTGAGGAATTAAGGATCCCAAAGATGCCATAGTGTCTACAAATTTTTTTGACGAATGAGGGATTGCCTCGATGTCGTACCACTCCAACTGAGCTAGATAAGTATCAACAAGATATTTGTAGGCCTTTAGGATAGGACACCTACATTGAAAAATTCCCTTCACTTGGTTGACAATGAGAAGAGAATCACCAAAGATATTTAACCTTTTGATCTTCATGGTGATAGCTGTTTGGAGGCCCAAGATTAGGGCTTCGTATTCAGCATTATTGTTGGTGCAAGGAAAGTCCAACTTAAATGACAAGGGCATGGGAGCACCTTGCGGCATGAACAACACTATTCCTGCACCACCCCTTCCTCACACTTCGAACCATCGAAGAACAAGGTCATATCAGCTTTATTATCTAGTTCTTCGGGTTTAGGTGCTTCTGATAATGCAAAAACTACATCATTAGGTAGCTCTATGGTGAGGGGCCTACTATTCTCTAGAGGTGCCTCAACCAGTTGATCAGCTATGACCTATCCCTTAATGGACTTTTGGCTAATGAATTCCAAATCAAATTCTATCAATAGCATGATCCACTTTGCAGTACATGTATTATGATACGTCTTGCTCATCATATACTACAAAGGATTTTGTTTTGATATGACATACATCATATGACTTAACATATAATACCATAATTTCTTTGTAGCAAACACTACTGCTAAACACAACTTTTCCACGTAGGCATATCCTAGCTCGTAACTCACCAAGGTTCGGCTAATGTAATATATGGCTTGCTCTTTGTCCTACATATTATTTTGGGCTAACATGGTCCCTAATGCAAAGTCAGTTGCCGATATATAGCAGTAGAAATGGTACATCTAGTCTTGGTGGAGCTAGCACTAGCAGCATCTCAGGTAGTGCTTAATCTTAGAAAAGGCTGCTTGATAGTCCTCGTCCCAATTGAATGGGACCCCCTTGTGTAGCAATCGATTCATGGGTTGACATTTATCCGATAATTGTGTGATAAATCACTTTATGGATGCTACTTTGCCCTGTAGGCTTCTTAATTCCTTGATATTCATGGGAGGATGTATTTCTAAAATGACCTTGACCTTTGTTGGGTCTACTTCGATCCCTCATTTTGAAATGATGAATCCCAAGAGTTTTCCTAAAGTCACACCAAATACACACTTCTTAGGATTCAACCTGACATTATGCTCTATCAGGTGATCGAAGACCTTCCTTAGGACCTCTACATGCTCTTCATGTAGCAATGACTTTGCCAATAAGTCATCGATGTAATATTCCAAGATCTTGTGCATGTAGTCATGAAATATGTATGTCATAGCCCACTAATATGTAGCACCAACATTCTTAAGGCCGAATGGCATAACCTTATAACAAAATGTCCCCCATGGCATTATGAACGTGGTCTTATGTTGGTCTTCGAGCTTAATATAAATTTGGTTGTAACCAAAAAAACCATCCATTAGGGAGAGCATTTCATGACCTATAGTTGTGTCTATGAGAGCATCTATGTTTGGCAATGGAAATGAATCCTTTGGTGTTGCCCTATTGAGGTCTCTAAAATCCATACAGATATGGATCCTTCCATCAGGTTTTCCTATAGGCACCATATTTGATACCCATTATGGATAGTCAATGGAAATGACAAACTCTACATCCAAAAACTTTTGTAATTCATCTTTAACCATTAAGGCTACTGTTGGATGCATCTTCCTAAGTTTCTTCTTGACTGAATTTTTTGAGAGATCTAGCGAAAGGTTATGAGTAACCAATTTCGGATCTAGACCCAACATGTCCTTATAAGTCCAAGCAAAGAGATTAGGTCTCTCTTTCAGTAGAGGGATGAGGTTGGCACGCTCATCAGGAGATAAAGTTTCTCTAAATTTAACCTTCTTAGGATTCGTGGGATCATTACTGATATCCACTTCAAAGGTTTCCTCTATGAACATGTGGTATCCCTCCTCAAGATGGTGAGGCGTAGGGATCAATTGGATGCCATCTACTCAGTTTATGGGTTCCACATTAGAAGCATCCTCAACATGATAAACATCATGTGCACAACCTAGCATAAAATGAAAAGATTGCAACATTTCTTCATTGGGAAAGAAGTATTTAGGCTCTAGTGGTGAGTTAGCTTAATCCCAATCAATAGCATCTACATTAAGATAAAATGGTTTGGAAGGATCGATTGGATTACAAAGTGGAGTGGTCAAATAAATGGAGATCATATTGATAGAATGGATTATGTCTCCAGGACCACGTGCATGTGACTCTACATTTGTATAACTTCCATCCCTGAGATGTGGTTTTGGGGGTATGGGGATCTCTAGATCCGATCTATGGACAGACTCAAAAATAGGATTTCTAGGCTCAAGGAGCTCTCTGTATATCATAGGATTAGGGAAAACCATATGATAAATCCTATCCAAATTAGGTGGTATTCCTCTAAAACAAGGGTGGAGATTGATATCTCTATACATATCCTCTACAGTGTAGGGTGCATTATGATGACACAAGTAGGGAGGCCCCAAATAGGCTTTTTTTTTCATCTTCATCATCACTATTATAATAAAAACCTTCACCAGTACATAATAGAACCAAGATATTGGGAATATGGAGCCCCATGTAAGCCCACTCTCGATAGCTGCTATCATCAATGGAGTATTGCTCATTCTCAATGACTATCTCTAAGGGTAATAAATGACATAAATTAAGAGGGCCTAGGTAAGCCAACTCAGTCTCATCCTCAGATTACTCATTTTTTGAGGACTCGCCATCATAATCACTCTCATACATGCAACTTTGTCCCCCTATCTCAAATATGGACTCTGCTTTATCCTCGTTAGAATGATCTTCTGACTTAGAATATTCTGCTATGCTAGCATTTTGAACCTGCAGGCCTGTTTCATCGACTACCCCATGGATTTTTTCATCCAAGTTATATCTTGGTATGTGGTTTGGATCGGTCTCCACTAAGATGTTTTTATGATATATCTCAGGTGGTTCTATAGTGATGTAAGACACTAATCGATTATCCCTTCAAAAAGAGGAGGGATTGGAGTGATAAGGATTGAATTCAACTTCACCCCCAAACTAAGGTACAAGCAGTCTAAATATACTACGAGGAGTTCATCCTATCCTCCAATATAGTACCCTAACCCGAACCTATTAGTTAGAAACTGATACTATGGTTTGTAAGGCCTTCTACGCCCCTAATCGAATAATCCAAGACTGTAACCATGCCAATGGTAACACTTAAAATATTGTAAGGTGTATTCCAGGTTAGAGAGATAATGAACATTCACAAAAAATGGTTCATCATCATACTCATCCATGGGAGTGCAATATATAAGCTATTTCATCCCTCCATATATGAAATTGGTTTGGTTAGGAGTTACCCACAGTGGTACCACTATCCCTACGAGAAGGCGATGGGCTTGTGGTCATCCCATATCCTGCACAGTCTTGATGATTAGTGTATATGTCATAGTTGGAATATTATACTCTCGTAATTTGGTATTAACCAAATGAACGGTCACCTATGATGCATATGACCCTGTTGAAGATGCGGCTGAAGTAGACTGAGGTGCCTCTTCGACTTCTCCTTGAGCATCCTCTACTTTCATGGGAGTAGGAACCTTGATAACAAATGGTTTGGGTGCTCATTTTATCTATTTTTTACCCATATTTACCTTTAGCTTCCTATCATCCATATGAATTATGGATGTAGATAGTTTAGTAGAAGTATTTATCATGTGCTTTGATCATTGAGATGCGAATATTGTAGGTTTGGCACACACTTATTTCATTTTACCTCTTGGTTATTTGATATATGATGTTGTCCATATGTCTAGGTGCATTGAGGAGAGCATGAAGTTCCTCGATAAATCTGCTAAATTTACATATTTGAATGGTTCTTCATCTGAAGGTACCATGTGAAACTATCCCTCATACATGTATTTAATACATTTATGGAGAATGGAAGGGAAACAATGTATTTATATTATCCAAGGTCACCCTAGAAGTATATTATATTGCATAGAACCTTCAATAACATGAAACATTATAGGGATGGTCTTTAGTCCATCCTGAATCAAAAGAACTATGGTACCTATCGTTGAGCATAGTGCATCATTGAATGCTCTCAAGGTGAAAGTGGAAGGTACAAAATGTGACTTCGACAAATTCAAATATGTTAATGCATTTTTCATGGTTATATTGATTGATGATCTCATATCAATAAAAATCCACTTGAAAGGTATATTATTTACACATGCAATGATGTGGAGTGATAGGTCTGATGTGACAGTGGAAACCATCTTGATTTCATTTTCATAAAATTGTATGATCGGTTCCTGACATTGTTGCACATGTTCCATGAAGTCTGTGAATGCTTCAGGATCCTAGGACTACACTTATATGGACCTTAGAATGTCCATAAGTGTCTCCCTATGCTTGGGAGACTACTAAATTAGCTCAAAAATTGACAACTTCATTGGATTCATCTGTAGATTTTGAACTATCCTACTCCTGATTGTCACCATCGGTCTAGTAGGTGGGCCTGGCACATTTTGGGTTGTCCTTGGAGGAGGCATATATTGGACCCTAATGGGAGCTAGAGTTTGATTTGGTATTTCATACCTCGCATATATTGTGATGATGTTGACCATTCTGATAAACCCGTGGGTTGGTGGTTCGATGCGTACTTGATTGACTTGACCAGCATTATTTCTTGGTACCTCATGGTTAGGTAGAGGATTTTTATAAATCCCCATATTTTGATTATTTTGTACTAAGGTTTTTCTATAGTTAGCTCACCTCTTCCAATTATGTTCTATACTAAATTTTTGAAACTCCAACAAACTTCGATGTCGTGTCCTGTTTGTGAATGGTGAGTGATTTAGTAAAATAGGAAATATTGCATTAACCTTCAAACTTAGGTTACATAGTTTAAATAGGCGGTAAATAACCTATTCGAGAAAGAAAGGGGGAAAGGAGAAATTGGGGGAAAAGAAGGATGAAGGGAATTCTCTTGCCGCCCAAATTGCTGCCGTCCACTGCCGTCCAGGTAAGGTAAAAGGTAAGTTACCTTTACCCCTAGTAAAATCAAATTTTTAACTTTTACTGATGGTAATTTCCAACATTCTCCCCCTTAAAGTTGAGAGGACTAACTATATAGTCTCTCAGATTTATAAATTGAGCTTTAGCCATGCCTTTGGTGAAGATGTCTCACTAGATTATCCAAAGTGCTACAATATTGAAGCTCAACTGTCTATTGTTCCACCATATCTCTTATGAAGTGATACTTCATATCAAAATGTTTTGACCTTTTGTGGTGGATTGGATTATATGCCAACTGTATGGCACTTATATTATCACAATTCAGTTTGGTTGGACCAATTTGTTTTTTGCCAATCTCTTCAAGGATTTTCCTCAACCAGAGGATCTGAGTACTTGCATGAGTGATTGCTATGTACTCAGCTTCTGTAGATGATAATGCTACAACAAATTGCTTTTTGGAACTTCAATTTATTAGTCCTGAACCTAGACTAAAACAGTTCCCTGATGTAGATTTTTTGTCATCTATATTACTGCCCCAATCGCTGTCACTATAACCAAATAAATTCATAGAGTTAGACTTGTGGTAATGGATTCCAAAATCCAATGTACCTTTTACATATCGTAAAATTCGTTTGGTTGCTTGAAGATGCAGCTCGGATGGGCATGCCATAAATCATGATACAAGAGAAACAACATACTGTATATCTGGCCTAGTGTTGGTGAGAAACATTAAACTCCCAACCATGCTTCTGTAATTGGTCAAGTCAACATTTGGTGCTCCATCTTCTTTGCTTAGCTGGATTCCATGTCCAGTTGGTGTTTCAGCTGATTTGCACTCACTGCATAGCAAATTTCTTGATCATGTCATGAGCATATTTCTGTTGACATATGAAGATCCCATTCTTTGATTGATGTACTTCCATTCCTAGAAAGTATCTCATTAATCCAAGATCCTTCATCTCAAACTGATTCATCATGGAGTTTTTGAACTCCATATTCATTTTATCATTACTACCCATGAATATTAGATCATCCACATATAAACAAACTATGAGGATATCTACTCCATTTTTCGGTAGTATAATGTTGGTTCACTCTTGCTTTTTGTGAAACCATATTTGCTGAAATAGCCGTCAATTCATGAGTACCATGCTCTTGGTGCTTGCTTGAGGCCATATAGTGCTTTTTTCAATTTATAAACAAGGTTATCTTTTCTTGGTTCTTGGAAACCTTGAGGTTGTTGAACATACACCTCTTCTGTCAGGTATCCATTTAAAAATGCACTTTTCACATCCATGTGTTGTATTTTCCATCCTTTATGGGCTGCCAAGGAAAGAACATTTCGATTGTTTCTTGTCGAGCAACTGGAGCAAAGGTTTCCTCATAATCTATTCCATATTTTTGAGTAAAACCTTTGGCTACTAATCTCGCCTTGTGCCTTTCAATGCTTCCATCAGCATTGAATTTGGTCTTATAGACCCATTTACATCCAACACATTTTTTTCCCTTGGGAAGCTTCACAAGCTCCCAAGTATCATTCTTTTTAATTGAGGATATTTCCTCTTCCATGGCATCTTGCCATATATTTTCAGTGCATGCTTTTTCATAGCTAGATGGTTCTAGTTGTGCAGCAGCCCAACAAAGCATAATTGACTACATCACCCCTTGGTTCATGAGACTCATCATCTCCTGACATTTGAATATTTTCAAGTCTTGACAAAATGTCATCCATCTCACTAGCTTGACTCCTAGTGTATCTTTGTTGAAAATTCCTATCCAACATTTGAGAATATGGATGACTCTGTAGTATGCGCTTTCCTCTATTTGTATCTTTCCTTTGAGAAACTAAATCAATATCCATCGGACTTGGAGCGCTTACAGATCTTTGAAATCATTTTGGAGAATTTGGGGGTGCCAACAAATTCCTTCTTGGACTTGGTGTACCACTTGATGTACTTGATGAAGTTTCCTGATGTGGAGTTTGTGGAGGAGGACTGATTTTCTTGGGTTGTACCATTATGGGAGGTACTGGTGTGGTATTGTCCGAATTAGAGTCAAAATCAACAAATTTTTTATGATCCCATTCTCCCCCTTCATCAAAAATTACATCCCTGGAGATAATGATTTTATGTGTCGTGGGATTGTACAATCTATATCCTTTGGTTGAATCACAATACCCTACAAAAACACATGCTTGGCTCTTTGGATCAAGCTTCTTTCGCTTCTCTTTAGGAATGTGTGCATAAGCTAAAGAACCAAATACTCTGAAATGTTTGACATTTGGTTTCTTACCGTACCATCCTTCATAAGGAGTGATACCATATAAACTAGAAGTCGGACTTCTATTTAGAATATATGCACTTGTTCTCACTGCATCTGCCCAATAGCTATTTGTGAGATGTTTTGCCTGAAGCATTGTTCGTGCCATTTCAACAAGGGTGCGGTTCTTTCTCTCAGCCACACCGTTCTGTTGTGGGGTGTAGGCAGTAGTGAATTGCCTCTTTATCCCATTTTGCTTACAATAATGAAGAAATTCATTTGAGGAGTACTCTCCTCCTTTATCAGTGCGAAGACATTTGACATAGTAGTCACTTTGCTTTTCTACATTATTTCTGAAGTCTATGAAGCAATCAAATGCTTCATCTTTGTGTTTCAAAAAATACAACCAACACATTCTAGAATAATCATCTATGAATGTTAGAAAATAAGAATTGTTTCCAAGGCTCTTTGTTTGCATTGGACCACAGATGTTCGAATGTACTAGTCGAAGAGGATAACTTGCTCTCCACGCTCGGCCTCTTGGAAACTTCTTTCTGAGTGCTTTCCCAAAGCACATGCTTCGCATACCTTTTTATGTTCGGAATTTTTGGTAGTCCTCGTCACCATAGCTTGTGATGTTAACATTTTCAAGCTAGCGAAATTGAGGTGACCATATCTCAAGTGCCACAATTCACTTGGATTTGAAATAGCAATGTTTGCAAGTTGAGCTCCCCTTGGCTCACCAAACTTTAGAGGGAACAACCTATTCTTTGTCATAGGTACTTCTGTGATGACCCGGTTACAATTGTTTTTATCAAAGATTGTACATTTTCTTTCATCAAAAACTAATTTGTAATGCTTCTCCATCATTTGGCCAACACTTAACAAATTGTGTTGTAGCTGTGGAGTATAGTATATGTCATTCACATTTTGAAGGCCTTCTTTTGTGGGAACTTCCATAGATCCTATGCCTTCAACTTGCAAGGATTTATTATCCCCTAACTTTACTTGAGATTTGTAATTTGAATCTAATGTAGCAAAGAGATTTTCTTTGCCACTCATGTGGTTGGAGCAACCAGTATCCAAAATCCATGTATCATTTAGATTTTGATCTGGTTGTCCATAAGAGAGAAAAATATTTGGTGGACCTTCTTCTTCTCCGTAGAATGAGCCATATTGACTACTTTGATCTTTTGAAGATTTTGACCAGCAGTCACGAGCGAAGTGGCCTTGTTTCCCACAATTGAAACAAGTTGTTTTGGTCTTATTACTTCCTCGTCCTTGATTTCCATGGCCTGCATTGCCGCTTTGGTTCTGATTGGCTCCTCTGTTTTGATTTCCACCTCTGTTTTGATTACCTCCTCTGTAGGAGTTGCTTTGTCTCTTGCCTATTTGTTGTTGTCCTCTGCCTCTACCTCTTCCTTGTCCTCGTATTACACTTTCATTCAAAGTGAAGGCTTTATCATCACCTCCATAGCTTTTTGAAGGTGCACCTTGAAGTCGCTCTTCATGTGATGTTAATGATCCAATAAAACTATCAAATGTAAGAGTAGAAAGATCTTTGGATTCTTCAATTATGATTGCAATGTGATTCCACTTAGGAAGAAGATTTCGCAACACTTTCTTCACAATTTTTTCATTTTTTGTGTCTTCACCTAAAGTTTGCATCATATCAACTACTGCTTTAACACGAACACAATAGTCTCCAACTCTTTCATTGTCCTTCATTCTGAGATTTTCAAAATCTCTTTTCAAGGTCTGAAGCCTGACTTGCTTTACTTTATCACTTCCTTGGAATCCTTCTTTCAAGGCATTCCATGCATCTGTAGCAGTTAAATAAGATGCAATTCTTGGAAAGATACTAGGATCTAGTGCTGATTGAAGATGGTATAAGGCAAATGAATTATTTTTCTGTGCATCTTTGTAGATCTTCTTATCATTTGCACTTAAGGTAGTCCAATCTGTTGGAGCAATGTAACCGTCTTCAATAATATCCCATAGTCCTTTTCTAATGAGTAATGTCCTCATCTTGATGGACCAGTACTCATAATTATCCCCTCTGAATTCGGAAATAGGTAGATTATTATGTGAACCCATTTTTTAATCTTCTAAAACAAGAAACCTCTCTTTTATAGTCTTATTGGAAAAAGACTTTACAAACTATCAAGCCTCGCTTGATTTACAATAAAAAACAACTCAAATTTGTTCAAAAATTACAAAATTGTCAGCGACTTGTTCATCATCGTCACTGATCAATATTATTTCAGGAGAAGGAGGTTGTAGGATTTCAACTGAATTACTATAATGAGTATATTCGGATCCTTGTGCAGTAATTGCAATTGTGTCAGATTGTTCAAACTTGCTGTCGAAGGAGTTATCCTCTGAATCTGCGTCGTATCCTTGATCAGGATTTCTCTGGTGTGCAATAACCGTGTTTTGCAACTGTGAAAAAATTGTATTCAGACTTAGTGTTTTCACGTGCCTATCAAAGTCTTCAGGTGTTGTTCTCAGTAACACCTTGCAGAGAGCATGATAACAACCTTCCGATCTTATCATTTAAGAAAATTTCCCAAAAATTTTCTTTTACAAGAATTTCCTCTTAGGAAATAGTAAAAAAAATTTAACTTTCTAAGTTTTTTTTTAACTTTTACATATATTTCCTCTTAGGAAATTTCAAGCAATAAAAAGCTTTCACATATATTTCCTCTTAGGAAATTTCAAGCAATTTAAATTTTTTTTTATAAAAGCAAAGGAACAGTTAAAAAACTAAAAAAATATATATTTTTAATTTTAAACTTATTCCTTTAGTTTTGCTTTTGATTAAAAAAATTTAATAAAAAAAAATTGATTTTCTATCGACCCCGCCAAGAGTCGATCCTACGACCTCGCGGGTCACAAGGCTGAGGGTAGCCGTTGTGCTACCCGGCCTGATCCGGGAGCAGCTAGCACTCCCTGCCCTATAGCCTTCGCAAAATCACGCGAGGCTAAAAAATTTGATCCCGCCGAGGATCGAACATTCGACCTCGTGGGAGTCAAGGCTTAGGGTAGCCGCTATGCTACCGGGCTGATCCGGAAGCTAAGCTGGCGGCTCCCAGCCTTCTATCTTGTGCGTCGAGCGCGAAGCTTTAATTGGCTTCGCGCTTCGACGCGAAGCTTATTTTATTTCTGGGACTTTAGTCCCACATCGCCTGTGAGGTGATGTTAAAGCTTCTTAAAAGAAGCAAAGCATGTATAGTGCTTTGATTGCCTGCGGGAAATCGCCAACTATGCAGATCCTTTTGCCTCGGTTCACGAGTGCAGGTTGCCATGTCACTGCACCTCGGGCCGCGTGCCAATCACTCCACGTCATGCCACGTCGCTACACCTCGGGTCGCTACACCTCGGGCCGCGTGCCAGTCACTCCACATCACGCCACAAGTGCCTCGAGCCGCGTGCAGGTCGCCAGCCACATCAGAAGTGCTGCCTCGAGAATCATGCCAATCTACTGCTCCTACGGGCCGCCTCGTCTAGCTCCACCAACACCTCGAGAGTCATGCCGATCTGCTCCTGCGGGCCACCTCGAGATCCGTGCTGCCTCGGACTGCGGGCCCCACTGCCTCGGGAATCGTGCCGCTCTGATACCAAATGTGAATTGTGAGTGATTTAGTAAAATAGGAAATATTGCATTAACCTTCAAACTTAGGTTACATAGTTTAAATAGGCAGTAAATAACCTATTCGAGAAAGAAAGGGGGAAAGGAGAAATTGGGGGAAAAGAAGGATGAAGGGAATTCTCTTACCGCCCAAATTGCTGCTGTCCACTGCAATCCAAGTAAGGTAAAAGGTAAGTTACCTTTACCCCTAGTAAAATCAAATTTTTAACTTTTACTGATGGTAATTTCCAACACTGTTGTGGCTGATCCACAACGTACCCCAAAATTGGGGACCCACCTTTTTTGCATGTGTTCCAAGAAGGCCGAAGGGGCCCATAGGCTAAAGATCAAGGAAAAAAGCAAAATATCACAAAAGAGAAAAAGTGTCGCGATATCGCGACATGTTGCACCATCGCGACAAAAATGAAAAAGTGTCGCGATATCGCGACATGTTGCTCCATCGCGGCCAAAAATGAAAAAGTGTCGCGATATCGCGACATGTTGCTCCATCACGGCAGAAAATGAAAAAGTGTCGCGATATCGCGACATGTTGCTCCATCACGGCCAAAAATGAAAAAGTGTCGCGATATCGCGACATGTTGCTCCATCACGGCCAAAAATGAAAAAGTGTCGCGATATCGCGACATGTTGCTCCATCGCGGCCAAAAATGAAAAAGTGTCGCGATATCGCGACATGTTGCTCCATCACGGCCAAAAATGAAAAAGTGTCGCGATATCGCGACATGTTGCTCCATCACGGCCAAAAATGAAAAAGTGTCACGATATCGCGACATGTTGCTCCATCGCGGCTAAAAAATAAAAAGTGTCACGATATCGCGACATGTTGCTCCATCGCGACTAAAATGAAAAAGTGTCACGATATCGCGACATGTTGCTCCATCCCGGTAGAAAATGAAAAAGTGTCGCGATATCGCGACATGTTGCTCCATCACGGCTAAAATGAAAAAGTGTCGCGATATCGCTACATGTTGCTCCATCACGGCCAAACAAGGAAAGAAAGAATCAGAGGAGAAAAAGTGTCGCGATATCGCGACATGTTGCATTTTCGTGACCGTACAGGAAAAAGTGTCGCGATATCGCGACATGTTGCATTTTTGCGACCGTACAGGAAAAAGTGTCGCGATATCGCGACATGTTGCATTTTCATGACCATACAGGAAAAGTGTCGCGATATCGCGACATGTTGCATTTTCGCGATTCAAAATGGGCAAACAAGCAAAGGATGAAAAAGTGTCGCGATATCGCGACATGTTGCATTTTCGCGATTCAAAGCAACAAAGGAGAGCAAGGAGGCAAAAGTGTCGCGATATCGCGACATGTTCCATTTTTGCCAAGGTAACGGACCTACATAGTGACGCGGACATAAGGACAAAATCCAGTAAATAAGACCAAGCGTTACATAAGAAATATTTAATGATTGGAAATCATTTAAGATGGTCGTTACACAGGGAAGGAAATGGACGCAAGCCTATGTGGAGAAAACGCAGCAAAGGGCCACAAAATGGAAATCGAAGCACACGCATGCAGGGAAGGTGAAACGAACAGTCAGGGAAGGTGAAACGAATAGCCATCGAAAAATGAAACGAACCATCATGGAAGGAGAAACAAGGTTTTCATGAGTTTAAATACGCCATTCAAAGAGGCCAGAGAGGGGAAGGTGGAACTGTTCAAGAGAAGATTGCAGTAATGAAGGCAAGGCCTTAGCACTGGGTTTCTCTGGATATTTTCTTCCACATTGGACTGGTTTTTCTTCTTCATGGACATGGATTGGAAATCCCAGCGAGCAGAGTTGCAGACTTGAAGGCGATAATGCCATTCTGGGCCTGTTTGAGTCATTTTTTCTTCCATGGACTGGTTCGGGAAAACCAAAAATTTTGCTATTGTAAAATGACATATTTTTAATGCAGAAGTGTTCAGAAATTTGCATCTTGTGGGCAAGAAAGAAGGAGATTTTCTTTGCATGCTATGAATTTAATGTTTATCCTTTCATCTTCAGATTTCGAATTTATAGATAATGTTGATGCCATTTCTTTGGGTTACATTAGGCGAATATTCAAAATCTGAATTTTATTTCGTACCCTAGGAACCAACACTTAGCTTATCCGGATTGTGCTTGTTTGCAGGTCCAATAGGTTAGGTTGCATGCACGGAGACCTCACATCTTCGGTTTTGTCGTAATAGGATAGCATCATACTGAATGCATTTTATTTTCAGTTTCTGTATTTCATTTTCATTCTTTCTGCATTTTGTTTATTTTCTTTTATTTTCCAGAAGTTTTAACTTTTCAAGGCATTAAAATGAACATCTACAAAATATCAAAATCTAAGAAACAATGAACAATCACTAAAGTTTCATGATGAAATAAACCAACATTGCCCCTTGTTTACAGTTACTTGCAATCACTAAGGTGTTCCAAGCATTTAAATTGAATATCTTTATTTGGGATTATCAATACACACATGTAAATGCTAATACAACGGAGACCTTGGAGAAGTTGTTTGTCTAACTTCTTTGCAAGAGGGGATTTGGAACCCAAATCCTAAAGGAGAGTGTACTTTCACAATCGGGTGAAAATACCACTCAACAGATTGGCGCTAGAAGGAGGGCCTGAATAGGTTTATTTTAGTGTGATTTAAATGCTATAGGGATTTAAATTTTGAATATTTCATGCCCTATTGGTTATTATCTTTAGCCCTCTTTTAACAATACAACCTTGTACTGTTAAAAGGAGGACATGAATTGCTATGCATTGTTCTAACGTTTTTTGATTGTTTATACAGGAATAATCTGTCTTGATTTGATTCAAAAAAAAAAAATTCTTGACTAACGAGGTTGTCTCCATGCAATTACTTTCATTTGATTTTAATGGATACATCTCTTGGTTGGTGCTAACATGATTATTCATACGTTACATGTTTGATATTTGCTAGTCATTTCAAGGTTTCCTTCTTTCATGACTAACAAATTGATTTTGAAGTTATTCTTTGAATTTCGTTAATTGCAAAATTTTTTGTGTGTCGCAGGTCTTCTTCGAGGTATTTTCCATGGCTCTTGTAGGATTATCATCATCGATTTTGAATCAAATGGCCCAACCTCCACCAGCTCCTTGGTACGGAGCCCATAACATTCCTTTGAATATTGCAGGGGATATTCATGAGATCCCTAGGAATATAGAGAGATTTTTGCCCAAATACAAACCGGATGGCCCAAGGACCGCAGAAGAACATATACAGGCCTATAGGGATGTTTTGATAAGATTGCACGTTCAACATGAAGATGTGGCTTGTAGAATCTTCCCCATGAGCCTAGACCCAGTGGCCTACGAATGGTACATTTGCTTACCTATTGGTTCCATTACGTCATGGACGCAAATGGAGAATGCTTTTGTCAACCAATTCAGGTCACCATTAGATCCCACAATCATCTATAATCAGTTCATTACAAGCAAAAGAGGCCAGGGTGAGCCAATCCGAATTTTTAATCAGAGATTTCAGAAGTGCTATAATAGAGCAATTCGACATTTCGCCATTGATCCCGTAGTAGCTTTGCAAATATATTTTGGGGCATTGGATCCTATGACGGCAATGTTTGCAAGGCAAAATCCTCAAGTTACCACTCTTGCTCTAGCCTACAATGAAGCTATGACCATTGAGCAACAAATGACACCACAGAGTTATGGGTTTTCCCAGATGTCTATGGTAGGACAGTATGGTCCATATGGTCAAGCTCCTATGATGAATCAGATCATGGCACCACAAATATCAGGCATAAATGCGTTGCCTTATCAACAACCATATTCATCAACACCCGCTTACGCACCCATTCCAATTCAACCAATCACATCCATTCCCCCCATTCCTTCATTTTTGCAAAATAGTCAACAGACTATGCAAGGAGCTAGTCCGGTTAATTCTCAGGCTATAGTTCCTTTTCCCAATCCAATCCCGATTCAAAGTGTGAATCCCTACGCAAATCAAGTGGTTCAAAATCCAACCCAAATGTTAAGTCAAGATCTCACCAATTACGCAAATCCTATTGGAACTAGCAATAACATAGCTCAACCAAAAGAGATTTATTCAGAGGTTGAAGAGCTCAAAAATATGGTTCACAAATTGAGTAATGATTTGGTTCAACAACAGAAGTATGAATCCCATGCCCCTCACCCAAATAAAAATTTCAACAATGGAGGGAGACAGTGGAACACGAAGCCAAACAATGGGGGTGTACCTTCCGCTATTGCTAATCAGATTGATACTTCTGTAGGACCAAGTTACTCTAGTTCCATTCTTAATATTTCTGATTTTGCATGGGAAAATGGGTGTAGATTACATGATACAAGGGAGCATAATGAAAGGAATTGTCCCGAAATTGCTATGTATACCCATTGTCTCCAAGCTCAAGTGGATGATTTGGAACTTGTGCCAAATAAGGGTCCATCCCAACATCAACAAGGAGAGAACAACATTTTGGTGGGAGAAACTCTATATCGTCAAGAGAGTGAGCATGAGGAAGGTGAAAACGAATGGGGTGAGAAACATGTTGATGAATCAGAAGATGAAGAAGAAGTACTTGAGCGTCATCACTTGTTCTTGGAAGACACTCTCGATGAGAAGCTTGGAATTAATGATCAAAAATTTCTTCACCCTCCAAATTGTGATAAAATTGAATCATGGGTTACAAATTTGGATTATGATAGCTTTACTAATTTGAATTCAAGAAATAACCCACTTTTGGAAGTAACTGGACCATCTATGGAAGGTGAAGATGAATCGGATAAGGAACAGGTTGATGAATCAGAGGATGGAGAAGAAGTATTTGAGCGTCACAGCTTGAATTTGGAAGGTGACTACTATGATTCATGGAAGAAGTGGGAAGACTACACTCACTCCAAAACTATTAATGAAACTTGTGTGCCAATTGATATACAGGACAACATAATCGCCTACTCGAAGGAAGATATTACAAATCCTATGCAATTTGAGGATGTTTTGGAGGAGATACCAGGGATAGTGAACAAAGAATTGGAATTAAATGACAAAGTGGTTGATCTATTGGAAGCAACAAAAGTGATTGATCATGAAGATGAGTTACTTGACATACACTTCAACCAAGAATATTTGAGGGTTGAAAAGGATGGGCATGTTTTTAATTGGGTGCCCAATTTTGGTATGTTTGATGAACAAGTAATCAATGAAGAATATGAAGACCATGAGGTAAAAGAGGGAATTGCAAATCCTCACCAAATCTTGGTAAATGAAAAGGTGAAAAAGGTAAAATCTAAATCTTTGTGTTCAAACATCCAAGATTTTGGTGAAGATTTGCATAATTCAAATGATATTTATGATGAAATGCCATTGAAGGTGAATGAAGAACAAGGATTAATTTCTAACCACACCTTTGATAACCTTACTTTAATGAATGAAAAGGAGTTTGATGCACTTAAATTGCTAAATCAAATTCATCAACAATTAATTCTTGAATCTAGGATAAAAATTCTTAATGATCCCCATTTAGTAAATATCCTAGATGCTTGTAAATTGTTGCAAAATTTTGATTGGCCTAAGAACATGGAAAATGAATTAGCTTTGAAATTTTTAGAAATAGGCTCTTGCTTACAAAATTTCATTTTGAATAAAGAAAGCCTAGTTCTAAATCATGAATGGGATTATGAAATTTGCATTTTAAAGAATAGACAAGATAAAATTGAATACCAATCATTGTCTAATCAATTTAATTTGAATCTCACCTATGAGAATACTAATGGAACTAAATCTAATTGGTGGGGTGAGAGAGGAAAGTTGAAGTTGGTTGCATGGTTTGGTCTAATCTTGTTTTCATTTGATTCCTTCCACATTCGGCATGTGTATCATATTATATGTCTTTTGGAATGCTCTAATCAGGTTTGGGATCCGGGAAAATGATAATCCAAATTTTTGCATCATCTTGTATTATATTGTATATACTTTTGGTTTTCGTGTTTTGGTTTTGGATTGGATCTCATTTTGGTTTTAAGTTTTGTGTGTTGGTCCTTTGGACATTTTTGGTTTGTTAATTTAGGTCCTTATGAATGTTGACTAAGACTAGGAGAATATGAAACATCGGAATTGTATTGCAGAAAGCTCCACGAATTTCGCAAACACATTAAGGAATATCGTTTGGAACTTGTGATGCATGAAATTGTCAGTTTTATAAATTATGGCAAAGTAGGTGGTTTAATCCATCCACATTTCAAAAGAAGCAATGCATTCATATCTCATGTCACATTCCGCATTGCATATACATTTCATCTCAGTTGCATCTTCATTTCATGTGCAATCATTGAAAAGGTGTCGAATCCTCTTAGGGTCATTACATAACATATATTAAAAGGATCCTAAGGTTGGGAACTGATGCCCGAACTATCTTGAACCAAGCACGTTCTACGCATATTAAAGAGAATCTTGAGCAAAATGGTCAAAACCATACTTGGAAGAAAAGGTGAGGCGAAAGGAATATTTCGTGTCTGTCCTATTATGCAACATGATCCTTAAAATAGTGGTTTTCACCACTCCCATAGTGCTTAAAGCCTAAAATCAGAGTAGTAAGGATAGGGTTAAATCCTCATCGAACTTAGGTTGAGGATCCAACTCCCCAAAGCTCTGATTTGACCTTCATGGAGTAGTAAGGATAGGGTCTAATTCTCATCTCGCTTAGGTTGAGAATCCGATTCCCCAAAGCTCTGATTTGACCTTCATGGAGTAGTAAGGATAGGGTCTAATTCTCATCTCGCTTAGGTTGAGAATCCGATTCCCCAAAGCTTCCATTTTGCCCACTCAAGAACTTGAAATTCAAAAGAAAATATTTTTCATTTCTTTATTAATATTGGATTGGAAGGATCGTACTACATGTCCCTTGCAAGGATGGGTAGTCATCACCAAGGTCCAAGAAATCAAAGTAAAGTCAAATCCTGGATTATGGGGTTAATCTCCACCGGGGCTATAGACGCCTGGTTGGCAGTGGAGTATGCTCATGCGTGGCAACATGTCTTGTCTAAAAGCAAGACCACTGATCGCTCAAACGGACAGGCTAGCTCGACAGTTTCATCCATAACAGGTTAAATCATTTTGTTCAAGATGAGGTAATGAACTCCGGATCGAAGTAGTAAGGATAGGGTTAAATTCCCATCTCGCTTAGGTTGGGAATCCGATTCCCCAAAGCTCTGATTTCACTTACACCTGCACATGGGTTCAAGATGGTAGTGACACATAACCAACTTTGGGATCTAGTAAATTAATTCAGTATACATATTTTTGGTCCTAAGAGGGTTTGACAGTTTTAATATGTTTGTTCATGATGCTAGAAGGTCTGAGCCTTTGCAAAGCAGGTTGTTATATCTCTAACATAGTTGTCATACGTCAAATCCTGCACAAATCATTCATAGCCTTGCATACGAATCATAAGTGAAGTTGACAATGGAAAGCTGAATGAATTTCAAACGATAGGGAATGAAGCACATTGCACACACCGAGCTGATGCTTAATAATTCTAATGTTTCATGTATTTCTCGTCTAGTTTCATTCTTGGGATATTTGCTAACGCTTGTATTTGAGTCTATGTGTTTTCGAGGTTGAGTTCTCACCGAAATGCTCAGGAGCATTTCCCAGTAGAGTCGCCATTTGTTGTGGCTGATCCACAACGTACCCCAAAATTGGGGACCCACCTTTTTTGCATGTGTTCCAAGAAGGCCGAAGGGGCCCATAGGCTAAAGATCAAGGAAAAAAGCAAAATATCACAAAAGAGAAAAAGTGTCGCGATATCGCGACATGTTGCTCCATCGCGGAAGAAAATGAAAAAGTGTCACGATATCGCGACATGTTGCTCCATCGCGGCCAAAAATGAAAAAGTGTCGCGATATCGCGACATGTTGCTCCATCACGACAAAAAATGAAAAAGTGTCACGATATCGCGACATGTTGCTCCATCGCGGCCAAAAATGAAAAAGTGTCGCGATATCGCGACATGTTGCTCCATCACGGCCAAAAATGAAAAAGTGTCGCGATATCGCGACATGTTGCTCCATCGCGGCCAAAAATGAAAAAGTGTCGCGATATCGCGACATGTTGCTCCATCGCGGCCAAAAATGAAAAAGTGTCACGATATCGCGACATGTTGCTCCATCGCGGCCAAAAATGAAAAAGTGTCGCGATATCGCGACATGTTGCTCCATCGCGGCTAAAAAATGAAAAAGTGTCACGATATCGCGACATGTTGCTCCATCGCGGATAAAATGAAAAAGTGTCACGATATCGCGACATGTTGCTCCATCCCGACAGAAAATGAAAAAGTGTCGCGATATCGCGACATGTTGCTCCATCGCGGCTAAAATGAAAAAGTGTCACGATATCGCTACATGTTGCTCCATCGCGGCCAAACGAGGAAAGAAAGAATCAGAGGAGAAAAAGTGTCGCGATATCGCGACATGTTGCATTTTCGTGACCATACAGGAAAAAGTGTCACGATATCGCGACATGTTGCATTTTCATGATCGTACAGGAAAAAGTGTCATGATATCGCGACATGTTGCATTTTCATGACCGTACAAGAAAAGTGTCACGATATCGCGACATGTTGCATTTTTGCGATTCAAAATGGGCAAACAAGCAAAGAAAGAAAAAGTGTCACGATATCGCGACATGTTGCATTTTCGCGATTCAAAATGGGCAACAAAAGAGAAAGAAAAAGTGTCGCGATATCGCGACATGTTGCATTTTCATGGATGAAAGCAACAAAAGAGGAGCAAGGAGGCAAGAAGTGTCGCGATATCGCGACATGTTCCATTTTCGCCAAGGTAACGGACCTGCATAGTGACGCGGACATAAGGACAAAATCTAGTAAATAAGACCAAGCATTACATAAGAAATCTTTAATGATTGGAAATCATTTAAGATGGTCGTTACACAGGGAAGGAAATGGACGCAAGCCTATGTGGAGAAAACGCAGCGAAGGGCCACAAAATGGAAATCGAAGCACACGCATGCAGGGAAGGTGAAACGAACAGTGCAGGGAAGGTGAAACGAACAGCCATCAAAAAAGAAACGAACCGTCATGGAAGGAGAAACAATTCTTTCATAGTTTAAATACGCCATTCAAAGAGGCCAGGGAGGGGAGGCGGAACTGTTTAGAGAAGATTGCAGTAATGAAGGCAAGGCCTTAGCACTGGGTTTCTCTGGATATTTTCTTCCACATTGGACTGGTTTTTCTTCTTCATGGACATGGATTGGAAATCCCGACGAGCAGAGTTGCAGACTTGAAGGCGATAATGCCATTCTGGGCCTGTTTGAGTCATTTTTTCTTCCACGGACTGGTTCGGGAAAACCAAAAATTTTGCTATTGTAAAATGACATATTTTTAATGCAAAAGTGTTCAAAAATTTGCATCTTGTGGGCAAGAAAGAAGGAGATTTTCTTTGCATGCTATGAATTTAATGTTTATCCTTTCATCTTCAGATTTCGAATTTATAGATAATGTTGATGCCATTTCTTTGGGTTACATTAGGCGAATATTCAAAATCTGAATTTTATTTCGTACCCTAGGAACCAACACTTAGCTTATCCGGATTGTGCTTGTTTGCAGGTCCAATAGGTTAGGTTGCATGCACGGAGACCTCACATCTTCGGTTTTGTCGTAATAGGATAGCATCATACTGAATGCATTTTATTTTTAGTTTTTGTATTTCATTTTCATTCTTTCTGCATTTTGTTTATTTTCTTTTATTTTCCAGAAGTTTTAACTTATCAAGGCATTAAAATTGTATCGCTCCAAATTTTTCGCATCCCTACCTTCAGGCTATAGGATCCGTGCCCGGAAGGAGGATGGGAAAAGGATGGTGTGGTACCTCGGACTGAGAGGACTTTGCGAAGGTCTCGCCTCTCAAGGGAGGTGTATTTTTGTGATTTTTCGACGGATGGTGGGTTCACCAGGAAACATTTAACGGTAGTTTCCACGCCTAGGTTTTGGAATGTGTTTAAATGAGTTCGTTTTAATCTTAAGCATTCATATCCTAGGTTTGGTCGAATGAATATAAATTAAACTACATGAAAATGCAACTTTCATGAATATAGCAAATAGATTAAAAAAGTAGAAAATAGAGAATTTACAGGAGGAAAATGGGGAATACCTGATCCGGATGTCTGAAGAAGATTCTGACGTATGAAGCAGTCTGGATCGTCTGGAATTCTACAGAATTGCCTGCAATCTGACAGGATCGTCTGAGATATGACAGAATCATCTGAGATCTGACGAATTCATCAGACGCATTTGTCAGAGACCTGCAAGCAAAAAAATAGATACAAAATACGACGAATGCTATTGTGCTAATAAGGGGAAACAACACCAAATGACTGTATGAATACTAAATAACAGTTATGAATAGTAATTCAAACAGATTATGAAATTTTAATAACAAATCATGATCTTAGTATGCAATCTAAGCTAAATGGGTGAACTCCAAATGCAAAATAATATAAACACTGAGTAAATGATCTAATTTGCAGCATAAAATGACAAAGAAAAGGTTGAGAAAAGCAAACTCCAGGCACTGATTGCCTCGATGTGGACTGCAATCGAGATCGTCTTGCATCAGTACGAAATCGTCTCACATTTGACGAGATCGCCTCCGATCTGAACAGGTTCGTCGACGACGATGGGTGCTGGCTCCGATTGAAAAATAGTGATGTACCTGCAACAAAATTGCTATGGAACTAGTGTAAAAGTAAAATTAAGATGTTTTAACGCAGAGGGAATCAGTTTGTAGATAATTTCAACTAGGGGTTGGGGAGGGAAAATTCTAGAGATTAAATAGTCTTAGGGGGAGTAGTTAGGAGGTTGGAGATCATCCCAATTTGGGAGATCTCCAATGGGGGAGGGTCCCAACGGTGCAGACACGCTTCTGCCCAGATTGGAGACCCCTTGGAACAGATTCCAACTATGCACATTCAGTTTTGCGACAAGATCGTCTGGACGTCCTAGTCCAGACGAAATCATCAAATATGGGGCGATATCGTCTGATCGACGACGATATCGTCAAACGGTCAAAACAACCTCTAAAAATGGTGTGAAAAATGGGGAAACGAATTTCCCAGCGGTTAACGGGCGGTTTGGGAGGTTAAATTTGAATTTAAAATTATTTACTAAGGTGAATGTAAATTTTATAATTTTACTATGCCAATTTTAGGGTGCTACATTTTGCCCCCTCTTTAGCGAATTTTTCAAAGAAAATGCGTTAAAGATGAGTTCTTCTCGATCTACGAGAAAGCAAAAAATTATACCCATTTTTAGGCGACGATTCTTGGTCGAATCGTACGACAACTTACTATGGTGTCCCCTCCGTGTTTTTACCCAAATTGAACGTTTGAGGTAAAAATGCGGAAAAGCAAAAAATTATTGTTGAATAAAATTAAAAAAAATAGGGTAAAACCCTAATTCATTTTTACTGTTCATTTTCTGGTTTTTAGAGCTCTGAAGCAAAAATGGTGGAGACAACGCATAGATCAACAGAGGTCCGACGCGGTCTACGAGTAAGAGCCTAGACTTAACTAGAACTGATTTAATTTGATTTTACATGCTTTTTAGGTAGATTTTAGATGAATTTGGTGCATCACGATCATTTTTGGGCCGTCGACGTCGTCGGGACGAAATCGTCCCAATTTTGACGAAATCGTCTCAATTTTGGCAATTTCGCCTGAGGGCAAAATCGTCGAAAGGGGGATGATTTCGTCAAACTAGAGACGATTTCGAACTACGAAATCGAAGATGATTATGCTCAAATTTGGGACGATATCGTCCAATAGTGGGCGATATCATCAATTACATGAAATTGATCTTTAAGTTGCATTATTAATTACTAGAATTGTTATTAATGATTGCTTGTTGTTTATGTTTGCAGAGAGGTTTACTAAAGAGTAGGGAGTGGAAATATGGAGGATTGAGAGATGACTTGGCTGCTATGACACAGGCAGAGTGAGATCAGCTGGCACAGGTCGGCTTGTAGCATGTGGCGGAGATGCCACAAGTATCTACAGATATGGGGATTCTAACATCCCTAGCAGAGAGATGGTATTCGAGGTCTTCCTATTTCCAGCTACCGACAGGGGAGATGACTCCCACACTAGAGGACGTATGGAGGATTTTGAGAATCCCCATACAAGGAAAGATGATCACTCCTATGGCCAACCAAGGCCACGCTATGGGACGGCTGTGTGGTGACCCGAGCTTCACCCTAGAGAAGGGCAGAGTTAATATCGAGGCACTACGCCAGATGCCTGGGGCATCCAAACTCACATGAGTTCTAGCTGGAGTGGTTGGTGGACTTCTGCTGTGCCACCAGAGTGGGTGTAGGGTACCATGGACACTTGTAGATGTGATCTACGATTACAAGTTTTGCTGGGGCAGTTTTGTACTATGCCAGTTATACAGGATCCTATATGGGGTCGTGTACAAGGGCGGTCGATGTCTGGTGATGACATCGCTCCTATAGGTTTGGTGCTAGGAGTACATTACAGTGCAGAGGCCGGTAGGGCTTCCATTGATAGGGATTGATGGGGAGAGGCCCCGAGTCTTCTACTGGTGGCTCCGAAGAGGGTCACAGTGACGGATCGACCTACCAATGTCCCGAAGACTACTGGATGATTTGGTCCCAAACCAGATCACCTAGAGGCCATGGAGAGAGCATCCAAGGTGGCCAGAGGACGGATAGGAGCTGGCTCACATCAGGCGAGTTTGCTGGCTGAGGATGGAGAGAGGAGAGGTGGAGCTCCACCGCTATGACCGAGTTTTGAGGTAGTTCGGTCTACAGCAGGGGATCCCATCTCTCAAGGATTACGAGTTTTCCCGGATCGTCCGGGATAACACTACAGTTAGCGGGGCTCCAAAAATGCAGTGCTTCTGGAGCTAGGACGCAGATGATGCCCCCATACAGCCAGTGGATGGGGACAATGTAGGAGTAGCCGATGGCTACGATGCCTGGTACGCAGGAATCCACCCTCCTCGGATGACGAGGGCATAGGGTCCGATCCACACGATTGTGCGTCGGATAGGGAGGCGATGCTAGGTGATGATAGAGGCGACCCAGGGTCACGGCGGGAGGGAGCAGAGGAGGCCACAGGCACAGGAGAGGCCACGATAGCAAGAGAGGAGGGAGGAGAGACCCCCATCTCCACAGAGGGATAGGCCACCATCACCCGATAAGGGCAAGGGTGTAGACACTGGGGAGAGCAGTGAGACAACGACTCTCCGAGCTGAGGTTGCCCGCTTGTGGGCTCAGGTGCAGACACTGCAGGATGAGGCTACACGGCTCAAAGCTCAGGGTGGAGGAGTGAGCACTCAATATTTAGCATGTTTTATCACCCAGATCACTTTATATCAGGCTCTATACTACTAGGCGATGCCAGTGGAGCAAAGGGTGCCATTACCAGCACACATTGCAGAGCCTGTCGTGATGGGGTCATCTAGGACATCATCACGATCGGCATCCAGGACTCACGACACCACACGGACTGCGATGGGGCCACCTCCTCCACCTCAGGGGGGGAGGAGATGAGGCTGAGAGCTCGAGGGGCTCTCGAGACACTACACAGAGGGTATTTGATTGAGTATGCCAAGATATGGATTATGGCATACGAATCTAGCTGATATGATGTACATATTTTTTTGAGATATATAAGATGATATATTTTTGATCATATGACTTCTATTGTGTTATGTATTTTGTGATGCTTATGATGCTTTTATGTTTTATTGATTGATTTGATAATTGGATATAATTATGTCATTGGAAATATGATTTGAATGTCATGCTATAACATTGTAAATGAAATAATCTGATGTAACAAAGTGTTTGTTTGTGATACAATAATTTGATAAAAATAAAAGGGGACTTTTAACAATAATTTCAAAGGACATTGTCGCTATTATAGACCATTTCATGGAGTCGCCGCTCACTCGGTCGTCAAGCTAATCCCAGTATAGAAATATTGCGAAAAGTAAAAGAGTGCTTAAGATATTGTCTTAAGACTTTGGTGCAATAGTGCAAATGATGATGATGATGATGATGATAGTTTGTTTTTAGATTTTCATGAAAAATATTATGCATGAAATATTTTAAAATGATTTTTGCTAGGCATAAATTCCTAAGTGTGATAAAATTTGTGAATAATTCCTTAGGAATTATACCATCATTGCAAAGCTGAAGGTTGACATAATGACATAAAAATAGTGAAAAAATGGGTTTGCTTTTGAAAAGCATAATTTGTGTAAAATGAAGTCATATGGTTTTTATGATTTTGGATAAATGGGGTTGGTGCCTCTTACTAGTTGGTGTTGGTGAATGATTATGTAAAGTTGGAGCTTTGCATTTGACTGGATTTGGATGGTAGTCCAAGCAGTCCTTTTTGAGGAGTAGCCACATCGGTGAACCTCGTTAAAATGCCATGTTATGTGTGATGCTCTTAGTAATTTTATTATTATTTATGTGTGATGCTCTTAGTAATTTTAAAGAACACACTGATTCACCCCCCCTCTCAGTGTCATTGTGATTATAACAATTGGTACCAAAGCAAGGTTCCCAATTTTTGCTAAATCAGTCAGGGTTGATCTTGGATTAGTACACAATGGCTAAGAAGAATAGATCCTCATCCAAAAAGGCATCCCATCCAGTTTTAGTTCCTATGGTTGAGAAAATTGAACCAGAAATGGCAGAAGGAATGAACTCTAAAGTTGAAGAAGTTGAGGCTGAAGTTGATTTAGAGGGTGAGCTAGTGTCTGCCCTTACGGAATGGGAATCGAAGAAAAAGAAGAATGAAAAATTGTCAAGGAAACTTAAGGATGCAAACAACATTATTGCCGCTTTAAAAATATAGATCGAAGAATACAAGAAAATGTCCCAAGATCCGGAAATACAGGTATCCATGATGATAGACCACTACAAGCAAATTGGAAGAAGAAAATGTGAGTCTTCGAATACGGATACAAGAGCTCGGATCGAAAAATCAACTCGTCATCTAAAACGTGAAGAAAGCTCGATGAAATTGGACAAAATTCTGAGCGATCAAAGATCCACAGGCATCAAATTTTGTCTCGGCTTTACTAAAGGAGAATCATAAACTGAACCAAAAATAAGCAATGTTGAAAGTGAAAAGAACAAAGACAAGAAATAGGCTATGGAAAGTAAAACGAATCAGGCAAAAGAAAGATATAATGCCGCACCTAAAATGACAGCCTGACAATGATGGCTTTACTAAGGTCACACATCAAAAGAATAGAAGATCCAAGGCTCCAGCAATAACCTGGCCAAGACCATCTTTCAGGTTTACTCATTATTTC
Source organism: Wollemia nobilis (assembly GCA_028583015.1). Lineage (NCBI taxonomy): Eukaryota > Viridiplantae > Streptophyta > Pinopsida > Araucariales > Araucariaceae > Wollemia > Wollemia nobilis. The sequence continues at coordinate 1,802,181 of JAQPPZ010017079.1, read as the reverse complement.
TATGGTTTTTGTTTTAAATGTAATAATTATGGGCATAAAATTGCTGACTGCAAATAAAATATAGGTCCAAGAAGTTTCACTAGTAGAAATGCGTTTGCTCCTTTAATGAATTATGCAGTAGAGTGCTTTAAGTGTCACAACTTTGGGCATATTGCCAAAAATTTCCGTAGTATGTCTGTTTCATTTCAACCTCAGAAAAGAAGAACTCAACCATATAAGGCAAAACACAATAGTAGTTCTTCTGAAGGATATATGCAAAATTTTGAAAAGGGAAAATCTCAGCTAGAACCCAACAACATAGTTAAGACAGAATGGAAACAAAAGAAACAGCTCAGGAAAGAACATGAATCCTTAATAGTGCAGACTGCTTTTAGAGCTCAGAATAAATATGTACCGTGGATTCTTGATAGTGGTTGCTCAAGTCATATGACAGGTGATAGACATAAATTTGAAAATCTTCAGAAATATGAGGGTGGTTCTATGAAGTTCGGCAATAATGATGGAGCCAAAATAATAGGTAAAGGATCGGTCAAAATAAGTGAAGGGAAAATCAAGTCAGAAGAAGTTCTATATGTGGATGGTCTGAAACATAACCTCGTTAAGTGTGAGTCAGATCTGTGACAAAGGACATGAAGTGGTGTTCAAGAAGCAGGGTTGTGAAGTCAGAAAAACAAAGAACGGGAAATTAATAGCAACCGACTCAAGGACGTCTGGCAATCTGTACACACTATCAGAATTTTTAGAAGGTATGTGTTTCATGGGACAAGAAGAAGAGAACTGGTTGTGGCATAAGAGGCTTGGACACATAAGTTTTGATAATCTGGTAAGAGTTAGCGCTAAACAAGCAGTGAGAGATATTCCAATCATTAAAAAACCTGCAAATAGTATGTGTGCTTCATGTCAGAAGGGTAAACAGACCAGAGTTTCATTTAAAACAAAAGAACATCACACTAGCAGGCCTTTGGAACTTATTCACATAGAATTATGCGGACCCATGAGGACTCAAAGCATAAACAACAACAAGTATTTTATGCTGTGCATTGATGATTTTTCCAGAATGACTTGGATATTCTTCTTAAAAGATAAATCAGAAGCCTTTGAAATGTTCAGAACTTTCAGACATCTGGTAGAGAATGAAACAGGGAAAAGGATTAAATGCTTGCGGTCAGACAGAGGAGGAGAATTTATTTTGAATGAATTTTTAGAATACTGTGAAAAATATGGCATCAGGAGACAATATTCAGCAGCCAGAACTCCTCAGCAGAATGGTGTAGCAGAGAGGAAAAATAGAACAATTCAGGAAATGGCACGCACCATGCTGGCAGAAAGCAAAATAGCAGATAGATTCTGGAAAGAAGCAGTTCACACAACAGTATACATTCAGAACAGGTATATGTTAAGAACTCATGAATGCAAAACTCTGTATGAGCTGTGGTTTGGTAGGAAAGCAACAAAAAAACATCTCAAAGTATTTGGCTGCAAGTGCTACATCAAAAAAATAGATGACAATCTTGGAAAGTTTGAAGATAGAGTAGATGAAGGTGTGTTTGTTGGTTATTCTCCACACAACAAAGCTTACAAATGCTACAACAAGAGACTCAAGAAAATTGTGGACAGTGCAGATGTTAAATTTGATGAAGGGAGGAAACAAATAGTTAATTTTCAAGAAAACTATCCAATCTACGAAGAAGTCATTGAAGGAGATGAAGTACATGACACAAAAAATATAGATACGACTGATGCAGATAACTTATCGGATGGCTCAAAGGTACAAGAAAACAAAAAATTCAGAATGGGCAATTGGCAGAAAAATCATCCTAGAAACCAAATAATTGGAGATCCCACAGCTGGCATTCAGACAAGAAAGAAAGTAATAAGTAATTACTCTCTTTTATCCAGAGATTGAGCCCAAAAACACAGATGAAGCAAGCAAAGATGACAGCTGGATGAAGGCAATAAATGAAGAGTTAGATCAGATTGAAAAGAACAGAACTTGGGAGTTAGTACCTAGACCTGCAAACAAGAATGTAATCGACACTAAATGGATATTTTGCAACAAGTTAAATGAAAACGGTCAGGTCATTAGAAATAAAGAAATACTGGTTTGCAAAGGCTATGCACAGGTCGAAGGGATTGACTTTGAAGAGACTTTTGCACCAGTAGCTAGATTAGAAGCTATTAGGATGTTTTTGGCACTAGCAGTTTACAAGAACTTAAGAGTTTATCAGATGGATGTTAAATCTACATTTTTAAATGGGAAACTTGAAGAAGAAGTCTATATTGAACAACCAGATGGCTTTCAAATCAGTGAAGATCCTAACCTTGTCTACAGATTAAATAAGGCACTCTATGGATTAAAACAAGCACCACGGGCATGGTATGTTAGGCTAGATAATTATTTCTCTCAACAGGGATTCAAGAAAGGTTTAGTGGATAGCAATCTGTATGTGAAAACAGAAGATGGGCATCTCATTGTTCTTGTTGTCTATGTGGATGACATCATATTTGGTAGCAACAAAGATGAATCTTGTAAAGACCTAGCAAACAAGATGCATAATGAATTTGAAATGTCAATGATTGGTGAACTGTCTTATTTTTTAGGACTACAGGTTAATCAGAATGAGAAAGGTATATTCATTTCCCAAATCAAATATGTGAAAGAGATGTTAAAGAAGTTCACTATGGAGGATAGTAAGCCAGTTAGTACTCCCATGAAAACAGGCTGTAAGTTAAGTAAAGAAGACAAATCTCCACCTGTAGATCAAACCATGTATAGATCAATGCTAGGAAGCTTACTATATTTAACTGCAACCAGCACTGATATTTTGCAGGCAAGTGTGCATGGTAGCCAGATTTTAGGCCACTCCCAAAGAGACTCATGTAACAGCAGTTAAAAGGATTTTTCGGTATCTCAAAGGCACCATGGAGTATGGATTATGGTATCCAAGAGGCAAATATTTCACTCTTATATCATATTCATATGCAGATTGGGCTGGATGTGTTGATGACAGGAAGAGTACCAGTGGAGGAGCATTCTATTTGGGGGACAGATTGGTTGCATGGCACAGTAAGAAGAAGCAAGAGTCAGTGTCTTTATCTATAGCCGAGGTAGAGTATATTGCAGCAGCAACATGTTGCACACAAGTTTTGTGGATGAAACAAACCTTGAAAGATCTTGGTATTAATTTTAGTGAACCAATATCAGTAAAGTGTGACAACACCAGTGCAATCAACATTTCTAAGAATCCAGTAATGCACTCACGGACAAAGCATATTGCTATAAGGTATCATTTCTTGAAAGACAAAGTTGCAGAAGGAGAAGTCAGATTGGACTATGTCCCAACTATAGAACAGGTAGCAGACATTTTTACAAAACCTTTTCCCAAGGAAGTATTTGAGTATCTTCGAAGAAAATTAGGAGTAGTCACACTTCCTAAGAAGTGACTATCTACAGGGATCACCTTCTCAGGGGGAGCACTTGAGTGTTTGAGGATGGACTTAGGGGGAGTCAAATTGTGCTTGAGAAGTGTGAGGATGGACTCAGGGGGAGTCAAACTGTGCCTGAGAAGATTGAGGATGGACACAGGGAGAGTCTGCAGCAGCCCTTTGGTATTATTGACAAAGGGGGAGAAGAGTTACAAAAATGTATACAGGTGTTGCCAACAATTCCAAAGGGGGAGATTGTTGAGCAAGAAGGATTGTCATTGTTGTCAACACAGGAAGTCAGATCCAAGGATGCAGTGGATAATAGACTTGAAATGGGTTTTTCTTAAAACCCAAGTTGGCTCTTCGTTTTGTTGAAAAAGATGCCCCGGTGTTGAAGATATTTAATTTTAAATATTTAGTTTAAATTTTTATTTTATTAAAAATTTAAATTAGAATATTAAATTAAATTAAAAAGGGCCGACGTGTTACTATTTCGTGGCAATAAGCTACAGGAAGGTAACGAAGGTGGAGAAGAGTTTGAGGCCGACAAAGTTAAATCTGGGCCGACGGATTTTAGGGTTTGGCAGCTGACAAATTCTAGGGTTTCTCAGTCAACGTTCTTCTAGGGTTTGCCTCTAAAATTTCTTCTATAAAAGCAAGGGTTCTTCGAGTTTAAAATGTGCAGCGTGATGTGATATATGTGTATGAAGTTCGGGTGCAGCAGTGTGAGTGGTGCGAAGAGAAGATAAGAACGCAATATGCAAAAATCATGTTCTGAGTGTGAAATGACAGTGTGTTGGCTGTAGAAGTGATATTTCGGTGAAGTTGCAGTAGAGAACGCGGAGAGATATAGAGGAGTGGTTGAAAAAGTGCGAATCATTTTTCACAGTAGCAGTCGAATGCCAACAAGCAAAAGATCGCAGAAAAATAGCAGATCGTGATAATTGAGGTGAAAGTTTACATTCTGCAATTTTTATTATTATCTTCAAGTTGTAGCTTGAAAAAGGGGTTGGTGCCTCTTTCCAGTTGGTGCTGGAAAAATTGGAGTTGGTGCTCCATTCTGTTGTAGCAGATAAAACTAAGGGGTTGGTGCCTCTTACCAGTTGGTGCTGGTGAATGATTATGTAAAATTGGAGCTTTGCATTTGACTCGGATTTGGATGGTAGTCCAAGCAATTCTTTTGAGGAGTAGCCACATCGGTGAACCTCGTTAAAATGTCGTGTTATGTGTGATGCTCTTAGTACTTTTATTATTTCTGTTTTAATCTATTGCTGTTTATTTAAAAGTCTAAATTGCTTTTAAGTTTTTAAAGAACACACTGATTCACCCCCCCTCTCAGTGTCATTGTGATTATAACATTGCGCTAGGCATAGAATATGTAGGTATAGACTTATACCATCATCACGAAAATCCAAAAAGATAGTTTTATTGCATGGTTGATTTTTGATGAATAGAAAAGATGAAAATGAGGACTTGCGCTAGGCATAAAATTCCAATTTTGGTTTTGAAACTATACCATCGTCGTGAAAGTCAACCAGATATATATGATTTGATTTGATTGTATAGTTTGAAAGAAATTTTTGATTTTTCTATTTATATAGTTGTCTTTGTAGTAAACAATTGTACTTGATTTATTTCAACAAATTGCAAAAAATAATATTTCAAAGTGTTTTGAAGACAAAAGTAAGATTTATAAGGAATCCCATGTGCATATGTGAATTCATTTCCAATCTTGATTTATCATAATGATAGACAAAATCTCTCAAATACAAATGTGTGTGCAATTGCATTGTTCATTTACCAGTTGTGAGCAAGATACTATGATACAAGTGATTTGAATAAACCAAATAAGTGTTCATTAACCATGATGTAGATGCATATAAACATACTAGGCTATTATGTAGACCGGATTATCAAGAGCTAGATAATCCATAAGCAGACATAGGTCTATACAAAAGAAGGTCGCTAATGTGACAGAAATATCGCCACGCTAGGAGTTACCCAAGGCCAAGCAGGTTGGGCACAAATCACCTGTTATGGGGCTTACCTCACAGTTTTCGAATAGTTGAGAATTCCAGGGATTCAAGCTCATCAACCCTTCTTTTCTTTTCAAAGGGTAGGGAAAGGGATTTTATTGCTTTCTTGCCTTCTTTTGAATTTTGCTTATTTTTCTTTTGTATTTCTTTTGCTTGATAATACTTGGAACATTGCTGAAATAACATTTTTCTTTTCTCTTCTTTCTTGAATTTTTCTTCTCTTTTTCTTTGCTAGGGATACTTGCTCGGATTAGCTGTAGAGCAAGGGATTTTTATTCTGGGTAAGGGTGAGCTTGTCCTTTTGTCAATTCTCAAATATTCTAGACCATGTGCATGATAGGATAGCAGGGGAAACTTTTCACTCAAGAAATCAGTTCTACTATGTAGCAAAACATGGAAATTACAAATATAATCATTTTATTATGGAAAGATGTGCTTGGTTTAAGTAAATAACAAGATCAATTCTCTATGCTCAAACTTTATTTAATTAAATTTTGTGAACTTTGATATAAGAGAGATTAGTAATCATGCCAGATAAAATCAAGATATTTATTGTTGTGAGTGTGCAAGTGAGGGATGCCAAATAAATGCTAATTTTATCCAAAATAAGTTGAAACATATAACTGCAATAATTGGAAGAAAAATATAGATATAAATAATTTTAAGAAGTTTTGAGAATGTTGACTCTCTCTTTCTTTTGTATATTGTTTTGGTTTCGAAAAAGTCAAGAATATTGTTGTTTTTATATTTTTGAGCAAAAAATTTAACAACTGCCTTAAACAAATGCAATAGATAGTTTTTGAAGATTTTTGGAGATTTATGAATGTTTGGTGTTTTTGAATTTTTTATAAATTGAAAGAAATATAAGATAGTAATTTTGAACAAATATATACATGGATGAAATGACCAAGTTTATGCATAATAACGTTTAAGATGCAAAATATTCATGGGTTCTTTAAGTTCTTTACCATCTAAGGTAGATAATTTATATGCTCCTGATTCAAATTTTGCAGTAATAATGTATGGTCCAAGCCAGTTGGGCTCAAACTTACCTTTAACGTCCTTAGTTGCATTTGTATTTTTTTTGAAGATTTTGATTTTTTTTTTTTTGTATTTTGATTTTAATTTATGAATTGAAATTGGTGGTATATACAAAATGATCTATATACACTATACAATGTTATTTGAGTATAACATGTCTAAGGTTGCCTCAAAATCAAAGGAGGTTTTGAAGGATAATCTGGTTGAGGTGAAGGTAAGAATAGAAGGTGATGAATAAAAGGTAGTGATAACAAAAGCTTTGTTATAATGTAGAATAATGTAGAAAAAGATTTGACTTTTATATGTGTAAAATTGATCATGTTACAAAATAAAATGTAAGAAGGATAAGAAAGTTCTTCATTCTTTTCACTATATTCCAAGTTTTGATAAGATGGAGAAAGTATATGTGAAAGATATGCATGAATGTTATTTTGTAAACAAGGATGATCATATATGAATGAAGAAAAGTGATGGATAGAAGATAATTGTGACAATAGAGAATGTATAGAAGTTGATGTTTCAACCATTAAATATTCTTTAAATGGTGTTGGGTCACCCTGTATGGTAACAATTTTATTTGCAATTTCAAATTTCAAACATTGGTGAAGAGTGGAAGGGAAAACCCTCATCGTATGAATCCAAGGACTCTAGAGAAATAGGTTGTAAGGTGAAGGACAATATCCTACATATAATAAAATATCCAGGATCTTGGATCCAATATTAAAGGGAAGAATTATAGTATCTTGAGCTTCTTGAATTTCATTGTTAAAAGATTTTATAATAACATTTGATTCATTAAGATCTTCTTCCTTTGATTTGGGTTTTTGGAATAATTGATAAGTGCGTAAATTAAGAGAGGAGCCATTATCTACCATGATAGTTTTAACAGGTGTTTCTTTACTAGCTCCGATAATGTAAATATAGGAGTCTTGTTGTGAAGTAGAGGAAGGAATATCCTCATCATAGAATAAAATATGGTTAACCTCAAGAGGGTTTACACCATTAATTATGTTCTTATAGAAAATATGATGAGGAACAAATTGTTGGCTAGGTATTTTGAACAAAGTTTCCTTATGAGAAATTTGTAATACTTCTAAAAGGGATATCTTTGCTTGAGTATTAATCACTTGTTGTTGATTATCAAAGTGGATTTCAGATTGAGATCTTGATTCTAAAGATAAGCTTTCTATGCTTACATTACATTTTGTATCATTCTCTAGAGCCAAAGATAGTTTTGAAAGTTGGTCAAATGAGGAATCCATATCTTGAATATCGGATTGAGTTGATTGAACTTGAGGTTGCTCATTTGTATTTTTTGTTACAATATTAATAATATCATCATGATGGCACACATTAACATGCAATATTTGATTGGTTTCTTGTTGTTGATAATTGAATAGGAGTTCTTGGGAGATCTCCATGTCTTGATTGATTATTGGTATTTGTTGTGTAGGAGTTTGATTGTTTACTGGAGGTTTATCATCAGTTGTAGATTGTAATTCCTTTATATTAAAAATACCCTTATCAATCAAATCTTGAATTGCACATCTTAAATCTTTACAATTTTGTGTCATATGTCCATCTACTCTATGATATTCACAATGTAGCTCAGGTTTAAACCAATCTGCTATGGTATCAGGTTGTCTTATGGAAGGGAGTTCAATCTTATTTGTGTCAAGTAAATACTTGAGAATTATATCCATTGGTTGATTGAGCTTTGTAAATGTACGTGATGAAGGTTTTTGAGAGGTTTTTGATAAATGCTTTAGGAATTTCATCATAAAAGGGCCTAATGGTTTCTCACCTCTACTTTCTTTGTTATGGGTAGAATGATGATAGGAAGATTGCGATGTAGGAGGTGAATGCATGGTAGAATTGGAAGAATAAGTATTTTCTTGTTGAAATGGATGTGTTGTATTGAAAGAAGAGTATTGAAAAGGTGGTGGAGGATTATATGTGGATTGATAGACATAATATGGATAAATGGGAGAATAGATAATATCGTTATGAAGAGGATTGGCAAAGGGATTGTCTTTTTGGGGTAAGGATGAAAAATGAGAGAAGTGTGATGGAGGTGATGTTGAATAGGGATAAGGTTGATCATAATCAACAAATGTATTTGGCTGAATTCTTCCAACATTACTGATGGGCTCATATTGATTTGAATAAAAACTCATGGTTTCTTTAGTACTTCTAAAAGTAATATTTAATATTTACTATTTGTAATTGAATCTAAAACATATAAACTTGAAATGATGATTTTTTTTTCTTTTGTTTGGCTTGTATATTTTTTGTTTTTGTTTTCAAAAGGTTATGATGCATTCACGTCGGGTTCACCAAATTGTATCGCTCCAAATTTTTCGCATCCCTACCTTCAGGATATAGGATCCGCGCCCGGAAGGAGGATGGGAAAAGGATGGTGTGGTACCTCGGACTGAGAGGACTTTGTGAAGGTCCCGCCTCTCAAGGGAGGTGTATTTTGGTGATTTTTTGACGGATGGTGGGTTCACCAGGAAACATTTAGCGACAGTTTCCACGCCTAGGTTTTGGAATGTGTTTAAATGAGTTTGTTTTAATCTTAAGCATTCATATCCTAGGTTTGGCTGAATGAATCTAAATTAAACTACATGAAAATGCAACTTTCATGAATACAGCAAACAGATTAAAAAAGCAAAAAATAGAGAATTTACAGGAGGAAAATGGGGAATACCTGATTCGGATGTCTGAAGAAGATTATGACGTTTGAAGCAGTCTGGATCGTCTGGAATTCTATAGAATCACCTGCAATCTGACAGGATCGTCTGAGATATGACAAAATCATCTGAGATCTGACGAATTTGTCATACGCATTCGTCAGAGACCTGCAAGCAAAAAAATAGATACAAAATACGACGAATACTATTGTGCTAATAAGGGGAAACAACACCAAATGACTGCATGAATACTGAATAACAGTTATGAACAGTAATTCAAATAGATTATGACATTTTAATAACAAATCATGATCTTAGTATGCAATCTAAGCTAAATGGGTGAACTCCAAATGCAAAATAATATAAACACTGAGTAAATGATCTAATTTGCAACATAAAATGACAAAGAAAAGGTTGAGAAAAGCAAACTCCAGGCACTAATTGCCTCGATGTGGACTGCAATCGAGATCATCTCGCATCAGTACGAAATCATCTCGCATTTGATGGGATCGCCTCCGATCTGAACAGGTTCGTCGACGACAATGGGTGCTGTCTCCGGTTGAAAAATAGTGATGTACCTGCAACAAAATTGCTATGGAACTAGTGTAAAAGCAAAATTAAGATGTTTTGACACAGAGGGAATCAGTTTGCAGATAATTTCAACCAGGGGTTGGGGAGGGAAAATTCTAGAGATTAAATAGGCTTAGGGGGAGTAGTTAGGAGGTTGGAGATCATCCCAATTTGGGAGATCTCCAATGGGGGAGGGTCCCAACGGCGTAGACATGCTTTTGCCCAGATTGGAGACCCGTTGGAATAGATTCCAACTATGCACATTCAGTTTTGCGACAAGATCGTCTGGACGTCCTAGTCCAGATGAAATCGTCAAATCTGGGGCGATATCGTCTGATCGGCGACGATATCATCAAACGGTCAAAACAACCTCTAAAAATGATGCGAAAAAGGGGGAAACGGATTTCTCGACGGTTAACGGGCGGTTTGGGAGGTTAAATTTGAATTTAAAATTATTTACTAAGGTGAATGTAAATTTTATAATTTTACTGCGCTAATTTTAGGGTGCTACAAAAATGACCATCTACAAAATATCAAAATCTAAGAAACAATGAACAATCACTAAAGTTTCATGATGAAATAAACCAACATTGCTCCTTGTTTACAGTTACTTGCAAACACTAAGGTTTTCCAAGCATTTAAATTGAATATCTTTATTTGGGATTATCAATACACACATGTAAATGCTAATACATCGGAGACCTTGGAGAAGTTGTTTGTCTAACTTCTTTGCAAGAGGGGATTTGGAACCCAAATCCTAAAGGAGAGTGTACTTTCACAACTGGGTGAAAATACCACTCAACAGGTCCAATAATTTAATTTTTGATAAGTGTATGGCCTTGGCCTTGCACAATTGATGGAATATCAAATTCATCAATTCTGACAAAGGTGTTACTTATTATTACCATTTTGGTTGTTGTTGCACTACTCATACTACACAAGAGGAGGTTGGGCTTGATAATTTCATTGTTGCTACCCCTTATACCCTTTCTGAAGGTTTAGAACCACATGATTAATGTGGGTCGACTTGGCATGTTGTTTCTTGATGCTCTTATTGTTCCATTCCTTCTTGTTTCTGAGTTTCAAGTTACCCTCTTGTAACTTGATATCCTCTATAACTTTGGCTTGTTCTAAAGCCTCTTAAAATGTTTGATATTGTTGCAACTTCAACAATAATGAAATGTGATTTGCACAAATTTTTGTAAACATCCAAGTTAATTCAGAAGTAGGGATTGAGAATAGTAGATTTTCCATTATATTTCTCCATCATTTCCTATAATCCATAACTATTTCATCATCATGTTGCATTAAAGCAGCTAGATTAGATAAATTCATATATTTCTTGATATCGAAGGAGAAGCATTCAAGAAATGCATCGAACAGTTTCTCAAAATTTGTGATGTTGTGCCTTTTGAGCTGATTAAACCACTAATGGGCTGGGCTTTAGAGTATTTTAATAAAGGTCCATAGGAGCAAGGCATCATTGCTCTCAATATGAAAGCACATGTCTAGAAAACTTGTAACGTGCTCTTGAGCATCCTCCTCTCCTTTAAAATTTTCCAACCTAGGCATCTCAAAATGCTTAGGATAGGTAGGAATAGGCACTAATGGGCATAAAGGTTCATTATGAATCTTATTTAAGGTAGGATTTTGATAAGCCATTCCTTGATTCTCGATAGCTTTAACCTTTTTTTCCAAGGCCTTATAGGCCTATGAAGATAAAAAATCCTCTTCTCTGGATTGCCTTTGAGGCACCTTTGGAGGCACATTCCTCTTTGGTCTAGGTGGAGGACTAGGCTCATAATCCACTTCAACTTGGGATATTTTAGGGTACTCTTAATCTAATTTCTTTCCTACTTCTTCTTCATATTGCCTATGCCCATGATGTTTAGATGCGGGGCACTGATATCTGTGTTGGATCGTATGGCGAGTATGGGTTTCTATGTACTCAGGGTGCAACTTAGGCTATGAAGTAGCTCATCTATTAATGCACTCCTTGTAATCACTACAAGGAGGTAAACCGACACTATCCAATCAGTCGTCCCTCTCAACATGCTCCTTCTAATCAAGTATGTGTTGCTCGTGCATGTGTTGTTTGTATAAGTATTATCTTATGAACCTTTGTCTTTGAGTGTCCTTATTTTTGAGGTATTCCTGGTCTACATGAACATATTCCAATTCGTCTTGGAGGATTTGAAATATTTGCTCTAAAACCATCTTGTGAGATCTATATATGTGATCAGTCGTATGACACCTTTGGTGTGTGCACTCTATTCGAGTTTCTTTGTGGGTGTGTCTCCCAATGGACTGATTTGCTATGCTCTTACCCTTGTCTATGAATATGGTATTCATGTCTAGCTATTGCCTATACTATATGCATGCATGGGAGCGAGGGTATGCATATCATGAGAATATTTGGAGCATTATCTAGGTTATCTGATGGTCCTAATCATACTACCACTATGCATGCTCACCGAATGAGAAGGCATAGGAGTAGGTTTATAAACTAGTTATCCTAAGACTCTATCCAGACCATCTAACTATATAATATGCCATGTCTCATGAGGTAGCGTACCATTAGCTCCCACTTTAGATATGTTTATGGTGATCCTACAAGGCTCACTTCATGGATGACTCCCTCGATTCTCCATGGAGGTTTTTTGCCATTGGTTAACAGGTTGATGATGTTCATAGAATCACCTTCAATCATCAAGTTACCTTGAGTTTCTTGGGCTACTTGCAACCCTCTCCAAAGGGCTCTAGCTTCTACTTTGTTATTAGTTATGATTCCCAATGGTTCAACGAAGGCCTTGACCAAATTTCCTTGATGATCCCTGATTATTCCTCCAGCTCCAGCTCTTCCCGGGTTCTCCTTGGCTGCACCATAAAAATTTAGTTTAAACCAACCTTGGGGGGTGGCTCCCAAGAAATCCCATTTCAGGATTGGGCAAAGGAATGGAAGTTTTGTCCTCAATACCTAAGGCCTGAGCTAATTGTTTTTCTTGGGGAAGAATTGAGTGGTTCTCATCCACTAAGGTGCTAAGGTTTTCTTTCACAAAGACAATAATCCTGTTGAGGATGGTTTTTGGGTTGTGAATGGTATCCTTAAAGGCTCTATGGTTCCTTTATAGCCAAATCTTCCAGAGAAAATGATGCCAATAGATTTTCCATAGGTACTTAAATTTTAGGCTAACAAAGGGTTTAGGCCATTGATGGAACACTTCGGATATAAGAGCAGGCTTAACCCACGAGATCCTAAAGGCTTGGAAAAGTTCATCCAGGATGGACTCCACTATCGGACACTCCAGAAACAAGTGTTGGGTAGTCTCCCATCCTACCCTGCACATGTAGCAATGGTTAGAAATAACCATACCTTTGGATAACATATTGTCCATAGTGAGGATTTTTCCTTGAATCACCAGCCATGAAAAAAGGATATTTTAGGAATTAAGACTTTGATCCAAACCAAACTCGGTTGAAATTGTTGACCTTCCACATTGAGAAGCAAATTATAGGTAGACTTAACTATGAAGTCACCACTTTTAGTCTCAGTCTAAAAAATGTGATATTCATCCTATCCAGAGGGAATAATTTGTTGAGTTAAAATGTTATAAAGCTCTTCAGACTTCGCTTCAAAACCCTATACTCTAATGTGTTTCCACTTGTTGATATTTATATCCTGCCACATATAATTTGCAACCTTCTTCCCAATATGCTACTCCATATGCTCTTGAATCCTAGCCAAACGAGGATTCTGGGATAACTCCTCAGCTCTCACCGATCGATCCTTCCAAAAGTCTATTGTTTGCCCATTTACTAGAATCCATCTAAGACCTTTCTTGACAAGATCCTTGCTCATGAGGATTGCCTTCCAAAAAGTAGAGTCCCTGCTTGCTAAGTTGTCATTAAGGAAGTTCACACCTTGGAGGTATTTCCTCCTAACTATGGCAGTCCATTCATTATCGACCTTAGTCAATAACCGCCATGCTTGTTTGGCTAACAGAGTTGTATTGATATGAGAAACTCTCCTCAATCCTAACCCCCCATAAGCTTTAGGTTTGTAAACCTTGATCCAACCTACTAAATGGATCCTTTTCTTATCCTCAGTACCTGAACAGAGAAAATGTTTTTGAAGCTGCTCAATTTTGTGATACACCTTGCTGGGAGCTCTAAAGACTGATAGGAAGTAAACGGGTATACTTTGAAGTGAAGCCATAGTTAAAACTACTTTACCTACTTGAGATAACATATGTCCTTTCCAACCTGCTAGCTTTTTTTGGATCCTCTCTAGAACTATGTTCCACATTGATCCTTCAGGTTTCCCCGTAAATAGGGGAAGACCTAAATAGGAGGTGGGGAGGGATGGAATCTGAAATTCCATGATCCTTGCTATGATTTTTTGCCTAGGAATGGGTGTATTGATGAAATAAAGTTTGCTCTTATCAAAATTCACTTTCTGTCCAGCCACTTCTTCATACATTATGAGAATATTTTTAATTATTCTTGCCTCAAGCACAAAACCGAAATTCAATAGCAATGTATCATCAACAAATTATTGATGTGTCACTGGGGTAGTTAGCGACGTGGCCTTGATACCTGATATGAGTCCAGCTACCATTGTTATATTAATGGTTCTTCCCAAGGCCTTAGCTACAATGATGAATAGCATAGGACTTATGGGATCTCCTTGTCTTAGACCACATTTACTTTGAAAAAAACCTACAGCAGACCCATTAACCAAAACTAAAAAACAAGGCTTAGAAATACACTCTCTTATTAACTTGACCCATTTCATGTTGAAGCCAAATTTTAATAAAACTGCCTCTAGGAATTCCCAATTTATCCTTTCATAAGCTTTGTTCATGTCTAACTTTAAATCCATGACTAATTTTTTGGTCTGAGCGACTATATGAAGAGCCTCATGAACAATAATAACTCCATCTAAGATTGATATTCCTTGTACAGAACTTCCTTGACTTGGATCAATGATAACCAGTAGAACTTTCTTCAAATGGTTGGCTAAAACTTTGGACATAATTTTATAGGATATATTACACAGGCTAACCGACCTAAAGTCAGCCATAGTCTTGGGGTTGGGGCCTTTAGGGATAAAAGCAATGAAAGTTGAATTGAAACCCCTTGGAATATGATTTGAACTTTGGAACTCCTTGATTGCAGCAATAAATTCTGCTCCAACAATATCCCAACAAACTTGGAAAAATCGTGGTGAAAACCCATCCGGCCCAGGAGCTTTGTCAGGATCCATGTTAAACAAAGCCTCCTTGATCTCTTCATCTGAAAAATATGCTATAAGAGACTCGTTAATCATTTCATCAATGAGTTGTAGAATGAATTGAAGGAGAGAGTCCTTTTACCTAAGGGTTAGAGTCATAATTCTGCACACCTTACAGTGCACTTTGGAGTAAATCTACAACATAAGGTATGAGCCCACCCGACACTTAGTCATTTTTTCATTCTTAAAGCGATTTTGCTAGAATTGTTTCTGGCTCTGAATTGGTAGGGATCTGGAATCCACAAAAGTTTTGAGGAAAGGGTGATGTTAGTAATGAAAAAGTATGGATTGGCAACTCAGAGGAAGAATGGAGTATTCCCTTCTAGAATGATGACAAAGCAGGATACTAGAACAATGGAGATGTGAATTCATGATGAGAGGCTATCTAACTAACTCTGAATCTAGAATGGTGACAAGGTAAGGTGTTTTATCCTAAATTTTATCTATAATGGAGAGAGAGTTACTTCACACCATGGCGGGCCCAAATTGGCAATCACATGCTAATGCACTTGATCTACCTGGAATGGAATCCATAAAAGTAATAAGGAAAGGATAATGTCATTATCATTTTAGTGTGAATTGAAGGATACTCTATGGAATATGAAGTATTCTAAGGAACAAAAAAGTGGATTCAATCCTTCGTAGCTTTTAGGGTCCAGATTGGCAATTTCATAGCTTTTGATAAAGAAATATGATGTCATCATTATTTTAAAGTGAAATGGTGCTACATTCCCCCTGCCATTTTTGATAAGCTTATATCGGATTGAATCTAAACCATATAATGAGGAGGATCAATGATGGAGATTATGTTGATGAATCTTACATGTTTAAAGAACATTTCTTCACCAGGATTGGAACAATCAGTTGGAAGATGAAGTTTCGAAGGTTTTTTAGAATATCTAGCTAAAGGCGGTTACAAATTGATAATGGTAGATGGCCTCCAAGAAAAATCAACGGTAATGAATGACTTCCAACAGCTTGAAATCTAGTTCTGTTGAGCAACCAGCAAGTTGCAGAGACCTGAGCTGCCATGGTGGACCATTTTTAGTGGATTTCTTGGAGGATGCACCAGTAAGCAAATTCCAACTAGATCTCTCTGTTGTGTTGTCAAAATAATATCTTTGTAATGTTTCTTGTTATTTTAATTTTTCAAAACTATCAGTAGAGGTTGAACCCTCATTTTTAAAGGGTTGGCTCTAGCATGTTTGCCTGTACTACTGTAAATATTCCTAAAAAGCTAATGGAAGGATCATTACATTGATATTCACCATAAATCTATGTTCTCATGCTTGATATCAGAGGTTCATATTCTTTAGTTGTATTTTTGTAAATGCTTGAATGGTTAGTTTGTGCCTAATTAATGGATTACTAGCTGTTAGAGTAATTGAAATCTTCTTTTGAGTTTTTTTTGTATTTTTAGGGAGTGCATTTATGTAAAATATAGGTTTTGGTAAATTTTGTTATTTGGATTATCATTGCCTGGATATTGAAATTGCTTGCTGCAATATGTCTTTATTGTGCGTTAATGAATGAGGAATAATCTAATTTGAGATAATGTTGATCTGAGTTATGTAACTTTGGTTTGTTTCTTGGGAGCTTTCTATGGTGTTGCAATGTTGTTAACCTATCCCTTCACTATTATTATCATTTCTCTAACCCTAATATTCTCTTACCCTAAATTTCAAACCCTAAGCATAATTGGGTCAACAACCTATTAAGTTGACAAGGAACCAACCTACTATGGAGGTTGGATCGAAAACCCCTATTTTGGTCCATCCAATGTTGAGTGCTAAGCTATAGCTATCGGGTGTAAGTTTGGACATAAAATAGGAAGATAGACAACCATAGTATCGAGTGAAAAATTGGTGCAATTTAGTGCCCAACAATTTTTGGTATGCTCGGTGGGACCAGTTCATAAGGAACATGAAACCCATCTAATGAGTATTGTTATCTCAACCCAAAGGAATCAAGATTTGGTGAATTATCTTGACCTTATAAGTGGAGAAAATAAAGTTCACCTGGCGACTCCTTGGTCATTAGACCCAAAAAAAGGATTATCCCTGTATACCAGTGTCCTTTCATGTATACCAGGTATTTCAAAATAAATAAACCTAATTCCTACATTTATTGTGAGTTACCTTATAGAGGGGCTACTATTACCAGAAGTTTAGATCAATATTTTCTCGAGGAGGAACAACTTCTGGAAGAAAATATAGTAGCTCCACCAATAAGAGCTATAGTAGGAAGTATGGCACAAAATATGGCTCCCAATAAGCCATTACAGAAGTACCCTAACTGGAACACAATCGGTCCCATTATATTAGCCTAAATGGATGTTATTCCCCATGTTATATCTAAGGCTATTACCACTTATGATGGATCTAGGAAAAAAAATTTTGAGCACTATCAGGATATCTTGAATCTAGTAGTAATCC
Source organism: Wollemia nobilis (assembly GCA_028583015.1). Classification (NCBI taxonomy): domain Eukaryota; kingdom Viridiplantae; phylum Streptophyta; class Pinopsida; order Araucariales; family Araucariaceae; genus Wollemia; species Wollemia nobilis. Next base: position 1,784,687 of record JAQPPZ010017079.1, on the reverse strand, counting down.
ACAACATAAAAGAAGAAAATATTATTGTTAGAATTCTAGCCCCGTCCTTCATAGGAAAGATATTACATTGGTTTAGAACTCTGGAAGATAATTATATCACTTCATGGCAAGCATTGTCTAAGCCGTTCATAGAGGAATTTAATAAATCTGCTGATCCTTTTTCTCTGCTTAATCAATTTACATCTATGCAAAAAACCCAACAAGCAACAGTCTCAAACTTTAATTTGAGATTTAGTAGAACATGGAAAAGAATTTTCCCCACTTCCAGACCAGCTATATTTTTGGCTTATATGTATTATATTTGAGCTCTTGTATCTAAATTAGGGTTGTAGACACAACAACCAGGAGTAGAAATCTTCCCCCAGGTTTATAATGCAGCTGTTCATGATGAAAATATTCTAATTAATGTAGGAAGTCTTCCCCCCAAAATTGTGCTACCTTATAACTCAGAAACCACTAGTATCCAAAGTCAATCACACATATACCCCCTTTATTTGTCATATACATATCCACAAATGAATGCCATTCCTCTACCAAAACCTATATCCTCTACACCCCCTTTTCCTCCCCTTCCTTCTCAACCATCTCAAGAGTTTTTTGCTATCCTTGATATACAAAATACCCTAAAAACTCTAAGCAATAGAATGAATTCAATGGAAAAAAGAGATCAGGAAAGATCACAACAGAGGATATTCCCATATGTAAACAAATATTAGAGACCTGGTCCCAATAATAGTACTAGGGTTAGGGTGAATGCAACATATGAGGAGCCAGAATGTTCTTTTGATACTACTCTTACAAATGTTTGGTGCCTAGTGTACAATGACCCTCATGATTGACAGTCTTATGTCATGTATCAACACCATATTCAACAAGCTATGGATCAAGCTAAAATAAACCAAAATGGAAGAGTAAATATGTTATGGTACCTTGATCAAATCATGGTAGGAAAAGAGTCAACTGAGGAAAGCCCAATTTTTGTTATGATAAGGTATGGGAAGAAAGCTTTGCAAGTGGATCCACAAAAAATGGGGCATTTCCAAGTCCCTTCTTAGAATAAAGCAAACTCCCTTCCAAAAAGCAGTGCTACCTTCCCTATTCCTCTAGCTAAGGGGGAAGAGAAGATAAATAGTTTTCCTAGGAGAAAAAAAAAGGAAACAGAGGGATACTGAGTGAGATCTAAAGGTGAAGATCAATAATGGCTTAGGATCTCCTCTATTACTAAAAGACAAAGGTTAGAGGCCACCCAAAAATATAAAAGAAGATATGGTGAGTCTAAAAGAGGATTGGAAAAACTCTCTTTGACTAAATCTGAATATTGAATAAATGAAGAGAATCCCTTCAAAAGGTAGCCTATATGCCACTCTATTCATACCTGGTTAGATTGACTTGCTTAAAGCTTCCCTCAGTAAGAATCCATGGAATAGTTTTGCCACTACAATCCTTAGTATGCCATCAAAAAAGAAAGAAATGACACATGTTGTGCTAAATAATAAGCCTCCCCCTTTCTATATCTCCCTAATAATGGAAGGTTGGGTAGTCCAAAATTGTATGATTGACTCAAGAGGATCAACTAAAGCAATGCCTAAAGCAATCTATGAAGATATGGGTATGGAGCATACTTGATCTTGTCCTAGAGTGTTACAATTGGATCAGACACCTGCTAAGATAGTTGGAGTTATTAAAGAAGTACTGATGAGGTTGCACAGAGCCCCTGAGGTGATAGTGGTGCAAGAAATAGTGGTGGTTGATTTAGAACCCTATTTTGGATTATACCTCTCAAGATATTTTACTGCAAAGCTAGGAGGATGTATGTGCATGGATTATTCTAGCATGGTAATATCTTTTAAAGGGAAAAGGATAAGGATAATGCCTGAGAAACTAGTAGCTTATCATTTTGAAAATATTGAAGAGGATATGTGTAATATTAACCCTTTGGAGGAATTTGAGCTAGTAGAAAACATTGAGAAGATAGACATTGAAGATGAATTGCCTTTCAAATATGGGTATATATAGCATCACAACTAAAATAGAAAAGAAAATTCTTGCTATATCCAACCAATCCCTAAGGGAGAAAGAAACATGGGTCATGCACTTTGATGGTGCTAAATACAAAAATGGTGCAGGAGCCGGTGTAGTCCTATAATCCCAATAAAAATGGACAAAGGATTTTTCATACAGATTGACATGGTCATGTAATAACAATGCTACAGAATATGAGGCCCTATGTCTTGGATTGATACAAGCTGAAAGCATGGGCATCAAGATTTTGAAAATTATAGACACCTAAATTAGATAAATTAGATAAGACTATTAGTGCATTACATATGCCCTATTATCGATAATATATGGCCCTATTGGACACCCCTATAGGCTCAAAAACTCAATTTGGAGGGTTCCTAGCAGTCTGGGGTAGTTTTGGGGCTCCTACTAGTGACCGTCCCACATAGGGATGGTCATAGTTGGTGACCGTCACAACCAGGGATGACCATCCATAACCGTCCCTGGGTGGGACGGTCCCTAACTGGACCCTTGAAAAAGTCAAGGGATGCACTAAAAGGCAATAGCATGTCAAATCACTCCAAATTGATTAGTGAGAAAATTGATTGGGAGCCCCAAAGGGGCAACCTTCCCCTCATCAATTAATGACGCGATTAGGACAAATGTCGCCACCTGCCTCGCATGGAAAAACATGCCATGTTGCCATATATGTCCTTTTATACTGTAAAAGGAGTTCCAAGCACCCATTTCAAAGGATGAGAAACTTGGAATTTGAGCAATGAAGTTCTGCACAAATTAAACCCCACTTTTTGCAAACAAAAACCCGCCTTACCTAGGCCTTCAAATCCTCTTCATTCAAAGGTGATTTCAGGGGAAATAGTATCGATCCACTAATTCCAAATCAGAAAAATTAAATCATTCTTTGGTACCATCTATCGACAATACTCCTACCCAAGTTTTATACCAATTTCCATAGACATAGGTGACAAAACTAAGGTAGTTTTGTGACTGCCCCACTTGGGGATGGTTAGCAGTATGTGCATGTCACACCTAGGGATGGTCATCAAATAGATTATAATTTCAAATAAATTCCTGCATAGACCCCTTGGGAATATCTAGAGGAACCTCTGGTCAAAATTTGAGGTAATTTGGAGGAGTTTTGATGCAAGATCCAAGGTCCCCAATGTTGTAGGTTTATCTGTCTCACCCAGGAATAGTCACCATTTATGCATTGTTTCACCATTTATATTGCTTCCATTTTTTTTTTGCATTTATAATAGCTTAAAATATGTTTATTCTTAATGTAGATCTATTTTCATGCATGTAGATCACTTTTTATGGTTGTAGAATATGCTTCTTTTTCGTGGTTTAATGACTTTATTCTATAATGCAGATGCTTTTAATATTATTTCAATCCCTTGTCTTCAAGAACAAGAATTCTAGGCAAGAGTAGGAGATAAGGAGGCACAAGCTTATCAGCCCAACAATAGCTCTCGAGTGTGGGAAGCAGAAATTCATAAAACTATTATTTATCGCCTTAAAGGCTTCCTTCCAAGGGACTAGATCCCTTGGAAAATTGTAATGAAATGTATCAAATTTGTAAATCCCTCAAGGGGATGTCTTGTAATCTAGTTTTAAAGCTATGAATGAATGAATAGATAGATAATTTGATTATATTTATTGTCTATATTGTCTCATTTCAGTATATTAAATGCTTGTGCCTGTATCGCTCCAAATTTTTTGCACCCTTACCTTCAGGCTAAAGGATCCGCGCCCGAAGGGGGATGCGAGAAGGATGGGACGGTACCTCGGACTGAGAGGCCCTTTGAAGGTCCCGCCTCTCGGGGGAGGGGTATTAAGGTGATTTTTTGACGGATGGTGGGGTTCACCAGGAAACGTTTAGTGGCAGTCTCCATGCCTAGGTTGGGAATGTGTTTGATGTGTTCAATTTTACCTTTAATCATTCAAATCCTAGGTTTGGCCAAATGAATCTAAGTTGTTCTATATGAAATGCAGATTTAAATGAAGATAGAAAACAAATTTAAGAAAAAACACAGAGAATAAATTAAGTGAAGAAATCCATACCTGATCCGGATGTCTGATGGAGGTTCTGATTTTTGAAGCAGTCAAGATCGTCTTGAATTTGATAGGATCGTCTCCGATCTGACAGGATCATCTAAGATCTGACGAATTCATTAGAGACCTGCAATCAGAGAAATGGACACAGAATACAAAAAATGCAACTATACTGATAGAGGAAAATGATGTGAAATGACAAAATGATGTTAATAAGATAATCCCAAATAGAAATGCAAGTAAATTATCATGCTTTAATAGCTAATCATGATTTTATTATGTATTTAAGCTACATGGGTGAACTCCAAGATGCAGAATAAGAAATAATAAATAATAAAACTAACTAGATGCAAAATAAAATAGCAAAAAGATATAGGAGAAAGAATGCAAACTCTGGGCACTGATTGCCCCCAATGTTGACTGCAGTCAAAATCGTCTCGAATTGGGGCGTGATCGTCCGAGATTGTACAAGATCATCTGCGATGATCTGAGCTTGCTCCAGCTGAAGAATAACAGAGTTCCTACAAGAAAATTCGAAAAGCACAAATGCAGATGATAATCCAGGGTATTATAATGCACGCAAAGATCAAATTACAAGAAAATTCAGCCAGGGGAATGTCAAGGGGAGGGCCTAAGATTAAATAGGCATAGGAGGGAGGTTAGGAGGTTGGGGATCATCCCAATTTGGGAGATCTCCAATGGGGGAAGTCTCTAACTACGTAGACATGCTTTTGCCCAGGTTAGAGACGTCGTTGAAACAGAAGCTAATTATGAAAAATCAGTTTTGGGACGAAATCGTCTGGACGTTCTACTCCAGACGAATTCGTCCGATCTGAGGTGATATCGTCTGATCGGCGACGATATCGTCCAACGGACAAAACAAACTCTAAAAATGGCACGAAAAATGAGGAAACGGGTAGCAGGCGGTTTTGGAGCGGTTTTGGGGTTGAAATTTGAATTTGAATTATTACTAAGGTAATTTTAATTATTTACTAAGGTTTACTGCGCCAATTTTAGGGTGCTACATTTTGCCCCCTCTTTAGCGAATTTTCTGAAGAAAATGCGTTAAATATGAGTTCTTCTCGATCTACGAGAAAGCAAAAATTATTCCCATTTTTATGCGACGATTTCTAGGTCAAATCGTAACAACTTACTATGGTGCCCCCTCCGTGTTTTTACCCAAATCGAACGTTTGAGGTAAAAATGCGGAAAAGCAAAATTTAAAATGTTTTTAATTGTTTTTTGAATAAAATTAAGAAAAATAGGGAAAAACCCTAATTCATTTTTACTGTTCATTTTCTTCGGTTTCTAGAGCTCTGAAGACAAGATGGTCGAGACAGTGCACATATCGACAGAGGTCCGACGCGGGCTACGGGTAAGGGTTCAAACTTAGTTTAGAATGCTTTAATTTTGAATTTCATGCTTTTTAGATTAATTTTGAATGATTTTTGAGCATCGCGGCCATTTTTGGGCCGTCGACGTCGTCGGGACGAAATCATCTCAATTTCGTCAAAATCGTCTCGATATCGCCGATTTCGTCCAAGGGCGAAATCGGCGATATGGGGACGATTTCGTCCAATAAGGGACGATTCCCTCTTGCGAAATCGGAGACGAATTTGCTCAAATTTTGGACGATATCATCCAATAGTGGACGATATCATCATTTATGAAATTGAACTTGTTTTACTTGCATTTTTAATCACTGTGTTATTAATGATTTTTATTGTTTTGTTGTTTATGTTGCAGAGAGGATTACTAAAGAGTAGGGAATGGAAATACGGCGAGCTGAGGGATGACTTGGCCGCTCTATCTCAGGCAAAGCGAGATCAGTTGGCTCAAGTCGGCTTGCAGCATGTGGCAGATATGCCACAGGTTTCTACAGATATGGGGCTATTGACAGCCCTAGCAGAGAGGTGGTATCCGGGTTCTTGTTTTCGGTTATCGACAGGGGAGATGACTCCCACATTGGAGGATGTATGGAGGATTTTGAGGATCCCCATACAAGGACGACTAATAACTCCCATGGCCAATCAGGGCCACGCGATGATGCGACTATGCGGAGATCCGAGCTTCGCCCTGGAGAAGGGCGGAGTGAACATCGAGTCGCTACGCCAGATGCCTGGGGCATCTAGACTGACATAGGTTTTGGCCGGGGTGGTAGGTGGTCTGCTGCTATGCCATCAAAGTGGATGCAGAGTACCATGGCTATTGATAGATGTGGTCTACGACATGAGAGACCATGGGTACAGGTTTGCTTGGGGGAGCTTTGTACTATGCCGATTGTATAGGATCCTGCATGGGGTCGTATACAAGGGCGGCCAATGTCTGGTCATGACATCACTACTACAGGTTTGGTGCTGGGAGCACATCATGGTGCGGAGGCCGATAGGGCTCCCACTGACAGGGATTGACGGGGAGAGGCCCCGAGTTTTCTACTGGTGGCTCCGAAGAGGGTCACAGTGATGGATAGATCTGCCAATGTCCCGGAGACTACTTGATGACCTTGTCTCCGACTAGATCACCTGGAGGCCTTGGAGAGATCATCCAGGGTGGGCCGAGGATGGACAGGAGCTGGCTCACGTTAGGCGAACCTGTTGGCTGAGGATGGAGAGGGGAGAGGTGGAGCTCCACCGCTATGACCGAGTTTTGAGGCAGTTCGGTCTACAGCAGGGGATCCCATCTCTCAGAGACTACGAGTTTTCCTGGACCATCCGGGATAACACTACAGTCAACGGGGCTCCAGATATGCAGCGCTTCTGGAGTGAGGACGCAGACGATGCCCCCATTCAGCCAGTGGATGGGGATGACGTAGGGGTTGCTGACGGCTACGATGCCTGGTACGCAGGCATCCGCCCTCCTCGGATGACGAGGGCTCAGGGTTCGATTCACGTAGTTGTGCATCGGATGGGGAGGCGATGCCAGGCGGCCATTGAGGTGGCACAGGGTCACGGTGGGAGAGAGCAGAGGAGGCCACAGGCTCAGCAGAGGCCACGGCAATGGGAGAGGAGGGAGGAGAGACCCCCTTCTCCATAGAGAGAGAGGCCACCATCGCCCGATAAGGGCAAGGGTGTCGAGGTAGGAGAGAGTAGCGAGATGGCTACTATTTGGGCGAAGACTATTCATCTCCAGGCTCAGGTGCAGTCCTTGCAGGATGAGGCTGCACGACACCGAGAGGAGGCCACACAGCTCAGAGATGAGGTCGCACGCCTCAGAGCACGGAGCGGAGGGGCGAGCACTCGGGACTTAGCATGGGCTATTGCCCAGATCACATTCTATCAGATGCTATACCACCATATGGTGCCAGAGGGGTAGAGGTTACCACTGTCGGCCCACATTGCGGAGCCTGTCGTGATGAGGTCATCGAGGACATCATCACGATCAGAGTCCAGGACTCATAGCACCACACGGACTACGATGGGGCCACCTCGTCCACCTCAGGGTGGGGGAGGAGATGAGGTTGAGAGCTCGAGAGGTTCTCGAGGCTAGCTCGCTACAGATTGCACTGCACAGATTGATACATAGTGTTTATTATTTTTGATAGAGGATTGAGTATGCCGAGGTACAGATTGTGGCATACCGATCCAGTTTGAGATGATGTATATATTGTTGATATATATATAGATGAGATATTTTTGATCATATGACTTGTCTTATGTGTTTGTATGATGCTTTAATGTTTTGGATTGTTTGCTTATTGGATTGATGATTCATGTAATTATGTCGTTTGGAAATATTATGGTTTGAATGTCATGCTTTTAAAATTTAAATGAAATAATCTGATGTAAACAAATTGGTTGTTTGTGGAATAATTTGATAAAAAAAAAAAGGGACTTTTAACAATAATTTCAAAGGACATTGTCGCTATTATAGACCATTTCATGGAGTCACCGCTCACTCGGTCGTCAAGCTAATCCCAGTATAGAAATATTGTTAAAAGTAAAAGAGTGCTTAAGAGACTGTCTTAAGACTTTGTTGTGATGATGCAAATGATGATGATGATGGTGATTTGTTTTCAGATTTCCATGAAAATATTATGCATGAAACATATTAGAAAATGATTTTGCTAGGCATAAATTCCTAAGTGTGATAAAATTTTGAACAATTCCTTAGAATTTATACCATGGTTGCAAAAACTGAATTTTGACATAATGATATGAAATAGAATAAGTGTTTGTTTGTTTGTAAAGCATAATTGTGTAACATAATGATTCAAGTCACATGTTTTGATGAATTTTGTTTTAAAATAAATGGGAAAGAAAATTAGAACGATGGTTTGCGCTAGGCATAGAATTATAGATATAGACTTATACCATCATCGCGAAATCCAAAGAAGAAAATAGATTGTTGGTTTTATTGCAAGATGCATTTTTGATCTTTGATAAACAGAAAAATAATAATATGGAAATTTTGTTTGAAATTATTTTTGAGATTTTGTGAGAAGATGTATGTAATTGCTTTGATACAAAACAAAAATTCTGAAATAAAAGGATAAAATTATTCGAAAAGAGTTACAGAAATATTTTAAATTATCTCAAAGAGAAATGTAGATTTATAAGGAATCCTCATGTGCAAATGTGAATTCATTACCGATCTTGATTTATCATAATGATACAAAATCTCTCAAATACAAATGTGTGTGCGATTGTATTGTTCATTTACCAGTTTTGAGCAAGATAATTTGATACAAGTGATTTGAATTAACCAAATAAGTGTTCATTAACCATGATTTAGATGCATATAACCGTACCAGACTACTATGTAAGTCAGGTTATCAAGAGCTAGCTAATCCATAAGCAGACATAGGTCTGTACAAAAGAAGGTCGCTAATGTGATAGACATATCACCACGCTAGGAGTTACCCAAGGCCAAGCGGGTTGGGCACAAACCACCTGTTATGGGGCTTACCTCACAGTTTTCGAATAATTGAGAATTCCAGGGATTCAAGCTCATCAACCCTTCTTTTCTTTTCAATGGGTAGGGAAAGGGATTTTATTGCTTTTGCTTTTGCTTTTCTTTTCTCTTTTTTTTTTTTGTATTTTTGCTTGATATTTGAGATAATGCTGAAATATTGCTGTGATGATTCAAAATAACCTTTTTATTTTTCTCTTTTTCTTGAACTTTTCTTTTTCTTCCTATGCTAGGGATACTTGCTCGGATTAGCTGTAGAGCAAGGGATTTTTATTCTGGGTAGGGGTGAGCTTGTCCTTTTGTCAATTCTCAAAGATTCTAGACCATGTGCATGATAGGATAGCAGGGGAAACTTTTCGCTCAAGAAACCACTTCTACAATGTAGCATAGCATGGACATTACAAATATAATCATTTTATTGTGAAAGGATATGCTTGGTTTAAGTAAATAACAAGATCAATTCTCTGTGCTCAAACTTTATTTAATGCCAATGTGGACTTTGATATAAGAGAGATTAATAATCATAACAAATAAAATCAAGATATTTATTTTTGTGTGTGTGAAAGTGCGGGATTCCAAATAAATGCTAATTTATCCAAAATAACTGAAAATAGAACTGCAATACTTCACAATTTGAGAGGTATGAAATAAAAGATGTTTTTTGAATATTTTGATAATTTTGATGTTTTTTTTTATTTTGATCTTAATTGATGAATTGAAAGAAATACAATGTGATTGTTTTTTTTTGAAATTTTGAAAATGAATTTACTAAAATGAGACAAGATGTACAATATATACAATGACGAAATTACCAGAATTATGCATAATATCGCTTAAGATGCATAATATTCATAGGTTCTTTTAAATATTTACCATCTAAGGTAGCTAATTTGTATGCTCCCGATTCAAATTTAGCAGTGATAATATATGGTCCAAGCCAGTTGGGCTCAAATTTACCTTTAAGGTCTTTAGTTGCATTAGTATTTTTTTTATTTTCTTTTAAAACAAGGTCGCCGACCTCAAAGGATCGATGACGAACTTTCTTAGCATATGATCTTTTAAGCTTGTTTTGGTAGGCACGAAGATGCTCCAAAGCATTGATGCGCTTTTCATCTAGGAGTTCCAGCTGACTGAGTTCTTGTATAAAAATAACCTTCAACAGTTTTTCTAGTTCTCCTTTGACTAGTAAGGCCATTTTGGGATGCATTTTTCTAAGTTTTTGTTTAACAGGTTTAGCATCCGGATGGACTACTAGGTGATGCATGACTACAGAAGGGTCTAAACCTGGCATATCTTCATATGTCCAAGCGAAGACATCTTCATATTCTTTAAGGAATGCAATGTATTGCTCTTGTTTTTCTTGACTTAATTTTGATCCAATACTGATGATGTGAGGATTATCCTCAGTTCCAATGTTAACCTTAATGACGTTTTCTACTTCCATGTGTAGATCTCTTTCAAAATTAGGTGGGGCAGGTGAAACGCCCAATTCTTGTAATTCCTTTAAGGTTAACTTGGATAATTCATCTTGAGGAGTCGTGGCCTCAAGTCTGGGCTATAGTAGGTATAGAACCATCAAAATAAAAATCATTGTGTAACAACTCTTCAATGGAGACATCATGGAAAATATCTCCTTCCAACTCATCGTCGGATTCAGCAATCATTTCAGGGTAGGCTATGGATAGCATATTGCAGGTAAAATTATTCTTTGGATACAAAGAATCTTGTTTATCTAGATAATCTTGATAACATATGAGATGGTCATCATCCTCAAATGGAAAGGGTTGACCCTTACTAGGAAATAGGCCCACACCACAGCGGGCAGGCCATGGTTCTACCTCGAAAGGTTCTTTCATACCATTTTGGAAAGGTCCCAAACCTTTCCCTTTATAGCCCAATTTAAGCATTATGGGTTTAGCTTTAATATATTCATTAGCAAAATAGCATCGAGCATATCCATCACAATGCGTCTTGATGTTTCAGGGTATTCTTCCCCAATCATATCCTTTATAAACAAAAGCACAACTCCCGACTTGGTAAGTACTTCCCATAGGTTGTGGGAGGCCCAAAGTACGAGGAGAAGGTGGGAAATTATTTAAGAGAATGGAAGTCTTGCATAGAAGCGTGTTGATCTCTTCTGATATAAGAATTTTAGATAAATCGGGTAAGAGCTCATCAGTGAGAGCATAAGAGGTAGAAGGAACATTTCCTTGATCTTTAGATGTGGAAGGTATGATAGATGTAGATGATGTGGAGGTGTTAATAAATGGGTCTATAGGTTTTGAAATTATAGGGATGGAACATGAAGGATTGGTTGTGGATTTAAGATCTTTTTGGGGTCCTAGTGTGGTTTGTTTAGAAGATGGTTGAGTTAAATGTATAGGTGTAGTTGATGGGGTAGATGATGTTATGGGTGTGTGTTTCACACGTTTGGATGGATGATAAGAACTAGGATGTGTGGATGATAGGGCAGGGCAAAATTGCACTCCTACGGGTTCTGCCAAAGCACACATATCAAAGGGTCTAGGATCACCATGAATGGTAACCAACTGGTTTTTAAATTCAAATTTAACACACTGATGTAAAGTGGAAGGGACCGCTCGCATCGCATTGATCCAAGGGCGACCCAGAAGTATATTGTACGATGCAGGGCAATGTACAATAAACACGGTTGTATCTAGGGTTCTAGGACCAACTTGCAAGGGTATAGTAATGACTCCACACGTTTCTTGTGTCTCGTCATTGAAGGCTTTGATAATCATATCCGTTCTTTTCATCTCGTCACTCCTAAAGCCAAATATTTGGTAGAAGTCAAAAGTGCATATGTTTAAAGATGAACCATTATCAATCAAGACTCGTTTAACAGCTACATCTCCAATTAGGGCAGTAATATATAAGGGGTTATCCTTATGTAAACTATGTTGTGGGATATCTTTATCTCGAAAGTCAATACAATCGACTTCTCGAGTGATGATAGTATTGGACATGGCTTCAGAGTTGAATATTTTGAGGTACCATCATTTGGCTTAATGTGAGCATTAACTCATCCCTATGGGTAGGAGAAGATCTTAACAAGTCCAAAAGGGAAATTATTGGCTGTAGTATTGGATAATTGTTCATTAATATTGTAAGGAGGCTTAGGTTGAACATTAGACATATGATTCCCTTTAGTGGGATTTTTCAAAATAAATGGAGCTGATCCATCATTCTGAGTTTGATCCTGTTGAGAGTTTTGAGCCTGTTGTCTGGTAACGACTCCGATGGTACCTACAATGTTGTATTGAAGACGTTGAACTGGTCTTGGTTGAGCGTTTATGGCTTGTTCATTAGGAAGGAACTGATTAGAAGAGGGTCGAGTAGTAACTCTTCTAGGAAATGGTTCTTCCGGAACCATAGCATCTGTGATAGGTTGAATAGGATCTGATTCATTTTTAGAACTATTCGATTGGTTTGAGGTGATGTCTATTTCACTTTCAGTATTCGATTCTACATCACTAGGATCCGGTGTTTGAGTATTATATAGGGGCCTGGACGTAACCATGGAGAAAGTTGTGCCAAATATTTGAGGATCCTGAACAGGTAATTGTCCGCTAATAGTCCCTACATATCGGGTAGGAGGGGGAACATTATGATGTTCGATTTGATTAGCCACCTCTTTGCCATGCTGTGGTAAAGGATGTTGAAATATGTCCAATGATTGATTGGCATTCTGATTCTGATTTTGGGGAATGTTCTTTTGAGCGTTATTAGAAGCATTTTGTTTAGGTTGGAAGGCTTGCACCTCCATTTCATTATTATCAATCAAGTCTTGTATTTTATGTTTTAATATTTTGCAAGAGTTTGTAGCATGTCCAGGTCCTCTATGAAAATCACAATGTAAATCAGCTCTGTATCCGGGTATAGTTGGATCAGGTTCCCGGATAGCTGGTAATTGAATCAAGCCTCGTGCTAGTAATTGAGGAAGAATGGTTGATAAAGGTTGATTCAATCTAGTAAATTCTCGGGGTGGTTTATCAGGAGGTTTTAATATAAACTTCTCTGTTGTTTTCGTAGTATTAACATTAGCAATGTTTCTACTATCAGTGACTCCGTCACCTACAACTTGTTTATTTTTGTACTGATTTCTAGATGTTTTCTCATCATCTTTCTTTTTAAGCTGACCTCTTCTAATGAGAGCATCTTCCACCCTTCGAGCTAAGTCTATAGCTTGATCGAAGGTGGTTAAGGTAGCGGTTGATAACTCATAAGATAGTTGTTCTTGCAAATTATTAATAAAAATGTCCAACATTTCCCTATAAGGTAGCACAAAGTGCAGTTTTCCTATCAATTGCCTCCATCTAGCTAAGAAATCAGCAAAACATTCATCTTTGTCTTGTTTTAAGTTGTATAAATCTTTAATGGTCACGTGCCTCTCGATGTAGGCACTAAATTGATGGACAAAATATTCAGTTGTTTCTTCAAAATTTCTCAAAGAATGAGTGGGTAGTTGATAATACCACTCTAATGCCATTCCTCCTAAACTTTTTGGGAACATTTTTAGTAATAGCAAGTCATCATGTGATATATCATGACATGCTATCCTAAACATGCGAAGATGCTCTATGGGATCTTCAGTTCCTTTATATATAGGTAGGACGGGCATGGGAAAGTGTTTAGGGTATGGTTGTGCTACAACTATGGGATCCAAAGGTTGACTACACATCTCTCGATAATTATACGAGGGACGGTAGGGATCTATCTGGTCCATGCGGGAAGCTAACTGTTTCACCATGGCTTCCAGATTACTGGTTTGCCCACCATATTGGTTCGGTAGGGCATTAATATGGGATTTGTGAGCATATGATGGAGGGACATGAAGATTAGATGCTATATTGCTATTGTGTAAATTGTTGGTAGGAAGGGTGTTATGAAGAAGTCTTGAAGTTGTATTATGTTGTATCCCAGATTGTTGAAAATTGGTGTTTGGCTTCATTTTGGGTTTTTGTCGATTTGAAGCATATTGATCAATAGTTTGGCGAAATAAAGCAGTGAATGAAGGTCTCTTTTGTGTGGGAATGATTTTAGGTTCAATAACAGGTTCCTTAGGAGGTTGGGTAACCTGTTGTTTTTGCATGTTCTGAATCATAGTGACCATATCTCTATTGGATGGTCCAGCTTTATCACTTTCTTGATCAACAAAGGACAAAGGATTAGTGTGTATGTTAAACATATCTTCCATGGCTGCTTGAGTGTCACTAATTTGTCCTCTATCAATACGAACTGCCATATTAAGAGCACCAATGTTATTATTGAAAAATTTCCAGAAATGATCTAAGTTATCAAAAGCAATAGTTCCATCTCGGAGCCATTCTAGGGGATGAGGATCCTTCCTCTTTAACATTTTCTTCTTGTTCATCTACAACCAACTCATCTTCTGGTCTGTTCTAGAGTTTCTCCTTCCAAAATTGAATCCTCGGGAAGGACATTTGGGTTTTTTTTTGTTTTCTTTCCTAACCAATCTTCTTCTTCTTCTTCTTCTATTTGTTTACCATTCCTAAGTCTAGTCATTGTGCTTAAACTTAGATTTCAGCAAATTTTTTTATATATATATATATATATATATATATATATATATATATATATATATATATATATATATATATATATATATGCAACAAGCTTAAGAGGTATATATTTTAATTATATACCTACTATAGGATTTAAAATAAAATGTTTTGGTTTTGTTATGTTTTTGGTTTTTCTTGTTTTATAACAATATTATAAAGATAACAAACAACACACTAAATGCAAGAAATAATAATGAAAGCAATGATCTAGTTTTCTATAAACAATTTATAAATATCATTAACGGGCTCAAGTTCTTCAGGAGTCATGAAATGTTCTTCTTCAAATTGGAAATTTTTTTTCAAGAATTTGACAAAAAGTGCTATAGTGATATTATCTGTCTCAGACTCTAGTTGGTAGAAATAAAGTTCGTGGCAATACTCTCGATATAACACAGCTCTAGGAACTCTCCTCCATATTTCCCTATCCGTAAGAATGACCTCTTGGTCTTCTACACGACCTAGGAATTGGTGTATAATAGTTGCGTTCTCGAGGTATTCCTCGAAGGTGAACAATTCTGAAGACACAAGAGCTCTCCTATAAGCTAACCACCTATGGCAAGCTCTCTGAAGTTCATGATAGAAAATGAGTTGATCGGGATCCAGGATTCTATCTAGGACAAACCTCTTGATTTGCCTAAGTTCAGTTGACCTAGATGAAATGATACCTAGTCTCCTATTAAGTTCGTCCCACAAAGGTGGGACTCTGTATGTTTGAGATGTTCTAAGCAAAGAATCAACCTCTATGGCTATTAATTGGTTTTCAACATTTATAGTAACTGCTAGTCTTTTCTTAGGAGCTACCATCTAAACATGATATGCAACTTAGTAGTTTTCTAATGATTTTAAATGCATCTATGTTTTTTTTTGTTTTTTGTTTTCAAAAGGTTTTAGTTTCACGTCGGGTTCACCAAAATGTATCGCTCCAAATTTTTTGCACCCTTACCTTCAGGCTAAAGGATCCATGCCCGGAAGGGGGATGCGAGAAGGATGGGACAATACCTCGGACTGAGAGGCCCTTTGAAGGTCCCGCCTCTCGGGGGAGGTGTATAAGGGTGATTTTTTGACGGATGGTGGGGTTCACCAGGAAACGTTTAGTGGCAGTCTCCACGCCTAGGTTGGGAATGTGTTTGATGTGTTCAGTTTTACCTTTAATCATTCAAATCCTAGGTTTGGCCAAATGAATCTAAGTTGTTCTATATGAAATGCAGATTTAAATGAAGACAAAAAATAGATTTAAGCAGAAAACACAGAGAATAAATTAAGTGAAGAAATCCATACCTGATCCGGATGTCTAATGGAGGTTCTGATTTTTGAAGCAGTCAAGATCGTCTTGAATTTGACAGGATCGTCTCCGATCTGACAGGATCGTCTGAGATCTGACGAATTCGTTAGACGAATTCGTCAAAGACCTGCAATCAGAGAAATGGACACAGAATACAAAAAATGCAGCTATGCTGATAAAGGAAAATGATGTGAAATGACAATAATGATGTTAATAAGATAATCCCAAATAGAAATGCAAGTAAATTATCATGCTTTAATAGCTAATCATGATTTTATTATGTATTTAAGCTACATGGGTGAACTCCAAGATGCAAAATAACCTGAAATAATAATAAAACTAACTAGATGCAAAATAAAATAACAGAAAGATATAGGAAAAATGCAAACTCTGGGCACTGATTGCCCCCAATGTAGACTGCAGTCGAAATCATCTCAAATTGGGGCGTGATCATCCGAGATTGTACAAGATCATCTGCGACGATCTGAGCTTGCTCCGACTGAAGAATAACAGAGTTCCTGCAAGAAAATTCGAAAAGCACAAATGCAGATGATAATCCAGGGTATTATAATGCACGCAAAGATCAAATTACAGGAAAATTCAGCCAAGGGAATGTCAAGGGGAGGGCCTAAGATTAAATAGGCATAGGAGGGAGGTTAGGAGGTTGGGGATCATCCCAATTTGGGAGATCTCCAATGGGGGAAGTCTCTAACCGCGCAGACACGCTTTTGCCCAGGTTAGAGACGTCGTTGAAACAGAAGCTAATTATGAAAAATTAGTTTTGGGACGAAATCGTCTGGACGTTCTGCTCCAGAAGAATTCGTCCGATCTGAGGCGATATCGTCTGATCGGCGACGATATCGTCCAACGGTCAAAACAAATCCTAAAAATGGTGCAAAAAATGAGGAAACGGGTAAAAGGCAGTTTTGGAGCGGTTTTGGGGTTGAAATTTGAATTTGAATTATTACTAAGGTAATTTTAATTATTTACTAAGGTTTACTATGCCAATTTTAGGGTGCTACAGTGCCATATTTCCCTTTTAATGCTTTATAACTGATATACATTGCAAGTAAATGCCCTTAAGGTGATATTGTTAATTTCACATTGACATAGTCGAAGGATCGATTTTAAGTATACCTTTCAATCGTGTTGTAGTAACAGTATTATGGGGCTTAGGGCATACTAGGTCTTGGTGCTTTGTATTCTTGTAAACCTTTTCATGGGTCAATTATTGAGGTTTCAAGGGGATCAAGCCTATCCATTTGTTTCTTATGTTGATTCTTTGCCCCAGAATGGGATTGAAATTTTATCTTTAGCCAAGATTCTTTTGAATGCATGGAATTTACACTTCTGAGTGTTTTAATGTTGATTCGATTTTTGAATTCATTATGATGACTACCCCCTCAAGAAACGAGTTGATGAGGGCATGAAAAATGTTAAAGCGATGAGTCACTTGACACATATGACTTAACCGAGGTAACTTTTTTTTTTCCCATTGTACTAAATACCTGTTTGGAGGTGATTTTCGATTGTTTTGATGAATAGTTTTGGAAGAAAAATGCCAAATATCTCATTCCCGTGGAGCGTTCCAGCTATGGAGGTCTTCTTGGGGAGTAAATTAGAGTCTTATGATGCATCCAAAATTATTATAGGTTCAATATTGATCCCTATAATTTTCTTTCCCATTCTGCCTTGTTTTTGGTGGTTTTTTGGCCCATTTTTTGAGTTTTTAATATTTTTTAATGCAATTTTATTGATGCCCAACCTCCTCCTACGAGTTATAAAAATAATGGTATAGTGAACCAGGGACAAAATCAACAACATCACCCTCAGTGACACTTTAATCCCATTGTTGAATACATGGATTCTATTTTCTATCGATTATGGGCTGCAAAGATGGTTAATTTACCATATATTAAACTCAACGATCTAAAAATAGGTAAACCCAAGCCTATGGGATGTCGAGAGGATCAATATTGTAAATTTCATCGACAAGGTGGCCATGATTTACAATAGTGCTATGGTTTTAAAAATGAAGTATAAGACATAATTGAGAGGAATGAACTTCAAGTGGATGCTCCATTAGCTCCTACTAATCAGCAGATGGGTATTTACGAAGACCCTTTACCAAATCATGAGGTACAGGTAGCACCTGCTAAACCTATGAATGAGACATAGATAAAACACCCTATTCAAGGGTATGTTGGGATGGTGAGTATTGTGACAAGGAACAAGAGATATCCAAGTCAAGTTGCACAACTTGCAGCTTCGAATGATGTTCCAACTACATCGTAAACTACACCACCTGTAGTACAGGGCCTTCCTTCTAGGCCAAAAGTGAGAGCAAGCTTGCACAAAGCTTGAGGACCACATCAGCATGATTATCCATCTATGAGTTGATCCAATAATCACATTAGAATGCCTTGATGGACATTTTAAAGTCAATAGAGTTGCAACCACAAGAGTCCAACTCTTTCATAGATTTTGTGGGTCATGTGCAACAGTGCAAGGAACCAGTCATACAATTTCATGAGCATGAGCTTAAGGAAATAGCTAACGATGTGGTAGATCCTCCTTTACACATTATTGCATGTATAAATGACATACCATACAAGAGAGTGCTCATAGACATTGGTTCCTCAAGTAACATCATAACAACTAAAGCACTAAAGAACCTTAAATCACCAACATCTCATGTTGTGGTGTCAACTTACACTCTTCATGCTTTCAATGACACAATATGCTCTACTTTTGGTACCATAGTTTTACCCATTCAGGTGGGGCAAAATACTATACCGACATTTTATCATGTGCAAGAAGGTGAGATGGCCTATAAAATTTTTCTAGGTATACCTTGGATATAGGATATGAAGTGTATCCCCTCCATTGTGCATCAATGTCTTAAATACACTCATTAAGGGCAAGTACACGTAGTTTCTAACGATCTAGAGCCCTTCAAATACTTTAATATATTTCAGAAGATGCCATAGTCGACATTACCTTTGACTCACATAGACTGTTTACTAAATACACTTATTCAGAGTCTACCCATTCCAACACATTCATCGTCATTCACTCCATCCTCATCATCGCCACCTTCAGAGAAGGCTTCTACATCGTCAAAGCCTCCATTGAGGAATACGTTGAAGAGGCCCATTGATGAGAGCCCACCATTAGTTTCCACTATATCCACAAAGGAGATTCCTTGTGTCATTAATGAGGAATTACCTCTAGAGGTGAACACTGAATCACCTCAAACCTCCATTCCATATCTTTCATATTTTCCATCCCAGGTCACAGTCCATATGTCTAGTACAAGGATAGGGGAATATCTGGTGAGAAATATCATGATAGTTCTATCCCTGGAGATAATGAAAGACATGGGGAGACCTCGTATTCCCATAGGTAGCATTGTACCTCTTGGTATACCTCCTAATAAAATGAATTTTATATATGGAGGTTTAGAGTATGGAGCTCTACCCGTTCCTTAGAAAGAAGATGATGAATCCTTTTCTGAGAATGTAAATTATTTGTCAAATCTAGACTATGCATTGCAGTACTTATATCACTATAATTTGCATGGGTTTGGTCTTGGACTATATGAGAAGGGTACTTGTGTTCCTTGTCAACCCCAATATCAAATTTTGTATGATAGATCCAGGTTAGGACATAATAAACAAGTACCGTTGGATGTCCTCACCAAGATCCTTGAACACCTATGTCTAGGTTATCAGGATAAAATCTCCCATGACCCATATGATAATATGAATCATGTTCATTCCTTGGGATATCATTTACCCATAGAAATGATAGATCAAGGTCTTTCTAGTGATGTCGCCCAACTCCATGAAGTGGGGGAGAGCTCACACACCTTGCAATATGACAGTGAGGAACAAGATCAAGGTCCTTCTCATGAATGGACGAGTGATGATGATGATGACTATGGCATCACACCCATTAACTTACCTATCTTATATTATGAACATGAGCATGTGTTCCCTTTCGATGATGAGGATGAATATTATCTTTGTATTTTATTTCCCATCCAAGGATTTATCTGACACCAGTTGTTGTCATGTGAATATTAGGCTCACTCTCTTCCACATAGGCCACTACCATTCATTCCATTTCCACCAGAGCCACACCCATGAGTCATGAGGCAACATCAGGTCTCTAGACCCACTCACCCTAGAGAAGGAGATCATGTATCCATCAACATGATTTCCATAGATTTAAATACACCATTGATAGATCCAAATAACCCATTAAAGTCTTTGCGTCTCGACATTGAGGTAATTGACTTTGATCAGGGAGATTCACCCCATCACCCTTAGAGTATTGGCCTTACGAGGAAATGTTACAGCCATTTCAATTTTCTCCAAGTACTACTTAGGATGTTTATCAAGTCGAGGTTGATCCTAAATTTCCTATGGATGAAGCAAACCTCATTGATGATATTCATTTGATTCCCACTCCACATCAGTTGGAATATGGGTCTCATATGTCAATTGAGCCAACAATTGACAAGGATATTGGTACAGATCCCGATAATCCTTACATTATCAAACTAGGGGAAGGTTTATCCCCAGTCAAAAGAGATGATTTCATAAGAGTGCTAAAAGAAATGATGAAAGCTTTTTCTTGGTCATATAAAGACATGCTAGGACTAGAACCAAATCTAGTCATGCATAATCTAACACTAGACCCAAAGATCAATCCAGTCAAGCAAAAGTTATGTAAAATACACCCAACAATAGCCTTAATGGTAAAATATGAATTAAAAAAGTTGTTGGATGCATAATTCATCATCTCAGTAGATTATCCGCCATGGGTTTCAAACATGGTTCTCATCAAGAAGCCTTATGGGAGGATTCACATTTGCATTGACTTTAGAGATCTTAACAAAGTGAGTCCTAAGGATAAATTTCCCTTACATAGCATTGATGTGTTGGTAGATGCCATAGCAGGACATGAAATGCTCTCCCTTATGGATGATTTCTTTGGATATAATTAGATATGTATTAATCGAGAAGACCAGATCAAAATGACATTCACAACGTCTTGGGGGATATTCTATTATAAGGTCATGCCTTTTGGCCTTAAGAACATTGGCACCACCTATCAACGAGCCATGACGTACATATTCCATGACTATATGCATAAGATTTTGGAATATTACATGGATGATTTATTGGTGAAATATTTAGAATGTCATGAGCATATCAGTGTACTATGTAAGGTCTTAGATCACCTCATTGAGCACAATGTCAGGCTTAATCCCAAAAAGTGTGTCTTTGGTGTCACATCTAGTAAAATTTTAGGATTCATAGTCTCCAAGTGAGGCATATAGGTAGATACAAACAAGGTCAATGTAATATTAGAAATACCTGCCCCCACAACCATTAAGCAACTATACAGTTTACAAGGCAAGGTCACATCCATAAAATGCTTCATAGCGCATTTATCCGATAAGTGTCAACCCATGAATACGTTGCTACACAAGGGGGTCTCATTTCATTGGGATGAAGAATGCCAAAATGCATTTGATAAAATAAAACAATACTTGGCTTTACCAGCTGTATTGGCTCCACCACGAATAGAAGTTCCATTCTATTTATACATCTCAGCTACTAAGTTAGATTTGGGTACCATGTTGTACCAAAAGAATGAATTTCACAAAGAACAAGCTACCTATTACATTAGATGCACACTAGTAAGCTATGAAATTAGATATGCATACATTGGGAAGCTATGCTTAGCAGTGGTCTTTGCCACCAAAACCCTACACCATTATATGCTCAATCATACCACGTATATCGTATCTAAATAAGATCCATTGCTCTACATGATGAGTAGAACATATCATAATAGTCGCACGGTAAAATGGATAATGTTGTTAATAGAATTCTACCTAGAGTTCATCGGACATAAATCTATCAAAGGATAGGTCATAGCTGATCAACTAGCAAAGGCTCCTCTATAGGATGATCAACCTCTAAATGTAGAACTTCTTGATGATGGAGTGTTTCATCTATCATAATCACCTGATTTTGCAGAGCCTGAGTCATAGGTAGACATAACTCTATTCTTCGATGGTTCTAAATGCAAGCAATGTGGTGGTGCATATATCATGTTTTTCATACTGCAAGGGGCTCCCATACCTCTTTCATTTAAACTCAATTTCCCATGCACCAATAACAATGCTGAGTATGAAGCCCTCATCATAGGCCTTCAAAAGGTGATCACCATGAAAATAATAAAGTTAAACATTTTTGACGATTCCTTGCTCATAGTTAATCAAGTTAAAGAGATTTTCCACTGTCGATGTCCCATATTGCAAGCCTAAAAAGCCCTAGTGGACAAAATCCTGGTCAAATTTGAATGGTATGATATAGAGGCACTCCCTCGCTCATCTAATCATTTTGCAGATACAATGGATTCCTTAGGGTCGCTAATCCCGCATGACCCTTCAAATGATATCACAAATATCCAAGTAAAAATGTTATTGCAATCTACAACTGAGCGTGATGAGCATAATGTTATACCAGTTTTTCACATGATTCAAATTGAGCCTTCGCATGAAAGGTTCTCTTAACTACACTAATATTTTGATAATGCTAACTGGAGGGCTTTGTTCCATCATAATCCTTTTGATACTAGCACAATGCTGTATCTCCAAGTTCACTCTCAATCAATATTCACACGAGATAAACATCAAAAGGATAGCACGATTCGTAATATTAAGGCTTCTTCAAAGTAAGATTGGACCATCTAGATTAAAGATTATCTTAAGCTAAGTAATACTCCACCCGGATTGTCACATATCATAAAGTGAGCATTCAAACAAAATGTGGCAAAATATGTCTTATTAGGAGATATAATGTATCATCAGAGTTATGAAGGTATCCTCCTTCGTTGCTTAGACTCACAGGAGTTAGTTTGTGTTAGGGTAAAATAGGTAGTATATTGCATTATACTACATAGATTATTACATTTACATTTTAGTGCATACCATGAGATATTTACTGTTATAAATATCTATTGGTTAACCTAGAGTAAATCCTAAAATATCCTAGGTCAAATATTTTAGGTTAGTTTTTTAGTTATACTTCTCTACCTAGGTTAGTGGTTAACATCATGTTTCTCTCAAAAATTTGGTTGGCGTGATTATAGCTAATCGATTTACTTTGTAAATCTATTTAAGTTTATAATTTCCTAAGCTAAAGCTAATGTTTTTTTTTTAACATGGTGGAATTAGTAGCTGCCACAAATCTGGGTAGGCTTTCCAGCTTTTATGGCTGCCATAGTTTTTTGTGTTGTCTGCACTGAAATCTGTCACACAAATCTTTGCGCAGTCCACCCCTATAACCGCCATGCCACAATCATTTTAAATCTTTTATGCCACTGAAAGCACCAGGAAAGGGACAAGAATTCAGTATGACGAGGCTTGAGATTTGAACCTTGGACCTCTGCCCCCTTATGGGGTTTGGATGAACCAATTGGTCTACACCTCGGACCTAAGTTGAAGCCAATGTTAATTTGATAATATTTTGATTATTATTATTTTGGTGCATCTTCTCACTACATTGGCATCAGAGCCATTTTTTTTTGGCTCGCCTGGAGGACGAGCTGGTGACATTTGGTCACCACCAAACCCACCTCGACAGGTAAGCTAGATGGTTGGAGCGACTGTAAAACCATTTTTTGCTAGGTCAAATTGACTTGC
The DNA here is from genome assembly GCA_028583015.1 of Wollemia nobilis. Classification (NCBI taxonomy): domain Eukaryota; kingdom Viridiplantae; phylum Streptophyta; class Pinopsida; order Araucariales; family Araucariaceae; genus Wollemia; species Wollemia nobilis. Next base: position 1,761,088 of record JAQPPZ010017079.1, on the reverse strand, counting down.
CAGGGCCTAGCCTGCAGTGGGGTCGATCGGCCGCAATCGATCACCACGATGATCAGCGCTAATCGATCGCTCGTAGTGCTTTCAACCTTCACGATTGAATCCTGCTAGTCTTGTGATCCCATGGCCATCACTAGCCAATTGGTATCGAGTCCCTGGTAGACCAACCAGCAATATCGTCAGGAGGGCAGGAGCGCTCTCCCTATCCCACATGGTTGTGGTCCATAGGCTGAGTCCGAAGGGTAGGAGTGCCCTCTAGGCTCATCGAATGAGATTGAAAATCCACTAAGAAGCTAACAATTGACACTTGGACTAAGAAAAACTAGACTTGGACACATGGCACGATGCCATGTCTGACCACCTAGACTACTGTCGATGGACCCTAGGATTTATTCAGCTCAACACGTGGCATGATCCTCGAGGTGACACGTGGTGAAGCTAGACTACTCATGCTTGGAAAGAGAGCCAACCATGTGGTGACACATGGTGATGAAAGCAAATCATGGTGACATGTGTGGACACGATGGTAGAGAAAATTATTTGCATAGGCATCGAGCTGCCACATGGTGAGGAGACATTGGTTGGTGAGTTACACGTGGTAGAAGGGTATCATTGTTTGGTAGGCAACTTCCCGAAGGAAATCGAGTGGTTAGTGGCATGATGAGGGTTTTAAACACCCTTGCATCCCTTCACAGGATGCATGTGGGATTATTCCCATGAAAATCTTTACCCGCCCCCACCTCTCTTCATATACTGCTACTATGGGACGACTTTCAAAGCTGCCCCAGAAGTGCAGTGGTCAAGGATTTCACCTTGACAGTGCTAGATCTAGTGTTTGAATCCCACCCACACCATTTTTTTGACCACACGACATTTGATTTCAAAAATTAAAAAAAAAGGTACAATTTTTTGTTCTAAGGTTTTAATTTATATTTTATTTTTTTTGATATTTTATTATATAACTTAGAATTTTTTGAAGGAAATTGATTAATTTAAGTAAATCTGAGATTTCTTTTCCTCAAAAATATTTGTTATATATTTTTTATCATTAATTTTTTTAAAATATTAGACCTTACAAATTGTTATCTTTAAAACCAATCCTTTGCAAAATCAAGCCATAGAAAATTTCTTTAGTTTTTTCTTCCAAATTTGGAGATAAAAGAGACAAAGAGCAAAACAATTTTTTTTGGCAAAACCAAGGATTTCTTCAACATTTTTTTTGCAATACCTTAACAAAGTTCTATAGTTTTCTTCACACATTTTTTTTGGAGATAAAAAGACATAGAAACTCAAACTTCTATTGCAAAACAAAGAGCTTGAAAATATTGGGCAAGGACAAAGGTCATTTTTCTTTTTGCAACAAAATCACAAAATTCTTTTGTTTTCTCCTTCAAAAAGGAGATATAAGACATAAAGTTGCAAAAATTTTGTTGTAAACTTGAGAATAAATTGAACCTATTTTTTATCCTAATTCTTGAGTGTTGAAGACATAAACCAAGTCGTGTGTCGACTGGTCTGGAAGCCTTTCAAACGCGGGTCGTGTGTCGACTTGTCTTGAAAGGAGTGCTCAAATTTTTAAATTTTGTAAAAATTAAGGGGGGATAGAAGTCATATTTTGTGATTCTATTTTTTTGCAAAATTGTAAAGAGAAAGAGGGGATATTTCAAAGTAAGAAATGTGCATTCTCGATTGTACTCGACACCTTTTCTTAAAATTGACTATACTAGGTGCATTTTCGGTTGCATTCGACACCTATAGTGATAATAATTTGGGTTGCTCTCATTTTTTGATTATTGCACTAACCATCATGTTTTTTGTGTGCAATTAAACAATCATAAGAACATTGAAGAGCATTTCAAAAACCCAAATTTCACTAAAATCATGCTACACCTTGCACAGGTTTCACAAGTCAATTTTTACTCCCCATCAAAGGTCAAAATCCAAACACCTTGATTCACTCTCTTTGTTTGGCTTAATTTCCTCAAAATTTCCATCCTTCTTGAAGGGTGTTAAGGCAGGTGCCATTAAATATCCTAGAGAGAAAAATCAAAAGTTTTCCAAAACCTACCCCTTTAATTTTCTCTATTTGTTTGGCTTAATTTTGTCAAACTTTTCATCTCTTGTTAAGAGTGTTAAGTCAGGTGCCATTAAATATCTTAAAGAGTAAATTAAAATCTTCCATATACTCTTTCAAGATAAAGTCATCTTAGTCACATTAAATTTGAAACCTTCACCATGGCCATGATCAACAAGTACCTCAATGAAAGCCAACTGCTAAAAGGTTCAAATTATTCTACCTGGAAAACTAAGATGAATGTTATTTTAACTGTAGAGGATATGTGGGGAATAGTGGATGGCACTGATTCTAGACCCACATCACCAGGAGTAGATCAGACAACATATGATAAAAAGGATAAAATACTTTCCTTATTGATCTTGCTAGCTATTACTGATGACATACAACCTCATATACGTGAAGCTAAAAATGGTAAGGAGGAATGGGATGCCTTAGGAACCATTTTTGAAGGAAATAATCAATCAACAATTCTTAACCTTCAAAAATAGCTTCATACTCTTCATATGAAATATGGAGAGATAGTAGAGCTATTCGTCTGCAGAGTGGCATATATAAAAACAAAATTGCAAGCCCTAGGAGAAAAAGTGGAAGACAAAGTCCTGACCTCAATCATTTTGAGGGCTTTTCCAGACTCCTATAGAATGTTTATCACTTCACTACAAGTCTCTGGAAGGATAGTGACTTTTGTAGAGTTGGTAAATTTACTTCAAACTGAAGAATCTAATCAACTCCAAAGAGATGAGGCATCCAAAAATGTTCTCAAACAAAAAAGGTGGAAAGAAAAAGTGGAATCAATAGAAAGGATCTTCTTCTAATAAAGACAAGGGTAAATGTAAAGAGATTTAGGAGAAGAAGCAATATTGTAAAATTTGTGATAAATACACTCATGAAACCAAAATATGTTGGTTTAAGAACAAACCGCCCAATGAACAAGGACAAAAGAAGGGCAAAGGAAAACCAAAGAACAAGAACAATCAACAACAAGGACATGTTTTTATCGCTGAATATTCTTGTTCGGACTCTGAATGAGCACATAAAGTGGTCATGACATATACATATTCACCTCAAAAGGATACTATTTGGTACATATATTCAAGCTCTAGTAAACATATAACTGGCGATAAGTCCTGGTTTGAAAGATTTGAGGCTCGATAAGGTAGATCAGTAACCATTGTTGATGATCAGACCTATCGAGTTCAGGGAGAATGAAATGTTTCTATCTACCTTCCAGATGGAGCATGTAAGATTCAAAAAGTTCTTTCTGTACCAGGATTAAAAAATAATCTCTTGTCAGTTCCATAAATATTGGAAAATAACATGAATGTCAATTTCAAAGTGGACAAAGAAAATAAATGTTGCTTTATCACTCAGAAAGGAAAATAGATAGCAACAGGTTCATACAAACATGTTTTTTTTATCTTAGATACAATTACCTCTACACATATTGCAATGGAAGTAACCACAAAAGATGCCACTTATCTATGGAATAAGAGATTTGGGCATCTAAGCTTATGGTATTTACTAGAACTCAGTAAATATCAAATGTTGAAAGGACTGCCTACTCTTTCATCTACTTTTCCAGTGTGCTCAAATTGCTTGTTAGGAAAGCAACATATAGTACCTTTTGAACCTAGCTCTTTTCGAGCTAAATTACCTTTGGAGTTAGTTCACGCAGATTTGTGTGATCCTATGTCTACTAGTTGTGGAGGAAAAAGGTATTTTCAATTGTTTGTAGATGATCACTCACAAAAAATGTGGGTCTTCTTCTTGCAGTTGAATTCTGAAGCATTTGACTATTTTCAGCAGTTCAAGAAACTTGTTGAGAAAGAATCAGGATGTTTCATAAAGACCCTCCATTCATATCGAGGAGGGAATACACATCAAAAGAATTTTCCTCATTTTTAAAGAAATATGGAATAAAAATATAGTTAACAACAACCTATTCTCCTCAGTAAAATGGAGTTGTTGAGAGAAGAAATCATTCCATTATGGAAATGGTTCGATGTATGCTTAAGGGAGCCAATATTGAGCACATTTACTGGGCTGAAGTTGTAACAACTGTAGTATATCTTCTAAATAGGGCTCCCACACAAGCTATTCAAGGTATGACTCCTCAGGAAGCATGGAGTGAAAGGAAACCCTCCATATATCATCTACGAGTATTTGGGTGTAAGGTTTTTATGCATATACCTATGGAGAAATGAAATAAGTTAGATGAGAAGACCCTGTAGTGTGTTTTTCTTGGATATGATGAATTCTCAAAAGGCTATTGGTTTATAGATCCATTCACCAAGAAAATACATGTTAGTAGAGATGTAGTGTTTGATGAAGCTTTCACATATAACACTACATCAATATACCTAGAATATGAGGAGCAACAACCACAGACTCCTCCATAAAAAAAAGACTCAAAAATGGTATGCAAGTACTATGAGATATTCCAAATTCACTTCACCTTCAGATATCACTCTCAATCATCCAAAAACATGAAGCATGTCTCGAAAGAGAACGGTAGAAGCATCTACTTCAGTTGATGATCTTTGTGCAGATTTTCAAGAGCTTTCTATTGATAGAGATTTAGAAGGTGGAAATGATATGGAAATTGATGAGGAGAGGGTTTAAATATCTTCATATGATGAAAATAAACCTTCTACAGTTGATGAAGCACTTAGTCAGCCTCAGTGTAAGGCAGCTATGGATGCTGAACATAAATCCCTCATTAAAAACAAAACATGGAAGCTGGTTGATTTGCCTAAAGGAAAGAAACCCATAGGCTGCAAATGGTTTTACAAAGTCAAATATAAGGCATATGGTACCATATACAAGCATAAGGCCTATCTTGTGGCAAAGGGCTATGCTCAAAAGGAAGGCCTTGATTATGAGGAAACCTTTGCACCCACTGCAAGGATGACCACCATTCGAGTTCTTTGTGCTATGGAAGCACATTTTGGATGGAAATTACATCAGATGGATGTAAAAAGTGCCTTTCTAAATGGTGACTTAAAATAAGAGGTATACATGACTCAACCTCCAATATTTTTTGAGGAAGGCCATGAGCAACAGGTTTGCAAGTTGGTCAAATCATTATACGGGCTAAAAAAAGCCCCAAAAGCATGGTACATCAAAATGGATAGTCATATAATATAACACGATTTCAAGAGAAGTCCATCTGATGTAAATCTCTATATCAAAAACACAGGTTTTGAAATAGTGATTCTTGTATTATATGTAGATGATCTGATAATTATCGGTAATTCAGAGAAATTGATTAACACCATGAAGGATGACTTGAAAGAGTCATTTTATATTAGAGATCTTGGACTTCTCCACTCCTATCTTGGCCTTGATATAGAATAGAAGAAGAATCATCTTAGGGTGACTCATAAAAAGTATGCAAAGACTTTAGTAGAGAAATATTGTATGACTGATTGTAAGCCCAAAGAAACATCAATGGAATCAGGGCTTCAATTATCATGGTATGATGACTCACCACAGGTAGATGGCATGCTATATTGACAGATGATTGGAAGCCTCATCTATCTGACCAATACTAGACCAGACATTACTTATGTTGTAAATTATCTTTCTCAGTTCATGCAGGAACCAAAGGTCTCTCACTGGAAAGCAACTAAGCATGTTCTTCACTACATTCAAGGTAGTGTAGATTATGGTCTAGAATATAAGAAGAATAACTCATTCTTCTTATAGAGTTACACCGACTCTAACTACATTGGATCCATATATGATAGAAAATCACTATCAAGATATGTATTTCATCTTGGATCTGATCCTTTCTCATGGCATAGTAAAACGTAACAGGTGGTTGCTTTATCTTCAACGGAGGTAGAGTATCATGCTACACATGGATCTATGTGAAGCGATATGGTTAAGTCGCATCTTGGCTACCATGATCCTACCAAAGAAACTTCATATTCACATGTTTTGCAACAAATCAGGTGTTTTGAACTTGGTCAAGAATCCAGTACATCATGAACGTATAAAGAATATTGATATAGATTTTCATTTCATTCGTGATGAAGTTCCTAAACACATAATCAAGCTCCAACACATTCCCACCGACGAACAGGTTGCTGATATATTCACAAAGGCACTTGGACGTGTCAAATTTGAACTATTTTGAACTAAACTTTGTATATCAAAGTAATGTAATAAAGGGGGGATGTTAGGGTAAAATAGGTAGTATATTGCATTATACTACATAGATTATTACATTTACTTTTTACTGCATACCATGCGATATTTACTATTATAAATATCTATTGGTTAACCTAAAGTAAATCCTTAAATATTCTAGGTCAGATATTTTAGGTTAGTTTTTCAGTTAGACTTATCTACCTAGGTTAGTGGTTAGCATCACGTTTCTCTCAACCATTTCGTTGGCATGATTATAGATAATCAGTTTACTTTGTAAATCTATTTAAGCTTATAATTTCCTAAGCTAAAGCTAATGTTAATTTGACAATATTTTGATTATTATTATTTTGGTGCATCTTCTCACTATAGTTTGGGCCATTTCCCAAGCACACAATGGTACATATGGTGGCCACTTTAGCGACATGGCCATCACTAAGAGCATTCTTCGCATGGGCTATTATTGGTGAACTTTAGAGCAATATTTATATGCTTATGTTAAGAAATGCATGAAGTATCAACACCATGAAAATTTGACACATGTACCTTCATAGGCCTTACAACCGATTCAATTGGTCTAGCCATTTGCATAGTGGGGTTTTGATTTAATTGGGAAAATCTCACCTGCCTCTTTGGGCCGTCACATATTTATCATAATGACAACCAAGTACTTCATAAAATGGGTGGAAGCAATTCCCCTTACCACAATGATTGGACCTCGCATTGCGAAGTTCATGCTACATAATATCATATGTCTGGTATTCCATCCAAAATAATATTGGATAATGGAACACCCTTTAAAAATAAGGATGTGTGTGCATTAACAAAAAAGTATAACATAAAGCATTGCTTTTCCACACCCTATTATCCATAGGCCAATGGGCAAGGAGAGGCATCAAATAAAACAATAGTTGCCATCTTGAAGAAAACCGTCAAGGAAAATCATAAATATTGGCATAATCAATTACCTCTTGTCCTTTGGGCCTATCACACTAGCATTCAAATTCCCACTAGGGCAACTCCATTTTTGCTAGTGTATGGTGTTGAAGCCATCATACCCCTAGAGTTAGATATTCTATCGCTACGTATTTCCATACAGGAATTCATAGATGATGATACAGCTAGGCAAGCTCGTTTAGATCAGTTAACATTGCTTGATGAACGACATGTAAATATCCTTGAGCATCTACGTGTTTATCAGGAACATCTTAAGAGATATTACAACTTGAAAGTACACCAAAGAGACTTTCAAGTAGGTGATTTAGTTCTAAAATAGAACCAACAAAACTCAAATTTGCCCTCCAATTTGTGAGACAAATTTGCAACCAACTGGTTAGGTCCATTCATCATTACAAGCCATATTGGACCTAGAACTTATCACCTAGAGTACATCAAAGGAAGTGAAGAGATTGAACCCATGAACATAAGTCATTTGTGCCCATTTCATGCTTATATCACCATAAAAATACCCTTAGAAAGTCGTAGACACTTTCTAAGTGTCACTGACCATCTAGGTCACCCTAAATGCTCCTAGTAGTATTTGACCGTCTAGGCCAAATAAAAAATCTCCTAGACTATCTAGGATCATCTAGGTCAACCTTAAAAGCTCCAAAGGAATTTATAGGCCCTTTGGTCACAACCAAATACCCTTAGGCAGTTGCAGACACTTTCTAAGTTTTGTTAACCATCTAGGTGACCCTAAAATGCTTCTAGTGGTATTTGACCATATAGGTCAAATAAAAGATCTCCTAGACTATCTACGATCATCTAGGTCAACATTAAAAGCTCCAAAGACATTTATAAGTCCTTTTGTCACAACCAAATACCCCTAGGTAGTCAGATACTTTCTAGGTGTCACTGACCATCTAGGTCACCCTAAAACACTCCTAGCGGTCTTTGATTGTCTAGGTCAAATAAAAAATCTCCTAGACTATCTAGGATCATCTAGGGTAACCTTAAAAGCTCCAAAGGAATCCATAAGCCCTTTGGTCACAACCAAATATCCCTAGGTAGTTATAGACACTTTCTAATTGTCACTGACCATCTAGGTCACCCTACAATGCTCCTAGCGGTATTTGATCATCTAGGTAAAATAAAAAGCTCCTAGACTATCTACGATCATCTAGGTCAACCTTAAAAGATCCATAGGCATCTATAAGCCCTTTGGTAACAACCAAATACCCCTAGGAAGTTGTAAAAACTTTCAAAGTGTCACTGACTGTCTAGATCACCCTAAATACTCTTACCAGTATTTGACCATCTAGGTTAAATAAAAAATCTCCTAGACTATCTACGATTGTCTAGGTCAATCTTAAAAGCTCCAAAGGTATCCATAAACCCTAGGTAGTTGTAGACACTTTCTAAGTGTCGTTGCCCACCTAGGTCACCCAAAATGCTCCTAGCGGTCTTTGACCATCTAGGTAAAATAAAAAATACCCCTAGATAATCTATGATCATCTAGGTCAATCCAAAAGGTCCCAAAGGCATCTATAAGCCCTTTGGTCCTCATAAAATATCCCTAGGTGGTCTATAACCATCTAGGCCAAAACAAAAATGTTCCTAGGCAATCTACGATTGCCTAGGTCATCCTGAAATGCTCCAAAGGTATCTATAAGCCCTTTGGTCACCCAAACGCCCCAATGGCATTCACTAGGCCCATTGGTTAACCTGTATATATACATATATATCAAAAATACAAAAATATCATTAAAATCATCAAAATACAAAAATATTGCTTCATTGCACTTCATATAAATTGCATTAGGCATTCTCATCATTGCATTATGCATCATTCCAAATTGATCATACATGTCTAGCACTAGGTCTATACACTAGGCATCTATTAAAATCATTGTTATTATGAGTCCATATTACCACATGTTTATATTACATATACCATTTACATTATATGTCTATTTCCCGTCACTTAGCCATTGTTAGCAAAACATAGTTAAAGTTTTCGATCACTCAGCCATATTTAGTTGTCTTCTCAAAATTGTAGAAAGCTATTTTTAGAAGGTAGAATCCTGCTTGGATAATGCTTGGTATAAATCAAAATCCCAACACATTGTCACATCAATAAATCCAAGTCTAGAGCAAGGAAAGATGAAAACTATGAAGTGGTCTAGGTTCCTTTATGTGAAAAGGTTATCCTGCTCATCTCCCTATGTGAATGGTTCAAATATGTTGAGAATTGATAAAAGGACAAGTTCCTCCTTACCCAAAAAATCCCTTTCCCTACACTGGGGCAAGTATCCCAAAGATAAAAATCAATAGTGACTATTATCCCTTCAAAGTAATCCAGCAAGAAATAGTGATTATTATCACTTCAAAATATGCAAAATAAACAGTGATTATTATCACTAGGAAAAGCACAAAGAAATAGTGGTTCTCACCACTACAAAAATCCCTTGCTCACCAAATTAAAACAAGCAACTCCCTTGAGAAATTCAAATTTAAAATAAAATAAGGGAGTCTTGAACTTGAATCATTGAAATACTCAGCATTAGAGAACCATAAGGTGATCCTCATTACAGGTTTGGTGGATAGCTTACTTGTCAATGGCGGTACCCGTCCGCATGATGATATGTATGTCACTTAAGCAACTTGCTTAGGTATAGACCAATTTTTGAATGTGGATGAGCTACCTTATTGTAACCTAGATTACCTAGTAGTTTAATCCAACTAAGTACAAAACTCAAGATAATAAGACTCGTAAAATTATCTCTAATGTCGATGGGCTGAGTGAATCCCATTTGCACTAGGGTAATATTATGTGTTATCATGGTAATGAACTCACATGCACACACATGAATATTAATTATCTTGGTTATTTTAGGAGATGCATACTTTTTCAAAATATCTTGTATAGTTAGTATATTATTTTTGATTAGGTAACTATAGTGTTTGAGTCTCTTCAAAACTATCAAATAATATCATATCACATTACAATATCCATTTCATTTTACATCATGTTGTCACATGTTTGTCAAAATTATAAAAGTCCATTAAATAAAGTGTTATAATAACATGAAAATAGCAAAGATACATTTTGTACAGTCTATAGTGCTAGCATGTAATGCGTCAAACAGTCATTGCAAATCCATCATATAAAATTCAACCAATCAATCATTACTTCCAATCATACATATTTAAACTTTTGTTTATTAAGTGATGTTCATGAGCTAGGATAGATACCGGATAAATATTAGCAATAATATTTATCTGGCCATTGACTATTTATGCATATCTTTTAATTTACAAAAGCATATAAATAAAGCATCAACATCTATATATCATCAAATTACGTCATAGGATAAATACATGCATCCATGTTAGACTTACATCATCACATCATAAAGCAAATATAAGCATTGCATTCATATCATAAAGCAATAAAATATGACATAATGATAAAATATAAGTCATATATATATGTCCATATATGTAAAATCTAGAAAGCTACATCATAGTCCATAAACTCCCCATAGGCTATAATAAAAGCGAGTCATCCAACTTCACAACCCAAAAAAAAACCAAAAAGAACCATCAAAGTCTGTTGACCATGGTCACATAGGACCGGTACCTCGACTCTCTCCTTTGCTCTCGATATGAGTCTGTCATGAGCTCCCAGACCTACTACACCCTGATCTACTACATCTAGATACCTCCATTCTATGAGAAGTGCTTAGAGATCTCATCCGAGCATACGATTATCCCATCCCACTCCCCTGGCTACATTGTGATCCAGTGACTAATTCCTGATCTAGTATGCACACCTTATAGTGTATTATCTCATCCTACATTATATCCATGTAGGTGTGCTCCTCTCAACACCTATTTTGATATGTCACCACCAAGCTTTGAATATGTGTTATCTCCTCCTGCATCCTAGCTAGATCGCCACTATTGGACTCCCCATGGCTTGGGCCCTATCCACCGACCTATTCCTAAAGTGTAGCTATCACTGCTGCCTACCTCTCCATATCAGCTTGTGCACTATGTACTTGTTCCTGTAGTAATTCCCAATCATTATGTTTCTCAAAAATCATAGCATCCTGTGCTACTAGTTGTGCCTACATACCTTGATACCCACGTCTCCCTCATCAAACCCCATTGGATCCTATACATCTATCAACTCCACCCTGTCCACTGACATACGTTGATGTATGGCTCGCTCACCTATTTCTATCTCCTCATAATAATGAGACTCACCAAATACCTCCTCATTTGGATCATCCCTAGCTACATCCACTACCATAGCAACTGCATCCCCTCCTAGTGGTCCCTCCCTACACCACTGTCGTATGACCCACCATGCATCATACTCCTCTGTAGTGCCTACATCATTTGAATCAAAAATTGCCACCTTAGGATCTGACTCATATCCCAAGTCCTCTACCATAGGCCATGCTAGAGTCCTCTCATCCCTGCAATGATAGTAGACCATCAGCTCCCTGGGAAATCCTTGGCGTAGCCCAAACTATGATAGCACATGATCATATAGGAAGTGCTCTCACTATGTCCCATATCACCCTATCAACCATTTGCCTCATCGAAATTGGCGTAGATGTGTCTCAACATCCTCCTAATAAAGACAATCCCTATAGGTTCTCCACTTGATGACTGCTTCCCTGAGTCATGCAAAAGCCTCTATATAGTGCTAAACCTCCCCAATGTATCGTCGGCTATTCCCTGACTCGCATGATCTCTTCCATAGCTCCCCATAGCCAATCTCCCTATCTGGTAGCTCTACTTGAGAAATCCATGGTAGTCCTTGTGCTCTCTCTACTATAATATTCTACCAAGCCCAAGCCTGTATTAGGAGGTTGCAACCCAAACCCTTCTGCCCATGAGAGCGAATCTCATATAGGTTGTCATATAGCTATTCTAATAAAGTAGGACCCCAAGCCATAACTATGGGCTCGTACTCCATGCAATCCACCATAGTAAAAACTAGCTCTATTAGGTTCCATGGGAACCTAGATCCTAAAGAGTCAGGTAGAAGAATGTTGTTTATAAAGGTCATCAAAAAAGTGTGCCTAATTCCAAGCACACCATCTCGGTAACATCTTTCCACTTGAATCCCTCCACTAAGAAAATCAATCAATACATCCTCCTAGCATGCTCGGAAGTACCTCCGCACTATGACCTCTCGTCGTTCTGTCAAAGAAGATACTATCGAGAACTCCTTTATCGAAATACGTAGTATCCTATATATGTACTCTATTGTCACTATAATCTCCCCTATAGCTAAATGGAAAGTATTAGTACGAGGGTCCCATAGATCTATAAGTGTAGTTAGATAGGCACAGTCTCCCACCATGGGATCTAACTGCGTAACTTGCTTCAGACCGATGGCATCAAGCCAACACAAGTATACAGTATTCAAATGGTCTATAGTGACTTAAAGAGACTTGGTATCCTGTACCGACTCCTAACTATCTGCTCATGCAAAGTAGGGTGTCAAAAATGCCCTAAAAATGCAAAAAATTTCTCTAAAAACACCAAAACAATGCATAGAAATGGTCCCTTTTTGGCCTAGTTTTTGGTTGTCCCACCTAGGGACGACCCCTAATTTGGTAGCCATCCCACCCAGGGATGGCCACCAGTGACCATCCCTTATAGGGATGGTCCCCAAAAATGGGTAAAATAGGATCATTTTGACCCTAAAAACCCTAAAAAACACAAAAATAATAGGCATTTACTCCTAATTTTTTGCAAATAAAACATAAATAAAAGCTAAATTTCATGAATTTTAGTCTTCTTAGGGTTTCTTAACCTTGGGTATGGTTGTAGTCATGAAATTATAGCAAAAATTGTAAAAACATAATAAAATAGGGAAAGAAAAGCATGTAAGCCATACCCATTTTGCATCGGCTCCACTACTTGACACGTCTAATGGTTGGCTCATGTTGTAGGTTGAGATTTTTACAACACCCTACTTCAGAACTCCTTCTCCTACTCCTCTCCTCTCCAACTTCTCCAAGTAGCATGCACAAATGAGCTCAAATGGCCCTTTTTGGCCTTTTATAGCTCTAAAAGAAGTCAACCACCCTTGGGTGGTATGAGCACATTTTTGGCTAGTCGTCCCACATTGGTATGGTCATAAATTATTTCCTCATCCCCCCAGGGATGGCCACAAGAAAATTGCATTAAAAAACATTAAAAAACTCTAAAAAATGGGCCAAAAACCCACCAAAAATAAGGCAGAATGGGCAAGAAAATTGGAGGGACCAAGACTGAACCTATAATAATTTTGGATGTATAATAAGACTCTATTTTACTCCCCAAGAAGGCATCCATGGATGGACCACTCCACAGGAATGATATATTTGACCTTTTGCTTCCAAAACTATTCATCAAAACAATCAAAAATCACCTCCAAACAGGTATTTAGTACCATGGGCAAAACAAAGAGTTACCCCAATTAAGTCATATGTGTTAAGCGACTCATCACTTTAACATTTTTCATGCCCTCATAGGATCATCACTTGAGGAGGTAGTTATCATAATGAATTCAAAAATCTAATCAACATTAAAACACTCAGAAGTGTAAATTCCATGCATTCAAAAGAATCCTGGCTAAAGATAAATTTTCAATCCCATGCTGGGCAAATAATCAGCATAATAAGCAAATAAAATAGGCTTGACCTCCTTGAAACCTTGAGAATTGACCCATGTAAAGGTTTACAAGAATACAAGGCACCAAGACCTAGTATGCCCTAAGCCCCATAAGACTGTCATTACAACATGATTGAAAGGTATACCTAAAATCGATCCTTCGACTATGTCAATAGAAAGGATTCCAAGAATGTATGTTTTTCCATAATGAAGGCATCCAAAGTTGATTAATTTAATGAAAAACCTTGATCATTCGATGATTTAGTGATCTATTTTTGCTCAACACTTTGTTTCACATCGCACATCCCAAAAATGAGGTATTTATAGACACATAAATCATGTAAATAAGATAAGACTATCAGTGCATTACATATGCCCTCTTATAGACAACATATGGCCCTATTGGGCACCCCTCTAGGCTGCCAAAAGGCTCCAAAACTCATTTTGGAGGGTTCCTAGCAATCTGGGGCAGTTTTGGGGCTCCTACTAGTGATCATCCCACCTAGGGATAGTCATAGTTGGTGGCCGTCCCACCTAGGGACGACCATACATAACCATCCCTGGGTGGGACGACCCCTAACTGGACCCTTGAAAAAATCAAGGGATGTGCTAAAAGGCAATCAAAGATTGACATTAGCACATCCAGTCACCCCAAATTAATTGGGGACCTACTAATGGACAGTGAAGCAGTTTATTGGGAGCCCCAAAGGGGTAACCTTCCCCTCATCAATCAATGATGCGAATAGGACACATGGCGCCACCTGCATCACATGGCCAAATATGCCATGTTGCCATATATGCACTTTTGGGCTATAAAAGGAGTGCCAATCACCCATTTCAAAGGAGAAGAAACTTGGCATTTGGGCAACAAAGTGCTGCATAAATTAAACCCCACCTTTTGCAAACCAAAAACCCGCCTTACCTAGGCCTTGAAACCCTCTTCATTTGAAGGCAATTTTAGGGGCAATAGGCTCAATCCACTAATTCCAAACTAGAAAAATTGAAGCATTCTTTGGCCCCATATGTCAACAACACTCCTACCCAAATTTTAGATAAATTTCCTTAGGCATAGATGACAAAACTAAGGCAGTATTGTGACCGCCCCACTTGGGGACGGTTAGTAGTCTATGCATGTCACACCTAGGGACGGTCACAAAATAGATTACAATTTTAGAGAAATTACTCCATAGACCCCTTGGGAATGTCTAGAGGAACCTCTGGTGCAAATTTTAGGTAATTTGGAGGAGTTTTGATGCATGATCCAAGGTCCCCAATGTTGCAGGTTTATATGGCTCGCCCAGGAACGGTCACCATTTCTGCATTGTTTCACCCTTGATCTTGCTTCCATATTCTTTTTTTGCATTTATAATAGCTTAAAATATGTGTATTCTTAATTTTGATTAGTTTTCATGCATGTAGATCACTTTTTATGGTTGTAGAATATGCTCCTTTTTCATGGTTTAATGGATTTATTCTATAACGCAGATGCTTTTAATCCCGTTTCAATCCCTTGTCTTCAGGAATAGGAATTCTAGATAATAGGAGGAGCTAATGAGGCACAAGCTTATCAAACCAACAATAGCTCTCGAGTGTGGTAAGCAAGAATGCACAAAATTATTATTTATCGCCTTAAAGGCTTCCTTCCAAGGGACTAGATCCCTTGGAAATTTGTAATGAAATGTATAAAATTTATAAAGCCCTCAACGGGATGTCTTGTAATTTGGTTTTAAAGCTATGAATGAATTAATAGATAGATAATTTGATTATATTTATTGTCTATATTATCTCATTTTAGTAGATTACATGCTTGTGCCATCTTTCCCTTTTAATGCTTTATAACTGATATACATTGCAAGTAAATTCCCTTAAGATGATATCGTGAATTTCACTTCTTCAAACATATATGGTGATTCTAAGTTAGTAGTCCATCAGATAAGGAATAGGTGCAGTAGTAAGAATCATTACTTGAAAGCTTATAGAAATATGATATGGGATCTAATGGAATCATTTGATACCCTGCATTTAAATTTATTCCCAGAGAAAAGAATACCTTGGATAATTCATTAGAAACAAAGGGTGCTAACTTCAATCCTTCTATAGACTTTGGAACCAAGAAGACCAAGGGAATTAAAATTATTTTCAAACCTGGAGTACTAGACAAGCAAATTTTCTTGTAGGTATTTGAAAGTGATGAACAAATTATTGACTTTTTGGTAAGAGAAGCATGTCTCTCAACTGTCCAAGAGGAGAACTTGGAGGAAATTGATCAGCAAGACATTATCCAACTAAGAATAAATCATATCCCAAAAGGGTTGGTCATCGTCAAGAGTTTATTCAATAATGAGGACCAAAAGAAATTCAGAGTTGTGAAGGTCGGTGAAACAATTTATAAAGAAGTAGAGGTCAGAATAGGAAAGAGGCTGAATTTTGGAGTCCAATATTCACTTAAGGAAGCATAAGATATTAAAGCTCTATATTTGAAATACCTAGACATTGTGGCTTGGAAATATGAGGAACTTAAGGTGTATGACAAAAAGGTTATCCAACATACTATTGAGTTAGAGCCTGATGCAAAACCATTTCGATAGAAGCAGAGGCCTATCAATATGAGGATAGAGACCATTATGAGAGAGGAGCTCTTAAAGTTGTTAAAGGCCAAGATAATATACCCAATAAAACATTCTACTTGGGTAGCCAATTTGGTACCCGTAAGAAAGAAGAATGGGGATATACGCTTATGCGTAGACTTTAGAAATATGAATCAAGCATCCCTTAAATATCACTACCCCCTCCTTCAGATTGATCAGATCTTACAGGTAGTGGCAGGAGCAGAGAGATTCTCACTACTGGATGGTTACTCTGGATACAACATTTCAAAACATGAGGACCAGTTCAAAACAACATTTACCACAAAATGGGGTACATTTTCCTACCATAGAATGCCTTTTGGGTTGTCCAATGCAGGAGCTCCATTATAGAGAGCCATGGATTATGCCTTTGGAAAACTGATCAACAAGGTTATTCTGATTTACCTAGATGACATGACTGTGTTTTCTCATAATAAAAAGGATCATCTGTCTCATTTGGAACAAGTTTTTCAAATGTACAAAAAAATTGGCATTTCACTCAATCCTAAGAAGTCATTCTTTGTAGTTCATGAGGGACAACTATTAGGCCATTTTGTCTCAAAAGAAGGCATGGCCATATACCCAGATCGAATTAGAGCAATTATTGCTCTTTCCTTGCCTATGAACAAGAAGACTTTGCAGTATTTCCTAGGCCAAATCAACTTTGTCAAGAAATTCATTTTTGACTTTGCACAGAAGGTAAGGCCTATATCTGAGCTACTTAAGAAAAATGCTGAGTTCAAGTGGACTGAAGTTAGGAAATAATATTTTGAGTTCATCAAGAAATCCTTTGCAACAGCTCCAGTATTGATAAATCCATACTTTAGCAAAGATTTTATTCTTTATGCATATGGAGCTAAAGAGAGTTATGCCTCAGTACTCACCTAGAAAGATGATCAAGGGGATGAACACCTTATGTTATTTTGGAGCCAGACACTGCATGATTATCAGGTTAAATATAACTTTATTGAAAGACAAGTATTTTTTGTGATGAAGTCATTGAATAAATTTAGGCAATATTTGGTACAAAGAAAAACCCTGGTGTATGTGGTTCATCTAGATGTAAGAAGTTTTATCTTGTAGGGTGATCTAGGAGACAAAAGAGCTGGTTGGATTACCAAAATCCAATAATATGATATGGAAATACATCCCACCAAGTTGGTAAGAGGTAGAGCCTTTTTCCAAGGGTTAACAGAAGCTACATCATTGGCAGAAGTAACAGCTTGCCAGGCAACAGAAGAAAACCAGGTGGAAATGGTACAAAATGTAGACTCTGATTGGATGGACCAAATGATCAAGTATTTCCAAAATAAAGTATGTCCTCCTGATATGAATTCATCTCAAAGAATGAGATACTGACTTCATGCTTTAAAATATGTATTACTACCAAAGGGATTATACAAAAGAAACTTAGATGGAGTTCTTCTAAAATAATTAAAGGATGATCAACAAAAAAGAGTCATGGAAGAATTTCATGGAGGATTAGCTGGTGGACATAGCTTAGGTAGGGTTATAGCTTTTAAGATCATAAGAGAAATCTATTATTGGCTCACTATATTCATTGATGCTTTCAAAACTACCCGGGCTTATGACAAATGTTAGAGATATGTTGGAAGAACAAGGAATGCTTCATCCCCCCTGAAGCCTATACAGGTTGAGGAGTATTTTCAACAATGGGGGCTAGATTTCATAGGGGTTATAAACCCAAATTATTTAGCAGAGCATAATTTTATCTTAATTACCACATATTATCTTACCAGATGGGTAGAATCCATTCCTACCAAGAAGGCAGACCAAGAAGTTGTGATCAATTTTATGGAAATTTTGATTTTCAGGTTTGGACTCCGGAAGCCTTGGTGAGTGACAATGGCCCAAATTTCATAGGAGCCAAGTACATTGAATTTTCTAGAAAGTATGAAATTACTCATAAAAACACTTCAAATTATTATCCACAAGGTAATGGACTTGTAGAATCTACCAAAAAAAACCTATTAAGTATTTTGAAGAAATCTCTAGAAGGTAACAAAAGAAGTTGGCACCTATTTGCTGGACCAAGCTCTGTGGGTAGAAAGGATAACTATTAAAAAATCCATTAAGACTTCTCCATATGCACTGGTATATGACAAAGATGTGGTGTTGCCAATTCATTTAGAGATTCTAGCACTTAAGCTTGTCAGTCCAAAAGAAGGGTCATAGGAAGATCATGTGAAGACTAGGTTAACACACTTGTTGTAGTTGGAAGAGAGTAGGGCTCAGGCATATGACAACTTTTAGAAACATTCCTCAGACATTAAAGCATGGTTTTATAAGAAATCCAAGTTCAAAAATTCCAATTTGTGGATTCAGTTCTCAGATGGAATGTTGACAGAGAAAAATCGAGCAAGCATGAAAAGTTTAATTCTTTTTTGTATGGTCCATTCAGAATAGTGGAAGCTAAGGAGTCTAATGTATTTTAGTTGGAAGGTTTGGAGGGAAACATACAACCCATTCCGGTGAATGGTTTTCACCTCAAGCTCTACTATGTGTAAGGAGTGAGCTCATTGTAACATATGTATATATATTGTACAATAATTTCCCCTCCTTTCTGCAATTTCTATTTTGAATTCTTTTTGCACTTTGTAATTGGTTTGTTTCAGAAAATTTTGAAAAAAAAAAAAATAATTACAAAAAATGACTAAGCACGGGCTACAGAGAATGGTAATGTTCCATTCCACACTGAGTACTATGTAAATATTTTATGGAGTGGTATTCTATTTTCGAATCAACATCAAAATATGCTAGATTTTGGTGGAATGGTGTACAGGTTTCCATCCCGCATAAAGAAGAACAAAAGTGACACCAATCTGGGGACCTCCCAAAGCTAAAGATAACCAAAGTAGAATCAAGATGAATTTTTGTGCATAAGCTTTTTAAGTATCAAGCGGACTCGAAGGGCTCTTAAGCCACTGAAGCGAAATCAAGCCAAAGCAAAATGGCAAGTTCAAATATGACATGTGGAGGCTAGATAGTGCTCTTGCATTCAGTTCTAATGACCTTGTGCCAGAATCAAAGAGTAGCCAAAGGGGTGT
This sequence comes from Wollemia nobilis, assembly GCA_028583015.1. NCBI lineage: Eukaryota > Viridiplantae > Streptophyta > Pinopsida > Araucariales > Araucariaceae > Wollemia > Wollemia nobilis. Next base: position 1,741,544 of record JAQPPZ010017079.1, on the reverse strand, counting down.
GATGAGTTGGTAGCACAATTTGAAAGTTCAACCAATGAAAATATAGGGTGCCACCATCGATCTGCAAAGTGAATGATGGAAAATATTGGAAAGTGTGCCAATAGAGATATCACATAACAACTTTATTAATGGCAGAAGATACACATGCTCCAGAAGATAAAAGTGACAAAGAGTGTATGTGAGGCTCATTTGGTGACCATTGGTGACCATGAAGTTGTTGGGAGGTGAAGCGAAATTCTAAAAAAATTGTTGCTAATTACAATGAACAAGTTCATACTGCTACCAAAATGGCTCCTAAGAAATCACCCACTGAAACCTCAGAGGATGTTCAGGAATTTCAAAATTTTGGACAAGAAGGCGGTGGTGTCATATCTTGATAAATTTGAGGCCATGGCAGACACAAAATTGACCATCATAGAAAGAACAAGGCTAATAAGGAATGTGAATGATAGATACAAGAAGGTTTCTTTTTCTGTAGAAGGTAGATGCTCCATCCTCTCTTATCTCTCTTTTTATATTTGCGATTCTATTCATCTGTGCCCTGAGTTGATAGCTACGATAGTAAATTTTTACAACCCATTGGCTAAAGTAGTAAATACCCATGAGGGAAAAACCCTTTTTAGTATCACTACATCTTTCTATCATAGACTCTTTGCCTTAGGGTCCGATCCACCAGCAATACTAAAACCTTTCAATGTCATTGAGAAAAATGGATTTTACACCACAAAAAAGTGAGCTAATGATGATGAATCATTTAAGAATTGGGTTTACAAGTAGCTTAATACTAAACCCTAGGAAAAATTACCTGAATTCCCATATCCATTGATAAATTTACAAACCCCATTCTATTTTCTATGTTGGCTTGCATGGAGGGTTTGGACTCTGATAGAATGGTTCATGGCTGGAAAATTGCCTTCGCATATTGTATTTCTAATGAATGAATGTATGAAAAGGATGCATGAAAAAAAGGGACAAGAGTGATTTATTTTGACTAGCCAACTTTTCTCACCCAAAGGATACATGAGCAGCTAGTAAGCACGAAGAGGGGTGTTGATGCTCCTAGTTTCAAGCATTGCTCAAATATGGCATGGATGTTCTATGCTGCTATTAAATACATAATGCAATGGATTCTAGTCAAGGATAAGACCAATGATGGAGAGTCCTTATCGGTGTATTATTGGATGAGTCACTTAAGAAGTAGTGAATCTTACTATAGATTCAATTTGAAATTTCTTGGACCTACCCTCGAAATAATGTATGGTAAATGCCCTAGATTGCCACCCTTGTCCAAGAATATTCTAAGGACTAAGGATACGAAAGAAGGAGACTAGTATTTATTAACCAAGGACATTGTGATCAGATTGTATGGTCTCATAGGTAAACCCTTCCTCCTGCCCCATTTTATCACATAGAGGCTTTTTACCCTAGAATATCTGAGGCAGGCAAAGTACATTGATGCAAACTATGGCTCTAGAAGGAAGATAAAGTATTTACTTACCCATCGCACTTTGTATGACATAACCATCACCAAGAAGGTACAGAGCCAAAAAATTTACCAATACCTTGATAGGTTAGGTCTGGTTTATATTCCCCAAAGGTGGAGCTATGATCCTGACGATATTTTCACTACAAGGAATAAAACCCTAAATGGATATAAGGCTTATAAGTTTGAAAAGAAGCCTAGGGCTCATTTTTAACAGGGCAAAAACAATTATGAGACTACTCTTTTAGTGTGGAATGTCTCAAACATGGATTAGTTACCCCCCTGGTTGGATTTTTATGAGCATATTGTTGATTTTGACCCTGACCATAAGCCAAGTCATCGGATTACAAAAGCTACAGTTGAAAATATTGAAGTTGAATCTGCAAAAATAAAGGAGCCTGTACTTGAGGCTAAGTATTCAAATAAAAAGGGTCCCCCACCTAAGGCTAAGCTGTAAATAAAAAGGATCCTTAGCCTGAGGAAGAAACTACAAAAGAAAAAGATAAGGAAAAGGGACCATGGAATGTAGTCAAAATAACATATTGGTGGAGAATGATGATTGAGATTGAAAAGCCCACATTCTAGTTTGGAATGAAATTTGATAAAGAGGCTCAATCTGAAGATCCAGGAACTCCTTTGACAATAGCTACAGTAATGAAGACTTTTATCCTACCACTGAGTAGGTGGAGAAGTTTTCCAAGGGGGCTAAGTTGAGCAAAATGCAGTATTCTAAAGAAAAAGTTGATAGTACACCAGTCATTGAAACAATATACAGACCTAAATGTTTAGCTCTGGGAGGATAGCCTCCAGACACAAATATTAACTGGAAGAAGGATAAAATTTTTAGGTTCAGACTACTTTATTTTTCCCTTGCAACATCTGTTGAGATACGTCCCATTGTTGAACAATCACTACTTTCTAGAGTAGTGCAAGAAAATGTATTAGAAGAAGATTCTAAGGATGAGATGGCTGCTTTAGAATTAGTTCATAGAAGGACTAAGAGAACCCCAAAAATATAGGAGAGAGAAAATTTTGAAGAAACAAAAAATGGATATGGAGGAAATTGCTAAAGAGGTAGCTGATTTGGCCATAGAAGAATTGATTGATCAAGAGCAACAACTAGAAACAAAAGAAGAACAAGAACACCCTACATCTGTAGGCAAATTTATGGCTTCTAATACCTCTTCTCCTCTTCATCTCCATGAATCCCCAAAGGAACCTCCCTCCATTTCTAATCAAGAAGATGTGGCAAATGTACCTCCTCTCTCTCTCTCAGTCCATCTCATGTTTCATCAGTAGCTATGGAGGTATAGGTCAGTTCTATTTTTTCATAGCCACCTCAAACCCCACCTCCCACTTTTGAGGGTCCCACTTCAATATCCACCATCACTCCACTTCCATATTTTTCATCACCACTATCAATGGGACACTGTGTTCCAAGTGCATCCACCCATTCCAATGTCAATCATGCATCTATTTCTTTGAGTTTACCCGTTTCAACAACAACAGTAGTTACAAAGTCCACTATTGTAATAGAGGTTGTTGTAACTTTATCTTCACCCCCACAAACAACAAGTCAGTCCATCCTTTTTATTTTGGTATCTCCCCTGGCTTCTGGTATTTCAAATCCCTTTACTATACCAAAGGAGCAGACAACCACTCAAAGCATAAATGACTACTGGGTAGAGAATCTTACTAAGCCTTCTAACAAGATGGTTGTAAGAAGAATATATGTTGACCCTATTGCTAGGTAAAGGATATCGAGATATATGAATCCACTAGTTAGTAAACCTGACACTGAAATGACAGTTCAATATTATCAAATGGAGGAAGTTACAGAATATATTGACAAACTACTTGCTGAATATGAGCTAGGGATAGCCAAGATCCACTTAGATGCCTTCTATGTAAAAAATGATATAGTAAGAGAGAAGGTGGATAAGCTAGAAAAAAATGTTGATAAGCTTAAAAAGAGCCTCAATGATCAAAAGGAGATAGAAAAAGCTTTGAGGAAGGAGGCCAAGGGTTGGCAAGAAAAGTTTTAAAAGACCAATAAGTTGAAAGACCAATTATAAGAACATAAGAAGTTGAATGAAGATCAAGAAAAATAAATTTAGAACTTAAAACATCAGATTCAGATTGAGAAAGCTAAGTCCTCAAGATTTTCTAAGGATGAATTGAAAAATATTAAGGAGTTTCTTTTCGGGGTTCAAGAAAAGTGTCTAGGACTTCAACTTATGATTTATTACCTTAAATATGTCAGTCGATTAATCTCCACCATTTAGAAATATTTGAATCAAATCACTGGAGAGTTGCAACCTATGGTGATTCTGGCAGAATAGATGTACAGGCTAGTTAATAGCAGACTCAATGATTCTTCTAAACCAATTCCTAATAAAGAATGGAATATGGCCGGAATTATTGCCAAAATAGTGGTTAAAAAGCACTGGGTAATTCAAAGGGCCTAGTTACTGGTTGATAGGATGGAGAGGGGAATTAAAGATATTGTTGAAATAAATGAAGAAATGATCCAGGTTGGTTTTAAAGGACTCTAGAAGGATGATCATAGCTTGTTATCTATGAAAGAGATCCAACAAAGCATCAATGAGAATTTATAGGATGAAGCTGGAATTGATTCTTTAGAAGAGCCACTATTCCAAGAACAAGTTGCCAGACTAATCATGGAATATACTAGGTTGAGAGACCTCATGGAAGATCTAGTGACTAGAGGGAATGCTACTAACTATGAATATGTTGGAGAATTACAATTGTTTATAAGTAGCTTAAAGAAACATCAAATCCCTCTGAAAAAGCTTGCAAACAGGCTCTACAATCTCTAGAATTGATGATTCAGTTGTTTAGAGATACCTTTGGTGAGGATAATCATAAAATACCTACTCCAAAAGAAGAAGAAGAAGATGAAGAGGCCAAGGAAGAGGCCCATGAAGAAGAAGAACAAGATGGAGTAGTTACAGGATCATAAGGGGCTCACACTTAGTTCATTTTTATTTTGTACATATACATAAGTTTTGTATTTTTATTTATACTCTAACAATTTATCAAAAAATAAGCAATAAAGGCATGAAACCCACAGAGTAGTAAATTTTGTGTGAAGGCATTCTTTGAAATAAGGCCTTATAGAGGAGGTAGATTTGTGTATAGTCCTTGAAGACAATAGCAATAACTGGTATTTCTGACATAGTCTCTATATGAGCGGATAAGTACTATGTATTTTCAACATCACTTCGATATGAACCTCTACTCTCTCAGCAAAATTGGTAAACTTTAAAATAGTAGTGTTTGTATGGAAGTTATTTTGTAAAGTATATTTTCTAAAGAGAAGTATATTTGACTCCTAAGGCCCAAAGGATAAGACTCTGAATTCAATTGGCTTTGCAAGAAAATCCACCTAGGAGGTGCCAGAATGTAGGCCCAAAATGGCCACATGCTTAGTAAAATTTTGCAAAATTTTGCCTAAGGGATAGAGTCATCATTTTGCACACCTTGCAATGTGCTTTGGAGTGAATCTGCAATAGAAGGTATGAGCCCGTCTGACACTTAGTCATTTTTTCATGCTTAAAGCAATTTTCCTAGACTTTTTTTTGGCTTTGGATTGGTGGCGATCTAGAATCCGTAAAAGTTTTGAGGAAAGGGTGACATCAGCAATGAAAAAGTACGAATTGGTGACTTGGAGGACGAATGGAGTATTTCATTCTAGAATGATGAAAAAGCGGTATTCTAGAACAATGGAGATGCGGATTCATGACGAGAGGCTATCTAACTAACTCTAGATCTGGAATGGTGACAAGGTAGGGTGTTTTATCCTAAAGGTTATCCAAAATGGAGAGAGAGTTACTTTACACCATGGCGAGCCTGGATTGGCAATCACATGCTAATGCACTTGTTCTTCTTGGAATGGAATTTATAAAAGTAAAAATGAAAGGATGACATCATCAACATTTTAGTATGGATTGAAGGATACTCTATGGAATATGAAGTATTCTAAGGAACAAAAAAGTGGATTCAATCTTGCTCAACTTTTAGGGTCTGGATTGGCAATTTCGTAGCTTTTGATAAAGAAGGATGACATCATCAATATTTTAAAGTAGAATGGCACTATATTCTTCCTGCCATTTTTTATAAGCTTATATTAGATTGAATATAAACCATACAATGAGGAGGATCAATGGTGGAGATTGTGTTGACAAATATTACATGTTTAAAGAACATTTATTCACTGGGATTGGAACAGTCAGTTGGAAGATGAAGCATCAAAGGTTTTTTAGAAGATCTAACCAAAGGTGGTTACAGATCGATAATGGCAAATGACCTCTAAGAAAAGTTGATAGTAATGAATGACTTACAATGGCCTAAACTCCAGTTTTTTTGAGCGACCAGTAAGTTGCAAATACCCAAGTTGCCATGGCAGACCATTTTCAACGGATTTCTTGGAGGATGCACCAGTAAGCAGATGCTAGCTAGATCTCTCTACTGTGCTGTCAAAATAAGATATTTTTAATGTTTCTTGTTATTTTAATTTTACAAAACTATAAGTAGAGGTCAAACCCTCATTTTTAAAGGGTCGTCTCTAGTGTGTTTTCCTATACTACTATAAATATTCCTAAAAAGCTAATGGAAGGAGAATTACATTGATCTTTGCCTCAAATATTTATTCCCATGCTTGATATCAGAGGTTCAGATTCTTTAGTTGTATTTCTGTAAATGCTTGAATGGTTAGTTTGTGGCTAATTAACGGATTACTAGTTGTTAGAGTAATTGAAATCTGCTTTTGAGTTTGTTCTATATTATTAGGGAGTACTTTTATGTAAAATCTAGGTTTTTGTGAATTCTGTTATTTGGATTATCATTGCTTGGATATTGAAATTGTTTGCTACAATATTTCTTTGTTGTGCATTAATGAATTAGAAATAATATAATTTGAGATAATTTTGATCTGAGTTATGTATATTTGGTTTGTTTCTTGGGAGCTTTCTATGGTGTTGTAATTCTATTAACCTATCCGTCCACTATTATTATCATTTATCTAACCCTAATCTTCTCTTACACTAAAATTCAAACCCTAAGTGAACATAATTGATTCAACAACCTGTTAAGTTGACAAGGAACCAACCTAATTTGGAGGTTGGATTAGAAACCCCTATTTTGGTCCATCCAATATTGAGTGCTGAGTTGTAGCTATCGGGTACAAGCCTAGACAAAAAATAGGAAGATAGACAGCTGCAGTATCGAGTGAAAACTTGGTGCAATTTAGTGCCCAAAACTACCATGTTCAGGACCCCCATGCTGGGAAGCCCCATTCTCTAATATGTGTCTCAAGAAATTTCTAGTGGCTCCTAATCGAGGTATTCTCAATAAGATCGCCACGCATAGAATTATCCCCTCCAATACTCATTGAGCGATGTTCATGAGGATTCTTTGGTTGAGGGTCCTACGCATCTTACTGTGCATTGGGTGGAGCTTTGGCCTCGACCTCAGTTCTATGCCCAGATCATCCTCTCTATGTACATACCATAATATTATATTATCTCGTATGTAAATTTTAAGGCAAACAAAGTAAACAATAATGATTATCTCTTTTAAATTTTTATTTGTGAGCCCAAAACTGTTTGATGTGTTTGAAGATTTTTTGTATCAGAAAGTAACTCTCATCATGTTTTCAAAATGTTTATGATATACTCAATTGTTTAATGTTTTTCACTTGTATACTCATAGCTCGACAACCTAGCAATGAACTATAGGCCATGTAATCCCACCTATAATATGTGGTATTGAACTCCACACATGGTTAGGGAGTACAGGTCCTCCTGGTCCTCACCCTGTTCACCCATAGTTAGTTATATACCTCTTTGAAGAGAGATACGTGCAAATTTTCCATGGGCTATGATGGCATCTTGGATCTGGTATTGGTATAGTAACAAAAATGATCAAGGTAGTTGGGTCAATGGATGGAAATCATTGCAACCATAATTGAACCCTACTAGTGGTTGGATGTGACTTCCAACTCACTAGAATTTACAATGTGTCATGGTGTGTGTGGTTATTTTTACTTTACATAAAAATAAAATGCATAAAATAGCATTCACATGATTTTCCCTACATGCTTTTCAAAATAACGTTTGATTTTAAGAAAATGCACGACTATGCTAGATTATTTTTTAGAGAATGCAACTATCTATGACTAAATGGCCATTGATTGGGCATATAATGCTAGATAATAGGTCGGACTACAATCAGATATCAACTATTCCTAGCAGTGACTAGTAGAAAACTAAAAATAAACTAGGATTTTCCCATTTCTACCTTTCATTAAGTTTTCTAATTAACCTAATATTTTTTTGCATTCTAGAAAATAAAACATAGACAGACAAAAAATACATAGGAAAATGAAGCCTACGTCAGATCCAAGTATGATGGAGTTTTGGATGGCTGTTGTATGCTCTATTTTCTACTGATCACATTTGTCAGGCGTAGTTACAACTATTTCTTGTGGCTCTGTGGCGCGGTGACAATTTTTAACCATGGTTTTTAACCACAGCTAAGACCTATCATTACAAAACATAGTAAGTTAGTATTCTATGGCATAAAATGTAGGTTTTCCATTGTGATAGCCTTCTATAGCAATCTAGGATGCATACACATAAGCTAATAATAACTAAAAAATCACACAATGCATAAAAGAATAGATAAATTTACAAATAACAACAAAGAAAGGCTCCTTTTATTAAATTTCTAATGAAAATCAATTACAAATACATACCTCTTAGGGATACCCAATGTGATACAATTACAATCATAGAAAATCCCCACACAAGGGTAGGTGTAATCCACAGGCTTCCTAGGTTGACACAAGTTGCTCCAAGGTAAATATGGCCTTCTTCTCCATGATTAGAGGCATTTGTTGCTTTGAATGACAAGACCCTGTTAACCCTAGACTCAAGAAATAACAAGAAGCAATTAAAAGCAAAGGAATCCTCTCTTAATGAGGTTTTTAGAGGAATCTTGCATATAATATGTCATGAAAGCTTGAAATTAAGAAAATGCATATGGCATGGTAATCTATACTAAACATGATAATTGGTCATCAAGAAATATAAAGGAAACATAAATAAATCCATCTGATACCTTATTATTGGAAGCATGAAAACATAATAAATAGCCATAACTAATCTAGCTACCAAATGACAATAAATGAAGGAAATAAGTCTTAAATTTCTACTTGTATCGCACAATTGTTTCTAATGAAACAAATCTAGATCAAATGCGTATAAGCTACTAAAAATAAAATATAAACTACTACTAAAAACAAGGGAAAATGAAAATTAAACCTAACCATAGGTTTGTGGTGCAGCTAGCACTGTTAGCCACGGTTGACAACCACGACTGAGCTAAAAATGTAGTTTCTCTCAAATTTCGGTATTAGATCTCCAATTCCCCTTGATGAATTGATGATCAAGGGTCACCACGATGTCCTCCGATAGATTTAGAAGTTGAATTGCTCATATTGGTGATGGAATGGACTCAATTGCATTTATTGATTCCTCCTAGCCCTTCATAGCCTTCTTGGTTCCAAGTGCCATGTGATATCCAATTAGATAGAAAAAGTATTCCTCTCAATGGATACAAGTGAGTATGTAATTTGATAGGGATTCATTGCGCTTCAAATCAAGATTATTCCAATTCTCCCCAATTTGGAGGGGAGTTTTATAGCACATGGGAAGGCCTTGTATTAGCTTCATGGAGAAGCCAAGATCAATAAGGGATAGCTAGGGTAGTTGTATGGAAAATTATGGAACCTTACACCCTCTAACTGCTTGGATATTCAACCAATTGGTTGTTAACTAATTTTGGATCGATCGAGGTCTGACTAATTTTGAAGGCTAGCCATGGCTCTGACGTGCGGTCATCTTTGTTAACCGTGGGTGTTAGCCACGACCAGTACTGATTAGGTAAAAATACCTAAATGAGTGGTTAGAACCATTACTTCACCTTGGAATCTATCCAAGATATTTTATATGGTCTTCTAGCATGTCCCATATGAGTAGTCACCTTGACATGATCCATTTTAGGTGTCTACACCTAGGAATAAACAACATATTTTATCTATATATTTGAGAAAAGTAGATTTTTGTCAAATCATTGATTGAATATTATGTTCTCAAAACACTAAGGATTTGTAAGTAATTCTCCTACAAGGGTTAATCAAGAAGAAACATGGATGGAATATTAAGAAATGCATTAGATAGTAAGGAACTATTTCATGAGGTAGAATTTTACTCTCAAAACTTAATAGAAACTTTTGAAGGATACAAGTATTTATCCACTAGTGAAAAGAAAAGATTCTCATTATTCCTCAAAGAAGCAAAAGAAGGGATTTTACAACATTAATTGGTTATCTTCATGAAGTCTTTTTAGATCCTAATGGAATACACAAAATATAGTTATATTCACATTAGAAGAATGTTTGGTTATATATCTATCATTAATTGTTTTTTTACTCCTTCAAAACGTAAAATAAAATTCACAATCCTATTCAATATTATTGTGTATAATCCACCCCTATAACCGCCATGACACAATTATTTTAAACCTTTTACACCACTAAAAGCATATGCAGTATTATTAAAATAGAATAAATCATCCATTATTTTTTGATTGGGTGGTTCACTTTGTAAGGTGAGCATTCCTTCTCACGCTCATGAACCAATCAACGTAGTGATTTTTTGGAAAAATATATGCATAGCAGACAACGAGATGAACCAGATCTATTAGTCGCCAAGAAGGACAACCACCCGAATAGATTTGTTGTTGCTAGACATATTCTGTTATGATAAAACAAAACACGCCTGATTTATCCTGCAAGAGGGTAAAATTAGTGCGTGACTGTTTTAATTAATATGTGATTGTTATAATTGAACGAATGCAATATTCATTGCATATCTAATCATGTAACTGCAAGTTTGAAATAGACTTGCTTAAATTTATAATAGACGAATGTTGTGCATTGTATAAATGCACAGGTCTTCCCTGAGAGAAGGATGATTAATTTTATGGAGATATTATTCTATTTTATTTCTTGTCAAATTTATTAAGAGTGCAATTCCTCTTATTTGAGCAAGCTCTACACAACTAGTCGGGTGGAATATCTATGGGATCTTGGGCCCACTCCCTGTAGTAGTCCTCCAATTTTTAATTTATGTATTTTATTTCTGTATATTAGTTTACTGCTTTATTTTTCTGCTTTAATTAATTTATCCGTGTGTTTTAGTTTTATGTATTTTAATTTCTGCATTTTATTTCCAGCCTTGTAATTTTTTTATTTAAATTATCGGCACTCAGTTTATTTAGTTTGGTCAAAATTGAAATGCACAAATATCCCCCACAAAAATAAATAAGGTACAATCATATTTATTCCCCAACACTATAGGCATATACTATGTGTGACACTCATAAGTTTACGGACTTACCGGTTGATAATTTATGGAAGAGAAATGAATGTTTTTTCGGGACATGAATTTCTGCTCACCAATCAAGAAGATATTCCTCTAATGGAAATGCAAAAATAGAGGAGGAAGAGAAAGCATGACAGGAGGGAACAAGACAAAGATACTCATCAAGATACAAATAGAGAGTATAATTAAGAAAGCAAAAAGACTAAACTAAATGAAGAATATGGACATGATCAAGTTGAAGAACTTAAGAAAAATATCCATATTGAAGACTAAATTTTTCAATACCAAAATAATGTAATACGGAGGGGTGTTAGAGTATATTACATTATTTGGTACATGTCAATATACCACCTTGGATACATTATTAGATTAGGAGTAGTTACTTTAAGAAAGTAATAAATGCACAAGTGTTATAATGTGCAATGATGTAAATGTACATGTAGTCCACATGTACATGATTCATAGGATGGGTAGATGAAGAGTCATGGATAGAGTAAAGGCCAAGGAACATATCTTACTATATATATGCCTTTGTGGTATAGAGTGAGAGAAAGAGAGAGACTCAAGTTATTATAGTGATTTGTAGTTAGAGTCTAATGTAGTTTTTCATTGAAATTATGGAGTTTTCATTGAAATTATGTCCTCCATTATAATACATTGTACCATATTTATGAGCACCCATTAATGGCATATTTTCGAGTTATTTTAGAAGTTTAAATTTTGGTTTTTCTGCATTTTATAGTGTAATTATAATATAGTTTTCATTGCTTGTTCATTTTATATCTTGTGGTTTTATTTCCTTTAATATATATCATCAAAAGCTAACAGAACAACCTTGCTCCCCAAAATAAATTCAATAAAAAAAGTGTGTGATGGAAAAGTTATTGTGATGTTTCAAATGGTCGGATAAGTGAGAGGGTTTTTGACATGTGTAATCCAAAACCTTATGAAGTATGTGTTAGCAATATAATGTATTATCATAGGTTATAGATCTCCAAGATCAATAATTCACATCAATATCAGTATCAATAATATGCATCCATCAAATGAACATAAATATCATAAAAATCACACTAAAGTACTTTATTGATAAAATTTAAGCAATGCTAAAGCAAAGCTTATTTGAATTATAGTTTACATGGCTTTGTATCCAATATAAAGATACATGATAATATTCAAATTACATAACCCTTGATCTTTGATGTTCTCTAAATCATGGGAGAACTTGACTCTTCATATTCCTTTCTTATGTAATAACTACCACATATTGAAAAAATACAAAGTATCTGTAGCACCCTAAAATTGGCGCAGTAAAACCTTAATAATTACAATTACTCTAGTAAATATTCAAATTCAAATTTCAACCTCCAAAACCGCTCCCAAACCGCCGTTTAACCCGTTTCCTCCTTTCCCGTGCCATTTTTAGAGTTTGTTTTGTCCGTTTGACGATATCGTCTCCGATAAGACGATATCGCCTCAGATCGGACGATTTCGTCTAGCGTAGGACGTCCAGACGATCTCGTCCCAAACTGATTTGTGCATAGTTGGACTCTATTCCAACGGCATCTCTAATCCGGGCAGAAGCGTGTCTGCGCCGTTAGAGACCTCCCCCATTGGAGATCTCCCAAATTGGGATGATCTCCAACCTCCCAACCTCTATCCTAAGCCTATTTAATCCTAGGCCCTCCCCTTAGCATCCCCCTGGCTGAAATTCCCTGTAACTCGAATTCTACACGCACTAGACCATCTTAAATCACTGTTTGCATTTGTATTTTTCCAAGTTTGTTTGCAGGAACTTCATTGTTTTTCAGCCGGAGCAAGCTCAATTCGTCTCATACGATCTCGTACAATCTCGGACGATCTCGACCCAATTCGAGATGATTTCGACTGTAGTCCACATTGGGGGCAATCAATGCCCATAGTTTGCATTTTCTCCACTCTTTTCCATTGCATTATTCTGCATTTAGTTAATTCTATGGTTATTCTTTATTATCTTGCATCTTGGAGTTCACCCATGTAGCTTTAATGCATAATAAAAGCATAAATTGTCATTAGATCATTATAATGCATTCGTGTCTTAGTTTGATATTATCATTTTAATGTTCTTACTACCATTTTACATCATTACCCTCTGTTATCATAGTTGCATTCTCTGTATTTTGCATCTGTTTCTCTGTTTGTAGGTCTCTAACGAATTCGTCTGACGAATTCGTCAGATCTCAGACGATCCTGTCAGATAGGAGACGATCCTGTCAAATTCTAGACGATCTTGACTGCTTCAAAAATTAGAATCTCCATCAGACATCCGGATCAGGTATGGGTCTTTAATCCATCTTGTTCTTTCTATTTTTCTGTCCAAATCTATTTTTGTCTTCATTTAAATCTGCATTTCATATAGAATAGCTTAGACGCATTTTGGCCAAACCTAGGACTTGGATGATTAAAGATAAAACTGAACACATCAAACACATTCCCAACCTAGGCATGGAAACTGCCATTCAAACGTTTCCTGGTGAACCCACCATCCGTCGAAAAATCACCATAATACACCTCCCCCGAGAGGCGGGACCTTCGCAAGGCCTCTCAGCTCCGAGGTACCGCGCCATCCTTTTCCCATCCTCCTTCCGGGCATGGATCCTATAGCCTGAAGGTAGGGATGCGAAAAATTTGGAGCGATACATTTTGGTGAACCCGACGTGAATGCATTTAAAACCTTTTGAAAACAAAAAAATAAAACAACCAAAACATAGATGCATTTCAAATCATCTAAAACTAATAAGTTGCATATCATGTTTAGATGGTAGCTCCTAAGAAAATATTAGCAGTTACTATAAATGTTGAAAACCAATTGGCAGCCATAGAAATCAATTTTGTGCTTAGTGTGCTTGAAACAGATAGAAATCAACTTTTGTGGGACGAACTTGATAGAAGACTAAGTGTCATTTCATCTAGGTCAACAAAACTTAAACAAATCAAGAGGCTTGTCCTAGATAGAATTCTGGATCCTCATCAACTCGTCTTTTATCATGAACTTCAGAGAGCCTGCCATAGATGGTTAGCTTATAGGAGAGCTCTTGTGTCTTCAGAATTGTTCACCTTCGAGGAATACCTCGAGAACGCAGCCATTATACACCAGTTCCTAGGTCATGTAGAAGACCAAGAGGTTGTTCTTACGGATAGGGAAATATGGAATAGAGTTCCTCGAGCTGTGTTATATCGAGAGTATTGCCACGAGCTTTACTTCTATCAACCGGAATCTGAGACAGATAATATCACTATAGCTCTTTTCATTAAATTTTTGAAAGAAAATTTTCAATTTGAAGAAGAACACTTCATGACTCCCGAAGAACTCGAGCCCATTAATGATATTTATAAATTGTTTATAGAAAACTAGATCATTACTTTCAGTATTAGTTCTTGCATTTATTGTGTTGTTTGTTATCTTTACAATATTATTACAAAAACAAGAAAAACTAAAAAAAAAAACATAACAAAAACCAAAACCTTTCATTTTAAATATTGTAGTAGGTATATAATTAATATATACCTCTTAAGCTTGTTGCATATATATATATATATATATATATATATATATATATATATATATATATATATATATATATATATATATATATATATATTTGCTGAAATCTAAATTAAGCACAATGCCTAAACTTAGGAATGGTAAACAAACCGAAGGAGAAGAAGAAGATTGGTTAGAAGATAAAACTAGAAACCCAAATGTCCTTCCCCGAAGATCCAATTCCGGAAGGAGAAACTCTAGATCAACCAGAAGATGACCTAGGTGAAGACAATGAACAAGAAGAAAATGTTAAAGAGGATGGATCCTCATCCCCTAGAGTAGCTCCAGATGGAACTATTGCTTTTGACAACTTAGATCATTTCTAGAAATTTTTCAATAATAACATTGGCGCTCTTAATATGGCAGTTCGTATTGATAAAGGGCAAATTAGTGACACTCAAGCAGCCATGGAACATATGTTTGATGTGCACACTAATCCCTTGTCTTTCATTGATCAAGAAAGTGATAAGGCTGGACCATCCAATAGAGATATGGTCACTATGATTCAGAACATGCCAAAACAACAGGTTACCCAACCTCCTAAGGAACCTGTTATTGAGCCTAAAATCATTCCCACACAAAAGAAAACTTCCTTCACCGCTTTACTTCGCCAAACTATTGATCAATATGCTTCAAGTAAACAAAAACCTAAAATGAAGCCAAACACCAATTTTCAACAATCTGGAATACAACATAATACAACTTCAAAATTCCTTCATAACACCTTTCCTACCAACAATTTACACAATAGCAACATAGCATCTAATCTTCATGTCCCTCCATCATATGCTCACAAATCCCATATCAATGCCCTACCGAACCAATATGGTGGGCAAACTAGTAATCTGGAAGCCATGGTGAAACAGTTAGCTTCGCGTATGGACCAGATAGATCCTTACCGTCCCTCGTACAATTATCGAGAGATATGTAGTCAACCTTTGGATCCCATAGTTGTAGCACAACCGTACCCTAAGCATTTTCCCATGCCCATCCTGCCTATATATAAAGGAACCGAAGATCCCATAGAGCATCTTCGCATGTTTAGGATAGCATGTCATGATATATCACATGATGACTTGCTATTACTAAAAATGTTCCCAAAAAGTTTAGGTGGAATGGCATTAGAGTGGTACTATCAATTGCCCACTCATTCTTTGAGAAACTTTGAAGAAACAACTGAATCTTTTGTCCATCAATTTAGTGCCTACATCGAGAGGCATGTAACCATTAAAGATTTATACAACTTAAAACAAGACAAGGATGAATGTTTTGCCGATTTCTTAGCTAGATGGAGGTAGTTGATAGGAAAACCGCACTTTGTGCTACCTTATAGGGAAATGTTGGACATTTTTATTAATAATTTACAAGAACAAATATCTTATGAGCTATCAATCGCTACTTTAACTACCTTCGATCAGGCTATAGATTTAGCTCGAAGAGTAGAAGATGCCCTCATTAGGAGAGGCCAACTTAGGAAGAAGGATGATGAGAAAACATCCAAAAATCAGTATAAAAACAAACAAGTTGTAGGTGACGGAGTCACTGACAATAGAAATGTTGCTAATATCAATGCAACGAAAACAACAAAAAAATTTATATTGAAACCGCCCGATAAGCCTCCTCGAGAATTTACTAGATTGAATCAACCATTATCAACTATTTTACCTCAATTACTCGAAAGAGGTTTGATCCAATTACCAGCTATCCGGGAACCTGATCCAACTATACCCGGATACAGAGTTGACTTACACCGTGATTTCCATAGAGGGCCCTGGACACTCTACCAACGCTTGTAAAAGGTTGAAACATAAAATACAGGATCTGATTGATAATAATGAAATGGAGGTGCAAGCCTTCCAACCTAAACAAAATGCTCCTAATAATCCTCAAAAGACCATTCCCCAAAATCAAAATCAAAATGCTAATCAATCATTAGACATATTTCAACACCCTTTACCAAGACATGGTAAAGAGGTGGCCAATCAAATCGAACATCATAATGTTCCTCCTCCTACCCGATATGTAGGAACTATTAGCGGACATTTACCTAATCATGATTTACAAAAATTTGACACAACTTTATCCATGGTCACAACCAGGCCCCTACATAATATTCAAACTCCAGATCCTAGTGATATAGAATCGGATATTGAAAGTGAAATAGACATCACTTCAAACCAATCGAATAGTTCTGAAAATGAATCAGATCCTATTCAACCCATCACAGATGCTATGGTTCCAGAAGAACCATTTCCTAGAAGAGTTACTACTCGACCCTCTTCTAATCAATTCCTCCCAAATGAACAAGCCATAAACGCTCAACCGAGACCAGTTCAACGTCTTCAATATAACATTGTAGGTACCATTGGAGTCGTTACCCGACAACAAGGCTCAAAATTCTCAACAAGAACCAAACCAGAATGATGGATCAGCTCCATTTGTTTTGAAAAATCCCAATAAAGGGAATCATGCTTCCAATGTTCAACTTAAACCCCCTTACAATATTAATGAGCAATTATCCAATACTACAACCTGAATTTCCCTTTTGGATTTATTAAGATCTTCTCCTACCCATAGGGATGAGTTAATGCTTACATTAAGCCAAATGATGGTACCTCAAAATATTCAACTCTGAAGCCATGGCCAATACTATCATCACTCGAGAAGTTGATTGTATTGACTTCCGGGATAAAGATATCCCACAACACAGCTTTACATAAGGATAATCCCTTATATATTATCGCTCTAATTGGAGATGTAGTTGTTAAACGAGTCCCGATTGATAATGGTTCATCTCTAAACATTTGCACTTTTGACTTCTACCAACGATTTGGCTTTAGAAGTGATGAAATGAAGAAAACGAACATGATTATCAAAGCTTTCAATGACGAAACACAAGAAACGTGTGGAGTTATTACCATCCCATTGCAAGTTGGTCCTCGAACTCTAGATACCACCATGTTTATTGTACATTGCCCCGCATCGTACAATATACTCTTGGGTCATCCTTGGATCAATGCAATGCGGGCTGTCCCATCAACTTTACACCAATGTGTTAAATTCAAATTTAAAAATCAGTTGGTCACTATCCACGGTGATCCTAGACCCTTTGATATGTGTGCTTTGGCGTAACCTCGTTGGAGTGCAATTTTGCCCTCGCCTCGTCATCCACACATCCTAATTCTTATTTTTCATCTAAAATCGTGAAACACACACCCATAGCTTCACCTATTTCCCCTTCCATTCATTTCACCCTCATATATAGATCAACAATCTTCTAAACAAACCACTCTAGAACCTCAAAAAGATCTTCAATCCACAACCAATCCTTCATGTTCCATCCCTATAATTTCAAAACCTATAGACCCATCTCTTAACACTTCCACATTATCAACATCTATCATACCTTCCACATCTAAAGATATAGGGAATGATCCTTCTACATCTTATGCTCTTTCTGATGAACTTTTACCAGATTTATCCACAATCTTAATATCAGAAAAAACAAATGCTTTCATGCAAGATTCAATTCTTTTAAATAACTTGCCACCATCTCCTCGTACTTTGGGCCTCCCACAACCTATGGGAAGTACTTACCAAGTCGGGAGTTGTGCCTTCATTTATAAAGGATATGATTGGGGAAGAATCCCTCGGAATATCAAAACTCATCATGAGGGATATGCTCGATGTTATTTTACCAATGAATATATTAAAGCTAAACCCATAATGCTTAAAATGGGATATAAAGGGAAAGGCTTGGGACCTTTCCAAAATGGCATGAAAGAACCTTTCGAGGTAGAACCGTGGCCTCGCCCGCTGTGGTGTGGGCCTATTTCCTAGTAAGGGTCAACCCTTTCCTTTTGAAGATGATGATCAACTCATATGTTATCAAGATTATTTGGATAGGCATGATGATTTGCCTCTAAAAAATCAGCCATTTACATGTAACATGCTATCCATAGCTTACCCCGAAATGATTGCAAACTCCGATGAGGAGTTGGAAGGAGATATCTTCCACGATGTCTCCGTTGAAGAGATGTTACACAATGGATTTTATTTTGATGGTTCTATACCAACTATAGCCCAACTTGAGACCACTAATCCTCAAGATGAATTATCCAACTTAACCTTACAAGAATTACAAGAATTGGGCATTTCACCCGCCCCACCTAATTTTGAAAGAGATCTACACATGGAGGTAGAAAACGTCATTAAAATTAATATTGGAACCGAGGATAGTCCTCACATAATCAATATTGGATCAGAATTAAGTCAAGAAAAACAAGAGCAATACATTGCATTCCTTAAAGAATATGAAGATGTCTTCGCTTGGACATATGAAGATATGCCAGGTCTAGACCCTTCCGTAGTCATGCATCACCTAGTGGTCCATCCGGATGCTAAACCCGTTAAACAAAAACTTAGAAAAATGCATCCCAAAGTGGCTTTGCTAGTCAAAGGGGAGTTAGAAAAACTCCCGAATGTTGTTTTTATACAAGCTATTGATTATGCTGAATGGATCTCAAATGTAGTTCCAGTTACCAAGAAAGAAGCCACCAAAGTTAGGGTTTGCACAGATTTTAGAGATATTAACGCTGCATGCCCTAAAGATGATTTTCCTCTTCCAAACATGGATCAAATCATTGACTTTACTGCCGGGAGTGGGATGATGTCCTTAATGGATGGATTCTCCGGTTATAATCAGATCAGGATAGCTCTTGAAGATCAGGCTAAAATAGCCTTTATTACCCCCTGGGGTACCTTTTGTTGGAAAGTGATGCCATTTGGCTTAAAGAACGCAGGTGCAACCTATCAACGAGCTATGACTTATATTTTTCATGATATGATGCATGATATCCTACATGATTATGTAGATGATATTATAGCTCGCTCTATTAATGAAGATAATCATTTAGATGATTTGAGAAAAGTTTTTAATCGATTACGAGAATATCTTATTCGATTAAATCCAGCCAAATGCATATTCGGAGTTAAGTCCGGTAAACTATTAGGGGTTTTAGTTTCTTTACGTGGTATCAAAATCGACCCTCTCAAGATTGCGGCTATCACCGATATGCCCGCACCTACTAATATATCTGAGTTACGAAGTTTACAAGGTAAGCTTCAAGCCATCCGTCGCTTCATCGATAAGTCGGTGGACAAAATCGGTCCCTTTCTTAAACTTCTTAAGAAGGATGTCCCTTTTAATTGGGATGACGAATGTAAAGAAGCTTTTGAACTTCTCAAACAATACCTCCTTAACCCACCTGTGCTTTCACCGCCTAGACCCGATCGCCCATTTCTCCCGTATATTTCAGCTTCAGATTCTGCCTTAGGAGCTATGTTAGCTCAGCTTGATGATGCGAAGAGAGAACGTGCTAATTATTATATTAGCCAAACCTTCATCGCTTATGAAACCCGCTACACAACATTAGAAAAACTTATGTCTAGCAGTCGTGTTTGCTACGCAAAAATTATGCCATTATATGCTTAATCAAAAAACTTATGTCATTGCTAAATATGATCCCTTGAGGTATCTCATGAGTCGACCTTATTTATCGGGTCGCACAGCCAAGTGGGTTCTTGCTCTAAGCGAGTTTGACCTCACGTTCATAGGACAGAAGTCTGTTAAGGGTCAAATCATAGCAGATCAATTAGTTGTTGCACCCTTAGAGTCTACCCATCCCCTCATCATTGAGTTTCCTGATGAATGCCTTCAATTAGAGGCAGACCATATTGAACAATGGTCCTTATACTTTGATGGAGCCCGATGCATGAGTGGGGCTGGTGCGGGTATTATTTTAATATCCTCGCAAAAACATCTTATTCCTCTCGTCCTTCAAATTAACATTTGCTTGCACCAACAATACTACTGAATATGAAGCTCTAATCCTTGGATTACGAGCTGCCTTGACGCTAAAAATTAAACATCTGTTAGTTTTTGGTGATTCTCAACTTTTTATAAACCAAATTAATGAAGTCTATCAGACCGGAGATGATAAACTGTGCCCATATAAAGCCTATGTTTTACAATTAATGTCTCTATTTGATCAAGTTGCCTTGGAAGCTATCCCTCGAACTTGCAACCGTGCAATCGATGCTATGGCCGCAAATGATGCATCTCTCCTGCCCTTGGAGTTAGATGACGAATATGCCACTATCATTATTCGTCGACTCCAGGAACCCACTTCAAATAAGTCATGCTTAGAACCTTTGGATGTGTTTCTAATCAATGAAACTACTCCTGAACCTTGGTATACGGATATATTTGATTTTCTCCAAAATGGGACTTTCCCTGCCAATTCTAATAGAAACCAACGTCGGTTATTACGTCGACGAGCAAGTCGATTTGTAATAATTGGCAATACTTTATATAGGAGATCTTTTGAAGGTATCCTATTAAGATGTTTGAATTTAGAAGAATCCCAATCAGCCTTGAGTGAAGCCCACGATGGATCTTGTGGAGGACACTTCAATGGTAGTGTCATTGCTAAAAAGCTCCTTAGGATAGGATACTTTTGGCCTACCATGGAGAATGACGCACATGATTATGTGCGCCATTGCGACAAGTGCCAGAAACATGCTGACCTTGTCCATGCGCCTGCACAAGAACCGTAGGCTATTTCATCTCCTTGGCCCTTTTCAAAATGGGGTTTAGATATTATTGGCAAAATCAATCCTGTGTCATCTGATGGACACAAATTCATCATAACCGCCACTGAGTATTTCATGAAGTGGGTTGAAGCTATGCCTTTAGCTTCCTGCACTGGCACACAAGTCTCTAAATTTATTTTTAATCAAATCATTTGTAGGTTCGAAATTCCTGCAAATCTCATCTCTGATAATGGAACTTGTTTCAAAAATAAAGATGTTAAAAAATTATGCCAAAAATATAAGATTCAACATCGCTGGTCCACTCCCTATTATCCTCGTGGTAATGGTCAAGCAAAAGCATCTAACAAAACCTTAATCAAAATTCTCAAAATATTAGTCAATAAATCTGGCCACGACTGGCACATTTAGTTATATCCAGCCTTGTGGGCCTATCGAACTAGTGTTCGAACTCCCACTGGAACTTCACCTTTTGTTTTGGTTTATGGTGCCGAAGTCATTTTTCCCTTTGAATTAGAAGTTCCTTCTTTGGCTCTACTACTTCAAGATACCGAAGTAGGAGATGAATATCGAAATGCGCAGACTCGACCACCTGGAACTCCTAGATGAAAAATGCATCAATGCTTTGGAGCATCTCCGTGCCTACCAAAACAAGCTTAAAAGATCATATGCTAAAAAGTTCGTCATCGATCCTTTGAGATCGGCGACCTTGTTTTAAAAGAAAATAAAAAAATACTAATGCAACTAAGGACCTTAAAGGTAAATTTGAGCCCAACTCGGCTTGGACCATACATTATCACCGCTAAATTTGAATCGGGAGCATACAAATTATCTACCTTAGATGGTAAAGAACTTAAAGAACCCATGAACATTTTGCATCTTAAACGTTACTATGTATAAATTTGGTCATTTCATCCTTGTATATATTTGTTTAAAATATTTCAAAATCACTATCTTGTATTTCTTTCAATTTATAAATTCAAAAACACCAAAAACATTCATAATCATCAAAATATTCAAAACTACTTGTTGTATTTATTTATGGCACTTGTTAATTCTTTCAAAAACAAAAAAATAATAATAAAAATAAAAAAACAGCAATATTCTTGACTCTTTCGAAACCAAAACAACATAAAGAAGAAAGAGAGAGTCAACATTCTCAAAACTTCTCAAAAAGTATTTATATATATCTTCTTACAAATGTTGCAATTATATGTTTCAAATTATTTTGGATAAATTAGCATTTATTTGGAATCCCTCACTTTCACACTCACAAAAATAAATATCTTGATTTTTATCCGGCATGATTACTAATCTCTCTTATATCAAAGTCCACAAAATTCAATTAAATAAAGTTTGAGCACAGAGAATTGATCTTGTTATTTACTTAAACCAAGCACATCCTTTCACAATAAAATGATTATATTTGTAATGTCCATGCTATGCTACATAGTAGAAGTGGTTTCTTGAGCGAAAAGTTTCCCCTGCTATCCTATCATGCACATGGTCTAGAATCTTTGAGAATTGGCAAAAGGACAAGCTCACCCCTACCCGAAATAAAAATCCCTTGCTCTACAGCTAATCCGAGCAAGTATCCCTAGCATAGAACAAAAAAAAAGCAAAGTTCAAGAAAAAGAGAAAAAGAAAAATGTTATTTTATATCATTACAGCAATGTTCCAAGCATTATCAAGCAAAAATACAAAAATAAAAGAAATGAAAGCAAAAGCAAAAGCAATAAAATCCCTTTCCCTACCCTTTGAAAAGAAAAGAAGGGTTGATGAGCTTGAATCCCTGGAATTCTCAATTATTCGAAAATTGTGAGGTAAGCCCCATAACAGGTGGTTTGTGCCCAACCCGCTTGGCCTTGGGTAACTCCTAGCGTGGCGATATGTCTGTCACATTAGCGACCTTCTTTTGTACAGACCTATGTCTGCTTATGGATTAGCTAGCTCTTGATAATCCGACTTACATAGTAGTCTAGTATGGTTATATGCATCTACATCATGGTTAATGAACACTTATTTGGTTCATTCAAATCACTTGTATCATATTATCTTGCTCAAAACTGGTAAATGAACAATGCAATTGCACACACATTTGTATTTGAGAGATTTTGTGTATCATTATGATAAATCAAGATTGGAAATGAACTCACATATGCACATGGGATTCCTTATAAATCTAACTTTTGTCTTTAAGATACTTTGAAATATTTTTTTGCAAATTGTTTGGAATAAATTCATTTTCTTCTTTAAAGTACAGTTGTTTAGTATAAAGACAACTACATACATAATAGAAAAAATCAAAATTTCTTTCAAAACCATACAATCAAAACACACATATATATATATATATATATATATATATATTGTCGACTTTCGCGACGATGGTATAGTTCCAAAACCAAAATTGGAATTTTATGCCTAGCGCAAGTCCTCATCTTCATATTTTCTGTTTATTAAAAATCAACCATGCAATAAAACAATCTATTTTCTTCTTTGATTTTCGCGATGATGGTATAAGTCTATACCTACATATTCTATGCCTAGCGCAAACCATTGTACCAATTTTTATTCCCCATTTATTTGAAAATCATGAAAACCATATGACTTAAATCATTCTGTTATACAATTATGTTTTTTGACAAAAAGCATGCACATTATCACTATTTCATGTCATTATGTCAACCTTCAATTTTGCAATGATGGTATAATTCCTAGGGAATTATCCAAAAAATTTATCACACTTAGGAATTTATGCCTAGCAAAAATCATTTTAAAATATTTCATGCATAATATTTTCATGAAAATCTGAAAACAAACCATCATCATCATCATTTGCATCATCACACCAAAGTCTTAAGACAGTCTCTTAAGCACCCTTTTACTTTTTAGCAATATTTCTATACTGGGATTAGCTTGACGACCGAGTGAGCGGCGACTCCATGAAATGGTCTATAATAGCGACAATGTCCTTTGAAATTATTGTTAAAAGTCCCTTTTATTTTTTATCAAATTATCACATCACAAACAACCAATTTGTTACATCAGATTATTTCATTTAAATTTTTAAAGCATGACATTTAAACCATAATATTTTCCAACGCCATAATTACATGAATCATCAAATCAATCACACTAAAAACATTAAAAGCATCATACAAACGCATAAGACAAGTCATATGATCAAAAAATATCTCATCTATATATATATCAAATATATGTACATCATATCAAAAATAGATTGGTATGCCACAATCTACATCTTGGCATACTCAATCCTCTCAATCATATATCCTCTATGCAGTGTCTCGAGAACCCCTCGAGCTCTCAGCCTCATCTCCTCCCCCACCCTGAGGTGGAGGAGGTGGCCCCATCACAGTCCGTGTGGTGCCATGAGTCCTGGATGTCGATCGTGATGATGTCCTAGATGACCCCATCACGACAGGCTCTGCAATATGAGCTGGTAATGGCACCCTCTGCTCTGCTGGCACCGCCTGGTAGTATAGAGCCTGATAGAATGTAACTTGGGCAATAGCGCATGCTAAATCCCGAGTGCTCGCTCCTCCGCCCCGAGCTCTAAGCCGTGTAGCCTCATCCTGCAATGTTTGCACCTGAGCCCATAGGCGGGCAACCTCAGCTCGGAGAGTCGCTGTCTCGCTGCTCTCCCTAGTGTCAACACCCTTGCCCTTATCGGGCGATGGTGGCCTCTCTCTCTATGGAGAAGGGGGTCTCTCCTCCCTCCTCTCCCACTATCGCGGCCTCTGCTGAGCCTGTGGCCTCCTCTGCTCTCTCCTCGCCGTGACCCCGGGCCGCCTCAATGGCTGCCTGGCATCGCCTCCCCATCCGATGCACAACTACGTGAATCGAACCCTGAGCCCTCATCATCCGAGGAGGGCGGATGCCTGTGTACCGGGCATCGTAGCCGTCGCCTACCCCAGCGTCATCCCCATCCACTCGGCTGAATGGGGGCATCATCCGCGTCCTGACTCCAGAAGCGCTGCATATCTGGAGCCCCGCTAACCGTAGTGTTATCCCGGACAGTCCGAGAAAACTCGTAATCCCTGAGAGATGGGATCCCCTGCTGTAGACCGAACTGTCACAAAACTCGGTCGTAGCGATGGAGCTCCACCTCTCCCCTCTCCATCCTCAGCCAGCAGGCTCGCCTGATGCGAGCCAGCTCCTGTCCATCCTCGGCCCACCCTGGATGATCCCTCCAAGGCCTCCAGGTGATCTGGTCGGAGACAAGGTCATCAAGTAGTCTCCGGGACATCGGTAGATCTATCCGCCGCTGTGACCCTCTCCGGAGCCACCAGTAGAAAGCTCGGGGCCTCTCCCCATCAACCCCTATCAAAGGAAGCCCTACCGGCCTTCGCACTGCAATGTGCTCCTAGCACCAAACCTGTAGAAGCGATGTCATAACCAGACATCGGCCGCCCTTGTACACGACCCCATGCAGGATCCTGTACAATCGGCATAGAACAAAGCTGCCCCAAGCAAACCTATAGCCGTGGTCTCTCATGTCACAGACCACATCTGCCAGTACCCATGGTACCCTGCATCCACTCTGGTGGCACAACAAAAGTCCACCTACCACCCCAGCCAAAACCCGTGTGAGTCTCGATGCCCCAGGCATCTGACGCAGCGACTCGATGTTCACTCCGCCCTTCTCCAGGGCGAAGCTCGGATCGCCACACAGTCACATCATCGCGTGGCCCTGATTGGCCATGGGAGTGATCAGTCGTCCTTGTATGGGGATCCTCAAAATCCTCCATACATCCTCTAGTGTGGGAGTCATCTCCCCTGTCGATAACCAAAAATAGGAAGAACCCGGATACCACCTCTCTGCCAGGGCTATCAATAGCCCCATGTCTGTAGAAACTTGTGGCATCTCTGCCACATGCTGTAAGCCGACCTGTGCCAGCTGATCTCGCTCTGCCTGAGATAGAGCGGCCAAGTCATCTCTCAACCCACCGTATTTCCATTCTCTGCTCTTTAGTAATCCTCTCTGCAACATAAAAACAACAACACAATAAAAATCATTAATAAAAACTCAGTAATTAATAATGCAAGTAAAATTAGTTCAATTTTATATAAATGATGATATCGTCCACTATTGGACGATATCGTCCCAAATTTGAGCAAAATCGTCTCCGATTTCGCAAGCCGAAATCGTCCCTAATTTGACGAAATCGTCCCCCTTTCGTCGATTTCGCCCTTAGACGAAATCGGCGAACTTGAGACGATTTCGTCGAAATCGGGACGATTTCGTCCCGACGACGTCGACGGCCCAAAAATGGCCGCGATGCTCAAAAATTGCTCAAAATTCACCTAAAAAGCATGTAAATTCAACTTAAAGCATTCTAAACTAAGTTTAGACTCTTACCCGTAGCCCGCGTCGGACCTCTGTCGATCTGTGCGCTGTCTCGACCATTTTTCTTGCAGAGCTCTAAAAACCAGAAAAATGAACAGTAACAATGAATTAGGGTTTTACCCTATTTTTCTTAATTTTATTCAAAACACAATTAAAAACATTTTAAAATTTTGCTTTTCCGTGTTTTTACCTCAAACGTTCGATTTGGGTAAAAACACGGAGGGGGCACCATAGTAAGCTGTCGTACGATTCGACCAAGAATCGTCGCCTAAAAATGGGAATAATTTTTGCTTTCTCATAGATCGAGAAGAACTCATATTTAACGCATTTTCTTCGAAAAATTCGCTAAAGAGGGGGCAAAATGTAGCACCCTAAAATTGGCGCAATAAAACCTTAATAATTACAATTACTCTAGTAAATATTCAAATTCAAATTTCAACCTCCAAAACCGCTCCC
This sequence comes from Wollemia nobilis, assembly GCA_028583015.1. Classification (NCBI taxonomy): domain Eukaryota; kingdom Viridiplantae; phylum Streptophyta; class Pinopsida; order Araucariales; family Araucariaceae; genus Wollemia; species Wollemia nobilis. Next base: position 1,714,566 of record JAQPPZ010017079.1, on the reverse strand, counting down.
AAACCGCCGTTTAACCTGTTTCCTCCTTTCCCGCGCCATTTTTAGAGTTTGTTTTGTCCGTTTGACGATATCGTCTCCGATAAGACGATATCGCCTCAGATCGGACGATTTCGTCTGGCGTAGGACGTCCAGACGATCTCGTCCCAAACTGATTTGTGCATAGTTGGACTCTGTTCCAACGGCGTCTCTAATCCGGCGGAAGCGTGTCCGCGTCGTTAGAGACCTCCCCCATTGGAGATCTCCCAAATTGGGATGATCTCCAACCTCCCAACCTCTATCCTAAGCCTATTTAATCCTAGGCCCTCCCCTTAGCATCCCCCTGGCTGAAATTCCCCGTAACTCGAATTCTACACGCACTAGACCATCTTAAATCACTGTTTGCATTTGTATTTTTCCAAGTTTGTTTGCAGGAACTTCATTGTTTTTCAGCCGGAGCAAGCTCAATTCGTCTCAGACGATCTCGTACAATCTCGGACGATCTCGACCCAATTCGAGACGATTTCGACTGTAGTCCACATTGGGGGCAATCAGTGCCCAGAGTTTGCATTTTCTCCACTCTTTTTCCTTGCATTATTCTGCATTTAGTTAATTCTATGGTTATTCTTTATTATCCTGCATCTTGGAGTTCACCCATGTAGCTTTAATGCATAATAAAAGCATAAATTGTCATTAGATCGTTATAATGCATTCGTGTCTTAGTTTGATATTATCATTTTAATGTTCTTACTGCCATTTTACATCATTACCCTCTGTTATCATAGTTGCATTCTCTGTATTTTGCATCTGTTTCTCTGTTTGCAGGTCTCTGACGAATTCGTCTGACGAATTCGTCAGATCTCAGACGATCCTGTCAGATAGGAGACGATCCTGTCAAATTCCAGACGATCCTGACTGCTTCAAAAATTAGAATCTCCATCAGACATCCGGATCAGGTATGGGTCTTTAATCCATCTTGTTCTTTCTATTTTTCTGTCCAAATCTGTTTCTGTCTTCATTTAAATCTGCATTTCATATAGAATAGCTTAGACGCATTTTGGCCAAACCTAGGACTTGGATGATTAAAGATAAAACTGAACACATCAAACACATTCCCAACCTAGGCGTGGAAACTGCCATTCAAACGTTTCCTGGTGAACCCACCATCCGTCAAAAAATCACCATAATACACCTCCCCGAGAGGCGGGACCTTCGCAAGGCCTCTCAGTCCGAGGTACCGTGCCATCCTTTTCCCATCCTCCTTTCGGGCATGGATCCTATAGCCTGAAGGTAGGGATGCGAAAAATTTGGAGCGATACAAGTATCTCATGATTGCATATAAATCTCTACTTATAAACTAGATACATCATACTCATAACTCCTCACTTGTTAAATAGAAACTTCACACACTTAATTACATGATACATCCTCACTCGTACTAACTTGACACATAATTTATACAAAAAATAAAACTCATACCCTAATATAAATATTTACAATAGCACCAAATAATGTAATACCTCCAACAACCCCCATATTACATTATTTGGTGTGAAGGCTTCTTGCCTTAAATATTTAATTCTTGTCTTCCTTCTTTGGCTCTGGTTTTTGCACTCTTCAATATATAGTTTTTAATCTATCCCTTTATGCTATTCCTTATGCCTTTCATACTATGAATAATTCATTACAAAAATATAACATAGAGTGTAACAATTCATATCCTTGTGAATAACTTTGCAAATTCATTTTGAACCAATACACAAGCCTTTTGTACATTATGTATTTATATTAAGGTTTCTTTTGTCATATGCCATATTCATTATTTGAGCAAGATCATATGTTTCATTTGTTGTCATTGTTTTATGAGTGTCACAAAGAACCTTTATGATGAATTTATTTGTATGCAGATTATACATTAAATATGTTTTTTCTTATCCATGTTGATTGGTTTTCTGTAATATCATTATTTGACAATTTCCTGTTAGGAATAAAAGGAGATGAGATATATTACAAATGAAGATTTGTTATGACATCTTAGTTTGTTTCATGTTATAATGTGTTATTGAAAGGCATTTTGGAGCTTCATTACTCTTGGATGGTATCTCATAATTTATCTTAAAAATTTTCAAATTATTGCACATAAAAAACATGCTCAAATAATTTTTCAATCCTCTTGTATTCACACAAAGTTCTTCAACTTAATTTTCTTTGATGTAGAATTCCTTATAACTCCAAAAAAAATAATATTCATGCAATTTTTTATGAAGGGGTACTCCACCCAACACATACAATACTCAAATCATAGAAAAATTTAGAAGAAACACAACATCTAATATCATTTCAATGAAATGGAATTTTTAAACACAAAAATTATGAAGCTACAAATTGCAGAATTAAAGTTACAATTATACGGCCACAAGGCCAATTTTTACACAAAGAAAAATCGACTTGAAAGTTGGAACTACGATCCGTCAACCATGCTGCCTTTTGGTGATACTTCTTCCCCCTTTTAATAACTCCCATAGAACATTCTGGAAATCATAACTCCCCTTTTCCTGCCAAAGAAGATATTCATCTGAAATTTAAAATTTTCATTTTCCACCCAAAAAGATATTCAAATTTGAATTTCGGTGGCACACCTTCTTGGTACCATAAATTTTGACTCGAGGGTTCATTTGGCTTCCGTAAGATATCATTGGAAAGCTTATTAAGAGATATACAGTGTATCAATTACCTAAAGGTCATTGAGATTATTTTCATCCTCCTTCAAGAATTCTAAGGTCTTCAAATTTTATATTTAAACCTTCTAGGAGATATTTCTCGACATGAAAACTTTAATATCTCTCAAATCGTCCAGGCTATTGGGGTGATTCTTTCACCACCAGATCTATTTTTCAATATCATTCCTTGGGATAAATTTTTAAACCCATATGTGTCCATTTAGGCCAACTTACTAAAAATAGCTAATGACTATTTTTCACCTTTTTGGACTTCTGACTAACTTATACCTCCTAAGTGTCATCATGAACTTGAAAACCACTAAAGAAACTTACAACCAAAAGAAAAATACAATTTTTTTTTGGTGATGCAAGATTGCCCTTACACCACTGGATACTCCTACATCAGACACCTAGGGTAAATTTAGAAGTGACCTTCACTTCTCTAGTGTTGGAGGAAAACTAAGATGGTCAACCTCTGCCTTAGAAAGCCATGAGGAATATTCAACTGGCCTTCCTTTCCACTTAACCAGGTATTCTTCATACTACTTGTTTCTTGTACTTCTTCCTAGATGACTATCCAAAATTTCTTCTATCTCTTCTTTCTATGGAGTAGATTCTGGAATGTTCCATCATTCTTCTACGAGTCCATCCTCATTGTCACCTTCATGATACTCTGTCAAGTTAGAAATGTTAAACATAGGTGATATATTAATTTCACTCAAAAATTCCACCTCATATGTATTTCTTGAATCATATTTTTTTATGATTCTACATGGTCCAAACTTCTTCATTTTCAACTTGTTATATGTCTTAACAGGAAATCTTTCTTTTCTTAGGTGAACCATAGCTTCATCTCCAACTTGGAATTCCTTGAACCTCTTCTTCTAGTCTATCTTTACCTTGTACTGAGTATTCATCTTATTAATATGCTTTCTTACCTCTTCATGAAATTTCTTCAAGTGCTCTACAAAGTCTTCAACTTCAACACTACTCTTTTCTCCTTTGTCCATCTACCTCAACTCAGAAGCATTCCTTGGGATGCTCCCATATACAATATGGAATGGGGATTTACCAGTACTCCTATTGATAGAATTGTTGTAAGCAAATTCTACCTATGGTAAAATCAAATCCCATCCCTTGGGCTTATATCCTACTAAGCATATCACTAGGTTGCCCAAACTCCTATTCATCGCCTCTTTTTGTCCATCAATTTGTAGATGGTGTGCATAACTGAACTTCAAATTTATCTTCAGATTCTTCCATAAGGTCCTCTAAAAATAACCAACAAATTTGGTATCTATATCTGAAACTATACTCTTTGGTAGACCAAGTAGTCATACCACCTCTCTAAAAAACAACTTTGCAATGTGTACTACATCACTAGTTTTATGGTAAGGAATGAAATGTGCCATCTTAGAAAACCTATCAACCACCACAAATATTGAGTCATGTCCTCTCTATGTCCTTGGTAAGCCAAGAATAAAATCCATGCTAATATCTTCCCATGGTTTCTCTAGTACAGGTAATGGCTGATATAGCCCGATGTTTTGTCTTACACATTTGGCCATTTGGCATACTTTGCAAATTTTTACAAACTTCTTCAAATGCTACTATAATTGTGGCCAATAATAGTTCTCACTAACAATACCAATGGTATTATCCTGACCAAATTGTCCAACCAATCCTCCACTATGCTTCTCCTTGATTAGGTTCTCTCTCATGGAACTCCTTGGAATGCATAACCAGTTTCTTCTAAACAAAATCCCATATTGGATTAAGAAATCCAACCATTTTGTTATGTCCAAAGTAATAGGTTCCAAGCAGGCCCTCCAAGATTCTACAAAATTTGGATCTTCAAGATACAAACTCTTGAGTTCGTCAAACCCAACAACTTCCACCTTCATCTCTATCAACAAATTTTACCTTCTACTTAAGGCATCTGCAACTCTGTTTGATTTTCCACTCCTATGCTTCAAAATAAAAGTATTACTCTGCAAAAACTCAACCCATTTTAAATGCCTTTGATTTAACTTTCCTTGGCTATTAATATACTGCAAGGCTTGATGATCAATATATAAAACAAACTCTTTTGGCAACAAATAGTGTCTCCATTTCTTCAAAGCTTGAACTATGGCATAAAACTCCTTATCATAGATATAATACGTTTTCTTGGCATCATTAAGCTTCACACTAAAATATGCAACAAGCTTACCTTCTTGACTCAAAATAGGTCCTATGGCTCTACCATTAGCATCACAATCTACCTAAAATACCTTATTAAAATATGAAAGTGCCAAAATAGGTTGCTCTATGAATTTATTCTTCAACATATCAAAATTCTTGGTTGCTCCTATAGTCCAGTTAAACTCCTTTCTATCCCCTCTCATTGTCTCCATTAGGGGTGTACAAATACTATTGAAATTCTTAATAAAATTTATGTAAAAACTTGCTAGACCATGGAATTATCTTACCTTTGTAATACTTCTCAGTATAGGCCATTCAATGATAGCCTTCACTTTTTTGGGTTCATTTTAATACCTTCAGCTGAGATAACAAATCCTAGATACACCAACTCTTTCTTCACAAAATTGCATTTCTTTAGATTAATCAATAATTTCTCTTCCTTTATCTTCTCAAAAAATATTTGAATATGAATAGGTGCTCCTCCAATGTCTTACTAAAAATTAAAATGTCATCCAAATAAACAATAACAAATTTTCCCAAAATTTCTTTTAATACCTCATTTGTGAGTTGCATAAATGTGCTTGGTGCATTGGTTAGACCAAATGGCATGACTAACCACTCGTACAAGCCCTATTTAGTATTGAAGGTTGTATTCCACTCATCTCCTTATCTGATATGGATCTGATGATACCTACTCTTTAGGGTAATATTCATGAAGTACTTGGCTCCACTCAAAAAATCCATAAGGTCATCCATTCTTGGCAATGGAAATCTCTATTTGATTGTAATATTGTTAATGGCTTGAGAGTCTATACACATTATCCATTCTCCATATTTATTTGGTGTTAGTACTGTAGGTACTACACATGGACTCAGACTCTCTCAAATCAATCCTTTCTTCAACAACTCTTGAAATTATCTGTTCAGCTCCTCATTCTCTGTAGGAGTCATTATATGGGCTACCTTATTTGGTAAACTAGCTCTTGGTATCAAATCCATCTGGTGACTAATCTTCCTCATTGGTGGTAATCCTTCAGGTACATTATCTGATACAATATCTTCAAATTCTCCCAATAGATCTAAGACTTCTATCAGTATATCTTTACATTCCTCTTTATTAACTCTAGGAATAAATGTATAGCACATATGCTCATGCTTCATACCATCCAGAAACTTCCTACCATCAACTAAACAAATTCTTGCATTACTACATACCTTTTCATCCACCTCCTTCAAGGGATTCAACTTGTGGTGAACTCCATCCTTTGTTAGGGAATAAGTATTGGCATATCCATCATGTACTGCATGATTATCAAATTTCCATGGCCTTCTCAATAGCACATAACAAGCATCCATAGGAAGGATGTCACACAGTACCTCATCATGGTAATTCTTGATTTTCAACTTCACTAAATATTGCTCATTGACCAAATCTCTATGATCCTTCTACAACCATGCAATTTGATATGGATGCTGATGTCTCCTTATCTACAACTATAATTTATTAACCATCCCCTATGAAACTATATTATGAGTGCTACCATTATCAATGATAATATTACAAATAGTACCTTCACATTTGCATCTTGTGCAAAATAAACTCTTCCTACGAACTAGATATTTCTCCTCATTTAGCAAGGCTATCCTTGTGACAAGAACTTCTCCTCCTTTTGCCTCTTTATAATGTTCAAATTTAGCATCTTCCTCTTCATCTACATAGGCAACTCATGCATTACCCTCAAGTCTCTTATTCATCCTTCCTTGATATTGTGGACACTCGTATGCTCGATGTCCTTCTCCACATTGGAAAAAGGTTCCATGAAATCCTCCTCTTCTAGGTCCTCGTCCAAACCTTCCTCTTCCTCTTTGGTCACCATTATTTTGCTCATGGGGGTGGTAGGTATTATCTCCTTTCTAGTTTTGGTTGCTGCTAACTTCTTCATTCTTATTTTGGTCTTCATTTTGTCTTCCATATGTTCTTCCACCAGTCCTTCCACCACGACCTCTTTCCTATGCTTACTTTCAAACCTTCTATTCATCTTCTCTTCTACCTTTAGGTCAAAATGATAAACATCTTCTATGGTATTCATTCTGACCAAACTTAGCTCATCTTGAAGTATTGGTTTCAATCCATTTATATAATGGGCTACCTTCTCCTTGTTAGCCCCAAAATGGCCTTTTTTGATCATGACCTTGTAGAACTCCCATGTATACTCTTTGACAGATTTACCTACTTGCCTCAAACCTAACATTTTCTTCAACATATCTAACTCATAATAAACTAGAATGAACCGTCTCTTCAACTTTTCCACCATTGAATCCCATATTGTTGTTCTTTCTTTTCCTCTTCTATTTCTATCTAGTTGTACTTCCCTCCATCAGATATTAGCGTACCCCTTCAACTTGGTCTTCACAAATTTGACCCTCTCAGGATTTTCCACTTCCTCATACTCAAATTACTCCTCCATATCATTGATCCAATCGATCAACTCTTCTGGATTAAGATTACTAAAATATGTAGAAACATCAATTTGTGGCCTTTTTCCAATCTTGGATATGGCCTTAAATAATATGGCTTGCACAGGATATATGACCTCTTGTTCTTCTTTGACTTGAGACTCTTCTTCTCCAGCATCGTCTTCAATTTCATCTTCTCTTCTTGGCTCAAACCCTCTGCACAACTCCTCTTGAAGTGCTTGAACTTATCTCTATAGGGCTTTAAAACCCTCTCCTGTAACCATAGTATTTATTTATGGAGGAATTCTGATAACTTTTATCACAACCTCAACCCTAGGTCCTGGTGCAAATTTTCTCATGTTTGACAATCTATTTACACACTCAAGAACTCCCACTCTGATACCACTTGATGAAGGGCTACTCCACCCAACACACACACAATACTCAAATCATAGAAAAATTCAGAAGAACCACATCTGATATTATTTCAATGAAATGGAATTTTCAAAAGCAAAAATTACAAAGCTGTGAATTGCAGAATCAAAGTTACAATTCTATGGCCACAAGGCTGATTTTAACACAAAGAAAAATCAACTTGAAATTTTCAAGCTGGAGCTACGATCCATCTTCCCGTGCTACATTTTGGTGATCCCTATTCCCCCTTTTAATAACTCCCATAGAACATTATGGAAAGTGTAACTCCCCTTTTCCCACCCAAGAAGATATTCATATGAAATTTGAAATTTTCATTTTCCACCCAAAAAGATATTCAAATTTGAATTTCGGTGGCACAGCTTCTCGAGACCGTAACTTTTGACTCGGGGGTTCATTTGGCTTTCATAAGATATCATTGGAAATATTATGAGGAGATATACAACGCCTCAATCACCTAAAGGTCATTGAGGTGATTTTTCATCCTTCTTCAGGACTTCTAAGGTCTTCAAATTTTATTTTTAAACCTTCTTGGAGATATTTCCCGACATGAAAACTTTAATATCTCTCAAACCGTTCAGGCTATTAGGGTGATTCTTTCACCACCAGATCTATTTTTCAATCCCGCTCCTTGGGGTAAATTTTCAAACCCATATGTATCTATTTAGGCAAACTTACTAAAAATAGTCAATGACTATTTTTCACCTTTTTGGACTTCTAACTAAATTATACCTCGTAAGTGTCATCATGGACCTAAAAAACACTAAAGAAACTTACAACAAAAAGAAAAAGATAATTTATTTATTTTTTGTGTTGCAAGATTACCCTTACACCACTAGATGCTCCTACATAAATTTTATTCAATAATCCTTTTATCTTCAAGGTTACAAGCCATCTCAGATTCAATTGGAGTAAGTCAAGAAATAGGGAAAAAAAACTAAAGATGGATTCTAATCAAAAGGCAGGTCGCAAGACCAATCAATATCATATGGTAAAATAAGGTGAAAATCTTGTAGAGGAAGGTAATATTAATGCCCTTCCCAAATTTTTTAGCATTGGTATTAATGAATATCATCACTTGGAATATTAGAGGACTCAAAGGGAGTCTTTAAAAACAAAATAAAATTAGAATAATGATTTAGATAAATCATCCACATCTTGTTTTCCTTTAAGAAATGAAGATGTCAATGGAGGATATGAACTCAATTGCTAGTAAAATTTGGCCAGTTGGAAAAGTGGTTTCCCTTAGTTCCCAAGGGACTTCTAGTGGCATTGCTTGTCTTTGGGACCCAAAAGAGGTAGTTATTCACCATATGGTTGGTAGTTTGGGTATTTTAGCTATAGCTATTCAAAGTAGACATTCCAACCAAATTATGCTCTACATTACTGTTTATGCTCCGACTGCTTTGGAGGAAAAAAGAAGTCAGTGGAAGAATATTAATCACATTATCTCTAATTTTATTGAAGCTTGGATCTTGATTGGAGGATATTTCAATACCATCCTCTATTTGGATGAGAAAATAGGAGGAAACAAAAATTTGGACAAAAGCACTGATCTCATGAGTGAATATATTTTAAACCTCCATCTTGTGGACATCCAACCAGATAATGACCTTATGACTTGGTATAACATAAGGTAAGGCTTAGAATTTATAATGGAGAGATTGGATAGGTTTTTGCTCTCTGAAATTTTCTTAATCCAAGGTCACATTTCTAAAGTGAAGACTCTTAACAATGTTGGTTTGGATCACCGGCTAGTCGTGGTGGAAATTTGGAAAACCAATGTGAGTTTCTCTCATTTTATTTTTCAATTAATATGGCTTAGATACAATTCCTTTATAACTTGTGTGCAACAATGGTGGAAGGAAGGTAAGCCTAGGTATGGGACTAAGAATTTATATTATGCCAAAATATTACAATACATTAAATCTAAAATCAAGACTAGGAACTGGAAGGAGTTTGGGGATGTTCATAAAAAAAAATGAAGTTATTGCTCAAATTGAAAACTTGAATAAGAAAATCCATTTAGATGGTCTCACAAAGAATAGAAGTGTAGATGAAATTAAGCTCACAACTCAGTTAGAGGAATGGGAAAAAAGAGAACTCTTATGGAAGCAAAAATCTAGAATTCAATGGCTCAAAGAAGGAGATCGAAACACAAATTTCTTCCACCAATCTCTTCTAGCTCGTAATTCTCACAACTATATTTCTTCCCTAAAATCAAATTCTGGAGATGTTTTCTATACTTGGGATGGCATGAGATCTATTGTTTTCGATTACTTTTCCAATATTTTTGTTGCTACTCCTCTTGACTTAGCTTCTCAACAAAATTTTCTTCAAGCTATCCCTTCTCTTATCACTTCTGAGGAGAATTCTATTTTAACTACTCCTATTACTATCAATGAGCTTCAACATGTAGTTTTTAAAATGCAAAAATGGAAAACCCCAGGTCCTTATGGTTTTCCCATTGAGTTCTACAAAGAGTTTTGGGATATCCTTCATGCTAATTTATTAGAGGTGGTGGAAGAAGCTAGGAAAGCCAAAGATATTTTGAAGCTTATCAATAAAACTTGTATTACTCTTGTGCCAAAATCTCAAGAGGCTGATCACATCTCAACTTTTATACCTATTGCTTTATGTAATGTTCTTGTCAAAATCATTACTATGATCATGGTAGAAAGGTTGAAGCCTCTCTTGCATAATATTTTTTTCCCTGAACAAGGGGGTTATGTGGAAGGGCATCAAATAGTATATGATATAGTTCTGGCTCAGGAAGTCATCCATTCCATGGATATGCAAAAATATCCTTCCATGTTCATTCGGTTAAACTTGTCCAAAGCTTATGACATAGTGGATTGACACTTCCTTATCAAAGTTTTGAGGCAATTTGGTTTCTCTAAGAATTGGATAGATTGGATTATGGGATGTATCTCTTCAGTTTTCTACTTAGTTCTTATCAATGGTAGGCCTTATCAATCGTTCCCTACTTCCATAGGTATTAGGAAAGGTGACCTACTTTCCCCTCATTTATTCATCATTCTTGTTGAATGCTTGGGGAGGACTATAACCAAGAAGAGGGATAAAAAATCCTTGAGGGAGTTACCATTGCTCATGGAGCTAGACCCATCTATCATCTTCAATTTTTTGATGACTCTACTATTTTAGCTAAAGCTACAGTTAATATATAACAAGTCCTCCCTTTCAACCACTTATTTAGGTATTCCCATCAATATTCAAAGGCATAAAAAAAATATTGGAATTGGTTGTTGGACAAAGTCAAGAAGAAAATTGAAAAATGGACCAATAGGTGGCTTTCTTCGAGGGGTAGAATCACCTTGGTAAAATCAGTCCTTCAAGCTATTCCTATTTATGTTTCTTTCATGTTGAATATTCCAAAGGTTGTTCTTCGATATCTAGATTAAATCAGTCATCGATTCCTCTAGAGTGGTACTAAGTAAAAAATAAAATGGGCCTTGATGAAATGTGACACTTTATGTCTTCCTAAGAATCAAGGGGGGTTAGGATTTTGGTCTTCTATTAATAACAACAAAGCTTTAGCTGCTAAATTATATTGGAGAATATTGCATAACCCCAATGTTATTTGGGCCAATAATATTTGTGCTAAATATACCGAGAACAAGTCTTGAAGACCATGTTCGCTATCATCTTCCTACCAAAGGTTCTCCTATTTTAGAAGTTCTTAATACTGGTGAGGATTTGATAAAGAAAAATTTATTTTGGATCATTCATAATGGTCAATAGGTAAATTTTTGGACATATTCTTGGGATGGTCATGAGCCTTTAATAACTCAGTTTCCTGATTGGAGGCCTTGGATGGAGGATCTTCACCGAGCTAACTGGATAAAGGTAGCTAATTACTATCAGTACCATACTGGTAATTCAGAGGTTGTTAGATATTGGATCCATATTGAGGACTAACCTATTCAAATCCCAAAAAAGTAAAGACAAGATATCCAAGGCATCCTTCATATGAGGTCTCTCTCTTGGTCCCATGAAAAAGATTGTTTTGGATGGAAAATCACTACTAAGGGTGAGTATTCAGTTGCTCAAGGTTGTTTGAACTTATACCAAAATAATCCCAACCAATATTCTAACATCTTTTCTCAATTGTGGACTCAAAAGCTCTAGCCTAAGATGAGGTTCTTTATTTGGTTTTTATTGCATCGTAGGGTGCTTACTGGTGAGCAACTTATGAAGCATGGTTTTCATGGCCCTTTTAATGTGAAATGTGTGAAGAGAATGTAGAAACTCTCAACCATATTTTTATTGAGTATACTTTAGCCTCTAAGATATGGAGGAGAATGGCCACTTTACTTGGCTTACAGTGGTTCAATTTTTCAACTTTTGAACAAATTTGGAGGGATTGGCCTAAACAAGAGGGTGTTGATAATTTTATTAGGCAGTTAGTTTGTATGGACTCTACCATTCTTCTTTGGAATATCTGGAATGAAAGGAACAATAAAATTTTTAATCAATATAGGAAGGATATTCACTATATTTGGTAGAAGACCATAGCCAACTTAGTTGAATCGGTTTATCAACTCCTTAATCACCCCCAAAAATTCCACCAAAAATGGGATCAAGTGATGCAAATATTGAATATTAAATATGCTAATGGCAACCATCTTAAAGGGAATGTGAGTATTTGTAAGATGGATAGGACAAGAAATTGGCAACCTCCTCCTAAGGATTTTGGTAAAATCAATATTGATGGAGCCTCTAGAGGGAACTCTAGAAAAGCTAGTGCAGGAGGAATTTGTAGACTTTTATATGGCTCCCTGGTTTTTACTTTTGCTAAGAATTTGGGTATTCTTTCCAATAACCTTGTTGAGGGTTATGGTATCCTCGAAGGCCTTCAGGAGGCTACTAAGGTTGGATGGGAAAATGTGTTAGTGGAGTCTGAATCTCAACTCATGATTAATATTTTGAAAAGACCTAATAATCATAAGATTGATTGGAGAATAAAAATAGTTATTGAGAAGATTCAATTAATCCAGAAGGGATTTTTGAAAGTTGATTACAATCATGTCGTCAAAAATCAAAACAAGAGTCTTGATGCTGTAGCTGATTGGGCTTTGGACAAAGGTGATCTTATTTGTTATGGCCATCATCCTATATGGTGGGCTTCACAAATAAGGGAAGCTCTTCTTTCTATCATTTCTTTGGATGGCTCCAGTTCTAAAGGTACCTAGTTTCTTCTTGCTTTATTTTTGCTTCTCTTTTATGTTCAATTTTTTTTTGAGGTGTGTACATTTTTTTGTTTTGTTTTGTTTTTTGTTGTTCTTGTGTTTTTGTTGTTCTTGTTCTTGTGTCTATGTATGTTTGTGTTATTTCATATTTTTTGTGTAAGTGTTTTCTATATTTTTGTTTTTATTTATTGTCTGTTGTTGGTTGTTTTTTTATTTTTATTTTTATTTATTGTCTTTGTAGGTTTTGTTTGTTTGTGTTTTTCATGTTTGTGTTTTGGTATGTTGTTCTTGTGTTTTTTCTATGTGGTTTGTGTCGTGTTTTTTTTTGTTTTTTAATCTTATTTTCTATGTGCTTGGTTGTGCTTTATATTTTTGACAAACTCAAGGAGCATGTTTTTCTTTTATTTTTTGTTTTTATTTTTATTTATTTATTTATTTTATATCTTATTGTGTGTTTGTTAGCTCCTTGAGTATGTCAAAGGTGGTAGGCCAGGATCGTGCCCTGGGTGATTTTGGTGGAATGGATACCCCTGCCTCCTTGGGTCTTACCCAAAAGTGGCATCCCTTTTGGGATGTTTTCCAAAAAAAAAAAATTAATTTTCTTTAATTTTAAAATCTTCACTTCTCCTTTCAATTTTATATTTCAATTTATTTTTTCTTTCTTTTCTTTTTATTTCAAGTCATCAATTTTTAAAATTTATTTAAATAATAATTTTCTTATATTGTCATTCATTTTCAAATTTTCTCCCAATTTAATTTCTTAAAATTTCAATCAATTATCAATTCAATGTTAATTAATTCATCCTTATAATTCTTATATTTATTTCATTCACTTTTCCAATCAAATCAATTTCTTCTTATATTTCCTATTTAATTCAATCCCACAACAATTTAATTCTTTAGCTATTTAATTCATCAAATTCAATAATTAAATTTTCTTCTAATATCTCCCTTTCTCATTCAATCAATAATTCAATTCTTCCAATTTAATTCAAAATCAGAAATTTCAATCATCAATTCCCTTATTCATCAAATCAATTTAATTCTTCGATTTCTTAATTCAATTAATTGATTCCATATACTTATAAATCCAATCATTCAAATTTCAATTACTTTTTGTACCACTCTAAATTAATTAATTAATCTACTTATTATAACTCCAAAATCAAATAATTAAATTAAGCCTCTTATAACTTTGAAAATAAATCAATAATCAAAATATTATCCTTCTTATGGATCCTAAAATGAAATGTAATAAATTCCAATTTATGCGTAAATTACTAAATATTTTTTTTAAAGTTCACCCTAGGTACTCATCTCATGTATAATAAAACATCTTTTCTATTGGACACTTCAAATTATCCCTCTAATTTGAATGTTTCAAATTTTACAACTGCTTAGTGTTGACTAGCCATGAATTACTCTTTGTTAGGTATTGTTTGTTCATTATTTGCATCACACTATCACAATAAGTATTTTTTATTTCTTATTAGATATTTTACTCTCTTTTCCAAGAATTCCATCCTCTCAAACACTATTCTTAGGCACATTATCCTCTCAGACATTCTTCTCCCCTCATCCAGGTGTTCTTATCCTCTTGTCTAGACATTCTTCTCCTCTTGTCTAGACATTCTTCTCCTCTTGTGTAGGCATTCAATATGCTATTATTAGGTGCTTTCTCATTATCATAACACCAACACTATATCCAACAAATTAGGTTGCATTTTCCTTTAATTGTAGTTGCATTCTCTTTCAACTTCATGAATCTTCCCCTAATATCTTCGTCCAATAATATCCTCCAACTCAGGCTATGATTTTATCCAACTTCGGCTATGTTCTCTTCTAGTGTCCATGAATCTTCATTCAATATTATACCTCCAATATCCAAGCTTCACTCCTCTAATTTTCCTTCAATTAATTATTTTTAGCACTACAAACTAATTAACTAGTCCACTTTTTATAACTCCAAAATTAAATAATTAAATTAACCTTCTTATAACTCCCAAAATAAATAAATAGTCAAATTATTATCCTTATTATAGATACCAAAATCAAATTTAATCAACTCCAATTAATTCCTAAATTATTAAATAAAGGTTTTTAAGTTTACCTTTATCTTCGACACTTATCTCATGTATAATAAAACATCTCTTTTCCTTACAAAAATTCTACCTTGTTTTAGGGCTACACACTTCAAATTGTCACTCTAATTTAGATGTTTCAAATTTTACAATTGCTTAGTGTTGACTAGCCATGAATTGATCTCTTTTTCAAGTATTGTCTATTCAATGTTTGTGGCACACTATCACAACAAGCATTCCTTTCTTCCTTCTTAGGTATTTTTCCTCCTCTTTTCTAGGCATTCCATCCTCTCAAATATTATTCTTAGGTACATTCTTCTCTCATCTAGGTGTTCTTCTCCCCTTATGCAGATGTTCTTATCCTCTTTTCTAGGTATTCTTATCCTCTTATCTAGGTATTCTTCTCCTCTTGTCCTAGCATTTTATTTACTATTCTTAGGAACTTTCTCATATCATCTAGGTATTATTTTCCTCTTATCCATATATTTTTATCCTCTTATGTAGGTGTTTGGTCTACTATTCTTAGGACTTTATCCTCTCAAATATTATCATAGCACTAATTTTATCTCCAAAACTCAAGTTGCATGTTTATTCAACTCAGCATTCTCTTCCAACTTCATGATTATTCCTCCATTATCTTCATCCAATAATATCCTCCAACTTGGATTGTGATTTTCTCCAAATCTAGATGTGATCTCTTCCAATATCCATGAATCTTCCTCCAATATTTTACATCCAATCTCCAAGCTTCAATATTCCAATGTTCCTTCAATTAATTCCTTTTACCAAACCAAGTAAATTAATTACTCCATTTATTATAACTCCAAAATTAAATAATGAAATAAAACTTCTTATAATTCCTCTAATAAGTCGATAATCAAATTATTATTCTTATTAAGGCTCCAAAAATAAAATTTGATCAACTCTAATTTACACTTAAATTATTAAATAAAGGTTTTAAATTTTACCTTTACCTTAGTCACTCATCCCATGTATAACAAAATATCTCTTATTCTTATAAAAATCCTACCTTGTTTTAGGACTACACACTTCAAACTATCCTTATAATTTGGATGTTTCAAATTTTGCAATTGCTTAGTATTTATTAGCCATTAATTTCTCTCTGTCAGGTATTGTTTGTTGAATGTTTGTGGTACACTATCACAATAGACATTCTTTTATTTCTTCTTAGATATTTTTCCTCCTCTCATCTAGGCATTCCATCCTCTCAAACACTATTCTTAGGCACATTCTCCTCTTTTTCAAGAATTCTTCTCCTCTCATCTAGACATTGTTCTCCTCTTGTTTAGGTATTCTTATCATCTTGTGTAGGCATTATTATCCTCTTGTCTAGGTATTCTATTTACTAGTCTTACGTACTTTCTCATCTCATTCAATTGTTCTTCTCCTCTCATGTAGGCACTCACTCTAATATTATTAGGCACTATCTGCTCTCAAATGTTATCATAAAGCCAATATTATATCCAACAACTCAAGTTGCATGTTCCTTCAACTTTAATTGTATTCTATTCCAAATTCATGAGTCTTCCTTCAATATCTTCATCCAATAATATCCTCCAACTTAGACAATGCTTTTCTCCATCTCTAGATGTGCTCTCTTGCAATCTCGATGAATATTCCCGCAATATTATGCCTCCAATATCCAAGCTTCAATCCTCCAATATTCCTTCAAAATTGCTTATTATTACTCTAGAACATATAATAATTTTCTTCAAGATGGCTTTTGTCCAATCTTGTTTATTTTGCTTCATTCTCCTCACACAAACTCCTATAAAATATAAATTATCTCCACCTTGGAAATCTAGAAAATGTGGTTTTGATACCACTGTTAATGATATAATGCTATTATCATAGGCTATAAATTTCTAGGATAAAAAAATCACATCAATATTATAATATGAATCCATCAAATGAACATCAATATCATGAAAATCACATTGAAAATTTTATTTATAAAACTCAAGCAATGCATACTAAAAAGCTTATTTTAGTTATATTTTACATGGCTTTGTATCCAATATAAATATACATGAGACTCTTCACATTACATAACTCTTGAACTTTTTTATCCTCTAACTCATGGGAGAAATTGAGTCAACATATTTTTATTTTATATAATAGTTCCCATATATTACATAAAGACAAAGTATCTCATGATTTCATATAACTCCCTACTTCTAATGTAATATCACACTCATAACTCTTCACTTGCTAACTAGACACTTCATAGAATTAATTACATAACACATGATAACTACTACTAACTTGATACATATTTTATATATAACATAAAAATCACACCCTAATATAAATATTTCTATTAGGACTAAATATTTTAATACCTCCAAAAATATGTAAGTAAACTGGTATAGGGACATAATTGAAGAAGATGACATTGTTGTTCCTAAAATATAAAAAATAAATCAACCTATTAGGCTATGTAAATTATACTTCTGATGTTTTTTCATTTACATGGTGGAATATGAAGCCACCATTAATCTGGGTGGGAATTCCACTTTTTATGACCACCATAGTATTCTGCAATGTCCACCCCAAAAACCACCACATAGTTCTTCATGTAATCCACCCCTATAACCACCATGTCACAGTCATTTTAAATGTTTTGCACTACTAAAATCACCAGGAAAGGGATAAGTGTTTATTCTGATGAGGCTTGATATTTGAAAATTGAACCTTCATCCCCCTTATGGGTTTTAGTTGAACCAATTAGTCTACACCTCGAACCTTAATTTTGATGATGTTAGAAGTAGAAAGGGATCTAGTATTGGTGTGTCTCTTTTTTTGTAAGTAAATTTTTTATTAAGGTGGATTTTGAAAGGAATCCCAAAACCTTGATACAAAAGTAGCAGAAAGATCTTATGATAAAAGGAGTAATAAAATCACAGAGTCACATTGCCTACATCATAAAAACCACAAAAAGGGGTTAGACACCCATAGCCCAATATTCTAACAAAAAGCAAATCCCAAGGTCCATACTACGCCCCATCCTCAAGAATGTTCCACAGTCCTCTAGCTACACAATGTCCTTTTTAAAATCTTCACCTCATCCTTGCACCCATATTTCCTCATATCTCTGACAACCTTAAGTTTATAAGAACCCTTCGGGCCATCCATAATAATACTAGGGAACGGTTCATAGAAAAAATTCATGTTCATGGAATTTCTCATATCCTTTAGGGAAGATAAGAACTCCTTATTCTAGGAAATAGCTATGGATATAGTTTTAATAACTAGCATTTGAAGCATCATAGTGATGTGGTCATAGTTTTCATCATCTAAGACCACCTCCAGTTAGATCTAGCACATATTGTTTTTGAAGTGAATAGATGATCTGATCATGTTCATTGATTCATCAACCTTGATACTCTTCCCCTTTGATGCCTCAGTGTCCTTTATGGTCTCCCCAAATTTACTCTTCCTATATAATAGGGTTGAAACAGGGGTCATCATAGGGATCGTGGATATATTATCCTCAAAAAAGACCTTGGGAGGACTGGAATTACCCCTCGGGTTTTCCTCAAGGAGGACAAGATCAACAAGGGGGATTTTAGGGTTGTGAATTAGAAGGTGATTGTAAATTATTTTGAAAAGGCCTTGGTGAGATAGGAAATATTTTTTCTTTTAATTCCTATAATTCTCTATGGAATAATTCATAGAGCTAAATAAAAAAATAGGGATATTGATAACATTGATATCATGAAAATGATTTATGAAGGCTAAATGGAAGCTACAAAAACATTTATCGGGATCATATACAAAAAAGAAATGAATGATAGGCTTCATAACTCTATTCCATGAGGAAGGAAAGTCATATATTTATATACTTGTCTTGGCCAACTTGAGAATTTTAAACTTATCGAGGAACTCCTTGAGCTCCACTTCGTAATTATGTTTCTCTCTTTATTGATATCTTGGTCAAAGAAAAACTGGTAATTTACACAAAAAAATGTGTATTAACTACGTAATCCTTACTAAAAATTATTATCTTACCCTCATCCTAGCTATAGAGAAACACCAATGTAGTATCGTAATCATTCCCTGAGAACTTCCTCATAAATGGGAGATAACCTCTCTCATCCATTATGAACTAGATGAGCGTATCCACCTCCAAGGTATCTAGCTCCACAAAAATCATGATTAGGTAGAAAGGACTCCAGATCCTACACTATAAAACATAGGGATAGACAAAAAGGACCATGAGAATGGAATTGGGCTTGTATGGCAAAACCCTTCTAGGAAGTAAAACCTTCTGTGTTGGTACACAAAAGTTTTGGGTATTGGGGCAAATATTGGAAAGTCTTTCCTTGGGAAGATTAATTATCATGAAGGAGTTCCCGAGGCTTCTAGAAATCATGATAATATTAGATGAGCTGATTCTACACATGACTCAATAAATTATACAAAAAAACCTCCCAATAGAAATCAAGCATCTCAGATTTAGGAGGTCTTTGGGAAGCAAAAAAGGGGTGTGGTGATTGGTGACATTTGTGGGAAGGAAAATAGAGAGGCTGGGGAAAATGTGAGGAGGTTGATGAGTCTTAAATGGAGCATGGGCATAATAACATGGATGAAGGTATGAATAAGTATGCAGTGAGCAGGCACCTTGTAAGTAGGAGAGGATAGGACCAAGAGCTAAAAATAGAGATCACAAAAAGCACCATTGACACTTGGGAATTAGAATTCGGAGAAAATTGTTGTTGCAGATAATATTGTCATGAGATGAAATAAAGAAAGCACTAAAAAGTTTGACCACTTTATCAGGTAAATTGAACATGATAATGGGGATAACACTTGGCATAAAATAATTTGGTATTACATCACTGATCAAAAAATGAGGCTTGGCCATTAGGATTTTGAGGGATGGAGACTTTGTCCAAATTGATCGCATTGGAAATTTGTTTGGAAAATGTGTTAGACCAAGACATTAGACCATTGATATTGGTCCCAAAATTAGCTAACTCATCTGCCACCTTATTTGCTTTCCTGAAGGCATGTTGAATAATGGGTTCCCTCATGTGAGAAATAATTGTTTGTGTCTTCTTCCATGCAACCTTTTACATACCATGAGGGGTTTTTATTGTTCTTCAAGCAATTTATGATTTAAAAAAATCACCTTCAATAATTAGCTTACTAGAACTTGGTTTTATTAAATACAACCCTCTCTAAAGGGCTTTGGCCTCAAAAAAATAATTGGAATGAAAACCAAGGTGTTCAGTATAAGCGAAAATGATGCTCCCAATATGGTCTCTAAGAATGACATCTGCCCCTATATTTCTTGGATTTCCTTTGGCTCCACCATCAAATTTTAGCTTTAACCAACCTGCCAGAGGAGAGATCCACCTGGTGTTCATCTTGAACTTGGGAGGAGTTGAATATAAAGCATCCTAAAGGAAAATATCCAGGGAGGGTAGCAAAGAAGATTTAAATCCAAAAATGGTGGCTTTGGTCAAAGGAGTGAGTTGGGAATTTTAATTGGTATAGTAAATAATGTTTGTTAAAGATATAGATTCCTTACAAACATTGAAAATGAATATGTTGTTTCTCTCAATCCATATTTGCAAAAGGAAATAGTGGAGGTAGATTTTCAAAATGAAACTAAGACAGGAATTATGAAATGGTGTAGGTCATTGGGTGAAAATATCAATGATGGATTGAGGTTTTTCCAATAGGATGTGGAAGAACTGGAATAAATTGTCCAGGATAGTGGAAGAAAAGAAGCATCCTAAAAAATATGGTGGATAGATTCCCAAGTAGAAAGGTATAAGTGGCAACGATTGGGAATCATGATACCTATTTTGATCAGATTGTCAGTGGTGAGGATCCTGTCATGGATGGCTAGCCATGAAAAGAATGATATTTTAGGAATAATAAATTTGGACCACACTAGTTGATAGGGAAATGAAGGCTTTATGGGCTGCACTAGTAGATGATAGACCATCTTGACAGAAAATTCTCCACTTTTAGAGGGCTTCCAAAATGCATTGCATGCAAGAATGACCAAATTATTTAGGAGAAAGATAAGGGATGTGGAATTAGTAGGATGAGAAACACATGTGAATGATTTCCAGGTTGGCTTGTTGTGAGACTAGGTTATGAACTCAAAAACCTTTCATCCCAATAGAGAATTAGTAATATTTTTTAGTACAAAGAGGCTAGGATCATCAATGAGTGGTTTTCTCTGATCCATTTATCATACCATAAGTCAATGCTCTCTCTATTTTCTAACTATCATCTAAAGCTCATGCACAATAGAGATTTGGTGTGGATCATAGATTTCCAAAACTTTGATCCACTGGTTGGATCCAATTCATCAAGGAAAATAGTTTCTAGCAAATATTTTCTCTTTACTATGGTTATCCATTTAGAGCTATCATTAGAGATGATTCTCCAATCCTTTCTTGTCTATCTTGGAAATATTTAGATTTTTTATTCTTCTAAACCCAATTCCTCCATAAGCTTTAGCTCTACAAACTTTCTCCTATGAAACAAGATGGAATATTTTAGACCTTGACCAGAGAAATATTTTTTGCATCTATTCAATTTTGAAATATATGGTAGGAGGGGCTTTGAAAATAGAAAGGAAGTAAACTAGGATACTTTGGAGACAAGCCCCAGTGAGAGTCGCTTGCTAGCTTGGGATAGTAAATTCCCTTTCCACCTTGCCAGTTTCCTTTGAATCCTTTCAATCACATTATTCCACATTGAATCAGTAGGTATTCCCATAAACAATAGAGGATCCAAATAAGTAGCAAGAAATGAGGCCACAACACACTAAAGGATATAAAATATTTTATGTTGATGCTGGGGAGGAGTCTTGAGGAAGCATACCTTGCTTTTATGGAATTTTACTTTCTGACATGTAGCCTGATCATAAAGGAGAAGGATGCATTTGATGAATTTAGCCTCGAATACAAAGGTGTGAGTTGCCACTAGGGTATCATCCATAAATTATTGATGCACCATTGAGTTAAGTTGTGAGGCCACTTTGATTCCAAAGATAAGACCTTTCCTACAAATTGCTTTTAGCATTCTTCCTAGAGATTCGGTTGCAATGATGAATAAAAGAGGAGTTAAGGTATCTCCTTGTCTTAGTCCTTCAACACTTTGAAAATAACCTGTAGTGGACCCATTGACAAGGACCAAGTACCAAGGAGTGGAAATACATCCTTTGATGAGATCAACCCAATTTGAATTAAAGCTAAAATTTAGTAGGACGACCAAGAGGAATTCCTAATTGACTCTATCATAGGATTTGTTCATATATAGTTTGAAGATAAGTGCAGGTTTCTTGGTTTGAGAAGAGGAATGCAAAGCTTCATGGATGGTTATAATTCCATAAGTGATGGATCTTCCTTTGACTGAACTTCCTTGACAAGTATCAATAATATTGGGAAGGACATCTTTCATTCTTTTGGCCATCACTTTTCTGAGGATTTTATAGACCACATTGCAAAGACTGATAGGTTTGAAATCAACAATGGATATAGAAATGGGTCCTTTAGAAATAAAAAAAATAAACATGGAATTAAACCTGTGAGGAATGGATTTTGAAATTCCTTTATGGTAGAGCAAAAATCAGGGTCAACGATATCCCAAAAATCTTAGAAAAATATTAGAAGGAATCAATCCAGACCAGGAGCTTTATTAGGGTGCATGGAAAAAAGGGCTTGTATTATCTCATCCTCTAAAAAAGGACTTATCAGTATAGAATTGACTTTAGGATAGATGGACTGGGGAATATGTTGAATAAGGGAGTCTTTGGCCAAGTCAAGACATGGAGTACGATTACCTAGGAGAGAACACAAATAGGAAATAACTTCAAATCTGATTTCATGGATATCCTTAGTGGAAGATCCATATTCCATACAAAGTTTTTTTATTCTATTAGAGCTTCTATTACACAAGGTGGAAGCATGAAAGAAATTTGTATTAGAGCCTCCTTTTTTAAGCCAAATATATTTTTATTTTTACCACTAGAAGATCTTGTTGATAAGCAACACACCCCCATTGAAAAATGAGATTCCATCCTTAGAAAATTATGAACTTCCATTTTTGCAGCAGGGACCCTCTTGATCTTTTCAGGTTTTAAATCCAAATTTGCTTGCCTCATTTTTAAAGTTGTGCTTTTTCTTGCATTCTAGTTGTGTTATCCAAGAATTCACTTTTTACATGCTAGAATCATTCATGCACAAGCAAAATCTTGCACCGGTACCGAGAAAATCCAGAAAACAATTGCATAATTCATTGAAAAATCAAACTTTCCATTTTTGGTAGTGTCGCGATATCGCGACACTTCCATTTTTCGAAATGTCGCGATATCGCGACAGGTAAATCAAAATGCAGCTAAGTGCCAGAAATGTCGCGATTTCGTGACATGTCGCGAAATCGCGACAGTTTTTTGGAGAGAGACACAAGCTTTACGGAGGGCACGATTTTGCGACATGTCGCGAAATCGCGACATGTCACATTTTCGCGGTAGGAGAGAGAAAGTGGGCTGCAGAATAAAAAAATCGGCTAAGTCGCAAACATGTTCCAAAATCACGGTCAACGCGGTCAACGCATGCAGGTACGGAACTGTCGCGATATCGCGACGTGTTCTAGAATCGTGGCTGAAAATCAAGAAGCGTACGGAGGCCAGGAAGGGTCGCGATTTCGCGTCATGTCGTGAAATCGTGACATGTCACGTCTTCACGGTCGACGAGGGAGGAAGTTGCCGATGCACTGGCAGGGTCGCGATTTCGTGAGATGTCGCAAAATCGCGACATGTCGTAGAATCGCGGCAGGAGAGAGAAAGTCTTCAGAGGGCCCGAAAGTGCTTTCCGACGGGAAATAGAAGGCTTCTTGGGGTAGCGACACGTGTCAAAGCGTGAATGGGACAAACAGAAGCCGACATGCAAGCTTATTTTGTGGTTTTTAATCTGTTTTTAATGTTTTAAGCTTCTGATTTAATTAAAATGCTAATCTAATGCATCTTTTTGTCTTTCATGCAGGATTCCATCTGGCACTTGCGGGACAACCGGGAAAGACCATAAAGGCAAAGATAAAGTGCGGATTTAGTCAAGGACCGCCATGCTAGAGGAGAAGAAGCCGTAAAAGCATTCAATGAAAAATTTATTGCAAACTTGATAGCATGAAGACAATTTCAACACAGGGATGGCTTTACGGAGATCAGATCTGAGAGAAGTGGTGACTCATCCGGCTCACCAGCAGAATTAATGAAAGCATTTATTTGCAGCTGCGAATGAATGCAAGTTGCATTTGATTTTATCTTCTCCATTTATGGCAGCTGACTGCACAGATTTTCCGAAGGGTTAAATTCTATCTGGACTTTGATTTTTAAATGGATTTTTATTGTAAAACCCGGGTCCTAGGGTTTAAGTGCGATAAGATTTAGGGTTTGAGCAAGATATTTTGAAAAGATCAGGGTCTGTCCTGAGTCTATAAATAAAGATTCTAAATGTAATCGCAGGAGGCGGAGACTTAGAAATAAAGGCTTATAAGCAATTTCTTGCAAATTTTGTGAAATCCTTTGTTTCTGGACTTGGAGTTGATGTGCTTTAGCTTTTACGTGATAGCATGGCCGGGAGCCTAATCTTTTGAGAGTGTGATAAGTGTATTTTCTTTTGTTATCCGTTCCATTTAAAGTTTGTTAGATATATGCTGTAAATCTGCCATTGTCAAGATTAAATATGCTGTTAGGCTTCAGTTGTTCTATTGTCTGCTAGGGGAAATTATAGATTTGAGGTTAAGTTTGTTCTAATTGCTCTGTATTCACTGTGCGAGCTAGGCTGCCGGTGAAAGATACCGATTTTAACCAGTTGCCCTTGGATTTATGATTTTCTCGCTAGATCTGTTTCACTCGCCTTGTGCTCTTAGTTGAAAGTGATCTTAGACTGACTGGACACTTTCTTCCGGGATTTGTTCGTTGTGAAGTCGATAGCATAGATAAGATTGACGAGTTTGGGTTTACAATTGATGTTTGATAAACTTCTCTTTTCTGCCTTACCCTATCCTCTCTTTGCTTACCGTTAATGATCCATTTTTATTTTCTTTATTTGCCTTTTATTTAAATCTTCTGACCCATGAGAGCTAGATCTAGAATTCAAGTTAAATCTGATTGTCAACAACTTTTGCAACTACTGAACAAGTTCGAGAACCCCCCTGTAAGGTAACAGAGCAGTCCATATTGAAATCTATTCTAGAAGTGGAAAAGAGTGAATTGCCATTCGACCCAACTCTGTAACTCGCACCTTGGATAACCAGCTAGATCCTAAAGATGAGTGGGATCAGTCCCGTGGGTGTCTCCGGGGCTTTCCTTGCCTTCATCCTTTCCCGGGGTGTGCATGAAAGCCGGACCAACATCTAATTGGCGCTAGAAGGAGGGCGAGAACATCTGTTCTTAGTGCACTTGAGTTGAGAAATCCGACTGTATGTGGAACTGTAAAGCTGTATTTTATCCAAAGTCTGGTAGCCAATTTTCCCCTCCTCCTCAGCCAACATCTAATTGGCGCTAGAAGGAGGGCTGAACTCAGTTCAAGTATTGTAAGGGCATAACAGAAACATTTGAAGGACCCACAGTGAACTCCGGACAGTTTTCTAAGTTGTCAGTACAGTTTTCTAAATTGTCAGTGCAGTTTTTAAATTGTCAGTACAGTTTTTAAAGTTGTCAGTGCAGTTTTTAAAATTGCCAGAGAAGGCCTTAAGTTCAGTGGTTTGTTAAGAACAGTTCTATCATCACTTGCAGTTATCCAATTACAAATCAGAACATCACTGTCAGCCAAGTAATAATGGCAAATTGGTTGGGCTCCACCGCTTTGAACATTCCGGGTATAACCCATGACCTGCCTAGAAGTCCAGAAAGGTATCTCCCTAGGTACAAACATGATCGGACAAGAACTGCAGAAGAACATCTGCTAGATTTTAAAAATGCTTTAAGATTATTGAATATACAGCATGAAGATGTTGCCTGCAGATTTTTCCCGTTCACTCTCCAAGAGGGAGCTTATGACTGGTTTTTAAACCTCACCAGCAATTCCATTACTAGCTGGGATGATCTAGAGAAAGCTTTTATATCACAGTTCGGTGAAGTGATAGATCCCAGCATTTTATATCAGTAATTTTCCAGCATCAAGAAAGAGTCGGGAGAAACTGTCAGGTCTTTCAATATGAGGTTCCAAAGAGCTTACGGTAGAATTACTAGCCATTACATCCCAAATGCAAATCTGGCCTTAGAAATCTACAAGAATGCATTGGATTCGGTGACCTCTATTTTCCTCAAGAGAGACATTAATATCACAACCCTGGCAGAGGCTTATAAAGAAGCCTTAATTCTTGAAAGACAGCTAGGGCCTCAAATTCTGAGCAGTCCTTTGATATCCTATGTTACACAGAACATGCCTGTTCCAGACCCCATTCCACATCATGAGTTAGTGCCAACATGTCATGCTCTACCCAAGGAAACTACGTTAACTGTCACATCCACTCAGCATGTGCAAAATACAGAGAAAAGTTCTGACAAGTTCAAAGTGCAGGTGCTTGAACTGAACAGTTGTGATCTGGCACCACCCAAATCTGAAGTTTTTCCTGGTGAGTTAAATTTTCCTAGAGATCAAAAAAATATTGATCTTTCTAGTTCACCCAAAAATAGTACAACCAGGGTTTCAGATTCTGTCACTTTTCCCGAAGAGACAGAAAGTCTTGTACAAACTTCTGTGGATGAAATGCAAGATTTTCAACAGTTCAAAATGGACAGTTATGACTTGAAATGTGAGAGTCCAGAACTTAATAATGATCCTTCCTCATCAGAGGATGATGAAAGTGAGATTCAATCTCACTATGCAGAAGTAACTGAGGAGGATAGCATCATTGAGGATATGAGAGAACTTAAAGCTGACATCACCCTCTATGAACTGCCTCAGATTGTTGGACAAAACATTAACTTGATTGAGGCTTACTCTGGACCACCTGTTGAATTTCAAGAAAAGGAGGAAAAGATGGTAAATATGAATGTGGTCAGCCAACTTGGAATTGATGAACTGTCTCAACATAAGCCTGCAACTTCTGAACATAATATCAAAGATAAGGCTATAAAGCGTGTTGATGCAGATATTGGAGTTTATGATTTGGCAACTAAAAAGGTGAGAACAATTATAGCCCTAATCAATAACAACAATGATGTTTGGACATTGCACATTGATGAGGTTAAGTCTAAGCAAGGCTCAGGTGAAAAGGAAAATTGTAAGCATTCTGCTAGAGGGATAAAAATTGAAGTCCTGGATATTGAAGTAGTACAACAACCACAAAATGTTCAAGTTGTTAAGAACCAGGGCATACAAATAAAACATGATTTCTTTCAGTTGTCACATCATTTTGAAAATGTGGTGGTCTGGGTCTGTCAAGGTTTTAAAGTATTTGATCCTGGGGGTTTTTTACATTCAGTCCTTTTGAAAGAACTCTGCAAACCCTTTAATTAGAAGCATAAACATGTTATCATATGATTTGTTATTATATGATTTGTTTAATTTGAAGGAGTTGCAGATTTGTTTTTCAAATGGGACAGGGAAGACAGTAAACCCAAGTCTTTCCCAGATAGCAAATTTTTGAAGCACAGTCTGGAGTGCATTTCGTCAACAGGACTTGAAAGGTAATTTTTTTTTTAAATTACTTGCATGGTCAAAAAATTTTTAAAGCACCATTTCTCTGCTTTCCCAACTGCTACATTTTTTGAGTATGAAGGGAAGTTGTAACATATGTATGCATTGTAAATAAGATTTGAAGTTTTTCAGTTTTATTTCTTTGTCAGTGCAGTTTTTATTTCAATGTCTGTGCAGTTTTAATCTGTTTCAGTTTAATTTTAATGCTCTGCAGTTTTAATTTATTTGTTTTTCAGTTTATTTCTTTGTCAGTGCAGTTTTATTTTTAAATGTCTGTACAGTTGCAGTTTTTCAGTTTTCTTTAGTTATTTTTCAGTTTTAGCTTGTGCAGTTTATTTCTTTTGTCAGTGTTTTTTATTTTCTTTCTTTGTCTTTTTATTTTAGCTTGCTTTTATTTTAGTCTGTATAGTCTTTTCTTTATTGCATTTCTTTTTCTTTGCTGTCTGTACAGTTATGAGTTTAATTTATTTCAGTTGCAGTTTTTATTTGCTTCAGTTCTTTTAGTTTATTTCTTTTATTGCCTGTACAGTTTTTATTTTCTTCCCTGCTTTTCCTTTTCTTTGTTGTCTGTACAGTCTTTTGTTTTAGTTCTTAATTTTGCTGCCTGTACAGCTGTGCTTTGCATCCTTTGTAAATAGCCTTGCAGTTTGTTTTATTCCTTTGTCTGTACAGCTGTGCAGTTTTCAGTGTTTAGTTTATTTTATTTGCAGTCTATGCAGTTTTGATTCTGTTTTGCTTTAAAGCCTGTGCCTGTCCTTGGAAGCCTGTACAAAGTCCTTTGGCTTCTAAAATTCTATTTTTTAACCTCTGCCTGAGCAATCAATGAAAAGTCAGCCTGCTGAAAATTGTTTTATTCCTAGCTGATAAATCCTCAATCCAGTGCCTCCCCATTCTGCTCATTATTCTAATTGAGATAGTCTGCTTGCACTAAACTGTGGAACTATTTTGTTATCCAGGATGAAGGTAGAGAGATGATTGGATCTTGTGTCTTACTTGCCACAGTTGTTTTAATGATAGAAAAACTGTTATGCTGTTTAGTTGGAGGAACTCCCGGGGAATCCAAGAAAAGCTGGTTATAAGAGGGGACTATGGTTCATGCAATTATTTGGGTGTCACCAGAGGCTATCAATGCCTAGACTGAAACAGTTCCAAATTGATCAAATATTAAAATATTAAAAGAAAATTGTAATTTCTCTAAGGTCTTCCAGATAGTGATATATTTCAAAAAGAAGAGAGATAAAAAAAAAAAGAGATAAGAAAAGAGAAAAAAAAAGTTATATGATCAAAAGAGGCAGCCAATATTAGATTCTGCCTTACAGTTGTAAATTGGGTCGTGTAAATCTAAAGGGTAACTCTGTCTAGGCTGTAAAAAGCTAAACTAGTAAACAGAGCTCTATTCGGTTTCCCCATTTACAATCTAGAAAAGTTGATTAATCCAAGTTTATCATTCAATTCAGTCATCCTTGAAGAAAGTTCTATACCTTTGTAATTGCACATCAGAAATCTTCCTTGAAGTAATCCAGCCCAGTATGTCCTTGGGAAATTTTAACAGCTGGCAGTTAGTAGTCAATTTATTATGAAGAATGCCTATGGCAAGGCATGATGCATGGTCTTTTTGTTTTGAAACCAGAGTCTTGGGTTCTAAAATAGTGCTACTATTTTACCCGCAGATATCGCCATTTGTTGATAAGCAACACACCCCCACTGAAAAATGAGATTCCATCCTTAGAAAATTATGAACTTCCATTTTTGCAGCAGGGACCCTCTTGATCTTTTCAGGTTTTAAATCCAAATTTGCTTGCCTCCTTTTTAAAGTTGTGCTTTTTCTTGCATTCTAGCTGTGTTATCCAAGAATTCACTTTTTACATGCTAGAATCATTCATGCACAAGCAAAATCTTGCACCGGTACCGAGAAAATCTAGAAAATAGTTGCATAATTCACTGAAAAATCAAACTTTTCATTTTTGGTAGTGTCGCGATATCGCGACACTTCCATTTTCGAAAATGTCGCGATATCGCGACAGGTAAGTCAAAATGCAGCTAAGTGCCAGAAAGGTCGTGATTTCGTGACATGTCGCGAAATCGCGACAGTTTTTTGGAGAGAGACGCAAGCTGTACGGAGGGCACGATTTTGCGACATGTCGCGAAATCGCGACATGTCGCATTTTCGCGGTAGGAGAGAGAAAGTGGGCTGCAGAATAAAAAAATCGGCTAAGTCGCAAACATGTTCCAAAATTGCGGTCAACGCGGTCAACGCATGCAGGTACGGAACTGTCGCGATATCGCGACGTGTTCTAGAATCGCGGCTGAAAATCAAGAAGCGTACGGAGGCCAGGAAGGGTCGCGATTTCGCGTCATGTCGCGAAATCGTGACATGTCACATTTTCACGGCCGACGAGGGAGGAAGTTGCCGATGCGCTGGCAGGGTCACGATTTCGCGACATGTCGCGAAATCGTGACATGTCGCAGAATCGCGGTAGGAGAGAGAAAGTCTTCAGAGGGCCCGAAAGTGCATTTCGGCGGGAAACAAAAGGCTTCCTGGGGTAGCGACACGTGTCAAAGCATGAATGGGACAAACAGAAGCCGACATGCAAGCTTATTTTGCGGTTTTTAATCTGTTTTAACCTTTAAAGCTTCTGATTTAATTAAAATGCTAATCTAATGCATCTTTTTGTCTTTCATGCAGGATTCCATCTGGCACTTGCGGGACAACCGGGAAAGACCATAAAGGCAAAGATAAAGTGCGGATTTAGTCAAGGACCGCCATGCTAGAGGAGAAGAAGCCGTAAAAGCATTCAATGACAAATTTATTGCAAACTTGATAGCATGAAGACAATTTCAACACAGGGATGGCTTTACGGAGATCAAATCTGAGAGAAGTGGTGACTCATCCGGCTCACCAGCAGAATTAATGAAAGCATTTATTTGCAGCTGCGAATGAATGCAAGTTGCATTTGATTTTATCTTCTCCATTTATGGCAGCTGACTGCACAGATTTGCCGAAGGGTTAAATTCTATCTGGACTTTGATTTTTAAATGGATTTTTATTGTAAAACCCGGGTCCTAGGGTTTAAGTGCGATAAGATTTAGGGTTTGAGCAAGATATTTTGAAAAGATCAGGGTCTGTCCTGAGTCTATAAATAAAGATTCTAAATGTAATCGCAGGAGGCGGAGACTTAGAAATAAAGGCTTATAAGCAATTTCTTGTAAATTTTGTGAAATCCTTTGTTTCTGGACTTGGAGTTGATGTGCTTTAGTTTTTCTGTGATAGCATGGCCAGGAGCCTAATCTTTTGCCGAGTGTGATAAGTGTATTTTCTTTTGTTATCCATTCCATTTAAAGTTTGTTAGATATATACTGTAAATCTGCCATTGTCAAGATTAAATATGCTTTGTTAGGCTTCAGTTGTTCTATTGTCTGCTAGGGGAAATTACAGATTTGAGGTTAAGTTTGTTCTAATTGCTCTGTCTTCACTGTGCGAGCTAGGCTGCCGATGAAAGATACCAGTTTTAACCAGCTGCCCTTGGATTTATGATTTTCTGCTAGATCTGTTTCACTCTGCCTTGTGCTCTTAGTTGAAAGTGATCTTAGACTGACTGGACACTTTCTTCTGGGATTTGTTCTGTTGTGAAGCTGATAGCATAGATAAGATTGACAGTTTGGGTTTACAATTGATGTTTGATAAACTTCTCTTTTCTGCCCTACCCTACCCTCTCTTTGCTTACCGTTAATGATCCATTTTTATTTTCTTTATTTGTCTTTTATTTAAATCTACTGACCCATGAGAGCTAGATCAAGAATTCAAGTTAAATCTGATTGTCAACAACTTTTGCAACTATTGAACAAGTTCAGGAACCCCCGTAAGGTAACAGAGTAGTCCATATTGAAATCTATTCCAGAAGTGGAAAAGAGTGAATTGCCATTCGACCCAACTTTGTAACTCGCACCTTGGATAACCAGCTAGATCCTAAAGATGAGTGGGATCAGTCTCGTGGGTGTCTCCGGGGCTTTCCTTGCCTTCATCCTTTCCCGGGGTGTGCATGAAAGCCGGACCAATAGATCTCTTCACAAGATAGGATCTTATGGTATTTTGATAAAAAAATTCTTTCCTCAATTCTGATTTGTTCATCAACCTACCCACTTTGGATTTTGGATTCAATCACTGCTATCTTATCTTTAATGAATTGCTTGTTTTAAAATAGGTTACCAAAAATTTCCTTGTTCCAAATTTTGAGTTTCTCCTTCACAATGCAAAGTTTTTGGGTAAGCTTATAAGAGTGAGTTCCTTGAAGGTGTTTTTGCCACCACTCAACAACTCTATTTTTGAGATCAATATGATGGAGCCAAATACTTTCAAATATAAAAGGGATCTTAAAGGACTATTTCTTCTCAACTTGCAATATGAGAGGGTTGTGATCTGAGCCAATTTTGAGTAGGGCTTGGAGGCTTACATCCCCAAATAACATAACAACTTCCTTAGAGAAGAAGAATATGTCCAATTTTACTTGGATGTGATGGTGGCTTCTTCTTCTATTGTTCCACATGTATTTGGCCCCTTTGAGATAAACATACATGATTTCATTGGAATTTATGAATTCATTGAAGTCTTCCATGATTTTTAAGGGAGGTCATTTCCTCATTTTTATTCGAAGGATAGAGGGGGGTGTTGAAGTCTCCTACCAAGATCCAAGGAATATTATATAAGGACTTATTTAGATTTCTTAAAGTCTTCAAATATGATCTCTACCCGAAGGGGTATTGGGAGCATATATATTGGATAGGATCAATGTGAATTCATGATCCTTATCATGAAAAAGGATACTAGTTATTCTATCAATTGAGTGAATCATTCTGCCTTCAATATTAATTGGGTTCCAAATGCACATCAACCCTCCAAATGAGCCTCTAGCATGACTAAAGCTAGCATCACCTTGCTTCCAAATTTTCTTGGCAACTTTGATGAAATCATTCTCATCAATATTGGTTTCGTACATAAAAAAATTGTAGGTTTTAAGTCCTTCTGTAATGAACTAGCAAGTCTCTGTTTGGCTAGTCCATTAAACCCTCTCACATTCCATGAGAGGACTTTCATTTGGAATATTTAGAATTTTTTTTGCCCCCCCTTCCTAGTGATTGGGGAGGTTTGGTGCTTTTACTTTCATATTTTGGCTGACTCACCACTAAGGGAAAGAGGGTTTTCTGGATTCCATTTGCAATATCCTCCTTAATGCCTCTTCTCCTTTTTTCAATTGTTGATGTATTTCCTCTTTTTTTGTCACTTTTGACATCTATGAGAGACTTTTTGGAACTTATTTTTTGTTTAGGACTAAACTTGCAAGGAGCAATCTATTCTAAAATAGGACTAGCAATTCCAAAAGTGAATTGTTCATGGATATGTTGGCAATTTTGGGTATGTTACCTAGCTTCATGTTTGTGAGTTGTTGTTGATGTCAAAAGGAGTTTGTGTTGATGTCAAAAGGAATTTGTGTTGATGTCAAAAAGAGTTTGGTGCCAAAAAGATCTTGAAAGTTCTATGATGTTTGTTTAAGGGTTTTTATTAAAACCATGGTGACAAGGTTAAAGGTTTTTCTTAAAACCATCTAGACTCATTAACAGTTATTATTAAAACCATCTTGGCTTAATGAAAAGGTTTTGCTCCTTGAAAAAACCTTAAAAGTCCATTTTGATTATTAAAAAATAAAATAACTCAAACCTTTGAAAAGGTTAAGTTAAGTTTATTATTAATAAAATAATAATTATTAATTTAATATTTATTATTGAAAGGGTTTCTAAACCCTTAGCGACGCTCATGTAAAAGACTTACCTCGTCGACATCAACTTGCATTGGATGAAAAATGCAATGTTTGAAAGGAGCACCGACGTCAATTTACATGGGATGAAAGACTATTAAAGGGCATTATTTCCTAAGGTTTTAAGCACCTTCGATTTGCATGATTACCTTCAAATTTGTATTGCTCTGTGACCTTCGATTTTGGATTGCATTGTGATTTTCAAGTCTCATTTTGCTTTGTGTTAATTTTTGATTTTGTGCACCAGTGACGAAGACAAATCTGCTCTGTGTTAAATTTTGATTTCATGCACAGTGAGGAAGACAAATGTGGTCTGTGTTAAATTTGGATTTCATGCACGTGTGAGGAAGGAAATTCTGGTTGTCTTTTGTGAGCAAAGGGAAGGTAAAACGATGAGTAGCGCTTGAGAGTTTCGTTGGGCACTTGTGCTCCAACAATGGAGGCAATGGAGCAAAGGCGCTTGCTAGGCATAGGTGTCGAGATCGATTCATGTCGGGCGTGTTTTGTTTTTGGTTACGAATTATTGTGCACATGGTACAACAGTTTATTTGGACCACGAGTTTGGAGGAGGAAGCACTTTGGCGCTTATGTTGGTGTCTCCACACTTCTCCTAAGCTTGGAGAATTAATTTTTGGCCAAGGTAAATCTTTTGTTGATAATGTGGAATATTTTATTTTACTTGGCAATTATAATTGGTAATTGGATGGAGGTATAAGGTTAAATAGAAATATTGCTTTCACAATATTATTATTGATGCTTAATGTTTATATGGTAAATACATTTAGAAGTAAATATATTTTATGAGTTATAAGGGTTTAAGGAATAATTGTGCTTAATGTCATATTGGGGTTAGAAAGCATTTGGATTTATTGAGTGGATATTCTCTTGTAATTATTTTTGAGGTTGAAGTTATTTTGTGATATATTAAGTAGGAGTTATAATGTGTAAAGGAATATTGTTGATATGTATATTTGTGAGTTTTGATTATTGATGAGTTGGAGTGATAAGGTGTTATTAGGACTCTTATCATTGTGCATTATTCCATTGTTTCTAACTCTAATTTGTGGCAAATTGAGAGTTAGTGTTGTGACAGATTTTGAGTTCTCCTTCTTCATCAAAGTAAAGGTATGGGCACATTATTCCATGGTTATTATTGATTGATGGTTTTTTGAAAATAAGTTTTGAGTGAAAAGGATTAAATTAAGTTTCCTTATTTGGAGTGGATCTTATTTTCTGAAAGTGGAAGTATTGATTATGCATTATGAGATCAAGATGAGTTTATGAGAGTGGAAGTATTTGAAGTTAGATATAGGGTTTTTGAGTGAGAAGCATATGACATTTCTATAAGTTGTTGAAACCCTAATTGAGTTGTTTGGTTGTTGAAAGTTTGGTTTTGAGATTGATTCCATTGAGATTGAGTTGATCAAGTTATGCTTTACTTGATACATGAGTTGGACTTGCTCCTTTGAGATTTGATTTTATCAAGTTGTACTTTTCTTGATAACTTGGTTGTGTGGTTAAGTGGAGAATTCCCATTTGAGAGAAGTTGGAAATATATTGAATACCTTTTTGATGCTTAGAGAGATATTGCTTTGAGTTCTTGAAAACTAAATTGGCTAGGGTTTGATAGCAATTTATGGTTCTATGTTGGAGGAGTTGATTCCTTGATATTGCATTATTGACAATTGTTGGGTCGTGGTTCAAGATCTTGTGAAAGTATACTACTACTATGAGATTGATTTGATTTGAGATTGAAAGTTGAAGGATAGAACATATTGAGTCTCTAAAAATTCTCTTTATGCTTCTATGAGATTGATTTGAGTTGAGATTGAAAGTTGAAGGATAGAACATATTGAGTCTCTAACAATTCTCTTTATGCTTCTATGAGATTGATTTGATATGATTGGATGAAATGCATTGGATCTCTAACAATTATCTTTGTGTGTTCATATTGGCCATTTTTCTTGGTAAACTTGCCTGACCTGATTTGGGCAAGTTCTTGGTGAGCTTGCTAGGAATGATTTGGATAGGTTTTTGTGGAGAACTTGTGGACTAATTTGGATAGGTTCTTGTGGAGAACTTGTGGACTGATTTGGACAGGTTCTTGTGGAGAACTTATGGACATATTTGATGAAGTCTTTGTGGAGACTTGTGAGCAGTTGTGATTGATTTGTTCAAGATTTTGGCTTAAGATTGGGATAGATCTGATAGAGATTTGAGAGAAGATTTGTGATGAACCAAAGGACTGAGTTTGGTGCAGATCTGTGATAAAGTTTGAGAGGACTTGTGTTGGACCGATTGACTATGTTTAGTATAGGTTTTGATGAGCAGCTGTGGAGGTGATCAGTGAGGATAGAAGTGTCTAGAGCCAGAGCAAGGAGGACATGATGTCTTCTATGGAAAGGAGTTCTACCTGCTAGCGGTAGAAAAGGCAGTGATCTTATGAAGTATCATTTCCAAAGCTTTTGGGGATATGACATCTCCTTTGGGTAGGAGGCTCATAAATACTTCTTTGGGGGATAGGACATATCCTTTGGGAAAGAGGCTCATAAATATTTGATTAGAGGAAGGATTCTCCTTTGGACAGGAAGTCCATAAACATTGTAATTGGAAAGAATTCCAAAAGGATTTGATTGAGAAAATTTAGTGAAATATTTTTTCTATGGATTAGCCCACCTTGGGTGAACCACGTTATATTGATGTCTCAATTGTGTGATGACTTGTACACTGGTTTGATTACTGCTTTTATTTTTCTATTGGTTCATTGCATTGCTTTCTAAAGTAAAAGGAAAAAGTTAAAAATTGGTCTTATACTATTCACCCCCCATCTCAGTATAAGCTTGTGTTCTTCAATTGGTATCAGAGTAGGTTCATTCGAAAGAGTTTCACAGCTTGAAGGAAAATCTTGAAAAGAACACAATGGATTTTACAAGTGGTAATTCAACACCTATTCTTGATGGGACAGATTTTGGTCTATGGAGCATAAAGATGAAGGTTCATTTAATGGCTCTTGTAAATGAAGTTTGGGAAGCAGTTAAGTTTGGGAAGCAGTTGAGTTTGGGTACACTATTCCAAAGATCCCTCCTACTACTAAATATGAGAAACTTCTACATCACAACAATTAAAGCGAAATGAATGCAA
This sequence comes from Wollemia nobilis, assembly GCA_028583015.1. Lineage (NCBI taxonomy): Eukaryota > Viridiplantae > Streptophyta > Pinopsida > Araucariales > Araucariaceae > Wollemia > Wollemia nobilis. The sequence continues at coordinate 1,677,860 of JAQPPZ010017079.1, read as the reverse complement.
TTCTGTAAGGTCTACAAAAGGTAGATCTTACAAAGGTGATTCATTGTAATACAACAAAGGAAATGTGGGATCAATTGCAAGTGGTTCATACAAGTGATGCAAATGTCAAAAAAGTAAAATTGAGATATTACAAAGTTATGTTTGAACAACTCAATATGAATGATGAAGAAAATATTAGTGACTATATGCTTTGTATGGATGATATTGTTAATTACATGAAGAAGTCCAAGGGTAAATAGTAATAAGACAGTGATGAGTCTTCTAGTGATGAAGAAGTAAACTACAGCAGGAAAGGCAAGTTCTCAAGAAAGCACAAAGGTATGAGATCTGTTAAATGTTTCAATTGTGGAAAGTTTGGTCACTATGTTACTGACTGTCTGGAACCCAAGGATGATTGTGATGAAGAGAAATAGGATTATAAGCACAGGGAATCTGAGAAGCATAGGTATCAAAGGAAGAACATAAATGAGAAAAACAGTTAAGGGAAGAGGTACTTCCAAAAATACAAGAAACGTTTCTACATAGACAAAGCAAGTGTTCTAGTAGTGATGATGGAAGTTCTTCAAGTGATGATAGAAATCAGATGTTGTTTCTAATAAAAAAGGAAGGAAAATAAAAGAGGAATAGATTTGTTGTGCTTAAGTGCTTTAGATGTGGTCACCTTGAGGATGATTGTAAAAATGATGGTTTGAATTCTGGTAATACTATGTATGAGGATGTTTCAAAAAATTATGAGGAAGATCTTCTTATGGCTTTAGATAAAGGTAGCACCTGTAGTGGTAAGAAATCAAAAAAGAATATTGATGTTTCAAAAGGTAAACAAATAGATTATGTTTCAGAAAAGGGAGAAGTAGATCTTGAGGCTGTACTTGTTAATGCTCTTGATGTGTTAAAGAAAGAAAGAAAGATTTATGCTATACTCATTGATAGGTTTGATGAATGTCGTTATGAAAGAGATGAGATTATAGGGAATATTGATATCTCTATAGCTAAGACACAAGAACTCAAAGAAGAGTTGCCAGCTAGGTCTCTTGAGTGTAAAGAGTTAAAACATGAAGTAGCTTCCTCAAAAAAGGAAACTAAAGAGTACAAGGAGAAGCTTTACAGGTTTGAAGAAAGTTCCAAGAAGGTAAAATCAATCATCAAGGATCAAAGAAGGACAATAAATAAAACAAGTCTTGGTTTTGAAAATAAACAAAAGGAAAAGATTGAGGAATCTAGTATGAGCTCCAAATAAGAATATGGTTTAGATGAAGAGAGTACTTTAGAGAGTAAGTTTTTAGATGGTAATTCATATAGCATAGAACCAAAAAACAAGAATCAACATAAGGGGAGAAAGACTAAAGGACCTATGAGGTCAAGGCAAGGAAATTTCAATGGAAAATGTTTTGCATGTCACAGGTTTGGACACATGGCTTCATAGTGCAGGGCTCAAGCAAGACAGGTGTTGTGGCTGCTCCACAACATACCCCAAAACTGGGGACCCACCTTTTTGTTTTTGGTATTTGGGTGTTTGCATGTTGGTTTCGAGTTTCTAATGCTCGGTTTGTTTTGAATTTGCATTTATCATTAGTTTTTGTCGATGACTTTTTCTTGTCAACTCTATTTTGCTGTCGATGACTTTTTCTTGTCGACGATATTTTATTGTTGATGACTTTTTCTCGTCGACGCTATTTTGTTATCGATGACTTTTTCTTGTTGACGATATTTCATTGTCGATGACTTTTTATTGTCGATGGTATTTTATTGTCGATGACTTTTTCTTGTCAACGCTATTTTACTGTCGATGAATTTTTCTTGTCGATGATATTTTATTGTTGACGACTTTTTCTTGTCAACAATATTTTATTGTCGACGTTTCTTTTTCTGTCATCTTGTGGTTGACGATTTTTATCATCATTTTTGTGTCGGCAAGTTTTTCATCGATTTTGTTGTTAGTGTTTTTGTGGTTACTTTTTGGGTTTTCTTTCATTTGTGTATACCGAAAATATACATTATTATTATTATATATATTTTGTAAATAATAATAGTTAAAAAAAAATGGTGTGTGGTGGTTTTGTGTTAAATTTCATATTAATGATGATAACTCCCAACTTTAGGAGGTGTCATGGTTGGGATGATATTGCTTAACTGAGTACATGGTCATAAAGGTTTCTCACAATAACCAAATAAAAAATTGCTAAATAAAAGGCTTGTATTCATTTCAAATATTAGGGTTTTGTAATTTATTCTATTCATAAGACTAAAGCCCTTTTAGTGTCTTCGTGTAGGTAATGTGATTGTCGAAGGAGTGAACGACGGTCAGACTTCAGAGATAAAACAGTCTACGTGGTGGTGGCATTCATTACAGACAGAGTGGGACCCACGCATGTTGACGAATTCTAGCTCGACAATAGCGCATGAGCGGGGCTTCAATTTTGGATAAGACGGTCCGGCTATGACAGCAATTGGAGTAAGCAGGCAGTGTTGATTGAAGAGTTCAGGACTTCAGCGCTCAGAGAGAGGTAGACGAGGAACGTAGTGGGCTTTAGATTGATGATTCTGGCTTTGACGAAGGACAAGGCATGATAGACTTTGACTTGTTTTAGTGATTCAGTCAAGGCAATAGAGAAGATTGACACGATGATACACATCGACACCAAGAGGATTTTGAAATTTTATAGGTAGTAATCGGTGTTGTGGAGAAGGTATGGTTATGGTATCTAATATGTGGGCGTGGACCACCCATGGCAAGGATGATGGTAATCTAGATGAAATTTATGAATTTCATAGAACCCGACGACGGTGAACTTACCGAAAAGGATTGACGTGGCGGTCATGTTGTGTGAAATGACACATTGATTTACGACGTTGTCAGCCAGAGTGGAGAGTTCAACGTTGCACATTGTAAAGGCGAATGGGGGTAATTTGTTAAAAAAATGGAAGGCAGCGATTACGGGATGATGAGAGCCCAAATGGAGGCAAGCGATGTTGTTTATCTTTGGGTGTTTCCATCTGAAGATAGCCTCTGCACAGTGGGTGTTCCTACGCACAATTGTGGCAGCTACGAACATGGTGGATGATTCAAACAAATATGGATACGTCATTGTTTTATGGGGTCTTATTGCAGAGAAGTGAAATGGGGTCGTTTAATTAGCATGTTGATGAGGCAATAGCAGGAGATGTCGTGGGCATTCAAATGGATGAAGACTGATGATAATGAGATCATGGGCAAAATTTATAGGTAGTGTCATAGGATGAGCAGCAATCCATCATAGTGATGATGTGGGCACTAGGTTGGATAGAACAACTATCAAAAGACATAGCCACAAGTTACCAGGGAGATACCGAATAAAGTTAATCGATGAGAGATGGATTTCATAGAAGGAATTTGTTTTTGGTTACAACGATGAGAAGTCAAACAAGGGCAATAAAAAAAATTTAAGAACAAGGGGATTTTGGTCTTGAATAGATTAGGGGTTTGGAATTATTGATTTTCACCCATTGTGAAGCCATATCCAGCAAATGAGCAGATTAGAAACGCACATCGATTGGTTGAAGGGACTCGAAGCACAATGTTCTAAAAATAGCAAGTGACATGCCAGGACGATGGTAGTTTACAACAGATGTGGTTTATTTTCAAGGTGTCCTTTACATCCATTCTCATGAGCTGAGGAAGAAGGCCCTCATCAGATATAACTACAGTATTATCAAGACCAATCATTGTAATAATTTTTGTAACCTAATGTTAATAACGCCAAACATGGAATGAAGTATGTTCAGAATATTTTCAAAGATGGATCATTGTAAAAATATGTATGACATGGTCATCAGAATAACGCCATGAAACAGTTGATCTATGGGAAGCGTTTATGGAGCACATGGCATAGGGGAAATAGATTATTAAAAATAATATTGACCAAAGGAAAGGACCAACACAAAGAAACGTTATGAAAACACAAATAAGAAAAATAAAGAAATATTGGAAAGGGAATCAAGAAGCCACGCGGAGTCAAAAACAAAATGGCAGCACAGCAAAAGGAACGAAAAGCTTCCTGAAAATTTTAAATACGGCAGGCAAGGATGTTTAAGGAGGTTGGAAATTTTTTAGAGAAGATTGCAGGAATGAAGCCAAGTCCTTGGCACTGGGTTTTTCTGGATATTTTCCTTCTACAATGGACTGGTTTGGGAAAACCAAAAATTCTGCTATTGTAAAATGACACATTTTTAATGCAGGAGATTTCAGAAATTTGCATCTTGTGGGAAAGAAAGGACGAGATTCTCTTTGCATGCTATGGATTTAATGTCTATTTCTTTTCTTTTTTTCAGATTTCGAGTTTGTAGATGGAGTTAATGCAAGTTTGCTTGGTTGCTTCATGTGAATGCTTGAACCTGAAATTTATTTTAAACCCTAGGAACCAGCACTTAGTCTATGGGGATTGTGCTTGTTTTACAAGTCCAATAGGTTAGGTTGCATGCATGGAAACTTCACATCTTTGGTTTTGTTGAAATAGGATAGCATCATACTGAATGCATTTTATTTTCAGTTTTTTGCATTTTCTTTCAACTTTTTTTGCATTTTATTTTTCAGAAATTATAACTATTTTTTAATTTTCAGGCATTAAAATAAACATTTAAAATTTTTCAAAATCCAAAAATAATTTCACCATTGCGTAGGTTATACTTCAGACTTCCAATACACACTTTGAAATTTCATTTTCGGAGTTGTTTAGTATTTTTAAAAATTCATCAAAGTTGTTTTATTACAGATTTTAAAAATCCGAAAATAAAAAATTTCCATTTTAAGGTCAAATTTCATTTTTTCAGTTTTGTTTTATACTCATGAGCCTATGATGACATTCCCTTCATGAAAATTCCAATTTCATTGAAGGAATTATGTTTTATGGCATTTCACAAATTTCCATTTTGGAGCCTAAAATTGCCTTCTCTTTATAAAAATTATGATTTTATGAAAGAGGGGTAATTTGAGCATCACATTGAAGTTCATTGATTCAAAGAACTTAATTGTTCATCTTTATGAAAATTTGATTTCATTTAAGAGGGATAAGTTGAGGTGACATTTAAAGCCCTTACTTTAAGGCCATAAATTATTGCTTCTTTGTGAAAACCAATTTCACCAAAGAGGGATAGTTTATTGATCACATTGAAGGCTATCTTCATCCTCATGATAAGAAGCCATATTTGGAATTAATAAGGAAGATAAAATATTACCTTAAAACTCTCAAGATAAAATGAATTAAGGCACTACATCGTGGTCATATGAGGGCCAACTCACATTTGCTTTATTTTGGTTCAATGAACAATCACTAAAGTTTCATGGTAAAATAAACCAACATAGCCCCTTGTTTATAGTTACTTGCAATCACTAAGGTGTTCCAAGCATTTAAAATTGAATATCTTTATTTGAGATTACTAATATACATATGCAAATGCTAATATAGCGGAGACCTTGGAGAAGTTGTTTGTTTAACTTATTTGCAAGAGGGGATTTGGAACCCAAATCCTAAGGGAGAGTGTACTTTCACAATTGGGTGAAAATACCACTCAACAGATTGGCGTTAGAAGGAGGGCCTAAATTGGTTTATTTCAGTGTGATTTAAATGCTATAGGGATTTAAATTTTGAATATTTCATGCCCTATTGATTATTATCTTTAGCCCTCTTTTAACAATACAACCTTGTAGTATTAAAAGGAGGACATGAATTGCTATTCATTGTTCTAACGCTTTTTGATTGTTCATATAGGAATAATGTGTTTTGATTTAATTTTAAAAAAAATTGGGTCTTGACTAATGAGGTTGTCTCCATGCAATTACTTTCATTTGATTTTAATGGATACCTCTCTTGGTTGATGCTAACATGATTATTCATACGTTACATGTTTGATATTTGCTAGTCATTTCATGCTTATTTGTAAGGAATTATTTTTTCTAAAATGTATTTGTTGTCGGTATTATGCTCTTCACTTGCGTGTAATGCGATCTTGTGAATTAGAAAGCCTACAACACTAGGAGTATGCTCTTCACTTGTGCATATGTGATCTGGTGAATCAGAAACTAATTTACATTTTTAGAATATTGCTTTGTCATGGTTCCTTATTTTATTCATGACTAACAAATTGGTTTTGAAGTTATATTTTGAGTTTTACTAATGACGACATACGATATAAGAGTTGAAGTAGCATCTCTAAGAGAAAGAATGGTATCTACGATGGAGGATCATTATAAGGGTTTATCTATACATGGGATACCCTATCAAATTCCTAAAATGTTACTTGAGTTTCTATGATATTTTAATCAAGAAGTGTCACTAGGATACTTACAAAAATTGTATGTCTACAAGAATACATTATGTCAATTCCAAATTTTCTATGAGGAGGTGGCTTGTAAGTTATTTGCATACATTTTGGATGATAGACCATTCTTTTGGTATGGCCAACTATCCATGGAGGTTAGGACTTCTTGGATACAACTAGAAGCAACCTATCTTTATCATTTTGGTAATCAAGTTGACTTAGAGATGTTGAAAAATTAGTTTACCTCCATACGTAATGAGCCTAATGAATCCTTGAGTCAATTCAATGGAAGATTTCATGAGTTGCACTCCCAAATGTGGTAAAATTTTAACACATCGGAATAGGAAGCTATTCAAGTATGCATGGGAGCCATACACCCCAAACTTGTTACATATTTAAAGAAAAACTTGGATGACCTGTCTCTAGAGACAATCTATGAGATATTGGAAAATGTAGAACAAGTTTTGGAAGAAGAAAAGGCATAACATGTTCACATGAGAGATTGTTCTTTTAGAGTTAGTGATGCCAACCTATACAAACCATCAAATGTAGCGCCCTCCACTCCAATGATACCTAAGGTAAATTACAAGGGGATGAATTTGAAGGTCCAAATGTTACAACCACCTTAGATTTAGTCCAAGAGGAGGTGCAAATTGCTAAGCCAACATCCACCAGTGAGGATTATGCAGAAATGATCTCATTCATAGAGATACATGATTATTTATATAAAGGGGTTCTAAATTCAACAATGTTTGAAATATGTGATAGGACGGAACCTACCATAGAATTGAATGAAGTGGTTGAAAGTGAAATTGGAAGAAAATCAATAAATGAATTTGAAGATATGATAGAATTTCACCACTTGTTCTTGGAAGACACTCTCGATGAGAAGCTTGGAACTAATGATCAAAAAATTCTTCACCCTCCAAATTGTGATAAAGTTGAATCATGGGTTACTAATTTGGACGATGACAGCCTTACAAATTTGAATTCAAAAAATAACTCACTTTTGAAAGTTATTGAACCATCTAAAGAAGGTGAAGGTGAATTTAATGAGAAACTGATATTCTCACAATGACACTGAGAGGGGGGGGGTGAATCAGTGTAACTACTTAAAAACTTAAATCTGCAACTTTTAAAACTAATGATGCAAGCTTGAAACTAGATAATGCAAGTATCACACAAGAGCATCACACAACACAGGATTTTACGAGGTTCACCGATGTGGCTACTCCTCAAATAATGACTGTTTGGACTTCAATCCAAATCCAGTCTTTGCAAGGATTCAATATTTACAATTGTTTACCAACACCCATTGGAAGGAGCACCAACCCCTGATTTATCTACTGCAACAGATAGGAGCACCAACCCCTTTATCCAAGCACCAACTTGGATTTCTATTTTGCAAGATAAATGGACATAAAAATGCCTTCTCTTTTGCAAGACCCTTACTGGTCTACAACACATACAAAAATCTCACAGAAGCATAGAGAGAATTATTAGAGACTCAATATCTTTTGATCTAATCTAAAACCTGTCTCTTGAATATTCAATAGAATTGTAGGTTTTGATCTAAGGCTATTTTCTTACAGCACCCTTACTAACTGAGACCTTTTAAAATGCACAATGAAAACACAGTCGCAGTAACCTTCTCACTATGCCAGTTCGATCCTTATATACTTGATTTCTTCGAACGGATCAATTTTAAATGGTTTAACTTTCCCTCCAACTTTTCATGTGCCTTCGGCTACGATCAAGGCATTAATCCTTCTCTGACCCGATCCACCTTTTAGCCGCTTTCTTTCTGACATTCTGACGTTCTAACAACATTTTTCTCTGCACAGTCTGACATTCTACTCTGCTGGAACTGAAAACCCTTCTGTGCATTTCGATGCTCTATTATCTCTATGTACTACTCTTTCAAATTCTTTGTTACTGCTCTTTACGCCAGCTTGCAGCATCATGGCCCTGCAACAGCCATTCTACAATCAATGCTTAGTTCCGTGGCTACTCTTTGTAACTACCACCTTTGCCAGCCATGCTGCATTACGGCCCTACAACAGCCGTTCGTGTCTTAAATGCAATGCTTCATAACTTTCCTTTTAACTTCAGTTCATAGCTGCAACATTTTTCTCTAATCTTTCCTCAACACCTGTCACTGGGAACTACAGATCTTACTCCAATTAATATTTCGTAACTGGCACCTTTTTGACACCTGTCACAATGCATGTATCTTTGAATTTTTCCCGCCAAAACATTACCTATCGTGATATTGCGATGTTTTCCGCTTTGCTGACGTCATCGTCAACTTTGTCGCGATATCGCGACACTTTCGACTTCCTGAGGCTTCTCTAGCAACTTGTTGCGATATCGCGACATTTTTAAACTTGCTGACGTCATCTTCAAAGATGTCGCGAAATCGTGACGTTTTTGGCTTCATGAGGCTTCTCTGGAAACATGTCGCGATATCGTGACATTTTCTGTCTTGCTGACGTCATCCGCTAAGTTGTCGCGAAATCACGACACTTTCGTCTTCCAACGGCTTCTTGTTCACCCTGTCACGAAATCGCGACACTTTTTGGTTTTGCTGACGTCATCTTCTAAGATGTCGTGAAATCGTGACGTTTCCGGCTTGCAATGGCTTTTTGTTCACCCTGTCGCGAAATTGCGACACATTTTGGTTTTGCTGACGTCATCTTCATTGTCGTCGCGAAATCGCGACGCTTCTGGCCTCCATACAATTTTTACTCCATGCAGCCGTGAAAAACCTTACATGTAGCGAAATCTCTACACCATTGTTGCCTTAGCATTTTTCTTTGCTGCTTGCTAGTGAAACTTCGACGTGTAGCGATATCGCTACACCTTTCCAACATGTGTTTCTAACCTGTAGCGAAATCGCTACACCTTCGCATTATGCACTTTCAACCTGTAGCGAAATCGCTACACCTCCGCACTATGCACTTTCAACCTGTAGCGAAATCGCTACACCTTTTTACCTTGCACTTTCAACCTGTAGCGAAATCGCTACACCTTTTTACCTTGCACTTTCAACCTGTAGCGAAATCGCTACATCTTTCTGCCTTGCACTTTCAACCTGTAGCGAAATCGCTACACCTTTTTACCTTGCACTTTCAACCTGTAGCGAAATCGCTACATCTTTCTGCATTGCTCTATGACCATGTGGCGAAATCGCTACTACTTTTCACCTTGCAACTCGAAGCTGTATCAAAATTGCTGCACTTCTGTTCTTAGTGTCTCAAGCTTGTAGCAAAATCGCTACGCTTTTCTCACTTGGTGCTTTTTCTTTGCTTATGCTGGCGAAACTCAGACATGTAGCGAAATCGCTACAACTTCTTCATTAACTTTCTCTCTCCTCCGATGTGTCACGAAATCGTGACATTTTTCATCCTTGGTGCCTTTGCTTCAAACTTGTCGCGAAATCGCGACAGTTTCTCGATTTGGCTTCTTTCCTTCCAGCATGTCGCGAAATCGTGACATTTTTCCTTGCACATTCTCTCTCCTCCGATATGTCGTGAAATCACAACATTTTTCAATGCACTTTCTCTTTCATCCTTTTTTTTGTCGTGAAATCGCGACAATTTTGCTTGCGCCTTCTCTCTCCTCAGCCATGTCGCGAAATCGCGACAATCTTACTTGCATCGTCTCTCTCCTCAGACATGTCGCGAAATCGCGACAATTTGGTGTGCTTTTTCTCTCTCCTCGGATATGTCGCGATATCGCGACAGGAACCATGTCGCGATATCGCGACAAAAAACATGTCGCGATATTGCGACAGTTTTCTTCCTTGTCTTTTTCTGCAAAATTCTGGATCTGGGTCCCCTCTGTTTTTCTTGAGATTTTCTGCACTTGATCCGACTAACCTCTAAACTGCTTCAACTGCATCACTGTCATCGTGTTGACAACAATTACAATCCTTTTGCACTACTTTTGCTGCACCTTGCTCAACAATCTCCCCCTTTGGAATTGTTGGCAACACTTTGTAGCCTTGCTCAAATTCTTCTCCCCCTTTTCCAATAATGCCAAAGGGCTACTGCAGACTCCCCCTGAGTCTATGCACAACATTCTCAGGCATAAATAACTTGAATGCTCCCCCTGAGAATGTATTTCCCATAGCTAGTTAGTGCTTGGGAAGTGTGACTACTCCCAACTTCTTCCGAAGGTATTCAAATACTTCCTTTGGTAAGGGTTTGGTGAATATGTCTGCTACTTGCTCTGTAGTGGGAATAAACTCTAATATGACCTCTCCTTCTGCAACCTTATCCTTCAAGAAGTGATATCGGATTGCAATATGTTTGGTGCGGGAATGCATTACCGAATTCTTTGAAATGTTGATTGCACTAGTGTTGTCACATTTGACTGAAATGGGCTCATTGAAGTGAATTCCTAGATCTTTCAATGTTTGTCTCATCCATAGTATTTGTGTGCAGCATGTTGTTGCTGCAATGTATTCTGCCTCGGCTGTGGATAAAGAGACTGATTCTTGCTTCTTGCTATGCCATGCAACCAATTTGTTTCTAAGAAAGAATGCTCCTCCACTTATACTTTTTATGTCATCAATGCATCCTGCCCAATCTGCATCAGAATATGCAAAGAGAGTGAAGTCTTTTCCTTTTGGATACCACAGCCCATACTCCATAGTACCCTTGAGGTACCTAAAGATCCTTTTCACAGTTTGTTACATGAGTCTCTTTTGGGCTAGCCCGAAATCTTGCAACCATGCAAACAGACTTGTAAGATATCCGGTCTAGTGGTCATCCAAATACAACGAGGCTCCCAATCATTGATCCGTATATTGTTTGATCAACATCCGGAGATTTATCATCCTTGCTCAACTTGCGACTTGTTGTCATGGGGGTGCTCATCTGGCTTACTATCTTCCATAGTGAACTTTTTCAGCATTTCTTTCACATATTTAATTTGAGAAATAAAGATCCCATTTTCAGTTTGATTAACTTGTAATCCAAGGAAATATGAAAGTTCACCTATCATAGACATTTCAAACTCTTTCTGCATTTTGTTTGCTATGTCTTTGCATGATTCATCATTGCTACTCCCAAAGATTATATCATCTACATAAATAAATAGAACAATGAAATTGCCATTTTCAGTTTTCACATATAAATTGCTATCCACCATACCTTTCTTGAATCCTTGCTTAGTGAGATAGCTGTCCAGTCTTGCATACCAAGCTCTAGGTGCTTGTTTCAAGCCATACAATGCTTTCTTCAACTTACAAACAAAGTCGGGATTATCACAAAGTTGAAAACCATCAGTCTGTTCAATATATACTTCTTCTTCAAGATTTCCATTCGGAAATGCTGATTTTACATCCATCTGATAAACCTTGAAGTTCTTATGAACAGCTAAAGCCAAAAATAGTCTTATTGCTTCAAGTCTGTCCATGGGTGCAAAAGTCTCTTCAAAATCAATCCCCTCAACTTGGGCATATCCCTTACAGACTAATATTGCTTTATTCCTTACAACCTGTCCATCTTCATTCAGTTTGTTTCTAAATATCCATTTAGTACCAATTATGTTTTTATTTTCAGGCCTTGGTACTAATTCTCAGGTTTTATTTTTCTCAATTTGATCTAGTTCTTCATTTACTGCTTCCATCCAGCTTTCATCCGTGCTTGCTTCAATAATACTCTTGGGATCAATACTGGATAACAGAGAATAGTTATTTACTACTCTTCTTCTTGTCTGAATGCCAACTGTAGGGTCCCCAATAATCTGCTCTTTGGGATGATTTTTCTGCTTAACTGCTCGTTCCGTATTTTCTATTTTCATCTCTTTCTAAGTCCTCCGAATCTGATTTCTGTCTCTCTTCTTTTTCTTGATCTTCATCTTCTTCAATAAATTCTTCATAGGTTGGGTAGTTTTCATTATTGCTGATTTCTTGTTTCCTGCCTTCATCAACCTTCACATCCGCACTCTCCACTATTTTCTTAAGTCTTTTGTTGTAGCATGTATAGGCTTTGCTTTTAGTTGAGTACCCAAAGAATATTCCTTCATCGACTTCTGTCTTCAAACTTGCCAAGATTGCTTTCGGTTCTCTTAATGTAACACTTGTCTGCCAAACACTTTGAAGTATTTTGTCGTAGCCTTTTTGCCAAACCACAGTTCATATGGTGTTTTGCTTTCATGCGGTCTCAACATACACCTATTATGAATATAGACTACAGTATGGACTGCCTCTTTCCAGAACCTGTCAGCAATTTTGCTCTCTGTTAACATGGTCCTTGCCATTTCCTGTATAGTTCTGTTCTTTCTTTCAACTACTCCATTCTGCTGAGGTGTTCTTGCTGCTGAGAACTGTCTTCTTATTCCATGTTTTTCATAGAATTCAGCAAACTCATTTGAAATAAACTCTCCTCCTCTATCAGATCTCAAACATTTAATTATTTTTCCAGATTGGTTCTCAACCAGATTTTTGAAGGTTTTAAACATCTCAAAGGCTTCTGACTTCTGTTTCAAAAAGAGTACCCATGTCATTCTGGAAAAATCATCTATACACAGCATAAAATATTTGTATCCATTTATGCTTTCTGTCCTCATAGGTCCACACAAATCAGTGTGAATCAGTTCTAATGGATTGCTAGTGAAATATTCTTTTGCTTTGAAGGTAGATCTGGTTTGCTTCCCATTTTGGCAATACTCACATATACTTTTTTATGATTTACCAATAGTGGGTATGTCTCTTACTGCTCTTTTTGAGCTGATTTTTATCAGATTATCAAAGCTTATGTGACCGATTCTTTTATGCCACAGCCAGTTTTCTTCTTCTTGACCAACCAAGCAGGCTCATTCGAAGTCTCCGAGAGAGTATACAAATTTCCGAAGTTCTCGATCCAGTGGCTATTACCTTTCCATTTCTTGTCTTCCTTACTTCACAGCCCTCCTTCTTGAAAATTACTTCATGACCTCTGTCACAAATCTGACTTACACTCAACAAGTTATGCTTTAGTCCTACTACAAAAAGAACTTCCTTAGAGTTGATTTTACCGTCACTTAACTTAACTGATCCTTTACCCACTATTTTTGCTCCATCATTGTTTTCGAATTTCACAGAACCACCTTCATATGTCTGCAGCTTATCAAACTTCTGTTTGTCTCTCGTCATGTGATTGGAGCATCCACCGTCTAGAATCCAGGGAGCAGATTTATTCTCGTGCTTTGAGAGTCTGTTTGAATGATCAGGGATTCTTTGTCTTTCTTCGGTTGTCCCTTTTCTTTCCACTGAGTTTTGACAGCAGATATGGTTACTTTCTTCACCTTCTCCCTTTCATTTGCTTGTGACGGTTTATTGGGAAATTTTCTGTACTGTTTTGATCCAACTGAGAGATATTTTATTTCCTGATATTTATTTCCTGCAAAAGAGCTACAGCAATTTCTTGCAATATGGCCAAAGTTATGGCAGTTATAACATTCTACAACATAATCTATCAAAGGTGAAAAATTATTTCTGCTAGTGAAATTTCTTTGTTCTATATTATATCTACAACTAGAAATTTTATGACCATATGCATTGCACTTAAAACAATAACCAGAAAAGGAACGAGTGTACCTGGGAAATGGATGTTGCCATGTGGGGGTAGGAGCCATGGGTCTTCTTCTTCTTTGATGATAGACTTTGGTGAATTCGTCATTTGCAACACTCCTTTCGAGCTTGGATTTGTTGTTTTCTTTTGCATGATACGGTTTATCTTGATCAACTCTAATCTTGTCTTTATTATTTATTGGATCTACTGTTACAACCTTTGAGTCCTTTGAGGTTCCTCCTTCATCAAAGCCCAAGCCAAATTTGATACCTGTGGGCCTTTTATTATTCAACATTTTGTTCAGTTTCTCAGAACTGTCTTCAAATTTTTGATGACAACTCAGTTTTCGATTCATTTCTTCTAGCTACAGCCTTAATCCAACTATTTCCACTTCCAGTTTATTGCTCTCATTTATTTTCACTGGTCAAGCTGAGCTTCAACATCTTCAGACCTTTTCTTGTATTCTTCAGTTTGTACTTTCAAACTGATTATTAATTTGCCAGCATCCTCAAGTTTTCTTGAACTCTTTTTATTTCTTTTCCTTTCTGCACTTAACTCTTCAAGTGCAACAACTAACTCACCTTCCAGATCTATCTCAGCCTCATATTCTAATTTTTCTTCACACTCCTGTGTTTCCTCAGTTGTTTGTTCTTCAAAAGCCATGAATAGGGCTTCACCAGCTTTCTTCTTCCGATTCCTCATCTGAACCTGTCTTCAGAAGATTCGATATTCTGGGAAATGAAACTCTTCTTCTTGAAGTTTCTTTTTCTAAACTGCGGTTTCTTTTTTCAGACTTTTCTTTCCTGATGTGTCCCTTCATCACTTCTAATTTTCTCATTCATTGGGAATTTTTCTGCAAAGTGCCCGATGCCTCCACAGTTAAAACATTTGAACGGCAACTTACCTCTGTACTTTCCTTTTCCCTTTACTAATTTCCTAACAAAGTTTGCTTCATTTTCATCTGTAGATTCTTCTTCTTCTGACTCTTGTTTAGATTTTACATTTTTCTGTGCTTGGAAGGCTGCTTCTCTGTCAGAGGGCTTAGTTTGTCCAATCCTCATTTCATAATCTATTAGAGAACCATGCATTTCATCCATACTGAAAAAATTTAAATCTTTTGCTTCTTCTATGGTAGAAACATTTGCATCAAACCTTTTGTTGAGAGTTCTCAGTACCTTCTTCACAACAACTGCATATTCCATTTCTTCCCCCAGTCCTCTTATTGCATTGATGATTTTGTTTACTCTCAGCATGTAAGCTTCTATGTTCTCATCATCGGTCATATTTAATGCTTTGAACTGGGCACGATGTGTTTGCAGCTTAGCTTCCTTGATTTTTCTGTCTCCTTCATGAATGCTTTGTAGTTCATGATGCGTATCAACTCACTGTCGACCAATCCACACATAATAGCATTCTTGGCTTTCGAGTTGTTTTCAAACTTTTTCTTTTCAGCCGCATCTGTTGGAGGAACAATGGGAGTGGTGTATCCATTTTCAACAGATTCCCAAATGGCATAACCCAATGCACAGAGATAGGACTGCATTCTGAGTCTCCAGAAAGAATAGTTTGTTCCATCGAACAGAGGAGCTTTGTTAGAAGAAAAACCTTCACCACTGGCCATTGTATATCTCCCAAGAACACCTTAGGCGATTAAGCTCGTGCAGGGTTCCCGGCTCGATACCAATTGATATTCTCACAATTACACTGAGAGGGGGGGTGAATCAGTGTAACTACTTAAAAACTTAAATCTACAACTTTTAAAACTAATGATGCAAGCTTGAAACTAGATAATGCAAGTATCACACAAGAGCATCACACAACACAGGATTTTACGAGGTTCATCGATGTGGCTACTCCTCAAATAATGACTGTTTGGACTTCAATCCAAATCCAGTATTTGCAAGGATTCAATATTTACAATTGTTTACCAGCACCCACTGGAAGGAGCACCAACCCCTGATTTATCTGCTACAACAGATAGGAGCACCAACCCCTTTATCCAAGCACCAACTTGGATTTCTATTTTGCAAGATAAATGGACATAAAAATGCCTTCTCTTTTGCAAGACCCTTACTGGTCTACAACACATACAAAAATCTCACAGAAGCATAGAGAGAATTATTAGAGACTCAATATCTTTTGATCTAATCTAAAACCTTTCTCTTGAATATTCAATAGAATTACAGGGTTTTGATCTAAGGTCGTTTTCTTACAGCACCCTTACTAACTGAGACCTTTTAAAATGCACAATGAAAACACAGTCACAGTAACCTTCTCACTATGCCAGTTCGATCCTTATATACTTGATTTCTTCGAACGACTCAATTTTAAACGGTTTAACTTTCCCTCCAACTTTTCATGTGCCTTCAGCTACGATCAAGGCATTAATCCTTCTTTGACCCGATCCGCATTTTAGCCGCTTTCTTTTTGACATTCTGACGTTCTGACAGCCTTTTTCTCTACACAGTCTGACATTCTACTCTACTGGAACTAAAAACCCTTCTGCGCATTTCGATGCTCTATTATCTCTACGTACTACTCTTTCAAATTCTTTGTTACTGCTCTTTACGCCAGCTTGCAGCATCACGGCCCTGCAACAGCCGTTCTAAAATCAATGCTTAGTTCCATGGCTACTCTTTATAACTGCCACCTTTGCCAGCCATGCTGCGTTACGGCCCTGCAACAGTCGTTCGTGTCTTAAATGCAATGCTTTGTAACTTTCCTTTTAACTTCAGTTCACAGCTGCAGCATTTTTCTCTAATCTTTCCTCAACACCTGTCACTGGGAACTACAGATCTTACTCCATTTAATTTTTCGTAACTGGCGCCTTTTTGAAACCTATCACAATGCATGTATCTTTGAATTTTTTCCACCAAAACATTACCTGTCGCGATATCACGATGTTTTCCGCTTTGTTGACGTCATCCTCAAATTTTTCGCGATATCGCGACACTTTCAGCTTCTTGAGGCTTCTCTGGCAACTTGTCGCGATATCGCGACATTTTTAAACTTGCTGATGTCATCTTCAAAGATGTCACGAAATTGCGACGTTTCTGGCTTCATGAGGCTTCTCTGGAAACATGTCGCGATATCGCGACATTTTCTGTCTTGCTGACGTCATCCGCTAAGTTGTCGCGAATCGCGACACTTCCGTCTTCCAATGACTTCTTGTTCACCCTGTCACGAAATCGCGACACATTTTGGTTTTGCTGACGTCATCTTCTAAGATGTCGTGAAATCACGACGTTTCCGGCTTGCAATGGCTTTTCGTTCACCCTATCACGAAATCGTGACACATTTTGGTTTTGCTGACGTCATCTTCATTGTCGTCGCGAAATCGCGACGCTTCTGGCCTCCGTACAATTTTTACTCCATGCAACTAGCGAAAACCTTACTTGTAGCGAAATCGCTACACCATTGTTGCCTTAGCATTTTTCTTTGCTGCTTGCTAGTGAAACTCCGATGTGTAGCGATATCGCTACACCTTTCCAACATGTGTTTCTAACCTGTAGCGAAATCACTACACCTTCGCATTATGCACTTTCAACCTGTAGCGAAATCGCTACACCTCCGCACTATGCACTTTCAACCTGTAGCGAAATCGCTACACCTTTTTACCTTGCACTTTCAACTTGTAGCGAAATCGCTACACCTTTTTACCTTGCACTTTCAACTTGTAGCGAAATCGCTACATCTTTCTGCCTTGCACTTTCAACCTGTAGCGAAATCGCTACACCTTTTTACCTTGCACTTTCAACCTGTAGCGAAATCGCTACATCTTTCTTCCTTGCACTTTGACCATGTGGCAAAATCGCTACTACTTTTCACCTTGCAACTCGAAGCTGTATCAAAATCGCTGCACTTCTATTCTTAGTGTCTCAAGCTTGTAGCGAAATCGCTACGCTTTTATCACTTTGTGCTTTTTCTTTGCTTATGCTGGCGAAACTCAGAAATGTAGCGAAATCGCTACAACTTCTTCATCAACTTTCTCTCTCCTCCGATGTGTCGTGAAATCGTGACATTTTTCATCCTTGGTGCCTTTGCTTCAAACTTGTCGTGAATTCGCGACAGTTTCTCAATTTGGCTTCTTTCCTTCCAGCATGTCACGAAATCGTGACATTTTTCCTTGCACATTCTCTCTCCTCCGATATGTCGTGAAATCACGACATTTTTCAATGCACTTTCTCTTTCATCCTTTTTGTCGTGAAATCGTGACAATTTTGCTTGCGCCTTCTCTCTCCTCAGCCATGTCGCGAAATCGCGACAATCTTACTTGCATCGTCTCTCTCCTCAGACATGTCGCGAAATCGTGACAATTTGGTGTGCTTTTTCTCTCTCCTCGGATATGTCATGAAATTGCGACAAGAACCATGTCGCGATATCGCTACAGTTTTCTTCCTTGTCTTTTTCTACAAAATTTTGGATCTGGGTCCCCTCTATTTTTCTTGAGATTTTCTGCACTTGATTTGACTGACCTCTGTACTGCTTCAACTGCATCACTCTGTCTGTGTTGACAACAATTACAATCCTTTTGCACTGCTTTTGCTGCACCTTACTCAACAAAAACACATTGATGAATTGGAATATGTTGAAGAATTAGTTGAACGTCACCACTTGAATTTGGAAGATGATTATTATGATGCTTGGAAGAAGTGGGAAGACTACACTCACTGCAAAATTTTTAATGAAACTTGTGTGCCAATTGATATACAGGACAACATAATCACCTACTCAAAGGAAGATATTACAACTCCTATACAATTTGAGGATGTTTTGGTGATATTCTCACAATGACACTAAGAGGGGGGGTGAATCAGTGTAGCTAAAAATCTGATCTGCAATTCTTAAAACTGAAGCAAAGAGAACTAGAAAACTAGATAAAGCAATAATCACAAGAGAGCACACCACAACACACAATGTAACGAGGTTCACCAATTTGGCTACTCCTCAAAAATGACTGCTTGGACTTCAATCCAAATCCAGCCTTTGCAAAACACCAATTTTACAAACACTTTACCAGCACCCACTGGAAGGAGCACCAACCCCTTGTTTTTCTACTGCAATAGATAGGAGCACCAACCCCTAATGCCAAGCACCAACTTGGACTGCAATTCTGATTTAATTCAGTGACATAAAAATGCCTTCGCTGTTTACATGACCCTGACTAGTCTGCAATTAAATAAACTTGATTAAACTCTGCACACTCTCACGGCTCTGCTTATCTCTCTCTCTCTCGGCCCTCTTCTAACCCTCTTTGTGCAACAAATTCTCACTATCAGCAGCAGCATTATTCTTCACGTAGACCTGCTTTTATAACATATACGTCTCTATTTTTAGTTTCCATATTTACGCATGCAACCCGTAATCTGTTCTTTTATTATGCTCTTCTGCCACTTGTCAACTGTAACTCCTTCGTGTAACTCCTTTTGAATTTATAGAGTGTGCATTACGTTACATGCAACGTATCTCTATCATGACTGTTCGTATTCATTTCTGTGCATGCATGCATTTTACGATTCTAATAATGCGACTGTTCGATTTACTCCAGCTTCGACTGTTCTTAAAAAGCTGCATGATTTCTAACTGTAATTGCACCTGTAACTATCGCATTTACTCCAGTTAACTCTTCTTATTTTGGCTGCATGCTTTTCCTCTACAACTACCCCTTTAACTGTCGTTCTATTCCAGTTAACTATCTGTTATCATGTTGTTGCGACCTATCATGAAATCATGACACTTCTGTCTCTTTCTGCCCTTCTCGCCTTTTACCCATGAAAATACAACATGTCACGAAATCATGACATTCTCGGCCTCCTTGTTCACCTCTTGTCTTGCGCCATGAAAACCAGACATGTCACGAAATCGTGACACTATTCGCTTTCGTACACTCTACTTGGCTTGCTCTAGCGAAAACCAGACATGTCACGAAATCGTGACACTTTCGCCTTCTTGCAACTCTTCTTGGCTTCAACCAGCGAAAATGGAACATGTCATGAAATCGTGACATCTTTCTCTGCCTTGTGCCTTTTCTGCCTTCCGCCGTGAAAATGAACATGTCGCAAAATCGTGACATCTTTCTCTACCTTGTGCCTTTTCCTTTCAGAAAATGGAACATGTCATGAAATCGTGACACTTTCTCTGCCTTGTGCCTTTTCTGTCTTTGGCGAGAAAAGGAACATGTCACGAAATCGTGACACTTTCTCTTCCTTGCACTTCTCTTCGACCCTATCACGAAATCGTGACATCTTTCTCTTCCTTGCACTTCTCTTCGACCCTGTCATGAAATCGTGACACTTTCTCTCCTTGGCACTTTCTCTTCGATCTTGTCATGAAATCGTGACACTTTCTCTCCTTGGCACTTTCTCTTGACTGTCGGAAATCGTGACACTTTTTCTCCTTGGCGCATTCTCTTCGAACCTGTCATGAATTCGTGACACTTTTTCTCCTTGGCACTTTCTTCTTCGAATCTGTCATGAAATCATGACACTTTCTCATCCGTAGTCCTTCTTGCAGATTGTCACGAAATCATGACACTTTCCTTTGCAAGCTCCTTCTCTCCAAACATGTCACGAAATCGTGACAGTTTTCTTTGCCTGTGCCTTCTTTCCAAACATGTCATGAAATCATGACAGTTTTCTTACTTGCCTTCTTTGCTTCCATCATGTCATGAAATCGTGACAGTTTTTCCACTTGCCTTCTTCTCTGACAACATGTCACGAAATCATGATAGTTTTCCTTGTGCCTTCTCTCTCCTCGTCCATGTCACGAAATCATGACAATTTAGCTTGCGCCTTCTCTCTCCTGGTCCATGTCGCAAAATCATGACAATTTTGCTTGTGCCTTCTCTCTCCTGGTCCATGTCGTGAAATCGTGACAATTTTGCTTGCGCCTTCTCTCTCCTGGTCCATGTCACGAAATCTGACAAATTTTGCTTGCGCCTTCTCTCTCCTCGGCCATGTCGCGAAATCGCGACAGAAAACATGTCGCGATATCGCGACAGTTTTCTTACTTGTCTTTTTGCTTGATTTTTTGAATCTGGGTCACTTCTGTCTTCTTGGAAATTCACTGTACCTGTTCTGACTGACCTCTGAACTCCTGTCCACTGCATCAACTGATCTTTCTGTCTGTGTTGACAACAATGACAATACTTTTGCTGCACCTTGCTCAACAATCTCCCCCTTTGGAATTGTTGGCAACACTCATGCACTCTCCTGTAATTCTTCTCCCCCTTTGACAATAATACCAAAGGGCTGCTGCAGACTCCCCACGAGTCTATGCACAACATTCTGAGATACACATTGTTATAGTTAGCAAAAATCATGAATATGAGCAAAACTATAAACATAGGCATAAATACTCCCCACGAGAATGTGATCCCAATTGATAGTCAGTTCTTGTGAAATGTGACTACTCCCAACTTACTCCGAAGGTACTCAAAAACTTCCTTTGGCAATGGTTTTGTGAATATATCTGCTACTTGCTCTGTAGTTGGAACAAAATCCAATTTGACCTCACCTTCTACAACTTTATCCTTCAAGAAGTGATACCGGATTGCAATATGTTTGGTTCGAGAATGCATAACCGGATTCTTTGATATGTTTATAGCACTGGTGTTGTCACATTTAACTGAAATTGGCTCTTTGAAGTGAATACCAAGATCTTTCAGTGTTTGTCTCATCCATAATATCTGTGTACAACATGTTGTTGCTGCAATGTATTCTGCCTCTGTTGTGGATAGAGAGACTGATTCTTGTTTCTTGTTGTGCCATGCTACCAACCTGTCTCCAAGATAAAATGCTCCTCCATTGGTACTCTTTCTATCATCAATACATCCTGCCCAATCTGCATCAGAATATGCAATAAGAGTGAAGTCCTTACCTTTTGGGTACCACAACCCATACTCCATAGTACCCTTGAGGTACCTAAAAATCCTCTTTACAGTTGTCACATGAGTCTCTTTGGGACTAGCCTGAAATCTGGCTACCATGCATACTGCCTATAATATATCTGGTCTAGTGGCTCATCAAATACGAGCAGGCTTCCAATCATAGACCTGTACATGGTTTGATCTACATCTGGAGATTTGTCATCCTTGCTCAACTTGCAACCTTGTTGTCATGGGAGTGTTGACAGGTTTACTATCCTCCATTGTGAACTTTTTCAGCATTTCTTTCACATATTTTACTTGAGAGATAAAAATGCCCTTTTCACTTTGATTGACTTGCAGTCCGAGAAAATAAGAAAGTTCACCAATCATTGACATCTCAAATTTTGTCTTCATTTTATTTGCTATGTCTCTACAATATTCATCCATGTTGTTGCCAAATATTATATCATCTACATAAACAACAAGTACAATAAGCTGGCCATTCTCTGTTTTGATATATAAATTGTTGTCCACCATACCTTTCTTGAACCCCTGTTTAATAAGATAGTTATCCAACCTTGCATACCATGCTCTGGGTGTCTGTTTCAGACCATACAACGCTTTCTTTAACACTGCAAACAAAATCGGGATTGTCACCGAGTTGGAAGCCGATCCGGTTGTTCAATGTAAACCTCTTCTTCCAGTTTTCCATTCAAAAATGCTGATTTTACGTCCATTTGATATACTTTGAAATTTTTATGGAATGCTAAAGCCAGAAACATTCTGATTGCCTCTAGTCCAGCTCTTTGGTGCAAAGGTTTCCTCAAAATCAATGCCTTCAACCTGAGCATAGCCTTTACAGACCAATCTTGCCTTATTTTTGACAACCTATCCGTCTTCATTTAATTTATTTCAAAAAATCCATTTAGTACCGATTATGTTTTTATTTGCTGGCCGTGGTACTAATTCCCAGGTTTTGTTTTTCTCAATCTGATCTAGTTCTTCATTAATTGCCTTCATCCAACTTTCATCTGTGTTGGCTTCAACAATATTTTTGGGTTCAATGCTGGATAATAAAGAGTAGTTCCTTATTATTGCTCTTCTTGTCTGAATACCAACTGTTGGGTCCCCAATAATCTGTTCTCTGGGATGATTTTTCTGCCAGCTACTGTTTTGAATTTCTTGTTCTCTTCTTCTTCTGAGTCAATTCTTAAATCAGCTGGGTCAATTTTTTGATTTTCTTCTGTTCTTATTTCTTCATCTCCTTCAATGACTTCTTCATAAATGGGGTAGTTTTCTTGATACGTAGCTTCTCTTTCTCTACCTTCATCAACTTTAACATCAGCACTCTCAATAATTTTCTTTAGCCGCTTGTTGTAACATGTGTAGGCTTTGCTTTTAGTTGAGTAACCGAGAAAAATACCTTCGTCAGCTCTATCTTCGAACTTACCGAGATTATCTTCAGTTCGTTTGATATAACACTTGCTGCCGAACACTTTGAAGTATCTTGTTGTTGCTTTCCTATCGAACCACAGCTCATAAGGTGTTTTGCTTTCATGCGTCCTTAACATGCACCTATTTTGAATGTAAACTGCAGTATGTACTGCCTCTTTCCAAAATCTATCAGCTATTTTGTTCTCAGCCAACATTGTCCTTGCCATTTCTTGCATCAGTCTTGTTCTTCCTTTCAACAACACCATTCTCTTGAGGTGTCCTTGCTTGCTGAAAACTGTCTTCGATCCCATATTTTTGACGAGTACTCTGCAAACTCTTCTGAAATAAACTCTCCTCCTCTGTCTGATCTTAGGCATTTAATTCTTTTTCCAGTTTGATTCTCAACCTATTTTTTAAAAATCTTGAACATCTCAAAGGCATCTGATTTAAGCTTTAAAAATAGTACCCATGTCATCTTGGAGAAGTCATCTATGAACAACATAAAGTATTTGTCACCATTTATGCTTTGTGTTCTCATAGGTCCACACAAATCAGTATGTATTATCTCTAAAGGTTTCTTGTGGTGAAGTATTCCTTTGCTTTAAATGTGGATCTAGTTTGCTTCCCTTTTGGCATGAAGCACAAGATGCTATTTCTTAGTTTGCCAATGGTAGGTATATCTCTTACTGCTCTTTTAGAGCTTATTTTTACCAGATTGTCAAAGCTAATATGACCGAGCCTCTTGTGCCACAGCCAATTTTCATCTTCTTGTCCAATCAAGCATGCTCCTTCTGAAGTTTTTGAGAGAGTATATAGATTTCCAGAAGTCCTTGATCCATTAGCTATCAGCTTCCCACTGTGGGCTTTTCTGACTTCACAGCCCTGCTTCTTAAAAGTGACTTCATGACCTCTGTCACAGATTTGACTTACACTCAGTAAGTTGTGTTTCAAACCAATCACAAACAGAACTTCTTTGGAACTGATCTTTCCATCATTTATCTTGATTGATCCTTTGCCAACTATCTTGGCTCCATCATTATTTCCAAACTTTACCGAGCCCCCTTCATATTTCTGAAGCTTTTCAAATTTTTGTTTATCTCCTGTCATATGATTGGAGCATCCACTATCCAATATCCATGGTGCAGATTTGTTCTGTGCTTTGAATGTTGTCTCGTACAATCAATGATTCCTTTTCTTCCTTGAGTTGCTCTTTTTCTTTCCATTCTGATTTGACTGTAGTTTTGGTCACTTGTTTAGACTTTTCTTTGTCAGTGGTCTGTGCATGTTTATCTAGGAATTTTTTGTTTTGCCTTAAACTGTTTGGTTGAGTTCTTCTTCCCTGATATTTATTTGCTGCATATGTGCTTCTACAGTTTCTTGCAATGTGACCAAAGTTATGACAGTTATAACATTCTACTGCATAATCCATCAAAGGTGCAAAGACATTTCTACTGGTAAAATTTCTTTGTCCTATATTATAAATGCAGTCTGAAATCTTATGACCGTAAGTATTGCATTTAAAACAATAACCAGAAAAGGAATGATTGAACCTGGGAGTTGGTCTTTGCCAATTTGTAGTAGGAGCCACAAATTTTCTTCTCCTTTGATGTATGACTTTTGTGAATCCCTCATTGTCAACAGTCTTCTCGTGCCCGGCATTGTTGCTTTCTTTTGCAAGATTCATTTTTCTTTGGTCAACCTTGATCTTATCCTCTTTCTTTACTGGTTCTATAGTTATGGCCTTTGATCCACTTGATGATTCTCCTTCGACAAACCCCAAGCCAAACTTGATGTCTGTAGACCTCTGACTATTTATAATCTTTTCAAGCTTTGCAGAACTTCCTTCAAGTTTGTGATAGCAACTCAATTTTTGATTCTTTTCTTCTAGCCGCATTCTTAAAACAACAATCTCTTCTTCTAGTTTGCTGCACTCATCTATTCTCATGGTTAATTGTACTTCAAGTTCTTCAGACATTTTCTTAAATTCTTTTGTCTGTACTTTCAAACTACTTATTATGTCATTCGCATCCTCAAGCTTTCTTGAGACCTTTTTATTCTTCTTCCTTTCTGTACTCAACTCTTTAAGAGCAGCAACCAACTCTCCTTCCAGATATACTTCAGCCTCATCCTTACTTTTTGTGTCACCTTCCTATTTTTCTTCTGTTTTTGCTTCTTCAAATGCCATGAACAGAGCTTCACCTGTTTCTTCTTTAGAATCTTCACCTGAGCTATCTTCAGAAGAGCTGACATTCTTTGATATGAAACTTTTCTTTTTGAAGTTGCTTTTCCTAAAATTTGGTTTCTTCTTCCAGTCACTTCTTTCTTGGTGTGACCCTTCATTACTTTTGGTTTTCTCATTTATTGGACACTTAGCTGCAAAGTGACCGAGCTCCTCCACAATTGAAACACTTAAATGGTAACTTTCCTCTATACTTTCCTTTTCCCTTTGTAAGTTTTCGAACAAAGTTGGCTTCAGTTTCATCCGATGTCTCTTCATCCTCAGATTCTTGTTCAGCTTTTGTATTCTTGTGTGCTTTAAAAGCAGCTTCTTTGTCTATAGGCTTAGTTTGTCCTATTCTCATTTCATATGCAGTCAAAGAGCCATGCATCTCGTCCATGCTAAAATTATTTAGATCTTTAGCCTCTTCTATTGCAGAAACTTTAGAATTAAATCTTTTGTGAAGAGTTCTAAGTACCTTTTTCACGACAACCGCATCTTCGATTTCTTCGTCGAGTCCTCTGATAGCATTAATGATTCCATTGACTCTCAGCATATAGGTCTCTATGTTCTCTTCGTCATTCATTTGTAATGCCTCGAACTGAGCTCGATGAGTTTGCAGTTTGGCTTCCTTGATCTTGTTGTCTCCTTCATGAATGCTTTTCAGTTTGTCCCATATGTCTTTTGTCGATTTACAGCTCATGACCCTTATCAGTTCACTATCTACTAGCCCACACATTATGGCATTCTTTGCTTTGGAGTTATTCTCAGATATTTTCTTATCGACAGTATCTGTTGGAGGAGTAGCGGGTGTTGTGTATCCACTTTCTACTGACTCCCAAATGTCGTATCCTAACGCACTCAGATATGTCTGCATCCCGAGTCTCCAGAATGAGTAATTAGTTCCATTGAACAAAGGAGCTTTGTTTGATGAGAATCCTTCACTACCTGCCATTGTGTTCCTTCCAAGATCACCTTAGCTGATTAAGCTTGTTCAGGAACCTTGCTACGATACCAATTGATATTCTCACAATGACACTAAGAGGGGGGTGAATCAGTGTAGCTAAAAATCTGATCTGCAATTCTTAAAACTGAAACAAAGAGAACTAGAAAAATAGATAAAGCAATAATCACAAGAGAGCACACCACAACACACAATGTAACGAGGTTCACCAATTTGGCTACTCCTCAAAAATGACTGCTTGGACTTCAATCCAAATCCGGCCTTTGCAAAACACCAATTTTACAAACACTTTACCAGCACCCACTGGAAGGAGCACCAACCCCTTATTTTTCTGCTGCAACAGATAGGAGCACCAACCCCTAATGCCAAGCACCAACTTGGACTGCAATTCTGATTTAATTCAGTGACATAAAAATGCCTTCGTTGTTTTCACGACCCTGACTGAGTCTGTAATTAAATAAAATTGATTAAACTCTGCACACTCTCACGACTCTCCTTATCTCTCTCTCTCGGCCCTCTTCTAACCCTCTTTGCGTAGCAAATTCTCACTATCAGCAGCAACATTATTCTTCACGTAGACCTGCTTTTATAACATATACGTCTCTATTTTTAGTTTCCATATTTACGCATGCAACCCGTAACTGTTCTTTTATTATGCTCTTCTGCCACTTGTCAACTGTAACTCCTTCTACGTGTAACTCCTTTTGAATTTATAGAGTGTGCATTACATTACATGCAACGTATCTCTATCATGACTATTCATATTCATTTTTGTGCATGCATGCATTTTACGATTCTAATAATGCGACTGTTCGATTTACTCCAGCTTCGACTGTTCTTAAAAAGCTGCATGATTTCTAACTGTAATTGCACCTGTAACTATCGCATTTACTCTAGTTAACTCTTCTTATTTTGGCTGCATGCTTTTCCTCTACAACTACCCCTTTAACTATCATTCTGTTCTAGTTAACTATCTGTTATCATGTTGTTGCGACCTATCATGAAATCGTGACACTTCTGTCTCTTTCTACCCTTCTCGCCTTTTACCCATGAAAATACAGCATGTCATGAAATCATGACATTCTCGGCCTCCTTGTTCACCTCTTGTCTTGCCACCATGAAAACCAGACATGTCACGAAATCATGACACTATTCACTTTCGTACACTCTACTTGGCTTGCTCTAGCGAAAACCAGACATGTCACGAAATCGTGACACTTTCGCCTTCTCGCAACTCTTCTTGGCTTCAACCAGCGAAAATGGAACATGTCACGAAATCGTGACATCTTTCTCTGCCTTGTGCCTTTTCTGCCTTTCGCTCGTGAAAATGGAACATGTCATGAAATCGTGACATCTTTCTCTGCCTTGTGCCTTTTCTTCCTTCTGCCCACGAAAATGGAACATGTCATGAAATCATGACATCTTTCTTTGCCTTGTGCCTTTTCTATCTTTGGATAGTGAAAATGGAACATGTCACGAAATCGTGACATCTTTCTCTTCCTTGCACTTCTCTTTGACACATGTCATGAAATCGTGACATCTTTCTCTTCCTTGCACTTCTCTTCGATCCTGTCGTGAAATCACGACACTTTCTCTCCTTGGCACTTTCTCTTCGATCCTGTCGTGAAATCGTGACACTTTCTCTCCTTGGCACTTTCTCTTCGATCCTGTCATGAAATCGTGACACTTTCTCTCCTTGGCACTTTCTCTTTGATCTTGTCACGAAATCGTGACACTTTCTCTCCTTGGCACTTTCTTCTTCGATCCTGTCATGAAATCGTGACACTTTCTCATCCGTACAGTCCTTCTTGTAGATTGTCGCGAAATCGTGACACTTTCCTTTGCAAGCTCCTTCTCTCCGAACATGTCACGAAATCACGACAGTTTTCTTTGCCTGTGCCTTCTTTCCAAACATGTCATGAAATCGTGACAGTTTTCTTACTTGCCTTCTTTGCTTCCATCATGTCGCGAAATCACGACAGTTTTTCTACTTGCCTTCTTCTCTGACAACATGTCACGAAATCGTGACAGTTTTCCTTGCGCCTTCTCTCTCCTCGTCCATGTCGCGAAATCATGACAATTTAGCTTGTGCCTTCTCTCTCTTCATGTCTGAATGTGACAATTTTGCTTGTGCCTTCTCTCTCCTGGTCCATGTCGTGAAATCATGACAATTTTGCTTGCGCCTTCTCTCTCCTAGTCCATGTCACGAAATCGTGACAATTTTGCTTGCGCCTTCTCTCTCCTGGTCCATGTCGTGAAATCGTGACAATTTTGCTTGTGCCTTCTCTCTCCTGGTCCATGTCGTGAAATCATGATAATTTTGCTTGTGCCTTCTCTCTCCTGGTCCATGTCATGAAATCACGACAATTTTGCTTGCGCCTTCTCTCTCCTCGGCCATGTCGCAAAATCACGACAGAAAACATGTCGCGATATCGCGACATGTTTCTTACTTGTCTTTTTCTTGATTTTTTGAATCTGGGTCACTTCTGTCTTCTTGGAAATTCACTGTACCTATTCTGACTGACCTCTGAACTCCTATCCACTGCATCAACTGATCTTTCTGTCTGTGTTGACAACAATGACAATACTTTTGCTGCACCTTGCTCAACATTTGGAAGAGGGTTTCAAATCTCATCGAATTTTGGAAGATTATAATGATCCTAATACCAAGGACAAAGAAGAAAAAGAATTGACAAATGAATCAAAAGATCATGTCACAAATACAATGGAGTTTCATCCCACAAATTTGGAAGATAATTTTTACAATGGTTGGGGAAGATATGAAGATGTGTTATTTCCTCACACCCCTATTGATGAAGCCTCTATTACAATTTATATGCCGGATGTTGAAACTTCTACTTCATACGAAGATCTCACATTCACAAGATTTGAGAAGGTTACAAAATTCGATCATATTGAATATAAATTCATTGAAGATTCAGATACAAGTTTGCATGATTATTTTGAGGATTCAAATGAAGAGATACCATGTATAGTGAATAAGGAATTGGAACCAAATGACAAAGAGATTGATCAATTGGAAGCAACTCAAATGAGTGATCATCAAGACAGATTACTTGACATACACTTCGACCAACAAAATCCGAGGATTGAGAAAGATGAACATGTTTTCAATTGGGTGCCATATTTTGGTATGCTTGATGAACAGGTAATAAATGAAGAAATTGTGATTTCTCACCAAGTTTTGGTAAATGAAAATGTGCAAAAGGTAGAATCTAACCTTTTGTGTTCAAGTATCCAAGCTATAGGTGAAGAATTGCATGACCATGTTTTGAATTTGGATGATGTTTATGATGAAATGACATTGAAGGTGAACGAAGAACAAGGATTAATTTCTAACCACACCTTTGATAACATTACTTTAATGAATGAAAATGAGCTTGATGCACTTAAATTTCTAAATCACATTCATCAACAATTAATTCTTGAACCTAGGATAAAAACTTCTAATGATCCCTATTTAGTAAATATCCTAGATGCTTGTAAATTGTTGCACAATTTTGATTGGCCTAAGAACATGGAAAATGAATTGGTTTTGAAATTTTTAGAAATAGGCTCTTGCTTAACAAATTTAATTGTGGATAAAGAAAGCCTAGTTCTAAATCATGAATGGAATTATGAAGTTTACACCTTAAAGAATAAACAAGAAAGAATTGAAAGTCAATCATTGTCTAATCAATTTGGTAATTTGAATCTCACCTATGAGAATACTAATGAAACTAAATCTAATGGGTGGGGTGAGAGAGGAAAGTTGAAGTTGGTTGCATTGTTTGGTCTAGTATTTTTTTTGTTTGATTCCTTCCACATTTGGCATGTGTTTCACATTATATGTCTTTTGAAATGCTCAAATCATGTTTGGGATCCAAGGAAGTGACAGTTCAAACTTTGCGCCATCTTGTATTATATTGTACATTTGTATATACTTTTGGTTTTCGTGTTTTGGTTTCGGATTGAATGTCATTTTAGTTTTAATTTTTGTGTGTTGATTACTTTTGGTTTGTCTTGAAAAAAAAAAAGCGAGATGTCAATTTATGTCCTTATGAATGTTGACTAAGACTAAGAGAATATGAAACATCAAAATTGTATTGCAGGAAGCTCCACGAGTATCGCAAACACATTAAACAATATCATTTGAAACTTGTGATGCATGAAGTTGTCAGTTTTACAAATTAGGGCAAAGTAGGTGGTATACTCCATCAGCATTTCAAAAATAGCAATGCATTCATCCATATCTCATGTTACATTCCACATTGCATAGAAATTTCATCTCAAGTGCATCTTCATTTCAAATAAAATCATTGAAAAGGTGTCAATTCCTCTTAGGGTTATTACATAACATATATTAAAAGGATCCTAAGGTTGGGAACTGATGCCCGAACTATCTTGAAAGAAAAACGTTCTACACATATTAGAGAGGATCTTGAGAAAAATAGTCAAAACCATACTTGGAAGAAAAGGTGAGGCGAAAGGAGTATTTCGTGTCTATCCTATCATGCAACATAATTTTTAAAATAGTGGTTTTTACCACTCCCATAGTGTTTAAATTCTAAAATCAGAGTAGTAAGGATAGGGTTAAATCCCCATCGAACTTAGGTTGAGGATCCAACTCCCCAAAGCTCTGATTTGACCTTCAGAGAGTAGTAAGGATAGGGTCTAATTCTCATCTTGCTTAGGTTGAGAATTCGATTCCCCAAAGCTTCTATTTTGTCCACTCAAGAACTTGAAATTCCAAAGTAAATATTTTTCATTCTACTTGCATTTCATCATTAATATTGGATTGAAAAGATCGTACTACATGTCCCTTGCAAAGATGGGTAGTCATCTCCAAGGTTCAAGAAATCAAAAGTAAAGCCAAATCCTGGATTATGGGGTTGATCTCCATCGAGGCTATAGACGCCTGACTGGCAGTGGAGTATGCTCATGCGTGGCAACATGTCTTGTCTAAAAGCAAGACCACTGACTGCTCAAATGGACAGGCTAGCCTAATAATTTCATCCATAACAGGTTAAATCATTTTGTTTAAGATGAGGTAATGAACTCAAGATCATAGTAGTAAGGATAGGGTTAAATTCCCATCTCACTTAGGTTGGGAATCCTATTCCCCAAAGCTCTGATTTCACTTACACTTGCATATGGGTTCAATATGGTAGTGACACATAACCAACTTTGGGATCTAGTAAATTAATTCAATATACATATATTTGATCCTAAGAGGGTTTGACAGTTTTAATATGTTTGTTCAAGGTACTAGAAAGTTTGAGCATTTGCAAAGTAGGTTGTTATATCTCTAGCATCTTCACCATGCATTAAATCCTACAGGAATCATCTATAACTTCTCATATGCACGAATCATAAGTGAAACAGATGATGGAATGTTGATCAATTTCAAACGATAAGGAATGAATCACACTACACACATTGAGCTGACGTTGAATAATTCTAATGCTTCATGTATTTCTCGTTTAGTTTCATTCTTTGGATATTTTTTGACCCTTGTGTTTGAGTTTTGTAGGTTTTCAGGTTGGGTTCTCATCAAAATGCTCAGGAGCATTTCCCAATAGAGTCGTCATTTGTTGTGGTTGCTCCACAACGTACTCCAAAATTGGGGACCCACCTTTTTATTTTTGGTATTTGGGTGTTTGCATGTTGGTTTCGAGTGTCTAATGCTCGGTTTGTTTTGAATTTGCATTTATCATTAGTTTTTGTCAACGATATTTTATTGTCGATGACTTTTTCTTGTCGACGATATTTTGTTGTCGATGACTTTTTCTTGTCGACGATATTTTATTGTCGATGACTTTTTCTCATCGACACTATTTTGTTGTCGACGACTTTTTCTTCTCGACGATATTTTATTGTTGATGACTTTTTCTTGTCGGCGATATTTTATTGTCGACGACTTTTCTTGTCGACGATATTTTCTTGTCGACGACTTTTTCTTGTCGACGATATTTTATTGTCGATGAATTTTTCTTGTCGACGATATTTTCTTGTCGACAATATTTTATTGTCGACGTTTCTTTTTTTGTCATCTTGTGGTTGACGATTTTTATCATCATTGTTGTGTCGGCAAGTTTTTCATTGATTTTGTTGTTAGTGTTTTCGTGGTTACTTTTTGGGTTTTATTTCATTTGTGTATACCGAAAATATACATTATTATTATTATTATATATATTTTGTATATAATAATAGTTAAAAAAAATGGTGTATGGTGGTTTTGTGTTAAATTTCATATTAATGATGATAACTCCCAACTTTAGGAGGTGTCATGGTTGGGATGATATTGCTTAACCGAGTACATAGTCATAAAGGTTTCTCACAATAACCAAGTAAAAAATTGCAAAATAAAAGGCTTGTATTCATTTAAAATATTAGGGCTTTGTAATTTATTCTATTCATAAGACTAAAGACCTTTTAGTGTCTTCGTGCAGGTAATGTGATTGTCGAAGGAGTGAACGACGGTCAGAATTTAGGGATAAAACAGTCTACGCGGTGGTGGCATTCGTTACAGACGAAGTGGGACCCACGCATGTTGACAAAGTCTAGCTCGACAATAGCGCATGAGCGGGGTTTCAATTTTGGATAAGACGGTCCGGCTATGACAACAATTGGAGTACGCAGGAAGTGTTGATTGAAGAGTTTAGGACTTCAATGCTCGGAGAGAGGTAGACGAGGAACGTAGTGGGCTTCGGCTTGTTGGTTCTGGCTTTGACGAAAGACAATGCACGATAGACTTCGACTTGTTTTAGTGATTTAGCCAGGGCAATAGAGAAGGCTGACACGGTGATACGCATCGACACCTAGAGGGTTTCGAAAGTTTACAGGTCGTAATCGGTGTTGTGGAGAAGGTATGGCTATGACATCTAATATGTGGACATGGACCACCCACGGCAAGGATGATGGTAATCTAGATGAAATTTATGAATTTCATAGAACCCGACGATGGTGAACTTACCGAAAAGGATTGACGTGGCAGTCATGTTGTGTGAAATGACACATTGATTTACGACATTGTCAGCCAGAGTGGAGAGTTCAACTTCGCACATTGTAAAGGCGAATGGGGGTAATTTGTTAAAAAAATGGAAGGCAGCGATTACGCGATGATGAGAGCCCAAATGGAGGCAAGCGATGTTGTTTATCTTTGGGTGTTTCCATCTGAAGATAGCCTCTGCACAGTGGATGTTCCTACGCACAATTGTGGCAGCTACGAACATGGTGGATGATTCAAACAAATATGGATACGTCATTGGTTTATGGGGTCTTGTTGCAGAGAAGTGAAATGGGGTCGTTTAATCAGCATGTTGATGAGGCAATAGCAGGAGATGTCGTGGGCATTCAAATGGATGAAGACTGATGATAATGAGATCATGGGCAAAATTGACAGGTAGTGACATAGGATGAGCAGCAATCCATCATAGTGATGATGTGGGCACCAGGTTGGATAGAACAGCTATCAAAAGACATAGCCACAGGTTACCAGGGAGATACCGAATAAAGTTAATCGGTGAGAGATGGATTTCATAGAAGGAATTTTTTTTTTGGTTACAGCGATGAGAAGTCAAACAAGGGCAATAAAAAAAATTTAAGCACAAGGGGATTTTGGTCTTGAATAGATTAGGGGTTTGGAATTATTGATTTTCACCCATTGGGAAGCCATATCCAGCAAATGAGCAGATTAGAAACGCACATCGATTGGTTGAAGGGACTCGAAGCACAATGTTCTAAAAATAGCAGGTGACATGCCAGGACGATGGCAGTTTACAACAGATGTGGTTTATTTTCAAGGTGTCCTTTACATCCATTCTCATGAGCTGAGGAAGAAGGCCCTCATCAGATATAACTACAGTATTATCAAGACCAATTATTGTAATAATTTTTGCAACCTAATGTTAATAACGCCAAACATGGAATGAAGTATGTTCAGAATATTTTCAAAGGGGGATCATTGTAAAAATATGTATGACATGGTCATCAGAATAACGCCATGAAACAGTTGATCTATGGGAAGCGTTTATGGAGCAAGTGGCATAGGGGAAATAGATTATTAAAAATAATATTGACCAAAGGAAAGGGCCAACACAAAGAAACGTTATGAAAACACATATAAGAAAAATAAAGAAATATTGGAAAGGGAATCAAGAAGCCATGCGGAGTCAAAAACAAAATGACAGCACAGCACAAGGAAACGAAAAGCTTCCTGAAAATTTTAAATACGCCAGGCAAAGATGTTTAAGGGGGTTGGAAACTTTTCAAAGAAGATTACAGGAATGAAGGCAAGGCCTTGGCACTAGGTTTTTCTGGATATTTTCCTTCCACAATGGATTGGTTTGGGAAAACCAGAAATTCTGCTATTGTAAAATGACACATTTTTAATGCAGGAGTTTTCAGAAATTTGCATCTTGTGGGCAAGAAAGGAGGAGATTCTCTTTGCATGCTATGGATTTAATGTCTATTTCTTTTCTCTTTTTCAGATTTCGAGTTTGTAGATGGAGTTAATGCAAGTTTGCTTGGTTGCTTCATGTAAATGCTTGAACCTGAAATTTATTTTAAACCCTAGGAACTAGCACTTAGTCTATGGGGATTGTGCTTGTTTTGCAAGTCCAATAGGTTAGGTTGCATGCATGGAAACTTCACATCTTCGGTTTTGTCAAAATAGGATAGCATCATACTGAATGCATTTTATTTTTAGTTTTTTGCATTTTCTTTCAACTTTTTCTGCATTTTATTTTTCAGAAATTTTAACTTTTTTTTAATTTTCAGGCATTAAAATAAACATTTAAAAATTTTCAAAATCCAAAAATAATTTCACCATTGCGTAGGTTATACTTCAGACTTCCAATACACACTTTGAAATTTCATTTTCAAAGTTGTTTAGTATTTTTAAAAATTCATCAAAGTTGTTGTTTTATTACAGATTTTAAAAATCCGAAAATAGAAAATTTCCATTTTAAGGTCAAATTTCATTTTTTCACTTTTGTTTTATACTCATGAGCCTATGATGACATTCCCTTCATGAAAACTCCAATTTCATTGAAGGAATTATGTTTTATGGCATTTCACAAATTTCCATTTTGGAGCCTAAAATTGCCTTCTCTTCATAAAATTTTTGATTTTATGAAAGAGGGGTAATTTGAGCATCACATTGAAGTTCATTGATTCAAAGCACTTAATTGTTCATCTTCATGAAAATTTGATTTCATTTAAGAGGGATAAGTTGAGGTGACATTTAAAGCCCTTACTTTAAGGCCATAAATTATTGCTTCTTTGTGAAAACCAATTTCACCAAAGAGGGATAGTTTATTGATCACATTGAAGGCTATCTTCATCCTCATGATAAGAAGCCATATTTGGACTTAATAAGGAAGATAAAATCTACCTTAAAACTCTCAAGATAAAATGAATTAAGGCACTACATCGTGGTCATATGAGGGCCAACTCACATTTGCTTTATTTTGGTTCAATGAACAATCACTAAAGTTTCATGGTAAAATAAACCAACATTGCCCCTTGTTTACAGTTACTTGCAATCACTAAGGTGTTCCAAGAATTTAAAATTGAATATCTTTATTTGAGATTACTAATATACATATGCAAATGCTAATATAGCGGAGACCTTGGAGAAGTTGTTTGTTTAACTTCTTTGCAAGAGGGGATTTGGAACCCAAATCCTAAGGGAGAGTGTACTTTCACAATTGGGTGAAAATACCACTCAACAGATTGGCGCTAGGAGGGCTTGAATTGGTTTATTTCAGTGTGATTTAAATGCTATAGGGATTTAAATTTTGAATATTTCATGCCCTATTGATTATTATCTTTAGCCCTCTTTTAACAATACAACCTTGTAGTGTTAAAATGAGGACATGAATTGCTATGCATTGTTATAACGCTTTTTGATTGTTCATATAGGAATAATGTGTTTTGGATTAATTTTAAAAAATTTTGGGTCTTGACTAACGATGTTGTCTCCATGCAATTACTTTCATTTGATTTTAATGGATACCTCTCTTGGTTGATGCTAACATGATTATTCATACGTTACATGTTTGATATTTGCTAGTCATTTCATGCTTATTTGTAAGGAATTATTTTTTCTAAAATGTATTTGTTGTCGGTATTATGCTCTTCACTTGCGTGTAATGTGATCTTGTGAATCAGAAAGCCTACAACACTAGGAGTATACTCTTCACTTGCGCATATGCAATCTAGTGAATCAGAAACTAATTTACATTTTTAGAATATTGCTTTGTCATGGTTCCTTCTTTTATTCATGACTAACAAATTGGTTTTGAAGTTATATTTTGAGTTTTACTAATGACGACATAGGATATAAGAGTTGAAGTAGCATCTCTAAGAGAAAGAATGGTATCTACGATGGAGGATCATTATAAGGGTTTGTCTATACATGGGATACCCTATCAAATTCCTAAAATGTTACTTGAGTTTCTATGATATTTTAATCAAGAAGTGTCACTAGGATACTTGCAAAAATTGTATGTCTACAAGAATACATTATGTCAATTCCAAATTTTCTATGAGGAGGTGGCTTGTAAGTTATTTGCATACATTTTGGATGATAGACCATTCTTTTGGTATGGCCAACTACCCATGGAGGTTAGGACTTCTTGGATACAACTAGAAGCAACCTATCTTTATCATTTTGGTAATCAAGTTGACTTAGAGATGTTGAAAAATTAGTTTACCTCCATACGTAATGAGCCTAATGAATCCTTGAGTCAATTCAATGGAAGATTTCGTGAGTTGCACTCCCAAATGTGGTAAAATTTTAACACATCAGAATAGGAAGCTATTCAAGTATACATGGGATCCATACACCCCAAACTTGTTACATCTTTAAAGAAAAACTTGGATGACCTGTCTCTAGAGACAATCTATGAGATCTTGGAAAATGTAGAACAAGTTTTGGAAGAAGAAAAGGCATAACATGTTCACATGAGACATTGTTCTTTTGGAGTTAGTGATGCCAACCTATACCAACCATCAAATGTAGCACCCTCCACTCCAATGATACCTAAGGTAAATTATCAAGGGGATGAATTTGAAGGTCCAAATGTTACAACCACCTTAGATTTTGTCCAAGATGAGGTGCAAATTGCTAAGCCAACATCCACCAGTGAGGATTATGCAGAAATGATCTCATTCATAGAGATACATGATTATTTAGATAAAGGGGTTCTAAATTCAACAATGTTTGAAATATGTGGTAGGACGGAACCTACCATAGAATTGAATGAAGTGGTTGAAAGTGAAATTGGAAGAAAATCAATAAATGAATTTGAAGATATGATAGAATTTCCCCACTTGTTCTTGGAAGACACTCTCGATGAGAAGCTTGGAACTAATGATCAAAAAATTCTTCACCCTCCAAATTGTGATAAAGTTGAATCATGGGTTACTAATTTGGACGATGATAGCCTTACAAATTTGAATTCAAGAAATAACTCACTTTTGAAAGTTATTGAACCATCTAAAGAAGGTGAAGGTGAATTTGATGAGAAACACATTGATGAATTGGAATATGTTGAAGAATTAGTTGAACGTCACCACTTGACTTTGGAAGATGATTATTATGATGCTTGGAAGAAGTGGGAAGACTACACTCACTCCAAAATTGCTAATGAAACTTGTGTGCCAATTGATATACAGGACAACATAATCGCCTACTCAAAGGAAGATATTACAACTCCTGTACAATTTTAGGATGTTTTGGTGATATTCTCACAATGACACTGAGAGGGGGGGTGAATCAGTGTAGCTAAAAATCTGATCTGCAATCCTTAAAACTGAAGCAAAGAGAACTAGAAAAATAGATAAAGCAATAATCACAAGAGAGCACACCACAACACACAATGTAACGAGGTTCACCAATTTGGCTACTCCTCAAGAATGACTGCTTGGACTTCAATCCAAATCCAGCATTTGCAAAACACCAATTTTACAAACACTTTACCAAGACCCACTGGAAGGAGCACCAACCCCTTGTTTTTTTGCTACAATAGATAGGAGCACCAACCCCTAATTCCAAGCACCAACTTGGACTGCAATTCTGATTTAATTCAGTGACATAAAAATGCCTTCGCTGTTTTCACGACCCTGACTGGTCTGCAATTAAATAAACTTGATTAAACTCTGCACACTCTCACGGCTCTGCTTATCTCTCTCTCTCGGCCCTCTTCTAACCCTCTTTTCGCAAAAAATTCTCACTATCAGCAGTAGCATTATTCTTCACGCAGACCTGCTTTTATAACATATACGTCTCTATTTTTAGTTTCCATATTTACGCATGCAACCCGTAACTGTTCTTTTATTATGCTCTTCTGCCACTTGTCAACTGTAACTCCTTCTACGTGTAACTCCTTTTGAATTTATAGAGTGTGCATTACGTTACATGCAACGTATCTCTATCATGACTGTTTGTATTCATTTTCGTGCATGCATGCATTTTACGATTCTAATAATGCGACTGTTCGATTTACTCCAGCTTCGACTGTTCTTAAAAAGCTGCATGATTTCTAACTGTAATTGCACCTGTAACTATCGCATTTACTCCAGTTAACTCTTCTTATTTTGGCTGCATGCTTTTCCTCTACAATTGCCCCTTTAACTGTCGTTCTGTTCCAGTTAACTGTCTGTTATCATGCTATTGCGACCTATCGCGAAATCGTGACACTTCTATCTCTTTCTGCCCTTCTCGCCTTTTACCCGCGAAAATACAACATGTCACGAAATCATGACATTCTCGGCCTCCTTGTTCACCTCTTGTCTTGCCACCGCGAAAACCAGACATGTCACGAAATCGTGACACTATTCGCTTTCGTACACTCTACTTGGCTTGCTCTAGCGAAAATCAGACATGTCACGAAATCGTGACACTTTCGCCTTCTCGCAACTCTTCTTGGCTTCAACCAACAAAAATGGAACATGTCACGAAATCGTGACATCTTTCTCTGCCTTGTGCCTTTTTTGCCTTTCGCCCGTGAAAACGGAACATGTCACGAAATCATGACATCTTTCTCTGCCTTGTGCCTTTTCTTCCTTTCGCCCGCGAAAATGGAACATGTCACGAAATCGTGACACTTTCGCTGCCTTGTGCCTTTTCTGTCTTTGGCCAATGAAAATGGAACATGTCACGAAATCGCGACATCTTTCTCTTCCTTGCACTTCTCTTCGACCCTATCACGAAATCGTGACACTTTCTCTCCTTGGCACTTTCTCTTCGATCCTGTCACGAAATCATGACACTTTCTCTCCTTGGCACTTTCTCTTCGATCCTGTCATGAAATCGTGACACTTTCTCTCCTTGGCACTTTCTTCTTCGATCCTGTCATGAAATCGTGACACTTTCTCTCCTTGGCACTTTCTCTTCGATCCTGTCATGAAATCGCGACACTTTCTCTCCTTGGCACTTTCTTCTTCGATCCTGTCATGAAATCGTGACACTTTCTCATCCGTACAGTCCTTCTTGCAGATTGTCATGAAATCATGACACTTTCCTTTGCAAGCTCCTTCTCTCCGAACATGTCACGAAATCGTGATAGTTTTCTTTGCCTGTGCCTTCTTTCCAAACATGTCATGAAATCATGATAGTTTTCTTACTTGCCTTCTTTGCTTCCATCATGTCACGAAATCATGACAGTTTTTCTACTTGCCTTCTTCTCTGACAACATGTCATGAAATCATGACAGTTTTCCTTGCGCCTTCTCTCTCCTCGTCCATGTCATGAAATCATGACAATTTAGCTTGCGCCTTCTCTCTCCTGGTCCATGTCGCGAAATCATGACAATTTTGCTTGTGCCTTCTCTCTCCTGGTCCATGTCGTGAAATCATGACAATTTTGCTTGCGCCTTCTCTCTCCTGGTCCATGTCACGAAATCATGAATTTTTTGCTTTTCTCTCTTTTTTTTTTTTTTTTTTTCCTTCTCTCTCTTGGTCCATGTCATGAAATCATGACAATTTTGCTTGCGCCTTCTCTCTCCTCGGCCATGTCGCGATATCGCGACAGTTTTCTTACTTGTCTTTTTGCTTGATTTTTTGAATCTGGGTCACTTCTGTCTTCTTGGAAATTCACTGTACCTGTTCTGACTGACCTCTGAACTCCTGTCCACTGCATCAACTGATCTTTCTGTCTGTGTTGACAACAATGACAATACTTTTGTTGCACCTTGCTCAACAATCTCCCCCTTTGGAATTGTTGGCAACACTCATGCACTCTCCTCGTAATTCTTCTCCCCCTTTGACAATAATACCAAAGGGCTGTCGTAGACTCCCCCGAGTCTATGCACAACATTCTCGGATACACATTGTTATAGTTAGCAAAAATCATGAATATGCGCAAAACTATAAACATAGGCATAAATACTCCCCCTGAGAATGTGATCCCAATTGATAGTCAGTTCTTGTGAAATGTGACTACTCCCAACTTACTCCGAAGGTACTCAAAAACTTCCTTTGGCAATGGTTTTGTGAATATATCTGCTACTTGCTCTGTAGTTGGAAAAAAATCCAATTTGACCTTACCTTCTCCAACTTTATCCTTCAAGAAGTGATACCGGATTGCAATATGTTTGGTTCAAGAATGCATAACCGGATTCTTTGATATGTTTATAGCACTGGTGTTATCACATTTAACCGAAATTGGCTCTTTGAAGTGAATACCAAGATCTTTCAGTGTTTGTCTCATCCATAATATCCGTGTACAGCATGTTGTTGCTGCAATGTATTCTCCCTCTACTGTGGATAGAGAGACTCGATTCTTGTTTCTTGTTGTGCCATGCTACCAACCTGTCTCCAAGATAAAATGCTCCTCCACTGGTACTCTTTCTGTCATCAATACATCTTGCCCAATCTGCATCAAAATATGCAATAAGAGTGAAGTCCTTACCTTTTGGGTACCACAACCCATACTCCATAGTACCCTTGAGGTACCTAAAAATCCTCTTTACAACTGTCACATGAGTCTCTTTGGGACTAGCCTGAAATCTTCTACCATGCATACCGCCCGTAATATATCTCGGTCTAGTGGCCGTCAAATACAAGCAGGCTTCCAATCATAGACCTATACATGGTTTGATCTACATCTGGAGATTTGTCATCCTTGCTCAACTTGCAACCTGTTGTCATGGGAGTGCTGACAGGTTTACTATCCTCCATTGTGAACTTTTTCAACATTTCTTTCACATATTTTACTTGAGAGATAAAAATGCCCTTTTCACTTTGATTGACTTGCAATCCGAGAAAATAAGAAAGTTCACCAATCATTGACATCTCAAATTCTGTCTTCATTTTATTTGCTATGTCTCTACAATATTCATCCATGTTGCTACCAAATATTATATCATCTACATAAACAACAAGTACAATAAGCTGGCCATTCTCTGTTTTGATATATAAATTGTTGTCCACCATACCTTTCTTGAACCCCTGTTTAATAAGATAGTTATCCAGCCTTGCATACCATGCTCTGGGTGCCTGTTTCAGACCATACAACGCTTTCTTTAACCTGCAAACAAAATCGGGATTGTCACCGAGTTGGAAGCCGTCTGGCTGTTCAATGTAAACCTCTTCTTCCAGTTTTCCATTCAAAAATGCTGATTTTACGTCCATTTGATATACTTTGAAATTTTTATGGACTGCTAAAGCCAGAAACATTCTGATTGCCTCTAGTCTGGCTATCGGTGCAAAGGTTTCCTCAAAATCAATGCCTTCAACCTGAGCATAGCCTTTACAGACCAATCTTGCCTTATTTCTGACAACCTGTCCATCTTCATTTAATTTATTTCAAAAAATCCATTTAGTACCGATTATGTTTTTATTTGCTGGCCGTGGTACTAATTCCTAGGTTTTGTTTTTCTCAATCTGATCTAGTTCTTCATTAATTGCCTTCATCCAACTTTCATCTGTGTTGGCTTCAGCAATATTTTTGGGTTCAATGCTGGATAATAAAGAGTAGTTCCTTATTATCGCTCTTCTTGTCTCGAATACCAACCGTTGGGTCCCCAATAACTGCTCTCCGGGATGATTTTTCTGCCACCACCTGTTTTGAATTTCTTGTTCTCTTCTTCTTCCGAGTCAATTCTTAAATCAGCTTGGGTCAATTTTTTGATTTTCTTCTGTTCTTATTTCTTCATCTCCTTCAATGACTTCTTCATAAATGGGGTAGTTTTCTTGATACGTAGCTTCTCTTTCTCTACCTTCATCAACTTTAACATAAGCACTCTCAATAATTTTCTTTAGCCGCTTGTTGTAACATGTGTAGGCTTTGCTTTTAGTTGAGTAACCGAGAAAAATACCTTCGTCAGCTCTATCTTCGAACTTACCGAGATTATCTTCAGTTCGTTTGATATAACACTTGCTGTCGAACACTTTGAAGTATCTTGTTGTTGCTTTCCTACCGAACCACAACTCATAAGGTGTTTTGCTTTCATGCGTCCTTAACATGCACCTGTTTTGAATGTAAACTGCAGTATGTACTACCTCTTTCCAAAATCTGTCAGCTATTTTGTTCTCAGCCAACATTGTCCTTGCCATTTCTTGCACAGTCCTGTTCTTCCTTTCAACAACACCATTCTGCTGAGGTGTCCTTGCTGCTGAAAACTGTCTTCTGATCCCATATTTTTGATAGTACTCTACAAACTCTTCTGAAATAAACTCTCCTCCTCTCGTCTGATCTTAGGCATTTAATTCTTTTTCTAGTTTGATTCTCAACCTATTTTTTAAAAATCTTGAACATCTCAAAGGCATCTGATTTAAGCTTTAAAAATAGTACCCATGTCATCCTGGAGAAGTCATCTATGAACAACATAAAGTATTTGTCACCATTTATGCTTTGTGTTCTCATAGGTCCACACAAATCAGGATGTATTATCTCTAAAGGTTTGTCGGTGAAGTATTCCTTTGCTTTAAATGTGGATCTAGTTTGCTTCCCTTTTTGGCATGA
This sequence comes from Wollemia nobilis, assembly GCA_028583015.1. Lineage (NCBI taxonomy): Eukaryota > Viridiplantae > Streptophyta > Pinopsida > Araucariales > Araucariaceae > Wollemia > Wollemia nobilis. The sequence continues at coordinate 1,634,546 of JAQPPZ010017079.1, read as the reverse complement.
AGCACGTGATGCTATTTATCGGTTTGCCAATGGTAGGTATATCTCTTACTGCTCTTTTAGAGCTTATTTTTACCAGATTGTCAAAGCTAATATGACCGAGCCTCTTGTGCCACAACCAATTTTCATCTTCCTGTCCAATCAAGCATGCTCCTTCTGAAGTTTTTGAGAGAGTATATAGATTTCCATAAGTCCTTGATCCATTAGCTATCAACTTCCCACTGTGGGCTTTTCTGACTTCACAGCCTTGCTTCTTAAAAGTGACTTCATGACCTCTGTCACAGATTTGACTTACACTCAGTAAGTTGTGTTTCAAACCAATCACAAACAGAACTTCTTTGGAACTGATCTTTCCATCATTTATCTTGACCGATCCTTTGCCAACTATCTTGGCTCCATCATTATTTCCAAACTTTACCGAGCCCCCTTCATATTTCTGAAGCTTTTCAAATTTTTGTTTATCTCCTGTCATGTGACTGGAGCATCCACTATCCAATATCCATGGTGCAGATTTGTTCTGTGCTTTGAATGTTGTCTGTACAATCAATGATTCCTTTTCTTCCTTGAGTTGCTCTTTTTCTTTCCATTCTGATTTGACTGTAGTTTTGGTCACTTGTTTAGACTTTTCTTTGTCAGTGGCCTGTGCATGTTTATCTGGGAATTTTCTATTTTGCCTTAAACTATTTGGTTGAGTTCTTCTTCCCCGATATTTATTTGCTGCATATGTGCTTCTACAGTTTCTTGCAATGTGACCAAAGTTATGACAGTTATAACATTCTACTACATAATCCATCAAAGGTGCAAAGACATTTCTACTGGTAAAATTTCTTTGTCCTATATTATAAATGCAGTCTGAAATCTTATGACCGTAAGTATTGCATTTAAAACAATAACCAGAAAAGGAATGATTGAACTTGGGAGTTGGTCTTTGCCAATTTGTAGTAGGAGCCACAAATTTTCTTCTCCTTTGATGTATGACTTTTGTGAATCCCTCATTGTCAACGGTCTTCTCGTGCCTGGCATTGTTGCTTTCTTTTGCAAGATTCATTTTTCTTTGGTCAACCTTGATCTTATCCTCTTTCTTTACCGGTTCTATAGTTATGGCCTTTGATCCACTTGATGATTCTCCTTCGACAAACCCTAAGCCAAACTTGATGTTTGTAGACCTCTGACTATTTATAATCTTTTCAAGCTTTGCAGAACTTCCTTCAAGTTTGTGATAGCAACTCAATTTTTGATTCTTTTCTTCTAGCCGCATTCTTAAAACAACAATCTCTTCTTCTAGTTTGTTGCACTCATCTATTCTCATGGTTAATTGTACTTCAAGTTCTTCAGACATTTTCTTAAATTCTTCTGTCTGTACTTTCAAACTGCTTATTATGTCATTCGCATCCTCAAGATTTCTTGAGACCTTTTTATTCTTCTTCCTTTCTGTACTCAACTCTTTAAGAGCAAGCAACCAACTCTCCTTCCGGATATACTTCAGCCTCATCCTTACTTTTTGTGTCACCTTCCTATTTTTCTTCTTTTTTTGCTTCTTCAAATGCCATGAACAGAGCTTCACCTGTTTCTTCTTCAGAATCTTCACCTGAGCTATCTTCATAAGAGCTGACATTCTTTGATATGAAACTTTTCTTTTTGAAGTTGCTTTTCCTAAAATTTGGTTTCTTCTTCCAGCTCACTTCTTTCTTGGTGTGACCCTTCATTACTTTTGGTTTTCTCATTTATTGGACACTTAGCTGCAAAGTGACCGACTCCTCCACAATTGAAACACTTAAATGGTAACTTTCCTCTATACTTTCCTTTTCCCTTTGTAAGTTTTCGAACAAAGTTGGCTTCAGTTTCATCCGATGTCTCTTCATCCTCAGATTCTTGTTCAGCTTTTGTATTCTTGTGTGCTTTAAAAGTAGCTTCTTTGTCTATAGGCTTAGTTTGTCCTATTCTCATTTCATATGCAGTCAAAGAGCCATGCATCTCGTCCATGCTAAAATTATTTAGATCTTTAGCCTCTTCTATTGCAGAAACTTTAGAATTAAATCTTTTGTGAAGAGTTCTAAGTACCTTTTTCATGACAACCGCATCTTCGATTTCTTCGCCGAGTCCTCTGATAGCATTAATGATTCCATTGACTCTCAAACATATAGGTCTCTATGTTCTCTTCGTCATTCATTTGTAATGCCTCGAACTGAGCTCGATGAGTTTGCAGTTTGGCTTCCTTGATCTTGCTGTCTCCTTCATGGATGCTTTTCAGTTTGTCCCATATGTCTTTTGCCGATTTACAGCTCATGACCCTTATCAGTCCACTGTCTACTAGCCCACACATTATGGCATTCTTTGCTTTGGAGTTATTCTCAAACAGTTTCTTCTCAACATTATCTGTTGGAGGAGTAGCGGGTACTCGTGTATCCACTTTCTACCGACTCCCAAATGTCATATCCTAACGCACTCGGATATGTCCGCATCCCGAGTCTCCAGAATGAGTAATTAGTTCCATTGAACAAAGGAGCTTTGTTTGATGAGAATCCTTCACTACCTGCCATTGTGTTCCTTCCAAGATCACCTTAGCTGATTAAGCTTGTTCAAGAACCTTGCTCGATACCAATTGATATTCTCACAATGACACTGAGAGGGGGGGGTGAATCAAGTGTAGCTAAAAATCTGATCTGCAATTCTTAAAACCGAAGCAAAGAGAACTAGAAAATAGATAAAGCAATAATCACAAGAGAGCACACCACAACACACAATGTAACGAGGTTCACCAATTTGGCTACTCCTCAAAAATGACTGCTTGGACTTCTATCCAAATCCAGCCTTTGCAAAACACCAATTTTACAAACACTTTACCAAAACCCACTGGAAGGAGCACCAACCCCTTGTTTTTCTACTGCAACATATAGGAGCACCAACCCCTAATGCCAAGCACCAACTTGGACTGCAATTCTGATTTAATTCAGTGACATAAAAATGCCTTTGCTATTTACACGACCCTGACTGGTCTATAATTAAATAAACTTGATTAAACTCTGCACACTCTCACGACTCTCCTTATCTCTCTCTCTCGGCCCTCTTCTAACCCTCTTTGCATAGCAAATTCTCACTTACAGCAGCAACATTATTCTTCACGCAGACCTACTTTTATAACATATACGTCTCTATTTTTAGTTTCCATATTTACGCATGCAACCCGTAACTGTTCTTTTATTATTCTCTTCTGCCACTTGTCAACTGTAACTCCTTCTACGTGTAACTCCTTTTGAATTTATAGAGTGTGCATTACGTTACATGCAACGTATCTCTATCATGACTGTTCGTATTCATTTCTGTGCATGCATGCATTTTACGATTCTAATAATGCGACTGTTCGATTTACTCTAGCTTTGACTGTTCTTAAAAAGTTGCATGATTTCTAACTATAATTGCACCTATAACTGTCGCATTTACTCCAATTAACTCTTCTTATTTTGGCTGCATGCTTTTCCTCTACAACTGCCTCTTTAACTATCGTTCTGTTCCAGTTAACTATCTGTTATCATGCTGTTGTGACCTATCATGAAATCATGACACTTCTGTCTCTTTCTGCCCTTCTCGCCTTTTACCCATGAAAATATAGCATGTCATAAAATCATGACATTCTCGGCCTCCTTGTTCACCTCCTGTCTTGCCACCGTGAAAACCAGACATGTCATGAAATCATGACACTATTCACTCTCGTACACTCTACTTGGCTTGCTCTAGCGAAAACCAGACATGTCACGAAATCGTGACACTTTCACCTTCTCGCAACTCTTCTTGGCTTCAACCAATAAAATGGAACATGTCACGAAATCATGACATCTTTCTCTGCCTTGTGCCTTTTCTGCCTTCCACTCGCGAAAATGAAACATGTCACGAAATTGTGACATCTTTCTCTACCTTGTGCCTTTTCTGCCTTTCGCCCGTGAAAATGGAACATGTCACGAAATCATGACATCTTTCTCTGCCTTGTGCCTTTTCTGTCTTTGGCCAGCAAAAATGGAACATGTCACGAAATCGTGACATCTTTCTCTTCCTTATGCCTTCTCTTCGACCCTGTCACGAAATCGTGACACTTTCTCTCCTTGCACTTTTCTACTTCGTGAAATCGTGACACTTTCTCTCCTTGGACACTTTCTTTGATCCTGTCAGAAATCGTGACACTTTCTCTCCTTGGCACTTTCTCTTCGATCCTATCATGAAATCGTGACACTTTCTCTCCTTGGCACTTTCTCTTCGATCCTGTCACGAAATCGTGACACTTTCTCTCCTTGGCACTTTCTTCTTCGATCCTGTCATGAAATCGTGACACTTTCTCATCCGTACGATCCTTCTTGCGAATTGTCACGAAATCGTGACACTTTCCTTTGCAAGCTCCTTCTCTCCGAACATGTCACGAAATCGTGATAGTTTTCTTTGCCTATGCCTTCTTTCCAAACATGTCATGAAATCATGATAGTTTTCTTACTTGCCTTCTTTGCTTCCATCATGTCATGAAATCATGACAGTTTTTCTACTTGCCTTCTTCTCTGACAACATGTCATGAAATCATGACAGTTTTCCTTGTGCCTTCTCTCTCCTCGTCCATGTCACGAAATCATGACAATTTAGCTTGCGCCTTCTCTCTCCTGGTCCATGTCATGAAATCATGACAATTTTGCTTGTGCCTTCTCTCTCCTGGTCCATGTCACGAAATCATGACAATTTTGCTTGTGCCTTCTCTCTCCTGGTCCATGTCACGAAATCACGACAATTTTGCTTGCGCCTTCTCTCTCCTGGTCCATGTCATGAAATTGTGACAATTTTGCTTGCGCCTTCTCTCTCCTAGTCCATGTCATGAAATCATGACAATTTTGCTTGCGCCTTCTCTCTCCTGGTCCATGTCACGAAATCCTAACAATTTTGCTTGCGCCTTCTCTCTCCTCGGCCATGTCGCGAAATCGCGACAGAAAACATGTCGCGATATCACGACAGTTTTCTTACTTGTCTTTTTGCTTGATTTTCTGAATCTGGGTCACTTCTGTCTTCTTGGAAATTCACTCGTACCTGTTTTGACTGACCTCTGAACTCCTATCCACTGCATCAACCGATCTTTCTGTCTGTGTTGACAACAATGACAATACTTTTGCTGCACCTTGCTCAACATTTGGAAGAGGGTTTCAAATCCCATCGAATTTTGGAAGATTATAATGATCCTAATACCAAGGACAAAGAAGAAAAAGAATTGACAAATGAATCAAAAGATCATGTCACAAATACAATGGAGTTTCATCCCACAAATTTGGAAGATAATTTTTACAATGGTTGGGGAAGATATGAAGATGTGTTATTTCCTCAAACCCCTATTGATGAAGCCTCTATTACAATTTATATGCCGGATGTTGAAACTTCTACTTCATACGAAGATCTTACATTCACAAGATTTGAGAAGGTTACAAAATTTGATCATATTGAATATAAATTCATTGAAGATTCGGATACAAGTTTGCATGATTATTTTGAGGATTCAAATGAAGAGATACCATGGATAGTGAATAAGGAATTGGAACCAAATGACAAAGAGATTGATCAATTGGAAGCAACTCAAATGAGTGATCATCAAGACAGATTACTTGACATACACTTTGACCAACAAAATTTGAGGATTGAGAAAGATGAACATGTTTTCAATTGGGTGCCATATTTTGGTATGCTTGATGAACAGGTAATAAATGAAGAAATTGTGATTTCTCACCAAGTTTTGGTAAATGAAAATGTGCAAAAGGTAGAATCTAACCTTTTGTGTTCAAGTATCCAAGCTATAGGTGAAGAATTGCATGACCATGTTTTGAATTTGGATGATGTTTATGATGAAATGCCATTGAAGGTGAACGAAGAACAAGGATTAATTTCTAACCACACCTTTGATAACATTACTTTAATGAATGAAAATGAGCTTGATGCACTTAAATTGCTAAATCACATTCATCAACAATTAATTCTTAAACCTAGGATAAAAATTTCTAATGATCCCCATTTAGTAAATATCCTAGATGCTTGTAAATTGTTGCACAATTTTGATTTGCCTAAGAACATGGAAAATGAATTGGCTTTGAAATTTTTAGAAATACGCTCTTGCTTACAAAATTTAATTATGGATAAAGAAATCCTAGTTCTAAATCATGAATGGAATTATGAAGTTTACACCTTAAAGAATAGACAAGAAAGAATTGAAAATCAATCGTTGTCTAATCAATTTGGTAATTTGAATCTCACCTATGAGAATACTAATGAAACTAAATCTAATGGGTGGGGTGAGAGAGGAAAGTTGAATTTGGTTGCATTGTTTGGTCTAGTATTTTTTTTGTTTGATTCCTTCCACATTTGGCATGTGTTTCACATTATATGTCTTTTGGAATGCTCAAATCATGTTTGGGATCCAGGGAAGTGACAGTTCAAACTTTGCGCCATATTGTATTAAATTGTACATTTGTATAAACTTTTGGTTTTCATGTTTTGGTTTTGGATTGAATCTCATTTTGGTTTTAATTTTTTGTGTGTTGATTACTTTTGGTTTGTCTTGAAAAAAAAAAAGCGAGATGTCAATTTATGTCCTTATGAATGTTGACTAAGACTAAGAGAATATGAAACATCGAAATTGTATTGCAGGAAGCTCCATGAGTATTGCAAACACATTAAACAATATCATTTGGAACTTGTGATGCATGAAGTTGTCAGTTTTACAAATTAGGGCAAAGTAGGTGGTATACTCCATCCGCATTTCAAAAATAGCAATGCATTCATCCATATCTCATGTTACATTCCACATTGCATAGACATTTCATCTCAAGTGCATCTTTATTTCAAATACAATCATTGAAAAGGTGTCAATTCCTCTTAGGGTTATTACATAACATATATTAAAAGGATCCTAAGGTTGGGAACTGATGCCCGAACTATCTTGAACGAAAAACATTCTACACATATTAGAGAGGATCTTGAGCAAAATAGTCAAAACCATACTTGGAAGAAAAGGTGAGGCGAAAGGAGTATTTCGTGTCTATCCTATCATGCAACATAATCCTTAAAATAGTGGTTTTTACCACTCCCATAGTGTTTAAAGCCTAAAATCAGAGTAGTAAGGATAGGGTTAAATCCCCATCGAACTTAGGTTGAGGATCCAACTCCCCAAAGCTCTGATTTGACCTTCAGGGAGTAGTAAGGATAGGGTCTAATTCTCATCTCGCTTAGGTTGAGAATTCGATTCCCCAAAGCTTCTATTTTGTCCACTCAAGAAATTGAAATTCCAAAGAAAATATTTTTCATTCTACTTTCATTTCATCATTAATATTGGATTGAAACGATCGTACTACATGTCCCTTGCAAGGATGGGTAGTCATCCCCAAGGTTCAAGAAATCAAAAGTAAAGCCAAATGCTGGATTATGGGGTTGATCTCCATCGGGGCTATAGATGCCTGACTGGCAGTGGAGTATGATCATGCATGGAAACATGTCTTGTCTAAAAGCAAGACCACTGACTGCTCAAACGGATAGGCTAGCCTGATAATTTCATCCATAACAGGTTAAATCATTTTGTTCAAGATGAGGTAATGAACTCAAGATCATAGTAGTAAGGATAGGGTTAAATTCCCATCTCGCTTAGGTTGAGAATCCTATTCCCCAAAGCTCTGATTTCACTTACATTTGCACATGGGTTCAAGATGGTAGTGACACATAACCAACTTTGGGATCTAGTAAATTAATTCAATATACATATATTTGATCCTAAGAGGGTTTGACAATTTTAATATGTTTGTTCAAGGTACTAGAAAGTTTGAGCATTTGCAAAGTAGGTTGTTATATCTCTAGCATCTTCACCATGCATTAAATCCTACAGGAATCATCTATAACTTCTCATATGCACGAATCATAAGTGAAACAGATGATGGAATGTTGATCAATTTCAAACGATAAGGAATGAATCACACTACACACATTGAGCTGACGTTGAATAATTCTAATGCTTCATGTATTTCTCGTTTAGTTTCATTCTTTAGATATTTTCTGACCCTTGTGTTTGAGTTTTGTAGGTATTCAGGTTGGGTTCTCATCGAAATGCTCAGGAGCATTTCCCAGCAGAGTCGTCATTTGTTATGGCTGCTCCACAACGTACTCCAAAATTGGGGACCCACCTTTTGATTTTTGGTATTTGGGTGTTTGCATTTTGGTTTCGAGTGTCTAATGTTCTGTTTGTTTTGAATTTGCATTTATCATTAGTTTTTGTCGACGATATTTTATTGTCGATGACTTTTTCTTGTCAACGGTATTTTGTTGTCGATGACTTTTTCTTGTCGACAATATTTTATTGTCGATGAATTTTTCTCGTCGATGCTATTTTGCTGTCGATGACTTTTTCTTGTCGACGATATTTTATTGTCGATGAATTTTTCTTGTCGGCGATATTTTATTGTCGACGACTTTTCTTGTCGACGCTATTTTGCTGTCGACGACTTTTTCTTGTCGACGATATTTTATTGCCGATGACTTTTTCTTGTCGATAATATTTTCTTGTCGACAATATTTTGTTGTCGACGTTTCTTTTTCTGTCATCTTGTGGTTGATGATTTTTATCATCATTGTTGTGTCGGCAAGTTTTTCAATGATTTTGTTGTTAGTGTTTTCGTGGTTACTTTTTGGGTTTTCTTTCATTTGTGTATACCGAAAATATACATTATTATTATTATTATTATATATATTTTGTATATAATAATAGTTTAAAAAGATGGTGTATGGTGGTTTTGTGTTAAATTTCATATTAATGATGATAACTCCCAACTTTAGGAGGTGTCATGGTTGGGATGATATTGCTTAACCGAGTACATGGTCATAAAGGTTTCTCACAATAACCAAGTAAAAAATTGCAAAATAAAAGGCTTGTATTCATTTTAAATATTAGGGCTTTGTAATTTATTCTATTCATAAGACTAAAGCCCTTTTAGTGTCTTCGTGCAGGTAATGTGATTTTCGAAGGAGTGAACGACGGTCAGACTTCAGGGATAAAACAGTCTATGCAGTGGTGGCATTCGTTACAGACGGAGTGGGACCCATGCATGTTGACAAAGTCTAGCTCGACAATAGCGCATGAGTGGGGTTTCAATTTTGGATAAGACGGTCTGGCTATGACAACAATTGGAGTACGTAGGAAGTGTTGATTGAAGAGTTTAGGACTTCAACGCTCGGAGAGAGGTAGACAAGGAATGTAGTGGGCTTTGGCTTGTTGGTTTTGGCTTTGACGAAGGACAACACATGATAGACCTTTGACGAAGGACAACACATGATAGACTTCGACTTGTTTTAGTGATTCAGCCAGGGCAATAGAGAAGGCTGACACGGTGATATGCATCGACACCTAGAGGGTTTCGAAAGTTTACAGTTCGTAATGGGTGTTGTGGAGAAGGTATGGCTATGGCATCTAATATGTGGACATGGACCACCCATGGCAAGGATGATGGTAATCTAGATGAAATTTATGAATGTCTTAGAACCTGACGAACGTGAACTTACCAAAAAGGATTGGCGTGGTAGTCATGTTGTGTGAAACGACACATTTATTTACGACGTTGTCATCCAGAGTGGAGAGTTCAACTTTGCACATTGTAAAGGCGAATGGGGGTAAGTTGTTAAAAAAATGAAAGACAGTGATTACGCGATGATGAGAGCCCAAATGGAAGCAAGCAATGTTGTTTATCTTCGGGTGTTTCCATCTGAATATAGCCTCTGCATAGTGGGTGTTCCTACGCACAATTGTGGCAGCTACGAACATGGTGGATATTCAAACAAACATGGATATGTCATTGGTTTACGGGGTCTTATTGTAGAGAAGTGAAATGGGGTCATTTAATCAGCATGTTGATGAGGCAATAGCAGGAGACGCCATGGGCATTCAAATGGATGAAGACTAATGATAATGAGATCGTGGGTGAAATTGATAGGTAGCGACATAGGATGAGCAGTAATCTATCACAGTGATGATGTGGGCACCAGGTTGGATAGTGTTAGAAACATAAACTTTAACAACCAAATACAAATTGCGAAAAATGCAGAGGATCTTTAGACAAGCCCTATTACAGGTAGGCGGAGGCAAAAATACAGAGTTTACATTAATAAAACAGGGGAGGGATGCCGAAAAGGGGAAATGGCTCTGCAGAGCCTTACATATGTGACAACTGTCGCTTGTGGAATAAACCCCCAAAACTTGAACTTAGAAATGGCTCCTACTAAGTGATTACAATTGCGGACATTGCTGCCTGAACCCAACTGCAGAAACGAGTCTACTGGGCATACAAATAGATCTGCACCATGACAGAGAAGGGTATGCTAAATTGCCAGGAAAGGTTCTACGCTAAGGAGTAGCAAGAACCCTCGAACCATTTCTGTGCATGCAACTGCGGCAAGGCTTGCCGTCGGATCCTCTGCACTGTTGGTGTGCAGGGAAATGGCCTACACAGCTGGTGTGCAGGGAAACTAGGGCTGCTGCCCAGAATGCCAAGATCGTGCTCGAGGTCTCCATTTATAGTTATAGGGGGGCTGAGGCTGGTTTGGCGTGACTCCTGAGCCTAGCCTGGAGGCATATACACTTCACCTGCTCCCTCAACTTCGCCCATACTTTCTCTGCCAGACAGGACGTTCCAGCGACGGTGATAGAGTACGGGATTTGGATTAAACAATAATTTTAACAGCCTCCCTTAATCCAAATTCTACTCTAACACAAAAAAATTTGAAATGCCGCCAGACCGAAGCAATACTGCTTCCCAAACTCTCGGATTTGTTGTCCTCTGCACTCTGGAGGGTCTCAGGTTTGAAACCGGGCGAGGCCCAGATTCACTGTTGTAGACCATAATCCTTCCATGGTGACCTCCCCTGTCCTTGGTAGCTGTGGCAGTGTCGCCAGGATCGACCGCAGCCCCGCGTAGTTCCCTCATGCCACCTCATAGTGCATGGGGCTGTGCACATAGCGCCCGATATCCTCCGCCTTCAGTTGCCCTTGATGTTGCTGTCATGCTTCCATAACGATGACAAAGTTTCGATCCCGGGCCGACTCAACAAACACCGATGCGCCAGCAGCTCCTCTTGGCCCCCTCCATCCATTTTCCCATGCTTATACTATTGCTCCGACAGGGCTCTCCCACGCCCCCTTTAAATTTATTTTTCGCAGTCCGATGACGGGAGGAGCGAAGTCTGCAATGGAGCGAAGGGCCAACAATTTGAAAAATTTAAATTTATTTTCTTTCTTCTACCGAAGTCTGGATGTCGCGGACTGCACTCGGGCTGCGACGCAGTGCGACCGTCAGGGGCGCCGATGGACTTCTCCCAAAACTGGGCGAAGTGCGAACATCGGGGGCCGTCGACGGACTTCGCTCAAAATTGGGTGAAGTGCGCACTTCGGGGATGCCGACGGACTTTGCCCAAAATTGGGCAAATTTTGGATTGCGCCTGACGAAGTGGGGCGACTAGCACTTTGCTTACGCACTCAGGTTGCGCTCGGATCTCAGGTGCAGTCGGACTTCGACGACGAAGTTTGAATGCAGCTTCCAGACTTGGCCAACTTTGGCCTTGCTTTCTTTTCCTTCTTCGACCCTCTACCGAAAAGTCTGCTATCCTGATTTGGGCTACCAGCTTCCACAGCGCCAAGGCGACCTCTGTCTTTCGGCCAGATTCTACTCCTTGGGCTCCCATCGGAGCGTCGCTGCTGCATTTCAAAGATTCGCCATCGAGGGTTTGAACCCTTCACTAATAAACTCTGCAGACGCTTTCTGCCTCAAACACCAAACCCTAGCAGATTTAAAAAAAATATATATGGCTACCCACCATGCAGCTTCTCCATGGCTGCTCTCCATGCAACATCTCAAGACATCGCCTGTTGTCACTGTCTCCTCGCTCTGATACCATGTTAGAAACATAAACTTTAACAACCAAATACAAATTGCGGAAAATGCGAAGGATCTTTAGACAAGCCCTATTACAGGTAGGCAGAGGCAAAAATATAGAGTTTACATTAATAAAACAGGGGAGGGAAGCCGAAAGGGGGAAATGGCTCTGCAGAGCCTTACATCTGCGGCAACTGCCGCTTGCGGAATAAACCCCCAAAACCCGAACTTAGAAATGGCTCCTGCTGAGCGATTACAACTGCGGACATTGCCGCCTGAACCCAACTACAGAAACGAGTCTGCTAGGCATATAAATAGATCTTCACCGCGACAGAGAAGGGTCTGCTAAACTTCCAGGAAAGGTTCTGTGCTAAGGAGCAGTAAGAACACCCGAACCCTTTCTGTGCGTGCAACTGCAGCAAGGCTTGCCGTCGAATCCTCTGCACCGTTGGTGTGCAGGGAAATGGCCTGCATAGCTGGTGTGCAGGGAAACTGGGGCTGCTGCCCAGAATGCCGAGATCATGCCCGAGGTCTCCATTTATAGTTGTAGGGGGGGCTGAGGCTGGCTTGGCATGACTCCCGAGCATAGCCTAGAGGCATACGGACTTCACCTGCTCCCTCAAATTCGCCCATACTTTATCTGCCAGACAGGACATTCCAGCGACGGTGACAGAATACGGGATTTGGATTAAACAATAATTTTAATAGATAGAACAGCTATCAAAAGACGTAGCCATAGGTTACCAGGGAGATACCGAATAAAGTTAATCAGTGAGAGATGGATTTCATAGAAGGAATTTTTTTTTGGTTACAACGATGAGAATTCAAACAAGGGCAATAAAAAAAATTTAAGCACAAGGGGATTTTGGTCTTGAATAGATTAGGGGTTTGGAATTATTGATTTTCGCCCATTGTGAAGCCATATCTAGCAAATGAGCAGATTATAAATGCACAGTGATTGGTTGAAGGGACTCGAAGCACAATGTTCTAAAAATAGTAGGTGACATGCCAGGACGATGGCAGTTTACAATAGATGTGGTTTATTTTCAAGGTGTCCTTTACGTCCATTCTCATGAGCTAAGGAAGAAGGCCCTCATCAGATATAACTAAAGTATTATCAAGACCAATCATTGTAATAATTTTTGCAACCTAATGTTAATAACGCCAAACATGGAATGAAGTATGTTCAGAATATTTTCAAAGGGGGTTCATTGTAAAAATATGTATGACATGGTCATCAGAATAACGCCATGAAACAGTTGATCTATGGGAAGCATTTATGGAGCACGTGGCATAGGGGAAATAGATTATTAAAAATAATATTGACCAAAGGAAAGGGCCAACACAAAGAAACGTTATGAAAACACAAATAAGAAAAATAAAGAAATATTGGAAAGGGAATCAGGAAGCCAGGCGGAGTCAAAAACAAAATGGCAGCACAGCAAAAGGAAACGAAAAGCTTCCTGAAAATTTTAAATACGCCAGGCAAAGATGTTTAAGGGGGTTGGAAACTTTTCAGAGAAGATTGCAGGAATGAAGGCAAGGCCTTGGCATTGGGTTTTTCTGGATATTTTCCTTCCACAATGGACTGGTTTGGGAAAACCAGAAATTTTGCTATTGTAAAATGACACATTTTTAATGCAGGAGTTTTCAGAAATTTGCATCTTGTGGGCAAGAAAGGAGGAGATTCTCTTTGCATGCTATGGATTTAATGTCTATTTATTTTCTCTTTTTCAGATTTCGAGTTTGTAGATGGAGTTAATGCAAGTTTGCTTGGTTGCTTCATGTGAATGCTTGAACCTGAAATTTATTTTAAACCCTAGGAACCAACACTTAGTCTATGGGGATTGTGCTTGTTTTGCAAGTCCAATAGGTTAGGTTGCATGCATGGAAACCTCACATCTTCGGTTTTGTCGAAATAGGATAGCATCATACTGAATGCATTTTATTTTCAGTTTTCTGCATTTTCTTTCAACTTTTTCTGCATTTTATTTTCTAGAAATTTTAATTTTTTTTAATTTTCAGGCATTAAAATAAACATTTAAAAATTTTCAAAATCCAAAAATAATTTCACCATTGCGTAGGTTATACTTCAGACTTCCAATACGCACTTTGAAATTTCATTTTTGGAGTTGTTTAGTATTTTTAAAAATTCATCGAAGTTGTTGTTTTATTATAGATTTTAAAAATCCGAAAATAGAAAATTTCCATTTTTAGGTCAAATTTCATTTTTTCAGTTTCATTTTTCATTCATGAGCCTATGATGACATTCCCTTCATGAAAATTCCAATTTCATTGAAGGTTTTATGTTTTATGGCATTTCACAAATTTCCATTTTGGAGCCTAAAATTGCCCTCTCTTCATAAAAATTCTGATTTTATGAAAGAGGGGTAATTTGAGCATCACATTGAAGGTCATTGATTCAAAGCACTTAATTGTTCATCTTTATGAAAATTTGATTTCATTTAAGAGGGATAAGTTGAGGTGACATTTAAAGCCCTTACTTTAAGGCCATAAATTATTGCTTCTTTGTGAAAACCAATTTCACCAAAGAGGGATAGTTTATCTATCACATTGAAAGCTATCTTCATCTTCATGATAAGAAGCCATATTTGGACTTAATAAACAAGATAAAATCTATTTTAAAACCCTCAAGATAAAAGGAATTAAGGCACTACATCGTGGTCATATGAGGGCCAACTCACATTTGCTTTATTTTGGTTCAATGAACAATCACTAAAGTTTCATGGTAAAATAAACCAACATTGCCCCTTGTTTATAGTTACTTGCAATCACTAAGGTGTTCCAAGCATTTAAAATTGAATATCTTTATTTGAGATTACCAATACACATATGCAAATGCTAATATAGCAGAGACCTTGGAGAAGTTGTTTGTTTAACTTCTTTGCAAGAGGGGATTTGGAACCCAAATCCTAAGGGAGAGTGTACTTTCACAATTGGGTGAAAATACCACTCAACAAATTGGCGCTAGAAGGAGGGCCTGAATTGGTTTATTTCAGTGTGATTTAAATGCTATAGGGATTTAAATTTTGAATATTTCATGCCCTATTGATTATTATCTTTAGCCCTCTTTTAACAATACAACCTTGTAGTGTTAAAAGGAGGACATGAATTGCTATGCATTGTTCTAACGCTTTTTGATTGTTCATACAGGAATAATGTGTTTTGATTTGATTTTGAAAAATTTTGGTCTTGACTAACGAGGTTGTCTCCATGCAATTACTTTCATTTGATTTTAATGGATACATCTCTTGGTTGATGCTAACATGATTATTCATACGTTACATGTTTGATATTTGCTAGTCATTTCATGCTTATTTGTAAGGAATTATTTTTTCTAAAATGTATTTGTTGTCGGTATTATGCTCTTCACTTGCGTGTAATGCGATCTTGTGAATCAAAAGCCTACAACACTAGGAGTATGCTCTTCACTTGCGCATATGCGATCTGGTGAATCAGAAACTAATTTACATTTTTTAGAATATTGCTTTGTCATGGTTCCTTCTTTTATTTTGACTAACAAATTGGTTCTGAAGTTATATTTTGAGTTTTACTAATGACGACATACGATATAAGAGCTGAAGTAGCATCTCTAAGAGAAAGAATGGTATCTACGATGGAGGATCATTATAAGGGTTTGTCTATACATGGGATACCCTATCAAATTCCTAAAATGTTATTGGAGTTTCTACGATATTTTAATCAAGAGGTGCCACTAGGATACTTGCAAAAATTGTATGTCTACAAGAATACATTATGTCAATTCCAAATTTTCTATGAGGAGGTGGCTTGTAAGTTATTTGCATACATTTTGGATGATAGACCATTCTTTTGGTATGGCCAACTACCCATGGAGGTTAGGACTTCTTGGATACAACTAGAAGCAACCTATCTTTATCATTTTGGTAATCAGGTTGACTTAGAGATGTTGAAAAATTAGTTTACCTCCATACGTAATGAGCCTAATGAATCCTTGAGTCAATTCAATGGAATATTTCGTGAGTTGCACTCCCAAATGTGGGAAAATTTTAACACATCAGAAGAGGAAGCTATTCAAGTATACATGGGAGCCATACACCCCAAACTTGCTACATATTTAAAGAAAAACTTGGATGACCTGTCTCTAGAGACAATCTATGAGATCTTGGAAAAGGTAGAACAAGTTTTGGAAGAAGAAAAGGCACAACATGTTCACATGAGAGATTGTTCTTTTGGAGTTAGTGATGCCAACCTACACCAACCATCAAATGTAGCACCCTCCACTCCAATGATACCTAAGGTAAATGATCAAGGGGATGAATTTGAAGGTCCAAATGTTACAACCACCTTAGATGTAGTCCAAGAGGAGGTGCAAATTGCTAAGCCAACATCCACCAATGAGGATTATGCAGAAATGATCTCATTCATAGAGATACATGATTATTTAGATAAAGGGGTCCTAAATTCAACAATGTTTGAAATATGTGATAGGACGAAACCTACCATAGAATTGAATGAAGTGGTTGAAAGTGAAATTGGAAGAAAATCAATAAATGAATTTGAAGATATGATAGAATTTCACCACTTGTTCTTGGAAGACACTCTCGATGAGAAGCTTGGAACTAATGATCAAAAAATTCTTCACCCTCCAAATTGTGATAAAATTGAATCATGGGTTACTAATTTGGACGATGATAGTCTTACAAATTTGAATTCAAGAAATAACCCACTTTTGAAAGTTATTGAACCATCTAAAGAAGGTGAAGGTGAATTTGATGAGAAACACATTGATGAATTGGAAGATGTTGAAGAAGTAGTTGAACGTCACCACTTGACTTTGGAAGATGATTATTATGATGCTTGGAAGAAGTGGGAAGACTACACTCACTCCAAAACCGTTAATGAAACTTGTGTGCCAATTGATATACAGGGACAACATAATCGCCTACTCAAAGGAAGATATTACAACTCCTATACAATTTGAGGATGTTTTGGAAGAGGGTTTCAAATCTCATCAAATTTTGGAAGATTATAATGATCCTACTACCAAGGACAAAGAAGAAAGTGAATTGATGAATGAATCAAAAGATCATGTCACAAATACCATGGAGTTTCATCCCACAAATTTGGAAGATAATTTTTACAATGGTTGGGGAAGATATGATGATGTGTTATTTCCTCACACCCCTATTGATGAAACCTCTATTCCAATTTATATACAGGATATTGAAACTTCTACTCTACGGATCTCACATTCAAATAAACAATAAATTCAAAATTCAAATGAAGAGATACCATGGATGGTGAATAAGGAATTGGAACCAAATGACAAAGAGATTGATCAATTGGAAGCAACTCAAATGAGTGATCATCAAGACAGATTACGTGACATATACTTCGACCAACAAAATTTGAGGATTGAGAAAGATGAACATGTTTTCAATTGGGTGCCATATTTTGGTATGCTTGATGAACAGGTAATAAATGAAGAAATTGTGATTTCTCACCAAGTTTTGGTAAATGAAAATGTGCAAAAGGTAGAATCTAACCTTTTGTGTTCAAGTATCCAAGCTATAGGTGAAGAGTTGCATGACCATGTTTTGAATTTGGATGATGTTTATGATGAAATGCCATTGAAGGTGAATGAAGAACAAGGATTAATTTCTAACCACACCTTTGATAACATTACTTTAATGAATGAAAAGGAGCTTGATGCACTTAAATTGCTAAATCAAATTCATCAACAATTAATTCTTGAACCTAGGATAAAAACTTCTAATGATCCCCATTTAGTAAATATCCTAGATGCTTGTAAATTGTTGCACAATTTTGATTGGCCTAAGAACATGGAAAATGAATTGGCTTTGAAATTTTTAGAAATAGGCTCTTGCTTACAAAATTTCATTTTGGATAAAGAAAGCCTAGTTCTAAATCATGAATGGAATTATGAAGTTTACACCTTAAAGAATAGACAAGAAAGAATTGAAAATCAACCATTGTCTAATCAATTTGGTAATTTGAATCTCACCTATGAGAATACTAATGGAACTAAATCTAATTGGTGGGGTGAGAGAGGAAAGTTGAAGTTGGTTGCATTGTTTGGTCTAGTCTTGTTTTTGTTTGATTCCTTCCAAATTTGGCATGTGTATCACATTATATGTCTTTTGGAATGCTCAAATCATGTTTGGGATCCAGGGAAGTGATAGTTCAAACTTTGTGCCATCTTGTATTATATTGTACATTTGTATATACTTTTGGTTTTCGTGTTTTGGTTTTGGATTGGATCTCATTTTGGTTTTAAGTTTTGTGTGTTGGTCCTTTGGACACTTTTGGTTTGTCTTGAAAAAAAAAAAAAAGCGAGATGTCAACTTATGTCCTTATGAATGTTGACTAAGACTAAGAGAATATGAAACATCGGAATTGTAGTGCAAGAAGCTCCACGAGTATCGCGAACACATTAAACTATATCGTTTGGAACTTGTGATGCATGAAGTTGTCAGTTTTACAAATTATGGCAAAGTAGGTGGTATACTCCATCCGCATTTCAAAAAGAGCAATGCATTCATCCATATCTCATGTTACATTCCACATTGCATATACATTTCATCTCAATTGCATCTTCATTTCAAATACAATCATTGAAAAGGTGTCAAATCCTCTTAGGGTTATTACATAACATATATTAAAAGGATCCTAAGGTTGGGAACTGATGCCCGAACTATCTTGAACCAAACACGTTCTACACATATTAAAGGAGGATCTTGAGCAAAATGGTCAAAACCATACTTGGAAGAAAAGGTGAGGCGAAAGGAGTATTTCGTGTCTATCCTATCATGCAACATAATCCTTAAAACAGTGGTTTTTACCACTCCCATAGTGCTTAAAGCCTAAAATCAGAGTAGTAAGGATAGGGTTAAATCCCCATCGAACTTAGGTTGAGGATCCAACTCCCCAAAGCTCTGATTTGACCTTCATGGAGTAGTAAGGATAGGGTCTAATTCTCATCTCGCTTAGGTTGAGAATCCGATTCCCCAAAGATTCTATTTTGCCCACTCAAGAACTTGAAATTCCAAAGAAAATATTTTTCATTCTACTTTCATTTCATCATTAATATTGGATTGGAAGGATCGTACTACATGTCCCTTACAAGGATGGGTAGTCATCCCCAAGGTTCAAGAAATCAAAAGTAAAGCCAAATCCTGGATTATGGGGTTAATCTCCACCGGGGCTATAGATGCCTGATTGGCAGTGGAGTATGCTCATGTGTGGCAACATGTCTTGTCTAAAAGCAAGACCACTGACTGCTCAAATGGACAGGCTAGCCTAAAAGTTTCATCCATAACAGGTTAAATCATTTTGTTCAAGATGAGGTAATGAACTCCGGATAAGAGTAGTAAGGATAGGGTTAAATTCCCATCTCGCTTAGGTTGGGAATCCTATTCCCCAAAGCTCCGATTTCACTTACACTTGCACATGGGTTCAAGATGGTAGTGACACATAACCAACTTTGGGATCTAGTAAATTAATTCAATATACACATATTTGGTCCTAAGAGGGTTTGAGAGTTTTAATATGTTTGTTCATGGTACTAGAAAGTTTGAGCCTTTGCAAAGCAGGTTGTTATATATCTAGCATCTTCACCATACATTAAATCCTGAACAAATCATCCATAACTTCGCATATGCATGAATCATAAGTGAAACGAGATGATGGAATGTTGATCAATTTCAAATGATAAGGAATGAATCACACTACACACATTGAGCTGACGCTGAATAATTCTAATGCTTCATGTATTTCTCGTCTAGTTTCATTCTTTGGATATTTGCTGACGCTTGTGTTTGAGTTTTGTAGGTTTTTAGGTTGGGTTCTCACCAAAATGCTTAGGAGCATTTCCCAATAGAGTCGCCATTTGTTGTGGCTGCTCCACAACGTACCCCAAAATTGGGGACCCACCTTTTTATTTTTGGTATTTGGGTGTTTGCATGTTGGTTTCGAGTGTCTAATGCTCGGTTTGTTTTGAATTTGCATTTATCATTAGTTTTTGTCAATGATATTTTCTTATCGGCTATTTTGTTGTCGATGACTTTTTCTTGTCGATGATATTTTATTGTCGATGACTTTTTCTTGTCAACGCTATTTTGCTTTGTCGATGACTTTTTCTTGTCGACGATATTTTATTGTCGATGACTTTTTCTTGTCGATGATATTTTATTGTCGACGACTTTTTCTTGTCGACGATATTTTATTGTCGATGACTTTTTCTTGTCGATGATATTTTATTGTCGACGACTTTTTCTTGTCGACAATATTTTATTGTCGACGTTTCTTTTGTTGTCATCTTGTGGTTGACGATTTTTATCATCATTGTTGTGTCGGCAAGTTTTTCATCGATTTTGTTGTTATTGTTTTCGTGGTTACTTTTTGGGTTTTCTTTCATTTGTGTATATCGAAAAATATACATTATTATTATTATATATATTTTGTATATAATAATAGTTAAAAAAAATTGTGTGGTGGTTTTGTGCTAAATTTCATATTAATGATGATAACTCCCAACTTTGGGAGGTGTCATGGTTGGGATGATATTGCTTAACAAGTACATGGTCATAAAAGTTTCTCACAATAACCAAATAAAAAAAATTGCAAAATAAAAGGCTTGTATTCATTTCAAATATTAGGGCTTTGTAATTTATTCTATTCATAAGACTAAAGCCCTTTTAGTGTCTTCGTGCAGGTAATGTGATTGTCAAAGGAGTGAACAACGATCAGACTTCAGGGATAAAATAGTCTACGCGGTGGTGGCATTCGTTACAGACGGAGTGGGACCCACGCATGTTGACGGAGTCTAGCTCGGCAATAGCGCATGAGCGGGGCTTCAATTTTGGATAAGACGGTCCGGCTTTGACAACAATTGCAGTACGCAGGCAGTGTTGATTGAAGAGTTCAGGACTTCAGCACTCGGAGAGAGGTAGACGAGGAACGTAGTGGGCTTTGGCTTGATGGTTCTGGCTTTGCCGAAGGACAACGCACGATAGACTTCGACTTGTTTTAGTGATTCAGTCAGGGCAATAGAGAAGACTGACACAGTGATACGCATCGACACCCAGAGGGTTTTGAAAGTTTACAGGTAGTAATCGGTGTTGTGGAGAAGGTATGGCTATGGCATCTAATATGTGGACGTGGACCACCCATGGCAAGGATGATGGTAATCTAGATGAAATTTATGAATGTCGTAGAACCCGACGAACGTGAATTTACCAAGAAGGATTGACGTGGCATTCATGTTGTGTGAAACGACGCATTTATTTACGATGTTGTCAGCCAGAGTGGAGAGTTCAACTTTGCACATTGTAAAGGCGAATGGGGGTAAGTTGTTAAAAAAATGGAAGGCAGCGATTACGCGATGATGAGAGCCCAAATGGAGGCAAGCAATGTTGTTTATCTTCGGGTGTTTCCATCTGAAGATAGCCTCTGCACAGTGGGTGTTCCTACGCACAATCGTGGTAGCTACGAACATGGTGGATGATTCAAACAAACATGGATATGTCATTGGTTTATGGGGTCTTATTGCAGAGAAGTGAAATGGGGTCGTTTAATCAGCATGTTGATGAGGCAATAGCAGGAGACGCCGTGGGCATTCAATGGATGAAGACTAATGATAATGAGATCGTGGGTGAAATTGACAGGTAGCGACATAGGATGAGCAGCAATCCATCACAGTGATGATGTGGGCGCCAGGTTGGATAGAACAGCTATCAAAAGACGTAGCCACAGGTTACCAGGGAGATACCGAATAAAGTTAATCGATGAGAGATGGATTTCATAGAAGGAATTTTTTTTGGTTACAACGATGAGAAGTCAAACAAGGGCAATAAAAAAAAATTAAACACAAGGGGATTTTGGTCTTGAATAGATTAGGGGTTTGGAATTATTGATTTTCGCCCATTGTGAAGCCATATCCAGCAAATGAGCAGATTAGAAACGCACAGCGATTGGTTGAAGGGACTCGAAGCACGATGTTCTAAAAATAGCAGGTGACATGCCAGGACGATGGTAGTTTACAACAGATGTGGTTTATTTTCAAGGTTTCCTTTACGTCCATTCTCATGAGCTGAGGAAGAAGGCCCTCATCAGATATAACTACAGTATTATCAAGACCAATCAGTGTAATAATTTTTGCAACCTAATGTTAATAACGCCAAACATGGAATGAAGTATGTTCAGAATATTTTCAAAGGAGGGTCATTGTAAAAATATGCATGACATGGTCATCAGAATAACGCCATGAAACAGTTGATCTATGGGAAGCGTTTATGGAGCACGTGGTATAGGGGAAAATTAAAAATAATATTGACCAAACGAAAGGGCCAACACAAAGAAACGTTATGAAAACACAAATAAGAAAAATAAAGAAATATTGGAAAGGGAATCAAGAAGCCACGCGGAGTCAAAAACAAAAGTGCAGCACAACAAAAAGAAACGAAAAGCTTCTTGAAAATTTTAAATACGCCAGGCAAGGATGTTTAAGCGGGTTGGAAACTTTTCAAAGAAGATTGCAGGAATGAAGGGCCTTGGCACTGGGTTTTTCTAGATATTTTTCTTCCACAATGGACTGGTTTGGGAAAACCAGAAATTTTGCTATTGTAAAATGACACATTTTTAATGCAGGAGTTTTCAGAAATTTGCATCTTGTGGGCAAGAAAAGAGGAGATTATCTTTGCATGCTATGGATTTAATGTTTATTTCTTTTATCTTTTTCAGATTTCGAGTTTGTAGATGGAGTTAATGCAAGTTTGCTTGGTTGCTTCATGTGAATGCTTGAACCTGAAATTTATTTTAAACCTTAGGAACCAGCACTTAGTCTATGGGGATTGTGCTTGTTTTGCAAGTCCAATAGGTTAGGTTGTATGCATGGAAACCTCACATCTTCGGTTTTGTCGAAATAGGATAGCATCATACTGAATGCATTTTATTTTCAGTTTTCTGCATTTTCTTTCAACTTTTTCTGTATTTTATTTTCTATAAATTTTAACGTTTTTTTTTAATTTTCAGACATTAAAATAAACATTTAAAAATTTTCAAAATTCAAAAATAATTTCACCATTACATAGGTTATACTTCAGACTTCCAATACGCACTTTGAAATTTCATTTTCGAAGTTGTTTAGTATTTTTAAAAATTCATCGAAGTTGCTGTTTTATTACAGATTTTAAAAATCCGAAAATAAAAAATTTCCATTTTAAGGTCAAATTTCATTTTTTTCAGTTTTTTTTTACACTCGTGAGCCTATGATGACATTCCCTTCATGAAAATTCCAATTTTATTGAAGGAATTATGTTTTATGGCATTTCACAAATTTCCATTTTGGAGCCTAAAATTGCCCTCTCTTCATAAAAATTTTGATTTTATGAAAGAGGGGTAATTTGAGCATCACATTGAAGTTCATTGATTCAAAGCACTTAATTGTTCATCTTTATGAAAATTTGATTTCATTTAAGAGGGATAAGTTGAGGTGACATTTAAAGCCCTTACTTTAAGGCCATAAATTATTGCTTCTTTGTGAAATCCAATTTCACCAAAGAGGGATAGTTTATTGATCACATTGAAGGCTATCTTAATTCTCATGATAAGAATCCATATTTGGACTTAATAAGGAAGATAAAATATACCTTAAAACTCTCAAGATAAAATGAATTAAGGCACTACATCATGGTCATATGAGGGCCAACTCACATTTGCTTTATTTTGGTTCAATGAACAATCACTAAAGTTTCATGGTAAAATAAACCAATATTGCCCCTTGTTTATAGTTACTTGCAATCACTAAGGTGTTCCAAGCATTTAAAATTGAATATCTTTATTTGAGATTACTAATATACATATGCAAATGCTAATATAGCGGAGACCTTGGAGAAGTTGTTTTTTTAACTTCTTTGCAAGAGGGGATTTGGAACCCAAATCCTAAGGGAGAGTGTACTTTCACAATTGGGTGAAAATACCACTCAACAACAGGTTAATGGAAATTTCAGAAATGATAATTTCTTTCAAGGATATTGCTACTCTTGTAATCATTTTGGGCACAAGGCAGTTAATTGCAGGGTTAACAATAGGAATAGGTTTGGTCCAACAGAGAGGATTCATAAAATAGGTACATATCAAAGGAATAATATTGTCAAATGTTATAAGTACAATAATGAAAGACATACAACCAGATGGTGTAGAGCAGAAGTTCCAAGGTATAGGTTCAGGGCTATGAATAGGAACATGAATAATTGCAGGAACAGGAATAATGACAGGAATAGGAATAATGTCTTGGATAGAAATAGGTATGAGAACATGAACAGGAATAGGGTTTTGAATAGGAACAAGAACAAGGATATGAAAAATAACAGGAACAGGAACATGGACAAGGATATTAGGAAAAATCATGGAAATGCAACTATGGACACTGATGATGATTAGTGCCTAATGGGAGTTTTACTCCCACCCCAGAATTAATAACCTCAACAGGAGGTGGGGGATGGGCTAAGCTAAGAGGCTCATTAGTAGCCCTGAGCCCCAAAGGTGACCCTTTGCCAATCATGATAAAGGGGGAGAGATTTGAATAAGGGGCAGAGCCTTGAGTCAGGGGGAGCAAAGCTTCAAAGGATGGTTTTCAGTTGGTTTCAATTTTGACAGTTGGCAGTGGTTTCAATAGTGGTTTGCCATCAATGACAAAGGGGGAAATTTTTGGTAATTTTGGGTATGTTGCCTAGCTTCATGTTTGTGAGTTTTCATTGATGTCAAAAGGAGTTTGTGTAGATGTCAAAAGGAATTTGTGCTGATGTCAAAAAGAGTTTGGTGCCAAAAATATCTTGAAAGTTCCATGATATTTGTTTAAGGGTTTTTATTAAAACCATGGTGACAAGGTTAAAGGTTTTTTTTAAAACCATCTGGACTCATTAAGGGTTTTTATTAAAACCATATTGGCTAAATGAAAAGGTTTTTCTCCTTGAAAAACCTTAAAATTCCATTTTGATTATTAATAAATAAATTAACTCAAACCTTTGAAAAGGTTTTAAGTTAAGTTTATTATTAATAAAATAATAATTATTAATTTAATAATTATTATTGAAAGGGTTTCTAAACCCTTAGTGGCGCTCATGTAAAAGACTTACCTCGTCGATGTCAACTTGCATGGGATGAAAAACATGATGTTTGAAAGGAGCACCGACGTCAATTTGCATGGGATGAAAAATGCAATGTTTGAAAGGAGCACCGACATCAATTTGCATGGGATGAAAGACTATTAAAGGGCATTATTTCTTAAGGTTTTAAGCACCTTCAATTTTCACGATTACCTTCGAATTCGTATTGCTTTGTGACCTTCAATTTCGGATTGCGCTGTGATTTTTGAGTCTCATTTTGCTCTATGTTAATTTTTGATTTTGTGCACCAGTGAGGAAGACAAATCTGGTCAGTGTTAAATTCTAATTCCGTGCATAGTGAGGATGAAAAATCTAGTCTATGTTAAATTTAAATTTTGTGAGCCTGTGAGGAAGGAAATTTTGGTTGTCTTTTACGAGCAAAGGGAAGGTAAAATGGTGAGTAGCACTTGATAGTTTCATTAGGCATTTGTGCTCCAACGGTGGAGGCAGTGGAGCGAAGGCGCTCGCAAGGCAGAGGTGTCAAGATCGATTCACGTCAGGCGTGTTTCATTTTTGGTCATGAATTATTATGCACGTGGTACAGCAGTTGCTTTGGACCATGAGTTTGGAGGAGGAAGCGCTTTGGCGCTTATGTTGGTGTCTCCACACTTCTCCTAAGGCTGGAGAATTGATTTTTGGCCAAGGTAAATCTTTTGTTGATAATGTGGAATATTTTATTTGACTTGGCAATTATTGTTGGTAATTGGATGGAGGTATAAGGTTAAATAGAAATATTGCTTTGACATTGTTATTATTGATGCTTAATGTTTATATGGTAAATGCATTTAGAAGTAAATGTATTTTAGGACTTATAAGGGTTTAAGGAATAATTGTGCTTAATGTCATATTGGGGTTAGAAAGCCTTTGGAGTGATTGAGTGGATATTCTCTTGTAATTATTTTTTAGGTTGAATTTATTTTGTGATATATTAAGTAGGAGTTATAAGGTGTAAAGGAATATTGTTTTTTTTTTTTTTGAATTTACATGGTGGAATTGGTAGCCGCCACGAATCCGAGCAGGCTGTCCAGCTTTTTTATGGCCATCACAATATTTTGCGTTATCCGCCCCAGAAGCCGCCACATAGATCTTCGCGCAGTACGCCCCTATAACCACCATGCCACAATAATTTTAAACCTTTTATGGCATTGAAAGCACCAGGAAAGGGACAAGCGTTTAGTCCGACGAGGCCCGATATTTGAACCTTGGACCTCCGCCCCCTTATGGGGTTTGGATGAACCAATTGGTCTACACCTCGAACTGTGTAAAGGAATATTGTTGATATGTATATTTGTGAGTTTTTATTATTGATGAGTTGGAGTGATAAGGTGTTATTAGGACTCTTATTATTGTGCATTATTCCATTGTTGCTAACTCTAATTTGTGGCAAATTGAGAGTTAGTGTTGTGACAGATTTTGAGTTCCCCTTCTTCATCAAAGTAAAGGTATGGGCACATTCTTCCATGGTTATTATTGATTGATGGTTTTCTAAAAATAAGTTTGGAGTGAAAAGGATTAAATTAAGTTTCCTTATTTGGAGTGGATCTTATTTTTTGAAAGTGTAATTATTGATTATGCATTATGAGATCATGATGAGTTTATGAGTTATTGCATATTTCTGGTTTATGAGAGTGGAAGCATTTGAAGTTTTCTTTAGGTTTTTTTAGTGAGAAATGTATGCCATTGCTATAAGTTGTTGAAACCCTAATTGAGTTGTTTGGTTGTTGAGAGTTTGGTTTTCAAATTGCTTCCATTGAGATTGAGTTGATCAAGTTATGCTTTACTTGATACATGAGTTGGGATTGCTCCTTTAAGATTTGATTTTATCAAGTTGTACTTTGCTTGATAAACTTGGTTGTGTGGTTAATTTGAGCATTCCCATTTGAGAGAAGTTAGAAATATCTTGAACCCCTTTTTGATGCTTAGAGAGAGATTGCTTTGAGTTCTTGAAAACTAACTTGGCTAGGGTTTGATAGCAAGTTATGGTTCTATGTTGGAGGAGTTGATTCCTTGATATTTTATTATTGGTAATTGTTAGGTTGTGGTTCAAGATCTTGTGAAAGTATACTACTCCTATGATATTGATTTGAGTTGAGATTGAAAGTTGAAGGATAGAACATATTGAGTCTCTAACAATTCTCTTTATGCTTCTATGAGATTGATTTGATATGATTGGATGAAACACATTGGGTCTCTAACAATTCTCTTTGTGTGTTCACATTGGGCAAGTTTCTTGGTAAAATTTCTTGAGCTGATTTGGGCAAGTTCTTGGTGAGCTTTCTAGGACTAATTTGGACAGGTTCTTATGGAGAACTTATGGACTGATTTGGACAGGTTCTTGTGGAGAACTTGTGGACTGATTTGGATAGGTTCTTGTTGAAGAACTTGTGGACAGATTTGATGAAGTATTGGTGGAGACTTGTGAGCAGTTGTGATTGATTTGTTCAAGCTTTTGGCATAACCTTGGGATAGATTTGACAAAGATTTGAGATCAGATTTGTGTTGGACCAGAGGACTGAGTTTGGTGCATATTTGTGATAGAGTTTGAGAGGACTTGTGCTAGATCGATTGACTGTTTTTAGTACAAGTTTTGATGAGCATCTATGGAGGTGATCAATGAGGACAGAAGTCTCTAGAGCTAGAGCAAGGAGGATAGGACGTCTTCTATGGAAAGGAGTTCCACCTTCTAGTGGTGAAAGAGGCAGTGATCTTCTGAAGTATCATTTTCATAGATTTGGGGGATAGGACATATCCTTTGGGTAGGAGGCTCATAAATACTTCTTTGGGGGATATGGAATCTCATTTGGGTAGGAGGCTCATAAATATTTGATTAGGGGAAGGATTCTCCTTTGGACAAGAAGTCCATAAACATTGTAATTGGGAAGGATTCCCAAAGGATTTGATAGAGAAAATTTAGTGAAAGTTTTTCTCTGTGGAGTAGCCCACCTTGGGTGAACCACATTATATTAGTGTCTCAATTGTGTGATGACTTGTACACTGGTTTGATTATTGCTTTGATTTTGCTATTGGTTCATTGCATTACTTTATGAAGTAAAAGAAAAAAGTTAAAAAGTGGTCTTATATTGTTCACCCCCCCTCTCAGTATAAGCTTGTGTTCTTCAGGATAAGGCAAGGACTCCTAAACTCAAACTTTGCAACCATTAATGTCTTATGGCTAAGCATGTAGTGTCTCAACTTTTGAGAGGTAATCACTAAAGTAAGACAAAGCTTTTCTAAGGAAATGTACCAGGTTTCATAGCTAACCAAGGTTCTATTGATATAGTAGATAACTCATTCTTTTTTTTGATCATCATGTTGAGTAAGCATGGACCCCAAAGCATGGGATATGGCTACTATGTAAAGTATCAAATGCTTATTTAGTCCAGGGTTAATAAGGACAAGTTGGGAAGTAAGATAATTTTTGAGTTCATCAAAAAAATTTTGACACTCAGTATCCCACTTGAACACTACATCTTTCTTAAGAAGCTTAAGAAAGGGTTGACACTTATCCACTAACTAGGCTATGAAGCAGGGAATAACTTGAAGTTTTCCTTGTAAGCTATGCAAATCGATTAAGTTACAGGAATGAGGCATGTTAGTGATAGCTCCTATCTTAATGGGATACACTTCAATGCCTTGCCTAAACACTATGAAGCCTAAAATATTTTCAGATGTGACTCCAAACATGCACTTGAAAGGCTTAAGATGAACTTTGTATTGTCGAAGCATTTCAAAGATGCATCTTAAATATTGAGCGACCAACACTACACCAAAAAGGGCTTTAATGGCAATTTTTAACCATCCATAAAGAACTTTAAAGGTGGTTATTTAGAAAATATCTATGAGGGCATCATTAAAAGTTTACACCCATACAACAGTGATTAAAAACCACCTCAAAAAGCCTCCCTCTTAGGGGTTTTAAACCACCCTCATAGGGTAAATTTAATATATATATATTAAAAAATATATAAATCCCTAAACCACCCTCTTAGGGTGACTTTTAAAAAACATATTAAAACCATATCTCCGAATAAAAGAATATTTGCTCCCAAAATTATATATTTATTCAAAGTATCTCTCATGGTTTGAATAAGTCCCAAAGCAAGCATATTATAAGGTATAGTTAATTTTTAAACTTTAACTGATTCTAGTCAATAAAAGAGAAAAAATTTAACCATGCAAAATTTTGATAGTAAAATTCTGATAGCGCCCACATCACATCTGCAAAATGGTATGACAACAAAGCATTGAAAACACACTCTAAATTTTTAACACAAACCATTGAATAATCCTATGCAAAACCAAGTTAATACTTGGATGCCCACAATTCATCATCTTTGAAACACAAAAATGTTAGGGTGTTATTCAACCAGGAATACAAAGGACCTATATTGTTACCAAAATTGCAAAAAGAGATCATAACATATATTCTATTGCAGATATTTAGGGCTATTATTTGCCATGGGCAGAGGTAAATGAAAACCTATATTAGAATAAAACGTATCAAACTCCACAAATATAGGATCTAAACATAAGCTTCATTGTATCATCTTCAGAATTTGGAAACATAAGCAAGAAAATGTACACTACAATTGGGCTACACTATAACTATTCCCTTTGAGGATTTCTATTTCATCAATTATCTTACACTCTTTGATGATATAAGGAAATATATCCTTCCTAAGATACAAGATTCCTTGGAGATATTCTATAAAAAAGGTTCCCAGTTTAGCATAGATTGTGTGGCAGAAAAACTCTTATTATTTAAAATAAAATATATATTACAGTTTTTTTATAAAACATATGAAATCGTGATATACTATATGGAATATTCTAATATACAATTAGTATATTTTAGGATAACCCCAAAAATTCATATTCCTCATGCTATAAAAACCACAAATTAAAGAATCAGCAACCTAAAAAGTTCAAGATATATAAAATATTAGAAAAATATACACTTGCAATTTCAACACAAGTTATAGTGAATCCTTACGACAAACTATTGGGACTAAAAAATAAGGCACACTTTATTTACAAGTTTATCTTACAATATATAAGCATCAAGCTTAGGAGGGAGATATGAAAAGTGTCATAAGCTCCACTCCAAGTGTCTTTCAGAAGACACCACTCCAACTCAAACTGAAGACAGGGACAAGTGGCAGAAGACAAATGTCAACCTGTCAATTATAGGCATAGTGCACATAATAATAATAATAATAATCTAACATTCCCCCTTAATGTGCACTATCCTAAAAATATAAGTCAACATTAGATAACATTCCCCCTTAATGTTGACTTCTTTTACATATATATAGCAAATTGCTAAACTGAGAAGACTTGTCTTTCCCCAGTGACTTGGTGAAGATGTCTGCTACTTGATATTGAGTTGGTACATACTTCATGTGTATAATGCCTTCTTGGACCATTTCTCTAATGAAGTTATGATGTATCTCAATGTTCTTTGTTCTAGAATGGAAAACTGGATTCTTGGTCATCTTGATGGTACTTTGATTGTCACAATATATATATATATATATATATATATATATAT
The DNA here is from genome assembly GCA_028583015.1 of Wollemia nobilis. Classification (NCBI taxonomy): domain Eukaryota; kingdom Viridiplantae; phylum Streptophyta; class Pinopsida; order Araucariales; family Araucariaceae; genus Wollemia; species Wollemia nobilis. The sequence continues at coordinate 1,603,890 of JAQPPZ010017079.1, read as the reverse complement.
ATATATATATATATATATATATATATATATATATATATATATGTTGGACCATGTATGAATAGCCCAATATCCTGAATTAATTGCCTCAACCATATTGCCTCCTTAGTTGCCTCAACTGCTGCTCTATATTCTGCTTCTGTTGAAGATAGTGAAACTGTGTTCTGCTTCTTTGTGCTACATTAAATAGAGCCTTGGCCTAATTGAAAGCAATAACCTGATGTAGATCTTCTAGTTTTAGGACAACTGGCCCAATCTGAATCTGTGTATCCAATCAAAGAAAAATTATCACTTGATTTATACATAAGGCCATGATGAGGTGTGGCCTTTAGGAATCTCACAATCCTCTTAGCTGCTATCCAATGGCTCTTCTTAGGATCCTACATGAATCTAGAAATAAGGCCAATTGAATAGCAAATATCTGGTCTAGTTGAAGTTAAGTAATCAAACTTCCAACTAGTTGTCTATAAAGTGTACCATCAAACCTTTCTTCTTCATCAGTATTTACCAATTTCAATCTAGTTTCCATGGGAGTTAGAGAGGGCTTACAATCCTCCATGCGAAACCTCTCCAAAATAGACTGAATGTACTTAGCCTGTGAGATAAAAATCTTACCAGGCAGTTGCCATACCTCTATTCCTAAGCAATAGTGGAGGAGGCCTAAATTTGTCATCTCAAAGTTCTTTCATAAGTTCTCCTTGAGCAACCTTATTCCTTCTATGTCATCACCTATAATGAGAAGATCATCCACATACAATGTAACCAAAATGTTGTGGTTCCTCCAATGTTTCACATATAGAGTAGATTATGTTGCAGATCTAGTGAAACCAAGGTTGAGAAAATAGGAGTCAATCTTTGCATACCAAGCTCGAGGTGCTTGCTTCAACCCATATAGAGCTTTCTTTAATATGAGGACTTTGTTGTTTTGGCCTTCAACTGTGTACCCTAGTGGTTGTTTCACATACACTTCCTCCTTCAAATGACCATTGAGAAATGCACTTTTGACATCCATTTGATATATTGGACAATGTTTTTGAGCTGCCATAACAATCATTGTCTTGATTGTAGTCATCTTAGCCACAGGAGAAAAGATCTCCTCATAATCAATTCCCTCTTGTTTCTTATAGCCTTGAGCTACTAGGTGAGACTTGTAGCGATCTAGTGAGCCATCTGCTTTATATTTTGCTTTGTATACCCATTTTTTGCCAATGGTATATTTTCCTTTGGGTAAATAAACTAACTCCCAAGTGTGATTTTTTTCAATGGAATCTAATTCTTGATCCATGGCATGAACCCATTTAGGATCACCAAGTGCTTCTTTGACATTAGAAGGTTCAGTTTGGCTAAGGACTTTGGCCATTAGGGAATAATTCACTTGGTGTCGTAGGGCTGAAGGCCTTTTACCTGTATAGGTGGGCAAATGATTTTGGGCTTCATCTATTATGGCTTGAACCCACTTGGGAAAAGGATTGGATGATGTTTCTTGATCATTAGGAGAAGGAGATGGAGGACATGGATCATTTGTAGAAAGTTCTTCTTGTGGATGAATTTCTTGATTTATGAGTGAAGGAGAAGGACTAGATGATATTGTATGCATGAATACCTAGGTGTTGTAGGTGAGTTGGAGAGGAGAGGTCAATCCTCCAAGGGAGGTCTCAAGTTCAAATCTCCACCCTACCAAAAAGCTGAATTGGGTATCCAAAATCCAATTGATAATTTTGGTGTGGGCAAGTTCGGGTGTGACTCTCGGGTGACTTTGACGGTGTAGAACCCCATGTTTGTGGTCTCTCAGACCAAGGCGGCTCCGCAAGGGGTTTTTCGCTTTAAAAAAAAAAAAAGATATTGTATGCATGAATGGAGCAACTATTTCATTAGTTATTTCTAAAGTGGGGGCCTTAGGAGGATTATATGGGGGATACTCATGAAAGGTAACATCCCTAGATAAAATGATTTTCTTAGAAATAGGTTCATATAAATTATATGCATTGGCACTATCACTATAGCCAACAAAGATGCATTTTTGGCTCTTATCATCAAACTTCTTCCTTTTATTATGAGGAATATGAGCATAGGCATCACATCCAAAGATTCTCAAATGGCCCACATAGGGCGTACTTCCACTCCATGCTTATTCTGGTGTTCTTTCATGTAAGGCCTTTGTGTATGACCTATTAGTTAAGTATGCAGCAATAAGAAAAACTTCTCCCCAAAATGAGTTAGGTAATATAGCAACATGTAACATTGATTTTGCCCTATTTGTGATTGTTTGATTCATCCTCTCAAGCAACTCCATTTTGTTGCGGGGTATAAGGGGTTGTGAATTGCCTCCTTATCCCATGATACTTACAAAAATTAAAGAATTCATTGGAGACATATTCTCCACCATTATCTGATCTTAAGGTGGAGATTTGATAGCCACTTTCTCTTCCAAAAATTGCGATGAATTCTTTGAACTTATCAAGGGCTTGCCACTTATATTGAATTATGCAGATCCATACCTTTCTGCTGTAATCATCAATGAAAGTGATGTAGTATTTAGACCCAGTATAATATTGAACAGACATTGGCCCACAAATGTCTGAATGAACCAATTGCAAAGGTCTATTGGCTCTCCATGCCTTTCTTGTTTCAAATGGTTGCCTATGGTGTTTTGCTATTACACATGGCTCACAAAAAAATTTTGACTCCTTAAGATGTGGAAGTCCTTTAACTAATCCTTTTGTAGCCATCATTTGAATATTATTAAAATTTAAATGTCCCAATATTTCATGCCACATGTACTCCAAAGAGAAATTAGTTGTATGCAAAGATGTTTGTGTTACATATTTTGTAAGGAGGTAGTAAACACCATCCTTTTTCACTCCCATGGCCTTGAAATTGCCATTGGGTTCCTTAATGTAGCATTTGTATTTTTTAAAATAGACATTATAGCCCTTATCTATAAGTTTTCCAATAGAAAGAAGACTCCTTTTAATACCAAACACATACAAAACATCTGTTGCAGGAACATTATTACCATCATGCAAAGTAAGTGGTGCCTCACCAACACCTTCAATGGGTAGAGCACTTTCATCACCAAAAGTAATGAATTGATTTGATGTAGGCTGAACCTTGGTCAACCAATCTTGCCTTCCTGTCATGTGCTTTACTACTCCAGAATCAATATACCAATATTCTTTATCTTCAACATTAACTTGGTTGGTTGCATACAATGTGTTCAGATTATTATTTTGTGGTTCTCCATGTTCTCTTTGCCTTTTATAGCAATTAGCAACATTATGATTCTATTTTCCACAATATTCACACCCTTTTTTATTGTTGTTTTGACCCCCTTGAGGTCTTGTTTGCCATCTTGGTTGCTTCTGGTACTACTGCTGATTCGGCTACTGATGGTACTGTGTGTATTTTTGATGTTGTCTACCCCTTTGATTATGATTATGTTGATTTTGACCCTTGTTTTGTTTAAGCTGTAAAGTTGCCTTGGTGGCAAAAGTTGTTGATGTGGCTTCAATTTCTTCATCTTTGATTAGGGCTTGCTCATGTTTCTTAAGTAGGATCTCAATATCCTCAAGTGTGGAATTCATTGTTTTACCACTCAAGTCTAACATGGTAGCATAGGAGTGAAAATTTGAAGGAAGACCATGCAAAATTATTGGAATTAACTCATTATCATCTAGGGTTTTACTAGCAGCTAAGAAATCATTCTTAATAGACTTCACTTCCATAAGATAATCGGTAAGTGAGCCTTTCATACATAGATTGTGCAATTTTTGTTTGAGATACAAAATATTATCTTGACTTGGCCTATCAAACAATCTATTGAGAGCATCCCATGCTTGTTTAGGTGTTTTTGTAGCCCTTACAGTTTCTCTGCATTGAATTCCTGTAGCTAGCTTGATTAGACTTAAATCTATATTGGAATTCTTATCAAATTATGATTTTTCTTTAGGGTATGTAGGTGCAGTGAGTGGGTCTTCATTAGCCTATATATCTTTCACAAAATCCCACATGTCATTCATCATTAATATTGATTCGATCTCATACTTCCAATTTGCAAAAGTTTGTGCTCCTTCAATTTTCTTTGTAATTCCACTTAATAGATTTGTAGTAGCCATGATTTAGAAAATGATCAAAAGAAAATGGAGCTCAATAAAGGATGAAGTAAGAATGACAAATGCCAAATTAGATCCCTCAAAAAAATCTAGGGTACACCGCTGAAGATCCAGAGGAGGGTTCACCTAGTTTTTCTACTCTGAATCTTCAAGTGATTCCAACAGTGGGAGGGTTAAGTTGGACATAAGTGCCTTTTTATATCCAAAGAGAGTAAGAATTAGAATTTTGCCAGACCTTTATACCAAAATTCTAAATATACCCACCCTTATGTGAGGGAGACTATAAGCATTTGAGCAGTTGATACATGGAACATAGGCGATTATGAAAGGGAATAACCTGCCAGACCTTTATACCAAACTACTCAATATACTTGCCCTTACGTGAGGGAGACTATAAGTATTTGAGCAGTTGATACGTGGAACATAGGCGGTTATAAAAATGTGATGCTTGTTTTTTGTAGAATTGTTATAATAGATGTGTGAATGTATTATTGCTTTATAATAATTTTCATGTATGTGTTTGCTTGCTTGTATATGGATTAGTGTCAAGTGTGTATGAAATAGAACTACACTTGATTACAATTATAAAACCCAAAGTCATGCAAGGGTAATAGCAAGCATTAAATGTAGACAAAGCCCAAATAGAAGATGCAAGAAAAAAACACCTAGTGGCCAAGAGAGTGCCACAAAATGAATCCACCGACAAGGGACAAGGGGCCCTAAATCACCCCTTAATTTGATGATTTGTATTTGGCTAAAAACAAATTAGCCCCAAATGTGCCTCCAAAAGATGAGACAATATCAATGCCTCCTTTTACAAGATTACCTTCAAACTTGCCAAATTCAATGAATGACTTGGCATAATGTCCCCCCCAAAGACTTAAAATTGAGATTCCCACAAGTTTTCCAGATATTTTGTCGAGTGTCGGATACTACCGAAAATGCACTCCAAATTACAATGTCAATTTCAAACTTCAATTTAGCATATTAAATGATTTCAAAACTGAAAATAAACTGCACCAATGGATTCCCCTCAAAAAATCCTTTCCAATGACTATATATAAGGCTATATTCGGTTACAATTTGACCCTTGATTTTAAGAAAATACAACAAGACTTCTTAGAGGTAAAAAACAGGACAGATTGCCCTCTACAAATTTGAAATTTGAAATTTTGGCTTGAAATTATTTCGACAGGAAAATTTTGAAATGACCGAGAGGAAAATTTTGGAGGGAATGACTGAAAAATTTACAATCTAGCTTATTGTTACCTACTACAACTATAGATGTTTCTCAATCCAATAATTTGCAACTAATGTGCCTTAACAAAAAAAAAAAAAATTCCGCAGTCCCAAAACTGCTGCAAACAACCAACTTTGAGCAGCTGTAACTTGCTTAATACATTACCGAATTAAGAAAGTGAGTAATTTATGTTGTAGTACTTCTCATAATCTATATGATGGTGTAAAAACATCAAGAAAAGGACTACTAAAAAAATTAATAAAAAAATTTCCGTTTCGAAAAAAATCACGCAAGAAAAAAATAGCTGCAACAGTCCGTCTTCAAACAACCATATCTTGCTCATTTCTTGTCGGATTTTTGCGTGCGAGTACTCGATTTTGTAGTAATCCTCCTGATATACGTTCTGGTGTACTCATATTCTGAGGATGACTGCTCTAAAAAAATTCACTGCTACAAAATGTGATGTTTTTTTTTTTAATGTGCCTTCACCCTGCAAAAAAAAACAGCCCCACATTGCTAGAATCGCCAAAACTCTTAAAAAATTCTCTTCATTTCTTATTAACAGGATCAACTTAGCAAGTGAAGAGGATACTTCGAAGAAAAAATTCAATCCCAAAAAAAAACTCTCAAACCCTAAGGGTCCCCATAGGCAGATTTCACCGCTCTGATACCAGATGTTAGGACTAAAAAATAAGGCACACTTTATTTACAAGTTATCTTACAATATATAAACATCAAGCTTAGGAGGGAGATATGACAAGTGTCATATGCTCCACTCCAAGTGTCTTTCAGAAGACACCACTCCAACTCAAACTGAAGACAGGGACAAGTGGCAAAAGACAAATGTTAACCTGTCAATTATAGGCATAGTGCACATTATAAAAATAATAATATTTTAACACAAACAACGTCTCATTTTAATAAACACAACTTATTTTTTCTTTTCATCAGATTTTAATTTCACATATAAAAATGCACCCATAAATTCTTACTCTCAAAAGTTTAAATAGGAGTATATCTATATTGTTTTACAATCATCTCAACAAATCCTAGACTAGTCCCTTACAATCTTGAGTACTTGACATAAATCATAAGTGTTCTTCGATTCTTTTTATAAAAATAGCTTTCATTAGTCTAAGAATAAATGTACAATGTACAGAGCTATCTTGCCCTACCAACAAAAATAATTGAGCACTCATGCCAAAAAAAATATTAATGAAATCATCACCTACCTAGAATGATAAAATATCGAAGCCTTGAAGATCACAGTGCAATGGATAGAGCATACCAAAAACCAAAGTGGGTTTTACATTTCTCCCCAAAGAAGCAATTTTTCTTATCTAACAAACTTGATATTACTTTGCTTGTGCACTTACCTATAATATTTTTCACAATAGGTCTAAATTAGAGAGAAATAGCACATTATGTTGATGAGCAAATGGCTAAAAAAATATTTTGTAGAGAAGAAATATAAGGGCATTGTGACATGTATTGGATTTAGATTTACAACAACTTCTCCCATGCTCAAACCCTAAACAAGAGCCTTGGAGACCTCCAAACCCTAAACATACTTGTATATGTAGCAGAAAATTGGCCATACCCCACACAAAGAAAATTTGCATAACCATTTTCATGTTCCCATGGAAGAAGAAATTTTTTAAAACCACACAATAAAATTCTACAATTGATGAACACTAAAATGAAGTTGATTACTTCAATATATTTATGTTACACACCCTCAAAATGCCCAAGAGAGACATACCTTGGTTCCACCTAAAAATATTTTTAATCTTTCTGGAGATGGAGGATTTTACTTCACTTTGCATTCCAAGAAAAAAGGCTCCTAGAACTAGAATCATACTTCCCAAAACCTTCAATATTAAGATTAATTTATTTTGGGACTTTCTTGTAACATAGATATTTATTATTAATATCTAGTCTACTAAAAGAAGGATCTGATAACCTTCGTCTTAAAAATTAAAAAATAAGTGTTGTTTATACTTTTTGACACTGATGGATTTTGTGAAGTTATAGTGGAAGGGGTTGCTTCAAAATGCAACACTAGAATGTTATAAAAGGGGAAAATCACATATCGAACTATGCAGCTCCCTAATAGGACTTGAGCTCCTCATTTTCTAAAACAACATTGCTCTATATTTTCAGTGCTTGGGACAAGCACGTTCTACAATCTTGAATGGATATATCTCTTAAACATTGTACTATACCATAAACCTTGTTGGTAGAAGATTAGTTTAGCAAGACCAAAGAAAAACCCTTTTTTGTAAGGTTCTAAGCTTTCTGGTAGATATTGGACAAAATATTGTAGGTAGTGTTATTGAAAGTGTGTAGATCTATTGTGATATTTGTTGAGCTTGTGTGATAATATCCATGAATATCTAGTTTTGAAAATAAATTGGATCCAACATAACACAAGATGCACATATATTTCCACAAGGTCCCATCCTAGGTGTCTTTTCCAAGATCCAAGAGAAGAGGGAAATGCCAAATATTTCCCACACTTCCTTTCCAAGAGAAACATTACAATTTGATTTTCCCAAACCTAATTTTTTTTTTAAAGTTAGACAAGCAAATAGGATGTTTTTAAACCACCCTCTTAGGGTGACCCTAAGAAGTTACTTATCCTAAGAGGGTGGTTTTAAATAACCCTCTTAGGATCTATTTGGGTGGTTTATTATCACCGTAAAAAACCACCTTATTTTAGCCACCATTAAAGCCCGTTTTTGATGTAGTGCAAGATGATCATCCACATAGTCTTCAATAATGTCATGCATCAAGTCATGAAAAATATATGTCATGGCCCTTTGGTATGTAGCACCAATTTTCTTCTAGCAAAAAGGCATTACTTTATAAAAGAAGGTGTCCCATGGAGTTTTGAAAGTTGTATTGGACTAGTATTTAGGGGTAATTATGATCTAATTGTATCCTAAAAATCTATCCATTAATGAGAGCATTCCACATCTAGAAAAATAATATATGATCATATCTACTTTGGGCAAGGAAAAATTGTCCTTGGGACATGCTAAATTAATTTTCCAAAATTTAGTACATACTTTGGTTGTTCCTTCCTTCTTAGCTACAGGAATGATGTTGGATATCCAATAAAAATAGTTGATAACTTTGATTAAGCTAATATCAATAAGTTTTTGGAGCTCCTCCTTTACTAATAGGGCAACCTTAGGATGCATCTTCCTAAGTTTATACTTAACAGGCTTAATGTTAGACTTGAATAACAAATGATGCATAACTAGAGAGGGATGAAGCCCTGGCATATTAGCATATGACCAAGCAAAAATATAATGAAATTCCTTCAATAATTTGGTCAATTTATCATGCTCATCTATGGACAAGACTTTGCCTAACTTAAGGATTCTAGGGATTTCTTTGATTCATATATTAACATCTAGGGTATCCTAAATAAGGATGTGAGATTCATCATCATAGTGACGAGGGATAGAGATCACTCCTAGTTTCTCAAGGTCTTAGGGAGATATAGGAAAAGTCTCCACTTGAGAAGTAGAAGACTCAACATGGGCGACACAAGGGACTAACCTATCAAAGAAGAAATTATTTTGGAGGACATATTCATGATACATATCATAAAGACTATATCCCTCAACATACCTCCTGGGGTCTCTACTAACTTAGGGTGCACCAAAGTTATCACATTACAAAATAGAATGATAGAGGGAGAAGGGTGTCCCTCATCCTCATTACTCCACTTAGCCATTATGATCTATAAATTCAGCAAAAGTGATAATTTGATCATCATAAGTTGGTAAAGGTTGGTTTTTTTTGGGATGTAGCCTATGCCGCATATACCAGACCAAAGTTAAGTTTCAAATGCTCTTGAATGCCTTGTTGTTGTGGCCCCAAATCCTTAACTTCATATCCTATACTAGAGAGGACTTGCTTAGGAAATGGGTAGTCATTGGATAGATAATAATAGGTAAAGGTTCTCTCTATGGGAAAGGGATTGCTACCATGATTTATTTTTGTGAGACATATCCACATAGACAATGGTACACATGCCAATGTGCACTTATTCATATTTTTTATGGGGCAAACCCATATATCAGGGTGAAGGGGGAAGCTTTACGAGGTCTAGAAGAGGGATTTCATTAATCAAATTAGATTGACCTTGTGATGAGATTATGATTGATGATTCCTTATTCATTTTGAAATTATCAAAATCCTTGGTGATTTGATAATATTTATGAAGAGAAAGAGTAGAAGCAACAAGCCTCATGACATAAATCCAAGGGCATCCAAAAATAATGTTAAAAGATGTTGGGCAAGATACCACATAAAATAAAGTATCTAAGATCTTAGGACCTACCCTAAGGGGAATGGATAAAATGTCATAGGCCTCTTGAGACTCATTTTTAAAAGCTTTTATGATGAAATTATATTTGGTTAAATATTCCTTCCTTAATCCAAAATTTTAGAAAAAATTATAAGTGCATATATTTAGGGAAGAACCATTGTCCACCAAGATTCTCTTGATAAATTTTTCTCCAATATATATAGTGATATAAAGGGGATAATACCCTTGTAAATTTGAGTAATAATTATTATCATCATAAAAATTCATGTTATTTATACCAAGAGTACCTAAAATATTGGGGAAGATCTTGTGGGACAGATTGTTGACTTAGAATCTTCAAGAAGGCCTCCCTATGAATAGGAGAAGTTTGTAAAAGCTCTAAGAGAGACATCTTGGCAAGTGTGTTACTTAACTATTATTGGATGTTGAAGGAGAATTTTGGTTGTGGCTTCAACACTATGGTTGGTTTTTCTACACTTATGTTCCTTTTTTAGGTACTCTTAAGAACTAGAGGTGGTCTAGAGGGATGTAGAACTTGTTTGATATTTATTTTTTTGAGTCGATTTAGCTTTAGCTTGTTGCCTTGTAGTAGCTACTATCATACCTACCATGTTGTTCTAGGGAGGAGGCACATTATGGTATGACACTTCATTGATTGTTTGTTACCCATGATTAGGTAGAAGATATTGGACGATCCCAATAACTTGATTAGTTGTGGGTGTTTGTTGAGTAGGAGGTTGATTAGTTGGAGGTTTATGGTTAGGATTGGGTTGAGAGTCATCCACAATAAGGTAACCTTCCTCTATAAATTCCTAAAAACATGCTTCAATCTCTTACATGAATTCATCATGTGCCCATACACCCTATGATACTCATAATGTTGAGCAAGTTTATACCAAACTATCATGGTGTTTAGTTATCTTATGGGAGATAATCCGATTATCTTAGCTTTCAGAATTTGCTTAAGGAATGACAAAATGGGTTGGTTGAGTATGGTAAAGTTTCTTTGTGGGGGTTTTTAGGGTTTTCTAAGTACTAAATTTTGCAAGGTACCAACTACATTGACATTGTTGGTTTACCTATTATTTGTTACCTTATCACCAATGACATGCTTGTTCTTATATTGGGTTTTTGTGGCCTTTATTTCTTATTTCTTATTTCTTATTTCCTTAACTTGAGTTGACCTCCTTAAATAAGAGCCTTCTCTACTCTTATTGCCAAATCAATTGCTTGTTCAAAAGAGGTAATAGTTTTTGTTTCCAATTTATATGAGGTCTGCTCTTGTGGGTTTCCCATAAAGGTCTCTAACATGTCTTGAGGAGGTAAGGTGTATCTTAATTATCCAACTAAATTTCTTCATCGAGACATGAATTTTGAGAAACTTTCATCTTTAGCTTGTTTTAGAAGGCATAAATCTTGGATGGTTATTCCTTTCTCCATATAAGCTCCAAATTGCTGAAAAAATAACTCAATTGTTTCCTTAATGTTTCTCAAAGAATGACTAGGTATTTGATAATACCATTCCAATATCATACAACCAAGGCTTTTAGAAAATGCTTTTAGTAGCAACATGTCATCATATATAATACCATGGCATGTTGATCTAAATATTCTTAAATTTTCTATTGGGTCCTCTATTCCCTTATAAATGGGTAAGTTCAACATTGAAAAATACTTAGGATAGGGTCTAGAGGCTACTAAATGATCTAGGAATTGATTGCATATTTCCTTGTAGTTATAAGTGAAACTTGGAGATCGAAATATATCCATTCTTAATTCCAATTGTTTCACTATATTTGTAAAAATTTGCATGTCTAGATTGTTATGCAATACCCCTAGATTCCTTAAGGTTGGGTTATAGGTAGATTGTTGAAAGGGAACTTGGTTAATTTTTGGGACATTAACACCGTTATGGTACGGGTTATGGTATGGGATATTTTTCATGGTATCTTACTGTGGGAAATAATTCACATTTGGTGTAATATAAGAAGGAATGCTGAGAGGAGGCATATTGTTGGAAGGAGGAAATTCAAAATTATTTTGGGATGCACTACTAGTTGGAGGAGATTGTGTAATTCCCCTAATATTGGTGGTTGTTGTAGTAGCATATGTAGATTTATAAAATAGGTTAATGTGATTAGAAGATTGAAATAAAATATTGATGTGAATATTGAGAGGAGAATTGGTTTAATGATGAGACATTCCAACTTTATCAAAGTGGGTGTCTCCATCTAAGGCTTCAATCAAGAATTGTTTATTTTACTTGAAGAATTGCAAAAAATGATTATATGATTTGAAGGGGAATTGGCCACGAGGTCTTCAATAAGATCAAAATCCTCACCAGTCTATATATCCTCTTCTTCCTCTAGATTGGAATTCTCCTTATCAACTTGATCATACTCATGGTACAAAGGATTCTCTTCTAGCTCTATCATATTTCACTTACTCCTAAGGTTTGAGGCCATACGATTAAGAGAAAAAGGAAAGGATAAATAGGAAAGTAAAAAACACAAGAGGACACAAAAATTATTTTTTATTAAGTATTTGTATGTTTTCTAACACTATGCAAACAAATTCAATGGTCTTATTTATAGTTTTTAAACCAAAATAAAAGAAACAAAAATAAAAAGGTTTCATAGATGACCACTAAGTGCATGCTTTACATTAGTTTCACCAAATATGTATAGGGGTAAAAACCCATTACGTACGATTCTTGATGAATTTGGTAGGAATCGAGGTGACCATGGGGCTATGTTTCTCCACACTTAGGGGATTGGGAATCGAAGGTTCACATGAAATAGTTTAAAGACTCGTTCCAAGTCCAAGATGGAATGTTTTATGTGTTTATTTGAACAAACACCTAAGATTATCCTTTGACTATGATCTAAACTATAAATAATAAAAGAGCAATGCAAGGCAAACAATAATATAAGTAAAAAAATGACTATTCCTAGAACAATTCTTTCTTTTAATGAAGACAACTTAATTTACAAGAAAGTAAATATTTTTCTTTTAAAAGCAAAGGTTTAAGAGAATGCACAAACATAATTAGCCTAGATGCAAACTATATGCTTTTATTTTTTGATGCCTAAAGATAAAACCAAATACCTTATTTTTCTTGTGATTTAAATCTAGAATAGAAATAAATAGGAAATGAACATATACATACAACAAATAGCCTAAACTATCTATCATAAAATTACTTAATCCAGTGGTTGATCCTAGCTAAATTAATACTCGTAGTATCCAACAACTTCAAAACCTATAAAACACCTTCAAAAACCCTATAAAATTTGATCAATGTTTGGGGGTTTGCTTAGGCTACTATGTGACTAAGATTGGAGGCACAAAATTCAAGCCTCCTTGGTCCTTTTAGCTATTTTTCATAAATGAAAGTGATTTTTGACCTTTGGAACAAGCAAAAAAAGATATAAAAAACATGAAATAGTGAAAACAAAGTGCAAATAGAAGGAATAGAAAGGAAGTATGCAAGAAATGGGCTAGGGTTTTTCGGAGCATAAACTTATTCCCAAGCCTTAGTAACCAAATTCATACCCTGTAAGGGGCTAGAATAAATTCAGCTTACTAAATTATCACCCTATATGGATAGGGTATGAATTTGCAATAAAGCATTTATCTAGTATACAAATGTAAAAAATGCAATGCAAAATAGAAGATTAATGATCTAAAAAGATTAATAATGCAAGAAAAACTTAATTAGCCTATGGTGGAAGCAAAAGAGCAATTAAAGAGTGAAGATAGCAACCAAAATTATAGAGCTTGTTAGATTTTGATGGTGTATGAGAAGGGATAATACAATCATAGTATATGAAATATGCAAAAATGTAAGATACTAAAATATGCTATTAATGGAAAGTGACAAAAATGATACAATGCAATATGGAGGAAGTGAACACTCAAGAATTTATTCTAAAGAAATACATTGTATCCCATCACAAAACTATATAGTGATCCTCACAGTACACCTACTACTATCTACACTGATATATAATCACTCACTATGAGGCCCTTTATATAGAAAAATAGATTGCTTGGCCAACACTCTACATAGTTGTACAAGGGGACACCTTGCACATATACAACTTGCACATAGATACTTGTGCATTTATTATATTACTTGAAGTAACTATCTAACTACCCCCTAGAGTAATCTAATACTATAGTTATGTTGGCAATTTTGAGTATGTTGCCTGGCTTCATGTTTGTGAGTTGTCATTTGATGTAGATTCGTATTGATTCTCAAACACAAGCAAAATCAATGAGAAAACAACAATTCTACAACTAAAATTTTATTATTTCCTTGGATCTCCATCCCCTTACAATGAAATCCCTTCCTACATATAATATCCACCAAAAAACCTAACCTAACACGAACTTACTATTTTTAGTAAGTATTAGGACTTACTATTTTTAGTAAGTCTAAACTATCACTCAGATGGATCCAAAAAAAAGATCATGCATCTGTTATTCCAAAATTAAGACTTTCCTAAAATATCTCCCTAGACTGACTCATGCAACAAAAGATATTAAATACCAAAAAACTGAAAAAAATTGGAACAAAAACTTTCGAGCCCATTTCTGGCCACCAAGTGATGTTTCAAGGCTCAAAAATGTGTCAAAACGGCCACTTCAGCAACAATGTTGCTGAAAATGATGAGGTCAACTCAATTCTGTGCATTTTAAAAAAAATAGGCTCAAACGAACACCCGGATCAAAAGTTATGACCTTAGGAAGTTGGAACTTTAATTCGGCTAAATCAGGAAAGTGTCACTGGATGTTGCGGGTGCATCATTCTCCTCTGGTTGAAAAGAACTCAGCTCCTGTGAGTTATGCAGATGAAACTCTTGAAGCTTATCCTACACAATATTCTTCAGCTCTCCTTTAGAAATCCAGGTACTTTCAGCTGATGATAATCCTTCCCATAGTACCAAGTACTTGCTGTAGTTGCCATTGCGTGTGGTGATCACCTTCTTATCCAAGACTTGATCAACATGATCCTTCTTCTTCTTGGGAATCTATTGTGCCCAATTTATCACTTATGGTACCTCAACATCCCCTACATCTCCATGAAATTGGTACAGATCAGAGACATTGAAGATCGATGAGATATCCAGGTCCTCTGGTAATTCGACCACATAGGCATTGTCATTCCTTTTCTGAAGAATCCTACAAGACCCAATATTCTTCATTTTGAGCTTATTGTATGTGCCCTTTGGAAATATTTCTTTACGAGGGTGGACCATTACCAAGTCACCTTCTTGAAACACCTTTGCTTGCCTATGTACATCTGTTGTTGCTTTATACTTGACATTACTCTCCTGCAACCGCTGTCGAACTTCCTCCTACAATTTCTGTATATGTTCTGCAAAAGCCTCTGCATCATCACTAACAGTTTTAGTAATCGAAAATTCCACTAAATCAAGCACACCATGGGTATTGTGGCCATAAACAATCTAAAAAGGGGACTTTCATGTTGAGCGATTTACTGAGCTGTTGAATGCAAACTCTGCTTGTGGTAACACTCAATCCCACTATTTTGGCTTTGTACCAACTATGCACCTCAAAATATTGCCCAAATTCTGATTCACTACCTCTGTATGTTCATTATTCTTTGGGTGATATGCACTACTGAACTGGAGCTTGGTATCAAGCTTCTTCCATAATGTCCTCCAAAAGTGGCCCAAAAATTTGACATCTCGATCCGAAGTGATAGATCTTGGGATGCCATGCAAACACACAATATCATCAAAAAATAGGACTGCAACTCCTGTGGCATCTTTAGTTTTATGGCAGGGGATAAAGTGAGCCATCTTAGAGAACTTTTCAACAACAACAAATATGGAATCCTTACCTCGTTGGGTACGCAAAAGTCCTAACACAAAGTCCATGCTCAGGTCAATCCAAGGTCCTATGGGAACTGGTAAAGGTATATACAACCCAATATTATGGGCATGGCCATTAGCCATCTGACAGACTCTACAATGAGATGCAAACCTGGTTATATCTCTTCGCATCTTTGGCCAATAATACTTCTCCACCGCAAGAGCAATAGTTTTATCCACCCCAAAGTGTCCATCTAAACCTCCACTATGCAACTCTCTCAAGATGTTCTCCCTCATGGAACCAACAAGAATGCATAACTATTTACCTCTAAATAGGTAACCATATTGCATAACATATTCTACAAAAATATTACTAGACACACCCCCTATTGTATTCTTATACTGTGCCACAACCCATCCAAAGTCAGCATCAACCTCATATAAATTCTTGATACTCTAAAATCCTACCACAACATTCTCCATGGTAGTCAACAACATTACCTTCCTACTTAAGGCATCTGCTATCTTATTCTATTTTCCTAATTTATGCTTCAAATTAAACTCATACTCTTGTAAATATGATACCCACTTTGCATGTCTACTATTCAACTTTTTTTGGGAATTCACATACCTTAATGCTTCATGGTCCGTGAAGAGTACAAACTCTTTGGATAATAGGTAATGTCTCCAATATCTTAATGCTTGCATAATAGCATAGAATTCAACATCATAGGTGGAGTAATTTTTCCTAACCTCATTCAACTTCTCACTGAAGAATGCTACTAGATGCCCTCCTTGGCTCAAAACAGCTCTAATTCCAATATGTGATGCATCACAATCAATCTCAAATAATTTGCTAAAATCAGGTAACACTAAAATAGGTGCGGTGGTTACCTTTTTATTCAGAAGCTCAAATTCTTTTCCTGCTGCCTTTGTCCATACGAATTCCTTCCCCTTGGTGCATTATGTGATGGGAGACACAATGCTACTAAAATTCCTAATGAACTTTCTGTAAAAATTTTCCAAGCCATGGAAAGTTCAAACCTCTGTTACATTTCTCGAGATAGGCCATTCAAAAATTATTTTTATCTTTTCCTCATCCATCCTGAGGCCTTCCCTTGAAACTACAAACCCCAAAAATACTAAACTCTCTTGAAGGAAACTACATTTCTTCAAATTGGCATATAGTTTCTCTTTTATTAATAGATCTAGAACCAACCTCAAATGGTGCACATGCTCTACTTTAGTCTTACTAAAAACTAAGATATCATCAAAATAAACAACCACAAACTTACCATTATATTCTCGCAGCACTCTGTTCATCAATCGCATAAAGGTACTGGGGGAATTAGATAACACAAATGGCATCACCAACCATTCGTATAATCCATCTTGAGTCTTGAAAAGTATCTTCCACTCATCCCCTTCTCTAATCCTGATCTGGTAATAGCCACTTCATAGGTCAATCTTACTGAAATAATTATCCCCTGCTAAAGCATCCATCATATCATCAATCCTTGGCATCGGGAACCTATATCTTATAGTAATCTTATTTATGGTCCTGCTATCCACACACATCTGCCATGATCCATATTTCTTTGGGGTTAAAAGTGTAAGAGTCGCACAAGGACTCATACTCTCCCAGACAAATCCATTTTGTATTAGTTTTGTTACTTGTTTGCTCAACTCGACATTCTGTGTTGGATTAAATCAGTAGGCTTCTTGATTTGGAAGAGCTGACCCAGGGATCAAGTCGATATGATGTTGGATGCCCCTCTTCGATGGTAGCCCAACTGGTAGTTCATCAGGTATAACATCAACATATTCCTACAGCAACCTGGAAACCACTGGTGGTATGATAGTTTCTTCATTTGTGACCTTATTGGCTGTTAAGGCATAACACCAACCAACTTATTTTGCTTCTATAAAAAAATTCTTTGCAGTAAGTAAAGTTTCGCTTTGTCCATCTTCCTTTAGAGGTAACAAAACCACCTTTACCCCCTCCTTCCAAAATGTGTATATGTTCTGAAATCCATCATGGGAGGTCTTCCTGTCATATTCCCATGGCCTCCACAGCAAAATATGGCATGCATCCATAGGAAACACATCGCACCACACTTCATCCTTATAGGTACTCCCAACTGAGAATTTCACTAGACACCTCTTATCAATAGTCACCTCATTCCCCTTTTTAACCCATGAAACTCGATAGGGGGTTGGGTGCTTCTCACATGGTAGATTCATTTTCTCAACCATAACATTTGATACCATGTTCTCACAACTACCAGGATCAATAATCACTTTACATACCTTTCCTCCTGAGGTGCATCTTGTTAGGAAAATGTTTGTATGCAGCCATGATTCATCACCATTTTTTGCCCACATATTTTCCTTCTTTGGAGTAATCAATGCCCTTCGTATCATGAGACTTTCGCCCATATCAACAAAACTTTTGTTTCATATTCCTCCTCTTCCTCAACCAGATTAACTCTAGCTTGGCCTCCCCACTCTTCAGCATCATAGTGGGGGTATTCAGATGCTCTATGACCTTCCTCACCACAACTGTAGCAAACAAAGGGCCTGCATGGTCCACTCCCAGTGTGACCTCCCCCATTACCTCTACCTCTCGGTATTCCTCTACCTTCTTGGTAGGTATCACACTGTAGTCCAATCTGTTGTGATTTTTCTACATGGGTAGAATATTTGCCCTTGGAAAAATTAGATCCACCACGCCCACGATGATGAGGTATAAAATTGCCTCATAAAAGACTACTTTGATAAACTTTTAAACCCATTTGGAACTGCTTATGTTGTGATTTTATGTTAATCTTAGAAATACTATGCATTATGTGATGGTATTTACATGTTAAAATGATGAAAGTGCATATACTCTATTTTGACTAATTTGTCCATGTTTTATATTTTGTTTTGGTTGTTTATTCCAGTATATTCTGCATTAATTTAGGTATTACAATATTTAGGTACTTCATTCATAAGTTTTATGTTTCTTCCATAAGTGTATTTCATCATTTACCTTTTTTTTTGAATTACTTTAAGGCGCCAAGAACTCTGTCAATAGTTGGTTGTGCAGGAAACTGGACTTTTTCCATACAAATTATAGCTAGCTGTACATATACATCATGGCATAGAATTTTTCCACTCCAGCTCAAACCAAAAGTGGAATTAGTCATCTAGGTGCTTATAGAAACCATATCCACTGCCACAGTTGGTCGCATGTGCTTATGTTGGAAAACATAACAACAACCTTGTTCTGTTGCCTGATATTTTGAAGCTACTCTAGAATAAGCACAGAGGGTTTAAAACTGACCGAATGCATCTTTAATCACCATAAACAGGAGGTAAATGGTGACTATAATAATTTTAGGAGTATCCTTATCCATTCTTACACCTGTCCCTCACCGATGGAATCCAACAGCTTGAGTGGAGAGGGCCTGAAGGGTCAAAACCCTTCATTTATGGAAGAACAAAATTGAAACAGTTGTAACAGTCCTATGTAACAACATTAAACCTTATCTTTAATGTACCTTATTTATATAAATAAAGTGCTCCCATATAAGAGAGGGGGGAGGAGAGAGGAAATAAGTAATAGAAGTTTTAGATATTGTAATTGTCTATTACAGGAACACAATAGTCTGCAGGTATTTTGTTGCACTGTTGTTATCTTGCCATAATGAAATAAAGGTGCATCATTTGTCATTTATTTATGTTTAATTCTGTGTTGAGTGTGAGGACTTAATAGTTTAGAGCAATTTTATTTGCCCTATTTTGGTTCAGGAAGCAAGGGCCACTTCCAGGTCTAGAGGAGGGTTTTTACCTGACATAATTCTGCTATTTTTGGCTACAGCAGGTCAGTAGAGATCTGACAGTTTTTACATGGTTAGTGATTAAGATAATGTGGCATTTGAATGCATGGTAGGTAACTCATCTAGAATAGATTTTATAGCATAAAATTTTCTATTTCAGCTTCAGTATTTCCAATCTGTATTTCCAGTTTGCATCAGAGAATTTCTGGTTAATTTAGTTTGCTACAGATTTGCAATATTTGCTTTCCAACCTTTGAATTTCATCATTGTCTTAGGTTTCATTTTTTGTAGGTGTGAATTTTTAGTTTCATTTTTGTTATAAGTTATTTCTGTGATTTCCATTTTTGTTATTTTAAATTATGTCAATTAAATTTTGTCATTTTTAATTCTGCAATAGTTTAGATTTGCTTTTCCTGCAACTATGTGAATTTCAAATTATGCAAGGATAAGTAGGCACTCAGTTTTAGTTTCTAGGAGATTAAACGGGACACCTGACACCCCCAAAAGAATAACTGTTCCATGAATAAGGCCATGATCTAGATGAACTAAAAATTGGTCTGTTAACCCCTGCTTTCATATATAGCCTTGGACACTACCCTGGATTGACACATAATGATTAAATTATGAAGAATTGACGACACTCATCATTTTTGGCACCATTTTTGGGGGAACCTTAGGTGTTTTTAGGAGAGGTCTAGCAGTCCAGAGATTGTCCTGTCTCAGGAAACAATTTTTGGAGACCTGAGATTTAGTTCATTTTAGTAAATAGGCATGAATGCATAGGCCAAGAGACGAGAGAGGGAGGTTTATTAGAACCGGTTCCTTCCTAGAAAGGTGTTATTCCCGTACAGGATAAGATCTGCCTTTTTATGATTATCCTGACAGAGTAAGAAGAGAATCATCTTCTTCATCTGTTGAACCATCTACAGAACCTTTTGAGGAAGAACTTCTTAAAGCACTTGCTACTAGACATTCTTTTGTTCTTGATCCATTATTAGAACAAACAGAAAAAGATAAATCAGTTAAATCAGAGGAGGAAAACATGGCACAACCACCACCTCCTGCTAGAACTTTTGAGTATCCTATACAATTAACTATTGGACAACAAGCTCCTATGAAAACCATTTCTCCCTCAATGTTGCCAATCTTTAGGGGAACAGTGTCTGAAGATCCTGACCAAATTTTTTTTGAGTTTAAGATCTTGTGTCAAACATATGATTATGTGACTGATAATCAAAAGCTGAAATTATTCCCTTCCATAGTTAAAGATGCAGCTTTACGTTGGTTCATGAGTCTTGACTCAGATTCCATTCATACCTGGGATGAAATGGAAACTGTATTTTTAGACAAATATCAGGAGTATTGCAGGGTACATAATAGAAAGGATGAGTTATTTTGAATTAAACAAGAAGAAGATGAAAATTTGGAAGATTGTGTTGATAGATTTGCTTTTATCTAGAAAAGAGTTGGTCCTATAGAAGGAGAATTGTTAAAATCTATCTCTCTCAGGGGATTACAAGATGAATTCAAGGAAGTACTGGATATAATGGGAAAAGGAGATGTACACCAACTTGAGATTGTTGACATTATAGAGTTGTGCACAAATTATTCTAGAACTAGGGACAAAAGGAAGAAGAAAAGTCCTAATAATGTAGACATCAAAGAATTGATGGAAGAAATGGCTAATATGAAAACTGATATACTTGTTCAACTAAACATTGCTTTAGGATAAAGGAATACAAGAGCCAATTCTTCACCACCCCTGTCTATATATTGTCCTAGGTGTTGAAATAAGCATGCTCTGCAAGATTATCCTTTGGACAAGACCTCAATCTCAGCAATCTGTGGTATTTTCTCAAAGGAGCATAAAACTGATAAATGTCGCCTTTTGCCCCATCTTAGGAGTGCTATAGAAAATCAAGTTGAAGAAATTCATGCTATTGGGCAAAGGCCAGGAGGCAACTTCATAAAAAATCAAAATGCCCCTCACTTTTCTTCAAATTGAGGAAATAATCCTTGGAATATACCATGGGGATACACAGAACCTCCTCCTCAACCTTGGAATCAAACTTGGGTAGCTCCTCAATATTGGTCACATTCTAGTTGGAATCAGCCATGGCATCTAGTTAATCCATCTTGGGTACCAAATAAGTCAGTGCAAAGATGAGGGCAGCAATACCCATCCTATCAAGGGCAGCATAGGTATCAACCACCAAACCAACACTTGCTACCAGCCCCTAATAAAAAATTTTAGGGAAGAGTTCAACCACAACAAACACAGCCAGTCAAGCAGCCTCCACTTCTAGCTTAGCCTATGGCTAACCCCAATAACAACAAACAAGCAATCCCTATTTATGGAGCTGAGTCTTAAGAGACTGCTGCAGTCCATGTCCTTGATTATAGTAACATCCAGTTATGTTTAGGGAAGGTTTTACCTGACCCTGCACCACCCATTATTGAATAAATTGATGGAAAGCAAGAATTTTCAAGTCCAAAAAAACCACAAACAAAGCAAAAAGAGGAAAAAATAGAAAGTTTACAAGGAAAAATTGAACCTGCCTCAGCAGACCTGTCGTATCCTGAAAGGTTTGACCATACTATCACTACTCCTGAATCAGAATTAATCACAAAATTGAGGAAAATGTATATCCAACTCCCTTTGTTGCAAGTAATAAATGATGTACCTCTGATTAGGAAAACCATTCAGGAGTTGTGTATAAGGAAACCTGGCAGGAATAAGAAAGCCTTTCCTAAGATTGTACAAGTAGAAGGTAAGTTGGCTAACCTACTTTCTGGAAAACTAGTACCCCCTAAATATGGTGATCCAAGGAGTCCAATAGTTACAATTACTATTGGGTTAGTTCAAATTCCAAATGTACTTATCGATTTAGGAGCTGTAATCAACGTGATGACTAAGGAAACCATGCAGAAATTGTAGCTCAATAACCTTAGTCCTACTACCATAGTTTTGGAAATGGCGAGATAGGTCAGTGGCTAAACTGGAAGGAATTCTGGAGGATGTTGCCATTGAAGTATCTTCTTGGGAATACCCTGTAGATTTCTTAGTGTTGCAGCCTAGAAACTCAGCTAATGGCTATCCTATTATTCTAGAATGACCTTGGCTTGCCACTACAACTGTATTTATAGACTACAGGTCAGGTGAGATGACGATTTCAAATGGTGTAGACCTGAAAAATATTTCCTTGTATCCACGAGCCCAACCTTCAACCAAATTTTCTAGATAGATATGGTATCTTGAGTCTTATGAAGAACAGGAAACTATTTTTACCTTGGCCACCATTGTAGTAAAAGAACATATTGAAGAACTCAATTAACCAGAAAGATAAATCTTTGAACATGAAACAATTTTGGTGAAAACATTGCAAAAAGAAGGCCTTAGGGATGATCAAATTATTTTCCATCGTTTGTTATGGAAATATGAAGAACAAATTGTTGAACATCTATCATCTATTCCACTACAAGAAAGCTCCTTCACATTGCCACATGGATGGCATCATCATATTCTGACTTCTTTCATCTGTCATATATAAATGATCCCATCAGGTATCACATTTACACCAGAATAAAGAGTATTTCATACTCTACAACCACATAATGATCCCTTAAATGCTTTAATTAGTAAATATGAGGTTGTCAACTTAGTTTATCTAAGGATTAAGCAGATTGAGATACAGCCAGGAAAATTTTTGAACATTAATAGCTGGCTGACTAATGAGCAAGAAGCCAAATTATTTGCTATTTTATAGAGACATGTTCAAGATTTTTCTTGGAGTTATAAGGACATGACTAGAATTCACCTTGATGTGTGTACACATAGGATATACACTGAATATGTCAAACCAGTAAGACAACCACAAAGGCATCTGAATCCCGCTCTAAAGGATATTGTTAAGGAATAAATCCAAAAACTATTGGATGTAGGATTCATTTATCTAATTTCAAACAGTAGGTGGGTTTCACCATTGGTCATTGTTCCAAAGAAAAATGGGAATATGAGAGTATGTGTGGACTACAGGGAATTGAATAAGGTCACACATAAAGATCACTTTCCATTACCATTTATAGACCAAGTGTTGGACACCCTTGCTGGTAAGAAATTTTTATGTTTCCTTGATGGTTTTATTGGTTATAATCAGATCCAGGTTACACCAGAAGACCGGGAAAAGACAACTTTCACATGTTCTTGGGGAACATTTGCTTACAGAGTATTACCCTTCGGTTTGTGCAATGCACCAACAACATTTCAGAGCGTTGTTTTGGCTATTTTTTCTGATCTAACAAATGAAAGTGTAGAGATTTATATGGATGACTTCACAGTGTTTGAAGATACATTTGAATATACTTTAGAACAACTTGAAAAAGTTTTAATACGTTGTGAAACATATCATTTGTCTTTGAATCCTGATAAATGTTTCTTGATGATGGAAGAAGGAATTGTTCTTGGACACAATATTTCTGCTTATGGAATTAAAGTTGATCCTAAAAAGGTAGAGGTCATCAAGAAACTTCCTCCTCCAAAAACTCAAGCTGATATTCGTAGTTTCTTAGGATATATTGGCTTTTATCGCAGATTTATTGCTAATTTCAGTACCATTGCTAATCCACTGTTCGCATTGTTAACAAAGGATTCTGAATTTGTTTGGTCTACTGGGTGTCAACAGTCCTTTGAATTTTTAAAGGAAAATTTAACAACTCCACCTGTATTGAGAGGTCCTAATTGGGAGTTACCCTTCCATATTCAAATTGATGCTTCCAATATTGCTATTGGAGCTGCATTAGGGCAGATTGTAGAGGGAAAATACTATGCCATATACTACATTAGTAAAAATTTTATTGGAGCTAAAAATAATTACACCACAACTGAGAAGGAATTTTTAGTTGTGGTGTATGCTATTAACAAATTCTGACACTATATCACAGGATATCAGGTATTCATTCATACAGATCATGCTACCATTAAATACCTGATGAATAAACCTCTGGTTAGTGCAAGAATTATTCATTGGTTAATATTATTGCAAGATTTTTATATCACTATAGTTAATAAACCAGGGAAAGCTAATGTAGTGGTTGATTTCTTGTCAAGATTATCTAATGCAGATACGAAGGAATTGGTTGAAGATGTGTTTCTTGATGAAAAGTTGTTTGTTGTTTCTGTACAATCTCCATAGTTTGCAGCTATAGCTAATTATTTAGTTACAGGGAAGATTCCTCTTCACTTTACTCCTAAACAAAAGAAATAGTTGATCAAGCAAAGTTCTTCTTTTGAATGGATAAGAGGTTTATTGTTTAAATGCAGTCTTGACCATGTTTTGTGTAGATGTGTTCACAAGGATGAGGTATATGACATCCTACGAGTATGTCATGATGAACCATCAAGAGGGCATTATTTAGTGAAAAGTACTGTTGAGTGGTGTTTTCACCCAATTGTGAAAGCACACTCTCCGGTAGGATCTGAGTCCTAAAATAAAACAATTAAAATTAGGCTTTTATTCAAAAATTTCAGGCCTTGTTAGCAAGAAAGAATGAGAAATTTTCTTCATGCTTAATTTTAATTGTTTTATTTTTCCCCTTTCAGATTTCAGACTTGTATGTGAAATTGATGCCATTATTTTGGGTTGTTTTGTTGGACTAATCGCCAGCATCCCTCCTCGAGAATCATGACATGGACTAACCGCCTCCCGTAGGTTAAAGCCCTGGCCTGTAGTGGCTACCTCCAGTTCGAGCTTTTGGTAGAACGACAGGTTTCACCTTTCTAACAATTGGTATCAGAGCCGGTCTCGGGTTCGATTCCCTTCGGGTAACACTAGGGGGGATTGTTGGACTAATCGCCAGCATCCCTCCTCGGGAATCGTGACATGGACTAACCGCCTCCCGTAGGTTAAAGCCCTGGCCTGTAGCGGCTACCTCTAGTTCGAGCTTTTGGTAGAACAGTAGGTTTCACATAACAAGAACCTTGGAGAAGTTACATGTTTAATTTCTTTGTAAGCAGAGGATTTAGAACTCAAATCCTACCGAAGAGTGTGCTTTCACAATTGGGTGAAAACACCACTCAACAAGTACCATTCAGAATATTTTGGGTACTGGTTACTACTGGCCATCCTTGCACAAAGATGTCAAAAGGTAGGTCAAAAATTGTGATGCATGCCAAAGGATGGGTAAGCCTACTTTTACTAGTGAAATTCCTTTACAACCTCAATTAGGTACAAAATCATTTGAAAGGTGGGGGCTAGATTTTGTAGGACCCATTGATCCACCTTCCCAAGGGAAAGTGCATATCTTGGTATGTAATGACTATGTAACCAAGTGGGTAGAAGCCTATGCTTTTAAGCATGCCTGAGAAGAGAAAGTTGTTGATTTCCTATATTCCCAAATATTTTTGTGATTTGGAGCCCCACATTCTATCACCATTGATCAGGGACCTCAGTTTACCTCAAAAGTTGTTGAAGCCTTTACAAATCTGTATGAAATCAAACACCGAAAATCCTCACCTTACCATCTGCAAGCCAATGATCAAGTTGACGTGACAAATAGGGAATTAGAGAGGATCTTAACCAAAATTGTAGCAGCCCATAGGAGGAATTGGGTAAGCAATTTGGGCTTATAACACCACTTGGAAATCCACTACTATATTTACTCCCTATGAATTGATTTATGGTAAAAAGCCTCTTTTGCCTATTGAGTTTGAATTACTAACTCTTCGAACTGCTTTGGAAGTTGGTATTGATTTTTCATAGGCACAAATGGACCAGATCCTATAGTTGAATGCATTGGATGAGATAAGCAGGGATGCATTGCACCAGACCGAGGTGATCCAGTCACAATGCAAGTTGTGGCATGATAGTCATATCCAACAACAAAAATTTTAACAAGGCGATCGGGCTTTGTTGTTTGACTCACGATATGAAGACTATCCTGGCAAGTTGCAGACTCGATGGCTCGGACCTTATCAGGTTGAGGAGGTATTTGCAAATGGAGTTGTACGTCTTTCACCAATAGATGGTTCAAGAAGGAAAATGGTGGTTAACAGTCATCGTCTTTGGATATATCACAAACCATTAACCAAGGAGGAGTTTCTCAAGCAAGTAGGAAACTTGGATGTATCAATATTGGAAGGAAACCACTTCTTCCAATATGGACTCAATCAAGTGACTTAAACCAAAATATATAAAAAAAAAATGAATGAAAAAGAATATATATATAAAAAATAATAATAATAATTCAGAATGTGAAAACCTCTTTGAGGTGCATCTGAATTGGGCTTACATGAAAATCAGTTTTTCCGACATGTTTGCCTCACTCTCCACCATTGTTCCATTCACTCTTCATCATTCCATTATTCCATTCACTCTTCATCATTCCATTATTCCATTCACTCTCACTATTACTCACCTTTGGTACATTCATTTTCACTTCACTCCATCATTGTTAACGTTTGTTCCACTCATTTTCCCCTTTGTTTCACTATAGTTCAGATTGCACCATGTAAAGAGTTAGCACAAAATCAGCCAAAAATAGCATTTGTACAAAATGTGGATAAACAAGTTTCTTCAGGTATGTGCCTTTTTCTATTTTAATAGTGTGAATACTTCCTATGATGTATGATATCCCTAACTAGCATAAGAACATACATAAGTTAGTTCCAAAAGGTTATCAAAATAAATCCTCTTGAAATGATAAAACTACTCTGGAATAAACCTGTTGCATACAAATACTCTCGAATGAAAACTTTGGAATATATCTTACTCAGGAATAAAGCTAATGATAAAAGTTGGTAAAATAAATTAACAAATGGTTAATTCATTTTAAAATCTAGAACCACGAGGCTCAGGCTCAAAAGTCAATAAAAATTTCCATGGGTTCGTAAAAGTCACGCCAATCAGGATTGGAAGTTGTACCAAGGTGCAGGTTTCAAATTGGAGGTCCAAGGCACAGATTCTATGAAAATATTTTACCGCATGAAATTGGTTGGCACACAACTCAATGGGAGGTTATTTTAAACCAAGAAGTTTCCATTAATAACTTTTTCCATATCACCGTAAATGTCGTAACAAATTAATTGCATGCGATAAGAATAGGAGTAATGATGAATTATGTGCTGCCACCTACCAATCTTTGCCTCATATCACATGATTTCTCATCATTCTGGCACTTCTTGCATGTGTTTATCGTCTTTAAGTTTTATTCTTTCCCTGAAAGAAGTATTCCAGAACGAGAGAGAAAAAAAACCTACGACATATTTTCAAATTAAAGCAAACAGAGTATGGGAAAATACACCATTGGTGGACAAAAGAACAAAATTGAGCCAAGAAATATAGAGTTTTTATAGAGCAACGAGGAGTGTATGCGAATCTTCATGGAAGGGGGTTTTCTGCCATTCTTGTGCAAATTTTATGGGCATTAAGAAGGTTTAACAACAGAGTTCGCGTGCACTTTTCATAGCAACAAAGTTCAAATAAGCGACATGACTATTCAAGTAAGTCCTAAAATTCTTAGCTAAGCCACTGAATTGCCTCTGCAAGGGATTCACATAGGCAAATCTGGAAAAAATACATTCATAGAATTAGTTAATCAATTTAGAGGGGAAAATGACAGACCTACGAAGTTCATAATAAGCAATAATATTTGCAAAGGAGTTAAGAGAACCAGTATGCAACCACCATGGGATGAAGTTGCAGTCTAGGTCATCAAGTTTCTAACCTATGATGGTCAATACCCTATTCTTTTTGGTCATCATTTATGAATTTTAACTCACCTCTGCTATGGTCATTTAAACACTGAATTAAGAGTCAATTTGCATCTGTATTTATACCAAGAACTTGCAAATATGGCTAAAAAGTATCAGGCAGACAGGGGGTCACCCAAGCATCATGGGTTAGTCAAAATTGTTTGCAAACATCACTTTAGGGGAAATCCTAGGAGTTTTGACCGCTTTTTCCATACTTGGGATGAGTTTGTTGAAGAAAACATTATTGAGAGTCTCACTTATGGAGAAGAGATAGGGGAGGCTAACCCTAACCCTGAGCATAAACCTGGAGCTTCTGTTAGCACAGCCCCTTCATCTCCAGAAGGACCTCCCTCTTCACAAATAAGAACACAAAGGAATGTCGGCTCTGATCGAAAGAGAAAGGTCACATTTTTAGAGGATGTACAAACATTCCACACTTTTGAAGAAGGGGAACCCTCTAATCAGTAAGAAACTAGAATTTTTGAGTCTAGTTCTAAAATAAATAGGAAGAAATCTATTTCAGGGTTGAGGAGATCCTCAAGGCTTCAGAAAGCTTCTGATACAAAGGAGATGTAAACAAAGGAGAAGAGGGAACATAATGATGTTTCAAAAACCATACTTAGCTTGTGGAGGAAACTATGCAAGAAGTTGAGGCTATCAGCAACCAATATGTAGATATATCTGGACAAAATGTTGATACTTCAGTAGAAGAGGAAATGCCTTCCATTTCTCTCAATTATTCCTCAAATTCTGAGGAAAAAATTGAAACAAGGGAAGCACAAGAAGACATAACTATTGCTGGTCTACCAAGATCCCTTGTAGATTACCCTGACTCTGAAGAAGAGCTTGAGGCAGTAGCAGATGAGAAATATGATTCAAGTGCAGAGGAAGAGAAGGAAGTTGATATTAAATCTTAGTTACATGCAACCAGAAGTGTGATCAAGACCCAAAAAGGCTAGATTGAGCAAACATAAGCCTCCTTAAAGGAGAAGGACAATATCATTGCCAATTTATGGCAAGAGATAGAAGTTGTAAAGGCTAGGCTCACACTTTTGGAACATCAAACTTCTCAAACAGACTCAGGGGATGAATTGGCTAGTTTGTTAATGAATTTAGCAGGAAATGCAGAAAGAAGTTCACCTGGCAGTGTTGCACCTAATGAAGCATAAGAGGCACAACAAAATTCAGGGGATGAGCAACTCGGGGCACTTGTGCAGATGTCTAAGGAGCCACAACAGATGACCATGACAACAACACCCCAAAAAGTAGCCATAATAGTCCAGGAAAAGGTAAATCCACAAATTCCCCAAAATATTATTAATGTGAACATTCCTGAAATTAACCTAATTGAAGTGGGGATACAAATAGAATCCCCTACAGTAGAAAAATTAAATGTTGGCATTAAAGTTAATATTGTACCTTAGATGCAACCTATGAATAGGTCACCTAAAACAATTTAATTAGTAAAATATAATGAGGATATAGCATATTGGATGACCAAATGCCATAAATTGGAGGGAAAGGTCTCCTCATTGCAGACCTTAACAGAAGAAATAAAGTAGAAAGACTCTGAAATTGATAAATTAAAGGGGCAAGTACAAGACATATGTCAGATTGTTGAATGCATGGTTCAATGTTAGAGGCCTACCATATTTTATAATTTAATTTTGAAGGAGAGGTACCTCTGATGGCAGACAATGAGAATTATCTCTGGTCTCTCCCACACATTTGAGACACCAGGTGAATTCTTGGAAGCTTTCTGGAAGAGCTCTGGAGAACACCAAAATTTACTATGTGAGTTATTTCTTCATAATTTCTTTCTGCCAACTGAAGTTATTTTCCTCCCCCACATATTTACTGGTGATATTCAGCTGAGGGCTTTTCAATCAACGCTTTAGAATCATATTTACTGGGAGCGATAAAAGGGCTAGTAAATCCATAGAATCCCAAGTTTTTTTCTCATTAGACCTATCCACTTAAATCATAGAACTTCCACCAATCAGCATTATACACTAATGAGAAATGATAGGGTAAGGAAAATGTACCTGGGGAATTTGTAGGCGTGCATAGATGGTTTTAAAATATTTTGTGCAACATCATTTGTTGACGCTTTGTCAGCCTACAAAAGTAGATGGGGTGAGTTACCTATATCTTTGTAGAAGAGACAACCTATCACACCTAACAATTTCATATGGTCAAGAAGAAGGTCTACAAGCATAATCCAAACCATATTTGAGGTCAGGGAGTAGTGGATTGGGCTCAGGTACAGAATGCCAACTATAATCACTCTTGTTCCATACTACTTTGATAATGATTCTCAGCCGAAATAATAGCTTTAGGAATGGCTCGAGGATATTCAGATGCACAAAGGATACTATCAGGTTGGAAGCATATTATGGAAGTATGTTGAGCGATACCTGGATGTGGATCTTTGTGCTATTGTGGCAGAACAAAATGCATGAGGACATGCATTAGAACAGGCTGGGGGGAAATGATGAGGCAAAAAATTGCCTCATAAAATACTACTTTGATAAAATTTTAAACCCATTTGGAACTGCTTATGTTGTGATTTTATTTTAATATTAGAAATACTATGCATTATGTGATGGTATATACATGTTAAAATGATGAAAGTGCATATACTCTGTTTTGACTAATTTGTCCATGTTTTATGTTCTATTTTGGTTGTTTATTTTAGTATAATCTGCATTAATTTAGGTATTACAATAGTTAGGTACTTCATTCATAAGGTTTATGTTTCTTCCATAAGTGTATTTCACCGTTTGCCCATTTTTTTTAATTACTTTAAGGTGCCAAGAACTCTGTCAATAGTTGGTTGTGCAAGAGACTGGAATTTTTCCATATAAATTCTAGCCAGCTGTATATATACAACATGGCATGGAATTTGTCCACTCCAGCACAAAAAAAAAGTGTAATTAGTCATCTAGGTGCTCAAAGAAACCATATCCACTGCCATAGTTGGTCACATGTGCTTTTGTTGCCAGATATAACAACAACCTTGTTCTACTGCCTGATATTCTAGAGTTGCTCCGGAATAAGCGTAGAGGGTTTAAAACTAACTGAATGCATCTTTAATCACCATAAACAGGAGGTAAACGATGACTACAATCATTTTAGGAGTATACTTATCCATTCTTACACATGTCCCTCATCGGTGGAAGCCAGCAGCTTGAGTGGAGAGGGCCTGAAGGGTCAAAACCCTGCATTTGTGGAAGAACATAATTGAAATAGTTGTAATAGTCCTATGTAATAGCATTAAACCTTATCTTTAATGTACCTTATTTATATAAATAAATTTCTCCCATATGAGATATGGGATAGGAGAGAGGAAATAAGTAATAGAAGTTTTAGATATTGTAATTGTCTATTACAGCAGCACAGTAGTCTACAGGTCTTTCCCTACACTATTGTTATGTTGCTAGAATGAAATAAATGTGCATCATTTGTCATTTATTTATGTTCAATTCTGCATTGAGTGTGAGGACTTAATATTTTAGAGCAATTTTATTTGCCCTCTTTTGGTTTAGGAAGCAAGGGCCACTTCCAGGTCTAGAGGAGGGTTTTTACCTGGTAGAATTCTGCTATTTATGGCTACAGCAGGTCAGCAAAGATCTAACAGTTTTTGCATTGTTAGTGATTAAGATAATGTGGCATTTGAATGCATGGTAGGTAAATCATCTAGAATATCTTTTATAGCATAACATTTTCTGTTTTAGCTTCAACATTTCCAGTCTATATTTCTAGTTTGCATCAGAGATTTTTTGGTTAATTCAGTTTGCTACAGATTTGCAATATTTGATTTCCAACCTTTGAATTTCATCATTGTCTTATGTTTCATTTTCTGCAGGTGTGAAGTTTTAGTTTCATTGTTGTTATAAGTTATGTGATTTCCATTTTTGTTATTTTAAATTCTGTCAATTAAATTTTGTCATTTTTAATTCTGCAATAGTTCATATTTGCTTTTCCTGCAACTATGTGAATTTCAAATTATGCAAGGATAAGTAGGCACTCAGTTTTAGTTTCTAGGAGATTAAACAGGACACCTAACACCCCCAAAATACTAACTATTCCATGAATAAGGCCATGATCTAGATGAACTAAAAATTAGTCTGTTAACCCCTACTTTCGTATATAGCCTTGGACACCACCCTGGATTGACACATAATGATTAAATGATAAAGAATTGATGACACTCATCACACGACTTACGAAATATGTAGATCGCATCTTTTGATTTCTCAGTCTGCTATTTATCTTATCCTCAGCTCTTATGGCTAACTCATATGCTGCATCTACTATAGGATTGTGATGCATTCTCAACTCATCTTGAATAGCATAGCTTAGACCATTCACATACCTCCCAACCTTCTGATATTATGTCTCATTAAGTGCTACCTGTATAGATAACTTGTATAACTCATTGGTGTAGTCCTCCACATTGAGATCCCTTTGTCAAAGGTTCTGAGACCTACAAAATAAATTTTGGGTATAATCGGTAGGTATAAATTTCTCTTGAAGCCTCACCCCCTTCTCTTTTCCATTATTTTGTCGCTCCTTCTGTAGATGGTCCCACCAAATCAGTGCATGTCTCTTCAACTTTGTACATGCAAGCCTCACCCCCTTCTCCTCAACAATATTACTCCATTCAAAATATTTTTCCATACTGTTCACCCAATCAATGAGCTCCTATTGTTTTAACCCACCAGCATATTCAGAAACCTCAATCTTGATATTATCTCGGTTCCCTCGGATTCCATCCAAGGCTAGGAGAAGTTTTTCTTCAAAACATGGCTCCTCTCTTGGGTGTTCTAAACCTACTTCAGACCTGTCCTCTCCTTCCATGCCATCGTTAGTAGACCCTAGATCTGAACACAATTTGGGGCGTCTCTCCATCATATGGCCAATCGCATTGGTTAGTCGTGCTACTTCCCCATGCAGATCTTCTATCTTCCTATTCATATGAGTATAGTTAGCTCAGCCTCTCCTAGGCGGAATGATATCTCCACTAGCGAGATCTTACCCGCTCTAATACCAAATGATGTAGATTTGTATTGATTCTCAAACACACAAGCAAAATCAATGAGAAAACAAAAATTTTGCAACTCGAATTTTATTATTTCCTTGGATCTCCATCCCCTTACAATGAAATATCTTCCTACATATAATATCCACCAAAAAACCTAACGTCACGAACTTACTATTTCTAGTAAGTATCAGGACTTACTATTTTTAGTAAGTCTAAACTATCACTCAGATGGATCCGAAAAAATATCATGCATCTGTTATTCCAAAATTAAGAATTTCGTAAAATATCTCCCTAGACTGACTCATGCAACAAAATATATTAAATACCGAAAAACTAAAAAAATTTAGAACAAAAACTTCCGAGCCCATTTTTGGCCACCAGGTGATGTTTTAGGGCCCGAAAACGTGTTGAAACGGCCACTTCAGCAACAATGTTGCTGAACACGATGAGGTCAACTCAGTTCTGTGTGTTTAAAAAAAAATGAGCTCAAACAAACACCCCAATCAAAAGTTATGATCCCGGGAAGTTGGAACTTTAATTTGGCTAAACCAGGAAAGTGTCACTGGATGTTGCGGGTGCATCATCATTGATGTCAAAAGGAGTTTGTGTTGATGTCAAAAGGAATTTGTGCTGATGTCAAAAATATTTTGGTGTCAAAAAGATCTTGAAAGTTCCATGATGTTTTTTTAAGGGTTTTTATTAAAACCATGGTGACAAGGTTAAAGGTTTTTCTTAAAACCATCTGGGACTCATTAAGGGTTTTTATTAAAAACATCTTGGCTTAATGAAAAGGTTTTCTTCTTGAAAAAACCTTAAAAGTCTATTTTGATTATTAATAAATAAATTAACTCAAACCTTTGAAAAGGTTTTAAGTTAAGTTTATTATTAATAAAATAATAATTATTAATTTAATAATTATTATTGAAAGGGTTTCTAAACCCTTAGCGGCACTCATGTAAAATACTTACAACATCGACGTCAACTTGCATGGGATGCAAAAGACTATTAAAGTTCATTAATTCCTAAGGTTCAATGCACCTTTGATTTGTGAAATTACCTTCAAATTTGTATTGCTCTGTGACCTTCGATTTCAGACTGCTCTATGATTTTCGAGTTTCGTATTGCTTTGTGTTTAAGTTTTGATTTCGTATGCCTATGAGGAAGACAAATATGTTTGTCTTTAATTTTTGCGAGCAAAGGGAAGGTAAAACGACGAGTGGTGCTTGAGAGTTTCGTTGGGCACTTATGCTCCAATGACGGAGGCAGTGGAGTGAAGGCGCTCGCTAGGCAGAGGTGTCAATATCGATTCGTGTCAGTCATGTTTCATTTTTGGTTGTGGATTATTGTGTACATGGCACAACAATTGATTTGGGCCACGAGTTTGGAGGAGGAAGCACTTTTGCGCTTATGTTAGTGTATCCACACTTCTCCTAAGGTTGGAGAATTGATTTTTGGCCAAGGTAAATCTTTTGTTGATAATGTGGAATATTTGATTTGACTTGGCAATTATTGTTGGTAATTTGATGGAGGTATAAGGTTAAATAGAAATATTTATTTGACATTGTTATTATTGATGCTTAATGTTTATATGGTAAATGTATTTAGAAGTAAATGTATTTTAGGAGTTATAATTGTTTAAGGAATAATTGTGCTTAATGTCATATTGGGGTTAGAGAGCCTTTGGAGTTATTGAGTGGATATTCTCTTGTAATTATTTTTTGAGGTTCAAGTTATTTTATGATATATTAAGTAGGAGTTATAAGGTGTAAAGGAATATTGTTGATATGTATATTTGTGATTTTTGATTATTGATGAGTTGGAGTGATAAGGTGTTATTAGGATTCTTATAATTGTGCATTATTCCATTATTGCTAACTCTAATTTGTGGCAAATTGAGAGTTAGTCTTGTGACAGATTTTGAGTTCTCCTTTATCATCAAAGTAAAGGTATGGGCACATTCTTCCATGGTTATTATTGATTGATGGTTTTTTGAAAATAAGTTTGGAGTGAAAATGATTAAATTAAGTTTCCTTATTTGGAGTGGATCTTATTTTCTGAAAGTGGAAGTATTGATTATGCATTATGAGATCATGATGAGTTTATGAGTTATTGCATAATTATGGTTTATGAGAGTGGAAACATTTGAAGTTTGCTTTAGGGTTTTTGAGTGAGAAGCTTATGCCATTGCTATAAGTTGTTGAAACCCTAATTGAGTTATTTGGTTGTTGAGAGTTTGGTTTTGATATTGCTTCCATTGAGATTGAGTTGATCAAGTTATGCTTTACTTGATACATGAGTTGGGCTTGCTCCTTTGAGATTTGATTTTATCAAGTTGTACTTTGCTTGATAAACTTGGTTGTGTGGTTAAGTTGAGCATTCCCATTTGAGAGAAGTTGGAAATATATTGAATACATTTTTGATGCTTAGAGAGATATTACTTTGAGTTCTTGAAAACTAACTTGGCTAGGGTTTGATAGCAATTTATGGTTCTATGTTGGAGGAGTTGATTCCTTGATATTGCATTATTGACAATTGTTGGGTTGTGGTTCAAGATATTGTGAAAGTATACTACCTCTATATTTATTTTAATTTGAGAAAGATTTTGTTTTTGAGTTGAAGGATAGAACATATTGAGTCTCTAACAATTATCTTTATGCTCCTATGAGATTGATTTGAGTTGAGATTGAAAGTTGAAGGATAGAACATATTGAGTCTCTAACAATTCTCTTTATGCTTCTATGAGATTGATTTGAGTTGAGATTGAGAGTTTAAGGATAGAACATATTGAGTCTCTAACAATTCTCTTTATGCTTCTATGATATTGATTTGAGTTGAGATTGAAAGTTGAAGGATAGAACATATTGAGTCTCTAACAATTCTCTTTATGCTTCTATGATATTGATTTGATATGATTGGATGAAACACATTGGGTCTCTAACAATTCTCTTTGTGTTTTCACATTGGGCAAGTTTCTTGGTAAACTTGCTTGAGCTAATTTGGGTAAGTTCTTGGTGAGCTTGCTAGGAATGATTTGGACAGGTTGGAGAACTTGTGGATTTATTTGGATAGGTTCTTGTTGAAAAACTTGTGGACAGATTTTATGAAGTCTTGGTGGAGACTTGTGACCATTTGTGATTGATTTTTTCAAGCTTTTGTCTTAAGCTTGGGATAGATCTGACAGAGATTTGAGAGCAGATTTATGTTGGACCAGAGGACTAAGTTTGGTGTAGATTTGTGACAAAGTTTGAGAGGACTTATGTTGTACCGACTGACTATGTTTAGTACAGGTTTTGATGAGCAGCTATAGAGGTGATAAGTAAGGATAGAAGTCTCTAGAGCCAGAGCAAGAAGGATAGGACATCTTATGTGGAAAAGAGTTCCACCTACTAGCGGCATAAGAGGCAGTGATCTTTTGAGGTATAATTTCCAGAGCTTTGGGGGATAGGACATATCCTTTGGGTAGGAGGCTCATAAATACTTCTTTTGGGGATAGGACATCTCCTTTGAGCAGGACGATCATAAATATTTGATTAGGGAAAGGATTCTCCTTTGGAAAAGAAGTCCATAAACATTGTAATTGGGAAGGATTCCCAAAGGATTTGATTGAGAAAAATTAGTGAAATATTTTCTCTGTGGAGTAGCCCACCTTGAGTGAACCATGTTATATTGGTGTCTCAATTGTGTGATGACTTGTACACTGGTTTTATTAATGCTTTGATTTTGATATTGGTTCATTGCATTGCTTTCTGAAGTAAAAGGAAAAAGTTAAAAAGTGGTATTATACTGTTCACCCCCCTCTCAGTATAAACTTGTGTTTTTCAATTGGTATCAGAGCAGGTTCCTTCGGAAGAGTTTCACAGCTTGAAGGAAAATCTTGAAAAGAACACAATGGATTTACAAGTGGTAATTTAACACCTATTCTTGATGGGACATATTTTGGTCTATGGAGCATAAAGATGAAGGTTCATCTAATGGCTCTTGGAAATGAATTTTGGGAAGTAGTTGAGTTTGGGTACACTATTCTAAATCTTCCTCCTACTATAGCAGATGAGAAACTTCTACATCACAACAATTCAAGGGCAATGAATGCAATTCTGAAAGGTCTACAAAAGGTAGATCTTACAAAGGTGATTCATTGTAATACAACAAAGGAAATGTGGTATCAATTGCAAGTGGTTCATACAAGTGATGCAAATTTCAGAAAAGCAAAATTGAGATATGACAAAGGTATGTTTGAACAACTCAAGATGAATGATGAAGAAAATATTAGTGACTATATGCTTCGTACGGATGAGATTGTTAATTCAATGAAGGAACTAGGTCTTGAGCTTGCTGAAAATGATGTTTGTGATAAAATTTTGAGGTCTCTTCCAAATAGATTTAGTGAAAAAATTTTAGCTATTGAGGAAGCCAAATATTTATATAAATTGAAAAAGGATGAGCTTCATAGTATACTTGCAGCTTTTGAGTTAAGAAATAAAGTGGTACCTGACCCTAAGAAGGAGGCAGATTTCAAAGCTACCAAGAAGTCTAAGGGTAAACAACAAGAAGACAGTGATGAGTCTTCTAGTGATGAAGAAGCAAACTATAGTAGGAAAGGCAAGTTCTCAAGAAAGCACAAAGGTATGAAATCTATTAAATGTTTCAATTATGGAAAGTTTGGTCACTATGCTACTGATTGTCTGGAACCCAAGGATGATTGTGATGAAGAAAAATAGAATTATAAGCACAGAGAATCTGAGAAGCACAGGTATCAAAGGAAGAACATAAATGAGCAAAACAGTATAGGGAAGAGGTACTTCCAAAAATATAAGAATATTTTCTACACAGACAAAGCAAGTAAGTGTTCTAGTAGTGATGATGGAAATTATTCAAGTGATGATATAAATGAGATGTTGTTTCTAACAGAAAAGGAAGGAAAAGAAAAGAGGAATATATTTGTTGTGCTTAAGTGCTTTAGATGTGGAAATTTTGGTCACCTTGAGGATGATTGTACAAATGATGGTTTGAATTTTGGTAATACTATGTATGAGGATGCTTCAAAAAATTATGAGGAAGATATTATTAGGGCTTTAGATGAAGGTGGCACCTCTAGTGGTAAGAAATCATAAAAGGATATTGATGTTTCAAAAGGCAAACAAATAGAGTATATTTTAGAAAAGGGAGAAGTAGATCTTGAGGCTGAACTTGTTAATGCTCTTGATGTGTTAAAGAAAGAAAGAAATAAATATGCTAGACTCATTGATAGGTTTGATGAATGTCGTTATGAAAGAGATGAGCTTATAGGGAATCTTGATATCTCTATAGAAAAGACACAAGAACTCAAAGAAGAGTTGGCAGGTAGGTCTCTTGAGTGTAAAGAGTTAAAACATGAAGCAACTTCCTTGAAAAAGGAAATTAAAGAGTACAAGGAGAAGCTATACAAGTTTGAAGAAAGTTTGAAGAAGGTAAAATCAATCATTAAGGATAAAATAAGGACAACATATAAAACAGGTCTTGGTTTTGGAAAGAAACAAAAGGAACATGTTGAGGAATCTAGTATGAGCTCCCAAGAAGAAGATGGTTTAGATGAAGAGAGTACCTCAGAGAGTAAGTTTTTAGATGGCGATTCAGATAGCACAGAATTAGAAAATAGGAATCAGCATAAGGGGAGAAATACTAAAGGACCTATGAGGTCAAGGCAAGGAAATTTCAATGGAAGATGTTTTGCATGTCATAGGTTTGGACACATGGCTTCACAGTGCAGGGCTCAAGCAAGACAGGTTAATGGAAATTTGAGAAATGGCAATTTCTTTCAAGGGTATTGCTACTCTTGTAATCGGTTTGGGCACAAGGCAGTTAATTGTAGGGTTAACAATAGGAACAAGTTTGGTCCAACAAAGAGGATTCAGAAAATAGGTACATCTCAAAGGAATAACATTGTCAAATGTTATAAGTGCAATAATGAAGGACATACATCCAGATGGTGTAGAGCAGAAGTTCTAAGGTACAGGTTCAGGGCTATGAACAAGAACATGAATAATGACAAGAATAGGAATAATGGCTTGGACATAAACAAGGATGATAATATGAACAAGAACAAGAATAGGAACATGGACAAGGATATCAGGAAAAATCATGGAAAGGTAGCTATGGACACTGATGATGATCAGTGCCTAATGGGAGTTTTACTCCCAATCCATAATTAATCACCTCAACAGGAGGTGGAGGATGGGCTAAGCTAAGAGGCTCATTCTTAGACCTAAACCCCAAAGGTGACCCTTTGCCATTGATGACAAAGGGGGAGATATTTGAGTAAGGGGGAGAGCCTTGAGTCAGGGGGAGAAAAGCTTCAGAGGATGGTTTTCAGTTGGTTTCAGTTTTGACAGTTGGCAGTTGCTTAAAAGTTTTTTTTCAGCATTGGTTTCAGTAGTGGTTTGCCATCAACGACAAAGGGGGAGATTGTTGGTAATTTTGGGTATGTTGCCTAGCTTCATGTTTGTGAGTTTTCATTGATGTCAAAAGGAGTTTGTGTTGATGTCAAAAGGAATTTGTGCTGATGTCAAAAAGAGTTTGGTGCCAAAAATATCTTGAAAGTTCCATGATGTTTGTTTAAGGGTTTTTATTAAAACCATGGTGACAAGGTTAAAGGTTTTTCTTAAAATCATCTTGACTCATTAAGGGTTTTTATTAAAACCATATTGGCTTAATGAAAAGGTTTTGCTCCTTGAAAAAACCTTAAAATTCCATTTTGATTATTAATAAATAAATTAACTCAAACCTTTGAAAAGATTTTAAGTTAAGTTTATTATTAATAAAATAATTATTATTAATTTAATAATTATTATTGAAAAGGTTTCTAAACCCTTAGTGGCACTCATGTAAAACACTTACAGTGTTGACATCAACTTGCATGGGATGCAAAAGACTATGAAAGGGAATTAATTCCTAAGGTTCAATACACCTTCGATTTGCGAGATTACCTTAAAATTTGTATTGCTCTATGACCTTTGATTTTGGATTGCTCTATGATTTTCAAGTTTCATATTGCTCTATGTTTATGTTTCAATTTCGTACACCTGTGAGGAAGACAAATATTTTTGTATTTAATCTCTTCGAGCAAAAGGAAGGTAAAACGACGAGTGGCGCTTGAGAGTTTCGTTGGGCACTTGTGCTCCAACGACGAAGGCAGTGGAGTGAAGGCGCTCACTAGGCAGAGGTGTCGAGATCGATTTGCATTAGGCGTGTTTCATTTTTGGTCATGAATTATTGTGCACATGGTACAACAGTTGCTTTGGACCATGAGTTTGGAGGAGGAAGTGCTTTGGCGCTTATGTTGGTGTCTCCACACTTCTCCTAAGGTTGGAGAATTGATTTTTGGCCAAGGTAAATATTTTGTTGATAATGTGGAATATTTTATTTTACTTGGAAATTATTGTTGGTAATTGGATGGAGGTATAAGGTTAAATAGAAATATTGCTTTGACATTGTTATTATTGATGCTTAATGTTTATGTGGTAAATGCATTTAGAAGTAAATGTATTTTAGGAGTTATAAGGGTTTAAGGAATAATTGTGCTTAATGTCATATTGGGGTTAGAGAGCCTTTGGAGTTATTGAGTGGATATTCTCTTGTAATTATATTTTGAGGTTGAAGTTATTTTGTGATATATTAAGTAGTAGTTATAAAGTGTAAAGGAATATTGTTGATATGTATATTTGTGAGTTTTAATTATTGATGAGTTGGAGTGATAAGGTGTTATTAGGACTCTTATCATTGTGCATTATTCCATTATTGCTAACTCTAATTTGTGGTAAATTGAGAGTTAGTGTTGTGACAGATTTTGAGTTCTCCTTCTTCATCAAAGTAGAGGTATGGGCACATTCTTCCATGGATATTATTGATTGATGGTTTTCTAAAAATAAGTTTGGAGTGAAAATGATTAAATTAAGTTTCCTTATTTGGAGTGGATCTTATTTTCTAAAAGTGGAAGTATTTATTAAGCATTATGAGATCATGGTGAGTTTATGAGTTATTGCACAATTTTGTTTTAGAGTGGAATCATTTGAAGTTTGCTTTAGGGTTTTTGAGTGAGAAGCTTATGCCATTGCTATAAGTTGTTGAAACCCTAATTGAGTTGTTTTGTTGTTGAGAGTTTGGTTTTGAGATTGCTTCCATTGATATTGATTTGATCAAGTTATGCTTTACTTGATACATGAGTTGGGCTTGCTCCTTTGAGATTTTATTTTATCAAGTTATACTTTGTTTGATAAACTTGGTTGTGTGGTTAAGTTGAGCATTTCTATTTGAGAGAAGTTGGAAATATCTTGAACCCATTTTTGATGCTTAGATAGAGATTGCTTTGAGTTCTTGAAAACTAACTTGGATAGGGTTTGATAGCAATTTATGGTTCTATGTTGGAGGAGTTGATACCTTGATATTGCATTATTGACAATTGTTGGGTCATGGTTCAATATCTTGTGAAAGTATACTATGTCTATCTTTATTTTGATTTGAGAAAGTTTGTTTTTGAGTTGAAGGATAGAACATATTGAGTCTCTAACAATTCTCTTTATGCTCCTATGAGATTGATTTGAGTTGAGATTGAAAGTTGAAGGATAGAACATATTGAGTCTCTAACAATTCTCTTTATGCTTCTATGATATTGATTTGAGTTGAGATTGAGAGTTGATGAGCATCAGAAATTCTCATATTTTGTATACATTTTCTTGATTATTATGCGGCTGTATAATAAGGATTGCATATGTTTATGAATGATTATATAATTATTTGATGAAATTATGCGTGTTATCTAATTCATGTGTTTTCATTGTGTTTTTGTGGAATTGTAGTTTATTTAGTCATATTTCGATTAGTCGAGGTCTTTTTATGGACCTAGAACTTTGTTTCTTTCGGAATCAATGCAGATAAGGTAGGCGCCTTCCTCTTCCAGGAAGGCACCAAGCATAAGTAGGCACCTTCCTCTTCCAGGAAGGTTCCAAGTGTAAGTAGGCACCTTCCTCTTCCAGGAAGGTGCCAAGGAAATACAAGCACCTTCCTCTCCCAGGAAGGCGCCAATAGAAGGCTAGCGCCTTCCTATTACAAGAAGGTGCCAAAGGAAAAGAAGCGCCTTCCTCTCACAGGAAGGCATCGATAGGAAGGCGACACTAGAAGGCAAGCACCTTCCTCTCATAAGGAAGGCACCGACAGGAAGGCACTACTAGAAGGCAAGAGCCTTCCTCTCACAGGAAGGCACCAATAGAAGGTAAGCGCCTTCCTCCTCCAGGAAGACGCCAACGGTAGTAAGGCACCTTTCGCATAGAGAAGGTACCCGACATACTTAGGCACCTTACTCATAGGGAAGGCGCCCCTGTTCTTCGCCCGTTGACCAAACAAGCATGACATGGACAACAACGACCGATGCAGTTCCAACTCTACATCATGTAAAGTTAAATTTGAGATCGCACTGACGTATGAGAACGTCCTACCAATGCCAAGCGAAGCACAAACCAATTAGTGAACATGCCACCATTAGAAATGAATGCCAGTTTTAGCAGACGTCGATCACATTTACCAGACTACCTTAGTCTAGTCTGGAATGAATCGACTATTATAACTTATTTGTAATAGAAGATCTATGGGTGTGCTATATAAACACACGCAGACCTCTCTGAGAATATATAGAATATTTTTGATAGTAATTATAGAGAGATATACAGAAGAAGCATTGTAATACTTTGATAATTATAATACCGTTCTAAGAGTTTCTAAGTGCATGTTCAACTGGGAGGAAGCTATTGGAGCCTGGGCCCACTCCAAGCCAGTATTTCTTCCCCTATTTTTCCTATGTTTTCTAGATTAGTTTATCGCTTTTATAAGATTATTTATTGCATTGTTATTCCCAGTATTGCAGTAGGTTTATTTCTAGGAATGCATGAATTTTTCCTTTTTGAAGATTTAATTGTTTTTTTACGTAAATTATTGAGGAGTGTATGAATTATTGACGACCATTTGAAACACCCCCCAATAGTAGAACTAGCAGACTCATCTCAAGTGGTATTTTAAGCAATCTTGTTCAAGACCCTTCGCAAGTTTATGAAGCTCCCTGGGTTGATAAATTAAATGCACGGGTATGTGACAAAAGTAGGAAAGAAGTTAACCTTGTTTTTCCCGCAACAAGAGTTGAAGGATAGAACATATTGAGTCTCTAACAATTCTATTTATGCTTCTATGAGATTGATTTGAGTTGATATTGAAAGTTGAAGGATAGAACATATTGAGTCTCTAACAATTATATTTATGCTTCTATGAGATTTATTTGATATGATTGGATGAAACACATTGGGTCTCTAACAATTCTCTTTGTGTGCTCACATTGGAAAAGTTTCTTGGTAAACTTGCTTGAGCTAATTTGGGCAAGTTCTTGGTGAGCTTGCTAGGACTTATTTGGACAGGTTCTTGTGGAGAACTTGTGGACTGATTTGGACAGGTTCTTGTGGAGAACTTGTGGACTGATTTGGACAGGTTCTTGTTGAAAAACTTGTGGACATATTTTATGAAGTCTTGGTGGAGACTTGTGAGCAGTTGTGATTGATTTGTTCAAGCTTTTGGCTTAAGCTTGGGATAGATCTGACAGAGATTTGAGAGCAGATTTATGCTGGACCAAAGGACTGAATTTGGTGCAGATTTGTGACAGAGTTTGAGAGGACTTGTGTTGTACCGACTGACTGTGTTTAGTACAGGTTTTGATGAGCAACTGTGGAGATGATCAGTAAGGATAGAAGTCTCTAGATCCAGAGCAAGAAGGATAGGACATATTCTATAGAAAAGAGTTCCACCTACTAGCGGCATAAGAGGTAGTGATATTTTGAAGTATAATTTCCAGAGCTTTGGGGGATAGGACATATCCTTTGGGTAGGAGGCTCATAAATACTTCTTTTGGGGATAGGACATCTCCTTTGGGCAGGAGGCCCATAAATATTTGATTAGGGAAAGGATTCTCCTTTGGACAAGAAGTCCATAAACATTGTAATTGGGAAGGATTCCCAAAGGATTTGATTGAGAAAATTTAGTGAAATATTTTCTCTGTGGAGTAGCCCACCTTGGGTGAACCACGTTATATTGGTGTCTCAATTGTGTGATGACTTGTACACTAGTTTGATTACTGCTTTGATTTTACTATTGGTTCATTGCATTTATTTTTGAAGTAAAATAAAAAAGTTAAAAAGTGGTCTTATACTGTTCACCCCCTCTCAGTATAATCTTGTGTTCTTCAAGTTATGTACCAATGGTGGTACATTTACATGATCCAATTGATGTAATATACTCTAACACCCCTCTATATTACATTATTCGAGTATTGAAGACTTTAGTATTTAATATCGATCTTTGATTTGGTACTGGAATTTTAGCTCTCCTCTTTTGATTCCTTCATAATATTCTTTATCTGAATTTTTATGAGTATCTTCATATTGTTTAGGTTCTTCTTCTTTGTTTTATGTATCTTGTTCATCCAAGTAGTTAGTTTCTTCATACCATGTTACCCTTATTGTAAGAGCTTTAACTCCTTGATCATCTGTTATATCTTCCAATTATTTAATTTCTTTAATCTTCTAAGCTAGATGTCCTTTTTGACCCCCTTTTCAATATTCTAATTGTGGATAATAGTTCTA
This sequence comes from Wollemia nobilis, assembly GCA_028583015.1. Classification (NCBI taxonomy): domain Eukaryota; kingdom Viridiplantae; phylum Streptophyta; class Pinopsida; order Araucariales; family Araucariaceae; genus Wollemia; species Wollemia nobilis. The sequence continues at coordinate 1,559,082 of JAQPPZ010017079.1, read as the reverse complement.
ATGCTGAGATTATTACTGTCAAGGATTATTTTTATATTTTCTTTTTTGGAATACCCTATTTGGTTGGCTTCCATAGTTCATTTGATTTTCTTGATTCTAATTTCTTGTATTGAATATGCAGTACATGGTGTTATACCCTTTTCTCTTGTATATCTAATAATATCTATTATTCCAAGGTATTTGATCTTTTGATGATGAAGCAATGTTTCCCTCTAGACTTCTATGGTCTTTTCTTCTGAAATAAGGTTTTTTTGGTATTTTATTCTACAATAAGGATTTTGTAGCATTTTCTTCTTCAATGAGGCTTCTATGGCCTTCTCTTCTACAATGTGCAGGTCTACAACATGGCTTTCTTCAATTTCCTTTTTCTACAATAAGATATCAATAAGATGATTTTAAATCTTATCAATGATGAATCTTCACTAGTTGATTTGATAATCAAGTGGAATGAATGTTGAGTCCAACTATTCATGAATTTTCTATAACTCTATGGAAAAACTCTAGCCAAATACAATCTCAAAAATTCTAGAACTGATATTTGCTTCTCTTATTTTAATATTTCCCATAACTTTCCTACTCTTAGTAACCTACTATGGCTCTTTTTATCCAAAAATCCCTTGCAATGGCATTTGCATGTAGTGGCACACAATGGCTGATCTAGTTTACAAAAATGTAGTAATTTTCAAATCTATAGTAGCAATGGTGCTCTCTTGTGGATCTCCCTATTCCTATTGGTCTACCATGGCTCTGATACCACTATTAGATTTTTATGGTGTATGTTAGGGGAGAATACAATCATAGGATATGAAATATATAAAAAAGTAAGATGTTGAAATATACTATTAATGGAAAGTGATGAAAATGATACAATGCAATATGGAGGAAGTGAACACTCTAGAAATGATACTAAAGAACTACATTGTATCGCATCATCAAACTATATGGCGATCCACACAATATGCCTACTACTACCTACAATGATATATAATAACTCGCTATGAGACCCTTTATATAGAAAGATATATTGTTTGGCCAACACTCTACCTAGTTGTACAAGGGGACACCTTGCACATAGATACTTGTGCATTTATTATATTACTGGAAAAACTATCTAACTACCCCCTAGAGTAATATAATACTATAGTTTTGTACCAAGGGTGGTACATTCACATCACTCAAATTATGTAATATACTCTAATAGACCTCTCCACTTTGTGCAAGATTTATCATCAAGGCTCTTACACTTACTCACCAAAAGTAAATAAATACAAGAAGCACAAAAAAAAGAACAATAGAGCATAGATTGATAACTATAATGAGCATGAAGATTGTGGATGGGTTTTGCATTAAGAACATATGATATGAAAAAGAGATTCCAATACTTCTATTTAAAGGAGGTTTGGAGGGTTTCTAGGAAGAAAAAATAAAACTTAAACTTGGGCAAGAGCCGACATAAAAAAGAGCCAATGCAAGACTAGGGTTTTTTAGAGTAAAATCTAAGATTATCAAATTCATGCCCAGTACTTGACATGTGTGAATTTGGTATACCAAATTCATGCCTCGTCTTGGATGACCATGAATATGAACTTGTTATAGGTATTGTGTTACTTGTTGTCAAGTGACTTATTTGAATTTTGATTTTTGTAACCTTTGGATTCTATAGTCAATGCATTGTATTTGCTTGTTAAGGTTGATTATTTTGGTTGTCTATATTTACTTATTTTGATGGAGTGCACTTATCTTCTCAATATTAAGAGTTTAAGTTTTTGTAATCAATTTTAAAGGTTCCATAAAATATTCATAATATGGAGATAAACCTCATAATATCAAGACATCCATGTCTCCATCTACATAGATACTAATTTTTAAACTATTGTCAATAGATCTTAAAAATCCTTTAAATTCATAAGATACCCTAAAATAGATCCATTATTGTAACCAATATGAAAATATAATGTTCTTCAACAATATCAAACATTTCATACTTGTTCTTAAAATTCTTCTAAAGTGTTGCAACTTGATTGAAGATGCAAACTTTTTGAATCAATTCATCTACAATAAATAACTTTAGAAACAACATGATATCTTTATATCTCTTATTTCTAGCATCAAAAACTATTTGTTTTCAGAATAATGTTGACTAGGGCATAAGACTTACAAACAGTACGTATCTTATGATCCAACATATTGTAATTTTTCTAGTCAATTTCTACGAATCTAGGAGAATGAAAAATAATATTTTTAATAGTGAAAAAAGCTTATTTGTTTTAGTTTTATATAGAATTCTCTTAGTTAGGTACGAAAACACTAGGTAAAATATACAAGTTCAAATAAGTTGGGTACATTTTGTAAACTAATAATTATTTAGGAGAAAAAATAATGAAACCATTATCTTGTCATGATTACATTACAATTTATTGTAAAAATATAGTGTGGAATTATTATTATTGCATATACTTAAAAGAATATAGTTTGGATTGTAATCATGGCATTATGACATAAGCCAATAGTAAGAATTAATACTCTCAAAGTCTCTTCAAGAGTAATGTAGTAAATACTTAGGAGGAAAAAACAACAAAATCATTATCTGGTTATGATTACATTACAATTTATTGGAAAAATAGAGCACATGTTTCTAAGCATTGCATATGCTAAGAAAAATATGGACTATATTTTAATCATGGCATTATCATATAAGTTGGTAACAAGACTAAAGATCAAAAAGTCTTGAAATATCTTCAAGAATAATTTCGTACAACTGCGTTTCACTACATTCTATTAGAAAACATAGAAAGTCAACTCTTTACCAAGTCATGGTTGAGCATCACATTAATTATAATGTTGACATGAAGCTATTCATGAAACTTTCTTATTTTATTGAGAAATTCAGTTTGAGTATGCATTTAGTAAAGGAACTTCAATTTTTTGTAGGGCATGGAGTCAAGTCTTACTCTATGAACTTACCTAATTAGTAATAATTTTGATTTCTACAACTGCTATCATCCAATGACTATGGGTCTGCCCCTATATAAGAGCATTCCTATGAATGAGAGAGTTGTCTCTCTAATATTCTATAGTAGAACATATTTAGAGGTATAATTTTAGCTTAAGGTATTCGTATACTTCAATCATTGACTCAAAAATTTGTATTTACACATCATCAAAAGCCAGAAAGGATGGTTTTGCATAAATTAGTATGAATCTATAGATAATAAAATGTAAACCAACAAAGAAAGAAAGTATTACTAAAAAACAACACAACCCTATACTAGATGTCAACAAATGCATGAAGGTAAATTTAACAATTTCATAGTAAAAAAATAGTAAAAGCTATTATGGTCCTTAATAAGAGCTAAGTAGGACACTCATGATCATTCTACAATATTTAAGCTAGTAACAAATTCCGGTTGCAATAAATAGGTAAATATCACTTCTTTGTTTGTTTGTTCTAAGTTATAGATAATGATCAATTATAAGGAGATAAAGAATATATTACTAGTATATATTCAATTTTATTTGCTTTGGGAATTTAGTCTTATTACTTGGATTTTTTAATAATAAGTAGAATCTATTGTATATATTATTTTCTTATAATATTGGTATCTATCATAGAATGTATTTCTAGGTTAAAATTATTGGTTGCATTATGAGTAACAATGAAGTCATGTATCACCTGCCAAGGAGGAAGGAATGACCTTTCAAATTTTATGACTAAATATTATTTTTATTGCCTTAAAATTACTATTAATGAGAGCTTAGTAATCAATGTCCATATCATCTAGTTGTTGCCATTACCTATTGGTTTATTTAAAATAGAATCCAAACTTAACAACTTAAGGGTTTTGAAAGTAATCAAGAAAATTCATAAGAGTATTAGGTGGATGTATGAAATTATTTACCACGTATCTTTCCTTGCCAAGTTTTCTGGTAATTCAAATTTATAGATTTGGCCACTGACCATTTGTTATGAGGTTCCATCTTCATGACTTGCATATTGATATAACTATGTGTATACTAGGACAAAATAATTGTTTATAAGAAGAGAACATTTTGCATTAGATACATTATGATAAAGCTAAAAATTCAAAGGAATTTCATAGTGGACCTGATGCTACTCAATCTTTGGTAAGCAGTTTTATTCAAGATAAACATATAGGTCAACCTCCTAGTTCAAGAACCAATCATTTTCAATAGTTGTACCATAAACAATTATTTATGAAATACTAGAAAGTAGAAATTAAATGTTAGTTTGTACATATACAAACCTCACATATGCTAATATACACTAATTGATACAACATAGTGTTGAACCAAACAAATATCTAAGGATTGATGTGTGTTGAACTTTATGAAAACCATCCACTTTGCTAAGCTTTGTTTTATACCCATGAATCCTAAAGTTCAAAAAACTTGTAAAACCCACATTTAAAATGAGGAGACAATATGCTTTTCCTGTAGAAGACATATTGCTAAGAGTTATTTTAATAATGCTACATTAGATATGAAGTACAAGTTTGAAATTAAAAATTATGAACTTTGAGAATTTTTCCAAGATGAGATTCCATCATTGCTTGACACTAAAGTTTGAACTACTCTGGCTTTACTAAGTAGCCACATCTATAATAGCTAATAAATCCTCTACACAATCACTAGAATCTTAGGACAACTCATAATCTTTAGACTATTGAAGACTAGCTATTTTTTGGAACCACATTGAAGATATAGATAAATAACTTTCAATCTCATCGTTCACTTGAAACATGCATTTGCTTTCTATATAGTGGTATGGGATAGTTAATTTACAATGTGTCATGTTCTTGTAAGTTTACTTCTATGTTGGATAGCATTCTCACAGTAGAACATTTTCTAGTCTAAATTTTGGAAGTCATTTAAGGATTTTTGTTTCTTCATTTGCATATATGACAATGATTATATAGTTATACTAGAGGCTATTTGAAATTCAATGATACAATAATTTTTTCTTTAAAAAATTTCAGCAAGAGGTATGAAGAAAAATAAATTTTACCTATTACAAGAGTCAAAGATTCAACAAGTTACTTAAAATAGATTTCTGTTAATTTCAAAATCATGTTAATCCCATGTAAATTAGGCATTGATAAGAATGGCCTTTCCGAGACAACCAAATAATAAATTTTTAGCAAACTATAAATTGTTTTATTGAAATAAAATTTAATGTTTGAAGGCTTATATGCTAAAACCATCCTATTTTATATAAGAAAAAATTAAAATGATCACCTATTGATGTAAATTGAAGGAACACATAATGCTCAAAGACATATTGTTTGTATAGAATCAAATGAGAGTCCTAAAATTTTATAAATGAAACCAAACAATACTAATTAAGAAGTGGATAAAAGTGAATGACCAAATTCTTGTAAGTTATCCCATAGAACTCTGCATAGTACTTTTGCATTTATTTACTAGCTTGCCTTATAATAAGCATAGAAGACTAACTCTTGCCTCTAGTCATGCATTGTCTTGTAAAAACGAATAATATCCTCTTGTTGCAAGTATCCATTGTCCATCTATAGACACATTGTATCCTTTACAAGGAGATAAACATTCCAATGCTATTATATTATTCATATTTGTTTGCTTGGATTTCTTTCTTTTAACAAAATTTGTTATGGATATTATTTTTTTCTCCTATTAGCATCAATCATACAATAATATTTTCAGTTAAAAATAACTAAATGATTGATTGCATTACAACTTACAGTGAATTCCTATCTCACCTTCCAATGAAGAATGAATGGCCTTTCATATGCTATGACTAAATATAATTTTTGTTGTCTTGAAAAAACTATTGATGAAACCTCCATAATCATTTACACATATCGGCTACTTGCAAGTGACTACCTCTAGTTATTAGGTAATCTAAAATTAAATCCCTACCTCTAGATATTAGGTTATCTAAAATGAAATCCAACTTAATACCCTGGGTTTTTTATCATAACAATGGGACATATGAAATGCTTTACAATATATCTCTCCTCACCAAACTTACAAGCTTAGTAGATTGAATTTACATATAGGACCAATAGCTACATGTTATAATGTACCATTTCCATGACCTACACATTCATATAAAAGTATAAGCAAGGATAAAATAATTGCTTATAGAAAGACAACATTTTAGGTAAAATGTTTTTGTCAAAAGAATTCTATAGTCAACCTCTTACCACTCAATTATATCCCTACAAGATGCTTTGGTAAGCTTCTTGAATTCTAGTACTTAAAATGAAAATAAATACTACCTCCTTGTTCAAGGATCAATTATGTTCAATAGGTGGACCATGGGAGAGAAGACATAAACAATTGCTTGCAAAATATTGAAAAAGAGTGATCGGGTGTTTAATTGTATAAATGGAATGCTTACATAAGCTAATCTACGTTAACCAATACAAAGTAGCATCAAACCAAAAAAAAAATCAAACTTGATGTGTGTTGAACTTTGTGAAATCCATTCACTTTAATAAGTTATGTTTTACACCCATGAACCTTGAACTTTAGAGAACTTGCAAAACCCACATTTAAAATGAGGAGAAAATATGTTTTTTTTTGCAAAAGACATATGTCTAAAGTTATTTTAATAATGTTTCATGAGTTATAAAGTACATATATGATACTTAAAATTATGAACCTTAAGAATTTTTCCTAAATGGGATTTTATCATTGATTGAGATTAAAGTTCGGATTACTCTAATTTATTGAGTACACATGTCTTCTATAATATCTAATAAATACTTTGCATGATCTAGGAGTGGAACAAGAATTCTGGTACAACTCATAATATTTTAGTTTATTGAATCCATCAGCTGCTTTTTGAAACTGCATTGACGGTATGACAAATGACTTCCAATCTCATCCTTTACCTGAAACTAATATTTGCTTTCTAAAAAGTAGGATCAAATAGTTAATTTTCAATGTGTTGTGTTGTCATAAGTTTCTTTCCTTACTAAACATCTGTGTGCAGCAGAATATGTGTCAGTTTAGACTTTAAAAATCATTTAAAACTTTTTATTTTTTTTGTTTGTATATGTGCTAGATAATTATAGTGAACGCTATGTGAATTTCATAATATGGTAAGTTTTCTTCAACAAAGAGGTATGAACTGAAATGGATTTTACCTGTTACAACAATTGAAATTACAATAAGTTATTGAAAACATTCATAACTACATTGTCCATTTTTTTCTATGTCACCATGGAAATCAACCATTGATAAAAATGCTATCCTTGAGACATAACCAAGAATAATGTTTCACCAAAATGTAAACATTATTCTTGAAATAAAATGTGATGTACGAGACTGAAAATTTCAGGATAATAACCTATTGAGGTACATTGAAGAAATAAATTGTACTCAAAGCCAAGTTCCTTGTAAATCTGTCTCTCATATTTTACCAATGAAATTAAACAAAATTGACACAAACATGGACAACGATGGCTGCAAAACTTCTTTTGCATCAAACTGAATAATAGCTTCTATACCAATAAGGTTAGGATCCAGGTTCTAAACTTCTTAATTTAATGGTTGGTGATCCTCCAAACTGCAAAATCCCTAGGTTATGAGAAATTATATTACATAGAAGCAAAAGTTCACCAATTTATTTATGTAGATATCAGAACTCCATCATTCAAAAATCCTATTAATTTAAACTTATATGTTAAACACTAACAATTACTAAATAAAAATCTATATTTTATCTCATGAAAAAAGTTAGTTACTTTGTCAAGAGAACCAGCACATTCTCAATAATTTAAAAATCATTCTACGCTTTGGGGCAATCTCAATGACATCCACCCATTAAAAAGTAGAAGCCTCTAACTTAAAATGCCCAGGCAACAAATTACAATTTGGCTTCTTAAAACGCGCAATTTGAAACTAATATGCATGTCAAGAGAGGCTCAATAAGAATTACCTTGAGTACTACAGCAATTCACCTCCCTTTCAAACTGGTCTTTGGGAACACAAAGCTTCTTTGTAAATGCTCTGCATCTTCTGTAAGTAAAAATCCTGCTTTGCAGAAAGTCCTTGTGAATGCTCTGTGCTAAGGCACAAAGCTGCCTCAGGATTGATTTTTCCTGATTATTTTCCTTTGCACCAATCTGTCCCAAATCTCCATTGATCACCCAGTTAATAATCAGGGCACATCATGTGCAGAACTTTATGCCTAGTTTTTATGCCCTGAGGACTGCTGGTCTGTAGAAAGGATCAGCCACACGTATTCCTAGCTGAAGGAGGAGGAAGAGAGGCTTCTTCCTGTCCATCCTGATCCATATACTCCTGGGCAGCACTAGTCCCTTCTTGGTTAACCTCTGATACATGAAGACGCTTTGGATTGGACAAGGTTGTCATGTCATCTGGCTCTGGATTGTTCCGTTTCCCTTTATCTGTGGTGATGCGTAGAGAAGGCGACCCCATCCTCAAGGCGACAGATTCAAGAGATTCCTTGAGATCACTAACAGCATTTTTGCTGAGATGGATACCTTTGGGAAGAAGAGATAATTTCTCAAGATTTCGGCAATAGTCTAGTCTGAGCTCTACTAGAGATAGCATCCTGCTCAACAGTGGAAGTCTAGTAAGATTTTTGCAGCACAGACAGGCTGGGAAGTTTTCATAGATTGTAGCAGTTTGTAACTTTGAGATCAACGAGACTTCGTGGGAGAGACGACAATTCCCGATACTGTAATCGTGAAATGTGATTTTTTTAAAAGAATACATGAAGTCCAATGATGGAAGTTCCGTGAGACTTGTGCCAACTGCAGCCAGGTCTACAATTTTTTTCATATGAGAAATGCTGGACGCTTCTGGCAGCTTGCGACAGCCACTGAGATCGAGACGACTGAGAGTATCCGAATGGGCAAGCAATGCCTGAAGCTCCTCACAGCCCCTTAGTCGGAGGTGTCTTAAAGAATGCATGGAGTCCAACGAGAAGTTCTCTTAGACGTGCACCAAGAGATATCAAGGACCTCCAATTTTTTCATAGGAGAAATGGTGGGACGCTTCTTGCAGCATGCGACAGCCCACCGAGATCATGATGACTGAGTGTAATAGGAAGGGCAGACAATGCCTGAAGCTTCTCACTGCCCCCTAGTTTTAGGTCTCTTAAACAAATGCATGAATTCCGACGGAAGTTCTGTGAGACTTGTGCACCCAGAGAGAGAGCAGGGACCTCCAATTTTTTCAGATGAGAAATGTTGGACGCTTCTTGCAGCTTGCGACAGTCAATGAGATGGAGACCACTCAGAGTATCTCTGGAAGGGCGGGCAATGCTTGAAGCTTCTCACAGCCCGATAGGTTGAGGTCTCTTATAGGAATGCATGGAGTCCAACGGCGGAAGTTTTGTGAGACTTGTACACCAAGAGGGATCAAGGACCTCCAATTTTTTCATACGAGAAATATTGGACGCTTCTTGCAGATGGAGACCAAGGAGTGCAAGCTTCTCACAGTACGCTAGTTGAAGGTCTCTTGAAGAATGCATGGAGTCCAACGCCGGAAGTTCTGTGAGACTTGTGCAACAAGAGAGAACAAGGATTTCCAAATTTTTAATATGAGAAATGCTGAATACTTCTTTTAGATTGCCATATCTAGTGAGACAGATAACGATGGACTTTCCTTGCACCTTGCAATAATCATCAAGATGAAGACCATTGAAATTGAATTTATCTGGAAGGGCAGGCAATGCCTGAAGTTTCTCACATCCCGATAGGTTGAGGTCTCTTAAAGAATGCATGGAGTCCAACGCCGGAAGTTCTGTGAGACTTGTGCACCAAGAGAGATCAAGGACCTCCATTTTTTTCATATGAGAAATACTGGACGCTTCTTGCAGATTGCGATAGTAACTGAGATGGATGTTAGGAATGGAGCCTAATTATGAGGAGGCTAAAAGAGAAAGTTTTTGGATTTACTGCAGGACGGGTAGGGAAAATTTCCAGATTTACAGTCTGTTAGTCTACCAAAGAAAGTTTCCGGATTTACAACAAGACAGCCAGGGAAAGTTTTTTTTGTTTTTATCCCAAAATTAGATGCTGGGAACTCAGTGTTAATCTTGGAATGTATTAAGAAAAGCAGTTTGTTTTTCTGTTTTTTTCTTATATATAGTTGTGAGGAAAAACAGAGAATACTATGACAATGAAAATTACTGTGTTGATTCCTTGGAAATATAGAGAGGAAATTACAGCAGATGTTTGTTGTAGGTTGTAACCCTCTATTGCTTGGATTGAGAAAGGAAGGACTGAAAATTCTTGGTGGATGTAACCCACATTGGGTGAACCACGTTAAAATCGTTGTCTCTTCTGCTATGTGTTTGTCTTATTTTTTTAATTCTGTCGTTAAAGTTTGAAACACTATAATTGCTTTTCTATATAAATATATTTTATATAGTGATTTACTCTAACAAAGGGAGACCACTGACAGTATCAGGAAGGGCAGGCAATGCCTGAAGTTTCTCACAGTGCGATAAGTTTGAAGGAACGATTTCTCTTTTCCGCAGCCGTCAGGTGCCGAATCTCGCACAGCGCTGGGCGCAGGGAGGAAGACGGACTTCACTGACGAAGTGCGATCGTCGCCGATGGACGGACTGCGCAATTCCCGAAGTCCGTCAGGAGCGAAGTCGGGACGGGCGAAGGACGTGCTTCGCAGCGCAGTGCGGACTGCGCCAGTTCTAGGGGCGAAGTTCGTACTTCGCAGCGAAGTGCGTATGTCGCACTTATAATGAGCGAAGTGCGTACTTCACGCGAAGTGCGGATGGCGCACGTTTCTTGTGCGAAGTGCGAACTTCGCACAGTCAGGAAGAAGAAACAACCGTCGACAGCGAAGTGCGAACTTCGCTGGCACTCGGGCTGCGCTCGGAACTCGGCACAGTCAGATTTGCGGCAGCAAAGTTGGAACACTGCGTCAGACTTGGCCAACTTTGGCCTTCGACTTCTTTGTCTTTCGCGATCGCCGCTGGGTTTGCCTGGCTTGGCAAGACCCGTATGAGAGGAGAGAAACGCCGGAACAGAGAACAACAAACGTTAGCACATAAACTACTGCAAACCCTAAAGATGCCACAAACAATAGCAAAGTTTATTTATATGAAACTAGGGTTACAGTATTCCTCAACCGAGGAAATAACATCTGCAGGCTAAGCTGCAGGATAAACTAAAAGGGGAAATGTCGAGTCTGTTGCTCGGACATTAATCAGCTGAGCCACACTGCTCACTGAATCACTCGCCCTCCTTTCTCTGTTCTATTCTCCGCTTCCTCTTTCACGAACTTCTCTCACACATGCACTACTTTGTCTGAAGACCCGAACCGCCTTTTATAGCCACGGGGAGAGGAGGATAAGGGTTATCCTCTGACAGGTTCGGATAAGGGTTATCCTCTGATAGGTTCTAACAGGCCCTCAACTAGGGTTTTTGTCCAATCGCCGAACTGGCATTCACTCGCCTGACCAAACGCCGAACTGGCATTAACTTCTATGGCGATGGGATCTGTCAGGTGTCACATCTGTCAGAAGGTAGGTGCGACGTCATGTCACACTTTTGTCGAGATCCCGGACTATGCGAGCGTAGTCCGACTTCGCCCATGTCTGGAGCGCAATCCGGTTTCGCCCAAGGTTCGAAGCGCAGTTGGGCACAGGCATGAAATCTGGGTTAATTTTTCTAACACCCTCCTTTAAACCTGATTTCACGATCGCTTTGACTCCAAGTTGCTCTCGCAATCTGCTGAAGTCTTCCTCCTTCAAAGGCTTCATGAAAATATCTGCCAACTGCTCCTTGGATCTGCAAAACTGTAGATGAATTTCTCCGGACTTCACCAACTCTCTGATGAAGTGATAACGAATATCAATGTGCTTCGTCCGGCCATGGAACACGGGATCCTTTGAGAGTGCAATGGCCGAATTGTTATCACAAAAAATTGTTGTCGCGCCTTCCGAAGGATTGTGCAGTTCACTCAGAACTCTTCGCAGCCATACTGCCTGGCATGCGACTGTCGTGGCGGCGACATATTCTGCTTCGATTGTGGACAACGCAACAATGGGTTGCTTCTTGGACGCCCATGAGACTACCCCTGATCCGAGATGGAAAGCATACCCGGAGGTGCTCTTTCGATCATCGATACTGCCAGCCCAATCACTGTCTATGTAGCCGACCAGTTCCAACTGGTCCCGTCTGGCGTAAAATAGGCCATGGTTTCGCGTCCCGCTGACATAGCGCAAGATCCTCTTGCCTGCTTGCCAGTGCGTGTCCTTCGGAGTCTCCATGAAACGACTGATCAGACTGACTCCGAACATCAAATCTGGCCGAGTTGCAGTCAAATACATCAGATTGCCAACTAGCCTCTTGAACAAGGTTGGATCTACATTCCTCCCTGTATCCAACTTGCTCAGCTTCAAACCTGTGGCTATAGGTGTGATGGCAGGTTTTCTGTCCTCCATCTTGAAGCGCTTCAGGACATCCTTCGCATACTTGCCCTGAGAAATGAAGATGCCATCTGCTGATTGGTCAACTTCAATGCCGAGAAAATATTTCATCAGCCCCATGTCAGTCATTTCAAACTCGGACTTCATGGCTGTTCTAAACTGCACAAATAGGTTGCTGCTATTGCCAGTATATATCAGATCGTCTACATACAGGCAGACGATGATGAGCTCACCTGCTGCATTTGTCTTCATGTACAGGGAGTGCTCATATGGGCATTTTTGAAACCCATTCTCCTGAAAATAGCCGTCAATACGGCTGTACCATGCCCTGGGTGCTTGCTTCAACCCATACAGGGCCTTCTTCAGTTTCAGGACTTTGCCTTCTTGCCCTTGTATTTCATAACCGGGCGGCTGGTCTATGTAGACCTCTTCTTCCAACACTCCGTTGAGGAAGGCAGACTTGACATCCATCTGGTACACGCTCCATCCTTTCTGAGCTGCCAGTGCCAGAATCATTCTGACTATGTCAAGTCGGGCTACAGGTGCATACACCTCATGATAGTCAACTCCTGACTTCTGCTTGTAGCCTTTCGCCACTAATCTGGCCTTATGCCTGTCAACTTCTCCTTGGGCATTAAACTTCGTTTTATATACCCACTTGACCCCAATGGTCTTCTTTCGTGCTGGAAGATCTGTTAGCTGCCATGTCTCATTCTTCTCAATGGCCGCTATCTCCTCATCCATCGCATTCACCCATTTGCGATTCCGACTTGCCTCTTCAAACTCCACTGGATCACATTCAATAAAGAGAGCAAAATCAGAATAATCTTCATCTAACTGATTACGGGTTACCTCATAAATGTCTTGCAAGCTCCGAGTCTTCGCAGGAGTCCTTAGGTTTTGAATTCTGCTTGCAAGTGGAGGTGACCGGGATGATGAGGTTGTGCTACTACTGGCACCACTATTGTTGCTTGAAGGCACAGGTGGTTGGACACTGTCTTCCTCCAAGTCTACAGATTCAACAGTTGCTGGTTCAGACTGACCAGTCTTTGACTTCCAGTTCCAGGCTTCATCCTCCAGGAACTTCACATCTCGACTGATGACAAGTTTCTTTGTCACAGGATTGTACAGCCTGTATGCCTTTGCTGGTTCGTTGTACCTTGTGAAGATGCACTTTTCAGCTTTGTCATCCAACTTCTGCCTTTTCTCATCTGGAACATGTGCATATGCTATGCACCCAAAAACTCGCAAATGAGCCACACTTGGCTTCAACTTGCTCCAGGCTTCCTCTGGAATTTTGTCCCTCACACTCTTGGTGGGACACCGGTTCAGCAGATAAACTGCACAACTTACAGCTTCTGCCCGTAACTCATGTGGCAAACTTTTTGCCTTCAAGCATGCTCCGTGCCATCTCCATGATTGTTCTGTTCTTTCTCTCAGCTACACCATTCTGCTGCAGTGTATATCCGGAAGTGAACTGCCTTCGAATTCCATGTTGTTTGCAAAAGTTGTGGAATTCGTTGGAGATGTACTCTCCACCTCCATCAGTTCTGAGAGTCTTCACATAATGACCGCTCTGTTTCTCAACCAGAGCCTTGAACTCCTTAAACCTTGCAAATGCCTCTGACTTCAACTTGATTGGATAAATCCAAGTCTTTCGGCTGAAGTCATCAATGAAGGTCAGGAAGAACTTGTTGTCGGCAAGTGTGGTGGTCTGCATGGGACCACAAATGTCTGAGTGCACCAGCTCCAATGGCCGTGATGCTCTCCAAGACTGTCCTACAGGGAATGCATCCCTGTGCTGCTTGCCGACCAGGCAACCTTCACAAACTTGGTTCGGTTGCTCAATAAGGGGTAAACCCTTCACCATCTGCTTCTTGTGCAGTAGATTCAGGCCACTGAAACTCAGGTGACCGAATCTGAGATGCCACAGCCAGGTAGCATCCTTCTCAACTGCACTCAGAGACATCAAAGATTCATTCTGAATCTGCAGTGAAAACATTTTGTTTTTCGTCATGGACACAGTTGCGATTTGTCCATGGACTTTGTCTCTGATGGAACATACACCATCTTTGAACAAGTATAGTGTGCCCCTTCTGCACAAGCTGTCCAACACTTAGCAGATTGTGCTTCAACCCAGGCACATAAAAAACATCTTGAATTGTTTTTCTTTCACCGTGCCGGGTTCGGATGAGGATCTTTCCTTTCCCCATCACAGGAACTTTGCAGTTGTTCCCCATCTTGACTTCGGACTGGACTGTTTCATCCAGTTGTGAGAACATCTCCCTGTTCCCAGTCATATGGTTGCTGCAACCACTGTCAAGATACCAGATGTTTTTCTTGCTCTCCTCTTCAATACTGCAAGTCAGCAGCACATTTCCTCCTACCGCATTTTTGGGTTCCTCCGTATAATGGGCTTGCTGCTGATTCTCATTCGCCATCTTCTTCCTGCACTGTGAGGCATAATGGCCGAACTTACTATAGTAGTAGCATTGGACCTTTGACATGTCCTTCTTCTGCTGAGAGCCACCTTGCTGATTTCTGCCAGTGCCTCTTCCTCCTTGCTGATGAAAGTTGCAACTTGGCTCAATGTCATGAGGGTTTGATCTCCCTCCTTGCTTGTTCCTTCTCCCACGCCTGCTTCTGCCTCTTCCTCCTTGAGAACTAGAAGCGCTATGGTGGGAGTCTTGTCTGCCACTGTCTCGGACTGAGACTTGCGCTTTGAAGGCTTGCTCCAAAGAAGACTGAGTTGAGCGGCTCAGCCTCTGTTCATGGGTCTGTAGGGAACCCATGAGTTCTTCTCGTCGAGAGGGTTGTCAAATCCCTCGATTGCTATCACAACCGAGTCGAACTTTAGGGCAGACTTCCGAGAATCTTCTCCACGATTCTCTCGGCTCGCACATTTTCTCCATTCAACCGCATCTGGTTGATAATGTCCATCATCCGGGTGAAGAAATCACTCATCGACTCGGACTCGCTCATCTGCAGATTCTCAAACTCTCTCCTGAGCATCTGCAGCTTCACCAACTTCACTTTGTCGGTGCCCTGATACGAACTTGCTAGGGTTTCCCAGGCCTGCTTGGCCTTGGTGGCTGATGCAATCCACGGGAAGATGGTCTCCTCAACCGCTTGCATGATGTAGAAGAGGGCCTTCTGGTCCTTCTTCTTGTGCTCTTTCAATAGATCCTTGTCTGCTTGAGAGAGGGCGGCCAGTGCTGCTGCATCTGCCGGTTCTGGGTAGCCGTTCTCGACTAACTCCCATAGCTCCTGAGATCCGAACAGGATCTTCATCTGGATGCTCTAGTAATCGTAGTTCTTGCCATTAAATCGTGGGATCTGCAACTACAGGGAATTCTTTCCAGAATCCATCTTCTATCTCCGCGTCACGGCTCAATCAGCTCTGATACCAATTTGAAGGAACGATTTCTCTTTTCCACAGCCGTCAGGTGCCGAATCTCGCACAGCGCTGGGCGTAGGGAGGAAGACGGACTTCACTGACGAAGTGCGATCGTCATCGATGGACGGACTGCATAGTTCCCGAAGTCCGTCAGGAGCAAAGTCGGTATGGGTGAAGGACGTGCTTCGCAGCGTAGTGCGGACTGTGCCAGTTCAAGGGGCGAAGTTCGTACTTCACAACGAAGTGCGTATGTCGCACTTATAATGAGCGAAGTGCGTACTTCGCGCGAAGTGCGGATGGCGCACGTTTCTTGTGCGAAGTGCGAACTTCGCACAGTCAGGAAGAAGAAACAACCGTCGGCAGCGAAGTGCGAACTTCGCTGGCTGACGAACTTCGCTGGCACTCGGGCTGTGCTCGGAACTCGGGCGCAGTCGGATTTGCGATAGCGAAGTTGGAACGCTGCGTCAGACTTGGCCAACTTTGGCCTTCGACTTCTTTGTCTTCCGCGGCTGCCGCTGGGTTTGCCTGGCTTGGCAAGACCCGTATGAGAGGAGAGAAACACCGAAACAGAGAACAACAAACGTTAGCACATAAACTACTGCAAACCCTAAAGATGCCACAAACAATAGCAAAGTTTATTTATATGAAACTAGGGTTACAGTATTCCTCAACCGAGGAAATAACAACATCTGCAGGCTAAGCTGCAGGATAAACTAAAAGGGGAAATGTCGAGTCTGCTGCTCGGACATTAATCAGCTGAGCCACACTGCTCACTGAATCGCTCGCCCTCCTTTCTCTCGCTTCTATTCTCCGCTTCCTCTTTCACGAACTTCTCTCACACACGCACCCTTTGTCTGAAGACCCGAACTGCCTTTTATAGCCACGGGGAGAGGAGGATAAGGGTTATCCTCTGACAGGTTCGGATAAGGGTTATCCTCTGACAGGTTCTGACAGGCCCTCAACTAGGGTTTCTGACCAATCGCCGAACTGGCATTAACTCGCCTGACCAAACGCCGAACTGGCATTAACTTCTGCGGCGATGGGATCTGTCAGGTGTCACATCTGTCAGAAGGTAGGTGCGACGTCATGTCACACTTTTGCCGGGATCCCGGACTGCGCGAGCGCAGTCCGACTTCGCCCATGTCTGGAGCGCAATCCGGTTTCGCCCAAGGTTCGGAGCGCAGTTAGGCACAGGCGTGAAATCTGGGTTAATTTTTCTAACAAAGTTGAGGTCTCTTAAAGAATGCATGGAGTCCAACGGCGGAAGTTCTATGAGACTTATGCACCCATAGAGATCAAGGACCTCCAATTTTTTCATTTGAGAAATGGTGGACACTTCTTTTAGATTGCGATAGCCACGGAGACTAAGATGAATGATGGAATCTCCTTGCGGCTTCCGATAATTACCGAGACGGAGACCACTGAAATTAAATTTATCTGGAAAGGCAGGCAATGTCTAAAGCCTCTCACAGTTCTCTAGGTTGAGGTCTCTTAAAGAATGCATGGAGTCCACGGCGGAAGTTCTGTGAGACTTGTGCACAAAGAGAGATTAAGGACCTCCAATTTTTTCATATGAGAAATGCTGGACGCTTCTTGCGGATTGCGACAGTAACTGAGATGGAGACCACTGACACTATCAGGAAGGGCAGGCAATGCCTGAAGTTTCTTACAGCCCGATAGGTTGAGGTCTCTTAAAGAATGCATGGAGTCCAACGGCGGAAGTTCTCTGTGACGTGTGCATCTTGAGAGATAAGGACCTCCAATTTTTTCATATATGACATGCTGGACATTTTCTGCAGTTTTGTACAAGAATTGTAACGGAGTTCAATGAGACTACTTGGTAGATGAAAATATGCTGGAAAACTGCTTATATGATTGTAACTGATGTCAAGAACTTTCAGCTTGATAAGATTGGCAAAACTTTGAGAAAGCTTTCTTAGATTACACCTAGACAAATATAACTCTTCCAGATTGAATAGTTCTCCAACTTCATTGGGAAGATGGTAGATGCTAGTGCCAGTCATATCAAGGAAGCGCAGAGACCTGAGTTCACCTATTGTTTTTGGCAAACAAAAGGAAATAGGCTGTGTCTCTGAAGCCGATTCATCCTCCTGGAATCGACAGCTCCTCAGACCCAAAAATATTAGATTTGGTGGTAAATTTGTACGCCCTTCTTGACATAGGTCACTAATAAACATAAATTTCAAATTCGGCATTAATGCCCATGGATATTTCGAAGAATATGTTTGTTGAAGACCCTTCTCTCTCGAAAATTTCTTCCATTTTAATACTTTTTCTTTTTTTTTTAATATTTTAAAAAATATATTTGATGAAGATTCTCCTTCTCTTCCTCTTCCTCTTTGTGGCTGAAGTTCAACACAAGTCCTTCGACGTTTGGCATTCCCTGATTACAATAAAGAATCTTATCAGTACATTGCACATTTCGTCACGTGGCATCCCCTTTAAATTTGATTAAATAAATATTAACTTATTACCATCAAAATGGTAAAATATTACCTGTGTCTGAGCCATCGCGGTAACTAAATCCTCATGGCGCCAGAATCTACTGCGTTCAGCTGGGTTGCTCGGGGACGCTTCTTCGATTATTTGTCTTCCCAGGTCCCTTAAATGGTCATGCATCCAAAAAATTGAATAACCACTATGATACCTATCATAATTAATTCTAATAAGGGACTTCATTTCAAGGTTTCTAAGACATGTACGTGGGGCGCTACGTTCTAAAGCTTCCCAGAGTTTAACATAAAATTCCATATCATATCTATTACTAGGGAAATACAAGGGACCAAGAAAGAAGCACGCAATGTCCAAAAACATGCGCTTCTCTTCTCTTCATCACAAAGACCATCATAGCTAATTTTGAGAGTATTATACACTTTTTTGTGATTTTTTACCACATTTGGCAGGGCCTCTCTCCAAATTTCAAGGTTCTCATTGTATAGACGTGCCCCCACAACTTCTAACGACAGAGGGAGACCTTGACATGCATTTACAATTTCTTTTGTAATATCTTCGTAGCCTTCAGCTGGGCCGGTCCTCATGAAAGCGTGCCAACTAAATAATTCCAAACCTTCCTTCAAATCAAGTCCTTTCATACTATATTGAATCACAGGAGTCTGACGTTTCAATACCTGATAATCTCGGGTGGTAATGATGATTCTACTTCCTTCTTTAAACCAATAACCCTTGAAAGCGTCTCCAACCAAAGCATCTACCTGTTCCTCGTCATCAACATCGTCCAAAATGACTAATGTTTTTATGGGTTTCAAAAGTTCTTCCATTCGGGGTTTGGCACTCGGAACGTCCTTCAACTGCTTCAAGGTTGATTCATCGACCTTCACCAGGTCCCGAAGTATCCGCTTTTGTAATATACGATCTGACAGCCCCACCGGGTGTTTGGCAACATATAGCAAATTAATGCGCAACTTTTTTTGAAGATCCATAACAACCAGCTTGACAAGCCTATCTTCGTTGCTGCACACACGATGCCCAATAACCAAAAAAAAAAGCATAAAAATAAACTTTTTTTAGTACTTCTATTCTACAGCAACCATTCTATCTACTTAATTTGGAATTTAAAAGGTCATGGAATATAATTTATGCGAAGTAATTATGCGTTACAGCACGTCAAACTGTGTTGGTAGATGCATGTTCCGACCAGTTTGGAGAGTCAGTCCGTTACAGTTGTTCATTGTACGTAAAAAAAACATGAAATTCAACAACACTCAAGACCTTGAAATGTTTTAAATAGCTTCAAGCAGAGTATTCACAATCACACAACACAAAACACAAAAGAGTAGCTGGAAAAGAATTTTTACCCGCCCGCGGTTTCTGCGAGGGACCAGCCAGAGAGAAGAGATACTTGATGCAACGCCTCCCTCCACGCATCCATTTTGCTATGCCTGCCTCTGTCGCTATGCTTTTGAAATGCCTCAGCATAAGGGCCTTTCTTGTCAGGGTACCTCACATCTGAAGGTTCCACATTGTAAAACAAGGGGATTATTGTAGTCCCTGTGGATTTGCAAGTCCAGATAAAAGAAAGCTCGTTGAGGCAGAACTGTGAGTTGGCATAATTAGGAGAAAATATGGGTATGTGGACGGTGGAGTCTCTAATAGCGTTTTCTAGGCTGACCTCAATATTCTCTCCCTTTTCTAATCTCTCCGTGTCGAGGAAGACATGAAATCCTGCAGTGGAAAGGGATTTGAAGAGGTGATCAACGAGAGTATTCCTAACGTCCGCACCTCGGAAGCTCAGGAATACATGATATTTTTTATGGTGCTGTGCTGGGGAAGGCTCGTAATGCTTGAAGGTCTCGGCGCTGGTACTTGAACAGCCCTCCATGTCTGCACTCGAAAAATCTGTTTTTTTTTTTTCCCTCGTTTGAAGAGATGGAGAATAAACATGCAATGCAGAGAGCCAACAATAACGAATTTGTGTGGCAAAAACGCTTAGACGAATGATAAAGGGAAAGGACAATGAGGAGAGAGGATATCACATATACACAGGCATAAAACTAATGAACATGTTATATTTAAGTTTCCTTCTTTTTCTTCGTGTTTGGCCCACGAGGAGAATAAAAAGGGGAAAAAGCTAGTTCTTCTTGTGTTATTTTTACCAACGCAGAGAATAAATGAATGAAAGATTTTAATTAGTCCGCGAGACCCAAATATGGTCCACGGGACCTCAAATATGGAAGTAGAATTACTCAAATCATATCATATGATCTTTAATATCTTTGAGAAGGTTGTTCCTTCTCCTGCTGATTTGTGTTAGCAATTCTCCAACTTTTTTTATTTTACTGTCTTCAAATAAATTTGTCATAAACTCGTTTCCAAGTGTTTCTTTGTATTTGTCACGGATATCTGAAAAACTCGGGCATTTATAGATGAAGTGTTCCTCTGTCTCTACTGCCCCTGTGCTTCTCATTGTTCTTTGGGCGTTGTCCATCTCCCTGTTTCACATCTAAGCCTATGAGAGCTAGTCCTTATCTGAGCAATGAGTATTTTTTCCTTCCACTTGATTTCAGCGCCTATATACGCTATTTCCTTGTGATCATACGTTGGGTTAAAATTTGCAATATAATATTGTCTTTTCCTGTTTGCATTTTTCCACATTCCACTTCTGAACTTTTCATTAACATAATTTTTTATGTCTTTGTTGACATTTGGGCATTCATTTATGTTGATTTCCCAACGTTTCATCCATTTCTGATTTTGTTTCATCCACGTATTCTTTCGTCTATGCAACTCTTCGTCCCTAGCTGCCCTAGGCCATCTATCATTCGTCATGTTTTCTGTTTTTTTCAAGTAACATAACAGCTTGGTCATAGCAATTGTTTTTAAAAGGAACATTCCAGTTAAAAAGCTAGTTCTTCTTGTGTTGTTTTTCCCAACGCAGAGAATAAATGAAAAAGTTAGCTTCAATCCAACGCAGAGGAATAGTAGGGTAGTCCTGCTTTCTTCGTCTCTGTTTTTCCATATCTATAATGCTCCGACGCGGAGAGACGGAATGAAATGGAGATAGAATGGAAAACGTAATCATATCCAATCACTACAAATTTTGGATAAGAAAGGGAAAAAATATATATTTTTGTCTAACAATCCTTTATCAGGTGTAATAAAATTTGAGAATTCGAAAAGACTGTTCAAGCGATAGTATGGTAAAATAAGGTTGTTTATTATTATTTTATTTGGTTTTTATGAGGGTGGAAAGGATGGGGAAGGATGAGAGGATAATAGAATTGAATAATTATATATTGCAATTTCTCTATATCACTGGTTTTATTTTATTTGAAAGATATTTAAAAATTTAAAAGAATATTTAAAAGTTTTAAAGTATTTTTTTTAAAAGTTAAAATACAAGTAAATATTAATAATATTAAAATTGTGGTTTATTTTATTTTATTTTATTTTTTTTTGTTAAAAAACAAATATGAAAATAGTTAAATATATTGTTTAAAGAAAATTCTTTAAAAGTAATAAATGAACAAGATTACTTTGGGTTAGATGTTGAAAGCAAACTTAATTTGAAAATATAGGATGAAAATTTGAGATTTGTGATATAGACTAATGATTAAGCAAAGAAGTTAGAGACATCTTGATTCAATGGTGAGAGTAGCCCACACCAAGGTTTAATATGAGGGACTTAGGTTAAATAGCCTGATATGATGTAAGAGGGAATAGGTAACACTCTTAAAACTTTACTTTTTAAATTATTTAAAAAACATTATACACAACAAAAATGTAAAGATCAAATGAAAATAAGAAATACGTATAGTTCAATTAAAATTCATAAAAATAAAAATGTAAATTATACCATTTTCAATCATTTATGTGAATGCTAACTATCAATTGTTTACTTAAAGTATACAATATTGTTCTTATGTTATCTAATAGTATATCTAGTAACAAATACTAACTATTAATTGTAAATTTACACTATATTTAATAGTGAATGCTAACTATAAATTTACTAGAAATATTTTTGTTAACGAAGAAGTTTAAAGTGAATATCTAGTTTAGTAAAATAGATATTAATATAACATTTAAGTTAAGATGTAGTACAACTTTAATAAATTAATTTTAAATATTATTAATCATGCTTTGAAGAATTTAAAATTTAAATATCACTTAGTTTGAATCTGGGTTTCAACAATAAACTTATATCTTTCTTTTTCTTACCCAGGATGAAATGGGACCAAAAAAAGATTCCGTAAATTTTGAACAAACTGAATTCTACTTTCTGCATTCAAACCACTTTACTAATAGACTTCTTACCGTTTTCCTCGACTTCGTAGCATGTCCCAGCAGTAAATCATGTTAGTGCACCATTCTATAATTGCTAATCACTTTTCCTTTAACAATTGGTAGGAATATTGAAATTTCTTTCACGATTAGCATATCTTTCTTTCCCTTGCCCCATCCAATGAGGGGACCAAAAAAATCTCACTTTAACATCCGTTCTGTTGCGTGAGATATCCGTCCTGTTGACCTGATGTGAGATGGGGCGGATCGCTTAGAATTCATATAGTTGTCATCGATCTGACGTACATTTAAAAGATTCAGAGCAGATTATTTTCTTTGCAAACTGGTATCACTAAGATCTCTTTTTAGCAAATATCCATTCAAATTAAAACTTACCAATCCACCTAACCTGTAAAAAAATAATAAAAAGCCAACAAATTCTATAGAGTTCTTACCATTTTTCTAACTGTAAATCACTTTACCCATAGACTTCGTAGCATTTCCCAGCTGTAGATACTGTTAGTGCACCATTCTAGAATATCACTTTTGCTTTAACATTCGTAGGAATATTAAAATTTCTTTCGGGATATGCATATCTTTCTTTCCCTTCCCCATCCAATCAAGGCAAGAGGCGGGACGAAAAAATTCCTCTTTAGCACATGCACCCACTACAACATTACTAACTTTTCAAAAGTAAGTAGATTTCAAAAGCATTACCAACAAAAGAAAAATATAAAATGGAAATTTTGTGTACAAGAGTAATAAAAAGCCAACTGAATTCGGTAGAGTTCTTACCATTTTTCCAGCTGTAAATCACATTACCCATAGACTTTGTAGCATTTCCCAGCTGTCAATCAAGTGAGTGAATCATTCTATTATTGCTAATCACTTTTGCTTTAACATTTGGTAGGAATATTGACATTTCTATCAAGGATATGCATATCTTTCTTTCCCTTGCCCAACCAATCAGACAAAAAACAAGAGGCGGGACAAAATAATTCACCTGAGTCTTGCTCATGTTTCACCGTGCACAAGACTCGTTAAGTATCTACTTCGTAGAAGAAAAGAAAAACTAGAAATCTCTTCTTCGTCTTACAAGTATAGAGGTTAAGCGGTAAAGCATATTTAATAAATTAATAATGATTTTTAATTGATAATTAATGGTAATATATATTAAATATAAAATTTAATAAAAAATAATAAATATATTTTAAATATTTTATAATTTTTTTATTTAGTTATTATGAGAAATTTTCACGATAAAATTTTAGGTTAGTGTGAGAAATCTTATGATTAACCTATAACAGTCTCCTTCCAACTATGACCCCTCGTCATAAGGCGAGAACTATGCTTATCAAAAGGGAATTTAACACACAACATTTGTGTCTCCCTTTGCATCACAGAGGTTCAATCCGTGGACCTCCTGTTCAACAGGGTCAGGCTCGCCTTCTCCATATTCTAAATACAACATTTTTTAAATAAGTTAGGAATAAGTTAGTGTTAAGAGTGCAAGCAAAAAATGAGATTTGTAAAATTAGAGGGTTTTTATCAAAAATATTTAGGTAACATGGTAGGCAAATTATTTTTTAAATTTGATAAATTGAAAAACTAAAGGGTTTAGAAATATCTAGGTGGAATGAAAGAAAAACCATTTTTGAAATTTCTAACTAAAAGTAAGGATACACTAGCTAGAAGTATGAATTCCTTAGTTAGAGACAAGAGGGTAAGTGAATCTATGACAAACCCCATACAAGTAGATCATCAATAAGATTTTGGTGTGAATAAGATTTTTTGGACTTATATATGAGCTTATCAATAAGGAGGTATTGAATAATATCTTATTGGTGTGAATAAGATTTTTTGGACTTATATATGAGCTTATCAATAAGGAGGTTTTGAATAATATTGTTAGTACTCGAGGGGAGTTCATTTAGAAAAGACCAACTACTAAGGGGTAAAGGAATGTTGTATTCATCTAGACGTGTTGCCATGGATATTTCAAAACCTTTACCACTTAAAATTAACTTTGAATGAAGTAAATGAGATCAATAAATGGATTATGAAAATAATATGTTTTGATGTCATAAATATTATGAGATTGAACACATGGTAAGAAATGACAAAGTAAAATTTATGAAAAAAATACAAAGCATTTTGGTTATGAGACAAACTTTAATATAAAGTAAGGAAATCATACCATAATAGAAGTTGAATCAGATCAACAATTTTTCACTCTCAACAAAGTGGTAAAGAAAACCCCTCTTGTATCATCAGATGGTGAACATTATTATGTTTTACTTAGATTAACCTTTAAAAGAAATAAAGAAGGCTATTTGACAAGCCATTGTCATTATCTACAAACATTTAAAAAATATTTGATTGCTTGATGTGGGAACAATAGTCACAACATTGTTTCCATGGTTCTTATCATATATGATACATTGCTTATTATAAAAAAATCTATTCTATAATTGTAATAAACATCATGAAATTGCTTTTTACCTTGCTTAGTATTGATGCCCATTATACCTTTTTCTATCACCTCCAAAAACTTGTTATCACCGAGCTTGATCTTGATCTTGAATTTCTCATCCATAGTACCAAACAACTCCTTGTTGCTCATCATTTGGTTGGAAAAGCTAGAATCAAGATACCATGTTTATTGAAGAGTCTCTTCAGCCTTATAATAGGATAAGAACAATTTTCTTGAAGCATCCTCCTTCTCTTTTGCATAATTTACTCTTTTTTCTTTATTTATAGCTTTGACTATACATTATTTTCAAAATTCTCATACCTTTTGGAATAGTAGCATTGAGTATTTATCTTATCAGTTATTCCTCTTCCTCCTCCTCTAGCAATCGGTATACTTCTTCCTCTTGAAAAATTATGATTCTTCCCTCTACCTTGTCCTTGTCCTTGGTTTCTTGTACTAGCATCATTAGCCTTTAAGACTTTTATCATTAAGGCAAAAGCCTTCTCTTCATCTTCACAAATGGTGTCTCTTAGTATTTCTTCATGTGACATAAGAGAACCAACAAGATGATCAAAATCTAAAGCTAAATTTACTTTCTTTAATAATGATGATAATATAGTTTCATATTGCTGTTAAATTTCTCAACACCTTCTTGACGAATATCCCATCACCATTGTTTCTCTAAGAGAAACCATTTTATTGACCATATCTTTCACTATAACACAATATTCACTTACACTTTTAGCCTCTTGCATCCTAAACTTCTCAAACTCTTTTTTGAAGATCTATAACTTGATCACTTTCACTTGGTCATTTCCTTGGTAAACCTCTTGTATAGACTTACAAGTATCCTTGGCCAACATTACATCTACAATTCTTGGAAACAAGCTCTTATATAAAGTTTACTGAATATGATACAATATTAAAGATTTTTTCTTCTTGACCTCCTTCTTTGCTTATCTATTATTATGTTGGATAATAAATCAAGTTGTTGGTTCATCATAACCATACTCAACAATATCCCAAAGATCTTTCCCAAGCAACAATACCCTTATCTTAATTTTCCACTAGTCATAATCTTGTCCACTATACTCTAGAATAGGAAGGGAGTTATTATTGGCCATGATCAATGGTTGGAGATATCATGATATCATGAAAACAAAATCAGTCCAACACAACACCAACAATGGCTATGATACCAAATTTAAAAACTATAGCACTCTTACTCAACAAAACACAAAAAATTTAGAGTAGAATTTGCATATCAATTTTTTACATTTCAAAAAAATTACATAGTAGGAGCATCTAATTTTCTTTTTTGAACACTCACAACACACACATCAACAAATTGATTCTATCATATAGCTACAAGCACACATGGCAAAACTCCATAACTACAATTACAAGCTCAGTTGGAAATATGCATAATTGTAATTACAAACTCAATTGGGAATATAAACAACTATAGTTACAAACTTAGTTGGGAATATGCACAGTTACAATTAAAAGCTCAATTAGAGGTATGTATAGCTACAATTACAACCTTAGCTAGGAATATGTATAGATACAGTTAAAAGTTGGGTTGAGAATATGTATAGCTATAGTTACAAGCTCAACTAGAAATATGCATAAATACAATTACAAACTTAGTTGAAAATATGTTTAACTATAGTTATAAGATCAACTAGGTATATGCATAGTTGTGGTTACAAGAATATTTTTCAGTTACACTCTCATAGTCACATGATAGATCAACACCACTTTTCGACAAATTTAGTGGAAAATGCTTAAATGAATTAAATTGCATTCGAATATCTTTGAGTGTTGATTGGTCACACTCCACGAGATAAGGATAGGAAGGACATTACTAGGGAGAGGGTGATAGATGAATTAAAACAATAAGTCATATGAGGAAGAATAAGAACACACACTGTCTAGTATCTACATTTTCAATGCATGGATATTTATTGCATCATAATTTTACTGATGTTTTTTTATTTGAAAAGGATTTTAATTTCATTTTCATATATATTTACTCCAACATGTGTGTGTGTGTGTATATGTGTGTGTGATTTAGTTTATTTCCTTTAATTGCTTATATTTTGACATGAGTATTAGGGTGGCCAAGTATTTTTTTTGGATAGGTTTTTTAGAAGCCTCAGGATGAGTTCCTCTACATCTTCTCCACCATGGAATTGACACTCAACTCAAATATTAACTTAGACTCTATATTTTGAGTTACAAAACTTTATTCTCATTAACATAATTCATTCTTCGATATGTAGAAATTTAAAATAATTCATCCATAAATAATTATCCACAATAGCAATCCACACAATAAGATACAGATATATAATACCCTTAGAGTAGGACAACACCAATAATACTCCTTAGGTAAATAAATCTCCACAATACCTCCCAATATGAGAGCACCACTTAGAGAGGAAGAAGTCTCATAAGCAACTTCATGGGCAAAGACATTTATAAGCAATACTCCATATGTTTTATCTGCATAATTATTACATGATAGTATCCCTTCCTTATATACCCATCTTCTAATTCTACTTTGGGGAGCTAGTTACTAAACCCTCTTCCCACTCATTATTATAATATAATATAATGTTATAATTAAGCTTGGGTTATGTGTGGTCCATGCCAACTATTTATAGTAACCTTATATAATATAATATCATATCCCCACAAACATATTCCTTGGTACCATAAAATTCCACCCTCCTTATAAATGTTTTGTCCTTGAAACATGAGAAGAAACTAAATGATATGATCTTCTAAGTAATTCTAACAACTGATACCAATATTTATCATCCATCCATCCAAGTAAAATTGTGATTGGTAGTGGTCTTCGATGATACCAAGTTTCCATTATACCTCTTGAATATCTATAACTACTCTGTTGGCTCCATGTTTCTATTGCTCTACTCTTATATTTTGAATGATTTATCCTATTGTTCCTTGATGTTGTTGTACCAGTATGAAATCTAGAATCGTTATGCTTTTTATTGTAAACATTATCATACTTGATGCCTTTCTAACTCCATGTAGATCCATAGCATTGATGTCATAAGCTATTCCTCTAAGATTATTTCCATCTAGGGTGGTTTGAGAGGTAATATGATTCTACCTTAACCTATAATTCTATATCCTTTTATTATTTAACATTTTGTTTCTCTATTTTTAATTCTACTTCATATTATTCTCTCATGTGCCCTTATTTTAACGTGTTCTTGTGCACTTCTTCCATGGACTCTACTGCTAATTGTATTGTACATTCAACTTTTGATTTTTCTATTGGTTCCTTAACTTATTCCTTTACCATACTTACTTCTTACTTCTCCTTAGATCCTTGCTCTTTAAGTTGAAAAATATCCTACAGTGTTATCTTCTTCTTTCCATACCACAACTTTATAAAATTCTTTTGTACATTATTTTTAATTGTACCCAAAGAACCCATCCAATGATAACCAAGAAAAATATCCACATTATCCATTTTAATAACATAAAAATTTTAATGTAAACATATTTATTAATGGTGATCTTCAAATCTTCAAAAATTTGAATGTTCTCACCCTGAATATATCTCAACCTCAAGTTGAACCTACAACCTCTTATCCAAAGCACTATTAAAAAAGTTGTATTTATTTCTAGGGCTACCTAAAATAATAACCTTTTCTTTTTGAATGAATCTTTGAACATGCAAAATAGAATTTTTAGACGAGTTTATATCTTCTCTTGCTTTTATAAATCTATGTGGCTTTAT
This sequence comes from Wollemia nobilis, assembly GCA_028583015.1. Taxonomy (NCBI): domain Eukaryota; kingdom Viridiplantae; phylum Streptophyta; class Pinopsida; order Araucariales; family Araucariaceae; genus Wollemia; species Wollemia nobilis. The sequence goes on along the minus strand of JAQPPZ010017079.1, from coordinate 1,530,239 downwards.
CATTCTTCTCACCATATTCCTTACCATTTTTATCTTTATCCTCATTAACTAATTTTATTTCTTTTTCATAGTCATCATTTTTTTCCTAAAAATTTTCTATTCTCCTTTTATTTCATTTTTATCATTTTGTTTTTCTTGTAGTTTCTTTTAAAATTATTTGATGGTACACATCAAACTATCTATCTTTTTATCCCTTTCTTTAAGATCACTCATACAAATATCTTTCTTTGTAATTGAATAGGTCCCCATTTAGTCAAGAATGCTAGTTCCATTACTTTCCAAGTGCATAAGGGATTTACCCTAACAAAACTTTCTATCCATTGTAAGGATTTCCTCACTTCCCCTCAAAAAACATGAAAGACATAGTGTATCATGCTTTCATCATATTAATATTTTACTATTTTCAGCCACTCTCCTACATCAATATCATCTCCAAAACATTTATGAAGTACCATGAGTTCACATCCATAAAAATGATAATGCAAACTAGGGTTTACAAATATATATATATATATATATATATATATATATATATATATATATATATATATATATATATATATATATATATATATATATATATATATATTATCACTATTGTGAAGCTAAAATTCCACATAAACAACTAGATCTATAATTTTTCTTTAAAATAAAATAAATTATAATTGATTTGCTTACGTCAACTAATAAATATCTTCTTCCAAAATAATCATGATTTAAAAACTATCACTACCCTTTTTCTAGATAGTTGAATTCATAGATATGTATCTCCCTCAATATTTCTCAGACTCCTTCATATGACCACACATTTTAAATTCCTTTAAATTTCATATTAAATGGTCCAAGAATCGTTTTATTTAGATAAAATTTCAAAGAGATATGGCTTCTGAAAGATGTGATATTTTTTATAAAAAAAATAGGGTCTAGTTCTACAATCCATAAAAACACAATCTCCTCTTTGCCAAAATCATTTCTTTGATACCATTTGTTACAAAAATTTATTCTCATTAATAAAAATCATTCACCACTATGCAAAAATATCAAATCATCCATCAACAAATAGTTATCCATAATGACAATCCACACAATAAGACATATATAGATAACATCCTAAGGATTGGATAACACCAATAATACTACTTAAAGGAGGAAAATTCCATAAGATATCCAAAGAAGAGATTACCACATAGAGAGGGGAAAGTCTCATAATATAGAATAATATTTTTACAATGAATACACCATATGATTGATCTTCATGATGATCACATTGATAAAATTCCTTCTTTATATACCCATATTATAATTATACTTTGAGGATCCAACTACTAAATCCTCTTCCCAATCATTATTATAATAATTTTTAAAATTATAATTAACCTAGGGTTATGTGTATCCTATGCTAACTATCTATAATACCCTTATACAATATAATATCATATCCCTATATAATTTTTTCTATGTACCATAACACTTTAATTAGGGTTTTGTATCATTGTATCATATTTTAAACTCTTAATTTTAGACAACTCCTATTTTTTGACTTTGAGAGAAGAAAACCGGTGGAAGTAGTATTGAATTCCTCTCCATTTTCAACCTAAGCATGGTTGAGTGTTGGTAATCATGCATGGAAAAGAACTTTAAAATATTTATTTTCTAAAATAACTTTGTTCTTTGATTTTTAGGGAGGAAGAAGGAGGGTCTTTGGGGTGCCTATGTAGATCCTTTTAGTGGCATCCATGGAACCATTGATGATAGTCTTAGACTAAGGAAGTATAGGATTTTTTTAAATTTTTGCTTTGATCTTCTATGAGAGTATCCACGTTACATTTATTTTTCTTATAAAGGTTGTAAGAAGAAGGTATATTGAATTTTCCCTACCATCTATACAAAGAGGGATGACTATGACTAGCACTAACTTGGAACCCTATGCAAAATGAGAAGCCCTCAAAATGTTACTGAACATCAATAATCTTATGTTGGAGGATCACCGAGAATCTATCACCAAAGGATTATTATGTATGTAAATCCCTAGGAAGTACAGGGCTAGGATAGCTACCAAATCTTAACAATTAGTGGTTTGTAGTGTCTCATTACAACATTTTTGATGATAACTAAATTAAACCGCACCATTAATAGTAGCTAAATATCCATTTTAGTGATAACTAAAATGACTCTTCTAATGGTGAAGGCTGGACACAAACAATGGAGATGTAAAATTTAGTAAACTTGGCTATCACCCACATTTTTTTGGATTCCTAGATCCTAACCACCCATCTGTCATCTCTCCACCACATGCATTGGGAACATTCATTGGAATAGTCGATTGGAAAAAAAATTAATAGTTGTAGGGGGTATATGAAGACTTGCAAGATCTCATCATGAAAAGATGTTGTGAGAACTTTACTCTAATGTATTTGGTCAAAGGAGTTTCTAGATTAAGCTTCTCTACACCAATGAATCCTTCAAGGAGATCAACACTTAAAGACAATATATTTGCAAGCAATATAATGGAGTGCTTCAAATTATATACCTCGTGTATTAACAAAATCTCATCATCTATAGTTTGTATCCTTTCAATAAAATTCCTAAAAGAACTTTGTCTTAAAAGAGCCTAGGAGAGGACTAAGAACCAAAAGGTAAAGCTAGAGGAAGGCAAGAAAATAGGTTTCAAACATATAAGGTTAATTAAGTAAAGTAAGGAAAAAAAGGTGCATCTAATGAAGAGGAACAATATGCATCTATCTCCTATGTTTCATGAGCATCAAATCAGAAGCATGCAAGTATAAATGGAAGAAATACCAAATAGCAAGAAATGAAGTAAAGCAAGTATATTTCTTATTAATTTGGTGGATAAAATACAAGGTTACATATCAGTCCCCTTGAGGGCTCAAATATGATACAATTGTTACAAATTGGGTGCCCAAGGATCAAAATCCTCCAAGTAACTCGGGTGCACTTCTAGTGTCTTTCCTCGTACCCACAATCGAGGTGGGTGTTCTAATGATGCCATCGCTTGTATATTTGATCTTGAGGTATTGTGATCCTTCATAATATGTTGTAGAAACCTGCACCTACAAACAAGGAAATCAGAAAGGTCAAATAGCAAGTGCATATGATGAAAAACATGCAATCCCTATAGGCACCAAAAGACTAGTAATGAGAATATGCACGGATATTATAGAAAATCAACTCCAAATGACTTGAAATTGCATAGGGATGTAAAATATATGGTTTTGGGAAGATATAACAAAAAATAGAGCCAAAATTGTGTTTTATGGCCTGTCGTATTTGTAGTTCCCGTTCCCAACCTACAAAACCCAAAGCAAGCACTTTTTACCCCTAAACATATCCAAAACACATTAAACTTAGATAGAATGAGTAAAATAATATTTTTAGAAGACCCATGTATAAATATTTCCAAAATAAAGCATGAATTTCCTATGCATACTCTGATGGACCCTACAAGCTTGTAAAAATTTCAAAATGTGATATCTCATCCAATACAACTCCAAAATGTATGAAATTTTGATAGTAGCATAATATTATATCCTAGAATAATCCTATTAGAAAACTATAGAAAAATTGTGCACATATTTGTATTCATACTAGGGAGGATGAATTTTACTGTTATAGATTGGGGGGCACCCAAGGGCTGGACGCCCACCAATTCTGCTCACTTTTTACCACCAATTCCATTGTGGAATGGTCAAAAACACTATAAGGGACATTTTTCATCAAATTTGGTGAAGAAATTCACTCAAATGGTTTGGTTATGTAAATAAATTGTGTCGCTTGGATCACTCGCAAACCTCCTTTGCTAGGTAGATATTCTGAGGAAAAAGGGGCACAAAAGGGTGAAAGGAAATCTTAGAAAAGCTCTGTTTCTTTATCCTATAACTCCTCTCTATGTTTTGTATGGAAAACTAATCCAATTTATAGCCAAAAGAGGCTCATGTGCAAAAATGCATGCAATGACATGCATGGCAGGAGGTGCCTTGTGTTAAAAAGGAGGCATGCATTGGAAGGGGAAGAGAATATCCATTTTTGACCTCCATTATGAAGCATTTCATAAGGATACAATGTCCTCTAACTCGCATGCTTCAATTGCCAAGGCAAATGGCAGTTTTTGGGTGCCATTTATCCATATTTTGACTTTTTCTAGGTCAAACTTGCTAATCGTCCCACCCTGGGATGGTTGCTTACCACCATCCTAGGGTGGGATGGACAGGATTTGCATTCATCCCAAGGTGGGATGGATAGGAATATGGAGCCAAAAATTCCCAAAAATGGGCCAGAAGCCTCCAAAACCTTGCAATAAGTGGCTAGAACCATTATATACCTTCTAAGGGCTGCCCTAGGGGCCATGTGATGTCAATTTACCCATTGGTCATGGATGCCTAATCGGATTGACCAAATTTTAGTGTCTACAGATGCCCCTTTTTGAGATGCATTATGTGCAGCATAGTTCTAAGTAAAAATAGATGACTAAAATGTTAAATTATTAGGGTTATTCAATAACCTAACCAACTTTAGATGCCTCAATCATGGAAAGAGTATGCGTTCTTGAATTCTTGCTCTCGATGAGCTAAGGAACTTGCTTGAGCTTGGAAATTGTTTTTTCATGAAGTAGGAGGCACTTTTTTTCATGATTATAGATATACCAAGCGTTTAAATCTGATATTTTGTGCTTGTTTGCTGCCCCAAGTAGTGGTGTGATTATCTTTGTCAAAAATACGTTGAACAAACACAATTTGCATGATTGAGTGTGTTCTTGTTGATTTGGATTGAGTATGACTACCCCCTCAAGCGACGAGTTGATGAGAGAATGACTCATGAGAAAAGTGATGAGTCACTTGACCTAGATGACTTTTGGTAGGGTTACCTTCAGTTTTACCCATTGAAAATTGGGGTATTTTTTAGAGTATTTTGATGATTTTATTGACGTTCTATGAAAGAAATGAGGGGCAAAACCTCATTCTCGTGGGGCGGTCCAACCACAATGGCCTTCTTAGGGATAGAAATAAGGACCCATCCATTCATCCATGAGAAATTTAGATGGCATATTGATACTGAGTGAATTCCATCATATTTGAATTTTTTTTGGTGGGTTTTGGACCATTTTCTTTGATATTTGTGTTGTTTTTGAATTTTTTATTGTTTAATTATTTTTGAATTTTGAATGTTTTGCAATGTTTTTGGATTTTATGGCTTTTTGGTAGTGTGAAGTCTGAGGACTCACTTTATTGTAGCCTACGGGCAGTATGATGTATCTTTTTACCCCATACATATACACATATATATATGATATTTTCTATGGTTTATCATCATGTGTTTATTGCTTTATGAGATGTATGCAATGTGTTTATTTGCTTTATGATATGATGATAGATGTCTATCATGTATGCATATATTTTTATTTGATTTGATGATATGTATTTGCATGGATGCATATTGAGATGTATGATTGATTTATCTAGATGATGAAATGTATATACTGTATGAGATATTATTCTAACACCATATATTGTATAGAATCATGAATTCATGTGTAATGTTGTCATGAGACTATGTAATGGATTTGTGAATAATGTAAAATGACATGAATATGATAAAATGGAATGGATGATAGGATGTTATAGGATGTCGATGGGGTTTTCATGAGACTCAAACACTCTAGCCAACTTGTCAAAAATTATATACTAACCATGCAAGACTTTTTTACGAGGTACGAATCTTCTAGGATGACCAAGATACTCAATATCCCTGTATGTGCAAGTGAGTTCATTTTGTGATAAGAATAAGATTACCCCAATGCCAAATAGGATTACACAACCCACCTGTACTGAAGATCACCCTATGAGTACCACGATCCTAGGTTTGTACTTAGTTGGATTAGACCACTAGGTAGCAGAGGCTACCAAAAGCTAGCTCATTCACATGCAAACATTGGTATGTACACATGTAAAATTATAATGTGATAGACATATCATCATGCGTAAGGATACCACCATTTCTAGGTAGGCTATCCACCAAACCTGTAATGAGGATCACCTTATGGTTTGTCAAATGTTGAGAATTCCAGGAATTCAAGTTCAATACTCTCTTCTTTTCTTCAATTTTATTGGGATACTTGCTCATATGTAGTGATGAATTTTTTTTTTTTTTTGTAGTTTGTTTCTTTTTTTGAGCAAGGGATTTGGGAAGTGGTGATAACCACTATTAAATTTGTTTTTTGTTTTCTTTGAGCAAGGAATTTGGTAAGTGGTGATAACCACTATTTATTTTGTTTTTGATTTTTGCTTTTTGGGATTTTGATCTGGATTTTTGCTCCTTGGGATTTTGATTTTTATAGTGGTGAAAACCACTATTTATTTTGGGAAATTGGGTAGGAAAGATCTTGTCATTTTGCCAAATCTCAGCATTCTTGAACCATTCACACAGGGGGATGAGTAGGGAAATTTTTTTGCTTAAGGTAACCTAGACCACGTAGTAGGTGTCATATTTCCATGTGCCAAACTTGGATTTATTAGTGTGTAAATGTGATGGGAATCTGATGTATACAAGGTACAATCTAAGTAGGACTCTACCTCCTAAAAATCAAGATAGCTTTCTACAAAATCTGAAAATAAAACTAGAGATGGTTGAGTGACCAAAAATCCTAATGATATTCTAGAACAAATGGCTAGGTGAAGGGAATGGACACAAATATGGAAATGTAGGAAATGTAGGTGGAAATGATAGGTGAAATATGAAATGATGTGAATGATGACTTGAACAACATATATTTTGAATGATGACTAATGTATAGTCATAATGCTAGACATGTATGAGCAACTCTAAAATACAAAGTGTAATGATGAGTATGCTTGATTCAAGAGATGATAAAATGCAATGATATACAATGTAACATGATGCAATGTTTTTGTATTTTTTATCTTTTGATGATGTATTTGAATTTTTGATATGCATTTATGTACAAATTGACCAATGGGTTTACTAGATGCCATTGGGATTTTTTGGGTGACCTATATGGTCATAGACCACCTAGGGGTGTTATGGGTTGACTAAACGGTATGTAGATACCCTTGGAGCCTTTTGCAATGACATATATGGTCGTGGACTACATAGGGGTTCTATGGGTTGACCAAGTAGTATGTAGATATCCCTAGAGCCTTTTGGGGTGGCCTAGATGATCATAGACCACCTAGGGGGTGTTATGGGTTGATCAAGTGGTATGTAGATACCCTTGGATCCTTTTGGGATGGCCTAGATGGTTTTGGACCATCTAGGGGTGTTATGGATTGACCAAGCAATATGTAGATACCCTTGGAGCCTTTTAGGGTGGCCTAGATGATCATAGACCACCTAGGGGTGTTATGGATTGACCAAGTGGTATGTAGATACCCTTGGAGCCTTTTCGGATGGCCTAGATGGTTATGGACCACCTAGGGGTGTTATGGGTTGACCAAGTGGTATGAAGATACCATTGGAGGCTTTTTGGATGGCCTAGATGGTCATAGATTGCCTAGGGGGGTGTTATGGGTTGACCAAGTAGTACGTAGATACCCCTGGAGCCTTTTAGGGTGACCTAGACGGTCATGGACCACCTAGGAGGGTTATGGGTTGACAAAGTGGTATGTAGATACCCCTGGAGAATTTTGGGATGGCCTAGATGGTTATGGAACGTCTAAGGGTGTTATGGGTTGACCAAGTGATATGTAAATACTCCTAGATTCTTTTGGGTTGGCCTAGATAGTTATGGACCATCTAGGGAGGTTATGGGTTGACCAAGCAGTATGTAGATACCCTTGGAGCCTTTTGGAGTGGCCTATATGGTCATGGACCACCTAGGGATTATGGGTTGACCAAATGGTATGTAGATACCCTTAGAGCATTTTGGGGTGACCTAGACAATTATGGATCACCTAGAGGAGATATGGATTGACCAAGCGATATGTAGATACCCCTAGAGCCTTTTGGGGTGGCCTAGATGGTTATAGACCACCTAGGTACATTTGGCACCCTACGTACCCCCAGTGTGCCATGTATCTGATGTAATATGATTGGCCTGGCCAAAGGGTATGGTGAAAGTTAACTCCCCTTACTGTGAGGTGCAATATTATGCAATGCCATCATCCCTATAGGATGATTCAAATGAAGGTGAAACATTAGAGTATATCGTAGGTTATGTATCTCGACTATGGCATTCCTATCGCTCTATTATAGCATCGATCACATCCACAAACTCGATTATATCCTGGAATAAATTTCAAAAGACATATCATGTCTGGATATCATGGCCTCTTTATCAATGGTAAACACAATATATATTTTTCTTGTGCAGCTTTGATCTACACTTATTAGGGTTCAACAAAATATTTGAGGGAAGCATAATTGCTTATGCCTCACATATTTTATTGAATATCGATGCTAATGTAGTCCCCCAAGGTATATATAAGTAGTCCCCCAGTGAGTAGATGTAATTGGAGTTGCCATAAGGATATTGCGTGAGCTCATCCCTAAATTCTAGAGTCATGCGCTCTAAGATATTTGTGAGGACATCTATGGGTATAGGCTTGTTGTGTCCCAAACAAAACTTGTCATAAGGCATTTGATATTATGACTAATAAGGAACTCTAGTTCCTTGCTCATACAGGCCCAACCCAAAACCATACTAATTACAAATATGAAGGTACTTCATGGAAAATTTAGGGTTGGACATGTAGTTGATGTCCTCATAAAAGGGTTGTTCATCCTCTTCCTGATGTTGGTAAGGCTCGATGCCATATTCAAGACCCCCATAGATGAAATTCATTTGATTAGGGGGAAGACCAAGAGGTACGATAGTGCCTATGGGAAGACGAGGTCGACCCATGTACTACATCGACTCTATAGTAGGGGTAGTTGTAACATTTCTAACCATGTACTCTCCTAATATGGTAGAAGCTAGGTGTACTATGACTTGAGGCTATAGATAAAAAAGGGATGAGAGCAAGACTTAAATTGATTCATCATTTGCCTCATGCGATAGCTCCTCATCTACTTGGCTAGGGATCTCCTCTATGGAGATGGTGGATATGGTTGGTTGGACCTCATCAATAGGCCACTTTCCTAGGTTCCTAGGCAAAGGATCCACAAGAACAATAGGCATCTCAGGGGGTGTCAACTATGAGGACAGTATGGTATGCGATGGTGATGGATCACTTGAGAGCGATGGCGATGGAGTCAAACCTTGGTCAAATTTATTCGATTGAAAATTTAGATGGGTTGATGGTAAGGTTAACTCAGGGAGTTGTTGCACCATATTACAATACTTGAAAGGCTCTAGTTCTATAGATACGACATGAACTTACCCTTCATGAGTGTACTTGAGGCACTAGTGAGCGATGGAAGGGACACACTTCATATCCTTGATCCATGGTCTGCCTAACAGGATATTGTATGCCATCTCACCCTCCAAGATGTGGCACAACATTGGTATGGTCTTTTACCCTACATGAATGGGTAGGATGATCGTACCAACTATTGAGCATATGGCATCATTGAATTCTTAGAGGGTGTAGGTAGATGCAACAATATGGGATGCTAGGAGCTTCAAATGCTTGAGAGATGTTGTAGTGATGATGTTGCTAGAAGACCCAATGTCTATCAACACTCTCTTGTATGGTGTCCCATTTACACATGTGACAATATGCAAGGGAGGATCCACCATATCATTTGGAACCAGTTTAAGTTCATCTTCTTGAAAGGTAATCACCAGTTTCGTGCATTATCGCACATGCCCCACAAAATTATTGAAGGAGTTAGACTCCTAAGGCTGAAGCTCTATTGCCTTAAGGTTCTCCATCAAGGCTTCTCTATGAGGTGGTGATTGTTGAATGAGCTCATGGATGGAGATTTAGGTGGATGTTGTTCTCAAGCTTTGAGTTATCTTGCTCTTAATTGTGACCATAGGCCTAGGTGGGAGGCTCAGCATAGGAGGTGGTAAAGGCTACGATGTTAAAGGAACATCACTTTGAGCTATAGGTGATGTGATTGGACTTGGGTACTACATATTCCTCATTACAATTTTTATCATGCTAACATACCCATGCTAAGGGGTTGCATGATGAACCTCATTTACCTGGGGCACTAGCTTGGACTACTCTGCATGGGCAAGCAAAGGGTATTTAAAGACCTCCATATATTGGTCGTTTGGCGTGATAGGGTTTTCTACCTGAAGGATGTTCCTATAGATCATGTCTTGCACCAAATGCTTGAACTTATAACATATTTGCATGTCACACCTATTTTACCTATGAAACTGACAATATAGGTCTTCTTTGTATCCTTTGAGATTTGGTGCATTTGGATCAATAGGTCGACTCTCAAGAAAATTTATCAAATTAGTTGCTAAGAGGTGCTCAAACAATGATTCCATGGACTCTGCAATGGGCATGAAATATCACTTGGGGTGATGCTATTGATTTTTCCCTCAACTTTTTTGGTTGTGCTTGGCATAGTTCCCAGGTGTGGCTTGATAATTAGGCTTTTGAGGTGGCATTGCTTGCACTGGCCTTGGGACACTAATGGCAACCTAATTCACTGCTACTGGCTTATGCTACATTAGGGTATTCTTGGCATTATTTTCCCACTCCTTATGGTGAGGCTTCACAATATATCCCTCTTGAATCTTAATATCGTCAATGGTCCTAGCCTATGCTAGGGCATCTTCAAGAGTCGAATATTATTGCAGCTACAACAAAAAGGAGATTGGCTTTAGGAAGCTCTTGGCAAACATCTGAGTCAACTTCGACATGGGGAGTATATAAGAAAGCTTGGTGAGTAAGGCTCACCACCTATTGCCATAATTTTCTATTAACTCATCATCATACTGTTTCAATGCAGCGAGGTATGCTAGCATTGCCTTCCTCTTAGTTTTGAAGGTGAAGGGTTCTAGGAACGTGTCTACAAGTTGATACAAATTGTGGATGCTATGCTTAGGGAGTTGGGTAAACCACTCCATGGTGGGTCCAGAGATGGTAGTCATGAATGTCCACAAAAGCAAAGCATCACTATCCTAAATGCCAAAGTAATGAATCAAGAATTTGGTAATATGTTCCTGCACATATTTGTCTCCCTTAAAGTTAGCCAACTGAGGTAGCTTAAATTACTCTGGATAGGGAGGGGTAGGAACTGAAGGATGAAGGGTATGACTATGTAACTAGTGCAAAGTGGTATTTTAAGATCCAAAACTAGAGGTCTTGTTCTCTACTGACACTAGGTGCTCTAAAAATGCCCGATATGTGTATAAGGATTTAATCTCCTCATATTTACTCTTATAATATGATGGAGGTCGAGGATCCTCCCCATTATTTTGTGGTGGTGGCCTATCACCCCCTGCCTTGGTAAGGCATTTCCAAATATTCTACTTCTATCTCATGCTCCATGTAATCCCTATCTTGAGCTGGTCTATAAATATGGGTATCTTCCCGCTATGGGCACCCTATGTTTGGCCTTGGAAGCAAGTCCTGATCTGGCCTAAGAGGTCATGGAGGTAACATTAGATAATGCCTAGGAGACCTTTATTAAATAATCATGGGTTGCCTTAGGTGTACTTCCTGCCTATGTGTCTTAGGGGTAGGAACCCTCTCTCATAAAATTTTCTAGAATAACTCAATGGTTTGTCATTCGATTCTTTCTTTCTCAAGATGATGCAAGCAGTCCAGTTGCTCTTTTTCCCACCAAAGCTATTTAAATTGTGCTTGGCATTCTACGTATCTTGCATCTGCTTGATTGATCTATTCCATTGTGCGAGGCCTAGGAGTCTCTCCTTGAGGATGACCTTGTACAAGATAATATGTGATATCTATCGTGCACTTCCCTCGATCGAGGGCCATCATGTTGACTTAAGGTTTGAGCCTAAGCATATACTCGTTATACTCAATGGATGTAGAGGCACATCGTGTATCCGTGGTATACTGATCTTGAGTATAATCAAGGATTTCCTCATACCTTCCTTCATGGATGAGGAAGGGAAGGGCGAAGTTAGCTCACCTTGAGTGATAAGTATCATACCCGTTAGGTTACCTAAGATGTTGGACCCTATCAGGGTGATGTAGAGGTAAGGTGGGATCGACATGCTCTGCCCAATATGTGAAGTCATGCTCTAGCCTATGAATAGGTGTATTAGACCTATCTAGTATGTAGATGCATGGCACCACTCTATCTACTTGTTCCTCAATGTGATGTTGCATTTCCTTAAAGAAGGCATGTGATGTGTCTAAATACCAAAAAAATTCTCCCAGGTGAGGTCCATCACCCATAGGGGTGTCCCGCATAGGGCTTCCTTGTAGGTGTGGCTCATGCCCCACTATTTTAGGGATGGGGTGAGTACAGGCTCGCCAGGGAGATATGACCAGGCCCCTGGGGCTAAAGTAGAGATGACTCATATCTCCTAGTCCACTCTCCATAGCTTCCACCCATGATTGGGCTTGGCTATGGGTGCACACCATTGTGTTAGGATCCTTAATCCTAACATTATTAGTTAGTATTATTAATCATTTAATTATTATATTATTAACTTATAAAGTGAACCATCACAACCCTTCATAACATGAACCATCACGTCTCTTCATACATGAACCATCATGTCTCTTCACCAACGTAGCTTTAGGGTAGATATATATTAGGTTGGCCATCCATATCAAATAATCCAAGAAGTAGAATAATAAGCATAGATTCTAAGGAATGAGCCCCCTATAGTGGCAAAGTGATTACAAGGGAGCCCCCTTTGAGTGGCCTGCGATTACATTTACATTTATTTGTTAATAATTTTATAGTAAGACCTTGGGGTCTTACCATTTGGTATCAGAGCCATGTGGGATCCAACCATGTGGTATTTGCTCAAAGATCTTCATCAAATCACTTATGTGCATGAGTATCAAACTCGGTTTGAGGATATCACCAAACACAACATAATATTGGATGAATCAATTCTCATCAATGGCTTCATTAGGGGATTAAAAGAGGAAATTAGAATGGAGGTGACAAGTTTCAATCCCTATACCATGATGCAGACCTATGAATTGGAAAAATTAGCTGAAGATAAAATCAATGCACAACAATGATTATGAAAACTACTTATGGAAAAATTGTTGACCACTTATATCACTCCCAAACCTATGCATAATGGAAGGGCACAAAGCAATTACACAACCCCCAAATCTAACTGAACTTTATGAATTAAACATTTTAGCTTTGAGGAGATGAAGGAACGATGAGAAAAAGGACTATGTGATAATTGTGATGAACAATTTAGACCCCACCATAAATGTGCTACACTAACATTGTATTTATCGAAGGAATTTGATCCCTATCTCTCCATAGAGCAAGAAGATGAGGTAGTTGTGTCCAATGTGACCAATGCGCCTACTCACTGCAATGAAGACAATGAAGTCGATGTGCAAGAAGTGATTGATGTACCAAGCAAGGATGAGGTAGACATACCCAAAGTGATCAATGCTAGCCAAACATGCACTCTACAAGACCTACACATACCTTCCTCACCAATAGTGAGTTCTTGCCATATGACCAAACCTATTCGGAACCAACGCAGAGTGACTACACAGTCCTTCTCCATTGGCTCTACCAAGGAACCAAAAAAGGATATGAAATCATTACCATCACTTTTGATGCATCATTCTGAAGTATTTGAGGAACCCCAAGGGTTACCCTCCCATCGTCATCATGATTTTCCTAAGAAAGATTCTACTATTGTTCTTGGAAACCCCCCGCTAATGCTTCATCCTTCTCGATATCCCTACCTATGAAAGGATGCCATTAAAAGAGTCCAAGAACTTACACAAATCCTTATTGGAAAATAAATAACAAAGCTTCTCACTTTGAGCTTTGAGGACAAAGCTCTTTTTAAGGAGGGTGGCATGTTAGGATCCTCAATCCTAACATTATTAGTTAGTATTATTAATCATTATATTATTAAATTATAAAGTGAACCATCACAACCCTTCATAACATGAACCATCATGTATCTTCATACGTGAACCATCATGTCTCTTCACCAATGTAGCTTTAGGGTAGATATATATTAGGTTGGCCATCCATATCAAATAATCCAAGAAGTAAAATAATAAGCATAGATTCTAAGGATGGAGCCCCCTATAGTGGCAAAGCGATTACAAGGGAGCCCCCTTTGAGTGGCCTGTGATTACATTTACATTAATTTGTTAATAATTTTATAGTAAGACCTTGGGGTATTACCACATTGTAACTCTCTACTAAACCCTAGATGATTATATCATTTACAAATTCTTAATGAAACAACACACAAGAAAAGGAAACACCCAATAAAACAAATTATTATATCTTTTAAGTTTTATATGTGAATCCCTAAACTGTTTTGTGTGTTTCAGATGTGTTGTTTGTAAAGAAGACCTTATGTCTCATGTTTGATCTTGTTGGATTGTATTCTCATGTTAAATGGGTTTTCACCTATATACTCGCAGCTCAATAACCTGGTGATGAACTCTAGGTCACATTATCCCACTTATAATGTGCGGTGATGAAGTGCACACACAGCCAGGGAGCACAGGTCCTACCAGTTCCTCACACAGTTCACCCATAGTCTATGATATACCTCTCTGAAGAGAGATAAATGCTATAACATGTTGGAAATTTGAGTTGCTTTATATTGTCATTGATGTCATGTGGATCATTGATGTCACATTTGGTCTTGGTGGCCAAAATATTTCATAAATAAGCATTTATAATATTTTGGAAAGCATGGCTATTTACAGTGTTTTTATGAAAACCAAGGTAGGCAAAATAAAAGGTTTTATTTAAAACCATGGTGGGCTTATGTGGAAAGGACTTTTCTTAAAAGCCAAGGTGGAATTTTGTTTCATCAAAAAAGGACCTCCGGTGATGAAGATATTAAAGTTTAAATTTTAAGTTTAAATTAATGGAGGGCCGACCTATGTGCAATTAATGGAGGGTGGCATATATATACATGTAAAGGTTTCAATTTATTTTTGAAAGGTGGCATATTATATATCATCAAAAATCTTATTTCGAGGGCTATTTAGAAGGAGAAATAAGGTGTGCATAAAGAGATATTTCTTATTTTGCAAAGGGGTTCCAAAAGTGAAGTTTACCTTGTTCTTTTTCAAGAGGATTAATTCTTTCATGAGGTGACAAGGTATGCAATATTGTGATTTATTTTATTTTATGGTATAAGTGGTTTTGGGAGTGAAAAGCTTATGCAATGTTTTGATTTATTGTATTTTAAGGTACAAGTGGTTTTAGGAGAGATAAGAAAGTTGTAAAATTAAAGGCCTTGGTGATGATTATTGAAAAGTGGAGTAATGTTGATTATTTTGTGATCTACTAACCCTTGTGAATATTGGTAAAAGAATTTTGTGATTGTGGCAGATTTACAAAGAGTTTTTTTTCATCTTCATAAAAGGTATGGGAACATTCTCCTATTGACTATTTATGATGGTTGATTTCTAAAATATAATTGGAGATAAAAGGATTGATTGTAGTTTCCTTTTCGAAAGTGATTGGTTTAATGCTTTAGGGTTTTCTATAATGAGAGTTGAGGTTAAACCTTGTTTTATAAGCATTGTTATTGAAGCCCATTGGTTGTAAAATAACTTGAGTTAGAAAATAACATGAGTATCATTGTTATGTGAGATTTGTGGTTGAGCATTGTTGGAAACATTTGAGTTGGTTGATACATACTTGGACTAGGGTTGTGTGAGAAAGCGTTGTCCCTTATGGTGATTTGAGTTGAGTTAAGTTGAGATTGATATTAGAACATATTGAGACTCTAACAATTCTCTTTGTGCTTCTATGAGTTGATTTGAGTTGAGTTGATTTGAGATTTATTTGGATTGAGAGTGAGTTTAGAACTTATTGAGTCTCTAACAATTCTCTTTATGCTTCTATGAGTTGAGTTGAGATTGATTTGAGTTGAAAGTAAGATTAGAACATATTGAGTCTCTAACAATTCTCTTTATGCTTCTATGAGATTGACTTGAGTTGAGTTGATATTGAGTTGATTTGATTTGAGTTGAGATTGATATTATAACATATTGAGTCTCTAATAATTCTCTTTATGCTTCTATGAGTTGATTTGATTTGAGTTGAGTTGAGTTTGATATTAGAACATATTGAGTCTCTAACAATTCTCTTTATGCTTCTATGAGTTGAGTTGAGTTGAGATCATTGTGGATCATTGGTTTCATCCATTGAAGAGTACATTACCATTCATTGTTGAGTTCATCTTTGAGCTTTGCCTTGATAGATTTATGGATGATATTTGAGTGCTACTTGAGCATGATTGATTGAGCCTTTGAGAAGGCATTTGTGGATAGTTTTGAGAAATATTTGTGGATATTTTTGGTACAGTTTTGAGATAGATTTATGGACAATTTTGGGATAGTTTTATGGATATATTTTAGAGCAGATTTTGGCAAGTTCTTGGTGAGCTTGCTAGAGAAAATTTGGGCAAGTTATTGGTGATCTTGCTAGAGCATAATTGGGTAAGTTCTTGGTGAGCTTGCTAGAGCATATTTGGGTAAGTTCTTGGTGAGCTTGCTTCAGCAGATTTGGACAAGTTCTATGTGAGCTTGTTAAGTAGATTTAACAAGTTTTGTGTGAGCTTATTAAGCAAATTTGACAAGTTTTATGTGAGCTTGTTAAGAAGTTTTGTGTGAGCCTATTGAGCAGGTTCTTAGTGAGCCTATTGACAGATCTTTGGAGGTGATAGAGTACAGAGGACAAAGTCTCAGTGGATAGAGATCTAGTAGCCATCACAGTTGAATACAAATCTGAGTGAGGAGTCTTCAAGTGGAGAGAGGTCCATCAGTTAGTGCAACAGAGAGACAAAGTCTCCTAGAAGATCACATAGCCATAGTAGAAGAGGAAGAGTTCTCATGTGGAAGAGATCCACAAACTTGAGATTAGGGGATCAACATCTCCTTTGGACATATATCCATAAACATTGTAATTGGGAGTGATTCCCAAAGAGATTGATTGAGAAAGTTTTAGTAAAATATTTTCTCCATGGAGTACCTCACATTGGGGGAACCACATTAAATATTGTGTCTCAATTGTGTGTGGTGACTTGTGCTCTTGCTTACTACTTCTATTTGAGTTATTAATGCACACTCCTATATTTGGTTATTGCAATTAAGGACATTAATTGATATTGGTTTGGAAATAATTTAAAAAGTGGTCTTATACTATTAACCCCCTCCCCCTTAGTATAAGCTTGTGTTATTCAATTGGTATTAGAGCGAGTTCCTTAGAAAATGCTAATAGCTTGAGGGTAGATTCTATAAGAACATAGATGGCTTCACAAAATGGATTATCTACAAATAAGGCTCCATTATTTTATGGTAAGAATTATGATTTTTGGAGCATGAGGATGAAGAACTACTTGATATCACAAGGATATGAGGTATGGCATATTGTTGAAAAAGAGTATAAGGTTGAAGGTGATCCCGAGGAAGATAAGACTACTAAGAAATTGGTTGATATAAATGCAAGAACAATGAATTGTATTTTGAGTGGGCTACATGAGACGAATTTTGCAAAGGTCATGGTATGTACTTTAGCTAATGAGATGTGGACCAAGTTGGAGAATAATTATGAAGGATATGCTAAGGTAAATTTGGCAAAGAAATCTTACTACATTGTAGAAGCAAGTGAAAATTTAGATTATAGTGATAAAGATTAGTCAGATGAAGAAGAATGTACATTCTTTGGAATAAGTGAAGAAAAGCAAGAACACCTATTCCTAGGTATTTAATTTAAATAATAGGATGTGCCTATTGAAGAAAGATATGAAGAGCTTTCCATAGCCATTGAGCAAGCAGATAGGTACAAGAAATGTCTAAGGATACTAAAATGCTTCATATGTGGATATTTTGGGCATATAGATGATGATTGCATATACTACAACAATTAAAACAAGGAAAGTGTATTTGAAAAAGAAAGCAACAGTTCTAGTGACAATTCCAGCAGTAGTGAAAACAAAGAAATCTCATTTTTGGTAATAGAAAAGGAAGAGGATGAGCCAAGTAAACAAAAATCAGAAATCAAAAGTTTAAAAGAAGAATACAAGAATCTTGAAAACAAGATTCGAACAAATATCAAAATAAGAGAAGAACTACTTCAAACAATAATTAATCTCAAATAAGAGCTTCAAAATGCAAAAAGAATAGAAGAGAGGATGAATGAAGAACTAAGGGTAACAACGACAAGATATGATACATTAGATGAAAAGATTCAAAAAGGAGTGGAAACTTATTTTAAGGCTATATCTTACTTCCAAGAAAAGTCACACTCAAAAGGAAAGGAAGTTCTAAAAGATGAAAGAAAGGAAGCACCTAAAATTTGTGAGAAAAGTTCCAAAATTTCTATGGCTCCAAATATTCAGTTTGGTTCTTGTTTTGAGATAGGTGAATCAAGTTCAAAAGGAAAAGAAATTCTTGAAGAGAAATGCAAGGAAGAGGTTTTAGATGCTACAAAGAAGGTTCAAGAATGTAATGCACAAGTTGAAGATGATCATAAGGATAATGGTCAAGAAAGGTATGAGGAACCAAGGCATGAAAAAAGGGCTTTTCAAGGATATTGTTTTTCTTGTAATGGATTTGGACATAGGGCTATACATTGTAGGATCCATGGATCAAAGAAGTTTGATTTTGCTAGAAGGAACTTCAAAGGAAGAAGGTATGATTTTTAGGGACATTGCTTCTCATGCAATAGTATTGGTCATAGAGCTTTCCAGTGTAAAATAAATGAGAAAAATGGTTTTGGTTTTAGAGCTACACAATTCAGAAGTCATGATTATAATGGTCATGAAAACAGAGCTTCACAATAAAGGGTTCAAGAAAGGAATGAATTTGGAAATTATTTAAGAATGAATTCAGGATATGGGAACCATCCAAAGGCTACAATATCAAGTGTTTTAATTGCAATAACTTTGGGTAAATTGCAAAATGGTGTAGGACTCAATTCCAAACAGGTTCAAGGCAAGAAGGTCAAACAAGTTCTAGACAAGAAGATCAAGTAATTTATAAAGACAAGGATATCAAAAAAACATGGAAGGAAGTTGATAGAGGAAAGAAATAAATTAATATGGGAGTAAAGATACTACCACCCAAAAATTAATCATCTCTAGAGAAAATGGGGTGAGGGGGCTAAGCTTAAGAGTTATATCTTTTAGCCCCATAGGTGTCCCTTTTGCCATTGATGTCAAAGGGGGAGAGATTTGAGTAAGGGGAAGAGCATTGAGTTAGGGGGAAAGAGAGTATTGAGTTAGGGGGAGCAGCCACCATAGAGAGTATTGAGTCAAGGGGAGCAGCTTTGATTCTCAGAGATGGATTTTGCAGTGATTGTGGTGATTTGCATTAGAGGTGTTGCCATCAATGACAAAGGGGGAGATTGCTGGAAATTTGAGTTGTTTTATATTTTCATTGATGTCACATGGATCATTGATGTCACATTTGGTCTTGGTGGCCAAAATATTTCATAAATAAGCATTTATGATATTTTGGAAATCATGGCTATTTACAGTGTTTATATGAAAACCAAGGCAGGCAAAATAAAAGGTTTTATTTAAAACCATGGTGGGCTTATGTGGAAAGGACTCTTCTTAAAAGCTAAGGTGGAATTTTGTTTCATAAAAAAAGGACCTCCGGTGATGAAGATATTAAAGTTTAAATTTTAAGTTTAAATTAATGGAGGGCCGACCTATGTGCAATTAATGGAGGGTGGCATATATATACATGTAAAGGTTTCAAATTTTTTGTAAATGTCTCATATTATATATCGTCGAAAAGCTTATTTCGAGGGCTATTTGAATAACTTATTTATAAGGAGAAATAAGGTGTGTGTAAAGAGATATTTCTTATTTTTCAAAAGGGTTCCAAAAGTGAAGTTTGCCTTGTTCTTTTTCAAGAGGAGTAATTCTTTCATGAGGTGACAAGGTATGCAATATTGTGATTTATTTTATTTTATGGTATAAGTGGTTTTGGGAGTGAAAATCTTATGCAAGGTTTTGATTTATTTTATTTTATGGTACAAGTGGTTTTAGGAGAGATAAAGAAGTTGTGCAATTAAAGGCCTTGGTGATGATTATTGAAAAGTGGAGTAATGTTGATTATTTTGTGATCTACTAACCCTTGTGAATATTGGCAAAATAATTTTGTGATTATGGCAGATTTACAAAGAGTTTTTTTTTCATCTTCATAAAAGGTATGGGCACATTCTCCTATTGATTGTTTATGGTGGTTGATTTCTGAAATATCATTAGAGAGAAAAGGATTGATTGTGGTTTCATTTTTGAAAGTGATTGATTTAATGCTTCAAGGTTTTTCTATTTTGAGAGTTGAGGTTAAACCTTGTTTTATAAGCATTGTTATTGAAGCCCATTGGTTGTGAAATAACCTGAGTTAGAAAACAACACGAGTATCATTGTTATGTGAGATTTGTGGTTGAGCATTGTTGGAAACATTTGAGTTGGTTGATACATACTTGGACTAGGGTTGTGTGAGAGAGAGTTGTCCCTTGTGGTGATTTGAGTTGAGTTGAGTTGAGATTGAGATTAGAATATATTGAGTCTCTAACAATTCTCTTTATGCTTCTATGAGTTGATTTGAGTTGAGTTGAGTTGAGATTGATTTGGGTTGAGAGTGAGTTTAGAACATATTGAGTCTCTAACAATTCTCTTTATGCTTCTATGAGTTGAGTTGAGATTGATTTGAGTTGAGAGTAAGATTAGAACATATTGAGTCTCTAACAATTCTCTTTATGCTTCTATGAGATTGACTTGAGTTGAGTTGAGATTGAGTTGATTTGATTTGATTTGAGATTGATATTATAACATATTGAGTCTCTAACAATTCTCTTTATGCTTCTATGAGTTGATTTGAGTTGAGTTGAGTTGATATTGATATTAGAACATATTGATTCTCTAACAATTATCTCTATGCTTCTATGAGTTGTGTTGAGTTGAGATCATTATGGATCATTTTTTTCATCCATTGAATATTACATTACCATTCATTGTTGAGTTCATGTTTGAGTTTTTCCTTGATAGATTTGTGGATGAGATTTGAGTGCTACTTGAGCATGATTTATTGAGCCTTTGAGAAGGCATTTGTGGATAGTTTTAAGAAATATTTGTGGATATTTTTGGGATAGTTTTGGGATAGATTTGTGGATAGTTTTGGGATATTTTTGTGGATAGATTTGTGGACATATTTTAGAGCATATTTGGGCAAGTTCTTGGTGATCTTTCTAGAGCATATTTGGGAAAGTTCTTGGTGAGATTGCTAGAGCATAATTGGGCAAGTTATTGGTGAGCTTGCTAGATCATATTTGGGCAAGTTCTTGGTGAGCTTGCTTGAGAAGATTTGGACAAGTTCTATGTGAGCTTGTTAAGCATATTTGACAAGTTTTGTGTGAGATTGTTAAGCAGGTTCTGTGTGAGCCTATTGAGCAGGTTCTTAGTGAGCCTATTGACAGAGCTTTGGAGGTGACAGAGTACAAAGGGCAGAGTCTCAGTGGATAGAGATCCAACAGCCAGCACAGTTGAAGACAAATCTGAGTGATGAGTCTTTAAGTGGAGAGAGGTCCACCAGTTAGTGCAGCAGAGAGAAAAAATCTTCTAGAAGATCACATGGCTAGAGAAGAAGGGGAAAGAGTTCTCCTGTGGAAGATATCCATGAACTTGATATTAGGGGATCAACATCTCCTTTGGATAGATATCCATAAACATTGTAATTGGGAGTGATTCCCAAAGAGATTGATTGAGAAAGTTTTAGTAAAATATTTTCTCCATGGAGTACCTCACATTGGGGGAACCATGTTAAATCTTGTGTCTCAATTATGTGTGGTGACTTGTGCTCTTGCTTACTACTGCTATCTAAGTTATTAATGCATACTGCTATATTTGGTTATTACAATTAAGGAAATTAATTGATATTGGTTTGTAAAGAAAGTAAAAAGTGGTCTTATATTGTTCACCCCCCTCTCAGTATAAGCTTGTGTTATTCATAACCCACAAGCTATTACGAATCTTGGAACTGGCCTTGGCAAATAACAAGGTTTATGGGATTTGAGTCAACGGGTGGATATGAAAGCCACCTCGTTGAACTCTACTAGTGGATGGTGATGAAATCCATATCACTAGCATTTAAGTGAATCATGGTGTGTGTGGTTATTTTTAATCCAAATAAAGCAAACAAATGAAGCATCCGATGATCATTCACTAAATGCATGCAAAAGTACATTTTAATTTTATAAGTATTAGATAAAAAGATACCTAGAAGATGCAGCTCCTAAATTATAACTTACCCATTGGGTAGGCTAAAAGCAAGCAATCCACACAAGGGCATCATAACTTAATTTTTTTTTCTTAATTTGGAATTTATAATAAAATTAAATCTATTCTTATACCTTTTCAGCAAGCAAAAAATGCAAGAAAACCCAAATTAAATAACTTTTGAAGGTGTAAAAGGAAAACAAAGAGTTTAGGCACTTACCTCATCAGTTATGGGACCTGCAACTTCTAGAAAATTGAGTAGAAATACTTCTATTTTCTATTCACTCTAGGGTGGTATGAATAGTAGTTATGTAACCATCCCAGGGTGGGACGAATGTGTATCCATCCTAGGGTGGCATGAATAGCAGTCCAAGGGCCATTTCAGGCCATAACGGGCAGTACCTACAACATAAAAAGAGTAAAAATGAGGTTCAAACTTTACCCAAATAAAAAGGTAAGAGGTCCCACCATGATTTCCACTGAATTAGGGTAAAAATGGTGCACCTAATTAAGATGAAAAATATGCATCTATCTCCTATGTCTCATGAGCATCAAATCGGAAGCATGCAAGTATAAATGGAAGAAATACCACATATCAAGAAATGAAGGTTATATAAAAATCCCCTTGAGGGCTCAAATAAGATACAATTTTTACAAATTGGGTGCCCAAGGATCAAAATCCTCCAAGTAACTCAGGTGCACTTCCAATGTCTTTCCTCATACCCAAAATCGAGGTAGGCGGGCTAATAATGCCACCACCTGTATATTTGATCTTGAGGTCTTGTTATCCTTTCTAATGCACTGTAGAAACCTGCACCTGCACACAAGGAAATCATAAAGGTAAAATAGCAAGTGCGTATGATGAAAAACATGCACTTCCCATAAGCACCAAAAGACTAGTAATGAGAATATGCATGGATATTATACAAAATCAACTCCAAATGACTTGAAATTTAATAGGTATGTAAAATATATGGTTTTGTGAATATCACACAAAAAATAGAGCCAAAATTGTATCTGATATCATGTCATATTCGTAGTTCCTATTACCAACCTACAAAACCAAAAGCAAGCAATTTATGCCCCTAAACATATACCAAACATATGAAAATTAGAAATAATTAATAAAATAACATGTTTAGAAGACCCATGTGGTCATATTTCCAAAATAAGGCACTAATTCCTATGCATGCTCCGATGGACCCTACAAGCCTGTAAAAACTTCAAAATGTTATATCTCATCCAATTCAAATCCAAAATGCATGCAATTTAGCCAGTAGAATAATATTATATCCTAGAATAAGTATATTAAAAAATATTAGAAAAAATATGCACATATTTGTATTCATCCTAGGGGGACGAATTTGACTATCATAGATTGGGGGGCGCCCGTGGATGGGACGCCCACCAAGTATGCTCACTTTTTGCCACAAATTCACTATGGAATGGTCCAAAACACTATAAGGGGTATTTTAATCAAATTTTATGAATAAATTCACTCATATGGTTTGGTTATGTGAACAAATTGCGCCTCTTGGATCACTCGCAAACCTCATTTTCTAGGTAGAGATTCTTAGGGAAAATGGGCACAAAAGGGTGAAAGGAAATCTTAGTAGCACTCTATTTCTTTTTCCTAAAACTCTTCTCTATATTTTTTGTGGAAAACTAATCCACTTTATAGCCAAAATAGTCTCCTGTGCAAAAAGGCATGCAAGGGCATGCATGGTAGGAGGCGCTATTTGTCAAAAAAGAAGCATGCATTGGAATGGGAAGATAATATACCTTTTTGACATCAATTATGAAGCATGTCATAAGGATGTAGCGTCCTCTAACTCACATGTTTCAATTGCTGGGGAAAATGGTAATTTCTAGGTGCCATTTGTCCATATTTTGACTTTTTATGGGTTAAACTTGCTAACTGTCCCACCCTAGGATGGTTGCTTACCACCATCCTAGGGTGGGATGGATAGGATCTACATTCATCCTAGGGTGGTATGGATAGGAATATGGAGCCAAAAATTCCCAAAAATGGGCCAAAAGCCTCCAAAACCTTGCAAGAAGTGGCTAGAACCACTGTATACCTTCTGAGGGCTGCCCTAGGGGCCATGTGATGTCAATTTAGCCATTGGTCATGGATGCCTAATCGGATTGACCTGATTTTAGTGTTTACATAAAGTTCTAACATATGGGCTTAGCACTATTTTTTGAATTTTTTTGATAGATCATGCTACCTAATCCTCCAAAAGATATACTATGGCAAAAAGTTTTGAGAGACAAAAAGGGATGTTGAATATCTTAAGAAATAAATTCTATATGTTTGGACCAAGAAATAAAGATAAAATTTCTAATAGCCTATGCCATCTAGAGGTCTTGCTAATCAACATCTTTTTTAAGGATTAAAAAAAACAATGATAATTAAAGATTAGAAGTTTTGAAATTTCTAAAAGGAAAATGGAATAAAATTTCTAAGAATCAAATAGCAAGCTTTAAGAAACCTCCAAAGGTGAATGAATAAATACCTCAAAAAAAGAGTCATACAAAAATTCGAATAAGAGGGAAAGAGAAAAGTGTGCTCAAGACTTCTGATAAAAGGTGCAACCAAACCTCAATTTTTTACAAAATCCTAACATGGTAGGGTGAGTAAAAAATAATGATAACCTTCTAAATGGAGGATCAAAAATTATCATTGCTACAAAATATAAAGAGAAGCTAAGGATAGAATAGAAGAAATGTCAAAGGCCCAATTATAAAGACATTACTATTAACACACAAGCTTCTAGAAAGGTAGGTGAGCTACATTGATGAGCCATTACTATGAACCACCCACTCACATCGCTTGGGCTCACTAATATAGGAGAGGTAGTTGGTCTATTGAAGGTAAAAATATGGTAGCCACAACAAAAACCATCCCAAGACTAATAAATCATTAATTATAGAAAGGACTTACATACAGATTCCAATGTTCCAAAAGAGCTAGTTGAGGAATGTCAGTGGTAGTTGGGTATCTTGCAAATCAATATTCATGACTATAAATATAGAGACCTCAAAGGATGACAATGACATAATGAATAATACAATAAGTAGAGAGGATGGTCAAAGATTATCATAACCCCCTTGGTAGGACTTTTGCATGATAGACTACATATTGATAAAGGATGATTAATACTTAGTTATGATGTATTAAATTGATTTAATTAATTAATTAGGAATTATTACATTCCTTTGATTGAATTGATTAATTGGGAAATTAATTAAATATTATAATATTCTTGGTTGAATTAATTAATTGAGAAATTAATTAATTATTATTATTATTCCTTTGTTTGAATTAATTAATTGGAAAATTATAAATATTAATGATTCAAGGTTCTAGTTAAATTTGTTCTTTTACCTTTTTGATTAAATAAGGTAACGATTGGTTTCTATTTTAAATAATGAAGGACTTTTTTTTAGAAAAGAATGTTTCTATTTAAAAATAATGGACTATTATTTATAAAGAAAAGAGGGTCTAGATTGTAGATAATGAAGGACCTTTATTTATAAAGCAGATAATGTTAAATATTAAATAATAAAGGACTTCTATTTTAATGATAAAATAACAATTTTATTGTGTTATGGAAAAAGGGCTTCTTTCTTAGATTAAAAAATAAAATTTTAATTTGAGGTAAGATATTTCAAGACAGGAGGAATAATTTTACAATTTAAATATCTACCCTCGACCAGTTTGAGGGGATGGATCTTCAATTCAAGTAGGTATGCATTTAATTTTAAAGAAAAATGTGGATGAATTCTTTTGAAATATAAATAAAGACTTAGGAGGATAAAAAAATAAGGGATGATGCTTGGAGGAGGACAACGAAGAACTAGCCAAAAAAATATCAAGAGGATTGGAATGGGGTCTTCAGAGAAGAATCCAAGTAAGGTCTTACAGGTTGGGGTTTCCCTTCGCATAGCTTAGTTCAAAAATAATTTAATGATGTTTTTACCTCATGATCTATTGAACCCTACATAGCAAATGGACCAATGTTATTATCGAACCTTGTAAATCGATTTTTAGAACTCTATTATACTGTAGTTTAGCCCTACTTTACTTATTTCAATTTGCATGGTTCATCTGCATGAAATCTTTTTTTTTAGAATGATTTTTCTACCTTGTGGTATGTATGTCACTAAGGGTGTAGCTTGGAGTTTGGGTAGCATTTTTCATAGCCGCCAAAACCTTACAATGACCTAGTTTAAATAAGAAAAATCCCTACTTATGTCAAACGATGCAACACCTATTACTTATGTTTACCTTGCACCATTGCCAAATGGAATGACAAGAGAAGGATTTTGAAAACCATTTCCTTTTCCTTGAATTGGTTTTGTATTAATTTATAATGCAAATTCTCCCCCTACAAAATGGTCTAGAAGACCCCCTCTATTTTATTGCCTATGCTAAGTAGAGTTTTTGTGATGCATGTCTCCTCTGTCGTCACACATGTTTCATTCACCGTCAGGGGAAGGTGTTACCTAAGGTTAAAGCTTAGGTTTATGATTTAATTATTTCTCATGCTCCATAATCGTCGAGGCACGATGCCAAGAATCACCATGCTTGAATCGGTTGATTAAATAAAAGGTTGGACCACCTCTTGAATAAATTAAAATAAGGTTTTTCATTAAATTATATTTAGTTTATATTTAAATGAAAATAGGGTTTGGTTTATATTTTTGTTTAAATATTATATTTGGTTTATATTTAAATTAATATAGGGTTTTATGTTTAATGAAACAAAGGATCTTTATTAAGACAAATAACGGGCATAAATTTATGAATTTTAGGGGATAAACTCATAAAATTAAAGATAGAGTTTCCTTTAATTAAAAAATACTGTATTTTATTGAAAGAATGATTTAATGAAAGATAGGTTTCTCATTATTTATGTAGACACAAAAATCCAGCCACTTGCCATCCATTCATACCTTCTTGCCACAATTATCCATTATTTATATATATTTATTTAATATATATTTAAATATCAATATTTTACATATTATATTTATATATATTTAATAAATCTATATACATTTATATGAATTAATCTCATTCATCCATCATGTTCTAATCCTAGCCATTCATCCACATCAATCTGTGTCATTTACCTAGATTTAATCTCTACCCTCCATCATGTTTTAATCTTGACTACACATTTAGTGTCGTTGAAACCCTAATATGTCTAAGGGAAGATTATAAAGAGTAGTCACTTTGATTACTCAAACCCTAAGTTTTTGAAAATCCTAACACTTTTTGAGCCCTAAGTACCCTAAATATTTGAATTTCCTAAGTCCCCTATGTCCTAAAGTTCTTTGAAGTCCTAATTTCATCATTGCTTTAAAGTTCATCTTCCATAGCTATTCTCTCCATTACCCTCACCCTCCATCATCTCCAAATTGACATCCATCGCCACAAAACCCATGCAGAACCAAATATGGTTCTATGACCTTCTCTTCATCTGTCGAACACCCTCATGCATCTCACTGCTACTGCAAAACACCCTCGTGCATCTCACCACCACTCTCGAATGCCTATGGGAATCTGCTATAGTCACAAAATACCCTTGGGCATTTCCTACAGTAGATCTATTGTCCTTCAACCCTCGGGTGATGTTCAAGCATCCACATAAGCCTAATCCATAGAAATAGAAGTAGATATGTAAGGTAACAAGGTGGTAATATTCACTTGCACATTCATTTTTAATATTCATAGCTTTCATTTTATAGCTAGGGTTAGTGATTTAATTTTTGGGGGTCTCACGCAGTGGAGCCCTCATAGGTATTACTGATTTTTGTTGTTGTTTGTTGTGTGCATGTGTAGGTATCACTTTCTTGAAATTTATTGAAGCTTGGGTGGCCTTGCATAGGATACACAAGCCCACCCACCTCTGTTGGGATTAAATCAAGCACAAAGACACCACCATTTATGTTAGACAAGGGTTTCAGAGAACCCTAGTCACCTGTAATATTTTGTATAAAAAATAATAAGCATTGTAAATCCTATATTTGGGATCACATTTATTATAACACTGTAGATTAGGGTTATGCATAGCAGCGAATATTCGCCAAATGGGTGAATATTAGAATTTTCAAAATTAGAAATTGACGAATATGAGGACCCTCAACATCGGCCCATTCGCCTAAAATTTTTAGGATCAATTTTTTATTAGGATCAATTCACCATAACATAGGTATATTTGTACTCGTTGGAAAGCTCTTTTCAAGCCTGATCTAGTGGTGGTGTTTTTATGAAGTTATAAGATGATTTAATAGATTAAAATTGGCTCCAAATATGACCTTACATTTTAGGGCTTCAAATACCCCAAATTTTTGTATGAAGATGTTTGATTTGATTTTCTTATGATTCTCCATGATTCACCTTGATTTTGATTAGGATTCACCATTTTTTACAAGTACATTTTGAGTCCAACCCCTTATGCATAACCCTGCTTCAGATCCACCGATGATAATAAAAGTGTTCATTTTTGTATTGTGCAATCATTGTGTTACATTGTTTATTTATTTCATAGTTTGTATTTGGTGTTGCTTGATTTTGTATTCACAAATGGTGATCATAGTGGGACCTCCAAAAATTTCTACATGTTAATTTATCTTGTTACTTCTATTTTTGTTTTGTTTTGTAGGTCCTCAGAAATTAGATCACATGATTTTCATAGAATTATGGTTTTTGGAGCTGCAGAAGTTGATCTAAGATTGTGTGGATTCCCTTCAGCATTCATGGGATGACATTTAGTGTTTAGGATATGCCATGCTATGTTTTAGAGAATTTGGAAGGTATTTCATAGAGTGAGGAGGAGATACATAGGCTTTTCTATAAGTTTCTTGTAAAACCCTAGCTTATTTTCTATTGTTTTTGCTTTGCTTTTTACAGTACTATTTATAAAAAGAACATCATTAATTTTTGTTAAAAAAAATCATATTACATATACATTCTAGGCACTTGCATTCATATTACATTACATTTAGAATACCTTTGCACCCATATTCATTTTAGCACACATTTCAAATTTAAAATTTTGCTGCTATCTATTGTGTTTTTATTCAATGTTTTGCATACTATTTTTATGTAAAATGACAATTGCATAAAATAGTTTGCATTCATAGGGTTAAGAATTCCTCCTTTAATTGTCTAAGTAGGAACAATAGAAATATATCAAAAGTAATCCTACATTTAGTGATTCAAAGAGGAAGAGTAGGCAAACCCCCGAATGTTTAGAGAGGGACTTAAGCGGTGTACCCTAAACATTTTGAGATAATTGATATTTTTGTTGTTGGCTTCTGATTTAGACCTATACAATTGGTTATTTTTAACATTTTTTGTACATAATAGAAAACAAGAAATTTAAAAATGAATCACACACAACACGTATCACAATAAACAGTAATGAGTTGGATTTCATTACCAACTATTGCTTGAGATTTGGTGATGGTGGGTTTCATCTTCATCCACCAATATCTGCCCTTAGTAACTATAGGATACCCATGAGCAAACTTGATATATTTCATCACCAGTAAGAATCTCATTTTGTCATCCAAGCCATACATTTCACCCTTCATAATTTAGATTAGGACATCAAAACACACAAAACCCATAAAAATCATTAAAAATGAGATAAAGAAATGGAGGTAAGATACATTGTTGCAAAAACATAGAATTGGGTTATTTTACTTGATATTTATGAAGCTTTAATTTACTTTTTCTTTCCTGTATTTTATGCATATAGTTCACATATTTGATTCGATAGATTATGGTGTTAGCGAGAAATAAAACTAAAACTTTGAATCAAATTACCATCCATAAAGTCACTTCATCAATGGAGTGCTCATCATTTCCCACCATTTATATGGTCAATCCCTCTAATGTTATATAGGTAAGTTGTTTAGACTTATTTGTAGGTCCATCACACACTGTGCAAAATTCAAATGTTGATATTTTACACAATGCCATCCACACAGGAATTCTAGAAATTAAACCATCTTCACCCACCATTGAACACCACATCACCCATATAGACATGACCAAAGTGGAAGCTCTTTACAAATCCACTAACTATGTCTTAGAACCATTTCATAGTCTACCTAGGTAAGATTCTTCTTTATAATAGGAACTTTCTCATTCCTAGCCTTCAAGCCTCATCCAGGTGTATAACAACCCTCTCTTTGAGGCATCAGTTTCACCTTCCCAGTATTGGGTCCATCCCTTAATAGTCAGGTGATTTAATCACCTCCATTCCATTCTCATACACCACTACCTATGGCAACCCTTTGTATGAAGCACATGTCAATGCTACTTTACAAGTGCCAACATACACATCAGCCAACACCAATGTCACCCATCCAGTTGTAATTCCAGTTGTAAATTATTCTCCATCTACCTCATCCATAACACCCACATCCACACCATCCATGTTAGATATGGAAATACATGAAGCATGGGGACACCTTAAAAAATTGCTTAGGAAGAAAAAAAAGCTCAATCTTATCCTCAAAACAATCTCAAGTGGTCAACCCTAAGCCTCAACATGTTTACACTCAACCTATCTCTATCACTCCAAATCCATCATGGGGATCACAATATTCTATGGTTTCCATTCCCACACCTCCATCAACCCATACTCATTCCATTTCTATCCCCATGGGACAATCCATCCATAACCCTTATACATCATCCCCATATCTTCATTCACAATAATTTCATTCACAACTTCATTATCATCAATTCCAATCCACTCCACAAAGTCATCATCACCTCATTACACCTTAGCATATTGCCACTCCACCTTCACAACCTCATCAAGTAATTCAGGGTTTTCACATACCTGGAAAATACTGTCAAATCCAAGTTATGCAACAACAGATTAACAATATGATGCAACATACTCCTAGTTTGATAAATTAGAAACCAATGATCAAATAGTTGATTAACCAAGCAATTCATCTTTTGGTATTGTTAGCTTCATATCCAATAGAATTCATAGTACCGAATTTTGACAAATTTAAAGGGAATAAGGATCCTAAGGAACATGTGATCACATTTGTCCATTCATGCTTTAGAATCCAAAATAATGATGCTCTAATACTTCAAAAAATTTCTTAGACATTGGGGGGATATGTTGTAGAATGGTATAACCAATTGCCTCAACATAGTATTTATACTTTTGAGCAATTGGTTGAAAAATTTCTTGGTATATTTTCCCGTAATGTTAGAAATAAAGTCTCATTATTCAACATATATGGTCTAAAACAATTTTATGATGAGTTTATTTATGATTTTGATAACCATTGGAGGGATGTGATCACCAAATTGCCATTCTCTCTCCTAATGGAAGAGCTTACTATATTTTTTACTAAGAGTTGCTTAAAACCCATCTCTTAGCTGTTATAATTACAACAATATTGATCATTTGAGGAAGCTCTTGCTTGGGCTAGTATCATTGAAGAGATTAAAATACAAGAGGGCATACTTAATTCTAAAAAGAAAGAATGAAAATATAAGGGCCAAAATAATGGTAACTATTCTGGACAAACCAAATCAAATCAGGTCAATTCGGCCAACCAAGCTAATCATGTCAATCAAGTGGTTATGAGCCATATTATATTGGCTCAACAAAAACCTATGCAACAACCACCACAACAAATTGCATATCATGCAGTTTCCTCATCATCCTAACCAAATCAAATCATAGTGCCAACCGTGGAGAATCATCCCCATTGACAATCTATTTGACAAATCGTCAATATACTCCAGGGTTATGTGTAAGAGGTTGACCCCAAAATATATTTATAAAAATTTGGTGAATCGGTTTCAAAATCCAGGTGAATAGTTTCAAAACACATGTAGAAGTTTCACCATTATTAGGGATAATGTTACAAATTTAAACTTAAAATGGTCAAATTATTATAAAATTGGGGCGAATCGACCCAAAAAAAAATTTGCACCCAAAAATTTTTGGCTAATGGACCCTGGTCAAGGATCCCAAATATTAGCCAATTCCAAATTTTAAAAATCCTAATTTTAGCCAATTTTGCAAAAATAGCCACTATGCATAACCCTGGTATACTCCATTAGCCAAATCCTATACCTCAATTTTATGCAAGTTGTATGACACTAATCAACTTGCCTTGCCTGAGATTAAACCATATGATCCCATCAAACGTGGTAAACACTATCAAGAGCATCAGTTTTGCCCTTATCATAGGCAAAATGGGTATGATATTAAAAACTACCGTGTATTTAAAGATCGAGTGCAAGACCTCATTGACTTAGGGACCATCCATCTTGATAGTCTCTTAGTTCAATAGATTCAAAACCTTTAAATTTATCAAACACCACTTCCTCACCATGAGGAAGTACAACCAACAACAGGAGGGTCAAATACCAAGAACCCTCCTAATCAGGTCAATCATGTCCAAAAATACCAAGCTTTTGTGGGTGTTATTCATGTAGTAACCCGAGGTTAACAACAATGTAATAATCAAAAAAATGCTCAATAATAGCCTGTTCAATCGCCCATACCACCACAAGCAAGTGTATCTCAACTTGCAACCTCATCATCACCCATAAAATTCTTTTCCAATCCCACTAAATCCATCCATATTCCAAGTCATACAACTTCCCCCATTTATCCCATCACTTGTCCATCAAGACCAATCATCTCCCTAAGTAGCAGGCTAGCCACAAGCCTAAAAATATCTTCAGAAAAATTGTCAATTTATGATCTCATTCAATAATCTCCCCCACATCGTGATGCATTAATAAACATTTTAAAGTCCATTGAACTTAAAAACCAATATTCTAATGCCTTTAATAATTTTTTGGGGATCATCCAAACATGTATGGAGCCTTCCATCACATTCTATGACTTTGATATTAAACCTATCTCATCAGAATCAGTGGATTCTCCATTGCATATCATGGCTAAAATTGATAGGAAGCCATTCAAAAGAGTCCTCATTGATACTAGATCCTCCATTAACATCATCATCACATCCGCTCTTCGTCATCTCAATCTTTCACCATCCTATATCACCAAATCCACTTTCACCTTGAAAGCATTTAATGATGCTCTCTGCTCTATAGTCGGCACTATTATTTTGCCCATGAAGTGTGGGTAAAAATGTTGCACACCATATTTCATATCTTGGAAGGGTCCATGGCATATAATGTACTCCTTGGACAACCTTAGATGAGGGAAATGAGATGTGTCCCTTCAATACTTCATCAATGTTTGAAATAGGTACATGAGGGATAAGTTCATTGTATATCGATGGATGTTGAACTGTTCAAGTATTGCAATTCTATTCAAATCCCTATGAATCCATACTTCCTTCCACTCATATATTTTTAACATCATCAACCACTTCATCAACAACATCATCCACATATTCATCAAACGCTTCTATTCCTGAGGAGCTTCCCATCTCCACATCACACCAATCTTCCACCTCTATACCCCCATCCTCATCACCTTTGACTACATGCATATGTGGTCAAACTCAATCCTCATTAGCCACATCATCAACATCATCACCTTCCACATATATTTCTTCCACGTCATCCCCCATTCAATAATCATCTCAACCAAATCCATCTCCATCCACATCAATCAATGTCTCACAAGTCAAATTGATGAATTGTGAGATACCATCCCAACCCACACATCCTCCATTTTCTAAGACATCAACCAACCATGAGCCTCTCATATTCGCATCCACTCCACCCACTTCCACATCATCCCATGTTGAGGTCCACCTCACTAATCCTTTTATTGGTGAATATGTGGTCCAAGACATCACAATCACACCGTTCAATATT
The DNA here is from genome assembly GCA_028583015.1 of Wollemia nobilis. NCBI lineage: Eukaryota > Viridiplantae > Streptophyta > Pinopsida > Araucariales > Araucariaceae > Wollemia > Wollemia nobilis. The sequence continues at coordinate 1,496,034 of JAQPPZ010017079.1, read as the reverse complement.
AAAACTACTAAATATTAAGGTCACCCATGTGACCCATCTTTATCTATAGGAGTGGTGTACACCATGGGTTCAACATCTAATAGCATAAATTTTATATATGAGGGATTTGATTCATAATCCAATCTATTTTCCCTAGATGAACCCAAGCAACCAATTCCTGCCAATACACAACACATGTCAAGATTTCCATATCGGTATTTTAACATATACAAATGGTAAAGACATGGTCTAGGACAACATGAATAGGGAATGCATGACATTATCTATGTTTCACATCAAGAAGTGCATGACCATTCAGGTTTAGGCTATCATCCTCTTTCATCCACTTCTTCTCTTGAACAAGCGTTTCAAAGATTATATTTGAGTTTAGGAGAAGATATCCATCACACTGAGGAATATGATGATGAAATATATGAATAATTTAACCTTATGTCAATTGCTTATGATAAATATAAATAGGAATCAAAACCCATCATTTCACACATCAAATATGATGAGTATTACTTAAGAATGTTCTCCATCCATGAGCCCATATTTTGCTTGATTCTTCCACAAGATCGATCTGAACCAACCGATGAACCACCACTGTCCATCTCATTAATCCACCTCAATGACCAAAACTTTTAACACATGTACATAATTCAAAATTCAAAAAAACTTTGCATTGCATGTACATGGTTGTTTTCCAATCATATTTGTTTGTATTGTTTGCTATTGTTTAGGTTCCAAGAGTTCTAGCATTGATTCTAGAATATATAATCTATTCATCCATCCATTTAGCTATTGATCACCTTTCCCTTTAAGACAACATGAATCCTGCTAACTTATTCACTCGACTCCATAATCCATATGATTTGGCAAAGCCAATTCCAATTGACATGAGCCTTATTGATATGGACTGTATTTCCTCACCCCCATCCTTTTCCCAATTTATCCTTTTCAAGGAGTTGTTAAGGGCTTCAGCCAACTACATTCCTCCATCACCTCCACATTCACCTTCACCTTTAGATATTGAGATTTTCCAGGAAGATATAGATGAGGTTAAGTTAGAATAGTTTGATGATATCATAGATGACATTCATTTGATCCCAACATCCCATAAAATTGAGGAAGGTTACCATATGTCCATTGAAGATACCATTGATGTGAACCTTAGTTCAAATGTAGACAATCTCTAAATTGTTAAACTTGGTGAAATTTTATCCACAAATGAACAAGAGCAATTAATTGCTCTCATAAATAAGAATAAGGGTATTTTTGCATGGTCCTATAGATACATTCTTGGTCTTGACCCAAACTTGATTGTACACAATATCACTTTACATTCTGATACTAAGTCTATCAAACAAAACCTAAGAAAGATACATCCTACCATCACACTCATAGTAAAATAAGAGCTTCAAAATATTTTATATGTGGGTTTCATTAATACCATTGACTATCCTGAGTGGTTGTCAAACATGGTACCTATTCGTAAGCCTAATAGGGTGATACACATTTGCATTGACTTTTGAGATCTTAACAAAGTGTGTCCTAAGGATGACTTTCCTCTTCTAAACATTGATACTCTTGTCAACACTTACATTGGCCATGAAATGCTTTATCTCATGGACAATTTTTTAGGATACAACTAGATTTGAATAATTCTAATGACCAACACAAAATAACATTCACTACACCTTGGGGTACTTTTATTACAAGGTGATGCCCTTTGGCCTTAAAAATACAAGTGCTACTTGTCAACGTATCATGACATACATTTTCCATGACTACATGCATAAGATTATTGAATATTATGTGTATAATCTCTTGGCAAAATCTAAAACTTGACAAGAGCACATCGGTGTCTTGGAAAAGTTTTTGATTGACTTCTAAAACACAATGTAAGGTTGAACCCCAAAAAGTGTGCCTTTGGTGTTACCTCTAGCAAACTACTAGGATTCATTGTATCCAAAAGAGGCATTGAGGTGGAACCAAACAAGGTCAAAGTCATCATGGAGATGCCTCTCCCAATAAACTTGAAGGAATTTCATAGTCTACAAGGAAATATCCAATCGATCCATCATTTCATTGCATAAATTTTTGAAAAATGCAGGCCATTCAATCACCTTCTACAAAAGGGAGTGACATTTTCATGGATATATGAATGCCAAAATGCATTTGATGACATCAAGCAATACCTGGTTTCTCCACCAGTCTTAACTCCTCCTCATCTAGGGGTCCCCTTCCATATTTATATTTAAAAAATGAACTTTGCATTAGGGATAATGCTTGCACAAAATAATGAAGATAATAGAGAGCGAGTTGTCTATTACAATAGTCGAACATTGGTAAGCTATGAAACCAGATATGCTTACATGGAAAAATTGTGCTTAGCTGTGGTTTTTACCACTAATAAACTTAGACATTATATGCTTAGTCACACCACATATGTCATAGCTAGAGAAAATACTCTACGTTATATGATATCTCACACTTACAATAACACCCACATCACATGGATAATGCTTCTCATTGAATTCAATTTGGAGTTCATAAGACATTTTTTAAAGGTTAGGTCATACCCGATCAGCTTGTGGAAACTCCACTTCCTAGTGATCATCCCTTGATTATTGAGCTCACATATAATTTAGTATTTTTTGTCACTGAATAAGAAGAAGATGTCATTCCAGATGAAGATGTTGATATCACACTTTTCTTTGATGGCTCTAAGTGTGAAAAAATATCAAGGTGTTGGATTCATGTTTCATACACCCTAGGGGGTGCCTATCCCCTTATATTTCAAACTAGACTTCCATTACACAAACAACAATGTAGAGTATGAAGTCTTAATCTTAGGTCTTCAAGCAACCATAGATATGGGAATTAAGTGTATCTGGATATTTGGTGATTCCCAACCAATTTTTCATAAAGTAAATAGAGAATACCTATGCAATAAACCTACCATCAAGCTTTACCATAAAGTAGCAATGAAATTTCTTGCCAAATTTGATTGGTATGAAATCAATATTTTGCCATGTTTGACTAATAGATTTGTAGATGTGATGGCCTCTCTTGGATTATTGATTCCAAATAACTATGAAGGAGAGGTACAACCCCTAATTTTTACAATGATCTCTATTTTTACAATTGTCTGAGTTGAATACATTGATGAAAAGGATGTTTGCTTTATCCATTTGTAGCCATATGACTCTTGGTCAAACCAAATAATAGCCTTACTCAAGTTTGGAGCACTCCCATAAGATATGTCATGGACTACTAAATGCACTTTCAAGAAAAAGGTAGCTCATTTTACTCTCTTGAAGGACATGTTGTATAAATGTGGTTATGATGGAATCCTCCTTCATTGTCTTGAGTATGCTAAGGCAAAAATATCCATAGATGAAGCTCATGATGGAATTTGTGGTGGTCATATTAGTGGGATGGCTATTGCAAAGTGTATTCTATGCATGGGTGATTATTAGCCCACCATGGAACGAGACTATTGCACTTACATAAAAAAATTGCAAACAATGTCAACATAATGCTAATTTAACTCATATGCCATCAAAAGAATTACAACCCATTCAAAGCCTTTGGATATTTTCACAATGGGGTCTTGATTTAATTATCAAAATATTACCTCCTTGGGCAAAATGAGCCTTTTTCTCAGATGATGGGGTGAATATTTCGACCCTGAAAAGCAAAATATTAACATTACCCCTATTTGGGTTTGTCTCCCAAGTCTACCTACCCAGTTATTCAATGAATATTGGCTAGAGGGCATAGCCATAACTATAGGGGACCTGATCTCCATTGACCATGCGACCTTGGCTAGGACAAGGATGACTCATGCATGAATATGTGTAAATGCTAATTTGGATAATGAATTGCCAAGGTTTGTGGAGCTAGAGTATGGAGAATACTATCGAAAACAGTCGATAGAATACAAGAATAGATCGACATTCTATGTAGAATGCAAAAATCAAGGACATCTATGCAATCAGTGCCCTAACCTGGCAATGAATAGAGAAAAGCAGAAGCAAGGAATGCTATACATAGAAAATTTGAGGAGTTTTCTTGGCAGAGGTGATTTCAATCAGGAAAACCATGTCTATCAAAAAAATAAAAGAGGCAGTGCAGGGTCCCAACAAGACAAAGGAAAACAACAGGTTGTTGGCAACCAAAATACTCAGATAAGTTCCAATCCTCTAGTTTCAAATAAATTTTCAATTCTATCCAATATGGGAGTAGGAGGATTATTGAAATACATGGAAGCACAGAACATTCAGGCTAACCTTTATGACTCTCTAGAATCCCCATCCAAGTTAGGATCCTCAAACCCTAATGTTGAAATTATTGTAAGCCCTATGGGCATCACAAAGCCAAACCCTAATGCTTGATCTCTAGAATCCCTATCCAAGTCAGGATACTTAAACCCTAATGCCAAAAATACTTCAATCCCAGTGGGCATCCCAAAGCCAAACCCTAATGCTGAAGAACTTAGGAAGAAAGTTGAGGTATTGGAAAATAAAAAATCTCATATCCCTAACATCATTACTAGGATCTAGGTGAATCCTATTGAGGGGCCGTCCCACAAGCTAGGGGAATACAAGAAAAAAGGAGAATATTTGGATGTAGGGCTAGAGATATGTGAAACTCTTCAGACTGAGGAATATGGTAGTTTAGTTCTACAGCAAATTACCTCCGCCTAGTTTAGTCCTAAACAAACTAGGAGCACTGTGAAGTCTCCTATAGATTTTGGCAGTGAAAAAAGAAGAGGGAGAATATCAAATGTTGAGCATCAAAAAATTAAAACCAATAATGACATTGCCAATGGAAAATAAAGAACCTTGTTTCAACAGGTTATTTGGGTTCTGAAGACAACAAATTAGGAAAACCTCCTCAAGGGAGGGGGAGGGGAAGAAATCTCAAGCAATATAAATGAAGTTCCTCTCATGGAATGTGAGAGGCCTCAATGGCCTACCCAAACACAGGGAAGTCAGTGCAATAATAAATCAAGTGAATCCAACTATTATCATGTTGCAAGAAATAAAAACTGATGAGATTTAGTCAAAAAAAGTAGCAAAACAAAATGTGGAATCAAGGGGATATGGTTTGCAAATCATCCAGAGGAGCGTTTGGAGGCCTTATGACTTTGTGGGATCCTCGGATAGTAGAAGACACCATTATTTAGAAATATGACAGGGTTCTTAGTATTTTATTTAAGGAAATAAACAACAATAGGTCATGGATCCTTTCAAATATTTTGCCCCGACTTTAATTCAAGGGAGAGCTCTATTGTGGATCCATAATGTCCCCTAGATTTTGGCTGGGAATTTTAACACTCCTCTTTACCCTTCAGACAAAATGGGTGGAAATGGACCACCTATCAGGAGCATGGATGATTTCAATGACTTTGTGAACTCCAACATGTTTATGGATTTAAAACTTAGAGGAGCAAATTATACCTGGAGAAATCGACGGATAGGGTGTCATCTCATTCAAGAAAGTCTTGATAGGTTTTTTCTATCAAAGGAGGCTACAACTCTGTTCGATGATTCTACCCTACAAGCCCTTCCTAAAATTACCTCTGATCATAATCCTATTTTTTTGGAGTTACCTAACTCTCTATCCTTCAAGAACCCTTTTAGATTTCAATCTATGTGAATCAAACATTCTAGTTTCAAAGATAACTTAATTCAGTGGTGGCAGCAGCCTGTCAGGGGTAGTGCAGCTTTTAAACTTGCTGGAAAATTAAAGTTTGTTAAGGAAAATCTTCAAACTTGGAACAAAGAGGTATTTGGGAACCTCTTTGAAAATAAAAAATAGGTTGTTGAAATTTTGAATATAATTGATCAGAGGATTCAACATGGTGATGTTTATGAAACTACTAGGCAGGAGGAACAGATAAAACTAGCAGAGTTTCATAACATTTTGGCTTGTAAGGAAATATATTGGAGGAAAAAATCAAGGGCTCTTTGGTTGAAAGATGGAGATTCAAATTCCAAGTTTTTTCACGTCACCATGCTTAGAAACAGAAGCAATAACAAGATAAAAATTTAAAAAAATATATATGGTTCTATTACTTAGGACTTAACAGAATTCAAAAAGGAGGCAGTAACTTATTTAAAAAATATATCCTTGGTCAGGAATCATAGTACAATGAGGAGGCCAAAGATATTCTCTTGCAATCCATTCCTAGCATAATAAATGAGGATATAAACCTTAAGCTTCTAGATCCTTTTTTTGATGAGGAAATTAAGGAAGCCTTGTTTAGCATGGAGCCAGACAAATCTCCAAGAGCCGATGGCTTTCCCCCTTGTTTCTATCAAGATTTTTGGGACAACGTAAGTGAGGATGTAATTTTTACTGTCATAGAATTCCAAGAAATCAACCATATCCCAAAATTTCTCAAATATACTTTTATTTCTCTAATTCCTAAGAAGCAAACCCCTAAATCTATGGCTAACTTCAGGCCAATCAGTCTATGCAATGTTTCTTACAAGATACTAACTAAATCCATTGCAAATAGAATGAGAGATTTTTTGCCCCGCATCATAGATCCATATCAGGGAACCTATGTCCATGGCAAGTCAATCTTGGATGGAGTTATCACAGTTCATGAAGCTCTTCACTCTGCTTATAAGACTAATAGGTCTATTTTTGCCCTCAATCTTGATATGAACAAAGCATTTGATAGGCTAAATTGGGACTTTCTGATTGTTGTCCTTCTTAAGTTTGGTTTTCACCACCAATGGGTTAATTTGATCAAAGAATGCATTTCTAAAGCATGGTTATCAATTCTGTTTAATGGAACAACTACTGGTTACTTTCAAATTTGTAGAGGAATTCGGCAGGGGGACCCTATCAGCCCCATGTTATTCATCATTATGGTAGAAGCTTTAGGCAGAACCATCAAAATACTTGTAGCTCAAGGCTAATATCAGGAATCAAGGTAACATCTCTCACTAGGGTTGTTTATCACCAAAAATTCATCGATGATACCCTTCTATTGACTAAGGCATCGGTGGTTGAGGCCAAAATAATTAAATACATCCTATAACTCTACGAGGATGCTACTGGTCAGAAAGTTAATTTCAATAAAAGCAAGTTATATTTCTTGAACACCCCCATTCAAAGGCAAGGAAGGATTGCAAAAATTTTAGGGTGTGATATAGCAAACCTCCCCACTTTGTATCTTGGTATATCTCTTTTCATTGGTTCTCCGAGAGAGTAAATGTGGGACAGAAGAATTAAAAAAAAAAATTGGATGAAAAGGTCATATTATATCTCAAGAAGGAAAGTTGATCCTCACTAAGGCCTCTCTTCAGAGCATTCTAGTCTATTTCCTCTCTGTTTTCAAAGCCCATGTGAACGTTTTCTAAAAATTGAGAAACTGCAAAAATAATTTTTATGGACTGGATCAGAGGAGAAAAAAAGGATACACCTTGTAGGATGGACCAAAGTGTGCAGACCCAGGGAAAATGAGGGCTTAGATCTAAGGAGAATTGCTCATATGAATTTAGCTTTACTAGCTAAGCAGGCATGGCACCTCATTTATGGTGAAGAAAATGAATGGAAAACTATATAAAATGAAAGTATATTCAAAATATGGAATTTTTAAGTGACTCAATTCCAATCAGAGGTTCTTCTTTTTTTAAAGCAATTCTCAATTGTAAGGAAATCATCAAAAAAGGTTTAATATGGGTTTTAGGCAATGGTGAGAGGATAAATTGCTAGAATGACAGGTGGGCTAAGGACGAACCACTGATGCAATATCCTAACTTAGCTTGAATCAAAGATATCACAAAAGAACTCATTGGCAAAAAAGTCTTCGATTATATGGTTGAGGACAGAGGCAGAATGAAGTGGAAAAAAATAAGGATTTAGGGATTTCAAGCGAAATCAAATGATATTTGTAACATTCTCGGGCAAAAATTTATCCCCATGAGACCCAAGGAAGATCAAGTGACCTAGGATCTTACGAAAATTGTGTAGTTCACTGTTAAATCATCTTACAAGCTTCTGCTTGATGATGAGGATTTTGTCCTCCAAAAGAACTTATTTTGGATAAAAAATTTAATTCCAAAAATTACAGTCTTTTCATGGCTAGTTATCTAAGGAAGAATTCTAACCATTGATAATATGATGTGTAAAGGTATTTGTATCACTAATCATTGTTATCTATGCAGGGCTAATTTGGAGACCATTTATCACATTTTCCTTGAGTGCCCTTTTTCCTTGACTTTCCTAAGTGGGGTTTTTCAAGCCTTTAATATTTTTTGGGTTAAACCAGCCACCGTACTTGATTTGTTCATCTAGTGGAATTACCCCTTTTCAATCCAAATACTTAGATACATATGGAAAATTTGTCTCAATCACTATCTTTGGCAGGTGTAGTTAGAAAGGAACCATAAAGTCTTTAATGAGTCTATCAATGATCATCAAACTATCATTGCCAAGATCCTATCCTTTACCAATGAGAATGTGAACCTTATCCCTTTTGATAGCTATAAACCTCATCTACAAGAGACCATGATTGCTTAATATTTAAGCTTAACCTTGTTAGATGAGTCTGTGCCTAGGGTAGTCAACCCCAAAGCCAATGTTAAGTGGTCCCCACCTCCTACGGGTTGGTTTAAGCTTAATTTTTATGGAGTGGCTAAGGAAAATCCTAGCAGAGTAGGCACTGGTAGCATTATGCGAGATCATAATGGGAATATGATACTTACATTTTTAAAATATTTGGGAACAAGAATGAAAAATGAAGCTGAAGCTAGAGCTATGTGGAGAGGCCTTCAAATGACTCAAGACTTAGAAGGCAATTTGATCATAGAAGGAGACTCTATGCATGTTATAAATATCCTAAATAATTGGAAAACACCTCCTTGGAGGATTAAAACAATTGTTGAAGAGGCTAGGATCCTTTTACAGGGAATACAGGACAAAAAAGCCCAACATGTCTTTCGAGAAGCTAACAAAGTTGCTAATAAGCTGGCCAATTTGGGTGTCGATGGTGATGAACTTTTCAAATGGGAACACGGTGTCCCAAGCAAAGTAGAGGAGCTTATTCAACAAGAATGCCAAGAATGATAGTCGAATTTACCAATAGGGAAGGCATTGTAAGTTCGAAGGCTATGAGTATTCTCATCTATTTTTTGAAATGGACTCACAATAAATATTATTCGAGCTATCAGTATTGGTGGATGCTACTTGGAAATACCACAAAGACTAATGGGACAGTCACATGTTATATAACATGGTTCCTAGTCATATTAGTAATTTGAGGTTGGTTGATAATCACAGGGCAGGAAAGAAACAACAATATAAGACTTCGAACCAGAGCCACATGGACCACCAGATAGCCATCACCATAAATCTAGCCAACAGGTTCACTTCTCCAAGGCTGATTGGATAAGATGGGATGTGGTTCTAAAGCATGTCATATATGAAAGAAAGCAATTACCAAATAATTATTAAGAGTAACTGTCAATATAGAGCTTGTGGGAGTTTTTTTTAGTACTCTACTATGTGTGTCTACAGATTTTTGTTTCTCCAATGTTTCAAGGAAGGGATCTGTGTCTATTTATTTTTTGTAATTATGATGCAGGTGTGTTTTCTCAGGGTATACCCAAAATGTTGTATGGGAAGTTTCATTTTTGATAAAAAGCTATGTGCCTTACCGGATGTAATGGCTTTAGTGGCATGTATATTTTACATATATAGGATCCTTAGTAAGGACATGTTCATCAACAGCCCTGGGCTAATTTTTGTAAAAGGTTTTGGGTCAATCTATAAAAACCAATATTAATGCTATAGTATCTTATCTACCAAAAAAAATAATCTTACCTTCTTCCTAGAGACAACATACATTCATCATCATAACCACTAAATACTTCACAAAGTGGATCGAGGTAATTCCTCTTACCACTACGACAAGACCTCGAATTGTGGTATTTATACTTAATCATATTATTTATCATTTTGGTATTCCCTCAAAAATCATCTCAGACAATGGTAAGTCTTTCAAGAAAAAGGATGTTCAAGCACTTTGCATAAAATATAATATCCAACACAACTTCTCAACTCCTTATTACCTATAAGCAAATGGACAATTTGAAGCTACCAATACGACCTTAATTACTATTCTCAATAAACTTGTCAAATATAACCATAGAGATTGACATACACAAATTCCCTTGGCATTATGGGTATATCAAACAAGCATCCACACGCCTACTAGGGTAACACCTTTTTTATTGGTCTATGGAGCTGATGCGATCATACCACTTGAGATTGAGATCCCCTCCTTGCAAATTTATTTGTAGGAATTCATTGATTATGACACTACTAGACAAGCATGTCTTGACCAACACACACTCCTTGATGAGAGGTGATTCAATGCTTTAGAGAATTTACGAGTTTATCAAGACCACCTAAAGCGTGCTTACAACACCAAAGTTCATCTACATGAATTCCAAGCAGGAGATCTTATTCTTAAGATAAATAAATAAAACACCAATGCTTTGCCACACCTTCATGATAAATTTGTGGCTAATTGGTTAGGTCCATACATTGTCACTCACAAAGTGGGTAAAGGAACTTATAGTCTTGCCAGTGTATAGGGATTTGAAGAACTCAAACCACTTAATTTCATCCATCTAAGAGCATTATATGCATAATGTGATTTATATATAGATGTATATGTACATGGCTAATACACAAAAACAAAATTGCATTGCACACATTTTATTTTCATATTGCATTTCACATTGCATTCCACACATTACATGTACACCATCACTTTCACACATTTCATTCCATATTAGGGGTCATTTATTCATTTTAGATAAATTGATCCAATACAAATTTGTTGCCTCAATAAGGGATACCTTCACAACACCATGCATTGCACCATTCCATTGAGCCAAAATTATCATTTGTAAAATCCACATTGTCATAATTCCTAACTGTTTTTAGTCACTCATCCACTCCTAGTGTTTTAAAAAAAATTCCAATTCATGTCGAGTTTTCTCTAGGACTAAGACAAATTTTACTAAGAAAATCTTGAGTATTGGGAGTTGACTCTAAAACATTCTTGAACTAGATAAAAATCACACATCTTAAAAACATCTTGTGTTAAAGAGGAATAATACCATAAGTGGTTGAACCTTGAAGTGAAAAGGGTATTCCTTGTTTGTCCCATTATGCAATATAGTCCACAAAAATAGTGGTTTTTACTACTATCACAAAATTAAAAATAAAAGAAAGAGTAGATAAAAATCCCTACAAAAAACTCTAAATATTTTACATCACACACCACATATCCTCAAGTTGTAACGAGAGTACTATATTTCCAATTAGACGGTTAGGTAGTCATACCCAAAACTTAGGGATCAAAATTCTTAGACTATGGAGTTAATCCCCACTAAGACTATATATTCTTGATTGGTAGTGGAGTACGCTCATGCATGGTGAAACGTCTCTTTCAAATAGATGTATGACTTCACATATGGATAAATTAGCTTCCTGGTCTTCTCCATGATAGGTTTCATCTCAATTTGCTCAAGATGGGTTAATGAAATCACTTGCACATACATTGGTTCTTGATTACCTTGAGTCATTACCATGCTCTTTATTCGGGAAATGAGTTCACTACACACACTTTTGGTCTTAGATAAATTAGATAGAATTTAGTGAATTTGTTTGATACCACTAGTATGTCTGAGACTTTGCAAAACAAGTCATTTTCCATATCAACATCCATGTCATTACATGAGTCTATCATTTCACATGCCACCATTTTGGTTCCCTTTATTTAAAAAACAATGCTATATATGGTCAAGCAAACATCTAAACTATGAATGACCATAAATGCATTAATTCATTTACATCCATAAACACATTATCATTTGCATTAATCATCCATATACACATCCACCCACACAAAAAGCATTTACACAAAAAAAATAACATAAAATCAAAATCCATGTATATATATATGTATGTATGTATAAATATTGCATGTACAATTAATACCCTAAGGCTATATATACAATGAAGAACCAAGGCTCATACACAAAAAGTGTATCTAAGCACTATCTAACACCTATAAGAGAACCCCTGTGACCCTGAAGGAGCCCTAGACCTAGAGCTATACCTAGACTCACTATACCTAAAAGATTCGAATATGGATGAGGAGGGTGGATATGGAAGCATAATATGGTGCTCCATCAATTGATCCTCTAACACTCGAATATATTCATCCTAGGCTTATAGGTATTGTACATCATGTCTCTGATGATATTTCCTCTCAAGTAACTCTGTTTGGAGCCTTGTGATATTGTCCTCGCTTCCACTAGTAGTCCTCAGTACCTCTATATTTGTCCAAAGCCATGCTATATATGCATCCCAAGCTACTACCATAACATCCCTATCTATCACAAGCTACTCTAGCCTTGTACAATCCTCCTCACTCCATCATGGAGGTCCATTTAGAGCCTCCCCCATACCATCCCCATATCCTCCATCCTCTTCAATATCTGGAGCCTCCTATGTTGCATCCCTAGTTCATCTCCTCCTATTGCTAGATCAAATGTGCCTTTGATTATTAAAAGCCTCATCTATATCCTCCTTGACCTCTAGCTCATACCCATATCCTATTGGACTCAATATCCATGGTGGTTATGCAGTGAACCATGCTTCATACTCCACTGTAGTCCCCACATCATCCAAATCAAGGATATCCATCTCCTCATCATCCTCATAGGTCACCCTGTATAACTCAACACAAGGTAGACCCATCTCATCCTGATAACACCTGTAGAGCACTAGTACCTTAAGAACCCCCTGCCTTAACCCAAACTACTGAAATACTCATGAGAACTGGAAGTACTCCATCTCATCCCTATGCCTCCCAAGCACCCACCTAGCTTGCTAGATCCTTCATAGATATTCCCCATCACCAGTACACATGGCACCTAGCCATGGCCTCCAAACCACTTGAGCCCATGTCATACCAACACAAAAATCCTTGTACTCTTGGCTCATTCAAAAAGGATAACTAGGCTATACCTCCTCTACCACTAACCCATAGATCAAGCCACACTCAAGTGACCCCAACCCTAATATTGTAGTAGCACACTATACCCCAATCCCTTTTGCGCCTGCCTCTTCACCTCATAAAGCTTTTGGTATAACTATGCCAATAAATTAGGAGCCCATGCATACACTCAAGGCTCATCCATCATGTCATACACAATCCCAATCATGTTCTAAGGGAACCAACAACCAGTATTTTTCAAGGCCACTATGTTGGCCAACACGAACATGACCAAGGTGGGTAGATTACCCAACTGTTCATCCACATACATAGCCATGTACCTTATCCCTCCACCCTTCATATCCGCACCCCAAAAATCATCCCCAAACATGCACCTCATATCCTACTCCATATTGTGTCCAACATTGGCACGTAATCCATACACTAGTAACTTGAGGATGTGATATACATCCTCAAGTGTGACTATCATCTCTCCAATAGGAAGTTGAAAGGGCCCCCTATTTGGATCCTATATCTCCACCAAGGTAGAGAGATACCCATCATTCACCCTCACAACATCTATCCTAGCTATCCCCACCAACCCCATATCCTCCAGTCACTACCACTGTTCACCTCGTAGTGTCATCCTTGCCCTCGATATGTATGGCGAGAACCTATGTCTAGCCTCCAAAATTCTAAACTAGAACACATCACATTTTCAAAGCATTAAAGTCACATTCATTGCATAATCTAACCAAAAAAATTGCACAAGTACAAAAGAATACCAAAATAACTTACCTCAGTTGCTTGAACTCATGCTCCTACGTCTACCTCCACACCCTCCATCACCAAAGCTTCGTTGCACTCACACTCCACTTCACTCCACTCACTCCCTCAGACGTAACTTCTAAAATTCATAAACAAAAGAATAATTTTTATTTTCCATATGTAGGACTTATATATCTTTTTTTGATGCACTGGAATGCCCATGGGTGTTTACAGGCACATTGAAACACCTCCCTATGTTTACAAAACAACAAACTCTAGCTAGCATTTACATTTGCTATGGATGCATGCCGGTGTTTGGGGTTAAAATCATAAAAAATACCAAATCAATCCAATATGGTAGTCTACCTCCACAAATTAATTCTAAATTGCATCCATACATGCATATCATCATAATATCAGGTTTTGTGAAAACAAAAAATGATTTAGACACATAATGTTTGCTTACAACCAAAAGTCACAAAATTGCCTTCCAAGCTTCAAAACGTCCCAAAATGGTCCAATTTTTTATAAAATGATCATTTTCATCATTCTCATCATCATCCCCATAATTTCATCATTTTTTGTAAAAATATCATTCAACTTGGGCATATAACCTTTCTTTACGACCAATAGTCGTAAAATTGATCAAAATTGCTCCAAAATTGCTTCAAAAATGCTCCAAAACAATGCAAAAATTTCACAAAATCATTTAATCCAATCATAAATGAATTTACCATCATTAAATCATCATTTCAACATTATTTGCATCCATCAATAATTATATTTGCACATTTTTACAAGTTCAAATACAATTTCAAGTGAATCTCGTATCTATTGGTCTAGTATATCTCCTTGTCGATTATAGTGATTTGCATACATGCAATTCGGTAAGATGAATAAATCACCATAAGGAAACTTGACCATATTCATATTCTAATATCTAATTGTTTGAAAACAAAATCACTTTTGGGTCCCTCATATTTTGAGCGAGACTATGCAAAGATTAAATTGCTCAATAGCTATCATTGATGGCCTTGTTAATGGGGCTTAAAACATGGACAAAATCATAACTCATAATTCCTATTTACATTGAAAGTCTTCATGGTGACTGGCCCTAGCTATGGTTATTGGTTCCAATTGTAGGAATTATTCTAACAGTCAGTAGTTGGCCCTATGAAGTTGACTCTTTTTCTTTTATTGCATCTTCATCACTTTGCACTTCAATGATGCCACAAGGTATTTTATTCAATAACATGGAATCACCCCAAACTTTGGGTAACCACATTTGAATTTTATTTTCCCATGACATGATACATATTACATGATCATGGCATTTACACTTGGCAAAAACCCTTTATTTTTTGGGGTAAAAACATACACAACCATTTGCATTTCACAACAATCCACTTTCTCTATTGAGGCAAAAATGGTATCCATTTACATCATTCATATCATCTATATTTACACCATGCACGTACATTTACATAGTTCACATATAGCATTTTCCCCATAATTCTATCAATTATCTTGTGAGATTCATTCTTCACTCATTCACCAATTGAAGGGGTAAGCTACACAATCAAAATTCTTTGTGTCTTCAAAACTTAGTTTTTTGTTCCAAGGAAAGAAAGCTACTTTTGTACAAGGTCAAACTAGGTGTCTTGTATTTTTGCACTGCATTGTGTTTTCACGCAACGCAATACAAATAGGGGCATCTTTAGACACCAAAATCTAGCCACTTGTCATCCATCCATAACTTCTTGCCACAATTATCCATTATTTATATATATTTGTTTAATATATATTTAAATATCAATATTTTATATATTATATTTATATATATATATATATATATTTAATAAATATATACATTTATATGAAATAATCTTAGCCATCCATCATGTTCTAATACTAGTTGTTCATTCACATCAATCCATGCCATTTTAGTTTTGTTGAAACCCTAATATATCTGAGGGAAGATTATAAAGAGTAGTCACTTTGATACTCAACCCCTAAGTTTTTGAAATCCCTAACACTTTTTGAGCCCTAAGTGCCTAGAATATTTAAATTTTCTAAATACCCTATACCCTGAAGTTCTTTGAAGCCCTAAGTTCATAATTACTTTGAAGTTCATTTGTCATAGCCATTCTCTCCATACCCTCACCCTCCATCATCGCCATATATGCATCCATCACTACAAAACCCATGCAGAACTAGATCTAGTTCTGATACCTTCCTTTCATCTACTAAATGTCTTCATGCATATTGTCATTGTTGTCAAACACCCTCATCCATCTCACTGCCACTCTCGAATGCTTGCAGGCATCTACTGCAGTCATAGAACACCCTTGGGTGTTTCTTGCAGTAGATATGATGTTCTTCAACCCTCGAGCATTTTCCAAGCATCAACACAACCCTAATATGCGAAAACATAAGCAAATATGTAAGGTAACAAGGTAATAATATTCACTTGGATATTTATTTTTAATATTCTTAGATCTATTCATAGCTTTCATTTTACAACTAGGGTTAGTCATTTCATTTTTGAGAGTCTCACGTAGTGGAGCCCTCACAGGTATTACTAAATTTTGTTATTTTTTGTTGTGTGTAGGTTTAGGGATCACTTTGTTGAAAGTTGTTGAATCTAGGGTGGCCCTACATAGGATAAACATGCCCACCCACCTCTATTAGAATCAAATCAAGCACGAAGACATATTTAATTTGGTACCACTAAGTCGAAATAATTCCCTCCAAAAATTGCTAGTAAATATGGGATCTTGATCACTTACAATATTTTTGGGCATTCCATGCAATTTAAAAATTGAGTCCATAAATACCTTAGCCACTTTGCTTGTTGAAAATGAATGTTGTAGAGCCTTAAAGTCAGCATATTTGAAGAGGCGATCAACTACCATGAAAATTACAATTTTGCCTTATGACTTAAGAAGACCTTAAATAAAATCCATGGAAATGTGTTCCCACTGATGATCTGGAATGGGTAATGGTTGAAGCAACCCTAGTGATTTGAATATTTTACCCTTATTACGTTGGCATACTTCACATTTAGCTACCCATTTTTTGACCTCTACTTTTAATCCTTTTCAACAAAAATATTGTTTAACCCACATATAAGTTTTTAAAAAATCTGAATAACTTGTTGATGGAGAAGCATGTGGATCATCTAGAATCCTTGATTTGATTGTCAAAGTGTGTGAAATGTAGATGTGATTCTTCTTTCTTAATATCTTGTCTTCATAGGAGAAAAGAGGGTTCTTGGATGACGCCAATGACAATTCCTGAATTATTTGAGCAGTTTCACTATTGCACAACCATTCTTCCTGTAACTAAGACAACCATTGAGAACAAGGACCTGAAATAGCATTAATAACCACTTCATCTTCATATTTTATAGATAATGCATCTACAACTATATTTTCTTTCCATTTCTTCTATTTAATAATAAACTCATATCCCAACAATCTAGTTAACCACTTTTTTTGTTCTAGATAAGAAAACTATTATTCTAGAAAGTGCTTGAGACTACTGTGATCGATTTTTATAATGAAACAACTATTGATTAAGTAGTGTTTCCATTTCTCCACTACATGTAGAATAGCCAACATTTATTTTTCATATGTAGATCTTCCTAAATTATTTACCAAAATTTGTTTACTTTCAATTCCAAGGGATGACCTTTCTGCATTAATACTGCCCTAATACCTGTTCCTGAAGCATCACATTCGATGATGAATGGTTTGTGAAAATTTGGATTTGCTAAAACTGGAGTAGTACACATGGCTTCTTTAAGAGCCTCAAAGGCTTGAGTGGCTGCTTTTGACTAATGGAAAGCATCCTTTTTTTATATATCTATGAGAGGAGTTGCAATTTTACCATAGTTATACACAAATTTGTGATAGTAGCCAGTGAGACCCAAAAACAATGAAGTTTCTTGATGGTTTTAGGTAAAGGCCAATCCTGAATTACCTTAATATTATTGGGATCTAATTTAACACCTTCTTGAGATACTATATGACCCAGGTACTCAACTTCTTGAACACCAAAAGAGCATTTAGAGCATTTGACAAATAACTTTTCCCTATGTAGGATATGAAGAACCCTTCCCACATGCAACAAATTATCCTTCCATGATTTACTATATATGAGTATGTCATCAAAGAATACTAGGACAAACTTATGGAGGAATGGAAGAAACACCTAGTTCTTGAGAATTTGGAATGTATATGGGGCATTAGTGAGACCAAAGGGCATGATTAGGAATTCATAATGACCTTCATGGGTTCAAAAAGCTGTTTTGGGAATATCTTCTTCCCTAAATCTAATTTGGTGAAACCCTGAATGTAAGTCCAATTTGGTAAAACATTTTGCACCATGTAGTTCATCTAATAGATCATCAATGACCAGCATAGGGAATTTATCGTTGATGTTTATTTTGTTAAGAGGACAAAAATATGGACACATTTGCCAAGAATTGTCTTTACAATGGGCCAAGACTATTGGTGAAGAATAGGGGCTAGTACTGTGATGGATGACTCCATGTTCTAATTGTTCTTGGAAAATTTTCTCAATTTCTATTTTTGAGGTTGGGGATATCGATAAGGATAGTCGTTAGGAGGAATACTGCCTAGAACAAGGTGTATGGCATGGTCATGAGATATTTTGGGAGGTAGTCCCTTTGGTTCTTAGAAGACCTCATCATAGTTAGCAACAATTTTTTGTAGATCCTATGACTAAATTTATGGCGTATCTTGTGCTTGCATTTATATACAATTAATTTGAGCAATGAATCCATAACTACATTTTCTTAATATTTTTTCCATGTACAAACTTACTATCTTTGATGGAGGTGTTGGAATTCCTTGGAGGTGAATGGTCTTCCCATTTTCTTTCCATTCAACAAAGTGCTACCTATAATTAAAATCGATCGTGGTTTCCATTTGTTCTAGCCATGGGACTCCCAAGATAACTTTTGAATTCTCTAAATTCATAACACAAAGAGGGCCCTCCCAAGTATAACTTCCCATTTGTAATGAAATTGAAGATGTTTTACCTATACATTGAGCACTACTCCTACTTGCAGTTCTAACTTGAAATTTATCTTGATTGGAGGAGTGGATGTGCAAGTTTAATGCCTTGGAAAGCCTTGCGTCAATAAAGTTGTGAGTACTTCCTAAATCAATTAATACATTTAACTTCATTTTTTTAATGAATCCTGCTACTTTGATTGTATGGTGTGCTGATAACCCCATAAGAGCATGTAATAAGATTGCCATAGTATAATCCTCAGCTACAACCTCCTCATGTTCAATTTGGTCTTCGTCTATGGGATCATCAGGAGAGTTGTTCTCCTCTATTTCTTCATCTTCCTTGTCAGCATATTCAATTTAAAAGTTTTGTCATGGTACACATGCTTGATATTTTGGATGGTGATTGTGACATTTATAGAAAAAATATCTTGATGGTTATCATTTCTAAGAAAAGAGTTGTTGATGTATTGAGGTCAACCATATGAATCACGTTGTATGGATTTCACCGTTTGCACCTTCTTCTCAGTCAACTTAGCAATCCGTATATAGGCATCTACAGTGGATGGATCTTGTAGATCCACTTTGAATTTAATATTCTCTTTCAACCCATTTATAAAAGTACCTATCACTACATCAGTTTCCAAATTTATTGCATAGGAAAGAAGGCTAGAAAATTTTGATATATAATATATTACTGATCCTATTTTCTTAAGTGATAACAACCACACCATGTAAGAAGATGAGGACCCTTCATCAAACATGTTAAGAAAGTATTTGGTGAAATCATTCCAGAAAATGGTTTTTCCCTTCTTGTGTTTGAGCCATACAAACCATTGATAAGCTTTAGTACCTAGTTTGGAAGTAGCAAAAGGAACTTTTTCTAAATCTCAAATTTGGTATAATTCTAAAAGTCCATCCATTTTGGCTATCCATCCACATGGATCATGACCCTCAAAGGTGGAAATATCAATGCATGGAAAATTGACTCCACTAGGACCTCTAGGTTATTGGTAAACTTCATCTCTATCTTGGTCTTCATTGTGCCTATATCAATGGAAGTGATTTTGGGTAGGACTTCTTTGTTATTCAAAAACGTCTTTGTTGTTGATATCCGTATTATTCCACTGTCCATTGAGACTACCATTATGACCTCTTTTTTGTGCATAAACTTCTTCATACTAATCCTTAGTGTTCTAGTGTCTTTGGGGGTGATTTGGGCTAGAAGGATTTGGTTGGCTTTGTCTTTCCAATAGTTGGATCATCTTGTCATTAAGAGTGTTTATACTAGCCAATAATGATGTTAAGGCCTTGTCAGTGTTAATGGAGCTTCCTATTTCCTCTTGTCTGAGGCTCTCATGGGAAGAGTTTGTGGAGGGATTGGATGCCATTTTTTTAAGCAATGGATGACTAGGGTTAAAGCTAGTAATTCCTAAAGGAAAATAATTATGTGTACCTTTGCTTCTAGGAGATCTTCTTGGTGACTTCAGTATTCCCTCGTTGGAGTGCTCCAAGCTTGATAATCATCCATTTTGTTCACCTACTGCTCATGCACTTGTCAAGAAATTTTTTTAAACAACTTTTGTCTTTGTAATTTTTACAAAATTTTGGTGAGTTTGGGCAAAAAATTGTTTGATTTTTGCTCCCAATGTCACTCAAGCTATGATGCAAAATGTGCAGCTGCGATGCGAAATGTGTTTGATTTTTAATGGCTAGTGACTTCCAAATTTCTTCTATTGATATTCGGTTGTGAGAGTTTGATCTATTTATCCCCGACCACTATACACATGTGGATTATATGATGCCTACTTACTGGATCTGCAAGGGCTAAATTTAAATACAACTAATGACTAGAATGTGACCTTTAACAACTAGATTATAAACCCGATGTCTGAAACAACACGACAGTAAATCGAACACAATAACAAGTAACAACTAGACCATAACCGACACCCTAAACAATAGGAGTACGAGACCGTGAGGCTAACACACTAGACACGTGCATGACAATAGGATGCAATAATAAATCTAACTTTGTGGACATGTTTGCGACAGGAGTACAGACCAAGAGGATGCAATAATAAATCTAACTTGGTGGAAACGTTTGCGATAGGAGTACAGACAACAAAGCTAACCATCGTGGACACATTTACGATAGGAAGACACGAGGGCTAGGTATACAAGAAAGTGGATGCACGCAGGGGAGATTCTAGCTAGCGTGGCCAAAGCCATGACTAAATAGACGTGGGTCGCATATTTTAAACCCTTTTTTGCCCCTCCCCACACCAAATGTGGGATACTGGCCTGACAGAATTGAAAAAAAATATTAAATTTTTTTGCTAACCTTAGTTTTTGCCTCCTTTAGACTTTTAATTCTACACGCTGATTGGCGGAAGATGCTAGGCGAGTGGATATGTTGGTTCTATGGTGATTTGGCACTGTTGTAGCTACGTGATTAGATTTTTATCTTGCATCAATAGATTCTGACTCGAAGAATTCCTAATCCATGATGCCTTCCTTAGCTATGATTTCGCTGGTTACCTATGATGTTCGAATAGCCATGATAAACGGGTTACCTATGTCACATCCGTCACTGTACAATCTATAAGCACAGTGTTTGTAATTTTATTTTACGTTCTGGTTTCACGAGGGATAATATCACGAAGAATGCACTCCTCACAAAGACTATGCTCCACTTGCAATACGAATTCGTAATAGTAGGGCTATGCTCGGTGATGATAGTATCTTGGAAAGATGAAGTGCACTTAGTGGAAATAGTATTCTGACCAGCCTAGATTTATACAACATGCAAAGAACCTCCTTCTAGTTCTTCACTACTTATAAATATTTATCAATCAAATAACATTCAATACAAATACTCACAATTTCAAATACACACGATGCAAAATAAAGAAAATGAATAAATCAATTCACCACTTCGAGAGGGCAGGTCCCCGCCACTAAAGGGCAAATTAATTATGGAATCGTAGATGGAAGTTGATGATAAGATGATAATAAAAACACTTGGATACTACTATAAATAATAATCAAATAAATCATTTTGTAATATAGTCATCGGCTATATTAAAATTGGAATGTAGTAGAAGCAATACGAAATGAATGCAAAAGTTATCTTGAACAAAGCATCATAGATAGGTATCCAAATATTTGTTAACAATTTCTGTTTGGCCAACAATTTGAGGATGGTATGTAGAGGACATATTTAATTTGGTACCACTAATAGAATAATTTTCACCAAAAATTACTAGTAAATATGGGATTATGATCACTTACAATATTTTTGGGTATTCCATGTAACTTGAAAATGGAGTCCATAAATACCTTAGCCACTTTTCTTGCTGAATATGGGTGTTGTAGAGAATTGAAGAGACGATCCACTACCACAAAAATAACTATTTTACCTTCTGATTTGGGAAGACCTTTAATAAAATCCATTGATATGTGTTCCCACTGATAGCTAGGAATTGGTAAGGGTTGAAGGAGTCCTGGAGATTTTACAGTTTCACTCTTATTGCATTGGCATACTTCACATTGATCAACAATTTTTTTGACATTACATTTGAATCCTTTCCAATAAAAGGATTGTTTTACCCGCATATATGCCTTCAAAAATCCTAAATGCCCTACTGATAGAGAAGCATGTGATTCTTCAAGGACTAGTGTTTTTATAATGGAATTTTACATAATGAAAATGCGATCTTTCTTTCTTAACACCTTGTCATTATATGAAAAATGAGGATGCTTGGATGATCCTAGAATCAAATATTGAATAATTTGAGTAGTTTAAGTGTTCACCAACCATTCTTATTGGATATGAGAAACCTAATGAGAACAAGGCCCTAAAATGATGTTGATGGAAACTTTATCTTCATATTTATGAGACAATGCATCTGCTACCACATTTTCTTTACCTTTATTATACTCGATAACAAAATCATATCCCAATAAGTTTTTCAGCCACTTGTTTTTCTCTGGATAGTGATGAGCACTAGAAATACTCATTTTATATACACTGTTAAGGGGTATCATTGTTGGTTTAATTAGAATTAGATATATATTTTTATTTGACTTATGCATATAATTGATAGAAAACCTGGTATTATGCTTAACAAATATTTTTAGTGGAAACTGTGTATAAATGTAGGTTTTGCTACTGATATGGTGTTTCCCAGTCTACATCTCAAATGGACCTAACATATTTCTACTTAAATGCATCTAAGGTAGATGTATTAGGTACCTTACTCTTACACCTTACTCCCATACATGGGGAGGCGCCTTACTCTGGAGCCTTACTCCCATACATGGGGAGGCGCCTTACTCTGGCGCCTTACTCCCATGTATGGGAGGTGCCTTATTGGTGCCTTACTCCCACACATTGGAAGTGCTTGCATTGGAGACTAAGTCAACATTGACCAGGTTGACCAAGGGGCTAAGGAGGAGGTTGCACATGAAGACAAAGGAGAACTATTTTAATTATGCATTATTATTAAAATAGAATAAGACACTTATTATCAATTGATTAGATGGTTGATCTTGTAAAGATCGTAAGGCATTATTTTGGGATGCATTAGTTTAGGATTTGCTTATTATATACACCTAAGAATTCTTTGTATATATCCTTCTAGTGAATGGACGTGCTTTAAAATAGAAGAAAAAAATTTGTGTACAACCAATAATAACTAATCAGGTCATGTGATTAAATTGGATTGATTTGTTATTGTAACAATATTTAACTGCACTTTATATAAATATGCAGGCCAGATGAATGAGAATCAATGATTAATTTTACACAAAAATTATTTCTCATTTTATTCTTTGTCTAAATTATTAAGAGTGCAACTCCTCTTATTCGAGCAAGCTCTATGTAGCTACTCGAATGGACTATCTACGGGAGCTTGGGCCCACTCCCTGTAATAGTCTTCCCCTATTTTATTTTAGTTATGTTATTTGCTTTGACTAGAGTAGAGTTACTACTTTATTTAATTTAAGTTGTGTGTGTTTATTTTTCTTGTACATTTATTTTTCTGCACTTTATTTTTAGCATTTCTTTTCCAGCATTATAATTTATTTATTTAATTTTTCATAATTTGTTTATTTGGTTTGGTTGAAATCCCAGCCTACATCCCAAATGGACTAGGCATGCTTCTTCTTAAATGCATCTAAGGTATATGAAGTAGGCACCTTACTCTGGCGCCTTACTCCCATACATGGGGAGGCACATTACTCTGGTGCCTTACTCCCATGTATGGGAGGTGCCTTATTGGTGCCTTACTCCCACACATTGGAAGCGCTTGCATTGGAGACTAAGTCAACATTGACCAGGTTGACCAAGGGGCTAAGGAGGAGGTTGCACGTGAAGACAAAGGAGAACTATTTTAACTATGCATTATTATTAAAATAGAATAAGACACTTATTATCAATCGATTGGCTAGTTGACCTTGTAAAACTCTTAAGACATTATTTTTTAAGATGCATTAGTTTAGGATTTATTTGTTAAGTACACCTAAGGAGTTTTTATATATATCCTTCTGGTGAACAGACATGCTTAAAAATAGAATAATAAAATATGTGTAGAACCAATTGTAACTAATCACGTCATGTGATTAAATTAGATTGATTTGTTATTGTAATAATATCTGGTTGCACTTTATATAAAGATGCATGCCAGATGAACATGAATCAATGATTAATATTCTGTATAAATTATTTTTCATTTTATTCTTTGTCTAAATTATTAAGAGTGCAACTCCTCTTATTCGAGCAAGCTCTATGTAGCTAGTCGAGCGGACTATCTACGGGAGCTTGGGCCCACTCCCTGCAGTAGTCCTCCCCTATTTCATTTTAGTTCTATTATTTTCTTTGAGTAGAGTATATTTAATGCTTTATTTAATTTTAGTTGTGTGTGTTTATTTTTCTTTTACATTTATTTTTTCGCACTTTATTTCAACACTTCTTTTCTAGCATTGTAATTTATTTATTTAATTTTATGCACTTAGTTTATTTGGTTTGGTCGAAATCCAAATGCACAAACATCCCCCACAAAACTAAATAAGGTACAGATGGATTCATTCCCCAACACTGCAGGCATATACTGTGTGTGACACTCATAAGTTTACGGATTTACCAGATTGATAATTTATGGAAGAGATGATTTTTTTTCGAGACATGATTTCTGCTCACCAGATAGGAAAAGTGTTGTTCTATAAAATTCTTGAGACTACTATGATATGTTTTTATTATGAAACGACTACCGATCAAGTAGTGTCTCTATTTCTCAATTGCATGTAAAATAATCAACGTTTCTTTCTCATATGTGGATCTTTCCAAATTTTTACCTAAAATTTGTTTGCTTTCGAATGCCAAGAGATGACCATATTGCATTAATATTGTCCCAACACCTATTCCCGAAGCATCACATTCAATAACAAGTGGTTTGTGAAAATTTGGAGTTGCCAAAAATGGAGTACTACACATGGCTTCCTTGAGTGCCATGAATACCTGAGTGGCCACATCCGACCAGGGAAAGCCATCCTTTTTTGTAAGAGTGGTGAGAGGTGCTACAATTTTACCATAATTACGAATAAACTTGTGATAGTAACCTGTAAGACCCAAAAAACCACAAAGTTTCTTGATAGTTTTAGGTAAGTGCTAGTATTAGATGGCTTTCATTTTATTAGGATCTACTTTAACACCTTCATGAGAAACTATATGACCCAAATATTCAACTTCTTGAACACCAAAAGAACACTTGCAGCATTTGACAAAAAGTTTTTCCTTATGTAAAACATGAAGAACATTCCCCACATGTATCAAATGATCCTTCCAAGATTTACTATATAGTAAAATATCATCGAAGAAGACTAAGATGAATTTACAAATAAATGGATGAAAGATATGGTTCATGAGACTTTGGAAGGTGGAGGGGGCATTGGTGAGACTAAAAGGCATGACTAACAACTCATAATGACCTTCATGTGTATGAAAAGCGGTTTTAAGAATGTCCTCATCTCTTACTCCGATTTGATGAAAACCTGAACATAGATCCAATTTTGTGAAGAACTTAGCACAATGAAATTATCTAATAGGTCATCTATGACAGGGATAGGGAACTTTTCTTTAATGGTGATTTTGTTAAGGGGCTAAAAGTTAGGACACATACACCAAGAATTATATTTATGACGGACCAACATTATTGGTGATGAATTAGGACTAGTGCTATGACGAATGAATCCATGTTCTAATAGTTCTTGGACAATATTTTCAATGTCTATTTTTTGAGGTTGAGGGTATGGATAAGTACGTATATTAGGAGGAAGAATTCCAGGGACAAGATGTATGGCATGGTCATGGGATCACTTGGGAGGGAGGCCTTTTGGTTCCTTGAAAACTTCATCATAGTTAGCCAAAATATCTTGAAGATCCTTTGAAGGAATATTTGATGTATCTTCAGCTTGTACTTCCATGTAGTTGATTTGAGCTATGAATCCATAACCTCATTTCCTTAGTATTTTTCCATGTTGTAAGAACTCACTACCTGTGATGGTGGAGTTTGAATTCCTTGGAGTTGAATAGTCTTTCCATCTTCTTTTAATTCCATAAATAGTTTTTGAAAATTAAAACTAACAATGTCGAGTTGTTCTAACCATTAAACACCCAAAATAACATATGAACTTCCCAAAGTCATAATGAATAGAGTTCCTCACCATGCGTAACTTCCCATTCATATTGAGACTGAAGAGGTTCTACAAATACATTGAGCATTTCCTCCATTTGCAACTAAAACTTAAAATTTATCTTGGTTGGAATAATTAATGTGCAAATTCAATGCTATAGTAGTCTTGATGTCAATAAAGTTATGAGTACTGCTTGAATCAATCAACTTTGTGCCTAATAAATCTTGGTATCTTAATTGTATGGTGAACTATTAATACCATGAGAGCATGCACTAAGATAGCCATAGTATCCTCTTCTAGTATTGTATCATTATTATCTATTTGCTCTTCATCTATGGGTGATTATGACTGTTTGACATCCTCTAATTCATCTTCTTCATCCTTATTATCATATTCTATTTTAAAGGTTTGTCCTGTTACACATGCTTGATCTCTTGGATGATGATTACGATTTTTATAGCAAAAATATCTTGATGGTTGTTCATTTCTACAAAAGGAATTGTTGCGATATTGAGGACATGTATTAGAGTCTCATGTAGAAGATGTCCAATTTTGAAACTTTTTTTCAGCAAGTTTAGCAATCCTTATAGTTTCATCCAAAGTGTATGGATCATGTAAGTCCACTTTGAGTTGAATATTTTCTTTTAAACCATGTCAAAAGGCATAAACCACCATCGAAGTATCTACTACTTCTGCGTAAGTGATAAGACTAGTGAACTCTGAAACATAATATTGGACAAACCAGTTTGTTTGAGGCGCAATAGGTGAACAATGTAGGAAGAAGAACTACCTTCATCAAATCTCTTGGGAAAAAGATCTCTAAATTTGGGCCACAAGATGGGATGATTATGTTGAAGAGTTCACAAGGCAACTATCATCCGTGAACCCAGGTGGTAAGGAATGTGGAAATTTCACAAGGCAATTATCACCCATGAACCCAGGTGGCAAGGAATAGGAAATAAAACTACTAATTTCCCGCATAGTGGAAGTGGTTGCTCCAATAAGCTCACAGATTAAACCTTGCCGAGTCAAATGCTATAATCTTGGTTGGGCTTTCGGCAGTTGTTTTTGTTTTTGTTTTTTGTTTCCTTTTGGGTACCATTGCTGTAGTTTGGACCCTTATTCCTTTTTGTTTCTATATGTGCCTTCTTTCTGGTTTAAAGTTGGCTATTTTATTCCCCTCAAGGTTGTTTGTTTTCAGTTTAGTTAGTTCGTTTCTGACTAGTTGTCTTTGCTGTATTTGTGTAAAAGATTTCGAGACCTTTTAAAACCCTTTTTATCAACCAATCAAAAAATCTAATAAAAATAATAATAATAAATAAATCACAAATTTTATATATATATAAACCAAATGACTTATTGATTTTATAAATGGTAAACTAATATTATCTAATATAAAACGATTGGGCCATCATATTGTAACCAGCTTTTGTCTCTTAGTATGC
This sequence comes from Wollemia nobilis, assembly GCA_028583015.1. Lineage (NCBI taxonomy): Eukaryota > Viridiplantae > Streptophyta > Pinopsida > Araucariales > Araucariaceae > Wollemia > Wollemia nobilis. Next base: position 1,468,060 of record JAQPPZ010017079.1, on the reverse strand, counting down.
AAAAGTAGTGCCTCTATTCTTATATTTTTGTTGCTTGAAAAGAAAATAAAGTTAATATTTTCTATCTCACGTTTGTGTCTTTAAGATTTTTCAAAAGCAGTTCCATTTAACTTATTCTGTATGATGTTGTAAATGATTCACGAATGTTTATAATAATTATTTTTAGTTTCTTTAAATTTCCTTAAGTGAATTTATAATTCATATGAGTCGTCAAGAAACAACGTGACTATTGGTTTCTCATGATATAGCTTTATAAATTCAAACGAACATTGATGAAACTGTAAAAAATTTCCTGTACTTTGTTATTGAGATTTCCTACAAGGTCATTGTATTGCGTTGATGCACAACATGGATCATCTAAAGCTGTCTCTTTTCTTGTCCATTATCCTCGTTTTATTGACAGGTATATAAAGTTAAAGACAAGATTTTGTTTAAATTTATTTATGCAAATGTTAGTCGTCATTTTTTTTTCCGGTAGAGCTTTCATTTTTTTTCAATTATTATATTTTAAGTGGTGTTGAATTAAGGGATTTTCCAATTGTGGATGTGTCGCTGCAGTTGGCGAGGTGAGTTCCGTTTCATCATCTAATCTAGAAAGTGAAAATGAGTTAATTCCAGTAAATAAGACGACATTGGTTTTTATGGCGAGGGATAGCATAAGAGGTAGTTTTCCACCATTCAAGCAGTGCTCCGCTTGTACGTGTTGTCATCCAGAGAAAACAGATTGCATTCAAACCAAATGTTGTCATGTTATCGACTGCAATCAACCGGAAAAACCATATGGCACTTGTGTTTTGAAGCCGGTGTCTTGTTCTTGCGAGGGTTGCAATTAATTTAAAATTGACATTTCACACCGATTGCAATAATTCCATCAACTCCATCTAGAGATTTTATAAGGAAACTTCAATTCTAATAATTTATATTTGAAGTGATTTTTGATATTTAGGTTTTATTCTTAGAACTAGTTTATAGAAATGAATTTAATCTCCTCTTTATATAACGAACTAATAACATATGTATGTCCTACCATTTTCTCCCTTCCTACTGTATGTAGAATTTATATGTTTTACCTGTGATGTGTCTAATATATCTAAAAGTTGAAAATTGCCCACATTTTCTGTACTTTACTATTTATATGGTTTACCGGTAATGTGTCTAACATATTTAAAATTTCAAAATTGTCCCTATTGTTGTACTTTACTATTTATATGTTTTACTAATGTGTCTAACATATCTTAAAGTTCAAAATTGCCTCATTTTCTGTATTTCAGTATTTGCTTTAACTCAATGGACGCGCTATATCATTCTTGATGCCTACCTTTCATATTGCGTTCTCATTCTTTGGTTGTAATAGCTTCCTACCCTAACAGTTCATTCAACATTCGATGATCATATGGACCGGCAAATATTAAAAAAGAAAGAAAAACATTGGAAATGATTGATTACTGAAGTTGTGAGAAGAAGCAGCCATGTCATATTTGATTGGGCCTTGAAGGGTATATCGAGAGTTATCAAGAGTAACAAAATTCTTCAAAGGACATATAATACTATAACTAGGGAGATATAATACCTTAACCAAGAGCAACAAAATTCATCAAAAGACATAATACTATAACTAGGGAGATATAATACCTTAACTAAGGGAATAGAATTGATTAAAGCTAAAGGTAATAAAAGAGAAAAAGTAGGAGGAGAAGTAATTGATAGAGGGGAGACAGGTCAAGGCTCCAAACAGTACCATGATTAACCCAACGATGCTAAAACTTTGACCGTGTTACAGAGAACATGAACATGAATGATTCCCTTTCAACATACTATGTCGAGGCCTCAAAGAAATTGAGGAACCTTGAGATGGTGTGAGGTCAGGTGAAATCTTGCTAACAGTGCATAGAATCTTCTGTTAATACTTGATAAGTTTCATCAAATGTGTCAACTCATGAGCCATATTGGATGTCTATGAATGATTTGATGGTAACAATAGAAAGCATTGTAATATTTTCATTTATAGAAAAATGTAACGAAATTAAATATCCACAATAGATAGCAACATTCCTAGCTTTCCATAGCTAAAATAAAATAATTGCACAAAAAATATAATATAATGCAATCCAATACTATTATCACAAAAACAAAATCATCTACCATGTCATCTAAAGAATTTAGGATGAAAAGGTTTAAAAAGGAGTGAATGTAAATCCAGTCAGATTAAGCATGAGTGAAGAACCAAACTAAATGCTTAAATATTTCAAAACTACCACAAGCACGATACTTAGATTAGGAAGACAAATCCTATTGAGCCTCTCTCCCATGAAAAGACCTTGATAAATAAGAGACAAGAAAAAAAATGTAGTCTTAGGTTCAATATGAGAATGCTAGATATGGTTCAAACATGCAATCCAAGTATAGAAGGTGGAGTGAGTCTACCATCTCGCATTAAGCTCGTCAAAACTAGAGGATAAAGGACGAAGAACTTGATAAAACAAGGACGAAGAGTAATTCTTGAAAGGAGTATCTAAATTACAATGTCAATCCCTCCACCAAGCATTTCAGGGTTAAAGGCCAAGCTTATGTAGCAGGACATCAGGCATAAGCTCCTTGATCTTAAGAATAGAAGGAAGAATTTTGAAGACAAAGGAGAACTATTTTAATTATGCATTATTATTAAAATAGAATAAGACACTTATTATCAACCGATTAGATGGTTGATCTTGTAAAGCTCGTAAGGCATTATTTTTGCGATGCATTAGTTTAGGATTTGCTTATTACATACACCTAAGAATTTTTTGTATATATCCTTCTGGTGAATGGACATTCTTTAAAATAGAAGAATAAAATTTGTGTACAACCAATTATAACTAATCAGGTCATGTGATTAAATTGGATTGATTTATTATTGTAACAATATTTGACTGCACTTTATATAAATATGGAGGCCATATGAATGAGAATCAATGATTAATCTTACACAAAAATTATTTCTCATTTTATTCTTTGTCTAAATTATTAAGAGTGCAACTCCTCTTATTCGAGCAAGCTCTATGTAGCTACTCGAATTGACTATCTACGGGAGCTTGGGCCCACTCCTTGCAGTAGTCTTCCCCTATTTTATTTTAGTTATGTTATTTGCTTTGAGTAGAGTAGATTTATAGCTTTATTTAATTTCAGTTGTGTGTGTTTATTTTTCTTGTACATTTATTTTTCCGCACTTTATTTTTAGCATTTCTTTTCCAGCGTTATAATTTATTTATTTAATTTTTCATAATTTTTTTATTTGGTTTGGTTGAAATCCTAGCCTACATCACAAATGGACTTGGCATGCTTCTTCTTAAATGCATCTAAGGTATATGGAGTAGGCACCTTACTCTGGCGCCTTACTCCCATACATGGGGAGGCGCCTTACTCTGGTGCCTTACTCCCATGTATGGGAGGTGCCTTATTGGTGCCTTACTCCCACACATTGGAAGCGCTTGCATTGGAGACTAAGTCAACATTGACCAAGGTTGACCAAGGGGCTAAGGAGGAGGTTGCACGTGAAGACAAAGGAGAACTATTTTAATTATGCATTATTATTAAAATAGAATAAGACACTTATTATCAACCGATTGGCTAGTTGACCTTGTAAAGCTCTTAAAGCATTATTTTTTAAGATGCATTAGTTTAGGATTTATTTGTTAAGTACACCTAAGGATTTTTATATATATCCTTCTGGTGAACAGACATGCTTTAAAATAGAAGAATAAAATATGTGTAGAACCAATTGTAACTAATCACGTCATGTGATTAAATTAGATTGATTTGTTATTGTAATAATATTTGGTTGCACTTTATATAAAGATGCATGCCAGATGAACATGAATCAATGATTAATATTCCGTATAAATTATTTTTCATTTTATTCTTTGTCTAAATTATTAAGAGTGCAACTCCTTTTATTCGAGCAAGCTCTATGTAGCTAGTCGAGCGGACTATCTACAGGAGCTTGGGCCCACTCCCTGCAGTAATCCTCCCCTATTTCATTTTAGTTCTATTATTTTCTTTGAGTAGAGTAGATTTACTGCTTTATTTAATTTTAGTTGTGTGTGTTTATTTTTCTTTTACATTTATTTTTCCGCACTTTATTTCAACACTTCTTTTCTAGCATTGTAATTTATTTATTTAATTTTCTGCACTTAGTTTATTTGGTTTGGTCAAAATCCAAATGCACAAACATCCCCCACAAAACTAAATAAGTGATACAGATGGATCCATTCCCCAACACTGCAGGCATATACTGTGTGTGACACTCATAAGCTTACGGATTTACCAGATTGATAATTTATGGAAGAGAAAAGATTTTTTTTCGAGACATGATTTCTGCTCACCAGATAGGAAAAGTGTTGTTCTATAAAATGCTTGAGACTACTATGGTATGTTTTTATTATGAAACGACTACCGATCAAGTAGTGTCTCTATTTCTCAATTGCATGTAAAATAATCAACGTTTCTTTCTCATATGTGGATCTTTCCAAATTTTTACCTAAAATTTGTTTGCTTTCGAATGCCAAGAGATGACCATATTGCATTAATATTGTCCCAACACCTATTCCCGAAGCATCACATTCAATAACAAGTGGTTTGTGAAAATTTGGAGTTGCCAAAAATGGAGTACTACACATGGCTTCCTTGAGTGCCATGAATACCTGAGTGGCCACATCCGACTAGGGAAAGCCATCCTTTTTTGTAAGAGTGGTGAGAGGTGCTATAATTTTACCATAATTGCGAATAAACTTGTGATAGTAACCTGTAAGACCCAAAAAACCACAAAGTTTCTTGATAGTTTTAGGTAAGTGCTAGTATTAGATGGCTTTCATTTTATTAGGATCTACTTTAACACCTTCATGAGAAACTATATGACCCAAATATTCAACTTCTTGAACACCAAAATAACACTTGGAGCATTTGACAAAAAGTTTTTCCTTATGTAAAACATGAAGAACATTCCCCACATGTATCAAATGATCCTTCCAAGATTTACTATATAGTAAAATATCATCGAAGAAGACTAAGATGAATTTACAAATAAATGGATGAAAGATATGGTTCATGAGACTTTGGAAGGTGGAGGGGGCATTGGTGAGACTAAAAGGCATGATTAAGAACTCATAATGACCTTCATGTGTATGAAAGGCGGTTTTAGGAATGTCCTCATCTCTTACTCTGATTTGATGAAAACCTGAACATAGATCCAATTTTGTGAAGAACTTAGCACAATGAAATTATCTAATAGGTCATCTATGACAGGGATAGGGAACTTGTCTTTAATGGTGATTTTGTTAAGGGGCTAAAAGTTAGGACACATACACCAAGAATTATATTTATGACGGAACAAAATTATTGGTGATGAATTAGGACTAGTGCTATGACGAACGAATCCATGTTCTAATAGTTCTTGGACAATATTTTCAATGTCTATTTTTTGAGGTTGAGGGTATGGATAAGTACGTATATTATGAGGAAGAATTCCAGGGACAAGATGTATGGCATGGTCATGGGATCACTTGGGAGGGAGGCCTTTTGGTTCCTTGAAAACTTCATCATAGTTAGCCAAAATATCTTGAAGATCCTTTGAAGGAATATTTGATGTATCTTCAGCTTGTACTTCCATGTAGTTGATTTGAGCTATGAATCCATAACCTCATTTCCTTAGTATTTTTCCATGTTGTGAGAACTCACTACCTATGATGGTGGAGTTTGAATTCCTTGGAGTTGAATAGTCTTTCCATCTTCTTTTAATTCCATAAATAGTTTTTGAAAATTAAAACTAACAATGTCGAGTTGTTCTAACCATTAAACACCCAAAATAACATATGAACTTCCCAAAGTCATAACAAATAGAGTTCCTCACCATGCGTAACTTCCCATTCATATTGAGACTGAAGAGGTTCTACAAATACATTGAGCATTTCCTCCATTTGCAACTAAAACTTAAAATTTATCTTGGTTGGAATAATTAATGTGCAAATTCAATGCTATAGTAGTCTTGATGTCAATAAAGTTATGAGTACTGCTTGAATCAATCAACTTTGTGCCTAATAAATCTTGGCATCTTAATTGTATGGTGAACTATTAATAAAATGAGAGCATGCACTAAGATAGCCATAGTATCCTCTTCTAGTATTGTATCATTATTATCTATTTTCTCTTCATCTATGGGTGATTATGACTGTTTGACATCCTCTAATTCATCTTCTTCATCCTTATTATCATATTCTATTTTAAAGGTTTGTCCTGTTACACATGCTTGATCTCTTGGATGATGATTACGATTTTTATAGCAAAAATATCTTGATATTTAGGTGTCTTGATATCTTGATTTTTATGGCACTTGTGTTTTGAAGCCGGTGTCTTGTTCTTGCGAGGGTTGCAATTAATTTAAAATTGACATTTCACACCGATTGCAATAATTCCATCAACTCCATCTAGAGATTTTATAAGGAAACTTCAATTCTAATAATTTATATTTGAAGAGATTTTTGATATTTAGGTTTTATTCTTAGAACTAGTTTATAGAAATGAATTTAATCTCCTCTTTATATAACGAACTAATAACAATTATGTATGTCCTACCATTTTCTCCCTTCCTACTATATGTAGAATTTATATGTTTTACCTGTGATGTGTTTAACATATCTAAAAGTTGAAAATTGCCCCTATTTTTTGTACTTTACTATTTATATGGTTTACCGGTAATGTATCTAACATATTTAAAAGTTCAAAATTGTCCCTATTTTTGTACTTTACTATTTATATGTTTTACTAATGTGTCTAACATATCTAAAAGTTCAAAATTGCCTCATTTTCTGTATTTCAGTATTTGCTTTAACTCAATGGACGCGCTATATCATTCTTGATGCCTACCTTTCATATTGCGTTCTCATTCTTTGGTTGTAATAGCTTCCTACCCTAACAGTTCATTCAACATTCGATGATCATATGGACCGGCAAATATTAAAAAAGAAAGAAAAACATTGGAAATGATTGATTACTGAAGTTGTGAGAAGAAGCAGCCATGTCATATTTGATTGGGCCTTGAAGGGTATGTCGCCAAGAGCAACAAAATTCATCAAAGGACATATAATACAATAACTAGGGAGATATAATACCTTAACCAAGAGCAACAAAATTCATCAAAGGACATATAATACTATAACTAGGGAGATATAATACCTTAACTAAGGGAATAGAATTGATTAAAGCTAAAGGTAATAAAAGAGAAAAAGTAGGAAGAGAAGTAATTGATAGAGGGGAGACAGGTCAAGGCTCCAAACAGTACCATGATTAACCCAACGATGCTAAAACTTTGACCGTGTTACAGAGAACATGAACATGAATGATTCCCTTTCAACATACTATGTCGAGGCCTCAAAGAAATTGAGGAACCTTGAGATGGTGTGAGATCAGGTGAAATCTTGCTAATAGTGCATAGAAACTTCTGTTAATACTTGATAAGTTTCATCAAATGTGTCAACTCATGAGCCATATTATATGCCTGTGAATGATTTGATGGTAACAATAGAAAGCATTGTAATCTTTTCATTTATAGAAAAATGTAACGAAATTAAATATCTACAATAGATAGCAACATTCCTAGCTTTCCATAGCTAAAATAAAATAATTGCACAAAAAATATAATATAATGCAATCCAATAACTATTATCACAAAAACAAAATCATCTACCATGTCATCTAAAGAATTTAGGATGAAAAGGTTTAAAATGGAGTGAATGTAAATCCAGTCAGATTAAGCATGAGCGAAGAACCAAACTAAATGCTTAAATATTTCAAAACTACCACAAGCACGATACTTATATTAGGAAGACAAATCCTATTGAGCCTCTCTCCCATGAAAAGACCTTGATAAATAAGAGACAAGAAAAAAAATGTAGTCTTAGGTTCAATATGAGAATGCTAGATATGGTTCAAACAAGCAATCCAAGTATAGAAGGTGGAGTGAGTCTACCATCTCGCATTAAGCTTGTCAAAACTAGAGGAAAAAGGATGAAGAACTTGATAAAGCAAGGATGAAGAGTAGTTCTTGAAAGGAGTATCTAAATTACAATGTCAATCCCTCCACCAAGCATTTCAGGGTTAAAGGCCAAGCTTATGTAGCAGGACATCAGGCATAAGCTCCTTGATCTTAAGAATAGAAGGAAGAGTTTTGAAGATTAAATTTACACTGGAGGTCAGGCCAAGGAATCCAATCCCAAGAATGCACTAAAATAGCCTCAAAGCTTTAACCCTTGATATTAAAATATTTCATTTCATTTTGAAAAGTTTTATAAGAATATTTTCGATAAATTAACCTTTTATAGAATTAGTCTAATAACTTTATTGTTAAATTTTTGAAAATCCTAAAATTCAATAAGAATTTGAAAAACTAGATTAGAGGATTTATATAAAATTTAAGGTTTGCAATTATTTTTTAAGAATTTTTAAAAATATTATGTTTAGAGTTTATTTTAAAAAATAATATTAAGAAGTATTTTTTTGTTGTAAAATAAAAAAGCATAATTTTGATAAGTTTACATCGAAAATATTTAAGCTAGAATTTTATAATGAATTCTCAGAAAAAAAATTCATATACCAAGTTATAGAATTGTTTTTACAAAAAATTATAATCAATTCTAGGATTCTAAGTTTTATTGCTAAGAGGGTAGTTCTATGATTTTAATGGTTTCAAAATGATATCAAATCATATCTTTTGTAATATACATATGTGAATTGGTAAGAGAATGTAAATTTTAAATATATAAGTTTTTTTTAACATTATTATATTTGTACCTTGTTCAAAAGGAGGGCAAGATGAATGGAAGGTAGTCCAAAAGAAGGGTAAGAATGAGAAAAATGTAAACCCTACAACTTTTCCCAGTAGCTCACATCAACCCCTTATGTCTTATGTTCCAGCTAGGCATGGTGTGGTGACAGAGCAACATACCATGCAATCGACGATATCTAGTGCTAGGTATTCACAAATGGTTGCTAATGTACCACTAACTAGTGCTTTCTTTGCTAAAATTGTTATTTCTCCTGCTCCTACTTAGTCTTCATATTCTCTAGTTTTGCATATCAATGGACAATTTTCCTCAAGCTTCATGTAGGCAACAAATCCACCTCCCAAAAGAAGAAGTGATAAGAGGATTTGCCCAATTTTGATAATTTTGATAAGTTTTGGTAAACCATACAAGTAGGAGCAAACTGTACAAGCAAGATGTAAACCATACAATATGCAATGAAATGAAAGGGAAATGCAAATTGAGTTGTAATTGCGCATGAATTTGATAAATGATGTGTTTATACTTAGTAAAAGGTATAATTATACATTCCGTTATGCATGGGTAGTTGTGAATAAAAAATTGCCTCAGGAACTACTTTGGAACAATTTGGGTAACATTATAGAAGGCTCCCTTTTTAATTTTTATAGTATGGTTAGTCTGGTTAATGCTTGTGATTTTTGGCTATGTTCTGGTTGGAATAGTAGGAAGTATTGATGCATACCTATGATTGTTGAGTACCTTTTAGTGATTGTATGGCATTGTTGATAAGTAATGAAGAATAATCTCAATTCATAGTTTTCTCTCATGTATTGTACAATCCTAGAATGGTAGAATGATGTTTTGTAGTTTATCTTTGTTGCATGTACTTCTTTATGGTTGTTGTTGATACTTAATGCATTGCTATGGAAGAATTGGATTAAACCAACATTGGTGTGAACCTGATGAATGATTTGTGATGAGAATAATATCAATAAGGATGTATTTAAGGTTGTTGTACAATTATTAGATATTACCATTGGAGAGAACTCTCTCAAACGCTAATGATGGAACTTGCATGTTGGTAGAAATAGATTAATTGTCATGTTAGAACTTTATAAAACTTAGCTGAGAGAGATTGGTATAGAAGAATATCAAATTTGGTACCCTGTTGTACTTTAATTTCGTACAAATCATACACCAGAGCTCTTATAAATCATACAAAAGAAACTTACCCAATTTGGCAGTTTATGCAATTGAGGAAAACTTACCCGATTTGGTAGTATTGGGAACTCAAACAATTTAGTTATAAAACTGTGTACGAAAGATTGCAAAACTGAATCTAAAGGATTGGATGAGTTTAAAATCATACAATCCCTATCTCTATACAATTTAGGATCGTATAATGGTATGATTTGGGATCTGTACAAGTTTTGTTGTTGTAAATTATTAGTTATAAAGACTGTACGATTGTACAATTTGGTCCATCGATTGGGAATAGTAAATTGATCATTATAAGTCCTTGAAAACCACCTCCCCACCAGTAATACTACATCCCTATGCTACATTTGGCATCATTGCCTTATTGAACTTGGCATTTTTGTTAAAACGGGTCAAATTGAAAAGTAAAAATATTATAACATTGGAGATGAATGACAGACACCAGTGTGTAAAGGCATAGGAGATGGGAAGTATAAGAAAAAATTCTAGTAAGAAGGAGCATGAGAATTTCTCAAAGAGATAATGCAAGTAACTCAAACCATAGTACATATGAACCATAAATAGAGCAAGTTTGGGCATCTAAAGAAGGATATTTTGAGGTGCTATTGATAGAGACATAAGAGGAGGTACATGAATAACCTAATATAGAGGAGTGAGTTGATATAGAATCGGTGCATGAGGAAGAAGAGTGGATGGTCAAACCTGAGAAAGAAATGAAATTTTTGTAAGGGAGTGTAGAGGATGAGTCAGGTAACAGACCGTGAGGACTCAGGAAGAAGGACCAAGACCATCTCCCTCACATCAGTGAAGGAAGTCATGAAGTGAAGATGCACATGAGATTGATCAATGATTTGTGGGATAGAATAAGATACCTTGGATAGAAAATTATGACAAAGAGTGTATTAAAACACCCCAAGGAGCAATCAAACATAGATTCCATGGGATACCTCAAGTGACAAGGACAATTCTTTGAACATGGCTAACAAGGCAACCAACCAAAGATGTCTACCTTTTACAGGTGAGGGTAAAGAAGATCCCACAAGACATACCAAAACCTGAATTACCATTTGGAGGGAAAATTATGTAGACCATCCAGATGATTAGGTGACTTTATTTCCTGCTACCTTGAGAGGATTATCGATGGATTGGTATCTAAAAATGGAAAATAGAGCAGATTTTTAGACTTAGAATCAAGTGAAGAAAAAATTCATTGAATAATTTTTCCATTTGAAGGATGATGGATATATTATCACTGAACTTTGTATGATGAAGCATAAACCTAATGAAGATGTAAAATTATACAACTGCAGACTAAAATAGTTAGTATATAAGATGCAGATGCCTTTAGCAGATGTATTGGTGAAGCGGTGGTTTGTAGATGGATTGCTATCAAAATATTAAAAAAAAATATGAAGGTAGTACCATAAAAAATGTATAAGAAAGTTGTAAAGCATGCAAAGAATTTTTAAAGTGAATCAAAGTAGACATACACAGGAATATTATCTCATACCAAGTCCAATGATTCAGATAGTGGAGAAGAAGACACTATACAAAGAACAGTAGCATCATTTCATAAGGAATTCGAAAAGATCATGAAATAACAAAGAAGCAAGCCTAACAACAAGAACATTTGGTGCACAAAATACAAAACTGAAGGTCATACAAATGTAAAGTTTTCACAAAATAATTGCTATTATATGTGCAATGTGATGGGATACGAGGTGATGTTATTTTCGTATAATGTAAGAGTATGTCTATAGATCCTAAAAACCAAGAGCAAGAAGAGAAACGAAAGACCCTAGGAAGTGAGCAACAAGAAACAAGTGATAATTATAGAAATAGCCAATGATGTGGAAGGCCAAACCAGGGCAATCGACAAGGAGGACAAAGTTGTTTGCAGTATGATTTGGAAGGGAGGTCGATCATACAATGTCAAAATTACCATTAATGGGGGTATTTCACAAAAAAAAATCCCTCACCTTAGAGAAAAGAAACACAAGCGAACACTACACATATGTGTAGGTGGTGTGGTCCGGGTAACCAAAAAGAAGCAAATTGTCCTAAGCAGGTGAGTTCAAGTAACCCATAAAATGTAAATTATTTAGATATTGAGGTTCCTCAAGTTAAAGAGAAAACCGAGGAAATTTTAGCCATGACAAGGAATCAGGCTAAAAAGGATAAGTATCTTGATCTACCAAAAGAAAAGCAAACGCTGGCAAGTAGCAAAGAAAGTACTACATGAGGAAGCACAAAAATCTAAACAAGTGAATATAGTAGAAAAGGAACTGAAAAAACCATCAGAAGAGAAGGCAATTGTGTGGAGTCTAGCAGTATAAGTTTTGGACACCACAGTAGAGATCAAAGTGGATAACCTGTTGGAAGTTATCCCATCATTACAAAAAGCAATGGTGGAAGAGATACAACCTCATAAGATGATGGAAGTGCAAAGTCAACCGATTCAAGAAAAAACAAAAATATCAATTCATGGACCCTACCATATTGATGATTGATGTGGGAAAGAAACCTGCATTATTTCATATGGATATCCTAGGGTACAAATCGACACAATTTATTATGGATGGAAGATCCAACATTAATGTGCTACCTAAAAGGACTTGGATAGAACTAGGTGCTTCATCTCTATGGGAACCGAGCTTCTGATTATATGGTTTTGAACAGTATGGTATCAAGAAAAAGGGATTCTTGATAGCACAACAAGTGGCGATAGCTAACCAAGAGTTCATATTGAATTTCATTATGATTACTATGCAGAAGCCTACATACGATGCTCTATTGGGAAGAGGATGGCTACGTGTAGCCAAAGTTAATCACAACTGGGGAAATAATCAGATCACTTTCAAGAAGGGACAATACAAATATATGATTAATATGACTAATCAAAAGGTCAGTGAGGATGCAACCATGAACAACGAATCAGTAAATTCCTTAGGAGAGGAAGGATATAAACCATATGGAGAAGGAATGTTGTACCTAGATGAATGTAGTGAAGACGAAGCTATATCCGATAGTGGACTTCTTCATTGGTAAATGGAGGAGTACAAAATTTTTCAGCCCAACTGCCTCTGTATTGACTCACAGGAGATCAAGTAAAAACAAGATGAAACCAAATTCATCTAGGAACATAAGAATGAGGTAGAAGAGAAATGAACATTTCCAAAATATTTTGCAGAATATACAATAGGAGATGTGGAAATTGATGCAACACCGACACACCCAAATAATATGGAGAAAGCAACAAGTGAGCTAGAGAATATCAAATATGAAGGACCTTGGATAGTGGACATTAATCTAAGGATGGAAGAGGAACCTAGGATGATTCATTGTGGTGATGTTTGAAACCCTATATTGAGAGCAACAACTTTTAAGATATTATTGGAATATAAGGATATCTTTGCATGGACATACAAGGACTTGAAGTGATTACCACCTGAGTTATGCATCCACAAGATTACACTAATGCATGAAGCACAACCAATAAGGAGATGATCATATAGAATAAATTCAAAATATGTTGCATTAGTGAATGTAGAGATAAATAAGATGTTGGAAGCAAGAATCATCTTCAAGGTTACGACCAGTGAGTGGGTATCACCTATAATGTTCACCTTGAAGAAGGAAGTAGACAAAATCAGGATATATGTAGACTTTAGGAGTCTAAAAATAGTAACTATTAAGGACCCCTTCTCTATTCCCTTCACAGATTTCATCCTAGAGGAAGTCGTAAGACATGAGATCTATTCTCTTTTGGATGGATTTTCAAGTTACAATAAAATAAGTATATCCAAGGAGGATAAGCTAAAGACCACATTTATTGTGGACAATGGCATCTATACGTAAAATCAAATGCTATTTGGGCTTTGTAATGCCCCAACTGCATTTCAACACATCATATTGTATACATTTGATCAGTTGGCAATAGGGAATTTCAAATAATTTTTGGATGATTGGTCCATTTATGGGAAGATAAAGGAGCATCTTCCTACCCTCAATGAATGTATGAGTAGGTGTAGAAATGCACAAATCTAATTAAATCCTTGGAATTTTTACCTGATGGTACCATATGGAAATTTTCTAGGACACATAGTGTGTAGTAAAGGATAAAAAATAGACCCTAATAAGATCTATGTGGTATTGCACATGGAAGAACCATATGATGTGAGTTCACTTAAAACCTTCCTTGGATCGACAAGATATTATCGAAGGTTTATCAAAAATTATGCATATGTATCCTATCCATTGGATTCATTGAAAAAGAAGAATGTTCCTTTCAGATGGACAAAGGAGCACCAAGAAGCCTTTGAGGAATTGAAGGCCAAGATTGCTAGTAGCCCGATTTTGGTGTTCCCAAATTGGGATAAGGAATTTCATGTCCATATTGATGCTTCAAATTTTTCAATTGGATGTGCTTTGGTACAAGAATGATAGTTCAAGCTAGATCAACCTATTTTCTTTGCTAGTCATCTATTGTCAAGGGTGAAGATAAACTATAGTATAATATAAAGAGAAGCTTTGGGAATGGTATATGTAGTACAAAATTTTAGGTATTACCTATTGACGAATCCCTTTGATTTTTATGTAGATCATCAAGCCCTATTGTACCTGATAAAAAAACTAGTGATACAAGGATGGGTTAGCAAGTGGCTTGTCACCCTACAAGAGTTTGTATTTTGAGTAGTAGTGAGACCTGGTAAGAAGCATGTAATTGTAGACCAACTATCTCGGATATGATCAAGAGATCCTATAGGAACAAGGGTTCTATATGAATTCCCTAATGCACAATTATTTGCTACCAATGTTGTTATGTTATGGTACAAGTTGATTGGCCAGTATCTATCCATAGGAGAGTTACCACAAGAAATGACAAAAACTGAGAAAAAGAAAATGATTATGAATTCAGCACTCTTCCAACTGATAGTAGGATTGTTGTATAATATGGGAAGCAATGGTATATTATGAAGATGTGTGATGGAGAAAGAAGTCAAAGAAGTATTGAAAGAAGCTCATGAAGGCTTAGCAGGAGGGCACATGGGACCAAATGCAATCGCTAGAAAAATATTACTAGCAGGATTATGGTGGCCCACACTGTATAATGATGCAAAAGAATATGTAAAAGCATGTGACACTTTTCAAAGGATAGGGAAGCCAGTAAAGAGGGACTTTATGCCATTGTATACATCACAACCCTAAGAATTATTTGAAATATGGGGATTGGACTTCATCAAACCATTGAAAACATATCAAATAAGGAATTGCAATACATTGTGGTAGCAACAGAATACTTAACAAAGTGGTTCAAAGCGAGAGCATTACCTGACAACTCAAAAAAAAATTACAACAAGATTCTTGTATGAGAAGGTAATACCATGATTTGGAATTCCACTACAGATAACAAGTGATCGAGGAGGACACTTTATAAATGAAATCATCAAGATGTTGACAACCGAATTTAGGATTTTACATTCATTGTCTAGTTCGTACTATCCCAAAGAAAATTGGTAGGCAAAAGCAACAAACAAAGTCCTAGTATCTAATTTGTATAAAACCTATGGAATAGAAGGAACAGAATGGAAGGAAAGGTTACCATCTATTTTTTGGGAATACAAAACAACTTTTAAAATGATAATGGAGCATACATATTTCCAGTTGATGTATGGACAAGAGGTAGTGGTGTCAGTTGAAATCCTAATATCAAGTTTGAGAGTCATAGTGGAGCATCGCTTGGGTGATCAAGAAATTTTGGAAGAGTGACTCACAACACTGATTAAGTTGGATGAAAGAAGAGTTATGGTACAATGGGCAATTGAGGTAGCCCAAAATATAGGAATCTATGGTATGACAAACACTTGAGGAAGTCAAAACTTAATCCTAGTGACTTGGTTCTAAATTTTAATGGAAAGCGGGAAATCAAGCCCAATAAGTTGAATACTTTATGGCTTGGTCCCTATAAAGTGGTAGAAGTAATGAATAATGGAGTGATCAAGTTGTAAAAATTGAATGGGATTGAGGTACCTGACACTATGAATGGCTAAAAGTTGAAGCCTTACAAATTATAGTGTGTATTCATTTCTTCTAAAGATATTTAATGAAGAAGATGAGTAGAATCTCAATGGAGGACTCAAGGTAAGCAAGATCCATCACAAGAAAAGCTTAACACATGATTCACACACTTATTCATAGAAGAGGAGGAGACAATACCAACCATAGAATAGTAGGAGTTGGCACCTCGACTCGGAGAGATAAGAAGATTGTGAGTATATGTCAGATTTGTGGATGTGACCAAACGAGTAATAGAGGAATATGAAGAGTAGATTACTCTCAATAAAAGAGGATAGCATGAGATAGTACTGTTACCCAAAAATAAGGAAAGTCAAGAAGAAGCACCCCAAGTAAAAATAAACATAATATATCCTCGGGTGAAGTATAGAGAACTACATCAACAAGCAAAAGGATGAAGAAGGATATGATTAACAATATGATATGAAGATAGAGTGGAGTCTTTTGAAATAGAAGTTCCAAAAGAGAATATAAATGAGACCATTGATGAAGAATTGGTTGGACTTACTCCATTATATAAGATAGGGCTATTACAACAAAGAATGTGACTGTAAACTCAACAACTACAAGAGGAATATTAGATGCTACGAGGTTATAATGAAAGGTTGAGAGAACAAACCATCCAAGAATTGGATAGCATAATACGAATGTTGGATGAATAAATAACATCTAATACTATATGAACTAGAATGGAAAGCTAAGGATAATGAGGAGATAACTCTAAGGAGTGGTATAATAAATTATGGTGCAAGCACAAGTTCACAAGTACCACCAAGTGATCCACCAATGACGAATGAAGATGTAGAGATGCTTTGGTGAGACATTAAGGATGCAACCACATCATCTGAATCCCAAGGGAATGCACACGTAGATTTGAGTGACTCTAGTGATAAAGGAATGCCTTGTATAGTAAGGAAATATAGCACATAAATTAGTGATTATGATGATTACCTAGGGAGAACCTAGAATCCTTAGGATGATCGTGATCCCCCAACATGTACAATAGCCCATCGGTAGCTACGGAGATCACAGGAGCATCAAACCAACCTTGATCTGCAAGCATATATAATAGCCTATCGATAATTAAGGAGATAAAGGAGAGAAGTAAGGATATTGAAGAGACTGATGAATTTGCTAAAAAATTGGTAAAAATAAAGAGAAGATAGTCAAAATGATTCAAGTTCTGAAACAATTTTTTCGATGCATATAGAGAGATCTTGGCAACCTCATCTCCACAAATATTGCTTCAATGAAAGAATATGGAGACATCACTTAGTATGTGCAAACCATAGAATCAAAGCACTATGATAATTTTCACCAAGTGTAAGATGAAGTAGAAGTCCACTAGACAACATTGAGTTGGTAGATATAACTCCTAATAACCAAGCAACGAGAGGAAGGAATAGACAAGGACCCTTAAGGCTTCATCCAAGAAGGGGAGGAGGTATTTGACCATGGATTGAACAAGGACAAGGTGATGTTATAGTTAGAGGAAGAAGAGGATGAAGAAGGTTTCGACCCCCTACTCCTAGATGGTTGGGAGATGCACCCTTAGCATATTTGAACTGGATGTTAGAATATTTCAATATTTCTTATTTTGATTTTGATCCTAACAATTTTATATTGTTGGATTTATTTTAGGCTCATTGTTATTTGTTGCAACAGCGCCTATTTTGGTCTCGTGTGGTTCCGTAACCTCCGGAATATTATTGGCTTGAAATGTATTTTATATATTTCGCTAGATTAATTATAATTGTTCCAATTACTCATATGGTAACACAGCCTACTCCACCACTCTCATTTTTTGAAATGATCTTGTAGTAGCGGAGCTTTTTAAAATTTTTAATCTTTCATTGGACAATTTTTTTTTTAATTCTTCATTACATAGATCGAAGCTTTTTGGAGGGATCTGTGCCCTGGGTGGAGCAAGTATTCCAATTTTTTATTTATCCCAAATTTTTGGGATCGACCAATTGGTCAAAGAAGAGTCAAATCGAGATTGACCAACTGGTCAAAAGGTGAGAGCAAAGGTCGGATCGAACATAGCGACAACAAGGAGCAAGGTGCAAGGCACAAGGCATGTGTGGCAACCAAAAACAAGGCAGCCAACATAGCGCAAGAGGAGAGCCCGCGCCCTCTCGGGAGAGCATCTCCACAAGAGGATATATTCCTTATCCCCAGTATAAAGGTTTTTAAATCTTTAAGTGCCTCGAAATCCCATACATATGGGATAAATATATATTTTTAGAAACATTCACGAACTCTATCACCTACGCAGAAACCTGTCAATGGCGTCAAACCTGAGAAGGACTTCCTATTTTTCCTTATCTCTGAGATCGATGAAACTCAATTCTGATATTTTTCCTGGATAGAGGGGGCCAATCCGAGTAGATTGGCTGGATTGAAATTTCATTCTTGTCCTTAAATTTCATCCAAAAATCATTTTTCCATCTCGGAGGACGTCATAGGTAGTAATTATTGTAGAGTTTTGTGATCCATTGTTGAGTTTTTCGGACGCATAGAAGGTGGAAATCAAGTGCTGAGAGCACTTAGATCTCAAACGAACCATTTCATGAGGTTTTTGAGTGCAAAAATCATGATTTTTTATCTTATCTGGTTCGCCACCCCGTTGCCACCCAAGCGCCACCCAAACGTAGCGCAAGAGCTGTCGCCCGAGCGCCACCCAAGCTACGACCGAGGTGGCGGGTGGCCGCATCGAGCTTTGAGCTCGTGGCTGCTCGATAAGAAGGTGGGTGCCTCGATCCTCTATCGGATCAGCCCACTGTCTCACGTGGTTGTGATCCAAGTGGTAAGGGCTTAGGGAGCCCTGAGGTCGCAGGGTCAAATCCCACCGACCCCCCCGCAAAAAACAAAGGTAATTTTTTTTCCTAAAGTCTTCTTTTTTAATTTTTTTTTAATTAGAGTTAATAATTAAATTTTAAATTATTGTTTCTTTATATAGTTAAAAATGTTATTTTTTTAATAATTCTTTTTTCTATGAAATATAATTTAATTTTTTTATTAACTTTAGTTATAATTTTTTTTTAAAGATGCTTTAAAGGAGAATGTTTTAAAGGGGGGGAGTATTTTTTTTCAAAAATCAATGGGGGGATAAAGAGTAAATTTTTGAAAAGGCAATTTTGGCATTATTGTAAAGGTGCATTTTCGACAGCGCTCGACACCTAGTGGTTTATTTATGTGGGCACTTTTATGTTGTATGTTGCATTTTTTCATGTTTTGCACTACTTCATTAAAAGTTAAAATCAAATTCACTCCCTAAGTCCCTAGAATAATTAAAACCCATCCGTGCAATTTATTGCACTGCAGCGTTCGGTATTTGTGATACCTCTGGCTAGCACTTATAGGTAAAGCTATCGTGATTGCGCTACTATATCCACCGCCTAATATAACTGCCAAAACAACGTCTGAGCTTGTTCTCTATTAATCGTCAGGGAGATATAAGTTTGCCATTTTGCTATTTTTTTACGCCATCCATTACCCCAATCGCTCTCGTGTTTAGGCTTAAATCCAAATGAAAGTTCAAATATCCAAAGTTTTTAGGGGAAGTTACACCCCACACATGCATATTGAAGGCTTTATAAGGTCGGTGCCATCAACAAGGCGATTCCCTTTCAGTACCGCCTAAGTACCATGTATCATATAATCATTAAAATTAGCTACAGTCTCCCTCACGTAAGGGTGGGTAATTTTTTTGGTTTTTCAAAATACCTATAGTCTCCCTCACGTAAGGACGGGTATTTTGTATGGTATAATGGCTTGGAATTAAGGTATATCGAAGGGGAGACCATTTGGTGTTATAAGGAACCTTCACAATGTCTGCAAAATTAATGACTGATTCTCATCAGTTGTTGAAAGGTCCAAACTATACACCATGGAAAAATAAAATGAAGGTAATCCTAGAGATGGATGATCTTTGGGATGTTTCTAGAGCAACAATAAGACCTTCATCTACAGCTGGAGCCACAACTCTCACTACTGATCAGAAAGACTTTGATAAGATAGATAGCAAGGTAAAAGTGCTCATTTTACTTATTGTCTCTGATGAAGTTCAACCCCATATTGTTGATTTTCAAAATAGTAAAGAGGCATGGGATGCCCTTAAAAATATATATGAAGGAAATAATGACTCCACCATTCTATTTCTTCAATCTCAATTACACAATATAAGCATGAAATAGGGAGAGACTGTTGAACTCTTTCTTTGCAAAGTGTCTGAGTTGAAAGGAAAGTTGAATTCTTTGGTAGCACCAGTTGATGATAAGCTCCTTACCTCAGTGGTATTGAGAGCATTACCTGATTATTTTTTAGTGTTGATCACCTCACTTCAGGTATCACAAAGAATAGTTACCTTTGTTGAGTTGGTGAATTTTCTCCAATAAGAGGAGGCACACAAACTGCAGCAAGATGATTCTTCTAACACCGCCCTCTACACCAACAGGAAGGGTCCCAAGAAGAAGTGTAATTTTCAAAAAGGAGGGAGTTCTCAAAATGTTTCAAAAGGGAAACAAACTCAACCAACTCAACAGACTAAGAGATATTGCAAGATCTATGACAAGGAAGGTCATGATACAAACATATGTTGGCATAAGAATAAGCAACCAAAACAGAAAGGCCAGAAAAAACCACACAAAAATAAGCAACCCAAAGTGAATGTTGCTATTGAGGAATCTGACATGGATTTCGAGCGAGCACACAAAGTGCTCATGACTACCACCGTCTCCAAGCAGATGGATCCTATTTGGTATGTCAATTTTGGAGCGAGTAAGCACATGACTAGCGACAAATCATGGATTGAGTATTTTGAGGCCAAACCTATCACTATTGCCGATGATAAAACCTACAAGGTTTATGGAAAAGGTACCATTTCTATTACTCTTCCTAATGGCAAGTGCCATATTGAGAAGGTTCTCTATGTTCCATGATTGGCGAACAACTCGTTGTCAGTCACAAAAATTATGGATAAGGACATGGTTGTAAAATTTACTATTGAGGGGGGCAAGAAGTATTTTTCAATTACCAGGAGGGATAATAACATTACAACCACTTCATATAAGCATGGCTTATTTGCCCTAGATGCTATCTCTACTCCAAATGTAGCCATGACTATCTCTACAAAGGAGGCAACTTCCCTGTGGCACAAGAGATATGGACATATGAGTTTTGGTTACTTACTTGAGTTAAGTAAGTATGAGATGGTAAATGGTCTTCCTTCCCTTTCTACCACATTGCCAGTTTGCTCTGACTACTTGGCAGGAAAGCAGCATAGAGTACCTTTCGAGAGAAGCTCTACAAGAGCAAAGAAACCTCTGGAGTTGGTTCACACTGATATGTGTGGTCCTTTTACACCCGTCAGTTGTGGGGGAAAGAGGTATTTTAAGTTATTCATGGATGATTACTCATGAAAGATGTGGGTATTCTTTCTTCAAATAAAATCTGAAGCATTTGGCTTCTTTCAGCAATTCAAGAAATCTGTTGAAAAGGAGTCAGAGACTTCTATAAAGACCCTTCGCTCAGATCGAGGGGGGGAGTTCACCTCTAAATAATTTTCTACATTCTTGAATGATAAAGGGATCACATGAAAGTTAACTACTGCTTATACTCCTCAGAAAAATGGAGTTGCTAAAAGGAGAAACTATTCCATCATGGAAATAGTTCGTTGCATGCTCACAGGAGCTAGAATTGGGCAACAATATTGGGCAGAAGCTATCACCACAGTAGTATATCTATTGAATAGGGCACCCACAAAGGCCCTACAAGGAATGACTCCATAGGAAGAATGGAGTGGTAGGAAACCTTTCATTTCTCATCTATGCATTTTTGGTTGTAAAGCATTCATGCACATACCGAAAGAAAAAAGGAAGAAGCTAGATGAGAAAACATTGAATTGTATTCTTCTTGGATATGATGAGCACTCTAAAGGTTATCGATTAATTTATCCCTTGACCAAGAAGATTCACATCAATAGAGATGTTTTTGATGAGGCTTTCACATCAGAAAACACATCAAATGTATACCTAGACCTTGTGGAATCCAAAGTTGAGAAGTCTCCTTCATCATCAAAGATTGGAGTTCCTTCTTCATCTTCTTCAACACCATAGAAGAAGAATCTAAAGTGGTATAAAAGCACAATCAGAGACTCCAAGCTATCCACTCCATCGGATTTGACTTTGGATAGGCCTCGTACTTGTAGCATGGCTCGACAGGAGAGAGCAGTAGTAGAGACTACTGAGGTTGATGATCTTTATCAATATTTTGAGGAACTTTTTGTAGATCCAGAGAGAGACACAAAAGATATGGATATTGATGATAACAGGGTGTTTATATCTTCAAAATATGAACATGAACCTGCTTCAGTGAAAGATACCCTTAGTGAGCCATAGTGGAAGGCTACTATGGATGCAGAGTATAAGTCTCTGATGAAAAATAGAACTTGGAAGCTTGTCAATTTGCCATATAGAAAGAAGCCCATAGGCTGCAAATGAGTGTACAAATTCAAGTACAAAGCATATGGGATAATATATAAGCATAAGGCCTGACTTTTTACAAAGGGCTATGCTCAAAGAGAAGGCATTAACTACGAGGAAACTTTTGCATCTACTACTCGAATGACAACCATTCGAGTTCTTTGTGCTATGGCAGCACAGTATGGGTGGAAATTGCACCAAATGGATGTCAAGAGTTTCTTTCTAAATGGTGATATCTAAGAGGAAGTCTACATGACTCAACCTAAAGGATTTGAAGTGGAAGGCCAAGAGCAAAAAGTTTACAAATTGGTCAAATCCTTATATGGTTTGAAACAAGCCCCTCGGGCTTGGTATATAAAAATGGATGATCACTACTGCAGCATGGATTCAAGAGATCTCCATCAGATGTAAACCTCTATTTCAAGAAACAATGCTCTAAAATAGTGTTGCTTGTACTCTATGTTGATGATCTGCTAATTACAGGGAGTTCAGAAACTATGATCTCTACTGTTAAATAGTATTTGAACAAATCTTTTGAGATGATATATCTCAGACTTCTCCATTACTGTCTTGAGCTGGAAGTGAACTAGAAGAAGCACTACATCAAAGTTTCCCAAAAAAAATATGCCAAGACACTACTAGAAAAATATCGCATCACTGATTGCAAGTCGATGGCAACACCAATGGAATCAGGACTTCAGTTATCACAATATGACCAACACTAGGGCCATATATTGTATTTGTTGTCAACTATATTTTGAGGTTCATGTAGGAACCTAAGACTACACATTGAAAAGCAGGAAAACAAGTTCTTCACTATTTCCGTGGCACAATGGAATATGGCCTAGAATACAAGAGGAACAACAAATTCTTCTTACAGGGATTCACGAACTCAGATTATGTCGGGTCATACGATGATCGTAAATCAACTTCAAGATATTTGTTTCATCTTGGATCTAGTCCTATCTCTTGGCACAGTAAGAAGCAACAGGTGGTTGTTATCTCATCAATAGAGGAATAATATCGTGTCGTACGTGAAGATGTGTGCGAAGTGATATAGTTGCATCGCATTTTGACAAGTATAGGTCTTCCATAAAAATCTCCAATACACTTGTTTTGTGACAACTAGGGTGTTTTGAACCTTTTTAAGAATCCAGTGCATCATGAGAAAACCAAGCACATTGATACACAATGCCACTTCATTCGAGACGAGGTACCAAGGCACCAAATTCAATTCATCTCCACCAATGCTCAAGTTGCAGACATATTCACTAAGGTACTTGCACGTGTCAAATTTGAATTTTTTTGCAGCTCTCTATGTATTGTAAAATAATGTAAGCAGGGGGGATTCTAGTATAGCTAGTAGTTATATGTTTCCTCAAATATTGTAATAAGGGGGGATGTTAGAATATTTCAATATTTCTTATTTTGATTTTGATCCTAACAATATTATATTGTTGGATTTATTTTAGGCTCATTGTTATTTGTTGCAACATTGCCTATTTTGGTCTCGGCTGGTTCCGTAACCTCCGAACTATTATTGGATTGAAATGTATTATTTATATTTCACCAGATTAATGAGAATTATTCCAATTACTCACACTGGACAAGGAATCTACAAGGTATACCAAGGATGAGAGGGATCTTACCAAATCCTATAGAGCAATATCCATTGGGATGACCATCCCTAATTTTATGAGGACCTTGAAGAGTGGTAGGTGGAAGAGGATTACTCCAAGGAAGGGAGGAATCACCACTGGCATAGAGAAGCTCGATGTCAAGAGGAATAGGATGAGAAATACACTCACGTGGTAGAGGCCTTACTGGTAGAGGAAGAGTGTATTTTGTAGATGAAAGAAACCAAGGAAAACAAAGGATCCGATCACCAATTATGGAGCTAGAATTTATCCAAGGAGATGGGTGAAGAAATCTCTTGAATGACAATAGAGTAGTAAGGACACTGCTACCATGGGATAAATCACCCATATTATAATAGGAAGGGATACCAAGTGAATATACACCAACTTGTAATTGTACAATCCCCAATTGTACACATGGTAGTGGAAGACCAGGTAACTCAGTAACATCAGAAGTAGAGCTGAATAACCCTAGAGAGCAAGTGGCACCAAATGCCATAATAACTCAAAATATCATGGTCAAACCTCCAAGAGAAGAATCAGATGAGATCATACAAGTGAATCTCACTGTGCAATTCCCACGATGGTAAGTGTAAATAGGTTAGGAAATGAAAAAACAAGAAAAAATCAAGAAAAAGAAAAAGACAATGAAAAAAAGAAAAAATAAAATTCCTTAGTTGTGAAAATCCCTTGGGATGCAATTAAGAAGGAAGTGGGTTGAAAACTGGAAACGATGACCTCTTCAAGAGAGAGAAAATAGAAAAATTTCTCTAAGTAATAGATCATACAAGTCAATTTTAAAGCTGCAAAAAATATAAGTGGGATATTGTACAAGCAAAAATGGAAAAAGTGCATGCAAAATCATACAAGGAAGCATGTTGTACAATTCAAATCGTACAATATACAACTTTAGATGGATTTGTATCATTTTCAACCATCGTATTTAATTTTCACATGTGTGGAACAATGTGATGTCAAAAAAGAGCGAGAAAATATAAAATCACATGAGGAAAGCGATGAGTTCTCAATCATCTAGGCATGGAATATGAAAAGACATACAAAGTGCCACAATTTTAAAATTTAACAGTTAGGGTTTGATAGTAGTTTAAATAAAGGGCTAATTTTTAGGAGAAATTGAACAAGGATAAATTCAAAATTTTTAGGAGAGCAAAAAGCATGCAACTGAATGAAATCTACTGCATGGGCATTAGAATTCATAAGTGAACTATGATATTGCATGAACCATCTCTAAATTTACACCAGGGATATTTTTCACATTCAAGATAATCAAACCATAGAAAAAAGCAAGGGTTTTGACTCCATTAAAAGTAGATTTTGAATTTCAATAAAGGAAAACAAGGGTTTTAGTAGATGGCATCCAAGCACAAACTAGTTTATGGGAAAAATGTACACCAGGGTTCGAAGAAGTTGTGGATTGGAGCCAAAGTAAATAAATTATAGGAAAAAGGAGATTGCAAACCCTAATATGATAAAAGTGACCAAAAACAAATTGGAGAAGGTAGAGGAAAGGAAGGAGAAAACCATAAAACCCTACATTACAGCCAAATTTTTTTATTTTGGGGGGTAAATTGCGCCAAGTGATGAAAATTTGAAGAATTACTCCGAAATGGCACTGAAAAGATAGATCGGGATATTTTGGCAACTGGGTCAATGAGAAATCATGGAGGAGAAGTGAAAACATGATTTTTAGGTCAAAAAGGGTTTTAAAGGATGTGTTGTGTGATTTGGAGGGTATATTGTACAATCTCAGGAAAAATTGTACGATTTCAAGCAATTTTGGGGTTGATTTAAGCTTTTTGAGAAAATTATACAAAATTGTATGGAAGTGTATAGATTTGGCAAAGAGGAGTAGCTAGACAGGGATATTTTATGGATTGGTATGGGCCCTATATTTTTTGGTGTAGTAGATGTATGATTTATAAAAGGTTGAATAGTTTTAAGTAGTTAAGGAGATTGTACGATATGGAGGTGGTTTTTGATCTAGAAACTATACAGGAACAAGTTGAAGCGTGCATTGTATGATTTATAGTATGTTGTATGATTTTTAGGGTACTTCTAATTGTAGAATAGGTTATGCCAAAGTAGCAAGCTAATCGAAGGAATTGTAGGAAAATGATTTTAGTCAAATATTTTGGATACCGATTAAGAAAAATTATAGCCAATAGAGTGGAACAGTCACCATGACCCCTACACGAGAGAGATTCACATCTGCAAAAATACCAAGGGAGATAGTTTTAGTCCCACAGTTGGTGTGGTACCCATCCTTAGAGGAGAGGAGGATACATATTATGGAGAGGGTAGAGGTATTGGAGGGCTGATCAGAGAAGGACACCACCAAGATTCTAAGAGGAGGAAATGGTATAGGAAAGAATCTTGAGGAGGGAGTTGCACAGTGAACTCCATCACCTAGATCTAAAGGAAGATCTGAGTAGTGAACCTGAGGAGAGCCAAGTTGAGATAATGAGCATATCATTTGTACAACATGGAGGAGATACATGTTGAAAGTGGTGGAACAGTAAGGAAAAAAAAAACCACCCACATAAAATAGAGTTTGAAAAGTTTGGTGTAGCTTTAATAGCACAAGTGCCACTGCACCAGAAGACCTTCTTCTATAACTATCTATTGTAGATGGTTCAAGCATATAATATTGCAAACAAAATTACTTATGTCAATGTCAAAAAGAAATCAGTGAAGATAGAAGTCATGGTAGAGGTGTTCAAGAAAATATTTGGTTTGCCTGCATATGGTATAGAGGTAGTTAATAAGTTGCTTGATCTTATTGAAACACATCGTATCATAACTTCACTTACCAATGTGAAATCATCAATCAAATAAAATATCTAGGGTGCAGGGACTCGAGGAATTAAATAGATCCATTTGAGAGGGAAATATTGGCCATGTGGCATGAATACTATGATGGCTCGACTGTCAGGGAAAACATGAGCCACAAAGATGCCAACCTGGATGGCTAAATATGTAGAATGCATCACCAAATAAATTTGATATGATTAGGGTACCTATCTAGAGAAAAATATGGATGAATTACTATCAAAGAGGCCTAAGAATTTTGGGATGATTTTCCATGCTATTGGATTGTTATTAAATGCTATTATGAATATGGGAATCCACTTTCTAGGTTTTATAGAACCTAGAAATATTGAGGCAGGAAAGCCAACCATTTTGAGGTTAGTAAAGTCAATACCAATTCATAAGGAGACTCCAGATAAGTCTCAAACAAATAAAGTGTAATAGGCCATTATAGTACATTAGGTTACTTCTTTAAATGAGGATGTACACCCTCGAAGGAAAAGGCCTATGCAGTTGGAACCTAAAATGAAACAACAAGCACGTCAGCAACGACTGTAGGAGAAACTATCAGTTTAGGAAAGGGAGAAAATTATGGGGAGGCAATCTAGCCCAGTACGAGTAAGAACAAGAAGACAATGGGAAATAATGGTAAATAATCTCATTCCAAAAAAACAAGACAAGTCTATACAAAAGAATCAATGAGAAGAACAGTCAGACTCAAAAATGCTAGAGTTGCAAGATTAGAATTTGGCAAAAGCAGAGGAGATAGTGGAATCTCCATAGATTTTCTAGAATGATGATTTTAAAATTTTGAACTCTTCAAAAATTTTGGATGATACCAAAGTAAGGCAAATAATACATGAATTAGTAGCAACTACTCAGGATGAAAAAGACAAAGCCAAAGCAATAGTGGAAGCCTTAGAGGAAGAGTCAAGAGATAAGAAGAATATTTGCTTTAGATTCATGATGGGAGGAGGTACGAATTAAAATGACCAAAGTGATTCACAAGAAGATACGAAGGCATCACAGGAACAAGAAGACCCTGTTATTGAAAAATTCACAATAATGGAAACCCAACAGAATCAGGAAGAAGAGCAGGTGATAGAAGAAAAATAGGTGGGATTAACTAAACAAAAATAAGCCTAGGAATTTATAGAATAGTAGCAATATCATCAAGATATTGTGAATGTGGAAGAATATGTGGAGGTGGAGAGGACTTTGGAATAGACTCCACCATAGGAAAATATAAATAGAGAGAGAGCACTAATGGAGCTTGGGGTAAGCTCTAGTCACCACTTGGAAGAAGATAAAGAACAGACTCCTACAAAGGAATAACTATGGAGGATGCAAATAAGTTACCTCTTAGAGATACTATAATTCTCAAAAAATGAAATTGAGGATGCAAAATGGTATAAGACCAAGTGGAACATTTCTTCTCTTAAATAGGCAATGTCATAGCTAGCACCAAATTACAATTTTGTATTGGACGTGTGGGAGATCTGAAGCTATGGGAAGAACAAGTGTTTATTGAGTTGGAAAAGATAATAGAATGGGTGAGCAGTGAGGAGCGTACAAGGAAAATTATGGATATTCATGTATAGCACCCATGGAAGTTACCCAGGGAAGAGGTAACAATGATGTTAGGAAGAGACAACTTGCTATACAAAGTGAGAACCAATTATAGGTAGTATTCAAGGTTGTATCTGGATAGATCCATTTATCTAACTTGTCCCATGAACACAACAGATTTGGAACATAAAAGTGTCACCTCAGGTTTGGATATCACTCTGAGGAAGTTGAAATTCCTAACACATTGGATAGAGTGATTGAGAATAGGATTGGAGTAGATATATCATCTCAAGGAAGCTAATAAAGAAGAGACATAGGTCACTCAAAAGGAAATGGTTGCAATAGAGTAAGAATTATATAAGAGTAAGGCAGCATTAGAAGAGAAACTAAAGAAATTGGAAGAAGAACTACTAAGTAATAGGGCTGATTTTGAGGCCAAAATTAGTTCGCTTGAAGAGGAGAAGTGATAGGTCTCACAAATGGTAGAATAGAGGATCAAGGAGTTGGAAGCTTAACTCAGAGCAAAGGATGAGAAACTAAGAACACAATTGGCTAAAAAGGATGAGCAACGGGTAATACAAGAGAAGAAGATAGAAGAGATCACATAGGAAAAGAAACGATACAATGATATGGTCCTAGAAAAAAAAACACAACTGAATGTTAAGGAGGATAATGTTCATGCTTTGGAGGCTAATATTAATCACCATATGAAGACCATTGTAGAGAATAATGAAGAGTTAGAGGTAGTAGCTCGAACAGAGGTACATTTGTAGGAGAAGTTGAGGAAGAGTGATACTAAGAGTGAACAAAAATTAAGAAAACTCTTGAAGACTACTAAAGAGAAAGCCAATCAGCATGGTATTAAAGTAGTAGAAATGGGTAACTATACAACCAAGTTGCAGAATCAACATGTAATTCTTTACATCCAAGCGAAAGACCTAGAAGTTGCAATCAAAGACTATGAGACTCAGCTGAAATAGAAATATGATTCAGTGAGGACACCAACCAAAGTAAAGGGGAGGGCAGATGTAGGTAGCAAATCCACCTCCTATAAAAATAAGTGACAAGAGGATTTGCCCAGTTTTGAAAATTTTGATAAGTTTTGGTAAACCATACAAGTAGGATAAAATCATACAAGCAGGAGATAAAACATACAAACTAAAGGGCAAACTATACAAAGTGCAATGAAATAAAATAAAATGCAAGGGAGATGCAATTTGAGTTGTAATTGCACATGAATTTGATAAATGATGTATTTAGACCTAGTAAAAGGTATAATTATGCATATCGTTATACATGGGTAGTTGTGAATAATGAATTGTCTCAAGAAGTGCTTTGGAATGGCCTAGGAACCATTATATAAAGCCTCCTTTTCAATTTTGATAGTCTATTTAGTCTGGTTAATGCTTGTGAGTTTTGGCTATGTTTTGGTTTGAATAGTAGGAAGTATTGATGCATACCTATGATTGTTGAGTACATTTTAGTGATTGTATGGTATTTTTGACAAGTAATGAATAAGAATATCAATTCATAGTTTTCTCTCATGTACTGTAGTTTATCTTTATTGCATGTACTTCTTTATGGTTGTTGATACTTAATACATTGCTATGGAAGAATTGGATTAAGTAAATATTGGTGTGAACTTGATGAATAATATATTATGAGTATGATATCAAGAAGTATGTATAGAAGGCTATTGTACGATTCTTGGATATTACAATTGGAGAAAACTCTCTCAAACCTTGATGATGGGACTTGCATGTTGATAGAAATAGATTAATTACCATGTTAGACCTTTACAAAACTTATATAAAAGAGATTGGTATAGAAGAATATCCAATTTGGTATCCTATTGTACTTTAATTTTATACAAATTATACACCAGATCTCTTACAAATTATACAAAAGAAACTTACCCGATTTGGTAGTTTATGCGATTGAAGAAAACTTACTCGATTTGGTAGTATTGGGAACTTGAACAATTTAGTTACAAAATTGTGTACGGTAGCTTGCAAAACCAAATATGAAGGATAATTTGAGTATGAAATCATACAAGACCTATATCTGTATGATATGGGATTGTAAAATGGTATAATTTGGGATCTGTACAAGTTTTTTTGTTATCACAAATTAATAGTTGTGAAGACTGTATGATTGTATAATTTGATCCATCGATTGGGAGTAGTAAATTTATCATTTTGATCCCTTTAAAACCACATACCCATAACGTATAATACATACCTATACTACACTTCATGGAACTTAAATGAGTGTCTGTCAATGGTCGAAGATCCTGTAGCCCACCACGGGAGAATCCTTGGTTCACTAGGACAAAAGGCATCAAACAGAGTTTTGGAAAGTAGGTTAGGAGCATTTTATTAGTAATATTTATGATTCCATTTCAAACCTTAGAGATGCTAAAGATGTAGCCAAACATATGAGTCTTGATCGATCTCAATAAGTTTTTTATCATGGAATGCCATTGGACTGATGGATCTAGTCCGCAAATACTTGGTCTGAGATAAAATTGGTTTATGCTCCAGGTTTTATGGTAATCCTGACCTTATATGTCTTCAATATATTAAAATTTCTAACTTTATTATGCAATGTAATTGCCCTTTTTTTTGCCAGGTTACTTTTTTTATGTCACCAGTTGTTCCCCTGGAAAAGGGGGAGTTGTCATTATTTTGGAAGCTAGGTAGAAAGATAGTTTTTTTATCGTAGGGTGTGGACCCTTCCAATCATGTATTTTGGGTTTTACTCGAGTTTGGTAGGTTTTATTTTGGTATTATTAATGTTTATGCCTCCAATGATTCTTAGGAGAGCTATAGCCTCTAGCGGTGTTGTGCTTTTTCTTTACCACCTGATGTTTGGGTTATGTGCAAAGATTTTAATATGATTGAAAATCCTACAAAAAATATAGGACAACTTCCCATGCAGTGAGATACTGGGGAAAGAGAAATTTGGTACTTCATGAAAAATAAATTGGGTTTGTAAAACCCTAAATCTTATTTTTCTCCTCAGGATTTTTCTAAAAATTTGTGGTATACGTGGTCCAATTTCTAGGTTGGCCATGCAAGAATTATGAGAAGGCTAGATAGAGCCATGCTTTCATATCATGTGTAGTTTTTCTTTCATAGGAGAAATGCTTTAGCTTCATTTGTGGAAACCATTCTTGGTACCACTACTTACAACCATTCACCCATCATGTTTAATGTGTTGATGAAATCCCTACCTCAAAGATACTACAATTCACAATGTTTTTTAGTACTTCCTTTCTTCAATACCCTTCCATGGTCTATCATATTCGTAGAGTCTGGAATCTAGTTCCTAGACCTACTAGAGAGTTGGGTTGGATAGAATGGTGGAATGATGCCATTTTTCATACAATTTTCTTGCTTTGTACTTTAGGGAAAAATGTGTCGTTCAAAAGATATTCCAATGTTGTCCTTCATGATGAGCTTGCCAAAGCTTCTCTCAAGCTTGAGGCTTATTCATTTAATCCTAAAATTCAATCTCATGTTGCCCAGTTGAGGCATGAACTTAAACTTTCTAAAATTTATGAGGCTCGAGGAGCTCGAATTAAAGCTCGTCTTCATTGGCTTAAAGTTGGTGATAGGGTCACCAAAGAATTTTTCAAAGGCTTTGTCATCCCAAGCAAGCTACTCAATTCAAGTACATTCAAGACAATGGAATAAGGTTTACCTCTCTTCTTGATATGATTGATGCTTTTTTGAAGCACTATACTAATGTTTTTTCCACTCAAGATTATTCCCATGAGCAGTAGCAAGCACTGGTAGCTTGTATAGTAGTTGTACCAATTAAGGTTTCAAAGTCTCAAAGAGCAGGGTGTGATAAACTACTCTTCCTTATAGATTTGGAGGATGAATTGTCTTAAATGATAAATGATAAAGTGTTAAGTCTGGATGACTTTCCCTATGAGTTCTACAAGGGTATTTGGGACTTATTTGGTCTTGATCTGTATAAATTTTATCTGGAGGCTCTTCAAGTAGGCTCTTTGGGAGAAATTATTAATAGGGACAATATCAAATTCATACCCAAGCAAGGGGACCCAAAGTTGATCACTAATTGGAGGCCTATTACTTTGTTGAATGTTAGTTACAATATCATTACCAAAGCTTTGGCTCTTTGCCTTAGGCCTCTTCTTCCTTTGATAGTCATATTAGAGCAAATTGGTTGTATTAAAGGAAGGTACATCCTAAAAAAATTTCTTGCTATTTGGGAGGGTATGGAATGGGCCCAGATGTCACACCAGAACATGTTTTTTATTAAGATTGATTTTGATAAAGCTTATGACTGCATTTAATGGAGATTCATTCTTGCTATGCTCAAAGCTTTAGGATTCGGGTTAGTTTTCATTCAGAATATTGCTATGCTATTCAAAAATGCTTTGGGTATTCTCAATCTAAACAATTCACAATCTAAAGTAGTGGGTATTTTTAGGTCTATTCGGTAAGGGTGTCCTATTGCTCCCTCTTTATATGTGCTTGTTTTTGAAGCCTTTGGCTATCTTTTAGTTGCTCAAGATTTTGTAGGTCTTATTAAAGGAATTGCTCTTTTGAATGATCAGGGATAACTTATTAATGGTCACTTTGTTGATGAATCCTTTCTTACTATAAGGGAAGAGGAGCAATCTATTTCTAATGCTCTATTTTATCTGAACACCTTTTGCACAACCTCTGGTTCTAGCATACAATGGAGGAAGATTTTCCTACTTCAGACAGTCTCCCTTGTATATGTCCCCTTGGCTTCAAGGGTATCAGAGGAATTTTATCCCTCCTAGAGAAGTTTTTAAGTTTTTTGGTATTCCTTTTGCCTTTCAAGGATCCCCTACTCAAATTTAGAATTATGTGCTTCAAAGAGTTGAAAATAAACTTGATTTCTAGATTACTAAGAAGCTATCATTAGTAGGTAAATTTTAGATTTGCTCTAAATTTTTAGTTGCTACTCATGTATACTATTCATCTTTCTAGGTTCCTTCACAGGCTTGCTATAAGAAGCTTGAGAAACTCCTTCAAGATTTTTTTTGGAATAATTCTTTTGAAATAAAATAATTTCATAGAGTTGCCTAAGATATTTGTTGTCTTCCTACAGAATCTGGCAGAATGGGTCTGCTAGACTGTAGACGGAAAGGTATTGCTCTATGTTCTAAGTGGGTGGTCATAGCTATGAGGGTATCTAAAGCTTGGAAATTTTTGGTTCAACATATCATTTACACTGGTCTTCCCTTAAATCGTACAGCATGAATAGGGTTGGATTGTCCCTCTCTTATTGTTGCTCTAATTTTTGTTAATATTTCTAGCTCCTTTGTTATTAAAAGTATATGGAAATCCTGGCAGCAGCTCACTCCTTGGACTATTGGAGATGAGATGGCTTTCGTAAAGCTTATCCATAAATTCTATGAATATTTGGTGGTCCCCCATGTTTATTCATCAAGGTTCTCCCTTAGCTTGGGTGCAATGGATTCATGCTCAATGATTTTTAAAAAAGGGTATTGTTATAATAACTGATTTCTTTTCTTGCTAGACTAGGGATTGGATCCCATGAAATGAGTTCAAACGCATCTTCAAGCTAAATGGTACAGAAAATGATATGTATGATGTTATTATTGCTCTGACCCCTTTTTCTATGTTGCACAAGATTGGTGTACGCTCATCCTTGGTGGTCATATGGGAGATGGCATGTTGACACTCCTTTACTTAATTATAAGGTTTGTTTATGGTATAAATGGTTATATCCTCATATTCCTCTAGTGCCTA
Source organism: Wollemia nobilis (assembly GCA_028583015.1). Classification (NCBI taxonomy): domain Eukaryota; kingdom Viridiplantae; phylum Streptophyta; class Pinopsida; order Araucariales; family Araucariaceae; genus Wollemia; species Wollemia nobilis. The sequence goes on along the minus strand of JAQPPZ010017079.1, from coordinate 1,433,675 downwards.
AGCTCAATCAGTTTTAGGACTTATTTTCTACAAGGACTAAATGGAATTCTAGATTTCAGAATGTTTGGGCTACTTATGTTTAGCCCAAGCAATATTTTTTTGCGTGGAGCTTGTTATGTCAAGACCTTCCCTTGGGGGAATTTTTGAAGCACCTTGGAATTCTTGATCTTAATTGTCCTTTTTGTGGTGTACCCAAGTCTTGTACTCACCTATTTTGATATTGCAAAAGATCTAGGTAAGCTTGGGAATGGGTTCTTTTATTTTTTCCCATTTACAACTGCAAGAGTTTCTTGGCCCCAATATCTTCTTGGGGAGTATTTTAATTTATCTCTCCTACTTTTTGAAGTGTGACAGGTTTTCAGTATTAGCCAACTCTTTCATATTTGGAAGACCTATAACAAAATAGTTTTTAAATAGTATACACCTTCTGTCACATTTACTCATGCTGATAAATTGGAATTTTTTAATGACATGTGGCTACATATATGTCCTCAGGCAAACAAATTTGCTATGGATTTGGATCATCTAAAAATTATTTTGGCACAGTGAGCCAATGCTTCATGTACAGTCAACCATATCCCCTTGGAGCACTCTTCTTAGGAGCATTTTTTGATCCCACTCTTACCACTGGCCTCTATCATATGCAAGAAGTGATCTCATAGATAGGCCTTGGTCCTAACCCTCACCAGTTAGGAAGTGGTCTGATGTTGATATTGCTTTTTCGTCCTATCAGGTTGGTGGGTGGGATGATTTTTAACCAGTTTCACGTTAGCTAGTTGTTAGTTGGAGCAAAGTAGGTACTAAAGGCCTCAATCACGATGCAAATGGGTGGATTACCATTTTATAATCACTAGCGGTTTATGTAGGACAACACGCCAGGGTACATTACTCCATATGATATGCTTTATTTGATGTGATGATCATCAAAAATCATGATTGGTAAACTTGTTTTTTGTTGGCGGTTTTGTTTACTAACCCTTGTCAATGAGGGTTATTTTGATTCCCCATAGGGTGTGTTAACCCACCCACTTTTTTTTATTGTAAAGGCTTTTATCTTAATTTAATATAAATTTGCTTTTTTCATCAAAAAAATATATATTTATTTTGACATTGTCTTTGTGCTATAAAATTCTCTTTAAAGATGTAATATGGTCTAAATAATATAAAAACCAGTTGTTGGAATGTAGATTCTAAACATATAAATTTTCTCTATTTCTATTATAGATATATTTATTGATTTAGAGGTATATGTGATCATGAAAATAAAATCATACATTTGGGAAAATACTAAGTTATTTTTTTATTTTTATTCTATACAAATTTATAATGTTATATATATATATAAATAACATTATAAATTTGTACTTATTAATTTAAAAATTAATAATATTTAAAATATCTACAACAAAATTATGAAAATTATATCTTGTTGTAGATGTAGAATATACATAGAATATTTTATTAAAATAATGATGTTATATATATTTATGCATAGATGTCAAGGAGTATTTTGAGCTAAATTTTATAAAAATGAGAACAACCTCCACCTCTCTATCCCTCTATCTCTCTATCTATATATTTTAAAAAATTATTTTGTTTAAGTTAAATAGATCGTATTACTTGATGAAGTTAGCATGCTATATATCACAATAGACCTTAACATACAATGGATTTTTGTTGTCTATTCAACATTTTGCTATTTATTTTCTTGTACTACTTTCTTTGACCTCCAAAAAGTATTCTCCTTGGCCTAGAAAACAATTTCATAGTATAACTCCTCAATTAAAAATGTAGATAGTGTGTTTATCCATTTTGTATTTTTATTTTATGTTATAAAATGATATTAGCCTAGCACTATGAAAAATTACTATGGTGGCTACAATTTACAACTGATCCTACATTAATAACTTGACATTCAATTCCAACAACTTTGAGGCATTGGCTTTGAATAGATGCAAGATGATAGAGTAATAAGTCTACTTGGTGCCTACTATTACAATCCTATAGTTTTAGGTTTTTTTATTATAGTTTATTTTTCTATGCTTAGTTATGTTGTGTATGCCCCCTTTTAGGGGTTAGTTCTGGTTTTGTTTGTATGGGTGGTCCTGCATTGTGAGCTATGATCTTTTTAGATATTTTCATCTCTCTTTTTATTGTAACCTCTTTTATTTTTATTGAATATAATTTTTGGTTCCAACAAAAAGTTAAGAATTGCATTATTAAATAAATTAAAGGATTTGAAGGTTTTAAAAATTTAAGTTATAACAATATGTACTAGTAGAAAATTTAATATCATATGGTAAACTAGTGTACTATTTAAATTGTAACTTACATAATAAACTATGAAAATTTATTATTTTATTTAACGTAATAAAAATATTATATCTAACTAAAGGGTATCTAAATAATGGTGGATCTACCATAGGCTATGTAGCAACTGATCTACATAGGCTATTGAGGCGGTGGATCAACCACATACTATGGTGACAGTGGTAGATCAACCATCAGTTACTAAGGCGGTAGATCAACCATAGATTACTGAGACGATGAGGTAAAATATTTTGATGGCCTCTACTAAAGGTTGTTTGGATAAGGTTGGAGAGATTGAGGCTAATTAGGGGTAGAATTTTCATCTAGATCTAGATAGAGATAAAATCTGGGTAATGCTAGTTATGGGAGTAGTGAACCTCAATAAGGAAATTTTTGATCTAAATCCAAAGAAAATAGAGGAATTGTTGACTTTGAAGGTTCCATAGGTTATTCTAAGTAGAAAACCCAAAGAAGAGAGATTGAGTTAATAGAGATGCTAGGTAAATTCATTGGTGCTAGGCTAGATATAGATAACATGAATAAGAGAGGTTTTCAAATGATAAATATATTCTCTTGTTGCATTAAGGATATTGAATCAATTGGCCACTTGTTTATTCAATGTGAGTTTTCATGTATGGTACTTAATAATCTAATGGAAGCTATGTTCTACTATTGGATGGTCATTAGTACTTTTAGGTAGCTTTTTACAAAATGGATATGCCCTTTTAGCATCAACATGTTATCAAAAATCTAGAATTTACCACTACCTCTTTTTTATGGGGTGTTTGCTGGGAAAGAAATCAGAGAGTATTCAAGGAGAAAATTAAGGATAACTTTTAGTGTCTAATAGAAATAAAACTACATAAGGAAGAATTTCATTGCCTTTGATAACAATGTGAACTCTGAGAATAATTTGTAAAAGAGGATCACTAGAGAATGGAACTTGGGAGAACCTAGAGCAACACATTTCCCAATCACTTTGAAAAGATAAAACACTAGATGGCTAAAATCATAGGAGGGCTAGGTAAAATAAAATATTTATGGGGCTACGAAAGGTAACTTAGGTAGATCTAGAGGATGAGGTGTCATTTAGAATGAGAAAGGTGAAGTATTATGGGCTTCTGTAAACATTTATGGGATATAGTCCAATCACTATGCAGAAGCTAAAGCCCTATACTATGGTGTTATGTTGTTGAGCCAAAAGAGCATAAGGAAGGCCATCATAGAAGGGGACTCTATGAATATTCTTAGGGATATTAAGAAAGGAGAAGCTAATAACTAGTAGGTGTCAGTTTTAATTAAGGATATCTCATACTTATTAAAATAAATAGTAGAAGTGAGATATTACATATATATCACGAAGAAAATATTATAGTTGATAGTTTACTAAACATTGGAGTTCATTTTGATCAAAGGAAGATATGACTAAATAATTTTATCTTATATATTTTAAGGATTATCTCATAAACGATAGGGTGTTATCGTTTGATGTTACTAGTATTGTTGTTGCTTCTAGGGTCTTTTGGTGCTCCTGATGTGACTATATGTTGTTACTATTACAATAGTTGTAGTTCTAGTGAATGTTATTGTAGTATGCTTCTACTTTTGTTGTTGCTACTTTTGTTACCTCTTATTGAGAATGAGTGCAACTACTACTACTGTTGGTGTGGAAGGGAGGAATAAATAATAGTTGGGTCAACCTTTACCCTTTGCTAGAATTAGTTTTCAATATCAGCGAAAGTATTATTTTTAATTTGGTTCTATTCTAGGACTTTTGTTGTAACTTTATTTTTATCTTATTCTATCTAGGAAGGTTGATGTTTATCGTGTAATCTTGGAAAACTTAATTCTATAACAGGGTTGGGATCCCTCCAAAGCCTCATTTTTTTTCACCATTACCAGAAAAAATTAATATTTGAATTTGATCTACATTATCATTTTAATTAAGCAATCTCTAATGGTTTACATTATTATATAAATGGCTTCAAAACAATCTCTAATGAAAAATTATAACAACATTGTATATTTATTATGTTAATACATTGGACTAGTTTCTTATGTAATTCTATGGAAGCTCACTCTAAGCACTAGGTAACACCTACAAGAAGTAATAGACACCATGTAAGCCTGTATGAGGAATTGATAACTACCGTTCCTTTTTGAACAACTGGTCGCAGTGTTGGATCAAGTTGCATTGCATCCGATATATATATATATATAGAGAGAGAGAGAGAGGAATCAATAACTACCATTCCTTTTTGAACAATTGGTCACAAGGTTGGATCAAGTTGCATTACGTCCAATAGTAACGTCAAATCATGGTTCTACCACTATAAACCTTATCTCGCCTCAGTAAACATGACCTAGAGTGAGAGAGACCCCCAATGGCTCGAAGTTGGTACTATTGTCATCAAGATGGTGCACACTCAACCTAGAGTGAGAGAGACCCACAATGGCTCGAGGTTTGTACTTCTGTCATCAAGCTGGTGTACACTCAATGGACTCAATTTAGACTACCACCTTTTCCTTAGATTGAGATTGCCCATGAGGTTTGAACCCAGGTATCCTCCTGGTAAGTGCTTAATTTCTTACTAATCCATCTAGCCAATCTACCTAGCAGTTGCGCATAGTGTATTTTTTATATTTAATTTATATACTTATGAACTAGTAAAACTAGGACTTTTCTTTTAAAGCACATCATAAAATTAAGTGCGAGAAGTGATCAATTTTAAAAATAAGGGTAGAATTTATAACTATATGAATGCAAGTACTTTCAACAAATTTTACTAATTTTATTAAGGGACCCCCTTATGGACATGACTAATGAGACAATGATGTATCAAGTGATCTCATAAATATTAGATTTGAGATATAGCATAACAACTATGGAGTTTCAATTGCGTGTCCTTTCTATGATATGTTACAGTATATGCTTTATTTTTTTTCACTCATCCCTTTATCTTTTTTCATGATTCATTTTATTTATATATTTAATTTTTCAATATATTACTCTACCCATGTGTCCTTTTAATATTTCTTGTTTATATAAATATTTTTATACCTTTTTGATGGGTTAATTCAACTATATTGGTTTCTACAATAGGATAATCAACAATATCTTCAACTTGGACCTTTTTTTTTTTTTTTTTTTTTGGTGGTGGCCACAAGGGGTAAACAGACTGTGACCACGAGGGAACCATTACATAACATATCCGCAACATGTGAGGCGAGAGATTTGAACCTGGGCCTCTCAGCAACTAGAGAGGTTTAACTACCCACATGCTCTCCAACTCCTCTACATGGGCGGATTTCAACTTGGACCTTTTAGATCATCAATTAATTTTGAAATTTTGATGATGAGGTTAATAAATTCATCACCATTATGATTCGTGAGAGGTATAGCTAATATTGTTTTATATGAAAGAACTCTAAATTTAAATTTTTCCACAACATATGAAACCAAAATTTTTAAAAAATTAAACAATTAAACATTTTTAAGATTAAAATGATAAAATAAATTACTATAAATTTTAAAATAAAATAATTTAAATATTATGGTTTTTAAATGTATAAAAATGAGACAACTCTCATTTCATACATATGTAGTTCATCTTGTAAGAGAAAGTGCAAAGTACAATATACTTGAAAAAAACTTAGTTTTGGATATATTAAAAATTTTAAATATAATAAAAAAAAATAAGAAAAACTAGAAGATTATATGATTAAATATAGAATATAAATCAAAATGTTATATATATATATTTATTTATTAAATGGTTTATGAAACATGTTTGATGTATTAAACTGATTTTATAAAGGTATAAAGGGTAAACTAATATAAATTGATTGGGCCATTATATTTTACGAGCTTTTGTCTCTTCGTATGCAAAAGTAGAATTTTTTTTTAATTGAAAAGAAAAATAAATGTATTCCTCTTGGTTAATACTTTCCATCTTTTATATAATATGACATTTGTCTCTTTAAGATTTTTTTAAAAGCATCTCTATTAACTTATATTGTATGATGTTGTAAATGATTCATAAATGTTTATAATAATTATATTTATTGAAGATTTGGTTATTATTTATTTTTTTAATTTTAATAGATATTATTGGGATAGTTTTGAATTTTTTATATAACAGGTTTTTGATTTATTATTGTTATTAACTTTTATTTTTATGTTTATTTACTTATTGATGCTTGAGTGTTGACATTTTTTTTGTATTACAACAAGATATAGTTATATTTTTTTTTTTCTATTTTTATGTTTATTCGGTTATAGAAGCATTACTCTTTATCCATTGATTTTAGCTTTGGAAAATGTATTACAACAAGATATAACTATATTTTTTTTGTTACTATTAACTTTTTTTTCTTATGTTTATTCAATTATAAAAACTTTACTGTTTATTCAGGTGTAAAAAATGTTATTCAAATAAAGAATTAATACAATCTAAATTTGTTAAAAAACATTATATTTATGGTTGGTTTAAATTCCATTAAGTTAATTTATAATTGATAATACATATGAGTAGTCAAGAAACAACGTGACTATTGGTTTCTCATAATATAGCTTTATAAATTCAAACGATCATTGACTTAGTTATTGAGATTTTATAGGAGGTCATTGCATTGCTTTGATGCACATCATGGAGATTATAAAGGTGTCTCTTCTGTTGTCCACCATCGTCGTTTTATTGACAGGTATATAAAGTTAAGACGAGATTTTATTTAAATTTATTTGTTTGTCGTCTCTTTTTTCGGTAGAGCTTTTCTTTTTCAATTATTTTATCTTAAATGGCGTTGAATTAAGGGATTTTCCAATTGTCGATGTGTCGCTGCAGTTGGGGAAGTGAGTTCCATTTCATCTAATATAGAAAGTGAAAATGAGTTAATTCCAGTAAATAAAACGACATTGGTTTTTATGGCGAGGGATAGCATAAGAGGTAGTTTTCCACCATTCAAGTTGTGCTCGGCTTGTACTTGTTGTCATCCAGATAAAACAGATTGCATTCAAACCAAATGTTGTCATGTTATCGACTGCAATCAACCGGAAAAACCATATGGCACTTGTGTTTTGAAGCCGGTGTCTTGTTCTTGTGAAGGTTGCAATTAATTTAAAATTGACATTTCTCATTGACCGATTCCATCAATTCCATCTAGAGATTGTTTAAAGAAACATCAATTTTGATCATTTATATTTGTAGTTTTTTTTGACATTTAGGTTTTATTCTCAGAACTTGTTTACAAAAATGAATTTAATCTCCAGTGTATATAACGAACAAATATCAATTATGCACGTCCTACCATTTTCTCCCTTCCTATTATATGTAAGTATTTATATGTTTTACCGGTGATGTGTAGAACATATCTAAAAGTTGAAAATTGACCCATTTTCTATACTTCAATATTTGCTTTAACTCAATGGACGCGCTGTAGCATTCTTGATGCCTGCATTTCAAATTGCGTTCCCATTCTTTGGTTGTATTAGATTCCTACCCAAACAGTTCATTCAACTTTCCATGATCACATCGACCGGCAATTATAAAAAACAAAAAAACAAAAACATTGGAAAGGATTGATTACGGAAGCTGTGAATCGAGCAAAGAACAGAGGAGGATATCAGTAGGCAGAGGAACACCGAAATGATAGCTAACCCTTGGTTCCCACAAACCCCATAAGGGGCGGAAGTCCAAGGTTCAAATCTTGGGCTTCGTTGGACTGAACGTTTGTCCCTTTCGTGGTGCTTTCAGCAGTGTAAAAGGTTTAAAATGACTGTGGTATAGTGGTTATAGGGGCGGACTGTGCGAAGATTTATGTTGCGGATTTTGGGGCAGACAGCGCAGAATACTGTGGCGGCCATTAAAAAACCGGATAGTCTGTCCGGATTCGTGACGACTATCGATTCCACCATGTACAAAAATAAAATTTAAAGATTTTTTTTTTTAATTTATTACTTAAGAAGGGGACACCTTTGGCCAAAGGAGACACCAATCCTTTAAGCTCTGATTTGTGGATTTCTTTTCACAGGAGAACTCTTTTCCCTTTTTTTGGCTCGTGAAAGTTGATCTAGGAGAACTCTATCTCGTCAACTAGATTGTGGATTTCACTTCACAAAAGAACTTTATCTTCTTAGCTGGTTCGCGGATCACTCTCAACATTAGAACTCTTTCCCCTTGCTTGTGTTTGAGGAACTCTATCCCCTCTGCTCTGGTTCATGGATCTCTATCCATAGAAGAACTCTATCTCCTTGCTCTGGTTCGTGGATCTCTATCCATAGGAGAACTCTATCTCCTTGCTCTGGTTCATGGATCTCTATCCATAGGAGAACTCTATCTCCTTGCTCTGGCTCGTGATCTTCTAGAAGAATTTTGCCCCCACTACTCTGGCTTGTGGATCTCTCTCTACAGGAGACTTCTATCCTCACTACCCTAGATAATGGATCTCTATCTACTGGAGACTGTTGTTCTCTGCTCTGTCACCTCCAAATCCTGCTCTCAACTCTGTCTCAAATCTGCATCAAACTTTGTCCCAAGTCTAGCACAAATTTGCTCTAATTCAGCTCACAAATTTACACCAAACTCTATCTCAAATCTACCTCAAACCTTAACACAAAGCTTGAATAGATCAACAATCAAACCTGCTCTCAATTTTGTTTTAGGTCTTCACAAGAATTGTTCAAATATGCCTTCAAGCCCTCTTAAGGACTTGCTCAAATTTACCTTCAAGCCTTCTCAAAAGACTTGCTCAAATCTGTCCTCAAGCCCTCACAAGAACCTGCTCAAATCAGCCTTCAAGCCTTCTCAAAGACTTGCTAAAATCTGTCCTCAAGCCTTCACAAAGACTTAGATCAATCACTCAAATGCTCAATTAAAATTGATCTAAAACACCTCAAATTCTATCAATATTTCTCAAATCAATGTTCAAAATATTTCACAAAGATGATTTAGTTTTTTTCAATCTTAGCACAAGTAGTTCACAAGAAGTATTTCCAAACCGTTCAACAATGAAGCATACTAAACTTGCTCATATATCTCTAACAATGTTTATTAAACAATATTTTTCACTCCACCTTATGTTTCACAACATTCATTCCAACAAACACTTCAAACAAAATATGATGTGCCCATACCTCTCATTTGCTTTGATGGAGAAATGTCCTCAAAACCTGTCTCACAACCAACCACCTTTCTATGTGTTACTTCAAAGGTTAGTTATCAAAATACTCTCTCAATGCATCCATATGAAATTTCTTCTCAAAAGATATTTCACCATACAGAATTTACAATGAAATATCAAATCACTTTTACACCTTATTTCTCCTAACTTTGCAAATAAATTTCATCAACAAAGGTTACCAATTACATAAGCAAAATATTTCATTTACACCTTATATCTCCTACTTGTCATTAATGCATTTCCAAAAGATAAGTAAGTCACCACTTCAATTTTTTATCCCAATGCATTAGCAAAACAAGCCACCTTAATTTTTGCTCAAGAAAAAGAAATCACTTTATAACCCCTTTTATTGCAAAAATAAAAACAATGCAAAACTCCTTATATCTCCCTAGCACATACCTTAGCCACTTTAGACCTTAGGGCATAAATTAATTTTAATAAAAATTAATCCCCTTTTGATGTTGCATGTCGCCTACCATTGGGAATCGAACCCGCGTTGCCTACTAGCCCCGTGCCCTAGTTGCAGCTAGGTCACCACGTGGGCTAACAACCCACACGTAAACAAAAATGCACGAACTCTTTCTTATCCTTTACCTCCAATGCTAAAAAAAATAAACCATGCAATCAAAAAGCCTCCGCATGAATCGAACATAGCACCTCTTGCTCACTATGTGTTGCGCAAGCCTAGCTTGCCATCTCAACTTCCACCTCACTTCAAGTGGGGACACACCCCTTCTTTCCCTTGACCAATGAATGTTCTGAAATACATGAGATGTGTTGTTTGTTTCCCTTTCGCCACATCTCATGAATAAGCAATTAACTTCGAGGTAAAAATTTGAATTCCTTTGACTTAGGCTAAACCTTAGCCTATTAATACATATGCCCTCCTCTATATTTGACGTCGACTCTCTTTGCAATTCGAATTTGGTGCTTTGAATTTTAATTATTATTTTTATTAATATTTAACCTTAGGGTTAAATATTAATTAATTATATTATTTAACCTTATGGTTAAATATTAATTAATATGCTTAACTCTTTGATAAACTGTTTGGCCAATGCATCATCCAATCTCTTTTTTGAAAGGTCTTGATGGCCAAAATATTATAATATTATCCTTTTTTACTTGTCTTGTTGCACATAGCCTTAAACTTGAGCCTTCATGTCTCCTTCAAACCTTTTATTCATTAACTTAGAACCCATGGTCCTAAGTGCTTTGGAGATAACCTTGCCTTGCTTTCATAGCACATTAATTATAGGACATCAAACTATTTTATATTAATTCCATCAACTTAGGATATCAAACCTCTTGACATCAATGACAACAAAACAAATTTCCAACAATCTCCCCCTTTGTCATTAATGGCAACATTTTTTTAACCATTCCTTTTTCATTTTTTCAATTTTGCTCCCCCTGAGAAACTGCTCTCCCTGACTGAATGCTCTCCCTCTAACTCAAATCTTCCCCCCTTTGAAATCAATGGCAAAGGGACTCCTTTGGGGCTAAATATAAGACTCTTAGCTTAGCCCCCTCCCCACCTCCTCTCCTTGAGGTGATTAATTTTGGGGTGGTAGTATCTCTACTCCTAGCATACAATACTCTTTTCTCTATCCACCTTCTTTATCAATATATCCTTTTGATTCTTTTGAGTGTCCCTGTTCTTGCTTATCTCTGGAAATTCTGTTCTACACCACTTGGCCTTATGCCAAACATTATTACACTTATAACACTTAATGTTGTGGTTCCTAGAAGGTGCAAATATCTTGAATTTCCTCTTAGTGAAGCCATACCCATTTCTATCATGAACCCTACAATGAATTGCTTTATGACCAAAATAATTACAAGAGTAGCAATACCCTTGAAAGAGATGTCCATTTTTGAAATTTCTCTTAGTGAAACCATATTCCTTCTTTTCATGAAACCTGCACTGCATAGCCTTGTGACCAAATATGTTACATGAGAAACAACATCCTTTTAAGAAATCTTACCTTGGACCCACTAGTCTCTTATTCCTTTCTTCCCTGTGATGTTTCATGTTCCTTGTTTATGCATTGTTTCCTTTCTTGATGAAGCTTCTATTTTTCAACTTATCTTCATAATTTTCATATTTTATTTCACTCTTTTATTTTGAAGCTTCTTCTACTTTGGATCTTCATCTTGACTCCTCTTCTTGTTTTCGTTATCCTTCTTCAAAACCTAGTATCGTTATGTTTTATGAAGATCTTTGTGCATTGATAATCTTATCCAAGGTATTTGAGCTTTTCCTAAACCTGTGTAGCTTATCTTTAGACTCTTTCACTTCCTTAGTGAAACAACCTCATTTTCTAATATTTCACATTCTAATACTTTTCCCTCTAAATTTTATTTAAATATCCTTGTCTTAGCTATTTATTTTGTCAGATATTGTATAATATTTTTTTTTTCTTCATCACATTCTTGAAATTGAGCCTTGAATCTCGAATTCTACTTTCTAACCTTTCTCAATTCTTTAAGAGTAGAAATAGGTTTAGCTTATAGATCTACTACTCCATTTTCATATTCTTTTCCTACTTATTTGTCTTCAATAGCATATTCATATTTTTAAGATTTATCTTCAATAGGAGTACTTCCTTCCTTGTCTAGTGCCAAAAAGATAATTTCTTCTTCTTAACTATATGAGGATCTTCCATAACAATTACTTGAAACCTTGCTTGTCTTGTCCACATAGAAACTCTTCTTATGTCTTTGAAAAAACTTATTTTCATATTTGCTTTGTCCATCTCTATTTTTCTTTTCATACCTAGATTTTCCTGCTTCCTTTTTCTTATAATCTTTTTTATCTTCACTGCTACTACTTTCAGCTTCTGTACTTATGACAATTAAAACACTTTGCTATTTTCATACCTTTGTACTTTCTTGAGTCTTTGTTCCTTCTACTGTAGTTAACTTCCTCATCACCGGTTGACTCATCACTTGAATCTGATTTCTTATAGTTTACCTTCATTTTTACTTTGAAGTCTGCCTCTTTCTTGGGTATAGGATCCTCTACTAATCTCATCTCATAAGTTGTGAGAGTTCCATGTAACTCATACAAATTCAGATTTTCAATAACTCTAATTTCTTCTATGGCTAAAACCTTTCCATCATACCTCAGAGGAAGTGACCTTAAAACCTTTTGAACAACATCAGATTCTTCAACTTTAAATCCAAGTCCTCATATGGAGTTAACAACCTCATCCACACGAAGTAAGTATGCAACAATGTCTTCCTCATATTTCATCGTTAAGTCTTCAAATGTTTTCTTGTGATTTTACAATTTTATCATCTAGACATTTTTATATCCTTCATATGCTTGCTTTAAATTTTTTCATATCTCTTTTTCTAATTTGCAATGCATAAATTTTACAAATTCTACTTCATGTAATCCACTTAAGATTACATTCATTGTCTTTGCATTATTTACATGTAAGAGCTTACCATATTTATCTATGAGAGGATTAGTTGTAGGTGTGAACCCATCCTCAACTACTTGTTATGTCTCATATCCTTGTACCATCAGATAAGTCCTCATTCTTACGCTTTAGAAAGCATAATTATTTCCATCGAACAATGGTAGCTTATTTGTTGAAGATCCACTTTGAGATGTCAACTTTATTCTTGTACACTATTCCTTCAATCTGTTAGACTCTTTCGAAGCAACCCACTCTAATACTAATTGAAGAACACAATATTATATTGATAGGGGAGGTGAACAGTATAAGACCAACTTATATTTTTCTTTCCCAAACAATATTATCCAATTTTATCAATGGCAATATCAATAGCAATTATCAAAGCAATGCATAAATCATCGCACACAAAAGAGACACCATTTTAATGTGGTTCACCCAATGTGGGCTACTCCATGGAGAAAATATTTCTACTAAATTTTCTCAACAAATATTTTGTCAGAGTAAAACAGCAACTTATATTCATGTACGGGAAGGATTAAATAATACATTTGTAGGCCTATAATAGCATGGAGGTTACGAAACCATCTGATGTTGAAATAGAAATTGTTATAACAAATAACAAGTTATGCCTAATTTACAAGATATATGCAATATAATGTAATAACAGCAATATACTAACAAATATACGCTAACATCCCCCCTTATTACATTATTTTGGTAATGATATAACTATTAGCTATACTAACATCCCCCCTCATTACATCATTTGGCAATACAAAGAGAGCTGCGAAACAATTCAAATTTGACACGTGCAAGTGCCTTAGTGAAAATGTCTGCAACTTGAGCATCGGTGGGAATGTGCTGAAGCTGAATTCGGTGCTTCGAAACTTCATCTCGAATGAAATGACATTGTGTGTCAATGTGTTTTGTCCTTTCATGATGGACTGGATTCTTGACTAGGTTCAGAACACCCTAATTGTCGCAAAACAAGTGTATTGGAGATTTGGATGGATGACCCATACTTGTCAGAATGCGACGCAACCATATCACTTCACACACAGCTTCACGTGTGACGCGATACTCTACCTTTGTTGATGAAATAGCAACCACCTGTTGCTTCTTGTTGTGCCAAGAGACAGGACCGGATCCTAGATGAAAAATATATCCTAAAGTTGACTTGCGATCATCAAATGATCCGGCATAGTCGAGTCCATGTATCCTTGCAAGAAGAATTTTTTGTTCCTCTTGTATTCTAGGCCATATTCCATTATGCCATGGACATAGTGAAGAACACGTTTTGCTGCTTTCCAATGAGTGGTCTTAGTCTCCTGCATGAACCTCAAAAGATAGTTGACAGCAAATACGAGATCTAAACTAGTATTGGTCAGATATATGAGACTCCCAATCAACTGTCGATAGAGAGTACCATCTACCTGAGGTGAATCATCATATCACGATAACTAAAGTCCAGTCTCCATCGGAGTTGCCATTGGCTTGCAATCAGTCATGCGATATTTTTCCAACAATGTCTTGGCATATTTTTTTTGAGACACTTTGATGGAGTGCTCCTTCTGGCTGAATTCCAGACCAAGACAGTAATGGAGAAGTCCGAGATCTGACATATCAAAATATTGACACAAGTCTCTTTTGACAATAGAGATCATAGTTTTTGAACTCCCTGTAATGAGCAGATCATCAACATAGAGTACAAGCAACACTATCTCAGAACCCTATTTCTTGAAATAGAGGTTTGCATCTGACGAACATCTCTTAAAACCATGCTATAGGAGGTGATTGTCCATTTTTATATACCAAGCTCGAGGAGCTTGTTTCAGGCCATATAAGGATTTGACCAATTTGCAAACTTTCTGCTGTTGGCCTTCCACTGCAAATCCTTCTGGTTGAATCATATAGACTTCTTCTTGGAGATCACCATTCGAAAAGGCACTTTTGACATCCATCCGATGAACTTTCCACCCAAACTATGCTGCCATAGCACAAATAACTCGAATTATTGTCATCCGAGCAAGTAGGTGCAAAAGTTTCCTCGTAGTCAATGCCTTCCTTTTGAGCATAGCCATTTGCAACAAGACGGGCCTTATGCTTATCAATTGTCCCATCTGCTTTGTACTTGACTTTATACACCCATTTGCAACCAATGGGATTCTTTTCGTGCGGCAGATCGACAAGCTTCCAAGTTTTGTTTTTCATCAAAGACTTATACTCTGCATCCATAGCAGCCTTCCATTGAGGCTCATCGAGAGCAACTTGTACTGATGCAGGTTCAAGATTTTCTATGGAAGACATAAACACCTTATCACTATCAATATCCATATCTTCTATATCTCTTGTTGGATCTACAAAAATTTCTTCAAAAGATTGACACAGATCATCAACCCCAGTATTCTCTGTTGTAGCTTTCTCTTGTCAAGCCATGTTGCGAGTACGAGGCCTATCCAAAGTCAAATCTGGTGGAGTAGATAGCTTAGAGTATTTGATTGTATTTGTATACCACTTTGGATTCTTCTTCTTAGGAGTTGAAGAAGATCCAGAAGAACCTCCAACCTTTTATGAAGGAGATTTAACAACCTGAGTTTCCACAAGGTCTAGGTATACATCTGATGTGTTTGCTGATGTGAAATCCTCATAAAAAACAACATCTCTACTTATGTGAATCTTCTTGGTCAAGGGATCAATCAAATGATAACCCTTAGAGTGCTCATCATACCCAAGAAGAATACACTTCAATGTCTTCTCATCTAGCTTCTTCCTTTTCTCTTTTGGTATGTGCATGAAAGCTTTACATCCAAAAATGCGTAGATGAGAAATGGAGGGTTTCCTACCACTCCATGCTTCCTATGGAGTCATTCCTTGTAGGGCCTTTGTGGGTGCCCTATTCAACAGATATACTGCTGTGGTGACAACTTCTACCCAATATAGTTGCTCAAGTCTAGCTCCTGTGAGCATGCAACAAACCATTTCCATGATGGAACGGTTCCTCCTTTCAGCAACTCCATTTTGCTGAGGAGTATAAGCAGTAGTTAACTATCTTGTGATCCCATTTTCTTTCAAGAATGCAAAAATTCTTTACAGGTGAACTCCCCCCCTCAATCTGAGTGGAGGGTCTTTATAGAAGTCCCTGAATCCTTCTCAACAGATTTCTTGAATTGCTGAAAGAAGCCAAATGCTTCAGATTTCAGTTGAAGAAAGAATACCCAAATATTTCATGAGTAATCATCCATAAATAACTAAAAATACCTCTTACCCCCACAACTGTTGGGAATGAAGGGACCGCACAGATCGGTATGAACCAACTCCAGAGGTTTCTTTGCTCTTGTAGAGCTATTTTCAAAAGGCACTCTATGTTGCTTTCCTGCCAAGCGATAGAGCAAACTGGTAAAATGGTAGAAAGGGAAGGAAGACCCTTTACCATCTCATACTTACTTAGCTCAAGTAAGTAACCAGAACTCAAATTTCCATATCTCTTGTGCCATAGGGAAGTTGCCTCCTTTGTAGAGACTTTCATGGCAACATGTGGAGTAGAGATAGTATCTAAGGCAAATAAGCCATGCTTATATGAAGTGGTTGCAATGTTCTTACCCCTTCTGGTAATAGAACAACACTTCTTGCCTCCCTCAACACTAAAGTTCACAACCATATCTTTGTCCAGAATTTGTGTGACTGACAATAAATTGTTTGCCAATCCTGGAACATAGAGAACTTTATCAATCTGAAACTTGCCATCAGGAAGAGTGACTGAAATAGTGCCTTCTTCCTGAACCTTATAGGTTTTATCATCGGCAATAGTGACAGGTTTGCCCTCTTTGGCTTCAAAAGACTCAAACCACGATTTGTCACCAATCATGTGCTTACTGGCTCCAAAATCAACATACCATATAGGATCCGTCTGCTTGGACACTGTGGTATTCATGAAAAATTTGTGGGCTCTCTCAGAATCCATGTCAGATTCTTCAACAACAACATTCACTTGTTGTTTGTTCTTTTGTGGTTTGTTCCGGCATTTCTATTTTGATTGCTTATTCTTATGCCAACATCTATTTGTATCATGACCTTATTTGTCACAGATCTTGCAATATCTCTTTTTTTGTTGAGGTTGTTGAGTTTGTTTCCCTTTTGAATCCTTTTGTGAATTCCCTCCCTTCTAAAAATTACCCTTCTTCTGGTTCTGCCCTTTCCTATTGATGTAGAGAGCAGTGTTAGAAGAATCACCTCTCTGTAGTTGGTGTGCCTCCTCTTGAAGAATATTAACCAATTCTACAAAAGTAACTTTCCGTTGTGATACTTGAATGGAAGTGATCAACACCCGATAAGAATCAGGTAAAGCTCTCAATACAACTGAAGTAAGGAGCTTGTCTTCAACTGGTTCTCCCAAAGAATTCAACTTTGCTTTCAATTTAGAAACTCTGCAAAGAAAGAATTCAACTGTCTCACCCTGCTTCATGCTTAGACTGTGTAATTGAGATTGAAGAAATAGAATGGTGGAATCATTCTTTCCCTCATATATAGCCATGCCGCTTTACTAGTTGCACAGTCAGCAATATGGGGTTGGACTTCATCAGACACAGCAAGCAAGATGAGCACTTTTGCTTTGATGTCTAGCTTATCAAAGTCTCTTTGAGTAGTAGATGGAGTTGTAGCACTAGCAGCAGATGAAGGCCTGGTTTTTGCTCTAGCTACAACATCCCATAAATCATCCATTGCTAGGATGGCCTTCATCTTATTTTTCCATGGTGTGTAATTAGGACCTTTCAACAACTAATGAGAATCAGTCATTAGTTTTGCAGACATGATGAAGGTTCCTTATAACACCAATTGGTCCCCCTTTCGATATACCTTTTGCTAGGCCATTATACCATACTAAATACCCGCCCTTACGTGAGGGAAACTATAGGTATTTAGAAAGATCAATAAAAAATCACCCGCCCTTACGTGAGGGAAACTATAGGTAATTTTTAGAGATCATACGATACGTGGTACATAAGCAGTACTAAAATGGAATAGTCTTATTGATGGCACCTACCATAGAAATTCTAAAATCCGCATGCGTGGGGCATAACTTCCCCTAAACACTTTGGATTTCAAAACTCTCGTCAGGATTTATGCCTAAACACAAGAACTATTAGGGTAATGGATGGAGTAAAAAAAAATGCAAAATGACAAACTTATCTCTCCCCAACGATTTATAGAGAACAATCTCAGACGTCGTTTTGGCAGCTATATTAGGCGGCAGATACAGTAGCGCAATCACAACAGCTTTACCTGTAAGTGTTGGCCAGAGGTATCACAAATATCGAACGCTGTAGTGCAATAAATTGCACGGATGGGTTTTAATTATTTCGGGGACTTAGGGAGTGAATTTGATTTTAACTTTTAATTTTATAGTGCAAGAAATCAAATGTGCAACATACAACCAAAAAAAGTGCCCACAGGAATGACCCACTAGGTGTCGGGCGCAGCCAAAAATGCACCTTTACAATAATGCCAAATTTGCTTTTTCAAAAATTACTCACTTTCCCCCTTGGATTTTTGAAAAAAAATACCCCCTTCTTTTTATCTTAAAAAAAATAATCTCTCCACAAATTATTTTTCAAAAAATTATTTGAGATCCTTAAAGTTAAAAAAATTATTTTTAATTTATATAGTTTTTTTAAAAAACCTTTAAAAAGAAATTAAAATCAAATTAAAAATTTTAATTTTAATTTATAAAGGTTAAACTATAGAAAATAAATTAAAATTAAAAATTAAAGTTTTAACTTTAGGAAATAAAATAATTGAAAAAAAATATGCGGAAGAAATTTATTTTTTACCTTTGTTGAAGGGGGGTCGACGGGATTGGAACCCGCGACCTGCAGGCTCCCAGAGCCTTACCGCACAGTCCACCACCAGGTGGACTAGCAGACTAATCCGTTAGGATCAGGGGCCCCCTCGGATTTGAGGAGGTCCCGGCAGCCCTGCTGCTCTCGAGGAGCGTGCCTCCTCCTCTCCGGTCCTGGCAGCGGCAAGTGGTCATGGCTGTTGCTATGGCTGTCGTCGCGGCTGCTACCTCCACTGCTGGTGGTGGCAGGGTGGCCTGCAGCCACCGTTGCTACGGTCGGATCCGTGGCTTGGTCACACGTGCAGCGTGCGACCTCTACTGTCATGCCTACAGCACGACCTCGAGAAGGGGAGGGGGGGGCAACGTCACGTGATGCACGACATGGAAGTTAGGGAGGGGGGCCTCCCAACGTCGCGTGGAAGCGCGATGTGGAAGTTAGGGAGGGGGGCCTCCCAACGTCACGTGGAAGTGCAACGTGGAAGTTAGGGAGGGGGGCCTCCCAACGTCGCGTGGAAGCGCGACGTGGTAGGGGGGGAGGGGGGCCTCCCAATGTCGCGTGGATGCGCGACGTGGTAGGGGGAAGGGGGGCCTCCCAACGTCGCACGGATGCACGATGTGGTAGGGGGGAGGGAGGGGTCCTCCCAACGTCGTGCGGATGTGCGACGTGTTGGGATGGGGGGCTAGGGGCTGGGAAAAAAAACCCGCGCGTCACACGCGTGGTGGGGGGGTGGGGATGGGGGGGTTGGGAAGAAAAAAAATGTCGTGTGATTGCACGAGACGTTGGGGGGTGGGGGGGTTGGGAAAATAACGTCGCGCGATTGCGCGCGACGTTAGGTGGGGATCGCGTGATGGGCTGCGCGATCCTCAATCAGCCCAAAAAAAAAAAAAAAACGCCTTCCTAGCAAAAAAATCAGTGCTCCTTCCCAGCAAAAAAAAAATGCGTCCTCCCAGCAAACAGATGCTATGTTCCCAGCAAAAAAAACTCCATTTTTTTTTTTAATTACAGTCGCACGTCCCTTCAGCAAGCGTCTGCAAAAAATTTTTGTAAATGGCTCGGATACCATGTCAGAGTAAAACAGCAACTTATATTCATGTACAGGAATGATTAAATAATACATTTGCAGGCCTATAATAGCCTGAAGGTTACGAAACCATCCGATGCTGAAATAGAACTTGTTATAACAAATAACAAGTTATGCCTAATTTACAAGATATATGTAATATAATGTAATAATAGCAATATACTAACAAATATACGCTAACATATTCTTGGTAATCAATTCCCTATTACAATGTTTATGGATATTTGTCCAAAGGATACACTAATCCTTTATGCTCTTATTTATGGATATCTCTCTATAGGAGAACTCTTTCCTCTTTTATCTGGTTTGTGGAACTTGATCCAGGAGAACTCTATCTCCTCAACTAGTTCGTGGATATCTCTCCATACAAGAACTCTATCTTTCCATATGGTTTGTGGATCAATATCCACGGGATAACTCTTTCCCCTTCCTTTGGTTTATGGAAATCTATCCATAGGATAACTCTATCCCCTTTGCTCTAGTTTATGGATCTCTATCCACACGAGAACTATATCCCCTTGCTCTAGTTCGTAGATCTCTATCCATAATAGAACTCTATCCCTTTGCTCTGGCTCATGATTTTCTAGAAGACTTTTAACCCCACTACTCTGGCTTGTGGATCTCTCTCCATAGGAGACCTTTCTCCCCACTACCCTGGCTAATGGATCTCTATCCACTAGAAACTGTTGTCCTCTTCTCTATAACCTCCAAATTTTTCTCTCAAATCTATCTCAAATATGCACCAAAATTTGTCCCAAGTCTAGAAAAAAATTTCTCTAACTCGAATCACAAATATGTACCAAAATCTATCTCAAAGATACCTCAAAACTTAACACAAAGCTTCAACATATCAGCAATCAAACTTTCTCTCAATGCTATTTCAATTCTTCATAAGACTTACTCAAATATTCCTTCAAGCCCTTTCAAGGACTTGCTCAAATCTATCCTAAAGCCCTCACAAGAGCTTGCTCAAATATGCCTTCAAGCATTTTTAAAGACTTGCTCAAATCTGTCCTCAAGACTTCACAAAGACTTACTCAAATCTGTCATCAAGACCTCATAATATCTTGCTCAAATATGCCTTCAAGCTATTTATAAAACTTGCTCAAATAATTCTAAATCTTGCATACACAACACAACTCAAATCTCTTTAAAAAAAAATATCTTCAAACAAATTATACTTGTCAATATTTACCCAAGATCAATCAATCAAATGCTCAATTAAAATTGATCTAAAAAACCTTCTCAAACACTATCAATATCTCTCAAATCAAATTTCAAAAGATTTCATAAAGATGCTTAATTTTTTTTCAATCTTAGCACAAATAGTTCACATACTTTATCTCAAAACTTCCCAAAATATTTCAACAATAAAAGCATATATTATTCTCAAAATCTATCCCAAGTGTTTCTAAACCATTCAACAATGAACCATACAAAACTTGCTCATATATTTCCAACAATGCTTATCAAACAATCCTTTTCACTCCACCTTATGTTTCACAACATTCATTCCAACAAAAACTTCAAACAAAAGATGATGTGCCCATACCTCTCATTTGCTTTGATGGAGAAATATCCTCAAAACCTGTCTCACAACCAACCACCTTTCTATGTGCTACTTCAAAGGTTAGTTATCAAAATACTCTCTCAATGCATCCATATGAAATTTCTTCTCAAAATATATTTCACCATACAAAATTTACAATGAAATATCAAATCACTTTTACACCTTATTTTTGATATCTTTGCAAATAAAATTTCATCAACAAAGGTTACCAATTACATAAGAAAAATATTTCATTTACACCTTATATCTCCTACTTGTCATTAATGCATTTCCAAAAGATAAGTAAATCACCACTTCAATTTTTTTATCCCAATGCATTAGCAAAACAAGCCACCTTAATTTTTGCTTCAAGAAAATAAATCACTTTATAACCCCTTTTATTGCAAAAATAAAAACAATGGAAAACTCCTTATATCTCCCTAGCACATACCTTAGACAGTTTAGACCTTAGGGTATAAATTAATTTTAATAAAAATTAATCCCGCTTTTGTTGTTGCCTGCCACCGAGAATCGAACCTGCGCTACCTGCTAGTCCCGCACCCTAGACACGAGTAGGTCACCACATGGGCTAGCCACCCTCACACAAATAAAAGTGCACAAACTATCTCTTATCCTTTATCGTTGATGCTAAAACAAATCGACCACACAATCAAAAGACCTCCACGTGAATCGAACACAACACCTCTTGCTTACTACATGTTGTGCAAACCTAGCTTCCAGTTTGACTACCACCTCACTTTGAGTGGGAACACACCCCTTCTTGTCTTTGACCAATGACTACTCTGAAATACGTGAGATGTGATGTTTGTTTCCCTTCTATCGCATCGCATGAATAAACAATTAACTTGGAGGTAAAATTTGGAATTCCTTTGACTTAGGCTAAACCTTAGCCTATTAATACATATGCCCTCCTCTATATTTGACATTGGCTCTCTTTGTAATTCGAATTTAGCACTTTGAATATTAATTATTATTTTTAATAATATTTAACTTTAGGGTTAAATATTAATTAATTATATTATTTAACCTTATGGTTAAATATTAATTAATATGCTTAACTCTTTGATAAACTCTTTGGCCAACGCATTATCCAATCTCCTGGTCAAAATATTATAATAATAAAATATTAGAATATTATCCTTTTTCACTTGCCTTCTTGCACATAACCTTAAACTTGAGCCTTCAAGTCTCCTTCAAACCTCTTATTCATTAACTGAGAACCCATGGTCCTAAGTGCTTTAGAGAGAACCTTTCCTTGCTTTCATAGCACATTAATTATAGGACATCAAACCTTTTGACATTAATTCCATAAACTTAGGATATCAAACCTCTTGACATCAATGACAACAAAACATGCTCAAATTTCCAACACCTAAACCTTTTACAATTTTACACGAGGCAAACTGTTACATCCAAAAGAGACAGAAAAAGACAACATGTCGTTACCCTAATATAGGGCCCTAACTGAAACTAAACTCAAAATTGGTTCCAGTATAAGACAACCTTCAACTCCTCAATCTCCTAAAGTATCGGAAAGCACATTAGTACCAAAATTGGGTCCCATGAGGCAATTAAAAGAGGGACAGATAATAGCTTGCAGAATACCTTCCATGATAAACTAAAAAGAAAAATATTCTTCATATAGGTCTCACATCCAATCAAAAATCATGAGTAAGGAAATATTTGACCATGCCATGAAGAATCCAATTATCTTTCTTGACCATATTAGCAATATTCTAGCTAGGGGCTTGCATTCCATAGAACATATTAACAACATTTAATGAGTCACCTTCAATAATAATTTTCCTGCAACCAATCAAATGAATAAGCACCGACCCTTGGAAGAATGCTCTAGCTTCTGCAAAGTGGTAGGTTTGAGACCCAAGATTTTCAACAAAGGCCAAAATGATATCTCCAATATGATTTCAAAACATGCCTCCTACACCAGCTTTCCCAAGGTTTCTTTTAGAGGTATTGTCAAAGTTAATGCAATTCATTCAACAGGGGTAGGATCCATTTGGTTAAAGCTCTTGTATTCCTTGGGTTCTGAACAATTCTTCTAACTTATTGGAAACCAAGATTGTATTCAATAAGGGCTTAAGCATCTAGGACACCAAAATCATCGAGATATAGGACAAACACATTCTTGATAATTTTTGGTAATACTTTAGCCCAAATGGAAGTAGCATCTCTAAAACATCCTCTAAACACCTTGTTTTTTCTTTCCTTCTAAATACCCCCATATTAGGTGAAAGATACTAAATGACCAAAAGGCATGCAACTTCGAGCTAGCAAAGTAGGGAGACCATTGACCAAAGGCATACCTTATGAATACCATTGTCTGTTGGGTTGTCTTGAACCAATTTTTGATGCCTTTGATCAATGGTCTAGAAAAGGAGGGAGACCATTGGTCAAAGATATTAAAAAACTAGTTCAAGACAACCCAACTGACCATGGTAAGGAGATAGAGGATCTCAAGCAAAAAGGGACAAACGAAGAAAAGGTGGTTAGTAGATTCAACATCATTCCTAAAATCAAATTTTTATGTGGCTTGCTATCCAAAACAAGTTTCTCACTACAATTTAGGAGTAATAAATTTAAACAAAAAAAAAAAATTAAAGGAGGTAAGGTCCACAAGTTCAACTTCAAAGAGGAAATAAGTAGGCTTAACCAAAAATAAGTGGTCCTTCTCCCCCTTTCATAGAACATAATCTTCAACGTCAAAAGATCTAATGACATGTAAGGTTAGAATGTGATTGAGATAGTCCATAGCCTTTCTTTCCTCTTGGTTCTAGTTTATGAAGTTGAGATTCCACCAGAACTTCACCCCATTACTTACCTAAATGAAAACTGCAAATTTAACTTCAAAGTAGGCCCAAGTGATGGGTTTCACAATTGGAACCTCAGGAATGTGAGCTAGAGGAGCATCACCCACCCAAGTATCTTTCCAAAAATTGATATTTCTATAATTTCCCAACTTCTATCTGTGGCCCTTTGAAATGACATGATGAATCTTAGTGATACCAAGCCAAAAGATGATCTTGGGGAGGGCCATATCAACCAAAAAGTCTATGTTTTGAGAAAGATACTTGGTTTACATAATGTGGATCCAATCAACATTTTAATTCTTGAATAACTTCCACCCTTTTTTGTCCAGTAAGGCGATGTTTAAGCTCTTAAATCTTCTAATACCAAGGCCCTTGAATTCTTTTCTAGTGCATTCTTGTTCTTAGGAAACCAGGTGAAACTTTTTCTTCTCCTCATTTCTAGACTGGAGAAAGGACCTTTCGATGAGTTCAGTTCTTTGAATGACTTTAGCTAGGGCTTTGAAAATCAAGATAAAGAATAAAGGAATGCTCTAAGGGGTGGATTTAACTAGTTGGGCTTTGCTAGAAGAACCCCCTTCAAGCCAACCAATTTCCTTTGCATTCTTTCAATGATCGAGGTTCCAAAATTCTCTTTCAATATCCCCTCAAATAAGGGCATCCCAAGGAAGGTATAAGGGAAATCAACCACCCCACAGCCCAAAATCCAAGAGATCACTCTTTGCCTTCTTGGTGGTGTTAAGCAAAAAAATTAAATTTTTAAATTTTTTTTTTTGAAATATTATGTTTAAAGTTTATTTAAAAAATAATGTTAATAATATAGAAATTGTTTTTACAAAAATTCTAAACCATGTTAAAATTCATATAATAATATAAAATTTATTTTAAAATAAACCATGTTAGGTCCGATGTGTAGACCAATTGGTTCATCCAAACCCCATAAGGGGGCGGAGGTCCAAGGTTCAAATCTCGGGCCTCGTCGGACTGAACGTTTATCCCTTTCCTGGTGCTTTCAGTGTTGTAAAAGTTTTAAAATGATTTTGGCATGGCAGTTATAGGGGCAGACTGCACGAAGATCTGTGTGGCGGCTTCCGGGGTGGACAACATAGAATACTGTGTCGACCATAAAAGTTGGACAACCTGCCTGGATTCGTGGCGACTATCGATTCCACCATGTTAAAAAAAATAAAAAATAAATAAACCATGTTAAAATTTATAGAATATGATACTATGACACATTTTAGGACAGTAAGTTCCCATCACACCATGACCTCTCATAAGGGGGAGAGTTGACCTCTCAAAGAATATATAAACCATTGTGTTGTCCCCTAGGATAGGGATATAGGGACATAGACACTAAGTGTTATTGCTAAGAGGTTAGTTCTATTAATTTAAAGGTTTCAAAATGATATCATTTTGTAATGAACATTTGTGAAGTGGTAAGAGAATGTAAATTTTAAATATATAAGTTTTCTTTAACTTTATTTATTTATTTATTTAGAGTAATACTTATTATACACATCCACCATGGGGATTGAACCCAGGCCACATCACCGAAAATGCAAGTGGCATCCTTGTTTGTAGACCATACTCACGGGGATTTTATTTAACTTTATTGTAACTATTTATTTATTTTTACACTAACTTTGTGCTGATAACATTTTGGGTTTTGGTAACTTTGTTTGGATTGGATCCTATTGGATCTTTGGATCATGGTTTCTCTTTTATTGGTCTATGGGCCTCTCTTAATCTAATGAAAATGTGTGGACCCATTATATAAAAGGTTTGGGGTTCCTTTCAAAACCCCTTCTTCCACCGAATCAAAAAAAAAACTTTGTGGTGATAAAATTTTCTTTCAAGATAAGGCAGGATTTTTGGATCCATATTTTATTTTATGTTCTTCCTCTATATCCATTTTTATTTGATGTTTTATGCACTCATTGAATACTCTTTGGATTATAATGGTTTGGGTTCCCTTCCAAAACCCCTTTGTAAAGGTTCAGGGACCCTTCCAAAACCCTTTCTTTCACCTAATCAAAATAAAAATAAAAATTCAAGATGTAATATGATCTAAATAATATAAAACTAGTTTTTGGAATGTATATTTTAAACATATAAATTTCTTCTATTTCTATTATAGTTTATATTTTTTATTTATTTATCTAGAGGTATGTTTGAAAGTAAAAATAAACTCTTGCCTTTAAGAAAGCACTAAGTTATTATTATTTTTAAATAAAGGGGTAAAAATTTATTGATAAGAATACAAGATTACAGAGTATAGTGAAGCCCCCAACCAGGACTCAAATAAACAGTAAAACAGGTTAAAACCACCAAACAAGATCAAAAGTCAAATAAGACAACAAGAACAAACCACATTAAGTTTTGACATCCTTGTGGATCAACTTCCAGAGGCACTGAGAGTCCCCAACCAGGAGTCTCTCCTAGTTATTCATAATCTAAGGACCCGAAATCTTAGAAGCCCTTTTGACAAAATAATTAGCAACTTCATTCCATTCCCTTGGTATGTGCACAAAGAAGATAAATTCAAACTCTTCACTAATTCTGAGAATCCGAACGACCATAGAGGTCAAATTCCAATTAATATCCTCCAACCCTTTGTTATTTAAAATATTAACCAAAATTTGATATTCGGACTCGTAGATGCTCCTTCGCCAACCAAAAGAAAACCCCCTCTACAAGGCCTCAAGAATTGCAAGAGATTCCATAAAATTGTTGGAGTGAACACCTTTATAAATGGAAAAGAAAAATCTAACCACGCCAACAGAGTCTCTCCCAACACTACCAATTCTAGCATGTCCAGGATTACCCCTAGATGACCCATTAGTATTAATTTTTAAAACTCCTCCAAGGGGTGGCCTCCACCTACCATCTCTTTGAACTTTTTTGCTGAGTTGGGGAATCCTGATAGGGCGAGAAGAATCCACACCAATCCTAAAGAGACTAAGGGCCTATTGTACCTTCTCCTCCCTAGAGTCCAAAATAGGATCCACATCACATTTGCTATGGATGGTTTCCTGAACCATACACAGGATCCTTTGCCAAATCTGTTGAACAATAATATGTCTACCTTGAAAGATGCGACGATTTTGTTCGAGCCAAATATTCCAGATGATGCAAGAAGGGCCAAAATTTCAAGCCACTTGGAGGAAGGGGTATTGGCCAGAGGTCTGCCTAGATTACTCCAAAATCCACTAGGGAGAGCACATGAAAATAAGAATTATTCCAAGCACTCCACCACTAGTGTTAATTGTCTCTAGTAAGGGAGCATTGGAAAATAAATGAGAATAGTCATCCTCATTATTACCACAAAGGATACAAAAAGAGGGACCCTAAAATACCCTCTTCCTCAAGTTATCCCAAGTGAGGCATTTATTACGAGCTATCAACCAGAGAAAAAAGTTACATTTAGGTCAAACAAATATGTTCTACAACTTTTTCCACCATGTGACAGGGAGGCTCTCGTACTTTTGCATATCAAGAACTTGATAGCCATAGGCTATAGAGTAGGATCCCTTGAAATCACGATTCCAAACCAAAATGTCTTTACCCCTCAACGAAGAGCAAGGTCTCCTGCAAGAATAAGAGCAAGCACATCTCTATCCTCGGCCAATACTCCCTAGGACCATTCCTACGAATCTTTCCACTTGTACATCTCTATATTACCAAAAGGCTATATTCTTTTAAAGTTCTCCACACGACACCAGCCTTCTTCCAAGAAACAAATTCTTAGAGAACGTAACCTAGGATGTTGAGTCAAGATAGGATGGTGACCATCCCAAGAATCCTCCCAAAAAAGAGCATAATATCCTCGATTGTAAATATAGAACACACCCTGCTTAATTAACTTAACCTCTCTTTTTAGAGTGCCTCAGATAATCGAACCTTTCCCAACGAAGCTGACTCTAGGGATCTCAGCCTCAAAAATACCTCTCAAGTACTTACAAGATAATATTTTAGCCCAAATTTGGTCTTGAGAAGTACACCATCTCCAATAGAGTTTTGCAGCCAAAGCCTGCCTAAAAAGAGCCGCATGTCGCAACCCAAGGTCTCCTTGAACCGACCTATAAACAAAATCCCACCTAACCAAACTCCATTTAGATTGAGCATGTTTTCCAAACCACAAAAACTATTTTGACAAAACATCCATGTCCTTGATAAAACTAGAGGGAGTTGTTTGTGCAAAACACCTATAAATAGGTAAAGCTTGAACAACATATTTTAAAAGCAACACTCTACCCGCAAAGGAGAGTCATCTAACGGTCCAGTTATTCACCTTCCTTCTAAACTTATCAAACACAAACTGCCAAAAAAATCTAAGCAGAGGATGAGACGAAATAGCACTAAGTTATTATTTAATTTTTATTCTATATAAAAATAAATTTAAATTTATTGATGTTTCTTGTCGCAACATATATTTTGTTGATAATTTATTAATAATTTTATATTTATTGATTTAAAAATGAATAATAATTAAAATATTGACAATAAAATTATGAAAATAATATCTAATAACATATTCAAAAAAATATTTTATTAAAATAATGATGTTATATACATTTATTCATAAATCTCAAAAAATATTTTAAACGATTTTTTTTTTTAATAAAAGCCATCTCTATCTATCTAATATTTAAAATCAAAATTTATAATTTTATTTTTGCATTTTTTACTTAATTTATGTTAAGTAGCACTTATTACTTGACGAAGTTAGCATGCCATATCTCTTAAAAGATTGATGTGATAATAGACGATTTAAAATCAATTTTTATATTCTTATTTTGCACTTTTTACTTAATTTATGTTAAATAACACTTATTCCTCGACGAAGTTAACATGCTATATCTCTAAAAAGATTGATGTGGTAACAGAGGATGAAAGTGTGAAAATGCATTAGTTTTACCCATTTTCACAATAAATCTTCATATATATATATATATATTAATTAGATTTGTTTAGGGCCAAGCACCACTTTCTTTGACCTCCGAAAAGCTATTGTCCTAAAAAAAAAATTCAAAATATACTTCCTCAATTAAACATGTAGATGGTGTATTTATCATTTTTAATATTTTATGTTATAATATAATATTAATCTAACACTATGAACAGGTGATCCCACGGCTAAGAAATATTTCTTTAAAAAATAATAATAATTTAAGGTAATCGTATACAAAATATTAAATTGTGATCTTACCTGTCTATACCAATTTACAACTGATCATACGTTAATAATATGACGTTCATGAAAAGTTAAGAATTAGATTATTAAAGAAACGAAAAGAATTGAAGGTGTTAAGAAGCAAGTTATAACAATACGTAGCAATAGAAAATTTAATATCCTCTCGTAAAATATTGCTCTATTTAAAGTGTAACTTACATAATACACTATGAAAACTTATTATTTTATTTATATTAATAAAAATATAATCTCTAATATAAGTTAACAAAGTTATGGTTCAAAGAAATAATATAATACTTTTTTTTTAAATGAGTTTAAAAAAATAAAATAGTTTATAAGTTAGAATAAGGTTTTTCTCAGTATTTAGTCGGTAAGAATATTCATTTACAATATTAAATAATATCTGTATTAGAGCCAAATTTCTTAAATCATATGTTTGTAATGGTTGTTCAAATTAGTTAAACAATAGATTTGCCCACCAACCTACCTAAACCTCTCATCCTTAATAGCCATGCGACTGTGTCATTGAACCCCTACCTCCTTCTTGGTACCCATCTTAACCAAGAAGTCTACCACTTTATTCAAAGCTCTACCCACATAAATCATAATCACATCATCTAATTCCTTCTACAATTCCTTAATTTGGGTAATAAGAATCCTCAACCTCCACATCTCCAAAGCAAAGTTCCTCATGCAATCCAAAGCTCCCACCAAGATTTGAGAATCTGATTATATGATTATTCTCTTATAACCTTGTCTTAATACCCAAAAAGAAGCAGATCGGATAGCTAAGGCTTTTGTTTCATTGTTCATGGCCTTGCCTAGGTCCTACAGTTCCAAATAGAGCATTGTCCCAACATGATTCTTGTTGACCACTCCAATTCCACCTCTATCCGAATTACCTTTTGCAGCTCCATTAGTCTTGAATTTAATCCAACCTTTTGGGGGGTTTCTAACTAGCTCTATCATGTTCGTCCTGCACTTTGACTTCCTTCTCCATCGTCTCTATATCAGCCTAAGTTTCTTGTTTAGCATACACTACCATAGTTTTGTGACTTTGCTTCAAATGACCTGCTAGATGTCATCCAAGGATGAAAAGGTTTCTCTAAAAATTCTACCATTTCTCTCCAATCACACTTGCCACCAAATAAAGTTTAATCCAAGTTTCCATCCAATATGAAGAGCTTAAAATTTAAATCTACCCTTCTTCCATTTTTTCTAAATATTAATCTGATTCAAATCACCATGGACTCAAATTTTATAAGCTAAAAACCATCAATGCTAGTTTTAGCATGTGAATGGGCACTCAAACATCAAGTGATTAAATATTTCCTCACTTTTATAGTATAAAACACATTGGGATGGACCAACAATTCCCCTACGTCTTAGATTATCATAAGTAAGAATTCCATTATGCATGAACTGCTAGACAAAGTGTAATGACCCTCCTCACACGATTAATGAAAAATAAAAAAATATGTTAATAATTACCTTTTCTTGTAGGACAAGGTACTATTGATGGCTTCTTTGAGTGTAGGATGTTGGAGAAAGAGAATGAAGAGAAGCAAGTCAGTGGAAAATATAAAAGGGGAAATGATGATTCAACTCGCGAGCACATGGAAACTCGCATTTGCATATCATTGAGGTGCATTATTGTGTGAGTTAAATTAGTTTGAATAGTGCATGCTAGCAATGAATAAGAAATATTTTGAGGTGGTGATAATGATGGAAGCCATTAGTTTGAATAGTGCATGATAGCAATGAATAAGAAATATTTTGAGGTGGTGATAATGATGGGAGCCATTAGTTTGAATAGTAATGTGATTGTGTGCTATTGATACATTAATGTGTATGCCTACTTTATGAAATGCTCTATTGTTGGCTTGAATGATTAAAAGTGGTAAATAATATGTTTTAGTCTTGGAAAAATTATCTTTAATTTGATTTAAGTAAATTTTATCCTTCTATTGTCATTACTTTAGGGAAAGGTGATTTTTACAATGAATAATAATTACTTTATTCTTTACCTTTCAAAAAAATAAATGCTAAGCAAAGTGTGGTGGATGTGTTGTTTTATTCGCATCTTTGTTTTTAAATACTTATAAGGGTGTGGAAAAACAATGGATAAAGGGAAGTGAAGCTCCACATAATGCATTGATGGCGAACAATGTGGGCATTTGGAAGACCAAGTTTTCCTCCACAAATAAAGTAGTGTTGTTCCAATGAAGATGCTTAGTGGGAAAGAGAAAAAACAAAAAAAAGGTTATTTTTATTCATTACTTGTTGTTGATGGGAGGAAGAACTCCGCACTAGCAGGGAGTACGTGATGGTTATTTTTTGTTAATGAAAATGTGGAGTGCGAAAACATGGGGAGAGCCATAATGTTGGATGAACAACACTGAATTGAGAGGAGACGAGGGTAAGGAGACAAAAGAATAAGGAGAATGGTGGAGGATTGAGAGCATTCATCTGGCGAGCATGAACAAAAAGTGGATGTGATATTCAGAGCATCAAATCAAACTTACAGGTCGGTAAAAATTACCTTCTTCTGTGTAAAAATTTTAGATTTCTTTTGTGAAAGAAAAATAAAGCCACTGGTATGAGAAACAAAATCTTGTTTGAAAATGGAAATTTGCTTGTTGTGTGAATTGTTCCATGTCTGATGAATTGTATTGATATGAATGTGTGGACGTAGAATAGTTGCTATGTTCATTGTTATGAATACTGAAATATGAAAGCGATGAAATGAAGAACACAAGCTTATACTAAGAGGGGCGTGAACAATATAAGACCACTTTTTGCTTTTCTTTACTCGAATAATATTATCCAATATATCAATGCAATGTCAACAACAGTAATCAAAGCAATGCACAAATCACCATGCATAATAGAGACACCAATTTAACGTGGTTCACCTAATGTGGGCTACTTCATGGAGAAAATATTTTACTAATTTTTTCTCAACGAATCTCTTGGGAATCCTTTTGCTATTACAATATTTATGGACCTCTGTCCAAAGGAGACACCAATCCCCTAATATGGTTCATAGGCACCAACCCACAAGAGATACAAATCCCCTTAGGTGGTTCGTGTATCTCTATCCATAGGAGAACTCCTTCTCCTCTACTCTCACAGGTGATCCTCTAGAAGACTACTTCCTCCACTACACTAGATTTTGGATCTCTATCCATAGAAGAATCTATCCTCACTCAAAAATATCTCTATCCTCATTAACCTGGCTAATGGATCTCTATCCATTGGAGACTATTATCCTCTACTCTGTCACCTCCAAAGCTTACTCTCAACTTTGTTCAAATATACACTAAACACAGCCCTTCAGTCTAGCACAAATTTTCTCAATCTATGTCTCAAATCTACACTAAACATAGTCCTTCGGTCTAGCACAAATATTCTCAATCTCTGTCTCAAATATGGACTAAATACAATCCTTCGATCTAGCATAAATCTACTCAATATCCATCTTAAATTTGTACTAAACACAGTTCTTCAGTATAGCACAAATATTTATAATCTTTATCTCAAATATACACTAAACACAATCCTTAAATATATCCTCAAGCCTTAACACAAATATTTATTCAATCATAACTCAACTTTGCTAGATTTTCCCCAAACCTTAACTCAAGGTTTGAACAAATGAATCAAACAACTTTGCTCACAAGTCTTCTCAAAGACTTACCTTAAATTTCCATTGTAAGCTTCCACAAAACATCACACTAATCTATCCATAAGTCTTCACCAAGAATTACCTCAAATCTACTCTACAAGTCCTCACTAGAACTTGTCCAATATGTTCAACAAGTCTTCACCAAGACTTACCTTAAATCTGCTCTACAATTCCTCACTAGAACTTATCCAATCTGCTCAACAAGTCTTCACCAAGACTTACCTCAAATTTTCTCTATAAGTCCTCACTAGAACTTGCTCAATCTACTCAACAAGTCTTCACTAAGACTTACCTCAAATTTGCATTGTAAGCTTCCACAAAATCTTACTCAACTCAGTCCTTAAGTCCACTCTAGGACTTACTTCAAATCTGCTCACAAGCTTTCACAAAAGCTTATTCAACTCAACTCAATCTATCACAGAAAACCTCTTTAATCACACAAACAAGCTTCACACAAAATCTTGTTTAATCTCACATAAACATATAGAGAATGGTTAGAGACTCAATATGATTCACACTCACAACAATGCTCAATCACTTTCAATATCTTTTTTTTTACCACAAAAACATATAGAGAATGGTTAGAGACTCAATATGCTTCATACTCACAACAATGCTCAATCACTTTCAATATCTCTTGCTTTACCATAGAAACATATAGAGAATGGTTAGAGACTCAATATGTTTCAAAAATGCTCAATCACTTTCAATATCTCTTGCTTTACCATAGAAACATATAGAGAATGGTTAGAGACTCAATATGTTTCAACAATGCTCAATCACTTCCAATCTCTCTTTCAACTCACTCTAGAAATAAAGAACAATTTGTTTCACAAAACTTGAACTATCACTCTAACACCTCCAATAAATTATGCTCAATCAACTCCACTCAACCAATCACTCAATGAAACACAATTTGCTTATAAACCCTAACCAAGAGTTTCACTATGCTTCCAACAACTCACACTATGGAACTCAACCCTTGACTCAAGATGATTCCAAACTCACATAACAATGATACTCAAGTTCTTTCACAAACCCTAATTATGCATATGAAGACTCACTCAACATTTCCAACAATGCTTATCAAACAAGGTTTCTAGCATCAACCTTCATTCCAGAAAAACCTTCATCAACCAATATTGGATATCTCAAAACCAAACTCAACAATGCTTATCAAACAATCCTTTTCACTCCAACTTAGCATTCACAACATCCAATCCAACAATATTTTACTCACAAGAAAGATGTACCCATACCTTTTGTTTTGATGGAGTTATATCTTCAAAACATATCTTAACCACAATCAAATTTTCTTTTCCAATACTAGGGTTAGGTAGCCACAACCTATCTCAAGATCTCCACAAAATAATTTTCCAATAATTATTTTACCATACAAAATATCAAATCTCTTAGTACACCTTATAATATCCAAACTTACATAATATAAGTCAACATTTTCATTATAACAAAATACACAACAATTTCCTTTACACACCTTATCACTCCAACTTTATAAAATAAATTTCAATCACCAAAAATAGAAATAAAAATATTTTAATTTATTTTACCTTATAACTCCCTCAAAAACCTTATAGCTTTCAACTTTCAACTTATGAAACCTTCTAAGCAATTTCAGAAATTCAAAACCTTTGGAGAAATAAAATGTGTTTAGCATACCTTTCAACTATTCTGCCCACAAAATATCCTCAGCAAAAATCGAACCCATGACTTAGCTTCTCCAACACCCTAGCCTCAAGCTAGGCTACCAAGTGGGCTACGTGCCCACATGAAACCTTGGGCACATTTTTACCTCTTTATTCTCCTCATGAAAGCGCTCGATGAAAAATGAAGGCATCTCCACTTGCAAAACATCAATTGCATGGATCGAACCCGCGATCCCTTCCTTGCAAGCCTTAGCACTAATTTCAACTTCCACCTATGTTACCACCATAGGTGGATTTCTCTATCCATGTCGATGCCTTTATTTACTTCGTATGCCTCCAATGCTTTGAAATGCGAAAATCCTCTTCTTCCAAAAAATGCAGCGCACGATGTCTTTTCTCATTCAAGGTGTATATTTTCAAAGGACATAGGAAATGAAATTTATTTCCTATATTAATATACATGCTTCTTGTATTTTACACGTCAAAATTTTTTTAATGTAAAATTCAAAATAGATTTTAAATATTTTAAATTTAAAACCTTTGCATAAATTATTAATTTAAATTAAAATTTTAATCAAAGATTAAAATTTTTATTTTAAATTAAATCTTTTGTAAACAGATCATGGGTCTTTTTAACTTGAACCTTGTTTTTCTTCACCTTGTTATTTGGCACAAAATATTATAATAATATAATATTATTATTTAATTTAAACATGCTTCTCCTTCCTTGGGTCTTCATCCTTTGGGCCTTTTTAGGCATATGATACTAAAAATAAATATTATATACTATTCCTTTTCAAGACCTTGCTTTTGGAAAAACAACTTGATGTCCTTAATGATGACGAAATTGAACCTATACGCTTTTGACATCAATGATAACAAAACTACTCAAAATTTCCAAATGAAGAACATGAACTTATACTGAGAGGGGGGGTGAACAGTATAAGACTTAACCATTTAATAATTTTAATTTCAGATAGCAGTGGCATCAATACAACATTAAACAAGACAGAAAACATCACACATTGAAGACTCATTTTTAACGTGGTTCACCCAGAATGGCTGGGCTACATCCACAAAAATTTTCTCTAAAAGTTTATCTCAAATTCTTTGGGAAACCTTCCCAATTACAAAGTTTATGAGCCTCTGCTCAAAGGAGATACCTTCCCCTAACTCTGCTCTAACTGGTGATCCTCTAGAAGACCTCTGTCTCAGCTGCCCTTAGCAAATGGAACTCTATCCACAGAAGACACCTGTCTTCCCTGCTCTGGCTGGAGACCTCTGTCCTCAACTCTATCACCTCAAAGCTGGTCCTCGAAATTGCACTAAACATAGTCCTTCGGTCTAGCACAAATGTCCTCGATCTCTTTCTCTGATCTGCACCAAACACAGTCCTTCGATCTGGCACAAATGTCTTTGTCCTCTTTTTTTGGTCTGCACAAAAACACAGTCCTTCGCTCTTTTTGCGCAATCACAACTGCACTCGATCAAACTTTGACCTTTGCACTTCTATGCAATTACAGCTGTATAGTCTTCGTGCACTCTGCTTCCTTCGATCTCTCTTACTTGGAAGTTTCGATAGAATACACTCTGCTCTCGATGATCGAACTTCTTCTCTTCGCACAGACTGCGAATGCCGCTCCTCGAATGCACACTTCGATCGATACCATTTCTCTCCAAGCAGCCCTCCTTTTATACTAAAACTTTCAAGATTAAAACCTTGATCTTAGTCGATTGCACATCCCTAAACTACGTCGGCTACAAACCCTAATCTTCGTCGGCCCAGATTTAACTTTGTCGACTCAAATTTAACTCTGCAACTCTTCTGTAGCTTCTGCCATGAAACTACAACATGTCGCGATATCGCGACACCTTTTGCAACCGTACACTTTCCTTTGGCTTTTGTCGCGATATCACGACACTTTCTTTGCTTTCTTGTCGATATCGTGACACTTTCTCTTCTCGATGTCATCTTCACTTTTCGTGAAATCGTGACCCTTCTGTCTTCATGGCCTTCTTCTCTCTTTGTCATGAAATCATGACACTTTCTTGACGTCATCTTCACTTTTCGTGAAATCGTGACCCTTCTCTTCTTTTAAAAACATGTCAGAAATAGCCTCCTTAAGCTTTTTCATACGAACATGTCACGAAATCATGACGCTTTTGTCTTCATAGCCTTCCTCTCTACTTCTATCATGAAATCGTGACACTTCTCCTATTGAAGACCTGCTTCCTTTGTCATGAAATCATGACACTTTCTCCATCCGTACGCTTTTCTTTCATCCTGTCATGAAATCGTGACGCTTTCAGCTTTCGAAAGCTTTCTTTGCAACCTGTCATGAAATCATGACGCTTCTCATTTCAAACTCTTCCCTTTGCTGCATGTCACGAAATCATGACAGTTCTCACTTCGAGCTTTTCAACATGTCACAAAATCGTGACACTTTTCCTTTTGGACTCTCTCTCTGCATTATGTCACGAAATCGTGACACTTTTTCGTCCGTACAACTTTCTTGGCAATGTGTCATGAAATCGTGACACTTTTCCTTTTCTGCCTTCCTACACTTTTCGAGTCACGAAAATGCGACATGTCATGAAATCGCGACACTTTCCATCTTGCTCTCCTTCTCTGCCAACATGTCGCGAAATCGCGATAGTTTTGCCAGCTTCTTCTCTTTCTTCCAACATGTCATAAAATCATGACAGTTTTGCCAGAACTTTCTCTCTCCTCAAACATGTCACGAAATCATGACAGTTTTGCTAGCACTTTCTCTCTCCTCAAACATGTCGTGAAATCGTGACAGTTTTTCCAGCCGGCTGCATACTTTTTCTTACTTGTCTTTTTCTTGATCTTTTGCAAATGGGCCACTAATAACTTCTTGACATCAATGACAACATCTACACTTGAGTAAAGGCAATGTACCCAAGGTACCCAAAATTGCCAACAATCTCCCCCTTTGTCATTGATGGCAAACTTTTACTGAAACACATCTTAAGAGCCAAAATTGAAACCAACTGTGCCAACAACTTGAGAATCTGCCTTTGAAGTTTTGCTCCCCCTGACTTGAAGCTTTCCTCTTCACTTGAAGCTCTCCCCCTTACTCATATCTCTCCCCCTTTGTCATCAATGGCAAAGGGTCACCTTTGGGGCTCGGGACTAAGAAAGATCTTCTTAGCTTGGTCCCTCCCCCACCTCTTGATGAGGTGATTAATTCTGGGGTGGGAGTACAACTCCCAATTTCTCCCTTAGATACTCAAACGTATCTCTTGGAAGAGGTTTGGTGAAGATATCGGCAATCTGCTCTTTAGTAGACACATACTCTAGCTTGACCTGCTTGTCTTGCACTTTCTCCCTTAGAAAATGATATTTGATGGAAATGTGCTTCGTCCTTGAGTGCATTACCGAATTTTTGGAAATACTTATGGCACTTGTATTATCACAAAGAATGGAGATGGGTTGTTCATGCTTGACTTTGAAATCCTCCAAGGTGGTTTTCATCCATAAAACTTGTGTGCACCCAGCCACTGCTGCTATGTATTCAGCCTCTGCTATAGATAAGGAAACTGAAGGTTGTTTCTTACTTAGCCAAGAAACCAAACTCTTTCCCAGAAAGAATGCTCCACCACTAGTGCTTTTCCTGTCATCAATACTGCCTGCCCAATCTGCATCTGTATAAGTTGTGAGGGTGAAATCATCACCTTTGGGATACCAAAGCCCAAAGTCCATAGTGCCCTTCAAATATCTGAATATCCTCTTAACTACTATAACATGAGATTCTTTTGGAGCTGCTTGAAATCTTGCTACTAACCCAACGGCCTGCATGATATCTGGTCTGGTAGCTGTACTGTATAGTAAACTGCCAATCATAGATCTGTACAACCTCTGATCTACCGCTGGAGATTCATCATCTTTACTTAGATTGCACCCTGTAATCATTGGAGTACACACGGGTTTGCTGTCCATCATCCCAAATTTTTTCAACATTTCTTTGATATACTTTCCCTGAGAGAGAAATATACCATCTTTTGATTGCGCAATCTGAAGACCTAAAAAGAATGACAACTCTCCAATCATAGACATCTCAAATTCCTTCTGCATGGTATTAGCAAAAACTTTGCACATCTGATTATTATTTCCCCCAAAAATAATATCATCAACATAGACAACTATAATCAACATATCATCATCTTCATTCTTAATATACAGATTGCTATCTGCCACGCCTTTCCTGAAGCCTTGCTCATGAAGATAACTGTCAAGTCTTGAGTACCACGCCCTCGGTGCTTGCTTTAACCCATATAAGGCTTTTTTTAGTTTACACACATAGTCTGACTGTTCTGAGAGAGACACTCCTTCTGGCTGTTCTATGTAGACTTCTTCTACCAACACCCCATTTAAAAAAGCCGACTTTACATCCATTTGATATACTTTGAATGATTTGAAGCTTGAAAGGGCCAAAAACATTCTGATAGCTTCAAGACGAGCAACAGGCGCAAACGTCTCTTCGAAATCAACACCTTCGACTTGAGCATAACCCTTACAGACTAACCTCGCTTTGTTTCTGACAATATTTCCATCCTCATTGAGTTTATTTCTGAATATCCATTTTGTGCCAATGACATTCTTGCCCTTAGGTCTTGGAACCAAATCCCAGGTTTCACTTTTCTCTATTTGATTTAGCTCTTCATCCATTGCTTTTACCCAAAACTTATCTGTACATGCTTCACTGAAATATTTTGGCTCAATCTGAGATAACAATGAAACATTCACAGAATCATGTGAAGGAATGACTCTTCTTCTTGTTTGCCTGCTATTTGGATCACCAATGATCAAATCTTTGGGATGATGTTTCTGAACATACCGTGAAGGAGTTTTGGGAAGCGAGTTGTTGTCTTTCCTCTTCTTCATCTGAAACCTCTCTGAATTCTTCTTGACAAATTTCATCACTGAGTTCCTTGACTGGTTCTCTTATCCCTGTATTTTCATCTACTGTTACATTTATGCTCTCTACAATTGTATGAGTTCTTTTGTTGAAACATCTGTAGGCCTTGCTTTTGCTGGAATATCCAAGAAAAATTCCCTCATCACACCTAGGATCAAACTTACCCAGATTCTGATCTTCCCTTCTGATGAAGCACTTACTCCCAAACACTTTGAAGTATTTTACTGTAGCTGGTCTTCCTTTCCATAATTCATAGGGAGTTTTATGATGATTGACTCTGAGTTGAGCCCTGGTGATGATGTAGACTGTTGTACTGACTGCTTCTCTCCAAAAGCCATCTAAAAGTTTTGACTCATTTAACATTGCTCTAGCCATATTTTCAACGGTTCTATTTTTCCTTTCAACTACTCCATTTTGTTGAGGAGTTCTTGCTGTTGAATATTCTCTTTTGATTCCGTGTTGCTCACAGTATTCCACAAATTCATTTGAAGTGAACTCTCCTCCTCTATCTGATCTTAAGCATTTGATTCTCTTGTCAGTCTCATTTTCAATCATTTCTTTGAAAGCTTTAAATTTTTCAAACGCTTCAGATTTTTCTTTGAGAAAAGTAACCCAAGTCATTCTAGAATAATCATCTATAAACAACATGAAGTAGCTTTCTCCCTGAATGCTCTGAGTTCTGGTGGGGCCACATAAATCAGTATGAATAAGCTCCAATGGTTTTGAAGAAGTATACCCTTTTGATTTGAAACTGGTTCTGGTCTGTTTTCCATGTTGACAAGGACCGCAAACGATGTTATGGGGCCTTTTTATTTTGGGCAAGTCTCTTACTGCTTCCTTGTTACTAATATTGACAAGATTATCAAAGCTCAAATGCCCCAGTATTTTATGCCATAGCCAACTCTCATCTTCTTGAGTTAGAAAACATTTTTCCCTTTTTATCTCACTTAACATGTAAAGATTGTTTGGAGTCCTTGTAGCACTCGCAATGAGTTTTCCATTTTTTTCTTTACTTATCTCACATCTATCTGAAAAGAAGGATACTATGTGCCCTTGATCGCAAAGTTGACTCACGCTTAGAAGATTATGTCTTAGGCCTTCTACATAAAGCACATTTTTTGTTTTGGATTTCCCATCCAAACTAAGAGTTCCTTTACCACAGATTTTAGCTGACCTGTTATCACCAAAACTGACTGTTCCTCTATTTGTTTCTTTAAAGACCAAGAACTTTTCCTTTTCACCAGTCATATGTTTTGAACAGCCACTATCAAGATACCATTTTTCTACTTTGTCTTGAGCATGAAAAGCAGTTTGAACTATCATTGACTTAGATTTGATCTCATTTCTCTTTTTAGTGAACTCAAGGCTAGATCTATTTAAACTGCACATCCTTGCTATATGCCCAAAATTCTTGCATTTGAAACACATGACATTTTTATTCATAAGAGGAGCAAAAGAGTTAACATTTTCCTTACTATGACTGTTCAAGGATTTTTTGCAATGCATAGCTTTGTGACCAAAATTCTTGCAGGATAAACAATAGTCATGGAAAGTATTATGTAACCTGTTTTGATGTCTTGGATGATTGTTCTTCTTGTGACGGACTGGAATCCACCGCTCTTCAGGATGAAAATTGATCTTGCTCGAAGACCCTATTTCATGAATGGTGAAACCATCCTTCTCTTGCTTTTCACACGGAGCCAACTGTTCCAACTTCACTCTAAGAGTCATAACCTCTTCTTCTAGTTTCTCGCAATCAGCTTCCTTTCCTTTTAAAGCCTCTGTCAGAACCTGTTCAATCTTCTTTCCTTCTTCAACTAGAATTTTGAAATCTATAACCTTTTGAGACAAATCTGATCTTGCTATCTCTTCTTCTTGACATTGATGCTTGAGAACAGAATTCTCTTCCCTGAATTTCTCAAGCTTTCTTAAAGCCAAGAAGAATTCACCTTTGAGATCGAACTCAACCTCTTTATCTGTATGTTCCTCTGATCGATCCTTCTCCAAGCTGTTAGGCTCTTTCTGGAGAAACCGGCTCTGATACCAATTGAAGAACATGAACTTATACTGAGAGGGGGGGTGAACAGTATAAGACTTAACCATTTAATAATTTTAATTTCAGATAGCAGTGGCATCAATACAACATTAAACAAGACAGAAAACATCACACATTGAAGACTCATTTTTAACGTGGTTCACCTAGAATGGCTGGGCTACGTCCACAAAACTTTTCTCTAAAATTTTATCTCAAATTCTTTGGGAAACCTTCCCAATTACAAAGTTTATGAGCCTCTGCTCAAAGGAGATACCTTCCCCTAACTCTGCTCTGACTGGTGATCCTCTAGAAGACCTCTGTCTCAGCTGCCCTTAGCAAATGGAACTCTATCCATAGAAGACACCTGTCTTCCCTGCTCTGGCTGGAGACCTCTGTCCTCAACTCTATCACCTCAAAGCTGGTCCTCGAAATTGCACTAAACACAGTCCTTCGATCTAGCACAAATGTCCTCGATCTCTTTCTCTGATCTGCACCAAACATAGTCCTTCGGTCTGGCACAAATGTCTTTGTCCTCTTTTTTTGGTCTGCACAAAAACATAGTCCTTCACTCTTTTTGCGCAATCACAGTTGCACTCGATCAAACTTTGACCTTTGCACTTCTGCATAATTATAGCTGTATAGTCTTCACGCACTCTACTTCCTTCGATCTCTCTTACTTGGAAGTTTTGATAGAATACACTCTGCTCTCGACGATCGAACTTCTTCTCTTCGCATAGACTGCGAATGCCGCTCCTCGAACGCACACTTCGATCGATACAATTTCTCTTCAAACAACCCTCCTCTTATACTAAAACTTTCAAGATTAAAACCTTGATCTTAGTCGGCTGCACATCCTAAACAACATCGATTGCAAACCCTAATCTTCGTCGACCCAAATTTAACTTTGTCGGCTCAAATTTAACTCTGCAACTCTTCTGTAGCTTCTATCGTGAAACTACAACATGTCGCGATATCGTGACACCTTTTGCAACCGTACACCTTCCTTTGGCTTTTGTCACGATATCGTGACACCTTAGCCTATTTCGACTTTACTTAAGTTCTTGTCATGATATCGTGACACTTTTTGCTTCTGTTGATGTCATCTTCACTTCTGTCATGAAATCGTGACCCTTCT
The DNA here is from genome assembly GCA_028583015.1 of Wollemia nobilis. Taxonomy (NCBI): domain Eukaryota; kingdom Viridiplantae; phylum Streptophyta; class Pinopsida; order Araucariales; family Araucariaceae; genus Wollemia; species Wollemia nobilis. Next base: position 1,390,777 of record JAQPPZ010017079.1, on the reverse strand, counting down.
GTCTTCATGGCCTTCTTCTCTACTTTTGTCATGAAATCATGACACTTTTGCCTCTGCTGACGTCATCTTCACTTCTGTCATGAAATCATGACACTTTTCTTGCTTTCTCAACCTTTTCTTGGCTTGCACGAAAAGGAACATGTCGACGAAATCGTGACACTTTCGCCTTAAGCTCTTTTCTGCCTTACCCCGTGAAATCGGAACATGTCATGAAATCATGATGCTTTTGTCTTCATAGCCTTCCTCTCTACTTTTGTCATGAAATCATGACACTTCTCCTATCGAAGACCTGCTTCCAGTTTTCATGAAATCGTGACACTTTCTCCATCCGTACGCTTTTCTTTCATCCTGTCATGAAATCATGATGCTTTCAGCTTCTAAAAGCTTTCTTTGCAACCTATCGTGAAATCGTGATGCTTCTCATTTCAAACTCTTCCCTTTGTTGCATGTCACGAAATCGTGACAGTTCTCTCTTCGAGCTTTTCAGCATGTCACGAAATCGCAACATTTTTCCTTTTGGACTCTCTCTCCTGCATTATGTCATGAAATCATGACACTTTTTCGTCCGTACAACTTTCTTGGCAATGTGTCACGAAATCGTGACACTTTTCCTTTTCTGCCTTCCTGCACTTTTCGAGTCACGAAAATGCGACATGTCACGAAATCGTGACACTTTCCATCTTGCTCTCCTTCTCTGCCAACATGTCACGAAATCGTGACAGTTTTGCCAGCTTCTTCTCTTTCTTCCAGCATGTCGCGAAATCGCGACAGTTTTGCCAAAACTTTCTCTCTCCTCAAACATGTCGCGAAATCGTGACAGTTTTGCCAGCACTTTCTCTCTCCTCAAACATGTCGCGAAATCGCGACAGTTTTTCCAGCCGACTGCATACTTTTTCTTGTCTTTTTCTTGATCTTTTGCAAATGGGCCACTAAGGACTTCTTGACATCAATGACAACATCTACACTTGAGTAAAGGCAATGTACCCAAGGTACCCAAAATTGCCAACATCAACAATCTCCCCCTTTGTCATTGATGGCAACCCCTTTATTTTTACCATTTTTTTTTCCTTTTCAAAAGTTGCTTTCCTTGAGAAACTAATCCCCTTGACTGAATGTTCTCCCCCTAACTCAAATCTCTCCCCCTTTGTCATCAATGGCAAAGGGCCACCTTTGGGGCTTGGGGCTAATAATGAGACTCTTAGCTTAGCCCCTCCCCCGCCTCCTCTTTTGAGGTGGTTAATTTTGGGGTGGGAGTATTTCTACTACCAGAATACATTGATCTTTACCTTTATCCACTTTCTTCCTCAATTAATCCTTTTGATTCCTCTGACTATTCATGTTTCTGCTTGTATCTAGAATTTCTACTCTACACCACTTTTCAGTATGCCCATAATTATTGCACTTATAACACTTAATGTTTTATTCCTTAAAGGTGCAAATATCTTGGGATTTCTCCTAGTGAAGCCATATCCATTCCTATCATGAACTCTACAATTCACTGCTTTATGATGAAACTGATTACAAGAGTACCAATACCCTTGAAAAAGTTATCTATTTTTAAAATTTTCGTATTCTTGTATTTCATGTGTCCTGCATTGTGTAGCCTTGTACCCAAATCTATGACATGAGAAGCATCATCCATTGAAACTACCTTGCCTTGACCTCATTGGTCTCTTAGTCTCTTTTACCCTATGTTGCTTCATATTCCATTTGTTCCTCATTTATACATTGTTTCTTTCCTTGTTGAACTTTCTACTGTCCAACTCATTCTTAGAAGTCTCACTCTCTCTTACACTCACTTCTTCTAAAGCTTCTTCTTCTTCAGAGATTGATATTGACTCCTCTCCTTCTTTCAAAACCAAGTCCTATTCTGTTTGACGAAGATCTGTGTACCTTGATAATCTTATCCAAGTTCTTTGAGCTTCTCCCAAACTTGTGTAACTTTTCCTTAGACTCTTTTACTTCCTTCCTTAGTGAAGCTACCTCATACTCTAACCTTTCACATTTTAAAACCTTTGCTTCTAATTTCTATTTGAATTTCCTTGTCTTATCTATTGAGTTTGTTAGATCCTCTATAAGCTTTCCTTTCTCTTCATCACATTATTGAAATTTAAGCTTGAGTTTTGAGTTCTGCTTTCTTACCTCTCTTAATGCATCAAGGGCAAAAATAATCTCACCCTCAAGATCATCTTTATTTTTTTTTATTCTTTATTTATTTGTTTTCCTCTAGGATAATCTTCATTCCTTTCTAATTTATTTCCACTAGAAGTACTTGTTTCTTCTTCTATTGCCATAATAAAACTTTTCTCTTCTAGACCTTCTAGTGTATCTTCATATTCATCTTCACTAAAACTAAATCCATTCCTTGTACAACTATCCTCAAGATGACCAAAGTTACCACATCTAAAACACTTGAGAATCATTGGTGCCCTTTTTCTAACATCATCATTTTCTTCTACCATAAATAGAATTTTATCTTCTTCATTACATGAGGACCTTTCATCACTATTACTTGAACATTACCTACCTTGTCTGCATAAAAACTCTTCTTGTGCCTTGTCCATCCTTGCTTTTCTTTTGGTACCTATATTTTCCTATTTTCCTGTTCTTATGATCTTGTTTTTCTTCATCATTACTATTTCTAGCCTCTAGACAATTAGTTGCATAGTGACCATATTTACCTTAATTAAAACACCTAACTAATTTTGTACCTTTATACTTTCTTGATTCCTTTTTTCTTCTACCATAATTTACTTCTTCATCACTGGATAACTCATTGCTTGAATATGACTTTTTACCCTTTGTCTTCTTAGTAGCTTTGAAGGTTGCTTCTTTCTAGGAAATAGGTTCCTCTTTTATTCTCATCTCAAAAACTATGAGAATGCCATGTAATTCATCCCTTGTCAAAAGCTCAATGTCTTTTGACTCTTCTATAGCTAAAATATTTTCACTATACCTTTTTGGAAGTGACCTTAAAATCTTATCACAAACATCTATTTCTTCAAACTTAAGCCCAAGTCCTTGCATGGAGTTAACAAACTTGTCTACATGAAGTAGATATGCTACAATATTTTCCTCATCCTTCATCTTTAGGTCTTCAAATGTTATTTTGAAAATTTGCAACTTTGCTCCTTTTACCTTTTTGTCTCTCATATATACCTTTCAACTTATCCCAAATTTCCTTTGTTAATGTGCAATGCATAACCTTTATAAACTTTGTTTCACACAAGCCCATTAAAATTCTATTTATTACCTTTGAAATACTTAGTTGTAGGATATTACCATATTTATTTGTAGGTGGAGTTGCTGGTGGTATGTATCCATTCTCAACTACTTCCCATATTTTATTTCCAAGTGTCATTAGGTGAAACTTCATCCTTGTACTCCAAATTGTATAATTGTTTCCATTGAACAATGGTGCTAGATTCTCTAAGGATCCATCCTTAGAATCCATTTGTGTTCTTTAGAGGTTTTCTTTCAAATTTTTGAACTCTTACGAAGGAACCCCCTCTGATACCAATTGAATAACACAAGCTTATACTGAGAGGGAGGGTGAACAATATAAGACCACTTTTTACTTTTCTTTACTCAAATAATATTATCCAATATATCAATGCAATGTCAAAAGTAGTAATCAAAGCAATGCACAAATCACCACACACAATAAAGACACCAATTTAATGTGGTTCACCCAATGTGGGCTACTCCACGAAGAAAATATTTTACTAAAATTTTCTCAACAAATCTCTTGGTAATCATTTCATTATTACAATATTTATGAACCTCTATCCAAAGGAGACACCAATCCCCTAATCTAATTCATGGGCACCAACCCATAGGAGACACCAATCCCCTTAACTAGTTTGTGGATCTCTATACATAGGAGAACTCCTCCTCCGCTTTGGCTAATGATCCTTTAGAATACTAGTGCCTCCACTGCACTGGCTTGTGAATATCTATCCATAAAAGAATCTATCCTCACTCAGAATATCTCTATCCTCACTACCCTGTCTAATGGATCTCTATCCACTAGAGACTAATTTCCTCTGCCCTGTCACCTCCAAAGCTTACTTTTAGCTCTACTAAAATCTACACTAAACATAGTCCTTCGATCTAGCACAAATTTTCTCAATCTGTATATTAAATCTACACTAAACATAGTAATTCAGTCTAGTACAAATCTTCTCAATCTCAATCTCAAATATTCACTAAACATAGTCCTTCGATCTAGCAAAAATCTGCTCAATGTCTATCTCAAATATATAATAAACATAGTCCTTCGATCTAGCAAAAATATTCTCAATATTTGTCTCAAATATGCACTAAACACAATCCTTAAATTTGTCCTGAAGCCTTAAAACAAATATTGATTCAATCACAACTCAACCTTTCTAGATCTACCCTAAACCTTAACTCAATTTTTGAACAAATCAATCAAACAACTCTGCTCACAAGTCTTCTCAAAGACTTACTTTAAATATGCATTGTAAGCTTCCACAAAAGCTCACACTAATCTATCCACAAGTCTTCACCAAGACTTACCTCAAATCTACTCTACAAGTCCTCACTAGAACTTGTCCAATATGCTCAACAAGTATTCACCAAGACTTACCTCAAATATGCTCTACAAGTCCTCACTAGAACTTGTCCAATATTCTCAATAATTCTTCACCAAGACTTACCTCAAATCTACTCTACAAGTCCTCACTAGAACTTGTCCAATCTGCTCAACAAGTCTTCACCAAGACTTACATCAAATCTGCATTGTAATCTTCCATAAAAGCTTACTTAACTCAGTACTTAAGTCCACTCTAGGACTTACTTCAAATCTGCTCACAAGCTTTCACAAAATATTATTCAACTCAACTCAATCTATCACAAAAAACCTCGTCAATCACACAAACAATATTCACATAGAATCTTGTTTAATCTCATAAAAACATATAGAGAATGGTTAGAGACTCAATATGCTTCATACTCACAACAATGCTTAATCACTTTCAACATCTCTTATTTTAGTACAGAAACATATAGAGAATGGTTAGAGACTCAATATGCATCATACTCACAACAATGCTCACTCACTTTCAATATCTCTTGTTTTACCACAAAAACATATAGATAATGGTTAGAGACTCAATATGCTTCATACTCACAACAATGCTCACTCACTTGCAATCTTTCTTACTTTACCACGGAAACATATAGAGAATGGTTAGAGACTCAATATGTTTCATACTCACAAAAATGCTTAATCAATTTCAATCTCTCTTTATTTACTATAGAAACATATAGAAAATGGTTAGAGACTCAATATGTTTCAAAAATGCTCAATAACTTTCAATATCTCTTTCAACTCAATCTAGAAATAAATAACAAATTGTTTTACAAAACTTGAACTATCGCTCCAATGCCTTCAATCAATTATGCTCAATCAACTCCACTCAACCAATCACTCAATGAAACATAATTTGCTTATAAACCCTAACCAAGTGTTTCACTATGTTTCCAATAGCTCAAATTATGGAACTCAACCTTGACTCAAGATGATTCCAAATTCACATAAGAATGATACTCAAGTTCTTTCACAAACCCTAATTATGCATATGAAGACTCATTCAACATTTCCAACAATGCTTATCAAACAGGATTTCTACCTTCAACCTTTATTCCATAAAAATATTCATCAATCAATATTGGATATCTCAAAACCAAACTCAACAATGCTTATAAAACAATCCTTTTCACTCCAACTTAGCATTCACAACATCCAATCCAACAATATTTTACTCACAAGGAAGATGTACCCATACCTTTTGTTTTGATGGAGATATATCTTCGGAACATATCTTAACCACACTCAAATTTTCTTTGCCAATACTAGGGTTAGGTAGCCACAACCTATATCACGATCTCCACAAAATAATATTCCAATAATTATTTTACCATACAAAATTTCAAATCTCTTAGTACACCTTATAATCTCCAAACTTACATAATATAAGTTAACATTTTCATTATAACAAAATACACAAGAATTTCCTTTATACACCTTATCACTCCAACTTTATAAATAAATTTCAATCACCAAAAATTAAAATAAATATATTTTAATTTACTTTATTTTATAACTCCCTCAAAAACCTTATAGCTTTTAGCTTACGAAACCCTCTAAGAAATTTCATAAATTCAAAACCTTTGGAGAAATAAAATGTGTTTAGCATACCTTTCAACTATTCTACCCATAAAATGTCCTTAGCGAAAACCGAATCCACGACTTAGGATCTCCAACACCCTAGCCTCAAGCTAGGCTACCAAGTCGGCTACGTGCCCATATGAAACCTTGGGTGCATGTTTCCCTCTTTATTCTCCTCATAAAAGTGCTCAATGAAAAATGAAGGCCTCTCCACTAGCAAAACATCAAACACATGGATCAAACCTGCTATCCCTTCCTTGCAAGTCTTAGCACTAATCCCAACTACCGCCTACACTACCACTGCTATTGGATTTATCTATTCATGTCGATGTCTTTATTTACTTCATGTACCTCCAATACTTTGAAATGTAAAAAAACTCTTCTTCCAACAAATGCAGCGCACGATATCTTTTCTCATTCAAGGTGTATATTTTTGAATGACATAGGCAATGAAATTTATTTCCTATATTTTTTTTTTTTGGTAAGTAAGAGAATATTATAATTAACACCGGGTTTTAACTGGTTGACCCAAAACCATTTTACAAAATAGGGTCCACTGACCAACTGGACAAAGGCCAAGCCCTAAAAGTTTAAACTGACAACAAAAATGGCCAAGACCTACTCTTCCATTAGAATACAGCCAAACTAAACTATGGAAGCCTAATATTATGGCCATCAGAAAAGAAAGACACAAAAAAGAACTAACAAAGACAAAAACTAATCATGCAAGCACCATGCAGAGTAGCTTGTGCCCATATAAAAATAATATAGGAAATTTATTTCCTATATTAATACACATGCTTCTTATCCTTTACACGTCAGGGAATTTTGAATTTAAATTCAAAATAGATTTTAAATATTTTAAATTTAAAACCTTTGCACCCATTATTAATTTAAATTAAAATTTTAATCAAAGATTAAAATATTTTAATTTAAATTAAATATTTTGTAAACTACTCATGGGTCTTTTTAACTTGAACCTTGTTTTTCTTCACCTTGTTATTTGGCCCAAAATATTATAATAATATAATATTATTATTTAATTTAAACTTGTTTCTCCTTCCTTGGATCTTCATCCTTTGGGCCTTTTTAGGCATATAATATTAAAAATAAATATTATATCCTATTCCTTTTCAAGAAGATTTTATAAAAACCACTTGATTTAATGATGATGAAATTGAACCAATACGCTTTTGACATCAATGACAACAAAACTAATCAAAATTTCCAAATTGAAAAACAAAATATGGTTTTACTATTTTGAAAAACTTGATTGTTGGATAACGTAATGTTTGCTTGTATATACTTTGGTAGTGCTATGGATAGCCGGTGTGGGTTGGATTGTAGCAACAAAAAAAAAGTATTTTATTTAAAATGATTGTTGTAGATGTTGTTATGACACTGCCATGTAGATTGCAACAAAAGGAATATAAATGTCTAACTTGTTTAGAGTAAATTGAATATGTGGAATGGCTTTGTTATATTTTTTTAAAAATGGAGAAGGCTTCTGTGATATCTGGTGTGAGAATATTTGGAAATCCCAATGCATTCTTGTGTGTGTATTCTGGTTAAATCTTAGATTGCATGTTAGTTGCATGTTTAAATTGAGTCGTATCTGATCCCCAACGGATAGCCCAAACTCTGGTGAGAGTTTTGAATGACGTAGAATGGTGGGCATCGTGATGAAGATTCATGCGCGGATTGGTAGTGGAAACTTGCATTGAGGATTTAATGAAACTTTGAGGCTCACACTGAATTCCTTTCCTGTTTGGATGGGAAAAATTATTATGTTGTATAGAGGTCCACCGAGTAGAAACCTATATAGTTGTTTTGCACTACAATAATAGAGTTCATTGTGAAACAAGGCTTGTTGGAGAAACAATATGTAAACTGAGAATTTCTCTATGTGCTTATGGAAAGTAAATAATTTTTGTTAATGGATATTAAAATATCTTGTAATATGGAAATCATGACTATTGATGAATACTTGATGAATTTTGTATATGCACCAAAATGAATTGCTTGTGTGTTGAGTAATTCGGTAAATTGCTATTGAAATGTATTATCTTGTATTTTCTATTTCTTTGTTATGCTTCATTTATGTTATGGAGAAAACCATGTTAAACAGTTGGTTATAAATTCTAATATTTTCTTTAAAAAGTCGAGAAGGCAAGGAGTACCCAAAAATGGTTGTAGATGTTTGATCTATCGAGTAGATAGTTGGTGGTGATTAAAAAGGGTGTTTACCTAGCTTTGGTCTAGCTCAAAGATATACCTTTGCAAAGCCCATGAAAGTTCTCAAAAATGAAAAGCATCAGTTTAATATTTTCAACCTCATAGCAAGAAAGAATATTGCTAGTGTTGGTAGCAATCCATATTTGAATATGCTTTAATTTAAGAAAGGCTAAGACTGGAAGGGAGATGGAAACAACCATGGACACCCAAAAAGTTTAAATATTCTAATAAAATGATTTTTGGGATTAAATGGTGATAAGAGTAGTAGATCCTTGTGTTAAGGATACCTTAAATGGTACTATATTATAGACCTCATTAGAAAATATAACCATCATGTTGTAATAAAATGTAGATGTTTCTAGAGAAGGGAGTACCATAGCTAGTTGACTTTGATACTCTTTAGAACATGAATATTAGAAGAAGTATCGGGTTCAAAGAAAAATAGACCTAAAATTTAAACAAATATTCATCTAGGAAAAATTGGAGTGCGGGTAGGCACAAAGATAATTCGAGATAGCCACCGACTGAAGGGAATGACCTTAATGAAATTCGGGGATACTTTTCTAGGCTAGTTTCGAGGAACACTATGATAAGTTCCATACTAATCAAACTTTGCCATGAATGGACACAAGGTTTGGTATGGGACAAGCCTCTGTGAGTTGCGATGGTATTGGTAATAAAGACCAAGGTCCGAGAATGGACATGGCACTAGCTGCTTCTGAAAAAGGGAATACTAGTTAGTCACAAAGGTACGATTACGTTGAGTGCTTCCACATTGGGTATTAGCAAGTTGACTGGTTCGACAAAGATACAGTGTGTGAAGGCTAGGGAAAGAAAGCATCCCCCTCTAGGTGTTATGGGCCCTAGAGGATAACCCTCGTTGTTTTTGGACCTCATGCTGGAATATGTGGATGATAAATGAGTAAACCGATACCACTAAATGGCATATTTTATGAGATTTAGCTAATCTCATCCACTTGGGAGACTGGCTGTAGTAGACCTGAACCCAAAAGTGGTATGTTGTGCCTGTGTTGAAAAAATGAAAAAAGAAAATAATACAAGGGATGATGTCTGATGTAAATAATTTTATTAACATCTTGTTTGATAGGGAAAGCAATTATAGTCATAATAGTAGAACTAAAAAAAAAATTATTGGTTTCTGACTACCTTTTATCTTGGACAACTAGGTGAGTGGGTTGTTACATATGGTATCAGAGCAGAATTGATTCTAAAGTTGTAGAACTCTATGTGTAAAATATAATAGTTATCAAATAACTAATTAACTACCTCTTTCACTTATAAGATAATGGCATGAATGTTGCGAGGTGGGTCCTCACGAAATCCTATGGGAGGTAGGGAGGAGGAAAGCACCGAAAGGCCTATAAGAGGACCACATACAAATTTAAATAAAGAAGGTCCTCAATATGAAAGGAGGTAGAAAAGAGTTCACGAGATCCCTATGAATGAAACTAGTGGGGAAGAGGGAAACCTTGCAAAAATGGTTAAACTATTGCAAGTACAAATGGAAAATCAAAGGGAAGAAATGGCCCAATAGAAAACTCACATGGCCTAGCAATAAGAACTTATTGCCCAACAACAACGAGTCATAGAGGACTTAGCAAGAGATAGGGAAACTAGATTAGGCAGGATAATGGAAGTGCCAAGGGAACCTGAAGGATCCAATGCTAGGAAGGGCAAGAGTGAGTAAGGAATTGGATAGAAATTTAAAGAAAGTTGTAATAACCAAGTTTAATGGAAGAGATGATGGAGAGTCAGCTGAAAATTGGTTAAGTGAATTAGAGTCCTACTTCTCCTTGGTAGTTCTATCTTCTGAATCCAAAACAGCTTTGGCAGTTATGAATATGATCGAAATTGCTCTAGATTGGTGGAAATCATACAAGAAGGGCATGAGGTGGAAGTTGCTAATCTCAAGTGGGAGGAGTTCATCAAAGAATTTAGAGATAGATTTTTGATAAGACAATATTATGTGGAAAAGTTTGGGGAATTCTCAAATTTGAGACAGGAAAATATGTCGATCCGAGAATATCACCAAAATTTCATTCAACTATTGAAGTATGTAACTCAATATGAATGCAATGAGGAAATGAAAACTTAGAAGTTCATTCTGGGATTGCATCCTAGAATTATGATGGTGGTAAATATGCATAATCTTATCAATTTACCTTCTGCTTTTGATTTAGCAAGAAAAGAGGAATCTAATCAGGAAATAAGAAAAGCATATTTCAATTATCAAAAGCTATCAGAGAAGGAGAAATATGAGCTTAGAAAGCAGAAAAGTGTTGGTTTTATGAGGTGGGAGAAGGAGCAAAATAAGAAACCTAAAGGAGGAGATCAGAAAAATCCTAATGATAGAAATAAACCCAATCACCAAGGTGGTAAGTACAGAAAGGATGTCAAAGATTTTTCCAAAAGATAGGACCAAAAAATATTGGGTCAAGGAAGGGAAAAAGAAATTGCACCTATGAATAGAAATGAAAACAACACCAACAAAGGAAATAGAGCTCCATCAGGTGGATGTTGGGTGTGCAAAGGGGCTCATTATGCCAACAAATATCCACATAGAGTTGATCTACCACCAAAAACTCTAGAAGAAGCCAACCACAAGATTTAAAGTAGCTCTACTCAATGGGTAAATTACTCTTTTTATTAAATGGAATTTTTTGGTAAAAATGTGCAAATTTTGATTGATAGTGGGTCAACTGATAGTTTTATATCCACTAGATTAGTATGAGAGATTCACCTGTTAGACCTGGATTCTTGGAAAATGGTTGGAAGGTAGAGTATGGATTAGGGTAATCTCACCATGTTAATCAGTGTCTCTTTGATTCCCACATTGCTTTACCATAAGGAAGGATCAATTGGCATCTATATGTGGCACCTTTGCATGCGTTTGACATTATTTTAGGAGTTGATTGGTTAAAGGCGCACAAGGCCCTTTTGAATTTTGAAGAAATATGGGTGGAATTTGTGGATGAATCTTCTCAAAGGATTAGAATTAATTGTGGATGAAGGGAAGTAAAACCCCATCTATTGATCTCAATGCAACTTAAAAAGGTTATTAAGAAGAAGGGTATGATCTTTATAGTGAATATGAATAGAAGAGAAGAGTCTAAGAAGGAGATTAAACTTTTCCAGAAACATCCAGTGATAGGTGCATTCAAGGATGTATTTCCTGAGGAATTACTAGGATTACCTCCTCAGAGGGAATTTGATTTTTCAATTGAGTTGTTACCACAAGTAGCACCAATTGCTAGGTCACCTTATAGGATGACTCCTATAGAGTTGCAAGAGTTAAAGATGCAACTACAAGATTTTCTTGAAAAGGGGTTGATTAAACCTAGTGTGTCACCCTAGGGAGCTCCTATTATTTTTGTTAAAAATAAATATGGTACCTTAAGAATGTGCATAGATTATAGAATGTTGAATAAGGTTACTATCAAAAATAGGTATTCATTACCAAGAATTGATGATTTATTTGATCAACTAAGAGGAGCAACCACCTTTTCAAAAATAGATTTGAGATCTGGATATCATCAATTAAGAATTCGAGAAGAAGATACTTCTAAAACAACATTTAGAACAAGATATGGGTATTTTGAGTTTACAGTTTTACCCTTTGGGTTAACTAATGCCCCAACCACGTTCATGAATCTCATGAACAACATTTTTAGAGAACAATTGGATAAGTTTGTACTAGTATTTTTGGATGATATTTTGGTTTATTCCAAAAATAAAGAAGAGCATGATCGACACTTGGGAATAGTGCTTGGAATTCTTAGAAAGAATCAATTGTATGGGAAATTGTCAAAGTGTGAGTTTTATACTCCACAAGTGCAATACCTTGGACATATAGTCTCTGCTAAAGGAATAGTAGTAGATCCCAAGAAAATAGAAGCAATTATTGATTGGCTAGCACCTACTAATGTCATAGAAGTGCGAAGTTTTATGGGACTTGCAGGATATTATAGGTGATTTGTAAAAGGATTTTTAAAAATTGCCCAACCTATTACAAACCTTCAGAGAAAAGAGAAAAGCTTCAAGTGGATAGAGCAGTGTGAGGAGGCTTTTCAAGTTTTGAAAGAAAGGTTGACAACTACACCAATCCTATAGTTACCTGATCCTAATAAGCAATTTATAGTTTGTACATATGCATCAATCAAAGGGTTAGGTGGGATTTTGACCCAAGGTGATGTAGTAATTGCTTATGAGTCTAGGAAGCTCAAGAGACATGAAGTCAATTATGCCACTCATGATTTAGAGTTGGCAGTGGTGGTACATGCTTTGAAATTTTGGTGACATTACCTTCTAGGAAAACCATTTGAGTTAAAGTTAGATCATCAGAGTTTGAAGTATATATTTACTCAACCCTTGCTAAATGCTAGACAATGATGTTGGCTAGAGTTCTTAGTGGAATATGATTTTGGGATTGAGTATATTAAGGGTAAAGAAAATAAGGTCATTGATGCTTTGAGCTGAAGAGGGTGTATAACCATAATGACTAAATATCAATATGATCTATTAGATCAAATTAAGATATGGCAAGAACAAGATGACTTTTTCCAATCATGTATAAGGAGCATATGGATAGAAAGCAAATAAGGATACATATTTTTTTTGGAGGGATGATCTACTTTATTTTAGAAATAGGTTGGTGGTACCCAACCTTGAGAGGATTGAGAGAAACAATCCTTAGGGAGGCTCATAACACTCCCTACTCCATGCATCCAGGAAGTGCAAAGATGCGAGAGAATCTAAAGAAAGCATATTTTTGGCCTAGTATGAAAAAATATATTACCAATTATGTGGCCAAATGCTTGGAATGTCAAAAGGTGAAGGTAGAGCACCTACATCCAACTAGGAAAACTATATCCACATGAGATACCCACATAAAAGTGGCAAGTAGTGTCAATGGATTTTATAGTGGGATTACCTAAAACAAGATTCAGGCATGATGCAATTATGGTAATTGTGGATAAATTAACTAAGGTCGCACATTTTATACCTAGTAATGTGCAAGATGATGCAATAGTTGTAGCAAGTAAGTTTGCCAAGGAAGTGGTAAGACTTTACGACTTTCTAAAAGTTATAATCTTTGATAGAGACTCTCATTTCACTTCTGAATTTTGGTAAGCATTGCATCGAGCATTAGGGACCAAACTGAATATTAGTATTGCTTATCACCCAAAAATAGATGGTCAGACTGAGAGGGTGAACCAAGTGCTTGAGGATATGTTATGAATGTACTACATGGATCAACATACTAAGTGGGAAGACTACTTATACTTAGTAGAATTTGCATATAACAATAGTTATCATGCTTCACTGGGTATGGCACCCTTCAAAGCCTTGTATGGGAGAAGGTGCATAATTCCCTTATCTTGGGATAATCTAGAGGATCGGGTAGTGATCAGCCCAAAAATGATAAAATAAATGGAAGAGCAATTGAAAAGAATTTAGTAGAAGTTGAAAGAGGTTGTAGATCATTAGAAAAGCTACGTGGACCTCAAATGAACATCGAGGGAATACTTAGTGGGAGACCGAGTATTCTTAAGGGTAAAGCCAACAAAAATTTTAATTAAATCTTCCAAACTTGACTCTCATTATGTGGGTCCATTTGAGATCACAGATAAGATAAGCCCTATTGCATACAGATTAGCTCTACCACCAAGCTTATCCAAGATCCATAATGTCTTTCATGTGTCTCTCCTTAGAAAATATATTTTTGATCCTACTCATGTTTTGGATGTTTCCAATCTATAGATGATAGATCCATTAAGGATTGAGGTGCGACCTGTTCGCCTACTTGGTTTTCGAACCAAGAATTTGAGAAAATAAAATATAGAACAATATCAAGTCCAATGGGACTACTACTCAGATCAAAATGCTACATGGGAAGATGTAATAGAGATGCAATAAATTTCCTTATTTGTTTGAGTAGATAAAGACTTTTTCATAAAACTATGATAAAATTTTGAGACTATGTGTATAAAATATATTTGATGAACTACAAGGTAGAGTAGATTCTGACTATTTTGGTATTGATGTGGTTCATGTATGGGCTGCAATGGAAATATGTATTTGATTTCCTTTATGACATAATCAATGATGTGATTATATGGTGACCATAAATGAAATGATGTATTTTTTTATGATGATAAATATGTTGGCAATATTTGGAATCAAATGGCAAAGTGAAGTTTGATTTAGTGATATTACATGAAAGTAAAAGTTAAAGAATGTTCATATGTTTCTTTTCTTTTGCTTCACTTAATTTTAAACATAGGGACTGTGTTTATCTCTAGCGGGGAAGGATGTAATGACCCTCCTCGCATGATTAATGAAAAAGAATAAAATATGTTAATAATTACCTTTTCTTGTGGGACAAGGTACTGTTGATGGCTTCTTTGAGTGCAGGTTAGTCGGAGAAAGGCAATGAAGAGAAGCAAGTCAGTGGAAAATATAAAAAGGGGAAATGATGATTCGGCTCGCGAGCACATGGAAACTCACATTTGCATATCATTTAGGTGCATTATTGCGTGAGTTAATTTGGTTTGAATAGTGCATGCTGGCAATGAATGAGAAATATTTTGAGGTGGCGATGATGATGGGAGCCACTAGTTTGAATAGTCATGTGATTGTGTGCTATTGATGCATGAGTGTGTATGACTAATTTATGAAATGCTCTATTGTTGGCTTGAATGATTAAAAGTGGTAAAGAAGATGTTTTAGTCTTGGAAAAATTATCTTTAATTTGATTTGAGTAAAGCTTATCCTTCTATTGTCATTACTTTAGGGAAAGGTGATTTTTACAAAGAAGAATAATTACTTTATTCCTTACCTTTCAAAAAAAGAAACGTTAAGCAAAGTGTGGTGGATGTGTTGTTTTGTTCACATATTTGTTTTTAAATACTTATAAGGGTGTGGAAAAACAATGGATAAAGGGAAGTGAAGCTCCACGCAAGGCATTGATGGTGGACAACGTGGGCGGTTGGAAGACCGAGTTTTCCTCCACAAAGAAAGTAGTGTTGTTCCAATGAAGATGCTTAGTGGGAAAGCGAAAAAACAAAAAAATTATTTTTATTCATTACTTGTTGTTGATGGGAGGAAGAACTTCGTACTAGCAGGGAGTACGTGATGGTTATTTTTCATTAATGAAAATGTGGAGTGCGAAAACATGGGGGGAGCCATAATGTTGGATTAATGACACTGAGTTGAGAGGAGATGGGGGGAAGGAGATGAAAAAATAAGGAGAATGATGGAGGATTGAGTGCATTCGGTTGGCGAGCATGAATAGAAAGTGGATGTGATCTTCAGAGCAGGGAAGTGAACTTACAGGTCGGTAAAAATTACCTTGTTCTATGTGCAAACATTTTAGATTTCTTTTGTGAAAGAAAAATAAAGCCACTGGTATGAGAAACGAAACCTTGGTTGAAAATGGAAATTTGCTGGTTGTGTGAATTATTCCATGTATGATGAACTATGTTCATCTGAATGTGTGGACGTAGAATAGTTGCTAAGTTCACTATTATGAATACCAAAATATGAAAGCAATGAAAAACAAAATATGGTTTTACTATTTCGAAAAACTTGACTGTTGAATAATGTAATGTTTCCTTGTATATACTTTGGTAATGCTATGGGTAGCCGATGTGGGTTGGATTGTAGCAGCAAAAACAAAGTATTTTATTTAAAATGATTGTTGTAGATGTTGTTATGACACTGTCATGTAGATTGCAGCAAAAGGAATATAAATGTCTAACTTGTTTAGAGTAAATTGAATATGTGGAATGGCTTTGTTATATATATTTAAAATGGAGAAGGCTTCTGTGATATCTAGTGTGAGAAGATTTGGGAAGCCCAATGCATTCTTGTGTGTGTATTCTAGTTAAATCTTAGATTGCATGTTAGTTGCATGTTTAAATTGAGCCGTATCTGATCCTCGATGGATAGCCCAAACTCTGGTGAGAGTTTTGAATGGCATAGAATGGTGGGCATCGTGATGAAGATTCATGCATGGATTGGCAGTGGAAACTTGCACTAAGGATTTAATGAAACTTTGAGGCTCACACTGAATTCCTTTCCTGTTTGGATGGGAAAAATTATTATGTTGTATAGAGGTCCACTGGGTAGAAACCTATATAGTTGTTTTGCACTGCAACAATAGAGTTCATTGTGAAACAAGGCTTGCTAGAGAAACAATATGTAAACTAAGAATTTCTCTATGTGCTTACGGAAAGTAACTGAGTGTTGAGGTCTTTAATTTGTTAATGGATATTAAAATATCTTGTAATGTGGAAATCATGACTATTGATGAATACTTGATGAATTTTGTATATGCACCAAAATGAATTGCTTGTGTGTTGAGTAATTCGGTAAATTGCTATTGAAATGTATTATCTTGTATTTTCTATTTCTTTGTTATGCTTCATTTATGTTATGAAGAAAACCATGTTAAACAGTTGGTTATAAATTCTAATATTTTCTTTAAAAATCTGAGAAGGCAAGGAGCACCCAAAAAGGGTTGTAGATGTTTGATCTTCCGAGTAGATAGTTGGTGGTGATTAAAAAGGGTGTTTACCTAGCTTTGGTCTAGCTCAAAGATATACCTTTGCAAAGCCCATGAAAGTTCTCAAAAATGAAAAGCATCAGTTTAATGTTTTCAACCTCATAGCAAGAAAGAATATTGCTAGTGTTGGTAGCAATCCATCTTTGAATATGCTTTAATTTAAGAAAGGCTAAGACAAAAAGGGAGATGGAACAACCGTGGACAACCGAATTGATTAAATGTTCTAGAAAAATGATTTTAGGGATTAAATGGTAAATTTATACCTTATAAGAATAGTAGATCCTTGTGTTAAGGAAACCTTAGATGGTGTTATTTTAATAGACCTCTTTAGAAAAGATATTCACCATGTTTTAATAAAGTGAAGTTGTTTCTAGAGAAGGTAGTACCACCGCTAGTTGACTTGGATACTCTCTAGAACATGAATGTTAGAAGAAGTATCGGGTTCAAAGAAAGTTAAACTTAAAATTTAAATAGATATTCATCTAGGTAAAATTTGGGGTATGGCAGACATAGAGATAATTCGAGACAACTACCGACTGAAGGGAATGACCTTAATGGGATTCAGTTAGATCAGAATGAAAAGTGGTATGGGACACTTTTCTAGGCTAGTTTCGAGGAACACTATGATAAGTTCCATACTAATCAAACTTTGCCATGAATGGACACAGGGTTTGGTATGGGATAAGCCTTTGTGAGTTGTGATGGTATTAGGTGATGAAGACCAAGGTCTGGGAATGGACATGGCACTAGCTACTTCCAAAAAAGGGAATACCAGTTAGTCACAAAGGCACGATTACATTGAGTGCTTCCACATTGGGTATAAGCAAGTCGACTGGTTCGACAAAGATATAGTGTGTGAAGGCTAGGGAAAGAAAGCATCCCCCTCTAGGTGTTATGGGCCCTAGAGGATAACCCTCATCATGGTTTGGACCTCATGCTAGAATATGTGGATGATAAATGAGTAAACCGATACCATTGAATGGCATATTTTATGGGATTTAGCTAATCTCGTCCACTTGGAAGACTGGCTGCAGCAGTCCTGAACCCAAAAGTGGTATGTTGTGCCTATTTTTTAAAAAAATGAAAAAAGATAAAGTAATACAAGGGATGATGTCTGATGTAAATAATTTTATTAACATCCTGTTTGATAGGGAAAGCAATTATAGTCAGAATAGTAGAACTAAAAAAAAATTTATTGGTTTTTGACTACCTTTTATCTTGGACAACTAGGTGAGTGGGTTGTTACAAAAATAAGTTTACTTTTTTCCAACCCTTGAATTGCAAAAATTTTTCTCCAATTCTCAATGTGATATGCATGAGGAGGAGTTTCTTGAAGGATATTATCATATCCATGTTTCACTATGTAGACTCCAAGGCTCCCATAACCCCAAGCTAATTCATTATCCTCATATCTACATGTGAGAAATATTTCTACCAATATTTTAGTCATGATGGGTGACAATTATAGAGGGATTAAAATTTGTAACTAATCCAAATTCTTAAACTGCTTAAACCTATAATCCCCCATTTGACTAGTGTTGAAATAACTTTCAATCTAGATCCAACCCCTACTTTCCATGGCTATTGTTATTGGTTAGAGTTTTGGGAATTCAATAATTATAGATGGATATTGATCCCATGGATCTGTCCAAAATTATTCTTTCTTCTCTCTCCTTACTTTCCAAAACAATCCATATTTCACTACATGATATCCTTGTTAGCTTTCCAGATAAATTAAATCATATGAAGCTTTATCCAATATCAAGTATTAATAATATAAATTCCCTTACAAGATAACAATGAATCACAATATTGGAATAACAACAATATCTCACAAATATAACTCAAATATATTCAATATCAAAATATTACAAGAATGATTTAGATAGATTACATTGCATGGATATTTGTCTCCAATATATAATTTTACATGACTTTTTAGTACTTTGACTATTGCTCTCCTCAAACATCCGAAAGATGCATCTTTTCATATTCCTCTCATTAAAGCAAAACTCTAATCTTACCACATATCAATGTGACTCTTCATTTTCTCGCTTTACACCTTGTACTTTCTCTTATATTGACACATACATAATTTAAAATATAAATCATTCTACCAAACTAATATTTACAAGGTGGCAAAATAATTTAATACCTCCAACACCCCTTGTATTACATTATTTGATAAGAAGGCTCTTTACCTTCATTCTCTAACTATTCTTTCTTTCATTTTTTATTCAACTTCGCCTTTGGTACTACTGAATAAATAGAACCTTCATTATGTCTACCTTTGAATCAATGTATCTAAGTCACCTATACATATATGCATTTGGATAATGACCTTTGGGTCCCTACCTTTGAGTCACTACCTCTAGGTCTCTACCTCTAGATTACCTCTGGATCATGGTCTCCAGGTCATCCACTAGAACAATCATAAGATCATTATTTTTGTATAATCATCACTATAGGTTATTTCACTACATGTCACCTCCTAAGCTATGCTTGGGTTATAATCATTCATTTCACATTTCTTCATGGTAAGACCAATATCCTTATTTACATTCAATAAACTTTTATTGTTTTATCACACTTGGTTTTCTTTTGCAGAAACCATACAACATTTATTTCATATTATTCCATTCATTAATACTTATCCATTTACAATCCATATTTAATTTATGATTTTTCCTTTCTTTATGTAGATAATATTTTGAAGAATGATTATGTGCTACATAAGTATAACAACAATGTATATTCCAATATTTCTCTATCTTATGTCCATATATACCACAATAATTACATTTGTTCCCTGTTACAAAATTTATTTTACCATTTTGTCCTTAATTATTATTGATTTGATTAGTCTCTATCACTAATTTTATATCATTGTTTTATGTCATGAAATCAGTTCTTGATTTATTACTACTCATATGTATTGTATATCCAATACCTTCATATTTTGGTCTTATTTTTGGTACAATTGGTTCTTTCATTCCTTGTCCATGTTTTCCCAAACCTAATAGATTATATTACATTATTTTGTACATGCTAATGCACCCCTATGGTACCTTCATGGTACAACTTATAAATAATATATTAGGGTTAAGTCATAGTTTAGAGTGTGAGTTTTAATTTCTCTTTCATGTAAGTGTGCATGTGTAGGAAATGCACAAGTATCATGTGAGTTAGAATGCAAGTGTAAGTTGATTCTATGCACACAAGCGTCTTTTATGTAAGAGATCAAATATGTAATATAAATATGTGCATAAGTATCTTAGATTAGAGGGTGCAAAGTGAAGTTAAATTGTCATATCTAGGTGTGCATACAATATGTTCATCAAGTATGCAAGTGTCAAGTATAGAAGACAAGATTCATGAGACTTACCATGTGGAAAGGAATAGTCAAGTATCCTAAAAGTCATTCTACAATGAAAATATACTCCATAAGGATACTTCATATCATATCAAGATATATTACATTATTTATAAAGTGGAGTAATAAAGATTACATATATTGTGAGCAACTAATATTGTAAGTTGTTCTACATGTTTATTACATGTAAGATTCAGGCTATTTACATTTATATTGTTGCTTATTATTAAATTTTATTTGATATATTATTATCCTTGATATACATATTAATTTTCTCATATTATTGTACTCATATCATTATCTTGACCTTATTGTATTGTGGTTATATTATATTCAATCCTTTGATATTTCTAGTAGTATTAAGGCTTTAAAATCCATCAGTAGTATCAGAGTTACTATTAAAGTTATCACCTACTTAGGTTCATAGAATTAACTCAGCTAATTACAAAAAAAATATTTTTTCTAGTTTGATAAGATTGATTTAGAGTTTGTTTACTTTAAAGGTAATGAAACTTGGACTCTACTATAAGGTCGTAGTGAGCAGATTGGTTAGAGTATTTCCATGGTTGGAGAATAATCAGTGAAGACTAGGAGTTGGCTATATTGGAATACATATCAACTTTAATATAATTGATCATTCAAGGATATTGCCAACCCTTGATATTGATTTTAGAGATATCATAATTAGGGACACAAATATCCCTTGATATAGAAAATTAATAAGAATTTAGGAGCATTCAAGTCATCTTGGTATTGAGAATGATTTAAGGATATTTAGAGTCACTTGGATATAATAGTAACTTCTCTAGCAAGGAGGAGATTATTACTGAGTTCATATGAGTTATAGCAGAAGTATGATAAGCTTGCTATAGTAGATAGAGAAAAAATTTAACTTCTAAGTGTAGAGAAAAGAAAGTTTTAAGTCATAGAGAAATTGACCTTGACATTCAAGAATTAGGTTTCATAAACCTTAACATTATAAGTTTAGGTAATAGATAAATTGATCATGACATTGAAGATAGATAACAATGGATTGAGAAGCATTCAAATCTTCCTAAGAGATAGATAATAGAAGTAGAGAAAGAAAGAAGGTATATCAGGTCTTGAGAAATTTAAATCAATATCAAGATAGGTATATCATTCATGAATCAAGATAAGGTCCATCTATTAAAAAAATAGGTCATTATAATAGTTATTATAGAGCAATAATAAGAAACTTGAAAATAAGGTATATAGGCCCGAGTTCTAGTAAGCCAAGTGTTCATTAGAAAGAGGAATAATGAACTCTAGGTTTAAGACTCTCAAGATTCGAGCTTAAACAAGAATCCCAAGGTTCATGATTTGATATAGAGGATATGCTCAATATATGGTAAAGAGGAAACACCATGGTGGTAAATGAGAGATGAAAAAGGTTTGAGAAGAGGCTCGAGATCAGAAGAAACTATAGTATAGATATAAACATTAAAGGTTGAGTGTTATTTAACTCATATCAGGTCAAGTAAAATCAAATCTATTATAACTAAATGGAGAAACCTGCCAGCATAGAGACAAGCATCGATATGTTTCAAGAACTAATTAACCTATAAAAGACCAATTAGTATATCAAGTATAGTAAAGGTAAAGTTGAAATAATAAGATGTAAAGCAAATTATAGTGCAATTCAGTGCAACATAGGTGCAATGTTGGTTGACCCATATCAAAGCATGATGTAATTTTGGAAGTGAAGGTGAATCATAGTGTCATTATAATAAATATGAGCACTCCAAATCTAAATTATGAATTGGAACATCAAGAGCTAGAGCATTACATTAGAAAGAGAAAGCAATTGAGTGCTACCAAATAAAAATCAATTGAGTGCTACCAAAGAAAAATAATCAAGTGCTACCAAATAAAAAGCAATCAAGCTCTAAGCACTACCAAGGAGAAAGTAATCAAATATCGAGTGCTACATTGTAAGGGAAAAGTAATCAAGTGTTGAGTGCTACCAAGGAGAAAGCAATCGAGTACTAAGAACTATCAAGGAAGAGTGTATACTATTGCTAAGTTTTTTAGAGAGGGAATGTAATAGCCAAGAAAGTAACATCTATATATATTATAAGAAAGTAATGTTCTAAATACCTAACACAATGCCAACTAGAAATGCTCATATGCAACAATTATCATAATGTTTGCATAGATACAAGTGTCATATGAGAAATAGAAGGAGCCAAGCATTAAAGCATGCATGAGAAGTTCTAGAAGAAGTAATATGAATCACAAAATGGATTTCACACTAGAAGAACATTGTTTGCAAAGGCTTAGAGAGATATTTCACTTGAAAAGATTGGTGGTGTAATATATGTGCAAAGATATTTAGAGTTTTATAAAGTGAATTTTATAAAGTTAGTTTTATAGGGTTAAATTTGAAATTATTATTTTTTGAGTGATAAGTTAGATTTTTGAAATTGAAAGAATTTTTTAGGAGTGATAAGTTTTTTAGGGAATTGGAATTTTTATTAAAGCTTTATTAAAGATAGGAGTAATAAGGTTTTCTAGGTTTATTTAGGAGTGATAATATTTTATAAATTTTTTGAAGTGATAAGTTTATATTCGAAGTTTTATGTGGTTTTATATTTTGAATTTTTTTTAAATGTTTGGAGTGATAAGGAATGAAAACAGTTTTTCTAAAAGTTTCGAATTTTTTGAAATATATTTAATTTTTTTTTTAAATTAAAAATTGAATTTTTGTAAATTAATTTATTTGGGAGACAAAAGGATTTCTACATCAAAACTTAGAAAAAAATTTGTAAAATTCACTCTTTAATTTATAAAACTGGGGAGACATATGGTTTCCTAATTCATAGAAATTTAATTTAGAAACTTTGGTTATTTATACCTAGGAGTTATAAGGATGTCTACGTCAAATGAATCAAAATCTATAAAATTTGTGGATGACAATATGGACTTTACAATTATAAATGAAATAGTAGATATAAAATTTGGTATTTGAATAAACAAATTTGTATGTGGGCGGTCACTCTTTGACATTGTCCTCCATATCAAAACCAAACGAAATAACCTCCCAATAGCAGACCACCATGGCAGTTGAGACTCTCGAGGGTTAGGGTTTTCTAAGGA
Organism: Wollemia nobilis; assembly: GCA_028583015.1. Taxonomy (NCBI): domain Eukaryota; kingdom Viridiplantae; phylum Streptophyta; class Pinopsida; order Araucariales; family Araucariaceae; genus Wollemia; species Wollemia nobilis. Next base: position 1,367,269 of record JAQPPZ010017079.1, on the reverse strand, counting down.
AGCAAACAAAACTATAATCATTCACCAGTAAAATATGCAGACCTCATTTCTCTGAATTCCTAACCATTTTAGAGGTATGCAATGGAAGTGAGGAAAAATAAATCAAAGAGAGATGTTTTCCACTAAATGACAAAGAGGAAATGTGTGGATATTCTAGAGGATAGTGAGTTTTGCAGTCACCATTTCACCTATTATGTTGTAATCATTGGAGGATAGAGGATGTTGTAGCCATATTTGTAGCAAAATCTTGGTGGTCAGGTGTTCATAGTTGAAAAATCATAATAATCCAAGGTTATTTTGAGTACATTGGAAAATGGATGCTTTTACTGGAGAAAAAACCTACATGTATGCGATCATGCTTTGACACCATCCTCCATATCAAAACGAGAAAAAATAACCTCCCACTATTAGGCTACCATGGTAGTTGAGTCTCTCTAGGGTTAGGTTTTGTTGAGGAAGCAAACAAAACCATAATCATTCACAAGTAGAATACATAGGGCCTCATTTCTCTAAATCCCCAACCATTTTAGAGGTGCATAGAAAAGTGGAAAAAGAATCTAGAGAGAGACATTTGCCACTAGAGGTCAGAGAGAAAATATGTGGAGATTCCAGAAGATAGTGAGTGTTACAATCACCATTTCACCTATTGCATTGTAGTCATCAAAGGATATAGGATATTGCAACCATATTTGTAGAAAAAGTCTGGTGGTTAGGTGTTTTTAGTTGAAATGGTCATAATAATCTAAGGTAATTTTGAGAGTTGTGGAAAAATGGGTGGTTTTACTAAGGAAAAACCCTGCATGTATGTAGTCGCTCTTTAATACCATCCTCCATATAAAAACTGAACAAAAGAACCTCCCACTATCAGGCTTCCATGCTAGTAGAGGCTCTCTAAGGTTAAGATTTGTTGAGCAAGCAAACAAAACCACAATCATTCACAAGTAGAATACGCATGGCCCTATTTATCTAAATCCCCAACCATTAGAGGTGTACAGTGGAAGTGAGGAAAAAGAATTCAGAGAGATTTTTACCACTAGAGGTTAGAGAGGAAATATGTGGAGATTCCAAAGGATAGTGAGAATTGAAATCATCGTTTCACCTATTATATTGCAGTCACTAGAGGATAGAGGATGTTGCATCCACATTTGTAGTAGAATATTTGTGGCTAGGTGTTCGTAGATGAAATAATTAGACTAGACAAAAAAAATAGTTAACTCAACAAATTATTGCACCATTGAATTTGCTAAGGGAGGCATCTCATCTGATGAGTGGCTATTTGACACATATTTTTGTACCAAAATTGTTTCATTATTACAATTATATGATGATTATGATATATTTTCTATAAATTATTATTGAATAAAATGTGATTTATTAGGAAAACTGATTAATTACCATAATCTAACAAATGTGTTTGATTTATATCAAATTTGTTCAAGTTCTAAGAAAATTTTAGGAAATGTAAGGATGATCAATGAAGAGATTATAGAGCTTTGGAGTGCACCTCGAATGAAGAAGAAGAATCAATAGAGTTAGGTGATAACAGTAATTGATCTTGTTACAGATTTTGATTACTAAAGTATGTTACTGAAGGTAATTATTGAAGGTAACTAATGAAGGTAATTACTGAAGGTAACTACTAAAGGTAACTACTGAAGACAGTTACTGAAGAATGTTTTACCAACAATTATTGAAGGATAATAAAGACTATTGACTTTGGCGTGCCACATCAAAATGGATGACACATTAAGATAGACAACACATTAATATGGACAACAAATGATATTTTTACCTATCAAAATATTTCATTTCTCGCATAATATCCGCAAGAATATTTCAAGTTGACAAAGTTATGCTTTACTTTATAAAGCTTGTAATCAGTTTATTTTGGTAAGTTTGAGATATAAACGTAAATACTGTTAGACTTTACTTGAATATAGTACATGAGGTCCTAATGTATATCTTATGAGTAAGCTAAAATAACATTGTCTTGTTAGGATTATTAGTAGGATGCCATTTGGACCAGTCAAAATATTTATAAGTCCAAGTAGGAGTACGTATTATGATTAGGTTTTAGACTATTCTTGATTAATGTATAATCATAAGTCTACAAAATCTGCATGTCAAATACATGGAGAATACTATTTAGAATTGTATTAGTTACAATATAAATTACATAGAAGACCTTGAAAGAGGTCTACACTCTACTCTTCGATGCATTTATTGTTACATTACAATTTGTTCTAAGTTTACAATTCTGAGGAAACGCATCAGCATGTACAACTGAATTGCCAGTAATAAAAGTAGCATTATGTTCTTCAACAATGGTAATTTGTATCAATTTCATGTGTTGTTTGATTTCTATTATGTAAATTATATTTCTTTGTTGCCTGCATTTACAAAATAGACATAATGTTAGTATTAGTTATAAAATCTAGTTATTGAGATAAAGTAAACTAGGGGAGAAAGACTTACACTGTCCTCTAGGAAGCAGGACCCACTCCTATAGACAATCCCTGAGCTCTCACACCTGCATTAGGTTAGGATTAGTTAGCCTTAAATTAAACTGCATTTCAATTTACATAAAATAAGATAAAATTGCACGAGGATCCTCACAAATAAATTAAATCATGTTATAAATAAATTAGTTTACAAATAATTAGACGCATCAATAAATCAATTCATTAGTAATTAGATGCATCAATAAATCAAGTCATCAGTAAAGGTAAATCATCATTGCATCATTTTATCATACCCTGCACCATTTATTTTTGCACAAATTTAATTTTGTTTATTACTTTCCTGTACATGTGAAACCTGAAAAAGAAATTTGAGCTAAGCTTAGTATTAATTCCTATGATATAATATATACAAGATTGTTACTATTTAAATCTAACCTTGATTTCCCTCGGATTGATAAAATTAAATGTAAGCTCTACAGCCGATCATTTTGGCGTTGTTGCTGGGGAGAGTAGCATCGTAGTGGTTAGTCAGAAAAGTTGTTTGACAGTGCAAAGAGAGAGGACTTACTTGTATGTGAAAATGGGTACGTACGATACCTTGGCGTGCATACAAATCAAAGTGGCCCATAGATGGTTCCAACAAGCCCCTCCGTTCGACGTTGCCAGGTTCATTTTTCATAAATGTTTCATTTTTATCGCTTTCATAAATTAAAATTTATTTTCTCCAAATTTCAATTTCAGTAAATTTAATGTTTTGCAATTTCCTTGCTTTGGGTAATTACTATTGTTAATTTTATTTAGGACCTATGAAAAATAATAGGAAGTAGGTGAACATTGAAAGCAACCTAATATTGTTTTAGGACCCTAATTTTTTTTTTTAGGAAGTAGTTAGGTTGAGTGACACAACTATAATGAAATACCTCCTAATAATCAAAAGAACAATAGAAAGTTACCTTTTACTTCAACAATTTTACTTCCAGTAAAAATTTACTTTTCAAGTACTTTTACTTTTTTTCTAATTATTGTGAAATTAGTTGTATAAACACATCTAATTTTAGTAGCATTAGGACTGTTTAGTAATTTTAAATTTATTTCTTTTCTACTGTGTTAAGAGTATTTATAAGTTTTGAAATTTATATTTAGAACTTAGCAGAAAATACATTAAGAGTATTTATAAGTTCTAAAATTTATATTTAAGCTTAGAAAATGGAGTATTGAAACAAAAAATAAAATCAAAACTCAAACAGAAAAAAAAAAAAACACAAATAAAAAAATTGCCAAATAAAAAAAAAACAAAGAGAGAAAATAAAAAAAAATTGCCAAATGATTGAAAGCAGTCAAACTGAATTTATAGACCTTAGAAAATTATTAATACAACAGGAGGTTAATCTCATTTTTGAACAAGGGAACAAATAAACCAAACCAAACTAGGAAGAACTATGTGAACACATGGACACTATTAATGAAATATCGGACAAACTAAAGATACATGCAACCTTTCAAAGAGTTGTATTGGCTATCTTTGCTGACTTAACTAATGAATGTATGGAAGCTTATATGGATGACTTCAGAATATACGGTACTACCTTTGAAGAAACATTATCAAGCTTACAAAAATTTTTGATAAGATACCAAGAGCAAAACCTCTCTCTATGTCATGAAAAGTGCTTTATGATGATGAAAAAAGGCATTTTTCTAGAATGTTATATATCAGAAGAAGGTCTTAAGATAGACCCTGCAAAGATACAAGTTATTCAAACCCTTCAACCTCCACAAACACAAACAAAGGTTAGAATTTTCTTAGGACATGTATGATACTACCGTAGATTCATTAAAGACTTCAGTAAAGTTGCTACTCCCATGCTTAAACTCTTAACTAAAGATAGTGAATTCAATTGGACAAACACATGTCAATAAGCCTTTGAAGAAATAAAAGAGAAATTGACTACTGCTCCAATATTGAGAGGACCAAATTGGGAATTACCATTCCACATACATTGTGATGCTTCAGGTTATGCAATAGGAGAAGTATTGCAACAAATAGAAAATAAAATACCTTATTTATATAAGCAAAAACTTGCATGGAGCTGAGATTAACTACACTGTTACAGAAAAAGAATTTTTAGCTGTAATTCATGCTCTCAATAAATTTAAACATTACATAACAGGGTATGAAGTATTTGTTCACACTGATCACTCTGCCATTAGATACTTAAAAAAAAAAAGCAACAGTGGACGGTAGAGTGATTAGATGGCTTCTCTTACTTCAAAAGTTCAATATCACAATTATAGATAAGATAGGAAAATATAATGTTATTGCAGATCACTTATCTCACATATAGATCTTTGATGATAACGAGTTAATTCCTGATAATTTTCCAAATGAAAATTTGTTTGCTCTTTCTATTTTTACCCCTTGGTACGTTGATATTGTAAATTATTTAGTAATAGGAAAAATACCTTAAAATTATACACCGCATGAGTGTAGGAAATTAATACATCAAAGTATTCCTTTTACATGGATTCATAGAATTTTGTTTAAAAAATGTCCTGACCAAATCATTAGGAGATGTGTGCAAGAAAATGATGTATATGACATTATTAGGGCAGCACATGAAGAACCTTGTGGAGGTCATTATGCCACCCAAATAATAGTTATGAAAATACTTCAAACTGGGTACTTTTGGCCTACTATGACTAAATATATTCATCATTTTATTGATAGATGTGATGCTTTTCAAAGATCTAGCAAGCCTACACCATCTATGGAAATCCCTTTGGTTCCACAAATAATGCTTGAACCATTTGAAAAATGGAGAATTGATTTTTTTGGACCTATAGACCCTCCAAGTGATGACAATAAACACATACTTGTATGTACATATTATGTTACCAAGTGGGCTGAAGTTAAAGCTCTCCCACGAGCTCAAGCTGAACCAATGGTCGATTTTCTTTATGAAAGCATAATGTAACTCTTTGAAGCACCAAGAGAATTAGTTTCAGATCATGGACCTCAATTTACCTCCAATGTGATTGATCATTTTGTTAACATCTATCAAATAAAACACAAGAAATCCTCACCATATCACCCTCAAGCTAATGGACAAGTAGAAGTTACAAATAGGGAACTTGAAAATATTATCACAAAAACTATAACTGTTAATAGGGGTGATTGGGCTAAAATATTAAAAGAAGTTGTATGGGCATATAATACAACTTGGAAAACTATCACAGGATTATCACCATATGAAATGGTTTATGGAAAACAAGCCATAATGCACAATGAATTTGAAATAGAAACCCTTCGCACAACGATACAACTTGACATGAGTTTGGATAATGCACAAAAAGAAAGGTTGGAAAAGTTAAATATTATGGATGAGAAAATATTAGAAGCATTACATAGAATTAAAATAACTCAACAACAACCCAGGTGTTGTAGGTGAGTTGGAGAGGAGAGGGCAATCCACCAAGGGAGGTCCCAGGTTCGAATCTCCACCCTACCAAAAAGCTAAATTGGGTACCCAAAATCCAATTGATAATGTTGGTGCGGGCAGGGCTGGGTGCGACCCCCGGGTGACTTTGACGGTGTAGAACCCCCTGTTCGTGGTATCTTAGACCAAGGCAGCACCACAAGGGGTTTTTCGCTGAAAATAAATAAATAAATAACTCAAAAACAATGAAATAAATGGTATGATAAACACATTGTACCACGTACATTTCAGTCATGATATTGGGCCTTGTTATTTGACTCTCGTTACCAAGATTTTCAAGGTAAATTAAGAATAAGATGGCTAGGACCCTATGAAATTGAGGAAATATTTGGAAATGGTATAGTCAAGCTTAATCCTATAGATGATTCAACATGGAAACTACTAGTAAATGGACATAGGCTTAAACTTTATAAAAAGCCATTATCTAAGGAAGAAATCATACATCAGTTTAGACAACACACTTATTTGCAGTATATTTCTAAACTACAATCAGTTACTTTTCAATAAAATCTCTTTGAAAAGAAAAATAATAATAATAATATAATTATATATATATCAAAATAATAATAATAATAAAAAAACATTAATATATATAAATGATTATGCTTCATTTATTTCATCATGAAGTATCTATATTCTTTTCCATTTTCAGTCTTAAAGCTTTAAAAAATAACTCAAGGAAAAATTATTTCTTTCAAACTTTGTAGGAAAATGATTACCACATGATACATAGTACTTTGTTGCTAGATGAAATCTAGGTATTTTTCAAATACTCAAACTATATCTAGTATTTTGAGCAAAATTTTCATTGGAAATAGAACAAATCTTTTAAAATGTTATAAGTGACTCCTAGATGATCAAGTTTCTCTTTTGACCACGCACAAATACACATCTAAACACATTGTGAAGTTTTGGAAAAATTAACTCGTGTTATTTTTGCCATAAAGTAAAATGTTTCTCTTGCTTATCTATTTTTACGCATGGTCTAGAGTACTAATGAATTGGAAAAAGGACAAGCTCGCCCTTCACCCTTCAAAAAAATAAAAATCCCTTGCTCCTCATCTAATCGAGCAAGTATCCTAATAAATTCTTGCTTCTCCTCAAAATAAGCAAGAACCCCAAAAAGTAATGAAAATTTTCTTGCTTCTCTTCAAAATAAGCAAGAACCTCAAAAAGCACTACAAATCCCTTGCTAAACAAGTATCCCAAATAAATCACAAAGCAAAAAGGGCAAAAAAGAGCTTGAATCCCTGGAATTCTTAGTATCTCAAATGCCATGGGGTATTATTTATTAAGATATCCTTACGTATTAGCAATAAGTCTGGATAAGACCTCTAGATGCTCATAAGATCAGCTAACATTTTGGCATATATAACCCTTGTTGTTTTTTAATCCTTACTCATAATGAGCAATGAATCTTCACTGCACACACAGTTGGTCTTGAAAGAGGCTTGAAAATACTAGGACAACTTTGACACTAAATTGATTTGTGATAGAAGTAAATGAAGTTTGTTTCAACATTGCTAGAATATTGTTTGAAGTCCTTGAAGAATCACCCTAGAAACATCACATGCAAAAATCAATAGTACATCCTCATAAAAGTACTATGATTTCAATATTTTCTACAAAAAAATGGTTTATGTCCACCACATTCTATCCTTTAGAAGAAAAGCCATATTAATATCTATTTCACTTTTTCCTATAATTTTCGATATCCTAGAAGGCTGAAATCAGATTTTTATAACCTGTGTTTCTATCTTGAGAAACTTCTTAATGACATACAGGAAGCATACTCATTAAAATTATAAATAAACCCCCATATTTAAAATTATTAAGAAGTACCCTTCCTTTTGTAGCCTGTACCCTTCCTTTTGTTTTGGCTATATAGCCAAAATTATAGTTTGGGAGGAGGATAAATAAAGGCATATATAGCTCATAATATAGTTTGGGGGAAGAAAACAGGTAAAGTATTTCCTTAACCCTATGGTCTTGGTTGTGTTTTCAATTTTTCTAAACTTTTGTATTCATTTCACAACTTTCCATAATACCATTATCAGTAATACTATTCCGTAATACCCTTTTGTAGTTGCCATCCGTAAAAATCACAAGTCTAATATATATATATATATATATATATATATATATATATATATATATATATATATATATATATAATAATTAAAATAAAATATATTTAAAATCAGAATACGAAATAATATTATAAATAATAATACTTGTAATATATAATAATAATATATAATACTTATAATAATATATAATATATAATAATACTATCCCGTGTGGGGGTGGAGGGGCACCTCAAGAGGGTCCCCGGGGGCGGTGGTCGGGACTCGGCGACGGTGTGAACCCCATGTTCATGGTCTCTCAGACCAAGGCGGCCCCGCAAGGGGTTTTTCGCTTATATATATATATTATAATAATAATAATAAATAATATTATAACTTTACCATATATACATTAAAACATTAAAATTAAATAAAAATATAATAAAATATATTAAGATATAATATATTAATAATATATTAAAATGACATAATATTAAAATTTGATAAATAAAATATAAGTTAAATTAAATATAAAAAATATACAAAAAAAAGAGGCCCGCATAATATAAGCCTTTTATTATAAGCCCCACACACACACCATGTGGCAAGGTAAGTGGTGGACAACTCACCTGCCAACTACCATGAGGAATGCACGGAGAATACATGATATTAAATGACCAATCACACGCATGTGCATGGATCGTGGTTTTTACCGTCGATTTCAAACACGGTCAACGGATATAAACCACCCACATGAAACGTTAAGACACCCTTGGTAAATCATTGGCAAAGGCTACAGGACACGTGACTATGTCCAGCCAATCAAATGCATTAACACGGATTAAAAACATTCACCGTCGATTTGTATAAGATCAAGGGTTGAGAATGACGGGAGAAAACACAGTTAAACCTATTTCACATCCCCTACTGTGATTAATGACACATGCCCTTAGTATTATCCAAACAAGCATTAAAGCAATGATAAATTGGCAATTGTTGATTGAATAGAATCAACGACTTGCATTGCATTAAGGATTAAAATTAGTTATTACTGTAGATTTTAGGGTAAATACCATCGCTATAGATGGATTTTTAAAACTTCTCTATCGTTGATAATATTAGGATGAAATATAGATGTGTTTCTAAAAAACATTCGTCGTTGGATAAAACACTTATCTGCCGCCGACACTACATGCGGCCATGTAGAGAGAAATACCAAACCCTAAGTTGAATTTCATCGTGAACTGTAAATTTTTTTTTGAGGGTTTGTATAATTGCTGGATTATTTGAGGCCAACAATATGTGATCTCGTGTGCTTTTTGTGTTGAATTTGGATGATGTTTTTAGGCAGAAAGTGAGGATTGTCGACGACGTCGAAAGGTGGCCAAATTACAGTGAAAGCGATAGGTAAGAACTTTTCTTTTTCTTCTTTATTGTTCCTTTTCTCTGTACATACGATAGAATAAAATACTTTAAATTTTGAAATTAGGTAGAAATTAGGATAAATTTTGGAATTAGGCAGCAATTAGAGTAAATTTTTGGAATTTGGCAGAGATTTGGTTACAATTATGAAAATTGGTTTTAGGGTAACATTAGGGAAATATGTGAAATTTCGTTTTAAGCTAAAATTAGGGAAAACTCTGAAACTCTATTTTAGGGTAACAGTAGGAAAATATGCGAAATTTCGTTTTAAGCTAAAATTAAGGAATATTTTGAGACTGTATTTTAGGGTAAAATTAGGGAAAAGTATGTTTTATTTTCAAGCAAAATTATGTTAAAATTGCAGCGATTCCTGTTACAGAAATTGTTTTTATTTTAGGGAAATATTTTATTTGGTAAAATTACAACAATTATCTGGTAAATTTATAGAAATTATTTGGTAAAAAGGAAGATATTGTTTTTCTTTTTAGGAAATTTCTTATTTCGTAAAATTACAAAAAAAATATTTTTAGTAAAATCTATTATCTGGTAGAATTACAAAGATTGCCTGGTAAATTACACAAATTAAATAAATAAATAAATATATATATATATATATATATATATATATATATATATATATATATGAAATTCGTGTAAATTAGGGATTTAAAAAAAAAAAAAGACAAAGGAAATTCTTTTTTATGTATTATAAGTTTTTACGTTTTTGTTTGTTACATAGATTTGGTATGATAATAGTAGGATTTTAAATTATGTTACGTTTTTTATGTAGGATTTGTTACTATTTGAGGATATATTGTATTTTATTTTATTTTTAAAAATAATAAGATTCTAAATAATAAAAAAAATGAAATAATAATAAACAACAATAAATTTTTAAGGGTTTTGTCGACCTCTAAACAAAACTTTTGTTTATATATAACTTGCAGGGTTCTTGGTGATAAAATTCAAATCATCTCCTCTCAACCCTCAACCATCACCATGGCTAAACCTGTGTTCCAAAAACATAGTGAGTCATCATCCATCGACACACAAAACCCTAGCGACTCTGTAATTGAACTTTTCAAAAACACTCGATGGTGGGAGGCACTAACCAAATTTAAAGGTCATGACTTAGGGGTGGCAAGGCAATTTATATTAAACTGTAACCCTGATACTATGCTCACCCATGTTGGAGGACTTTAGATAGAACTAAACCCTAGCCTGATCTCTGAAGTGTTGAATTTACTTGAGGTTGGTCTTCCGTATTATAAAAATTCAAAGAGTGTCACCAAGTTGGTAACAAAATTCAGTGAGAAGTGCACAATCCTTAGAGATAAGAAAGGGTCGATCAAAGGTGTTTCAATCTCTACACTTCCCCTTCTATGGCAGGAATCAACTATAATTATTATTAAATTCTTTACTCTTGATGGACGAATTTTTGTTTTATCAGCCTATCACATTCGGATATTAATAAATTTGAAATATCCAGATAAAACTGACTGTGTTCTCAACCTCCCTTATTTTTTGTTCCAATATTTGAAGTCAATTATTTTAAGAGTGAAACCCAAAAGTTCTCAGAAAAAAACTAAGCTACACCTGATTTCTCACCATGGCTTGATTAAATTAATTATTTTGAAAAGACTCTCATGAAATGAAAGTATATTGAAACCGAATCGTGAAAGAATCCAACGTACCTGAGTGTTCAAAATCCACTGAGTCTAAAGGAGAATAGTCAATAGAGAAAGAACATGACTCTGATAGATAGGATGAAAAGCCTGAAAGCCCACAATGAAAATGTAAATCTGGGAAATATAAATCCCAACCAAATATCAGAAGGAAGAAGAAAATTGTAGAAAATTCTAAACAAGAATATGAACAAGGGCTTGAACAAGAACTACCTATAAACGAGTCTACTATAGAAACCCTGTCCTATCTTCGTGCACAAAATATAATGCTACAAATGAAAATTGATAGGCTAAGAGAGGATTTTACAAAACAATCTAAAATTATCCAGCGAGCCCTTATTGTTAATATTGAATTAATTAAGTAGCTTTCTATAGATAAGACACCAAGACCTATGGAATATGTCAACTAGCCACCACCTGTCGAAGTCTCCCCGCATAAAAGTTCTACTTCTGGTAAAAAGCCTAAAAAATCTGTAAACTTAAGAAAATAGGTGTACACTAATAAAACAATTGACTTTTCAAAGATCCTCGAGGAGGGTAGTTCCAAACAAATTCTTAGTATTATGCAACAAAATAAACCTACAAAACCGGACCTACCCGCCAAGGAAGGAAATGCATTAAAAATTCTCGTCTTGGATGTAAGGATGTCTTTGGAACCTGATTTGATAATTAACAATGAGGAAATTCATCTTTCACAGAAAAATGATACAGAGCAAAAAGGAAGTGCTTAAGATGTTGAGCACATCAAAATAGTTATGGTGGAAACACCAATTGCAGCAATTGCAGTAGCTGTAGATCAGCGAGCTAAGGAACAGGTACATCAAGTAAAATGAGAGCATAAATAACCATAACCAAGACCACGATCATCCTATATTTCTTCCCGGATTTCTTCTCAACACACACCAGTTGGATGAACGATGAAAAACTGTTATTTTATTAATTATTGAGACTTATATTTTTATGTATTGATCATATTTGTAGATTATTATCTATGGTATTTTATCTTCTGTAGACTTTTATATGATGACATATGCAATATGTACAGTTAATATTTAAAAAAATTTTATTTGTATATTTTTTTTAGATAGCATACGTAATATGTACAGTTAATATTTGAACTGTTTTTGTTGAATTATAGTTGCTAATAGAAATTGTTTATTTCTCAGTTTTGTGAAATTTATAATCTTTCAATAAAAGAATTGATTGATGTTTTATGTATTCTAGATAATTGATTATTTTTTTATTTTCTTTTAAAGAGACTTAGCATAGTTTTGATAAAAATAGTTGTATTTAAGCTATTTTGAAAAATTCTAGCAAAAACATGTGCATGTTTTAAAATCATTGTAGGTTTTGTAAACAATATTCACTGAGACTTTGGCAATGATTATCATCACTTATGTTATTGTTTTTCTATAACTTAGAATTTTGATTCTGAATATTTGATACATGCATAAGACTATTATATTTTGTTCATCTTATCTTTCTGCATGCATGAGGACATTCATGGACTTCAGTTTGGGGGAATGATGAGTGGCTATTTGACACATATTTTTGTACCATAATTATTTCATTATTACAATTATATGATGATTATGATATGTTTTCTATAAATTATTATTTAATAAAATATGATTTATTAGGAAAACTGATTAATTACCATAATCTAGCAAATGTGTTTGATTTATATCAAATTTGTCCAAGTTTTAAGAAAAATGCAGAAAAGGTATGGATGATCGATGAAGAGATTGCAGAGCTTTGGAGTGCACCTCGGAAGAAGAATCAACAGAGTTCGATGACAACAGTAATTGATATTTCTACATATGCTTATTACTGAAGTATGTTACTGAAGGTAATTACTGAAGGTAACTACTGAAGGTAATTACTAAAGGTAACTACTGAAGGTGACTACTGAAGACAATTATTGAAGAATTTTTTACTAATAGTTACTGAAGGATAATAAATACTGTTGACTTCGGCATGCCACATCATAATGGATGGCACATTAAGATGGATGACACATTAATATGGATGACAACTGATATTTTTACCTAGCAAAATATTTCATTTCTCGCATAATATCCACAAGAATATTTCAAGTTGACAAAGTTATGGTTTACTTTATAAAGCTTGTAATCAGTTTATTTTGAGAAGTTTGAGATATAAACGCAAAGACTATTAGACTTTCCTGTAATATAGGTCATGAGGTCCTAATGTCTATCTTGCAAGTCAGTTAAAATAGCATTGTCTTATTAGGATTATTAGTAGGATGCCACTTGGACTAGTCAAAATATTTATAAGTCCAAGTAGGAGTATGTATTATGATTAGGTTTTAGATTATTCTTAATTAATGTATAGTCATCAGTACACAAAATTTGTATGTCAAATACGTGGAGAATATTATTTAGAATTGTATTAGTTACAGCATAAATTACATAGAAGACCTTGAAAGAGGTCTACACTCTAATCTCTGTTGTGTTTATCGTTACATTACAGTCTATTCTAAGTTTACAATTCTGAGGAAATGCACTAGCATGTACAATTGAATCATCAAGTAATAAAAGTACCATCTGGTTCTTCAAAAATGGTAATTTGTATCAATTTCATGTGTTGTTTGATTTTTGTTATATAAATTGTGTTTCTCTGTTACCTGCATTACATAATAGACATAATGTTAGTATTAGTTATAAAATCTAGTTACTGAGATAAGGTAAACTAGGGGAGAAAGACTTACACTGCCCTCTAGGAGGCAGGGCCCACTCCTATAGATAGTCCCTGAGCTCTCTCCCCTGCATTAGGTTAGGATTAGTTAGCCTTAAGTTAAACTGCATTTCAATTTACATAAAATAAGATAAAATTACACGAGGATCCTCACAAATAAATTAAATCATGTTATAAATAAATTAGTTTACAAATAATTAGACGCATCAGTAAATCAATTCATTAGTAATTAGATGCATCAGTAAATCAAGTCATTAGTAAAGGTAAATCATCATTGCATTATTTTATCATACCCTACACTATTTATTTCTCCACAAATTTAATTTTATTTATTACTTTACTATACACGTGAACCCTGAAAAAAAACTTGAGCTAAGATTAGTATTATTCCCTACGATATAATCTATATGGGATTTTTACTCTTTAAATATAACCTTGATTTCCCTTAGATTGATAAAATTAAATGTAAGCTCTACAGTCGAACACCATAAATTAAGGTGAAAGTTTTTTTATACAATTCTTGGGGGAGTGATAAGATTTTCACCAATTTATAAGTTTTTCTTTGGGAAGAGACATAAAAAATGCATGGTGTTGTAAATTTATGAGCTCTAGATAAGGAAAAAACCTGAAGAGTTAGGCTTTGGATGATGCTAAATACATCCAGGATTTTATGTTTTCAAGGTGTTGTAAAATTGTTATTTTAAGCTTTCATGGTGTTGTAAAAAATGAAGGGTTAGATAAATTTCCCTCAAGGAAAAATTCTTATTACACTAGATTGCTTTTTTTAAATTTAGGTTCTCTTCTCATTTTCTTTAGAATCTGTCATTGGATTTTTAATTCAAGAAATTCATTTGTATTTTACCTTGAGTCTAGGCAAGTTGTCATGAATAGAAGTTTTTTACATTCAAGGAGTGGGCAGTGAATGGGGATTGTTGAAATGGTGAGGTGATAGTTTGTGAAACCAAATTATAATTCTTAGTCTCTTGGAATAATTTTTTTTTGTATTTTATCTTATCAACAACCATAATTGGTGAAGTATGCACGAGAAATGTAGTTTCAATATTTAGAAATAATTGGAGTTCTCAATAAACGCATGGATAGTAATTAACCATAGGCTTATCAGTGGTAAAGTGACAAAGGGAGTATATGGTTTATTAGGTTGAATACTCTTCAGATCCAGTGGTATGATTCTCTATTTTCCATTCTGAATAATTTTTGAAGAACAAGTGGAAGTTGGAGAGAGAGTCCTCCTTTTTGGTTGAAGACCCCTTAATTCAAAATATAGATAGGAAGACTGTAGTATTATCAAAGTTCTCTTCACAAAAGGATTTATCTCCAACTTCTTACTTAGTAAAAAACTTTATTACAAACCATCCTTTTAATCCATATGCAATAGTGGGCAATCCTTATATGGTGAGAGTTCATGTTTAGAGGACTTGCTCAAAAAATTTAAATCTATACTCTAACACCATGCCTATAAATTTAATACATTATTCTATGGACATGAGCTTTCCTAATGGGGATTTAGGATTTATGGAAGTAAGATTGTCGGAGGTTTATACAAAGAGAAGTTCTCAAGATAATTCTAGAGGAGAGTCTTGAGCCTTTTTTGGTATAGGCTTCTATGAAGGAAATATGGACAGAGGTGAGTTGTTCATTTTAGTAGGATATGCATATTTCAACTATTATTAACAAAACCTCCACAATGAAAAAAAAATTGTGTTAAGATCATATAGGGATGAGTAAATTTGGTAATTGGTGAAGATATTCTACTAGATAGATTTTTGGAAATAGAAGGTAAAACATTAAGAAGGAGGCTCTTTGGCATATTATTCTCAGAAAAATTGCTTACTCAGTGGTTAGATAAGGTGTGGAGCCTAGTTTTGGGATATTCTCCTTCTTTTTGTGTTTTGGTTAGAGGATGGATAGCATCATCCTTAATATATATTGAAGATGTAGATAAAATACTTTAGAGTGGGTGGTATTGGGGTTCTTATGCTCTATCCTTAAAATAGTGGTCTCCATATTTTGATCTGAGAAGGGAGTCAAAAGTGATACAACCCATATGGATCAAGTTGCTAGGATTACCTTTGGAGTTGTGGACTTCTAGGATTTTGATGGAAATTGGTAATTTTTTAGGGACATGGATGGATATGGATCAAGCATGCTTGAGTGGTTATTCACATTCTATTGTTAGAATACTTGTGAACATGGATCTACGAGAAGGTATTTCAGATTCTATAGATATAGAGATACAAAAGTGGTATTATGTTTAGATTCTTGACTATGTGAAGATCCCGTTTCGTTGTTTACAATGTCATGCTTTTGCCCATCTATTAGAAGATTATGTTTTAAAATTCTCAGCAAGGGAGTGGAGAAGAAAGCAAGATCAAAATTAAACTATTAGGGTGAGAGTGGATGGATCAGGTAGTAATGTGGAGGGAGACAAAGGAAAATATGATTGTGGGACAGGGAACCCCTTGGAAGGAAATGTTGTTTTGGTGGAAGATCCTAAAACTATTTTAGAAAATATTCATTTATCAAAGTATTGGGATAGGGGTGTTGGTATGGGTCAGAATAGTGGACAATCTGAATATCTATTTGAATCAACATAAATAAGAGAGGAGGTACCCACTCATGGGTCAAATAATTTTCCTCTACCACATATCATATCTCTTGGTACTTTGAACCATTCTTCTAACCCAAAGCAGACTCTTGGGGAAGTGTCATTCAACACATCTAAACCCACGGCTTAAAATACTGGTAGTCAAAATTCCTATATGAAGGGAATAGGTACAAGGAAGGAAGACTCACTGAAGTTACCTTCAAATAGCCCTCATATTTTTTCCAAAATATCAACACTTTCAAGGACTTATTTTATCTCATAATCTCATGCTAGTGGATTGAGTTGTAATGGATCTAATAGATACTTCCTTAGATCTCTAAAACTAACAATGTTTCTTGAGGTGTCTAAAATAGTAGGAAGGCTTAGCCCAAATATTGGATCCATTCCAACTCTATGGAGGAAATAAAATATCCAAAGGACTAAAGACAAAGCTCTGAGGGAGGTTAAGAGTGGAAAACAAAAGTCTATTGTAGGGGCACTTAGAGCATGCCATACCCCAAATATGGTAAATTAATGTTAATGCTTTCTTATAATATCTGACGTTTGGGCAGTAACTCTAAAAAGACTTCCCTTTATAGGTTAGTACTAATACATCAATCTAACATTTTTTTGCTTCAAGAGACTATAGACATATGCTTAAAAGTTGAAGGTCTACTTCATTCCTTTTTAAAAGAGTGGGACTTTATCTCTTTGGATTCAGAGGGCATATCTGGAGGACTAATTTTGGGCTAGCAAAAGAGGGCTTTTCGACTCAATAATTATATTTTTTTCCTCTAGATTAGGAGCTAATATTTTCTCATTGAAGTTGGGGAAATCCTTAGTGGTAGCCAACATCTATGGGCTTTATGAGAAAAAAATATAATATTGGGATGCACTCTTTGTAAATTATTTTCTACAGCATGGGAATATTATAGTAAGGGGTGACTTAAATTTTACTTTGAATAGAGTTAAGGTTTAGGGGACTGCAACTAGATGTGATCCTCAAGTTGGTTTTTTTAATATAAATTTTAAGAGGTGGAGTTGGTAGATGTACAACCTGTAAAAATTATCCCTAGTTGGTGTAATAATAGGGTGGTAGAATATTATATGGCTAAAAGTTTGGATAAATTTTATGTTTCTAGTTCTCTTATAATGGCCAATGAGATAATCAAATCTTGGGTGGATTCAGGAGGTATCTTAGATCATTGTCCTATTCTTCTTCAATTTGGCAACCCGAAAAGGAAACCCTCCAGCCCTTTCAATTTTAATTTAAATTGGCTGAAGGATAAGGATTTCCAATCATTGGTTAAATAATAATGGATACCCTTTTATACAAATCTAGGAAGTTTAGCATGCTTTCAATTTGTGAGAATTTTGAGAAAAGTAAAAAATATTGCATCAAAGTGGGTTTACAATAAGTCTAGACAGCAAAGGCAAGAACTTACCCTATTATAAAGGCAAATTGTTGATCTTTATGAGGAAGTGAATGAGGATGGTTTCTATGAGGAATCTAAAGAAGTCATTAGAGCATTGAAAGAGAAAAAAATAATATTTTATTAGAACAAGAGGTAAAATGGATACTTAAGAGTAGAGCTATCTAAATGGATTTAGGGGATGAAATTACTAACTTCTTTCACAATTATGCCAATAATAGGAGGAATATAAAAACCATTTGGAAAATGCCCAAAGGTGATGAGTCAAAATCCAGGTCTTTTATAGATCTTGCAACTCTCTGCACTAAGCATTTTAAAAATCTATTTAAAGCACCTGAGAAGTTAAACTTGGTTGAGATTCTAAAATTCACCACTTTCTTCCCTAGATTTATTTATGGTGCTATAAATAAGATGTTTCTTGAGGGATTTTTCATATATGAATTAAAAAAAGTGCTTACTACTTTTCAAAAGAACAAAATTCCTAGACTATATGGTTGGGGGTTGAGTTCTTGTATTTCTTTGAGCTCATTGGGGGGAAGATTTACTAAGAGTGGTGGAGGAAACTAAAACAACAAGGAAGATTCCAAGAGATATCAATTTGACCTTTATTTCTTTAATTACAAATAAGGATAATTCTAAATATTTTGATGATTTTAGACCTATTTATTGGTGTAGCTACCTTTACAAAATTATTGCCAAAGTCATTGCTTCAAGGATTAAAAGGATTTTCTTGGATTCCATCTCTAGCGAGCAATTTGGGTTTCTTAATGGAAGGAAGATTCATTATGTTATGGGAGTGGCTCAAGAATACATGCACACAGTAAAGATAATGATACTTCCAACTATCATGGTAAAATTAGACCTTTCTAAAGCTTATGATAGTCAACTGGTTGTATTTGAGGATCATGCTTCTTCACATAGGGTTCAATCTTCAAGTAGTTAATTGGATTATGGTATGTATGACCTCTGTCTCCTTTAATGTACTTATTAATGGCTCATATTCTAGTTTATTTTCCATAGGGTGTGGTCTCAGACAAGGTTGTCCTTTATCTCCTATTTTGTCTCTCCTTGTTGTAGAAGGACTGAGTAGGGCTATCAGGGAATCTAGAAGATCAGGTTTGATTAAAAGGATCAAAATAGGTACATCACTTTTTTAACTCACCTCTTATTTTTGGATGATGTGTTGTTTTTTTGTGATGGAACTCTTAGGAATTTTAATAAGTTAGAAAATATTTTAAGGAGTTTCCAGGACTTAAATGTAGAGTCCTCTAGTAGTTACCTTATTTCATATAGAGACATCACGCATAGGGCTACCCACACTGCTATTCATGAGACTCCTAGGAATGAGCCACCCACACCAACAGATGGTCATATCACACTTGTAGACATGGATGTCATTATGATGTACCTGATTGTAGCTAGAATGGTTTTTCTATCATTACCACCGCTCACCATACCATCTCATATCATATCATCATTGCATCAAGAACCCACCTTCACACACATGTAGTAGTATGGACAAGTCTTTACAAATCCACTTTTTGAGTTGATTTTTGCTACCCTAGCTAGCCATACATCATCTTCTAGCAAACCACCCCTCACATTATCTCAATAGAACATCACTTGCACCAATCCCCTTTATTAAGAAAAAACTTAGGTTGCTTATTAGATCCCCACATCCATTCCATCTACCACCCCTATAGGCTCCATACATCATATAACCCCTCATTTGGTTGTGATACCTTTTGATACCTACCCTCCATTCACATACACTACCATGTTTATTCACAACCAACCCAGACATCCACTTTATATGTGAATGTGCCCACGTCATCTATGATTTCTATGCAACAGGCTACAATAAATAATTTTAAATAATGCTAACCATAGTTTTACCCTTGATCCTAATTAGCATTCATAGAGGATTGAGCATAACCCACCATCTACCTCTCACCAAACCCATATCTTTATCCAATATCCATATTGGGTATTGCAACCCCCAACCACTACCATAAAAACTAATCCACCACATCACATATATGCTAACTCATTTGGTTAGCATGCCATCATACCTCCATCACCTCATCCATATCATAACCTCCATTATCAATAATACCATCATGCATTTCAACCTAGTATTCCCCATCATCTACAATCTGCCTAAAATGCACCTTATTACCAGCAGTATCAAGCACACTAGGTTTTTAACCCTATGGAATATCCTAAGTTCTAGTTCCTGCAGAGCTATATTTATAGTCTTGCCATGCAGACACCAAGTTTATAATATCAAAATCCAACATTAAGGTAGCTACTCAATCACCCTATCCATGCTTCAGTGCCTGCATCACCTCATCCAGCAAATTTTCATATGATAAAGCTTGATGCATTTAAGGGGGATGAGGACCCCCAAGAGCATGTGATAATATTTGTAAATGTGTGTTTCAGTATCAGAAATAATGACGCACTCATGCTACACTCATTTCCTCATACACTTGGGGGAGAAGCCCAAGATTGGTACAACCACTTACCACATCAGAGTGTTTACACCTTTGAGCAACTTGTGAATCAATTCTTGGAGTGATTCACCTTGAATGTTCGAAATAAAACCACATTGATTGATATGCTTAGTCTGAAGAGATACAATGATGAATCGATCCATGATTTTGGTAATCATTGGAGGGTAGTTATGATCAAATTTCCATTCTCCCTCCCCATGTCAGAAATAACAAGAATGTTCACAAAGAGTTATGTCAAGCCCATATCTTTGTTACTACAGTTGTAGTAGTAGAGGACATTCAATGAGGCACTCACCCAAGTCAGAGTGATAGAGTAGATAAATATCCAAGAGGGTGATATCAAGCCCAAGAAAAAGAGTGGCATAACAAGAACCAAAATGGGAATAACCACGACTAGTCCAAGGTTGCTCAGGTTAATCAGATAGTCTTAGACCAACCTTCATAGTCAAATCAATAAGCCCAAGTTTAGATCCAACAACCCCAACAACAACAATAACAACAATCACAATAATTGAATTATTAAGAAATTCCACCCCCACAATAGGTACAGAATCAAACACAACCTATAGAAAGGTAGCAACATCACTTTATACCTAAGCGCAATTACACACCATTGCAAGAACCCTACTCATCTGTCTTTTAGAAGTTGTATGTGATACATATTTTCACACTATCGAAGATTAAATCTGAGGACCCTAGCCAGCCGAAATCAAAGTCCTATAGAGAGAATTTATACTTGTAGACACCAAAATCTAGCCACTTGTCCTCCACCCATACGTTCCCACCATTTCCAGCACCAAAACCTATTTATTTCCCATCCATCCTAGCTTCTTACCATTTTTGCCTATTATTTATATATTATATATATATATATATATATATATATATATATATATATATATATATATTATATATTATATATTTATTTATTTATTTATTTATATAAACCAATCCCAGCCATTCAATTTCACTTAATCTCATTTGTCCATTTACCTCAATCCATGCCACACCCTAAAATTTAATATCTACCCTTAGATGTGCTTTAATGTCAGCCACACAATTAGTTTCATTGAAACCATAGCATGCCCTAGGTTAGATTATAAATAGGATCCATTTTTATGGCTAAACCCCTGAGTGCCTAATTTCCCTAAGTGTCTTAAGTCTTTTTAGATTTTTTGAGTTCTTTGAGTTCCTAAATATCCAACCAAGTATTTTATGCCCTAATCCCATTCCATCCAACATATTCCTTGCCCACTCGCTTGTCATCACCATCGTTGTATCCCACACCCTCACCCGATATACTTCTATAGAATCCTCCCTCATTCACTAGGCACCTCTGAGTGCTTTCTATCAACACCAGACCCCCACAGGTGTCTCCCTACCAGTCCTAAGTACCCACAAAATTTTTTTGCAACTGTCAGGTGTCCGCGAGTGTTTTACATAAGCCCTTTTGAAATCTTCCTACCTTCGCATGATTCTAGGGCATAAATTTGCCATCGACCTACAACAGATCCAGTCATCAAAGCACAATCAGTAAGAAATAAGGTAAATCACTTTTGTTATTTTATTTCAATATCTTTAGATTTGTATGCATTTTTTTATCAATAGATAGGGTTTTATTGATATCTAAGGGTCTCATGCAGTGGGGCCCTCACAGTTATTACTAACTCCATGTTATTCTTTTTATGTGTGTAGATCTAGAGATTCATCAGCATTGGATAGTTGTTTAAGTTTGAGTGGTCTGAATCAATGGATATCTAAAGCCCACTCAACTCTATTGGTAGCAAGAACAAGTTTTACAGAAACCACGGGCATTGCTGGCTAGGGTTTCAAATAACCCTAGAATTATTGTATTTATTGTATCTGAATAAACTACGTAAAACCCCCATTTGGGATCACATTTAATTATACTCATATTCCCAAAAAATAATAATATTAGATCTACTTTATTGTGTAATTTCTTGTGTTATGTAGTTTATTCATTTTTAGTTAGTTGTATTTGGTATTTCATTTTTATCTTCACAAATGGAAATCATAGTGGGACCCCCTAAGGGTTTCATTTTATGATTTATCTTAAATTCTAACTTATTGTTTGATGTCCTATTTTGCATATTTTCAAAAGCATAAATCATGCATTGTTCATTGGATCTAGGGTTTCTAAATGCCCAATAGTACCCAAGGTCATTTAGAAATGCCCAGAGGCATTTAGAGGCATCCATAAATGTCGAGGTGCATTTTACGGTGATTTAGAGAAAATATGTAGGTTGTCCAATGCTCTGAATTTAACATAGGTAGATTTATCTGTAGGTCCCTCACATTCCTTACCATCCATAGCCTTCCATATGGTCATTCCCCAAGAGGAGCCAACCTCCCCTACCATTGAAAACCACATTACCCATATAGATATGGCAAGAGTAGAAGCTTTCATGAAGTCTTTTAATTATATCTTAGAGTCTATTCTCAATTCACCTAGATAGGATTATACTTTACAGCAAGAGCTTATCTATTCTCAACCTCCATCCACCTTTACCTAGGTGCTTAGTTATCAATTTCAAGTTAGTATTCGAATTAGACATTCTTGAAGTTCGGAAGAAATTTGTCATGTTAAAAAAATCGAGATAAAATTAGATATAAGATTCAATATACTATAAATATGCATATATTATTTCAATATTATGTAAATAAATAAGTAACTAACAAACTCAAAACAAACATTAATAATTTCATTTAAGAAAACAAAAATATTAATAATGTAAACCTACTTTTTAAGTTTTTAATATAAAACTTTATTTAATTGTCTTATATATATATAACCAAATGAAAATTTAATATAAAAATATCTTATTTAATTTTACAAAATATAAAATATAAAAATAATAAAAAAAATCATAATAAATTTATTTAATCTAATAATAAAAAAAATATAGTTGCAAAAGTTACAAACTCTTACAGGCTTACAGTCGCACGCAATAGCAGCTATTGCCAAAATCAAATATATAACGTGGGAGGCGAGGGGCAGGAACAGGCAAATATATAACGTGGGAGGCGAGGGTAAGGACAGATACAGGCACGGCAGGGAAGGACAGATACAGGCATGGCGGGGAAGGAAAACCCATGTGATTTTTTTTTTTGCTGAATTTAGGGTTTATTCATCGAACATATTCGCTAAAGTTTTAAATTCGACGAATTTCAAACTTTATCTATAAAAATCGATGAATTTGATAACTAAGCCTAGGTGTATACTAACTTTTTTTTTGAGGCATTAGTTGCACCTTCATCCCATGCATCCATTCCCCAATATTCATGTGCTCCTAGCACCTCATATGCCTCCACTTACACAAATCCCTTGTATGAGTTACAAGTCAATACTGCTTCACAAGTCTCAGCCTCCCAAGTTACCATACCTACTATAACTTTCCTCTAAACCACATCGTCCATACCATCTACCTCCATACCCTTAGCCTTTGATAGGGATATTAGTTAGGAATGGAAACACTTGAAACAATTACTTAAATAGTGTTAAAATGCTCAACAACAAGTACAGGTAAACCCTAAGTCCTTACATAACTCTACTCAGACTGTCCTTGTCAACCAGGGTCCATCATGGGCACCACAGTAATTTGTGGTTTCTATCCATATTCCCCCATCAAGCCATACTCTTACATATCCTATTCCCATTGGCTAGCCTAGCCATAACCCCCATCCATCAACATAATTTTATAATTCCCCATTTTTTCATCAACAATCCCTCATTCATCATATTCCATCCAATTTGCCTAGTCATAAATACCAATCACCTCATAATCACTTTGTAATATTTCTCCATGCTACCACAAACTCATCAGGTAATTCAAGTCTTTCACATTCCTAAGGAAGACCCTCAAATTAAGGCCATGCAGAAACAAATAGATCAGTTGATGCAATTTACTCCTGGTTTTCAAACTAGAAATCAACCTTACACCAATTTATCAATCAACCAATTCATCCTTTGATACATCCCCACCATATCTGACAGATTTTATGGTACCCAAGTTTAACAAATTTAAGGGAAATAAGGATTCCAAAGAACATGTGAGCACCTTTGTTCACGCATGCTTTAGAATTCAAGACGATAATTCTCTCATGCTTTGAAATTTTCCTCAAACATTGGGAGGGGATGCCATAGAATGGTACAATAAATTGCCAAGCCATAGTATCTATAATTTTGATGAATTGATTGATTTGTTCTTTGAAAATTTCATCCTAAATATTAAAAAGAAGATCTCATTATTTGATGTCTATGCTTTAAGGCAGCATAATGATGAATCTATCTATGATTTCAAAAACCGTTGAAGGGTTATCATCACTAAATTGCCATTCACCCTACCAATGGATGAGCTAATTAAGATATTCACTAAGATTTGCGTAAAACCTATATCTTGGATGCTCCAACTATGAACTTATTTATCATGTGAAGAAGCTTTAGCTCAGGCTAGTGTCATTGAGGATATCAAAATCCAAGAAGGCATATTAAATCCTAGAAAGAAATAATGGCAAAACTAGGGCCAATATAAAACAACTATTCATGACAACAAAAATAAACACGGGATACCCTAGCCTCCCAATCCAATCAAGTCAATCAAGTGGTCATGATCCAACCGATAATGGCTCAACAACAAAAACCTATGCAATAAACATCGCAAAAAAATTTCTATCAAGTGGTCCCCTCAAAAACACAATCTCCAAAAGTTCAAAACATAGTGCCATCTATGGAAAACTATCTCCGGTGATAGGCTATCCAAAAAAATAACCAATATACCCCATTAGAAAATCCATATGGCTCTCTTTTTAGAAGGTTATATGAGACAAATAAACTTGCTTGATGTTACTCCTTTTATGTGCTTGGAAGGATGTTAGTGAACGACCACCTTCGACTGGATTTTCCAATGGATGTTGTGCCCTTGAGACACCCTCAAATCTGCATCCTTTTTCTTTATAAACTATATTAGGATAGTGCAAGCAATGTAACATACTCATATATAAAATAGCTCTTATTGCACCTTCTTTTGCACCATTTTTTAAGGTCTGAATTTCTAGTTTTGTGGAAAAATTGTGAATGCAATATGAGAGATTTCAAGGTTGTCTCTTTGATTAGACACCTTCCCATTTTTGATTTTTTATTTTATAAATGGATCTAATCTTGTAACCACTTGATAGAAGCTCTCTTTTATTGTATATTTTTGCACTATTTCTTTGTAGAAAACTTATTGCACTTTGAACTTGATACACCAAGTCTCGTTCGAGGTTTCCTTTATTACCATTTTGGTGGTTACCTTCTTCTCTAATTATTGGAGGATTTAAATGATTTTATGGCTTCCTCAAGCCACTCAAATTTGTAAATATCTATGCACTAATAGTGTCTTTATACACTTTGACAAATTTTGTTGTGCCTTTCTCAATAACACAAATAACAATCTTTTGAAAGTAATAGGATAGTGCAAATAAATATAATAAACTTTCACTTTGAATGCACTAAAAATTTCACCTTATCACTCCAATTAACTCTCAAAATTAATGCACTTAATCAATATACTGCAACTAATCCAGAATAATCTGAAATAAATCTTCAAGAATTATTCTACAATTTCCTTATAAGCAAAGGTAGTAGGAGCTAGTCGTCTTTTGCTTTCCAAAGTACATGATAGGTAGTTGATAGATAGTTGAAGTTCTAAAATCTAATCAACTCCTAAAGTGTAAATTAACCTTAAAATAACCTTTCTCTTTTTGCACTTTTGAATACTGTAACGCAATTATCCTTTTTGCAACTTTGATCCAAATTAAGGTGCTTAAACAAATCTGATAAGTAATCCAATTAATGAATCTACTTGCACCAATAGTTGTATACCTTTTTTGAAAATTCTTTGTATTGCTTATGTAGAGGATGTAGATCTTGGTGTCTAATATCACCAAGTTTATGCCTTGAATAAGATCTTGTAGCTCTTTGTAGGTTACCCTAAACAGCTTCATCTTTACCAAAAGATGGTCTCGAACTTTCTTTCACAAGCCTAAGATTTTGGTGGATTTTTCTTCTCTTGTAGTCTCCTGCTTTTGTTGTATATTTAAAGGTATATTCATTCTGAAGAGGTGCCTTCTTGTTGTGAGAGGAAATCTCCAAATCTCCTGGATTTGGTAGGTTTCTTCTGTTTGAATCTTCCTTCAAGTTTCTTGTAAAATTTTAACTTCAAACAGGATCTTCTTCTCAAGATTCTAAGTGTCTTGAGGTCTTCATTGGATTCTTCTTCAAATATTTGGCACTCCTTTCTAAATTCTTCTTCTATTGGGCTTGTTTTTAGATGGTGATAATTGTCTCAAGTCCTTCACTATCATGGGCTTCTCGTTGGTAATGGATTTCTCCAATGAGTTCTTCTTTGATGATTTCTTCAATAAGGATCTCCAAGCCTTTTACTGGATGATCATTGAGATCTCCCCAAGTTCTTTGATCTTATAGCTTCTTCTGGTCTTCATTAATACCTTTTCTTCAACCTTCTACTCCTGGAAGCATTGGTGGTGAGATCTTCCTCTAGATATTTGTTTTTACTGTTTTTGGATTTGAGTAGGACTCTCCTAGTCCTTCTTCCAAGACTGAAATTTCTTCAATGAGAACTTCTTCTGATCTCTTTACCTTTAGGTTTTGGATTGATTCTTAAGAAGATACTCTTCCTAGATTTCTTGTAGTAAGTTTCCCAATCTTCTTAGAATTATATTTTTGCAACAAAAGAAAATTTGGGCAATAGTTAAGAAATTCTAGATATCCTAAATTATCTTCACTAGTTGATTTGTCAATCTAGTGGATTTAATATTGAGTCCTAGTATTCATGAGTTTTTCTACAACTCTGTGGAAATACTCTAGTCAAATGCAATCTCAGTATGTTTGAAACTAAGATTTATTTTAGTCCTCACTTATGGCTCTCCTTGATTCTACCACCTAGAATCTTCTGAGAGTTTTTAATAGTGACTATTCCAAAGGTGCATCAGGTTATCAAAAAAATCAGGCTCATTTATAATGGTGGTTTTCCTATGGCTAGATCTATCATAGCTTTGATACCACTATTAGATTTTGATATTGTATTCAATGAGAGATAGCAATCACAAGATGCAAAAATAATATGAAAGAAATTAAATTTACGAGATGGCTGAAATATGCTATAAATAGAAATGACAAAAATAAATACAATGTATCTATGGAGGAAATGAACACTCCATGAATAATGTTACCGAACTACATTGCACCCATATCCAATATGGGTGACATTATCTAAGCTATTCTCTATGATATTGTAAGTAATGCTCAATGTGATGCTGACAATAAGTCTATTATATAGGAAGATAGGTTCCTTGGCCAAAACTCTATCTAGCTATTCAAGGTATAACTTGCACATGTACAACTTACAGATTGACACTTGTGAATTTATTAAATTGCATAAAGAAACTAGGTAACTTCCCCCTAAAGTAATATAATGTGCTAAGAATGTACCTTGGTAGGTACATTTACATGATCCAAATGATGTAATATAATCTATTTCTAAAAACAATACATAGAGCTTTGTCTGCATAATATAACTTTATAAGTAAATTTTCAATACTTTGACTTTGACCCTCCTTACATATCTAAGAAATGCATCTTTTCCTATTCCTCACATAAGAAAAACCTCTCATGTATCTTCACTTTACATCTTGACACATAACATATGTCTCTTTTTTATATACTTGACACATACATTAGATAAAATGTAACACATACTTACAAATATGTAATGTTACCAAATAATGTAACATCTCTAACACCCCCTTGTATTACATTATTTTATATGAAAGTCTCTTAATTTGCATAGATGATTCTGAAATGTCTGATACTTATTTTGACCAAGAGATTTTGTAAAAACATATGCAATTTATTCTTCAATGGTATCATGTTCCCTAAATATGATGATCTTGAACATGATCTCTAGTAAAGTGATATTGAGATTCAATGTGTTTTGTTCTTTCATGAATCATAGGATTTTTAATTCAATTAATAACTTCTTTATTATCATAATTTAGCATTGTTGGAGACCTTTTGATCCTTGTATCTAACAATATGTACTATAACCAAAGTGTTTCACATACTGCATTTTTTGGTGCATGGTGTTCTACTTCTATTGATGAAAGAGCCACTACATGTTTCTTATGATACCAAGAAATAGGTCCTAACCCAATATAGAACACATATCTTGATGTTGATTTTCTATCATCTATAGATCCAACATAGTTAGAATCTAAATATACATAAGTAAAAATTATCATTTCTTTTGTATTTTAATCCATATTCTATAGTTTTGTTGATATATTGTAGTATTATTTGTATGGATTTCCAATGACTTTATTTGGTTTATTGCATGAATATAAAGGGATAATTCATAGCAAAAATAATATCCTGGTATTTATTAAATACAAAAATACTTTCAATTAATTGTCGATACATAGTAGCAAAAACTAGTGATGTCTTACATGTCTTAATAGTTGTAACCCTTGCTTCATAGGTGTATCTTTAGGTTTACAATTTGTCATGCTATATTATTCAAGTAATAATTTTCTATATTTTTATATGTTATTATTATGCTATCATCATTTTGATAAATTTATAAACCAATATAGGAATGTAGTAGTCCTACATATATTGTTTCAAAAACAATTTCTAGAATTATTTTCACATCATCTATTAGAATATTTGAGCTTTCTATGATTACAATATCATCAACATATATTACAATAATTATTTTTTCTTATCCAACCTTTTTTATATAAATATTTGAATTTGATGTGCTCTATTTGAAATTGTCTCATAGCATATTATTATTAATCTTAATGTCCCATGCTCTTAGTGCTTGTTTTAATCCACATAAGCATTTTTTAATTTATAGAACTTCTATTCTTTTCCCTTAATAACAAAACCTTATAGCTATGTCATATATACCTCTTCTTCAAGATCATATTTAAGAAATGCACTCTTAACATCCATTTTATGAATTTTCCACCCAAGTTGTGATGCTAATGCACAAATTGTTTGAATAGTAGTCATTCTTGCTATGGAAGCAAAATTTTCTTCATAGTCAATTCCTTCTATTTTATTATATCTATTTGCAACTAATCATACCTTATAATTGTCAAGAGAACTAGCTACTTTGTAATTTATCTTGTAAACCCATTTACATCCTACTATTTTCTTTCCTTTTGGTAGATCAACTAGATCTCATGTTTTATTTTTTATTAATGTTGCATATTCTAATTCCATGGTTTTTTTCCATTCTAGTTGTCTTATGGTATCTTGTATAGTTGTAGGTTTATCTACTAGCTTATTAATCCCATATTTGTTCTTGTCATATTGTAATTTTGAGGTCTTATGATGGTAAGAATTGGTATTTGTTCTAGCTGTGAATCATTAGGTGTATTTTTGTACCATTTTGTCTCTTTTATTTGAGATGTTATCATATATTCTAAGTTTTCAATTGGCTCATTAAATATTTCTAACTTTATTTCTTCAATTGATGAATTTTATTCATCTAAAATATTTGGATTAGTCTTGTGTCAACCTTTTGATCTTCAATAGAATTTTTGTTTTCATCATCAAAAATTACATCTCTGCTCACATGCATTTTCTTTGTAATTATATCAATCATTTTATATGCTATTGAATCATCATTATAACCATGAAATATCTCACATATAGTTTTATCATATAATTTTATTCTTTTATTATTTGGAACATGCATATATGTTTTACATCCAAAAATTCTTATATTTTCTATTGAAGGTTTTTGACCTAACAACGCTTCTTTAGGAGTATTATTTTTGAGTATTTTCATGGGTGATCTATTTTATATATATTCTACAGTTTTGACAGTTTGTGTCCAATATTGCTAGTCAAGATGAGCTTCATTTAGCATGCATCATACCATTTTTGTAATAGAAATATTTTTTTTTTATGTTATACCATTTTGTCAAGGTGGATAAGTTGTAGTGAGTTGTATTTTTATACCATTTTATTTTAGAAATGATTCAAACTCTTTTGAAAAAAATTATTAACCCTTATCTAAGAAAATATTCTTTATTAATTTTTTTATTCCTGTTTCCACGAGTTGATTCAATTGTTTAAAGCAACCAAAGGCTTCAAATTTAAGCTTCATAAAATATACCTACATTTTTCTCAAATAATCATCAACAAATAGCTGAAAATATGTGTCCTCCAAGACTACTAGTATTCATTGGTCCACATAAATCTGTATATATTAATTCTAGTGGCCCTTGAGCTCAATATTTATTGAGTTCAAAAGGTATTCTACATTGTTTTCCTACAAGGCATTCTAAACAAATTGTATTCTCCCAATAAAGTTTGGGTAATCATCCAACCATTTGATATCTACTCATTTCATTCAAAGAAGATGCACTTTTATGTTTTAGCCTTTTATACCAAAGTTCTTTGGTTTTTAAAATTCTTGTTGATAAAACCACATTTGATAAAATATCTAGGAAAAATAGACCATTTATGTATGAACTATAGGCTATGATTTTTTCCTATTAAGTAATAAGATATCTCTTTTTATTTCCAATAATTTTGAACTCAACTACTAAATTTTAATTCACCATTTGAGATATTGAGAGTAGATTTGCAATTAATCTAGGCACATACAATACGTTGTTAATTATGTATTTTGTATTAGATAAATTGATTAAAACATATCCTAATCCTTTGACTTCATATGTCTAATTATCAGTTATGGCAGCTAGTTTCTCACATTTCTCTTGAAAAGTACTAAACCATTGTTCATTTCTATTCATATGCCTGCTTGCCTCTAAGTCAATATACCAATGGTTTATCCCATATTT
The DNA here is from genome assembly GCA_028583015.1 of Wollemia nobilis. Taxonomy (NCBI): domain Eukaryota; kingdom Viridiplantae; phylum Streptophyta; class Pinopsida; order Araucariales; family Araucariaceae; genus Wollemia; species Wollemia nobilis. Next base: position 1,335,966 of record JAQPPZ010017079.1, on the reverse strand, counting down.
ATTTATAACCATTGACATGATTTATTCAATATTCCCTTCTTATCTCCTAATTTATAAAATTCTTTCAAATTAATTTCCTTTGGAGTAGAAAGCCTTGTTTATCCTAATTTCAATTTCAATAATCTTCAAAATTAAATTTCAATCAAGCTCTAGGATTTAATCTATTTCTTATCACTCCAACTTTTTTTTAATTTAAAAAATCCTTTATTACCCCTTATGCACTTTATGAAATTCAATTCAATAATTACTTATCTATCCTAATATTATATTCTAAATAAAAATTATATTTTCTTTATTACTCCAAAATAAATGCTCTTAATAAAGATTTTTCTCCACCTAAAATATAAATAATATTAATGTACAAAATTCAATTTACAAGCCTTACCTCTCTCCATGCTTGGTCTTCTAAATCAAATGGACATTACTCATGCAAGATTCTAGGATAAACTTCCTTAGGCTTACAAGTGGCTTTTGCCTTGTATTCTTCTTCTCAACACTACTATATTCTCTAAGCTTTGGCTCTTAGATGACTCTACTATGGTATTCAAGCTTTGGCTCTTAGGTGATATTGTTATGTCCTCTAGGATTTGACTCTTAAGCAATATTGCTATGTTCTTCAAATCTTTGGCTCTCAGAAAATATTATTATGTCCTCAAGTTTTGTTTCTTTGGACATCTATTGGTCTCTTTTTTTAGTAGTGATTCCAACAAATATCCTTTATAAGTATATCCTTATAAAAATAAATAAATTCATTATCATAATATTTTTACTCCATATGGAAGAGAAAGAGGTAGATAAATAAATGTTTGATGCAATGACCAATCATTGTCATTAAGTATTGCATAATCTCTTAGATGGATATGAATAATCTCATTTAAATATTGACATATTTAATGTACTTATAAATATTTTAGTAGTAAAAAATATAAAAAAAAAAATTAAAAATATTTATAATAAATGGTTTGAACTTTGATTAAATATTTACTTAAAATTTGTTAATATTAAGAAAATTTCAAATCAATTTAAAAGAATATTTTTTTTTTTAAATCAATGTTCATGATTGAAATACATATCATAAAAACAATACTAAAGATATATATTTAGAAGAAGAAAAAATCATATAAAAACATAGTATTAAGCTATATTATACCAGCAACCATATTAAAGATACATAATTTCAAAAAAAAAAACCATGTAAAACACTATTTTATAGAAATTTGGCATAAAATCCCCATGATAAGTTGTGCATAAGATTTTGCTTTCTTTCATGATTTCCTTAGCAAGTGTATGTAGTAGGATTTAAAAGATGCTTTCACTTTTATTATAGGACTTTAACGCATGGAACCTTCCTTTTTGTGCTCTTGTATTTTCATTATAAAAGTAACATTACAATATCTTTACATCTTATTGATTTAATGTCAATTTATAAAAGATATTAAGTATGCATATTTTAGCACTATACACATATCACTAGATAATAAAAATATTAAACTCTAACATATCTATAGAGATTTTTTTTTAAGGAAGCTAGATGCACTGAAAGTGAAGAATGTGAACCTCAATAGTGTATATATTAATGAAATTACAAAAGGATATATAGTGCTTTATTGATAAAAAATAACTTAAATCTTCATGGTTGATACTTATATGTTGAAGAAGAATATCCAATGTAGGTTTATCAAAGTATAGATCAAGAAGATTTATTTAGGTCTTTTGTCATCAGAATTATTCCCTTTATGTTAGAAATCTTGTCTCTTTTTCTTTTTAGACTTTTATTAGTGGTGTTTGCTTGTTTAGTATAGAAACCCTTTCATGTATTCTTATATCAATTATGCAATTCATAGGTTTTTTTCTTTTTTCTTTTTATTTTGTATTTATTTTTTAGTAATATAAAGACGGTGGAAGTCCTGGGAGCCTTTGCAGATAGTTTGAACCCTACCATCTATGCTAGTAGTTACTAAAAATCATGATTGTAACCATTGCTTTTATATATCAAAAATATATATATATATATATATATATATATATATATATATATATATATATATATATATATATATATATATAATTTATTTTATTTTTTTATTAAGGATTTATAATATTAAAAATTGAATTATTGGTGGTTATATCACATGGAATTAAAATGAGATTCACATATATTAGATCTTGTACATAATAATGATATTATTACAAATAGCTTTCAAGGGTTAAGTGGATTGGTAGTTGTTTGTGTTGCCAGGCACTTACCAAGAAGAGATTTGGGTTCAAACCTTGGGGGTGTCAATTTGTAAAGGTAAGAGACTTGGGTTCAAATCTTGGGGGTGTCAATTTGTAAAGGTAGTAGTCTGCTTTGAATGGTATGAATCCTTTGAATGTGTGTCAGGCTGACAACAACTATAAAAATCCGGAGTTACTGGGTGGTCTCCCCCTCACGCCATGTTGTTAAATAGGTTTGTTAGGATCCACCCTTATATTTTGAACCAAAGTACAATTACTAAAAATAGTGTGGTTGCAACCAACACCTTTATGTAACAAAAAAAATGATATTATTACAATCATATTATTATAAAATGTATTAAAATTAAACTTGAGTTATGTATATAATTATATTATTATTTTATAAAAACTAAAAATTTATATAAAAAATACTAAAATCTCTAATATAATTAAATTAAAGAACATATTTTTAATAATACCAAACAAATCTAAATTTTTAAATTTAATATTAAAAATGATAAGTATTACTTTTATTAAAACTTATCTTCAAAACATATTTATTATGTTTACATATATAATTGATTTTGTATTAATAATTTTTTAGAGCAGTTGCTTTTATAAACTGAAGTGTATGAAGAAACCCATGAGGTATGGAAACTCAAAATTTGACCAAGGTGAATAATGTCTCGTGTCTTTACCATGGGGCCTAGGCTATTAATTTTACATATTTGAAATAGTTTCAACACTTACAACATAATCAAACCATATAATGAATCACATTATAGCATGATACCTTTATTATGAGTTCAATTACATCTCATTTATTTTATTTTTGTTAGCAACTAGGTCTTAGACATCTGCCTTGGTCGAATTCAAACCTTGTGATTAGTATTTGACTCCTCTATGGTCTCAACTCCCGTTCTTTATTCTGTCATGAATTTCTAAAAAGTAGATTGTTGACATCAACAAATCCAACAAGGTCTTAGACATCTGCCTTGGTCGAATTCAAACCTTGTCATTAGTATTTGACTCGTCTATGGTCTCAACTCCCGTTCTTTATGCTGTCATGAATTTCTAAAAAGTAGATTGTTGACATCAACAAATTATACCTTAAACCTAAAATGTTATGGTTAACATTGGAAGAGATTTTTTTAAAAACATTGGTACTTGGATGCATAACATGGATAAATAAAATTCCATTTATATAAGTTCAACACATAGGTCTAAAACCTTAACAAAGCTGAAAGGCATTTGGTATAATGGTAGTTGTTTGGTTATTATCATCCATGTGGTTGTGAGGTCGATTTCTCCTGCTACTTATTTTCATAATTAAAAGTATTTTATGAATTTGAATCAAGTATTTAGTCTATTTACTCATACATGCTTATTGATTTTTCTTTAAACTAATATTACAATTTTATAATTTGTAATATTGATTAAATTTTATGATATAAATTTATTTACTTTTATAAATATTTAAATTTTGTTAATGGGTATGGTTTAATGATTGAAATATATATGTAACATAGTTCACATCAAAGGTATATTGGTTGCCCAAAATCCACTTGATAATGTTGGGTGCAACTTTGAGGTGATTTTGATGGTGTAGAACGCGGTGATTTTGATGGTGTAGAACGCCACTTTGAGGTGATTTTGATAGTGTTTTTGATGGTGTAGAACGCCACTTTGAGGTGATTTTGATAGTGTAGAACCCCGTGATCATGATTTCTAAGACCAAAATAACCTTGCAAGAAATTTTTCACTAAATTCAAAAAAAGCATAGTTCACACCAAAATTTAAATCTTAAAAATACTAAATAAATTGTATAATTCAATGTAACTTAATGCTATAACTGTGGGAAGGCTGAAGAATCTGTTGGGCATTTACTTCTCCAATGTGACTTTGCTCGACAAGTCTGGCATTATTGGTGGGGAGTATGGAATCACCCTTGTTCGCATGCTTCATCAATAGTTGATTTTTGGAGGAGTATGGGGCGGCCTCCTGCAGCCGGCTTTCTTTTTACAAGTTGGATGGAGTATTGGTCCTTCATGCATTTTTTGGCAGATTTGGCTTGAACGAAACCATCGTATTTTCCAAGGTAAGGAGTTAACTAATTCCCAGGTCTGCGAGAGGATTTTGCGAATGATCCAGGAAACTGTGTCTGCAAAATGTCAGATTATTTCTCCCGTGGACCATGCGGAACGTCAGATCATGGAAATATTAGGCTTGATGGTTAATGGTCCTGGTCCTAATGTCTCTTGCAGATGGATGGGTCAGAATGATCGGGTGCGGAGGGTTGGCAAATGGAATCCGCCTCCTCCGGGAGTGCTGAAAATTAATACGGATGGATCTTCCCAGGGTAATCCGGGTAATGCTGGTATTGGTGGTGTGGGGCGGGATAGTAGTGGTACTATCCAATTTTTTTTCTCTTGCTTTAAGGGACATCATTCTAATAACTTCATGGAAGCACTCGCAATTTTATATGCTTTGGAGCAAGGGTATGCTTTGGGTTGGCATCGGATTGTTTGTGAATCTGATTCTCAGATTGTTATAAATTTGTTAAATTCTGGAGATAGTCTTCATGGTTGTTGGCGGTTGAGTTGGGTTGCTCGGCAAATTCTTAATATCTCTGCTCACTTGGACTCATTTCTTTGTGCATATTCCTCGGGAGTGGAATAGGGTAGCGGATTTGTTAGCTAAATGGGCTTCTAAGTTTCAAGATGGTTGGGATGTTCAAAATTGGTCTCAACTTTCTTCTGATTGCTCTCAATCTCTCTCTTCTTTATTGAGAGCTGATATGTCTGAATAGATTCTGCTTTTTCTTTGTATCATGAATATTTTGCTGAGTTAATAAATTTTTACCCTCTTTTACAAAAAAAATTAATATAAAAAAATAAATAAAAATTATTATAATTTAAAACTATTTTTTTAATTTTTAATATTAATTAAATTTTATGATGTATATTCAACTGTTTTAACAAACACGTTTAAAATGTTAAAATATTTGTAATATAAAATATTTGGTTCTTTATATTTAATCTTGGTGAAATTTGATGATGTGTATTTATTTATTTTTTTCTTTTTTCTTTATATTTAAAATATTTAAAAACAATTAAAATTTCTCTACATTGAAGGATGAAAAATTCTCACTATCTGAACATCAAGGTTTGTGGAAACTTTGATTTGTGATAAAAACAACACCAAAGAAATTTTTTGATTCTCGGCCACAATTAGGGAAGAATGAGTTTTTTTTATTGTGTCTCCCTTCACATGGTAGAAATTCGAAACCGGGACCTCCTGTTCAACGGGTGTCGGATCGTCTTCTTCTCCAACTGCGCTACAAAGGCAGACCAAAACTTTGTTTTGTGGTGCAAACGGCACCAAAGAACCCTGGCCACAACGAGGGAGGAATGTGTTTTTTATTGTGTTTCCCTTGGTATCCAGATTCGTGGACCTCCCAGTTCAACAGGGCCAAGCTCACCTTTTTCAATTGTGCTACAAAGGCTGACCACAAACCAACTTTGACCACAAACCAACTTTGGTTTATTGTAAAAAAGGTACCAAAGAAACCCTTAGACCCGGGCCACAACTAGTGAGAAGTGGGTTTTTTTATTGTGTCCCCATTAGCATCCTAGAGGTTTAAACCGTGGACCTGCTGTTCAATGGGGCCAAGCTGACCTTTTCCAACTACCCTACAAAATCCAACAGAACTAGAACTTTGATTAATGAAAACACCACCAAATTAACAAATTTAATAAATATAAAAATTATTTTAATAAAAATTAAAAATATGATTAAATTATATTTATAAAATAATTAATTTAGTCGGCAAGCATTTTCTTCTTAAACTCTATTCATCTCCGTAGCAAACGGCGAAAATAATCTTCGAATATCTTGCAAAGCTGTATGGATTAAGCCTGCCACCAAATAATTTTAAAAATAACTAGAACTTAAAAAAGGGCAAAGCTTTTATCTTAATTGCGTTCTATTTTTTAATTTGGGCGATGCCCTAATGTAAAAGCCTTCTAGGCTTGCGAGAGAATTTTAAATTTGATCGCGATTAACCGATTAACAATAAAATAAAATTTCAAATTTAAGGTTTAGATTAAATGAGAATAAATCTCTACATCCGTTAATAGCCATGTAAATCTGTACTTCCCATCGCTTCACATCATAAATATATTCCGTTATGATATTATCTATCTGACTGGCACGATACCCAACTTGTACAAACAATTTGTGGTTTGTTATTATAGTAGATTTATAAATTATAAATTTCAGGTAAGGCATTTCACCTCTTTGAAATCGATGATTGAATCTGTAATCAAATTCCTGCGATACATATACATTACCATGGATCAACCAAAGCTGTCTCTTCTCTTCTGCATCATTGTCCTTTTATTGCCAGGTAAAGTTAAAACAAGATTATCTTTTATCGTGCACAGATATTGTGAACATGTTTTCTCTTGAATTGAATTGAATCTGAGTTACGAATTGTTGTTCTGGTGTGTTGTACTTCAGCTATGGAGTTGGGTTCTGCAGCGCCACATGTGGAGAGCGAGAGCGAGAATGAGTTAATTCCCGCAATAGACATGGACATGCAGAAGGAGGAGTTCCATTTGCCTTTGCATGCGATGGAGAGCACAAGGCGAAGCGTTCAAGCTTTCAGGCGATGCTCTCCTTGTACATGTTGTCAAGGAGGAAATAAAAATTGTGTTCAAACTCGTTCCTGTTGTCATAAGCTAGACTGCAACCCACCAGGCAAACCATTTGGCACCTGTGTTTTCAAGCCTGTGTCTTGCAATTGTGATGGTTGCCAGTGAGAGGCATTGAGTCACCCACATCCCATTAATAAAATGTCGACGATAATTTAAGGTGTGCAGCCTTTTACAAATTTAAATTTGAACACAACGGTCCCATAGATGTTTACATGATTTTTTCTTTAATATCAAAAATAAAGAAAAAAGCCTCCAATTTTATTTTCTAATTACATCTTGAATAAACAATAATATTCTCTTATCCCTTACGGGGAACGATATCTCTAAACATATTCGTATTAAGGGGTGATGCAATTTACAAATTTGAACATTATAGTCTAAATAATCTATGAAATTCTGAAGATTATTCTGTCGATAGTGATGCAAATATAAAGGTGTGATATCGCTTGAGCGTTCTAAAAGTAAAAAGTAGAATGTTGGAACCTTTGTAAGGTTATTAACACACCATGTTTATTGTTCTCAGGCTTATTTTTTTGTATTTATGAATATATTTTTAAGCGTGACTGTATTAGTACCATCATTTTTTAAACTATGCATGTTGTATCTAAAGTAAACGTTAGATATAAGTATAAGTTTGAACTATTGAGTATATATTGTTAAATTGATGATATAAAAAATAACATGATGTAAATGTCTATTTGTAAAAATATTTATCACCTAAGACAATTTATTTTATGTCTTTTTAAATTTCATTGATATTTTTTTTATTTTCAAATCTATTAGATACAAGTGATTTGCTACTTTTATGTATGGTAATAAAGTTTATGTCCTATGAAAAACAATACTATTTCTAATATCACTCTGTCATCTTGTCTATATTTTAAGGTTATAGATTTTTGATATATATATATATATCAAAAATCTATAATATATTATTTGATAAATATAAAAAATTATGTATTAATATTATTTATTTTTTGGGGGAATAACTAAATAGAGGTGGTATATCTACATCTCATACATCATCACTATAAAAATTTACAAGAAATGTCCTATTTCAAGAAAAAGATATACAAATTCTAAAACTTGTTCACATTTGACACCTTTACAAGCTTGTGTAGTTTGTAAGACTATTCAACAACACTATTTATCATACTATAAAATTTATCTTGCACATAATTCATCATAAACTTGTCATGTCATTATTTATAATTTAAAAGTTGTATCATTTGGAATAGAATATATGATCTTGGAATCATTTTAAAAATATGATAGATGGTTTTTCTATCAGGTAGAAAAGAAAGGGTTTTGAAAGGGTTCCCGAACCTTTTACATATTTACATACCGGACCAACAAAGTAGCCCTAATTCATCACAAACCTATCATGTCATTATTTATAATTTATACGTTGTATCATTTGGAATAGAATATATGATCTTGAAATCATTCTAAAAACATGATAGATGGTTTTTTATTAGGTAGAAAATAAAAGGTTTTGAAAGGGTTCCCGAACCTTTTCCATATTTACAAACCAAACCATCAAAGTAGCCCTAGCAACATCCATGAAAAATAACATAGCATAGGGGAAGGTCTAACCTGCAATAGAAACATGAAAGATATGACCGATAGTAAACACATAAACAAAACAGGACAACAGAAAACCAGAGATAGAACCCACCAATTTCAGATCCAACAAAAACAAAGTAAATAGAGAAACTGAGAATCGGAATGCCAAATAAGATAACAGAATTAGTTTTTGTTATTGATGAGTATAATATCATTTCTTGCCAAAGAAATAAGATCTTAGAGGAAATTCTCTGTCCAGATAAACATACCTTCATTTTGAACTTCGATATTGACAAGGAAATCTGCAACCGTTTTCCTTTCGCTATAAATATGCTTACTTTAGGAGTTCAAAAAATTTCTTAAGAATATTTTCTATTCATCCATGAGATTACCAATATTCTAGTTGGGTGATACTTGTTCAGTGAGGATATTGAATATGTATAAAGATCTCCTTCTATAATAACCTTATCAACCCCCATTGAATCAAGCGGGGATAAACCTTAAAAGAGGGCCTTGGCCTCTATAAAATTAATGGTATGGTTACCAAGATTCTCAAGAAAGGCTAGAACAATTTCTCCATTGGAGTTTCTAATCACTCCTCTAGCTCTTGCCATCCCCAAATTTTCTTTGGATGCTCCATCAAAATTCAATTTAAGCTCGTCCAAAGGGAGAGAGCTTCATTTGGTTTATAGCCTACTCAAGCTATCATGAGAGGGACCAGGGACCCTAATGGGCAACCCTAGTCTAGCAGAGAGAGAAGTCTCAAAAGAGGGAATATTAGAAGGGGGAAAGAGATAATTGAGATGTTTACAACTAGGGTGCTAAGAATTCTAAAACCCATGTAGGAGGTGTTCGAAGAATGGTCTTTATTTTCAAACCCCCTAAACTAAATGAGGGAGGCAGAGCTTCCATAAGATATGCCATTTGGGGCTAAGGAATGGAGAAAAGGACCAACGATCAAAAAACACTTTTAGAGAATTTAGGACCACCCAACTGACACCCAAGGGTGAAAGAAGAAAGGAAATGATATCTGAGGATAAGGAGCATTCCAAAAGGAGATACCAATTATTTTCCTCATGAGATGCACACAGATAACATCGGTTAGGAATGACCATTCCTTTTTTCTTAAGATTATTCAATGAAAGAATTTTGTTTTGGAGCAAAAGCCAAAGAAACAAATTAACTTTAGGGGTAAGTTCCTTGAACCAAACTAAACTACAAAATAACTAGAAAACATTCTCATCAACAACTAGGTAGTAGGTAGACTTCACCGAAAAGGTGTCATTCTTTTCTTTTTACATATTAACGAGTCCACACAAATGGAGTTCTTGACAACCTAATATTTTAATGCAATATCAAGGGCTTTCAAGGGAATCTCTACTCCTTGAGCTAGTATAAACCTTAGTATATCTTTTCATTTCTTAATACCACTAAATTCCTCAATACTTTCTACCACTTTGGGACCAAATTACTAAGAAAATTTGGTCCTTAAGATAGCAAAATAAGGAATGTCTATGAGAGGCACATCCTCAACCCATGGGTCTTTCCAAAAGTCAATACGTTCTCCCTTGCCTAATCTCCATTTAAGATCTTTTTGAAGAAGATTTTTAGTTTTAAAAATGTTGTTCCAAAAGGCCAAGCCATGCAAAATTTATTAATCTTCCATGAATCTTAATCCCCTATTTAAGTATTTATTGAAGATAATAGACCAAGTATCCATTGTTTTCTTGAGAAACAAGTCTCCAAATTTATTTTTCCAATAAATCTTTATTCATATATTTAATATTTTTCAACCCAAGATGTCCTACAATTTTCTTGGAGTACACATGGTCCCAAGAAACAAGATGGAATCTCTTTTCATTATCTACCCTTGACCAAAGAAAGGGTTTTTGAAATTGTTCTAATTTTTGAGCAATTTTCCTAGGGATTTTAAAAATAGAAAGAAAGTACATCAACAAGCTTTGAAGGGTAGATCTGACCAACTGAATCTTATTTGTTTGTCTTGAAATTTCTCTCATCCATCCTAAAAAAAATTTGCACCCTTTCCAAAATTGGATTCCATAGGTCTTCTTTGATCCTTCTTTTAAACAAATGTAACCCTACATAATGAAGAACACAAGCTTATACTGGGAGGGGGGTGAATAGTATAAGACCTCTTTTTACTTTTTCCATTATACTTCAAAACAGTAAAGCAATATACCCAAAGCAATATCAAAACAATGCACAATATCATCCACAAAGTGACACCAATTTTAACGTGGTTCACCCAGAATGGCTAGGCTACGTCCACAAAACTTTTCTCTAAAAGTTATCTCAAAATTATTTGGGAATCCTTCCCAATTACAATGTTTATGAGCCTCGGCCCAAAGGAGATACCTTCCCCCAATCATAATTTATGAGCCTCTGCTCAAAGGAGATACCTTCCCCCAATCAAAATTTATGAGCCTCTGATCAAAGGAGATACTTTCCCCTCTGTTCTAGAAATGATCCCTCAGAAGATCAACTACCTCTACGTCTTTCCAGCACGTGGAACTCCTTTCCACCGAATACCTCCTGTCCTCAATGCTTAGCCTAAGAGACCTTTGCCTTCTATGATCATGTCCATAGCAACTCAAAGAACTCTGTACCAAACATAGTCAGTTGGTCTAGTACAAGTCTTCCTTTGTCTGTCGGATCTGTCCAACTCTTGAACAAATCAATCCTCTGCATACAAGCCTTCTCAAAGACTTTCCAAATCTGTCCTCAGGTTCTTCTCATAGAACCAGTGTACCTCTATCCTCAAGTTCTCTGATAGAACTATCAAAACTCAGCTCACAAGTCCTCTGCTAGGACCTGTCCAAATTTTCTCACAAGTCCTCACCAAAACCTTTCCAAAACTGCTCATAAGTCCCCACCGGAACCTGTTCAAAAACTTTTCACAAGTCCTCTCTAGAACCTGTCCAAAAACTGCTCACAAGTCCTCTCTGGAACCTATCCAAAAACTCAGCAAGCTCACCAAGAAAAACTTTCTTAGTAGGAAATCACAAAGTGAATTGTTAGAGACAAAATGTGATTTGTCAAACTCATAGAAGCATAAAGAGAATTGTTAGAGACTCAATATGTTCTATACTCAACTCCCAATCTCAAAACTCAACTCAAATCAACTCAGTTCAATATCAATCTCAAATCTAAAAACTCAACTCAATATCTAAAATGGATAGGATAGAATGCTTTCTTTCAAGAACATGAAACCCCAACAATTGCCAACTATGCAAAGAATCACATAACATTGATACTCATGTTATTTTCATCATCAATTACAGCTTCAACAACAATGCTCATCAAACAAAGTTCAATCAACACCATTCAACTCAAAACACAACCTTGAAGCATTTCACAATCAACATTAGAAAAGGAAACAAGTAGAACTCCTTTTCTCTCCAACATTATTTGAACAAAAAGCATCCACCAACTCAAATCACCAAGCACAAAACAACTTTTCAAATCATCAACAAAGAAGTAAGCCCAACAATTTAACCAAGTAAAGAATAGCTTGATTATAACCAATTTAATGAAAGCTAATGTCAATCTCAAAGATGCCCACTTAAGGTTTCACAACTTCACACAAGAAGCAATTCTAACCTTAAAACATCATGCTTTCATTTCCATAATCAACCATGATGATTACACAATGACACTGAGAGGGGGGGGTGAATCAGTGTAGCTATTAATTTTTATATCTACAGCATTTAATATGAAATAAAGAGAACTTGACAACTGAAAAACAACTTAAACAAGAGAGCACACCACAACACTCAATATACCGAGGTTCACCAATTTGGCTACTCCTCAAAAATGACTGCTTGGACTCCAATCCAAATCCGAGTCTTTGCAAAATCAATTTTACAAACACTTTACCGAAGCACCAACCGGAAGGAGCACCAACCCCCGTAATTTTCTCGTTGCAACATGATGGAGCACCAACTCCTAGTACCAAGCACCAACTTGGACTGCAATTTCGATAAATTTAGAATGACATAAAAATGTCTTCACTTTATGCACGACCCTGACTGGTCCGCAATTAACTCAACTCTGCACACTCTCACGGCTCTGCTTATTTTTCTCTTGATTCTTTTCTAACTCTCCTTTTACAGCAATTTCTCTCTAACATCAGCAACATCTTCTCTGTACGATTATTCTTTTATAACCTTTCAATCTGGCATGCAGTCGAATGACCTTCTCCAACTGTTCGAATTCATTACTCCTGTCCATAATGTGACTGTTCGAATGCATGAACATACGGCTGTTCGAGTGCCTTTTCTTTTCTCCATATGCAATTCTTCGAAAGCTTTTCGATTCTTCATGTTCGGCTTTTCTGTATGCTTCAAATACGTCTGTTCGATTGCATGAGTGCGACCGTTCGAAGGCTGTAAAAAAGACTTTTCGAAAACCTTTCGATACTTTAAATTTGATTCTTCGAATACATGCAAACGGTTGTTCGAATGCATGACTGACACTTGTCAATCTTAACATCGACATCGATTACTTTTTATGTAATCGTGCATGATTTTCTGTCGCTTTTTCGACACGTGTCACCTTGCATGTTCCTGCGGGTTTTACTCGCCATGTTACCTGTCGCGATATCGCGACACTTTTAACTTATGCTGACGTCACCCTCAATGTTGTCGTGAAATCGTGACCATTTTGGCCTTGAAAGCTTTTCTTCTGTTCATGTCGCGATATCGCGACACTTAGAACTTTTGCTGACGTCATCATTAAGCATGTCACGAAATCGTGACGCTTTGGCTTCCAGCAGCTTTCCTTTCATCCTGTCGTGAAATCGCGACACTTTTCAACTTTGCTGACGTCATCATCAATGCTGTCGCGAAATCGTGACACTTTCGGCTTCCGTACACTCTTCTTTGCCAACGCAAAAATGGAACATGTCGCGAAATCGCGACACTTTGCTCTTCCGTACAACTCTCCTTGCCAACTCCAATGAAAATGGAACATGTCGCGAAATCGTGACACTTTGCTCTTCCGTACAACTCTCCTTGCCAACTCCAGAAAATGGAACATGTCGCGAAATCGTGACACTTTGCTCTTCCGTACAACTCTCCTTGCCAACTCCAGCGAAAATGGAACATGTCGCGAAATCGTGACACTTTGCTCTTCCGTACAACTCTCCTTGCCAACTCCAGCGAAAATGGAACATGTCGCGAAATCGTGACACTTCCGGCTCTTGCTGACGTCATCATCTTCTTGTCGCGAAATCGTGACGTTTCCGGCTTCTAGCAGCTTTCTTTGAAACTTGTCATGAAATCGTGACACTTTCGGCCATTGCTGACGTCATCGTTATCTTCGTCACGAAATCGCGACGCTTCTGGCTTCCGTACGCTCTTTGCTCCATGCAGTAGCGAAATCGCTACATCTTCTTGTTTGTGTCTTTTCACTTGTAGCGAAATCGCTACATCTTTGTTTCCATTTGTTTCAACATGTAGCGCCATCGCTACACCTTAGTTTCTCCTTGTTTCAACATGTAGCGAAATCGCTACACCTTAGTTTCTCTTTGTTTCAACACGTAGCGAAATCGCTACACCTTAGTTCCATGTATTTTCATCATGCAGCGATATCGCTACACCTTTGTTTCCATTCATTTCAACATGTAGCGATATCGCTACACCTTTGTTTCCTTCTCTCCGACATGTCGCGAAATCGTGACAGTTTACCTTTCATCTTCTCTCTCCTCGCCATGTCACGAAATCGTGACAATTTGGCGTGCATTTTCTCTCTCCTACTTTTTGTCGCGAAATCGTGACACATTTTCTCTCTCCTCAATGAAAACTCGACATGTCACGAAATCGCGACATTTTCGACTGCGCCTTCTCTCTCCTCGACCATGTCGCGAAATCGCGACAGAAAACATGTCGCGATATCGCGACAGTTTTCTTCCTTGTCTCTTTTTGCCAGTTTCTGAATCTGGGTCACTTCTGTTTTCCTTGAAACTTTCTGCACTTGATCTGACTGACCTCTGAACTGCATCAACTGCATCAATCTGACTGTGTTGACAACAATGACAATACTTTTGCAATTCTTTTGCTGCACCTTGCTCAACAATCTCCCCCTTTGGAATTGTTGGCAACACACTGCAACCTTGCTTAATTTCTTCTCCCCCTTTGCCAATAATACCAAAGGGCTGCTTTAGACTCCCCCTGAGTCTATGCACAACATTCTCAGACTTAAAAAGTTTGAATGCTCCCCCTGAGAATGTGTTTCCCATAGCTAGTCAGTGCTTGGGTGGTGTGACTACTCCCAACTTCTTCCGAAGGTATTCAAATACTTCCTTTGGCAAAGGTTTTGTGAATATATCAGCTACTTGCTCTGTAGTTGGAACAAAATCCAATTTAACCTCTCCTTCCGCAACTTTATCCTTCAAGAAATGATATCGGATTGCAATATGTTTGGTTCTTGAATGCATTACTTGGATTCTTGGATATGTTGATAGCACTAGTGTTATCACATTTAATTGAAATTGGTTCATTGAAATGAATACCAAGATCTTTCAACGTTTGTCTCATCCATAATATCCGAGTACAACATGTTGTTGCTTGCAATGTATTCTGCCTCTGCAGTGGATAGAGATATTGATTCTTGTTTCTTGCTGTGCCATGCTACCAGCCTGTCACCAAGATAAAATGCTCCTCCACTTGTGCTCTTTCTGTCATCAATACATCCTGCCCAATCTGCATCAGAATATGCAATCAAAGTGAAATCTTTACCTTTTGGGTACCACAACCCATAATCCATAGTGCCCTTGAGATATCCGAAAATCCTCTTTACAGCTGTTACATGAGTTTCTTTGGGATCGGCTTGAAATCTTGCAACCATACATACTGCTTGTAATATATCTGGTCTAGTGGCTGTTAAATACAACAGGCTTCCAATCATAGACCTGTACATTGTTTGATCTACATCTGGGGATTTATCATCCTTGCTCAACTTGCAGCCTGTTGTCATGGGAGTGCTGACCGGTTTACTGTCTTCCATTGTGAACTTTTTCAGCATTTCTTTTACATATTTAACTTGAGAAATAAAAATGCCTTTTTCATTTTGATTGACCTGCAGTCCTAAGAAATAAGAAAGTTCACCAATCATTGACATCTCAAATTCTTTTTTCATTTTAATTGATATGTCTTTGCAATATTCATCCATGCTGCTGCCAAATATTATGTCATCTACATAAACAACAAGAACAATAAGATGACCCTTCTCTGTTTTGACATATAAGTTGCTATCCACCAAACCTTTCTTAAACCCTTGTTTAATTAGATAATTATCCAGCCTTGCATACCATGCTCTGGGTGCCTGTTTTAATCCATATAAAGCTTTCTTTAACCTGCAAACAAAATCTGGATTTTCACCAAGTTGGAAGCCATCGGGTTGTTCAATGTAAACCTCTTCTTCCAGTTTTCCATTCAAAAATGCTGATTTTACATCCATTTGATATACTTTGAAGTTTTTATGAACTGCTAATGCCAGAAACATCCTGATTGCCTCTAGTCTGGCTACCGGTGCAAAAGTTTCTTCAAAATCAATGCCTTCAACCTGAGCATAGCCTTTACATACCAATCTTGCCTTATTTCTGACACCCTGCCCATCTTCATTCAATTTATTTCTAAAAACCCATTTAGTGCCAATTATGTTTTTATTTGTTGGTCTAGGTACTAATTCCCAGGTATTGTTTTTCTCTATCTGATCTAGTTCTTCATTGATTGCCTTCATCCAACTTTCATCAGTGCTTGCTTCAACAACATTTTTAGGTTCAATACTAGATAACAGAGAATAGTTCCTCACTGTTGTTCTTCTTGTTTGAATACCATCTGTGGGATCCCCAATAATCTGTTCACTTGGATGATTTTTCTGCGAGTTGCCTGTTTTAAATTTCCTGTTTTCTTCTTCTTCAGATTCGGTTTTTACACTATCTGGATCAATTTTCCGATTCTTCTCTGTTTCTTTTTCATCATCACCTTCAATGACTTCTTCATACATAGGGTAGTTTTCTTGATAAGTAGTTTCTTGTTCTCTACCTTCATCAACTTTTACATCAGCACTTTCAACAATTTTCTTCAACTTCTTGTTGTAACATGTGTATGCCTTGCTTTTTGTTGAGTAACCGAGAAAGATACCTTCATCAACTCTATCTTCAAATTTACCGAGGTTATCTTCAGTCCGTTTTATGTAGCACTTGCTGCCAAATACTTTGAAATGTCTTGTTGTTGCCTTTCTACCAAACCACAACTCATAAGTTGTTTTGCTTTCATGTGGTCTCAGCATGCAACTGTTTTGAATGTAAACTGCAGTATGAACTGCCTCTTTCCAAAATCGTCAGCTATTTTGTTTTCTGCCAGCATTGTCCTTGCCATTTCTGCACTGTTCTATTCTTCCTTTCTACAACACCATTCTGTTGAGGTGTCCTAGCTGCTGAAAACTGTCTTCTTATCCCATGTTTTTGACAGTATTCTGCAAATTCTTCGGAGATAAACTCTCCTCCCTTGTCTGATCTTAGGCATTTAATTCTTTTTCCTGATTGATTTTCAACAAGATTTTTGAAGGTTTTAAACATTTCAAAGGCTTCTGACTTGAGTTTCAGAAATAGTACCCATGTCATTCTTGAGTAGTCATCTATACATAGCATAAAATATTTGTGTCCATTTATGCTTTCGGTTCTCATGGGTCCACATAGATCGGTGTGAATTAGTTCTAATGGCTTGCTAGTGAAGTATTCTTTTGCTTTGAAAGTGGCTCTGGTTTGTTTTCCCTTTTGGCATGACTCACGGATGCTATTTACGGGTTTGCCAATGTTTGGTATATCTCTAAGCTGCTCTTTTTGAACTGATTTTTGCCAGATTGTCAAAACTAATATGCCCAAGCCTCTTGTGCCATAGCCGGTTTTCATCTTCCTGTCCCATCAAGCATGTTCCTTCTGCAGTTTACGAAAGTGTATACTGATTTCCTGAAGTTCTCGATCCGAGTGGCTATTAACTTTCCATTTTTTGTCTTTCTTACTTCACGACCCTCCTTCTTGAAGATTACATCATGACCTCTGTCACATATTTGACTTACACTTAGCAAGTTATGCTTGAGGCCAATTACAAACAAGACTTCTTTTGATTTTATATTGCCATCACCGATCTTGGCTGATCCCTTTCCAACAATCTTTGCTCCATCATTATTTCCAAATTTCACAGAACCACCTTCATAATTCTGTAAATTCTCAAACTTTTGCTTGTCACCTCGTCATGTGACTTGGAACAACCACTGTCAAGTATCCAAGGTGCTGATTTGTTCTGAGCTTTAAAAGCAGTCTGGACAATCAAAGATTCCTTTTCTTTCCATTCTGGTTTGATAGCAGATTTTGCTATTTGTTTTGCCTTTGTCCTTTCATTAGCATGTGCCTGTTTTTCAAGAAATTTCTGGTTTTGTTTCAACCCACTTGGCTGAGATTTTCTACCCTGATAATTATTTGATGCAAAAGTGCTTCTGTAGTTTCTAGCAATATGTCCAAAATTATGACAATTATAACATTCAACTGCATAATTCATTAAAGGAGAAAAAACATTTCTGCTGGTAAAATTCCTTTGAGATACATTATGCTTGCAATCTGAAATCTTATGGCCATAAGCATTGCATTTAAAACAATAACCAGAAAATGCATGATTAAACCTGGGTGCCGGTCTTTGCCAGTTTGAAGTAGGAGCCATGACTCTTCTCCTCCTCGGATGTGTGACTTTTGTGAATCCATCTTTGTCAGTATTCTTCTTGAATCCGGCATTATTGTTTTCTTTTGCATTATTTTGTTTTTCTGGTTCAACCCTGATCTTTTCTTCTTTCTTTGTGGGTTCTATATTCAAGTTCTTTGAATCCTTTGAAGATTCTCCTTCATCAAAGCCTAAACCAAATTTGATGCCAGAAGGCCTTTGGTTATTTAACATTTTATCCAACTTTACAGTACTTTCTTCAAACTTATGAAAACAGTTCAATTTTCTATTCATCTCCTCTAATCGCATCCTTAACTTAACAATGTCTTCCTCTAGCTTGTTGCATTCAACTGTCTTTACAGTTAATTGTTCATCAAGAACTTCAGACATTTTCTTGAATTCCTCTGTCTGTATTTTCAGATTGTTTATTATGTCTGTGGCATTCTCTAATTTCTTTGAAAAATTTTTATTCTTCTTCCTTTCTGCACTCAACTCTTCAAGTGCAGCAACCAATTCTCCTTCCAAATACACTTCAGCTTCATCCTTGGAATTTTCATCACCTTCCTGATTTTCCTCTGTTCTTTCTTCTTCAAGTGCCATGAACAGAGCTTCACCTCCTTCTTCTTCAGACTCCTCATCTGTGCTTTCTTCAGAACTGCTGACATTCTTGGTTATGAAGCTTTTCTTCTTGAAGTTATTCTTTCTAAAATTTTGTTTCTTCTTCCAGTCACCTTTTTCTTGGTGTGAACCTTCACCATTTTTGGTTCTCTCCTGCATTGGACATTTGGCTGCAAAATGACCGACTCCTCCACAATTGAAGCATTTAAAAGGTAGCTTCCCTCTATATTTTCCTTTTCCTTTTGTGAGTTTTCGAACAAAATTGGCTTCTGTTTCATCCAGTGTTCCTTCATCCTCAGATTCATGTTCAGCTTTTACATTCTTGTGTGCTTTAAAAGCTGCTTCTCTGTCTGTAGACTTGGTTTGTCCTATTCTCATTTCATATGTTTGTCGGGGAACCATGCAACTCATCCATGCTTGAAGTTGTTTAGATCTTTTGCCTCTTCTATTGCAGAGACTTTGGAGTTAAATCTTTTGTGAAGTGTTCCGAGAACCTTTTTCACAACAAGCTGCATCATCAATTTCTTCACCAAGTCCTCTCGATTGCATTAATAATTCCGTTGACTCTCGGCATATAAATTTCTATGTTTTCATCTTCCTTCATTTGCAGTGCTTCGAACTGTGCTCGATGAGTTTGCGGTTTTGCTTCCTTAATCTTATTGTCTCCTTCATGGATGCTCTTCAGTTTATCCCACATGTCCTTTGCTGATTTACAACTCATGACTCTTATCAGTTCACTGTCAACAAGCCCACACATTATGGCATTCTTAGCTTTGGAGTTGTTTTCAAATTTCTTTTTCTCGACGAGTATCTGTTGGAGGGGTAGTGGGTGCTTGTGTATCCACTATCTACAGAATCCCAAATATCGTATCCCAATGCACTCAGATATGTTTGCATTCTGAGTTTTCAGAAGGTGTAATTTGTTCCATCAAATAAGGGAGCTTTGTTGGATGAAAATCCTTCACCACCTGCCATTGTTTCTTCCAAGATCTCCTTAGCTGATTAAGCTTGTACAAGGAACCTTGCTCTGATACCAATTGATGATTACACAATGACACTGAGAGGGGGGGTGAATCAGTGTAGCTATTAATTTTTATATCTACAACATTTAATATGAAATAAAGAGAACTTGACAACTAAAAAACAACTTGAACAAGAGAGCACACCACAACACTCAATATACCGAGGTTCACCAATTTGGCTACTCCTCAAAAATGACTGCTTGGACTCCAATCCAAATCCAGTCTTTGCAAAATCAATTTTACAAACACTTTACCAGCACCAACTGGAAGGAGCACCAACCCCTGTAATTTTCTACTGCAACAGATGGAGCACCAACTCCTAGTACCAAGCACCAACTTGGACTGCAATTCTGATAAATTTAGAATGACATAAAAATGTCTTCACTTTATGCACGACCTCGACTAGTCTGCAATTAACCCAACTCTACACACTCTCACGGCTCTGCTTATTTTTCTCTTGATTCTTTTCTAACTCTCCTTTTACAGCAATTTCTCTCTAACAGCAGCAACATCTTCTCTGTACGATTATTCTTTTATAACCTTTCAATCTGGCATGCAGTCGAATGACCTTCTCCAACTGTTCGAATTCATTACTCCTGTCCATAATGTGACTGTTCGAATGCATGAACATACGGTTGTTCGAGTGCCTTTTCTTTTCTCCATATGCAATTCTTCGAAAGCTTTTCGATTCTTCATGTTCGGCTTTTCTGTATGCTTCAAATACGTCTGTTCGATTGCATGAGTGCGACCGTTCGAAGGCTGTAAAAAAGACTTTTCGAAAACCTTTCGATACTTTAAATTTGATTCTTCGAATACATGCAAACGGCTGTTCGAATGCATGACTGACACTTGTCAATCTTAATTCGACATCGTTACTTTTACGTAATGTCGCATGATTTTCTGTCGCTTTTTCGACACGTGTCACCTTGCATGTTGCTTCGGGTTTTCCGTTGTTACTTGTCGCGATATCGCGACACTTTTAACTTATGCTGACGTCACCCTGAAGGTTGTCGCGAAATCGTGACCATTTTGGCCTTGAAAGCTTTTCTTCTGTTCATGTCGCGATATCGCGACACTTAGAACTTTTGTTGACGTCATCCTTAAGCATGTCGTGAAATCGTGACGCTTTCGGCTTCCAGCAGCTTTCCTTTCATCCTGTCGTGAAATCGTGACACTTTTCAACTTTGCTGACGTCATCATCAATGCTGTCGTGAAATCGTGACACTTTCGGCTTTCGTACACTCTTCTTTGCCAGTGAAAAAGGAACATGTCACGAAATCGTGACACTTTGCTCTTCCGTACAACTCTCCTTGCCAACTCCAGTGAAAATGGAACATGTCACGAAATCGTGACACTTTGCTCTTCCGTACAACTCTCCTTGCCAACTCCAGCGAAAATGGAACATGTCACGAAATCGTGACACTTTGCTCTTCCGTACAACTCTCCTTGCCAACTCCAGTGAAAATGGAACATGTCACGAAATCGTGACACTTTGCTCTTCCGTACAACTCTCCTTGCCAACTCCAACGAAAATGGAACATGTCGCGAAATCGTGACGCTTTCGGCTCTTGCTGACGTCATCATCTTCTTGTCGCGAAATCGTGACACTTTCGGCCCTTGCTGACGTCATCGTTATCTTCGTCACGAAATCGTGACGCTTCTGGCTTCCGTACGCTCTTTGCTCCATGCAGTAGCGAAATCGCTACATCTTCTTGTTTGTGTCTTTTCACTTGTAGCGAAATCGCTACATCTTTGTTTCCATTTGTTTCAACATGTAGCGCCATCGCTACACCTTAGTTTCTCCTTGTTTCAACATGTAGCGAAATCGCTACACCTTAGTTTCTCTTTGTTTCAACACGTAGCGAAATCGCTACACCTTAGTTCCATGTATTTTCATCATGCAGCGATATCGCTACACCTTTGTTTCCATTCATTTCAACATGTAGCGATATCGCTACACCTTTGTTTCCTTCTCTCCGCATGTCACGAAATCATGACAGTTTACCTTTCACTTTCTCTCTCCTCTGCCATGTCGCGAAATCGTGACAATTTGGCGTGCATTTTCTCTCTCCTACTTTTGTCGCGAAATCGCGACACATTTTCTCTCTCCTCAACGAAAACTCGACATGTCACGAAATCGTGACATTTTCGGCTGCGCCTTCTCTCTCCTCGACCATGTCGCGAAATCGCGACAGTTTTCTTCCTTGTCTCTTTTTGCCAGTTTCTGAATCTGGGTCACCTCTGTTTTCCTTGAAACTTTCTGCACTTGATCTGACTGACCTCTGAACTGCATCAACTGCATCAATCTGACTGTGTTGACAACAATGACAATACTTTTGCAATTCTTTTGCTGCACCTTGCTCAACAAACCAAAAGCACTCTCAACATTACAAGAAATATTTATCCCTTATACACCTTATTTCTCCTTTTTAGTTTTATCAACAATAAACTTTATCTCTCATAAGAATGCAATAAGATAATGCAAACACCTTAAAAAGAATTTTTTATCAAAATAAAGCAAGCTTCAAACTCCTTATAACTCCTAAGCAGTTTTTCTCTCTAATAAACTTCCACCATCCGCAAAATACACTAGCAAAAATTAATTTTGAAAATACCTTAGCCAACACCAAAAATCACGCTATGGAGAAATTGTGCATGAACTCTAACACCACCCGTTGTGTCCACTTCAACGAAGAAAAACCCTTTCATGTTATTCGAATGCGGAACCTCCCGTTTGGGTAGCGCGCCAATAGCCTACCACTACCGGTGTGCCAAAGGCATCCGGTGAGGTATGAACCTCACTCTGTTTCCCTTGTACCTTCTATGCCAGGGCTAAAATAAATAGCAGGCCTCCCTGTCTTCTGACACGAAGGACTACAACGAAACCTTATGACGGATACAAAAATGAACGGTGGATATCCGAACAGCAGATCAAGAAATCTCAGTGAAGAAGAAATCGAACATCAGATCGCGAAATCACAACGAGCAACACTTTTCGAAAATGTGGATGGGATGATCTTTGATCTTCATCGTGGGAGATTTATATGCATATTTCCCATAAACTCTTGACGTCGACGAGGAGTTTAACACGTCGACGAAGGTCTTGGCTAGCACCCACAATCTTAGAACATAGCACCATCAAATTTAAGACATTTGCGCCATGGGTTAGGAGAACCCAATGCAAACAATAAATTAATATTTATTTTAAAAATAATTAAAAGGAACCTTAACAAGGTTTTTAATTATTAAATAAATACTTCCTCCAGGACCCAAATGCATTAAACTAATGCATCCACCTGTAATATTTAAACCTGCCAACTTGGAGTTTACAAAAGACCTTTGAAACTGTCATGTCGTAACCTTCATCAAAACAAATTGTTTGACATCAAATCAAATTCCTTCAAGAGCTTCTTGACATCAATGACAACTTATACACTTGAGCAAAGGCAATGTACCCAAAGTACCCAAAATTGCCAACAATCTCCCCCTTTGTCATTGATGGCAAACCTTTACCTGAAAACACTTCTCAAGAGCCAAAACCGAAACCAACTATGCTAACAACGGACCAACTATGCCCAAAACTGAGAATCTTCCTTTGAAGTTTTGCTCCCCCCGACTTGAAGCTCTCCTCTTCACTTTGAAGCTCTCCCCCTTACTCATATCTCTCCCCCTTTGTCATCAATGGCAAAGGGTCACCTTTGGGGCTCGGGACTAAGAATGAGCCTCTTAGCTTAGTCCCTCCCCCACCTCCTGATGAGGTGATTAATTATGGGGTGGGAGTAAAACTCCCATTAGGCACTGATCATCATTAGTGTATATAACTTCCTTGCTCGGCCTTCTCTTGAACTCTTTGCCCATATTCCTGTTCTTGTCACTATTCTTGTTTTTTTTCTCATCCCTGTTCTTGTCCATGCCTTGATCCTTGGACCTGATCGTGCCACTGTTCCTATTTTTGTATTCTAGAATTTTAGCTCTACACTGTTTTATTGTGTGACCTTCATTGTTGCACTTGAAACACTTGACAATGTTGTTTCTTTGAGGTAAACCTGATCTTTGAATCCACCAGTTCTGACCAAACTGCTTTCGACCAAACCTCGTTCGGCCAAACTTGTTCACGCCAAACCTATTTTGACCAAACCTGTTCTCGTTATTTGCCTTGCAATAAACCGCCTTGTGCCCAAACTGTTGACAAGAGTAGCAATACCCTTGAAAGTAACTAGCACTTCTAAAACTGTCATTTACCTCCTTCACTTGAGCCATGCAATGTGAAGCCATGTGACCAAACCTGTGACAAGCAAAACATCTGCCTTGAAACTTTCCTTTATTTGACCTCTTAGGTTCTAAAAACTTCTTCTTCTCATTTTGAATTCTGTTTCTGTTTCTATGCATCTATCATTCAAGGACTCCTTTTCTGAAATACTTTCCTCATCGTAACTCTCTTCCTTTTGGAGTCTCTTACTAGATTCTCCAACTTGTTCCTTGTGTGGCTTAACAAAACCAAGGCCTATTTTATTTGTTGTCTTTCTTTGACCTTTGATGAGTGACTTAACCTTTTTGGAGCTATCTTGAAACCTGTAAAGCTTATCCTTGTACTATTTAGTTTCCTCTTTCAAAAAAGCCATTTTTTGTTCTAACTCACTATACTCAAGAACCTTAGACTCTAACTCATCCTTGAGTTCCTGTGTCTTAGCTATAGAGAAGTCAAGACTTTCTATAAGATCATCTCTTTCCATATAACATTCATCTAACTTATCCTTGAGTCTAGCATTCTTCTTTCTTTCCTTTTTCAAAGCACTAAGAGCACTAATAAGTTCACCTTCAAGATCTACTTCACCTTCCTCTATATCTTCCTCTATGTGTTTGCCTTTTGAATCATCAAAGCCTTTTTCAGATTTCTTATCACTAGAGGCGCTACCCTTTTCAAAAACCATACATGCATCTTCCTTATAGTTTTCTCGAAGCATCCTCATACATACTAGAAACCAAATCATTATTTGTGCAATCATCCTCAAGGTGACCAAAGTTTCCACATCTAAGACATTTCATGATAATGAATCTATGTTTCGGTTCTTCCTCTTTTTTTGATATGAACAACATCTCATTTTCATCATCACTTGAATAACTTTCACTATCACTACTATAACACTCACTTGCTTTGTCTAGGTATAAACTCTTCTTGTGCTTGTGAGAATACCTCTTTCCTTGATTGATGTGCTCATCTTTGTTCTTCCTATGATGCTTATGCTTTTCAGAATCCTTGCTCTTAGAATACTGTTTATCTTCATCACTTTCATTCTTGGGAACAGTACAGTCAGTAGCATAATGACCAAACTTTCCACAATTGAAACATCTTATATTTTTCATACTTTTGTGCTTTCTAGAGAACTTGCCTTTCTTGCTGTAATATGCCTCTTCATCACTAGAAGAATCATCACTATCTTGAAGTTGTTTACCCTTGGATTTCTTAGTAGCCTTGAAAGTTGCCTCTTTCTTGACATCAACCTTCACTTGAGTTCTCAACTCAAATGCTGCAAGTATACTATGGAGCTCATCCTTTTTCAACTTATCCAAATCTTTAACTTCCTCAATAGCAAAAATATTTTCACTAAATCTATTAGGAAGAGATCTTAAAATCTTATCACAAACATCATTTTCAGCAAGCTCAAGACCTAAGTCTTTCATGGAGTTAACAACCTCATCCATACGAAGCATGTAGTCACTAATATTTTCATCATCATTCATCTTGAGTTGTTCAAACATACCTTTGAAGTGTCTCAACTTGGCCTTTCCGACATTTGTATCACCCGTATGAACCACCTTCAATCTGTTTCCACATTTCACTAGTTGTCTTGCGGTGAATCACTTTGGTGAGATCCGCTTCACGTAAGCCTTTCAGGATTGCATTCATTTCTTTTGAATTGCTGTGATGTAGGAGCCTTTCTTCTTTAGTATTAGGACCATGTTCAGGAATAGTGTACTCATCTTCAATCACTTAACAAACCTCATTCCCAAGTGCCATTAGATGAACCTTCATCCTTGCACTCCAAAGACCAAAATCTGACCCATCAAGAATAGGTGCTGCATTGCTACTTGAATGATCCATTGTGTTCTTTACTAGCTTTTCCTTCAAGCTATTAAAATTTTTGAAGGCACCTGCTCTAATGCCAATTGAAGAACACAAGCTTATACTGAGAGGGGGGGTGAACAGTATAAAACCTCTTTTTACTTTTTTCATTATACTTCAAAATAGTAAAGCAATATACCCAAAGCAATATCAAAACAATGCACAATATCATCCACAAAGTGACACCAATTTTAACGTGGTTCACCCAGAATGGCTGGGCTATGTCCAAAAAACTTTTCTCTAAAATTTATCTCAAAGTTCTTTGGGAATCCTTCCCAATTACAATGTTTATGAGCCTCAGCCCAAAGGAGATACCTTCCCCCAATCATAATTTATGAGCCTCTGCTCAAAGGAGATACCTTCCCCCAATCAAAATTTATGAGCCTCTACTCAAAGGAGATACCTTCCCTCTCGCTCTAGAAATGATCCCTCAGAAGATCAACTGCCTCTACCTCTTGCCAGCAAGTGGAACTCCTTTCCACCGAAGACCTCATGTCCTCAATGCTTAGCCTAAGAGACCTTTGCCTTCTATGATCACATCCACAGCAGCTCAGCAACCTGTACCAAACATAGTCAGTCGGTCTAGTACAAGTCTTCCTCTATCTGTCAGATTTGTCCAACTCTTGAACAAATCAATCCTCTGCATACAAGCCTTCTCAAATACTTTCCAAATATGTCCTTAGGTTCTTCTCATAGAACCAGTGTACCTCTATCCTCAAGTTCTCTGATAGAACTATCAAAACTCAGCTCACAAGTCCTCTGCTAGGACCTATCCAAATCTGCTCACAAGTCCTCATCAGAACCTATCCAAAACTGCTCACAAGTCCCCACCGAAACCTGTCTAAAAACTACTCACAAGTCCTCTCTAGAACTTGTCCAAAAACTGCTCACAAGTCCTCTCTAGAACCTGTCCAAAAACTCAGCAAGCTCACCAAGAAAAACTTTCTTAGTAGGAAATCACAAAGTGAATTGTTAGAGACCCAATGTGATTTTTCAAACTCATAGAAGCATAAAGAGAATTGTTAGAGACTCAATATGTTCTATACTCAACTCCCAATCTCAAAACTCAACTCAAATCAACTCAGTTCAATATCAATCTCAAATCTAAAAACTCAACTCAATATCTGAAATGGATAGGATAGAATGCTTTCTTTCAAGAACATGAAACCCCAACAATTGCCAACTATGCAAAGAATCACATAACATTGATACTCATGTTCTTTTCACCATCAATTAGGGCTTCAACAACAATGCTCATCAAACAAAGTTCAATCAACACCATTCAACTCAAAACACAACCTTGAAGCATTTCACAATCAACATTAGAAAAGGAAACAAGTAGAACTCCTTTTCTTTCCAACATTATTTGAACAAAAAGCATCCACCAACTCAAATCACCAAGCACAAAACAACTTTTCAAATCATAAACAAATAAGTAAGCCCAACACTTTAACCAAGTAAAGAATAGCTTGATTACAACCAATTTAATGAAAGCTAATGTCAATATCAAAGCTGCCCACTTAAGGTTTCACAACTTCACACAAGAAGCAATTCTAACCTTAAAACATCATTCTTTCATTTCCATAATCAACCAAAAGCACTCTCAACATTACAAGAAATATTTATCCCTTATACACCTTATTTTTCCCTTTTAGTCTTATCAACAATAAACTTTATCTCTCATAAGAATGCAATAAGATAATGCAAAAAACACCTTAAAAATAATCTTTTATCAAAATAAAGCAAGCTTCAAACTCCTTATAACTCCTAAGCAGTTTTTCTCTCTAATAAACTTCCATCATCCGCAAAATACACTAGCAAAAATTAATTTCGAAAATACCTTGGCCAACACCAAAAATCGCGCTATGGATAAATTGCGCATGAACTCTAACACCATCCGCTGCATCCACTTCAATGAAGAAAAACCCTTTCACGTTATTCGAATGCAAAACCTCCCGTTCGGGTAGCGCGCTAACACCCTACCGCTACCGGTGCACCAAAGGCGTTCGGTGAGGTATGAACCTCACTCTCTTTCCCTTGTACCTTCTGTGCCAAGGCTAAAATAAATAGCAGGCCTCCCTATATTCTGACGTGAACAACGACAATGAAACCTTACGACGGATACAAAAATTAACGGCGGATATCCGAACAGCAGATCAAGAAATCTCAGCGAAGAAGAAATCGAACATCAGATCACGAAATCACAGCGAGCAACACTTTTCAAAAATGCGGATGGGATGATCTTTGATCTTCATCGTGGGAGATTTATATGCATATTTCCCATAAAATCTTGACGTCGACGAGGAGTTTAACACATCGGCGGAGGAGTTTAACACATCGGCGGAGGTCTTGGCTAGCGCCCACAATCTTAGAACATAGCACCATCAAAGTTAAGACATTTGTGCCATGGGTTAGGAGAACCCAATGCAAACAATAAATTAATATTTATTTTAAAAATAATTAAAATGAAACTTAACAAGGTTTTTAATTATTAAATAAATACTTCCTCCTGGACCCAAATGCATTAAACTAATGCATCCACCTGTAATATTTAAACCTGCCAACTTGGAGTTTACAAAAGACCTTTGAAACTGTCATGTCGTAACCTTCATCAAAACAAATTGTTTGACATCAAATCAAATTCCTTCAAGAGCTTCTTGACATCAATGACAACTTATACACTTGAGCAAAGGCAATGTACCCAAAGTACCCAAAATTGCCAACACATAAATAGAGGGGAATTCAGCAATGGTACATCCCAATATTCTAGCAATAGTTCTTTGCCTATTTGGAGGGGTATTAAGGAAAAACAACTTTCTTTTTAGAAATTTAATATATTTCCCAATAGCTAGCTCATAGTCCTTCAAAATTACTTTGATTTTCTTGGCTTGAGGAATGGAGGAGAAGGTAGAAAGGAGAGTATCATCAACAAATTGCTAATGGGTAATTTGCATAATGGGAGAAGTAGGTTTAATGCCTTCAATGGATTTGTAGATAGTTGCAACTTTTCAGATCTCTCCCAAGGGCTTCGGAAAGAATAATGAACAAGCAATGGGAAAGAGGATCACCTTGTATAATACCTATCATGAAAAACATGTTAATGTTTCTAATCACCTATTTCAAAAATTTGTGATAAATCAAAATTTATATTTTCAAAAATACATATAATTGTCCTTGAATTTTCATTTAGATATTTAAATTAAAATCATAAAATCCATTTATTTTCTTTAGCCAAAGTATTATATATGAATTTTATACCATTCCCCCTTCTAAAACAATTCCATGCATATGAAAACTCTTCCATAGGTTAGATTCTCTTTATAATCCTTTTTGGGGTACAAGAGTCCATTACATTGCTTATTTTTATGTCTCTTTTGAAACCAATGAACTCTAGAATTCCTTTAATTATTCCATCCCATGTTAGTGAATTTATTTAATTAATCCTCTCTAATACTTGTATGAAATCGATAATTTTTCTCTTGTAACCCCCTATATTTAATTCAACCCCTCTCAATGTCCAATTTGAACTAGAGGTATATGACTTAGGTTCATGAGTTCAAATCAACTTGATTACCATTAGTGTATATTATCTAAACTGATGGTTCTAACTCCCTTTAATTTCCTTTTCAATAACAACGTGTTTAATTAATATTGATCATCATCTATTAATATACTAGTGGTTCTAACTCTCTTTAATATTATTTTCTAGGCCAATGAGATAAAATTATATTAACCAATATCATTTTATACCTAAATTGAGGGTTTTTACTCCCTTTGATTTCCTTTTGTAGACTAAAGAATTAAATTTTCTTGATCATCATTTATTATCTTGACTGATTTAAATTGACATGATAATCATTTAATATCTTGAATTATGGTAATTAATTCTCTTTGGTGTCCAACAAGTTAAAAGTATATTGATGATTATCTATTACCTAGATTGATATTGTTTAACTCCCTTTGATATCCTTTCATATACTAAGGAGTTAAATTGCATTGATCAACCTCTATTTATCATGTCATTATTAATATTTTATATATTATCTCATTTGGAATAGAATGCATAAAATTGAAATCATATGAAGAACATAACAGACATCATTAATTACACCTATTTTAGAACTTGCAATAACTCAAACTTTAGATGTTCAAAAAATAGCATATATATAATATTTTTTTATATATATTTAAATTAAAACTTTGAAATCCATTTCATTTATTGAGCTATTTTTTTTATAAGAATCTAATAATATATCCCATTCTCAAAAATCTACACATATGCAAACCCTTTCATAGGTTAGGTTATCCTTATTATCCCTTCTAGAGTACAAAATTGTATCACACCATTCTCTTCTATGTCTCTTTCAAGAATTTTAAACTTTAAAACTCTTTCAATTATTATATTCCAAGTTGAACTAGTGGTTATATTTCTTAACTACATGGATTCAAATTGATATGATTACCATCAATATCTATTATCTAGACTACTGGTTCTAACATCCTTCAAATAATAGTAATTTGAATTTAAATTGGCCATCATATACTATCCATATTGATGGTTCTAACTTCCCACAATGTTATTTTCTATACTAATAACTTAAACTTATATTGATCATCATCATCTATTATCTAAACCAATAGTTTTGACTCCCTTCAATTTTCTTTATTGACTATTAATTTAAGTTGTACTGGCCATCCCCTATTATCTAGACTAATGGTATATAAATATATTTGATTTCCAATGAATTAAATTGTATCTATCATCTTCTATTATCTAGACTAATGTTAAATCTCTTTGATATCTCTTCATAGACTAATGAGTTAAATTGCATTGACTAACCTCTATATTTTAGAACTGTGGCACTTAAATCCCTTTTTTTATAGATCTCATTAAATTATATTGACCATATTTTACTATCTAAATTTATGGATTTTAACACCTTTTGAGGATATTTAATAGATAAACAAGTTAAATTTTTCATAGCCCTCATTAATGTCTAATTCTATAGTACTATGGAATATTCAAACTATGGTCAAGTTTGAAATAGATGATAGTAGCCTATGTTATCAGTGGGAAGGTTTTGGACACCTTGAATAAATAATGTATTTTTTCTATTGGGTTACCTTAGTGAAAGCACGAGGATACGGAAGCAAAACAGAAGGGGAAATGTAACGCTAAGTCCTACGAACGAGAATGCATGAAAAGAAGGAAAACAAACGAACTGAAATGAGATTTAAAGCAAGTGTAAAAGTGCGGCCCTTTATTTTATTAATTTTCTCAAAATCGGGTTACAATACGTCTCCTCCCTTTTCAGGGGCTAGGAGCGTCGGACATAGTTTGGTTACACCATGAATGATACATTCCCCTTTGAGGATCTTCCGCGTGCCCACGTTGAAAATGGGCGGACCAAACATCGTCGCCGCTTGCGTGAATGTGTCTATGGTTCCTTGCTGCCCCTCCAGTGTCGAGATCCTACGTTCAGAGAAATAGTAAACGGTTAGTAGCACCTGCGGATGGAGAGAAACATGCGATCCCCAAGGCCTACGGTCAGTGCATGCATAAAATGATTAAAACGATAACTAAAACATATCAAAATGAGCTGAAAATTTGATAGAAGCAATAAAACATTACCAGGAACCCACTACAAAAGGAACAGTCGAGAAATCTGCCACAGATTTCTAATCGCTCCGGGGTGGGACGATTAGGACTGTCATAAGCTGTCAGAAAGCCACCTCCTAAATGTCCAGTCCAGGGGCCTCCAAAACACCTACAAAGTTGGGGTTAGGCAAAACGGGGCATTTTGGGATGACCCAGAAGGTCAGATTTTGCAAATTCGGCCTCGATTGCCCTGTATCCGATGATGCTCCTTGTATGTTAGCGAAAGCGAGAAATGATAAAATCATAGCCAAAACTTATCAGAATCACATGAAACTTGAATAGCAGCATATGTAAGTAACCTAGAATCAAATGCAAAAGAAAAATCAAGGAAATCTACCATAGATTTCTAATCACTCCGGGGTGGGGCGATTAGAACTGTAGCAGTGCGAGGGGCACCCGAGGGCAGGACGCCCACCGTTTGGGACTTGGTTTCAGCACCAATCCACTTGGGATGGGTCCAAAACCTCTTATGGGGTTGTGTCAAAAAATTTGGTGGGGTATTGTGGCCAAATGTTTGGGTTTGGGTCTGGATTGCGCTTCCAATAATCACCCAATAACCTCCCTTCCAAAAGAGAGATCAAGGATGTAAGAAGCACAAATGATGGGTGAGGATGTAATTCGGCAGCACTCCGTTGCTCCAAATGCTCCTCTCTCCCTTTTTTGGGGTGAGAAGACTCACCAATTTATAGACCTAGGGTCTCTCTCTTTGAATGCGCATGCGAGGGCGCCACTTGACTTGCTTGCCCTATTTTGGGAGAAAATATTCTTCCCTGATTTAGAGTCTCTTTGCATGAGGCCTCCATGATCAAGGCATGCATGACTGAAGTCTCTCCCTCTGATTTGAAGTCGTTCCTCACAATTGCATGCCCTGAAGGCGTAGTTAAGTGGCGGACCTATCGAGGTTTGACTTTTTCTAGTCAAACCTGCTAATCGTCCCACCCTGGATGAATGCTGATAATCGTCCTGGGTGGGATGAATACCAGTTTGTAATCATCCCAGGGTGGGACGAGTAGGGAGCAAAGTGCTAAAAAGGTGCCAAATTGACCTCTGACCTTCCAAAACTATTGTGGGAGTGGTTAGGACCACTGTTTAACCTCTGGGGCTGCCCTAGGGGCTATGTATGTCAATTCGATCAGTGCTTGTCATCACATAATCGGATTGGTGTTGTTTTGGTGTCTATAGATGCCCCTTTTTGGGATGCGTTGTGCATGGCGTAGTGCTGAGCAAAAATAGATAACCAAAGCACTAATGATTAGGGTTTCTCAGTAACCTAACCAACTTTTGATGCCCCAAGTATGGAAAGGGCACGCATTCTTGAATCCTTGCTTCTGACGAGCTAAGGAGCTTAATTCAAGTGTTAACCTTTTTTGGTGAGGTGTTACTTGATCTTGGACATTGTTCAGTCATGAATAGGCAAAGGGCGCAACCTTTTGTCTGTGGGAACCTTGAGTTCATGATTCTAGAATGCCAAGTGTTTGATCAGCTTGTGATTATTGCTTGTTTGCTGCCCCAAGCAAGGGCATGATTGTCTTTGTCAATGATCCTTTGAATGCGTGCCATTTCCTTGATTGGGTGTGTTTTTGTTGATTGGTGACTAAGTGTGACTACCCCCTCAAGCGACGAATCGATGAGGGAATGACCGACATGAGAAAAGTGATGAGTCACTTGACCCAAGATGACTTTTGTAAGGGTGCCTTCAGTTGTTTTCCATTGAATGCTTATGCAGTTTCCGAACATTTTGACCTATTTTTGGTGGGTTTGAACCCTTTTTGTGACGCATTTTGGAGCTGAAATTGTCAAAAATTTGTCCTCCCATGGAGCGGTCCGGCTATGGTAGCCTTCTTAGGGAGTAGGATAGTGACAATTTGTGACCCCAATGTCTATTTTGGATGCCAAGAATGTCAGGCGCAAAGGCGCCTTCGTTCGACAATGTTATTGCTATTTTTGGGTGGGTTTGGACCCTTTTTGTGATGTCGTTTGGGGATGAAATTCTTGAAAATCCATCCTCCCATGGAGCGGTTCGGCTATGGTAGCCTTCTTAGGGAGTAGGATAGTGAGGATTTGTGACCCCAATATCAGTTTTGCATGCCAAGAATCATAGGTGCAAAGGCCCCTTTGTTCGGCAAGTTTATTGCTATTTTTTTGTGCATTTGGGTGCAGTTTTTGTTGTTTTTGAATTTTTTGCTCTGTAATCGTCCCTGGGTGGGATGAATACTAGTTTAGTAATCATCCCAGGGTGGGACGAGTGCTAACTAGAGCGCTCATCCCAGGGTGGAATGATTACAAGCCTAAAAGCCTATTTAAGGGCCAAAACTAGGTTTTGGGCTCATTTGCATTTGTTTTTCCTGGCGTTTGGGAGTTGTGAGGAGGAGGTCGAGTTCGCGTAGCGGAGAACTATCAATTTCTCGGACACCATGAGTTCATGGACTAGATCATCAAGTGGTGGAGCCGAAGCGAGACCGGTGAGTGATCCTCCTCTTTATTTTGCCTATTTTTGTGTTAGTTTTAAAATCGCAATTTGTTTTCTTTTGTATTTTGTTTTTGATTTAAAAATGAAAACCCTAGTTAAATGTTTGTTGTTTGTGTTTGTTTTTGTTGTAAACTAAAAATAAAACCCTAGTTTAAACTAAGATCCAAAACTTAGCTTAAAAAAATGTTTTTATGTTGTTTTTTTTTTTATCAGTTTAGACTAAGGTTAAACCCTAGGAATGAAAATTTGTTATTGTGTGTTGTATTTTGGTGTGTAAATGAAAACCTAGGTTAAGTTTTTTTTTTTATTATTTTTTTTGAGTTAAAAACCCTAGGTTATTTTTTTTTATTTATTTTGTTTGTTGTTATTAGACTAGGATTAAAAACCCTAGGTTAACTGTTTAATTTTGTTTTTTTTTTTGGTTTAGACTAAGAGATTGAAAACCCTAGGTAATTTTTTTTTTGTTTTTGTTTAGACTAAGAGATTGAAAACCCTAGGTGTAAGTTGTTTTTGTTTTTTTTTTAGTACTAGGTTAAAAACCCTAGTTTTGTTTTTTTTTAGGTTAAAACCCTAATTTTGTTTTTTTTTTTATTATTTTTGTTAAAATGTTATTTTTTTTTTTTATTTATCAGTTGATACTAGAGTTAAAAACCCTAGGTATAAAATTGTTTTTGAATTTTTTTTTTTTTTTATTTATTAGTTTGATACTAGAGTTAAAAACCCTAGGATAAAATTGTTTTTGAATTTTTTTTTTTTGTTTATTAATAGAGTTAAAAACCCTAGTAATTTGTGTTTTAATTTGTTTTTGTCTAATGTGTGTATTGTACATTTATTAAATGTTTTTGTGTTTAGACATTGTGTATGTTTGTTTTAGTGTTGTACTAATTTTTTTTGTTTTGTCATGTTTTAATGTTTTTGTTTTGTTTTCTTTTGCAGGTTGTGAAGAGTCGGTACCGTGTGTCGACGGTGTTCTCTGAAGCACGGGAGGCGCTGACTATGGCTGACTAGGAGTGGCTTGATGCCCTTGGGCTCAAGCAGGTGACTCGACTAGAGCTTGTGGTGGGGGATCGGGCCTATCTGATGGCTCTGATCAACTTGTGGGATCCTCGGACTAATACCTTTCATCTCCCAATAGGGGAGATGATAGTGACTCTTGAGGATGTCTATCGAATTCTATGGATTTTGATAGATGGGGAAGTGTTTTGGGCATGGGGTGGAGATGGGGGTGGATAGTCCGATGGAGAGGGCAGAGGGTGATTGCCTGATTGGTGGTATCTTGGTGCGGTGGTGGCTAGAGAGGGGCGTGTTGGGGGTGAGGCATGCATTACTGATGACCCTCATCTCCAACATGCTTGCTCGACTCCTCAGGCGAGGTTCCCTTGGAACCTATGGAGGTAGTGTTCATATTGGTCGAGTGTCCGATGGAGGCACCCTTGATTATGAGGTGGGGATAGACGCTTTTGGCATAGCTTTATGATGAGTTGTACGAGGTCCGCTATCGAAGGTGAAAGGGGATTGGGTGCAGCTACCTATTGCAGTGTTGGGGGTGGCAGCACATAGCTGTGGAGCGGCCATAGGGTTTGTCATGGACCACTCGGGTAGAGATGGTTGATAGGGAGATAGGGTATGCGGCTCTGTGGCGGCGGTCTGAGGAGCAAGGGTAGAGTCGAGGTGGGCAGGTGTCGTAGGGCACTATGTTGATGCCTTCACTCGGCTTGCTCTGGGGAGGTGTTCGTGCCCATATCGAGCTGTCCTAGCTTGAGGCTGGAGAGTGGCTCTAGTGGGTGCGTAGGGGAGATGGCTGATCGGGTGGCATGGGACTGAGTAGGAGTATTTCTCGTACGTTCGAGTGACACGATAGTTTGGGGTGCGCTAGGGGTTCCTGGTGAGCCCTTGATCTATCGACGTCGGGGCGACGAGAGGACTCTGGCCTGGCCGATCATCGAGCCACTTGGTGAGGAGTCGGATGTAGTGATCGATGTCCCTGATGTGGACAATGTTGGGGTGACCGCTGAGTATGACCAGTGGTGGACGTTGCGGCGATGGCGAGGTGAGGGGCCTCTAGGAGGTCCTGACGTAGCAGGTGGGGAGGATGCAGAGGCATCAGGGGAGGGTTGGGGGGCTCCACTGGAGGATGAGGACATGGTGGAGGTTGATGATTTTGTAGGGGATGATTTTGGAGTTTAGAGCATCCGAACACGTAGGACGTCCCGGAGTAGTGGGTGTCGGAGCAGCCCATCGTCTCGGAGATGCCTATGCCTCAGGCAGTCCCAGGGGATATGGAGGCTAGGTATCATGCTGAGATAGCATGATTGGAGGATCTACTTTGAAGATGGGATGAGGAGCTCGGGGATGCTTTAGGAGAGGGATCTCCTACGGACTCAGTTGGTGGAGTGGGAGAATGCATTGGCTGCGTACCATCGATGGGATGGGGACATCGATGCATCATGGGAGAGGGATCTCCTATGGATGCAGTTGGCATAGCGTGATGATGCATTGGCTATGTACCATCGATGGGAGATGGATTTGGTTCGGCATCGGATGGAGTTGGAGGTAGAGATTATCCGCCTCGGTGGGCGGTTACTGAGCTCCCGGAGGTGGATCTTCAGTCGGATGAGAGATAGTGAGATCGAGCAGTCTGCTTCCTCTTGTTGCAGGTGGCTGGATGAGGGGGCGCTAGTGGGCGTGATGCGGGGGCTAGCAGTAGCCACCCTGAGAGGTCCCATAGGACCCACACCATGGGGGTAGTTCTCGTCGCACCGATCCTGTGTGATCATGGTGGCCGACGCCCTAGGCTTGGGGGTTTTTGAGTTTTTGCTTTGTTTTGCGAGGTCAGAGGACCGACTTATTGTAGCCTGTGGGCATTTTGATGATATATATACATGACTTTCTTTTTGGTTATACACTTGTCATGATTTTTTTTTATTTTTATGCACATTTATTTATGTTGATGTATGCATGTGTTATTATGAATGCGATGTTTCTAATTATATGATGTATGCATATGGAATGAATGAAATGATTTGTTGATAACTTGTTGATGGCACCATAGACTGTACAGGATTTATTGGCTTTTCTGTACTATGTGATTGCTTTGTGGAATGACTTTGCATATGGTAATTTTGTTTTGGTATTTTTCATATTTTTTGATGGTGATGTAAGTAATGAAATGTACCAGTTGTTTTAAAATGTAGTTAAGGTTTTTTGAGATTCAGATGTTTTAACTAACTAGCCAAGACTGTACATTTATCTCACAAGACTTTTGAACAAGGTACGAATCGGACTTGAGTTTGACCAAGTTATTTCACATCCCTGTGTGTGCAATTGAGTTCGTTTATGTGGTATTTGTCAGGATACCGCCAATGCCAGATAGGTTATCAACCAAACCTGTATTGAGGATCACCTAATTAGCTCCACTAACTCCGTTGTTGTATTTAGTAAGATTAATCCATGGGACAATCTAAGGTACCATAAGCTAGCTCATCCACATGCAAACATTGGTCTGCTCACATGCAAAGCTAATGTGATAGACATATCGTCATGCGTTTAGGATACCACCATTGTCAGGTAGGTTGTCCACCAAACCCGTAATGAGGATCACCTAGATGGTTTTTTGAATGCTGAGAATTCCAGGGATTCAAGCTCAGGCATCTTTCGGTTGCTCAACTTGTTGGGATACTTGCTCGCATATATAGTGATGAAAATCACTGTTTATTTTTCTCTTTTTTTCTTTTTGAGCAAGGACTTTGAATAGTGGTGATAACCACTGTTATTTGATTTTGCATTTTAGGTTGCAAAGTTGAGCTCGTAGGTTTGTGGCTTGTGAATGGCATTGATCCTTTTGGTCTTGGGGATGACTACCCATCCTGTTCAGGGACGTGTAGTATGAATCCTTACGACTTTGGGAACCAAAGGTGATTGGGGATGTTATTATGTAAGGGCATTGATCTTTTAGGCCTTGGGGATGACTACCCATCCTTGTCAGGGGGGTGTAGTATGAATCCTTATGACTTTGGGGACCAAAGGTGTTTGGGAGTTTGTGATGATGGATTGTTTTTTGAATGGCATTGATCCTCTTAGGCCTTGGGGATGACTACCCATCCTTGTCAGGGGCATGTAGTACGAATCCTTACGACTTTGGGGACCAAAGGTGATTGGGATTTTTGTTAGTGGTGAAGACCACTATTTATTATGGGAAATTGGATGGGGAAGAGCTTGTCCTTTTGTCAATTCTCAGCATTCTTGAACCATTCGCACAGGGGGATGAACAGGCTAACCTTTCACCTATGGTACCCTAGACTGCTTTGTAGGTTTCTCTTGCATTCACACAACTTGGGAATTTTTTTATGTGTTTTAACTTGTGTAGGGATGTTACGTAACGAAGTGTGATCCAAGTAAAACTCTCCCTTTGTAAAATCTGTCTGACTTTGTACAGTTTTTGGCTAGAAATTTAAAGACAGTTGAATGACGAAAACCCTAAATACATTAGGAGACAACTGACTATGCTAAAAATGTGGATGGTGTTATTCTGGATGGATGTGTTTATAAAATGGATTGAAAGTGGAAAATGATGGAATTGCCTAGCAATTACAGTCTATGGTGCTTGTGACATGTATGACCAGCAAATATGCAATGTATGGATGCGATGCCTAATGCAGTTTATTATATTTTTGTATTTTGATTTTTATGAGTATGCATGGAATTGAGATGCAATTTTTTTGTTATTTTTGATTATCTTATTTTTTTGTTTGTTTTTGAATATTTGTTTTTGACCAAGCGATTGTGGGAACCCTTGGAGCTTTTGGTTTGACCAAAGGGTTTATGGATACCTTTGGGGGATTTTAGGGTTGACCAAGTGATTGTGAGAATCCTTGGAGCTTTTAGGTTTGACCAAAGGGTTTAGGGAACGATTGGGGAATTTTATTGTGGTTTTTGACCAAAGGGTTTATTGGATACCTTTGGGGAATTTTAGGTTGACCAAGTGATTGTGGGAATCCTTGGAGCTTTTGGTTTGACCAAAGGGTTTATAGATACCTTTGGGGCTTTTTTGGTTGACCAAGCGATTGTGGGAATCCTTGGAGCTTTTGGGGTGGGCTATGGCTCTCTAAATGTGGAATGGCCTCAAATGACTGATGTTCAAGGGTTCTAGTTCCTTGATTCCTTCAAGAGAGGTGAGCCGGTATGTTCCAGGTCCTATTTTACTATCAATTACATAGGGACCTAACCAATTTTTGCCATGAACTTGTCCCTTAGATGGGGCGGCAAGTTAGAATTTTGTTGGTTCTCTTTTAAGACCAAGTCACCAACCTGAAAGTCCCTCAGGTGAACTTTCATGTTGTATGCTTTCTTAAGTCGCTCTTGATAGATACGTAAATGCTCGAGAGCATTGACGCGTCGTTCATCGAGCAACGTAAGTTGGTCTAACCGGGCCTACCGTGCGAGTGTCATCATCGATGAACTCTTGCATTGAGATGCGTAGGGAAGGTATTTCCAACTCGAGAGGCATGACCGCCTCGGAGCCATACACCAACGAAAATGGAGTTGCCCCAGTGGGCATCCGAATGCTAGTGCGATAAGCCCATAGGGCAAGCGGGATTTGAATGTGCCAATCCTTATGACTATCTATGACCATATTTTTGAGGATGGCAACTAGCATTTTGTTTGACGCCTCTGCTTGCCCATTTGCCTACGGATAATAGGGTGTTGAAAAACTATGCTAAATTTTGTACTTTGTTGTCAAAGCATGCACATATTTGTTCTTGAATGACGTCCCATTATCCGAGATGATCTTGGATGGAATACCAAAATGACATATGATGTTATGCAAAATAAACTCCGCAATGCGGGGTCCAGTCGTAGAGGTTAGCGGAATTGCTTCCACCCACTTGGTGAAGTACTCTGTGGCCGTTATGATAAACGTGTGATGACCTAACGATGCAGGGGAGATCTTTCCGATTAGATCTAAGCCCCACTATGAAAATGGCCAAGCCGATTGGATCGGTTGCAAGGCCTGAGAAGGTACGTGTGTCAAATTGGCATGGTGTTGACACTTCATGCACTTCTTTACATACGCGCAACAATCTCGCTCTAAATATGGCCAATAATAGCCCATGCGAAGAATGCGCTTTGCGATGGCCATACCGCTGAAGTGGCCACCACATGTACCATCGTGCGCTTGGGTGATCGCCCAAGCGGACTCCTACTGGTCCAAGCAATGGAGGAGGATTCCTTCATAGCTTCGACGATACAAAATGTCTCCTAGCAAGACATGTTTTGCCACTTTCTATTTAAATGATATTTTCGCGGCATGCATCAATCCAAGTGGGAGGTTACCTAACTTGAGGTAGTCTCTTATGGGTGTGTACCAATCCTGCTGATCAGAAACCTCGATGGTATGAACGACCAATCCCTCTTGAAGTTCATCCCTAGCAAAAGCTGAGCGGGAAAGAACTTGTAAGAATAGCGTTGTGTTGCTATTAAGAGGGGTCGGGGAGAACAAGGACCCCCAGTCGGCATGATTCAGACTATCATGGATTCGAGAGAACTTATCCTGAGATGGTTCAATCTGGATCAGGTGGATTCCTGGCGTTAGGTCAGAGCTTGCACGCTCCATCATGGATTGCGATAATGTTTTAACTTGAATGGTTGTCATTTCACCAGAAGGGTCTTGCGGGATTAGTGACCCCAAGGAGGCCATAGTATCCACAAAATGATTCGATGATCGAGGGAGTGCCTCGATGTCATACCATTCAAGATTTGCTAGGAATTTGTCCACAAGGGCTTTGTAGGCCTATAGAACTGGGCATTTACATTGGAATACCCCTTTTACTTGGTTGACAATTAACAGTGAATCACCAAAGATGTTCAAGCGTTTGATGTTCATGGTGATTGTTGTCTGAAGACCTATGAGCAAGGCTTCATATTCGGCATTGTTGTTGGTGCATGGGAAATCTAATTTAAATGATAGAGGCATTGGAGCCCCTTGCGGTGTGAAGAATACAATTCCCGTGCCACCCCCTTGCTCACATTTAGAACCATCAAAGAATAGGGTCATGTCGGCCTGTGACTCAGGCTCATTAGAATCTGGCGATTCTGAAACATGGAAGACCCCATCATCAGGTAGCTCTATGGTCAGAGGTTGATCATCTTCAAGAGGAGCCTCTGCTAGTTGATCGGTGATGACTTGACCTTTGATGGACTTCTATCCAATGAATTCGATGTCAAACTCCATCAACAACATGATCCATTTCATCGTGCGGCTACTATGATAAGTATGACTCATCATGTACCGCAATGGATTCTCCTTAGACACAACATACGTCGTATTGCTCAGCATGTAGTGGCATAGCTTTTTGGTAGCAAATACCACTGCCAAGCATAGCTTCTCGACGTATGCATAGTTAAGTTCATAACTGACCAGGGTGCGGCTAAGATAGTAATTAGCCTATTCTTTGTGTAGTTCATTTTTTGGGCTAGCATGGCGCCCAGTGCCACCTCAGTAGCTGAGATGTATAAGTAGAATGACACTCCTGGTCTAGGTGGTGCCAATACTAGCGGTGAAGCCAAGTATTGTTTGATGTCATCAAAGGTTGACTGGCACTCGTCATCCCAGTGAAATGCTACCCCCTTGTGCAATAATTTATTCATGGGTCGACACTTGTCAGATAGCTGCGCTATGAAGCGCTTGATTGACGTGACCTTTCCCTACAGGCTTCTGAGCTGCTTGATGGTGGTTGGGGGAAGCATTTCAAGGATTGCCTTGACTTTGTTTGGATCTACCTCGATTCCTCATTTTGAGACTATGAAACCCAAGAGTTTTCTAGATGTGATGCCAAATACGCACTTCTTGGGGTTTAGTCTGACTTTATGTTCAATGAGGCGATCGAGGATCTTGCTTAAGTCATCGAGATGATCTGGGCGCAAAAGAGATTTGGCCAACAAATCATCCATGTAATCTTCCAAAGTTTTATGCATGTGATCATGGAAGATGTATGTCATGGCACGTTGGTAGGTGGCGCCAGCATTTTTAAGGCCAAAGGGCATGACCTTATAACAAAATGTCCCCCAAGGCATTGTGAACGCCATTTTTAGTTGGTCCTCGGGATTGATACGAATCTGATTGTATCTCGAGAAACCATCCATGAGGGATAGCATTTCATGGCCCGTTGTAGCATCTACCAATGCATCGATGCTAGGCAAGGGGAAATCATCCTTGGGACTCACTTTGTTTAGATCTCAAAAATTGGTGCATATGCGAATCCTCCCATCGAGCTTCTTGATGGGTACCATGTTGGACAACCATGGTGGGTAATCCATGCAGATGACAAACTATGCATCCAACAACTTTTGTAGCTCATATTTGACCATTAAGGCTATTGTTGGGTGCATCTTACATAGTT
Source organism: Wollemia nobilis (assembly GCA_028583015.1). Taxonomy (NCBI): domain Eukaryota; kingdom Viridiplantae; phylum Streptophyta; class Pinopsida; order Araucariales; family Araucariaceae; genus Wollemia; species Wollemia nobilis. Next base: position 1,293,436 of record JAQPPZ010017079.1, on the reverse strand, counting down.
TTTGCTTGACTGGCTTGACTTTCGGATCAAGCGTTAGATTATGCGTGACTAGCTATGGGTCTAGCCCCGACATGTCTTTGTAGGACCATGCAAAAACCTCCTTCTTCTCTTTGAGAAGGGCAATGTAATCGGCTTGCTCTTCGAGGGATAGACTTACCCCCAGCTTGATGATTTACGAATTCATTGGATCAGAGCCGATGTCTACGTCAGTCATCTCTTCAACTGACATGTGGGACCCATCCTCCAACTGGTGTGGAGTTGGGATCAGGTGGATATCATTTGCTGAATTTAGATCTACGTTGGGAACGTCGGGTTCCTCTTCAGCATGGAAGACATCCTGAGTCTGTCCTGGGGTGAAATGGAACATCCCACCACAAGGCCAGTACTCTGATGGGGATGGTGGTGTGTCAACGTGATCCTAGTCTATAGCATCTAAGTCTAGATACAATGACCATGTTGGGTCGGCTGGGTTATGGATGGGGGCGGTTAAGTCAATGGAGATCATGTTGATGAAATGATTTTGGTCTCCATTACCGTGGGTGTGGTGACTCGGACATCCTAGGTGATCTTTGTGCTCTGGATCTGGCTCTGTGGGTACTGGCACAAATGGATCGGCCCTATGTGTGGATAAAAGGATAGGGTCTACCCTTGGCATTGATGGCTCTATAGGGTCTCTGGGTGGAAGGCGCTCTCTGTATGCCTAAAGTGGCGGGTGCAGTAATTGGTCCAACTATGCCTGGTTTAGGTGCCACCTATGCCTTGGCCCTATGTGTAGTTGTTCAAACATGTCATCAATGTCCATGGGGTATTGTTGTTGTCGCATATGATTGAGATATGCCATCTCAGTCTCATCTTCATAATCGCTATCAGATATCCATAGGCCTTCGTTGGCTCTGATAGCTGTTTGCGACATGTGAGGCTCATCTTGCTCGAGCAAATTAATGTGGTCCCATCGGGGTTGTTCCGCTCTCTACGGGGGACCTGATTCTCTTGAGGTGGCATTTGCTCGATTGGAGCATTCAAAGGGAACATTGTCATGAAGCTCTCTTGATAATCATCTATGGGGGTCACTTGTGAATGATTGCTATCAGATTCGAAAGGATCCCAAGGTGCTACCTCATACTCTGACTCATCTTCTGAAGACCCTTCTTGGCCTTGTCTATATCCCTCTTGTAGGTGAGTCCTCGAACTTTCTCCTTTCTCGATCGAAGGGAAAGGGTTGTTAAGGTCAACAAGGTTGGTTGTTAGCAATGGGAGATAATCCCCCAATGTATATGTTGTGTTAGGATTGGCATATGGATCTAATGCCAACCCATCCTTGTTGCCTATCCCTAGGCCTTGCATGTTCTCTACCAAGATGTCAAGGGGCAGGGGTGGTTGAACCCTACTCCTAACTTGTCGTATGGCATCTGATATCTTGGTTGGCAAAGAACGCGCACTCCTTGCTCATACCTGCCCAACCCATATCCATGCCAATTACATTGGCCAAGATATCTCAAAGCGAAGTCTGGGTTGGACAAATAGTTGACGTCCTCAACAAAGGGCTCTTCATCTTCTTCTTCTTGCATGTAAGGTTCAATGCCATTATCGAGGCCCCCATAAACAAAGTTTGTCTGATTTGGTGGGTAGCCTAGAGGAACCACAGTGTCGATGGGGAGGCGAGGTCTCCCCATGTCCTGCATGGACTCAAGTGCGGGTGTTGCTACAATGTTCCACACTAGATACTCCCCCAGGCCCGTATTGGCCATCTCAATGGTGATCGTTGGCGGTGGAGGGGGAGGGAATGGGAGTTCTTCCTGGGTCCACTCCATGTAGGGTGAACTAGGCATCTCGACTTCCATTCGGCTAGGCATCTCTTCGGTAGAGATGGTTGAGACTAATGGCGGTGCCTCTTCTAGGGGTTTCTTCCCCTTGTCCTTCGGTGTGGCCACCGTAGGTGGCATTGTTGGTGAAGGACCAGATGATGAAGATGGACCCGACTGGTGATTTGATGGACTTAACAGTGGGGATGCATGCGAAATCGGACCCTGTTTGGATGGATTCAACTGAAAGTCCAAATGTGTCGATGGAAGGGTCGATTGCGGCATCAGTTGCACCGTATTGCAATACTTGAAGGGCTCTAAGTCTTCCAGGACTACATGCACCTGCCCTTCGAATGTGTACTTTAGGCACTGATGAGCTATCGAAGGGACACACTTCATGTCCCTGATCCAAGGCCGGCCCAACAAGATATTATAGGCCATCTCACCTTCCAAGATGTGGCACAATGTAGGAATAGTCTTTTGTCCCACTTGGATGGGCAGGACAATTGTGCCAACCATCGAGCATATCGCATCATTGAATGCTCGAAGAGTATAGGTGGAGGCCACGATGTGAGATGCTAGCAACTTGAGGTGTTTCAATGCCATTGTTGTAATTATATTACTGGACGAGCCAGTGTCCACCAACACCCTCTTATATGGAATCTCGTTGACCCATGCAATGACGTGCAGGGGTGGATCCGCCATATCACCAGTCATCAATTTTAGTTCGTCTTCTCTAAAGGTGATGACTGGTTCTGTACATTATTTTACATGTCCCACAAAGTTGTTGAAAGAGTTTGCTTCATGGGGCTGCAGCTCGATGGCTTTTAATATCTCCATTAGAGCCTCCCGATGGGGCGATGATTGTTGAATGAGCTCGTAGATGGAGAGCCTAGCCGACGTGGTCCTTAAACTTTGGGTAAGTCTAGTCCGAATCATGGCCATTGGTCTAGGCGGGGAGGTTGCGTAGGGTGCTGTTGAGGTTGTGACATTGATGGAACCTCTCCTGTAGCTACCGCGGGGGCAGCTCCTGGGTACCTCTTGTTCCGAGTCACTATGCTTATCATCCCTACATACCCCTGCATGGGGCAGTTCTGTGTCACCTCATTGACTTGAAGGGTTTTTGCCTACGCATCATGGGCAGGCAGGGGGTCTTTGAAGACTCCCATCTATTGGTTGTTTGGCGCTACGGGGTTGTCCACCGCTAGCGTCTTGTTGTCTATTAGGTCTTGCACGAAGCTCTTGAACTTCCAACATGCGTAAAGGTCATGTCCTTTCTGCCTATGAAATCTATAGTACAAGTCTTCCCTATAGCCCTTAGGTTTTGGTGCGTTGGGGTCTATGGGTCGACTTTCTGGTAGGTGTATCAAGTTTGCCATGGACAAACGGTCAAACAAGGAGTCTTTGGACTCTGTGAAGGGTGTGAACTATCGCCTAGGGTGACGCTACTGATTTTGCTCTTGTCGATGATTCTCCTTCTCATAGCTATCAAGAGGAACTGCCTGATAGTTAGCCTATGAGGGTTGTGTTGCTTGTGCAGGCTTAGGCATGTTTATAGCAACCTGATTGACCACAGTGGGTTTCGGTTGCATGGTCCCTATTTTGGCATTTTTAGGCCACTCTTTCTTCCTTGGTTTGGCAATCTCACCATCCTGTATCTTGATCTCCTCAATGATTCTGGCTTGCGCCAGGGCTTCCTCAAGAGTGGCATATTGTTGCAGCTACAATAGCATGGAGATCGATCTCAAACAACTTTTTGAGAACATTTGGGTCAGGTCGGCCATAGGAGGGAGGTAGGGCAGCTTTGAAAGCAACGTCCTCCATCGATTTCCATAGGCCACCATGGTTTCTTCCTCATACTTCCTGAGGCTAGCTAGGTCACTTAGTGACACCTTCTTCTTGGTGTTGAAGGTGAAGCATTCGAGGAACGCGTCCACTAGCTGATCCAAGTTATTGATGCTATGCTTTGGCAACTGAGTGAACCAATCCGAGGTAGGGCCTACGAACATGGTTATAAATGTTCTTAGCAGCAAAGCATCATTGTCCTGAATGCCAAAGCATTGGCTCAGGAATCTAGTCACGTGCTCTTGGGCATCCTCCTCCCCTCTAAAGATTGCCAACTGGGGCAGTTTAAAGTGTTCAGGGTATGGGGGTGCCGGCACTGACGGATGCACAGGGTGACTACGGAGCTGGCATAAAGTGGGCTTTTGGGGCCCAGAAGTCTTGGTCTCCATAGACTCTAAGCACTCTAGCAGCGCTTTGTATGCATCGAAAGATTTGATTTCTTCCTCCTTGGTTTGTTCCCGTTGTGGGTTGCGGGGAACTTGAGGCCTATGGAGGGGTAGCCGGACAACATCCCCCCTGCCTTGGTAGGGCATTTCAGCCCACTCTTCTTCTTGCTCATACTCCTCATAGGCTTCTTGAGGAGTTCCTGGGTGAGACCTATAAACATGGGTGGGTGCCCATGGAGGGTGCCCATCGTTGTTTTGGGGAGTGGCCTCCCGCTCAGGTCTAGGAGGTCTTGGAGGTAATATTTGATAAGGTCACGGAGACCTGTCTCGCACCAAGGGGTTGTGCCTCTCATATAACTCTATCTTATGCGTGCGAGGGGTTGGGACCCTCTCAGGCATAGTGTTCTAGAGCAATTCATCTGTCTGACGTCGAATGCGCTCTTTGCTAAGGCGATACAGGTGCTCTAACTATTGTTGGTCTTGCCTGAGCTACATGATTTGCGCTTGGCGGGTGGCATGTTTGGCAAATGCCAAGTCAATTTGTTCTATCGTCTTGTGTTTAGGAAGCCTAGATGCCTCTCCTACATGTCTATCTCGGTCATGGTGATCCGAGATCTCTATGGGTCACTTTCCTCTGTCGAGGTTAGCGGCATTCACCCGAGGCTCTGGCCTCAGTGGGTGATCTTGATACATAGCAGGTGCGGAGGCGCATTGCTCCCACACTGTGTATTGCTCTTGAGGAATGTAGTGGTCTTCCTCATGCTCCCTTTCATATGTGTGAAAGGGGCGGGCAGAATTGGCTTGCCCTGTCTGAAGAGCCTTGTGCTCTGGATTTGGCCTATTGTTTTTGATAGTAATAAGGGGTAGAGGAGGGATGACGTAATCATGTGGCCCCTCCTTATGGACCCTATGTTGTTCTAGCACTTCATCGCATGGTGGCCACTCATAACGAGTGTCTAAGGGAGCCCTCCCATCTATGTTGAGTGCCACGTGTATGGCCTCCTCTTGAAAGGGTCTATGTTTGAGTGGGAGTGCCCCTCAAAGGGGTGCCTCTATAGTCCCATTCTGTAATGGCATGATGTGGACTATCTTGTGGGTCAGGCCACCAAGGTGGTATGACCAAGTCCTCGGGACTATATCGGAGGTGACTTGTGCCCCTTTGTACACTTTTTGTAGCTTCTGCCCGTGATTGGGCTCGGCTACGGGTGTACACCATGGTGATGTTTCTCTAAAGATGTGTACATTTTTATCTTCTTTATGATTTTTTATGCTACACTAAACAAAAGGGAAACACACAATCAAAGCAATGATTATCTTGTTTATGGATTAGAAGTGTGCCCTAAATCTGGTTCAGTGTGTTTTGATTTTTGTTTTGAAAACCTTGTAAAGAAATTTTTGTTGTATATGCAATATGAGGGCTCTTATATCTCCCAAAATGGTCGCCCCTTCAATATACCACTGCCAGGCCATTATACCGAACCTCTCTATATACCCGCCCTTACGTGAGGGAGACTATTGGTACGTGAGAGCAGAACAATACGTGGAACATAGGCGGTACGAAAGGGGAATCACTCTGTTTTGACACCTACCATAGAAGACTTATCCTCATGCACTGGAATCACCCTAGCTACACTTGGTCAGCTTTCATCGGGATTTACGTCTAGCAACAATAGCGATTAAGGTTATGTATGCAAGAATTAAAGCCAAGGTGGTGATGAAATCCACCGTTGGTCTTGATCAAGTGTTGGGGTTTTACGACCAATGCCTTGATGTTTAAATTATCTCGTGGTGTGTGGGGTTATTTTTATTTGTGAAAAGAAAGAAATCATGCAGTAAAATTTCCTATGCAAGCAAAGAAACAGAAAATGATAGAGACAAAAAATAGAAAATGATAGAGGATGCTCAGAACCCCTACCTCTTCTCTGCCCAAATCGGATGCCTCTGAGTTTCTACTCTGAAACTACATAGAGAGCTAATCATCCTGGGTGGGATGAATAATAGATCTGTATTCATCATAGGGTGAGATGAATTCCTATTCGTCCCAGGGTGACACGAATTCCAGCTCTATATTCGCCACAGGGTGGAACGAGCAGCAGTCCAGTGCTTGAAAGATTGACACCTGCAAGCAAAAACACACAACTTTTGATCAAAATTTGATCTCAAAATCAAGGGACAGGGGTCCCACCATGATCGCCACTGAAAGCACGAGGATACGAAAGCAAAACAGAAGGGAAATGTAACGCTAAGTCCTACGAACGAGAATGCATGAAAAGAAGGAAAACAAATGAACTGAAATGAGATTTAAAGCAAGTGTAAAAGTGCGGCCCTTTATTTTATTAATTTTCTCAAAATCAGGTTACAATACGTCTCCTCCATTTTCAGGGGCTAGGAGCATCGGACATAGTTTGGTTACACCATGAATGATACATTCCCCTTTGAGATCTTCCGCGTGCCCACATTGAAAATGGGCGGACCAAACATCATCGCCGCTTGCATGAATGTGTCTATGGTTCCTTTCTGCCCCTCCGGTGTCGAGATCCTATATTCAGAGAAATAGTAAATGGTTAGTAGCACCTACGGATGGAGAGAAACATGCGATCCCCAAGGCCTACGGTCAGTGCATGCATAAAATGATTAAAATGATAACTAAAACATATCAGAATGAGCTAAAAATTTGATAGAAGCAATAAAACATTACCAGGAACCCACTACAAAAGGAATAGTCGAGAAATCTACCATATATTTCTAATCGCTCCGGGGTGGGACGATTAGGACTGTCATAAGCTGTCAGAAGGTGACCTCCTAAATGTCTAGTCTAGAGGCCTCCAAAACACCTACAAAGTTGGGGTTAGGCAAAATGGGGCATTTTGGGATGACCCAGAAGGTCAGATTTTACAAATTCAGCCTCGATTGCCCTATATCCGATGATGCTCCCTGTATGTTAGCGAAAGCGAGAAATGATAAAATCATAGCCAAAACTTATCAGAATCACATGAAACTTGAATAGCAGCATATGTAAATAACCTAGAATCAAATGCAAAAGAAAAATTAGGGAAATCTACCATATATTTCTAATCGCTCTAGGGTGGGGCGATTAGAACTACAGTAGTGCGGGGGCACCCGGGGGCAGGACGCCCATCGTTTGGGGCTTGGTTTCGGCACCAATCCACTTGGGATGGGTCCAAAACCTCTTATGGGGTTGTGTCAAAAAATTTGGTGGGGTATTGTGGCCAAATGTTTGGGTTTGGGTCCGGATTGCGCTTCCAATAATCACCCAATAACCTCCCTTCCAAAAGAGAGATCAAGGATGTAAGAAGCACAATCGATGGGTGAGGATGTAATTCGGTAGCACTCCATTGCTCCAAATGCTCCTCTCTCTCCTTTTTTGGGGTGAGAAGACTCACCAATTTATAGACCTAGGGTCTCTCTCTTTGAATGCGCATGCGAGGGCGCCACTTGACTTGCTTGCCCTATTTTGGGAGAAAATATTCTTCCCTGATTTAGAGTCTCTTTGCATGAGGCCTCCATGATCAAGGCATGCTTGACTGAAGTCCCTCTCTCTGATTTGAAGTCGTTCCTCACAATTGCATGCCCTGAAGGCGCAGTTAAGTGGCGGACCTATCGAGGTTTGACTTTTTCCAGTCAAACCTGCTAATCGCCCCACCCTGGGACGAATGCTGCTAATCGTCCCGAGGTGGGACGAATACCAGTTTGTAATCATCCCAGGGTGGGACGAGTAGGGAGCAAAGTGCTAAAAAGGTGCCAAATTGACCTCTGACCTTCCAAACTACTGTGGGAGTGGTTAGGACCACTGTTTAACCTCTGGGGGCTGCCCTAGGGGCTATGTATGTCAATTCGATCAGTGCTTGTCGTCACATAATCGGATTGGTGTTGTTTTGGTGTCTACACTTAGCATTAGGGGTGAAATATTTTTTTTGGTTTACCAATTTGGTAAGTTGTAACTATGTAAAAATAGCTCTATGGGTATTCCACTTGGATACTAAAATCTCACAATACTAGGCATGATGTATGGAGTGATAATAAGGTGGAAATTTTTTCTAATAATAACATTATCCATCTCTTCATATTGGGAAATTTGGTGAGGATGTAGATAAAAAGTATTTCCTATTGTTAGGAGGTTGTTGGAATGTGCAACCAATAAACTTATCACATATTGAAGTAGGCTAAAAAGGGGGCTTTGTAATTTGTATTATCCCATGGAGATAGCTATGGTATAGCATGTGATATTGGAAAACACTAGTGCTTTCTAAGTTTACCCCTAGCCTAAATAAATAAGCCTTGGGTCAATGATTTCGATAGTCTTGGTTATCCTAATTTTGGAGCATTGTAGGTTGGAATCGAAAATAAGTTTTTGGATTGATAGGATATTGAATGTGCATGGTTATGAAGCTAGATTTTATCTTGTGTATTAAATTCTAAATATCTCCTAAGATGAATTAATATTTGAAGATCTTCTAAAATCTGGTCACCCACTCTCAATTTTCATATTTGAACTAAAGGCTTGTTGCTTTACTTCATGATTTTAAATTAACTTGATTACCAGTAATGCATATTATCTAAACTAATAGTTCTAAATTCCTTAATATCTTTCCCAAGACCAACAAGTTGAATTTAAATTACTCATCATCCATAATCCATACTAGTGGTTCTACTCCCCTTAATATTATTTTCTACACTAATGATCTACACTTATATTTACCATCATAATTCTATATCTAAACTTATGGTTTTCACTCCCTTCAACTTTTTTCAATTGAAAAATGAGTTAAATTTGATTTATCATCCTTTATCATCTTGATTTATGGTGATTAATTTCCCATGATGTCTAATGATTTAAATTACATTGATCATCCTCTATTATCTAGATTTATGTTGTTTAAATCCCTTCAATATCCTTTAACAGACTAATGAGTTAAATTGCATTAACCAACATCTATTTATCATGTCATTGTTTATTTTTATATATTGTCTCATTTAGAATAGAATGCATAAAATTGAAATCATATAAAGAACATGACAGATATCATTAGTCACACCTATTTTAGAACTTACAATAACTCTTTTTTAGACATTCATGAGCTATTTTTTATAATAATCTAATAGTATATCCCATTCTAAAAAAATCTACATGTGCAAACACTTTCATGGGTTAGTTTATCCTTATTATCCCTTCTATAATAATAGAATCTATCATATCACTCTCTTCTATGACTCTTTAAAGAATTTTGAACTCTAGAAATCATTTAATTATTATATTCCATGTTAATTAGTTAATTTATCTAACCCCCTCCAATACTTATATAGAACCGATAAATTTACTATTATAACATCCTCTAATGCCTAGATGTATTCCACTAGTTTGCAATCTATCCAACCACTCTCAATGTCCAAATTTAAACTAGTTGTTATACTACTTAGCTACATGGGTTCACATTGACTTAATTACCATCAATGTCTATTATCTAGACTAATGGTTCTAACATCCTTTTATATCCTTGCAAAGAATAGAAAGTTGAATCTAAATTGGCCATCTTCTACTATCCATATTGATGGTTCTAACTCCATGTAATGTTATTTTCTAAATAATGACTTAAACTTGTATTGACCATCATCATCTATTATCTAAACTAATAGTTTTGACTCTCTTAATTTTTCTTTCATTGACTAGTAAGTTAAGACGTTGTATGGGTCGTCCTCTATTAGCTAGACTAATTATGTTTAACTCCATTTTCTCTCCAGTTATTCAAATTGTATTTATCATCTTTTATTATCTAGATTGATGTTATTTAATTCTCTTTGATATTTTTTGATAGACTAGTAAGTTACACTTTATTAACCTATATTTTATAGATTGATGGTGTTTAACTCCCTTTGATGTCCTATCATAGATCACATTAATTTATATTGATCATCCTCTATTTTCTAAAATGATGGTGCTTTACGCCCTTTGATGTCCTTTCATAGAAAAATAAATTAAATTTTTCTTAGCCCTCATTAATGTCTAATTCTAAAGTAAGATGGAATATTCAAACTATTGTCAAATTTGAAATACATGGTTGGGAAAGTGTTGTACACATTGCATAAATAATATATTTTATTCTAGTGGGTTACCTAGACATTAGGGGAGAAATTTTCTAGTTGGTTTACCAATTTGGTAACTTGTAACTATTTAAAAATGGTTCTAGGGGTATCCCACATGGATAGGATAATATTTTGATACTAGGCATGTTGTGTGGAGTGAGAATAGGATGGTTAAATTGGATAATAATAACTTTATGCACCCCCTCATATTAGGTAAGTTGATGAGGATGTAGATAGAGAGGACCTCCTATTTTTAGAATGTTGTTGGGTTTTGCAACTAATAACTATATCACATCTAAAGTAGGCTAAAAATAGGGCTTTGGAATTTGTGTTATCCCATGGAGATAGCTATGGGATAGCCCATGGTTTTGGAAACCACTAGTGGTTTCCAAGTTTACCTCTAGCCTATATAAATAAGCCTTGGTTAAGAGGTTTTGATTTTCTTGGTTATCTTTATATCGGAGCATTGTATATTAGAATTGGAAACAAGTTGTTGGATTCTTCATGTACATAGGAGATTTGATGTGCATGGTTATGTAGCTATATTTTCTTCTTTGTGTTGAATCTTGAAGATCCCCTAAGAGGAGTTAATCTCTAAAGTGTATCTTAACTAATTTATTGTTGATAATACATTGGGATTATCTTCTTCTTGGATTTTTTCCCTTCAATAATTTTTATTTGATATATATTGTGTTCTCTTCTTCTATATTCTAAAATTTTCTAAGTGCTAATACTCTATTGTAATAATTTTATATCCACTTAACTAGGATAGCTTTCCTCATTTCACTATGTAGAAAATTATTTTCTTTTATTTGGTATCAAATCCTATCCAACTTGTTAGATTCATGGGAGAAGCATGGTTATTTTTATATTTAATCCTTGCTTGGATGGGAGTTTTGCAGTGTTGAACTTATTTTCAAGAAACAAATGTGGTAGGCACTAAAATAGATATTGAGAAGATTAATCAAAGTAACTTTGAGCTATGAAAGCTCAAGGTTGAGAATCTCCTTATAGATCAAGATATTCATGTAGCATTATTTGGTCAGAACCCCTTTGATCTATCTATAGAGAATTGGATGTGATTAATAAAAAGGTAATAAGTCTTTTTAGACTTTTTCTTTTAGATTTATTACTCCTAAATTTCTTACGATGAAATACCAACAAATATATTTCAAAAAAATTAGGGACCCTTTACCAAGAAAGGGTCCCTTATAAATGAGATTTTTGTATAGAAGAAGATCTATTCATTGATAATAAATCATGGTAATTTTTTTATTGAGCATTTAAACACATTCAACATATTGGTGATCTAATTATCATTTGTGGATGTGAATATGGAAGAGGAATACCAATTTATAACATTCCTATGATATTTGCTTGATTTATGGGATAACCTTATTATGGTGATTGGTAGCACCATCTCAAAGCTAACGTTATATGAGATGGTGGATGCATTACTCATGAATGATATGAGGCAGAAAATATTTGATTCTATTAAGGATGCACTAAATATTAAAGGTTATTCAAAGAATAAACAAGAAAATGAAGGAAAAATGATCAAATTCTAAGGGGAGATCTAAGTCCCTCTGAAAATCCAAGGTGAAATATTGAAACTATGACAAGAAAGGACACGTTAAGGATTACAAGGAGAAGAAGTCCAACAAGGAGTATAATAAATATTTTGATGTAAGGGCTTTTAATGAAGACATTGATAATGTGTTTGTTGTATCCCTTTACATTCACACACCTAAATATGCAAGGTTAATTGACTCAAGATCTTCCTATAACATGAATCCCAATAGGAAGTGGTTTTTAGATTATGAAGACTTTGATGGTGGTAAGTTTTATTTGGGAGATAACTCATCTCTCAATATTGTTGGTTATGGAAGAGTAATGATCACACTTGTGTATGGAGGGACAAAATCCATTTCTAATATTTTGTACATTTTGGATTTCACGAGGAATCTATTTTATAAAAATAAATTTAATAATATTTGTGTGTATGTAGTCTTCAACAAGGATGGATGTAAGATGTAACACAAATATTTGTAGACTTTTTTTTGTATTGATTAAATAATCATTAATTCTAATAATTCTAAGGTTGTTGTTTTTTAGAACCTAGCTAATAATACCATGTTGTGGTATAAATGAATAGGATACATAGTGAAAAATATCTTGAGATTTTGAAATCTAATTACTGTTAGGTGTGAAGTTTGTATGGCCACTAGACGTCTGACTTGGTCTAGGCCAAATTTTTGGGCTACCAGATGTCTGGACTGGCATACGTCTAGGATCCCAGATGTCTAGTCTGGTAGACATCTGGTCCAGACGTCTGGACTAGCAGACGTCTAGGCCAGATGTCAAGACTGCTAGACGTCTAGGCCAAACATCTGGGCTGCCAAACATCTGGTCTGGCAAATGTTTGGGCTAGATGTCTAGGCTACCAGACATCTAGGCCAGATGTCTAGATTGGTAGACATCTAGGCCAGATGTATGGGTTGGTAGACGTCTAGGCTAGATGTCATGCCAAGAAGATGCCAAAGCAATGGACGTCTAGGTAGACGTCAGTATGCGAAAGACCAACAATCTTGGAATACAAAAGACCAGTAGTCTTGGGAGCAAAAATTAACAGTCTTTGGAGGCTTACGTTGGAAGATGAAACAAATAATTTTAGATTATTCCTTTGCTCTATAAAAGGGATGAGATCCCTTGCATTTATGTTGTGTTTTTGAAAACGTCCAAGGACATGAATGTAATCTTTGCTGAAATTAATAAGAAGAAGAAGTTGCCATTACCCCATGGTTTTTCCTGCACATTGCAGGTTTCCATGTAAAATCTTTGTGTCACTTGTGTTACTATTTTTGTGTTCTATATTTTTGTTATTTTGCTTCCTCTTGCAGGTGTGGAATCTTGGAGTTTTTTCTAACATCTGGTATTAGAGCTAAGGTTTTGTGCGAGTGGGAGCTGCAACAATGACAAAAGGTGTAACCAAGTTCGATATTGAGAAATTTGATGGCAGGAAATTCGCTCTATGGAATATGAAGGTGGAGGATTTGTTGGTTTAGAATGACCAAGCGCAAGCCTTGAAAGGGATCACGAGTAAACCGAGTAGCATGAAATATGAAGAGTGGGTAACGCTTGATAGGAATGTGGTTTCTACAATTTGTATCTGCCTAGCAGACTCCGTCTTGTTCAATGTAGCTGAAGAAAAGACCGTGGAGGCCCTTTGGTAAAATCTTGAAAAGTTGTATGAAATAAAATTAGCAACTAACAAGGTTTTTTTGAAAAAGTAGCTTTATAGCTTGAGGATGAAGGAAAATTCATCCATGGTAGATCATTTGAATGAGTTTAATACTCTGATCAGTAAACTGGTTTTAGTTAATGTGAATATGGATGATGAAGATAGAGCTATCACCCTACTTTGTTCCCTCTCGAACACTTGGGATCATATGGTGATGACCATCAGTAATTCATCATCAGTAACTTTCAATTTTGATGATGTGGTAGCCGCTTTGTTGGAAAAATATTTGAGGCAAAAAATGTCTTTGGAACCCTCAATCAATGAAGCCCTATCTATGAGAGGTAGATCATTCGAGGGGAGTAAACAAGGTAGAAAGCAGTCCAGATCTAATTCTAAAGGACATAAGCAAAAAGGGAAGTGTTGGTATTGTGGGAAGCCATGACACTCCAAGAAGGACTATTGGCAATTAAAGAATGGTGAAAAGAAAAATTAGCTATCAGTTGAAGCCAATGCAGCTAGATTTAGGAGAGACGACAACATGTGAAGCCTTATGTATCAGTAATAGCATATCAATTTTATATACTTGGGTTTTGGACTCAAGTGCATCCTTCCACATGTCTCCCCACAGAGACTGGTTTGATAAATATCAGCCATACTGTGGTGGAAATGTCTATTTGGGTGATGATCATCCTTTAGAAATTGTGGGAAGAGGGGATATAAATATCAGGCTGGATGATGGTAGAGAAATGATGTTATGTGATGTGCAACACGTGCCTGATTTGAGGAAGAATTTACTATTAATTAAAATGATGGATAAGCTAGGGTATTCTATCACTTTCTATAACAACTACTACAATATTACCATAGGATATCTTGTAGTAGCAAAGGGAGAATATTATGGGACCTTATACCATTTATGTGATGATACGATGACAAACCATGCAGCAGCAACAACTTCTGGTCAGGATGTAATAATGCTATGGCATCAACGCCTAGGCCATATGAGTGAAAAAGGAGTAAAAATTTTGCATGACAGAGGTATGCTTTCTGGGATTAAGTCTTGCAATTTAGACTTATGTGAGCACTGTATTTTTGGTAAACAGAAGAGGGTTCAGTTTACTGCAAGTCCTGGTAAGAGTTCTGATTTTCTACAACTTATACATTCAGATATATTTGGACCTGTCTCCAATCAGTCCTTGAATGGTGCCATATATTTTCTAACTTTCATAGATAATTATTCTAGGAGAGTGTGGGTTTATTTTCTAAAGAATATGAAAGCTTTATAGAAATTTAAGGAGTTCAAAGCACAGGTAGAAAATATTTTGGGCAAGTCAATTTTGTGTCTCAGATCAGATAATGGGGGTGAATATTGCTCCAAGGAATTTGATAAATTTTGTATGCAGGAAGGTATTAAGCACTAGAAGACTGTACCATACACTCCATAGCAAAATGGTGTGGCTAAGCGGATGAATCACACAATCATGGAACGTGCAAGAAGCATGCTTAGCACATCCATGTTGGAGAAAAATTTCTGGGTGGAGGTTGTTAATACAGTTGTTTATCTTATTAACAGGTCACCTACAACTGCATTAGATGGACATATTTCGGAGGAGGTTTGGTGTTGTAAGTTAGTTGATTACTCTCATTTGTGCACTTTTTGTTGTGACATGTTTGCCCATGTACCCAAAGAAAAAAGTCCAAGCTTGATCCGAAGTCAAGCAAATGTATTTTTCTCGGCTATGGAGATATAGTGAAGGGGTATAGACTATGGGATCCTACTACCCACAAGGTAATAATTAGCTGGGATGTAATTGTTGATGAAAAATCCATTCAAAGGAAGGAGGTACAGTAAAATCCCAATGTTGTACCTGTTTAAGTAGAATTTAGTGAAGATGACTATGAAGATGAACATGCTAAAGTTTTTTATCAGCATGCAGAACAGCAAGTAGAACAGGAAGTAGATCAGCCACAATGATCACAAGACCAATATCCAGAACTACCAAATCATTGGGTTAGAAGATCTACACGTCCACAAAAGTGTCCGAAAAGGTATTCTCATGTGTATCAAACCTCTTTTGATTTGTTAACTGATGATGGTGAACCTAGTTCATTTCAGGAAGCTAGAGAGTCTGAGAATGCAGCAAAGTGGAGGAAATACATGGAGGAAGAAATTGAGGCACTTCAAAAGAATAAAACTTGGGAACTTGTGGATCTCCCACCTGGAAGAAATTTGGAAACAAGTGGGTGTACAAAGTGAATAAGAACAACAATGGGCTGTTGGAACGCTATAAAGCTCACTTAGTGGCAAAGGGCTATGTGCAAAAGTTAGGTGTTGACTTTAATGAAATTTTTTCTCCAGTTGTGAAGATGACTACTATTAGAGTTCTACTTGCACTTGTAGCTACACAGGATTTGGAACTAGAGCAGCTTGATGTAAATATTGTTTTCTTGCATGGTGATCTCAAGGAAGATATATATATATATATATGGATTAGCCTGAGGGCTATGAAGAAAGAGGCAAAGAGCATTTGGTTTGCAGACTAAATAAATCACTATACGGGTTGAAATAGGCACCAAGGATGTCGTACAGGAAATTTGACACCTTCATGAAGAGCCAAGGTTTCAACAGGAGTGAAGCTGACCATTGTGCATACTACAAGAGGTTTGACAATGGTAGTTTTATTATTTTGATATTGTATGTTGATGATATGTTGGTTGCAGGCCCCAACATGAATAAAATCATTGATCTTAAGGCTCATTTGGCTAGGAAATTTGAAATGAAGGATTTAGGAGCAGCAAACCAAATTTTAGGGATGAAGATACATAGGGACAAAAAAGGAAGAAAGATCTGGTTAAGTCAAAATTCATATGTGGAGAAGATTATGCAGCGCTTCAATATGTAGAGTGTTAAACCAATTAGTACCCCACTTCTTCCACACTTAAAGTTGTCTTCCAACCAGTTTTCTAGAATGGAAGCAGAGAAGACAAGCATGTCTTGTGTACCATATTCATCAGTAGTAGGAAGCCTCATGTATGCCATGGTGAGCACCAAATAGGATATTGTCCAAGCAGTGGGAATAGTCAATCGGTACATGGAAAATCCTGGTAAGGAGCATTGGAATGCGATGAAGTGGATATTTAGATATTTAAGAGCCACTTCAGATGTTGCCATTTACTTTGGATCGACAGATTTGTAAGTTATAGGTTTTGTGGATTCTAATTATGGTGGAGATAGAGATGGGATAAAATCCACTACAGGATATACCTTCACCCTTGCTAGAGGAGCGATGAGTTGGGCTTCTAAGTTGCAGTATGTTGTGGCTTTATCAACCACTGAAGCAGAATACATTACAGTAACTCATGTCAGCAAAGAGGCAATTTTGCTAGAGTGATTTTTGGGTGACTTCAAGGTAATGCAGGAGAAAATTATGCTGCATTATGATATCTAGAGTGCTATTCAGTTAGTGAAGAATCCAACATTCCTTGATTGTATGAAACACATTGATGTCAAATACCACTTTATCATAAATATGGTGGAAGAAGGTAGGATCATGTTGCAAAAAATCAACACTGAAGTGAATCTTGCATATATGCTTACAAAGTCGATCAAGGTAGAGAATTTTGAGTGGTGCAGAACTTCTCTAGGCTTGCTGAAAAAGTAACAATGTCAGCATTGGGTAATTGGCACTAGATGAAAATATTTTGGCAGAAGAGTTCTTGAATACTGACTTCAAGTGGGAGAATGTTAGGTGTGAATTTTTTATGGCCACTAGACGTCTAAGCTGGTCTAGGCTGGACGTCTGGGCTGCCAGACATCTAGACTAGCAGATGTTTAGGCCAGACATCTGGGCTGCCAGACATCTATACTGGCAAATTTTTAGGCCAGACATCTGGGCTACCAGATGTCTAGTCTGGAAAACGTCTGGATCAGACATCTAGACCAGATGTCTGGGCTACCAAATGTTTGTACTGATAGATGTTTAGGCCAGAAATCTAGGTGGCCATATGTCTAGACTAGCAGACGTCTAGGCTATACATCTGGGCTGCAAGACGTCTGGTCTGGTAGACATCTAGGCCAAACATCTAGGCTTCCAAACATCTGGTCTGGCAGATGTCTTGGTCAGACATCTGGGTTGGCAGACATCTAGGCCAAACATCATACCAAGAAGATACCAAATCAGTGGACATCTAGGTAGACTTCAGTACGTAGAAGATGAATAGTCTTGGAATGTGGAAGACCAACAGTCTTGGGAGTGGAAACGAACAGTCTTTTGGAGGCTTGCATTGGAAGATGAAACGAACAATTTTGGAGTCTTCCTCTGCTCTATAAAAGGGATGAGATCCCTTGCATTTATGTTGAGTTGTTGAAAATGTCCAAGGACGTGAATGTAATCTTTGCTAAAATTAATAAGAAGAAGAATTTGCCATTACCCCGTGGTTTTTCTGCACATTACAGGTTTCCACGTAAAATATTTGTATCACTTGTGTTACTGTTTTCGTGTTCTATATTTTTGTTATTGTGCTTCCTCTTACAGGTGTGGAATCTTGGAGTTTTTCCTAACAATTACATAGTTGAGGGGTTAATTGATTGCTCTCTTGAATTTGACTTTTGTGAACATTTCTATATGGAAAGTAAAATTATATAAATTTTTATTTGTGTTGTACTAGATCTATAGATATTTTATATTTGATTCATAGTAATGTATTTGGTCCGATAAATGTAATATCACTAGGAAAATACTTGTATTACGTATATTTTATAGGTGATTTCTCTAGGAAAATATGGGTCTTTTTGGCACAAATCTAAGGTCTTATTTTAGTTCAAAGAGTTTAAGCTTTTGCTCAGAACCAAATAAAAAAGAAGATCAAAGTATTGAAGATGGATAATGTGGAGATTATTTTTGTAGATTTTGATAGATTTTATAAATATCATGGTATTTCTAGGCACAAAATAGCAACATATATACCTAAGTATAATGGAGTTGTAGAGCGGATGTATAGAATATTTATCGATAAAGCTAGGATTATGCTTAGTGGAGCTAGTTTAGATAATAAATTTTGGCTAAAATTTGTAAGCATAGTTTGTTACCTGATTAATAAATCTCCTACATTAGTTCATGTGGATAAAACCCCTAGGGATGCATGGTCAAGAAAGAAGCTTTCATCATAGCATATCAAGGTTTTTTGTTGTGATGTGTATGATCATGTGGCTAATAATAATATATCCAAATTAGATTTCAAAGCAAAGAAATATATATTCATCAGATACAATATAAGAGTCAAAGGATATAAGATTTAAAATCTTGAGACAATAAATATAATGTATAATTGTAATATGATTTTAAAGAAAATTACAACCTTTTTTAAACCCTTAACCATGAAAATGACAATATATTGTTGTAGTTGAATATAAAGACCAAGGACCCTACACCTAGGGCTAAACTAAAGCCTTAATATGGACCTAAATAGGATTTTGATTCATATAGGTCAAAGGAAGAACAACAACAAAGTCAATCCCCACTCTTTGTTGGACATTTTAAGTCCCTCAGCTAAAATTTGTCATTAATTTCAAAAGGACCTATGTAAGTAAGCACTATGATTTTGCTCCACAAAGAGCTTCATGAGGAGCCAAGGTTGTGATCAAAGGTTCTAGAAGGGATGCATGGCATTTGATTCCAAAAGGAGCTTCAAGGGAAGATTCGCAAAAGGTTTTTATGAAAATCAAGGAAGGCAAGGAAAGGTTTTATTTAAAACCAATGGATGGCAGGTTTGAAATGGGTTTTTCTTAAAACCCAAGTTGGATTTTCATTTCATCAAAAAATGTGCCCCTGTGATGGAGAAATTTAATTTTAAAGGTTTAGTTTAAATTTTAATTTATTTAAAATTTTAATTTATTTAAAATTTTAATTTTAATTGTAAAATTAAATAAAATGTTTTTCCCTCCTTTCTTATTGGCGTCATCGACGTCATGAGGGCAATGTTAAAAGGGCCAATGTATTCGCATTGAAGTATAGCTTATATAAATAAGCCAAAGGATTTCCATTTAATAAACCTAAGGAGTGTCGCATGATTTTCGAAAACCCAAAGTATTTATGCATCCGAATATTGCACAGCAAATTTCGTGGAGTGTGACGTGGGCAGTTAAGTCATGGACGGTTAAATTTTTGGTGCCTTGTGAGGAAAGTGCACATGGTTTAAGGAAGAGAGTGCCCAAGGCACTCACATGGTCAGTGTTAGCTCACACGGCTTAGTTTTCGGTTGGCAGCACGGTGGACAGAGGTTCGAAACGCCAAGGCCTTTCGAGGGCTCCTTTGAGGTATGCACTCCAAATTTGATATTTACAAGGGTCATTATTTTAATTAAAATATTTTCTTGCTAAGGTTTGATTATGATTTTTATGGGAGATATAAGGTTGAGCAAGCTTTAATATTTTATTAAGTTTTGATTATGATTTTTGTGGGAGATATAAGGTTGAGCAAGCTTTAATATTTTAATAAGGTTTGATATTTGATTAATTTGAGATATTACCTAAGAAATATTTGTGATTATTTTTGTGTGCAAAAGTATTGAAAGGAAGGATATAAAATATTTGATTTATTTTATGATATAAGTGGTTTTTGGAGTGACAAGGTTATGCAATGTTTTGATTTATTTTATTTTATGGTACAAGTGGTTTTAGGAGTGATAAGGAAGTTGTGCATTAATTCTTAAGAAGGTTTTCTAATTAAAATCCTTGGTAAATATTATTGTGAAGTGGAGTAATGTTGATTATTTTATGATCTTCTAACCCTTGTGAAGATTGGCAAAAGAATATTGTGATTGTGGCAGATTTCCAAAAAGGCTTCTTCATCTTCATAAAAGGTATGGGCACATTCTCCTATTGATTGATTATGGTGGTTGATTTCTGAAAATATCTTTGGAGTGAAAAGGATTGATTGTGATTTTCTTTTCGAAAGTGATTGGTTTAATAATTTAAGGTTTTCTGGATTGAGAGTTGTGATTAAACCTTATTTTATAAGCATTGTTGTTGGAGCCCATTGGTTGTACAAAGAACTTGAACTTGAGTTAGAAGAGAACATGAGTATCATTGTTATGTGAGATTTGTTGTTGATCATTGTTGGAAACATTTTGAGTTGATTGATACATGATTGGACTAGGGTTTGTGAGAAAGGGTTGTTCATTCAGGTGCTTGGTTGAGTTGAGTTTATTGAGCCTAGTCAAGTGGATGCATGTGGTTGTTCAAGTTCCATAAAACAAACTATTCTATATTCTTGATTTGAGTTGAGATTGATATTTGAGAATAGAACATATAGAGTCTCTAACAATTCTCTTTATGCTTCTATGAAATTGATTTGAGTTGAGATTGGGATTTGAGTATAGAACATATAGAGTCTCTAACAATTCTCTTTATGCTTCTATGAGATTGATTTGAGTTGAGATTGGGATTTGAGTATAGAACATATTGAGTCTCTAACAATTCTCTTTATGCTTCTATGATATTGAGTTGAGATATTGATTGAGCATTAAGTATAGAACATATTAAGTCTCTAAAAATTCTCTTTATGATTATATGAGATTGGACAAGTTCTGTGTAAGCTTGTTAAGCAAATTTGAGCAAGTCCTAAAGAGGACTTATTGAGCAGATTTGAGCAAGTCCTAGAGAGGACTTATTGAGCATATTTGAGCAAGTCCTAGAGAGGACTTGCTGAGAATATTTTGACAAGTTCTGTGTGGACTTGTTGAGAATATTTGCATAGGTTCTGCGTGGACCTGTTGAGCATATTTGGATAGGTTTTGTGTGGACATGTTGAGCATATTTGAGCAAGTTCTATGTGGACCTGTTGAGCAGATTTGGATAAGTTTTGAGTGAGCTTGTTGAGCAGATTTGGACAAGTTTTAAGTGAGCTTGTTGAGTAGATTTGAGAAGGTTCTGAGTGAACCTATTGAGATAGATCTATGGAGGTGATAGAGTATAGAGGATAGAGTTTCAGTGGATAGAGATCCAAAAACCAGTATAATTGAAGATAGATCTGAGTTAGGAGTCTTCAAGTGGAGAGAGATCCACTAGTTAGTGCAACAGAGAGATAGAGTGATCTAAAATATCACTAGCAAGAGCAGAAGGGGAAAGAGTTCTCCTATGGAAGAGATCCATGAACTTGAGATTAGGGTATCAACATCTCCTTTGGACAAAGGTCCATAAACATTATAATTGGGAAGGATTCCCAAAGAGATTGATTGACAAAATTTTAGTAAAAATATTTTCTCCGTAGAGTAGCCCACATTGGGTGAACCACGTAAATTGTGGTGTCTCTATTGTGTATGGTGTTTTATGCATTGCTTTAATTACTGATATTGATATTGCAACTATACACTACATAATATTGAATTGAAAGAAAAAGTAAAAAGGGGTCTTATAATATTCACCCCCCCTCTCAGTATAAGCTTGTGTTATTCAATTGGTATAAGAGTGGGTTCCTTCAAAATATTTTGATATCTTGAAGGAAAAGTGGTCTAAGAACACAATGAATCAAAAGGATCAAAGAGACGAACCCTTAAATAATGCAGTAACAGTCTTTGATGGAAGTGACTTCTTATATTGGTGTATGCTGATGAGATTTTACTTGATGGCACTTGGCAATGAAGTTTGGGATGCAGTGGAACTTGGATATGATTCAACAACCAATCCTCCTACAGATAAGGAAGGTAAGCTTCTAATGCATACAAATTCAAGAGCTATAAATACAACTATAAAAGGGTTGCATAGATCAGAATCTATGAAGGTTATGGAATGTAAAACAACATAAGAAATGTTGGAACTTCTGCATGAAATATATGAAGGAGATAAAGGAGTCAGAATAGATAAGATCAGAAATATCAAATGAAAATTTGAGAACCTAAGAATGAGGGATGATGAAAATATTTGTTACTATCTCAACAAGGTTTATGAACTTGTACATGAGATGAAAGGTCTTGGAATGAAGGTTGATGAATATGTTGCTTGTGATAAGATCTTGAGGACTCTTCCAAAAAGGTATAGTGAAAAGGTTTTTGCTATAGAAACATCAATTGATAGTGATTATTTGACAAGGAATTTTTTTTCTTGGCATGCTTACTACTTTTGAGATAAGAACAAAATATCATATTCCTCCGAAAGAAGTTGCTTTCAAAGTAGATAAAAATAAAAAGGGAAAGAAGATAGAATCAAGCAGTGAATCATCTGGTGATGAAGAAGCAAATTATGGCAGAAGAGATAGAGGTTCCAGAAGACCCATAGATCTAAGATCTATCAAATATTTCAATTGTAGACAGTATGGACACTATGCAATAGAATGCAAAGAGCCAAAGAACAACAATGATGAAGAAAAATAGGATCACGGATACAGGGAATCAGAAAGACATAGATACCAGAAGAAAAGTAAGGATGGACAAAGTAGACAAGGAAAGAAGTTCTTCTAGAGACAAAAGAGAAGCTACTATGCAAAAAATGCAAGTAAGTACTCAATTGATAGTGATGCTAGTTTTTCAAACAATGATAGATATGAAGTCCTATTTATCGTTAAAGAGAAAGATCTAGTTAAGAAAAGGATTCCAGTTATTCTTAAGAGTTTTAGATGTGGTAAATTTGGACATATTGAAGATGATTGCACTAGGGATGGTTATAGTTTCAGTGATTATGATTTTGAAGATGCACTTGAAAGACCATATGAGAATATTTTAATGGCTTTGGAAGATAAAGAAAGTGATCCTATAGAAGACAATTCAAAATGAAGTAATGATAAGGACAAAGGCAAAAAAATAGAATATTATTCAGTAGAGAATGGTTATGATTTCAAGGGATAACTTATATATGCCCTTGACACAGTAAAGAAGGTTAGAAAGCAACACTCCAAGCTTGAAAGTCAGTTTCAAGAATGTGATGAAGAAAGGTTATTGCTCATAGAGGATTTAGAGAAATCAAAGGCTAAGGTAAGTAAGTTTAATGATAAGTTAGAAGTAAATATTTTGGAATGTTAGAAGTTAGCACAAGAAGTGGCTACTCTAATATAAGAATTAAAGGACTCCAAGATCAAGATGAAGAGTTTCACAAATAGCTCTAATAACTTGGATAAGTTCATCTGTGAACAACAGCGAGCATCATGTTCAACATGTCTTGGATTTGAAAAGGTTCAAAAGAAACAGGAAAAAGAATCTACTTCAAGTCTTGATGAAGAAGATACTTCTGAATAAGATACATCATAAGAAGATAGTTTAAGTAAAAGTGGGACATCAGAGGATGAGTTGGACAACAAAGAGTTCAAAAAAGAGAGGAACGATGCACAAAGAAGATACAGATGGAACGTCAATCAGAACAGGAGACCAATGAGGTCAAGACAAGGAGGCTTCAATGGAAGATGCTTTTCATGTCATAGTTTTGGACACATGGCTTCACAATGCAGGACTCATGAAAGACAGGTATATGGAAAAGAATAGCTTTTCCAAGGTTATTGCTACTCATGTAATGAGTTTGGTCACAAGGCAATGAATTGTAGGATTAATGACAGAAGAGGATATGGCTTCATTAGGATAAATCCTAAGACAATTACACATCCAAGGAATAATAACATTAAGTGTTATAAGTGCAATAATGATGGTCACATAGCAAGATGGTGTGGAGCAAATATTTCAAAAATAAGCATGAACAGGAACATGAACATGAATAGGGATAGGAATATGAACAGGAACATGAATATGAATAGAAATAGGAATATGAACAGAAACAAGAATATGAATAGGAATAGAGACTCAGAAAAGAATAAGAACAGGAACAAGGATGAGAACCAAACTAGAAACATGGATGAGAACAAGAACATGAACATGAATAGAAGTGACGACAGGAATAGGGATGATGACTTGGAAAGAAACTGTGAGTGGATTCAGAAGACTCACATAAGAAGAGAAAAATATAGAGGCACAAATCTATGCTTTTAGGGAGTAGAAATACTTCCACCCTAGAATTAACCACCTCATGTGGAGGTGGGGGAGGGGCTAAGCTAAGAGGCTCATTATTAGCCTCGAGCCCCAAAGGTGACCCTTTGACATTGATGTCAAAGGGGGAGAGATTTGTGTATTGGGGAGAGATTTTATATGAGGAGATATTTGAGAGAGCATTGAGCTAGGGGGAGCAAAGTCCCAGGGGGAGCAGAAAAGAAGGTCAAGTTTCAATAAAATGAATATGGGTTGCCATCAATGACAAAGGGGGAGATTGTTGGACATTTTGAGTCCCTAAGCTAAAAGTTGTCATTGATGTCAACATGGCCTATGTAAGTAAGCACTATGATTTTGCTCCGCAAAGAGCTTCATGAGAAGCCAAGGTTTTGATCAAAGTTTCTATAAGGGATGCATGGCATTTGGTTCCAAAAGGAGCTTCAAGGGAAGCTTAGCAAAAGGTTTTTTATGAAAACCAATGAAGATAAGGAAATTTTTTATTTAAAACCAATAGATGGCAGATTTGAAATAGGTTTTTCTTAAAACCCAAGTTGGATTTTCGTTTCATCGAAAAATGTGCCCCGGTGATGGAGAAATTTAATTTTAAAGGTTTAGTTTAAATTTTAATTTATTTAAAATTTTAATTTTAAAATTAAATAAAA
This sequence comes from Wollemia nobilis, assembly GCA_028583015.1. NCBI lineage: Eukaryota > Viridiplantae > Streptophyta > Pinopsida > Araucariales > Araucariaceae > Wollemia > Wollemia nobilis. The sequence continues at coordinate 1,268,433 of JAQPPZ010017079.1, read as the reverse complement.
GGTTTTTCCCTACTTTCTTATTGGCACCATTGACGTCATGAGGGCAATGTTAAAAGGGCTGACATATTCATATTGAAGGATGGCTTATATAAATAAGCCAAAGGTTTTCCATTTAATAAACCTAGGGAGTGTTGCATGATTTTCAAAAACCCAAAGAATTTTTGCATCTGAATATTGCACAGCAAATTTTGTGGAGTGTGACATGGGAATTCAAGTCATGGACGGTCAAAGTTTTGGTGCCTTATGAGGAAAGTGCACACGGCTTAAGGAAGAGAGTTTCCAAGGCACTCACGTGGGTAGTGTTAGCTCACGCGGCTTAGCTGTCGCTTGGCAGCACGGTGGGCAGAGGTTCATAATGCCAAGGCCCTTCGAGGGCTCCTTTGAGGTATGCACTCCGAATCTGATATTTGCAGGGGTCAATATTTTAATTAAAATATTTGCTTGCTAAGATTTGATTATGATTTTTGTGGGAGATATAAGGTTGAGCAAGCTTTAATATTTTATTAAGGTTTGATTATGATATTTGTGGGAGATATAAGGTTGAGCAAGCTTTAATATTTTAATAAGGTTTGATATTTGATTAATGTGAGATATTGCCTAAGAAAGCTTTGTGATTATTTTTTAGTGCAAAAGTATTGAAAGGAAGGATATAAAATATTTGATTTATTTTATGGTATAAGTGGTTTTTGGAGTGACAAGGTTATGCAATGTTTTGATTTATTTTATTTTATGGTATAAGTGGTTTTAGGAGTGATAAGGAAGTTGTGCATTAATTCTTAAGAAGGTTTTCTAATTAAAATCCTTGGTAAATATTATTGTGAAGTGGAGTAATGTTGATTATTTTGTGATCTTCTAACCCTTGTGAAGATTGGCAAAAGAATATTGTGAGTGTGGCAGATTTCCAAAAATGCTTCTTCATATTCATAAAAGGTATGGGAACATTCTCCTATTGATTGATTATGGTGGTTGATTTCCAAAAATATCTTTGGAGTGAAAAGGATTGATTGTGGTTTCCTTTTCGAAAGTGATTGGTTTAATGCTTCAAGGTTTTCTAGATTGAGAGTTGTGATTAAACCTTGTTTTATAAGCATTGTTGTTGGATCCCATTGGTTGTGCAAAGAACTTGAACTTGAGTTAGAAGAGAACATGAGTATCATTGTTATGTGATATTTGTTGTTAAGAATTGTTGTAAACATTTTGAATTGATTGATACATGCTTGGACTAGGGTTTGTGAGAAAGGGTTATTCATTGAGGTGCTTGGTTGAGTTGATTTGATTGAGCCTAGTCAAGTGGATTCATGTGGTTGTTCAAGTTCCATAAAAAAAATATTTTATATTCTTTATTTGAGTTGACATTGAGATTTGAGAATAGAACATATAGTCTTTAACAATTCTCTTTATGCTTCTATGAAATTGATTTGAGTTGAGATTGGGATTTGAGTATAGAACATATAGAGTCTCTAAAAATTCTCTTTATTCTTCTATGCGATTGATTTTAGTTGAGATTGGGATTTGAGTATAAAACATATTGAGTATCTAAAAATTCTCTTTATGTTTCTATGAGATTGATTTTAGTTGAAATTGGGATTTGAGTATAGAACATATTGAGTTTCTAACAATTCTCTTTATGATTCTATGAGATTGGAGAAGTTTTGTGTAAGCTTGTTAACCATATTTGAGCAAGTCCTGAAGAGGACTTATTGAGCAGATTTGAGCAAGTCCTAGAGAGGACTCATTGAGAAGATTTGAGCAAGTCCTAGAGAGGACTTGTTGAGCATATTTGGACAAGTTCTGTGTGGACTTGTTGAGCAGATTTGGACAGGTTCTGTTTGGACCTGTTGAGTAAATTTGGATAGGTTCTATGTGGAACTATTGAGTAGATTTGTGGTTCTATGTGGACCTGTTGAGCAGATTTGAACAAGTTCTAAGTGAACTTGTTGAGCAGATTTGGGAAATTTTTGAGTGAGCTTATTGAGCATATTTGAGAAGGTTCTGAGTGAACCTATTGAGAAAGATCTTTGGAGGTGATAGAGTATAGAGGACAGAGTCTCAGTGGATAGAGATCCAGCAGCCAAGATAATTGAAGATAGATCTGAGCGAGGAGTCTTCAAGTGGAGAGAGATCCACCAGTCAATGTAGCAGAGAGACAGAGTCTTCTAGAAGATCGCTACCTAGAGTAGAAGGGGAAAGAGTTCTCTTATGGAATATATCCATGAAGTTGAGATTAGGGGATCAACATCTTCTTTGGATAGAGGTCCATAAACATTGTAATTTGGAAGGATTCCCAAAGAGATTGATTGAGAAAATTTTAGTAAAATATTTTCTCCGTGGAGTAGCCCACATTGGATGAACCACGTAAATTATGGTGTCTCTATTGTGTATTGTGTTTTATGCATTGCTTTTATTACTGCTATTGGTACTGCTATCTATACACTACATAATATTGAATTGAAAGAAAAAGTAAAAATGGGTCCTATACTGTTCACCCCCCCTCCTCTTAGTATAAGCTTGTGTTCTTCACTCTTGAGGAGGTTCAATTGACATAGAATACCACCTAATAGGTATAGCCCACCTAATATTAGATGCATTTTTGTTTAATCTACTAATGATGATAATATAGAACTATGAAGAAGGCAATCTACAGATTCTAAGTCTTAGAATAAGGCTATGGATGAATAAATTTCAATACTATGGAAGAACAACACATGGGACTTGGTGAAGCTTCCTAAGAATAGGAAATATATTGGATACAAATAGGTTTTCAAGTAAAAATTTAGTTTTTATGGAAATATCAAAAATTACAAGGTAAGGTTAGTAGCTAAGGGCTATTCATATATAGATGGAATTTATTTTTGTGATATATTATCTCCAATGTAAATTTGACACCTATTAGACTTTTATTATTTGTTGCTGCTATGTTTGACCCTGAAGTTAAAAAGACAGATGCAAAGGAAACTTTTCTACATGGGAATTTGGAAGAGATCTACATGATGCAGCTAGAGCACTTCATGGTAAAGGTTAAGGAAGACTTGGTTTATATATTGAAGAAATATCTTTATGCTGTAAACCAATCCCTACACATGTGGTATCAAATATTGGATTCATATATTTGGAAGTATGGCTATATTAGAGATAATTCTAATCATTGTGAATACTTCAAATAGGATGAAAAATGCTTTATTATTATTTCACTTTATGTGGATGACATGTTATTTTTGCAACAACCCACTAAAATCCAATCTATTGTAGAGAGAATTTAAATTACATTCATTAAGAATCCATATATTCCCACATTGTATTAGTCATTCCATGCATGTGTCTATCAACGTCAAGCCCTATGATTAAGTTGTTCATCTCATATTCACTATAACCCAACTTATCCTCCTTTAATCCATCAAATGGGATACTCCCATCTCCACACCATACATAAGTCCATCTATGTGGATACACTAAGCATAATGCAGATAAGCTATCTATCTCATCTCCATGATGAGCTAGTTTATCCCTCTTAGTCTATCAAGAGGATACGCTTATCCCTACACCGTACATAAATCCATCTACATAAGTTCACTAAGCATATTATAGATAGGTCATCTATATTTCTCTCTCTACAATTCCTTATAATATAATAAACCATAAGCATAAATATGATGATTGCCAAGGAATATAAATGTTATTTACATGTGTAACTTAATGGATTCTTAACCATGATCTTCCTACTTTAAATAGAACAACAAGTCCATAACAAGTTATCTTTAGAAGCGATAAGAAACAAGATCATAAGATAATAATAATCACACACATGTGACACATCATATATCTTGGTAAAACCCCTAAGGAAAAAAACTCAATCTCAAAATTTTATTTTTTCATTTCATTATTTTAATTTCCTCCGATACAATTATGTTAAATGGATATTATAATCCCTTTTGATACATCCATCACTGTAATAACATAGGAACTCCATAATTCCTATGCTCCCAAATACATGAATATATCCTTTAATTCACATCTCAAAGAGGAAACCCCAGAATTCCCTCAAATGAATTCCACATTCATTCTTCTTTTACCAACCATCAATATCAAAATAAATATATAATAATAACATGATTCCCAAGTTACCAAATAGATCATTTAATTCATGTAACAAAACTATGATAAAACCCCATAACTCCCTCAAATTAACTCCTCGTTCATTCTCCAAAATATATTTCCTCCTCTTGGACCAAACTCAAGGAAACATCTCCTTATAAGAATCCAATGTACCCACACATTACTATAGTATTGCATACTTCAACTCATTATAAAGGACCCCATAATCCTCCCAATAAATTCTTATGCAAGCTTACCAAGAGGAGAGGAACCTTATCCTTAATACTCAAAGTACCCAACAAATCAATATTACATCTTAGCATAGATTATGCTATCAAGAAATACTTAACCACAATGAAATATATTATCCACTAATACATTTCTATCACATCTAATTCCAATGATATACATTATCTACAAATGTATATTTCTACCCCATGAAACATGTTATCCACTAACATAATTCATATTAACCATTAAAATACATTATCCACTAATGTATATTTCTACCTCATGAAATATGCTATTTGCTAACATAAATCAAATCATCAAATCAATGAAACACATTATCCACTAATGTATATCTCTAACTCATGAAGCAAATTGTCTACTAACATTTTTCGATTCATCAAATCAAATAAAATACATTATCCACTAATGTATTTTTCTATCTCATGAAACATATTATCCGCTAACATGATTCATCTCATTAAATCAAATAAAATACATTATCCACTAATGTATTTTCTAACTCAAAAATCTAAATATAACCTTTCATTTAACTAAGGTTTAATATTTAATAATTATCCTTCTATTAAATCAAAACTATAAATCAAAATTCTAATTAAGTTTCTCCTAAAAAAATTGTTTCAAACAAAACTCAGTCTCTCCATGAAATTGATCCCCAATTACATTCTCAATTTCTCCATGAAATTGATCCTAAAAATCTCTCAATTTCTCCACCAAATTGATCCCAAACAAATACTCAATTTCTCCTCAAAATTGGTACCAAAACCTTTCAATTCCTCCATAAAATTGATCAAAATTAAAGACTCAATTTCTCCTTGAAATTGATTTCAAATACCTCTCAATTTCTCCATGAAATTAACATACAATTTCCACAAAATTATCCCATGACTAGCATTCAATTATTCCATAAAAAGGGCCTAGCTAAACATTCTATCTTCCCCTCAAAATTGATCTAATAATATTCTTTCAAAAGCACGTACATGTTTCCTTTAGTTATTCAAAGGGGGCTTAGTTCAATTAAAGCTAAGTTTATTCCCTTAAATAATTCCGGAGGCAATGGTTGTTCATCCCAAATGGTCAAATAGCCATCAATCAAGAGGGTTTTATCCTTTATTAATTTAAATAAAATATAAATTATTCAAATCCTTCATTAATCCATTTCAAAGAGTCTTTAAATCAATATTTTAGTCTTTTCATAAAGGCTTAATTTAACCCACTTCAAAAATAAAAAATAAATAATTCAAATCCTTCCTTAATCCATTTAAAAGAATCCTTAAATCCATATTTTAGTCTTTTCGTAAAGGCTTAATTTAACCCAATTCAATAATATGTGTTTCCTTAATTCAAAAGCATGTTTAATTTAAAGGGATCGACCCAATTCAAAAGCATTTTTAATTTAAAGGCATCCACCCAATTCAAAAGAGTCAATTCAAAGGGCTTACCAATCTTAAGTCAAAAGGGACTTTCATCCCCTATAATTTGTTAGAAGCTCTTATCAATTAGCAAATTTTATACATAAACAAAAGCCAATTAATCTCTTTCATTCCCTATGATTTGTTAGAAGCTCTTATCAATTAGCAAATTTTATATATAAGCAAAAGTTAATTAATCTCTCCACCTTTGAAAACATGCATGCTAAGTGTCATGCTAAATCTTTCTTCTATTTGACCTCTAATTAACAAAAAAGGTTATCGATCAATGATTTAAATTGGTTTAAATCCACATTCTAACCATCCAATATTGGTTTAAATCCACATTCTTCCCAAATGAGCACAAGCATAAATTGGTTTAAATCCACATTCTAACCATCCAATATTGGTTTAAATCCACATTCTTCCCAAATGAGCACAAGCATAACGAACAATCAAGCCAACCGACCAAACAGAACACCAACCACATTAAAACGAACAATCAAGCCAACCGACCAAACAGACAACACCAACCACATTAAATTAAATTCAAGCATGCGTAAGCACAATAAGCAGCAAGACATTGTGCTCCATGTGGTATTGACTTAGAGCACCCCTCCACCGCTTGGTGGTTTTTTTAAACCATCAAGTGATGGTCATAAGCAAGAGGGTCATTGTTCCTAATAATTCATGTTTGGTCCCCCTACACATTCCATGTAGGATAATGTACGAGAAGGGCTCAAGCTGCACTCCCCTTGCCCGTGCCCTACTACACATGATGATGCTTGTGTGGTAGATCAAAAAAAAATTAATCCCTATCCCCAAGTTGAACCTTAGGGACATGGCTTAATTAGGGCAGTGAAACACCTAAGCATGGTCGTGAAATCTTAAAAACATCCGATTGTCTTGTTTACAGGACCTCCTGCCATGTGAAAACACAGACTAACAATGGAGTTTAAAGGTAGAAGATAGGGATAAAGGTGGCTAATTTGGTTGTTTGATTATGGTGTCACCCCGATTTGACATAGATTAGGGAATAGGTAGAGACGGAAGATCATGAGGTTAGTTGATCCTACAAGGCCAAGCACAAATTAGGGGATGAAGGTTGGGTTGTGCTCGGCTCTACTACGACACTCAGTCAAAGTTACACCTCCCATAGGAAGAGCCCTCTAAAGAGATGAAAGGCCCACCACTACGGGGTTTATTAGCCATGGTAGTGGTTAAAAGGGTCGCTAAAAGGATCTCTATGCTTCACAATCACACAAAGTGTGGAACAGGCCAAATCGTAGGCCGCAACAACCCCCCATAGTGTAGGAAAAATGATCATTTTCATATCTATGAAAATATTAAACTAAACTAAAGGGGGACAAAATCTATTAAACTTAAACTCCACTTGTTGTTAGTCCTAAATGTGCTTTCAGACACATAGGCAGGCAGGATTTTACAACACACGATAGTGCTCGAGCTAGTTGCAACAAAGACAAGTGTGTATTCCAAACAACACACAAGGCTTAAAATGAGGACTTTCCCCAAATTTAACGAGAGCTCCCTTAAAAAAATAAATCCAGTCTTTTTATTCTAAGAGCTACAAATTGTTAGAGTAAATCACTATATAAAAATATATTTATATAGAAAAGCAATTATAGTGTTTCAAACTTTAACGGCAGAATTAAAGAAAAATTAGACAAACACACACAGAAGAAGAGACAACGATTTTAACGTGGTTCACCCAATGTGGGTTACATCCACCAAGAATTTTCAGTCCTTCATTTTCTCAATCCAAGCAATAGAGGGTTACAACCTACAGCAAACATCTGTTGTAATTTCCTCTCTATATTTCCAAGGAATTAACACAGTAATTTTCTTTGTCATAGTCTTCTTTGTTTTTCCTAACAACTATATATAAGAAAAAAACAGAAAAAACAAAATGCTTTTCTTAATACATTCCAAGATTAACATTGAGTTCCCAACATCTAATTTTGGGATAAAAACAAAAAAACTTTCCCTGGTTGTCCTGTTGTAAATCCGAAAACTTTCTCTGGTAGACTAACAGACTGTAAATCTGGAAACTTTCCCTGCCCGTCCTGTAGTAAATCCAGAAACTTTCTCTGTTTAGTCTCCTCATAATTAGGCTCCATTCCTAACAATCTCCCACTTGGAGACTAATTCCATTGCACCAACTGCAACCAAGGACTGAAAAATTCTCATCATGGCCTCTTATTCCTTAAGGCCAACTGAAGTTGAGCAAAAGCTCAACTTTTCTCTTGACACCACTTTTGTAAGCATATCAGCGAGGATTTTGTGATGTGTGAACCTTCCCTAATTTCAAAGATCCATCTTCCACTACTGATCTAATGAAATGATACCTGAGTTTGATGTGTTTGGTTTTTGAATGGAATGCTAAATTCTTTGCAAGGTGTATAGCACTCTGGCTATCACTCCATAACCTATTATCCTCTTGCTTCTTCCCCAGTTCTTCCATTAGTCTTTGCAACCAAACCATCTCTTTGCTTGCTTCCGTAGCAGCAACATATTCAGCTTCAGTGGTTGAAAGGGCAACTACGTGTTGGAGTTTAGAAATCCAACTAACCGCTCCTCCTCCTATAGTAAATATGTAGCTAGTAGTGCTCCTTCCACCATCAAGATCACCTGCCATATTAGAATCTACAAAACCTTTCAAGCATATATTAGAGCCTCCAAAATTCAAAGAATAATTTGAAGTTCCTCTCAAGTACCTGAGTATCCATTTTACCACTTGCCAATGTCCTTTTCCTAGATTACTCATAAATCTACTCACTACTCCCATTGCATGGGCAATGTCTGGTCTTGTACAAACCATTGCATACATCAAGCTTCCAACCGCTGATGCATAGGGAACCTTAGCCATATGCTCTTGTTCCTTTTGTGTCTTGGGACACAAATCTTTGGTGAGTTTGAAATGCTTTGCCAATGGAGTAGCAACGGACTTTGCATTGTTCATGTTGAATCTCTTAAGCACTTTTTCAATGTATTTTGCTTGTGATAATTTTAGAGTGTGACTCTCCTTGTCTCTTGTTATTCTCATACCAAGGATTTTTTTGGCTTCTCCCAAATCCTTCATGGCAAAGGATTTAGCCAACTTCTTCTTGAGCATGTTTATATCTTGCATATTTGTTCCTGCAACTAACATGTCATCCACATACAATAGCAAAATAACATAGTTACCATTTCCAGTTTTCTTAAAATATACACAGTGATCACTTTGACATCTTTCAAACCTTTGATTAGCCATGAACTTATCAAATTTTAAATACCATTGTCTAGGAGCTTGTTTTAACCCATACAAGCTCTTTTTCAGTTTACATACCCAATCCTCTTTACCTTTCACCTGAAAGCCTTCTGGTTGGTGCATATAAATTTCCTCCTCCAAATCACCATGAAGAAATGTTGTCTTCACATCCAATTGCTCTAGAAACAAATTTTCTATAGCTACAAGACTCAAAATAGCTCTAATAGAGGTCATTTTTACAACTAGAGAAAAAATCTCATCAAAATCAATACCTTTTTTCTGAGCGAATCCCTTGACCACTAGTCTTGCTTTGTATCTCTTATGCCCTTCATTCTCCTCTTTAATCCTGTACACCCATTTATTGGTCAACGCTCTTTTACCTTTGGGTAGCTCAACCAAATCCCAAGTTTGGTTGTGGAATAAAGATTCCATTTCTTCATTCATTGCAAGCTCCCACTTATTCCTGGTATCCATTTGTAATGCTTCCTGAAAACATTTTGGCTCACCAGCATCAGTATACAAAACATAATCAGAGAAACGTTGAGGAATTTTACTTATCCTGGTAGAACGTCTAACAGCACTTTCTGGAGATTGAGGTGCTTGTTGTTGTTGCTGAACATTTTGATCTTCTACCACCTTTGGAGTTACCTTTTCTATGTTTCCATCAAGGTCTATGCATTCAGCATTTTCCTCTTTCTCGTTTCTTTCCCCTGCAACCGATCTTTATACAAGTTTTTTTCATTAAATATGACATCCCTACTTCTAATGACTTTTCGGTTATCACAATCCCATAATCTGTAACCCAAGCCATCAATACCGTAACCAATAAAATAGCACTTTTGGGCCTTAGCATCTAACTTATTTTTGTTCTCTTTGTCTATATGCATAAAAGCCTCACATCCAAATACCTTAAGGAAAGAATAATTTACTTGGTTTACCTGTCCAAAGCTCTTCCGGAATTCCTCCATCCAAGGCACTAGACGGTCCTCTATTAATCATATATACTGCAGTATCAACAGCATGAGCCCATAAAAATAATGGTAAGCCTGCATGTATTCTCATGCTCCTAGCACGCTCCATGATGGTTCTATTCATTCTTTACGCAACCCCATTTTCTTGAGGTGTTCTTGGAACTACCTTGATTCTTCTAATTCCATTTTTAGAACAAAACACATCAAATTCTCTACTGCAATATTCTCCACCATTATCCGACTTTAGACACTTTAACATTTTTCCAGTTTCATTTTCAACTAATGCTTTCCAATTCTTAAAGGTATTAAAAACATCACTTTTATTCTTAATGCAATATATCCATGTTTTCCTTGTTGCATCATCAATAAAAAGTACATAGTAAGAGGAACCTCCAAGAGAAGTTACCTGGGCCCCAAACATCTCGAGTGCACAAGCTCCAATTTCTCTTTCTTCCTTTCCTTGCCATCCTTGAGAAATCTAACTCTCTTTGCTTTACCATAAACACAATCCTCACAGAATTCCAAATCAATCTCTTTTAACTTAGGCAATAACTTTCTTGAATGTAAAATTTCCATACCTTTTCCACTCATATGGCCAAGTCTTTGATGCCACAAAGATGCACTCTCACTTGTAGAAACTAAATTCATGGAGCAGTGAGAAAAATCAGTAAGTAAATAAAGAGTACCCACCAATTTACCTCTAGCTACTATCAATGAACCTTTAGTAACTTTCCAAGCATTTTCTCCGAATGCAACCGTGTATCCTTCACCATCAAGCTTACTTACCATCAAGCTTACTTGTCGATATAAGATTTCTCTTTAAATCTGGTATGTGTCTCACCTCTTTAAGAGCCCATTGACATCCATTTGGGGATTTAATAAAAATCTTTCCAATACCCACGATTTTACATGGTTGGTCATTTCCCAATAGAACCTGTCCATAATCTCCTAAACATAATCTATGAAGTATTCCTTATGTGAGGTAGCATGGAATGAAGCACCACTATCAATTACCCAATAATCACTATTTCTATCAAGATATAAGATTAAAGCATCTTGTAGAATTTGTCCAGTAATATTGGCTTCTAAAGTGTTACCATTATTATCATTACCTTCATTTCCATCACCCTTTCTTTGCCAAGAGTCCTTCTTGAGATGACCCTTTTTGCCACAGTGCCAACACTGTAGCTTTCCTTTTCCACGTGATTTGGATCTGCCTTTGGATTTTCCATGATGTGAACTCTTGCCTCTTTCTCTTCCTCTTCCTTTATTCTCAATAGTTAAGGCAGTGCTAGATGATTCTCCTGTGGTTTTTCTTCTCATGTCCTCACTGAGTATCACACCAACCACATCATCAAATTCTAATTTATTTGAACTCGAAGCAGAGTTACTTACCACCATTACCAAATTGTTCCAACTTTTTGGAAGAGAGCATAATATTAATAAGGCCCTAAGCTCATCATCAAAATCCAATCCTACTGAATGCAATTGATTAGTGACGATATTAAATTCATTTAAATGATCATGCACGAGATCCTCCTTCACTCATTTTCATGTTAAATAACCTTTTCATTAAGAATACCTTATTTGATGTTGATGGTTTCTCATACATCTTGGCCAACTTATCCATAACTCCCTTGGTAGTCTTTTCATCAGAGATGTTGAAGGCTACGGTGGCTCCCAAGCACAACCTCATAGTACCCAATGCCTTTCTATCAAGGAGACTCCACTCCTCATCAGACATAGATGAAGGTCTCTCTGTTTCCCCCTCAAGAGGTAAGTAAAGATCCTTCTGGTACAAGTAATCCTCTATCTGCATCTTCCGAATTGAAAATTCTGCCATTGAATTTTTGAACTCTAAACCTCCCTTCTTCCGCCATTGCTCCCACTTGATCCAAAAATTCTCCTTCTGTCAAGTGCACCCAACAAAACAACCGCTCTGATACCACTTGTTAGAGTAAATCACTATATAAAAATATATTTATATAGAAAAGCAATTATAGTGTTTCAAACTTTAACGGCAAAATTAAAGAAAAATTAGACAAACACACACAGAAGAAGAGACAACGATTTTAACGTGGTTCACCCAATGTGGGTTACATCCACCAAGAATTTTTAGTCCTTCATTTTCTCAATCCAAGCAATAGAGGGTTACAACCTACAACAAACATCTGCTGTAATTTCCTCTCTATATTTCCAAGGAATTAACACAGTAATTTTCTTTGTCATAGTCTTCTTTGTTTTTCCTCACAACTATATATAAGAAAAAAATAGAAAAAACAAACTGTTTTTCTTAATACATTCCAAGATTAACATTGAGTTCCCAACATCTAATTTTGGGATAAAAACAAAAAAACTTTCCCTGGTTGTCCTGTTGTAAATCCGAAAACTTTCTCTGGTAGACTAACGATCTGTAAATCTGGAAACTTTCCCTGCCCGTCCTGCAGTAAATCCAGAAACTTTCTCTGTTTAGTCTTCTCATAATTAGGCTCCATTCCTAACACAAATATGTATAAAATAAATTATAAATCAAAGAAGGGGGTTATAAAATGGTCTGACCTGATCCATGTCAAAGAATAAAGAATAAATCCAAGATGAAAGCTTTCATCCTCTCCCATACTTTTCATTCCTCTCTTCTCTTTTTTTCCTATTTGCGTGTCCCCTGAGAATGATCTTGTCCCCTTTACAAATCCATCCCCCTCTTTTTATTTCTCTCCACTAAGCCCCAACAAACATTCACCTCCTCCCAAGGTAGTAGGGGAGGGGTAGAATTTCATCAGTGCAGCCTCCTTGCTCAGTCCAACTAACAAGGACCATTAACTCACCCTTCCAAAATAGCCACCATTCTAATGATTTTTGAAATGCTTTTTTCAATTGGAAATTCAAAGGACCTAGGTGTTGTAGGTGAGTTGGAGAGGAGAGGGCAATCCTCCAAGGGAGGTCCCAGGTTTGAATCTCCATCCTACAAAAAAATTGAATTAGGTGCCCAAAATCCAATTGATAATGTTGGTGCAGGCAGGGTCAGGCGCGACTCTTGGGTGACTTTGATGATAACCCCTGGTCATGGTCTCTCAGACAGCCCTACAAGAGGTTTTTCACTTAAAAACAAAATTGGAAATTCAAAGGAGTTTCATACATAAATAAAAATTATATTAAATTACTCATGCTCCTACCACATTAAATGAAGCCATCATTTGCATAAAATAATTATTAATCAATTCCTTTGCTTAATAATATTAAGAGCAATATTAAATAAAATATTAAATTTCTAGTTTGATGCATTTTTAAAGAAAGTGTAGCAAAAATGAGGAGATTTGATTTGAGTTTTTGGAAGTGAATCAATCAAACTATTATAACACTTATTGGAAGCAAGCAAAGCACACAATGGTTATTATGAATTCCCTAAAATTAACTCAAAGTGAGATGTGGAGGAGATTAAGATAAAGTCCTAATTTTTTAAGATTACTACGAGGCACATTTGGTTTATAAGTTATTTTTGGGCACTTGATTTATTCCTTAAATTAGGATTTATAAGGATTTGAGGATAAATTTGAAGATATAAAGTATTAATAATTAGTAGAATCGGATTTGGGAGTTAAAAGGAATCATTAAGGAATAAATTAATGAATGTGAGGTATAATGAAATTAAACATTGAAATTTGAATTAATCAGAGTTTGGATTACATTGAAATTTGATTGTGAAATTAAATTTGAGAATTATGGAGACATAAGAGGAAATAAATTTTAAAATTTGAGCCAATGGGTCTTTCGTTCAATGGTTGGGATAAATATTTGATGTATCCCACACCAAGGTTCAAATCTCAGTGGCACCAAATAGCTCAATGTGACTAAATCAATGTAAAAGGGAAAAGGCAACTGTTTCAAAACCCTACATTAAAAAAAATTAAAATTTGAATTTGAAGAAAGAGGGAAGAATTTAAAATTACAATTTTTAGGAGTGATAAGAAGAGGAAAAACTAATTGAAATTGATTGATGAAGTTAAATGAAAAATTGAGTGAAAAAGAAATTGAAAATAAAAATTGGAAGAAGTGAAACTTGAAATTTGAAAATTGAGAGTAATAAAAAAGTCTACATCAAAGGAAATCTACAAATATTGAGAAAGAGAATTGCTTTGCAAAGTTCAATATGGAAGAAATTACTTGAAATGCATATTTAGAGGATAGTGAAGAAATGTTGGAAAATTTAAAACATTGCACACAAAGTATGATAGAGAATGTTGGAAAACAAAAAGATGTAAAATTAAAGATCTTACAAACAATTTTTAGAGAATCCAAAGATGAATAGTTTATAACACTTGAATATTATCTAAGTACAAAACTAACTGAAGCAAGTGAAGACTCCAAAAATATCATTACAATACCTATTGATATAGGGAAAATAACATATATGGCATTACTCTCTTTAGAAGTTCAAGTTCATAAAAAGGAAAAAGAATTATCAAATATCAAATACTCTAATCAAGAAATTGATGACAAAAAGAACTTGAACATTGAAAAAAAATATACAAAAGACATGAAGTCATCAAATGATAACAAGAATCATGATAAGCAATCAATTGATAATGAATGTGAAAATAGTGAATCTTTATATTCTACATCTGATAACAATGAAAACAATATTTGTTTTTGATCAGTTAAAGATACTAGATTAAAAGAGGTTTTAACAAGGACCCAAAACTTGATTACAGTAAGTAGAGGCTGCCATCAGAAGCACTGACCAAAAGAAGCGAAAGAAGGAACAAATCCAAAGAACCAGACAAGAGGTAAACCTCACCCAAAAACATAGCCAAAGCAAAAACAAAAAAGACTATCCACAACCACTGCAAGAAAAGACAAAGTACAAAGAGGCAAGAGAAAGAAGAAACCCACAAAAAAATAGACCAAAACCCAACCACTATTTCTCAGAAGCAGTCTTGGGCAATATATCGTACAAGCTTTGAGTGGAAAAGTTTGCTTCAGCAATAATATCAATGACAGGGGTCTCCTCAATCTTAACCTTCTTATTGTTCTTCTTGGTGCCAGAATTAATGACAACATTTTTAGGCTCATTAACAGACTTCTCTGAGAAAGATCTTCTAAAATATGAATATTCAAGGCATTACGCAAATCCATAAGCTGAGCAATACTATTAGAGGTTGATTTGATGATATATTCCTATAGAGGAAGGTTAGGGTCTTCCTTGGTGTCTTCATTAGAGTCAATGACCATGGACTGTTGTTGCTTTTCTTTGTTCTTCAAACGTACGAAAGCACGGAGAGGTTTTTGTACTGGTTCAATCTTCGGTTTAGACTCTAGATTTAGGTCAAAATCACTATCACTATCAATGAGAGCTTCTTTGGCCTTTTTCTAAAGCAATGCCACATCTTCGACAATTTTCTGCTTTTTAGTAGACAATTTTGACTTAATGGAGGAAGGAGGAGTCAAATGAGAGGAGTTAGCCTTAGGGGAACTTGACTTGGTCTTAGAGTCAGAGGCAGGGGTTAGGATAATACCATCAGGAAAATGAACTAACCATTGCTTATAAAGGACTTTAAACAGACCATGATGGTTAGGCAATTTGGAACCTGGTTTATTTTTGGCCTCCTCAATTGTATGACTGACAGAATTGAAAATAAATTTAGTAATATTCAACACCCTAACCTCACGATAATAATTATAGAAATTAAAGTGGAAACTTTTTAAGGGCTTATTTGGATCATCGACAGTGAAATACTCCATTATTGGCTTAAGGACATTCTCGAAAGGGAAAGGAAGCTCGTCATGTCGCATGCCAAGCTTGGATCTCCTGCACAAATAATTTTTAGAAATATCCTTCAACTCTACATCCCAGTTGTGTTTCTCCCTTTTGATAGACCTTCCTTTTGACTGCTAACCAGTTAGCTCCATAAGAGTCTGAATGTCAAAAATAAAGGATTTGCCTCTGATTGTAACCTTCCCATTGTCCCAAGACTCTAAGAAAGCCAAAGTAATTTTATGGTCTTCACCATCAAACAGCTTGAAGAATAGAAGGAACTTTTTTCCAGCAAGAATACCTTCAGCAATAATGTCAATGCAAAGGGAAGAAGGTTCAACAAAGGAATCCATGATGTTTAAACAAACAGAGACCATTAGGGGTAAGAATGACTAGGAAATAAAACATTAGGGGCGAAGCAAAGTAATATGACTAACAGAGCTCTAGGGTACATTTATAATAGTATTTTTGTGTTGGATTTGGAACTCGTGCCAAACAAGCGAACACCATGTTTTAGCACAGAAAAAGCTGACGAGCTAGGAAATATCACCAAAGAAAAATGTGAGATAAAAAGGTAAAAAACCTCTCCAAACGGGAAAACCCATAGGCCGTATCATAACACTAGGAGGCCAGCATAAGGGACGGGTAACATGGAGGGTGTAAGTGGAAATAACTGAAAGAAATGGAGGCTGGAGCGTGGGAAAAAAAAAAATGAGATGAGGGTGAAAACTAATTATGAAGTTGCACAAAAATGAAGATCGACTATCAAGGACAACACATGCGGGATTCATCGCAAAAAACCCACTTCGAAGGTAGCAATATCGAGACTTAAGGAAGACAACACACGAAGGCCTAAAAAAGGCACAAGACAAAATGACCAAAGGCAAGGCCAAAACAAGATTAAGATTCAACGATATGAGGATCATTATGGACAATGCTAGCTTGCTCAACATCAGATGAAGGAGGCATGGGTCTTGAAGACACTTTGTCTTTGTCAATTATATGACATAATAAGTGAGACAATTCTGAAGTCCATGTCATCAAATTAGTTAAGGATGTGCCAAATTTGGCAAGAGCATCAACACCATTATTGTTCAGACGAAAAGTATGCTAGAAAATTGTGTTTTGGAATTGGTTCCTGAGAACTCTAGCTTCCTCAATGAAAACAATATTGATGAAGAATATGATTCATATTATTGTGATGAATAATTGAGAAATATAATAGGTGCAACAAAGAACTCAGATAAATAGAAGGAAAAAACCAATACTAAGAAAAAGAAGCACAAAGAAAAGAGCCAAAGGAAGAAGAACAAGAATTGAATATTGAAGGCTAAAATCCTTCACACTGATTAATATAATACGAGTGTTGTTAGCTGTATTACATTATTTGGTACCATTGACTACCTTTTGGAAATATTTAGTATATTGTTGTCGTTGATGTCAAAGAATTAATGGCATAGGTTAATGACATTGGTTGTCATTTATGACTAGAAAAATAAAGGTTTAATGTTTTACCATGGTGGCATTTACAAAAGAAAAAGGAAGAGGTTTTCCAAAGACAAGGTCCAAAAAGAAGAAAAATTATAATATTTAAATCTAGAAGATTTAAATAATTATATTAATTAAATATTAAAAAACCCAAAGGTTAAAATAAAATTATAATAATTAAATCTACCTTAGATTTAATTTATTATAATATTTTTTAAAAGGACTAATGGTGCCAAAAATCAAAAATTAAAATTTCATGGAGGTATTAGTTTCAAGTGCACTAACGTCTAAGGTCAAAAGGCAATGTGTATAAAAGGGATAAGGTATTGCAAAGCCAATGTGTTCAATTTTAATTAACCCCCAAATTATTACTTGCAATACTCGTCCGACAAAGGTGTGAATGCAAACATAGAGGATTATATAGAATTTGAGGTAACACAAAGATAAAAGTAAAGGGTGTCCAAACTCCATTCAACGTTGGATGGTAACCAAGCTAGCAAGCTTGGCTTGTGGAGTGCGTAGTTGGCAGCAGGTTCGGCGTTCAATTCACATGAAGGATTTTTTAATGTTGAAGTCTTTGTGTCAACGTTAAAGGATAAGGAGTGTGTAACCTTGGTCAAATTTTCAACCACCACAATAATTACATCATGTTGGTACCTAGTCTTAGGTAAACCCATAATAAAATCCATGGATATAACTTGCCACTTTTGAGTAGGTATATCATGTGGGTATAATTTCCCTATTGGGTGTCAATGTTCTACCTTAACCTTTTGGCACTCTAAACATCTTGCAATAAAACCAATGATATCTTGTTTCATTCCTACCCAATAGAAGGTATTTTTCATGTTTTCTCTCATATTTGCCCCTCCTAGATGAGCAAAATATGGAGAACTATGTGCCTCTTGCATAATAATTCTCCTCAAATCACCTATTTTGGGTATGATAACCCTATCCTTAAAACATAAAAGAATATATTTTATGTTAAAATATTTGTTTTCTTCAATATTTCCCTCAATTTAGCTCAAATTTTCATGCAATATTAATCTTATAGTTGCAATTATTTGACTTTGTCCATCAAGTCTATATAACTTTAGGTTAAGGCTACTATGTATCTTCTCCTCCTCAAGGCATCTAAAACCTTATTTTATTTCCCTTTAACATAATACCAAAGTCATATTCTACTAAGAAATCTATCCATCTTCTTTGTCTTGCATTCAACATAGGTTGGGTAAAAATATACCTTAGACTTTGATGGTCTATCCTTAGCTCAAATGGTTTACCCAATAAATAGTGCCTTTAGACCTTTAGTGCATGCACAAATACTACCAACACTAGGGCATGAGTAGCATAATTTATTTCATCCTTATTGAGTTTCCTAGACTCGTATGCTACTATAGCCACATTTTGGGACAACACCCCATCCAAGACTTCTAAGGAAGTATTTGTACACATTGTAAAATTCCTAATATGATATTGAAAATTGGTGTTGTAGTTATTTTATTCTTAAAAATTTCAAAGGTGGTTTCACATTTCTCTAACCATTTGAAATATTTTCCTTTTATGTGAAGGTTGGTGATAGAGTAGGCACTCTTTGAATAATCCTTCACAAAATACCTATAATAACTAGTGAGCCCCATAAAAAATTTTACTTTAGACACATTTTTCAATGCAATCCAACTTAATATAGCCTCAATATGTTTAGGATCTATAGCAATTTATTTTTTCGAGATGATATGTCCCAATTACTACACTTGTGAGGTATAAAAATCACACTTAGAAAACTTTCTATATAGTTGGTTTTTTCTCAGCACCTTTAACACTAACCTTAAATGATGGTCATGTTCCTCTTTGGTGCAAGAATATATTAGGATATCATATAAAAATACCAAAACAAACCAATATAGATATTCTTAAACATTTTGTTCATCATATTCATAAAATTTGGTGCATTTGTCAACCTAAATGAAAACACTGAGAACTCATAGTGTCCATATCTAGTCTTAAAGATTTTTTTATGAGTATCCTCATCTCAAATATTCAACTAATAATATCTATATCTCAAATAAATCTTTGAAAATATAGTGGCATCATTTAGTTGATTGAAGAGATAGTCAATACTTGGTAAAGGATACCTATTTTTATGGTCACCTTATTTAGCATCTTATAATCAATGCACAATCTCAAATAATCATCCTTCTATTTCACAAACAATACTAGATCACCCAATGTGACATACTAGGTTTGATCTGACCCTATTCTAACAAATTTTGAAGTTGCACCTTTAACTCTTGCAACTCAATTGAGGTCAATTTTTAAGGTGTTCTTGCAATGGGTTTTACCCCAAGCATTAGATCAATAGTGAAATCAAATTCACATCAAGGTGGTAGGCCTAAAATATCTTCTAGAAATACATCCCTAAATTCATGCAAAATGGGATGTTTCTTAAATATTTCCTCATACCCTTTATAGCCTATCTTTCCATTAATATTGACTATACACAACATACCACCTCTTTTAATTGCTTCCTTCAGCTACATAGTTGATAATATACGGGGTCAAAAAGACCCTTGCCTACTTTGAAATATTACTCTCCTTTTATCCTTATAGACATAATACATCCACCTCTCTTGTAAGTTGATTAAGGCTCCATAAGCCTTCAACCAATATATCCCTAGGATAATATCAAAAGCATAGACTAGTGCTACATATAATTTCAATATAGTGGATCCATTGGGTAAGGTAATCTTAGTTGTAGGAAAATATTGATCCACTGAGTAGGTTTATGTAGAACCATACTCCACTTTCCACCCTTGAACCAAAAATCTAGGTCTTTTTAGTATATTTTAGATATTACTAGTGGAAATAAAACTATTTGTAACCCCACTATCTATTAAAACTTTAACATCCTTTTCTAAATTATCATTCAGTAACATAAGTGTTGTTTGTCCCTCCAAGTTCTAATTTCCTATAGTGGCATAGATCATGTGTTGATGCTCCTCTGCTTTGTTACTCAACTATAGCCATCAGAGGCACTTATTATCATAGTGAGGACCCCTATAGCTTAAATAACTTGTCCTACGTGGTTGATTTTTTTATCTATTGCTATTTCTAATTTTAGGTCCTTCTCTTGAGTTCCCTTTGCTATTTCTATTTTTGTATTTATGTTCAACAAATATCTCCAGCATTACTTGTTGTTATTCCATTTGATCCAATAGTGACCTAACTAAAGATGTAAGTTGCCTTATATCCTCTTGTAGAAACCCAGATAAGGAAGTAATATATGTTGTGCTTCCATTGGGATCCTTTGTTGTCCCAACTTCCTTGTTGGAGTCCACTACTCTCCTAGTTTCCTTACTAGCCTCCATTTTTTTTTCTTTTTGGAGTCTTTTGTTCTTTTGGACTTCCTTGGGAGACAATACCACTTCCTACTACCTAACTAGCCCCATCTTCTTGGATGATCTCAATACAGGTGGCATCTTCTATCCACACAAAGGAGTTGGGTAATTTATAATTTCTCTCAATCATACTTACAATTAGTTAGTTTCATTTCCCCCATGAACTAACTTTGATAATAATGATCGTGGTCATGCTTACCTTACTACAAGGTGTCATTCCCCAATAAGAAACTATACTCTCTAGAATTTTTACTCCTTGGTTTGATTAGTCCATTCAATGTGCAATACGAAGCTTATCCTAGATCACATTAAGGTCCATAGTAGAGTAAGTCTCCCCAAATTAGCACATCAAGTCAAGGCTCATATTAGGTGCAATCCATAGAATCTTCTATTCCTATGATCTAGAGCTCTAATACCAACTATAATAACCCAATAAAACCAACTCAAGATATATATATTGTCACAAGTAGGTTCACAAAGAGGTCCCAATTTTATTTTTAGCATTCTCAAGGCTTCACCATATTTGAGTTCCATGTCACTATAGATGACACTCAAGTGGATAGGAGTGGACAACATCTCGTATTTTTAGGGTTCACCTTACTAAACCTCACCATTTAGAAGGATGCTAAAGTGGTTTTTCCACCTATCCTATACCTTCACCAATACAAAATAATTTTACCATAGTGTAGGTGTTATATTTTAAGGCCCATAACACTTAAAGAGAAATGTCTATTCCCTAACCTATTCATAAGTTCATCTATGTAGGTTATTCTAACGTAAAGCTTTGGTGGTTAGTTACCACACCTTTGTAGGTTAACTAAGGTTATTACCACTTACCTAGTAATGAGCATGGTTACATTAACTTCAGTATTTAAGGTACCATGACAACTACATCATAATTGATTCCATTAACCTCATAGATATGGAACACCCAATCTTCACCATTCAAGGTGTACCAATCATGAGTATCTAGCTATTGCATCACCGTAAATCCTTCCAAACTCATGAGTACTTGGCTATTGCATCTCCACAACTCCTTCTAAGACTCACAACTACCTAGTGATTGCATCATTGCAACTCCTCCCAAGATTGGTTTTACTCTTGTCTTAGGGTTCCTAACAAGGTTCCAGATCCAAACCTAAGAATCCCATCAAATATAATATTTGCATAAAATAAATAATCTAACATTCATCGATAGAAATAATTAAAGTGCTATAATATAAATAAAATATTTAGCTATAACACAATACTAGATTTTTGGATTTAAGTAAAACATTTGAACCCAAAATATATAAATTCCAACATAATACTAGCATTAATAGAACCTCTCTCTAAAATAAATCATAATTGAATTAATCATAAGTCATCCATTAAATATTAAGATAGCATAAAACATATTATTTAAATGAGGCTAGTTAGCAAGCCTAAAATAAATAGGACATGATGCTAACCTATAATATTTTACTTCATAATGAAAATCATCTTCAAAGGGATCATCTCTAACCTATTGTTTCATTTGCTTGGAACTCAAAATATTCCATACATTTACATAGAGGTTTCCGATCCTCTTTGATCAAGAGTAAAGTAGTCAAGTTTTACATAACATGATTTCCATTCATATATTATCTTCTTATTTCAAAGTATGCTAGAGCAAGCCTACTCAAGTGGTCATTGCGCCAGCTCCTTTTCACAATTGTCTTCATTAAAAGGTCTCTAATGGACTTTAAGAAAACTTAGGGATCATGATAGCTCTTTATGCAATGCAATTTATCATGTTCTATATATAAATGGAATCATTCATGCAACATACATTCCACACAAATTAAGGGAATAATACTATACTCCTCCACAAAATGGTTTCCTTACCTACTTAAGTCTCAAGCAACCATTATTTAACATAACCAAAGCTAATATTTTTCTTTAAAAAATAGGCCTCGAATAAAAATTAAGAAAAACCTCATCTCCCTTAATATCATAAAAGCACAAATGTTTCTTTTTATATAAGAGCACCAACATTGTAATACTCAAGGTTATACATAAGGGGTTGGAATCAAAATATACTTGTAAAAAAATGGCGAATCCTAATCAAAATCAAGGTGAATCATGGTGAATCCAAAGCAAATCAAATCAATCATCTTCACACCAAAATTTGGGGCATTTGAAGCCCTAAAATGTAAGGTCATCTTTGGGATAACTTTTGACCTACTAAATCACCTTATAACTTCATAAAAACACCATCATTATATCAGGATCAAAAATAGCTTTCCAACGAGTACAAATATACCTATGTTTGAATATATATTGTGTCAAATTGACTCTAAGAAAAATATTGGTCCTGAAAATTTTAGGTGAATGGTCCGATGTTGAGGATCCTCATAATCACCAATTTTCAATTTAAAAAATCCTAATACTCACCCAATTGGCGAATATTCGCCACTATGCATAACCCTGGTAATACTATCAATTATTATAGCTAATTAAAAATAACATTATAAGAAAAACGGTTAATTCTTTCTTTTGAAATCAAAGAAAATTCAACTCTATCCTTTATTACCAATTAAACATTTCCATAGCATTAAACAAATAAATACGATAGTCTTAAAATAACAAGCAATTTATAACAATGATTCCAACTCTAAGAAACTAAAAATTATAATCTCATTCATTAATATGGAAAAAAAACTAAATAAAGCAAAAGCTCTAACATTACATTAATCTTTTACAGACCAAAATATCAATCCTAAAGCATAGCAAAACTCCAAAACTCAAGCTCACAACCCATCAAACATAAAGTAAAGGAAGGAAGCAAAGATAAGCACTCAAAACATCACACTGTCAGAAGAGAATGATGCATAGAAACCCCTCACCCTTGCAAGCAACAAGCTCACCAAGAAAACCAATGCCTTGGAAAACAATAGCAAGAGATGTACAAAAGGGACTCCATACTAAGCCTTGGAAGGCTCTCAAAATGACACCAGAGTAGGGATCCTCAAAACAAAGAGCAACACCCAAAATAAAGAGAGAACCACATTCCTAATGGTACTAATATTTAGGGAAAATACCAATATCTAAATAGCAAAAAGGCTTAAAATAAACCAAGAAGAATTTAACCAAAGCAAGCCCACATAATACAACTAAAATAATCGAAGTATATCTTATCCAGGCCAAGGAATAAAGAGAAATACAACACTACACACACCCCAATTGACTCACCAAAGGCTAGGCGTAAAGGAGAAAATAAGAGCTTAAAAGAACTCAAGTCAAATACACACTCTAAGATCCAACAAGAAGCTAGGTAGGGTAGAAAGCTTATCAAAAAACAAGGTGCTCATAGCCTAAAAAAATCATTGCAACAAGCCAAATATCCACAACAAGCATAAATAAAGGAATGATTCAAGAGCTAAAATAAAAGAAACTACCTTAGCTTTCATGAGCTTGTACTCTACAATTCATTATCTTTCAAAATTCTATCTCTGGATCCTTCGAGCTCCCTTCTAGACCCCATACTACCCAAAAATCCATAACATATCACCCAAATTCATCCTCTCCATGCATTCACAAATATGCCCATACACAACGATTCATTTTGCATGATAGTAACGTTCTCTACATTACCTAGATGGCCAAATCATATGAGCACCTTCTTTCTCAACTAAAGTTTTCAACCATTTTAATTTTTATACTCTTTTGAAAAATATATATGTTAATATATTTTTTCATTAAGGCTTTAAATAACTATTTTAGATCAAGGTTAATTAACTATTTGATTAGATGCTTTTCATAATTATAAATCAAAATACAAGTAATTGATCTAATACTCAATCAAACACCATTACCTCTTAGCCATTTTCCAACCAAAGAGAATTTGAATCAATTACTTACTAATTAATACCAAATGTTAGTATTAATTATTAACATTGGTATTAGCTATTCAAGTATTAATTTCACTAACCTCATTAATACTTTATTGGTTTAACCCATCAATATATACAAGAAAAACAAGGCTTTGTAAATTAGTAACACGCTACATTATTTTTTCTTAAGTAGGTGGTTTTTTAAGGTAAGAAAAACGTTATCCCCTACCTACTAAGGAGGACTACTTTACCAAGGCAATATCATGGCCTCAATGGTGTGATCAAACAACAAACATATATGCAATGCATCTATATGAAAGGTATTATTTTATCCTTGAGATATCAATGAACAAGTCATCCATCATTTTTCAAATTTCTCTCAACCCTGGTGGTTGTCTCCTCTCAATCCACTAGTGAGAGTATCTAGTTCTACAACCATAAAATCATCAATAGTACCATATTCTAAGGTAGTATATTCACAACATAAATTGCAACTACCCTCTCTTATTAGCATCATAAATAGAGACTATGCATTAAATATCCACACATCAATACATAAATCAATGTCAAGAATAAGTCATCAATAGTACCATATTCCAAGGTAGTATATTCATAACATAAACTGCAACTATCGTCTCTTATTGGAATCATAAATAGAGACTATGCATTAAATATCCACACATCAATACATAAATCAATGTCAATAATAAGTCCTGCCAAGGAGGGTTGTTACAATATGTTTGGTTGCCCTTGAGTCAATATACCAATGGTTTATGTCATTTTTATTTATAACCATTGACATGATTTATTCAATATTCCCTTATTATCTCCTAATTTATCAAATCCTTTAAAATTAATTTCCTTTAGAGTAGAAAGTCTTATTTCTCCAAATTTCAAATTCAAATTTCAATTTCAATAATCTTCAAAAATAAATTTCAATCAAACTCTAGGATCTAATCTATTTCTTATCACTCCAAATTTCTTTCAATTTAAAAATTTCTTTATTACCCCACATGCAATTTATGCAATTCAATTCAATAATCAGATGCAATAATTCCTTCTATCCTAATATTAGGTGTTAAATAAAATTTATTTCTACCTTATTACTCCAAAATAAGAACTCTTTATATATATTTCTCTAGCTAAAATATACATAATATTTTTGCTCAAAATTTATATTACAGGCCTTACCTCCTTCTATGCTTAGTCTTCTATGTTAGATATGTCAGATGCTCTTTGTGATAAATGCTTCAATGTGTCAGGTCTCGAATGAATGTTACTCCTGCAAGATAGTCTTCCTTAGACTTACAAGTGACTTCTACCTCATATTCTCCTTCTCAACACTACTATATTCTCCAATATTTGACTCTTAGGTGACTCTGCTACGTTCTACCATCTTTGGCTCTCAGGTGACACTATGATGTCCTCTAGACTTCAACTCTCAAGCAACACTACTACATTATTGAAAGCTTTAACTCTTGGGCAATGTTACTACATCCTCAAAGTTTTATCTATTTAGACATCTATCGGTCTCTTTTTTAATAGTGATTCTTTCAAATGTCCTTTGTAAGTATCTCCAATAGGAGACAATCTTCAATTTTCTCATGCTTATCAACACGTTCACTTATAGTAGTCAATACCCTCAATTTGTGTCATTGCAATATCACTTCTTCTTTCAATTTCTTATCCTCTTAGTTTTCTACCTTTCTCTCCCAATATTAATATAACAGGCTATAAATATTCAAATTCCTTCTTCAATATATCTTAGGCAAAATAAATATTCAATAGTCGACTCTTCCAATCAAATTTACACTAAAGTTTTTTCTCTAATACTAGCTTTTAAAATCTTGTAGTTTATTTTCAAATTCACACCAGAATTATCTTCTTATAATGTTAGTTTTTTAATCTAAAACTTTTGTTTCCAGATTCTTCAAATATTCACACCAAATTTTTCCTCCAATGCTATCTTTTCAATCTGAAACTTATCACTCCAATATCAATTCAATTCAATAATCATATACAATAATTCCTTATATCCTAATATTATGTGTTAAATAAAATTTATTTCTACCTTATTACTCCAAAATAAAAACTCCTAATACATATATTTCTCTGTCTAAAATATACATGATATTTTTTCTCAAAATTCATATTATAGGCCTTACCTCCTTCTATGTTTAGTCTTCTATGTTAGATATGTCAGATGCTCTTTGTGATAAATGCTTCAATGTGTCAGGTCTCAGATGAATGTTACTCCTACAAGATAGTCTTCCTTAGACTTACAAGTGACTTCTACCTCATATTCTCCTTCTCAAAACTACTATATTCTCCAAGATTTGACTCTTAGGTGACTCTGCTACGTTCTACCATCTTTGGCTCTCAGGTGACACTACTATGTCCTCTAGACTTCAACTCTCAAGCAACACTACTACATTATTCAAAGCTTTAACTCTTGGGCAATGTTACTACATCCTCAAAGTTTTATCTCTTTAGACATCTATCGGTCTCTTTTTTAATAGTGATTCTTTCAAATGTCCTTTGTAAGTATCTCCAATAGGAGACAATCTTCAATTTTCTCATGCTTATCAACACATTCACTTATAGTAGTCAATACCTTCAATTTGTGTCATTGCAATATCACTTCTTCTTTCAATTTCTTATCCTCTTAGTTTTCTACCTTTCTCTCCCAATATTAAAATAACAGACTATAAATATTCAAATTCCTTCTTCAATATATCTTAGGCAAAAGAAATATTCAATATTCGACTCTTTCAATCAAATTTACACTAAAGTTTTTTCTCTAATGCTAGCTTTTAAAATCTTGCAGTTTATTTTCAAATTCACACCAGAATTCTCTTCTTATAATGTTAGTTTTTTAATCTAAAACTTTTGTTTCCAGATTCTTCAAATATTCACACCAAAGTGTTCCTCCAATGCTAGCTTTTCAATCTGAAACTTATCACTCCAATATTCTTCAAACAAATTCATGACAAATAATCAATTTGGTGCTAGTTTTGATAGAGTCTAATTGAGGTAGCTTTGGTACCACTATTGACTTTTTAGCCAGATTTAACCATAGATCTTGATAACCAAGATTGTACATAGACTCAACTATTAGAGCATAATTTATATGAAGACTTATTCATAGAATAATATCAGTATCCATCAACATAAAATTTATAAAAATGATAAAAATAAAATAACATAATGAACAAATTCACTATATTATGAATCAAATGTACAAGCTTCTTACTTAATACAATACATGGAGCTTTATCTCCATAGTATAACTTTACAAGTGATGTTTCAATACTTTAATTGTTGCTCTCCTCACATATATGGGAGATACATACTTTCCTAATCCTCACATAAGAAAAACCTCGCATATCTCTTCTCTTTACATTTTGACACATATCATGTATCTCTTTGTTTGTATACTTGACATATACATTAGATAAAATGTAACACATACTTAAAAATATGTAATGTTACCAAATAATATAATATCACTTTTGAAACATATTAAAAAATAATATCTTTCATGGGCCAACTATGATAAAATAACTTATCAATATAGGGAAAGGTATTAAATCACGCATATTACCTTCTTATCCATATTTTTGGTGTTAGTTGTGTTGAGATGGTATATGAGGTTGTCTTGGTTGTGAATCAGCAGTGCCTCATCGGTTCATCCACTACTGCTTGCCCAATGTGCGAGATGGTTCGGCTAGTTCCCTTCAAGATTTCTAGGTGGTTTTTGACAAGAGACCAGGTGCTTCATGCCATGGAAGTGGTATTTCTCATATGGTTTTCTGATCTGGCTATGATGGAAGAGGGTTTGCAGCCTTTGCAATCATCCTGAGAGGTGACTTATCGGACCTATTTATTAATAGCTCTTTGTGGTCTCGAAAAGATACTAGGGGTTTTATCATGGTCTACGGAGGAGGGGTTTTAGAGTTCACCTTTCAGATTGAAATTCTTGGTCCTTTACCCGTGGTTTGGTCTATTTCTTGCCCGATGTATGAGATGGTTTGGTAAGTTCTTTTTTCACATTTTTGGTGGTCTTTTATGGAGATACGAGGCACTTTCTTGTCATGGAGGAGGACTTTCTAGATGGTTTCCCGATGTAGCGATAGTAAACAAGGTTGTGTGGCATTTGCAGTCAACTTGTGAGGTGTATTGATGGACCTCTTCCTTCGTGGCTCTTTGTGGTCATGGTTAAGGACCTAGGGATTTCTTATTTTCCATGGAGGAGGGTTTCAAAGACCCCTTTAGTTCGTTAACTTTGGTCTTGTGGTCATTGGTGTGGAATTCCCAGTGAGACTATCTCTATGATTTCTTTTTGGTTTTTTTGAAAGGATACCTCATGCTTTCATGATGGCCATAGTTGAGGGATTTTAGTGGTGGATTCTAGGGCTTACCCTTGGGTGGTTGGTATTTTATTCATCTTCTGAAGAGGAGCATGTTCCTCTAAACTCTTTTCTTTGTGACTATTTGAGATTTTTATGGGGACTTGGTGCCTTCACAATTGTTGTAGAAGAGTATTCAGGTTTTGGCTTCTTTGTTAGCAGGTTGAAGAGGTCCGTTGGATGGTGGCGTAGGTGGTCTACATCTTCTCAAGATAGTCTCTACATTTAGCTCTGTTTTCAGCTACCTCTTTTTTTTGGCTCAGTTCCTCTTGGTCTAACTAGCTGGTGTAGGGTTTCCATTGTGTGGAACCTCTCTCCATGTTTCAAGTTGTAGGAGTTGGTTTCCCTTAGCAAGAAATTATTTTCAAATTTGTGTTGTGTTCTTTTCAAGAAGGAAGCTCGTTATTCAGTTTTTTTTTAATCTATGAAGTTCCCTTGGGTGGAAACTTAGTTTTAATTTGTAGTTTGATCAAGAAGGTAGTTGTTTACGTTTAATTTTTTAAGCCTTATTATAGATTTTAATGTTAAAACCATCCTGTGTAACCCCTTGGCAATTTATTTTCAAATTTGAAGATTTGCACGATCGTATCCTATTTTCTTGGAAATTTTATATTTTTGTTGTTGAACTAGTCTAGAGACAATATCGGGGAAATCATCTCCTATTTTCGTCTCGGAGAAATCATCTTCTATTTTTTGTGCATGGAGACGGTTTTAGGAAGACCGTATCCTGTTTTGTTTATCTTCTTCAGTGATATTTTCCCTGACATTGCTTTTTCTTGTTTAATATTTGAGAGGATGTATCACTTTTTTCTCCTATTGTAAAAGGTTTGGGGACCCTTTCAAAACCCCCTTCCACTAATAAAAAAAATAACATATTTTTTTACTCCATATGCAAGAGAAAGAGGTAGAGGTAGAGAAATAAATGTTTGAAGCAATAACCAATAACTTTCATTAAATATTGCATAATCTCTCTTCGATGGATATGAATAATCTCATTTAAATGTTGACATATTTAATATACTTATAAATAATTTAATAGTAAAAATATATATAAAAAAAATTGAAGTAAATTTTTAATAAAAGTTCAAATTATTTTTTAAATCACTGTTCATAATTGAGATATAAACCATAAAAGAATGATATAAACCATAAAATAATGCTAAAGATATATTTAAAAAAAAAAACTCATATAAGAACATAGTATTAAGCTACAGTATACCAACAATTATGTTAAAGATACATAATTTTAAAAAGAAAAATCATGTAAAAACATAATAATATATAAAAAATTGGCATAAAATCCACATGACAAGTTGCGCTCATGATTTTGCTTTCTTTTATGATTTTCTTAGCAAGTGTAAGTAGTAGGATTTAAAGGATGATTTCATTTTTATTATAGGACTTTAACAAACATGGAACCTTTCCTTTTGTATTCTTACCGTATTTTTTTTAACAAATTGTAACATTACAGTAACTTTACATTGAAATTAACTTAATGTAATTTAATATTTATTTATAATAGATGTTAAGTATGCATGTTTTAACACACTACAACTATTACTAAATAATAAAAATATCAAACTTTAATATATATCGAAATTATTATTATTATTAAGAAGGTAGATGCAATGAAGAATGTGAACCTAAATAATCATTTAATCTATAAGCACAAGTATCTATATTAATGACTTTACAAAAGGATATATAGTATTATATTGTTGAGATTCAGGGTTATTTTTTCCGTGTAAATATTGGTGGCTTATGTTTATATGTTGAAGAAAAATATCCAATATATCTTAGGTTTATTAAGAAGATTTATTTAGAACTTTTTGTTATTAGAATTATTACCTTGATGTTAGAAATCTGGTCTCTTTCTGTTTTTAGATTGTTATTGGTCTTGTTTGCTTGTTTAGTATAGAAAACCTTTAATGTATTCTTATAATAATTGTGGTATTTATAGACGTATTTTTTTTTTGTAAATTTTAAATTTATTTTTTAGTAATAGAATTTATTTATTTTTATTTTATTAAAAATTTATAGTATTAAAAATTGAATCTTGTGTGTATTTTAATGTGTTTTTAGCAGTATAAAAGGTTGAACATGAATATGACTTAATAATTAAAGGGCTATTTGATCATGTGGGAGAGTTGGAGAGTTGGAGAGCAAGTGGATAGTTAAAACTCTCAAGTTGGAAAAAGAGAGGCCCCAAGTTCAAATCTCTCCCCTCACATGTTGTGGATATGCGAAGTCCAGCTGGCGTGGATGGCCCCAATTCCACTAAGTTAATCAAAAAAATTGATTTTGAGGTGATTATTTCATATGAAAATAAAACAATATTCACATATATTAGCTACATAATAATTATATTAATTTTTTGATAATATTAATAACGCAGAGGGTTTTAAAGGGATCCCACAACCACTACAAACAAAAATCCACCTGGGCAAGACAACCAGAACAAGACCTCACTAGACAGTAAGAGGTAAACCAAAAAATACTGCTAAGACCAGGACCCCAGGACACATAAGGAGGGAGAACTGAGGTAGTTCTACATAAGGAGGGAGAACTAAGGTAGTTCTACTCCAACTTACCCAGACCCTAAGCAACAAAAGCAGCTAAACGAGTAACATTTTTAGACATATCCAATGCCAATCTCAATGAACTCCACAATTTTCTTTGATTGATATCAATTAGCTTCAAATCATGAAATACATATTGTTTAATATCCAGAGGCCTCCCAATGGCAATCTCCGGGAAGAACGTCAAAATCAGGGAGAGCAGAAAGAGAGAAGGAATCATCATCCTCACCCCATTTACTATGTAGACATTTAGATTTACATTGACCACTAACAATAGCAGAGTGGGTAGGCATAAGGTCCACCTTCACAGACTCCTCCTTGAGCTCTTTAGGGGGCAAATCAAACTTCACGATGGGGCCAACCAGAGAGTGAAAATATCTTCATCAAAAGTCTTTCCCCACATTCTTTTAGTAGAAACTTGAATCTTCTTAAAAATCTTCTCAAAACCCAATCCGAAGGTAAAAGAATAGATGTCTTCACTGCAATCCAACTGAGACCATCCTAAAACCACCACGAAGAGAACCAGAGAATCCACCACCATATTAGGACCACCTTATAATAATATTATTACAAATCATATCATCATAAGAATTTCTAGGTGGTTATATCATATAAAAATAAAACAAGATTCACATATATTAGCTTATGATATTATTACAAATCATATTATCTTAATATACATTGTTGTAGGAGAACAGAAATATCAAGGATGTGAATCCACTTTTGGACTCGTTTGTTGAAGAATGATTCTTTGGGGAATAATGTTGTTGGGAAATATCATGTGACCCCATGAGGTTGTTCGAGTTTCTACTTCTTGTTTCTGGATTATTGATCTCTTTGTAGGTTATTGATCTCACGGCTTTGGGATTGGATGATCCTTGTTTTTGGATTATTGATCTCTTTGTAGGTTATTGATCTCACGACTTTGGGATTGGATGATCTATTTTTGTGTTTGTGCCTTGGAGGACAACTGATTTTGTTTTTTGTTTTGGCCTGTTGAGTTCTTTATTTTGATTCTTGAAAAAGGTTGTTTAAAAACCTTTTCAAAACCCTTGCCTTTTAAATAATAAAAAATATATATTAAAATTGAACCTGAATTATATATACAATTTTATTATATTATTTAATAAAAGTTAAAATTATTATATAAATAATACTAAAATTTATAATATAATTAAATTAAATTACATGTTTTCAATAATACCAAATAAACTTAAAAATTTTAATTAATATTAAAAATGATAAACATTATTTTTATGTAAAACTTATTTTTAAAAAATATTTATATCTTTAAATATAAAATTAATTTTATGTTAATAAAAAGATATTAGAGTGTGGAGTTATATTAATAAAAAGATATTAGAGTGTGGAGAACCCTGAGGTATAGACAATGAAGTAGTCCATTGTTAGTGGCAATGGAGACGCAAAATTAACCAAGGTGAATAATGTCCGGTGACATTACCATGGGACCTAGGCTTTACATATGGATATTGTTATTATTAATTAGTTTTATGGATTTAAAATAATTTTTAATATAATCAAAATATTAAAGTATATAATAAGTTAGATGATATTTTTACTATGAGTTTATATATTGGTTAGCAATAAGGCTTAGACAGAACCTTGGTTTAATTCAAATCTTGTCGTTAGTATTTGATTAGCCTATAGTTTTAACTCATGTTTTTAATGTTGTCATGAAGTTTTAAAAAAATAAATTGTTAAAATGATGTCCTAAACCTAAATATTATGATTAATATTGGAAGAAATTTTTCTAAGAAAAATAGATTTTTGAGTTAAACAAATGATACCTAAACCTAAATATTATGGTTAACATTGGAAGAAATTTTTCTAAGAACATATGTGGACTTGGATCTATAACATGGGCCAATAAAATTGTATTGATATAATTTTAACATCTATGTCTAAAACCTTAACAATGTATTACTACACTTACCTTATTTATACTCATAATTGAAAGTAGTTTATAAATTTGAATCTAATATTTAGTCTATTTACTCATATATGCTTGTTGATTTCTTTTTAAATTTATAATAAATAAAAATAATAAATTAAGTGAAGGGAATTTTGAAAGGATCTAAATTTTTTACAAGAAAATACTTATAAATCTATTAACAATCTCAAAATTGAGACATCGCAAACAAGATAACCTATAAAACTAAGACATTCCTAACAACGACATAATAATTTGAAAGCAAAAACACCCATCCTAATTTGTAATATTGATTAAATTTATGATATTCACATATTTATTTTAACAAATATATAATTTTTTTCAATGGACCATGGTTCAATGGTTGAGACACATGGATGACTTAGCTTACACCAAGTTCAATCTCTCACCAAATAAATTGTATAATACAATATAACTTAAAAAACAAATATCTAAATTCTCACTATATTTTTAAAACTATTTTACAAGAAAATACCTTTAAATCTATTAACAATCTCAAAATTGAGACATCGCAAACAAGATAACCTGTAAAACTAAGACATTCCTAACAACGACATAATAATTTGAAAGCAAAAACACCCATCCTAATTTGTAATATTGATTAAATTTATGGTATTCACATATTTATTTTAACAAATATATAATTTTTTTCAATGGACCATGGTTCAATGGTTGAGACACATGGATGACTTAGCTTACACCAAGTTCAAATCTCTCACCAAATAAATTGTATAATACAATATAACTTAAAAAACAAATATCTAAATTCTCACTATATTTTTAAAACTATTTTACAAGAAAATACCTATAAATCTATTAACAATCTCAAAATTGAGACATCGCAAACAAGATAACCTATAAAACTAAGACATTCCTAACAACGACATAATAATTTGAAAGCAAAAACACCCATCCTAATTTATAATATTGATTAAATTTATGATATTCACATATTTATTTTAACAAATATATAATTTTTTTCAATGGACCATGGTTCAATGGTTGAGACACATGGATGACTTAGCTTACACCAAGTTCAAATCTCTCACCAAATAAATTGTATAATACAATATAACTTAAAAAACAAATATCTAAATTCTCACTATATTTTAAAAACTATTTTATTCTATTGTTTTTAATATCAATTAAATTTTATGATGTATGCTTAACTATCTTTAGAAACACTTTTAAAATATTCCAATATTTGTTGGTTCTTTATATTTAATCTTAATGAAATTTGGTGATGTGTACTTATCTATTTTAATATATTTAAAAATTTTAACATATTTAAATATATTTTTATTTTTATTTTTTCTCTACCTCTACGGATGAAAGATTCTCACACTCTCTGAACCTCAAGAAACATAATAATTCTTAACAAAAATAAATAAATGTAAAAAATATTTTAATAAAATTTCAAAAATATGATTAAATTATATTTATAAAATAATTAATTTAGTGGACAACCATTTTCTTCTTAAACTGTATTCATCTCCGTAGCGAACGGCGGAAATAATCATCGAATATCTTGCAAAGCTGCATGGATTAAGGTTGCCACCAAATAATTTTAAAAATAACTATTAAAAAGGGCAAAGTGTTTTATCTTAATTGCGTTCTATTTTTTAATTTGGGCGATGCCCTAATGTAAATGTCTTCTACTTAAAAAAAATAATAATAATAAAATAAAATTTTAAATTTAATAAGAATAAAATTGTATATTTCTTAATAACCAAGCAAACAATTTAAAACATATTATTTCCCATCTTCACATAATGGAAATATTTTTGTATGATAATAAAAATCTAATAATATATTTTATAATTGGAATTTGTTTAATACTGGAATTTGTTTAATACTGTTTGTTTGTTATGATATTATCTATCTTTATCATGATATTATCTATCTTTATCGAACTGGTCCAAAGAATTTGTGGTTTGTTATGATAGTAGCTTTATAAATTCTAAATTCCAGGTAAGGCATTTCACCTCTTTGAAATCGATGATTGAATCTGTAATCAAATTCCTGCGATACATTATCATGGATCAACCAAAGCTGTCTCTTCTCTTCTGCATCATTGTCCTTTTATTGTCAGGTAAAGTTAAAACAAGATTATCTTTTATTGTGCACAGATACTGTGAACATGTTTTCTCTTGAATTGAATTGAATCTGAGCTACAAATTGTTGTTCTTCTGTTGTGTTGTACTTCAGCTATGGAGTTGGGTTCGGCAGCGCCACATGTGGAGAGCGAGAGCGAGAATGAGTTAATTCCCTCAATAGACATGGACATCCAGAAGGAGGAGTTCCATTTGCCTTTGCATGCCATGGAGAACACAAGGCCAAGCGTTCAAGCTTTCAGGCGATGCTCTCCTTGTACATGTTGTCAAGGAGGAAATAAAAATTGTGTTCAAACTCCTTCCTGTTGTCATAAGCTAGACTGCAACCCACCAGGCAAACCATTTGGCACCTGTGTTTTCAAACCTGTGTCTTGCAATTGTGATGGTTGCAAGTGAGAGGCATTGAGTCACCCACATCCCATTAATAAAATGTCGACAATAATTTAAGGTGTGAAGCCCTTTACAAATTTAAATTTGAACACAACTGTTCTGTAGATGTTTACATCATTTTTTCTTTAAGAAGAAAGCATCCAATTTCATTAGCTAATTACATCTTGAATAAACAATATTCTCTTATCCAGAGATATATAAACATACAAGGAACGATATCTCTAACTCTAAAAATACAAGGAATGAACTCTGGTAAGGACATTACTATTAAGGGGTGATGCAATTTACAGATTTGAACTTTATAATTTAAATAATCTATGAAATTCTGAAGATTATTCTGTCGATAGTGATGCAAATATAAAGGTGTGATATCGCTTTAGCGTTTTAAAATTAAAAAGTATAAAATTAACACGTCAGGTTTATTGTTCTCAGGCTTATTTTTGTATTTATGAATATGTTTTTAAGGGTGACTATATTTATTTTTTTTAATTTAGTGAAAAAATTGGAGTCGTGTCTAGCCTGACACCAGTATTATCAATTGGATTTTGGCTATTCTATGTGTGTTTGGTAGGATGAAGAATTGAACCAAAGACCTTCATTGGAGGATTGCCCTACCCTCTCCAACTCACCTATAACACCAGTATTATCAATTGGATTTTGGCTACTCTACCTGTGTTTGGTAGGATGAAGAATTGAACCAAAGACCTTCATTGGAGGATTACCCTGCCCTCTCCAACTCACCTATAACTTTTGGTAGGGTGAAGATTTGAACCAAAGACCTCCTTTGAAGTATTGCCCTACCCTTTCTAACTCACTTAGTACATCATTTTTTAAACCATACATGTTATATCTAAAATAAATGTTAGATATAAATATAAGTTTTAACTATCGAGTATATATTGTTAAATTGATAATATAAAAAATGACATGATGTAAAAGTCTATTTGTACGCAAAAATATTTATCACCTAAAACATTCTATTATATATCATTTTATAACTTTTATTGATATTTTGCTTTCCTATTTTCAAATCCTTCATATAGGTTTGCTACTTCTATGTATGGTAATAAAATTTATATCCTATGAAAAACAATACTAGTTCTAATACCACTATGCCATCTTGTCCATATTCTAAGGTAATACATATTATTTATATTTATATTTATATTTATTTATATATAATATATATCACTTGATAAATATATAAAATTATGTATTAATATTATTTCTTTGGGATGAAATAAATAGAAGTGGCATATTTACATTCCATACATCATCATTATAAAAATTTACAAGAAATGTCTTATTTCAAGAAAAAGATATACAAATTCTAAAACTAAATCAAATTTGATACCTTTACAAGCTTGTGTAGTTTGTAAGACTAATTAACAACACCATTTACCATACTATAAAATTTATCATGCATATAATTCATTACAAACTTGTCATGTCATTATTTATTTTTTATGGGTTGTATCATTTAGAATAGAATATATGATCTTGGAATCATTCTAGAAACATGATAAATATTTTTTTATTAGGTAAAAAAGAATGGGTTTTGAAAGGGTCCCCAAACCTTTTATATATTTACAAAATGGACCAACAAAGTAGCCCTAACAACATCCAAGAAAAAAAATAGAGCATAGGGGAAGGTCTAGCCTAAAATAGAAACATGGGAGAAACAACCAATAACAAACACACACAAAACAGGATAGCAGAGAACTAGAGACATAACCCACCAATTCTAGATCTAACAAAAATAGAGTAAATAGAGAAACTAAGAACCAAAATGCCAGATAAGAGAACATAATTAGTTGTTGTCATTGATGAGGAAAATATCATTTCTCGCCAAAAAATAAGGTCTTGCAGGAAATTCTCTTTCCAGATAGACATACCTTCATTTTGAACCCCGAGATTGGTAAGAAAATCTGCAACCTTGTTACCTTTGCTATAAGTATGCTTACATTGGAAGTTCATAAATATTTCTTAAAAATCTTTTTTATTCATCCATAATATTACCAATATTCAAGTTGGGTGACGCCTGCTCAGTGAGGATATTGATAATGTATAAAGAATCCCCTTCTAGAATAACCTTATCAGTCGCTACTGATTCAAGTAGGGATACACCTTGGAAGAGGGTCATGGCCTCTAGAAAATTACTAATTTGGTGACCAAGGTTCTCAGGAAAGGCTAGAACAATTTCTCCACTAGAGTTTCTGATCACTCCTATAGCATTTGCCATCCTCAAATTTCCTTTGGATGCTCCATAAAAATTTAATTTAAGCCAGTCCAAAGGGGAAGAGCTTCATTTGGTTTACAACCTATTCAAGCTAGCATGAGGGCAACCAGGGACCCCAATGGGTAACCCTAGGCTACCAAATAGAAGCCTCAAAAGGGGTAAAATTAGAGGGGAGAAAATAGATAACTGAGATATTTTCAACTAGTGTTAAGAATTCTAAAACCCACGAAGGAGTTGTTCAAAAAATGGTCTTTAGAGGCCCTACAGTTCCTTTATTTTCAAACCTTCCAAAATAAATAAGGGAGGTAGAGCTTCTATATGATACAATATTTGGGAATAAGGAAGGGAGAAAAGGACTAATGATCAAAAAATCATTTCAAAGAATTTAGGACCACCCAACTAACACCCAAGGATGAAAGAAGAAAGACAGGGATATCTGAGGAGGAGCATTCTAAAAGGAGATGCTAAGTATTTTCCTCATGAGACCCACACAAATAACATTGGTTAGGAATGACCATTCCTCTTTTATTAAGATTCCTCAAAGAAAGAATTTTATTTTGGAGCACAAGCCAAAGAAAAAAATTAACTTTGGGGGTAATTTTCTTGAACCAAATTGAATTGCAAGGGAACCAACAAATATTCTCATCAGCAACTAGGTAGTAGGTAGACTTCACCGAAAAGGTGTCACTCTCCTCTTTTTTCTAGATTAACGAGTCCACACAAATGGAGTTCCTGACAACTTGATATTTTAATGCAAGATCAAGGGCTTTCAAGGGAATCTCCACTCCTTGAGCTAGGATAAACCTTAGTATATCTTTTCATTTCTTAATACCACAAAATTCCTCAATATTATCTACACTTTGGGACTAAAGTACTGAGAAAATTTAGTCCTTAATATAGCAAAATAAGGAATGTCTATGAGAGGCACATCTTCAAGCCATGGGTCTTCCTAGAAGTCAATATGCTCTCCATTACCTAATCTCCATTTGAGACCTTTTTGAATAATATTTTTTTTTAACAATGTTGTTCTAAAAGGCCAAGCCATGCAAGAGGTTTTGATCTTCCATGAAGCTTAATCCCCTATTCAAGTATTTAGCGAAGATAATTTGGGCCCATCCATTATTTTCTTAAGAAATAGGTCTCCAACTCTATTTCACCAGTTAATATTTCTCAACCCAAGGCCTCCTACACATTTCTTGGAACACACTTGGTCCCAATAAATAATATAGAATCTCTTTTTATCCTCTACCCTTGACCAAAGAAAGGTTTTTTGAAATTGTTCTAATTTTTGAGCAATTTTTCCAAGGATTTTAAAAATAGAAATAAAATGCATCGATAGGCTTTGAAGGGTAGATTTGACCAGCTAAACCTTGTCTGCTTGAATTAGAAGTGATCCCTTCCATCCCACCAATTTTTTCTACACCCTTTCCAAAAGTGGATTCCATAGGTCTTCTTTGATCCTTCCTTTGAACAAAGGCAACCCTAAGTAAATAGAGGGAAATTCAACAATGGTACATCCCAGGATTCTGGCAATAGCTCTTTGCCTATGAGGAGGGGTATTAAGGAAAAATAATTTGTTTTTTAGAAATTTAATATATTACCTAGTAGCTAGCTCATAGTCCTTCAAAATTACTTTGGTTTCCTTAGCTTTTTTTTATTTGTGTAAAACATCCCAAAAGGGATGCCACTTTCGGGTAAGACCTAAGGAGGCAGGGGTATCCTTTGGTTTCCTGAGCTTGAGGAATGGATGAGAATGTAGAAAGGAGAGTGTCATCAACAAATTGCTAATGGCTAATTTACTCAATGGGAGAAGCAGATTTATTGACTTCAATGTACTTGTAGATAATTGCAACTTTTAGAGCTCTCCCAAGGGCTTCGGCAAGAATAATGAACAAGCAATGGGAAAGAGGATCACCTTGTCTAAGATCTATCATGAAAAACATGATAGTTGTTACTAATCACCTATTTCAAAAATTTGTGATGACTCAAAATTTAAATTTCCAAAAATATAGATTTTTTCTTTAATTTTCATATAGATATTTAAATTAAAATTATAAAATCCATTTAATTTCTTTAGCCAAAATATTATTTATAAATTTTATATCGTTCCCCCTTCTAAAATAATTCTACACATATGAAAATTCTTCCATAGGTTAGATTCTATTTATAATACTTTTTGAGGTACAAGAGTCTATTACATTGCTTCTTTTTATATCTCTTTTGAAACCAATGACCTCTAGAATTCCTTTAGTTATTCCATCTTATGTTAGTGAATTTATTTAACTAATCCTCTCTAATACTTGTATAGAATCAATAAGTATGCTCTTGGAAACCCCTATAATTAATTCAACCTCTCTCAATGTCCAATTTGAACTAGAGGCATATGACTTAGCTTCATGAGTTCAAATTAACCTGATTACCATTAGTCTATATTATCTAAACTGATGGTTCTAACTCCCTTTAATTTTCTTTCCAAGAACAACATGTTTAATTTATATTAATCATCATCTATTATCTATACTAGTGGCTCTAGCTTTCTTCAATGTTATTTTCTAGGCCAATTAGATAAATGTATATTAACCATCATCATTTGATATCTAAATTGAGGGTTTTCACTCCCTTTGATTTCTTTTTGTAGACCAAAGAGTTAAATTTTCTTGATCATCATTTATTATCTTGACTAAGTTAAATTTACTTGATCATCATTTATTATCTTGAATTATGGTATTTAATTCTCTTTTATGTCCAATGAGTTAAATTATATTGATGATCCTCTATTATATAGATTGATATTGTTTAATCCTTTGATATCCTTTCATAGACTAGAGAGTTAAATTGTCTTGATCAACCTCTAAATATCATGTTATTAGTAATCTTTTATACATTGTCTCATTTGGAATAGAATGCATAAAATTGAAATCATATGAAGAACATAACAGACATCATTAATTACACCTATTTTAGAACTTGCAATAACTCAAACTTTAGATTTTCAAAAAATAGCATCTATATATATATATATATATATATATATATATATATATATATATATATATATATATATATATATATATATATATATATATATATATATATAGTGATTTAAATTAAAACTTTGAAATCCAAAGAATCTAATAATATATCTCATTCTAAAAAATCTACACATGTGCAAACCCTTTCATAGGTGAGGTTCTCCTTATTATCCCTTATAGAGTGTAAAATTATATCACACCACTCTCTTCTATGTCTCTTTCAAGAATTTTTAACTTTAAAACTCCAATTATTATATTCTAAATTTCCAAGTTGAACTAGTGATTATATTGGTTAATTACATGGGTTTGAATTGATATGATTACCATCAATGTCTATTATCTAGACTATTGGTTCTAACATCCTTCTATATCCTTTCAAATAATAGTAATTTGAATATAAATTGGCCATCATCTACTATCTATATTGATGGTTCTAACTTCCTACAATATTATTTTCTATACTAACAATTTAAACTTATATTGATCATCATCTATTATCTAAACCAATAATTTTGACTCTTTTCAATTTTCTTTTATTGACTAGTAAGTTAAGTTGTATTGGTCATCCCCTATTATCTAGACTAATTATATTTAAATTTGTTTGATCTCAATGAGTTAAATTGTATCAA
The DNA here is from genome assembly GCA_028583015.1 of Wollemia nobilis. NCBI lineage: Eukaryota > Viridiplantae > Streptophyta > Pinopsida > Araucariales > Araucariaceae > Wollemia > Wollemia nobilis. Next base: position 1,226,591 of record JAQPPZ010017079.1, on the reverse strand, counting down.
TCATCTCCGGTTATATAGTCTAATGTTAACTCTCTTTGATATCCCTTCATAGACTAATGAGTTAAATTGCATTGACTAACCTCTATTTTTTAGAATTATGGCATTTAAATCCCTTTGTTTTTATAAATCTCATTAAATTATAGTGACCATCCTTTATTATCTAAATTTATGGTTTTTAACACCTTTTGAGGCTCTTTCATAGACAAACAAGTTAAATTTTGCATAGCCCTCATTAATGTCTAATTCTATAGTAATGTGGAATATTCAAACTATAGTCATGTTTGAAATAGGTGATAGTAGCCTATGTTATCATTGGAAAGGTTTTGGACACTTTGCATAAATAATGTCTTTTTTCTATTGGGTTACCTTGGCATTAGAGGAGAATTATTGTTTTTGGTTTACCAATTTGGTAAGTTGTAACCATGTAAAAATGGCTCTACGGGTATTCCACTTGGATATGGCAATCTCAAAATACTAAGCATGATGTATGCAGTGATAATAAGGTGGAAATTTTATCTATTAATAACTTTATCCACCTCCTCATATTGGGCAAGTTGGTGAGGATGTAGATAAAAAGGATTTCCTATTTTTAGGAGATTGTTGGAATGTGCAACCAACAAAATTATTACATATTGAAGTAGGATAAAAAAAAGGGGCTTTGTAATTTGAGTTATCCCATGGAGATAGCTATGGGATAGTGTGTGGTTTTGGAAACCACTAGTGATTTCTAAGTTTACCCCTAGCCTAAATAAATATTCCTTGGGTCAATGATTTGGGTATTCGTGGTTATCCTGATTTTGGAGCACTGTAAGTTGTAATTGGAAACAAGTTGTTGGATTCTTCATATGCATAGGATATTGAATGTGCATGGTTATGAAGCTAGATATTCTTTTGTGTATTGAATCCTAAAGATCTCCTAATATGAGTTAATATTTGAAGATCTCCTAAAATCTGGTCAACCACTCTCAATGTCCATATTTGAATTAGAGGCTTGTTGCTTGACTTCATGAGTTCAAATTAACTTGTTTACCATTAATGCCTATTATCTAAACTAATGGTTCTAACTCCCTAAATATCTTTTCCAAGACCAACAAGTTGAATTTAGATTACTCATAATCCATAATCCATACTAGAGCTTCTAACTCCCTTTAATATTTATTTCTAAACCAATGAGATACACTTATACTGACCATAATCATTTGATATCTAAACTTATGGATTTCACTTCCTTCAACTTCCTTCAATAAACAAATGAGTTAGAATTTATTGATCATCATTTATCATCTTGATTGATGTTACTTCATTCCCCTTGATGTCTAATGAGTTAAAATATATTGATCATCCTCTATTATCTAGATTGATGTTGTTTAAATCTCTTCCATATCCTTTCATAGACTAACAAGTTAAATTGTATTAACCAATCTCTACTTATCATGCCATTGTTTATTTTTATATATTGTCTCATTTAGAATAGAATGCATAAAAATAAAATCGTATGAAGAACGTGACAGATGTCACTAATCACACCTATTTTAGAACTTCAATAACTCAAAATTTAGACATTGTAAAATAGCATATATATATATATATAATTTTTGTATAGCTATTTAAATTCAACTTTGAAATCCATTCCATTTTTTGAGCTAAATTTTTTTTAAGAATCTAATAGTGTATCCCATTCTAAAAAACTCTACATGTACAAACACTTTCATGGGTTAGTTTCTACTTATTATCCCTTCTAGAGTAAAATAATCTGTCACACCACTCTCTTATATGTCTCTTTCAAGACTTTTGAACTCTATAACTCCTGTAAATATTATATTTCATGTTAATTAGTTAATTTATCTAACCCCCTCAAATACTTATACAGAACTAGTAAATTTACTATTATAACATCCTCCAATGCTTAGGTGTAGTCCACTAGTTTGAAATCAATCCAACCACTCTAAATATCCATATTTGACTAGTGGTTATACTACTTAGCTACATGGGTTCACATTGACTTAATTACCATCAATGTCTATTATCTATACTAATGGTTCTAACATCCCTTTATATCCTTACAATGAATAGAAATTTAAATCTAAATTTACCATCATCTGCTATCCATATTGATGGTTCTAACTCCATGTAATATTGTTGTCTAGATAATGACTTAAAATTCTATTGACCATCATCATCTATTATCTAAACTAATAGTTTTGACTCCCTATATTTTCTTTTATTGACTAGTAAATTAATTTGTAAGGATCATCCTCTATTATCTGGACTAATTATGTTTAACTCCATTTGATATCCAATTTTTTATATTATATATATCATCTTCAATTATCTAGATTGATGTTATTTAACTCTCTTTGATATATTTTGATAGACTAGTGAGTTACATTTTATTGACTAACCTCTATTTTGTAGATTGATGGTGTTTAAATCCCTTTGATGTCCTATCATAGATCACATTAAATTATATTGAAAATCCTCTATTTTCTGAAATGATGGTGCTTAACACCCTTTGATGTTCTTTCATAGATAAATGATTTAAATTTTTCTTAGCCCTCATTAATGTCTAATTCTAAAGTAAGATGGAATATTCAAACTATAGTCAACTTTGAAATACACTATAGGAGTATATGTTATCATTGGGAAAGTGTTGTACACCTTGTATAAATAATGTATTTTATTCTTGTGGATGACCTAGAAATTAGAGGAGAAATTTTCTAGTTGATTTACCAATTTGGTAACTTGTAACTATGTAAAAACGGTTCTAGTGGTATCCACTTGGATAGGATAATATTGTGATACTAGGCATGTTGTGTGGAGTGAGAATAGGGTGGTTAAATTGGCTAATAATAAATTTATCCACCCCCTCATATTAATCAATTTGATGAGGATATAGATAGAGAAGACCTCAAATTTTTAGAAGGTTGTTGGGTTGTGCAACCAACAACTGTATCACATCTTGAAGTAGGATGAAAATGGGATTTAGAATTTGTGTTATCCCATAGAGATAGCTAAGGGATAGCTTTTATTTTTGGAAACCACTAGTGGTTTCTATGTTTTCCTCTAACCTATATAAATAAGCCTTTGTTGAGAGGTTTTAGTTTTCTTGGTCATATTTATTTTGGAGCATTGTAGGTTGGAATTGGAAATAAGTTGTTGGATTCTTCATGTACATAAGAGATTAAATGTGCATGATTATACAGCTAGATTTTATTATTTGTGATGAATCCTAAAGATCCCCTAAGAGGAGTTAATCTCTAAAGTGTATCTTAACTAATTTATTGTTGATAATACAATGAGATTGTCTTATTGTTGGGTTTTTACCCTTTATTAATTATTATTTCATATGTATTGTGTTCTCTTCTTCTATATTCTAAATTTCTTTCTAAGTGCTAATACTCTATTGTAATAATTTTAGATCCACTAAACTAGGATACCTTTCTTCATTGCACTATGTAGAAAATTATTGCATTTCAATGCATTATTTACTTTTATTTTGGTATCAAATCCTATCTAACTTGTTAGATTCATTGGAGGAGTATGGTTATTTTTATATTTAATCCTTTGTTGGATGGGATATGTGCAATTTTAAACTTATTTTCAAGAAAAAAATATGGTAGGCACTAGAATGGATATTGATAAGATTAATCAAAGTAACTTTGAGCTATGAAATATTAATATTGAGAATCTTCTTATTGATCAAGATCTTCATGTAGCAATATTTGGTCCAAATCCCTTTGATCTATCTATAGATAATTAGGATGTGATTAATTGAAAGGTAAGAAGTATTTTTAGGATTTGTATTTTAGATTTATTGCTCCTAAATTTCTTAGGAGGAAATACCAACAAATATCTCTGGACAAAATTAGGGACCCTTTAACAAGAAATACCAATTCATTACATTCCTATGATCTTTACTTTATTTGTGGGATAACCTTATGATGGTGATTAGTAGCACCACCTCAAAGCTAATGTTAGATGATATGGTGGATGTGTTACTCATGAATGAGATGAGGTAGAAAATATTTGAGTTTATTTAGGATGCACTAAATATTAGAGGTTATTCACAGAATAAACTAGAAGATGAAAGAAAAGTGATCAAATTCTAAGGGGAGATCTAAGTCCCTTGGAAAATCCAAGGTGAAATATTGGAACTATGACAAGATAGGACACATTAAGAAGTATTACAAGGAGAAAAATTCCAACAATGAGTATAATGGATATTTTGATGCAAGGGTCTGTAATGAAGACATTGATAATGTGTTTGTTGTATCCCTTAACATTCACACACCTAAATATGAAAAAATAATTGACTCAAGATCTTCCTATCACATGACCCCCAATAGGAAGTGGTTTTCGGATTATGAAGAATTTGATGGTGGGAAGGGTTATTTAGGAGATAACTCATCTCTCAATATTGTTGGTCATGGAAGAGTAATGTTCACACTTGTGGATGGAGGGACCAAATCCATTTCTAATATTTTGCACATTTTGGATTTGGAAAGGAACCTATTTTATAAAAATAAATTGAATAATGTTTGTGTGTAGGTCTTCAACAAGTATGGATGTAATATGGAGCACAAAACCATATTTTTTTATATGGGAATCCATTATAGACTTTGTTTTTTCTTGAGAAAAAAATCATTCATTCTAATAATTCTAAGGTTATTGTTTTTGAGAACCTAGTTGATAAGACCATGTTATGACATAAATGCATGGGATACATAGTGAAAAAGATCTTAGGATTTTGAAATATAATGACATAGTTGAGGGGTTGATTGATTGCTCTCTTGATTCTGACTTTTGTGAACATTTATATATGGAAAGTAAAATTATATAAATTTTTATTTGAGTTGTACAAGATCTATAGAGATTTTAGATTTGATTCATAGTAATGTATTTGGCCATATTAATGTAAAATCACTAGAAAAATCCTTGTATTATATATATTTTATAGGGGATTTCTCTAGGAAAACATGGTTCTTCTTCGGTACAAATATAAGGTATTTTATCGTTCAAAGAGTTTAAAGCTCTTACTAAGAACCAAACAAAAAATAATATCAAATTATTAATTATGGATAATGGTGGAGACTATTTTTTTTGTAGAGTTTGATAACTTTTGTAAATATTAGGTATTGATAGGCATAAAAAAACAACATACACCCCTAAGTAGAATGGAATTGTAGAGCGGATGAATAGAATTTTTATGAAGAAATATAGAAGTATGCTTAGTGGGGCTAGTTTGGATCAAAAAATTTGGCTAAAATTTGTAAGCATAGCTTGTTACCTGATTAATAAATCGTTTACATTAGTTCTTGTGGACAAAACCCCTAGGGATTCTTGGTCAATAAAGAAGCTTTCATTGTAGAATATCAAGGTTTTTTACTATGGTGTGTATGATCATGTGGCTAAGAATAAGATATCCAAATTAAATTTCAAAGAAGAGAAATATATCTTCATCAAATAAAATGTTAGAGTCAAATAATATAAGCTTTATAATCTTGAAACTAGAAATATAATGTACAATCTTAATATGATCCTAAAAAATATTACATATTCTTCTAAACCTTTGTATGAATATGACAAGATATTTTTGTAGTTGAAGACAAATACCAAGGACCCTACACCTAGGGTCGAACTAAATGCTCAAAATAGACCTAAATAGGATGTTGATTCAGATAGGTCAAACGAAGAACAACAACAACCTAAAATTTTGAGGGTAGATGCATGAAAAACCCTAAAACATCTCCACCAATTTTTAGATAATTTGGAGCAACATAGATCCTATATCATCCCTATGTGTAAACAAGATTTTTGGCAAGTGGTTGTGTGAGGGTTTCATCTAGGTTAAGTGCAAGCAGCTCCAAAGGTTGGTTTTTAGGGCCTTTGGGCCCTAACGGCCAATATTTTTGTGGTTTAAGCTCAATATTTTAGCGGGATATGTTGCAGGGGATCCAATATGGGTTATAAATCTATCTTTCAATATATTATAATATGAACTTGAGTGAAAACATCTTCCAATTTGCTACACAAAAGAAAAGTGAAAACCATACCTTTCCACGGTGTCTAGGGCAAGTATTAAAGAGATCATGAAACAAGTTTCAAGAAGTTGATCAAATAATGGCTCAAATCTCACGTTAATCTGGTGCTAAGGTGCACCCACAAAATAATTCTACTATGAAAACCCCTATTAAGGGTAATAATTTCAAATACTCGACCCCAAAAATAAATTTTAGGGATTTCCTCTATGGTGGACAGCCTTAGCCCAATGCTAATATTAATCTTAGGGCTTCCCATAAACCTCTAAGAATACCTAATATTGATCCTAGGAAAACAAATTCAGGATGTCTTAAAGCATCTGATGGAACTCCTATTATTAAGCTTGATATGGATAACATTCAAACTAGAATTAAAGATTTGTAAAAATGAGGACTAATTTGTCGGTTTGTGGGTTTTCGTCCGAGCCTATCTGCTTTCAAATTTTGGGCTATAAAAAGCTGGAAAAGTAAAGGTGAGTTACAAATATCTATTTATCCAAATGGTTATTTTCTTGTTTTATTTGCTAATAATGAAGATAGAGAGAAATATTTCAAGGAGGTCCTTGGTTTTTTGGAAGGGGCTTTTCATGAAGCCCTGGCATACTAAATTTAAATTTGAAGAAGAGATACCTTCTATATATCCTGTATGGGTTAGACTCTTTGGCATCCCTATTGAATTTTGGAATCTTACTATTTTTTCTTCAATTGGAAACACTTTAGGAACTTTTATGATGACTGTTGATTGTACTCAAAATTGTGAACATATTATTTATGCTCAAATTTGTGTTTTAATGGATTTTGACAAACCCTACCTAAAAATATCACATTACAATTTAAGGAAGACACTTGGGAGCAAGTAGTGGACTATGAGAACATTCCTTTTCATTGTAGAATTTTCCATGAATATGGTCATTTGGCTAGTGCTTGCCCAAATAAAATTCCTAATCAAAAGAAAGAAGATATAAACTCAGTAGGTTTCCAAATGCCTAAGAAGAACACTCAGAAAAAACTAGTTATGAAGGATCAATAAAAGTCATATGCTAATGTGTTTGAAATATTTTCCACAAATGATGCCCCAAGTGAGGAAGAGGAAATAATAGAAAAAGAAATCTTAGAAACACAATTGCAAGATGAAGGGAAGAACTCAGAGACAAACCAACAAATCAAAGGTTTTCAACAAAAAAAGGGAGAAAATTTACACAAGAAAAACAATATTTTAAATGTCAAAAATTCAAATAATATAGGTCCCAATATAGACTAAGTTGAACCCTCTAGTAAAATTTTGGGTGTCTATGAGAATTATTCAAGGTTAGAAGCCATCTCATATTCAATTAGAGTAAGTCAAGAAACATGAAACAAAACTGAAGATGGATTCTAATCAAAAATCAGGTTGTAAGACCAATCAATACCATATGGTAAAAGAAGGTGAAAATCTTGTAGAGGAAGGTAATATTAATGCCCTTCCCAAATTTTTTAGCCCTGGTATTAATGAATATCATCACTTGGAATATTATAGGACTCAAAGGAGTCTTTCAAAACAAAATTAAATTAGAAGAATGATTTAGATAAATCATCCACTTCTTGTTTTCCTTCAAGAAACAAAGATTTCAATGGAGGATATGGACTCAATTGCCAGTAAAATTTGGCCAGCTGGAAAAGTGGTTTCCCTCAGTTCCCAGGGGACTTTTGGTGGCATTGCTTGTCTTTGGGACCCAATGAAGAACATGTGCTTATACTGAGAGGGGGGGTGAACAATATATGATAAAATTTTTTACTTTTTAATCCAAGTAGTAGCATCAACATCAATAAAATAGTAAACATTACACAAATCATCACACACATGAGAGACATCATTTTTACGTGGTTCACCCAATGTGGGCTACTCCACGGAGAAAATATTTCTTCTAAATATTTCTCAAATCAATTTCTTGGGAATCCTTCCCAATTACAATGTTTATGGACCTCTATCCAAAGGAGATGTTGATCCCCTAAATATAGTTTGTGGATCTCTATCCATAGGAGAACTCCTTCTCCTCTGCTCTGGTTGGTGATCCTCTAGAAGACTACTACCTCCACTGCTCTGGCTTGTGGATCTCTCTCCACTGAAGACTCTTATCCCCACTTAGAAGACCTATCCTCACTGCCCTGGCTGATGGATCTCTATCCACTGGAGACTACTATCCTCTCTACTCTGTCACCTCCAAAGCTCTATCTCAATTCTATACTAAACATAGTCTAGTCGGTCTAGCACAAATCTGCTCAACAAGTCCACTCAAAACTTGCTCAAATCTGCTCAATAGGTCCACTCAGAACCTACTCAAATTTGCTCAACAGGCCCACATAGAACTTGCTCAAATCTTCTCAACAAGGTCCACGCAAAACTTGTCCAAATCTGCTCAATAAGTCCACACATAACCTATCCAAATCTACTCAACAAGCTCACACAGAACTTGTCCAAATCTGCTCAATAAGTCCTCTCTAGGACTTTCTCAAATCTGTATTGTAAGCTTCCACAAAAGCTCACACAAAATCAGTCCACAAGTCTTCTCAAAGACTTACCTCAAATCTGCTTAACAAGTCCACACAGAACTTGTCCTAACTCATAGAAACATAAAGATAATTGTTACAAACTCAATATGTTCTTTACTCAATGCTCAATCACTTTATCAACTCGATCTCATAGAAGCATAAAGAGAATTGTTAGAGACTCAATATGTTCTATACTCAAAGCTCAATCACTTTCTCAACTCAATCTCATAGAAGCATAAAGAGAATTGTTAGAGACTCAATATGTTCTATACTCAAAGCTCAATCTCAACTCAAATCAGAATATAGAATAGTTTGTTTCATGGAACTTGAACAATCACTTCATACATCCACTTGACTAGGCTCAATCAACTCTACTCAACCAATCACTTCAAGGAACAACTCTTGCTCACAAACCCTAGTCCAAGCATGTATCATCCAACTCAAAATATTTCCAACAATGCTCAACAACAAATCTCACATAACAATGATACTCATGTTCTTTTCTAACTCAAGTTCAAGTTCTTTGCATAACAACTCACTTCAACAACCATGCTTATAAAAAATTCTTCACATAACAATGATACTCATGTTCTTTTCAAACCCTAACTCAGGTTTTTCACACAACCAATGGCTTCAACAACAATGCTAATAAAACAAGGTTTTAATCACAACTCTCAATTCAGAAAACCTTGAAGCATTAACTCAAACACTTCACTCAACCAATGGTCTCAACAACAATGCTTATAAAACAAGGTTTAATCACAACTCTCAATTCAGAAAACCTTGAAGCATTAACTCAAACACTTTTGAAAAGGAAACCCTAATCAAATCCTTTTCACTCCAAACTTAATTTTCAAGAAAGCCAATCAACCAACTCAACCAAGGAAGAATTTGCCCATACCTTTTTGCTTGACAAGGAGTTGATCTCACAAATCTGCCACACTCACAAATTTCTTTCTTCCAATCTCAATAAGGGTTAGAAGACTTCAATCAATAACACAATACAAAATAATGACCCAAAATACACCTTATTACTCCAACTCAAAAATAACATTCACCATAGTATTCTTTTAATAGAAAAACCCTTATACAAAAATAATGCTCAAAAATTCTTAATAAGAATTTAATTAAGACTTTACTCAAACTCCTTATTACTCCTAAAATAATAAATCTCAAATACCAATCCTTCAAAATAATCCTCAACAATCATTCACCATAAACTTCAAATATCAATCTTCCACAATTCCTACACTTTCCTTCCCAATATCTTCAACATTCACCATAAACTTCATGCCTTAATGTATAAAAATAATAATCAATTATGCACCCTTATTCCTCCAACATTAGGCAACTAATAAAATTTAAATCAAAATTAAATACCTTGTCCTTGGAGGGAATCGAACCCTCAACCTTGTCTCACCACAAGCGCCTTAACCGTGGCCAAAGTCGTCGCACGAGCCAAGCACTCATTTGAGATTAAAGAAGCACCACGTGCTTCTTAATCTCACATCACCTTCCACCAAAGGCAAAAGGTCGTGCGCCTTGGGCGCCTCAATCAACTCACCAAACAATGCATGCGGGGATTCGAAATGTCAACCACCTTGCTGCCAGTACCTTTGCGCTTTCCCAACTACCACTAGGCCACGCTTGCCCAATGAAACTTGAGGATGAAAACTTCCTCCTTTATCCCTTCGCTGCCACATTTTCATAAATGCACAAGCTCTCTTTTTGCATGCCACCGATTATTAATTCGAGCAAGGGTAAATAAAACTTAGGTTTGTTGGGCATATTTATATGCTCCTTCATTGCATTAATGACGTCGGCGCTCACGTGCTTCCTTCCATGACGTCGACGGTAAAGGCTTCGAATGCCTTTTATTAAACCCAACCTTTGGGTTTAATTAATTTAAACTTTGCGCTTTGAAATATTTTTCCCTCCAAAACCCAACCTTAGGGTTTTATAAAAAATAATTAATTGTCCTTTGTAAACCAAATAATATTATAATTAAAATTATAATAATTTATTTGGGTTTTTCACCACCTTGGATAAATATTATAATATTATATCCTTCCATTGCTTCGGATATATTTGCTTCCAAAGGAGAAATGAAACCACTTTCTGACCCATTCTTTTGGGTGTAAAATAAAAATATTTTAACCCATTATAAACTTCCATTAAACTTTGCACTTGAACTGAAGAAGAACTATCACTTGCATCTTGACATCAATGACAACTTTGGCTTAGGGACTCAAAATGTCCAACAATATCCCCCTTTGTCATTGATGGCAACCCACATTCTTTTTACTTGAAACCTGACCTTTCTTTTTTTTTCTACTCCCCCTGGGACATTGCTCCCCTGGCTCAATGCTCTCTTAGATATAAAATATCTCTCCCATATCAAATCTCTCCCCAATACACAAATCTCTCCCCCTTTGACATCAATGGCAAAGGGTCACCTTTGGGGCTCGAGGCTAAGAATGAGCCTCTTAGCTTAGCCCCTCCCCCACCTCCTCTTGAGGTGGTTAATTCTGGGGTGGGAGTCTCACTCCCAATTTTCCTCGAAGATACTCAAAAGTTTCCTTTGAAAGTGGCTTAGTGAAAATATCTGCTATCTTTTCCTTTGTAGTGACATATTCCAATCTGACCTATTTATCTGTCACATGTTCTCTCAGAAAATGATACTTAATCGGAATGTGCTTTGTCCTAGAGTGCATTACCGAATTTTTTGAGATACTTATGGCACTTGTATTATCACATAGTATAGGAATGGGCTGATCATGCTTGATCTTGAAGTCTTCTAGAGTTCTCTTCATCCATAACACCTGTGTACAACTGGCTACTACTACAATATATTCTACCTCTGTTGTAGATAGAGATATTGAAACCTGCTTCTTACTTAACCAAGAGACTAGACATTCTCCAAGAAAGAATGCTCCTCCACTTGTGCTTTTTCTATCATCAATGTTGTCGGTCCAATATGCATCTGTATATGTTGTTAGTGTGAAACTGTCACTTTTGGGATACCAAAGCCCAAAATCCATAGTCCCTTTTAGATACCTAAAAATTCTTTTTACTGTTGCCACATGTGTTTCCTTAGGTGCTTGCTTGAAACCTTACCACTAATCCCACTGATTGTACTATGTCTGGTCTTGTAGTTGTAACATATAATAAGCTGCCAATCATAGATCTGTATAATCTCTGATCTACCTCTGGAGATTCATCATCCTTACTCAACTTGCATCCTGTGACCATAGGAGTACTTACTGGTTTGCAATCTTCTAACCTGAATTTCTTCAATATTTCCTTGATGTACTTGGCTTGAGAGAGAAACACTCCCTTTTCTGATTGTGAAATCTGAAGTCCAAGAAAGAAGGACAATTCACCAAGCATAGACATCTCAAATTCATTTTGCATATTCTTAGCAAAATCTTTGCACATCTTATCATTGTTTCCTCCAAAAATTATGTCATCAACATAAACAACCACTATTAGAAGATCATTTCCTTCATTTTTGATATACAAATTACTATCTGCTATTCCTTTCTTGAATCCCTATTCCTGAAGATACTTATCCAATCTTGAGTACCATGCTCTGGGAGCCTGCTTTAAACCATACAATGCCTTTTTCAATCTGCATACCTGATCTGGTGTATTTGCTAGTATGAATCCCTCTGGCTGTTCAATATAGACCTCTTCTTCTAGAACCCCATTTAGAAATGTTGACTTGACATCCATCTGATATACCTTGAAGTTCTTGAAACTTGAGAAAGCTAAAAATATCCTTATAGCTTCAAGTCATGCAACTGGAGCAAAATTTTCATCAAAGTCAATTCCTTCTACTTGTGCATAACCTTTGCATACTAACCTTGCTTTATTTTTGACCACTTGTCCATCTTCATTCAACTTATTTTTGAATACCCATTTTGTGCCAATCACATTTTTGTCCTTTGGTCGTGGAACAAGTTCTCCAAGTTTTGCTCTTCTCTATCTGATCCAACTCCTCATTCATTTCTTTAACCCAAAATTCATCCTCACTAGCCTCGAGTGAAGTCTTTTGGCTCAATCTTAGATAGCAAAGAAAAATTTGCTTGTTGAGATGGTTTTATTATTCTTCTCCTTGTCCGTCTTTCATATGGATTCCCGATGATCTGATATTTTGGATGGTGTTTTTGTACATACCTAGAAGGAGTCTTAGGAAGAAGCCTTTGTGTTTCTTCTTCATCTTTGTCTGATTCCTCACAAAATTCTTCTTGACAACATCCATCCTCTTGGTACACAGTTTGCTGAACTGGTTCTCTGGAATCTATCTTCTCATCAATTGTTACATTCATACTTTCCACCATAGTGCGTGTTCTTTTGTTGAAACATCTGTAGGCTTTACTCTTTGTGGAATAACCAAGAAAAATTCCCTCATCACATCTTGGATCAAACTTGCCCAAGTTTTGATCTTCCCATATTATGTAACATTTGCTTCCAAAGATTCTAAAATGTTTTACAGTAGTAGGTCTTCCTTTCCAAAGCTCATATGGAGTCTTGTGATGATTTACCCTTAATTGAGCCCTAGTAATTATGTATACAGTTGTGGATACCACTTCTTTCCAAAAACCATATGATAACTTAGATTCATTTAACATAGCTCTAGCCATGTTTTCAACAGTCTTGTTCTTCCTTTCAACTACTCCATTTTGTTGAGGAGTTCTTGTTGTTGAGTATTCTCTCTTGATTCCATGTTGTTCACAAAATTCTACAAATTCATTTGAAGTAAATTCTCCTCCTCTATCGGATCGTAGACACTTAATCCTTTTTCCTATTTCATTTTCAACCAATTCCTTGAATGCTTTAAATTTTTCAAAGGCCTCTGACTTCTCTTTTAGGAAGGTTACCCAAACCATTCTGGAATAATCATCTACAAACAACATGAAGTAACTCTCACCCTGAATACTTTGTGTTCTGGTAGGACCACACAAATCAGTATGTATTAGACTCAAAGGCTCAGATGACATATAGCCTTTTGGTTTAAAAGTTGTCCTAGTTTGCTTTCCATGTTGACAGGGTGCACAAATTGTGTTTTGAGGTCTTCTTATTTTGGGTAAATCTCTAACTGCCTGTTTATTGCTTATACTGACTATGTTGTCAAAATTCAAATGACCCAATATTCTATGCCACAACCAACTCTCATCTTCTTGTGATAGAAAGCACTTTTCCCCTTTGATCTCATTGAGCATGTATAAGTTGTTTGGGGTCCTTCTTGCATTTGCAATGATTCTTCTAGTTTTTGTTTTCCTTATCTCACATCTATCTGGATGGAAGGTGACCATGTATCCTTGATCACAAAGTTGACTTATACTCAGTAGATTGTGTTTTAACCCTTTGACATACAAAACATTCTCTGTTTTTGTTTTTCCATTGTCTAGACTTAGAGTTCCTCTCCCAACAATCCTTGTTGATCCATTATCACCAAAACTTATTGATCCTCTATTTGTTTCTTTCAGTACAATGAATTTATCTTTGTCTCCTGTCATGTGACTAGAGCAACCACTATCAAGATACCATTGTTCTTCTTTATCTTGAGCATGAAGGGTTGTTTGTACTAACATTGATCTAGCCCTAACATTCTTTCTTTCATCCTTCCTAGTTGTTGGAATTGTTTTTTCTAGACTCAGGAGATATCATTTTACACCATCTAGCCTTGTGCCCAAAATTATTGCATTTGTAACATATGACATCATCATCCATGAGAGGTGCAAAGGAATTGAAATTTCTATTGTATCTTGCATAATGAATACAGTGTGCAACTCTATGACCATATTTATTGCAAGAAAAACAATGTCCATGGAAGAAATTATGTAACCTGTTTGGATGTCTTGGAATTTGTGGAGAAGTTATCTTTCTCTTGTGATTGACTCTTATCCAGGGTTCTCCTTTGCTTTCTTCCTTTCTGATGTCCTTTGCTTGCTTTTCCTTGTTTGAAGTTTCTGCCTTTTGGAGACTTGATTCCTCTTTCTGCTTCTCATATTTTGTATCTTGTAGTACCTTGGTCCTTTCCACTTTATTCCTTAGGAGAACAATTTCTGCTTCCAATATTTCACATTTTATTTTCCTAGCTCTCAATAGATCTGTCATATCTTCCTCAATATTCTTTCCTTCTTCCACCTTAATCTTGAGTTCTGTGAGACTCTGTATAAGTTCCATTCTTGCTTCTTCATCTTCTTGAACTTGCTCTTTCAAGCTTGAATTCTTCTCTCTAAGTCTTTCCAATTTTTTGAGAGCAGCAAAGAATTCTTCTTTTATATCAAACATAGTCTCTTCTTCACTTTCTGAAGTCATGTGTGCTACCGAAGGATCCTCTTCCAAGTTGTTAGTCTTTTCATGGAGAGACCCGCTCTGATACCAATTGAAGAACATGTGCTTATACTGAGAGGGGGGTGAACAGTATACGATAAAACTTTTTGCTTTTTAATCCAAATAGTAGCATCAACATTAATAAAACAATAAACATCACACAAAGCATCACACACATGAGAGACATCATTTTTACATGGTTCACCCAAATATGGCTACCTCCACGGAGAAAATATTTCTTCTAAATATTTCTCAAATAATATTTTGGGAATCCTTCCCAATTACAATGTTTATGGATCTCTGTCCAAAGGAGATGTTGATCCCCTAAATCTAGTTTATGGATCTCTATCCATAAGAGAACTCCTTCTCCTCTGCTATGGTTGGTGATCCTCTAGAAGACTATTGCCTCCACTGCTCTGGCTTGTGGATCTCTCTCCATTGAAGACTCTTGTCCCCACTCAGAAGACCTATCCTCACTGCCCTGGATGATGGATCTCTATCCACTGGAGACTACTGTCCTCTCTACTCTATCACCTCCAAATATCTGTCTCAATTCTATACTAAACATAGTCTAGTCATTCTAGCACAGATCTGCTCAACAAGTCCACTAGAACTTGCTCAACTCTACTCAATAGGTCCACTCAAAACCTATCCAAATTTTCTCAACAATATCCACACAAAACTTGTTCAAATCTGCTCAACAGGTCCACATAGAACTTGTCCAAATCTGCTCAATAAGCTCACACAGAACTTGTCCAAATCTGCTCAATAAGTCCTCTCTAGGACTTGCTCAAATCTGTATTGTAAGCTTCCACAAAAGCTCACACAAAATCAGTCCACAAGTCTTCTCAAAGACTTACCTCAAATCTGCTTAACAAGTCCACACAGAACTTGTCCAATCTCATAGAAACATAAAGAGAATTGTTAGAGACTCAATATGTTCTTTACTCAATGCTCAATCACTTTCTCAACTCAAATCAATCTCATAGAAGCATAAAGAGAATTGTTAGAGACTCAATATGTTCTATACTCAAAGCTCAATCTCAACTCAAATCATAATATAGAATAGTTTGTTTTATGGAACTTGAACAATCACTTCATACATCCACTTGACTAGGCTCAATCAACTCTACTCAACCAATCACTTCAAGAAACAACTCTTTCTCACAAACCCTAGTCCAAGCATGTATCATCCAACTCAAAATGTTTCCAACAATGCTCAACAACAAATCTCACATAACAATGATACTCATGTTCTTTTCTAACTCAAGTTCAAGTTCTTTGCATAACAACTCACTTCAACAACCATGCTTATAAAACATTCTTCACATAACAATGATACTCATGATCTTTTCAAACCCTAACTCAAGTTCTTCACACAACCAATGGCTTCAACAACAATGCTTATAAAACAAGGTTTTAATCACAACTCTCAATTCAGAAAACCTTGAAGCATTAACTCAAAACACTTCACTCAACCAATGGTCTCAACAACAATGCTTATCAAACAAGGTTTTAATCACAACTCTCAATTCAGAAAACCTTGAAGCATTAACTCAAACACTTTTGAAAAGGAAACCCTAATCAAATCCTTTTCACTCCAAACTTAATTTTTAAGTAAGCCAATCAACCAACTCAACCAAGGAAGAATTTGCCCATACCTTTTTGCTTGACTAGGAGTTGATCTCACAAATCTGCCACACTCACAAATTTCTCTTTTCCAATCTCAATAAGGGTTAGAAGACTTCAATCAAATCACAATACAAAATAATGACCCAAAATACACCTTATTACTCCAACTCAAAAATAACATTCACCATAGTCTTCTTTTAATAGAAAAACCCTTATACAAAAAATAATGCTCAAAAGTCTTAATAAGAAATTAATTAAGACTTTACTAAAACTCCTTATTACTCCTAAAATAATAAATCTCAAATATCAATCCTTCCAAAATAATCCTCAACAATCATTCACCATTAATTTCAAATATCAATTCTTCCACTATAATCCTCAACAAACATTCACCATAAACTTCAAATATCAAACCTTCCACAATAATCCTCAACAAACATTCACCATAAACTTTATGCCTTAATGTATAAAAATAATAATCAATTATGCACCCTTATTCCTCCAACATTAGGCAACTAAAAAAATTTAAATCAAAATTAAATACCTTGTCTTCGGAGGGAATCGAACCCTCAACCTCGTCTCACCACAAGCGCCTTAACCGTGGCCAAAGTTGCCACATGAGCCAAGCGCTCGTTTGAGATTAAAGAAGCACCACGTGCTTCTTAATCTCACGTCACCTTCCACCAAGGGCAAAAGGTCATGCGCCTTGGGCACCTCAATCAACACACCAAACAATGCACGCGGGGATTCGAAACGTCAACCACCTTGCTGCCAGCGCCTTTGCGCTTTCCCAACTACCACTAGGCCATGCTTGCCCAATGAAACTTGAGGATGAAAACTTCCTCCTTTATTCCCTTCGCTGCCATGTTTTCATAAATGCACAAGCTCTCTTTTCACATGCCACCGATTATTAATTTGAGCAAGGGTAAATAAAACTTAGGTTTGTTGGGCATATTTATATGCTCCTTCATTGCATTAATGATGTCGGTGCTCACGTGCTTCCTTCCATGACGTCGATGGTAAAGGCTTAGAATACCTTTTATTAAACCCAATTAAACCCAACCTTTGGGTTTAATTTACTTTAAACTTTGCGCTTTGAAATATTTTTCCCTCCAAAACCCAACCTTAGGGTTTTATAAAAAATAATTAATTGTCCTTTGTAAACCAAATAATATTATAATTAAAATTATAATAATTTATTTGGGTTTTTCACCACCTTGGATAAATATTATAATAAATATTATAATATTATATCCTTCCATTGCTTCGGATATATTTGCTTCCAAAGGAGAAATGAAACCACTTTCTGACCCATTCTTTTGGGTGTAAAATAAAAATATTTTAACCCATTATAAACTTCCATTAAACTTTGCACTCGCACTGAAGAAGAACTATCACTGGCATCTTGACATCAATGACAACTTTGGCTTAGGGACTCAAAATATCCAACACCCAAAAGAGGTAGTTATTCACCATATGGTTGGTAGTTGGGGTTTGTTGGCTATAGCTATTCAAAGTAGACATTCCAACCAAATTATGTTGTGCATTACTATTTATGCTTTGACTGCTTTGGAGGAAAAAATAAGACAGTGGAAGGATATAACTCATATTATCTCTCATTTTCCTGAAGCTTGGATCTTGATCGAAGGAGATTTCAATGTCATCCTCTCTTTGGATGAGAAAATGGGGGGAAATAGAAATTTAGACAAAAGCACTGACCTCATGAGCGAATATGTTGTAAACCTCCATCTTGTGGACATCCAACTAGATAATGGCCTTATGACTTGGTCTAATATAAGGCAAGGCTTAGCTTGTATAGTGGAAATATTGGATAGGTTTTTGCTCTCTGAAAATTTCTTAATCCATGGTCACATTCCTAAAGTGAAGACTCTTAACAATGTTGGTTCGGATCATTGGTCAATCATGGTGGAAATATGGAAAACCAATGTGATTTTCTCTCCTTTTCATTTTCAATTAATGTGGCTTAGAGATATTTCCTTTATACCTCATGTGCAACAATGGTGGAACTGGAAAGAGTTCTATTTTACCAAAATACTGCAATACATTAAATCCAAAATCAAGACTTGGAACTAGAAAGAGTTTGGGGATGTTCATAAAAAAACATGAAGTTATTGGTCAACTTGAAAATTTGAATAAGAAAATTTGTTTAGATGGCCTCGCAAAGAATAGAAGTGCAGATGAAATTAATCTCACAACTCAATTAGAGGAATGGGAAAAAAGAGAAGAAATATTTTGGAAGCAAAAATCTAGAATTCAATGGCTCAAAGAAGGAGATCGAAACACAAATTTCTTCCACAAATATTTTATAGCTCAAAGATCTCACAACTTTATTTTTTTCCTAAAATCATATTATGGAGATGTTGTTTATACTTGGGATGGAATGAACTCTATTATTGTTGATTACTTTTCCAATATTTTTGTTGCTACTCCTCTTGACTCAGCTTCTCAACAAAATATTCTTCAAGCAATCTCTTCTCTTATCACTTTTAAGGAGAACTCTATTTTCACTGCTCTTGTTACTATCAATGAGCTTCAATAGGTAGTTTTTAAAATATAAAAAGGAAAGACCCCAAGTCCTGATGATTTTTCCTTTGAGTTCTGCCAATAGTTCTAGGATATCCTTCATGCTGATTTATTAGAGGTGGTGGAAGAAGCCAGGAAAGCCAAAGAAATTTTTAAGGTTATCAATAAAACTTATATTACTCTTGTTCCAAAATCTCAAGAGGTTGATCATATCTCAGCTTTTAGACCTATTGATTTATGTAATGTTATTCTCAAAATCATTACTAAGATCATTGTAGAAAGTTTGAAGCCTCTTTTGCATAAGATTATTTCCCCTGAGCAAGGGGGTTATGTAGAAGGGCGTCAAATAGCAAATGAGATAGTTCTTGCTCAAGAAGCCATCCATTCCATGCTTATACAAAAATCTCCTTCCATGTTCATTCGGTTAGACTTATCCAAAGCTTATGATAGAGTGGATTGGCACTTCCTTATCAAAGTTTTGAGGCAATTTGCTTTCTCTAAGGATTGGATCGATTGGATTATGGGATGTATCTCTTCAGTTTCCTACTTAGTTCTTATCAATGGTAGGCCTTCTCAGTTGTTCCCAGCTTCCAGAGGTATTTGGAAAGGTGACCCTTTATCCCCTTATTTATTCATCATTCTTGTTGAATGCTTAGGTAGGACTATAACCAAGAAGAGGGAAAAAAAACCCTTGAGGGAGTTACCATTCTTCATGGAGCTAGACCAATATCTCATCTTCAATTTTGTATGACTCTACTCTTTTAGGTAAAGCTACAGTTACGAAAGCTTCTAATATTAAGCAAATCATTAGTTGTTTTTCTAAGGCTACTGGGCAGTTGATCAATGAAGACAAATCTAAAGTTATTTTCTTTCACTGCTCTGCCAGACAGGAATCCATGGTCTTGAATAAATTAATATATAAGATTACCTCCCTTTAGATCACTTATTTAGGTATTCCCATCAATATTCAAAGGTAGAAAAATAAATATTGGAATTGGTTGTTGGATAAAGTCAAGAAGAAAATTAGAAAGTGGACCAACAGGTGGCTTTCTTCTGGGGTAGAATCACCTTGGTAAAATCAGTCCTTCAAGCTATTCCTATTTATGTATCTTTTGTGTTGAATATCCCAAGGGTTGTTCTTCAAGAACTAGATCAAATCAGTCATCCTTTCCTTTGGAGTGGTACTAAGGAGAAAAGAAAATAGGCCTTGGTGAAATGGGACACTTTATGTCTTCCTAAGAATGAAGGGAGGTTAGGATTCTAGTCTTCTATTAATAACAACAAAGCTTTAGCTGCTAAATTATATTGGAGGATGTTGCATAACCCCAATGCTCTTTGGGCCAATAATCTCTATGCTAAATATGCTGAGAACAAAAGTCTTGAAGATCTTGTTCACTATCAAATTCCTACCAAAGGTTCTCCCATTTTAATAGTTCTTAATACTGGTGAGGATTTGATAAAGAAAATTTATTTTGGATTATTCATAATGGTCAACAGACAAATTTTTGAACAGATTCTTGGGATGGTCACAAGCCTTTGATAACTCAGTTTGTCGATTGGAGGCCTTGGATGGAGGAGCTTCATCGAGCTAACTGGATAAAGGTGGCTAATTACTATTGGTACTATATTGGTAATTCAAATGTTGGTAGATATTGGATCCCTATTGAGGACTAGCCTATTCAAATCCCAAAAATGCAAAGACAAGATATCCAAGGCATCCTTCATATGAGATCTCTCTGTTGGTCCCATGAAAAAGATTGTTTTGGATGGAACCACACTACTAAGGATGAGTATTTAGTTGCTCAAGGTTATTTGACCTTATGCCATAATAATCCCAACCAATATTCTAACATATTTTCCCAGTTGTGGGCTCAAAATCTCTGGCCTAAGGTGAGGTTCTTTACTTGAATTTCATTGCATCGTAGGGTGCTTACTGGTGAGCAACTTATGAAGCATGGTTTTCATGGCCCTTTTAGATGTGAAATGTGTGAATAGAATGTAGAAACTCTTAGATATATTTTTATTGAGTGTAATTTAGCCTCTAAGCTATGGAGGAGAATGGCCACTTTACTTTCCTTACAGTGGTCCAATTTTTTTACTTTTGAACAACTTTGGAGGGATTGGCCTAATCAAGAGGGTGTTGATCATTTTATTAGGCAGTTAGTTTGGATGGGTTCTACCATTCTTCTTTGGAATATATGGAATGAAAGGAACAACCAAATTTTTAATCAAGATAGGAAGGATATTCACTATATTTTGCAAAAGACCATAGCAAACTTAGTTGAATCAGTCCATCTACTCCTTAATCACCCCCAAAACTCCCACCAAATATGGGATCAAGTGATGCAAATATTGAAGATTAAATCTTCTAAGGGAAACCAACTTAAAATGAATGTGAGTATTTGTAATATGGATAGGACAAGAAATTGGAAACTGACTCCTAAGAATTTTGGAAAAGTCAATACTAATGGAGCCTCTAGAGGGAACCCTGGAAAAGCCAATGCGGGAGGAATTGGTAGACTTTCATATGGCTCCCTGGTTTTTACTTTTGTTGAGAATTTGGGTATTCTTTCCAATAACCTTGTTGAAGGGTATGGTATCCTCAAAGGCCTTCAAGAGGCTACTAAGGTTGGATGGGAAAAGGTGTTAGTTGAGTCTGAATCTCAACTTATGATTAATCTTTTGAAGACTCCTTCTAAGAATCATAAGGTTGATTGGAGAATAAAAAGAATTATTGAGAAGATTCAATTAATCCAGGTGGTATTTTTTAAATTTGATTACAATCATGTGGTCAGAGATCAAAACAAAAGTGTTGATTCTTTAGCTAATTGGGCTTTGGAAAAATGTGATCTTACTTTTTATGGCCACCCTCCTAGATGGTGGACTTCGTAAATAAGGGAATCTCTTCTTTCTATCATTTCTTTGGATGGCTCTAGTTCTGAAGGTACCTAGTTTCTTCTTGTTTTTTTTTTTGCTTCTCTTTGGTTCAATCAGTTTATTTTAGTTCCCTAGCTCATTCTTTTATTTCTTTTGTTTCCTCTATTGTTTCTTGCCTTAAAAGTCTTATGGTCTAGAAAGGTCATTGTTATGTTCAATTTTTTTCCTTTTTTCTTTTTTGTTTTCTTGTTTAGTTTTTTTAGGTGTGTGTTCTTTTGTTTTGATTTTTTTGTGTTCTTTGTGTTGTTTTGTGTTTTTTTATGTTTTTTTTTTTATTGTTCTTGTGTTTTTGTCGTTCTCATTCTTGTGTTTCTGTTTTTTTGTGTTGATTTATTTTTTTATGTGTGAGTGTTTTCTATGTTTTTTGCTTTTTGTTTATTATTTGTTGTTGGTTGTTTTTATTTTTATTTTATTTTTTTAATTTTTTAGGTTTTGGTTGTGTTTATTTTTCATTTTTTTTGTTGTCTTTGTAGTGTTCTGTTGTTTTTTCATGTTTATATTTTGTTATGTGGTTTGTGTTGTGGTTTTTTTTATCTTTTTGTGTGTGTGTTTGGTTGTGCATGCTCCTTTGACATACTCAAGGAGCATGTCTTTTATTTTATTTTATTATTTTTATTGTTATTTATTTATTTATTTATTTAATTTGGTTTTGTGTCTTTGTTTGCTCCTTGAGTATGTCAAAGGTTGTAGGCCAGGTTCGAGTCCTAGGAGTTTTTGGTGGAATGGATACCCCTGCCTCCTTGGGTCTTACCCGAAAGCGGCATCCCTTTTGGGATGTTTTCCACAAATAAAAAAAAAATCCAACCAAAGAAAATTTGAAAAAATTACTTACTAATTAATACCAAATTTTAGTATTAATTATTAACATTGGTATTGATTGTTTAAGTATTAATTTCACTAACCTCGTTAATACTTTATTGGCTTAACCCATCAATATATACAAGCAAAAAAAGGCTTTGTAAATCAGTTACATGCTACATTATTTTTTCTTAAGTAGGTGGGTTTTTAAGGTAAGCAAAACGTTATCCCCTACCTACTAAGGAAGACTACTTTTCCAAGGAAATCTCATGGCCCCAAAGGTGTGTTCAAACAACAAACATATGTGTAATGCATCTATATGAAGGGTATTCTTTTATCCTTGAGATATCAATGAACAAGTCATCCATCATTTTTCAAATTTCTCTCAACCCTGGTGGTTGTCCCCTCTCAATCCACCGGTGAGAGTACCTAGTTCTACAACCACAAAATCATCAATAGTACCATATTCCAAGGTAGTATATTCACAACATAAATTGCAACTACCCTCTCTTATTGGCATCATAAATAGAGACTATGCATTAAATATCCACACATCAATACATAAATCAATGTCAAGTCCTACCAAGGAGGGATATTACAATATGTTTGTTTGCCCTTGAGTCAATATACCAATGGTTTATGTCATGTTTATTTATAACCATTGACATGATTTACTCAATATTCTCTTTTTATCTCCTAATTTGTCAAATCCTTTCAAATTAATTTTCTTTGGAGTAGAAAGTCTTATTTCTCCAATTTTTAAATTCAAATTTCAATTTCAATAATCTTCAAAAATAAATTTCAATCAAACTCTAGTATTTAATATATTTCTTATCACTCCATATTTCTTTCAATTTAAAAAAACCTTTATTACCCCTCATGCAATTTATGCAATTCAATTCAATAATAAAATGCAATAATTCCTTATCTCCTAATACTATGTGTTAAATAAAATTTATTTCTACCTTATTACTCCAAAATAAAAACTCTTAATAAATATCTCTCTACCTAGAATATACATGATATTTTTGCTCAAAATTCATATTACAAGCTTTACCTCCTTCTATGGTTAGTCTTCTATGTTAGATATATCAAATACTCTTTGTGGTAAATGCTTCAATATGTCAGTTATCAGATGAATATTACTCCTACAAGATTATAAGGTAGACTTCCTTAGGCTTACAAGTGACTTCTACCTCATATTCTCCTTCTCAACACTACTATATTCTTCAAGCTTTGGCTCTTAGGTGACTCTGCTACGTTCTACCATCTTTGGCTCTCAGGTGACACTTCTATGTCCTCTAGACTTCAACTCTCAAGCAACACTACTACATTCTTCAAAGCTTTAACTCTTGGGCAATGTTACTACATCCTCAAAGTTTTATCTTTGTAGACATCTATTGGTCTCTTTTTTAATAGTGATACTTTCAAATATCCTTTGTAAGTATCTCCAATAGGAGACAATCTTCAATTTTCACATGCTTATCAAAACATTCACTTATAGCAGTTGATACCTTCAATTTATGTCATTGCAATATCACTTATTTCAATTTCTTCTCTTCTTAGTTTTCTACCTTTGTCTTCCAATATTAATATAATAGGCAGTAAATGTTCAGCTTTCTTAATCAATATATCTTAGGCAAAATAAATATTCAATATTCAACTCTTCCAATCAAATTTACACTAAAGTTTTTTCTCTAATGCTAGCTTTTAAAATATTGTAGTTTCTTTTCAAATTTACACGAGAATTCTCTTCTTCTAATGTTGTTTTTTCAATCTAAAACTTTTATTTCCATATTCTTCAAATATTCACACCAAATTTTTCCTCCAATGCTAGCTTTTCAATCTAAAGCTTATCACTCCAATATTCTTCAAATAAAAAGGTTTAAAATGATTGTGGCATGGTGGTTAAAGGGGCAGACTACGCGAAGATCTGTGTGGTGGCTTCTGGGGTGGACAACGCAGAATACTATGGCGGCCATAAAAAGCCGGAAAGTCTGCCCGTTCGTGGCGGCTACCGATTCCACCATGTAAATTCAATATATATATATATATATATATATATATTCTTCAAATAAATTCATGCCAAAAAATCAATTTGGTGTTGGTTTTGATAGAGTCTATTTGAGGTAGCTTTGGTACCACTATTGACTTTTTAGCCATATTTAACCATAGGTCTTGATAACCAAGATTGTACATAGACTCAACTATTAGAGATAACTTATATGAAGACTTATTCATAGAATAATAGCAATATCCATCAACATAACATTCATAAAAATAATAACAATAATATAACATAATGAATAAATTCACTATATTATGAATCAAATGTACAAGCTTCTTACTTAATACAATACATGGAGTTTTATCTCCATAATATAACTTTACAAGTGACATTTGAATACTTTAACTATTTCTCTCCTCACATATATGGGATATGCATCCTTTCCTATTCCTCACATAAGAAAAACCTCTCATATCTCTTCTCTTTACATTTTTATGCATATGATGTGTCTCTTCATTTGTATACTTGACATATACATTAGATAAAGTGTAACACATACTTAGAAATATGTAATGTTACCAAATAATGTAATATCTCTAACAGTTTTGAAACATATTAGAAAAATAATATCTTTCATGGGCCAACTATGATAAAATGACTTATTAATCTAGAATATTAGATGAAAAGGTATTAAATCGGATGGATTACCTCCTTATCCATATTTTTGGTGTTAGTTGGGTTGAGCTGGTATGTGAGGTTGTCTTAGTTGTGAATCAACAGTGCCTCATCGGTTCATCCACTTCTTGCCCAATCGCAAGATGGTTTGGTTAATTCCCTTCAATATTTCTAGGTGATCTTCGGCAAGAGACTAGGTGCTTCATGACATGGAAGTTGGATTTATTAGATGGTTTTTTGATCTAGTTGTAATGGAGGAGGGTTTGCAACGTGTGCAATCATCCTGAGAGGTGTCTTATTGGACCTCTTTCTTCATAGCTCTTTGTGGTCTTGGGTAGATACCAGGGTTTTTATCATGGTCTGTGAAGGAGGGGTTTCAAATTTCACCTATAGGATTGAAAGCCTTGGCCCTTTTCCCATGGTGTAGTTTGTTGCTTGTCCAATGTGCAAGATGGTTTGGTGTTTGAGGGAGATACCAAATGCTTTATTATCATGGACGAGGACTTTCTAGATGTTTTTCAAATGTAGCAACAATAAATAGGGTTGTTTGGCCTTTGCAGTCAACTTGTGAGGTGTATTGATGGATCTCTTCCTTCGTGGCTCTTTGTGGTCATGGTTGGGGACCCAAGGCTTTCTCATTTTCCAAAGACCCCTTTGGTTCATTAGCTTTGGTCCTGTGGTCATTGGTGTGGAAGTCTTAGTGAGCCTATCTCTACGATTTTTTTGGTCTTTTCAAAAGGATACCTCATGCATTCACAATGGCCACAGTTGAGGGGTTTCAGTGGTGGCTTCAAGGACTTACCCTTGGGCAGTGGGATTTTCTTCATATTTTTAAGAGGAGTCTATTCCTCTAAATAGTTTTCTTTGTGACTATTTGAGATTCTTATGGGGACTTGGTGCTTTCACAATGGTTGTAGAGGAGGATTTAGGGTTTGGCTTCTTTGTTAGCAACTTGGAGAGGCCCGTTGGATAGTGGTGTTGGTGGTCTACATATTCTCAAGATAGTCTCTACATTCATATATGTTTCCAGCTACCTCTTTTTTGTTGGCTCAGTTCCTCTTGGTCCAACTGGCTGGTGTATGGTTTCCATGGTGTGGAACCTCTCTCCATGTTTTGAGTTGTAGGAGTTGGTTTCCCTGAGCAAGAAATATTTTTCAAATTTTTGTTGTGTTCTTTTCAAGCAGTAAGCTCGTGATTCAATTTTATTTGAATCTGTGAAGTTCCATTGGGTGGGAAATTAGTTTTAATTTTTAGTTTGAGTAGGAAGGTGGTTATTTATATTTAATTTTTTAAGCCTTCTTTATCGATTTTAATGTTAAAACCATCCTGTGTAACCCCTTGGTAGTTTTATTTTCAAATTTTAAGATTTGCATGGTTATTTCCTATATTCTTGGGAAAACTATATTTCTATTTTTGTGCTAGTCTGGAGATAATCTTGAGGAAATCATCTCCTATTTTTGGTCTCAGAGAAATCATATCCTATTTTTGGTGCATGAAGACAGTTTTAGGGAGACTATCTCATATTTTGTTTGTCTTCTTCAATGATCTTCTCCCTGATCTTGCTTTTTCATGTTTAATCTTTGGGAGGATGTGTCACTTGTTTTTTACCATTGTAAAAGGTTGGGGGACCCTTTCAAACCCCTTCCACCATTAAAAAAATAACATATTTTTTTACTCCATATGGAAAAGAAAGAGGTAGAGAAATTAATGTTTGAAGCAATAACCAATATTAAGTATTACATAATCTCTCTTCGATGGATATGAATAATCTCATTTAAATGTTGACATGTTTGATATACTTATAAATAATTTAGTAGTAAAATATATATAAACAAAATTATAAAAATATTTATAATGATAGTTTGAACTTTCATTAAAAATTTACTTCAGAAATTCAAATCAATTTAAAGAATTTAATTTTTTTTAAATAAATGTTCATGATTGAGATATAAACCATAAAACAGTGCTAAAGATATATTCAGAAAAAGAAACTTATGTAAGGACATAGTATTAAGCTACAGTATACCAAAAACCATGTTAAAGATACATAATTTCAAAAATAAAAATCATGTAAAGACATAATAATATATAGAAATTTATCATAAAATCCCCATGATAAGTTGCGCTTAGGATTTTGCTTTCTTTTACGATTTTATTAGCAATTGTAAGTAATAGGATTTAAAGGATGCTTTCACTTTTATTATAGGACTTTAAAAATCATGGAACCTTTCTTTTTTGTGTTCTTACCATATTTTTAATATCAAATGTAACATTACAATAACTTTACATCGAAATTAACTTAATGTAGTTTAATATTTATTTATAATAGATGTTAAGTATGTATGATTTAACACACTACAATTATCACTAGATAATGAAAATATCAGACTTTAACATATCTATAAAGATTATTATTATTTTTAAGAAAGTAGATGCTTTGAAAGTGAAGAATGACATTTTTTAAACAGATTTCTACTTTGATGGATTTGTCTAGTTGTTCTAAATGAATTGAATGTATACCTCATTGTCCTCATGAAGGAATATGCTCCGTAACGAGTTGTCATTTGTGATTATTCAAAACAGTGGTACATATTTTGAATGAACAGTGTTGTGAAGGCATTTTTTGTGTGATGATGTCGAAATCTGTCACGAACATTGACATTTAGCAGGTCTTTCACCTTTCACCAATGAATATGTTAAAGGTTGAAAAAAAAAAGGGCACTCCTGTGTTAATTTTTAGGGTTTTATCCTAGTAGTTGAGATTTTTGAATCAACTACGCATACTCATTGTCCTTCCATTGGTGAATATCCAAGCATTTCAAATATTTGTGAAAAAAAATTAAGGTACTCTTATGCTACTTTAGGGTTTTTACTCATATTTGGAGTTTGCGGAAGGTTGTGCATCTTATAGGGTTTAGAGTGAAGAATTGGGACAATCGTCATCATCTAATGACAAGCCCTACTTTATAGTGAAGTACAAAAAAATAGTTCATACAGGATGTGAGGTTTCTATGATAGATGAAACTTCATCCCTCAATGATCTTGAATCTCATGTTCACTTGACTCCCCTTGGGAACTTTAAAAAAAATCCATGGAGAAGCCTGCAAATTCGAAGAGCAAGAGGAGCTTACCATAGAGTTACACTATTGATCCATCAAACCCTAATCCAACAACATCTCAACCACATGCATAGAAATGTAATCCCCTTTAAATTTTTATTCCTAATTCCTTTGTTGAAGTTGTTAATGACTTGTCTGAACGTGTTGTTATTTTATTTTTTTACGCGAGATACCACCTGAGGTTGAATTTCTCAAATGGGTTAGAGGGGTTTGGGAAAATACTAGAGGTTGTATAATTGAGGCTATTCAAGGGTTGGGAAGGGGGTATATAGCAGTCACCTTTAAAAATTTTGAACATACCAAAAAAGCCCTCTAATTTGGAACTTGGGTTATCTATGGGTAAACTTGTTATCTATAAGGTTGGTCTTTGGATTTCATCTAGAGGGTTCCTCTAGGGCAAAATACCCTTTGTGGATAGAATTACCATTTTTATCTATATTAGGTCACCAATTTATCAATAAAATAGTTGTTGTTCTTAAAAAGGTTTTGTGGTCTCACCCAATGTCAAAAAAACTGTCTAATTATAGAGTGCACCCTTGTATTTGTGTTGAAATGGACATATCCAAGTCGTTGCCCCTGTCCCTAGAACTCATGGGTAGGTTTACAAGTAAGTCAGCCTCTTGTCTATCTAAACTTACCTAATACATGTTTTTATTGTAGATAATTTGGGCATTTGATCAAAAATTATCCAAAAATAGCTAAAAAGGAACAAATGGAAGCAACTGCTAAAAAATTGCAAAAAAAGCCTGACTAATGGCCCTTATATGGAAGTTGTTAATGAAAATTTAGCCAATAAATTCCCTATTATTGGCCCTCAACACTCCCCTATTCCTGAAAAAACTTCAACTTCTCAGGTTGTTCCTCCCAATAACCCTCTTGCATCTTCCTTAGCTTAGATTAAGTACTTATATACTCCTGTTAATCCACAAACCTCGCTAATTTCAACCACGAATCTTGAGTTAGATCTCGATCCTTCACCACAACTCTTGAAAGATACTCTTATGATAGA
Organism: Wollemia nobilis; assembly: GCA_028583015.1. Taxonomy (NCBI): domain Eukaryota; kingdom Viridiplantae; phylum Streptophyta; class Pinopsida; order Araucariales; family Araucariaceae; genus Wollemia; species Wollemia nobilis. The sequence continues at coordinate 1,196,960 of JAQPPZ010017079.1, read as the reverse complement.
TGGATGGAGAGTGGTAGATAAGCGATAATGTCTATCAACCCCCCCAAGATCACTTCATCCATTCAAAGGAAAAAAAACTTCTATCAAAGATCTTGCTAGATCCTTCTCTCAAGTGTCTCAAAATAAGGTTCATGCTCAACACGCAATTGTTGCTAATCAGTGAAAAAATTTCCAGGCTCTAAATCATGAGATCAAGCAGCCTCTAAATCACCCGTCATGAATTTAAATCTTCTGTCATGGAATGTTAGGGGTCTCTCCCTCCATTATCGTAAGTTTCAAGTTCAAAAAGTTGTTGATGAAAATCATATTTCTATTCTTTTCCTTAAAGAATTGAAAGTCACTGGTCACACTCTCACCCATTGTATGGATATCATTGATGGTGGGCAAGCATCTGCCTTTACTACTTCTCATATTAATGGTAAAGGAGGTGTTGCCCTTTCCATAGCCAAGTCTCTTTGTTATGTTATTCTAGACCATGGTGAAGACCCTGCTCATCGTTGTGTATGGGTTAGATTGGCTCTTAACTCTCAGGTTATTGGATTTTCTTCTATCTATGTCCCTAATGACCCTCTTAGTTATATAACCCTTTGGGAATGGTTAGTTTTTTCTCTCCCTCCTACAGAATGGATCCTTGGAGGTGACTTTAATATGATTGAGAATCCTAGTGATAAAAGTTGGACTGGTAGTAGACCCCTTTCTAATACTAAATTTGGTAGTTGGTTGTTTTGTCATAATCATTAGGTGTGCATGACCCTTTCTTTGGGAAAGCCTCCTCTCATAGAGATAATTGGTTTACGTGGTTCAACTATCATCAAAGTTCTTCTAGAAAGCTTGTTCGTTTGGATAGATATTATTTCAGTAATTATTTCCTTGATAAATTCTCTATTCATGAACAAGTTTGTGTCATGTCTCACACTACTTTGTCTGATCACCTTCCTATCTTGTCTTCTATCCAAACTTCCTCAATCTCTCTTAATTCCATGTCACTTCCTTTAAAATTAAATTTATCCTACCTTGATAATCCTTCTTGTTGTCGCCTTGTAGAGCATGTTTGGAATAGATTTCCTAGACTAAATGGTAATAATGGCTAGATCGAATGGTTTGAAACAGTGCTTTCCAATACGGTTTCATACCTTAGATGGTATGGGCGCTCTGTTGCCAAGAGTAAGAAGATTCAAGAGATTCGCCTTCATAATATCTCTCATCTTCGCTCTATGCTTATGAAAGACCCTACTAACACTGTTATTCAATGTGATCTAGCTAATATTAAAAATTAGGCTATGTTTTATGAGTCTTACCATGCTAGAGTGGCACATGTTAGGTCTCGCCTCAATTGGATCTCCCAGGGAGACAAGTGAACTAAAAAAAAATTAACTACCTCAAACATAAGAATATTTTGGAAAGGATCACTGAGTTGGAGGACCCTTCAGGTCATTTTATTTCTAACTCTAAAGATATCATGAATCATTTTGTAGCTCATTTCTCTCAACTTTTTATAGTGGATCCAAGGGATGAAATCCAATGTATCTTAATAGAATACGTGCAGGAACATATTCCTACCTTATTTGATCCCATTATTCGATATCAAATTGAATATCCTATTTTTGTGAATGATTTCTAAACTACTTTTTTTTTTATGAAGAATGACAAAGATTCTGGTTTGGATGGGCTTCTAGTGGAGTTTTATAAAAAAAAATAGCATATTCTTTCCTCTAATCTTCATCACGTTTACCTAGAAGCTCTTCATAATAGTTCCCTTGGAGATTATATCAATGTAGGGCTTATCAAGATTATTTCTAAAGGTACGACTCATAACAAAATATCCAATTGGAGACCTATTACCATCCTCGATGTTTCTTACAAGATCGTAGCTAAAGCTATAGCTTTAAAAATCAAAAATATTGCTCAAGCAATTGTTCACCCTGAACAATCTGCTTTTCTTAAAGGACATTATATTTTAGATAATCTTATGATGGCTTGGTAAACTTCATAATGGGCTATCAATTCTAATCAAGATGCCCTCTTGGTTAAGTTATATTTTTACAAAGCTTATGATAGAATCAAATGGGATTTTATTTTGAGTATGCTTTCTTGGCTTGGTTTTGGTCCAAAATTTTGTAGTCAAATTGGTATGCTCTTTGGTGATGCTTCAACTTGTGCTCATGTTAATGGAGCTCTTTCCCCCTCCTTCCCTCTTCAACGGTCTATCATATAAGGTTTCCCTATTGCTCCTCTTTTGTATTTTTTGGTTGTCGATGCTCTTGGTTATCTTCTTCATAAGGCTCATTCTGACGATCTCCTTCAGGGTATTAATCTCCTTGGGGATAAGCATGCTCTTAACTCTCATTTTGTTGATGATTCCCTTATTTTTTTCAAAATACCCAATAAGAGGTGGAAATGGCTAAAGAGATTGTTCAATTATTTTGTGATGTCTTTGGTTCTCGTATTAATGATTCTAAAATTGAAGTCTTCTATACCTCTTCCTCTCCTTGTGGATGCAACTCCTTAATTGAGTGGAATATCATCCCTCTTGGTATGATTGTATGTTATTTGGGAAATATCTTTGGGATTTATATATCTCCTAAGGATATGTGGAGCTGGGTTATGGAAAGACTTAAAAAAAAATTAATGCTTGGTCAGCTTGGTTTCTTTCCTTAGTTGGAAGAATTCAAGTTACGAATAAAATAATGGCAGCCTCTCATGTTTATTGCTCCTCTTGTTGGATGGCCCCCAAGGTAGCCTATAATAAATTAACTCAAGCCATTCATAAATTTTTATGGACTAAATGGTATGGATAGGTGGGTATGACACCCATATCTTGGAAACATTGTACTCAACCTAAGGCTTTAGGAGGTCTAGACATCATTGATCCTCTTACCCAAAGCAAAATTTTGGCTGCAAAATGGGTTGTTAGAGCCATTATTGGTGATGAATATTGTAAACACCTATTTTGGTACAAAATATCTCTAGCTACTTACAAAGGTAAACGAAAAGAAACCCCTTGGGAGGATAAGGTCCTTAATGCACCTTATTTTATAGTTAAAGGTTCTATTCTAGTTACCCATAATTGGAAATCTTGGCAATCAGTTTCTCATTTATTGGCTTGGAATAATGACTCCTTGAGACATGGTCTGGGCATCAGTCTAAATAGTATTTGGTGGAATAAACTTATACTCCATAATGATAAACCTTTAGCTTTATGCAATGCTATTCATAGACTAGCTTTTTTGAAGAAAGGAATTAATAGAATTAGAGATATCTAGGATTCGGGTAGCTACTCAATTCTTACCTGGAACCATATCTACAATAATTGCTCCCTTACCTCTAGGTTCAAAGAGTCTTATGGTTTAATTGTGGTTTCCATCCCTTGTGAGGTCCTTATGAAGTTGGGAACAACTACCCATAATATTTGGAATGACTAGAGATGGCTTAATGGTCATAGAATCTCTTCAATTACTTCTAGTTGGCTATACAAAAATCTTTTGTGTCCACCTTCTTTAGACTCTAAGCTCAATTTCAAGTGGTAAGTGAATTTTACCAATGTCCAATGGTAGTTTCTTGCTACTCAAATTTGGAAAGCTCATGTTGAATCAAAAACTCAACTTCTTGGTTGGTGGATTTTGCATCAAAATTTTCTAACAACTAAAATTTTGGCTATGATTTTACACATTCCATCTCAATGCCATTTTTGTAATGCTTTATAAACTCTTATTCACTTGTTTTGGTTTTACGGCATGGCCAAATAGTTTTGGGATATCTTCTACTCTTTTATTTTTCTCTCTGTCACTAGATCTTAGAAACTTTCTCTACTTGGTTTCCCCAAACTTTGGGATGTTTGTAGACTCATCCTTCTCAAGCACATTTTTAAGTACAAATGCAAAAAGGTGTTTATATGATCAGCTCCTCCATGGAATATAGTTTTGGCAGACTTGACCTTTGATCTTTTTTTACATGTGGGACACATTCATTCCCAAGTCTATGGACCTTCCAACACGCCTCAAGATGTTATTGACAGACTTTATCAACTTTCTCATATGATTCAAGATATTCATAAAGTTCAACAAGAAACTAAGAAGAAGACAGTTAACAATGATAAGCAGGTTCAGGGTTTGATTACTTCTTTTTCTTCTCTAAAGACTTCAGAAGATATCACGGAAGACATGCCTAGAATTTTTTTATATAACAGACTCTCCCACAAATGAATGTTGATATCTGGTGTATTGCAGCAAGATATAGCTATAGGATTTTTGTTGATATTAGCTTCTATTTTTATGTATATTCAGTTATATATGTTTTACTCCTGATACACATCATTTTATTTTTTAGATGGTGGACAGTGCTAACACAAAAATATTGTAATGTTCTGGTTAATAATATAATATAAATTAACTTTTTTAAAAAAGAAAATAAAGTGAACAATGTGAACCTAAATAATCATTTAAACTATAAGCACAAGTATCTATATTAATGAAGTTACAAAAGGATATATAGTATTAGATTGTTGAGATTCATAGTTATTTTGCCAAGATAATGCAAATCTTGGTATATGTTGAAGAAGAATATCCAATATATTTTAGGTTTATCAAGAAGATTTATTTAGACCTTTTTGTTGTTAGAATTATTACCTTGATGTTAGAAATCTGGTCTCTTTTTGTTTTTAGATTGTTATTGGTCTTGTTTGCTTGTTTAATATATGTTTTTAGATTGTTATTGGTCTTGTTTGCTTGTTTAATATAGAAAACATTTCATGTATTCTTATATTAATTATGGTATTCATAGATATATTTCTTTTCTAAATTTTATATATATTTTTTAGTAATAGAGTTTATTTATTTTTATCTTATTAATAATTTATAATATTAAAAATAAATTGAATCTTGCATCTGTATTTCAATGTGTTTTGTATTTCAATGTGTTTTCAGTAGTATAAAAAATTCAACATAAATATGACTTAATGGTTATAGGTGGGAACTTGGAGGCTACAAATTTTACTAAAAAAATTAAATCTTACATTTAGCATTTCTATCGTATAAAAATAAAACAAGATTCCCATATATTAACTACATAATAATGATATTATTACAAATCATATTATGATAAGAATTTCTAAGTGGTTATGTCGTATGTAAATAAAACAAGATTCACATATATTAGCTTATGATATTATTACACATCATATTACTTAAGATATATTATTGTAGAAGAAGTGAAAGATCAAGCAGGTTTCACGGTTAAGATTGTCAATTCTATTTGGAGGATCTACAAGTGTTGTCTGAGGAGGAGGTTCATCTTAGCATTCTTTGTGTGCACTCTGACTGCAATTATCTCTAGGTGATAAAAGTAATCGAAGACAAGCAAATGTCTATCCTAGGTATTCTAGGAGTTGTAATTGAATTCACGGAGGATGTGAATCCACTCTTGGACCCGTTTTTTTTTTGGAGAATGCTTCTTCGGAAAATAATGTTGTTGAGAATATATTAATTATTGAACTTGGGTTATACACAATTGTATTATATTATTTAACCATAAGGTGTAGACAATGAAGTAGTCAGTGGTTAGTGGCAATGGAGACGCAAAATTAGCCAAGGTGAATAATGTCCCGTGACTTTATCATGAGACCTAGGCTTTACATATGGATATTGTTATTATTAATTAGTTTTATGGATTCAAAATAGTTTTTAACATAAAGATCTTTTTATTATGAGTTCAATTATATCTCATTTATTTTTGTTTTTTGGTTAGCAATGAGGGCTTAGCCAGAACCTTGGTTTAATATAAACCTTCTCATTAGTATTTGATTAGGTTATGGTCTCAATTCAGTTTTTTTAATGCTGTCATGAAGTTTTAAAAAAAAATTAGATTGTTGACCTAAACAAATTATGTCTTAAACTTAAATATTATGGTTAATATTGGAAGATTTTTTTCTAAGAACATCTATGAACTTGGATTCATAATATGGATGAATAAAATTGTTTTGATATAAGTTTAACACCTATGTATAAAACCTTAACAATGTAAAACTACACTTACCTGCTATTTATACTCAATAGTTTATAAATTTGAATCTAATATTTAGTCTAAAAAAATTAAATTAGGTGGAGGGAGTTTTGAAAGGATCTAAATCCTTTACAAGAAAATATTTATAAATTTATTAACAATCTCAAAATTGAGACATCCCAATCACAAACAAGATAACCTATAAAACTAAATATAACCTATAAAACTAAGACATTCCCAACTGCAACATAATAATTTGAAAGCAAAAACATCCACAATAATTTGCGATATTGATTAAATTTATGATATTCACTTATCTATTTTAGCAAATATATAAAATTTTTCAATGAACCATGATTCAATGGTTGAGACATGGATAAATTAGCTCTCACCAAGTTCAAATCTCTCACCAAATCTTATAACTCAATATAAATAAATTGACTTAAGAAACAAACATCTAAATTTTCATTATATTTTTAAAACTATTTAATTCTTTTATTTTTAATATTAATTAAATTTTATGATGTATAATTAACTATTTTAACAAAAAAAGTTCAAAATATTCAAATATTTATAAGAAAAAATATTTGGTTCTTTATATTTAATCTTAATGAAATTTGGTGATGTGTATTTATCTATTTTAATATATTTAAAATTTTTAACATATTTAAATATATTTTTATTTTTATTTTTTCACTACATCCTCACACAGTGTGAACCTTAAGGTTTAAAAAAACATAATAATTCTTAAAAAAAAAAAATTGTAAAAATTATTTTAATAAAAATTAAAAATATAATTATAGCATATTTAAAAATAATTAATTTAAATGTTGTTTGGTGAAGTTTTGTTTTAATATTTTTTATCCAATAATATTTTGATTATACAGGTTGTAGAATCCTTTTAAAACCCTTATAGTACAAAAAATAATTAATTTAGTCGGCAAGCATTTTCTTTTTAAACTGTATTCATCTCCGCAGCAAACGGCGGAAATAATCTTCGAAGTTGTATGGATTAAGGCTGCCACCAAATAATTTAAAAAATAATTAGAACTTAAAAAAAAGCTTACATGAGCTTAAAAGAATTTGGAAGCTAAACATCATTCTTAAAGTTGCTATGTTTTTATGGACTTCCATTCTCAATAAGATCCTTACAAAATAAAATATGTTTAAAAGAGGGATTGTGGTTCCAATTGTTTATGTCTTATTAAATATGTTATTAGGAGAAGTTAATGTTCTAGATTCTCTAATCAGGATTTGGGAATAGTGACACTTAGGAAGCACGAATTTTTTTGGCAAAAATGCATTCCACATATTTGCTGGGGGATTTGGTTGGAAACAAACAGAAGAGCGTTCAAAAATAAAACCAGAAGAATAATTGAGGTTTATGCCAAGATGAAAACAGCCCTATTGGAGGATTGTATTAAAAACATTGTTGGCTTGGAAAATCTTACAATGATCCTCTCTAGAGAAAAAATATATATTACATATGGAAAAAATCAATAATATGAGACTAGATACCATATGGGAATGTCCCCACAAAGACTAGGTAAAAATTAACTTCGATGAAGCTGCAAAAGGTAAATGCTGGTAGTGGGGTCTCATTAAAAATGATAGAGGTTAGGTAATGGATGCATATGCTAAGGATCTAGGAATTATCACAAATCACCAAGTTGAAGAAAGGGCAATGCTTAAAGATCTCTGAATTGAGAATTTGGGTTTTAGGAGAATTGTTCTTGAAGGAGATTCCAAGAATATTATAACTTCCTTTCAAAAAAAAGAAAGTTAAATAATTTTAGTATTTTCTAAATAATTATATATGCCAAAAGTATTTTGGGAAACCTAGAAGAAAGTCAAGTTAAACATATTTGTAGAGAGGGAAACAAAGTTGCCCATAAAATGACGAATAGGATAATTAAATCTGAGAATTTAGGTCTTGTCATATACCGCCATGGAGTTGGAAGAGATTATAAGAATTGATAATGAAGCTAGCAGATAAGAGAGCAAAGCAAAGCATAATACTTATTGGGACATTATTATCAGAGTTATGTAAAGCATTGAGCACTGCATCAACTACCCCGAAGGAATATTATTTCAGCTTCTTTCTTAACAGGTTTAGCCCAAGTTTGTTTGTTTTACTAAAATAAGGCTATTTTTGTATGATTTTTTCTTAATTTTTTGTTATATATCTTTCGAGCTGTATGTAAAAGGTTGCGGTCCTTCAACCCTTTTGTTTATCAATAAAATAAAAAATAAAATAAAATAAAATAAAAAAGGTAGAGTGTTTTATCTTAGTTGCGTTCTATTTTTGAATTTGGGCGGCGCCCTAATGTAAATGCCTGATAATTTTAAATTTGACGCCGTTTAACAATAAAATAAAATTTAAAATTTAAGGTTTAAATTAAGTAAGAATAAAGTTGCACATCTGTTAATAACCATGTAAACAGTCTAATACAGTTACTTTCCATCGCTTCACAAATTCTGTTATCATGGTAAAAATCTAATAATATATTTTAATATTGAAATTTCTTTTTACCTTAATATCTACCTATTTGTTTGTTATGATATCATCTATCTTTTTCGAACTCTTGTGGTTTGTTATGATAGTAGCTTTATAAAATTCTAAATTCCAGGTAAGGCATTTCACCTCTTTGACATCGCTGGTTGAAGCTGCAATCAAATTCTTGCGATACATATACATGGATCAACTAAAGCTGTATTTTTATTATCAGGTAAAGTTAAAACAAGATTATCTTTTATCGTGCACAGATATTGTGAACATGTTTTCTCTTGAATTGAATTGAATCTGAGCTACAAATTGTTGTTCTACTGTTGTGTTGTACTTCATCTATGGAATTGGGTTCGGCAGCGCCACATGTGGAGAGCGAGAGCGAGAATGAGTTAATTCCCGCAATAGACATGAACATCCAGAAGGAGGAGTTCCATTTGCCTTTGCATGCATTGGAGAGCACAAGGCGAAGCGTTCAACCATTCAGGCGATGCTCTCCTTGTACATGTTGTCAAGGAGGAAATAAAAATTGTTTTAAATCTCCTTCCAGTTGTCATATGCTCGACTGCAACCCACCAGGCAAACCATTTGGCACCTGTGTTTTCAAACAAGTGTCTTGCAATTGTTCATAATTACGTCGATAGGGGCTTCTTACAATGGCAGTCAAGGAGGTCAGCTACGCCCTAAACAATATTAATATTTTATTAAAAAAAGCCGACATTAAGAAAATTATGTGCCGACATTAAGGGTTACCGTAAACGCCCAAGAAATGAGATAGGCGCTTAGAGATTGATAACTCTCCCCATTTATAGATATATATATTTTATATATCTTAGCTAGTTAACCGTTTATAGATATATATATTTTATATATCTTAGCTAGTTATATTATTTTAGTAATTGATAAGTTTAAGGTTTAAATTATAGTGTTCAAATTATAGGGCTACTTCCATCAAACATATTATTGTTGACCCAATTTCTCTTATCAAACATATTCGGTTTCGTAATTGTTGACATGGCGTACATTTACTTGAAGGATTTAGATCAAACTACTACCTTTGCAAAAAGGCCGCCACCAAGGTTTGAATTTGGCATATTCGGTTTCGTAATTGTTGACATGGCGTACATTTACTTGAAAGATTTAGATCAAACTACTACCTTTGCAAAAAGGCTGCCACCAAGGTTTAAACCTGGGTGTTTTCTTGGTAAATGTCTGGTTAAACAAACACTTACCAATCCACTAGCCCTTGACGATAATATTTATAAGGTTCTTAACAGGTCATGTTCATTTTTTGAGGGTGTCTTCTTGATAAATGTATGGCCAAACAAAAAAATTACCAATCCACTAACCCTTGAAGACAACATTTGTAAGGTTTTTAACAAGTCATGTTCATTGTTCTATTTTTGTATTTATGAATATATTTTTAAGGGTGACTATATTAGTGGCATCATTTTCTAAACCATGCATGTTGTATCTAAAGTAAATGTTAGATATAAGTATAAGCTTGAACTATTAAGTATATATTGTTAAATTGATAATCTATAAAATAACATGATGTAAACATTTATTTGTATGCAAAAATATTTATCGCCTAAGATCATCTTTTTTATGTTTTTTTTAAACTTTTATTGATATTTTGCTTTCTTGTTTTCAAATCCTTCATGTATTTAATATATGATCAAATTATTTGAAAAACAATACTAGTTCTAATACCACTATTTCATCTTGTCTATATTTTAAGGTAATATATATTTTATATGTTGAGAAAGGTGCAACGACAATATTGTCATTGTTGTCAACACACTCAGATGGACAAGTTGATGTAGTGGACAATTGTTTGAAGGTTGTTCGGAGTATGTACAGTGGTGTTCAATGCTTATGAGGATGTTTTTGATGTTCGGGTGAAGTTGTTATAGGTTGTTCATGCAAATTTGCAAAAGTTGCAAAAATCGTCAGGAAGTTGTCAAAGTAATAAAAGTTGTCAAAAAGGTGTGCTCCTTGCTTGTAGTTCATGGTCGGACAGGTCCGAATATGTTGGTATGTTGGGAAACGTGTTAGAATAGTGTTGGAGGTGTCAGCTCGATGTTTGGATTGATTGTTTGCATCGTCGATACTTGGATAATTTTGCACTTAGTTGGACAGTTGTAAAATCTACGTTAGAGGCCACTTTGCAAGAGGAATATTAAGAAATCCATGAGGAGATAGACCTTGAAATTTTTACTAGAGGTAGTCTGATTTAAAGAGAACTTATTTTTTAAATTTCAACCCAAATGGAGACCCAAGGAAGAAATGGCAGCAGTTGCAAAATGCCTCTGCAACACTTTTTCTAGTTCATGACAGGTGTAAAATCTACGTCATAGGTCACTTTGTGGAAGGAATATTAAGCAATTCGTGAGGAATTGGACCTCAAAGTTTTTACTGGAGGTATCTGGATATATTAAGAGCTTAAGTTTTAAATTTTAGCCCAAACAGAGCCCGAAAGAAGTAATGGTGAGTGTTGCAAAATGGCTCTGGAGCACTTTTTTGGTTTATGTGACAAATGTAAAATCAGCGTCAGAGGCCACTTTGTCGAAGGTACTGTGAATATCCATGAAGAGTTAAAATCTAAAATTTAAACTAAATGTAGTCGGTTTATCCAAGAACATATGTTTCAATTTTTAGCCCGTTTGAAAATTTGAGAAGGAAGTTTATGACTATTACAAAAAGCCTTATCAGCTCTTTTTGGTTTTTTTGGCAATTTCTAAGAATGTAACAGTTGAGTGGTACTTTTGTGTAATTGAAAAAAAAAAAGCTGTGTTTTTTTAATGTGAAGCATATATATGTTTTAAAATAAAATGGAGAAGTGGGTTTTTTTGAAGAAATGACTGTCAGTGCATGTTGTGAAGAATTTTTTTTTTCTTTGGCATTTTGATTGAAAAATGTGCAAGGTGTGAGATAATCAATGTGCAGAGTTGAGAAGATTGAAAAGGTTTGACAAAATATTTTAGAGGAGAATATTTGTGATCTAGAACACTCAGGGTCTTTTGATGAGATTTAATACTTTTATCAGAGTTTTTTAAATTTATCGAGTCGATGTTTGGCAACAGGGGTTGGTGCTCCTTGTAGTTGGTGCTGCTAAAGTCTAGGTTGGTTGGTGACATTCCCTGCAATTGGTGCTGCAAAAATATTGTAAATACCAAACATTTTTTAGGCTAGATTTGGATGGGAGTCCAAACAATCCATTGGAACAGTGGTTTTCTCACATCGGGTTTCTATTATAAATTCGGTGTTATGTGATGCATGTTTGTGTGATTGCTTGTTTTGATTTGATTTCGTAGTTAGATTAAGTTTTTAATATACACTGATTCACCCCCCCTCTCAGTGTCATGCTTAGTTCAACAATTGGTATCAGATCCAAGTTCCTGAACAAGCTTAACCGGATAAGGTGATCTTGGAAGTGACACAATGGTAGGTGGTGAAGGCTTATCATCAAACAAAGTACCATTATTTGATGAAACTAACTACGTATTTTGGAGACTCAGGATCAAACATATCTTTATGCTTTGGGATACGATATTTGGGATTCAGTAAACAGTCGATACACAATACCCACTTCTCCAACCGATGCTGCTGGTAAGAAACTGTTTGAGAATGACTCAAAAGCAAAGAATGCTATCATGTGTGGATTAGTGGACAATGAACTAGTAAATATTATGGGTTGTAAAATGACAAAGAAAATATGGGATAAACTGAAGAGCATTCATGAAGGAGACGTTAAGATCAAGGAGGCCAAGTTACAAACACATCGAGCTTAGTTCAAAGGATTAAAGATGAACGAGGATGAGAATATAGAGGTATATATACTGAGAGTTAATGAAGTTATTAATGCGATTAGAGGATTCAACGAGAAAATTGAAGATTTTATCATCGTGAAAAAAGTATTAAGGCTCCTTCCCCAAAGAGTTGATTTTAAAGTTTCAGCTATAGAAGAAGCTAAAGATCTGAATTCTTTTAGTATGGATGAGCTACATGGTTCTTTGACTGCATATGAGATGAGAATAGGAAAATCTAAACCCACAGACAGAGAAGTTATTTTTAAAGTCCAAAAAAATATGAAAACAAAATAATAATTTAAGGAAGAAGAGACATCAGATGAAATGGAAGCAAACTTTGTTCGAAAACTAAAAAGGGGAAAGGAAAATACAGAGGAAAGTTACCGTTTAAACAACTATGGAGGCATTGGACATTTCGTATCTAAATTTCCATTTAATGAGAAGAACAGCAGTGATGAAGGATCGCACGAAGAAAGAAGTGACTGGAAGAAAAATCAAATTTCAAAAAAGGCAACTTCAAGAAGAAAAGTTTCATCTCCAAGAATGTCAGTTCATTAGAAGACAACTCCAGTGAGGATTCTGAAAAAGAAATAGGTGAAGCTCTTTTCATGGCATTCGAAGAAGAAAAACTAAAAAAAGAACAAGAATTTGATGAAGAAAAAATTTATGCATATGTGAATTTGGAAGATGAACTAATTGCAACTCTGAATGAATTGAAGACATAAATAAAAATGAATAAGAAAATTTTAAGAAAGCTTGAGGATGCAAATGAAATCATAAAAAGTTTGAAAGTGCAGATAAAAGAATCCAAGAAGATCTCCGAAGATCTCGAAGTGCAAATAACCATGAAAATAGATTATTGCAGCAAGTTAGAAGAAGAGATTTTTGGTTTAAGGATGTAGCTAGAAGAGATGAATAAAAAAATTAGCTTTTATCACAAACGTGAAGAGATTTCTATGAAGCTAGATAAGATCATAAAGAACCAAAAGACTACAGGCATCAAATTTGGTTTGGGTTTTGACGAAGGAGAATCATCAAATGGATCAAAGGCCACAAATGAAGAATCCACAAAGAATGAAGAAAATAAATAGGTTAATCAAGCAAAAATGAATCATATAAAGGAAAGCAATAACGCAAGGCACAAAAGGAGAATTGACAATTATGGTTTCACCAATGTCACACATCAAAGAAGAAGAAGATTTATGGCTCCTACAACAACATGGCAAAGACCACCACCCAGGTTCAATCATCCCTTTTCTGGTTACTATTTTAAATGCAATGGTTATGAACATAAGATTTCAGATTTCAAGTATAATGTAGGACCAAGGAATTTTGCCAATAGAAATGCTTTTTCATTATTGAGGGATTATGTGGTAGAATGTTATAATTGTCATAACTTTGGACATATTGCAAGAAATTGTAGAAGTACATTTGCATCAAATCAATTTCAAGGAAGAAAATTTCAGCCAAATGGAATAAGACAAAATAGAAATTTTTTCTAAAAACATGCACAAGCTACTGAAAAAGAAAAGCCAAAACAAGAGCCCAAAACTATAATCAAATCAGAGAGGAAAGAAACAGAGCAACCTAAGGAAGAAAAGGAATTATTGATCATACAGACAGCATTTAAAGCGCAGAATAAATCCGCACCATGGATACTTGATAGTGGATGCTCCAGTCATATGACAGGTGACAAACAAAAATTTGAGAAGCTGCAGCAATATGAAGGTGGTTTAGTGAAATTCGAAAACAATGATGGAGCTAAGATAGTTGGTAGAGGTTCAATTAAGATCAGTGACAAAAAAATCAGGTCAAAAGAAGTTTTTTTTGTGGTTGGTCTAAAGCATAACTTGTTGAGCGTAAGTCAGATTTGTGACAGAGGTCATGATGTGATCTTTAAGAAGCAGTTTTGTGAAATCAAAAATGTAAACATTGGGAAGTTGATAGCAGTTGGATCAAGGACATCTGGCAACCTGTACACTCTCTTGGAGACTTCAGAAGGAGCTTGCTTGATTGGACAGGAAGAAGAGAATTGATTGTGGCACAAGAGGCTCAGTCATATCATTTTTAACAACCTAGTAAAAATCAGTTCAAATAAAGCAGTGAGATATATTCCCACCATTAGCAAACCATAAAATAGCATTTGTGCTTCATGTCAAAAAGGGAAGCAAACTAGAGTCTCATTTAAAATAAAATAGTACTACACGAGCAAATATTTGGAACTAGTACATACTGATTTATGTGGACCCATGAGAATGCAAAGCATAAACGGTGACAAATATTTCATGTTGTAAATAGATGACTATTTCAAGATGACATGGGTATTGTTTTTGAAGCATAAATCAGAAGCTTTTGAGATGTTCAAGGTTTTCAAAAACCAATTTGAGAATAAAACAAGAAAAATGATTAAATATTTAAGTTCAAACAGAGGAGAAGAGTTCATTTTAGAGGATTTCATAGAGTATTATGAAAAAGATGGCATCAGAAGACAATTTTTAGCAGCTAGGACACCTCAGCAGAATGGTGTGGTAGAAAGAAAGAACAGGACAGTGCAGGAAATGGTATGGACTATGTTGACTAAGAGCAAAGTAGCAGACAAATTTTGGAAAGAGGCAGTCCATACTACGGTATACATCCAAAATAGGTGCATGTTGAGGACGCATGAAAGCAAAAATCCTTATGAGTTGTTGTTCGGTAAAAAGACAATAGCAAGATATTTTAATTTTTTTGGCAATAAGTGTTACATCAAAAGAACTAAAGAAAACCTTTGTAAGTTTGAAGATAGAGCGGATGAAGGTATTTTTCTTGGCTATTCGTCAAAAAGCAAAGATTACAAATGTTACAACAAGAGGCTAAGAAAAATTGTGGAAAGTACCGATGTTAAAGTTGATGAAGGAAGGGAACGAGTAATTAGCTATGAAGAGAACTACCCAATTTATGAAGAGGTCATTGAAGGAGATGAGGAAGAGGAAATGGAAAAGAAACCAACAATTGACTTAGAGGATTCGAAAAGTGATTCAGAATTGGAAAAAATAAGAAATTCAAAACAGGTAGTTGGCAGAAAGATCATCCTAGAGAGCAAATAATTGGAGACCCCACAGTTGGTATTCAAACAAGAAGAAGGTTAGTAAGTAACTACTCTTTACTATCTAGTATTGAGCCCAAAAACGTTACCTAAGCAAGCAAAGATGAAAGTTGGGTAAAGGCAATAAATGAAGAATTAGATCAGATCGAGAAAAACAAGACTTGGGAGTTCGTACCAAGACCCACAAATAAAAATGTAATCGGTAATAAATGGATCTTTTGGAATAAATTGAATGAAGATGAACAGGTAGTTAGGAACAAAGCAAGATTGGTATGCAAAGGGTATGCACAAGTTGAAGGTATTGACTTCGAGGAAACCTTTGCACTTGTGGCTAGACTAGAGGCAATTAGAATATTTCTTTCTTTAGTAGTTTACAAGAATTTCAAAGTTTATCAAATGGATGTGAAATCAGTATTTTTGAATGGAAAACTTGAAGAAGAGGTTTATATTAAGTAGCCAGATGGTTTTCAGCTTGGTGATGATCCCAACCTGGTTTGCAAGTCGAAGAAAGTGTTATATGACTTAAAACAAGCACCTCGGGCATGGTATGCAAGGCTAGACAGTTATCTTACTCAGCAAGGGTTCAAGAAAGGTATGGTGGACAGTAATTTGTATGTCAAAATAGAAAATGGTCATCATATTGTTGTTTTTGTATACGTAGATGATATCATATTTGGCAGCAACAAAGATGAGTTGTGTAAAGATTTAGCAAATAAGATGCAGAAAGAGTTTGAAATGTCAATGATTGGTGAACTTTCGTATTTTCTCGAATTACAAGTTAATCAATAGGAGAAGGGTATATTTATTTCTCAAATTAAATGTGTGAAAGAGATGCTAAAAAAGTTCACAATGGAGGATTACAAGCCAGTTAGCACTCCCATGACGATAGGTTGCAAGTTGAGCAAGGATGAAAAATCTCCACTTGTTGATGAAACTAGGTACAGATCCATGATTGGGAGCTTATTGTACTTGACAGCTACTAGACCGAATATTTTGCAGGCAATATGCATGGTACCACGATTTTAGGCTAGTCCCAAGGAGACTCATGTGACAGCAGTGAAGAGGATTTTTTGGTACCTCAAGGGTACTATGGAGTATGGGTTATGGTATCCGAAAGGTAAGGACTTCACCCTTATTATGTATTCAGATGTAGATTGGGCAGGATGTATAGATGACAAGAAGAGTACTAGTGGAGGTGCATTCTATCTTGGTGATAATATTTTTGCATGGCATAGCAAAAAGCAAGAGTCAGTCTCACTATCCACAGTAGAGGTAGAGTATATTGCAACGACATCATGTTGTACACAAGTACTTTGGATAAAACAAACTTTGAAGGATCTTGGAATACATTTCAGTGAGCCCATCTCAATCATGTGTGACAATACAAGTGTAATAAATATCTCAAAGAATCTGGTTATGCATTATTGCAAAAAACATATTGTGATTTGGTACCATTTTTTGAAGGAGAAAATTGCAAAAGGTGAGGTTAAGTTGGATTTTGTTCCAACAACAGAGCAAGTAGCGGATATCTTCACCAAACCATTGCCCAAGGAATTCTTTGACTACCTTCGCAAGAAATTGGGAGTGATCACACTTCCCAAGCATTGACTAGCTATCGGGACCACATTCTCAAGGGGAGTGTTTGTGTCTTTGTTTATCTTTTTGCTCATGTTTGTGATTCTTGTTGCTAAGTGTAATAATTTTTGCCTGAGAATTTTGTGCATGGACTCAGGGGGAGTTTGTAGTAGCCCTTTGGTCTTGTTGTTAAAGGGGGAGAAGAGTTATAGGAAATTGTGCATGTGTTGCCAACAATTTCAAATGGGGAGATTGTTGAGCAAGGTGCAGCGATAGTATTGCCATTGTTGTCAACACACTCAAATGGACAAGTTGATGCAGTGGACAGTTGTTCGAAGGTTATTCGGAGTATGTACAGTGGTTTTCAATGCTTATGAGGATGTTTTTGATGTTTGGGTGAAGTTTTTATAGGTTGTTCGTGCAAATTTGCAAAAGTTGCAAAAATCGTCAAGAAGTTGTCAAAGTAGCAAAAGTTGTCAAAAAGGTGCGATCCTTGCTTGTAGTGCATGGTCGGACAGGTCAGAGCATGTTGGAATGCTAAGAAATGTGTTAGAATAGTGTTTGAGGTGTCATCTCGATTTTTGAATTGATCGTTTGCATCGTCGGTACTTGGACAATTTTGCACTTAGTTGGACAGTTGTAAAATCTGCGTTAGAGGCCACTTTGCAAGAGTAATATTAAGAAATCCATGAGGATTTAGACATTGAAATTTTTACTAGATTTAATCTGATTTACAAAGAGCTTATGTTTTAAATTTCAGCCCGAACGGAGACCCGAGGAAGAAATGGAAGCAGTTGCAAAATGCCTCTGCAGCACTTTTTCCAGATTATGTGACAGGTGTAAAATCTGCATCAGAGGTCACTTTACGAGAGGAATATTAAGCAATCCATGAGGAATTGGACCTCAAAGTTTCTACTAGAGGTATCTGGATATACTGAGAGCTTAATTTTTAAATTTCCGCCCAAACGGAGTCCGGAAGAAGAAACGGTGAGTGTTGCAAAATGGCTCTAGAGCACTTTTTCAGTTTATGTGACAGGTGTAAAATCAGCGTTAGAGGCCACTTTGTCGGAGGTACTGTGAATAATTCGTGAAGAGTTAAAATCTAAAATCTAAATTGAAGGTAGTCGGTTTATCCAAGAGCATATGTTTCAATTTTTAGCCCATTTGGAAATTTGAGGTGGAAGTTATGACTGTTACAAAAAGCTCTATCAGCTCTTTTTGGCATTTTTGGCAGTTTCTAAGAATGTAACGGTTGAGTGGTACTTTTGTGTAACTGAAAAAAAAACGTATTTTTTTAATGTGAAGCATATATGTTTTAAAAGAAAATGGAGAAGTGGGTTTTTTTGAAGAAAGGACTGTTGGTGCATGTTGTGAAGATTTTTTTCTTTGGCATTTTGATTGAAAAAATGTGCAAGGTGTGAGATAATCAATGTGCAGAGTTGAGAAGATTGAAAAGGTTTGACAGAAGATTTTAGAGGAGAATATTTGTGAGCTAGACCACTCAAGGTCTTTGATGAGATTTAATACTTTTATCAGAGCTTTTTTAATTTGTCAGGTCAGTGCTTGGCAACAGGGGTCGGTGCTCCTTACAGTTGGTGCTACTAAATTCCAGGTTGGTTGGTGCCATTCCCTACAGTTTGTGCTACAAAAAAATTGTAAAGACCAAACATTTTCAAGGCTGGATTTGGATGGGAGTCCAAACAGTCCATTGGCACAATGGTTTTCCCACATCGAGTTTCCACTATAAATTCGGTATTATGTGATGCATGTTTGTGTGATTGCTTGTTTTGATTTGATTTCATAGTTGGATTAAATTTTTAATATACATTGATTCACCCCCCTTCTCAGTGTCATGCTTAGTTCAACATTATATATATATATGTGTGTGTGTGTCAAAAATCTATAATATATGATTTGATAAATATACAAAATTAAGTATTAATATTATTTCCTTGGGAAGAACGAGGTGGCATATCTACATATCATACATCATCACTATGAAAATTTACCAGAAATGGTCTATTTCAAGAAAAGATATACAAATTCTAAAACTAATTTAAATTTGACACCTTTACATGCTTGCATAGTTTGTAAGACTAATCAACAACACTATTTATCATACTATAAAATTTATCATGCATATTATTCATCACAAACTTGTTATGTCACTATTTATAATTTTAAGGTTGTATAATTTGGAATAGAATATATGATCTTAGAATCATTCTAAAAACATGATAGATGGTTTTTTATTAAGTAGAAAAGAAGGGTTTTGAAAGGGTCCTCAAACCTTTACATATTTACAAACTGGACCAACAAAGTAGCCCTGACAACATCCAAGAAAAATAATATAACATAAGAGAAGGTCTGACCTGCAATAGAAACATGGGAGAGATGACCAATAACAAACACATAAACAAAATAGGATAACAGAGAACTAGAGACAGAATCCACCAATTTCAGATCCAACAAAAATAAAGTAAATAGAGAAACTAAAAATCAAAATGCCAAATAAGATAATAGAATTAGTTGTTGTAATTGATGAGGATAATATCATTTCTCGCCAAAGAAATAAGATCTTACGAGAAATTTTCTTTCTAGATAGACATACCTTCATTTTGAACCCCGATATTGGCAAGGAAATCTACAACCTTGTTACCTTCCCTATAAATATGCTTACTTTGGGAGTTCAAAAAAAATCTTAAGAATCTATTTTATTCGTCCATGAGATTACCAATATTCTAGTTGGGTGACACTTGTTTAGTGAGGATATTGATAATGTATAAATAATCCCCTTCTATAATAACCTTATCAACCCCCATTGAATCAAGCAGGGATAAACCTTGGAAGAGGGCCTTGGCCTTTATAAAATTACTAGTTTGGTGACCAATGTTCTCAGGAAAGGCTTAAACAATTTCTCCATTGGAGTTTCTAATCACTCCTCCAACTTTTGTCATCCACAAATTTTCTTTTGATGTAAAATTTATTTGTATGCAAAAATATTTATCACCTAAGATCATCTTTTTGTGTCTTTTTAAAACTTTTGTTGATATTTTACTTTCTTATTTTCAAATCCTTCATGTATTTAATATATGATCAAGTTATTTGAAAAACAATACTAGTTCTAATACCACTATTTCATCTTGTCTATGTTTTAAGGTAATATATATTATATAGATAGATATCAAAAATCTATAATATATAAAAGGTTTCAAATCTCTCCCCTCACATGTTGCGGATATGTTGTATATAAAAGGTTCCTCATCAAAAAAAAAAATCTATAATATATGATTTGATAAATATATAAAATTATGTATTAATATTATTTCCTTGGGAAGAACTAAATAGAGGTGGCATATCTACATCCCATACATCATCACTATAAAAATTTACGAGAAATGGTCTATTTCAAGAAAAGATATACAAATTCTAAAACTAATTCAAATTTGACATCTTTATATGCTTACGTAATTTGTAAGACTAATCAACAAGATTATTTGTCATACTATAAAATTTATCATGCATATTATTCATCACAAACTTGTCATATCATTATTTATTATTTATAGGTTGTATCATTTGGAATAGAATATATGATCTTGGAATCATTATAAAAACATGATAGATGGTTTTTTTATTAGGTAGAAAATAAGGGGTTTTGAAAGGATCCCCGAATCTTTTACATATTTACAAACTAGACCAACAAAGTAGCCCTAACAACATCCAAGAAAAATAATATAACATAGGGGAAGGTCTAACCTGCAATAGAAACATGGGAAAGATGACCAATAACAAACACATAAACAAAACAGGACAACAAAGAACTAGAGATAGAACCCACCAATTCCAGATCCAAAAAAAAAAAGTAAATAGAGAAACTGAGAATCAGAACGCCAAATAAGATAATAGAATTAGTTTTTTTCATTGATGAGAATAATATCATTTCTTGCCAAAGAAATAAGATCTTACAGGAAATTATCTTTCCAGATAAACATAACTTCATTTTGAATCCCGAGATTGGTAAGGAAATCTGCAACCTTGTTCCCTTCGCTATAAATATGCTTACTTTAGGATTTCAAAAATTTCTTAAGAATATTTTTTATTCATCCATGAGATTACCAATATTCTAGTTGTATGACACTTATTTAGTGAGGATATTGAATATGTATAAATAATCCCCTTCTATAATAACCTTATCAACCCCCATTGAATCAAGTAGGGATAAACCTTGGAAGAGGGTCTTGGCCTCTATAAAATTACTGGTTTGGTGACCAAGGTTCTCAGGAAAGGCTAAAAAAAATTCTTCATTGGATTTTTTTATCACTCCTCCAACTTTCACCATCCCCAAATTTTCTTTTCATGTTCCATCAAAATTCAATTTAAGCTAGTCTAAAGGAGGAGAGCTCCATTTAGTTTATAGCCTACTCGAGCTAGCATGAGGGGGACCAGGGACCCCAATAGGTAATCCTCAGCTAGAAAAGAGATAAGTCTCAAAAGAGGGAATATTAGAGAGGGAAAGAGATAATTGAGATGTTTTCAACTATAGTGCTAAGAATTCTAAAACCCATGGAAGAGGTGTTCGAAGAATAGTTTTTAAAGGCCCTACAATTTCTTTTTTTGCAAACCCTATAAAATAAATGAGGGACGTAGAGCTTCCATAGGATATGACATTTAGGGCTAAAGAAGGGAGAAAAGGACCAACAATCAAAAAAGTATTTTAGAGAATTTAGGACCACCCAACTGACACCCAAGGGTGAAATAAGGAAAGGATATCTAAGGAGAAGGAGCATTCCAAAAGGAGATGCTAATTTTTTTCTCATGAGAGCCACACAGATAACATCGGTTAGGAATGACCATTCCTATTTTCTTAAGATTCTCCAAAGAAATAATTTTTTTTGGAGCATAAGCTAAAAAAACAAATTAACTTTGGGGGTAAGTTCCTTGAACCAGACTAAACTACAATAGAACAAGTAAACATTCTCATCAACAACTAGGTAGTAGGCAGACTTCACTAAAAAGGTATCACTCTTATCTTTTTCCCATATTAACGAGTCCATACAAATGGATTTCCTGATAACTTGAGATTTTAATGCAAGATCAAGGGCTTTCAAGAGAATCTCCACTTCTTGAGCTAGTATAAACCTTAGTATATCTTTTCATTTCTTAATACCACTAACTTACTCAATATTATCTATCACTTTGGGACCAAAGTACTAAGAAACTTTGGGCCTTAAGATAGAAAAATAAGGAATCTCTATGATAAGTATATCCTCAAGCCATGGGTCTTCCCAAAAGTCAATACACTCTCCATTGCCTAATCTCCATTTAAGACCTTTTTGAAGAAGATTTTTTGTTTTAACAATGTTGTTCCAAAAGGCCAAACCATGCAAGGGGTTTTGATCTTCCATGAAGCTTAATCCCCTATTTAAGTATTTAGTGAAGATAATTTAGGCCCAATATCCATTATTTTCTTGAGAAACAAGTCTTCAACTTTATTTCGCCAGTAAATATTTATTCATATATTTAATCTTTCTCAACCCAAGGCCTCCTACACTTTTCTTGGAGCCAACTTGGTCACAAGGAACAAGATGGAATCTCTTTTCATCATCTACCCTTGACTAAAGAAAGGGTTTTTTAAATTGTTCTAATTTTTGAGTGATTATCCAAGGGATTTTAAAAATAGAAAGAAAGTACATCGATAAGCTTTGAAGGGTAGCTGAACCTTACCTGTTTGACTTAGAAGTGCTCCCGTCCATCCTACCAATTTTTTTTGCACCCTTTCCAAAAGTGGATTCCATATGTATTCTTTGATCCTTCCTTTAAACAAAGGCAACCCTATATAAATAGATGGGAATTCAACAATGGTACATCCTAGGATTCTAACAATAGTTCTTTACTTATTTGGAGGGGTATTAAAGAAAAAAAATTGATTTTTAGAAAGTTAATATATCCAGTAGCTAGCTCATAGTCCTTCAAAATTACTTTGATTTCCTTGGTTTAAGGAATGGAGGATAAAGTAAAAAGGAGAGTGTCATCGTGAAATTGCTAATGGGTAATTGGCATAATGGGAGAAGCAAGTTTAATGCCTTCAATGGATTTGCAGATAATTGTAACTTTTAGATCTCTCCCAAGGGCTTCGACAAGAATAATGAACAATCAATGGGAAAGAAGATCCCCTTGTATAAGACCTATCATGAAAAACATGATAATGTTATTAATCACCTATTTCAAAAATTTGTGATGACTCAAAAGTTAAATTACATAGATTTTTTCCTTTAATTTTCATTTAGATATTTAAATTAATATCATAAAATCTATTTAATTTCTTTATCCAAAGTATTATATATGAATTTTATACCATTCTCCCCTCTAAAACAATTCCACACATATGAAAACACTTCCATAGGTTAGATTCTATTTATAATCCTTTTTGGGGTACAAGAGTCTATTACATTGCTTCTTTTTATGTCTCTTTTGAAACCATTGAACTCTAGAATTCCTTTAATTAGTCCATCCCATGTTAGTGAATTTATTTAACTAATAATCTCTAATAATTGCATAAAATCGATCATTTTGCTCTTGTAACCCCCTATATTTAAGGCAACCCCTCTCAATGTCCAATTTGAACTAGTCATATGACTTAGCTTCATGAGTTCAAATTAACTTGATTACCATTAGTGTATATTATCTAAATTTGTGGTTCTAACTCCCTTTAATTTCCTTTCCAATAACAATATTTTTAATTGATATTGGTCATTATCTATTATATATATTAGTGGTTCTAACTCTCTTTAACGTTATTTTCTAGGCCAATGAGATAAAGTTATATTAACCATCATCATTTGATATCTAGATTGAGGGTTTTTACTTCCTTTGATTTCCTTTTGTAGACCAAAGAGTTAAATTGAATTTATCATCATTTATTATCTTGATTGAGTTAAATTGACATGATCATCATTTATTATCTTGAATTATGGTAATTAATTCTCTTTTATGTCCAACGAGTTAAATTATATTGATGATTATCTATTATCTAGATTAATTTTGTTTAACTCCATTTGATATCCTTTCATAGACTAGGGAGTTAAATTGCATTGATCAACCTCTATTTATCATGTCATTATTAATATGTTATATATTATCTCATTTGGAATAGAATGCATAAAATTTAAATCATATAAAGAACATAACAGACATCATTAATTACACCTATTTTAGAACTTGCAATAACTCAAACTTTAGATATTCAAAAAAAAGTATACATATAATATTTTTGTATATCTATTTAAATTAAAACTTTGAAATCCATTTCATTTCTTGAGATAAATTTTTTATAAGAATCGAATAATATATCCCATTCTCAAAAAATCTACACATATGCAAACCCTTTCATAGGTTAGGTTATCCTTATTATCCCTTATAAAGTACAAAATTCTATCACACCATTCTCTTCTATGTCTCTTTCAAGAATTTTGAACTTTAAAACCCCTTCAATTATTATATTCCAAGTTAAACTAGTGGTTATATTTCTTAACTACATGGATTCAAATTGATATGATTACCATCAATGTCTATTATCTAGACTATTGGTTCTAACATCCTTCTATATCCTTTCAAAGAATAGTGAGTTTAATATAAATTGGTCATCATCTATTATACATATTGATGGTTCTAACTTCCCACAATGTTATTTTCTATACTAATAACTTAAACTTATATTGATCATCATCATCTACTATCTAAACCAATAGTTTTGACTCCATTCAATTTTCTTTTATTGACTAGTAAGTTAAGTTGTATTGGCCATCCCCTATTATCTAGTCTAATGGTATCTAAATCTATTTGATCTCCAATGAATAAATTGTATTGATCATAACCCAGGTGTTGTAGGTGAGTTGGAGAGGAGAGGGCAATCCTCCAAGGGAGGTCCCAGGTTCAAATCTCCACCCTACCAAAAAGCTGAATTGGGTATCTAAAATCCAATTGATAATGTTGGTGCGGGCAGGGGTCGGGTGCGACCCCCGGGTGACTTTGACGGTGTAGAACCCCCTGTTCATGGTCTCTCAAACCAAGGTGGTTCCAAAGGGGTTTTTTGCTTTAAAAAAAAAAATTGTACTGATCATATTCTATTATCTAGACTAATGTTAACTCTCTTTGATATCTCTTCATAGACTAATGAGTTATATTGCATTGACTAACCTCTATTTTTTAGACTTGTGGCACTTAAATCCCTTTGTTTTTATAGATCTCATAAAATTATATTGACCATATTTTATTATCTAACTTAATGGTTTTAACACCTTTTGAGGCTCTTTCATAGATAAACAAGTTCAATTTTTCATAGCCCTCATTAATATCTAATTCTATAGTACTGTGGAATATTCAAACTATAGTCAAGTTTGAAATAGATGATAGTAGCCTATGTTATCAGTAGGAAGGTGTTGTACACCTTGCATAAATAATGTATTTTATTCTAGTGGGTTACCTAGGCATTAGGGGAGAAATATTATTGTTGGTTTACCCATTTAGTAAGTTGTAACTATGTAAAAATGGCTCTATGGGTATTCCACTTGGATACGGCAAAATCACAATACTAGGCATTATGTATGGAGTGATAATAGGGTGGAAATATTTTCTAATAATAACTTTACCCACCTCTTCATATTGGTAAAGTTGGTGAGGATGTAGATAAAAAAGGATATCCTATTGTTAGGAGGTTGTTGGAATGTGCAACCAATAAACATATCACATCTTGAAGTAGGCTAAAAAAGGGGCTTTGTAATTTGTATTATCCCGTGGAGATAGCTATGGTGTAGCATGTGGTTTTTGAAACCACTAGTGCTTTCTAATTTTACCCTAGACTAAATAAATAAACCTTGGGTCAATGATTTGGGTATTCCTAGTTATCCTAATTTTGGAGCATTGTAGGTTGGAATTGGAAATAAGTTGTTGGATTATTCATATGCATAGAATATTGAATGTGCATGGTTATGAAGCTATATTTTCTCTTGTGTATAAAATCATAAAGATATTCTAAGATGAATTAAACTTTGAAGATCTCCTAAAATCTAGTCACCCACTCTCAATGTTCATATTTGAACTAAAGACTTGTTGCTTGACTTCATGAGTTTAAATTAACTTGATTACCATTAATGCATATTATCTAAACTAACAATTCTAACTCCTATTGGGACATGAATTGATATCAAGTAAACTTGATACTGCAACTGTCTATCTTCCAACTTTCTGATTAGGCTTGCACCCGCTAGTCATAGCTCAGAACTCAACATTGGATGGACTAAATATTGCTCTAGCCCAACCTCCAGAGTAGTTTGGTTCCTTGTCAACTGATACAGTGTTGACTCAATTAAGCTCGATAATGGTTTTAAGAGATAGGGTTAGAAAAGGGTTTAGGGTTAAGAAGTTATGAGTAAAACAGTGGTCCAATAGAGCTTATAGCATAGGCATCCACAAAGAAAACCTTTCATCAAATTATTTCTAGTGTCCCACACTCAAGATTAGCAACACCCAAAACAGAGTGATCTTCATACAATAAAAACAAAGTATATATATACCCCAAGAAGTAATTTCAACATCCACAATACTAACAATCCAATCTAGCATAATATATTAGTATCTAGATTTAACAGAAATAAACCTCTTGCAAGCACAGATATAACTATGAAAAGATTTCAATAGCTTTACAACTAGTAATCCAATATCAGTGAAATGAACTAACCATAATAGTATTAGTAGAAATGTGATTCACCACTCAAAATCTTAATACAGATATCAAATATGATAGGTCTTGAGTCAAAAAATCTAAGTAATGCTCCTTTCATTAATTTGCAAAAGATGTTACATAGTAGGGCAAACAAACACTCTAGAGTCGACCCTAAAAATAAAGGGTCCGACCTCTATATATAGTTTTTACAATGAAATAAAAGGTGAAGCATTACAAATATTAGACCGTGTTGGATCAGTAGAATGCTATGGCGGTATCATTTCATTGACTTGCAAGGTCCAAGAAATCCGCTCGATGCCACACGCCATGGCAGCTCATCTTTGCAACTTGTTGGATCTGTAATGGCAATTAGACTCCAAGTAGTTAGAAACAAGATCTAAACCATTCATCTTTCTTGAGGACTTCATCCTATCGTAGATCTGCAACTACCTAGGTTCTTGGTTCTTGGATTCATGGATGCTTCATATACCCGCTCAAATCGACTGGTTCTTGTTTTCCAAGAATCCACTTTTGTATACTCAAGAAAATGTCAGCACAATCTCAATTGTTGATGCACTCATGAATGGTTATGATTAAACCTTAGCAAAGCTTCTGCAAATGAGCAACATAGAACATGTCATCGGGTCACATTTTGGATAATGCTAATGTCAGCCTTGATTGTTCTAGCCAGCAGTGTGAAGCATCTGCAAAAATACACTAAGTATTGAGCGAATGGGAGCACGTTCCAAACTGTTGTGGGAGTGGTTAGGACCACTTTTTAACCTCTAGGGGTTGCCCTAGGGGCTATGCATGTCAATTCGATCGTTCTTGTCATCACATAATCGGATTGGTGTTGTTTTGGTGTCTACAGATGCCTCTTTTTGGGATGTGCTGTGCGTGGCGCAGTGCTGAGCAAAAATAGATAACCAAAGCACTAATGATTAGGGTTTCTCAGTAACCTAACCAACTTTTTATGCCCCAAGTATGGAAATGGCACACATTCTTGAATCCTTTCTTTTGATGAGCTAAGGAGCTTAATTCAAGTGTTAACCTTTTTTTTGTGAGGTGTTACTTGATCTTGAACATTGTTCAGTCATGAATAGGCAAAGGGCACAACCTTTTGTTTGTGGGAACCTTGAGTTCATGATTCTAGAATGCCAAGTGTTTGATCAACTTGTGATTATTGCTTGTTTGCTGCCCCAAGCAAGGGCATGATTGTCTTTGTCAATGATCCTTTGAATGTGTGTTATTTCTTTGATTAGGTGTGTTTTTGTTGATTGGTGACTAAGTGTGACTAACCCCTCAAGCGACAAATCGATGAGGGAATTACCGACATGAGAAAAGCAACGAGTCGCTTGACCCAAGATGACTTATGTAAGGCTGCCTTCAGTTGTTTTTCGTTGAAAGCTTATGCAGTTTTCGAACATTTTGACCTGTTTTTGGTGGGTTTGAACCCTTTTTGTGACGCATTTTGGAGCTAAAATTGTCAAAAATCCGTCCTCCCGTGGAGCGATCCGGATATGGTAGCCTTATTAGGGAGTAGGATAGTGATAATTTGTGACCCCAATGTCTGTTTTTATGCCAAGAATATCAGGCGCAAAGGTGCCTTCATTTGGCAATGTTATTGCTATTTTTGGTTGGGTTTTGACCCTTTTTGGGACGTCATTTGGGGATGAAAATCTCAAAAATTCGTCCTCCCGTGGAGCAGTCTAGCTATGATAGCCTTCTTAGGGAGTAAGATAGTGACAATTGGTGACCCCAATTTCGGTTTTGCATGATAAGAATCTCAGGCACAAAGGCCCCTTTGATCGGTAAGTTTATGGCTATTTTTGGTGTGTTTTGGTGCAGTTTTTTTCTATTTTTGAATTTCTTGCACTGTAATCATCCCTAGGTGGGATGAATACCAGTTTAGTAATCATCCCAGGGTGGGATGATCGCTAACTAGAGTGCTCATACCAGGGGGGTGTTAGAGTTAAAGTGCACTATGCCTTCAGTTTGACACTTGTCAGTTTCATTGACAAGTGTCATGTTCATCATATAGGCCTTCTGCCTATATATGTAACACATTTTTATCAATAAAATAATCCCCTTTAGTTTTCCCTCCTTACATTTGGTATCAGAGCTCTAGGAGTTCTCCTACCTTGTGAGCTTGAGGGGGAAATCCCCCCCTCATCCTTTCCCCCCTTTTTTGCCTCATTTATTTTTTTTTCTTCGCCTAGTTTTCCAAGCCTAGGGAGTATGCTCTCCATTTTTTTTAAATGGATCAGAAACCAGACAGCTTGAAAAAAAAAATTCATAGCTGCCCCTGAAGCTTCATTGCTTGGAGCCATGAGAGGTTGAGGAGAAAACAATTTCTCTATTTTTTTAGTCTCAATATTTGGGGACAGAACTTTATGGATCATCTTCAATCGGAGAAATCAGCAATAATAGGTAGGCAATGCAGTCCGTGAGATTGGAGGTCGAAGCAGTGTTTTCTACAAGGTAGTTTCTGGGAAGACTTGACAGCATGGCAGAGCGGCCGGTACAGGCGAAGCTCCTAAGGATTCCCGTCACATTAACCACGAAGGATACGTAGGTGATCATTTAGCAATGAAACAACAGTTGAATAATCATGCTCCGTTGTCGTGCTCCAGTTCTTCGAAAGTATTGCTCCAGTTGCGAACGTGAGATGGAGCGGCCAGTTTGATGTCGCAGTGATGGAGCGGCCAGTTTGATGCGGGATCTATGTGGGCCCCATAATACTGCGAGCGCCCACACCAAAATTGGCAGCCTCGATGACGTCGGCTTCACGGTCGGCGGGCCTCTGCGTCGGTTTATCTCATATTCATCATCTGTTCTGTAAACAGTTTTATTTATTTTTAATTCGTCGTCGCCTGCATGACCATCGCGATGCTGCCTTTGGTGGCGAGGGCTAACATGACTATGGACACCAGCACCGTCTGCGGCAACCCTCTCCGATAGAAAACCGATATAACCAGAAGATCAACCATCTCCGGAGGCCGCTTTGTCACGTCGCGATAAATGGGCTTGCTGGACGTCAGGAGCACCAACGTCTGCAATTTTGCTAGCCTGGCGATGCTCGTCTGCTATTGGCAGATTTGGTGCTGTGGAAGAACAAGCAGATGTCAGCAAGTGTCTGTTATTGGCGGATTTGGTGCCATGTGGAATTTTTTTTTTTGGGGCAAAGACGCAGCAGAACTTCATCCAATGTCTGCACAAATTTACAGTCATTTTTCTTCAACAGTCTCATAACTTCCTGAAGGGGGTAAATTTCATATTTTCTGCTTTGGCAAATCCTCATTTTTTTTTACTGCTCGTCCAACCATTGTATACACTTTTTGTCGTCCGTGTTCGCCCCCATTTGGACGGCTGGCACAATTTTTTCTACCGTGGCGGGGGTCCTCGAAGGCCTCAGGTGGCAGGATGGGCCTGATCGTTCTGATGGGGTTGTCTTTGGCCCTCTCGTAATGGTCCACGAATTCTCCCTCGAGCTCATGAAACATGTTCGTGATGGTCCGCCAGGAGATCCTATTTCCGCGCCGCAGCCGCAACCAAAAATGGTTCGAAATAGAAGTTTACCGACGACTGCTACAGAATCTTTGTGCAAGAAAAATCAAGCTTACGGCGGAGCAATTGCCATGGCAGTCGCTTTGCTATTAAAAAAAAATTCAGCTCCTACACACACCGCAAATTAAAAATTTTACCAAAATCTTCGTTGTTTCTGTGGCGTCCAAGATGAATAGCAAAAACTGACGAGGAATGAAAAAATGGAAGTCACCACACATTGCACGAGGAGTGCCTATGGTCCTCAATCGCAGTTGAACAGATGCGTTGAAGGAGGATAAAGAGGAGTTCTGTTACAGTTGAAAGCCTCCAAGTGTTCGTGTTTTTTCCGAACACGTTCTACCATGGGAATGTCATATTTTTTTCCAAGTGTTCGTGTTTTTTCCCCCATCGAAGGTGAAATTTAAAGCGACAGTCGAGGGATTTGATTTTGGGCGATCCCATTGGCCAGTTTGCAGGCATCACATTGATCAATATTTGGCAACATTTTGCAGACGTGGTTGTGCCCAGTTAATTTTATGATTGTCCCGAGGATGCCATGTGAAGATTCCAGACTATACGAGTGTGTTACTATTTTTTTTGTTGTATCATGTTCTGAAGTGGAGTAGTGACGGGGCAGTGTATTTTTCACCGAAGATATATCAGAGGGCGTTGTAAAATTGACATTGCCTTCTGATGAGCACAGGGCAATGAAGGTTGCTGTCTATTTGCCTTATGGTTTTTTGTTTGATTTAGTTTGCATATTTTTTATCACAATGGCTCGTTCCCTGCTTTGACGTGACGAAAGACCACGTGGTCGGAGTGGCTAAACTCCAAAGAGTAGAAGTGCCAAATGTTAGCACATTGTACAAAATCTCAATGAGGGGTTTGATTCCAATTCGGTGTTGGGGAGTACTATGGTTAATATGATGATGAAATATGGGTGCTTTGAATTTGCACGCCACGTGTTTGATAGATTGCCTGAAATATGGGTGCTTTGAATTTGCACGCCACGTGTTTGACAGATTGCCTGAAATATGGGTGCTTTGAATTTGCACGCCACATGTTTTCTCTATTGTTCTCAGGGCACTTGGGGGATTGTTGAATCTGCAACTTGGCAAACTAATCCATGCCCAAATTGTTAAGTTTGGATTCCACTCACATGTGAATATAGTGCTCGTCGACGGTTCGTGGAAGCAGCCAAATAAATGAAGACTGCCTGGCATGGAAGGGAAATTAAGTTGTATATAGAAAATTGTTTTCTATATAATGAAATAGGTATAATTCTATTCAAATGAAATGTATCTTTTATTGGTGTAAAATCCCATAGAAACTACAGACTTATGTATTTTTTGCTGGAGTAAAACTCAGAAGGGTGACCATATGGGATGTCTAGGAACTGCACACATTTAAAGGGTCATTATATTTTTGCCTTTTTAAGCATCAATTTGTATTCGACTATAGCCATGTTTATAGTCGTTGGAAATATTTTTTCGAGACGGACACATTGGTGGTGTCCATCTGTAATTTTAAGGCTATTTCATTTGAGTTTTTTAGCCTCAAACTTTTCTACCTTGGAGTGCACTTTCGGTTGTACCCGACACTCCCAAAGTAATTTTATATGTGATCCTTGTACCTAGTGACCTTTTCTATACACTTGGCGAATGCAGCGGCTGGTTACCCATGAGATGACATGGTCACCATAAGGACACTTATACTAGGGACTACAGACAAAGACACCCTAGACTCTATCCGAGGTTTTTTCTAGATCTACTTCTGAAGACTACAGACGAAGACACTTCAGAAGATTCTCTTCTTTTCTTCTTCTCTCCTCCTATTTGGATCTATGGCTCATTTTATTGTATTGAGTGCATTTTCGGTAGAGACCGACACTCTTATATGGCTCGTTTTTCCTTTCATTAGGTGCATTTTCGGCAAATACCGACACCTTCTAGATTGAGTTCACCATGAGGAGGGATTTCATACTCATGGTGAATCTAGTCAGTGACCTACAAGAGGCAACATCCTCTGAGGATGACCTACAGAGGCAACAGACCGAGATGTGGCTGACCTTGAGGCACCCATGATGACCCCGAGGCACTTAGACGGCTGACCCAGTGGCAACAGACCCGTGGAAGTGGCTGACCCTGAGGCAACAGACCAAGATGTATACACAGTGAATCTAGCATTATTCACAGTTGGAGAGCCAAGAGCACAGAGCACGAGCCTAGACCAAATCAGCAATAAGCGAGGATGATAGGTTGTTTTAGAGAAGTCAACATTAAGGGGGAATGTTACCTAATGTTGACTTGCTTTGTTTTTTTCTTTAGTTAGGATAGTGCACTTTAAGGGGGAATGTTAGAGTTAAAGTGCACTATGCCTTTAGTTTGACACTTGTCAGTTTCATTGACAAGTGTCATGTTCATCATATAGGCCTTCTGCCTATATATGTAACACATTTTTATCAATAAAATAATCCCCTTTAGTTTTCCCTCCTTACAGGGGGAACGATTACAGGCCTAAAAACCTATTTAAGGGCCAAAACTAGGTTTTGGGCTCATTTGCATTTGTTTTTCCTGGCGTTTGAGAGTTGTGAGGAGGAGGAGGTCAAGTTCGCGTAGCGGAGCGCTGTCAAATTTTCTCAGACACCATGAGTTCACGGACCGGATCATCAAGCGGTGGAGCCGAAGCGAGATCGGTAAGTGATCCTCCTCTGTATTTTGGTTTGTGTTACAGTTTTAAAACAGCAATTCGTTTTTTCTTTTGTATTTTGTTTTTCAAATTAAAAATGAAAACCCTAGTTAAATGTGTGTGGTTTTTGTGTCTTTGTGTTTTGTTGTATTTGGTTAGAACTATGATCGAAACCCTAGTTAAAATCATGTTTTTGTGTTTTTTTTGTAAGCTAAAAAAAAGAAAACCCTAGTCTAAACTAAGATTGAAAACTTAGCGTAAAAAAAATGTTTGGATGTTGTTTTATGTTGTTTATCAGTTTAGACAAATGTTAAACCCTAGGAACTGAAAACTTTATTAATTTTGTTTTTTTATTTTTGTCAGTTTAAACTAGGATGAAAACCCTAGGTTAACTGTTTTTTGTATTTTGTTTTTTTTTTTGTCAGTCTAGACTAGGATGAAAACCCTAGGTTAACTGTTGTTTGTATTTTGTTTTTTTATTTTTGTCAGTTTAGACTAGGATGAAAACCCTAGGTTAACTGTTTGTTGTATTTTGTTTTTTTTTTTTGTCAGTTTAGACTAGGATGAAAACCCTAGGTTAACTGTTTTGTGTAGTTTTTTTTGTTTTTGATCAGTGTAGACTAGGATGAAAACCCTAGGTTAAATGTTTGTTGTATTTTGTTTTTTTTTGTCAGTTTAGACTAGGATGAAAACCCTAGGTTAACTATTTTTTGTAGTTTGTTTTTTTTGTTTTTGGTCAGTTTAGACTAGGATGAAAACCCTAGGTATTGACAAATTTGTTTTTGAATGTTTTGTTTTTTGTTAGTGTAGACTAGGATGAAAACCCTAGGTTAACTTGTTAATTTTTGTTTTGTATTTTGTTTTTTTTTGTCAGTTTAGACTAGGATGAAAACCCTAGGTTAACTGTTTTGTGTAGTTTGTTTTTTTTGGTTTTTGGTCAGTGTAGACTAGGATGAAAACCCTAGGTTAACTAGTTTTTGTATGTTGGTTTTTTGTTTGTACAGTGTTTTTAATGTTGTTGTACAGTTTGTATTGATCTGTACAATTTGTATACATTACTCTATATTGTTTTAGTGTTGTACAATTTTGTTTTGTTTTTTTGTTTTTGTCATGTTTTAATGTTTTTGATTTGTTTTTTGTTGCAGGTTGTGAAGAGCCGGTACCGTGTGCCGACGGTGTTTTCTGAAGCGCGGGAGGCGCTGACCGTGGCTGACCGGGAGTGGCTTGATGCCCTTGGGCTCAAGCAGGTGACTTGGCTAGAGCCTGTGGTGGGGGATCGGGCCTATCTGATGGCCCTTATCAACTTGTGGGATCCCCGGACCAATACCTTTCATCTCCCAACAGGGGAGATGACAGTGACTCTTGAGGATGTCTATCGGATTCTACGGATTTCGATAGATGGGCTGCCGATTTGGACTACACCGTGTGATCAGCGAACAGTAGTGCTGACACGGTGCTTCGAGCATGGGGTGGAGATGGGGGTGGATAGTCCGATGGAGAGGGCAAAGGGTGATTACCTGATTGGCGGTATCTTGGTGCGATGGTGGCTAGAGAGGGGCGTGTTGGGGGTGAGGCATGCATTACTGATGACCCTCATCTCCAACATGCTATTTCCCGACTCCTCAGGTGCGAGGTTCCCATGGAACCTGCTGGAGGTAGTGTTCAGATTGGTCGAGTGTCCGATGGAGGCACCCTTGATTATGAGGTGGGGACAGACACTTCTGGCACAGCTTTATGATGAGTTGTATGAGGTCCATTGTCGAATGCGAAAGGGGATTGGGTGCAGCTACCTATTGCAGTGCTGGGGGTGGCAACACATAGCTGTGGAGCGGCCACAGGGTTTGTCATGGACCACTCGGGCAGAGATGGTGGATAGGGAGATAGGGTATGCGGCTCTATGGTAGTGGTCTGAGGAGCAGGGGCAGAGTCGATGGTGGGCAGGTGTCGTAGGGCACTATGCTGATGCCTTCGCTCGGCTTGCTCTAGGGGAGGTGTTCTGGTGCCCATATCGGGACTATCCAGCCTGGCCTGAGGCTGGAGAGTGGCTCTGGCAGGTGCGCAGGGGGAGATGGCTGATTGGGCGACATGGGACCGAGCAAGAGTACTTCCCGTACGTTCGAGTGACGCGATAGTTTGGGGTGCACCAAGGGTTTCCTGGTGAGCCCTTGATCTATCGACGTCGAGGCGACGAGAGGACTCTGGCCTGGCCGATCATCGAGTCGCTTGGTGAGGAGTCGGATCCTAGGATCGATGTCCCTGACGTGGACAACGTCGGGGCGACCGTTGAGTACGACCAGTGGTGGACATTGCGGCGGTGGTGAGGCGAGGGGCCTCTAGGGGGTCCAGAGGTGGTAGCAGCAGGTGGTGAGGGTGTAGAGGCATCGAGAGAGGGTTGGGGGACTCCACTCGAGGATGCGGACATGGTGGAGGTTGACAGCTTTGGGGGGGATGATTTTGGGATTCCGGAGCAGCCGGACATGCAGGACATCCCGAAGTAGTGGGAGCCGGAGCAACCCATCGTCCCGGATATGCCTATGCCCCAGGCTGTCCCGGAGGGTGTGGAGGTGAGGCATCACGTTGAGATAGCACGATTGGAGGATCTGCTTCGGAGACGGGATGAGGAGCTTGGGGATGCTTTGCAGGAGAGGGATCTCCTACGGACTCAGTTGGCAGAGCAAGAGAATGCATTTGCTGTGTACCATCGGCGGGATGGGGACACAGATGCTGTGCGGGAGAGGGATCTCCTATGAACTCAGTTGGCGCAACGTGATGATGTAGTGGCTGCGTACCGTCGATGGGAGGTGGATTGGTTTTGGCATCGGATGGATTTGGAGGCAGAGATTATCCACCTCGATTGGCGGTTACCTGAGCTCCCTAGAGGTGGGTCCTCACATCGAACGAGAGACAACGATATTGAGTAGTCAGCATCATCTCGTCGCAAGCGGCTGGATGAGGGGGGCGTTAGTGGGCGTGATGATGGGGCTAGCAGCAGCCACCCTGAGAGGTCCCATAGGACCCACACCACGGGGGGTAGTTCTCGTCGCACCGATCCTGCATGATCATGGTGGTCGACGCCCTAGGCTTGGGGGTTTTTGAGTTTTTGCTTTGTTTTGCGAGGTCAGAGGACCGACTTATTGTAGCCTGCGAGAATTTTGACGATATATATATACATGACTTTTCTTTTTGGTTATACACTTGTCATGATTTTTTTTTTTGTTTATGCACATTTATTTATGATGATGTATGCATGTGTTATTATGAATGCGATGTTTCTAATTATATGATGTATGCATATGGAATGGATGAAATGATTTGTTGATAACTTGTCGATGGCACCATAGACTGTACAAGATTTACTGGCTTTCTGTACTTATGTGATGGCTTTGTGGAATGACTTTGCATGTGATAATTTTGTTTTTGTATTTTTTATATTTTTTGATGGTGATGTAAGTAATGAAATGTACCAGTTGTTTTAAAATGTAGTTAAGGTTTTCTGAGATTCAGATGTTTTAACTAACTAGCCAAGACTTTACATTTATCTCACAAGACTTTTGAACAAGGTACGAATCAGACTTGAGTTTGACCAAGTTATTTCACATCCCTGTGTGTGCAATTGAGTTTGTTTATGTGGTATTTGTCAGGATACCGCCAGTGCCAGATAGGTTGTCAACCAAACCTGTACTGAGGATCACCTAATTAGCTCCACTAACTCCGTTGTTGTATTTAGTAAGATTAATCCACGGGACAATCTAAGGTACCATAAGCTAGCTCATCCACATGCAAACATTGGTCTACTCACATGCAAAGCTAATGTGATAGACATATCGTCATGCGTTTAGGATACCACCATTTTCAGGTAGGCTATCCACCAAACCCGTAATGAGGATCACCTAGATGGTTTTTCGAATGCTGAGAATTCTAGGGATTCAAGCTCAGGCGTCTTTTATTTGCTCAACTTGTTGGGATACTTGCTCTCATACATAGTGATGAAAATCACTGTTTATTTTTCTCTTTTTGTTTTTCTTTTTGAGCAAGGGATTTGAATAGTGGTGATAACCACTGTTATTTGATTTTGCATTTTGAGCTTCGTAAGGTTTTGGCTTATGAATGGCCTTGATCCTTTTGGCCTTGGGGATGACTACCCATCCTATTCAGGGACGTGTAGTACGAATCCTTACGACTTTGGGAACCAAAGGTGATTGGGGATATTATTATGTAAGGGCATTGATCCTTTAGGCCTTGGGGATGACTACCCATCCTTGTCAGGGGCGTGTAGTACGAATCCTTATGACTTTGGGGACCAAAGGTGTTTGGGGATATTTGTGATGATATATTTTTGGGGATTTTCTTTTGAATGGCATTGATCCTTTTAGGCCTTGGGGACGACTACCCATCCTTGTCAGGGGCGTGTAGTACGAATCCTTATGACTTTGGGGACCAAAGGTGTTTGGGGATTTGATTGATAGTGGTGAAAACCACTATTTATTATGGGGAATTGATGGGGAAGAGCTTGTCCTTTTGTCAATTCTCAACATTCTTGAACCATTCGCACAGGGGGATGAACAGGCTAACCTTTCACCTATGGTACCCTAGACTGCTTTGTAGGTTTCTCTTGCATTCACACAACTTGGGAATTATTTTATGTGTTTTAACTTGTGTAGGGATGTTACGTAATGAGGTGTGATCCAAGTAAAACTCTACCCTTGTAAAATATGTCTGACTTTGTACAGTTTTTGGCTAGAAATTTAAAGACAGCTGAATGACGAAAACCCTAAATACATTAGGAGACAACTGACTATGCTAAAAATGTGGATGGTGTTATTCTGGATGGATGTGTTTATAAAATGGATTGAATGTGGAAAATGATGGAATTGCCTAGCAATTACAGTCTATGGTGTTTGTGACATGTATGACCAACAAATATGCAATGTATGGATGCGATGCCTAATGCAGTTTATTATATTTTTGTATTTTGATTTTTATGAGTATGCATGGAATTGAGATGCAATTTTTTTTTGTTATTTTTTATTATTTTATTTTTTGTTTGTTTTTGAATATTTGTTTTTGACCAAGCGATTGTGGGAACCCTTGGAGCTTTTGGTTTGACCAAAGGGTTTATGGATACCTTTGGGGTGTTTTAGGTTGACCAAGCGATTGTGGGAATCCTTGGAGCGTTTGGGTTTGACCAAAGGGATTATTGATACCTTTGGGGCATTTTGTGTTGCTCGGGGGGGTGACCAGGAGTTGTGGAATCCTTGGAGCTTTTGGTTTGACCAAAGGGTTTATGGGTACCTTTGGGGTGTTTTGGGTTGACCAAGCGATTGTGAGAATCCTTGGAGCTTTTTGGGTTGGGGCCTTGTTTTGGTTTGCCGTGTGGAATCCTTGGAGCTTTTGGGGTGGGCTATGGCTCTCTAAATGTGGAATGGCCTCAAATGACTGATGTTCAAGGGTTCTAGTTCCTTGATTCCTTCAAGAGAGGTGAGCCGGTATGTTCTAGGTCCTATTTTACTGTCAATTACATAGGGACCTAACCAATTTATCGTGAACTTGTCCCTTAGATGGGGCGGCAAGTTAGAATTTTGTTGGTTCTCTTTTAAGACCAAGTCACCAACTTGAAAGTCCCTCAGGTGAACTTTCATGTTGTATGCTTTCTTAAGTCGCTCTTGATAGATACGTAAATGCTCGAGAGCATTGACATGTTGTTCATCGAGCAATGTAAGTTGGTCTAACTGGCATCGTGCAGTGTCATCATCGATGAACTCTTGCATTGATATGCGCAGGGAAGGTATTTCCAACTCGAGAGGCATGACTACCTCGGAGCCATACACCAGCGAAAATGGAGTTGCCCCAGTGGGCATCCGAATGCTAGTGCGATAAGCCCACAGGGCAAGCAGGATTTGAATGTGCCAATCCTTATGACTATCTGTGACCATATTTTTGAGGATAGCAACTAGCATTTTGTTTGACGCCTCTACTTGCCCATTTTCCTGTGGATAATAGGGTGTTGAAAAACTGTGCTGAATTTTGTACTTTGTTGTCAAAGCACGCACATCTTTGTTCTTGAATGACGTCCCATTATCCGAGATGATCTTGGATGGAATACCAAAATGACATATGATGTTATGTAAAATAAACTCCGCAATGCGGGGTCCAGTCGTAGAGGTAAGCGGAATTGCTTCCACCCACTTGGTGAAGTACTCTGTGGTCGTTATGATAAACGTGTGATGACCCGACGATGCAGGGGAGATCTTTTCGATTAGATCTAAGCCCCACTACAAAAATGGCCAAGCCGATTGGATCGGTTGCAAGGCCTGAGAAGGTACATGTGTCAAATTGGCATGGTGTTGACACTTCATGCACTTCTTTACATATGCGCAACAATCTCGCTCTAAAGATGGCCAATAATAGCCCATGCAGAGAATGCACTTTGCGATGGCCATACCGTTGAAGTGGCCACCGCATGTACCATCGTGCGCTTGGGTGATCGCCCAAGTGGACTCCTGCTGGTCCAAGCAACGGAGGAGGATTCCTTCATAGCTCCGACGGTACAAAATGTCTCCTAGCAAGACATGTTTTGTCGCTTTCTGTTTAAATGATCTTTTTGCGGCATGCATCAATCCAAGTGGGAGGTTACCTAGCTTGAGGTAGTCTCTTATGGGTGTGTACCAATCCTGCTGATCAGAAACCTCGATGGTATGAATGGCCAATCCCTCTTGGAGTTCATCCCTAGCAAAATCTGAGTGGGAAAGAACTTGTAAGAATAGCGTTGTGTTGCTATTAAGAGGGGTCGGGGAGAACAAGGACCCCTAGTCGACGTGATTCAGACAATCACGGATTTGAGAGAACTTATCCTGAGATGGTTCAATCTGGATCAAGTGGATTCCTAGCGTTAGGTCAAAGCTTGCACGCTCCATCACGGATTGCGATAATGTTTTGACTTGAATGGTTGTCATCTCACCGGAAGGGTCTTGCGGGATTAGTGACCCCAAGGAGGCCATAGTATCCGCAAAATGATTCGATGATCGAGGGAGTGCCTCGATGTCGTACCATTCAAGCTTTGCCAGGAATTTGTCCACAAGGGCTTTGTAGGCCTACGGAACTGGGCATTTACATTGGAATACCCCTTTTACTTGGTTGACAATTAATAGCGAATCACCAAAGATGTTCAAGCGTTTGATGTTCATGGTGATTGTTTTTTGAAGACCTATGAGCAAGGCTTCATATTCGGCATTGTTGTTGGTGCATGGGAAATCTAATTTAAATGATAGAGGCATTGGAGCCCCTTACGGTGTGCATATGTGAATCCTCCCGTCGGGCTTTTTGATGGGTACCATGTTGGACAACCATGGTGGGTAATCCACGTAGATGACAAACTATGCATCCAACAACTTTTGTAGCTCATCTTTGACCATTAAGGCTACTGTTGGGTGCATCTTACGTAGTTTTTGCTTAACTGGCTTGACTGTCGGATCAAGCATTAGATTATGCGTGACTAGCTATGGGTCTAGCCCCGGCATGTCTTTGTAGGACCATGCAAAAACCTCCTTCTCTTTGAGAAGGGCAATGTAGTCGGCTTGCTCTTCGGGGGATAGACTTACCCCCATATTGATGATTTGTGAATTCATTGGATCAGATTCGATGTCTACATCAGTCATATCTTCAACTGACATGTGGGATCTATCCTCCAACTGGTGTGAAGTTGGGATTAGGTGGATATCATTTTCTTAATTTAGATCTACATTAGGAACGTCGGGTTCCTCTTCGAGCATGGAAGACATCCCGAGTCCGTCCCAGGGGTGAAATGGAACATCCCACCACAAGGCCAATACTCCGATGGGGATGGTGGTGTGTCAGCGTGATCCCAGTCTATAGCATCTAGGTCTAGATGCAATGACCATGTTGGATCGGTTGGGTTATGGATGGGGGCGGTTAAGTCAATGGAGATCATGTTGATGAAATGATTTTGGTCTCCATTACCATGGGTGTGGTGACTCGGACATCCTAGGTGATCTTTGTGCTCCGGATCTGGCTCTATGGGTACTAGCACAAATGGATCGGCCCTATGTGC
Organism: Wollemia nobilis; assembly: GCA_028583015.1. Classification (NCBI taxonomy): domain Eukaryota; kingdom Viridiplantae; phylum Streptophyta; class Pinopsida; order Araucariales; family Araucariaceae; genus Wollemia; species Wollemia nobilis. The sequence continues at coordinate 1,155,959 of JAQPPZ010017079.1, read as the reverse complement.
GGATAAAAGGATAGGATCTACCCTTGGCACTGATGGCTCTATAGGGTCTCCAGGCGGAAGGTGCTCTCTGTATGCCTAAAGTGGCGGGTGCAATAGTTGGTCCAACTATGCCTGGTTTAGGTGCCACCTATGCCTTGGCCCTATGTGTAGCTGTTCAAACATGTCATCAATGTCCATGGGGTATTGTTGTTGTCGCATATGATTGAGATATGCCATCTCAGTCTCATCTTCATAATCGCTATCGGAGATCCAGAGGCCTTCGTTGGCTTCGATAGCTATTTGCGACATGTGAGGCTCATCTTGCTCGAGCAAATTGATGTGGTCCCATCGGGGTTGTTTCGCTCTCTACGGGGGGACCTGATTCTCTTGAGGTGGCACTTGCTCGATTGGAGCATCCAAAGGGAACATTGTCATGAAGCTCTCCTGATAATCATCCATGGGGGTCACTTGTGAATGATTGCTATCAGACTCGAAAGGATCCCAAGGCGCTACCTCATACTCGACTCGTCTTCTGAAGACCCTTCTTGGCCTTGTCTATATCCCTCTTGTAGGTGAGTCCTCGAACTTTCTCCTTTCTCGATCGAAGGGAAAGGGTTGTTAAGGTCAACAAGGTTGGTTGTTAGCAATGGGAGGTAATCCCCCAATGTATATGTTGTGTTAGGATTGGCATATGGATCTAATGCCAACCCATCCTTGTTGCCTATCCCTAGGCCTTGCATGTTCTCTACCAAGATGTCAAGGGGCAGGGGGTGGTTGAACCCTACTCCTGACTTGTCATATGGCATTTGATATCTTGGTTGGCAAAGAACGCGCACTCCTTGCTCATACTTGCCCAACCCATATCCATGCCAATTACATTGGCCAAGATATCTCAAAGCGAAGTCTGGGTTGGAAAAATAGTTGACGTCCTCAACAAAGGGCTCTTCATCTTCTTCTTCTTGCATGTAAGGTTCAATGCCATTATCGAGGCCCCCATAAACAAAGTTTTTCTGATTTGGTGGGTAGCCTAGAGGAACCACAGTGTCGATGGGGAGGTGAGGTCTCCCCATGTCCTGCATGGACTCAAGTGCGGGTGTTGCTACAATATTCCGCACTAGATACTCCCCAGAGCCCGTGTTGGCCATCTCAATGGTGATCGTTGGCGGTGGAGGGGGAGGGAATGGGAGTTCTTCCTGGGTCCACTCCATGTAGGGTGAACTAGGCGTCTCGACTTCCATTCGGCTAGGCATCTCTTCGATAGAGATGGTTGAGACTAATGGCGGTGCCTCTTCTAGGGGTTTCTTCCCCTTGTCCTTCGGTGTGGCCACCATAGGTGGCATTGTTGGTGAAGGACCAGATGATGAAGATGGACCCGACTGGTGATTTGATGGACTTAACAATGGGGATGCATGCGGAATCGAACCCTGTTTAGATGGATTCAACTAAAAATCCAAATGTGTCGATGGAAGGGTCGATTGCGGCATTAGTTGCACCGTATTGCAATACTTGAAGGGCTCTAAGTCTGCTGGGACTACATGCACCTACCCTTCGAATGTGTACTTTAGGCACTGATGAGCTATCGAAGGGACACACTTCATGTCCCTGATCCAAGGCCGGCCCAACAAGATATTATAGGCCATCTCACCTTCCAAGATGTGGCACAACGTAGGAATAGTCTTTTGTCCCACTTGGATGGGTAGGACAATTGTGCCAACCGTCGAGCATATCGCATCATTGAATGCTCGAAGAGTATAGGTGGAGGCCACGATGTGAGATGTCGACAACTTGAGGTGTTTCAATGCCGTTGTTGTAATTATATTACTGGATGAGCCAATGTCCACCAACACCCTCTTATATGGAATCCCATTGACCCATGCAATGACGTGCAGGGGTGGATCCGCCATATCACCAGTCATCGATTTCAGTTCGTCTTCTCTAAAGGTGATGACTGGTTCTGTACATTGTTTTACATGTCCCACAAAGTTGTTGAAAGAGTTTGCTTCATGGGGCTGCAGCTCGATGGCTTTTAATATCTCCATTAGAGCCTCCCGATGGGGCGATGATTGTTGAATGAGCTCGTAAATGGAGAGCCTAGCCGACGTGGTCCTTAAACTTTGGGTAAGTCTAGTCCGAATCGTGGCCACTAGGTCTAGGCGGGGGAGGTTGCGTAGGGTGTTGTTGAGGTTGTGACGTTGATGGAACCTCTCCTGTGGCCACCGTGGGGGCAGCTCCTGGGTACCTCTTGTTCCTAGTCACTATGCTTATCATCCCTACATACCCCTGCATGGGGCAATTCTATGTCACCTCATTGACTTGAAGGGTTTTTGCCTACGCATCATGGGCAGGTAGGGGGTCTTTGAAGACTCCCATCTATTGGTTGTTTGGCGCTACGGGGTTGTCCACCGCCAGCGTCTTGTTGTCTATTAGGTCTTGCACGAAGCTCTTGAACTTCCAACATGCATAAAGGTCATGTCCTTTCTGCCTATGAAATCTATAGTACAAGTCTTCCCTATAGCCCTTAGGTTTTGGTGCATTGGGGTCTATGGGTCAACTTTCTGGCAGGTGTATCAAGTTTACCATGGACAAACGGTCAAACAAGGAGTCTTTGGACTCTGTGAAGGGTGTGAACTGTCGCCTAGGGCGACGCTACTGAGTTTGCTCTTGCCGATGATTTTCCTTCTCATAGTTGTCAAGAGGAACTACCTGATAGTTAGCCTGTGAGGGCTGTGTTGCTTGTGTAGGCTTCGGCATGTTTATAGCAACCTGATTGACCGTAGTGGGTTTCGGTTGCGTGGTCCCTATTTTGGCATTTTTAGGCCACTCTTTCTTCTTTGGCTTGGCAATCTCGCCATCCTGTATCTTGATCTCCTCAATGATTCTAGCTTGCGCCAGGGCTTCCTCAAGAGTGGCATATTGTTGCAGCTGCAATAGCATGGAGATCGATCTCAAACAACTCTTTGAGAACATTTGGGTTAGGTCGGCCATAGGAGGGAGGTAGGGCAGCTTTGAAAGCAACGTCCTCCACCGATTTCCATAGGCCACCATGGTTTCTTCCTCATACTGCCTGAGGCTAGCTAGGTCACTTAGTGACGCCTTCTTCTTGGTGTTGAAGGTGAAGCATTCGAGGAACGCGTCCACTAGCTGATCCAAGTTGCATATGCTATGTTTTGGCAACTGAGTGAACCAATCCGAGGCAGGGCCTGCGAACATGGTTATAAATGTTCTTAGCAACAAAGCATCATTGTCCTGAATGCCAAAGCATTGGCTCAGGAATCTAGTCACGTGCTCTTGGGCATCCTCCTCCCCTCTAAAGAGTGCCAACTGGGGCAGTTTAAAGTGTTTAGGGTATGGGGGTGTCGGCACTGACGGATGCACAGGGTGATTGCGAAGCTGGCGTAAAGTGGGCTTTTGGGGCCCAGAAGTCTTGGTCTCCATAGACTCTAAGCGCTCTAGCAGCGCTTTATATGCATCGGAGGATTTGATCTCTTCCTCCTTGGTTTGTTCCCATTGTGGGTTGCGGGGAACTTGAGGCCTATGGAGGGGTAGCCGGACAGCATCCCCCTGCCTTGGTAGGGCATTTCAGCCCGCTCTTCTTCTTGCTCATACTCCTCATAGGCTTCTTGAGGAGTTCCTGGGTGAGACCTATAAACATGGGTGGGTGCCCGTGGAGGGTGCCCATCATTTGTTTCTGGGAGTGGCCTCCCGCTCAGGTCTAGGAGGTCTTGGAGGCAATATTTGATAAGGTCACGGAGACCTGTCTCGCACCAAGGGGTTGTGCCTCTCATACAATTCTATCTTATGCGTGCGAGGGGTTGGGACCCTCTCAGGCACAGTGTTCTAGAGCAATTCATCTGTCTGACGTCGAATGCGCTCTTTGCTAAGGTGATACAGGTGCTCTAACTATTGTTGGTCTTGCCTGAGCTACGTGATTTGCGCTTGGCGGGTGACATGTTTGGCAAATGCCAAGTCAATTTGTTCCATCGTCTTGTGTTTAGGAAGCCTAGATGCCTCTCCTACATGTCTATCTCGGTCATGGTGATCCGAGATCTCTATGGGTCGCTTTCCTCTGTCGAGGTTAGCGGCATTCACCCGAGGCTCTGGCCTCAGTGGGTGATCTTGATACATAGCAGGCGCGGAGGCGCATTGCTCCCATGCTATGTATTGCTCTTGAGGAATGTAGTGGTCTTCCTCGTACTCCCTTTCATATGTGTGAAAGGGGCGGGTAGAATTGGCTTGCCCTATCTGAAGAGCCTTGTGCTCTGGATTTGGCCTATTGTTTTTGATAGTAATAAGGGGTAAAGGAGGGATGACGTAATCATGTGGCCCCTCCTTATGGACCCTATGTTTCTCTAGCGCTTCATCACGTGGTGGCCACTCATAACGAGCATCTAAGGGAGCCCTCCTCATCTATGTTGAGTGCCACGTGTATGGCCTCCTCCTAAAAGGGTCTATGCTGAGTGGGAGTGCCCCTCAAAGGGGTGCCTCTATAGTCCCATTCTGTAATGGCATGATGTGGACTATCTTGTGGGTCAGGCCACCAAGGCGGTATGACCAAGTCCTCGAGACTATATCGAAGGTGACTTGTCCCCCTTTGTACACTTTTTGCAGCTTCTGCCCATGATTGGGCTCGACTACGGGTGTACACCATGGTGATGTTTTTCTAAAGATGTGTACATTTTTATCTTCTTTACAATTTTTTATGCTACACTAAACAAAAGGGAAACACACAATCAAAGCAATGATTATCTTGTTTATGGATTAAAAGTGTGCCCTAAATCTGGTTCAGTGTGTTTTGATGTTTGTTTTGAAAACCTTGTAAAGAAATTTTTGTTGTATATGCAATATGAGGGCTCTTATATCTCCCAAAATGGTCGCCCCTTCAATATACCACTTCCAGGCCGTTATACCGAACCTCTCTATATACCCGCCCTTACGTGAGGGAGACTATTGGTACGTGAGAGCAGAACAGTACGTGGAACATAGGCGGTACGGAAGGGGAATCACTCTATTTTGACACCTACCATAGAAGACTTATCCTCATGCACTGGGAATCACCCCAGCTACACTTGGTCAGCTTTCGTCAGGATTTACGTCTAGCAACAATCGCGATCGGGGTTATGTATGCAATATTTCAAGCCAAGGTGGTGATGAAATCCATCATTGGTCTTGATCAAGGGTTGGGGTTTTACGACCAACGCCTTGATGTTCAGATTATCTCGTGGTGTGTGGGGTTCTTTTTACTTGTGAAAAGAAAGAAAAACATGCAGTAAAACTCTCCTATGCAAGCAAAGAAACAAGAAATGACAGAGACAGAAAATAGAAAATGACAGAGGATGCTCAAAACCCCTACCTCTTCTCTGCCCAAATCGGATGCCTCTGAGTTTCTGCTCTGAAACTGCACAGAGAGCTATTCATCCCAGGGTGAGATGAATAACAGATCTGTATTCGTCACAGGGTGAGACAAATTCCTATTCGTCCCAGGGTGGCATGAATTCCAACTCTGTATTCGTTACAGGATGGGATGAGCAGCAGTCCAGTGCTTGAAATATTGATACCTGCAAGCAAAAACACACAAATTTTGATCAAAAATTTGATCTCAAAATCAAGGGACAGGGGTCCCACCGTGATCGCCACTGAAAGCACGAGGATACGAAAGAAAAACAGAAGGGAAAATGCAACGCTAAGTCCTACGAACGAGAATGCATGAAAAGAAGGAAAACCAATGAACTGAAACGAGATTAAAAGCAAGTGTAAAAGTGCGGCCCTTTATTTTATTGATTTGCTCAAAATCGGGTTACAATACGTCTCCTCCCTTTTCAGGGGCTAGGAGCGTCGGACATATTTTGATTACACCATGAATGATATATTCCCCTTTGAGATCTTCCGCGTGCCCACATTGAAAATGGGTGGACCAAACATCGCCGCCACTTGCATGAATATGTCTTTGATTCCTTGCTGCTCCTCCGGTGTCGAGATCCTATGTTCAGAGAAACATAAAAGGATTAGTAGCACCTGCGGATGGAGTAGAAACATGCGATCCCCAAGGCCTACGATTAGTGCATGCATAAAATAAATAAAATGATAACTAAAACATATCAGAATGAGCTAAAAATTTTATAGAAGCAATAAAACATTACCAGGAAGCCACTGCAAAAGGAACAATTCAGAAATCTTGCACATATTTCTAATCGCTCTGGGGTGGGACGATTAGGACTGTCATAACCTGTTCGAAAGCCACCTCCTAAATGTCTAGTCCAGAGGCCTCCAAAACACCTACAAAGTTGGGGTTAGGTAAAACAGGGCATTTTGGGATGACCCAGATGGTCGGATTTGGCTAATTCGGCCTCGATTGCCCTGTATCCGATGACGCTCCCTGTATGTTAGCGAAAGCGAGAAATGATAAAATCATAGCCAAAACTTGTCAAATCACATGAAATTTAAATGATAGCATATGTAAGTAACCTAGAATCAAATGCAAAAATAATATTATGGAAATCTACCACAGATTTCTAATCACTTCGGGGTGGGGCGATTAGAACTACAACAGTGCAGGAGGCACCGGGGGGCAGGACGCCCACCGTTTGGGACTCGGTTTTGGCACCAATCCACTTGGGATGGGTCCAAAACTTCTTATGGGGTTGTGTCAAAAAATTTGGTGGGGTATTGTGGCCAAATGTTTGGGTTTGGGTCCGGATTGTGCTTCCAATAATCACCCAATAACCTCCCTTCCAAAAGAGAGATCAAGGATGTAAAAGCACAAACGATGGGTGAGGATGTAATTTGGTAGCACTTCGTTGCTCCAAATGCTCCTCCTTATTCCTTATTTGGGGTGAGAAGACTCACCAATTTATAGACCTAGGGTCTCTCTCTTTGAATGCGCATGCGAGGGCGCCACTTGAGTTGCTTGTCCTATTTTGGGAGAAAATATTCTTCCCTGATTTAGAGTCTCCTTGCATGAGGCCTCCAAAATCAAGGCATGCATGACTGAAGTCTCTCTCTTTGATTTGAAGTCGTTCCTCGCAATTGCATGTCCCTGAAGGTGCAGTTAAGTGGCAGACCTATCGAGGTTTGACTTTTTGCCAATCAAACCTGCTATTCGCCCCACCCTGGGATGAATGCTGATAATCATCCTGAGGTGGGACGAATACCAGTTTGTAATCATCCCAGGGTGGGACGAGTAGGGAGCAAAGTGCTAAAAAGGTGCCAAATTGACCTCTGACCTTCCAAACTATTGTGGGAGTGGTTAGGACCACTGTTTAACCTCTAGGGGCTGCCCTAGGGGCTATGTATGTCAATTCAATCAGTGCTTGTCGTCACATAATCGGATTGGTGCTGTTTTGGTGTCTATAGTATCACCCCAAGATATTTCCTTATATTACAAAAGATCAAGGGGCTTCCACAAGCAATGCTACCAAAAATTCTAACATCGTCTATAGTAATTAGGAGGAAGGGTCTTCTAACTCCTCATCTAAAGAGATCTATTGGTGCTTGGCCTACAATGACCTACATAACATAGATACTTGCATGATCTATCAATATTAGGCCTAGTTAGCAGCCATAGAGAATGCTGAGAAAGCATAAAAATGTCAAGTAAACATCCTAAGAGATCTAGATCAAATTATGATTACACAATATCCCTTAAAATATGAAGGCATATCAAGTTTTACAATATCTGATAAGAAGACACTATAGATAGATCTTCATAAATTAAAGTCTTTCAAAGTACCATCACAACCACTAAAGAATATGGAGAAATAACTACTTCAATCAGACCAAAGAAAAGAGTAGCCTCAAATAGAGCATCATAAATATCAATCAAAGCTAGAGAAAAAAAATATAGCAAAAGAGACTTAAGAAGAGTCTATGACATAAGACTACTAGAGGAAGTTTAATGAGCTAGAGAAGAAGGAAAAAAACATCCAGAACAATTAGGGTCCAATATTATAGAAGAACTGATTAAGACCCCTTCAAAAGAAATCATGTATGACACTCTAATGATTCTTGAACAAGTCGACCTCCTTTAAGCTTCACTAAAAACTATCCATTCCAAATATGTATCATACCTAGAGCTTAACTTAGCTAAAAAAACTATTCATAGAATGGTAAAATAAGGCCATCTTCCTTTTACATGTATCTATGCATGGAAGGATAGATTGTACGTAATTGTATGGACTCTATGTTGAGCAAGGTGTAGTAACAGTATTGTCATTGTTGTCAACACAGTCAGATAGATCTATTGATGCAGTGGATAGGAAGTTCAAAAGCTAGTCAGATGCAGAAGACAGGAGTTCAAAGGTTATTCAGAGTATGTACAATGATTTTCCAAGAAGATCAAAGTGGCCCATATGCTAAAAATCAAAAGAAAATCACAAGGAAGAAAACTGTCGCGATATCGCGACATGTTGAGCAAGAAAGAAAAACTGTCGTGATATCGCGACATGTTGAGCAAGAAAGAAAAACTGTCACGATATCGCGACATGTTCGAAGAGAAAGCGCAAGCAAGAAAAACTGTCGCGATATCGTGACATGTTCGAGCAAGAAAGTGCAAGCAGGAAAAACTGTCACGATTTCGCGACATGTTGAAAAGAAAGAAGGCAAGTGGAAAAACTGTCACGATTCCGTGACATGTTGGAAGAGAAAGCGCAAGCAAGAAAAACTATCGCGATTTCACGACATGTTGGAAGAGAAAAAGGCAAGTAGAAAAGTGTCACGATTTCACGACATGTTGGAAGAGAAAAAGGCAAGTGGAAAAAGTGTCGCGATTTCGCGACATGTTGGAAGAGAGAAAGTACGAAAGAAAAAATGTCACGATTTCGCGACATGTTGGAAGAGAAAAATGCAAGTAGAAAGAGTGTCAGGATTTCGTGACATGTTGCAAGAGAAATAGTACGGAAGAAAAAGTGTCGCGATTTCGTGACATATTTTCGCAAAAATAGAAGAGAGAGAGTCCAAAATGGAAAAGTGTCACAATTTCGTGACATGTTGCTTTCACGACAAAAGAAAGAGAGGAAGTGTACGGAAGAAAAAGTGTCACGATTTCGTGACATATTGCAAGAGAGAGAGTCCGAGAGAAAAAGTGTCACGATATCGCGACATGTCGCGTTTTCGCGACCCGAAGGCAAGAGAAATAGCAAAGGAGAAAAAGTGTCACGATATCGCGACATGTCGCATTTTCGCGACTAAAGGAGGAGAGAGAAAGTAAGAAGGCAGAAGTGTCGCGATATCGCGACAAAAGTAAAAAGGAAGAGTATGGAGGCGAAAGTGTCACGATATCGTGACATGTTGTATTTTTGCGGTCCAAAGAAAAAAGAAAATGCAAGGAGAAAAAGTGTCACGATATCGCGACATGTTGTATTTTTGGGGCCGAAGCAAAGAGAAAATGCAAGGAGGAAAAAGTGTCGCGATATCGCGACATGTATTTTCGGGGGCCGAAGCAAAGAGAAAGCGCAAGGAGAAAAAGTGTCGCGATATCACGACATGTAGCATTTTCGCGGTCCGATGCAAAGAGTAAGAGAGAGAAAGAAGAAGTGTCGCGATATCGCGACATGTATTTTCGTGGGCCAAAGCAAGGAGAAAGACAGAGAAAGAAAAAGTGTCGCGATATCGCGACATGTTGTGTTTTCATGGCAACAACAATAGAAGGGTTACAAGGGCAGTTGAAGCCGATGAAGACCGATGACAACCGACTAAGATTAGGGTTTACAACCGACTAAGATTAGGGTTTATAATCGACTAAGATTAGGGTTTATAGCCAACTAAGATTGGTTTTTTTCATCATGAAAATATTGTTATAAAAGGAGGGCTATTTGGAGAATTGCTATGTGTCAAAGTGTGCAAAATACGGTCACTGTGCGTAGAGAGCAAGTCATGTCGAATCATTCTAAGTGTGAAATTTTGCTAAGAAAGTAGAGTGCGCAACAGGGAGAAGATGTCTGTGAAGTTCGAGTGTAGTAGAGTGTGCGAAGTACTTGCATAGAGAAAGTAGAGTGTGCAACAAGGAGAAGACGTCTATGAAGTTCGAGTGTAGCAGAGTGTGCGAAGTGCATGCGCAAAGAAAGCAAAGTGCACAAAAAAAGCAAAGGTGACCAGTCAGGGTCTTGTAAGAGCGAAGGTATTTTTTTGTTAAACTTCTAGATTCAAAATTGAAGTCCAGGTTGTAGCTTGGCATCAGGAGTTGGTGCTCCTTCCGATAGGGTGCTAGTAAATCAGGGGTTGGTGCTCCTTTCTGTTGGTGCAGATAAATAAGGGGTTGGTACTCCTTCCAGTGGGTGCTGGTAAATTGATTGTAAAGTTGGAGCTTTGCAAAGGCTAGATTTGGATGGTAGTCCAAGCAGTCATTCTTGAGGAGTAGCCACATTGGTGAACCTCATTAAATCTTGTGTTGTGTGATGTTCTCTTGTGATACTTGCTTTATCTGGTTCTAAGGTTTCATTATTTTAGTTTTAAGAGCTATGAATTTAAGTTTAAAGAGCTACACTGATTCACCCCCCCCTCTTAGTGTCATTGTAAGACTAACAATTGGTATCAGAGCTAAGTTCTTGTACAAGCTTAACCGGCTAGGGTGATCTTGGAAGTAACACAATGGCAGGTGGTGAAGCTCTTTTCATGGCATTTGAAGAATCAAAAAAGGAAGAAAGAGTGGACTCTGAAGTATGTGGTGAAAACCCTAAGGCTGAAGTAGATCTAGAAGGTGAGTTGATCTCTGCACTTGAAGAGTGGAAAATAGAGAAGAAAAATAATAAGAAACTTTCAAAAAGGCTTGAGGATGCAAATGAGTTCATATCCAGTTTGAAAGTACAGATAGAAGAATCCAAGAAAATCTTCGAAGATCTTGAAGTGCAAATAACCATGAAAATAGATTATTGCGACAAGCTAGAAGAAGAGATTGTTGGTTTAAGAATGCAGCTAGAAGAGATGAATAAGAAAATCAGTTGTTATCACAAATGTGAAGTAAGTTCTATGAAGTTGGATAAGATCATAAATGACCAAAGGCCTGCAGGCATCAAATTCGGTCTGGGTTTCATCGAAGGAGAATCATCAAATGGATCAAAGGCTAGAAATGTAGAATCCATAAAGAATGAAGATAAGAAACAGGTTGATCAAGGAAAAACATCGCATGCAAAAGAAAGCAATAATGCCAGGCACGAAAGGAGAATTGACAATGATGGATTCACCAATGTCACACATCAAAGAAGAAGAAGACCTAGGGCTCCTACGGCAACATGGCAAAGACCATCACCCAGGTTCAATTATCCCTTTTCTGGTTTCTGTTTTAAATGCAATGGCTATGGACATAAAATCTCAGACTGCAAATATAATGTAAGACCAAGGAATTTCACCAATAGAAATGCTTTCTCTCCTTTGATGAATTATACAGTAGAATGTTATAAATGTCATAATTTTGGGCACATTGCAAGAAACTATAGAAGTACATTTGCATCAAATCAGTTTCAGGAAGAAAATTTCAATCAAACAGGATGAGTCAAAATAGAAAACTTCTCGAAAAACAAACACAAGCTATTGATAAGGGAAAGGCAAAACAAGAGCTCAAATCTACTATCAAAATAGAGTGGAAAGAAAAGGAGCGACTTAAGGAAGAAAAGGAATCCTTAATAGTACAAACAACATTTAAAGCACAAAATAAATATGTACCATGGATACTCGATAGTGGATGCTCCAGTCATATGACATGTGACAAACAAAAATTTGAGAAGTTACAGAAATATGAAGGTGGATCAGTAAAGTTTGGTAATAATGATGGAGCTAAGATAGTTGGCAAAGGCTCAATTAAAATTAGTGATGGAAAAATTAAGTCAGAAGAAGTTTTGTTTGTAGATGGGTTGAAACATAACTTGTTGAGTGTAAGTCAGATTTGTGATAAAGGTCATGAAGTAGTCTTTATGAAGCAGGGTTGTGAAGTCAAAAAAACAAATAGTGGAAAATTGATAGCAACTGGATCAAGGACATATGGCAACCTGTACACGCTCTCAGAGACTTCAAAAGAAGCTTGTTTTATTGGAAAGGAAGAAGAAAATTGGTTGTGGCACAAGAGACTCGGTCATATCAGTTTTGATAATCTAGTAAAAATCACCTCAAAAAGGGCAGTAAGAGATATTCCCACCATCAGCAAACCTACAAACAACATTTGTGCTTCATGCCAAAAGGGGAAGCAAACTAGAGTCACATTCAAAACAAAAGAGTACTACACAAGCAAACCTTTGGAACTAATACACACTGATTTATGTGGACCTATGAGAACACAAAGCATAAATGGTGATAAATATTTTATGTTGTGCATTGATGAATATTCCAAAATGACATGGATATTTTTCTTGAAGCATAAATCAGAAGCTCTTAGCATGTTCAAAATTTTCAAAAACTAGGTTGAGAATGAAACAGGAAGGAGGATCAAATGTTTAAGATCAGACAGAGGAGGATAATTCATTTTAGAGGAGTTTACAGAGTATTGTGAAAAATACGGTATTAGGAGACAGTTTTCAGCAGCTAGGACACCTCAGCAAAATGGAGTGGTAGAAAGAAAGAACAAGACAGTTTAGGAAATGGCACGGACTATGTTGGTTGAAAGTAGAGTAGCAGACAGATTTTGGAAAGAAGCAGTCCATACTGCGGTGTATATCCAAAATAGGTACATGCTGAGAACACATGAAAGCAAAACTCCTTATGAGTTGTGGTTCGGTAAAAGGGCAACAGCAAAATACCTCAAAATTTTTGGCAACAAGTGCTACATCAAAAGAACTGAAGATAATCTTGGTAAGTTTGAAGATAGAGCGGATGAAGGTATTTTTGTTGGTTATTCATCAAGAAGCAAAGCTTACAAATGCTACAACAAGAGGCTAAAGAAAATTGTGGACAGTGCCAATGTTAAATTTGATGAAGGTAGAGAACGAGTAATTAGCTATGAAATGAACTACCCAATTTATGAAGAGGTTATTGAAGGAGATGAGGAAAACGAAACGAAAAAGATACAAAAAATTGACTCAGATGATTTAAGTTGTGATTCAAAAGTGGAAGAAAATAAGAAATTCAAAATAGGCAGCTGGCAAAAAAATCATCCTAGAGAGCAAATAATTGGAGACCCCAACGTTGGTGTTCAAACAAGAAGAAGAGTAGTAAGCAACTACTCTCTATTATCCAACATTGAGCCCAAAAATGTTGCTGATGCAAGTAAAGATGAAAGTTGGATGAAGGCAATAAATGAAGAATTAGATCAGATCGAGAAAAACGAAACTTGGGAGTTAGTACCTAGACCTGCAAATAAAAATATAATCGGGACTAAATGGATTTTTTGAAACAAATTGAATGAAGATGGACAGGTAGTCAGAAATAAAGCAAGATTGGTATGTAAGGGTTATGCACAAGTTGAAGGCATTGACTTTGAGGAAACTTTTGCACCAGTAGCTAGACTAGAGGCAATTAGAATGTTTCTGGCTTTAGCAGTCTACAAGAATTTCAAAGTTTATCAAATGGATGTGAAATCAGCGTTCTTGAATGGGAAACTTGAAGAAGAGGTTTATATTGAGCAACCAAATGGTTTCGAACTTGGTGATGATCCCAACTTGGTTTGCAAGTTGAAGAAAGCATTATATGGCTTAAAACAGGCACCCCGAGCATGGTATGCAAGACTAGACAACTATCTCTCTCAACAAGGATTTAAGAAAGGTATGGTGGACAGTAACTTGTATGTCAAAACAAAAAATGGGCATCTTATTGTTCTTGTTGTATACGTAGATGATATCATATTTGGCAACAACAAAGATGAGTCATGTAAAGATTTAGCAAATAAGATGCAAAAAGAATTTGAAATGTCAATGATTGGTGAACTTTCATATTTCCTCGGGTTGCAAGTTAATCAAAATAAGAAGGGCATATTTATTTCTCAAGTTAAATATGTGAAAGAGATGTTAAAAAAGTTCACAATGGAGGATTGTAAGCCAGTTAGCACTCCCATGACGATAGGTTGCAAGTTGAGCAAGGATGACAAATCTCCACTTGTTGATCAAACCATGTATAGATCTATGATTGGGAGTTTACTGTACCTGACAACTACCAGACCAAATATTTTGTAGGCAGTATGCATGGTAGCACGATTTCAGGCTAATCCCAAGGAGACTCATGTGACAGCAGTAAAGAGGATTCTTCGGTACCTCAAAGGTACTATGGAGTATGGGTTATGGTATCCAAAAGGTAAAGACTTCACACTTATTTCGTATTCAGATGCAGATTGGGCAGGATGTGTAGATGACAGAAAGAGTACCAGTGGAGGTGCATTCTATCTTGGAGACAGATTGGTTGCTTGGCACAGTAAGAAACAAGAGTCGGTCCTTATCGACAGCAGAGGCAGAATAAATTATAGCGACAACATGTTGTACATAGGTACTATGGATGAAACAAACACTAAAAGATCTCGGTATTAGCTTCAGTGAGCCAATATCAGTTAAGTGTGATAACACCAGTGCCATTAACATCTCCAAGAATCCGGTTATGCATTCATGCACAAAACACATTGCTATCAGGTATCACTTTTTGAAGGAGAAAGTTGCGAAAGGTGAGGTTAAGTTGGATTTTGTTCCAACTACAGAGCAAGTAGCAGATATCTTCACAAAACCATTGCCCAAGGAATTTTTTGAGTACCTTCACAATAAATTGGGAGTGGTCACACTTCCCAAGAATTGACTAGCTACAAGGATCACATTCTCAGGGGGAGCATTTAAGTATTTGATTATCTTTTTGCTCATGTTCATGATTTTTGCTAAGTGTAATAAATTTTGCCTGAGAATGTTGTGCATGGACTCAGGGGAGTCTGCAGTAGCCCTTTGGTATTATTGTCAAAGGGGGAGAAGAGTTACAAGAAATTGCACATGTGTTGCCAACAATTCCAAAGGGGGAGATTGTTGAGCAAGGTGCAGCAACAATATTGTCATTGTTGTCAACACGATCGGATAGATCTATTGATGCGATGGACGGGAAGTTCAAAAGCTAGTCAGATGCAGAAGACAGGAGTTCAAATATTATTCAGAGTATGTACAGTGATTTTCCAAGAAGATCGAAGTGGCCCATATGCTAAAAATCAAAAGAAAATCACAAGGAAGAAAATTGTCGCGATATCGCGACATGTTGAGCAAGAAAGAAAAACTGTCGCGATATCGCGACATGTTGAGCAAGAAAGAAAAACTGTCGCGATATCGCGACATGTTGAGCAAGAAAGAAAAATTGTCGTGATATCGCGACATGTTGAGCAAGAAAGAAAAACTGTCGCGATTTCGCGACATGTTCGAAGAGAAAGCGCAAGCAAGAAAAACTGTCGCGATTTCGCGACATGTTGGAAGAGAAAAAGGCAAGTAGAAAAAGTGTCGCGATTTCGCGACATGTTGGAAGAGAAAAAGGCAAGTAGAAAAAGTGTCACGATTTCACGACATGTTGGAAGAGAGATAGTACGGAAGAAAAAGTGTCACGATTTCATGACATGTTGGAAGAGAAAAAGGCAAGTAGAAAGAGTGTCACGATTTCGCGACATATTGCAAGAGAGATTGTAAGGAAGAAAAAGTGTCACGATTTCGTGACATGTTGGAAGAGAGATTCCAAAAGAAAAAGTGTCACGATTTCGCGACATATTGCAAGAGAGAGAGTACGGAAGAAAAAGTGTCGTGATTTCGCGACATATTGCAAGAGAGATTGTACGGAAGAAAAAGTGTCGTGATTTCGCGACATATTGCAAGAGAGAGATTCCGAGAGAAAAAGTGTCACGATATCGTGACATGTCGCGTTTTCATGACTTGAAGGCAAGAGAAAGAGCAAAGGAGAAAAAGTGTCACGATATCGCGACATGTCGCATTTTCGCGACTAAATGAGGAGAGAGAAAGTAAGAAGGTAGAAGTGTCACGATATCGTGACAAAAGTAAAGAGGAAGAGTACGGAGGCGAAAGTGTCACGATATCGCGACATGTTGTATTTTCGCGGTCCAAAGCAAAAAGAAAATGCAAGGAGAAAAAGTGTCGCGATATCGTGACATGTTGTATTTTTGGGGCTGAAGCAAAGAGAAAATGCAAGGAGGAAAAAGTGTCACGATATCGCGACATGTATTTTCGGGGGCCAAAGCAAAGAGAAAGCGCAAGGAGAAAAAGTGTCACGATATCGCGACATGTAGCATTTTCGCGATCCGATGCAAAGAGTAAGAGAGAGAAAGAAGAAGTGTCACGATATCACGACATGTATTTTCGTGGGTCAAAGCAAGGAGAAAGACAGAGAAATAAAAAGTGTCATGATATCACGACATGTGTTTTCACGACAATAGTAATAGAAGGGTTACAAGGGCAGTTGAAGTCGACGAAGACCGATGACAGTCGACTAAGATTAGGGTTTACAGTCGACTAAGATTAGGGTTTACAACCGACTAAGATTGGTTTTTTCATCATGAAAATACTGTTATAAAAGGAGGGTTGTTTGGAGAATTGTATGTGTCGAAGTGTGTGAAATACGATCACTGTGCACAGAGAGCAAGTCGTGTCGAATCATTCTAAGTGTGAAATTTTGCTAAGAAAGCAGAGTGCGCAATAGGGAGAAGACGTCTGTGAAGTTCGAGTGTAGCAGAGTGTGCGAAGTGCTTGCGTAGAGAAAGTAGAGTGCGCAATAGGGAGAAGACGTCTGTGAAGTTCGAGTGTAGCAGAGTGTGCGAAGTGCTTGCACAGAGAAAGCAGAGTGCATAGAAAAAGCAAAGGTGACCAGTCAGGGTCTTGTAAGAGCAAAGGTATTTTTTTGTTAAACTTCTAGATTCAAAATTGAAGTCCAGGTTGCAGCTTGGCATCAGGGGTTGGTGCTCCTTCTAGTAGGTGCTGGTAAATCAGGGGTTGGTGCTCCTTTCTATTGGTGTAGATAAATAAGGGGTTGGTACTCCTTCCAGTGGGTGCTGGTAAATTGATTGTAAAGTTGGAGCTTTGCAAAGGCTAGATTTGGATGGTAGTCCAAGCAGTCATTTTTAAGGAGTAGCCACTTTGGTGAACCTCGTTAAATCTTGTGTTGTGTGATGTTCTCTTGTGATACTTGCTTTATCTGGTTCTAAGGTTTCATTATTTTTGTTTTAAGAGTTGTGAATTTAAGTTTAAAAGAGCTACACTGATTCACCCCCCCTCTCAGTGCCATTGTATGATTCTTGAACAAGTCGACCTCCTTTAAGCTTCACTGAAAACTATCCATTCCAAATATGTATCATACCTAGAGCTTAACTTAGCTAAAAAAACTATTCATGGAATGGGAAAAATAGGTCATTTTCCCTTTACATGTATCTATGCATGGAAGGATAGATTGTATGTAATTGTATGGACTCTAGAGCAACAACTACAGTCATGCCTAAAGTAGTATGTGAGGCTATAGGAATGGAATACACTAGATCAAGTTCTAAAGTATTACAATTATATGACACATGAGTCAAGATAGTTAGGGTAATATAAGATATACCAATGGCACTACACAAAGCATTGAATGTGATTTTGATAAAATAAGTGGTAGTAGTTTATTTAGAGCCTTACTTTGATATTTTTCTTTCCCCAAAATTCACATCAAAGTTGGGTGGTTATCTATATTTAGACTATTCACATATGGTGATCCTAAAAAAAGGAAATAACATGAAGATCTATGCATAAAATCAAACTTCCTATCATATTGAGAGAATAGAGGAAGACTATGTCAATCTAATAATTGATAAGAAAAATTCCCTCGGGGTAATCATAGAAGAGATGTAGATAGAAGATGAATTCTCCCTCAGAGATTTCAATTCCATGATTGAAATCAGAATAGGCACTTACTCCATAATGAAACCTAAAGAATAAAAACCTTCAACTTTATCAAATCAAGAAATCCAAAAATCAAAGATTTGGAAGTTTTACTTTGATGGAGCTTAATGTCAAAATGGATCTAGAGTTGGGATAGTATTGATTTTACATTTTGAGGGTATGAAGAAGTTTTCTTACAAGTTGAAATGGAGTTGTACCAATAAAATTGCAGAATATGAAGATCTATACTTAGGACTCATCAAAGTTGAGAAAATATGAATCAAGATATTGATAATCTATGGTGACTCTAAACTGATGGTGAACCAAGTCACATAAAATGTAATAGTAAGCAACACTACCTTAAGGTTTATCGAAATAGAATCTAAGATATCTTGGAAAGTTTTGAAGCCATAAATATGAGGGCAATTCCCTAAAATGAAAATGCACTAGCCTCTCAAGGGGAAAACTTGAGCCCGATCTCAAATATATTTATAAAATGCAAAGTTAAACTATTTTTTAGGCCTTTTATCTCAAACAAGGATACCTTCTAGTAAGTATTCAATGATGATGAGTAAATAGTAGGCTTCTTAGTTCAAGAATAAACCTATGCAAATATATCTAATGAGATACTTAGGTGTATAGAGCAAGATATAATTTAAAAAAAAGTAATCACATCCCTAAACAAATGATTACCCTTGAAAATCTCTTTCACAATAGTCACTAGTTAACAGGCTAAAAGATAAAAATTGATGAGCAAGAATTCAAAGAGGTTCAAATAGATCTTGGAAGAGGTTTGAAGATTGGAATACACTATTAAGCATATGAAATCCATATTTGTGTGGGTTTCTAGAATTTGAACAAGGCTTATTTAAAAGATCACTATCCTTTACCCTAGATAGATAAGATTATGTAGATGGTTTCTAGAGTAAAAATATTATCTCTATTAGATGGATTCTCTAGCTTTAACAAAAATTGGCTAAGAGACGAGGATCCATTCAAGACTACAGTCACCACAAAATGGAGGATATTTTCTTATTAGAGAATGTCCTTCGATCTATCTAATGTTAGAGAAACTTTCTAGAGGGCTATGGATATTGATTTTGGAGAACTAGTGAACAAGGTAATATTGATTTATCTTGATGACATGACAGTCTTTTCACATCAAGAAGCAATATTTTGATCATCTCAAACTTGTGTTCTAAAGTGCCAAGAGTTTGGGGTATCACTCAATCCAAAGAAGTTAGTGTTTTCTATCTATGAGGATAAGCTATTGAGACATATATTTTTGAAAGAGGTCTTAGCTATTGATCTAATAGATTCAAAGTAATATTACTACTTCTAATTGTACAAAATAAGAAATATTTGTAATCCTTCTTGAAATAAATCAATTTTTTTCAAGAGTTCATATCTGATTTTGCTGAGATAGTGAAACTGTAACACCCCTACTTGGTGAAACTCTTTATGAACATTGAACTATATGTTGATATAATTAATGGTATAGATTCTTTTTTGATTTCTATGTGATGAAATGATTTTAGTATTTTCAAGCATAGAATGTGGTACTACTGATGCATTTGTGGATGTAGGATCAGGTACCTCTCTTTGATGGGAATATATGGATAAACCACCTATGATGAGAGATATTTTAGAAAATGATGATGATGACTTGTTCATTGACAACTCAAGGTAACATGAAAAAATTACCTTCATGTAGATACATATCATTTTGTTGTTTCCACATTTGCACCATTGGTCTAGGATGTTGCTTGCAATGAGCCTCCTCAACGGGGTTGGCAATAGCTTGGATTACCTTATAAAAGGAATGCCCACTTGAGGATAAAACAATGGTGTAGAATATTGTGGATGTGATGCCATGGTTGTTTAAGTTTGCTTTGTTGACAAATAAAAGTTGCTATGTATTGATTAGAATTTAATACTCTTGCATTTTCTTGTATGGCAACTTAAATATCTTAATAAACCAAGTGTTATATGGTTTTATTTTTATGTGCTTATATTTTAAAATACCAAGCACCAAGTATAAATTTACCATAGATGTGAGTTGTTTGTATGTTATTGTCAAAGAAGCGAATGATATGCCATTGATAACAATTGAATAAATAATACAATTGTATCTTAGAATAGTCTGGAGGTTACAGAACTACCAAGGATTTGAATAGAGATGGTTATAACAAAAGACTAATAATGTAATAACTAATCAAAGCTATGCTAACATCCCCCCTTATTACATTATTTGGATAATAATATAACTACTAGCTACACTATCATCCCCCCATACAACAATATTTGGGTAAAGTATATAACTGCCCCAATACAGTGAAGAAGATGTTGATATGCTGGCTCTTGCTCTTGCTCGGGCTCTATCATAGTGCTCTAGCTGCTCCTAAGAAAAAAGTGGATCATTCCTCACTTTGTCTTCACATCAATGAATTTCCTTATTGTAATATTATCATCCAACTAGATTGCATGGGTAACCAGCCGCTGCAACCGCTAGGTGTGGTAGAGTAAATCACTTTATACGAGGTTCATTTAGTTACAATATTATTTTGTAAAAAAAAAATTATAAGGTAGCTAAGGTGTCGGTCTCTGCCAAAAATGCACCCTTATAAGTCCCTCCTTTTGTTAGAAAACATATTGTAATATCTGCAAGAAGTGTGACTAAGGTGTCAGTCTTGTCGAAAATGCACCCTTATAAGTCATCCTTCCTTTTTAGCAAAAATAATGTGAAGGAATAAATGTGTACCCCCTTAAATGCAAAAGATATGCAACTCATGAAGCTTGTTACAAAGGTTACCTCTTAGGCAAATTTACGCCAAAAAAATCCCCCCTTCTGTTACAAGTACTTCAAACAAAGATTTTGCTATTTATGAAGTCTAAAAAAGAGATATAATTACCCCTTTACTTCAAACAAAAGCTTATGCTATTTATGAAGCCTAAAAAGAAGTTGTGGATTGGTGCTTGCCTAGGATGACAAATTTGTGTCCCTTTACAATATTATTTTAGCCATGAGCACTATGTGTGCTTTTTTTGAACCAGAACTAGAATCGGAATGAGACACTTCACTAGCAACATGGCCTCTATGATGTGCCTTTGCCATTTTAGTTTTGCTTGTTTGGAAAATGAGTATCCCCCCTTGTTGTTGCAAAACTATATCTCCCTGTGTGCAATATAGGATATGGTGGAGAGAAAAAAAAAATTATCCCCTTTTAGTGCAAAAAAATTGCAACTATGAAGCCTTAAAAGACTTTTAAAAAGCTTGCCTCGTAGGCAGATTAGCACAATATGTCACCAAAAAATTATCCCTGTGTGAAGTACTTAAAACAAAAAAAAATTGCTATTTATGAAGCCTAAAAAGATAGGTATGGAGTTTTGATGATTTTATGCCTTGTTTGAATGCTTTGACAAGGTTTATCTCCCTTTTTTTTTGCAAAATTTATTCCCATGGATTAAATTTGCAAAGATGTAGCACAAAAAAAGTTTTTTTTTTTAATGTAATTTTCAAATTAATTTTAGCATTAATTCAATTAATAATAAAGATAATTTAGTTAAAAATCATCATAATTTTGAAAAAATGTGATTTAAAACAAAAATTATTAAATTATTAATTAAAAAAATACAAAAAAAAAATTAAAAAATCACAAAAAAATAAAGAATTATTTACCTTAGGGCTTATGCAGTGTAATTTGCAGCAAAAAATAGGATTGTGCTGCATGCGGGACTCGATCCTACGATCCATGGCTGCGCAACACCTTCGCGGGGCAACCTCGACTGTCTCGGCTACTACAGCCGGACGGTCTAGAAGAAGCACTGATTTTGCTTTGTCTTTGACTGTCCCCGATAGTCAAAGAAAATAGAAGATGTGCTTCATCTCACATAATTACGGTGCTGTCAGTAATGGAGCATCTGGCTTCTCCGAACCGAGCCACCTGTAGATGATCTCTTATGGTGCCTACTAAGGAGGGTTTATCTGCAACTGTTGCACCCAGAAATCGGCTATGTTAACACAAGGTCTCGATGCCTTGGTGGACGCTACGTCCGTCAGCCTATGAGCTATTCGCATTGTTCATCTGCAACACAAGATGTATCCAAGAAATGGGAACAACATTCTTGGCTATGATTATCATGCGCTCTCCATCTAGAAAACATCATCGTCTCATGCTTAGATCTGGCTGCGGTCCTTCTGAGAGATAGATCTTGTACGATGATCTTCCTGTACTCAGCAATAATCTCTACCACAAAAGAATAGTGCGTCTGAGCGGTGTGATCTACTTTAGGAACTGCAAACCCTCCCCTGAGTGTTGTGAGCAATGGACGTTCTCTGGGCAAAAAAACAAAATTAAATATGTCCACCGAAATCCTCCTTGCATTTGTTTCGAAGTCAACAATTATCCCCCAAAACAAACAAGGTCATCACAGATCTTGGTTGTAATACGATGGCTTCAAAACTGCGATGCATAATGGATCCACACACAGGTTTTCATGCACGCTGAAATGTCTGGTCTTCTTTGAATATACACGATCGCCTTTGATCGAAATTCGTCTAGGTTTCTTCAAAATAAAATAGAATGCTTGTTGTTGTTCCTGTCAGAAAATTAAGCACCCACTGGAGCAAAGTGGATTTATTTTGCAAAAGAAAACTTGCGCCCTTTCGTCTAAAAAATTTTGATCGAGATCTATCGACGGATTGCTATAGAGAAAAAAAAATTGCATCGATTTGCTCCAGTCTTCACTGTCTCCCTTCTTTGCCACGTCAAACTATGTTCGTTGCATGAGTGAATTATCGTCACGTTAAACTATGTTCGCTGCATGAGTGAATTGTCATCCTTGCACGAGCTGCGTCCATGTGGTTGTGGTCTAGTCAGCTCCTCTCTGTGTGGTAGCACTCTGATTTATGCCCCCCTTGTGTCTTGTCATAGTTGACAGCTTCTTAGGGTCAGTTTAATGCCAGCAAGGACTCCGCTTAGGTGTAATTCGAGCTAGGGTTTGGCCCACGTCACACATCCAAATCAGGGTGTCATGCATCCAGTCAGCCTAACCCATGTCACACGTCCAGATTTGATAGTGAGCTAGGTGTGCTCACTATGTGGACTCATCAAATTCAAATCTTACGATCTATTAGTGGGCTTACCGGTCAATTGAGGATTTCAATTTCAACCTACATAAGCGTTCATATCCACTCTATGTGACATAGACTACTAGAGCTGAATCAGATCTGCTACTAATCTGAATCAATCGCTCACGGAGCGACTAACCCACTCTGATACCATGTCAAAAAAGCAAATGATATGCCATTGATAACAATTGAATAAATAATACAATTGTACCTTAGAATAGTCTGGAGGTTACGGAACTACCAAGGAGCTGAATAGCGATGGTTATAACAAAAGACTAATAATGTAATAACTAACGAAAGCTACACTAACAGTTATGGTAATTAAGCCACCATGGGAAGATAAAGGTAAGTTTTTATTTTCTCAACATGGCAAAGAAAAACCACCAGAGCAAGCATGGTATGGTTGTGTGTAATGCCATTTGGGAATTTGAGTGAATATCCATCCATGTAAGATTATGCTCCTCCCTTAAATCCAAGGGAATGCAGGCAAAAGGGAGGTAATCAATACTTGAGGAGGTAGTGGAGAAGCGAAGGTTGTAGGAAGAAGCAAGCAGTGATGTCAAAGGTATTCTTTGGAAGCAAATAGATTCAGGTGCTTTCCTTTTTATGGTTGCTTCCACTCTTGGATATTAAAAGCTCTTTTTTTGTTGCCTTGTTTATCTTTATTGGTTGTGTCTTTCTTTCATTGGTGTTTTGATGTGAGCCTTATGCTGCAAAGTTCTCCTTGCTTGTTTGTTTGTTGTATTTCTTGTATTGTTTAGGAGGGTCAATGTTCCTTCCATCCATACCCTTTTTTCCTTCTCTTTTGTTGTTGGAATCTGAGTTGTCGCATGTCTAGTATTCTCAATTGTTCATATTTGTTGGTAATGATTTAGTTCTCAATCCATCTATTGCACCTTGTGACTACTTTACTTATTTTGGTAGAGGAGTGTCCTTACATCTAGCTTTGGTCTATGTTGAGAGAGTTTTGTTGCCATCGATATTTCTCCTTCGCAAGTCAGTGGGTGACATTCTATAGAGTCTATTGGTGCTAAGGATTGTGTTTGCTTGGTTGATCATCATCTTGTTACGTTGCTCCTTCAAGCTAAAGATTTGATCTTTGATTTTATTCTTTTCACTTGTATGGTTTTTACTTGATGCTTTACAATGTATTGATTGTGGTTACCTTAAGTTAAAAGCATTATGTTGTGAGAAAAATGGAAATATTTAGGTTTTAATTTAATCATTTTAGGGTAAATGTGGTTTTCTTAAAAGGCTTTTTAAATGTGGATTATATTATGTCTTAAGTTGAAGATCCATATTTTTATGTATGTATAAGTTCTTTATGCTTGGATAAAGGTTGATTTGTAGGCTTGCTCTTGATTCAAGAACTTTATCTTTTATTCAAACTAAATATGCTAGACTTTGGAAAATAAACTAAGAGTTAGCTTTCTTTAAGTTTTATATTTAGTTGGTTTTGAAAGAGAAACTTGTATAATAATTCTTGAGACTTTTGTAGGTTAGAGAATTATTATAAAGAGAAGTATGAGATTATCTTTGTTTAAATGCATTGTTTGTTCTATGGTTTTGAAAGAGAAACTTGTATAATAATTCTTAAGACTTTTGTAGGTTAGATAATTATTATAAAGAGAAGTATGGGATTCTCTTTGTTTAAATGCATTGTTTGTTCTATGGTTTTGAAAGAGAAACTTGTATAATAATTATTTAGATTTTTATAGGTTAGAAAATGATTATAAATAGAAGTATGGAATTCTCTTTGTTTAAATGTTTTGTTTGTTCTATGGTTTGAAATATAAACTTGTATAATAATTCTTGAGATTTTTTTAGGTTAGACAATTATTATAAAGAGAAGTATGGGATTCTCTTTGTTTGGATGTAATGCTTGTTCTTTGGTTTCAAAAGAAAAGCTTGTTTTATGTATGGTTGTTGCATATTAAGAAATGGCATGTTATAGTTGCATTGCATTTAGAGTTGTCTTGATCCCTAAGTAAACCTCATATTTCGTGGGTGGTTCTTCCATCTCGAAGAAGCTTGCAGATGCTTGGTGGGTTGGAGGTCCTTGGCGAAGGTTCTTAGTTTTTCAAGAGTAACATTGATGTAAATAAGCAAAGACTTGTAAAGGATTATATTTGCTTGAAAAATTTGTAAAACTAGGCTTTTTCTCAAGAGAATATTTATATGGTTCTAATGTTCTTTTTGTTATGAAAATTAAAGTGGATTATTTTAGCAATTTTTGTTCTTAGTTAGTATGAAATTACTATGATTATGATAATGGAATGATTGATGAATTCATTAGCTATTTTATTTTAAATGATAATATGATCCTTGAGGCTATGTGATAAGTAATGGAAATATGTTTCCTATGGATTAATTAGTTTTATACTTTATATCAAGTTTCATGTGTTGAATGAATTTGGCATTTGGGTTAAGAGAAGCTCTTGGTTTTCTTTAGCATTTCATTTATTGATGGATTATGTCATGCTTAATAATATTGTTTTCAATTTATATGAATTGATGCAATTTTTTATCTATCCTTGGGAAGGGTAGGAATGTTTCTCTAGATAGCCATAATGCCCAATCTTGGAAGGAGTTGCATGTATGCAATAACTAGGTAAGCATGAGTCTTAGAAGGAGTTGTGTGGATGCAATAACTAATATTTCATGAACCTAGAGGGAGTTGTGTGGATACAATAGCAAACATACCTGTTGATTAGTACCACCCTAATTATTTAGGATCAAGTGTGCCCCAACTGGGAGTTATGAGAATAATCACAAGATAGTAGTGGTGATTCCTCAATTTTGTAGGATCAGGTAATCATGTCAGTTATTATCAAAGTGACAATGATCTTAGTTAGCCCATGGAGGTGTGGTAACTAAGCATAAGGCTCTATGCTTCATTAACTTGCCTAAATGGACTTAGAGTAGGTCTAGGGAATAATCATCTCCTTTAAGTGTTAAGAGTAGTAAAGGATAAGCTCTACATCGTGGTCATATGGTCCCTAGCCAATGAAGGTATGGAAAAAGTAGGGGAACCACTTATTGTTATCCTTCTAAATGTGTAGGTCTAGTAAGGTGAACCCCAAAAAATCTCACAGGAATTGGCCATTCCATTCCACTGAGTGTCATCTATAGTGACTTTTAACTTAAATGCGGTGAAGCCTTGTATGTTGAATTAATATAAGGGTTATGAACCTTTGATGGTAATCTATTCCTTTTTCAAAATAAATTTGGGTTGGTAGTTTTGGGTTATTACATTTGGTGTCATAGCTCTAGGTCATAGGGACTAGAAGCTTCCATAGAGTGTGACTAGGTTGAGCCTTGACTTGATGTGAAACTTTGGGTAAGGCACCTTGTATGAAGGCAAGTGTGACCCTAAAATAATTGAGTGATAATAATTTATGTTAGTTCATTTTTAGAATGAAGCTAACAAAATTTAAGTACAATTGTGAGAATATTGTAACTTACTCCACTTCCTTTTTGTATAGGTAATGAAACTTGTTCAAAAAGGAAGTTCATCCAAGAAAACCAAATCGGGTGCACAAGGAGGTAGTGTAGCACCAAATTTTGGATAGGTTGGGGGTCTTAGTAAGAAAACTAGAGAAACAAATCCTAGAAAAAGGTTTGAGATGAAATACAACCTTAATATAAATGTCAAAGGGACAATAGGATCTAATGAAAGAGCAGAAGATCTCTCCTCCATAATGAAGTTGCTTCAAGAACGTTTGGAGCAACAACAAAAAGTGATAAATACTTTGGTCAATAGAGAGACCAATACTAGAAATACTGGAGGTTGATAATAAGAAAATCCTATCCAAAGAGGCTAGAGGGTAGAGTTCAAATAGAGGTTAAGATAGCAAAAGAACTTAAGAATATTAATTAACAAAAATTAATGGAAAAGGAGGGAATGTGGATGAATAATGGTTGAAAGAAATAAAGACCTTCTTTTCCATGAATAATTACTCTTCTAAGACTTATACTGTGTGGGCTACCCTTCATCTTCTAGATGCAACCCTAGAATGGTGGGACGTCTTTAGATCAAGTAAAAATATCCAAGTCACAAATCTTTGTTAGGATAAGTTTGTTGAGGCTTTTAAGAAAAGGTTTATCATAGAACAATTACATAGAGAAGTTTAAAGCATTCTCTACTCTTCAACAAGGGACACTATCTATTGAGATGTATTTTCAAAGATATGTGAAACTATTAAAGTATGTTTTTGAATATGAGAATAATGAATGTCTTAAGGTGCATAAGTTTAATTTTGGGATAAAACCTAAGATAAGGATAGTAATTAATTTTCTTAAACCAAAAACTCTGTAAAAAGCTTATGACATAGCTAGGCAGGATGAAGCCAATATTCAAACAAAAGATATTTCTTTAGTTATCCAGGGACAACAAAATTAGAAAGTAAGAGTTGAGAAAAAGGAAGAGTTTAGGGTTCGTGAAGTAGGACAAGGAGCAAAACAAAAGTAGGGGCAACCAGAGGTTCTATAATAAGAGCAATGGAGGGCAAGGGCAAAATAAGAAGAAATTCTAGAAAAGGAGATAATTTGAATCCTCATTTCTCTAAGCAAATAGATGTAGTACACAAAGATGAATTAGGGAAAAAAGACAAGAGGGACCACGGGTACCTAGGATAGGTTGTTATATATGTGAGGCCTTCACTATGATAATAAATATCCCTAAAGATTAGAGTTGAGTCATAGGGCAAATAAGCAGTCACACCAAATATATGTCGCCACTAGAAGTCATAATTTGTACGAACAAGCTATACTGATTTTACTAAATGGTAAGATGCATAATAAAGATGTAAAAGTTTTAATAGATAAAGGATCTACTAATAGTTTTATTTCCACTAGCATTATTGGAGATATGTTGGAAAGACCTAGAGTTTTTGTACAAGAGTGGAAAGTTGAGTATGGTTCTAGATATAGTTACTCAATGGATCAATGTTTTCCTATAGCCTAGATAATTCTACCTAATGGGTACACTATATGGCATCTATATGTGGCACCCATACATGATTTTGATGTTATCCTAGGGATGGATTGGCTAAAAGCTCATGGAGCCCTAATCAACTTCAAGAAAGGTGGATGGATTTCACCGACAAGGATAAGAGAAGGGTAAGGGTTTAGAGTGGACAAGGTTCTTTCCAACCGCATTTGCTTTCAAATATGAAGTTAAAGAAAGCCATCAAATGAAGTGGTATACTATGGAGAAAAGAGAAACAAATAATTATTTAAGAAGCATCCAATTCTCCATGAATTTAGAGACGTATTTCTTGAAGATCTTCTAGGTCTACCCCCTCGATGAGAATTTGATTTCACAATTGAGTTAATGCTAGGGGTGAACCTATTTAAAGGATGCTTTATATGACGATCCCAATTGAGCTATAAGAATTAAAGATACAATTGCAAGACATGTTAGAAAAATGTCTAATCAAACCTAGTGTGTCATCTTGGGATGCTCCAGTGTTGTTTGTGAAAAATAAGGAAGGATCCCTGAGGCTGTGCATAGACTATAGGATGTTGAATAAGGTGACTGTTAAAAGTAAGTATCCTTCACCATAAATTAATGATCTATTTGATCAACTAAAATATGCTACCATATTATAAAATATTGATCTAAGATCAAGGTATCATCAGCTATAGATTTGATAAGAGGATACATCTAAAACAACCTTCAAGACCAGATATGGACACTATGAATTCACATTACTTCCATTTGGGTTGACAAATGCACCCATAACCTTTATGAACCTGATGAATAGTGTGTTCAAATACTATCTAGATCGATTTGTCTTGGTATTTTGGGATGACATTTTGATCTACAAACGCTCTAAAGAAGAACACGATCACCATCTTCATTTAGTACTAGAAGTTCTACGAAAGAGCCAATTGTATGGAAAGTTATCCAAGTGTGAGTTTTATACCTCACAAGTGTAGTACTTGGGGCACATCATATCAATAGAAGGAATTATTGTGGATCCAAAGAAGATAGAGACTATATTAAATTAGCCTCTACCAACAAATGTGACAAAAGTTAAGAGTTTCATGGGACTCACGGGCTACTATAGGCATTTCATGATATATTACTCTAAGGTCGCCTATACAATCACCAACCTTCAAAGAAAGGGAAAAGAGTTCAAATGGATAGATAAATGTGAGGTTGCATTTGAGTATCTGAAGAGTAATCTAACAACGCCACCAATTATTAAGATACCAAATCCTCTTAAGAATTTTACCATGTGTACCAATGCTTCTCTAGAAGGATTGGATGGGGTATTATATCAAGAAGAGGCTACAGTAGCATATGAGTCCTAGAAAACTCAAGAAGCACGAAGTGAACAATGCTATGCATGATTTAGAATTGGCAGCAATAGTACATGCCCTGAAGGTCTGGAGACATTATTTGTTGGGCAGACAATTTGAGCTAAGAACAGACCATCAGAGTTTAAAGTATATCTTCACTCGGCCTATGGTGAATGCAAGGCAAAGAAGATGAGTAGAATTCTTAGCAGAATACGACTTTGGTATCGAGGATATCAAAGGGAAGAAAAATAAGGTTGTAGATGCCTTGAGTAGGAGAAGAAACATAGAAATATTGACGCGAATCCATATAGATTTGATGGATAGGGTCAAGGAAATGCAATTGCAAAACCCGTATTGCATGGAAATTTGGTATAAAACCATTAGAAAACCATAAGAATATAAGAATTTTAACATAAAATATGGACCAACTATAGTTATGAGGAGTAACTGTAGTTAGAGCATATACATTCATAACCCAACATTGAAGATTTTCTCTTTCCTACAAAATAGACTTGTAACCCAGTTACTTTTTGCTTTTAGCACTTGTCCATCTCAATTGTGTTTGTCCCATATTGTTGCAATACCTCCAAAGCTTGTAGAGAATAAACTACTAGATAGTCCCCCATCTTCCAAATCTTATTGAATGTGTCTTTACATTCCTCACTAAATTTTGTTTCTTGTATTAAAATAAAATCCAAAATATAACAACCTATTAATGCTTTAATAACTATTTTTTAAGGGTCTTATTGATATCCCTAAAATTCCATGATATCATTTTTATCATCACTACTTTTTCATGTAGGTTTAGCCTTACTTCTTTTTGATACTTATGATATTTTTTTCCCAAATAGATAAATTTCTTTGAGTTTTTTTTCCTCTTTGTTCTTATTTTAAGGATCTTCCTCTCATACTTCCATTGCAACTAACACTTTCTTCTTCATCAACCTTTTCATTTTAAATTAAGTTATATAGGATTGAATCATACCCCACTTGTATTGCATTACGACCATAGTGGTATTACAACAACTTAGCTAATATGCATGTATTGCTTGACAAGATTAAAATCCTTGAAAGTTGAGGATTTAACCAGTTCAACCAATAAAATTTGATAAACTCTTCTATTTCCATTATATTCATAATGAAACTTATCTTTAAAAGATTTATACTACCCTAAAGAACTTTGAATGCAAGGAATAACCTCATAAATACTTAGTGACTTGAGTTCAAATCACAGGAAAATAGACCTATGTTGCTATGTCCCCGAAGGTGTAGCCCCAATTATGTGACACCCACTGGTTATACTTTACATTACTTTAAAAAAAATAAAATTAGTTTATATCAATTCATTTTAGACAAAGAGGGAGAGAATGAATTTAGTAATTTAATTTAATAGATCGCTTGGATTGTTATTTTTGATAGATTGTACAAGGGCCTCGTGCCTCTATGGGGACTATAGATTCCATGTAAGTTAACTATCTATCCCTCTATATAACAAACAGGTTTGGAAATTTTAGAAGAGGGTAATGGTTAATGTTGATATACAGATACAATGGTGAAGTTTGCATGTTTTGAGAAAACACTAGTAGAGAGTATGTACCAGTATGCTATTCTAATTGCAAGGGAAGATTGCCCAAAGGCTATACAGTGGGTGTTAGTTTTGCGGCTGGCTACCTTGCTGGGTTGTTCAGACACGTCTTATGCCAAGCGTGTAAGTCGCATTCACCAGCTGCTCCACCTTTAACACCCGCACTTGTGCAAATTTTCCAGTAGACCACAGCCTTAACGTAATTTTAATGTGGGAGTAAAACTGTAATCGTCGACATCGATTCCGTGGAGATAATGATGGAGTTTGGGATTCGGGGCAACTTGAGTTTGCGGTTGCAGCGATGGGGAAGGAGATGTGGATATCCCACATGCAGGGTGTAGAGATATCAGTGGGCGAAGAGGAGTATAAATAGGCAGGGATGAGCAGAATAGAAGCATACCTTTCTCGGCCTTTTGGCTAAGATCAAGTGTAGTATCTGTTCTTATCAGTTTAATATCTGATACGTGGCTCATAGAGCCACACGATATTAAATGAATTTTTTTAGGGGGAGGGCCCAACCGGTAGCTTGCTACCAGGGCTCTCAAGCGTCGCTTATGCGTTGCACTACAGCATTAGCCTGGCGCACCCCTCTCCCCAATACAATTACCAAATTAAAATAATTATTGATTTAGATCGGAATTTGCAAAATTTTAGTTGATGTTTGTTAAAATGGAAGTATATGCATGTGAGAATTCTTAAGATTTCTGTTGTAATTTGCCAGATTTTTGCTGTTGTTTGTTATTGACTCATTAGTTGTAATGTTTATTAGTCGTTTACTAATAAATTGACAATCTAATATGATTATTTATTCAAGAATAAATTTATAATCTAATTTGATTATTTAATCAGTAAGACAAATCAATATCATCTAATAGATGATTAAAGACAAACCAAATAAACTGATAATTTATTAGATGTAAACTGATAATTTATTAGATGATTGTAGACAAACCAAGAGATGTTTGCACTTTAAAGGAAGACAAAGTCTTATTGAGGTTGAGGTTGAGGTAAATGATAAAGTCTTATAAATTAAGAGATAATGATTAAAGACAAACCAAATAAACTGATAATTTATTAGATGATTGTAGACAAACCAAGAGATGATTGCACTTTAAAGGAAGACAAAGTCTTATTGAGGTTGAGGTAAATGATAAGTCTTATAAATGAAGAGATAATATTGAGGTTGAGGTAAATGATAAGTCTTATAAATGAAGAGATAATATTGAGGTTGAGGTAAATGATAAGTCCTATAAATTAAGAGATAATCATTTTTACGAGGGTTATTCCTTGCACGTTAAAGGCAGACAAACTAGGTTATTTTAAACACTTGAGGTTATTAAAGTTTTATTGAGGTTATTCTTTGCACCAAGCTTTTATTGAAAACAATGTGAAAAATTAAAAAAGATAAACGAAGATAAAAGTTTTGGTGGGAATGAAAAGAGAGACATTGATATTGATATGAAAAAACAAAAGTAAAAAGTACACGTGTTGAAGTTATTTTTTGCACCACTCTTATTGAAAACAATGTGAAAAATCAAAAAGGCACCACTCTTATTGAAAACAATGTGAAAAATCAAAAAGATTGATGAAGATGAAAGTTTTGGTGAAAATGAAAAGAAAGAGACACTGTATATTGATATAGAAAAACAAAAACAAAAAGTACAAGTGTTAACAAGAAGCAAGGCTAAGCCTACAAATATTAATAAGAAGCAAGACTAAGCCTACAAATAAAAACAAAAGGTGATCAAATGATATCTTGGAAAATTATGGGTTATGAGTAAGAATAAGACTTAAAAAAAAGTATTAGGTAGTTTATAGGTTGTTATAGCCAACATGGTCATAGATATGAAAACTATATAGTAAGCATTTTAGTTATTTGGCATGTTGATTTTCATATTGAAAAAATCAAATTATAGAAGGCAATACCATGAGTGATATTTTATCTCTTAATAAAATGATATCAAAGAGCTGATTACAAAAACATAGGAATTTATATCAAGAAGTTGATTTCAAAAAAACATAGGAGTTCGACAAATATAATTGATAGAAAGGCAAATGGAAAATATATTTGATAAAAAAGGTAATTTGGATATGGTTTAATTAACCTTAGAGCAATATAATGATTGTTTATTTTAATGGGAGTGGTCCCCAATATCCTATTATAAAAAAATTCAATATATCTTACTAAAAGAAGAAAAAAAGGTCAATATATCTTACTAAAAAAAGAGAACATATATAGTATGGAGTATCAAATAGGATTTGATTCAACCAAATCAATTCCTTGAATTTCAAGGAGGACAAGGAGCTTCAATCTTGCTATGTGATACATGCATAATTGTTAAGTTGTAATATCATTATGTGATTATGATGTAATACAAGTGGACCCATTTCAATCCCGTATGACCCATGAAAATAAATTAAATAATTATATTTTGAAAACTTTAGTTAAATTATATGAGTAAATTGTATTTAATAATTGAAATATTAATTTTTTTTTATCTACATAGAGACTTTCTTGGATTATATATGGAAGAGGTTGATTTCTATAACCTTCATATAAAGAGATCTTAATTATAAAACGAAGTGGAAATAATAAAATCACGATCATTGTAATCATTTTCCAAAAGGTCAAGTCCAACTATTTTGCACAAATCCTCATAATTATATATTTAAATGAATTAAAAATACATTTAAAATAACTATGCATTTTTATTAAATGAACCCCTACTACCAATGCTCAAAGTTGATCATCCCCATCCCACCATGACCTCTCATAAGGGGGAGAGCTAAGCTTATCAATAGGGAATTTAACACACAACCACACACACATGTCATGGTTTGAACCTTGGACCTCCCAAAGAAGAGTCAAAGCTCGAACCATTGTGTTTTCCCCCTCGAACAAATAAGACTATATATTAGTATTTGTTCAAGATGTAATGGATTAATTGTAATTTGGTATATGAACTTGTCCCCCTCATAGAAATAAGACTATATATTAGTAAGTTGGTATATGAACTTGTCCCCCTCATAGAAATAATACTATATATTAGTATGTGTTCAAGATGTAATGGATTAATTGTAAGTTGGTTGCAACTATATGAACATAACCCAAGTCCAAATTCTCACACCATCATTGTTAATACTTGTAAAAATAAAAGTTGATCAAGAATATGTGTGATATAAATGGAGCATATTATTGAAATTGTTTATAAATTAAGTTAATAGATTGGCCAAAGAAGCCAAATGATACTTTAAATAAATAAAAACAAAAATACATCATTAATCCCTAATTGTCAAAATGGATATTTACTTCAAGCTATTACATCATTATTAGATGATTCACTCCTCACTCTTTCTATATATATATATACACATTTAAATTAGTTATATAGTATTGAAAGGGGTCTCATCCATATTACATCAAGACCGTAAAGTAGTATTACAACAAGCTTGACAATTAAGCATGTGCCACTTGGCAATATTTCAACCTTGTTCTTCTCCTTGAAAATCGAGGAATCTAACTAGTTGAGCTAATGTCATTTGATCTCATTAGTTCAATATATTGACATACAACTTATAATTTCTTAATTTATTTGCTTGTAATGTCTATCATATACAAGTTTTTGAGCCATATTTTGATCATTATTTCATTGAATTATTGTTCCAAGATTGTAATTTTATCTGATGATTTTACTATAACCAAATTAAAAAAACGTGTTTACATAGAATTTATTTTTATTATGATTGACTCATTACTCACAGGTCTATTTGTTCTTAACCATATAAACATGCCTCCTATCTTTCCCTAGCAAGAGTTATAAACATTGCTTTTCTATTGAGGGTTACTTCCATAAAAAAATATATAACATTTTTTAATAGGTCAATTGAACCATATTAAGTTTCCTCTTTTATCAAAGATATTCCTTATTTTCCATTTTATCAAATATATTCTTCATCTTTCTCAAATTATTATGTTTTTGTAATCAAATCCTTGACTTTATTTTTATTAAGAGATAAAATCTCACTCATCCAATCACCTTCTAAAATTTGAACTTTTAAGATGAAGATTAACACCATGATTGATTAAATTTACTCCCCATTTTTCTTATTTATAGATACACTCATATTTCCAAGAGATTATCTCCAACAATAGTTGACAAACATCAATAATAATGTTATTTTTTATCCAATTCTCACATCCATTTTATGGATAATATTAATAATTTTTTTTAATCCCCCTCAATTGAAATAAATTACTATCCTTTTCCAATTGTAATTTTGATCCCTATAAGTAGTGTGCTAGGTATAGGTATTGCATGGATATAGTTGAAATTTCATATGATTTTGAGTGAACAATTTTGACTTCATTATTTAGAAAAGCCCCACTTAATTTTACAAGTTTTATAAGAAGCATAATCTAATTTATGTATATGCATATTGTTTAAATGTTATTTAAAATTCCTACTCTAAATTTACTCTTGATTTTACCTTTATTAGATATTTAGATGAAATAAAATATAGAGGCAAAAATTAAATTTAGTAGCTAATATTTGTTTTGGATGGTGCTATTTTTTAAAATTGGTTATATGGGATTTGACACATGCTCCACCCATATTACAACTTGACCACACAATGGTATTAGAATAGCTTGGCAATGGTGCATTTATCACTTGCAATATTGATGGAGATACGACCCTTTGAAGTCAACCATCCAAAACAAGGGCAGTGATGATTTTTCAAATCATGAAAAATAAAATTGCAATAATTTGTCAAGTAAGGTTCAGATGTTGAGAAGAGTAATGAAGGGATAGGACTTTAGTGAGGCAAGACATTCTATTTGGACATAAATTTTCAGCTAAGTTTTTTCCCTTATTTATCTTAGAAATTTTGCATGCAAATTATTATCAAATATTATATTTGCTATAGGATATTCTAATAATTTTCAATAGATTTTGAGTTTTAGTTTACTTTCCATGAACCAATTTATAGTTAAATATTTAGAATCATTTCTAGTGGTAGAGGTTTGTGAGCGCACCTTAGAGAGATCGTTGTTGCTTCAAGATAAGGCAATTTTTGGTAAATTTAATGGGAATTGGCTAGGGGATTCAGCCTTGAAAAAATGGATTGAGAGGAGTTGGAAGTCTTGAGGAGTGTTTTTATCTTTTCTTCCCAAAAGTTTCTTCCTAGCCATTTTTTATTCTAGGAAAGAAAGAGAAAAAATCCTAAAAGGGGGTCCTTGGTTTATGGGAAGAGCAAGACTCTTCCTTACCCACTAGTATGAAGAATTTTCACTTGAAATGTAAATCTATCCCTAGTACCAGTTTGAGTTAGAATTTTTGGATTGACCATTGAATTTTGGGAAATATATACCTTCATGGAAATATGAAACACTATAGGAGAATTCCTTGAGATTTCAGATACTACAAAAGATGAATTCCTTAGTTATTTATGCTCGGATATTGGTCATGATTGATATAATCAAAGCTTTAACAAAATCAATCAATCTTAAGTATGGGGATAATATGTGGACCCAAACCATAAATTACAAAAATATATATTTTAGATGTAGAATGTGTCATGAGGTGGGGCATATTGAGAGATCATGCCCTAAGAAGAACCCATCAGAATTATATATATAAAATCGCAAGGAAATCTTACAAATGGTTATGGATGAAGATGGTTTTCAATTTCCAAAAAAAAGATCTAGAAATATGAAATAAAATAAATACTGTAGACCAAAAAGGAAGGATAATGGAAGAAATACCAACTCTTTTGAGGCTTTAGCCTATGAAGAAAAATTAGATCAAAACTTAGAGAACACACTAAACAGGTTAAACATATTAACAAGGAACCATCTATTCAGTATGATATTTGATTTAAGGAAGAACATTCTCGATGAATCTAAGGAATGTATCTCATCATATTTTGAAGACTCTCTTGAAGTACCATGCACCATTCAGGAGAAAAAATAGTAAAGAAAATATAATTTTAGAAGTTAATACCTCTGCCATTAATAAGGAAATACTAGAAATATAATTTTATTTTCATCATATTTATCCTCTCTTGGCTCTATTTTAGAAGCTTTTGACTTGTCTATATTGAATAATAGAATAATAAGACCTACTTCTTATAAAGGTAAGGCAAAAAGAGGAAAACCCTCAAATTATCAAGCAAGATCTAGGTAAGTAAGAGCAAACATAGAGAAAAGAAAACAAACTAAGTTGGTTGAACTTCTATTTACCAAACAACAAAATAATATTGGTAATATGTAGGCAGGGCCAATAGCCCCTAATGAGACATGATTATCATATCATGGAATATAAGGGATGCTAATGCCTCCTTAAAGAAGAGGTGTATTAGGGACCTATGTTTAAGTAATTAGCTTGATATTATCTATTTCTAAGAAACTAAAATGATAAAAGATGAAGTTTCAAAAACTATGAAAACAATATGGACAAGATGTGAATGGGATGCTATGGATTCTAAAGCAACAACAAGGAAAATTCTAACTTTTTGGAATCCTTCTAAAACCTCCTATGTAATATTTCATAAAACTAGGTATTGGATAGTCTCTTTAGTTACTTGCTACTTTGTAGATATTCGTTTCATCCTAATCAATGTCTATGGGCCTACGACTTAGTTAGGTATATTAAAATTTTAGAGTGGGATTGAAGTATTTATGAGAAGTAAAGACCAAGAAACCTAATTCATGATCATAGGAGATTTTAATGTCATAACCAAGTTAGATGAAAAATTTGAGGGAGTTAGGAAATTAGCCCAAAGTATGAGATATTTCTCAACTTTTATTCAAAATAATAACCTATGGGAGGTTGATTTTGAAGAAGACAACTATACATGGACCAACAACAAGAGAGGCAAAAACCTAATAATAAAAAAATTAGACACATGTATACTCTTAGATCATTGGCTAGATCAAGGAGCTTGTGCTAAAATTAATACCTTAACAAAGATTGGTTCATATCATTGGCCAATAAGAGTTAAAATGGTGGTAAGTGAAATAAAAAAATCATATTTTAAATATGAATAGATGTGGGAATACCATTCTCAATTTGTTGATATGATAACACAAACATGAAATTATTTAGGAAATGATGGGCTATATGTTCTTCCCAAACAAATTAAATCTATGACATCTAGATTAAAAGGGATTTGGATTGAAGATCAAAGTAAAATTAGAAAAGAGGCAGTATTTTTATCAAAATATTCTAGGATTAGAGGAGACTAAAGTTATTAATGATAAACTTGTTCAAGATGTACCTTTAGTTATAACGAATGAAGACAATAGGAAATTTATAGAGCCTATTACTTTAGAAGAAGTTCATTTAGCTCTTTTCTCTTTTAATAAGGATAAATCCCTAGGTCCAAATGGGATCTCTTCAACTTTTTACCAACATAATTGGGATATAGTGAAGGATTCTTAATTGGTGGCAATGGAACAATCTAGGGTAAAACAATACATACTTTATAAAATAAATGCAACATATCTTACCCTAATTCCAAAAAAAAAGAATGTTGAATTGTTTGATTCTTTTAGACCCATAAGCCTATGTAATATGGTATATAAAATTATCTTCAAAGTGATGTAAAATTGATGAGGTCTATTGTTAGACAAAATTATTTCAAAAGAGCAAGGAGGATTTGTGAAAAAGGAGACAAATTCTACATGGGAACATAGTAGCTCATGAAGTTATACATTCATCAGCTTAAAGAAAAGAGAAATCAATGATCTTAAAACTTGATATGAGTAAAGCCAATGATAAGGTTAGATAGAATTTTCTTTTTGCAATTTTAGAAAATTTTGGATTTAGGAAGAAATGAGTTAGATGGATTAAAAATTGTGTCTCTATAGTTTCTTATTCAATGTTGGTAAATGGGTTAGCAACAAAATATTTTAAAGCCAAGAGAGGCCTTAGAAAAGGAGATCTTCTATCTCCTTATTTGTTCATTATTATGGCATAGGTTTTGAGTAGGAACTTAAAGAAGGCTTACAAATATGGGTGTATAAGTGGAATTAAGGTTAGTAATAACATAGACAACATCATCCATCAATAATTTTTAGATGATACAACCCTTTTTAGAAGGGTAAGGATAAATGATACCATAGCTTTGAATAACTTTTTAAAGGAATATGAAAGAGCAACAGGGTAAAAAGTTAATAGGAAAAAATCTAAAATTTACTTCCTTAACTCTCCAGCTAATATCAAAGCAAGAATTTATAGGTTACTTCAAATGGAGGAGGTAAATTTTCCAACAACATATCTAGGGATACCTTTATTTGAGGGGAGAATGAGGATAAAATTATGGAATACAGTTATTACTAAAGTTTAAAATAAACTACCAACTTGGAAAGGTAGATGGTTATCGTTAGTAGGAAGAGTGCAGTTATTTAAGTTAGTTTTACAAGCCATTCCAACATATTATATGTCATTTTATACTATGCCAAAATAAGTTGAAAAAAGTTTAATTATATTATGTGATCCTTTTTATGGTTAGGTTTACATGATAAAAGGAAATTTCCTTTAGTGAAATGGAGCAAGGTGTGTGATGATAAAACTAAGGGAGATCTTGGTTTAAGAGTTCTTACATATGCAAACTTATCTCTTAGGAAAAAATTAATCTAGAGATTATACAAAGAGAGTCAAAGACAATGGGTAAGAATTCTTCTAAGTATGTTGAGCCCAATGACCCAAGTTTAATATTTACTACATTCTCTCTACCAAATGGTTATGCTCTTTGAAATGGTTTAAAAATATATTGATCTAATAATTAAAGGTTTAAGATTGATGGTGGGAACTGGAGATTTTTTTTTATTTGGATGGATACTTGGTATGATAAAAATCACTCAATTTAAATCCAATTTTGAAACCTTGGATGAGATTACTTCAAGACAAATATGGTGATAGGATTTCAAATATTTTGCACAAGGATTAGGAAGGAAGATACAAATGGAAAGATAAATTTTTTACAAGTATACAAGACATTGATGATAGGAGGAAATTGAGTAGAAAGATAACAACTATGATTATTTTGAGGGGAGCCAAAAATAAATTGATTTGGGATTTGAATAGCTCAGGAGAATACATAACAAGAAGTGGATATAATGTAAAGCACCAACAAAATAGTAATGTCACTAAAATATGGAGAGATATTTGGGATAGCCTAAGCATTGATGAGGCCTAGATAAGCCTCATTTATAGCATGTTTTAAATAGTTAAAACTACCTAAAACTCTTGTGAATTATCTTATATGCTAGTTAAGTTGATTTAATATGTTGTGTATTAACTATTTGCATGATTGAAGTGTTAAGGACATTATATTCTGATTTTTAACAGTTCTTGTATAGTTTTATGTTATC
Organism: Wollemia nobilis; assembly: GCA_028583015.1. Lineage (NCBI taxonomy): Eukaryota > Viridiplantae > Streptophyta > Pinopsida > Araucariales > Araucariaceae > Wollemia > Wollemia nobilis. Next base: position 1,115,793 of record JAQPPZ010017079.1, on the reverse strand, counting down.
TTGTCATGCTTAGGTTGATAGCAACACTTCAGTAGTCTTATTTTGATGATAATTAAGCATTAGTTTCTTTAAATTCAACAAATAGTACAAAGACTTATTACTGTGCAACAGAAAACTGGTTTTTCCATATAAATTCCAGCCAACTGCCAATAAATGGCAAGGCACGAAATTCACATCCAAGGAAGAATGAATACTACTACAATCTGATCCTGAGGGCTAATCTACCTGAGAAATGAAGCCAAAACCATTTGGATTCAACGTAGTTGGTCATTCTAAAGATCTTCAGAATGAACACAGTGTCTTCGAAATGAACACAGTGTCTCTAGAATGAACACAATGTCTTTGGAATGAACACAGTTTCTTCGGAATGAGAATAGAAAGCACTTTTTGACTTGTTGACTGACTTTTGGCGATGGAAAATGGGATAAGAAGGTTGAGAAAGTTAAGGAAAAATATATCCCATCTAACTTTGTTATCCTTGCCATCCAAAGCCACCATTTATGGAAAAGATCAAATTGATCCTCTTCTAGGATAAACCTAGGAAATTCTGCAGGATATCAGGAACAACATATTTTCTATTTGTAATTAGATTTTAGGCATCTATAAAATATAGCTCCCATCCAGGTTGAGCTATTAGATAGAGGAGATAGAAAATAAATAGAGAGATAATAGAATAGTGATTTCAGACCTATAACAGATTTCAACAAAATTGTAATTATGTTTTTGAAGCAATAAAAGTGTAGTTTCATTCCATTTATTTTGTTATGTCTGAGTGTGAGTAAGACTTAAAGAAGAATTCAAACCTTCTTCTGAGAAATGAGGCTGGCCACTTCCAGACCTAGGAGGAGGACTGACAGACAGGTTTTTATTTTGATTTTGCTGCAGCAGAATAAGTTGTGAACTTGTCATTTTCATTCTTTTGCACAGCTAACATTCCTAGTTGTTTAATTATTATTTATAATGTTTTTGTGATATGATTAGAGGTAGATCTAGTTATTATTTTCATTCCCAGCAACTTTCCAATTCACTGCAAATTTCCATTTCCAGCAATTTACAAGTTTTCTGTAATTTCCCTACATTCTTGTTTTTGCTGTCAAAACCCTGCACAGAAGATTGACGACCTTCTGTTACAGAGCATTGATAGGATCTAGTTTTTATGCTTCATTTCAATTATTGCAAGATTAAATATAATTTAAATTTTGCAACTATAACTAGAGTTTCAATTCTGCAATTTAATTAGATTTCATTCTTGCAACTGTAACTAGGGTTTCATTTCTGCAATTAGCAATTAGTTTTCATTCTTGCAAATAGATTAAAGTTAAATTTATGCAATTTAGGGGTAGAAGTGACACAAAACCCCCACACAATAAATTCCACCAATAAGACCTACTGCTTCCAAATGAACTGAACTAGAACCCTGCTTGAACTTTCTCTCGTAAATAGCCTTGGACACCACCCTGGATTGACAAATTCATTGAGAATTAATGATGTGCTTAACTACAACCCATCATTTTGGCATCATTTCCGGAGAACACGGTGTTGTTAGAAGGTGAATAGCAGTCCAATAATTATTAAATATTCTAAGTTATGAATTTTAGAGTAAAATCTGAATGTAATGACTGGTATAAGTAATTGTTATTGGTAAATTGCATTTCAGTCCATTTAGAAAATAAGCAAGAAACCACAAGAAGAAAAATTTCACAAGAGGTTGAAATTATGTCAAAAATGTCTAAATTTTTTATTTCCAAAAATATTGGAATTTTCAAAGAATCCCAATCATCCACTTCCAGCATTGCAAGATCCTTTGAGAAATCATTACAAGGAGGAAAATTAAGTAGTTCAACACCATTTTCTCTTGACAAATCCATACAATCAGGAAAATTTGACAAGATTTATAATTTTTTTTAGGAACCTACAATGGAAGGCTCACAAGAGAATCAAGGTAGAGCCAACAATGTGCTCCACCGTAGTGCAACTAGTGCACCTACCAAAAATTTTCAAAATCCCATCCAACTAGATCTTAATCAGAATGCTCCCATGAAGGTCATTTCACCTGCAGTATTACCAAATTTCAAAGGAATTACATCTGAAGTTCCTGATATATTTTTGTTTCAGTTTAAAATTGTATGTCAAGCTCATGATTATACTAATGACAATCAAAAGCTCAAACTATTTTCTTCCACTCTTAAAGAGTTAGCTCTACGATGGTTTATCACCTTAGCACCTGACTTAATTAGAACTTAGGATGAGATGGAAAACATATTCTTGGAGAGATACCAATAATATTGTCAAGTCAAGAATCAAAATGATGAAATTATTACAATGAAACAAGAGGAAAATGAAATCTTAGAAGATTATCTAGATAGATTTTCTTTTGTTCATAAGAGATGTGGAAGTGTTGAACCTAAAATTTGCAAAGTCATATTCTTAAGGGGACTACAAGATGAATCTAGGGATGCATTGGATATCTTGGGAAGAGGAGATACAAATGCACTTAAATTTCAAGAAATTATTAAACTCTGTAAAAATTACTCTCATTCAAGGCATAGAAAACACATAATTGGTAATGAAAAACATGATTTGAAAGAATGCATGAAAGAGGTTGATATTTTAGTACATGATAGAACATTAGATGAAAAAAATGAATCTACTGAATCTTCAACCATCTATTGTTCATAATGTAAAAAGCAACACTCTCTCCATGATTGTCCTTTGAAAAAAATATGTATACCTGCTACATGTAGCATTTGTCAACTAGGACACCCTGCAGATCAATGTAGTTTATTGCCAGAACTTACAAGTGTCTTTGAAAAACAGTCTCAACCTATGAAAAAAATCAATTTTGTAGGACAAGGACAAGGGAATAATTTTCATAAATTTCCATATCAGAATGCTTCTCAATTTCTTGCACATTGGGGAAATAATCCTTGGTATATGCCATGGTCTGCTTCAGGTCCACTTCAACAATGTTGGAGTCAACCACCATGGGCATACTACCAAGCATGGTATCAACATGGCTGGATGCAACAATAATGGAATCAACAACATCCACCATGGTTGCAGCGAAAATTACAAGGATATCAATGGATACAACATCAAAATCTGTACAACGGGCAGCAACATTGTCAAAAACAAAAATCAAATTTGTTGCCTAATTATATCCATAATTTCTATCGTGGACAACAACAACAAAAATTAAAACAACCTCTGTTTTCAACTCAACCTGTGGTCAGTCCAAATCATGTTAAACAGGTAACCCTTGTCTTTGTGGTTGAATAAAAAAATACAACCCTAATAAATGTTAGTGACTGTGTTAAAACTCAGTTGTGTTTAGGTGAACCACTGCTTGAACCTATTCCACTTATCAATGTAGAAAGTGAAGTTAAAAATAATGAACATGAAAACAAATCCACACTAAAACAACATCAAGAAGAACAAGATACCTCATCAAATAAAGTATCATATTTTGAACAATCTGAGATATCAAAATAACATCTTCACAACCAGATTTGATAAAGGAATTAGAACATTTAACTGTTACAATCCCTTTATCTCAAGTTGTACCAATCATTAATAGGATTGTTCAAGAAATGTGTTTTAGCAAACCAAGAAAAAAAAAGTATATCCTAAAACCATACAAAAAGGTGGAAAATTAGTTAACTTGCTTTCAGGTAAACTTATTACACCTAAGTATTATTGTACAGAAAGCCCACGGTTTCTTAGAACACATAAGGAAAATGAAAATAATACTTTAGTTTTGACCTCCATTGTTGTAAATAAAAATGTAGAAGAGTTGGATTCCTCCAAAATGTTTGTTTTTGCTGAAAATGTTCAAAACTCATATTTTAAAGATGAACTAATTATTGTTCAACAATTACTATAGACTGATGAAAAACATAATTCTGAAAATTTATCACCCATTCCAGTACAAAACCATTTTCTTTATTTACCACACGGATGTCATTATTGTTTCTCATATTTTTATTATCATTTATCAAAGTTAATTCTTTCAAGAATTGTTTTTGGTAAACATATACAGATTTTTCATTCTTTTCCACCATATCATTACTCTCTTAATTTATTAATGCATCATTCTCCAAGAACCAATTCAAATCAGCCTGGTACAAAACAAACTGAAATACAACCAAAACAACCTTTGAACAACAATAGTTGGTTGACTAAAAACTAGGAAGCAAATTTGTTTGATATATTGGTGCAACATCCTAATGCTTTACTAACATTTTATGCATATTTAGCAGTTGGCATTGAGTTGTTGTAGGTACAAAAAAACAAATTTTGCAGTTGAATGCATTTGATGAACTTTGGTTGGAAGTGTAGCAAGTGTGAACACTTAATTTATTAAGTGGTTATTTAGTGGCTAGGCTAGGTTAGAGTTGTCGGCTAAATTGTTTAAGTCGGCATGATATTTTTTAAATTTCTCTTCTATCCTCCTTATCCCTCCATTCTCTCCTATATTCCCTCTTCTCCCTTATCACTCCACCTCCCTTTCCCCTTATTCCTCCAACCTCCCTTCATCTTCTCCTCCGACTTCATCCCTTCCCGCTTCTCCCCTAATCTCCTTTCTCTTCTTATAAATTAGTGGATATATTCTTTGTTTGTTTGAATAATGTAATTTTTGCTCTACGAAATTATGAAATAAACCATTATTTGTTAGTGCCACCTGGTCCTTATTTTAGATTTGGTATCATAGCCTTATCTGGCAAGCGTGCTAGGCACGAATCCCGAGGACGCACGGTGATATGGCTAGCGAGCATGTTGGGCACGTATCTCGAGGGCACACCATGATCGAGGAGCTGGGCGATCAGATCGAGGAGGTGGCAGAGCACAGAGCTAGGCATGAATTTTGAGGTGACACATGGCAGGCAGAGCTGAGAGCTGACTCGAACATGCAGCTCGAGGAGCTGAGGTGGACGCTGACATGGCGGTAGCTGACACATGGCGAGCGCTAGCAGAGTGCTAATTGGGCAAGCCGGGGGCCGACGTGGCAGGAGCCGGGAGCTGACGTGGCGGATTGGGCGTGTGGTGACGTGGCAAAAATTGGTTTGTCCACATGGCGAAAGCGGATTCATCTAGCAGTTTACATGGCGGACGCAGATTTTCCAAGCAAGCATAGAGTTGGGGAGTGATTTCCCGAAGGCAATCGAGGTCTTATGCGCTCGCGCGCATATAAGAAGACCTCTGCGTCTTCCTCCCACTGAATGTGGGATAAATCCTCACATTTTTTTTTTAAATTGCCACCCATCCACTGTATAAGGAACAACAGGTTCCTTTGTCCTCCAGCCGAAGCGGGTAGCGTAGGTGGTTGAGACGCTTGCTTGCGGAAGAGAGGTCCCGGGGTCGAATCCCGTCGGGGTAAAAAATACAAGTTTTTTATTTTTTTTTGTAATCGTCGGAAGCAGCAAGGTTTAAGAAGGCGGAGGTCAGCCTTGTTTCTCACCGGAGCCGCGTGGTGCAGCGGCTAGACCTTGCGGGTAGGAAGCGGAGGTCCTTAGATCGAATCCCGTCGGGGATTTCGCAAAAGAAAAAAAAGGTTTCTTTTTTATTTAATTTTTCATTATTTGTTTTTTAATTAAAAGTTTTTAAAAATTATTTAATAATTTCCATATATATTTTATTATTATGTTTTTTTAAATAAACTTTTATTTAAAAAAAGATAATTAAAATATATATAGGAAATTGTTAAAAAAATTTCTAAAGGCTTTATTAAAACAAATTTTGGAAATTTTTTTTAAAAAAAATTGTGAAAAGTGGAAAGTGAAAATTTTGCATTGATGAGTAGATGATCAGATCAACTGGATGCTATTATGCATTGCTCTCTCTGTTGAGAAGAGAGACTCCTGATTCCTTTGACAGGAAAGTCCAATAGAGTGGACTTCATACAGTGTTTTGTCAATTGGAAAACCAAGTGATAGCACATCGGAGAAAACCAGATTCTGGATACGATGTGAATTCTCGAAGATAATATCTTCGGGCAAAGAGTAGTTGAATCCGAGACGGTTGAAATAATGACCGAAGGACAATCAAGTGACAGTTATACTCCCGTAGTGCCCGAAGTTGAAACGAGTGAGAGCTATACACCTCGCTCTCCCGATTCGGAACCGAAGAAGCGAAGAGCGAGGAAAAAGAACCAGAGGAAGTGAAACCCGCAATTGAAGAATGATTTATTCTCAAAAGGCGTCTTGAGTCAACAGCAGCAACAAAAGAAATCATTATAATCAGTGACGACGAAGTAGACAACTTCACCTTTCCAGTTTTGGGAAATCCTCAAGAAGAACGCCAAATCAATGAGCATTTTAAGAAAGCTAGATTTGATTTAAATCAATGATCTATTTTGTACTTCTTTGTACAACTTGTTTGAAGTTGAAATAAAATTTGCTTTCTAAAATGGCTTCCAATACTAGTTTACCAATCCCCGAGTTCAATGGTGGTGATTATGAGTATTGGTCAATTAAAATGAAAACTCTGTTGATTGGCAAAGGTCTTTGGGATGTGATTGAAGAGGGATATACTGAACCATCAACTGCTGAGTGGTCAGTTTTGAGTGTTAATGATAAAAGGGCTAAAAAGGAAGCTCAGAAGAATAATTCTTCTGCCCTTTATCACATCCAAGCCGCCCTTGATAGAAGTATTTTCCCTAGAATAGCTTCTTTTATAACTCATTGAATCGCTTGGAATGCTTTAAAATAAAGTTATAGGGGTAGTGACCAAGTCAAACAAGTTAAACTCCAAACCTTGAAAAGAGAGTTTGAAACTCTTAAAATGCAAGAAAATGAAAAGGTTGGTGATTACTCTGTGCGAGTGAAAGCCGTAGTAGATAATATGGTCACTTTAGGAGATGATGTAAAGCTCGAAGTTATAGTGAAGAAAGTGTTGAGGACACTTCTTCCTAAGTGGAATTCAGATTGCCATCATTATAGAGGAATCTAAAGACCTAACTTCTCTGTCTTTTGAATCCCTCATTGGCTCACTTCTCTCACATGAGGAGAGATTACAGACCAACTCCTTCCACAAGTTATGGAGGAGATGATAAAGCCTTTGCTTCTCAAGAAGGCAGAGGTAGAGGTCGTGGCAGAGGAAAGTATAGAGGAAGAGGCAGAAATAATCAGAGAGGTGGAACTCCTAACAGAGGAGGAAATCAGAACAGAGGAGGATTCTCAAACAATAGTGAACAACAGCAGAATAGAGGAGGACAACAAAATAGAGGGAAACAATCAGGCAGAGGTAAAGGAGGAGATAAGTCAAAACAATCTTGCTACAATTGTGGCAAACTTGGCCATTATGCTCGTGGATCGTTGGACTAAGACTTCACAAGGAGCTAGTAGCAGCCAGAGCAATCGGTTTGGAAACTTTGGAGAAGAGGAAGAGGCCACAAATCTCTTTCTCTCATATGGTCAAGCAGATCAGAACATGAATGATACATGGATCTTGGACACTGGTGTTCAAACCATATGAGTGGCAAAGAAGAGCTCTTTGCTACTCTAAACTCCTCCTACAAATCCAGCATCAAATTGGGAGATGATAAATCATTGGCAGTTGAAGGCATTGGAGCTATGGCAGTTCCAACTAAAGAAGGAGTCAAACAAGTAAGTGATATCTATTATACACCCCATCTCCAACATAATCTTTTAAGTGTTGGTCAAATGTTAGAAAAGAACTACAAGTTGCTTTTTGATGAGGGTAAATGCACTATTTTTGATAAAAATAACAATAATAGAATCATTACTCAAGTGCCAATGACAAAGAATAGATTGTTTCCTTTAAAGTTTGGCCAACCAGGGGGAGATAAGTTAGCAAGTGTTGCTATTTCCAATCCAAGTGTTCTATGGCACTTGAGATATGGCCATTTGAATTCTGCTAGTTTGAAAATGCTAACTTCCCAAGCCATGGTCACTGGACTTCCTAAAGTTCAGGATAGTAAAGAAGTCTATGAAGGGTGTGCTCTTGGGAAGCATGCCAGATCAAAGTTTCCTCATGGACAAGCATGGCAGGCCAGCTATCCACTCCAGCTAGTGCATACCGACATCTGTGGTCCGATGTAGACATAGAGTCTGGGTAACAACTCTTACTTTCTACTCTTTATTGATGATTATACTAGAATGTGTTGGATATATTTTTTGAAACATAAGGATGAAGCATATGAATGCTTTATCGATTTCAAAACAAGAGTTGAAAGTGAGAGTAGATATTTTGTAAAATGTCTTCGATCAGATAGGGGAGGAGAATACTCCTCTAATGAGTTTGTGAATTTTTGTAAGCAACATGGCATTAAGAGGCAGTTCACTACTGCCTACACTCCACAGCAGAATGGTGTCGCAGAGAGGAAGAATCACACCATTGTGGAGATGGCAAGGTCTATGCTTTAGACGAAGCATTTGACTAATTCATATTGGGCAGATGCAGCCAGGACCAACGTATATATCTTGAACGAAGTCCTACTTCAAGTTTGGAAGGGCTAGACACCTTACCAAGCTTGGTATGGTAAAAAGCCAAATGTTAAGCATTTCAAAGTGTTTGGCTCGTTGGCCTATTCTCACATTCCTGATGAGCTTAGGAAAAAGCTCGATCCAAAGAGTCGGGCATGTATCTTTGTAGGATACTCGTGAGAATACAAAATATTACAGACTCTATAATCCCCGGACTAGAAAGTTTGTGATTTCCAGGGATGTGATTTTTGATGAAGGGGGAGAATGGGGTAAGCCCCAAATATTCAGTGATGTTGAATCCACTGATGTAGTTTCTAAGCAGGTGCAACAATAGACACCACAGAAAGGAAAGCAGTCTCCTCCTTCACCAAGTTCATCTTCTGATTCCACTTCTTCACCAAGTCCTTCTCCACAGCGATCCGTAAGTTCCTCACCAATGGACATTGATTCTCCATCCAGAGGTAAGAGAACTCTACAACATCATCCATCATCTCAGATGTTGGATAAATTTTTTTCAAGAAGATACACTAGGAGTCAAGCTAGTGAAATGGATTCTGTTTTACACAGATTAGAAAGTATGCACCTGTATGGTGATGATGTCTCCCAGGAGGAACCTAGGGGAGATCAAGTTAACTATGCTTTGTTAACTAGTGCACAACTTGAACCTTCTAGTTATGAGAAGGCATGTACTCAAAAAATTTGGCAAGATGCCATGAAAGAGGAGATAACCTCTATAAAAAACAACGACACTTGGGAGTTGGTAAAGCTTCCTAAAGGCAAGAAATGTGTTGGATGTAAGTGGGTCTACAAGACCAAGTTTAATGCTGATGGTAGCATTGAAAGGCACAAGGCGAGACTAGTTGCAAAGGGATTCACTCAAAAATATGGAGTTGATTATGAAGAGACTTTTGCTCCTCGTAGCGGACAGAGACTATTAGAACAGTTCTTGCCTTAGCTGCACATAAGGGATGGAAAGTCCAACACATGGATGTGAAAAGTGCATTTCTAAATGGTTACTTGATAGAAGAAGTGTATGTTGAGCAACCACAAGGATTTGAAGAGAAAGACAAGGAACATCTTGTTTACAAACTGAAGAAGGCACTTTATGGCCTCAAGCAGGCACCACGAGCTTGGTACTCACGCATTGATGGGTACTTCAAAGAATTTGGGTTCACCAAAAGTAGAAATGAACCCACCCTTTACTACCTACAGCAAGGAAATGACATCCTCATAGTTTGCTTGTATGTGGATGATCTCATATTCATGGGTAGTAATGAAAAAATGAATATGGAGTTCAAACACTCCATGATGAAGCAGCTTTGAGATGAAGGATCTTGGCTTAATGCACTACTTCCTTGGAATGGAGGTTCATCGATCGAGATACAGGGATCTTCATCTCGTCAACATAAGTATGCTCGGGACATGCTTAAGAAGTTTGCTATGGAGCATTGCAAACCAGCTTGCAACTCCAGTTGGACATGGGATCCAATTAAGCAAAGATGATGGAGCATCAAAAGTTGATGTGACCACTTTTCGAAGCATGGTTGGGAGTTTGATGTTTCTCGCCAACACCGGACTCGATATTCAGTATGTTGTTTCTCTTGTCTCTCGATTTATGTCTAACCCTTCCGAGTTGCATTTGCGAGCGGCTAAGAGAATTCTCGGATATGTAAAGGGTACATGGGATTTTGGAATCCATTACCATAAATGTAACACTATCAAGCTTGTAGGCTTCAGTGATAGTGATTGGGGTAGCAACATTGATGACAGAAAATCAACCTCAGGGAACTGTTTTAGTCTGGGATCGGGACTAATAACTTGGAGTTCCAAGAAGTAGACAATAGTAGCACTATCTTCAATAGAAGTTGAGTATATAGCGGTCACTCATGCTAGTACTCAAGCTCTATGGCTACGAAAGGTATTAGAAGAGATTGGAGAGCAACAAAGTGGTCCAACAAGGATATTATGTGACAACATTAGTGCCATTCAGTTGGCATACAATCCTGTCCACCATAGTAGATCAAAGCATTTTGATATGAAGTACCACTTCATCAAAGATATGGTGGAAACTAAAACTGTTGAGCTTCACTATTGCCCCACTTTGGAGAATGTTGCGGACATCTTCACCAAGGCATCGGCTAAAGCTCAATTTGTAAAGCTGAGAGACTGTCTTGTCAATCCTCTCAACTTTAAGGGGGAGAATGTAGCAAGTGTGAACACTTAATTTATTAAGTGGTTAATTTAGTGGCTAGGCTAGGTTAGTGTTGTCGGCAAATTCTTGTCGGCAAGTGTGAATATCCCTTATCCCTCCATTCCCTCCTTTATTCCCTCTTCCTCCTTATCACTCCACCTCCTTTCCCCTTATTCCTCCAACCTCCCTTCATCTTCTCCTCCGACTTCATCCCTTCCCGCTTCTCCCCTAACCTCCTTTCTCTTCTTATAAATTAGTGGTTATATTCTTTGTTTGGTTGAATAATGTAATGGCTCTACGGAATATTAATTAAAGATTTGTTTATTCTATAGTCACCTGATTCGATTTTTAGAGGAAGCACTTCACCAAATAGATTTCACTCAACAAAAATGTAAAATGTGGCATGATTATCACATTAAGAGCAGCAAGGATGAACCAGGGGAGTTTGAGAATGAAGTTGTTCAACTTTCTTTAGTTGATGATTTAAGGAGGATATTAGTGGTGAATGGACATCTTTTACAGTTGTACCATAAACCACTAACAAAGGTGGAATTTGCTCAGTATTTCACACAATTACATTTGACAGAAGAGGCTTCTTCTTCTGATGAAGATTCCAAATGATCATATCTTTGAATCTTAAAAGAAAAATAAAAAGAAAAAAAAATTAGAAAAAAATAGAAAACAAAAAGATGAATAAATTATGATTGTGAATTCCTTAATGGGCATGATTTCAGGGAAGTCATGAATTCCTTCACGGACACAATCAGAATCAAAAAGACAAAAAGAAAAAAAAAAGAGAAAAATGAATAGCTCAGCAGTGAAAACCTTTTGCTAAGGTGCTACTGAGTTGGTATGCATGAAAACCAATTTTTTGGCATGCATAACCTTGAAAGTTCTGAGTCACCATTGTACAAATTCACCAAATGCACTTGTTTTTTAAGTGTTGCAGGAAGCCTCAGCAAAATATCAACAGAAGCAATCATCTTTCAAAACTTGCATTAACTTGTTTTAACCAGGTATATATGTTTCTTGCACTTTTCTTATTGTAAATATTTGATATATAGTATATGAAAATTAACCATTAGTATAAAAGTGTTCATAAGAGTTGGCATAAACAAAACATGCTTGGAGAAAGAGAAAAATGTTGGTTTCTGCTATGTCTTCAGAATGACTGTTGTATCTTCAATAACCGTGGTATCTTCATAATGAAGCCTTTGTCTTCGGAATGAAGGTTTGTATTTGGAATGAAGATTTAACAGTTTGTTTCCACGTGGCATCCAAGGAGGGAGAAAAAGACATAGTCAGCATAATTTTTTTACTCCATGTGATCATTGACACATGTCAACTGGCTTACAGTTAGATTCATCTCATCTTTTGCACCCATTGAGGAAGTACAAGAATCATAGGGAAAATAACCAAAAAACATGCCACCACCATTCATTACTAATAACCACTCATGTGGGAAAATTTGCATGTAGAATGGACAAGCTAAAAATAGTAAAGAAAATTTGATGGCAAGGATGTCCAATGATTGATGGGCAGGTGTTCAGAGCACAAAATAAGGAAGTGTGCCATATTTTCTTTTCGAAGACATATTTGTGAATGATTACAAGGAAAAGTAAAAAAAAACAAAAATTAAAAGTTCTTTCTGAAGAAGAACAAGAGCAAACCCTGTAATTCTATAGAAACCAGAAATCAGTGACCTAGCGGATGACTGTAGTAGTAGAAGAGAGTAGTATTCTCAGCATCATAACAAATAAATGAAGTGAAAAATAAAAAAGGGCCAGCTTACAAGAACCCTGGAATAACGTAACCACATGGGTTACCAAATTTTTCAACCTGTGAAGGGTAGTATGTAATTTTGTCAGGGCATCATTTTAAAATTTTAAACCACCTCAGGCATGGTAGGCAACAACCTAAATTTAGAGCGAATTTTCCAACATACCTGCACCAAGAACTACAGAGCATGGCAAAACATTATCAAGAGGAAAAAAAGGAGCCCTCATCATCATGGTCTTATTAAACTTGTGTGCCAACATCATTTTAGGGGAAACCCTAGAAGCTTTAATAGGTTTTATTCTACCCTGACTAATGTAGTTTTTTAAGAAGAAGATGAAGGAGAAGAGGATACAGATGTTGCTATAAAAAAATATGCTACTGAGGAAGAAGAAAAGGCTAAAAAAAATGCTATTGCAGAGAAGGAAACACACCAAGCAAAAGCAACAAAGCATTTTTCTCTAGAACCATCAACCTCACAGACTAAGAAGAGAAGAGCTGAAACTGACAACAAAAAAATAAAATAGAAGAGGGTTCATTTTTCTAAAGATATTATTTATCTGTCGAATAGGAGAGTGAAGTTCCTAGTGAAGAGCCTGAAGCTATCCCTACAACCCTTGTTACCACAAGAAAATAGGGCAAGAAGAGAAAATATACATTAAGGACTAGGAGGTCTGCAAGACTCCAACAAAAAGAGATAAAAGAACAAATGATTGAAGAGAAGACTAGATAGGATAGCCCTGATGTCATAGAAGTGCAACAAGCCACTGAGAATTTGGATGTAATCATAGATAATTTTATGGAATCTCCTGTACAGGAGTAGGGGTCTAAAGCATAGGATGAGATCGTTGTTGAGCAACAAATTGCAGTTGATTTGTCAATATTAGGTTCTGAGTCGAACGAAGAAGAGGAGGTGGACATCACAAAACAACTGAGAGCAGCAAAGAGTGTTATAAAAATACAAATGAGATGGATTGAGGAAAGAGAAGATGTTATTGAAAAACATGAAAAGAAAATTAGAGAATTATAGCAAAAAGTGGAGAAACTAAAAAGCAGGCTGTCACAAGTTGAAGAACAATCAACTACATCCGATAAAGAGGAGGATTTGGTTCAATTATTGCTTGGATTATCTAGGGAAGATGAAGACATAGGTGCTCATTCTGAAGTAGTGCCCCTCCACTTTGAAGTAGTGCCCTTCCATTTTGAGGCATTGCCTTCTCAATCCAGAGAAATACCTTTATGCAACATTATTGGGTAGGTCTCAGATTCAGACCTCCAACCATCATTACTTTGGTTCCCTCCTATTTTGAAGAGGATTCCCAACCAGATGATCAGTTTGAAGAATGGCTCAGAAACCTTCATGAGAAATTACACAGGCACTAAATTGTTCTATGAAACATTGAATATGAGTGTGGACATTTGTGACTCCATAGCCCACTGCAATGCATGAGGGCATGCATTAATATAAGTTGGGGGGAAATGATGAGGCCTGGATAAGCCTCATTTATAGCATGTTTTAAATAGTTAAAACTGCCTAAAACTCTTGTGAATTATCTTATATGCTAGTTAAGTTGATTTAATATGTTGTGTATTAACTATTTGCATGATTGAAGTGTTAAGGACATTATATTCTGATTTTTAATAGTTCTTGTATAGTTTTATGTTATCTTGTCATGCTTAGGTTGACAACAACACTTCAGTAGTCTTATTTTTATGATCATTAAGCATTAGTTTCTCTAAATTTATCAAATAGTACAAAGACTTATTACTGTGCAGTAGAAAACTAGTTTTTCCATATAAATTCCAGCCAGCTGCCAATGAATGGCAAGGCATGAAATTCACATCCAAGGAAAAATGAAGACTATTGCAATCTGATCCTGAGGGCTAATCCACCTGAGAAATGTAGCCAAAACCATTTGGATTCAACACAGTTGGTCATTCTAAATATCTTCGAAATGAACACAGTGTCTTCGGAATGAACATAGTGTCTTCGAAATGAACACAGTTTCTTTGGAATGAGAATAGAAAGCACTTTTTGACTTGTTGACTAACTTTTGGCAATGGAAAAGGGGATAAGAAGGTTGAGAAAGTTAAGAAAAAATATCTCCCATCTAACTTTGTCGTCCTTGCCATCCAAAGCCACCATTTATGGAAAAGATCAAATTGATCCTCTTCTAGGATAAACCCAAGAAATTCTGTAGGATATCAGGAACAACATATTTTCTATTTGTAATTAGATTTTAGGCATCTATAAAATATAGCTCCCATCCAGGTTGAGCTATTAGATAGAGAAGATATAAAATAAATAGAGAGATAATAGAATAGTGATTTTAGACCTGTAACAGATTTCAGCAGAATTGTAATTATGTTTTTGAAGCAATAAAAGTGTAGTTTCATTCCATTTATTTTTTTATGTCTGAATGTGAGTAAGACTTAAAGAAGAATTCAAACATTTTTATGAGAAAGGAGGCTGGCCACTTCCAGACCTAGGAGGAGGACCGATAGCATGTGTTTTATTCTGATTTTGTTGCAGTAGAATAAGTTGTGAACTTGTCATTTTCATTCTTTTACACAACTAACATTCCTAGTTGTTTAATTCTTGTTCATAATGTTTTTGTGATATGATTAGTGGTAGATCTGGTTATTCTTTTCATTCCTAGCAACTTTCCAATTCACTGTAAATTTCTATTTTCAGCAATTTACATTTTTTTTGTAATTTCCCTACATTCTTGTTTTTGCTGTCAAAACCCTGCACAGAAGATTGACGACCTTCTGTTACAGAGCATTGATAGGATCTATTTTTTATGATTCATTTCAATTATTGCAAGATTAAATAGACTTTCAATTCTGCAACTATAACTAGATTTTCAATTCTACAATTTAATTAGATTTCATTCTTGCAACTGTAACTAGGGTTTCATTTATGCAATTAGCAATTAGTTTTCATTCTTGCAAATATATTAAAGTTCAATTTATACAATTTATGGGTAGAAGTGACACAAAACCCCCACACAATCAATCCCACCAATAAGACCTGCTGCTTCCAAATGAACTGAACTACAACCCTGCTTGAACTGTCTCTCGTAAATAGCCTTGGACACCACCCTGGATTGACAAATTCATTGAGAATTAATGATGTGCTTAACGACAACCCATCAAGCATTCCTAAAGTTAAAATGTTTGTTTGGTTAGTATGTCATAGAAGAATTTTATCCTAGGATAACCCTATGAAAAGAGGTTTTCATGGCCTCTCTTAATGTGTTCTTTGTAAAAAGGGGATGAGAATATAGACCATATCTTGGGATATTGCTCAATAGTCTAGAAACTATGGTAATGGATTCTTAATATGTTTGGTAAATTCATGGTGATGAATAGAAGAAATGAGGATTGGTTAAAGCAATGGTAGACCACTAATAAATGTGAGGCTTTATAGACAATATGGGATATATCAAAAGATACAATACTTTGGAATGTATAGCTAGAAAGGAATAGAAAAATATTTAAAGGAAAGGAAAATAGTTTAAAGGTAATGAAAAGAAAGATATGTTTAGCCATAGAGGAGTCTAAACCAATACTATCAACTAACCCAATCCCTAATATGGAAGCAAAGAGTCTTAATAGATGGAGTCAAGTCATTAAATGGAATTATGATGTTGGGTACAAGAGAATAAAAAATAAGGCAAATAATATGAAGTGGAAACCACCAGATGTGGAGTGAGTTATATTAAATTTTGATGGAGCATCTAAAGGAAATACAAGAGGAGTAGGAGGAGAAATAATTAGAAATAATAGAGGAGATATTTTGTCTCATTATGCTTTCAATAGTGGATTTAAGACAAATATTGAAGTTGAAGCTTGGGTGGCTTTAGAATGGTTAAAATTATGCAAGCAAATGAAATGGAATAGCGTATGGATGGAAGGTGATTCTCTCATAGTAATAAATACAATTTTGAGAAAAAAGGCTCCACGGAACATACAAGAGATAATTATGGAAATTCAAGATCTTGCTAAAGAGTTTGAAGAAATCAGGTTTACACATACATTAAGGGAATGATACAAATGCGCGGATAGGCTAACCAATAGAGGGGTTTCCAATGAGGATCATGAAGTTAAATTCTCCTTTCTATGGTTAGAGGAAGTAGTAAGTTTAGCTAAAGCTAACAAGAAAATGTTGACTACTTGAATCAAATAATGATTAAGATTTACTTTAATGTTTTCTATTGGTAATATTTGTTTTATTTTATAAAAATAATGTGTTTTCATATAAACTATTTATTATATTTTTTGTGGTTGCACCTGTGTTTCAGTAAGAAAACTAGCAATCCAGATTTGGTAAAATAAACTATGATAGTGTGATGTTTTGAAAATATTACTCTACTAAGATGCAATGCATAGATAGTAGAGGATAAGTTTTGGTATTGTGAAGGTTACTATAGAAAAATGTCAAGAAGGATATTGAATTTTGTAATATTTGTATTCATAAAAAAAATTGAAAAGATCCAAAAAATAAAAATCAAGAATTCAAATATTTTATGTAAAATGATGTAGGTTTCTAGCTAAAGCATCCATATTAATATGAGAAATGTATCTATTTGTAAACTCTCAATATTCAAAGAAGATATTTGTAATTTTTCAAGGGTGGGGGACCCAAGTACAATACCTTATTATCCAACCAAAAAAATGTAAATAAAAATATAAAAAAATATTTTAATTATACTTTTTTACTAAATTAATAAGATTATATATTCGTATGTGTTCAATATTTAAGGTTCTAATTGTAAGTTAGTTGTAACTATATGGACATGACCCAAGTCCAAATTATCGTACCATGATTCTTAATAGTTGTAAAACTAAAAGTTGATTGAGTGTATCTATGATATAAATGTAACATGTGATTGAAAATGTTTACAAATTAGGTTAATAGATGAGCCAAAGAAACCAAATGATACTATAAAAAACAAAACAAAATAAAAATACATCATTAATCCCTAATTGTCAAGATGGATATTTACTTCAAGCTATTACATCATGATGAACAAAGGAGGATAATATTTAAGTCTCTTAGTATATGACCTCTTTCTTGCATATGAATAAGGAGGCCACAAAAACCATTTTAAAAGAAGGTAGAGATCCCTTGGCTACCTCTGCTAGGGAATGGTTCCTCTTGGACTACCCTCGGTATCCCAAGTATAACCCCTTAAACCCTAATAAAATGGACCTATCTTATGGGTTCCTACACATTAACCTTAATGCATTCATGTCAAATCACACCTACTAAAATTCCTATAATTGTCATAACTTTTAGGGATGACGAAGCTCAAAATCCTCCATCATCCTTAGGGCATCACTCATATTTAACTTTCTATGAGGATTTTATGTAGCTTAATATAAGTTGTCTCATCACTCAACAAGTGAGAACAACCTATATGTTTCCTAGTGCTTTGATCTCTTAATCTTATCCCAACAATCTTCCACCAATCCCAAACATGAATGGGTATTTTGCTCAAAATCCCACACCTACAATTTTTGATCCCATGTGTTTGAATAATTTTGTCTTGAATGGCTTAGGATGATTTGTATGTGTAGATTAAAGATACAACGCCAAACAAAAGATAAAGAAATCACGATAAAAAGTAATGCGGAACACAGTTGTACAAAACAAACGATTTTTATTAATCAATGGAGTTTAGAAACTCCTTTTGAGTACAACAGGGCCTCGTAACCCTTTCCGTGATACAAGATTACAATTTGTGCTAGGGTTCTCCGAAACCCTAGCTGGCACAATATGGTGGCGTCTCCGAAGAATGTATCCTTAACCTCAACAGAATGAGTGGGCTTCGTTGTATCCTTTGGCTCGGACCACTCCAGCTTAAGCAACTGCTATCATCCAATCAAATCTGCCATTAAAATCCCGCACACATTAAAACTACAAAAAGGTTAGAAACTAGTAAGAGGGCTCCACCGTGTGAGCCCTCAAAAACAATCTAAAACCCTAGAAATGAAATAAATAGAATGCAAAATCTAACTGCGGATTAATACATAAAAATATTACTTGCTTTAGAATCTATACCTCTTTTTCTGTTAACGCGGCGAGACCAGGCGGCACCTGGAAGTGATGTAACTGTCAAATCGGCTGCGAAAGGCGCCCTGGTGCGATCGCTGAACGCCCGCGTGCTTCTGGATCGGGGTTGCAGACGCCGGTCTGCGTCTGTGGCTGCGGGTAAACGCCCGCGGGCACTTGCGACAAGAATGGGGGATTCTGCAGAATGCTGCAGAAGGGATGGCGGCGAAGTTGGCGACGGATGCGGCGATGGATGCGACGAAAAGGGACGGCGATGGATGGGTAGGTTTAGCTGAAGAAGAGATAGATAGCGATAGATAACAAAAGAGAGATAGTAAAAGAGATAGGGTTTGAGCCATCAAGGTGACTCAATTTATAATCTACTCTTAGGGCACACTTTAGGGTTTTAACGACACTTTGAACGTGTGGCTAAGATTAAAGTGGATCCAAGGGTAGAGAATAAATCTAGGTTGTGAAACGGATTAAGATGGATGGACGGATGAGATTAAATGAAGGATGGACGGCTCAGATTAAATCACTTAAAGTATCTTTATATATATATTAAAATATATTAAAATATTAAAAATATATATATAAATATTAATTTAAATAAATTTGGGAATGAAAAATGGCGGGAAAGGTGAAATTGGGCCAAATAATGGCGGGAAAGGTGGAATTGGGCCAAATAATGGCGGGAAGGTGTGGATTTGGGCCAAATAATGGGGGAAGGTGGATGACTCGACACGTGGCTAACAGGAAGGTATAGATGACTTACAAGTGGCTGGATTTTGGTGTCTACAGATGCCCTTTTTGAGCCGCTTTGTGTGAAGACACAATGCAAAGACAAAAACTTAAGACACCCGAAAAGTCGGATCGGACGCAACTCTCTCTCAAGACTAAAGCACAACTTTGAAGACCAAAGAATAAAAGAATATTTAAAATTTTATCAGCTTACTCCCTCAATTGGCGAGCGAGAATGGTTCTCACAAGCCAATTGGAAGAAATTTGGAAGAAAATGAACCGTTTTTGCCCCAACGGTGAAAAAAAGGGTTGGTGTATGAACCATCTGTTTATGTCCCAACAGGAAAGGGGTTGGTGTACAAACCAGAAAAGAATATGATTGAAGACGATATGAGTGATGTGAAAGATGGACCGTTTTCTGCCCCAACGGTTATAAAGGGATTTTTGCCAAATTGTAAGTTCCATGATCATGTAAGATGAATTCCACTATAGGAAAATTAGAAATTGATAACGGATGCCCCAACTCCCGTGTGTGAGTCCATACTGTTAATGAAATTGCCTTGTTGGCGCCATTGATATGCAGAGATGAAAGATGCATGAAAAGAGTCCAGAACTCAGAGATGCTCCTAGTGACTGTATGGATAATTCCTCGGGTCGGAACCAATCAACCTAGGTAGCCTCAATCTCTAGCAAGACTCAAAATAATGATGATATTAAAGATTGTCCATGTTTAAGGCCCCATGAACTAGGCCATCAATGACAACTGTTGAGCAAATTAATCTTGGTATGAGGTCACTTGAAAAGTAGAATACCCAAAATTGATTTCCAATTTTCAAACAGTGAAATAATTGATTATGATAAATGGTAGGTGTCCTTATGGTGGTTTAATCCTCTTATCGAATTGCATGGATTCAAATCGCTGCAATCGCCAAGGTGATAGAATATACCACTAGATACGAGGTTTACTTTAATTTGATTTGGCAAAAATATGCATGATGAAAGAAGAATGAATGAAATTGACGATAGATCAGAAGAATTGATGAATGTGGTTAATTTTGTGAAGGTTTTGAATATTTTTAACCCAATTTGTAAAACAATGATGAATGATGCGCTTTTTGAGCGAAATGACAAAATTTGTGTCCAAAACTCGTTGTAACCTTCACAAAATGTTTTATTATGATAAGAAGAATGGATGAATTGAATTTGATGAAATTTGAAGGAGGTAAGCTTCAATTTTGCAAGTTTTGTTCCTTTATTCAATACTGACACCAAACGCCGGTCTGCATTTGTGGTTGGCAGAGACGCCCGCCGGTGTTTAGGCGCTCTGCAAATGTAGGACTACGTCTAAATGCGCCATGAAATGCCCCACTACATTTCAGGGCACCAAAACCAGCTATTTAAATAGTTTCAACGAGAATTTCGCTCATTTGTGCGTTCGAGCTTGAGAGAAGTGCGTCTGAGGGAGTGGAGTGAAAGGTTTTGTGGAGAGTGGGAGACTATGGCGGAGATAGGAGCGGACGCGCCAAGCAGCCAGCTGAGGTATTTGTTCATTTAAGCAAGTACTTATTATGTGTTTTTTTTTTTTTTTTTTTTGGGAAAAATTTGTAACAAATTTTTGTTTTGTTGTTTTGCAGCTTAGGGTGTTAGAGGCACGACACCGATTCTCCCCTATCATTTCGGGGATGAGGAGGTCGTTGTCCCAGCAGACTGGGAGATATTGGAGGCAGTGGGACTAGCGGAGCTAGGTCTCAGGGGTCCTCTTTTGATGGTTAGCTTAGTGCTTAGATGCACTCTTTATGAGCCTTGGTGCTCTATTGTATATTGTAGCCTTTTGGCATTCATTGTACACTTTGACCTTTATACATATATATATACATGGCTTTTATTTATTTGGTGTTTTACTCTCTTTTGTGTGAATGCCTATGTTTTTGTGATGCATGTTTTTATATGTTTTAATGTTTTTGATGCATATGTGATGGAATGGAATGCAAACTTATAGATGATTAATGCGAGACTAAGTATATAACATACAAATCTATGGATGATTAATGCAAGACTAAGTAAATGATATGTAAATCTATGGATGATTAATGCAAGACTAAGTAAATGAAATATGCACTAAGAAGCACTCATATTTTTAGATAGTTAGATTTAGCCAACTGTTATCATAATTGTTTAATCAGGGGCACCGAACTTGGTGGCTTGTGAATGGATGACGTATGGAATGACATGAATATGGAAGAAGATATGGAGGATGATATGGAAGAAGATATGGAGGAAGACTGTTTTACAAAGACTCAAACATGCTAGTGGTATCAAACAAACTTACTAATACCGCCTAATTCAACTAGGACCAAATGTGTGTGCATGCGAGTTCATTAACCAAATCCGAAGCATGGTAGTGACTCTAGGCAATCAAAAACCCGTGTGTGTGCAAGTGTGTTCATTAACCTCATCTTGCATAAATTAGGTAACCCCGTTATGGAGAAGACCCCGAAGCTAGTTTGTCCGTATGAGCATTCGGAGGTCTCTTTTTGAGGAGAGACATGTCGCCACGCAATGAGTATACTCCACCGCCAGCCAAGCTGTCTATAGCCCCGATGAAGGTTAACTCCATAGTCCATGTTGTTTTTGACCTTTGTAAGCCTTGGGGATGACTACCTATCCGTCCTGATCGGACAAGTAGTACGATCCTTACAACTTATTTGGGATCAGTGGTGTGTGAAAAATGTTCATTTCCTTAGAGCTTTGGGGAATCGGATTCTCAACCGAAGTATGATGAGAATTTTACCCTATCCTTACTACTCTGTTTATATTTATATTTTGTGATTGCTTGTGATAGTGGTAAGAACCACTGTTTTATGGACTATGTTTGCATGATAGGACAAACGAGGATTACCCTTTTCACTTCAAGGCACAACCCAAGGATGGTGTTATCTCTCTTTGACACAAGATGTTTTTAAGATGTGAAAATGTGATAGGTTCAAGACCGCTTTTGAAATCATTTCCCAATACTCAAGATTTTATTTAGTGTAATTTGTGATATGGCCCTAGAGAACTTTGACATGCATTTCAAAGTTTGCTTAAAACACTAGGAATGGCCTGAGTGACTCGAAAACATTTTGGCAATGTAAATATGTGCAAATGGAAAATGGGTGTACGAATGACAATTCGGTTTGATGGATTTTATGAAGGTGCCCCCGATTAAGGCAACATGACTTTTGCTTGACCAAATTTTATATCCAAAAGATAGAATGGTCTCTAACATGATATGCAACTATGGCTGAAAATGAAATGTTATGGTTTTCAATGAGATGTATGCACATGAAATGCAATGTTTTTGAATGAGATGTATGCAACTAACAATGAAATGCAAATTCTTTTTATTTTATTTGTTTTTTTTTTTTTTTTGTTGTACAAGCCATGTATATATGTACATATAAAATTCAAACTATGCGTAGAATGCCCTCAAGTGTATAACATTAAGTGGTTCGGGTTCTTCCTCTCCCTCTAAACAGGCAAGTCTATAAGTTCCATTACCCACTCTTTAAGTGACCATATATGGACCTAACCAATTAGCCGCGAATTTATCTCGAAGATGCGGCAATGCATTGGTGTTTTGTTGATTCTCTTTAAGGACAAGATCCCCTACTTGAAATTCTCTTAGATGAACTTTGGCATTGTAAGCACGTTTCAATCGGTCTTGATAAACTCGCAAATGCTCTAAAGCATTGATTCGTTTTTCATCTATGAGTGTGAGTTGATCAAGACGTGCTTGTCTAGCAATATCATCATCGATAAATTCCTGCAAAGAAATTCGCAAGGAAGGGATCTCGAGCTCAAGAGGCATGATTGCTTCAGCTCCATAGACCAAAGAAAATGGCGTTGCCCCAATGGGAGTTCTCGATGCTTGTTCTGTAAGCCCATAATGCCAAGGGGATTTGTGTATGCCAATCTTTATGATTTTCTTTAACAAGTTTCTTAAGAATAGCAATTATGGTCTTATTGGAAGCTTCAGCTTGTCCATTGGCTTGTGGGTAGTAAGGAGTTGAGAAACTATGTTGGATATTATACTTTTCGCAAAGAGCTCGAACATCCTTATTCTTAAAAGACTTGCCGTTATCAAAAATGATTTTAGAGGGAATACCAAAACGACAAATGATATGGTGAAGTATAAACTCCACAATTCTAGGACCTCGTCGGATCGGTTAGAGGAATAGCTTCAACCCACTTTGTGAAGTATTCAAGTGGTCGTAATGATGAAAGTATGTTGTCCCGAAGAGGCAGTGAAATCTTGCCAATTAAATCGAGACCCCATTGTGAGAAGGGCCAAAGGCTTTGGATGGGCTGTAAAGCTTGTGATGGTATATGGGTTAAATTAGCGTGTTCTTGACACTTTTTACATTGTTTAACATATTTGCAACAATCTTGTTCCATAGTGGGCCAATAATACCCCATACGTAAAATACGCTTCGCAATGGCCATTCCACTAAAATGACCACCACAAGTACCATCATGGGCTTCAAGAATAGCTCTATGTGTTTCACCTGCTTCTAGACAAAGGAGGAGTACTCCATCATATCCACGTTTATACAACACATCCCCCAAAAGAACAAAACGAGCTGCCTTTTGCTTAAAACAACGGTGGGAAGTTCGAGACAAATCAGATGGGAGTGTTCCAAACTTGAGGAAGGCTACTATCTCACTAGACCAAGGCTCATATGGATCCGAATGGATAAAGCAAACATCTTTTTCATCCTTAGACTCAGCACGGACAATTGCAGACTTAGAGATTGTGGAAATGATTAGGGGTCGTACCTCTCCAAGGGAGTCCTTTGGAATCAATGATCCAAGAGAGGCCATGGCATCCGCAAATCTATTAGTCGAACGAGGCAAACTAGTGATCTCATACCAATCAAACTTAGAGAGCAACTTCATTGCTACATCATGATAAAGCTTAATGGTAGGTTCTTTGGCTTGGTATTCTCCCGTAATTTGTTTAACCACGAGTTGAGAATCCCCAAATATCCGAATACGCTTAATGCTCATAGCTATGGCTGATTGAAGACCTAAAATTAAGGCTTCATACTCGGCTGTATTATTGGTGCATTGGAAGTCTAGTTTGAATGATAAAGGGATGGGAATCCCTTGAGGTGTATGAAACACAACTCCAATGCCTTGACCTTTCGCGCACTTAGAGCCATCAAAGAATAGCGTGATGTCAACATCTTCCTCCGGAATGATGTCCTCTTCTTGTTCAGGGATAGCAAATACCGAATCATCTCGGGAGCTCAATAATCAAAGGATGATCACTAGGTAGTGGAGCTTCCGCAAGTTGATCGGCTATAACTTGACCTTTAACGGATTTTTGGCTAATGAATTCAAGATCGAATTCGGTAAGCAACATTATCCATTTAGCGGTACGAGTGTTATTATAAGTGCGAGACATCATATAACGCAGAGGGTTTTCTCTAGCTATGACATATGTTGTATGGCTAAGCATATAATGACGAAGTTTCTTAGTGGCAAAAACCACAGCTAAGCACAACTTTTCCACATAAGCATATCGGGTTTCATAGCTTACCAATGTTCGACTAATATAATAGACAGACTTGCTCACGATTTTGTTCATTCTTTTGTGCAAGCATTGTCCCTAAGGCAAAGTCCGTTGCCGAGATATAAAGATTGAAAGGGACCCCCGGACGAGGCGGAGCTAAGACTCGGCGGAGATGCTAAGTACCGCTTGATGTCATCAAAGGCTTTCTCGACACTCATCTCGTCCATGAAAATTGTACCCCCTTTTGTAGTAGGTGGCAAAATGGCCTACATTTATCGTAAAGTTGTGCAATAAAGCGACGGATTGAATTAATCTTTCCTTGCAAACTACGCAACTCCTTCAAATTAGTTGGGGGACACATTTCCATAATGGCTTTGACCTTGTTTGGGTCCACCTCAATACCTCGTTTAGAGATAATAAAACCTAGGAGTTTGCCTGAGGTAACACCAAAGACACATTTCTTAGGGTTCAACCTTACTTTATGCTCTAGAAGCCTATCAAAAACTTTTTCCAATACATCAAAATGCTCTTGTCGAGTTTTAGATTTTGCCAATAAATCATCCACATAATCTTCGATAATCTTATGCATATAATCATGGAAAATATAAGTCATGGCTCGTTGATAGGTTGCACCTGCGTTCTTAAGGCCAAAGGGCATCACCCCGTAACAAAAAGTTCCCCAAGGTGTGGTAAATGCTGTTTTGTGTTGATCTTCAGGGTTTATTCGAATCTGGTTGTATCCTGAAAATCCATCCATGAACGAAAGCATTTCATGACCAGCGCAAGTATCGACAAGAGTATCAATGTTTGGAAGAGGAAAGTCATCCTTAGGACACGCTTTATTTAGATCTCGAAAATCGGTGCAAACACGTATTCCCCCGTTAGGCTTGCGAACGGGTACCATGTTAGAAAGCCACTCAGGATAATCAATCGGGACGACAAATTTAACATCCAGAAGTTTCTGAATCTCCGATTTAACTATGAGGGCCACGGTAGGATGCATTTTCCTAAGTTTCTGTTTGACAGGTTTAGCATCTTTTTGTAAGGTGAGGTTATGGACAACCAAATTAGGGTCTAGGCCTGGCATGTCTTTGTAAGACCATGCAAATATCTCCTTCTTCCGCTTGAGTAGAGCAATCATTTGCTCTTGTTCCTCTGATGATAGACTTTTAGCCAATTTCACAATTTGGGTGCCATCTTGGTCTGTACTAAGGTCTACATCGATAGTTTCTTCAATAGACATGTGGGAACCTTCCTCAAGCTGATGGGGAGTAGGGATCGGATTTATGTCATCTAAAATGTCATCAAGCTCCCGTGCCTTGCTCTCGTCTATGTCTCGCTCGGAAGACCTCTGGCTTAGAATATGAAGGTGAATGTGGAGGTGAAGGAGGAATGTAGTTGACGGAAGCCCTTAACAATTCCTCAGAAAGGATGAATTCTAAAATAGATGGAGGGGATGAAATCCGATCCATGCCAATCAAGCTTGGGTTGATCAGGATTGGCTTATCCGGATCATATGGATTATGGAGTGGTGTGAATAAGTCTTCAAAATTCATTGTCGACTTATGGAAGAAAGGATGGGCGGAATGGAAGGGAAAACCGGTGAAGACCTCGTAAGACCTGAGATGCAAAACAACATAGTTTTTCAGTTTTTTTTTTTTTTTTTTTTGTAGTTTGAGTTTTTTTTTTTTTTTTGTAGTGGTGAAAACCACTATTACACACATACATAAAGCAATAAAGTATTTTTATATATTTTTTTTTTTTTTTTTTTGGGAATTTTCTGATTTTTTTTTTTTGGTAGTGGTGAAAACCACTATTTTAGTATATACATATAATACAGGTTTGGATTATGGCTTATGGATGTGGCGGAGGGGGTGGTTCACCTCGTTCTTGTGGAAGAAGCAAGCGAAAGATGGCCTCTTGGAGAGGGAACAATTGGAGATAAAACTCGCCTTGTTTAATGAGGGGAACAATGGGCGCCGACTCTTCTTCGTATTCATCACCATTTGACATGACGTCAAATTCTTCATAGGCTTCATCTTCGGATTCGTCTGGGTGGAGGATTTCTTCTTCCGAATTAAGATTAATGCTTTGAAAAGCTCGTCTCAAAAGAAGAAAGGGATGGAAGTGGTTGGTAGCCCACACCAAAACGCTCAGTGGGTCTCTCGATATGGCATATCGATGCGTTCAGCTACCCCTTGCTCGTATCGACCTAGGCCAAATTGCCGCCAATTATGTCTGTGGAAATAGCGAGAGGGAAAACCCTCCATCCTTTCGATATTGGCAGGGACTCGGATGCTTAGGTTCTAGTATGGTGGTAGGACTAGAAGATGACTCTATTCCCCCATATACAAAATTAATGGAATTTGGCATAGAACCCATGTTATAAACCGATCCAATGGATAAATGTTGGTCATGTGGACGACCAAAATCTTTAACTCGTTTGCACATTGAACGGTGTGATGTGGACATCTTGGATGGCATACTCACCAATACCTGCATCAATGAGATGGACCTTGACTTGGGAGGGAGATGGACTAGATGATGGAATAGAAGAATGTGGGATAGAAGAATTGGAAGGATTTGGTTGGGTTGATGCTTCACTAACTTGTGAAACATCAGCCGGTGATGGTTGGGAAGATGGAGGAATAATAGGTGATGTTGAAGAAGGTGTAGAAGAATGGGGTAATGACGTGGAAAGAGATGATTGGTCATGGCCACATGTGCATGTGGTCACTGATGAAGAAGAAGGAAGATTAGGTGATGAAGAAAGTGGTGAATGAGATGGAATAGCGGAAGAGGAAGATGGTTGCGATATGATGGGTAGCTCCTCAAGAATGGGAGCTTTAGAAGAAGATGGTATAGAAGAAGTAGATGGGGTCAAGAAAAGATGAGTGGATGGCAACACAATCTCATAAGGATTTGAGACATAGTTGCAATGTTTGAAGGGTTCAATGTCAGCAGGTACACAATGAACTCGTCCCTCATATACATACTTCAGACATTGATGCAAGATAGAAGGGACACATCTCATCTCCCTAAGCCAAGGCCGTCCAAGCAATACATTGTATGCCATGGACCCTTCCAAGATGTGAAACAAGGTATGCAAAGTTCGGGCCCCTACCTCAATGGGCAAGATAACCGTGCCAACCGTGGAAGATAAAGCATCATTGAATGCTTTAAGAGTAAAAGTCGACTTTGTGATAAGGGATGGCGACAACTTTAGATGACTCAACGCCGATGTTGTAATGATATTGATTGAGGAACCGGTGTCAATTAAGACTCTCTTGAATGGCTTGTGATCGATCTTGGCCATGATATGAAGTGGAGGATCTATACTTTCTGTTGACATAGGTTTGATTTCAAAATCATAGAAAGTGATGGAGGGCTCCATGCATGTTTGAATACTCCCCACAAAGTTGTTGAAGGCATTAGTATCTTGAGTTTGAAGCTCGATTGACTTTAATATTTCCATTAATGCCTCTCTATGCGGGGGAGATTGTTGAATGAGGTCATAGATCGATAACTTGGCGTAAGCCATTTTTAAACCGGTAGTTAACCGGCTACTCAATGACATGATGGGTCGTTGGCGTTGAGTAGAATGATTTAGCGGTTGTTGAGAAGTACTAGCACGTCGTTGGGTCACCGTTACCCGAGGTGGACTGGGGTTTGTACAGTGGCCGTGGTTCAGCCTGATTTGGTTGGTTCGCCCTTTGACCCCGGGTTACTACGTTAATAGTACCCACAAAACCTTGGTATTGTTGTACATGGTTGACTTGATTAGGAGGAGTTACCTGAGTTACTCCCCCCGAAGTTGTTGGAGCTTCCTCCCGATGTGGAAGGGGTGTTTGAAATATACCAAGATTTTGATTTTGTTGGGCTAAGGGGCTATCCAATTTAATGGCTCCAATCTCAATAAGATCTTGGATCACATGTTTGAAAGCCGTACAATTATTGATATCGTGCCCATTTTGCCTATGATAAGGACAAAATAAGTACTCTTTGTAATACCTTCCCCTTCTAGATGGTTCTAAAGGTTTAAACTCATGTAAAGTTAACTGATTTGTGCTATATAACTTGTTGAATATGACCGCATATGGTTCATCTAAAGGTGTGAACTGTCGCTTGGGACGATTTTTTTGCCAAGGTCGAGTTTCCATGGTTGGCCCAGATATTGTGAGCCGGTTGAGGAGGGGCGGGTACCGCATGATAAGCAATTGGTTGCGGTTGACTTTGCATTACTTGTTGTTGTTGAGCCATTACGGGCTGACTCGCCACCACTTGATTAACTTGGTTAACATTTGAGGCTGTACTAGCCTGTGCTTGTTTGTTTTGGCCATAATTATTATTTCGTTGTTGGCCCTTTTGTTGCCATTCTTTTCTACGGGGTTTTAAAACACCCTCTTGGACTTTAATTTCTTCTATGATACTTGCTTGGGCCAAAGCCTCTTCAAAAGTCCCGTATTGTTGTAATTGGAGTAACCAAGAGATAGGTTTTAGACAACTCGGGTGAACATTTTGGTTAACTCCTCCATTGGTAGGGAGAATGGCAGTTTATTAATGATAGCCCTCCAACGGTTTCCAAAGTCATAAACAGTCTCATCGCCATGTTGCTTGAGCTTGTATAAGTCGGACAATGAAACTTTCCTTTGTACATTTAGGGAGAATCGTTCTAAAAATAGATTAATCAATTGTTCGTAAGCATAAATGCTATGGTGAGCTAAATGATTGTACCATTGTACAACATCTCCCCCTAATGTCTGAGGAAAATTTCTGAGCATAAGAGCGTCATTATTTTGGATTCTAAAGCAGGCATGCATGAATGAGCTCACATGTTCATGAGGATCCTCAGTTCCTCGAAATTTGTCAAACTTCGGTAATGTGAAATCAATCGGATATGGCGGTGAAGGTACCGAAGGATGAATTGGTTGATTGATCAACGACCTTAGCGTAGGTTTCTGACTAGATGAGCCAGGCATGTTGAGCATAAGGTTGTCAATCTGTTGTTGCATAGCATGGAGTCGAGAATCTTCATGAAAATTTTGACTCGTTTGATGATTATGATGATGCAATGGAGGAGTGGAAAAATGATGAGATGGGATGAAATTGCCTGGATTAGGCGGTGTGGAATGGACAGGTTGTTGGTATGGATGATACCGAAAAGAAGGTGATTGGTTTGAATGATGAACTGGACCGGGTTGGGAGAAAGGTGGGGTAGGAATGGACACCACCGAAGATTGGGGTACCTGTGTGGGGCCCGAGCTAAGAAAAGTCGGTCGGGTAGAAATTGGTTGAGGTGTAGGATTTACTACGACAGGTGGTTGAGCATTTTGTTGCTGTTGTTGCTGAAGCAACTTGTCGAGGTACTCCCTAACCTTATTAATCTCTAACCCAAGGGAGGTGGGATGATTGGATGAAGGTGCAGGGCAGGCCGCCATGGTAGTCACAGAAGACCGCATAGCAGGGGCAATGAAGGTGGTCGAAGTAGGCGGTACTCGGGAAGAAACAAGAGATCGTGCCCTGGTAGGGTGAAACCATAAATGGTTTGGGAAGAAGAGGGTTGAAATTGGTCATGGCTAGAGGAGGTTCCACCAACCTCATAGAGAGAATTGGTGTACACCCGGTAAATGGAGGAGAAAGTGGTCGGGAAGACACTACATTTGTCTCCAAAGGAGGACAATTGAGCATCTGGGAAGATGTTGGAGATGAAGCCGACTGAGTAGATACAACATTAGCCTCAAAAAAAGGGTTAGTGTAGACCTGAGTGAAACCAACAGGTATGGTTGATGCAATATCCTGCTGAAAAATAGAATCTTGCATAGGGGAATCTTGGATTGGCTCAAGGACATAGCCAGTGCCATCTCTTAAGTGAGTTTGCACTTGGGCCATATCAATGTGGGTAATATGACAGGAATTGTCTTCCTCCATGGGCATGGCCATGTGATAGACGATAGAAGGACGTGAAAGACCCGCAGCGAACCTCGCTCGAAATTCACTAGGATAAGTGGCTATGTTGGTGGTGGGGATGTTCTGTGAATTACCCATTTGATTATTTAGATTTAACATTTTAGATTGATTCCTTGTTAAGACCATGAAGCAATAAATCTAAACAAATTCATAAAAGAAGAATGCAAAACTTAAATGATAAATTTACACTAAAGAAATTATCATAAAACAGTCACAACCTAGGTTTCAACCAATATGTCTTACCTACGGTTAATTAATTATTTTCTGATATTAATCTGAGTAAATTTTAAGTGTCCGGTTTATGAGTTTTGCATGTGATCTAATCTTGAATTATTCACAAAAAAGGTAAAAACTATGGCTAGGAAATGACAACGAGATTCTTACTGGTGATGAAATCCAAGCAAGTTTGCTCGGGGGTGACCTATGGTGTCTAAGGCAGAAGTTTAATGGATGGAGATGAATTCCACCGTCACTAAACTTCAAGCAATACCTGGTGATGAAATCCAGATATTACTGTTTTAAATGCAATATGAAATGCAGTGAATTTTATTTTAAGTGTTTTAGTTGTCTAATGTATACATACAAAGCTATAAATCAAAAGTTCTAATGATCTAAGCAAGAGGCTACTGAAAACATGCCATTTCCTCTGAAGAAGTGGAGTACACCGTTTAAAACCCCCCCCCTACCAATGATATCGTATATCAAAGGAGCAACCGGAAGGTTCGTCCACTTCTCTCGCTTGGAATCACCCAATGGCAGGAGTACTATTGACATCCAATCAATAGTCCTACTTAGATAACTAAAACAGATAATTCGTAGCTATTCTAATATGCAGCTAGGTATGCAATTTTTTTTTTTATGCAAGCAACAACCAATAATGCAATGCAAAAAATGTAACTAAAAATGTAACAAAATTAAAAATAACTGTTCTTTTCCGGATTACTTAGTTTTTGTTCATTTTAAAGTAATGATCCGAAAAAGAAACAGAATACAACGATAAAAACCAAAAACGTAAAAAGTACAAGTTTAACAAAGAAAAAAATGCACTTACTCGTAAGCCTACGCTTTCTCGTGAAACCGCCTTCAAACGCCCAAGGGAGTCCACGCAGCCGAAACGCCCTCTCGCGTTTCGGATCGGACTTCCGTACGCCGCTCTGCGTCCGCCGCATTTTCTGCAAACTCCTCGAAACCCTAGTTCATTGGAACAACGAATTTCACGATTTCTGGAACCCGCAAAATAAAACAGAAAACAGGAATAGATCAAGTAAAGCAAGTATTAAAAACATGAAACCCTAGGGGGTCCCACCGTGATCGCCATTTGTAGATTAAAGATACAACGCCAAACAAAAGATAAAGAAATCACGATAAAAAGTAATGCAGAACACAATTGTACAAAATAAACGATTTTTATTAATCAATGGAGTTTAGAAACTCCTTTTGAGTACAACAGGCTCCGTAACCCTTTTCGTGATACAAGATTACAATTTGTGCTAGGGTTCTCCGAAACCCTAGCCGGCACAATATGGTGGCATCTCCGAAGAATGTATCCTTAACCTCAACGTAATGAGTGGGCTTCGTTGTATCCTTTGGCTCGGACCACTCCAGCCTAAGCAACTGCTATCATCCAATCAAATCCGCCATTAAAATCCCGCACACATTAAAACTACAAAAAGGTTAGAAACTAGTAAGAGGGCTCCACTGTGTGAGCCCTCAAAAATAGTCTAAAACCCTAGAAATGAAATAAATAGAATGCATAATCTAACGACGGATTAATACATAAAAATATTACTTGCTTTAGAATCTATACCTCTTTTTCTGTTAACGCGGCGAGACCAGGCGGCACCTGGAAGTGATGTAACTGTCAAATCGACTGCGAAAGGCGCCCGGTGCGATCGCTGAACGCCCGCGTGCTTCTGGATCGGGGTTGCAGACGCCGGTCTGCGTCTGTGGCTGCGGGTAAACGCCCGCGGGCACTTGCGACAAGAATGGGGGATTCTGCAGAATGCTACAGAAGGGATGGCGATGAAGTTGGCGACGGATGCGGCGATGGATGCGACAAAAAGGGACGGCGATGGATGGGTAGGTTTAGCTGAAGAAGAGATAGATAGCGATAGATAACAAAAGAGAGATAGTAAAAGAGATAGGGTTTGAGCCATCAAGGTGACTCAATTTATAATCTACTCTTAGGGCACACTTTAGGGTTTTAACGACACTTTGAACGTGTGGCTAAGATTAAAGTGGATCCAAGGGTAGAGAATAAATCTAGGTTGTGAAACGGATTAAGATGGATGGACGGATGAGATTAAATGAAGGATGGACGGCTCGGATTAAATCACTTAAAGTATCTTTATATATATATTAAAAAATATTAAAATATATATATAAATATTAATTTAAATAAATTTGGGAATGAAAAATGGCGGGAAAGGTGAAATTGGGCCAAATAATGGCGGGAAGGTGTGGATTTGGGCCAAATAATGGCGGGAAGGTGTGGATTTGGGCCAAATAATGGCGGGAAGGTGGATGACTGACACGTGGCTAACAGGAAGGTATAGATGACTTACAAGTGGCTGGATTTTGGTGTCTACAGTATGATTCCCACTTAGATATTGTATATTCTAATACCCTAATATTAAAGTCATCTAATAAAAAAAAACATATAACATGAGTAATTTAACTCTCTTTTGAACTTTGAGTTCTAACTTCACAAATGTAGTAGATAAAATAGCAAATGACCTCAATTCAAGGTTCCTCATATAGTCATAGGTACTCCTAAAAGGACCTATACAACCAACCTTTATATCTCATCATAGCTAGTCACCCTTTTCCTCTTAATTTTGAAACACCTAAGCTCCAAATGTACAAGGGGAAGGAAGATCCTATTAATCACCTTTGGCTCTTTCACAATACATGTAGTGACATTTCATATGATAAGATGTTGCTTCTTCAAATATTTCCTAAAAGCCTTAGTGGTCCTACCTTGGAATGGTATAACTAGATACCAAGGCATACACTCAAAAAATTTAAGGGCCTAGTCAAATTGTATCCAACGATTCTTAGTTTTAAATGAAGAGAAGGTCACAAGTAGTGATCGTTATATGTTGAAATATTTCAAGGATGAAATTTTTGTATATTTATTATATAGGTGGTGATCCTTAATGGGGAAAATTCAATGTTCCCCCACATAAAAAGATATTTTAGATATATTTATAGGGAACCTTCATGAGCAGTTTACCTTCTACCTATAGATAACTAATGTATCTACTTTTGAGGACACCATAGATATGGCTAAAAGAGTAGAAACTACCCTACTCAAAAGAGGTCACCTAAAGTCCAAAATTGCTAAATATTAGTATAAGTCTTCCTCCCATATGAAGGGTAAATATAATAATAAACATGTTTTAAGCAATAGAGTCACTGACTCACACCAAACCAACAACAAGAAAATTATAGCAACCCTAGTAGTTAAAGCCCAAGAGGAAGTTCACTTGATTAGGCCAATCCCCTTCCTCTATCCTTGATCAACTTCTTGAAGCTAAAATGGTAGATATCCCACCCATTAATCTTGTAGATCCAAAAAGGAAAAATCTCCTTTGATCTTCCTTAAGGAGTAATATACCTTTCATCATGTAAATGGTCATACCACCAATGAGTGTAAACTCTTAGAAACCTTATCCAGGACCTGGTCAATGATGATTGAGTTGTCTTTAGTGGCTCTAAATCTCAACTTTCCTCTTCAAACCAAGATCTTGAAATCTTACTAGATCCATTTCCTAACCATGACCAAAAGGCAGCAAATAATATCCAATGCAAGGTCATTACATAACCAAATAAAAACATGGTCAAAATAATTCACTCATATTCTAGCTAAAATTACTTTGAGAAGTACTAGATTCTCCTTCTAGCTTTTGTTGCCCTCTTCCACTATTGGATTGTCCTCTTCCTCTAGAGAATCATCCTCTTCCTTTGGAATTATTTTTTTACCTTCAAGATAACTTTCTCCCCTATTAAGGCACATTGATAGGCCTCTTCCATGGATCTCAACCTGATCATACTACATTCATTTTGAATAGAAATGCAAAGTCCATTAACATACCCTAAAATCTTCTCTTAATTATCTTCTATATGGCCAACCTAAATGGTAAGCTTGTAAAACTGCTTTATATAGTCCTTCACATTCATGTCCTTTTGCTTTAGATTTTACAACTTCTTGAAAAGACCCATTTGATAATCAAATAGAATGAATTTGGACTCTAGTTTAGCAACCATTTTATCCTAATTCTAGATATTTTCTTTTTATTTTCTCTACCTCTATTTTTGGACATGATTCTACCATAAAGATGCATGCCCTTCAACCTAGTACACTTCACCTTCTTAGGGTCTTCCATTGATTCAAATTTAAAGTATTTATCCATGTCTATAAGCTCCTCTAGATTTAAAATTCCATTGTATCATGGGATATCCAACTTTTGCTTACTACCCTTCTTTATGAATGCTCTCAAGAATCTACTCTATAATTCATCCAATTGATCTTCTTCTTCAAGCTATTGAATTTATTCTTTTTCCTTTTCATCACTAACATCCTCAACATGCACTCTTCTTTATGTTATCTCTGTGGTGTCCAATCTGGCTATAATTACTCTTAACATCTCATTAATATCAACATTTCTAACATTGTATGGCATCCATGACCTTATTTTGTGTGCTATATCTTCTCCAACCTTACATATAATACCAATTGATGTAGTCTAGATAAAGGGGTCTAATAAAATATAACCTCTTCTAGCAGCCTAATTATCTCACAACAAATTCACACAACCTAAAAAATGAATAAAAACAATTTACTTGCATTCAAAAATAATTTAATTGGTTGGCAATTGTTCAAAATCTAAAATTAAAACTAGTAGAAAAAATTACAGTCACAAAAAAAACTTCCCTTATCGATAAATTAAAATTTATAGCAAAACTAAAAATTCACTAAATTGCTTCCCTTGTCGATAAACTAGAATTTGTAATAAAACTAAAAATTTATTAAATTGCTTCCTCTCTTGGTAATCCTTGTTGGTAATCGATAAATTATTGCAAAACTCAAAACTTATTTCTTTGATGAATATCCTTGCTAGCAATCCATAAATTATAGCAAAAATCACAACTTTTTCCTTTTCCAATAAACTAGGAATTCTAGAAAAACTCAAATATCCATAAATTTTGTTTCCTTTGTCAGTAAACTATAAATTGTTGCAAAAATCAAAACTTCATTAGATTGCTTCCCTTGTTGGTATTCTAAAAATTGCAACAAAACTCAAAACTTTAGTAGATAGCTTCTCTTTCTAATAATTTAGAAATTGTAGCAAAACTTAAAACCTCATTAGATAGCTTCTCTTATCAATATTTTGGAAATTGCAACAAAACTCAAAAAGTTTATTAGATAGCTACTCTTGGCCATAATTTAGAAATTGCAAGAAAATTCCCAATTTATGTGTTTCTAACAATGGGAACGAAGGTGGGACATGAAAGGTTAAAAGTCATGTCCCTTCTTCTCTTGACAACCAGAAAGATGTTCAATTTATTATTATTATTATTATTACACTTTTACCTAGATGCTCTTGTACACCTATCATATGCTTTGTTCATATCTAATTTCACAAGCATTCCTAGATTTTTATGGAATAAAGAGAATGTATGGCCTCTTGTATAATGCTTACACTATCAGGGATTTGTTTACCATGAATAAGACCACCTTATTCCTATGATATAACACGATCTAGAATATTTTTCAACTTATTTGCTATATTTTTCAAATGATATTATACATCATGTTATAAAGGCTTATTGAATCAAAATTATCAAAATTGTGTATCTCATATTTCTTGGAAAATGTAATAAAGGTGGTATTTATCTCACTTATTGTAGCCTTCCCTTTTGGGGCCTCTTCAACTAAAACCAACATATCACTCTTAAATAACTCCCAAATGTTTTGAAAGAACATTGTAAAAATTCCATCATAGAAAGGTGTCTTATTAGGATGAAAAGAGAAAAATACCTCACATAGATCCTCCATAAAGGTCTTCTTGATCAAGCATTCTTTTTATCCCTATGTGATAATTGATGGAATATTTTACAAAACCTTACCTTGAGACTATTTAACTTGTCTAGCATTTGAAAAAATATCTTTGAAATAATTAATTGCTTCCTTTTTGATATATTTTTCTTTCTTAATATTTATTTCATTTAGAGTTGAAATACTTTTTATGTGAAGAAAAGAAAAAAATTGTTTTGGCAGTAGCATGAAAAAATTGGTATTTCTATCCCTTCCTTGAGTTATCTCTTATATTTTTAGAACCAATATGACTTCTCTTTCTTTAAATACGTTATGATGATAAGAAAGTGAGTGTTTCTCTTGCACATAATATTCTAGTCCATTCCATTGATTTCTACCATCTCTTGTAAAATTGTGAGCCTAGATTCAATTTCCTTATTTACTATAAATGATATCAAAATATTTGGCATTCTAAGGCTTCATTTACCCCTTTAGATATTTCATATTTTGAACAGAATTGTATATATGTGATTCTTTAAAATTTGCTTCATTCCACCAAAACATAACCATCTAGAAGAAATCGGGACCTTGGAGACACATAGACTAAAAGAAAAATAGTTTTTAGATGATAATTATTGAGTAAGTCACTTATCAAGAGAATGTGTTTATGATCTAATCCTACTCAAAATAAAGTGTCTGAAGATGGCATATACTTTATTTGCAATAATATGTTGAATAATAAAAATCTATCCAATCTTTTTGCTATATGAGTCTTCCCAATGTGTCTCTCATCCCATCTATATTGACCTTATAAATAAATAACATCCCAAAGTTCATTTGAATTGATATGTTAGGGGCTTGAAGCATACCTAGGTACCATGATCCCCCATGGTTGTGGTTAACTCTTCATCTCTCTGAGCGGGTGCGTGTGATACCCTATGCCTCATGTGAGGGGCACCAATCCTAGGAATTCAAGGGAGTGTGGAATGTGGCTCCACTAAATGACCTCGAAGATTTTTTACCAAATTCAACTCCTTGTTTGGGTGTAATATTTGTCACTCATCTTACCCTTCCTATGCTAGTCCTAATCTATCAGAATTTATCCAAGGAAAAGAGAAAGAAAGAAAAAAAAATGATGCAAAATATAAAGTGTAGGAAGCAAAACCTATCTAGTCTATCTACAAGAGGAAATGTGCCAAAGATCTAATAAGGCCCTCTATGCCACAATAGGTTGAAGTGAATAAATGTGCAATGACCAATAATACATGAGGAACATAGGTTCCTACATGAACATGTAGTAAAAGAATACCTACACTAGATTCAAGACAAGAATTTCATAAAGTAATTATAAATTTATATTAGTGTAAACTCCAATTTACATACATGCAGATAGAAGAGGTTAAATTTTTTTCCAATCAGCTACGCAAGGCTCAAGCCATGCCAAGACACAAGAGCGAATGAAGGAAAACACCCCTTAAAAGGACAAATGAATTTCAATGACTGTGGTGAGAAGAAGAGTACATATTTATAGATTAATTTTGGAGCCTTTTTTCTTTTGAGATTTAAATTTTTGCTTCAAAACTTCTTTCCTAGGGTATTCTATAATGATGATGGTGCAATATTGAGGTCTCTGAATTTGAGGTCGTTGGAGGTGAGATCTCATCACCCATATCGCGATTAGACATTAAGATCTCTCATCATTAATGGTTAGTCTGATCCATGACTATTCCTTTAAAGGTTTCATGATGACATCTTAAATATTGTACCTTATTTTAGAGGAGGAATTGTACTCTTGGAAATGTGGACACTTTATTATTATTTGTAGGGGATCGGGTGGTACACACTTGACCAAATTTTGGAATGTATTCTTTCTTTGGCCTTTGTATGGTGACCGAGTTCCTTTCATTCAGTCTAGTTGGATTGTTAATCCAATTGGACTGGTTGATTCCTCTTCCTACATTTTTTATTATTTTATTGCCATCCTCGTCTTACAATTTTAGGATATTTTTAGCTGTGCACATTGCTACTTCAAGTGGCCACCAACACCTTGAGGCTCTCTATTCTATTATCAACTTTAGCTAAAAAATTGAATCATCGATTCATGTATGCATACTAACATTTTTAGATCCAATGGTCTTGCTTTCCACCAAGATTATTCTCAAAATGATTATCCCTTCCAAGTGTAGTGAAATCTCACTACAGTTATAGTGACTCACTAGAGATCCTCAATTCGATGAGGATAAGGAACCTAGAAATCCACTACCTTACCCATTGGGCATAGAATTAAAATTGGGGTTGGAGAGAAGGAGAAGATCCATTGGGTATGGAGTCAAGGACCTCCCACCCGATGACTGTTAAAGCCATATACTTTTTTCTTTTCTTCTAGTAATGGAGGAAAAAATATTCTACCCTTATCGAACGAAGGCTCCTAAGCAACCTACATTTTGCAAAATGAATGGTACTAGCAACTTTTGATTTTTTTGTCATAGGTTGGATGGTATCAATGGTGACTCCCTCTCTACTCTCAATATTAGAGTGTATCCCCCATTCCCAACTTAGATTATTTAAATTTTTAAGGCTTTTAGGGTGGAGGGGCTTACTTAAATGTTCTAGATGAAGTAGACTCCATGACCTTTGTATCTCAGGGCCCATGAGGCAGTTGATTTGGATCTATGACCCTTAGTAAGTTGCTCCCTCTACCTCCATGTAATATTTATTTCCCTCCTAAATTATCATATTCTAGTTGGAAACAAGTTACTAAGTGAGAGAACTGAGATGTGATAGGT
This sequence comes from Wollemia nobilis, assembly GCA_028583015.1. Taxonomy (NCBI): domain Eukaryota; kingdom Viridiplantae; phylum Streptophyta; class Pinopsida; order Araucariales; family Araucariaceae; genus Wollemia; species Wollemia nobilis. The sequence goes on along the minus strand of JAQPPZ010017079.1, from coordinate 1,076,230 downwards.
TGGATAGTTGGAGAGAGTTGCTTCTTCTTCTTAAACCTATCCACAAATAAGGTAACAATCTAATTTCATTTATGGATCGAGTGTGGGGAAAGGGAGTCATACCTTTCATGATATTTCCCTCTAAATGATGCCATAAGTAGCCTTAGAGTTATGTTTTGCTTTATGATGTTATGTAGTTGAAAGAAGCAAGCCATAACTCATAGATGCATCAACAATTCTAACATATCTTTACCAATGTAAAGTGATATTGTTTCAAGTGTTGACTTTAAAATTTAGCCCCATCCATCTAGTGGTACCAAAGACCACAAGGGATTCTTATTGCTTTAGGTGGAAAAGCTTGCAAAGTGGGAAGCAATTTATATTTAGGCACATTAATTTGATAGTAAGCTCCTTATGATCCTCTACTTGGAGCAAAGTCATCATGTGAATACTTCATTTGCTCTAAGAGTTAATAGATTAGGACCTTCACTAGAATCCTAATTTAAGTCATTTTTGGTGGCTTCTTCAGATTCTTCTTCTTCTAGTGGAGTTTCTATGTTGGGATTGTTGCTAGCTAAATAGAGGTTCCCATCATAACCTTAGTCCATGGATGGTGACCTCTTCTAGTTTTATCTTTAGTAGCAAAGGTGTCAGGTGAATCTGTAGGGTGCTTCAAGAAGTAGATTACCGTGGCCTTCACTAGAACCACAATATGACTTCTTGATCAAGGGATGGATTGAGTCCCACTAGCCATGCTAGTTTGAACTATTGGGGGTTAAAAGTGATCCCTATGCCCCTTGAGCACCATGAACCTCCATGATTACGGTTCACTCTTTATCTCCCTAGGTAGGTGCATTTGGTATTGATTCCTTGTGTGTGGGGTGAAAGTCCTATAAAGTTCAAGGGAGTATGAGATGTGGCTCCACCAGAAAACCTCCAAGATTTTTCACCAAGGTCAACTATCTGTTTAGGTGTGATCTTCGACGCTCATATTTCCCTTCCTATGCTAGTCATAATCTACTAGGATTTATTCAAAAAAAGGAAAGAAAAATAGGAAATGATGTGAAATATAAAGTGCAAGAAGCAAAACCTATCTAGCCTATCTACAAGTGGTGAAACCTATCTAGCCTATACACTTCATTATTATTTATAGGGAATCCAGTGGTGCAAGCTTGATCAAATTTTGGTAAGTATTCTTTCTTTGGCCTTTGTCTAGTAACTCAATTTCTTTCTTTAAATCTAATTGGACTATCAATCTGATTGAGTTGGTTGATTCCTCTTCTTGCACTTTGTGGTGCTTCAGTTTCCATCCTCATCTTGCAATTTTTGGATGTTTTTAGTTGTGTTCATAACTACTTTGGATGGCCACCAACACCTTGGGCGTATATATTCTATTGTCAACTTTGATTGAAAAACCAAATCACTAATCCTTGTATTCATATTGGCCCTATTTTTAGGTCTAGTGGTCCTGCTTTCCATCGATATTCTTCTCAAAATGCTTACCCCTCCCACATGTAGTGAGAACTCACTACATGAAAAATGAAGCAAAATCCTACATTGATTTAGATCATCCAGGAGCAACTCCCTTCATTTTCGAAGGATATAGAACTATGTTTAAGTTCCTCATAATCCATAGATCATAATTTTGAATTATCATTATATTTGAGAAAAATATGCTAAGATGCATCCAATATCTTTTATGACGAGTAACTGTAGTTAGAGCATATAAATTCATAACTCCAACATTGATGTTTTTCTATTTTCCACAAAATAGACTAATAACCCAATTACCTTTTTCTTCTAGTACTTGTCCATCCCAAGTGTGTTTGTCCTATATTATCATAATACCTTGAAAGCTCCTAGAGAATAAACTACCAGATAGCCCCCCATCTTCCAAATATTATTGAGTGTGTCCTTACATTCCTTACTACTTGAGTTTGTTTCTTGTATTAAAATAAACTCTAAAATATAGCAACCTATTAATTCTTTAATAAATATTTTTTTAAAGGTCTTATTGATACCCCTAATATTCCATGATATCATTTTTATCATCACTATTTTTTTGTGTGGGCTTAGCGTTACTCCTTTTTGATACTTATGACATTTTATTTTTGGTTTCCCAAATCAATAAATTTCTTTGAGATTTTTCCCTCTTTGTTTTCATTTTAAAAATTTCCCTCTCATATTTCCATTCCCACCAACACTTTCTTCTTCATCAACCTTTTTCATTTAAAAATCAATTATATGAAATTGAAATAAATCCCACTTGTATTACAAGATGGCCATAGTGGTATTACAATAAATTGGCTATTATGCATGTATTGCTTGAAAAGATTCAAATACGGATCTCCTTCTTAAAACTAGAGGAATGTAACTGGTTCAAACAATGCCATTTGATAAACTTTTTTATTTTTCCATTATGTTCATAATGAGACTTATATTTTGAATATTTATACTACCCTAGAGAACTTGGAATGCAAGGAATAACCTCATAAACACTTTATTCTCTGCGTTGCCCTAAAAATTGTAAAGCGCAAGGAGGACCCTCCATAGTAGTTTTTTATGCTACTTTGAAGACCTTGGATGTTGCCCTAGAAACCTTAAAGTGTAAGAATAATTTTTCATAGTAATTACTTTCTTATGTTGCCCTAGGAACCTTGCATTTCCAAGGATATCCTCCACGCACGTCCTTTTATTATATTGCTCTTGAAATCCTAAAGTGCAAGGGATACACTATATACTACTTTTTTTTTTATTGCAAGGAGATGATTCTATACTACTTGAGAAAAACAAAAATTTACATGGATTAATATTGATCTCTTGTACCTTTCTCGCTTTAAAATTTGCTTCCCCATCTTCCTTCCCACCTTTAATTCTTGAATTTAAAATTATGCATTATACTTGCCCGTACTTCATGTCCTTTTCTTCTAATGGTTTATTTGAGTAAAATTTAGTGGCCTTTGCCATTTGATGAAATAAAAGGAATTTCTCTACTAGTTTCTTGGGAGTGGAAGATTTTTTATTTGACCTATCTTCTACTATGTTATGATCTCTTTGCTTCATGTGGAAGTTTGTCTCATGACCCAAAATTTATGTTCTTTCTCTATTGTTTTCACTTTGCAATCTCTTGCCACATATCTAGTCTCATAACATTTACGATATTAAAATGCAATGTTTTGATAATCCACTTGTTGATCCCATCTTCTTGATTCAAATTTAATCCTAATAAATTGTAGCAAAGGTTTTAAGATATCCATAAAATATTAAAAGTTTTACTACAATATTAAAAGTTGTTTTGAAAAAATTATGTTAAATTATCATTGTGGAGACACCCTACTTCATCTTGGTAACATAAGATCATAGGAAAATTTTTGATAACCTAAATTCAAATCATTAAAAAAAAACAAGACCCCTAGCGATTATGCCAACCGTTTAACTATTACTTAAAAGAAAACTAGTAATAGGCTTGATCAACAAAATTGAATCTTGTGGCATGCTAGTCTTGGTTTGACAAACAAAATTGAATCTATGTATCCGCTCATGTAGAGGAGTTGGAGAGCAAGTGGGTAGTTAAAACTCTCCAGTTATCGAGAGGCCCAGGTTCAAATCTCTCCCCTCACATGTTGCGGATATGTTGTATATAAAAGGTTTCTCATTTAATAAAAAAAAAAAAATTGAATCTATGTGATATACTTTATACAATACTAGTTTTCGGTCCCATGAACAAAATTAAATGTTGTGGTATACTGCTGACGGGTTTGACCAACAAAATTGAATCTCTGTAGTATACTTTACACGATTGCATTAGGTTAGCGAGAATTGACATTTATTGGAGCATTCAGAATTCATTCTATTTTTTTAAATTATTTTATTTAGAGGAATAAGTAATAAATGTTTTTAGTAAATATTTTTTATATACATTTGTTTTAGGAATCGGTAATAAATGTTCTTTAGTAAATACAGACAGAGGACAACAATGGGAAAGATGTGAGACAGCGAGATGGACAATACACAATGGGAAGAAAGGATATGTACTCTATGCAGCACATAGGCAGTAGAGACAGAGGGAGATGGACAACGCCCAAAGAACAATGGGAAAAAAGGATATGTACTCTATGCAGCACATAGGCAGTAGAGACAGAGGAACACTTCATCTATAAATGCCAGAGTTTTTCAGATATCCACGACAAATACAAAGAAACACTTGAGAATGGATTTATGACAGATTTATTCGAAGACAGTCAAATAAAAAAAATTGGAGAATTGCTAACCCAAATCAACAGAGAAAGGAACAACCTTTTCAAAGATATTAAAGATCATATGATATGATTTGAGTAGTTGTACTTCCATATTTGAAGTCCCATAAACCATATTTAGGTCTTGGAAGTAATTAAAATCTTTCATTTCATTTTTCACCGAAATACAAGTAAAATGCTATTTTATTTTGCATGCGTTTGTCGTAATTTCAAACCAACTGTATTGGAATAAGCGTAGGATTGAGGGAGGTTTTGAATAAGCATGGTGTGAAAGCAATGTTCAGAGGATGGATACCCACATTGTTGGGGTACAGCGCTCAGGGTGCTATCAAGTTTCGACTTTATGAATTCTTCAAAATATTTTATCTGGACATGGTTGGACCCAACAAAGCACTACGGCACAAGACCTTTATATACCTGGTAGGATCGGCTCCTGCAGAGTTTATTGCTGATATAGCGCTTTGCCCATTTGAGGCGGTTAAAGTTCGATTGCAAACTCATCCTGATATATCCAAAGGTTTCATGCAAGCTTTTGCCGAGAGATCTGGGCTTCTCAAGGGTACGAAGGCTGTATCTATTCATTTCACACAAAGAGGGAGAGAATGAATTTAGTCTGAATTTAATTTAATAGATCTCTTGGATTGTTATTTTTGATAGATTGTATAAGGGCCTCGTGCCTCTATGGGGACAATAGATTCCATGTAAGTTACCTATCTATCCCTCTATATGAGGGATTGGAAATTGTAGAAGAGGGTAAAGGAAAGAAAAGGGTAGAAAATAAGTAATATATTGGTTAATGTTGATATACAGATACAATGGTGAAGTTTGCATGTTTTTGAGAAAACACTAGTAGAGAGTATGTACCAGTATACCATTCCAATCCCAAGGGAAGATTGCCCAAAGGCTATACGGTTGGGTGTTAGATTTTCGGCTGGCTACCTTGCTGGGCTTTCAAGTTCTCTCGTTTCCCATCCAGCAGATAATTTGGTTTCCCTTGTTAATACCAGCAAAGATTTATCCTTCGTATTCACCGGCTGCTCCACCTTTAACATCCGCACGGTTGCAAATTTTACCACAGCCTTAACGTAATTTTAGTGTGGGAGTAAACCTGTAATCGTCGACATCGATTCCGTGGAGATAATGATGGAGTTTGGGATTCGGGGCGACTTGAGTTTGCGGTTGCAGCGATGGGGAAGGAGATGTGGATATCCCACATGCAACGTGTAGAGATATAAGTGGGCGAAGAGGAGTATAAATAGGCAGGGATGAGGGTAGTAGAAGTATACCTTTCTCGGCCTTTTGGCTAAGATCAAGTGTAGTATCTGTTCTTATCAGTTTAATATCTGATACGTGGCTCATAGAGCCACACGATATTAAATGAATTTTTTTAGGGGAAGAGCCCAACCGGTAGCTTGCTACCAGGGCCCTTGCGCGTCGCTTCTGCGTTGCACTACAGCACTAGCCTGGCGCTCCCCTCTACCCAATATAAATGTCAAATTATAATTATTATTATTGATTTAGATCGGGACTTTCAAAGTTTTGAGTTGCTGATTGTCGAAATGAAAGTATAAATTAAGATTATGATTATTGACGGACATACGGATTTGCAAATTACCAAATTAAAATTATGATACAACTACCAACTTAAAATTATGATTATTGATTTAGATCGGGATTTGCAAAATTTTAGTTGTGATTGGCGAAATGAAAGTATAAATTAAAATTATGATTATTGATTTAGATCCGGAATTGCAAAAATTGAGGTGATTGTTAAAATGAAAGTATATGTATGAGACTGTAGAAAATGATTGTAGTAGAAAATAAATTGACTGGGTAGTTACTATTCTTCTATAACTATTATGGGAAAACAAAAAAAATACAAGTGGTATCCCACATTGATATAACTATTCTGGGAAAACAAAAAAACTATTCTGGGAAACAAAAAAAAATACAAGTGGTATCCCACATTGATATAGGAAAACAAAAGCAAAAAGTAGATGCAAAAAATACATCGAGGCTATACAAAATCTATTATGGGCATATGAATAAAAACCCTAAAAAAAATGAGGTTTAGGTAATTTATAAGTTGTTAAAGCCTAAATAGTTATAGATATGAAAACCAAACATTTTATTTTCTTGGAAAATTTTAAATTATAGAAGGTGATATTTTCTCTCCTAATAAAAAGATATCAAGGAGTTTAACAAATATATTTGATAGAAAGGCAAGTGAAAAATCTTTGATAAAAAAGACAAATTGGATATGGTTTAATTTTTGTTTTTTGATTTGGTTATTGTGAGAAACCTCTATGACCGACGCATAGCACGAGCAGTCTCCTTCCAACCATGACCCCTTGTAAAGGCGAGAACTATACTTATCAATAGAGAATTTAACACAAAGCCACCACACACCCACCCCCTCACACACTCGTCCACGCCGCAGTTTGAACCTTGGATATGGTTTAATTAACCTCAAAGCAATATAATGATTGGTTATTCTAATGGGAGTGGCCCCAACATCCTATTAAAAAAAGCCAATATATTATATTAAAAAAGAGTTAATATAGCATACAGTATCACATAGGATTGATTCAACCAATTCATTTCCTCGACTTTCAAGGAGGGTAACAAGGTCCATTCTTGCTATGCAATACATGCATAATTGTTAAGTTGTAATATCACTATGTTATTATGATGTAAATAAAATTATAATAAAAAATATTTTCAATTATTATATATTAGTATGTGTTCAATATGTAATGGACTAATTGTAAGTTGGTTGCAACTATATGGACATATCCAAGTCCAAATTCTCATACCACGATTCTTATTTACTCAATAAAAAAATAGTTGCAAAAATAAAAGTTGATCAAGTATATCTATGATATAAATGGAGCATGCAATTGAAACTATTTATAAATTAAGTTAATAGATGAACCAAAGAAGCCAAATGACACTACTAAAAAAAACAAACATCAAGATATATATTTATTTCAAACTAATTCAATAAGTACAAAGATCTTTATTACGAGATATTTATGTAGCTATAAGATATTTATTATTACTTATTTTTATATAATCCATTCCTCTCTTTATATATACACACTCATTTGAATCGGTTATATAAGATTGAAAATGGCCTCACCCATATTACATCATGACCACACAGTAGTATTACAACTAGCTTGACAATTAAGCATGTACCACTTGGCAAGATTCCAACCTTTGTTCTTCTCCTTGAAAGTTGAGGAATCTAATTGGTTGAACAAATGTCATTTCATCTCAGTAATTTAGTATATTGACATACTATTAATTTATTAATTTATTTGCTTGTAATGTCATCATATACAAGTTTGTAAGCCATATTTTGATCAATATATTATTATTATTTTTTGTGGAAAACATCCCAAAAGGGATGCCACTTTCGGGTAAGACCCAAGGAGGCAGGGGTATCCATTCCACCAAAATCACCCAGGGCTCACACCCGGCCTACCACCTTTGACATACTCAAGGAGCAAACAAACACACAAAACCAATTTAAAAATAAATAAACAAACAAAAAAGATTAAAAATAAATAAAAATAAAAAACATGCTCCTTGAGTGTGTCAAAAACATAAAAGCACAACCAAACACACACAATAAGATAAAAAAAACCACAACACGAACCACATAGAAAAAACACAAGAACCACATAACAAAACACAAACAAGACAAAAACAACAGAACACTACAAAGACATAACCCAAAAAAAACATGAAAAATAAACACAACCAAAACCTAAAAAAAATAAAAATAAAATAAAAAAAAACAACCAACAACAGACAATAAACAAAAACAAAAAACACAACACCAAAACACAAAAACACGAATTAACACAAACAAACAAAAACACAAGGAAAACACAAGAACAACAAACAAAAAACACAAAACAACAAAAACACAAGAACAACAAAAAACAACACAAAGAACACAAAAACAAAAAAAAACAAAGAACCACCTAAAAAACTAAAAAAGAAAAAAGAAAAAAATTGAACATAACAATGACCTATCTAGACCAGAAGACTATTAAGGCAAGAATCAACAGAGGAAACAAAATAAAGAATAGAATGAGCTAGGGAACTAAAAAACCATGAATGAACCAAAGAGAAGCAAAAATAAAGCAAGAAGAAACTAGGTACCTTCAGAACTGGAGCCATCCAAAGAAATGATAGAAAGAAGAGCTTCCCTAATTTGAGAAGCCCACCATCTAGGAGGGTGGCCATAACAAGTAAGATCACCTTTGTCCAAAGCCCAATTAGCTAAAGCATCAACACTCTTGTTTTGATCTCTGACCACATGATTGTAATCAACTTTCAAAAATCCCATCTAGATTAATTGAATCTTCTCAATAATTCTTTTTATTCTCCAATCCACCTTATGATTCTTAGGAGTCTTCAAGAGATTAATCATAAGTTGAGAGTCAGACTCAACTAACACCTTTTCCCATCCAACCTTAGTAGCCTCCTGAAGGCCTCTAAGGATACCATACCCCTCAGCAAGGTTATTGGAAAGAATACCCAAATTCTCAGCAAAAGTAAAAACCAGGGAGCCATCTGAAAGTCTACCAATTCCTCCCACACTAGCTTTTCCAGGGTTCCCTCTAGAGGCTCCATCGGTATTGAATTTTCCAAAATCCTTAGGAGGAGGTTGCCAATTTCTTGTCCTATCCATCTTACTAATACTCACATTCCCTTTAAGTTGGTTGCCCTTAGAAGATTTAATCTTCAATATTTGCATCACTTGATCCCATATTTGGTGGGAGTTTTGGGGGTGATTAAGGAGTTGATGGACTGATTCAACTAAGTTGGCTATGGTATTTTGCCAAATATAGTGAATATCCTTCCTATCTTGATTAAAAATTTGGTTGTTCCTTTCATTCCAAATATTCCAAAGAAGAATGGTAGAACCCATCCAAACTAACTGCCTAATAAAATGATCAACACCCTCTTGATTAGGCCAATCCCTCCAAAGTTGTTCAAAAGTAAAAAAATTGGACCACTGTAAGCCAAGTAAAGTGGCCATTCTCCTCCATAGCTCAGAGGCTAAAGTACACTCAATAAAAATATGGTTGAGAGTTTCTACATTCTCTTCACACATTTCACATCTAAAAGGGCCATGAAAACCACGCTTCATAAGTTGCTCACCAGTAAGCACCCTACGATGCAATAAAATCCAAGTAAAGAACCTCACCTTAGGCCGAGCTTTTGAGCCCACAACTGAGAAAATATGTCAGAAGAATGGTTGGGATTATTATGGCATAAGGTCAAATAACCTTGAGCAACTGAATACTCACCCTTAGTAGTGTTGTTCCATCCAAAACAATCTTTTTCATGGGACCAAGAGAGAGATCTCATATGAAGGATGCCTTGGATATCTTGTCTTTGCCTTTCTGGGATTTGAATAGGCCAGTCCTCAATAGGGATCCAATATCTACCAACCTTTGAATTACCAGTATGGTACCGATAATAATTAGCCACCTTTATCCAAGTTAGCTCGGTGAAGCTCCTCCATCCAAGGCCTCCAATCGGGAAACCGAGTTATCAAAGGCTTGTGACCATCCCAAGAATCTATCCAAAAATTTACCTGTTGACCATTATGAATGATCCAAAATAATTTTTTCTTTATCAAATCCTCACCAGTCTTAAGAACTGCTAAAATGGGAGAACCTTTGGAAGGAAGTTGATAGCGAACAAGGTCTTCAGGACTTTTGTTCTCAACATATTTAGCACGGAGATTATTGGCCCAAAGAGCATTGGGGTTATGCAACATCCTCCAATATAATTTAGCAGCTAAAGCTTTGTTGTTATTAATAGAAGACCGAAATCCTAACCCCCCTTCATTCTTAGGAAGACATAAAGTATCCCATTTCACCAAGGCCCATTTTCTTTTCTCCTTAGTACCACTCCAAAGGAATCGATGACTGATTTGATCCAGTTCTCGAAGAACAACCTTTGGGATATTCAAAACGGAAGAAACATAAATAGGAATAGCTTGAAGGACTGATTTTACCAAGGTGATTCTACCCCTAGAAGAAAGCCACCTGTTGGTCCACTTTCCAATTTTCTTCTTGACTTTGTCCAACAACCAATTCCAATCTTTATTTTTCTGCCTTTGAATATTGATGGGAATACCTAAATAAGTGATTGGAAGGGAGGTCTTCTTATATCTTAATTTATCCAAGACCATGGATTCCTATCTAGAAGAGCAGTGAAAGAAAATAACTTTAGATTTGTCTTCATTGATCAACTGCCTAGTAGCCTTAGAAAAATAGCTAATGATTTGCTTAATATTAGAAGCTTCCTTAACCGTAGCTTTACCTAAAAGAGTAGAGTCATCCACAAATTGAAGATGAGAGATAGGTCTAGCTCCATGAGCAATGGTAACTCCCTCAAGGGTTTTGTTTTCCCTCTTTTTGGTTATAGTCCTACCCAAGCATTCAGCAAGAATGATGAATAAATAAGGGGATAGCGGGTCACCTTGCCTAATACCTCTAGAAGCTGGGAAAGACTGAGAAGGCCTGCCATTGATAAGAACTAAGTAGGAAACTGAAGAGATACATCCCATAATCCAATCCATCCAATCCTTAGAGAAACCAAATTGCCTCAAAACTTTGATAAGGAAGTGCCAATCCACTCTGTCATAAGCTTTGGATAAGTCTAACCGAATGAACATGGAAGGAGATTTTTGCATATCCATGGAATGGATGGCTTCCTGAGCAAGAACTATCTCATCTACTATTTGACGTCCTTCCACATAACCCCCTTGCTCAGGGAAAATAATCTTATGCAAAAGAGGCTTCAACCTTTCTGCCATGATTTTAGTAATGATTTTGAGAAGAACATTACATAAAGCAATAGGTCTAAAAGTTGAGATATGATCAACCTCTTGAGCTTTTGGAACAAGAGTAATATAAGTTTTATTGATAACCTTCAAAATTTCTTTGGCTTTCCTGGCTTCTTCCACCACCTCTAATAAATCAACATGAAGGATATCCCAGAACTCTTGGTAGAACTCAATGGGAAAACCATCGGGACCTAGGGTTTTCCCTTTTTGCATTTTAAAAACTACCTGTTGAAGCTCATTGATAGTAACAGGAGCAGTCAAAATAGAGTTCTCCTAAGTGATAAGAGAAGGGATTGCTTGAAGAACATTTTGTTGAGAAGTCGAGTCAAGAGGAGTAGCAGCAAAAATATTGGAAAAGTAATCGACAACAATAGAGTTCATGCCATCCCAAGTATAGACAACATCTCCAGAATCTGATTTTAGGGAAGAAATAAAGTTGTGAGATCTTCGAGCTAGAAGAGATTTGTGGAAGAAATTTGTGTTTCGATCTCCTTCTTTGAGCCATTGAATTCTAGATTTTTGCTTCCATAAGATTTCTTCTCTTTTTTCCCATTCCTCTAACTGAGTTGTGAGTTTAATTTCATCTGCACTTCTCTTCTCTGTGAGGCCATCTAAATGGATTTTCTTATTCAAATTTTCAAGATGAGCAATAACTTCATGTTTTTTTTTATGAACATCCCCAAACTCCTTCCAGTTCCAAGTCTTGATTTTGGATTTAATGTATTGCAGTCTTTTGGCAAAACAGAACATCTTAGTCCCATGCCTAGGTTTACCTTCCTTCCACCATTGTTGCACACGAGGTCTAAAGGAAATGTCTCTAAGCCACATTAATTGAAAATGAAAAGGAGAGAAACTCACATTGGTTTTCCACATTTCCACCATGATTGGCCAATGATCCGAACCAGCATTATTAAGAGTCTTCACTTTAGGAATGTGACCATGGATTAAGAAATTTTTAGAGAGCAAAAACCTATCCAATCTCTCCATTATACAAGCTAAGCCTTGCCTTCTGTTAGACCAAGTCATAAGGCCATTATCTGGTTGGATATCCACAAGATGGAGGTTTGCAATATATTCGCTCATGAGGTCAGTGCTTTTGTCCAAATTTCTATTTCCCCCCATTTTCTCATCCAGAGAGAGGATGGTATTGAAATCTCCTCCGATCAAGATCCAAGCTTCAGGAAAATGAGAGATAATATGAGTAATATCCTTCCACTGTCTTCTTTTTTCCTCCAAAGTAGTCGGAGCATAAACAGTAATGCAGAGCATAATTTGGTTGGAATGTCTACTTTGAATAGCTATAGCCAAAAAACCCCAACTGCCAACCATATGGTGAATAACTACCTCTTTTGGGTCCCAAAGACAAGCAATGCCCCCAGAAGTCCCCTGGGAACTGAGGGAAACCACTTTTCCAGTGGCCAAATTTTACTAGCAATTGAGTCCATATCCTCCATTGACATCTTCGTTTCTTGAAGGAAAACAAGATGTGGATGATTTATCTGAATCATTCTTCTAATTTCATTTTGTTTTTGAAAGACTCCCTTTGAGTCCTCTAATATTCCAAGTGATGATCTTCATTAATACCAGGGCTAAAAAATTTGGGAAAGGCATTAATCTTACCTTCCTCTACAAGCTTTTCACCTTCTTTTACCATATGATATTGATTGGTCTTGCGACCTACCTTTTTATTAGAATCCATCTTCAATTTTTTTCCTTGTTTCTTGACTTATTCCAATTGAATCTGAGATGGCTTCTAACCTTGAAGAATGCTCGTACACAGCCAAAATTTTACTAGATGGTTCAACGGAGTCTATATTGGGACCTGCATTATTTGAAGTTTTGACATTTGAAAGATTGTTTTTCTTGTGTAAATTTTCTCCTTTTTTTTTTGTTGAAAACCTTTGATTTGTTGGTTTGTCTCTGAGTTCTTCCCTTCATATTTAAATTGTGTTTCTAAGATTTTTGTTTCCATTATTTCCTCTTCCTCACTTGGGACATCATTTGTGGAAAGGATTTCAAACATATTAGCAGATGACTTTGATTGATCCTTCATAACTGTTTTTTTTTAGTGTTCTTCTTCTTAGGTATTTGGAAACCTGTTGAGTTTATATCTTCTTTCTTTTGATCTAGAATTTTATTTGGGCAAGCACTAGCCAAATGACCATATTCATGGCAAATTCTACAACGAAAAGGAATGTTCTCATAGTCCACTACTTGCTCCCAAGTGTCTTCCCCAAATTGTAATGTGATATTTTTAGGTAGGGGTTTGTCAAAATCCATTAAAACACAAATTCGAGCATAAATAATATGTTCAAAATTTTGAGTACAATCAACAATCATCATAAAAGTTCCTAAAGAGTTTCCAATTGAAGAAAAAATAGTAGGATTCCAAAATTCAATAGGGAGGCCAAAGAGTCTAACCCACACGGGAGCTATAGAAGGCATCTCTTCTTCAGCTTTAAATTTAGTATGCCAGGGCTTCATGAAAAGCCCTGCCCTTCCAAAAACCAGGGACCCCCTTGAAAATTTTTCTCTCTATCTTCATTATTAGCAAATAAAACAAGAAAATAACCATTTGGATAAATAGAGATTTGTAACTCACCTTTAGTTTTCCAGCTTTTTGTAGCCCGGACTTTGAAAGCAGATAGGCTCGGACGAAAACCCACGAAACGACAAATTAGTCCTCTTTTTTCCAAATCTTCAATGCCAGTCTGAATGTTACCCATATCAAGCTTAACAATAGGAGTTCCATCAGCTGCTTTAAGACATCCCGACTCCGTTTTCCTGGGATCAATATTAGGCATTCTTAGAGGTTTATGGGAAGCCCTAAGATTGATATTAGCATTGGGCTGAGGCTGTCCACCATGAAGGGCATCCCTAAAATTCATTTTTGGGGATGAGTCTTCGAAATTCTTACCCTTGACAGGGGTTTCCATAGTAGAATTATTTTGTGGGTGCACCTTAGCACCAGATTCACTTGAGATATGAGCCATTTTTTGATCAGCTTCTTGAAACTTGTTTCGTGATCTCTTTAATCCTTGCCCTAGACATCGTGGAAAGGTATGGTTTTCACTTTTCTTTTGTGCAACAAATTGGAAGCCGTTGTCACTCAAGTTCACAGCATGATCTATTGAAAGATAAATTTCTAACCCATATTGGATCCCCTGCAACATTTCCTGCTAAAATATTGAGTATAAACCACAAAAATATTGGCCTCTAGGGCCCGAAGGCCCTAAAAACCAACCTCTGGAGCTGCTTGCACTCAACCCAGATGAAACCCTCGCACAGTCGCTTGCCAAATATCTCGTTCACACATAGGGATGCACTAGGATCTGTGTTGCTCCAAATGATATAAAAATTGGTGGAGACGTTCTAGGGTTTTTTAGGCATCTACCCTCAAAATTTTAGCTCAATCCGAGTTTGGATGAGTGAGATATGGCCAAAACAAGTTCGATAGTTTGGGCAGTCTTGTGAAAAATATCCCTCATCAATTTTTACTCATAAGAGTCATATCAAACTTGCATATTAATTCTCTTCTTTTAAAAACTATTATATCATGCTTGATCATCCGGTCCTTTATAATAATACTGGTGTATATGATCAATATATTATTGAATTATTGTTCCAATATTGTAATTTTATCTTTTATTATAAATTATAATCTTTTAGATTTATTGTATATGATTTGTATAGATTATATAAAAATTATATTATAATTAATTTAAAAATATATGTTTTTAAATATATTAATATATAAGTATAATTTGATTGCAAGAATTTATTTTTAAAATGTGTTTTAAAAATTAGAGAATATTGATAGAGATATGACCCCGTGAATTCAACCATTTGGAACAAGGATAGTGATAGTTTTTCAAATCGTGAAAAACAAAATTGCAAAGTGTGAATGATTAGGGTTTTTCTTGAAAAATGTCTCATATTTTAGGAGCCATATCTTGAAGAGTTATTGATTTAGTGATTCTTGGAATGTGTAGAATTTGAATAGTTAAAATGAGTGGTCATATGCAAAAATGAGAATATTGAGGGAGATATGATTTGAGTTAACTATGAATAGGATGATTTTTCAAATCATGAAAACAAAATTGCAAAGTGTGAAGGATTAGGTTTTTTCTTGAAAAATATCTCATCTTTTAGGAGCCATATATTTGTGAAGAGTTATCCAATTTAGTTGATTCTTGGACCAACTTGTGCAGAATTTGAATAGCTTTAAAATGAGTGGTCATATGCAAAAATATGAGTAATATTGAGGGAGATACAACCCTATGAAGTCAACCATTTGGAACAAGGGTAGTGACAATTTTTCAAGTCATGAAAAATAAAATTGCAAATATTTGCCAACTAGGGTTCGAACGATGGGAAGAGCAATGAAGGGCTAGGACTTCAGCGAGGCAAGACATTCTATCTGGACAAAGAATTTTTTAGCTAAGTTTTTTTTCCCTTTCTTTATCTTAGAAATTGTGCATGAAAATTTTATAAAGTTTTTATCAAATATTATATTTGTTATAGAACTTTCAGATAAATTTCATTAGATTTTGAGTTTTAGTTTCCTTTCCATGGATCGATTTATAGTTAAATCCTTAGAATCATCCCTAGTGGTAGAGGTTAGTGAGCGCACCTCAGAGAGATCCTCATTGCTCCAAGATAGGGCAATTTTTGGTAAATTTAATGGGTATTGGCTAGGGGCTTCAACCTTGAGAAAATGGATTGATAGGAGTTGGAAGTCTCCAGGAGTGATTCTATCATTTCTTCCCAAAGGTTTCTTCCTAGCCATTTTTTGTTCTAGGGAAGAAAGAGAAAGAATCCTAAAAGGGGGTCCTTGGTTTATGGGAAGAGCAGGGCTCTTCCTTACCCATTGGTATGAAGGCTTTTCACCTGAAAATGTAAATCTATCCCTAGTACCAGTCTGGGTTAGGATGTTTGGATTACCCATTGAATTTTGGAAAATAGATACCTTCAAGGCAATAGGCAACACTCTAGGAGAATTCCTTGAGATTTCAGATACAACAAAAGATGGATTTTTGGCTATTTATGCTCGAATATTGGTCATGATTGATATAAGTAAAGCTTTACCAGAATCAATCATTCTTAAGTATGGGGATAAGATGTGGACCCAAACTATAGATTATGAAAAAATATCTTTTAGATGTAGAATATGTCATGAGGTGGGGCATATTGAGAGATCATGCCCTAAGAAGAGCCCAACAAAATCATTTGTAGAAAATCGTAAGAGAAATTTACAAATGGTTATGGATAAAGATGGTTTTCAACTTCCAAAAAATAGATCTAGAAAAATAAAAGAAAATGAACAGTGGAGACCAATAAGGAAGGATACTGGAAGAAATTCCAATTCTTTTGAGGCTTTAGCCTATGAAGAAAAAGTAGATCAAAACTTAGAGGACACAGGACAACAATTTCAACATATTAGCAAGGAATCGTCTATTCAATATGATCCTAATTTAAGGAAGAACATTCTCGATGAACCCAAGGAATGTGTTTCATCATATTTTGAAGACTCTCTTGAAGTACCATGCACCATTCAAGAGAAAATAATTGGTAAAGAAAATATAGTTTTAGAAGGTAATACCTCTGCCATTAATAAGGAAATACTAGAAAATGAGTAGGATAAGTCAAAAGCTTCTATAATAGAGCCAAGAGAGGATAAATATGTTGAAAAACAAAATGGTGAAAGAATATTGAGGAATAGAATAATAAGACCTACTCCTGATATAGGCAAGGCAAAAAGAGGAAAACCCTCAAATTATCAAGCAAGATCCAAGGAAGCAAGAGCTAACATAGAGAAAGGAACACAAACTAAGTTGGTTGAACTTCTCTTTACCAAACAACAAAATGATATTGGTAATACGCAAGAGGGGCCAAAATCCCCTAATGAGACATGATTATCATCTCATGGAATATAAGGGGTGCTAATGCCCCCTCAAAGCATAGGTGTATTAGGGACCTATGTTTAAGTAATAAACCTGATATTCTCTATATCCAAGAAACTAAAATGACAAAAGAAGAAGTTTCAAAAACTATGAAAGCAGTTTGGGCAAGATGTGAATGGGATGCTATGGATTCTGAAGGAGCAGTAGGGGGAATTCTAACTTGTTGGAATCCTTCTAGAACCTCTTGTGTAACCATTCATAAAACTAGGCATTGGATAGCCTCTTTAGTCACTTGCTACTTTGCTGATATTCGCTTCATCCTTATCAATGTGTATGGTCCTACAACTCAGTCAGGTAGATTAGAAGTTTGGAGTGGGATTGAGGCCTTTATGAGAAGTAAAGACCAAGAAACCCGTTTCATGATCATTGGAGATTTTAATGCCATTACCAAGTTGAATGAAAAATTTGGGGGAATTAGGAAATTGACCCAAAGTATGAAATATTTCTCAGCTTTTATTCAAAACAATAATCTATGGGAAGTTGAGTTTGAAGAAGACAACTATACTTGGACCAACAACAGGAGAGGCCAAAACCTAATAGCAAAAAAATTAGATAGATGCATTCTCTCAGATCATTGGCTAGATGAAGGAACTTGTGCTAAAATTAATACCTTAACAAGGATTGGTTCAGATCACTGGCCAATAAGAGTTAAAATGGTGGTAAGTGAATTCAAAAAAGATCATATTTTAAATATGAGCAGATGTGGGAAGACCATCCTCAATTTGTTGATATGATAGCTCAAACATGGAATTATTTAGGTAATGGTGGGTTGTATGCTCTTCCAAACCAAATTAAAGCTATGACATCTAGATTAAAAGAATGGAACAAGAACACCTTTGGAAATATTTTTGAGAAGAAAGAAGAACTAAAAGATAAACTTTCAAAATTCCAAAAAGGTGATGAAAATAATACAAGCTTAGAGGAAAGGGAGTTGCTTAGTGAATATCATAATATTTTGAGTAAGGAAGAGAAATTTTGGAGATTAAAATCAAGATAGACTTGGTTAAAAGGAGATAAAAATACAAATATTTTTCATAGGATGGCTATAGTACAAAGATCTTCTAGAATTGGTAGAATTAAATCAATAGAAGGGGTTTGGATTGAAGATCAGAGTGAAATTAGAAAAGAGGCTAAGTCGTTTTATCATAATATTCTAGGTTTAGAGGAGACCGAAGTTCTTAATGATAAACTTCTTCAAGATGTTCCTTCAGTTATAACAAATGAAGATAATAGGAAACTGATGGAGCCTATTACTCTAGAAGAAGTTCATTTAGCTCTTTTCTCTTTTAATAAGGATAAATCCCCTGGTCCAGATGGGCTCTCTACAGCTTTTTACCAACATAATTGGGATATAGTGAAGGATTATTTATTGGTGGTAGTGGAACAGTCTAGGGTAAAACAATACATTCCTTATAAAATAAATGCAACTTATCTTACCCTAATTCCAAAAAAGAAGGATGCTGAATTGTTTGATTCTTTTAGACCCATAAGCCTATGTAATATGGCTTATAATATTATTTCCAAAGTGATGGTGAATAGATTAAGGCCATTGTTAGACAAAATTATTTCAGAAGAGCAAGGAGATTTTGTGAAAGGGAGACAAATTTTGGATGGGATCATAGTAGCTCATGAAGTTATACATTCAACAACTTCAAGAAAAGAGAAAGCTATGATCTTAAAACTTGATATGAGTAAAGCCTATGATAGGGTTAAATGGAATTTTCTTTTTGTAGTTTTAGATAAGTTTGGTTTTGGGAAGAAATGGGTTAGATGGATTAAATCTTGTGTCTCTACAATTTCTTATTCAATTTTGGTCAATGGGTTAGTGACAAAATCTTTTAAAGCCAAGAGAGGCCTTAGACAAGGAGATCCTCTATCTCCTTATTTGTTCATTATTATGGTAGAATTTTTGAGTAGGAACTTAAATAAGGCTTACAAATATGGGTTTATAAGTGGACTTAAGGTTAGTAATAACATCGATAACATCACCCATCAACAGTTTGTAGATGATACAACCCTTTTTGGAAGGGCAAGGATAAATGAGGCCAGAGCTTTGAATAACTTTTAAAAGAGTACAAAAGAGCTTCAGGGCAAAAAATTAATAGGACTAAATCCAAAATTTACTTTCTTAACACTCCTGCTAATATCAAAGCAAGAATTTGTAGGTTGCTTCAAATGGAGGAGGCAAATTTACCAACAACTTATCTAGGGATGCCTTTATTTGAGGGGAGAATGAGGATAGATTTATGGAATCCAGTTATTAGTAAAGTTCAAAATAAACTTCCAGCTTGGAAAGGTAGATGGTTATCATTAGCAGGAAGAGTGCAGTTAATTAAGTCAGTCTTACAAGCCATTCCAACATATTATATGTCTTTGTATTCTATGCCAAAATCAGTTGAAAAAAGTTTAATCTTTATTATGTGATCCTTTTTATGGTCGGGTTTACATGATAAAAGGAAATTTTCTTTGGTGAAATGGAGCAAGTTGTGTGATGACAAAACTAGGGGAGGTCTTGGTTTAAGAGCTCTTACAGATGCAAACTTAGCTCTTAGGGGAAAAGTTATCTGGAGATTGTACAAAGAGAGTCAAAGACAATGGGCAAGAATTCTTCTAAGTAAGTATGTTGATCCCAATGACCCAAGTTTAATATTTACTGCATTCTCTCTTCCAAATGGTTCTACTCTTTGGAATGGTTTAAAAAAATCTATTGATCTTATGATTAAAGGTTTAATATGGGTGGTGGGAACTAGAGAAAAAATTCTATTTGGATGGATACTTGGTGTGATAAAAAACCACTCAATTTAGATCCAGTTTTGAAACCTTGGATGAGATTTCTTCAAGATAAATATGGTGATAGGGTTTCAAACATTTTGTACAAGGATCGAGAAGGAAGATACAAATGGAAAGAATAATTTTTTACAAGTATACAAGACATTGATGCTAGGAGGCAATTGAGTAGAAAGATAACAACTGTGATTATTTTGAGGGGTGCCAAGGATAAATTGATTTGGGAGTTGAATAGCTCAGGAGAATACACAACAAGAAGTGGATATAATGTTCAACACCAACATAATAATAATATCACTAGAATTTGGAGAGATATTTGGGATAGCCCAAGCATTCCTAAAGTCAAAATATTTGTTTGGCTAGTAGGTCATAGAAGAATTTTATCCTGGGATAACCTTATGAAAAGGGGTTTTCATGGCCCCTCTAAATGTGTTTTATGTAATAAGGAGGAGGAGAGTATTGACCATCTCTTGGGACATTGCTCAATAGTCTGGAATCTATGGCAATGGATTCTTAATATGTTTGGTAAATGCATGGTGATGAATAGTAAAATTGAAGATTGGTTAAAGCAATGGTAGAGCACTTATAAAAGTGAGGCTTTACAGACAATATGGGATATATCAAAAGATACAATACTTTGGACTATATGGCTAGAAAGGAATAGAAGAATATTTAAAGGAAAGGAAAGCAGTTTAGAGGTAATGAAAAAGAAGATATGTTTAGCCATAGAGGAGTCTAAACCAACCCTATCAACTCACCCAATCCCTAATTTGGAAGCAGAGAGTCTTGATAGATGGATTCAAGTCATTAAATGGAATTATTATGTTGGGTACAAGAGAAGCAAAAATAAGGTAAAGAATATAAAGTGGAAACCACCAGATGTGGAGTGGGTTAAGTTGAATTTTGATGGAGCATCTAAAGGAAACCCAGGACCAACAAGAGGAGGAGGAATAATTAGAAATAATAGAGGAGATATTTTGTCTCATTATGCTTTCAATTGTGGATTTAAGACAAATAATGAAGTTGAAGCTTGGGCAGCTTTAGAAGGGTTAAAAATATGTAAAAAAATGAAATGGAATAGAGTTTGGATGGAAGGTGATTCTATCATAGTAATAAATGCAATTTTGAGGAAAGCAAAGGCTCCATGGAACATACAAGAGATAATTGTGGAAATTCAAGATCTTGCTAAAGAGTTTGAAGAAATCAGGTTTACACATATATTAAGGGAAGGAAACAAATGTGCAGATAAGCTAGCCAATAGAGGGGTTTTGATTGAGGATAGTGAAGTTAACATCTCCTTTCCATGGTTAGAGGAAGTAGAAAGTTTAGTTGAAGCTGACAAAAATTGTTGATTGCCTAAATCAATTAATGATTAAGATTTACTTTAATGTTTTCCATTGGTAATATCTATTTTATTTTGTAAAAATAATGTGTTTTCATTTAGACTATTTATTATAATTTTTGTGGTTGCACTTGTGTTTCAGGAAGGAAACTAGCAATCTAGATTTGGTAAAGTGGACTATGTTAGTGCGATGTTTTGGAAATATTACTCTACTAAGATGCAAGGCATAGATAGTAGAGGTGAATTTTTGGCATTGTGAAGGCTGCTATAGGAAAATATCAAGAAAGATGCTAAATTCTGGAGTAATTGTATTCATACAGAGATTTGAAAAGATCCAAAAATGAAAATCAAGAATTCAAACATTTTATGTAAAATGATGTAGGTTTCTAACTATAGCATCTCAATTGAGATGAGAAGTGTATCTATTTGTAAAATCTCAAGCTCTAAAGAAGAGAGATGTAATTTGTTAAGGGTGGGGGACCCAAGTACAACCCCTTTTTATCAAGCAAAAATATAAAGATAATTAAAAATAATTAAATTTATTTAAATATATAATCAAAATTTATTAAAAAGGAAAATATTTAATTAAATATTTAAGACCTTGAAGATAAAAAATAATTAATTAAATTTTATTAAGGTCCAAAAAATGTTGACATGAGACCAAAACAATGACCCGACTCTGGTGACACAAAAATTTTCAAAGACTCTTTCAGAAGGCGAGACAAGACTAGAAAAGACCCAAGGACTCAAAAATTTATTGAAAGGAGACCGACCAAGGCAAAAATGAGAGGACTCACAAGACAAAAAAAAAAAAGTAGATCATGTTGGATTTTGAGGACCCATCACAGGCTCCTACTGGGATAGGTGATGAAAAAGACTTTTGGGCAATGAATCACCTAAGAACTCCAGAATCTCTAGCAGACAAAAAAATGCAAAAGACATAGGGTATATTTTATTTCTTATAGTTTATTACTTTATTTTTCTAGCCGACATCTTCTTGCCATCCTAGCATTTTTCGAAATCCTTAGATATTGTAAGGCGCATCTTTTATTGTTGTGCCATTAGGGGTGATATTTTAATTAAGGCTATTCTTAGCCTTAACCCTTATGTATTTAATCTTTCAAATATCAATGATAAGTTTTTGTTTGCCCTATTATCCTATATGGTATCAGAGCCAACAATTTTAGAATTTGATTTGTTTTCGGATCTAAGTTGGGTACGGTTCCCGAGGTAGGGCTGGACCTGCAACTCAAGCATGCATCCCAAGATGACATTGGAAAAGTAGTTGCACATTGCTAACCTGGGAGGACGTAGTCACTAGTCGACATCTTCTTGTCGTCCTAGCATTTTTTGAAATCCTTAGATATTGTAAGGTGCATCTTTTATTGTTGTGCCATTAGGGGTGATATTTTAATTAAGGCTATTTTTAGCCTTAACCCTTATGTATTTAATATTTCAAATATCAATGATAAGTTTTTGATTGCCCTATTATCCTATATGGTATCAGAGCCAACAATTTTAGAATTTGATTTGTTTTCGGATCTAAGTTGGGTACGGTTCCCGAGGTAGGGCTAGACCTGCAACTCAAGCATGCATCCCAAGATGATGTTGGAAAAGTAGTTGCACGCTGCTGACCTGGGAGGACGTAGTCACTAACGTGGCAACCTGTGGATGGGACTGGATCGACATAGATCAAGATAGTCATTGATTGGACCTATGGACACGTGGTAGCTCCTCGTGATAATGCACGTATCCCGACGTATCCCGAGGTGCACCAACGCTACGCTGGATGGATCGACGCGATGCTAGAATGACCCGACGCAATGCTAAGTGACATGCTTGGACTTGACTGGACGACGAATAACACCAAGTGGCACGACACACCTGGACATGATTGGACGATGGACAACGCCAACTGGCACAAAAAGAGAAGGTCGAAGCAAAAGGAGTGGATAGTCATCTCGACTACCTGAAGGTAGTCATTTAATTAATCGGGCCCTTTCATTTTTATATTGCTATAATAGATACTGCCTAAAATATATAGGACTATAGTTCCAAATAAAATAATTATATGCTACCGAAGTAGCAGATCTTATAGGCGACATGCGCAACCAATGTCATCAGTGTTCCTTCCTGTAACTACATAGGTTGTTTTTACCTATAAATTATTCTGCAGCGAAAGATAACAAAGCTGACGACTACCATTTCAATTTGCAGGTGGTTGTAGGCTCCTTGCAGGACATACCACATTGCAGAAACATAGGAGCCATTGATGCTGCTATGCGATGAACTGCAGTCATGAAAGAACAACTTCAGCTTGTTGTTATTGTATTCAATTTTTTTTGTTCGCACTGGAGACGATCTTGCCACCGAAGCAGATTTGGCAAACCGTGAAGAAACTTGTCGCTTGGAGTTGTACCAATTGGGCAATATTTTGTTAGTTTCAACGGACGTTTTCTGATCATTTGTAGTACACGATCACCACAAGAAGGATGTGCTATTTGTAAATTACAGTTCAGATCGGGTTATGAGAGAATTTCCCAAGATCTAGTGAAAGACAAATCAACAACTCATTTGTCGTGAAGGTTAAATAAAAAAAAAATTGTTCATTAAACTACCAAGGCCCTTCTATGGTGAAGCGCACAAGGAGCTGCCCATGTTTGGTGGAGGAGCGGACAAACAACCACCCGTGCTCAGTGGCAGAGGGGTGCAGTGCGCCCTCGAAAGGACACACTAAAAAGAGTTTTGATATATATGTTATCATTTTCTCCTTTATGCCCAGTAGCAAGAGTAGCTGCGGTGTTTGATGAGCCTGACGATAGTGCTTAGTCGACCGCGAGGTTGGGGGTTCAATACCCTCTGAAGGTATAACAATTTTTTTAAGTACGATTATTTTTTTTTTATGATTACTAATTTTTTTTTTAAATTAAATATTTCCCTTATTTTTTCTTAAATTATTTTTTTATAAAATAGTTTTAAGGAAAATTGGATATTTAATTAAATAAATTACTTTATTTTCATTTTAAAATAGTCAACTTGAAATAAACAAATACCTTTTGGAGCAACTTTTTACATTTTGCATCTCACGAGATTGGAAAATTGAAGACAAAGGGGGAAGCATTTCTTTTTTCTATTGCAAAAATTCATAAAGTGGATGTAAAGGAGGGATAGTGAGTAAAATATTTCAGCATTCAAAGACAAATTGGCATTTTGTAATAAGGTGCACTATCAGTGGAAATCGACACCTTAGGTTTATTTTTGTGGGCACTTTATGATGTATGTTGCATTTTCTATTTATATTTGCACTACTTCATTATTCAACACCCCCATCTATGCAATTCATTTTGTACCACAATGTTCGGTATCTGTGATACCTCTGGCCCACACTTACAGGTAATGTTGTCATGATTGGGCTACTGTATCTGCCACCTAACATAGCTGCAACAACGACGTCTGAGCTTGTTCTCTATCAATCATCGGGAAAATATACATTTTCTATTTTGCTATTTTTTTACTCCATCCACTACCCCAATCATTATTGTGTATAGATGTAAATCCTGATGAATGTTCTAATATCCAAAGTATTTATGAGAAGTTAATCCCCACGCATGAGGATAGAAGACTTTCTATGGTAGGTGTCATCAACAAGACGATTCCCTTTCAGTACCGCCTAAGTTCCACGTATTGTTATAATCTTAAAAGATACCTATAGTCTCCCTCACGTAAGGGCGGGTATTTTTTGAAATAGTTCGGTATAACGGCTTGGCAAAGGTATATCGAAATGGGGACCTTTTGGTGAAATAATGAACCTTCATTATGGCTACTATCCACAAGTACCTGATAAATTCTTAGTTACTGAAAGTTTCCAATTACACACCATGGAAAACCAATATGAAGGCTATTCTCCAAATGGAAGATTTGTGGGATTTTTTTTCGGCACAACAACAAGACCTTCACCAGCAGCTGGATCAAATCAAAATATAGCACCAACTACAAATCAAATTATATTTGACAAGAAAGACAACAAGGCAAGAGTGCTCATTTTGCTTGCTATTTCAGATGAAGTTCAACCTCACATAGCTAACACAGAACATGGTAAAGAGGCATGGGATGCCCTTACAACCATTTATGAGGGTAAGAATGAATCCACCATTCTACACCTCCAATATCAACTACACATTTTGAGTATGAAGCATGGAGATACAGTTGAACTATTTCTTTGCAGAGTGGCTGAGTTGAAATCAAAGTTGAATTCTTTGGGAGAGACTGTAGATGATAAGCTCCTTACTTTAGTAGTAATGAGAGATTTACCTAATTCATTCATAATGTTTATCACTTCTCTTCAGGTGTCACAGAGAAAAGTTACCTTTATTGAGTTGGTAAATATGCTTCAGGAAGAAGAGGCTCACCAACTTCAAAGAGATGAAGCTTCTAATACAACCCTCTTTTCCAAGAAGAAGGGCTCCAAGAAGAAGGGTAATTTTTAGAAGGGAGGATCCTCTTCCAAAGATAAGGGAAAACAACCACAACAACCTCAATAGTAGAAGCACTATTGCAAAATATGTGATAAGAATACCCATGACACCAATCGGTGTTGGTATAAGAATAAGCCATAGAAGAATAAGGGACAAAAAAAACCCCAGAACAAGAACAAGCAACCAAAAGTGAATGTTGCTATAGAAGAATCTGACTCGGATTTTGAGTGGGCACACAAGGTGCTCATGACTACCACAACCTCCAAGCCAACGGATCCTTTATGGTATATTGATTCTGGTGCCAGTAAGCACATGATAAGCGACAAATCATGGTTTGAGACATATGAAGCCAAGGAAGGAAAACCCATCACCATTGTTGATGATAAAACCTACAAGGTTCAGGGTGAGGGTATAGTTTTAGTTAATTTTCTATATGGCAAGTATCAGATTGAAAGAGTCCTTTATGTTCCAAGATTGGCGAACAATCTGTTGTTAGTACCACAAAATCTAGATAAGAAGATGGTTGTTGATTTTCATGTTGATGATGGTCAAAAGCGTTGCTTTATCACCAAGAGGGGTAAAAACATTGAAACTGCTTCATACAAGCATGACTTGTTTGCTTTGGATGCTATCTCCACCCCTCATGTTGCCATAATAGTTTCTATAAAGGAAGCCACCACACTTTGGCACAAGAGATACGGGCATCTCAGTTTTGGATATTTACTTGAATTAAGTAAATATGAGATGGTAAAGGGCCTTCCCTCCCTTTCCTCTATATTGCCAGTGTGCTCTGACTACTTGGTAGGGAAGCAACATAGAGTACCTTTTGAAAAGAGCTCTACATGAGCCAAGAAACCTCTGGAGTTAATTCACATCGATCTGTGCGGTCCTTTTACCCCAAACAGTTTTAGAGGCAAGAGGTATTTTCAGTTGTTTTTAGATGACTACTCATGAAAGATGTGGGTATTCTTTCTTCATCTAAAATCAGAAGCTTTTAGTCACTTCCAAAAATTCAAGCAATTTGTTGATAAGGAGTCAAGGACTTCAATCAGAACCCTTCACTCAGATCAAGGGGGGGAGTTCACCTCTAAATAATTTTCTGCATATTTGATTGCACATGGGATCAAGAGACAGCTCACTACTACTTATACTCCTCAAAAAAATGGAGTTGCTAAATGGAGGAACCGTTCCATCATGGAAATGGTTCATTGTATGCTCACAGGAGCACATCTAGAGCAATGTTTTTGGGCATAAGATGTCACCACAATAGTTTATCTGTTGAATAGGGCACCCGCCAAGGCCCTAAAAGGAATAAATCCTCATGAAGCATGGAGTGGTAGGAAACCCTCCATATCTCATCTACGCATTTTTGGATGTAAATATTTTATGCACATACCCAAAGAGAAAAGGAAGAAGCTAGATGAGAAGACCTTGAAATGTGTTCTTATTGGATATGATGAGCACTCAAAGGGTTATCGCTTGATTTATCCCTTAACCAAGAAGATTCATACCTACAGAGCTGTTGTTTTTGATGAGGCTTTCACATCACAAAACACATCAGACATATACATAGATTTTATGGAATCTAAGGATGAGAAGTCTCCTTCTTCATCACAAAAAGGAGGATCTCATTCTTCTCCATAGCAAAATATTCCTAAATGGTATAAAAGTACTATTAGAGACTCCAAGATTTCCACTCCACCAGATATGACTCTGAACAGACCTCGTACTCGCAGTATGGCTCGTCAAGAGAAATTTGCAACAAAGACTACTGAGATTGATGAACTTTGTCAATATTTTGAGTAACTTTCTATTGAACTAGAAGATATGGATGTGGACGATGAAAGAGTTTTTATGTATTCACTTTATGAGCATGAACCAACAACAGTACAAGATGCCCTTGGTAAGCCTCACTAGAAAGCTTTTATGGACACACAATACAAGTCTCTAAAGAAGAATCAGACATGGAAGCTTGTTGAATTGCCACATAAAAATAATCCTATTGGCTGTAAATGGGTGTACTACATCAAGTACAAGGTATATGGAATAATTTATAAGCATAAGGCCCACATTTTGGCTAAGGGCTATGTGCAAAAATAAGGCATTGACTACGAAGAAACTTTTGCACCTACTACTTTGATGACAACAATTCGAGTTCTTTGTGCTATGGTAGCACAGTTTGGGTGGAAAGTTCATCATATGGACGTCAAGAGTGCATTCCTAAATGGTGATCTTCAAGAAGAGGTCTATATGGCCCAACCTAAAGGATTTCAAGTGGAAGGCCAAGAACAGAAAGTCTGTAAATTGGTCAAATCCTTATATGGTTTGAAACAAGCTCCCAAATATTGGTATAAAAAAATGGATGATCACCTTATGCAACATGGATTTAAGAGGAGTTCAACAGATGCAAACCTCTATTTTAGGAAATAAAGTTCTGAGATAGTGTTACTTGTACTGTAGGTGGACGATTTGATCATTACTGGCATCTTCAAATCTTTGATAGTTGTTGTCAAACAAGACTTGTGCACATATTTTTTAATTACAAATCTCGAGCTTCTCCACTACTGTCTTGTCCTGGAAGTGAACCATAGGAAGCACCACATCAAGGTGTCTCAGAAAAAATATACCAAGACATTGTTAGAAAAATACTGTATGACTGATTGTAAACCAATGGCAACTCTAATGGAGTTTGGACTTCAGTTATTTCGGTATGATGATTCACCACAGATAGACCAAACCATTTTGGTTCCCACTTCCCATTTTCCCCATGCTTTTTATTCTTAGGATCCCAATACAACACTATATCTCCTTCCTAAAAAGGTTTACCTCTGGCCTTCTTATTGAACAACTATGTTGTTTTGTGAGCTTGCTCAATTATCTTCATCAATGAATCTTTTCTATCTTCCTATAACTTCACAATTTGATCACGTATTCTCTGCAATTTTTTTGGATTTTCATGGTACTAAAGAAGAAAAGATAAAGCATAAATTTCCACTTGAGGGGGTAATAGAGCATTCTCACCATAAACTAGCTCATAAGGAGAAGTTCATGTGCTTATTTTGATAAATATTCTTTTGACTAACTTCTTGGGAACCCCAAATATTGTCGATATGTGCTCCTCCAAAAACTTGATGATCACTCTAGTAGTGGATTTCTTGAGAGGTTTTGCTTCTACCTACTTGGTAAAATAGTTTGTTGTTGTGATGATCCACCTGTGACCTCCAGAAGAATTGGGGTTAATCTCACCTATGAGATCTATTTCTCATTGAGTAAGAGGAGCTTCAACAACCACTCGCTTCAAGGGTATGGCTAGAAAATTCCTTTTTCCTACAAAAATCTAATAATTATGACAACTTCTAACAAATTGATAGACACCCTTGAATAAAGAGGGCCAACAATAACCAACTCTCATAATTTTGTGAGCAGTAGTTTTTGGAGCAAAGTGACCTCCACAAAAACCATAATGATATTCTTTCAGCACTTGAGGGACTTCTTTCTCAAAAAACAAAGAAGCAACACACCATCTGGGTGCCTCCAATACAATCTACCCTCATGAATGTAGTATTTTTAGGCCAATTTCTTGATGGATCTTCTTTTGTTTTGGGGCATGTCTTCTAGAAATGACAAATTTTGAAGGTAAAACATAATACCATTATACCACTTGCAATTAGAATTATCAATTGCTCTAGCTTCTTACTGCTCATCTACTGCAATAATGTTATTCATATCTTCTTCTTCCTTGTTGGCCAAGTACTTTATCAATCCTTGTCCTCTAACAATATTCACTACTTTGAACTCCACATCATATTGTAGTAATTTAGCCATCCACCTTGCAGGACTACTTAAAGGTTCATGTTGAGTGAAAACATCTTTACCAACAATGTAGGGGATACAAAATATTACCTTATTGGACCTAAAGATACACTTGATGATCCAATGCTCTAATTAATGTGTAAGACTAATTTTCCAAAATGGAAAATTTTAGTTGAGCATCCTTCAATATTATATTCATAAAGGCTATGGGCCTTTCATTTTTCTCTTCATCTTGCTAATCTAGAACTACAACAATAGTGTGTTATGAAGCAAAGGAATAGAATTTGAAATATTTGGAGTAATCAAGGTTGTTCAATACTAGAGCCTTAGTAATCACATCTTTGATCTGCTAAAAAGCTATAATTTTTTCCTCTGTCCACCTTATTTCTTCATTTTTCTTGATCATGTCATTTATTATCTTGGCAAAGGGACAAACCTCCTAATAAAGTTAATATTTTCAAAGAATGATCTAACTCCCTTAAGATTCTTAGGAGGGGGAATTTTAGCAATGGCTTTTGTGGATCAATGCTAATCCCATCCTTTGAAACAATATACCTAAGCAATTTACCTTGTGTGGCCCCAAATACACATTTTCTAGGATTCAAAGATATGCTAAACTCCTTGCACCTGTCAAATACTTGATTTAGATGTGCAAAATTATCTTCAATATTCTTTGAAAAACTGTAGTGTCATCAAGATATACAACTACTATCTTGAACATCAATCTCTTAAATACAACATCCATTACTCTCTGAAATGTTGCCCCTACATTCATCAATCCAAAGGGCATCCTAAGATATTCAAATGTCCCCAATAATGTAGTGAAAGTTTTTTGTGTCTATCTTCTAGATTCACTACAATCTGATTGTAACCTAAAAAGCCATCCAATAAAGATATTCTTGATGACCCAACCATTAATTACAGCAATTGCTCCATATTTAGAAGTGTATAGTTGTCTTTGAGAGAGCTCTTATTCAAATTCTTGAAATATACACAAAGCCTAATCTCACCATTCTTTTTTCTAACTAAAACCAGGTTTGCCAACCAAGTAGAAAATCTCACCTTCATGATTATCTTGGCATCCAATAACTTTCACGCTTCTTTATGCATAATTAGATGTAAAGTGGGATTGAACTTCCTTTGTTTCTTCTTGAAAGGCTTAGTATCATTTTGAAGAGGTATTATGCGAGTCATTACCTTCGTATTGAAGGTCTTCATATCCTCATAACTCCAAGCAAAAATATCCATGTTATTTTTCAAAAATTTGATATATTATTGCTTCTCTTTTTCTGATAGGGATTTATTTATTCTAACAATCTTGGGATCTTCCTCTATTCTGATATTAACTTCATCTCCCTAAGATTCTTGAACCATGGGTTTATATGCTCTATCAAAGTCATCAAACAAGCTCTCTAAAGATACCAACCCCCTAGGGATCCTGTTGGTCTTCAATTTTATGACTTCTGCAAGCTCTCCAATAACATACTTCAATAATTCTTCATCACAAATAACATAAAAAATTAATTTTGCATAGTCATAAAATCATTAATGTGTATATCATCATGAAAAACTTGTAAATATACCACATTATCAAGGATATATGACTTATAAACATATATGGTTGGGAACCTTTCCATAAACAAAGTGTCTATCTCAATTTTTTCTACTCTAGAAGCACTAATGACCAACATATTAGCATTATGATTCTGTGCTCTAGGAATAAATTGCAGATCAAAAAGTAAGAATCTATCTATTTCATCCAACACTACTTGCTTATATTGCTTTAGTCTAGGGTGCTTTGTTTGATATTTCTCTTTGATTTGTTGAATTATTAGTTTAGCATCCCCACTAACTTTGAGGTAATTAATACCCAATTCCTTGGCCTTCCTTAGCCTTAGCAATAAAGCTTCATATTCTGCAACATTATTTGTACAAAATAATTCTAACCTGTATGGTATACCAATATAGCTGCCATTGATGTCTATCAACAATACTCCAACTCCTACTTCTACTTTAGATTTTTCCCCATCAAAGGTCATAGTCCATATCTTCGAAGTCATAATTCTATCAGTTTCTACATCTGCTTCAACCTTCAGTTTTGGATCCATATTCTCAGCATCAGATACTTCTAACAAGAAAGGATAATGCTAGATAGAGTAAACCCCCATATATTTTTCCTCAAAAAAATTAATGACATTAACCATATTATCATTAGGATCTTTGAATTCAACTGAATACTTGTTGAAGGGTTCTCTTTTCAATATAATTTTTTTCTTACCCTACATTGGGATAGTGGCATATGATCAATCCAACTGAATAGTGCCACCTAGCTGCTCTGCCTAATGCCTAGAGAGTAATATAGAGAAGAAAGGGTCCACATCTACAACTGCAACATCCATCACCACTCCTTTCTTAGAATATTGTTCAAGATGGACAAGAAGACCAATGATGATACCTACACAAGGTACTCTTCTATTATCAATTACAAAAATAGGGGGTGCTCTTTCAGATAAATCAAGCCTAAATAATCTACTTGTTTTGA
Source organism: Wollemia nobilis (assembly GCA_028583015.1). NCBI lineage: Eukaryota > Viridiplantae > Streptophyta > Pinopsida > Araucariales > Araucariaceae > Wollemia > Wollemia nobilis. The sequence continues at coordinate 1,044,193 of JAQPPZ010017079.1, read as the reverse complement.
AATTACATTCATTGAAGCACCACTATCAAGCATGTAGTTATGAATGACATATTGGTCCCTATAATCTGATGTATACCTTAGTGAGATGTAAAATGGCTTAATTGAATATGAGGCTCTGACTGCATTATTTTCAAGGTCTATGGGGGTTTTAGATTGTCCTCCTAGATGATCAATTAATTTGAAGGCCCTTCATACCTAATAGTGGTACTTTGGAATAGTCATCAATTCTCCAAAAGTGATGTTGACCTTCTGCTTGGCAACCTCTAAACCCAGATCAAACTGATCTTTCTTATCATCAATTTATTTTTTATTTTTTTTATTAGCCAAGTCACTTTGCAACTTTTGGATAATTTCTTCTACATCAAGCTCTTCAGGAATCATTTGCAACTTCATCTAATTTACTTTATTTTATGAAATCACTCTTGTAGCTTTTTATTTTGTGTAGGCCCTTCATCATATTTATCCACCACTATTCTATTTCTGAGATTAATAGTATGTATTCTTTCTAAATATTTAACCTCTTATGTTGTAGGTATAAGCTTCTCCTACTTCATTCTATCAAATCTAGTACTAGGACGCTCACTTGAGGTTGATATCTCTCCAAAGACTAAGGCTCTTTGCTCAATATTACTGGAACATATGTCCATATCCCTTTAAAATTCCTATTCTCTGGTTTCATCCTTCTAAGTCCATCATACTTTAATTCTAATATCTTCATATTCAGATTCAACATTTAAATCAATATTAGAATGCATACTTAGATAAATACCACAATCAACAGGGTTATATGGTGCATCACAGGAAACAATAAAAGCGATGATCTTATGCTATATTATTCGATGAAATGATATTTGGAATGGAATTTAGATCTCTCTTGATTTATTTATTTTTCCAGTTTCCATTCCGATTCTTGTTTCCCTCTTTATTTCCATTGTTCTTCTAGTTACTATTGAAATTCCTCCTAAAAGGAGGCTTGTTATATTCCTATTGTCTATTATTACCCTATGAAGTTTTTACAATATCGTCCTTACCTTTTTTAATTCTAGCCAACATGTTATTCAAAGTAGTAAACATCTCACTCAACTGATTAGCTATTTTGTTCATTGGATCTTGATCTATTTTCTTAGGGATAGAGAAATCAACCTTCTTAGGATTTCTTTCAAGTTGATTGGGCTCTAGAGAGTATGCTTTCATATTACCACTATCAATCATATGTCTCTCTATTTCAATAGCTATTTCCATACATATATCAATGGTGGTTGTTGCTTGTTGCCTTAGCTCATAACTAAAATCTCTAGGGAAAGCATTTTTGTAGAAACAAATGGACTGATCATCATTTGGCCTTAATGCTACTGGAATCTTATTTATGGTATTAAATAACCTTCTATTGAAATATTCCACTATTTTATTTTCCTTCTTTTTCAAGGTAGCCAACTCTGTCAGTAAGGACTGATCATTCTTCCTCTCTCTATATTTTTTGAGGAAAGTGTGCTCTAGCTCTTGAAAAGTATTGAAATAAGGACTGATCATTCTTCCAATGATGTTAAAGCATTATCGAGCATCCTTCTCTAAATTTTGAAATAACAATCTAAGGAAAACATCTTCATCATCCACCTCAAGACTATCCATGGCATATAGAAAATCCCTAACATGATCTTCACCGATGACAACATTGTTCCCTTGAAACTTAGGTAAGTACTTATGAGCTTTACCAGAGAGAATTTAGATTTGCAGGAAAAATAAAATCTCTGTATCTATTGGTCCTCCACTGATTAACATTAGTATTGACATTTTTATTGACATTTTGATTTATTTTGATATCCTAGTTTACATTAGGGATTGCCATACTCACTACAAGTTGATTTACTACAGGTATTTGATTCACAGTAGGAGAAGATTGATTTGAACCAGGATTTAGAATAGGAAAAATAGGAATTGAAATTAAAAATTTCCCATGAGATTTGAAGAATACCTTAGGATTTGGTACTCCAACAAGCACTTCTTTGCCACTTCTTCTTGTAGATGCCAGATCCAGATTCTTCTTTCTTTGATTTTTAAATTTTTTAGTTCATTCAGAGTCACAAATACAGATATGCAAAGAAAGAGCAAGATCTTCAAAAATACATGGGCCAAGATTTCTTAGCCTAATATTCACCCAACTCTCATAAATTTCACTCTAGGAGAGACTGAGAAACATAAAACACACAATAATACTAAGTCACCAAAAACTATTAGCTGATTGCTGCCACACAAAAAGTTCTAGAATCATCCCCGAAAATGGTGCCAAATATTATTGGTATTAAGTTGGCAGGTAAAAATACATAAAATAAAATACATAGGTCTTAGAACTCCCGACAACGAGAATCCTAAATACCCATCAATGGTGCCAAAAACTGTTGGCTGACTATTTTTCGGTAAAAAACTTCAAAATATCATTGGAAAGTAAACTTCAAAAAAATAACTTGCATATAGCACAAAAGTTCATTCCCCGATAACACCAAAATATATTGTGGTGATTTTTCGTGTCCTTAATAATTTGGATTGTCATGCCACAAGAAAATCATTGATTCATAATTAGCATTGTGGACTCTGCTGGATCCACCTCTTTAACTCGAGTAAATATTATCATGAAGAATCTAGACAAACCAAGTAAGGTAAGGATACCCTAGTGGTGAGCCTATCATAATTCTCATATGCTCATGCTCATCTAGATTAACAAAAAAAAATAAAACTGCAACATAAAAAATGACCAAGCTTCGAAGTAACTCCCAGCTAATGCTTCAAGTTGTAGACCGGTGCCTTATTTATTGGACAATTGTAGCTAGACTTAAAATATGGTGAAGAAAGAAGGGGGAGGAGATAAAATTAAGTCAATCACATCCATTCAAATAATGTAATAGAGATGATTAAGCATGCCAACAAAAGAAAATGTCATTTACACATTTAAATGATGTAACATATAAATGAGACAATAAGAAAAATTGCACATAGAATAGCTGAATGGAGGAAGCAAGATTGTATTATCCAATAAATCATTTTAATGGAAGTCTGATCAGTGTAACCATATCTCACTAAGAAAATACAATGGATTCTCCATTCAAATAATGCAATAAAGAACTGCAACTCTTCTTTCAAATGATGTAATAAAGAGCCTCTTGGATTTTGATCTTAGCCATTAGAAATGATCTCAGTTAATTGGATACCTCCTCAACAAACACCTGCACAATGATAGGGAAGAAAATGGGGTGACTAGATAAGACACAAAATAAAAATACAACTAACAAGGATAGGCCCTCTGGTATACCTCTTACATAATTACTACACAAAAAACTTGATGATCGATGTTGTTGCAACCACTCTCTCATATAGCCTGTAGATTGGTTCTCATTCAAGGCTTAATGATGGTCCATAATTGCAAAAATTATATTGTTTCGATGATGGCTCATAACTGTAACTGTTATTTAAAATAGGGTGATGGCCCATAAAAACTATTGTTGCCTCCAGATTTGATCTACCATATTTCTTGCATTTAATGGCTCTCATTCATGGCCTGGTAATGGTCTCAGCTAATCAAAAATGCCTTCAAAATTATCTATCATTGTTCTTCTTGAGCTCGGCCAAAAAATGGTTTCAAAAAAATTCGGTCATTAAAACTCAGCCAAAACAAAAATGAGGCACGTTATATTTTTTAATTATTTATTTTTTTATAAGGCTAACCTTAACCAATTTCGATTTTTATTTCAAAAATCTAAATAATAATAAACTATTATTATCTTGATAATAATAATATTATTATGGAGTAGATTCAAGCAAGTGGCTCCAGGTTGGCCTTCCGCTCCAACTTCGATGCTCTGAAATCCTATGAGCGGGAGGCCTCTTGTTTTCCCTACTAGACCTGGCTGTTTGTTATGGTATTTATGCTTTGCGTTGGTTGGATGGCTTTATGACTAGATTTTTTGTTGGTTGGGGGGTCTTGTTGATTCGCTCTATATTTTTTTGGGTTCGGTTTTCCATTGAATATCTAGTCGAGGTTCCTGAGGGGGATAGGACCAAATTCCGACCCAAACCTGTGGGGGTGATCTTGGGCTATTTGTATCAATGTGAAAAGTTTTGGTTTTTGACCCCTTGGTTGGCTTTGGCTCTATGTTACTTTGGTTGGTTTTTGGGTGACGATGTTACTAGGGTCGGTTTCCAGTTGAGGGTCCTTGGCTAGATTGCTTTGCTTTCTTATGAGTTTGGTTTGTCATTGAAAATCTGGCTAAGGTCCTTGAGGGGGATAGGGCCAAATGTCGACCCAAACCCATTAGGGGTGATATTGTATTGTTATTGTTGCAGTAATATCTAGTTGTTGTTTCCTCGGCTAACATTGGCTCTAGTTGCTTTGTTACTCTAGTTAGATTTGGTGGTCTACAAAGTTTTTATCTCCAGTTCTAGCACTGGTGGTTGTGTTTGATCCTAGGGTGACATGACTATCGTTTTGGGATTTTTTGATTTCACCTTGTTGTTGAAGTGTTTTGGTTGATTCAAGCAAGGTCTTTCTTCTAGCAGAGATCCAGATTATCTCTTATGACGAGGGCATAATGGCCTCTATGCAGTTTGCTGGTTTGGGCACAAAACCAGTGTGTTATTTTTGGTTTAATATTTTTAGTGGTTTTTGGTGCTTGGATCTTGTTTAGATGGGCAGGATGCTCATTTGCTCTTGTTTAGGTTATTGTGGTGGATTCTATCTTGGTTGGGCGACAATCTATGCTTAATTTTTTGGTCAGCAATTTCTTTATTAGTTATGTAAAGCATTGAGCACTACATCAACCATGTTAAATAAAAGGATAACGGGAGGAATATTATTTTAGCTTCTTGATCTTCTCTTGTTTTCTTGTATATCTTTCGAGCTCTTTGTAAAGGGTCGGGGCTCTTCAACCCCATTTTTTATCAATTACAACAATAATAATATTATTATATATTTTTTAATTACATGTATTTTTTCTTTTTTGGATTTGGTTATTGTGAGAAACCTCTATGACCGACATACAGGGCAGGGCTGAATAGTCTCCTCCCAAACATGACCCCTCCTAAAGTTGAGAGCTATACTTATCAATAGGGAATTTAACACAAATACACCACACACCCACCCCTCACACACTCGCCTACGTCACGGTTTGAACCTTGGACCTCCCGAAGAAGATCCAAATCCCGAACCATTATGCTGCACCCCAGGTGCTTAATTACATGCATATTTTATTCTAATTTATTAAATTACATATTATATATAATACATAATATATAGTATATACTATACTATACTATAATATATAATATGATATATATAATATATAACATACTAATATATGATAATAAATAGAAATACCTTTATGGCCATTCCCTTTATATTATAAAGAAAAATCAGTCGAATGAGCGAGCGATCCTTTAAATGGAATCGGTCATCGATCGATTTTTTTGATTCTTTAATTTTTATTTATATATATTTTTAACTTTTGACTTTTAATTTTTAAACTGCGACGTGGGCGAGTGTGTGAGGGGTGGGTGTGTGGTGGCTTTGTGTTAAATTATCTATTGATAAGTATAGCTCTCGACTTTACGAGGGGTCATGGTTGGGAGGAGACTGCTCAGCCCTGTGTGTCGGTCATAGAGGTTTCTCACAATAACCAAATAAAACAAATTACTTTTATATACGTATGCTATATATAATTAATTATTATATAAAGTATTAATAAAATATAATACTATATATAGATAATAAATATTATAATGATTATTATATATATAATTTTATTAAAATATTTAAATAAATTTAATTAAAAATAATTAAATTTAATTAAATACATAATTAAATATATAATCAAACTTTATTAAAAAGAAAAATATTTAATTAAATATTTAAGACCTTGGAGATTAAAAATAATTAATTAAATTTTATTAAGGTCCAAAAACATTGACGTGAGACCAAAACAACGACTCGACTCTGACGACACAAAAATTTTCAAAGATGCTTTCAGAAGGCTAGACAAGACTGGAAAAGACCCAAGGACTCAAAAATTTATTGAAAGGAGACTGACCAGGGCAAAAATGAGAGGACTCATAAGACACCAAAATTCAAAAAAGGGGGTAAATCAAGTTGGATTTTGAGGATCCAATAGGTACTATCTCTAATGCTATTAAACAACTATCACACACACATAATTAGCGCTTCACCTTCCTTCAAGTTTCTCATAGGTGCATCATAGGTTGTTCTATCTGGCCGATTTCAACTTGACTTTTCCATAGGCGCTAGCTAATTTAACTAGTTGGTTTCACCTTGACTCTTTCATAGGTGCTAGCTAATTTATCTGATCGATTTCACTTCAGCTCTCTAATAGGTATTAGCTTCTCTTATCTAGTTGATTTCACCTCATCACTCTCACAGACTTGACTCCATGCTTCTAGATAGAAAGTATCCAAGCTAGTTAGACTATTCATCTTCACACTTAGACCCCTTAATGAATATATTTTCTTTCTCTAGGCTCACACGACCTAGATATATTTTCTCATCTTGCTTTTAATAGCAAGCCCTTCAAAATAGATATTTTAATCCATCTTCTATATTCTAGATGCTCGAACTATTCCTTAACTTAGGCCCTACCTTCAATAATTAACCGAAATTGTTCTTTCTTCTCAACCCATGTTCTCGTCAATGGGCACACAATTTATACTTGCATATATTACTTTTATAAAAATATCAGGGTAAAAACAACCCAAAATAATAATATTATTTGACCTACATTTATTCATGTGGCTCTATCTCAAATTTCCTTTTTTTCTCAACCTCCAAATTGACACCAAAGTTCTCTGATGCTAGCTTATAAAAAAAATTCCTACAAATTTTAAATCTTCAAATTCACACCAAATCTTCTTATGGTGCTAGCTTTTATTGGCCAAAAATTTTGATAGAGTCTACTCAAAGTATCTCTGATAGAGTCTACACAATGTAGCTCTAATACCATTAATGGTTTTTTAGCCAGATTAAATCACAGGTCCCAATATCTAGGACCTTAAACAAATTTAATTTCTGAGCATTCAATATAAATGACCAATATCGATAAATATATCATTCATGAAATAACAATGATATACAAAAAGAAAATTATAATATTATTGCTCAAAATTGTATACAAGCTTCCATATACTCAAATTGATTCTTCAATACAATATGTGGAGCTTTATCTCCATAATATAACCATAGAAGATGACTCTTCGATACTTGAATTTTGATCTCCTCACATATCCGGGAGATGCATCCTTTCCTATTCCATACATAAGATAAAACTCTCATATTTTACTTGGCTTTACATCTTACCACTTGTATACTTGAAACCTAAACATGACTCTTGACTTACTATGCACTTGCACACTCTATTATACGATGCTTGCACACATTGTTATATGACACTTGGACACATCCTACACATAAACACATACTTAAAGGAAAATATAAATCGCACACCCTAACCTAATGAATCACATACTAATATAATATTTACAATGTACAATAGTACCATGGGGGTACATTCACTTCTACCAAATAATATAATATTTTCCAACAAGGAGGAGCCAACCTCAACAAAACCTTAGAGGTTACCCTACACTTGCCCTAGGTATTCTCTCCATCCACGAAGCTTCCCATTGTGTAACTCAATGTGAGGCGTGGGTACCCAAGTGCGTTGGGTTGCTGCTTCGATGGGTCGAGACACTCTGAGGAGATAAAAATAATCATGAAGAGGATCAATAATTTTTACCTTTCAACCAATGGTCATATTGCACCCTTTTTTAGGCTATGGAATTGTGACTGTTAATTTAGGTGACACATCATTTCAACCCTAAATGCCTGACATATTAGGATTTCCAACATCTTGCTCAAAATCCTAAATTATGATCAACGACCACTTTTACCTCTTAAAGAGGTTATAACAATACCATCAATATTTTTTACTAGCTTGTTGGGTGACACATGATATTACATGTTTCCATCATGCTTGTCTAAAATGAGAGTTCATAGAATCATTTGACCACACAATGGCTAGGAAAATTAGCACAATGTTATGTTATCTTGGACAATGTCTATGGAAGGGTAAGGAAGCCTCTTGGTTAATTGATTTGCTTGTCCTACACAAGGACTAAAAAAGTTAGTCCACCCCTATTCCATAATAGAGGATGTAGCTTCTCACCCTTACAAGTTAGTTGTTGGTGCTCTTTTTCCAATTACAAATAACAACTTACTTAGTGGGCCTAATAGTGAAGGCTTAGGTACCTTAAATAAGAGGTCCATGATTTGAATGTAAAGGGATATGGTATAACACAACACAAGTGCATCCACCACTTGAGGTGACATGGATACATCTCTTAGTATAGTTTAAATAATGCCAACAGTCAGGCTTTGGCTCTTCTTTGAGAGGTTTAAGGTTCAAACCATGATGTATGTGTGGTTGTGTGTTAAATTCCCTATTGATAAGCTCATCTCTCTCCCTTATGAAAGGTCATGGTACGATGAGTATGCCCAACCTTGAGCATTGGTCGTCGAGGTTTTTTACACTAACCAAATCTAAAAAATAGCAGTATTACAACTTCTTGAAAATTATACATTATCGTTTAGCAAGATTCAAACTTAGGTCTCCTCTTCAAAAGTCTAAGAATTTAACCTTTTTTTTTTTTTAAAGCGAAAAACCCCTTGCGGGGCCGCCTTGGTCTAAGAGACCACGAACAGGGGGTTCTACATCGTCAAAGTCACCCGGGAGTTGCACCCCGCCTGCCCGCACCAACATTATCAATTGGATTTTGGGTACCCAATTCAACTTTTTGGTAGGGTGGAGATTCGAACCTGGGACCTCCCTTGGAGGATTGCCCTCTCCTCTCCAACTCACCTATAACACCTGGGTAATTTAACCTATTAAATTCATACCATTTAATGACATTACCATAATAGTACATTGTATTAACATTACCATAATAGTACATTGTATTAACATTCCATAATACTACAATATTTTAACAATTAAATATTAGTTTTTTTTTTACATAGGGGAATTGGTTACATCCACACTATTTTTAGTAACTACCAAGTGTAGGGTTCAAACCATAGGGGCTGCCCCTAACAAGCCTATACCACCTCATTATTTTATAACCCAACATGAAGAGGACCATTTATCACTCAAGATTCGTACCATTATCGTCGATCTAGCATGCACTCAAGTGGATTCAAAGTAAACTACTACCTTTGCAAATAAGGATGCCCCCAAGATTTGAACCTAGGTCTCTTTTGGGTAAGTTCCTACCTAGATAGACAATTACCAATCCACCTAGCCCTTGGGGGCTTTAAAACTTTTAGGTTAGAAAGAAACCTTGAGAGCCACTCTTAGGTGGTCGACAATGCCATCCCATTCGGGTATACCACTATCTAGAGGGAAGCCACAAGAGATTTTTTTATGTCCCCCTTCGTATCACAGAGGTTTGGACCATGGACTTCCTGTTCAATGGGGCCAAGATTACCTTCTCCACTTGCGCTACAAAGGTAAACAAAAATTTGGTTAATGGTGGGCACCAAAGAAACCCTTAGACTCCTATCCACAACTAGCGAGAATTGAGTTTTTTACGTATCTGTAGGAGGGAGTGGGAATCGTACTCAGGTTGGCCACAACTAGCACCCTTTGTTAAGTTTCCCATTGTGATCAACCAACTCACCCACTCAAGTGGATTCAATTATATATTAGTTAACAAAATTAAAATCTTAATCTTTGTTTTAAAAGTCAATATATTTTATTGATTACATAATTAATTATAATAAAATTAGTCCCAAGGGGGACAACGTAATGGTTCGGGCTTTGGCTCTTCTTCGAGAGGTCCAAGGTTCAAAGTGTGGCATGGGTGAGTGTGTGAGGGTGTCATAACCCAAATTTCCAATTCTTTCCATAAGTTTTTTTTTCCACCACCTGGAATTCATGTTCTACTTAGATCTCGTTCCTCATTTATCTAAGAGGTTTATTATTTTAAGGTATAGTTCTCATGTCTAACATTATCGTATCATGGACTCACCCATCACTACTACTTACATAATTCCATCTATGTAAGAGTACTAGGTGCTACTCAAAATAAGCTCTCACTCTCATCTTTATTGAACTAACTCCTCCCTTTTTGATCATTTAAAAAGGACATGTTAATCACTACATTCCACGTAAGTCTATCTATAGACTATGTAGATGTGTTTAGCACATTGATTGTTAAATATCCTTTTTATCTAACTGATGAGCTAATAAACCATCCATGATTTCATTCTTATTTTGATTCTAAGGTCCCTATTGATGGCAACGTTCCTTAGAATCTCTACTAGAAAACCTTGAATAAAACCAGTTCAAACACAATATTCACCCTTGCCCAGTTCTTTTTCGTTTATTTAATTAATTATAAAATGGAGAGGTGTGTGTTTGGAACGGTAACCACCATTTCCCTTTGGTGAAGCCTCATATTACAAGTTAGTCAACTCTTTTATCTCAATAGTCCAGTTGAGTGATTCTTACAAGAAAATCTACGTGCAGGGTTTAAAGAACACTATCTGATGAATCTACATCAGACCCTTCCATTGAGTTTTGCTAAATGAAAACCCCATGAACAATTGAGGCCATAAATTCCCATGAAGAACTAAATAAATTTAATTCTCTCCTTAATAACATATACAAATCTAATACGTGTCTGGTTACCCCTTTGCACTCCACTTTGATTAATTTCTTTATAACATCTATAGAGCAAGGCAAAGTAATTATGCTTTAATTATTATTTACTCTTATTACTAGAATATGTCTTTAGTATGCCTCAACTAGGCTCTATTTCAAACCTAATATTACCTACGCTACCATATGTCTAGCCAATGCATGCCACCAAGGATACTATCATTAATTCAATAAAATTTCATCACTAAACATTCATTTAAACATCATAAAGACAACATTCATATCATTGAGTCATTCCATAATTAAAAAAATACAAGTTAAACAAATTACATAGCATACTCTGGAACATTCTATTGTCTAGCTTGACAAAACATGGGCTTATCCAATATATTTCATTTTAAAGGAGAAAAATCAACGAACCAACTGAAAAACAAAATGCATTGATGTTTCATGAACACAAAGATTTGAGACGGGCTCTTAGTTTTCTTCGAAACACTGACAGATTGATTAATAACTACTAGACTATCCTTTGTCCTAGCCTACAGCACATATCCTCCTTCTATGAGTGTTTCTCTAGCACCACCGAGAAGGAATGCCCTTTTATGGGGATCAGAGACGACTCCTTTTCATATAATGCAAGAACCTCTTGCAAGCAGTTTGTTCACAAGTTCTTTTTATCATGCATCAAGTTTAAAATAAAATCATGCATCAATCATACTGCATGCCAAATCAAACTACAATATCCTCGCAAAACAAACTCATCCAAAAGATAAAGCATGTATTCTCCTATCAGAATTAGGAACCCAACATGCAACATACATGATTCAAAATTAATTAATGAGCTTTAACCGTGTAGAAGGAAATCCATTGTAAACAATAGTAACCACTTAATTATTTCCATGGAGAACACATCAAAATTGTTCTATATTTTCTTTAGAAAGAAACACATGTAACGAACAACTCAACAAGTAATTCAATTTTAGCAACATAAATTCACAGCAAAAGCAGTTTTTATTAAACAAACATACAAAATCATCTTAATCATATCTAATGACAAACCAACATCCAAATCATTGTGTTCGCTTATCTATTATACAATGAACATCCAATTCACCCCTTCCTTTCGAAACTAAACAATCTTTACAACATTCAACAAGCACATATCACAATGATTTCAATTGGCTATACAGACAGGAATAAAGATTTCTTCAAAAATATAACTGAAGTCAATTTTATTTTCCACAACAACAATTACGTACAAGTTAACACAGTCTGGTAACATCTAACTCAGAAAGGTTCATTCATTTTTCCTCTACTTGGGAGGTTAATCATTCAAATGGAAAAGAAGAAGTGAACTATCTTTACTATACTTGCAAACATTTTATGCACCTAAGGTTATTGTCATCAGCTGTAATTACTCAAATAACTAGGATAAACACCCATAAATTTTCCTATGTTACAAGGTATTCTCTTTTACTCTTTCCACTATAATTTTTATGGTTTAAAAACAACTGTAAAACACGGTTATGCCCAGGTTTTATAGAGACGAACATAAAGTCTCGAATTCTAGTTTTTCTCTTATACGATGAATGTCGTTTAGGTTACAAATCACTTCCTAACAAATCTCGTTCTGGTTCTCTGAGCTAGCCAACCAAAGTATAGTTTGTAACATATCAAGACATTCGTCTTCTAAAGAAATGAACTCAAAATTTACAGTAACGTCATCGGTTTAACGTTTACAGGTCTTATCACTTCAAACATTCTCTAAGACTTATCCAATCCATTAGCTAGAGTAAACTATTCTCTCATTAACCAGAGATTTAGGCTCTAATCTTTTACAAAAGTCCCTGCCTATAATGAAAGTAAACTAATAATAATTCTTATACAAGCATATCAATCTGCCAAGCTATTCCAAACCAACCAAGGATGTTTACAAGGCTACCTGGGTAACGCCCGCAGCTTTCCAAGATAACTTTCTTCTAGATGTAATTCCTCTCTCCTATTGGCACTGTTATCCTCTTTCTTTTTGTCGACTCTTCTTTTTTTCCTTTTGTTGAAGGAAGGTCCTGTCTTAATTCCCACTATCCGAATGTTACTCTTCATAAGCAATTAACTCACCCACTCTTTTGAACCTCCAAGAAAATATTCCCACCAGCAATCATGGATAAATCTATCCTATGGGCCACTTGCAAGCATTATTGAAGATTACGAATAATAATTTCCTTTTAACTATGCAATTCATAGCCCATACATGATAATACAATTTAGCACCTCTGGTTATCAGGTTCCAAATTATCCCATTTTCTCATAATGAATATTTACGTATGCAAAATACAAAGTATACGAAATAAAGTAATAAATTAAATTCTCTTTTTCCCTAGTATTCATTATATTAATATCATTAATAAAGGTGAATCCTGGTCTTTTAAGAAGGAAAACAATAAAAGCAATCAATCATATTTTTCCTATGCAGAAATGCTTTTACCAAATAAAATTTCTATCTTTAAGAAGATTATTATGCAGTAAACAAATTCAACCAAATCTTGTTTTTTTTATAATGCAAATTATGATATGCATATTCATGAGAGGGCATTTATCCATGTTTCCCCCAATAACCCATCACATCATTTCTCCAAGGCATTCTTTTCTCAATGGTTAGTTCTTTCTACCACCATAAAGAGACTTGTTGTCATGACCCTCATTGGTAGGCTTTATGGCATGAAAAACTATGTATTGATTTATGATGCTTTAATGTTTAGTTTTATGCAAATGAACAGATGTGCGATGTTTAGTATGATTCTTGGAAGAACATGGTATTGTTGATATATTGTTAAATATGGTATTGTTGATATATTGTTAAATATGCAGGATCAAGTACACTCGTGGGTGGAAGAGGTAGAATCGTCCACCAGAAGCAGAGTACTTAAGATCGAGAAAGTGATGATAAAGGCAACTCGGGGGTAACATGGATAGATACCCTCATATAAGCATGCATTTAAATGTGTGATAATCGTCAAAGCCAACCACCTAGAGCCTCAATTGATAACCTAGTAGCTATCGTAAATTCTTCGATTGAGATGGGTGACTAGGTTGATGGAAAGACTCCCTCTTTGTTTGTTGCACATATTTGGTTATCTTTTACTTCATCACTTTGCTGCATCATTGATTTTGGGAATGTGCATAAGTTGGTTGCCTTTAAATTCCTTGAATTATTGCTAGTTTAGCATGTGGCTTTTGTGACAAGGAAGACCCATTATTTTATGATTTAAAAGATAATAATAATTTTTTTTTTTTAAATAATAATAAAGCTCTATTTAAAATGGTAATAAAATATCTATTTTTGTATATATATAAAATAGAGCTTTGCTAAATAGATAATCAAGTATCTCTTTAAATAATAATAATGGGATTTTATTTAAAGAAATAATAATGTATCTTTTACATTAAAAAAAACATAAAATTTTAAGGTATTTATTTGAATAAATAACAAAGAGACTTATTTAAGAGATCGTGGGCTTTTTTAAATAAGTAAAAGTCAATGATTAAAATAATAGAGGAAATATTATTTTAATTATCTCAAAAATATCTCATTCTAAAATAAAAGTAAGAGATTATTTTTGTAAAGGTAATAAGTTACCTCGGGAGATGGAAGCTACTCGTTGTCGTAAAGGGAGAGCTTCATTTATGAGGGATTTTGGGAAGTGATGAAAAGAAGGTTTTAAAATACAAATATCCTTAGAAGCGATAGATGTTACTAGAGGAATTGATGACAGGAAAATAACATTGATGAGGAGACAAGTCGGAGAGGGGGTAAGAGGTGGACGGTGGGATGTAAGAGGGAGAAGAAAGATTTTTTTGAAAGGGAGGAGGACGGTGAGAGAGAGGTAGAACGATTGTAAGCGAAAAAAGAGGATTTAATAGTCTACAATCCACATCTAGAAGCATCGCTCTTCAACAAGGAAGGAAGGAAAACCAATGTTGAAAAAACCCAAGTTGGGTTTCAAAACAACTCTTTTATGTTGCAAGTTTAAAGATAATGTATTTTGTCATATATGCATATTAATCCTAGGTTTTTGCCATGATCCTTGACTTGTGTTCATTGGACATAAATTTGTGGTAATTTCTCTCTTTTCCAATCAATCGTCGTTGTTGGTCAATGTAGTAGAGAAATTTATGCATATTTTAAACGACCCCCTAGCTATGGCACCTACATATGTGTTCTTACTATTGCTTGGGTGTCTCTGGTTGGTTAAGACCTGTGTCATAAGTCACCACCCTATCCATAGTGGTGTTATTTCTATATCATCCTTTTATGTTGTATTAATATTTGGTCAACAAACTGAACCGCTTTGTAAATACGTTGTTAGTAGGGGTCAAAGTTGTTATTAATGCCAATTGACCTTCGAGCCCACAACCCGTGCGTGGTGTCAATTTTTCATTGGTCAGTTGTGAGGTGTCAATTTTTTAGTGGTCAATTGAATCCTCCTCGGTTGGTCGTAGTCGATCGTCATCCCCTTGTAACTCGTTAACCCATAACTCATATTGTTGTGCATATTCCTTTGGTGATGTCGTTTGAGCACCTACATTTTGGTTGATGTGCACTTTTGGATTACCTTTAAGATAGGAAATAAAGTGGTTCAATTAAGGTTCTGTATAATATTTAGGGATGAGTAAATTGATTTTAAAACAATACTCATTTTGTGGTTATGAATCAATTAAAGATGTCTCATAACTGATAAAGAAATATAGTTTTTTTCATGGATTAAAGTAATGGAACTTTGGTTTAAGGAAATAAATAATATAGTAATTTTATGAATTAAATTAAGGAGACTTGATTTATGAAAATTAAGAAAAATAGTTTATTTCTTAGATTAAAGGTATGGACTTTGGTTTAAGGAAATAAAGAATATAGTAATTTTATGAATTAAAGTAAGGAGACTTTGATTTATGAAAATTAAGAAAAATAATTTATTTCTTGGATTAAAGGTATGAGACTTTGGTTTAAGGAAAAAAAAAATATAGTAATTTTATGAATTAAAGTAAGGAGACTTTGATTTATGGAAATTAAGAAAAATAGTTTATTTCTTGGATTAAAGTAATGAGACTTTAATTTATGAAATAAAGAAATGTAGTTTGTTTTATGAATTAAAGTAAGGAGACTTTATTCGCGTGCATAGAGCAGTTGGTAAATGCTCTTGGTGCTGGTTGTGACCGACCCAGGTTCCATTCCCACTACCTCCACCCTGTTGGATATGTAGGCATAGCTGGCAAATGTCCTGTGTGTTGGTAGAGGCCGACAAGGCTCCATTTTCCCTATGCCCAACCTGTGGATATATTAATAATTCAACCCCCTTGTTTGTGATTGATGCCATGTGGTATACCCGAGTGGGACAACTACGGTTGGCCATAAAGCTAGGTTTTTAGGGCTTCTAAACTACCCAATATTTTATCAGGACTACCATCATCCCTTTTGGCGGGGGGAGGACATATGTGTCTGGCATGGCACTAGTAGTGGCTACTTCTCGGTCAAATCTGCTTACGCCCTCCAAAAGGACCAAGTGGAGGCTTTTTTCACGATCAAGCAGGTGTGGGCCAAAAAGTTGATCCCAAAGATCAGTTACTTTGTGTGGACAACCATCTAGAATAATATCCTTACCATTGAGAATCTGGCTAGGAGGGACTTCCAAATCCCAAACAGATACTTCCTTTGTTGTGCTACCTGGGAATCAACCAATCATATCTTCCTCACTTGTCCCTTTATCGTCGATGTTGTGGGCCACCTCCTCATCTTGTTTTCCATACAGTGGTTTCCCCCCAGCTCTGTCATCGACCTCTTTTCCCAATGGCCCAATACCTTCGTCCACCCCACCCTCCACTCCCTCTGGGCATTCTGCCTTCCCCACCTACTTTGGAAAATCTGGCTTGAGCGTAATGACCGAGCCTTCTCTTCCTCGACCCGCAATCCCCAGTCGGTGGCAGCCAAGGCGGTGGCCTTTGCCCTAGAGAACTCCCGCTCCCTCCCCTCGGGTGGCCATCCCTGGAAGACGAGTGAGGCTTCTATCCTCACCAACCTTGGATTTCAGGCCCCCCTGCCCCTCCCCCCTTGTTCCCTCCCCTAGAGCTATGACCAGGTGGGTTGCCCCTCCTCCCGGGTGGGTCAAACTCAATTTTAACGGTACCTCCAAGGGCAATCCCAGCCCTTCGAGAGCTGGCAGGGCCATCCGGGACCACACCAAGACCTTGATCTTGGCTTACGTTGAGGCCCTCGGCATGCAAACCAACAACTTCATGGAAGCAACAACATTACTCCACGGGGTCCTCGCCCTCCAGAAGGCCCCTAGTAAATTTATCATCGAGGGTGACTCCATTAACATCATCAATGCCACCCTCAGTAACGGGGACAACTCGTGGCGCATCTACAATATTATCCAAGAGGTTCAGGCCATCCTTTTGGGGCTCCCCCAACATTCCATCCATCATGTATTCATAGAAGGAAATAGGGTGGCTAATTTTCTAGCCAATATTGCAACTTCTTTAGAAGGGCTCAACATCTGGACCAAGGATTTTTTGACCATGCTGGTGCAAGCAACATCCCAAGACCTCAATATCGATGTCATTCCAGACACCTAGACTCCCATGGCACTGTGTCTGGACAACCTGGCTCCATGTCAGGCACAATCGCACGTGGGGTGCTAACCTTACTGTATTTCTCTTCATGATGGCAGTTCCCAATGGCATCCATGATCACGATCATTTTAGGGTGACCAATTGGCTGCGTGCAGTGCCAAGTATCTTCCTCTCCAGCATCCATGTCAAAGATAGCTTGCAAACCTCTCATTTTTTTAGAATTCCTGCTAGGCTCATAGTCAGCACAATGTGTGGGCCCATGCCACCTCAAGTTGAGTGCCTTGTTGCTAACTTTGCATCCTGGGATTGCCCTGACCTGGTAGCTTGGGCGTGGCTACCACCTACACAATACCAGCCCTTTGTTCCAACTCAGCTGGCATGCCATGTGGATTCCATCCCTAGGTTCCTTCCCCCTTACTACCAAACCTGCCATCCACCTCGCTGCCCCTATCATTCTTCGCTTGTGTCTTCCCCCGCCCTAGTCATCGACTCATGAGGCATGCGATCCTTTGCTGCCTCTTCGGCTTCCTTCCTTTGCCTTTATATCCCTCTAAGGTCTGTTGCCTTCACCTTCCATTGCCCCATCCCTCTTGTCTTTGCCTAGCGAGCTTCTTTCCCTATCGACCCCACTTCCATCTGTCACTTTCTACCCTGGGTTATCTGTGAACCCACCATGTCAACTCCCAAGGCCATTTACTTCGAGCCCTCGACCCTCTCCCTGTTTGAGTCTGCTAGGTTCTTTACTGATGACAAGGAGTATACCCCCTTTCTGAGCAAATTTATTAGGCCTAATGAGGATATCACCCAAGGCTTCGTGGACACCTGGGACGAGGGTGAGGTCCAGGTGAAAGGGCTGCATTTCAGAGTCACCAGAGAGTTCCTGTTTGAAGTCATTGGTCTGCATCACAAGGAAAAGAGGAAGTTCATTCATCGAGACAAACACAATTGGGAGGAGGAGCTCTCCCACTTCCGAAAATAGAATTGTGACAAGACTTCTTTGTTCATAACTATGTGAGTCTAAGATTCAGTTAACCTTAGATTAAAGTTAGGCCAAGGTAATAATAATTGACACAAAATAAACAAAGCCAAAATTATATTAAACTAACCAGATGAAAAATACATTAACATAAACCTTATATAGGTGCTTAGAACATGCGCAATAGTAGGGAAGGGAAGGTGGAGGAAGATCGGGGAGTTTAGAGAGAACGGAGGAGTAGGAAGTGGAGTGGGAGGTGGCAGCGAGCGTGGGGAGAGGAAGGGAGTGGAGTGATAAGGGAAAATGGACGGCAGGAAAGGAGGAAGGAGAATGGAGGGATAAGGAGAAAATAAAGGAAAGGGAGAAGGAATATCATGCCGACCATCCAACAAGATTAGCCGACAAAAGGTAAGTGTGTTCACACTGGGCTTAGAAAAACTAGATTTTTCTAAGCCTGTTTCAAGCTAAGTCCTGTTCACACTTGCAACATTCTCCCCCTTAAAGTTGAGAGAACTGACTATACAGTCTCTCAGCTTTACAAATTGAGCTTTAGCCAGCGCCTTGGTGAAGATGTCAACGACGTTCTCCAAAGTGTGGCAATAGTGAAGCTCAACAATATCAGCTTCCACCATATCTCGGATGAAGTGGTACTTCATATCAAAATGCTTTGATCTACTATGGTGGACAGGATTGTATGCCAACCGAATGGCACTAATGTTGTCACAGAATATTCAAGTTGGACCACTTTGTCTGCTCTCCAATCTCTTCTAATACCTTTCGGAGCCATAGAGCTTGAGTACTAGCATGAGTAACCGCTATATACTCAGCTTCTATTGAAGATAGTGCTACTACTGTCTGCTTCTTGGAACTCCAAGTTATTAGGCCCGAACCAAGACTAAAATAGTTACCCGATGTGGATTTTCTATCATCAATATTGCTGCCCCAATCACTATCACTAAAGCCTTCAAGCTTGATAGTATCACTTTTGTAGTACTGGATTCCAAAATCCAATGTACCCTTCACATATCTCAAAATCCTTTTAGCTGCCTGCAAATGCAGCTCAGATGGATTAGACATAAATCTAGAAATAAGAGATACAACATATCGAATGTCTGGTCTGGTGTTGGCGAGAAACATCAAACTCCCAACAATGCTTCTGAAAGTGGTCACATCAACTTTCGGTGCTCCATCATCCTTGCTTAATTGGATCCCATGTCCAATTGGAGTTGCAACCGATTTGCATTGCTCCATAGCAAACTTCTGAATCATATCTCGAGCATACTTAAGTTGACAGATGAAGATCCCTGAATCTGTCTGATGTACTTCCATTCCAAGAAAGTATTTCATCAAGCCAAGATCCTTCATCTCAAATTCCTGCATCATGGAGTGCTTGAACTCCATGTTAACTTTTTCATTACTACCCATAAAAATGAGATCATCCACATACAAACAAACTATGAGGATGTCATTTCCTTGATTCAGGTAGTAGAGCGTGGGTTCATTTTTGCTTCTGATGAACCCATAATCTTTAAAGTACCCATCAATGCGTGAGTACCAAGCTCTCGATGCCTGCTTGAGGCCATAAAGAGCCTTCTTCAGTTTGTAAACAAGATGTTCCTTGTCTTTCTCTTCAAATCCTTGTGGTTGCTCAACATACACTTCTTCTGTCAAGTAACCATTTAGAAATGCACTCTTTACATCCATGTGTTGGACTGTCCATCCCTTGTGTGCAGCTAAGGCAAGAACTGTTCTGATAGTCTCCTGTCTGGCTACAGGAGCAAAAGTCTCTTCATAATCAATTCCATATTTCTGAGTAAATCCCTTTGCAACTAATCTCGCCTTGTGCCTCTCAATGCTACCATCAGCATTAAACTTGGTCTTGTAGACCCACTTACATCCAACACGTTTCTTTCCTTTAGGAAGCTTCACCAGCTCCCAAGTGTCGTTGTTTTTTATAGAGGTGATCTCCTCTTTCATGGCATCTTGCCAAATATTTTGAGTACAAGCCTTCTCATAACTAGAAGGTTCAAGTTGTGTATTAGTTAACAAAGCATAGTTAACTAAATCTCCCCTAGGTTCCTGCTGGGAAACATCATCACCATACAAGTGCATATTTTCTAATCTTTGTAGAACATAATTCATTTCACTAGCTTGACTCCTAGTGTATCTTTTTGAAAAATTCTTATCCAACATCTGATATGATGGATGATTCTCTAGAGTTCTCTTACCTCTGGATGGAGAATCGATGTCCATTGGTGAGGAACTTACTGATCTCTGCGGAGAAGGACTTGGTGAAGAAGTTGAATCAGAAGATGAACCTGGATCTCTGGGAGGAGACTGCTTACTTTTCTGTGGTGTCTGCTGTTGCACCTGCTTAGAACCTACATCACTAGATTCATCATCACTAAAAATCTGGGGCTTACCCCATTCTCCCCTTCATCAAAAATCACATCCCTGGAAAGCACAAACTTTCTTGTCCTGGGATTGTAGAGTCTGTAAGCTTTTGTATTCTCACAATATCCTACAAAGATGCATGCCTGACTCTTTGGATCGAGCTTCTTTCTTAGCTCATCATGAATGTGAGAATATGCCAACGAGCCAAACACTCTAAAATACTTAACATTTGGCTTTTTACCATACCAAGCTTGGTAAGGTGTCTGTCCTTCCAAACTTGCAGTAGGACTTCTGTTCAAGATATGTACGCTGGTCCCGGCTGCATCTGCCCAATATGAATTAGTCAAATGCTTCGTCTGAAGCATAGACCTTGCCATCTCCACAATGGTGCGATTCTTCCTCTCTCGCGACACCATTCTCGTCGTGGAGTGTAGGCAGCCGTGAACCGCCTCTTAATGCCATGTTGCTTACAGAAATTCAAGAACTCATTAGAGGAGTATTCTCCTCCCCTATCCGATCTAAGACATTTTACAAAATATCTACTCTCACTTTCAACTCTTGTTTTGAAATCGACAAAGCATTCAAATGCTTCATCCTTATATTTCAAAAAATATATCCAAGCACATTCTAGTAAAATCATCAATGAAGAGTAGGAAGTAAGAGTTGTTACCAAGACTCTTGGTCTCGCATCGGACCACAGATGTCTGTATGCACTAGCTGGAGTGGATAGCTGGCCCGCCATGCTTGTCCATGAGGAAATTTTGATCTGGCATGCTTCCCAAGAGCACACCCTTCACAGACTTCCTTACTATCCTGAACTTTAGGAAGTCCGGTTACCATCGCTTGTGAAGTTAGCATTTTCAAACTAGCTGAATTCAAATGACCATATCTCAAGTGCCATAGGACACTTGGATTGGAAATAGCAACATTTGCTAACTTATCTCCCCCTGGCTGGCCAAACTTTAAAGGAAACAATCTATTCTTTGACATTGGCACTTGTGTAATGATTCTATTACCGTTATTTTTATCAAAAATAGTGCATTTACCCTCATCAAAAAGCAACTTGTAGTTCTTTTCTAACATTTGACCAACACTTAAAAGATTGTGTTGAAGATGGGGTGTGTAATAGATATCACTTACATGTTTGACGCCTTCTTTAGTTGGAACTGCCATTGCTCCAATGCCTTCAACTGCCAATGATTTATCATCTCCCAATTTGATGCTGGATTTGTATGAGGAGTTTAGAGTAGCAAAGAGCCTTGCCATTCATATGGTTTGAACACCCAGTGTCCAAGATCCATGTATCATTCATGTTCTGATCTCGCTCGACCATAAGAGAGAAAGAGATTTGTGGCCTCTTCCTCTTCTCCAAAATTTCCAAACCGATCGCTCTGGTCGCTACTAGTTCCTTGTGAAGTCTTTGTCCAACAAGTCACGAGCATAATGGCCAAGTTTGCCACAATTGTAGCAAGATTGTTTTGACTTATCTCCTCCTTTGCCTCTGCTCGATTGTTTTCCTCTATTTTGCTGTCCTCCTCTATTCTGTTGTTCACCTCTGTTTGAGTATCCTCCTCTGTTCCGATTTCCTCCTCTCGTTAGGAGTTCCACCTCTCTCGATTATTTCTGCCTCTACCTCTATTCTGTCCTCTCGCCACGGCCTCTACCTCTCCTTCTTGTGAAGCAAAGGCTTTATCATCTCCTCCGTAACTTGTGGAAGGAGTTTGTTGTAACCTCTCTTCATGTGAGAGAAGTGAGCCAATTAGGGATTCAAAAGACAGAGAAGTTAGGTCTTTGGATTCTTCTATAATTATGGCAATTGAATTCCACTTAGGAAGAAGTGTCCTCAACACTTTCTTCACTATAACTTCAGGCTTTACATCTTCTCCTAAAGTGACCATCTTATCTACTACGGCTTTCACACGCACGCAAGTAATCACCAACCTTTTCACTCTCTTGCATTTTAAGAGTCTCAAACTCTCGTTTCAAGGTTTGTAGTTTAACTTGTTTGACTTGGTCACTACCCCTATAACTTTCTTTTAAAGCATTCCAAGCAGATTCAACAGTTATAAAAGAAGCTATTCTAGGGAAAATACTTCTATCAAGGGCGGCTTGGATATGATAAAGGGCGGAAGAATTATTCTTCTGTGCTTCCTTTCTAGCCCTTTTATCAGCCACATTCAAAGCTGCCCATTCAGCAGCAGTAGGTTCAATATATCCCTCTTCAATCACATCCCAAAGACCTTTGCCTATCAAAAGAGTTTTCATTTTAATTGACCAATACTCGTAATCACCACCATTGAACTCAGGGATTGGTAGACTAGTATTGGAAGCCATTTTAGAAAGCAAACTTTATTGCAACTTCAAACAAGTAGTACAAAGAAGTACAAAATAGATCATTGATTTACCGATTTAAATCAAATCTAGCTTTCTTAATATGCTCACTGATTTGGCGTTCTTCTTCTCGAGGATCACCCAAAACTGGAAAGGTGAAATTGTCTGCTTCGTCGTCACTAATTATAATGACTTCTTGTGCTACTGCTGGTTCATAACTTCTTTTGAGAACATTTCGTTCTTCAGTTGCAGGTTTCACCTCCACTGGTTCTTCTTCCTCTTCTTCTTCTTCTTCTTCTTCTTCTTCTTCTTGTTCTGAATCAGGAGAGCGTGGTGTATAGCTCTCACTTGTTTCTACTTCAGGCACTCGCAGTGTATAACTGTCACTTGACTGTCCTTCAAGTACTATTTCAACCGTCTCGGATTCAACTATCCTTTGCCCGAAGATATTATCTTCAGAATCTGCCTCGTAGCCAGAATCTGGTTTCCTCAGATGAGCAATCACTTGATTCTCTAATTGGCAAAACACTGTATGAAGTCCATACCACTGGACTTTCCCGTCAAAGGAATCAGGAGTCTCTCTTCTCAACAGAGAGAGTAATGCATTATAGCATCCGGTTGACCGGATCATCTACCCATAATCACACCGTATGAACTGGGTTACAACTTAGTATGATGCCAAAAAAAACTTTTTATATCAAAATATCTTTGCACCCTTTTATTTTTATAAAATATTTTCTAAAATTTGTTTTAATAAAGACTTTTTTAAAAAAAATTAACAATTTCCTATATATATTTTTAATTATTATTTTTTAAATGAAATGGATATTTAAAAAAAAATAATAAAAAATATATATAGAAATTATAATTTTTAAAAAACTTTAA
The DNA here is from genome assembly GCA_028583015.1 of Wollemia nobilis. NCBI lineage: Eukaryota > Viridiplantae > Streptophyta > Pinopsida > Araucariales > Araucariaceae > Wollemia > Wollemia nobilis. The sequence continues at coordinate 1,020,268 of JAQPPZ010017079.1, read as the reverse complement.
AAAAAACAAATAATAAAAATTTAATTAAAAATTAACCTTTTTTTTTTTAAACCCCCGCTGGGATTCGAACTGGTAACCTCCGCTGTCTACCCGACGATCTTAGCCGCTGCACCACGCAGCTTCGGATGGTAGCAAGGAACCAAAAAAATATTAAACCTCCATTAATCGCAAAGACAAAAAAAAAATTTTTTACCCCGACGGGATTCGACCCCGGGTCTCTGCTCTGCAAGGCGGGGAACTTCACCGCTAGGCCACGCTAGATGGACGAGATTAGAGAGGAAGGGGGTTCTACTTAATATGGCGGCGTAATATAGTTTGAAAAAAAAGTTTTTAATCCCACATGCAATGGGCAAAGAGTTTTCCAGGCTTTATCAAAGCCTGCGAACACTCTAGAGGTCGATTGCCTTCGGGCAATCGATCTCACCAACCTTTTGCCCGTCTATCAACCAACCAACTTCCGCCATGTGGCACACACCGAGCACTCGTCCATGTCAGCCAGCCACGTCAGCACTCGTCCACGTCAGCCAACCACGTCAGCACTCGTCCACGTCGCCCGCCACGTCGCCACGTCGTCCACGTCGCTCTCCACATCGCATCCGTCAGCTCTTGGTCAGCCTCGATCCACGTGTTGCCAGCTCCATCGCCATGTCAGCCTACTATTAAGGTCAAGTCAGATTCTTGAGATTCGTGCGACCGCCTCTTCATCGCTCCTCGAGATTCGTGCGATAGCCACTCCGTCGCTCCTCGAGATCCATGCGACAGCCTCTCCGCCGCTCCTCGGGATCCATGCGCTTCGGCTTTCGTGCCTTACCTCGGCCCTCGGGATCCGTGCCCCCTCTGCTCTGATACCAGTGTGAGTCTAAGATTCAGTTAACCTTAGATTATAGTTAGGCCAAGGTAATAATAATTGACACAAAATAATCAAAGCCGAAATAATTCAATTAAACTAACCAGTTGAAAAATACATTAACATAAACCTTATATAGGCTTAGAACATGCGCAATAGTAGGGAAGGGAAGGTGGAGGAAGATCGGGGAGTTTAGAGAGAACGGAGGAGTAGGAAGTGGAGTGGGAGGTGGCAACGAGCGTGGGGAGAGGAAGGGAGTGGAGTGATAAGGGAAAATGGACGGCAGGAAAGGAGGAAGGAGAATGGAGGGATAAGGAGAAAATAAAGGAAAGGGAGAAAGAATATCATGCCGACCATCCGACAAGATTAGCCGACAAAAGGTAAGTGTGTTCACACTGGGCTTAGAAAAACTAGATTTTTCTAAGCCTGTTTCAAGCTAAGTCCTGTTCACACTTGCAACAAGCTGACCTCCCCAAACCATTTGACGAAGCCCTGGTCCTCGTGATGTAATTTATTACTTGCGATGACCTGGACCAGAAGTTGTTTAGTTTCCATATAAGCTTCATTAACCACCTTCGTGATGCCATTTTTTTGAGCACTCCCTATTTTTTGCTTTACTCCCTTGGCCTTGCCATTGACAAGGCCCTGAAAAACCACACCTGCCATTCCCACCAAGGACTTATGGCCATTCTCTCCCACCATGCTCTGGCCCATCAGCCCCCGCTCCAGAGTATCCCCCTGGCCTCTGTCTTCCCCACTGAGACTGCCACCTCCCCTACTGCTTCTAAGTCCAAAGAGGACATTCCCAGTGATGAAGATTCCCCTCCCCCTAGAGAGCGCAGGCCTACCCAGAAACACAAAGCATCATCTCAGGTCCCTAGTGGTGTTTTGACCCCCGATGCAAGCTCTGCAAGAGGGGCGACCCCTGGCGGGAGTAGGTCCTCAGCCAGACTCAAGAGGCCCAAATTTGAAGCCCCAAAAACCATCGAGATCAGCTCAAATTCTGAGAACAAGTTTCGAATCTTCCCGACTAGGATCCTCCTTGACATGGCAATCAACTTGCTCACCTTGACTTCCAATGCGACTACAGCAGCTGTCAATGCCTTCAATGAGCTCCGACATAAGCTGGGGGATGGCCCCGATGGTGACGGGAATTAGTTCCTTAGTGCGGGGCCCCCGCCTAAATTTGCCCTAGGATTTCACCTCGTGTAGCAGGGTGGGCGAGGATGGTGTTTGGTCTACTCGAGTCCAGGGCCTCCGAGCTGCTATGGGTGGAGGTTCGTTTCTAGTTTTTGGCTTTTGTTTGAATCAGTAAGCGTATTTTGAAGGTTTGGTCCCAGGTACCTTGGTACCCCTGATTTTGTCTTTTTTCTTAGTGGGATGGGTTAATTTTGTTCGGTTTGATGGCCTGGGTCTAGGTTGCAAGGCCCAGGGTTTTGATCTAGGGGCATGCCCCAGTCTATTCTATTTTTCTGTTGGTCCAAATCTAAGCTACGACTTCTATTGTAAATAAGGTTTTGGGATCCTTCAAAAACCCGCTGTATATAAAATTTGCTACCTATCAAAAAAAAGTAAGGAGACTTTGATTTATGAAATGCAGAAATGTAGTTTGTTTTATGAATTAAAGTAATGAGACTTTGATTTATAAAATAAAGAAATATAGTTTGTTTTATGAATTAAAGTAAGGAGACTTTGATTTATGAAATAAAGAAATATAGTTTGTTTTATGAATTAAAGTAAGGAGACTTTGATTTATGAAATAAAGAAATATAGTTTATTTTATGAATTAAAGTAAGGAGACTTTGATTTATGGAAATAAAGAAATATAGTTTATTTTATGAATTAAAGTAAGGAGACTTTGATTTATGGAAATGAGATTTATTTAGTTAGTTGAATAAAGTGTTATTCGATTAATGTAAGTAAAGGGAAATGATTTATTAAATTAATTGAATAATGTCATTTGATTAGTTTAATTAAAAGGAGTATAATTTATTTGAATAATTAAAGGTATGGAACTTTAATTTGTTGAATAAAAGTTGAAATGATTTGATTAAAGTAAAAAATGTTATCTAGTTGTACTTATTGAAAGACTCTCTATGGGCAATGAAAGGTGAAAATAAAAATAGAGATTTTTATGATATTAACTATGCAGTGGATGCTTAGGTACTTTGATTTAATTTGTATAGTTGCAATTTGACAAAGTAAATGGTAGTTGCATTTAGAAGCATGTCTATCATAGAACCATGAGTTGCCATGATCCCCTACTATCCTCAAACGAATGATGGAAGAACGACGATTGAAGATGGTAGTTGGAACCTATGCAACGATTTGTTTTACTTATGCTCAAATAAACTAGAATTATAGGGAGATATCTCTAGATGATTGATGTATTACTTCAATCTTAAAATTATAGAGGTTTTACCATACTTGGATATGTGTAATAAATTATTGATTGAATGAGAACTGTATCTTTAATTTATTGTTGTGAATTATATATGCTTTGTTATTTAGCTTCTATTTCTATTTAATGCTCACTTTCTTTAAATATTGTTTCCTTTCTAAGTACCTCATTTATATTTTATGAATTTTATCCTTTTTTTGAATAGATAGAGTTAATCTTGTCTTCTTGCTAAACATGAAAGTAACCTAAGAAAATGAGGTCTTATGGTGAACCTCGTAAAATGACCTAAGAGATTAAGATCTGAGGGTGAAAATGGAAAGGACCTAAGGGATTAAGAACCCTTAGGGGGAATGCAAACTGAGTAGACTAATTGATTACATCTAAGTTAAGATTGCTCATCGTGGAGATGAGCTAGATAACTTAACTTGTAGTATACATAGCATACCTGCACAGATGGACTTGTGTATGGTATGGTGATGCGTGTATATCTTCGACTATACTGAAGGTGATAAGTTTAGCTAATCAAGAGTGATGAGATAGATAATATTATTTGTGGTAATAAATGATATGCCTACATAGACAGACTTGTGTAGGGTATTGAGTGAGATATAACTCAATAGGAAAGTTGGGAAATTTAGTAAACTAAAAACGATAGACAAACTAAATATTGGTTAGGGGTTTATGAATCCCTCACCATAGTTTTTTTTTTAGTAATACTTCTTATACACATCCATCATGGGGATTGAACCTGGGTCACATCACCGATAATGAAAGTACACTTTTGCAGGAACTGTAGTTTAAAAAAATATTATTTTCTTTCTTGTGTTTCCTTGTAGCTAGTTTTTGGGTCATTACACTTGTTCCTGCAAAAGTGCACTTTCATTAGTTGCTTCATATTCTCACATAAAATGTGTGTTTCAAAAAACTAAGCATAAAATTATCCTACATCCCATAATAAGTATCACATATCATATTTTTCATAAAAATAAGTGTTTTGCATAACAAATATGAAATAGTCAACCATTTCATCCACAAAGCATCATAGCAAAACATAAGTCTATCAAAATGAAAAATTTTCCAAGGGAGAGTTATGATAGAGAAGGTGGATGTGTGATGGTTGTGTGTCAAATTCCCTATTGATAAGTGTAGCTTTCGACTTTATGAGTCATGGTTGGGAGAAGACTGCTCAACCCTATGTGTTGGTAGAAATTTATCACACTACCCAAATCAATATATATATATTTTATATTTTAAATAAAACAAAATTAAAATATAAGATCTTTTTGGTTTAGAAAATTGCTTTTATTTATTTAAAAGATTGGCATATTTATATAAAATGAAATTATATATGCTTCATAACTATTTGTTGAGGTTTCTCTTTAAAGAAAAAATAGAATAATTTTTTTGAGAATAAAATGTCCATCGGTTTAGAGTAATTGATAAGAAATAATGAATTTTAAGGTTTAATTTTTATAAGTGAATTTTGTTATTTTTATTAAATGGTTTGAGTTTATCTCGTTAAATTTTATATTTTATTAAATATTTAATTATTTGGATTCTTCTAGATAGTGGTATATTTGGATAGCGTGATATTGTTGGCCACCTAAAAGCGGTTCTAGAGGTTTCTTTCTAACCTAAAATTTTAGGTCTTAGGTTCAAACCATGGCGTGGATGAGTGTGTGTATGACTGTGTGTTTGGTCTTATTAATAAGCTCAGCTATCACTCTTGTTAGATATCATAGTTAAGATAAGGACACCTTAAACGTTTTGGTTGTAAAATTTCTTACACTAACCTTAATAAAAAACATGTCCAATTATTATTCGAGTACCTTTGGTACTTGATAAGATATATATATATATATTTGAATTCATAAGATTTTTTGATTTGGTTGGTGGATTCATTGGCGGAGAAGAGAGCGGATGGCAGTGACAGAAACCAGCGATGGCATTGGTAGAAACCGATCCTCTGGAGTGGTAGACGAAGGATCTGGACCAGGTAAGGAAGCCGTATTTGTTGGTAGAGCGGGTTTACCAGGGAAGCCCCTGAGGGCCCTTGGGATAAGGAACCTCCTGATAAAAGGCCTATCGATAACCCCATCCTCAATAAGAGCCCAGCTCCTGGAAGCCCTAGTGGGGCTTCATACACCCATGTCATTTCCAATGGCCTAAATATTTCAAAAACCTCAGATAATCACCTAAACCCTGTTGGAGAGGATATCGTCATCCTAGAGGAGGTTTTCTCCAACTACATTTTAATGGAATCATACTCCCTAATCGGTAAGTTCATTGGGGGATGGTCAGATATGGAGACAATAAGGCAATGGGCCTTCTCCAAATGGAAAACCTTAGGAAGCATGGAGATTGTAGTCCTTACCAGAGGGTTTTTTATCATAAGGTTATGCAACCATGATGGTGCAAGCCGAATCCTAATGGGGGGACCATGGTTCCTGGGTAGAAGGAGCTTGTTCCTCAAAAGGTGGGTTGCAGATTTCAACCCCAACACCTAAAGCATTAACTTTGCATCCATTTGGATCCACATCCTAGATCTATATTTCCACCTGTGGCATGAGGACATCCTTGGAGCCAATGCCAAGACTGTTGGAGACCTGGTGGCAATTGATTATGCAACCAAAGCACATTCAATAATGGTCCATGCTCGTATTTGTATGAATACCAATGTCGATTATGAGCTTCCCATGTTTGTTAACCTAATCTCGAGATCCTTCAGATGGCGTCAACCTCTAGAATATGAAAATAAGCCAACATTTTGTGTCCATTGTCACACGCAAGGCCACCTCAAGAACCAGTGCTCCCTTCTCAAGGCTAAACCTTTAAAGGAACCTGAGGATCCTAACAAGTTCATATCGAGGCCTCCCCCCATTAAATCCTAAAATCGATTCCTTTCCCAACCATCATCTCAAGAATATCCAAACTTTTTTCAAAAAGAACAACTCATATTCGCATGCAAACCAGGTCACAAACTATCAAAGGAGGGACAGTTCCTCCGATGACAAAGGAAAAAATATTGTTGATTCTCTCCAGCCCCAGAGCAAGACCAGGTATATATTTTGCTTGAAACTAATCTTGTTTTCTTTAAGGGTAAAATGGGCTTTCCAGTGGCTGATCCCCCACCCCTAATCTAGTCTGCTCCTCCCTAAGCTGATATGATTGAGAATGAATCCACCGAATCTCTGTTAAAATCTGGTCCCTCCCAACCCCCTCTTGAACCTCTCAGACCAATATTTATCCATTCTGAAGATGAAGATGAAGGAAACCATGTTCCATCCCAGTCAATCCCGAAGAATTTTAGTTCCAAGCAGACTTGGAGCAAAAAATCCCTCATTGACTATGGAAGTGATAAAAAGAGAGGAAGGCCAAATATATTGAAGAGGATATAACAAACGACTTCCAAGCCACATTGCTTTTTGACTCTCTAAACCTAATCAGAGATGAACCCAAAAGATCCAAACCTCCCCCACAACAGTCAAAGGGAGGCAAAAAATCCCTCAAAAAGTTTTAAATGAAGTTTCTCACTTGGAATGTGAGAGGCCTTAATGGAGCCCCCAAGCAACGTATGGCTGCAAATCTAAGAAAGGAGTACAACCCTACAATTTTCATCATGCAAGAAATAAAAGTAGATGAGATCTCTTCCCCTAAAGTTGCCAAAGCAATATGGAATAAAAGTGAATTTGTCTTCACTTCTACCCAAGGAACTTTCGGAGGGCTGATGTGCATGTGGGATCTGACTAGAGTTGAAGGAAGAATGATCTCCTCCTAAAACATGATCATACACATATTTTTTACTACAAAAATAGTAACAACACCTGGATCCTTACCAATGTCTATGCTTCTAATAACCCCCTTGAAAGAGCCTTGTTGTGGAACTCTATAAGTCAAATGAAAAACTCTTTCAATACCATTCCCTGGATCTCCACAGGAGATTTCAATAGCCCTATTTTCCATTCTGATAAAAAATGAGGCAACATTTCGCTCACCAAAATCATGGAGGGATTTGGGGAGTTCATAGATGTCAACGAACTCATGGATATCCAACTAAAAGGAGTAAAGTTCACCTGGAGCAACAAAAGGGCTAGAAACAGTCTCATACAGGTTAAATTGGACAAGTTTTTTTTCTCAAGAGAGGCTATTCCCATTTTTTGAGATGCCACCCCTCAAATCCCTCCCCAAAATTGGCTTCGACCACAGTCCCCTTCCGCTTGAAGCTATCAAATCTCCTTCTTTCAATATCCCCTTCCAGTTCAAGGCGATGTGGTTCCATCACCATATTTCAAGAACCAAATATCTCAGTGGTGGCAGCAGTCCTTCAAAGGGTCCCCTATGCCCAAATCTATCAAAAAATCAAATTCGTAAAAGAAAATATTAGGACCTAGAACAAAGAAATCTTTGGAAACATCTTTGGAAGCAAGCAGATAGTCAAAGAGAAACTGTAAATCATAGAGTAACAAATCCAAGTAGCTAACCAGGATAGTAGCATCAGAGTTGAAGAGGGCAAGCTCCTAGCTGAGTTTCACAACATCCTGGTCAGGGAAGAAACATACTAGAGACAGAAGTCGAGGGCACTTTGGCTCAAGGATGGTGACTCGAATACCAAATTATTTCACGTGTCAACCTTAAGAAAAAGAAGCTCCAACAAAATTTCAGAGCTTACCTGTAGTGATGGAAGGCTCACAAGGGAAATCTCTGAAATTAGGAATGAATCTATTAATTTCTTCCAGTCCCTTCTGGGCACCTCCTCTCCTACTTCTCCTCAAGCTAAATAAGCCCTCTTGGACAATATTCCCCATTCCATATCCTCATACACCAATGCAATGCTCATTAGCCCTCTCACCCATGAAGAGATCAAAGGAGCATTGTTCTCTATGCAACCTGATAAGGCTCCCAACCTAGATGGATTTTCTCCTCACTTATTGGCCCTGAAGTTTGTGCAGTAGTTAGAGACCTCCAATCCTCCAAGGCCATCCCCCGAGGGATCAATTCCACCTTCATTACCTTGGTTCCCAAAGTTTTGTCCTGCAAAGCTTTGTCTAACTTTCATCCCATCAGCCTATGCAATGTTATCTATAATATTCTAACCAAAGCATTGGCTAACAGGCTTAAAGTGATCCTCCTCCTTATCATTAACCCTTGCCAGGGAAACTTTGTTAAAGGGAGGATCATAACAGATGGAGTGATCACCATTCATGAGGTCTTGCACTCTGCTACCCTGGCCAAGAAACCAACCTCCCTCCTAAAGTTGGACATGAATAAGGCCTTTGATAGAGTCATCTGGGACTTTCTCATTGATGTCCTCCTTAAATTTGGCTTCCACCCGGCTTGGATTGACCTCATAAAATGTTGCATCTCCTCTCCTTGGTTCTTTGTCTTAGTTAATAGGTCCCCTGTTGGTTTCTTCCCTAGCTCTAGAGGACTAAGGCAAGGAAATCCCCTATCCCTAATCCTGTTCATCATCCTAGCTGAAGTGTTAGGGATATCCATTACAAGTGCTAGTAGGAGAGGTCTTATTTTTAGGATCAAAACTACCACTGGTCTTAACCCTGTTACCCACCAACAGTTTGTTGATGATACTATCCTATCCGCTTTTGCCTCTGTTTCTCAAGCCAAGGCCATTAAACATATCCTCCAACTGTATGAGAGTGCGACAGGATAGAAGATCAACCTCCTCAAAAGCAAAATATTCTTCATCAACACACCCCACATCTGATAAATCAAAATAGCTCGGATCCTTGGATGCTGCTCAGAGGCTCTCTCCACCACTTACCTTGGGCTCCCCCTGTTCTCAAGCAACCCCACGGTTGCAATGTGGAACAATGTCATTGAAATAATTCAGATAAAACTAGCCTCCTGGAAAGGTCACCTTCTCTCCCAGGTAGTCAAAGCTACCCTTACTTTGGCTTGTCTCCAAAGCATCCTAATTTACTTCCTATCTGTATTCAGGGTCCCAACCTTAGTGAGCTCTAAGATCGAGCAAATCCAAAAAATATTCCTCTGGTCTGGAAGCGAAGATAGGAAGAAAATTCCTATGGTGGCTTGGAATTTGGTTTGTTGCAACAGAAACCAAGGGGGCATTGGGCTCAATAAAGTCACCAAAATGAATCTTGCTCTCCTAGCCAACCATGTGTGGAGGATTTGTACTAACAGCAGTGAAAAATGGGTCGAGATAGTCAAGAAGAAGTATATGTAGAACCATTAGTTCTTGAATGATCAGGGGCTCTGGAATGGATCGACTTTCTGGAAATCCATCACTCAAACCAGAAACCTCATCCAAAAAGGTAGTATATGGATTCTTGGCAATGGGAACAACATCGAATTCTAGCATGATAGGTAGCTTCAATATGAACCTCTAAGTGAAATAATAGCCCTGGTGATCCTCAAGCCTTCCACTGATACCCTCCTGGAGAGCAAGGTTGCTAACTTCATCAATAGTCACAATAGAAACCCTAGATGGAAAACCATTAATGTTGTCAAATTTCCCAATCAAGCTGCTTCCCTATCCAGTCTACTCAATACAATCACCATTCCCACTAGAGAAGTTGAAGATAGACCCATATAGAGAGGAACTGATGAAGGATCTTTCTCTGTGAAGTCAGCCTACATCCTACGCGAAAATACCCAGGCTCCAACTATTCCTTTCAACCTGGTTTGGAAGAAGAAACTCATACCTAAAATACGCTTCTTCTCTTGGATTGCTATCCAAAATAAGATCATTACTATCAAAAATTTAGCCAAAAGAGGATTCATGATCCCCAACCGCTCCTACATGTGCCTCTCTGACTGGGAATCTTCGAACCACATATTCATAAATTGTGCTTTCTCCTCCATTGTCCTTGGCCACCTGCTCAATTCCTTCCACATCTAGTGGGTTCGGCCCAATTCAATCATTGACCTCTTCTCCCAGTGGCCAAATACCTTTAGCAATCCTAGGCTTCACTCCCTATGGATTTTCCTCCCTGAATGCGGGTAACTGTCACGAGTGGACCATGACAACGTAAAATTACACTTTCATCAGGTTTGAGCTTGCAGGTGGCAAGACATGGGAAGCTCCAAATCCTCACCACATGTTTGAATTTTTGTGGTGTCCTAAGCACAAGGCCATTGGCATGCGTGCCAGCAAAGCCACCTATTAGACATTTTGATTCAAAGTTGTCATTGATGTCAATAAACGAAGTTGTCATTAATGTCAAGGAACAAGCTACCGTTGATGTAAAAAGGTCAAGAGGAACAATGTAAACTTTAAAGGCAAAAGAGCTTCATAATATTTTTAATATTATGTGGAAGCATAAGTTAGAAGGTTTTTTATTAAAACCATGGGTGAGAAAAAATAAAAGGTTTTTCATAAAAGCCCAAAGAAGCTTTAATATTTATTTTATAAGATATTTAAATTCAAATTGAATTTAAATTTTATAAATAAATATTATTTATACAAAGTGGTAAAATCAAAAAGGCTTTAATAAAGCCAAAGGGATTTAAAAGTTAATTTATAAAATTTAAATTCAAAAGAATTTAAATTAATGAGTTAAAAATTGAAGCGCAAACGTTCAAGTTTGAAGGTGGAAATCGATATAAAAACTATATGCCTTAGAGGCATTTATATATCCTTTTGCTCGAAAAGAAAAACGTGCAATCGTGTGTTGTGATAACTCGTGGGAAGAAAGAGACAAGAACATTGTTTTTAGCACCAACGAATAAGGGATAATCGATGAGCACCGAAATTCAAGAGCCATCTTGGCAGTGTGGCCTAGTGGCAAGTGGACAGAGGCTAGAGTGCTTGGGCACGGAGTGGCCCGTGATCGAATCGTGGCAGCAACATTGTTTTGTTGGTTGTGTTTGGAACGTCGAAGGGAGCGACATATATTTTTTATTAGGTGCACAAGGGGAGATTTATAGAGAACGTGGTGCTCTTTACTCCCTAAGCGAGCACCTAGCTCGCACGACGGTTGGAGTTGTGGCTAGGGCGCATTGGTTGAGGCTACATCGTGAGTTCGAGTCCCACCAAGGCAAAGGTAATAAAATTTTGATTATGATACCTAAGGTTTGACATGAGGTCTTAGGGAGTTAAAAGGGTTAGTTAGAAAGGGTTTTTAATTAATCATTATTTTTGGTAAATTGGAGGACTAAGGAGTTGTATGTATTTTTGAATAAAGTGTTTGTGTCACATTGGTTTTATTGAAGATTTAAAAGTGTTGAAAGGACTTCTTGCCATTGAGTTATTTTGAAAAGGAGATTGTATTGATATTATTCTTGGCATTGAATATTATTTTAATTGGAATATTATAAGGTGTATTTGGTCAATTATTTTTGTATATGTTGATGGATGTTTTCTTCAAGATGGAGTGATAAGGTGTATGTGTGGTTTGATATTTGCATTAAATCTTTGTGAGATTTTTCTAACTTCTTTAATCTTGGCAAAGAGGTGTTTGTGGTTGAGGCAGATTTTAGAAGTTCCCTCATCATCAAGAAAAGGTATGAGCACATTCTTCCATGATTGAATTGATTCGTTGGTTTTTTAGAAAATAAGCTAGGAGTGAAAAGGACTTGATTAGGATTTCTTTTTTGAGTGTGTTGAGTTTATGCTTCAAGGTTTTCTGGAATAAAGAGTTGTTTTTAAAACCTTGTTTTATAAGCATTGTTGTTGAAGTCATTGGTTGTGTGAAGAACTTGAACTAGGGTTTGAAAATAACATGAGTATCATTGTTATGTGAATATTGTTTTATAAGCATTGTTGTTGAAGTGAGTTGTTGAGTGAAGAACTTGAACTAGGGTTTGAAAAGAACATGAGTATCATTGTTATGTGAGATTGGTTGTTGAGCATTATTAGAAACATTTTGAGTGAGTGTTCATATGCTTGGATTAGGGTGTGTTAGCAAGGATTTTTTCATTGAGTGATTGGTTGAGTAGAGTTGGTTGAGCCTAGTCAAGTGGATGTGTGAAGTGATTGTTCAAGTTCCATAAAACAAACTATTATATATTCTAAATTGATTTGAGAAGAAGATTGAGTATTGATGAGTGTGAAATATATTGAGTCTCTAACAATTCTCTTTATGTTTCTATGAGATTGGACAAGTTTTAGTGTTGACTTATTGAACATATTTGAAGCAAGTTTTGAGAAGACTTGTGGACAGATTTATGTGAGCTTTTATGGAAGCTTACAATACAGATTAAGGATAAATTTGAGAACAAAGATTGAGGATAGATCAAAGTACAGAGTTTGGTACAGATTTAAGGACTAGTTTGTGTTAGAACAAAGATAGAGATTGAGGATAGATTTGTGCATCGAAGGACTGTGTTTAGTGCATATTTGAGACAAATATTTGGAGGTGACAGAGTTGAGGACAGAGGTCTCCAACTAGAGTAGGGAATACATGTGTCTTCTGTAGATAGAGCTCCATTTGCTAAGGGTAGTGGAGGCAGAGGTCTTGTAGAGGATCACCAGCTAGAGCAGAGATTAAGAGATTGGTGTCTCCTATGGATAGAGATCCATAAACTTGATTTAGGTATTGGTATCTCCTTTGGACAGAGGTCCATAGACATTGTAGGGAAAGGATTCCCAAGAGAATTTATTTGAGAAAAATTTATAAGAAATATTTTCTCCGTGGAGTAGCCCACATTGGGTGAACCACGTAAAATTATGTCTCTCATATGTGTGATACTTTGTGTGATGTTTATTTCTTTAATATTGTTGATATTATTTGAATTAAAAAGCAAATTTTTTTTTCTTATACTATTCACCCCCCTCTCACACTATAAGCACATGTTCTTCAATTGGTATTAGAGCGGGTCTCTCTATGAAAAAACTAACAACTTGGAGGAGGATCCATCAGTAACACACATGACTTCAAAAAATGAAGAGGAGACTATGTTTGACATAAAAGAGGAATTCTTTGCTACTCTTAGAAAGTTGGAAAGAATTAGAGAGAAGAATTCAAGCTTGAAGGAACAAATTCAAGAGGATGAAGAAGGATTAAACTTCTACAAAATATCACATAACTCAAGATAAGGGTGGAAGAAGGAAAGAAAATTGAGTAGGATATGATAGATCTGTTAAGAGCCAGAGAAACAAGATATGAAATATTAGAAGCAGAAATTATCTACCTAAGGAATGAAGTTGAAATGACCAAGGCACTACAAGATGTAGAATATGAGGAACAAAAAGAGGAATCAATTCTTCAAAAAGCAAAAACTTCAAACAAGGATAAGCAAGCAAAGGATATCAAAAAGGAAGAAAGCAAATAAGAACCTTGGATAAGAGTTAATCACAAGAGAAAGAATACTCCACCACAAACTCCAAGGCATCCAAACATGTTACATAATTTCTTCCATGGTCATTGTTTTTTTTGTAATAAATATGGTCATAGAGTTGTACACTGTATTAATCATGCAAGAAATAATGTCAATAGAAATTTCAATTCTTTTGCACCTCTTATGGAAGATGATATTATATGTTACAAATGCAATAATTTTGGGCACAAGGCTAAATGGTGTAAACTGATATTTCCTGAATCTAGAAAAACAATTTCAACAACTAAGAAATATGAAAGGGAAAATGTTAAGGCTAGATCAATGTTAGTTCAAACAGCCCTTCATGCTCATGATAAAGAATAACAATGGTATCTTGATAGTGGTTGCTCTAGTCACATGATAGGAGAGACAAAGACAAATTCATTGTACTAAAAGAAACCAATAGAGGTGTTGTGGCTGCTCCACAACGTACCCCAAAAATTGGGGACCCACCTTTTTGCATATTTTCCAAGAAGACCGAAGTGGCCCATATGCTAAAGATCAAAGAAAAAGCAAAACACCGCAAGGAGAAAAAGTGTCGCGATATCGCGACATGTTGCATTTTCACGGTCCAAAGCAAAGAGAAAAAGCAAGGAGGAAAAAGTGTCACGATATCGCGACATGTTGCATTTTCACGGCCAAAAGAGAAGAGAAAGAACAAGAAAGAAAAAGTGTCGCGATATCGCGACATGTTGCATTTTTTGGCCAAAAGAGAAGAGAAAGAACAAGAAAGAAAAAGTGTCGCGATATCGCGACATGTTGCATTTTCGTGGCCAAAAGAGAAGAGAAAGAGCAAGAAAGAAAAAGTGTCACGATATCGCGACATGTTGCATTTTCGTGACTCAAAAAGGGTAGGCAAGAGAAACAAAAGTGTCGCGATATCGCGACATGTTGCATTTTTGCGACTCAAAAAGGGTAGGCAGGCAGAGAAACAAAAGTGTCGCGATATCGCGACATGTTGCATTTTCGCGACTCAAAAGGGGTAGGCAGGCAGAGAGACAAGAGTGTCGCGATTTCGCGACATGTCCGATTTTCGCCAAGGGAACAGAGTAGTGGACAGTGCGTCTGATATTAGTGATGAACACCAGGATAGTGAAACTGAAGACTGCATAATGACGTGGACCTATAAGGAATAAATCGAAGATTGAATAAGGTAATTTGTCACATAAGGACAAAATCCAATGAATAAGACAAAACGTTACATAAGGAATCTTTAATGATTTGAAATCATTTAAGATGGTCGTTACACATGGAAGGAAGCGGACGCATGCCCATGTGGAGAAAAGGAAACGTTTTTTTTGAAATCAAACGAAAAGTGAAGAAAACCAAACGGAGGAAGCCAAACCATGGGAATGAAATGAAGGGCCACAAAATAGAAACGAAAAGCCTTTTTGGAAACCAAAACACATGCATGCACAAGGGAAGGTGAAACGAACAACCATTGGAAAATGAAACGAAAAGCTTCCTGAAAATTTTAAATACGCCAGGCAAGGATGTTTTGAGGGGTTGGAAACTTTTCAGAGAAGATTGCAGGAATGAAGGCAAGGCCTTGGCACTGGGTTTTTCTGGATATTTTTCCTTCCACAATGGACTGGTTTGGGAAAACCAGAAATTCTGCTATTGTAAAATGACACATTTTTAATGCAGGAGTTTTCAGAAATTTGCATCTTGTGGGCAAGAAAGAAGGAGATTCTCTTTGCATGCTATGGATTTAATGTCTATTTCTTTTCTCTTTTTCAGATTTCGAGTTTGTAGATGGAGTTAATGCAAGTTTGCTTGGTTGCTTCATGTGAATGCTTGAACCTGAAATTTATTTTAAACCCTAGGAACCAACACTTAGTCTATGGGGATTGTGCTTGTTTTGCAAGTCCAATAGGTTAGGTTGCATGCATGGAAACCTCACATCTTCGGTTTTGTCGAAATAGGATAGCATCATACTGAATGCATTTTATTTTCAGTTTTCTGCATTTTCTTTCAACTTTTTCTGCATTTTATTTTTCAGAAATTTTAACTTTTTTTTAATTTTCAGGCATTAAAATAAACATTTAAAAAATTTCAAAATCCAAAAATAATTTCACCATTGCGTAGGTTATACTTCAGACTTCCAATACGCACTTTGAAATTTCATTTTTGGAGTTGTTTAGTATTTTTAAAAATTCATCGAAGTTGTTGTTTTATTACAGATTTTAAAAATCCGAAAATAGAAAATTTCCATTTTAAGGTCAAATTTCATTTTTTCAGTTTTGTTTTGCACTCATGAGCCTATGATGACATTCCCTTCATGAAAATTCCAATTTCATTGAAGGTTTTATGTTTTATGGCATTTTACAAATTTCCATTTTTGGAGCCTAAAATTGCCCTCTCTTCATAAAAATTCTAATTTTACGAAAGAGGGGTAATTTGAGTATTACATTGAAGGTCTTTTCTTCAAAGCACTTAATTGTTCATCTTGATGAAAATTTGATTTCATTTAAGAGGGATAAGTTAAAGTGACATTTAAAGCCCTTTATTCAAGGCCATAAATTATTGCCTCTTTGTGAAAACCCATTTCACCAAAGAGGGATAGTTTATCGATCACATTGAAAGCTATCTTCATCTTCATGATAAGAAGCCATATTTGGACTTAATAAAGAAGATAAAATCTACCTTAAAACTCTCAAGATAAAAGGAATTAAGGCACTACATCGT
Source organism: Wollemia nobilis (assembly GCA_028583015.1). Lineage (NCBI taxonomy): Eukaryota > Viridiplantae > Streptophyta > Pinopsida > Araucariales > Araucariaceae > Wollemia > Wollemia nobilis. The sequence goes on along the minus strand of JAQPPZ010017079.1, from coordinate 1,004,036 downwards.
GGTCATATGAGGGCCAACTCACATTTGCTTTATTTTGGTTCAATGAACAATCACTAAAGTTTCATGGTAAAATAAACCAACATTGCCCCTTGTTTACAGTTACTTGCAATCACTAAGGTGTTCCAAGCATTTAAATTGAATATCTTTATTTGAGATTACTAATACACATATGCAAATGCTAATATAGCGGAGACCTTGGAGAAGTTGTTTGTTTAACTTCTTTGCAAGAGGGGATTTGGAACCCAAATCCTAAGGAAGAGTGTACTTTCACAATTGGGTGAAAATACCACTCAACAGATTGGCGCTAGAAGGAGGGCCTGAATTGGTTTATTTCAGTGTGATTTAAATGCTATAGGGATTTAAATTTTGAATATTTCATGCCCTATTGATTATTATCTTTAGCCCTCTTTTAACAATACAACCTTGTAGTGTTAAAAGGAGGACATGAATTGCTATGCATTGTTCTAACGCTTTTGATTGTTCATACAGGAATAATGTGTTTTGATTTGATTTTGAAAAATTTTGGTCTTGACTAACGAGGTTGTCTCCATGCAATTACTTTCATTTGATTTTAATGGATACATCTCTTGGTTGATGCTAACATGATTATTCATACGTTACATGTTTGATATTTGCTAGTCATTTCATGCTTATTTGTAAGGAATTATTTTGTCTAAAATGTATTTGTTGTCGGTATTATGCTCTTCACTTGCGTGTAATGCGATCTTGTGAATCGAAAAGCCTACAACACTAGGAGTATGCTCTTCACTTGCGCATATGCGATCCGGTGAATCAGAAACTAATTTACATTTTTAGAATATTGCTTTGTCATGGTTCCTTCTTTTATTCATGACTAACAAATTGGTTTTGAAGTTATATTTTGAGTTTTACTAATGACGACATACGATATAAGAGCTGAAGTAGCATCTCTAAGAGAAAGAATGGTATCTACGATGGAGGATCATTATAAGGGTTTGTCTATACATGGGATACCCTATCAAATTCCTAAAATGTTATTGGAGTTTCTACGATGTTTTAATCAAGAGGTGCCACTAGGATACTTGCAAAAATTGTATGTCTACAAGAATACATTATGTCAATTCCAAATTTTCTATGAGGAGGTGGCTTGTAAGTTATTTGCATACATTTTGGATGATAGACCATTCTTTTGGTATGGCCAACTACCCATGGAGGTTAGGACTTCTTGGATACAACTAGAAGCAACCTATCTTTATCATTTTGGTAATCAAGGTTGACTTAGAGATGTTGAAAAATCGGTTTACCTCCATACGTAATGAGCCTAATGAATCCTTGAGTCAATTCAATGGAAGATTTCATGAGTTGCACTCCCAAATGTGGGAAAATTTTAACACATCAGAAGAGGAAGCTATTCAAGTATACATGGGAGCCATACACCCCAAACTTGCTACATCTTTAAAGAAAAACTTGGATGACCTGTCTCTAGAGACAATCTATGAGATCTTGGAAAAGGTAGAACAAGTTTTTGAAGAAGAAAAGGCACAACATGTTCACATGAGAGATTGTTCTTTTGGAGTTAGTGATGCCAACCTACACCAACCATCAAATATAGCACCCTCCACTCCAATGATACCTAAGGTAAATGATCAAGGGGATGAATTTGAAGGTCCAAATGTTACAACCACCTTAGATGTAGTCCAAGAGGAGGTGCAAATTGCTAAGTCAACATCCACCAGTGAGGATTATGCAGAGATGATCTCATTCATAGAGATACACGATTATTTAGATGAAGGGGTTCTAAATTCAACAATGTTTGAAATATGTGATAGGACGGAACCTACCATAGAATTGGATGAAGTGGTTGAAAGTGAAATTGGAAGAAAACCAATAAATGAATTTGAAGATATGATAGAGTTTCACCACTTGTTCTTGGAAGATACTATTGATGAGATGTTTGAAATTAATGACCAAGAAATTCTTCACCCTCCAAATTGTGATGAAACGAAATCATGGGTTACCAAGTTGGACTATGATAGCCTTACAAATTTGAATTCAAAAAATGACCCACTTTTGGAAATAATTGAACCATCTAAGGAAGGTGAAGGTGAATTTGATGAGAAACACATTGATGAATTGGAAGATGTTGAAGAAGTAGTTGAACGTCACCACTTGACTTTGGAAGATGATTATTATGATGCTTGGAAGAAGTGGGAAGACTACACTCACTCCAAAACTGCTAATGAAACTTGTGTGCCAATTGATATACAGGACAACATAATCGCCTACTCAAAGGAAGATATTACAACTCCTGTACAATTTGAGGATGTTTTGGAAGAGGGTTTCAAATCTCATCAAATTTTGGAAGATTATAATGATCCTATTACCAAGGACAAAGAAGAAAGTGAATTGATAAATGAATCAAAAGATCATGTCACAAATACCATGGAGTTTCATCCCACAAATTTGGAAGATAATTTTTACAATGGTTGGGGAAGATATGAAGATGTGTTATTTCCTCACACCCCTATTGATGAAGCCTCTATTCCAATTTATATGCAGGATGTTGAAACTTCTACTTCATACGAAGATCTCACATTCACAAGATTTGAGAAGGTTACAAAATTCGATCATGTTGAATTCATTGAAGATTCGGATACAAGTTGGCATGAGTATTTTGAGGATTCAAATGAAGAGATACCATGGATAGTGAACAAAGAGTTGGAATTAAATGACAAAGTGGTTGATCTATTAGAAGCAACGCAAGTGATTGATCATGAAGATGAGTTACTTGACATACACTTTGACCAAGAATATTTGAGGGTTGAAAAGGATGGGCATGTTTTCAATTGGGTGCCCAATTTTGGTATGTTTGATGAACAAGTAATCAATGAAGAATATGAAGACCATGAGGTGAAAGAGGGAATTGCAAATCCTCACCAAATTTTGGTAAATGAAAATGTGAAAAAGGTAAAATCTAAACCTTTGTGTCCAAACATCCAAGATTTAGGTGAAGATTTGTATAATTCAAATGATATTTATGATGAAATGCCATTGAAGGTGAATGAAGAACAAGGATTAATTTCTAACCACACCTTTGATAACATTACTTTAATGAATGAAAAGGAGCTTGATGCACTTAAATTGCTAAATCAAATTCATCAACAATTAATTCTTGAACCTAGGATAAAAACTTCTAATGATCCCCATTTAGTAAATATCCTAGATGCTTGTAAATTGTTGCACAATTTTGATTGGCCTAAGAACATGGAAAATGAATTAGCTTTGAAATTTTTAGAAATAGGCTCTTGCTTACAAAATTTCATTTTGAATAAAGAAAGCCTAGTTCTAAATCATGAATGGAATTATGAAATTTACACCTTAAAGAATAGACAAGAAAGAATTGAAAATCAACCATTGTCTAATCAATTTGGTAATTTGAATCTCACCTATGAGAATACTAATGGAACTAAATCTAATTGGTGGGGTGAGAGAGGAAAGTTGAAGTTGGTTGCATTGTTTGGTCTAATCTTGTTTTTGTTTGATTCCTTCCACATTTGGCATGTGTATCACATTATATGTCTTTTGGAATGCTCAAATCATGTTTGGGATCCAGGGAAGATGATAATCCAAACTTTGCATCATCTTGTATTATATTGTACATTTGTATATACCTTTGGTTTTTGGTTTTGGTTTGTGTTTTCAAGTTTCTTTTGGGATTGCATTTTGGGTTTGGTTTTAAGTTTTGTGTGTTGGTCCTTTGGACACTTTTGGTTTGTCTTGAAAAAAAAAAAAAAAGCGAGATGTCAACTTATGTCCTTATGAATGTTGACTAAGACTAAGAGAATATGAAACATCGGAATTGTATTGCAGAAAGCTCCACGAGTATCGCAAACACATTAAAGAATATCGTTTGGAACTTGTGATGCATGAAGTTGTCGGTTTTACAAATTATGGCAAAGTAGGTGGTATACTCCATCCGCATTTCAAAAAGAGCAATGCATTCATCCATATCTCATGTTACATTCCACATTGCATATACATTTCATCTCGGTTGCATCTACATTTCAAATACAATCATTGAAAAGGTGTCGAATCCTCTTAGGGTTATTACATAACATATATTAAAAGGATCCTAAGGTTGGGAACCGATGCCCGAACTATCTTGAACCAAGCACGTTCTACACATATTAAAGAGGATCTTGAGCAAAATGGTCAAAACCATACTTGGAAGAAAAGGTGAGGCGAAAGGAGTATTTCGTGTCTGTCCTATCATGCAACATAATCCTTAAAACAGTGGCTTTTTACCACTCCCATAGTGCTTAAAGCCTAAAATCAGAGTAGTAAGGATAGGGTTAAATCCCCATCGAACTTAGGTTGAGGATCCAACTCCCCAAAGCTCCGATTTGACCTTCATGGAGTAGTAAGGATAGGGTCTAATTCTCATCTCGCTTAGGTTGAGAATCCGATTCCCCAAAGCTTCTATTTTGCCTCCATCACACTTTAAAAAATTAAAAGCGTGATCTACACTCAAGAACTTGAAATTCCAAAGCAAATATTTTTCATCCTACTTTCATTGCATCATTGATATTGGATTGGAAGGATCGTACTACATGTCCCTTGCAAGGATGGGTAGTCATCCCCAAGGTTCAAGAAATCAAAAGTAAAGTCAAATCCTGGATTATGGGGTTGATCTCCACCGGGGCTATAGACGCTCGATCGGCAAGTGGAGTATGCTCATGCGTGGCAACATGTCTTGTCTAAAAGCAAGACCACTGACTGCTCAAACGGATAGGCTAGCCTGACAGTTTCATCCATAACAGGTTAAATCATTTTGTTCAAGATGAGGTAATGAACTCCGGATCGAGTAGTAAGGATAGGGTTAAATTCCCATCTCGCTTAGGTTGGGAATCCTATTCCCCAAAGCTCTGATTTCACTTACACTTGCACATGGGTTCAAGATGGTAGTGACACATAACCAACTTTGGGATCTAGTAAATTAATTCAGTATACTCATATTTGGTCCTAAGAGGGTTTGACAGTTTTAATATGTTTGTTCATGGTACTAGAAAGTTTGAGCCTTTGCAAAGCTTGTTATATCTCTAGCATCTTCACCATACATTAAATCCTACAGGAATCATCCATAACTTCTCATACGCATGAATCATAAGTGAAAATGACAATGGAAAGTTGAACGAGTTTCAAACGATAGGGAATGAAGCACATTGCACACATCGAGCTGATGCTTAATAATTCTAATGCTTCATGTATTTCTCGTCTAGTTTCATTCTTGGGATATTTGTTGACGCTTGTGTTTGAGTTTTGAAGGTGTTCAGGTTGAGTTCTCACCGAAATGCTCAGGAGCATTTCCCAACAGAGTCGCCATTTGTTGTGGCTGCTCCACAACGTACCCCAAAATTGGGGACCCACCTTTTTGCATATTTTCCAAGAAGACCGAAGTGGCCCATATGCTAAAGATCAAAGAAAAAGCAAAACACCGCAAGGAGAAAAAAGTGTCTCGATATCGCGACATGTTGCATTTTTGCGGTCCAAAGCAAAGAGAAAAAGCAAGGAGGAAAAAGTGTCGCGATATCGCGACATGTTGCATTTTCACGGTCCAAAGCAAAGAGAAAAAACAAGAAAGAAAAAGTGTCGCGATATCGCGACATGTTGCATTTTCACGACCAAAAGAGAAGAGAAAGAACAAGAAAGAAAAAGTGTCGCGATATCGCGACATGTTGCATTTTCACGGCCAAAAGAGAAGAGAAAGAACAAGAAAGAAAAAGTGTCGCGATATCGCGACATGTTGCATTTTCGCGGCCAAAAGAGAAGAGAAAGAACAAGAAAGAAAAAGTGTCACGATATCGCGACATGTTGCATTTTCGCGATCCAAAGCAAAGAGAAAAAGCAAGGAGGAAAAAGTGTCACGATATCGCGACATGTTGCATTTTCGCGGCCAAAAGAGAAGAGAAAGAGCAAGGAAGAAAAAGTGTCGCGATATCGCGACATGTTGCATTTTCGTGATCAAAAAGGGAAGAAAAAAGTGTCACGATATCGCGACATGTTGCATTTTCGCGACTCAAAAAGGCAAAGCAGAGAGAAACAAAAGTGTCGCGATATCGCGACATGTTGCATTTTCGCGACTCAAAAAGGGTAGGCAGGCAGAGAAACAAAAGTGTCGCGATATCGCGACATGTTGCATTTTCGCGACTCAAAAAGGGCAGGCAGGCAGAGAGACAAGAGTGTCACGATTTCGCGACATGTCCGATTTTTGCCAAGGGAACATAGTAGTGGACAGTGCGTCTGATATTAGTGATGAACACCAGGATAGTGAAACTGAAGACTGCATAATGACGTGGACCTATAAGGAATAAATCGAAGATTGAATAAGGTAATTTGTCACATAAGGACAAAATCCAATGAATAAGACAAAACGTTACATAAGGAATCTTTAATGATTTGAAATCATTTAAGATGGTCGTTACACATGGAAGGAAGCGGACGCATGCCCATGTGGAGAAAAGGAAACATTTTTTTTGAAATCAAACGAAAAGTGAAGAAAACCAAACAGAGGAAGCCAAACCATGGGAATGAAACGAAGGGCCACAAAATAGAAACGAAAAGCCTTTTTGGAAACCAAAACACATGCATGCACAAGGGAAGGTGAAACGAACAACCATTGGAAAATGAAACGAAAAGCTTCCTGAAAATTTTAAATATGCGCGAGCAAGGATGTTTTGAGGGGTTGGAAACTTTTTAGAGAAGATTGCAGGAATGAAGGCAAGGCCTTGGCACTATGTTTTTTTGGATATTTTTCTTCCACATGGACTGGTTTGGGAAAACCAAAAATTTTGCTATTGTAAAATGACACATTTTTAATGCAGGAGTTTTCAGAAATTTGCATCTTGTGGGCAAGAAAGAAGGAGATTCTCTTTGCATGCTATGGATTTAATGTCTATTTCTTTTCTCTTTTTCAGATTTCGAGTTTGTAGATGGAGTTAATGCAAGTTTTCTTGGTTGCTTCATGTGAATGCTTGAACCTGAAATTTATTTTAAACCCTAGGAACCAACACTTAGCCTATGGGGATTGTGCTTGTTTTGCAAGTCCAATAGGTTAGGTTGCATGCATGGAAACCTCACATCTTCGGTTTTGTCGAAATAGGATAGCATCATACTGAATGCATTTTATTTTCAGTTTTCTGCATTTCATTTTCATTTTTCTGCATTTTATTTTTCCAGAAATTTTAACTTTTTTTTTAATTTTCAGGCATTAAAATAAACATTTAAAAAATTTCAAAATCCAAAAATAATTTCACCATTGCGTAGGTTATACTTCAGACTTCCAATACGCACTTTGAAATTTCATTTTCGGAGTTGTTTAGTATTTTTAAAAATTCATCGAAGTTGCTGTTTTATTACAGATTTTAAAAATCCGAAAATAGAAAATTTCCATTTTAAGGTCAAATTTCATTTTTTCAGTTTTGTTTTGCACTCATGAGCCTATGATGACATTCCCTTCATGAAAATTCCAATTTCATTGAAGGTGTTATGTTTTATGGCATTTTCACAAATTTCCATTTTTGGAGCCTAAAATTGCCCTCTCTTCATAAAAATTCTAATTTTACGAAAGAGGGGTAATTTGAGTATTACATTGAAGGTCTTTTCTTCAAAGCACTTAATTGTTCATCTTGATGAAAATTTGATTTCATTTAAGAGGGATAAGTTAAAGTGACATTTAAAGCCCTTTATCCAAGGCCATAAATTATTGCCTCTTTGTGAAAATTCATTTCACCAAAGAGGGATAGTTTATCGATCATATTGAAAGCTATCTTTATCTTCATGATAAGAAGCCATATTTGGACTTAATAAAGAAGATAAAATCTACCTTAAAACTCTCAAGATAAAAGGAATTAAGGCACTACATCGTGGTCATATGAGGGCCAACTCACATTTGCTTTATTTTGGTTCAATGAACAATCACTAAAGTTTCATGGTAAAATAAACCAACATTGCCCCTTGTTTACAGTTACTTGCAATCACTAAGGTGTTCCAAGCATTTAAATTGAATATCTTTATTTGAGATTACTAATACACATATGCAAATGCTAATATAGCGGAGACCTTGGAGAAGTTGTTTGTTTAACTTCTTTGCAAGAGGGGATTTGGAACCCAAATCCTAAGGGAGAGTGTACTTTCACAATTGGGTGAAAATACCACTCAACAAGAGGGTCAGTAAGTTTTGGTGATAATGGATCAGCAAGGATTGGTGGAAGAGGAACTCTAAGTTTAGATAATGGAAAACCAAAAACAACAAATGTGTTATATGTTAAAGGGTTAAAACATAATATGCTAAGTATAAGTCAACTTTGTGATCAGGGGTATATGGTTACTTTCCATCTAGATAGATGTGAGATAAGAAAATTAGAAACTAGAAAAGTCATTGCCAATGCAAGAAGAACCCCAAAAAATTTATACATGCTCAATGAGATCAAAGGGGAAAAGTGTTTTCTATCACAAGAAGATGAGAGTTGGTTGTGGCATAGAAAATTGGGTCACTTGAATTTTAATAGCATAGTCAACATAAGCAATAAACAGGCAGTCAAAGATTTACCCAAAATAAGAAGACCTCAAAGCACAATATGTGCACCCTGCCAACATGGAAAGCAAACTAGGACAACATTTAAATCAAAATGATATGTCATCTGAGCCATTAAGTCTAATACATACTGATATGTGTGGTCCTACTAGAACACAAAGTATTCATGGTGAGAGCTACTTTATACTATTTATAGATGATTATTCTAGAATGGTTTGGGTAGCTTTCTTGAAAGAGAAGTCAGAGGCCTTTGAAAAATTCAAAGCATTTAAGGAATTGGTTGAAAATGAAACTGGAAAAATGTTTAAGTGTCTGAGATCTGACAGAGGAGGAGAATTTACTTCAAATGAGTTTGTAGAGTTTTGTGAACAACATGGAATCAAAATAGAATATTTGAGCAGCAAGAACTCCTCAACAAAATGGAGTAGTTGAAAGGAAAAATAGGACTGTTGAGAATATGGCTAGAGCTATGCTAAATGAGTCTAAGCTCTCAGATGGATTTTGGAGAGAAGCAGTCAACGCAACAGTATTCATAATCACTAGGACTCAAATGAGGGTAAACCATCACAAGATTACGTATGAGCTTTGGAAAGGAAGACCTGCCACTGTAAAACACTTCAGGATTTTTGGAAGCAAGTGTTACATAAGATGAGAATATCAAAACTTAGGTAAGTTTGATCCAAGATGTGATGAGGGAATATTTCTTGGTTATTCCTCAAGGAGTAAAGCCTATAGATGCTTCAACAAGAGAACACGTACTATGGTGGAAAGTATAAATGTAACAATTGATGAGAAGATAGATTCAAGAGAACCAATTCAACAAATTGCGTATCAAGAAGATGGATGTTGTCAAGAAGAGTTTTGTGAGGAATCAAATAAAGAAGAAGAAGAAGAAGAAACACAAAGACTTCTTTCAAAAACTCCATCCAGGTATGTATAGAAGCATCATCCAAAAGAGCAAATCATTGGGAATCCAGATAAAATACAGACAAGGAGAAGAAGAATAACACCATCTCAACAAGCAAATTTTTCTTTGCTATATAATATTGAGCCAAAAGACTTCACTCAGGAAAGTGAGTAGATAAATTTTGGATTAAAGAAATGGATGAGGAATTTGATCAGATAGAGAAAAGCAAAACTTGGAAACTTGTTCCACGACCAAAGGACAAAAATGTGATCGACACAAAATGGGTATTCAGAAATAAGTTAAATGAAGATGGACAGGTGGTCAAGAATAAAGCAAGTTTAGTATGCAAAGGTTATGCACAGGTAGAGGGAATCAACCTTGATGAGACATTTTCTCCAGTTGCACGGCTTGAAGCCATAAGAATATTTTTAGCCTTCTCAAGTTTCAAAAACTTCAAGGTATATCATATGGATGTCAAGTCAACATTTTTAAATGGTGTTCTAGAAGAAGTTTATATTGAACAGCTAGAGGGATTCACATTAGCAGATAAACCAGATCATGTATGCAGATTGAAAAAAACATTGTATGGTCTAAAGTAAGCTCCGAGAGCATGATACTCAAGATTGGATAAGTATCTATAGGAACAGGGATTCAGAAAAGGAATAGCAGACAATAATTTATATATAAAAAATGAAGGGAATGATCTACTAATTATGGTTGTTTATGTTGATGACATCATTTTTGGGGGAAATAATGATAAAATGTATAAAGAATTTGCTAAGAACATGCAAAATGAATTTGAGATGTCTATGCTTGGTGAATTGTCCTTCTTTATTATACTTCATATTTCACAATCAGAGAAAGGGGTATTTCTCTCACAAGCCAAGTATATAAAAGAAATGTAAAAAAAAATCAGGTTAGAAGATTGTAAATCGGTAAGTACCCCCATGGTCATAGGATGCAAGTTGAGTAAGGATGATAAAACTCCACAGGTAGATCATAGATTATATAGATCTATGATTGGCAACTTATTGTATGTTACAACTACAAGACCAGACATAGTATAGTCAGTGGGATTAGTGACAAGGTTTCAGGCAGCACCTAAGGAAACACATGTGGCAGCGGTAAAAAAGAAATTTCAGGTATCTAAAAGGGACTATGGATTTTGGGATTTGGTATCCCAAGAGTGACAATTTCACACTAACAACATATACAGATGCAGATTGGGCTAGCAACATTGATGATAGAAAAAGCACAAGTGGAGGACCATTCTTTCTTGGAGACTGTTTAGTCTCTTGGCTAAGTAAGAAGCAGGTTTCAATATCCTTATCTACAACAGAAGTATAATATATTGCAATAGTAGCCAGTTGTACACAAGTGTTATGGATGAAGTGAACTCTAGAAGACTTCACGATAAAACATGATCATCCTATTCCCATACTATGTGATAATACAAGTGCTATTAGTATCTCAAAAAATCCAGTGATGCACTCCAGGACAAAACACATTATGATTAAGTATCATTTTCTGAGAGAACATGTGACAGATAAACATGTTAGGTTGGAATATGTTACTACAAAGGAACATATAGTAGATATTTTCACTAAACCACTTTCAAAGGAAACCTTTGAGTATCTTCGAGGAAAATTGGGAGTAAAACTCCCACCCCAGAACTAACCACCTCAAGAGGAGGTGGGGGAGGGGCTAAGCTAAGAGGCTCATTCTTAGTCTCGAACCCCAAAGGTGACCCTTTGCCATTGATGTTAGAGGGAGAGAGATTTGAGTAAGGGAGAGAGATTTGGTCTTTGAGTAAAGAGGAGAGATTTGTAAAGAGCATTGAGCCAGGGGGAGCAAAACAAAGAAAATGTTAAGTTTCTGGTAAAAATAATTTGAGTTGCCATCAATGACAAAGGGGGAGATTGTTGGACATTTTGAGTCAAAGTTGTCATTGATGTCAAGAAACGAAGTTGTCATTAATGTCAAGGAACAAGCTACCGTTGATGTAAAAAGGTCAAGAGGAACAATGCAAAGGTTAAAGGAAAAAGAGCTTCATAATATTTTTAATATTATGTGGAAGCATAAGTTAGAAGGTTTTTTATTAAAACCATGAGTGAGCAAAAATAAAGGGTTTTTCATAAAAGCCCAAAGAAGCTTTAATATTTATTTTATAAAATATTTAAATTCAAATTGAATTTAAATTATATATATAAATATTATTTATACAAAGTGGTAAAATCAAAAAGGCTATAATAAAGCCAAAGGGATCTAAAAGTTAATTTATAAAATTTAAATTCAAAAGAATTTAAATTAATGAGTTAAAAATTGAAGCGTCGACATTCAAGTTTGAAGGTGGAAATCAATATAAAAACTATATGCCTTAGAGGCATTAAGATATCCTTTTGCTCGAAAATAAAAACGTGCAATCGTGTGTTGTGAGAACTCATGCGAAGAAAGAGACAAGAACATTGTTTTTAGCACCAGTGAATAAGGGATAAATCGACGAGCACCAAAATTCAAGAGCCATTTGGGCAGCGTGGCCTAGTGGCAAGTGGACATAGGCTAGAGTGTTTGGGAGCGGAGTGGCCTGCGATCAAATCACGACGATAGCATTGTTTTGTTGGTTATGTTTGGAACGTCAAAGGGAGCGACGTATGTTTTTTATTAGGCGCACAAGGGGAGCTTTATAGAGCACGTGGTGCTCTTTACTCCCTAAGAAAGCGCCTAGCTCACGCAGTGGTTGGAGCCATGGCTAGGGCGTTGGTTGAGGATGCGTCGTGAGTTCGAGTCCCACCAAGGCAAAGGTAATAAAATTTTGAATATATTTTTATGATACCTAAGGTTTGACATGAGGTCTTAGGGAGTTAAAAAGGTTAGTTAAAAAGGGTTTTTAATTTATCATTATTTTTGGTAAATTGGAGGAATAAGGAGTTAGCTTTATTTTTGAATAAAGTGTTTGTGTCACATTGGTTTTATTGAAGATTTAAAAGTGTTGAAAGGACTTCTTGCCATTGAGTTATTTTGAAAAGGAGATTGTATTGATATTATTCTTGGCATTGAATATTATTTTAATTGGGAGATTATAAGGTGTATTTGGTCAATTTTTTTTGTATATGTTGATGGATGTTTTCTTCAAGATGGAGTGATAAGGTGTATATGTGGTTTGATATTTGCATTATATCTTTGTGAGAGTTTTCTAACTTCTTTAAGCTTGGCAAAGAGGTGTTTGTGATTGTGGTAGATTTTAAAAGTTCCTTCATCATCAAGAAAAGGTATGAGCACATTCTTCCATAATTGAATTGATTGGTTGGTTTTCTAGAAAATAAGTTAGGAGTGAAAAGGACTTGATTAGGGTTTCCTTTTTGAGTGTGTTGAGTTAATGCTTCAAGATTTTCTAGAATAAAGAGTTGTTAAAACATTTTTTTATAAGCATTGTTGTTGAAGCCATTGGTTGTGTGAAGAAGAACTAGGGTTTGAAAAGAACATGAGTATCATTGTTATGTGAAGATTGTTTTATAAGCATTGTTGTTGAAGTGAGTTGTTGAGTGAAGAACTTGAACTAGGGTTTGAAAAGAACATGAGTATCATTGTTATGTGAGATTTGTTGTTGAGCATTGTTGGAAACATTTTGAGTGAGTGTTCATATGCTTGGACTAGGGTGTGTTAGCAAGGATTGTTTCATTGAGTGATTGGTTGAGCCTAGTCAATTGGATGTGTGAAGTGATTATTCAAGTTCCATAAAACAAACTATTCTATATTCTAAATTGATTTGAGAAGAATATTGAGTATTGATGAGTGTGAAATATATTGAGTCTCTAACAATTCTCTTTATGTTTCTATGAGATTGGACAAGTTTTAGTGTTGACTTGTTGAACAGATTTGAAGCAAGTTTTGAGAAGACTTGTGGATAGATTTATGTGAGCTTTTATGGAAGCTTACAATACAGATTAAGGATAGATTTGAGAACAAATATTGAGGACAGATCAGAGTATAGATTTTGGTACAGATTTGAGGATAGGTTTGTGCCAAACTAGAGATAGAGATTGAGGACATATTTGTGCTAGATCGAAGGACTGTGTTTAGTGCATATTTGGACAAAGCTTTGGAGGTGACAGAGTTGAGGACAAAGGTCTCTAGCCAGAGCAGGGAAGACAAGTGTCTTCTATGGATAGAGTTCCATTTGCTAAAGGTAGTGGAAGTAGAGGTCTTGTAGAGGATCACCAGCAAGAGCAGAGATTAGGAGATTGGTGTCTCCTGTGGATAGAGATCCACAAACTTGATTTAGGGGATTGGTATCTCCTTTGGACAAAGGTCCATAAACATTGTAAGGAAAGGATTCCCAAGAAAATTTATTTGAGAAAAATTTATAAGAGATATTTTCTCTGTGGAGGAGCCCACATTGGGTGAACCACATAAAATCATGTCTCTCATGTGTGTGATACTTTGTGTGATGTTTACTGCTTTGATATTGCTGATGCTATTATTTGGATTAAAAAGCAAAAAGTTTTATCTTACACTGTTCACCCCCACTCTCAGTATAAGCACATGTTCTTAACCACCTTGCTCCACGTAACCAGAGCCCTGCATCGCTTCTCTTTTTGCTATGTAGCCAAGCACAAAAAGTCGGGAAGGCGTATCTATCTTCATCCCGCTAATCATACCGAGAATCTCCTCCATTATTTGCCATCCCAAGTTGTCGATTGCTCTTCCCAACACCCCCTGATCTTCAATGCAGTGGTTTTTCCAGCCTCATCCCAAACTTTTCGCTCGTGTTCCAATCATGCAAATCTTAGGCGTTTTGGCGACGATCTTTTCAAGCATTGGAGCAATGTCTTGTTCCTTCCCGAGCACTCTCGAGCCCCAACTCGTGCCTTGTTCCAATGCATTTTTGCTTGGCTCGACTCTGTCGTTTTTAGCCTTTTTTGCTCGCTCCATTCTTTTTTAACCTACTTAGGATCTACCCCCTAGCTCTCGCCCCCTCTATTGTCCTAGTTTGGCTCTATCGAACTCTGGCCTCAGCTTCCGCCCCCTCTTGCTTCTTTGCCTTAACCCTCGACCCCTAGCTAAAAGCATGGCTTACGTCGAACCATCCTTGCTTAACCTGAACCCCACAACCTAAATTTTCATGGATGCCAAAGGTTTTATCCCCTTCCTGTTGAAGTTTTTAGGGGTCGAGGAATAGATCACCAAAGACTTCATTGCTTCTTGGAACCAGGGTGAGGTTACAATTTAGGGTGTTCACTTCAAAGTGACTATCGAGATGTTAGCAGAGATCACTGGTCTCCCGCTAACAGGCCGCTTCATTCACCACTACAAGCACAACTGGGAGGAAGAAACCGATCAATTCCCCGTCAAAGGTAAAAGCCTAGGTTAAGATAAGTCTACCCTCCATTGCTCTTCCTTCCTGACTCCCTAGAACATCGCGATTGTCCCCATCATGCAATACGTAACCTGTGATGACCTTGAGAAGCCCCTGAGGAGCTTCCACCTCGCCTTTGTCAATCACCTTCGGGACGACAAGGTTATTTGTGTCCCAGCCTATCTCCTTTACTCCCTCTCTTTGACCCTCGAGAAATATCAAAAGTCCAATAGCAAGCCTCTTCACCAAGGCCTCCTGCCTATCATTTTCAAGTATGCCCTAGCCACCCGGTCCCATCCACACTGTTAAGCACGTGTCTGTTAATCCTCCCGATGAACCCCCCTTCTCCTAGTCAAGGCCCTATTCTTGATGACTCCCTTGTCGACGTTGGTTCAGTTGGTAGTCGTTCAAAGCCCTCTCCCCTCAGAATTGCTAGGCGAAGTGATCAAAGGAAGCACGCGACTGCTTCGAACACTCCTCCGGTGCCCAGATCCTCTGCTAGGCTCAAGAAGCCAAAGGTGGAGCACTCTTCTTCCTCAAATCATATTATTTTGGATTCTGAGAGCGACAAAGATGACCCTTGCTCCCAAATGCTGTTGGAGTTAGTGATCACAACCATAAACGCAACCATCAAATCTCTGGAGGAAGCTTCCAAGATTTTGTCCCGCTACACTCAAAGTGCTACAGGATGCACTTCAAGGAAGAAGGATGACAACAAGAATTGATTGGCTTGGGACCCTCCGTTTGGGCCCTCTGGCGCGCAAGGATGCATTTGTTTTTCTCTGGTCTACCTAGATTAACATGTTTCTTTTTGTCGGGTTGTATTCAGGTGGGGCGTTTGAAGCCGAAGCAAGTGTTTTTTGGTCTGGTGCATATGTCTAGTTAGGGCTTGCCCTTTCTAATGTCTGTTCTAGGTGCTTTTTCCTTCTGAGTCTAAGAAGATTTTTGTTATGGTCGTTTATTCCCCAACACCTCTTTGGAATTTAGGTTCTCCATATGGCCCACCAACCTCTAATATAATAAAGTTTTGGGTTCCTTTCAAAATCTGTAATATAAATACAATACAATTAAAATATATATATATATATATATATATATATATATATATATATATATTTATTTATTTATTTAAATAATGGAAAACTTAATTAATGACATGAATATTTAAATAATGGGAAACATAATTGGTAACATGACTGAGTTCGAGTTCTAGAGGCACGGGGCTTCCATCCCGATTCAAATTGAAGTTATTGAGACAAAATGCTAAAATGAGATTTCTCTTATCTGCAATTGTCAGCAAATCATCTGTCCTCGGAATTAAATGATGTCCGCTGCCGTCTTTAATGACTATGGGACCCCCATATTACATATACGAATATACGGGATTTAATTGTGAACACCAATTTCCTCGTCAACGCCTCCGAAGAGAGGAGGCATTCAACAATGGGAGCCTGGAGGTCGGCAATGACGACGCGCACACGAGATTGTCTTAATACGCGGTTTTCAAGCTTAATCCGGCGGCTACGGTAGTGCACTGACGTGGCCAAGTCATTGCGAGCTTTGATTTGCCACAGATCTCGTGTTTTGGCGGATATATCTAACTGCATCTGATTTCATATCAATAGGTCGTTGGAAACTAGGACCCGATCCACGAGCCCTTTTGTTTTTCCAGAGAGACTGGACACTCTTTTGGTGTGAATCCCCGAAATAAGGGCATTCCATTGCATTGTAAGAAAAAAGAGGGGATGGGAAACGAAGAAGAACCAAAGAAGAGAAGGCAGAGCAGAGTTTGGGGATGGAAGACATGGACAATGATGGCGTTAATTGTCATCTTAGCCGTTTCGGTGGCTGCCCGCGGCCGACAATCGAGAATTTCGCTTTCTATTTTTTCATCCAAAAACAGCTGCACGTGCAATCAGGTACTACCTCAACAAATTGGAAGGAATTGAGAATTCAACGATTCAAAAACAAATTGCTGAAGCTTTTTCGTGTGTGAGTTTGCTAGAGATTTTTTTTTTATTTAATGTGTGTGGGTTTTGGGCTCCCATGTGCAGAGTACGCATAAGCTTTCTGGAATGGTGGAGGACTGTTGTTGTGATTATAAGACCGTGGACACTCTGAACGAACAGGTTCTGTATCCTTTGCTGCAGGATCTCGTCAAAACCCCCTTCTTTCGGTATTTCAAGGTGCGAGTTAATGAAATTTTTGGTTCCTAATTTTCACCAATTGACAATTTTGGCAATTTTGCTCCCAAAAAATGAAGATTTGTATATTTGGAAAGGAAGTCCCAATCTTAATAAAACTTTGTTTGGGGAACTTTGAAAATTTGTCAGATTTAAACCCCCTTCTTTCGGTTTTTTGAGAGGACGGTTCAGGAACTAATTTTAACCAATTGGCCTTTTTTTTTATTTTATTTTTTTAATATTTTGGGGAATTTTGCTATCAAAAAAAGAAAGGTTTTTTTTTTTATGAAACTGTGTTTTGGGAGACTCTGAAAAAATGCATTTGGGAGACTTCGAAAAAATGCCAACTTTGTACAAAACTTATATAGTGGAAGAGTATTTTTCATAGTATTAACGAATGAAAGAAATTAAGAATTCATGATTAAAAAGATTCATCAAAGTTTCTAAACTTATATTAGGGATTGCTGGGCTGTTCTGACTGACTTGATTTAATCATATTGATTTTTTTAATTTGTAGTTGTTTGTCGATATTTCTTTTTGTAGATTTGCAATTTGTGAAACATCTCGGATAATGCTTTGTTGCTCTGGGGAGCACTTTATCATAGATTTATATGTTCATCAGTCCTTGTCTGTGGAGGTACCTGTAATATTTTTTTGGGTAAGCAAGCTTAGAAATTATGCAAAGTGATATGTTCATCAGTCCTTGTCTGTGGAGGTACCTGTATCTATATGTACGGCTAAATCTTATTAGTAATTTATGATGCTGCATCAAGTATGGAAACAGGTGTAGCGAGGGCTCAATTTCAGAAGGAAAAGGTATAATCTATTCTGCATGAAATGTTCAAGGCAGGAAGCAACAAGAAAGGACAAGGATTTTTTTTTTTTAAAGCTAGTGAAGAAAATTTTAAATTTGGTGAAAAATATTGCCAGCAACTTGTCAAAAAACTGAAGTCATTCCAAAAAATGCTACCATGTTCATCTTGGACAGTGATTCCAATTCACTTATTTTGTTAATGGTTTGTTAAAAGCACTTGCCTACAGAGCCATGGATTTTTAATCCTCTAAACATTCTAGGTTGTTTTTTTTGAGGTTATCTTGTTTGGGTGATGTTTGTAGACTTGGTATTACTAATTAAAATGTATTTTATTCAAGTGATTAAATGAATCACACATGTATTTAAAAACTATTTGGAAAGAATGAGGAAAACCCACACGCATACATCTTTGACTGGACTTACTAGAGATAACTCTGCTATGACATGCATAATGAGCCCAATCATCTAAAACTAGAAAAGGCTAAAAGCTTCAGTGAACCCTTTACGTTACAAATCACACAAGGGAATAGTTGATTTGGCACATACTCTCCACACACACTGCCAAACTTTTGATTTAACGCTCACACTTATTTAGTTGAATTTTAGTGACAACTATTTTGAAACATATTCACCTTAACGTGAGAGATACTATCTACGCATCATCTCAACATGAGAGATATTCGTTACACTTCAAATCCCCAAATAAGTTAATTCAACTTAGAAGGAAAACAGTCTTTACTCTCAACCTGTAAGGATTCTACTTGCATGAATTAATTGAAACCAAAATAGGAAATACTTGACTTCTACTTGCATGTAGAATAGCCATCATTTCCTTCTCATATGTTGACTTCTACTTCCCCAAAATGCTTGTTGGCGAGGGCTTTAGTGGTGAAAGCTAAGGGGTGCCCTTGTTGCATGAGGATGAGCGAGATAATTCCATTCCCTAGTGCATCACATTCAATGGTAAAGAGTTGAGAGAAGTTCGGCGTAGCAAATTACAGGAGTGGTGATCATAACTTGCTTGAGACATTCGAAAGCTCATTCTGCTGCCTCATTCCATCTGAATGAGTCCTTTTTTAACATTGGTGCGAGGGGCTGCAATCTTCCTGTAATTCCTTATAAACTTATGGTAGTAGCCGGTGAGACCCAGAAATCCTCATAGATTGTTGAGGTTCTTGGGTTTAGGCCAATTTTGCATATCCTCAATTTTTTTTGGATCTACCTTAACTCTTTCGTTTGAGACAATATACCCCAGATATTCAACCTTCTTTTGAGCTAGTGACCACTTGGAATGCTTGGCATATAGCTGATTTTCTTGTCGTAGCTTTAGGGCTTGGTTCAAATGAGTCAAATGCTCTTCCCGAGTCTTGCTATAAATAATAATGTCATTAAAGATTACTCAGATGAACTTTCGGAGGAAGGGCCGAAAAATGTGATTTTATTATCAGACTTTGGAATGTGGAGGGAGCATTTGTTAAGCCAAAAGGCATCACCAAAAATTCATAGTGTCCCTCATGTGTCCTAAATTCCGTCTTAGAAATATCCTCATCTTTAATGCGTGTTTCGTGTTACACTAATCCAATTCGGAGAAAAAACGGACCTCATGTAGCTTATCCAAGAGCTTATTGATGACTAAAATTGGGAACTTGTCCTTAATGGTGATTTTGTTCAGTGCTCAAAAATCTACAAGTCTCCAGGACCCATTTTTCTTTCATACCAAAAGGGGTGATGAATATAGATTGGTGCTTGGTTGAATCACTCTTGCTTTCAACAGTTTTCGGATCAACTTTTCAATTTATGATTTTTGTGCATAGGGATATCTATAAGGGCGGATGTTGGGTGGCAGATTCCCTGGAATTTTTAGTATGGTATGATCATGTGCACCTTGTAGGGGTAGTTCTTGAGGTTCCTCAAACACCTGGTGATACTTATTAAGGAGTATTTGTAATTCTGAGGATTGATCGGTTTGATCAATTTTGATTGAATGCACTATGAAAAGTTGAGGCACAACTCCCTAAGTACCCTTTTTAAAGTAATCTTTATATGTGGTGAAAACTAATGACTCTGGCTGGTCTATAACTGCCATCCCCTTTGGAGTGTATTGTTTATCATCTACTGTGAATGGCATACACATTATTGAAAAGTCCCACAAGATAAGACCCAATGTGTACAACCATTGAGCTTCTAAGACTATGTTACATCCTCCTAATGGAAGCACAAACATATCAGTTTTTAAATTGTAGTCTCCCACAACAAGCATGACATTGTGACATTTATCTTTGCAAGAAAGAGTACCTCCATTGGCTATCATGACCTCAAAGCTATTGCATGAGTACAAGTAACAGTTTGCTCATTTTGCCACCTTGGGATCAATGAAGTTATGAGTGCTATCTGTGTCAATGAGAATGGTTAGAGGACATTTCTTGAAATATCCTCAAACCTTTATAGTCTGTGGTGTAGTCATACCTGCGAGGGCCTACAAGGATGTCTCTGGTGTGTGCTCTTCTGTTGTATCAATGTCCTTGTCTTGTTCATTATTTGAGCTGTCATTGGGTGCCTCTGATCCTAGGAGGGGTAGTGGTTAACTCGGCATCTACTAGGTGTAACTTCTAACGCACTTATGTCCAAAATGTGCTATGGGTGCTATATACCTAAATGATCAGTGCAAAATTTGACCCTTTTTTAGTGGTTGAAAAATAGTTGCTTGTGTTATATATCAAAATGATCGTTGCGATAAGACGGTTGCAATGGGATATGTCTCAAAATGACATGAAACCAGAAATAATTTTTCCATGTGGTGAAACCAGAAATAGACTCACAAGGGAACACAATTCTATAGACTGAACACAAATAACAATGATTTTATTAATCACACTGAAGAGTTTACAATGTATCACAGGCCGTTTCGAAGGGACAACCTCCTTTATGAGCGACGCTTAATATCATGTAATTCTTCAGGATGCCTTCACCTCTCTTACAATGCAATATATAAAGATAACTCAGCCGACCCTAATGCTTTAGGATTAGCCAAAAATAGATTAAGCCCAAAATAGCTATCCGAGCTATCTAACTCTGGCCCTAATGATCTAGGGTACCCTTACATTCAAAAGGGGTTCCCACTCATTACTAACTAAACTATTTCAATAAAATAAAAGGGTTAGGATGTGAGGCCCTATCGCAACCATCTAAAGTTAAAAGCAATCAACACACAAGCAAAGTAGAGCTATCTAATCAGCTGTATTTTGCAAAATTCACTTATTAGCTTTTGCATTTCCACTTAAAATTTAATTACAGGAAGAGAGACTATTCTTGTTCTTGTTGTCTAAATCAATGATTCAGTACATTTAGACATCATCAACAAAAGAAGCAAAGACAATCTGCAATTTTCCTATTTCAATTTATTTTACTTCTTATCAACTAGGAATAGATTCGAAACTTATTCATATTTATTATTTCAAACCCAAAATAGACATTTATAACCATTCATTGGTACACATTTTTTCACACTTCTAGGTTAACATTCTTCTTTCATTTCATTTTTGAAGATAACATGATACATTAGTGACAAGGTGGCCACGGGGATATAGCTTCAAGTCTTGGCTGGACCAAATAAAGGGAAAGCATCACCTCCAATTGATAGTATTTCTTCTCTTGTATACAATCCTGAGGCGAGTTAGGTGGCCAATCCCAGGACACAAATGCAGCCATAACTCTCTAGCGACAGCAATACAACGTCTCACAAACCATATTCACATTTTCTACAATCCAGTCTTGCAACTTGAGGCAAAGACAATTGAATGTTTCACAATTTCTGATTGCCAATATTGTCAGTGAGCAACTTGTGTCGTACAGAGCATCTTGAGGAGACATGGTAAACCCCTCTATATACACAGAAGTGCCTAGAGCTAGTGGCTAGTGGCTCAGGTGGGATTCCATCAGCAATGTGCCTCTAAGTCCACTCCCCTCAAACAAACTCACCAATCTCTTGGGCTGTGCCATATACTGAATTTAAGCAAGTAGGTCCATGTGATTTTCTAAACTTTTCAATTCACAATGGGAATGGATGCCTGCCTTATTGCATTGTTTGCCAATGAGCCAAACAGAATACTGGGCCAAGCCAGTAGGTAACCTATGACAACATTTGTGGGTCAGTCCTCAGAAGAGTAATCCAATAATTTAAAATTTTGTGCTGAATTTTTTGTAGAATGACCATATACAGACAAGTGAATGATATTCATCCCAAGACCTGACCGATGAAGTGTAGTGAGTCTATGTCTGATTATACAGCACCCAACACTCTGTCTTCCTTTAGGTTTTTCTCAGAGAATCCTTTATAAAATGATGTGAGAGAATGATGCTAGTGATTCCAAAAGGTTTTTTTCTACACTAGTTGCCTTATTGGGCATATGCTTGCATGCTAACTGCCTTATATCAATTTGGACCAGTATCTTCTCCTATTTGGCAATGTTTTGTGGCTATGATATTGTTTTTGTGCACCAAGAGCAATACTATTGGTTTCCATTAATAAGCAGCATTTTCTTCAGTCCATACCGTGAGATAAATATACATATTCCTACTTGGCAATTTTTTAAAACATGAAAATCAACAGGATGTGAAAATTAAAAATAACCGTGTTGTAATTTACTGTCTGTGCATACCAAGTTGTCTCTGCTTACACAAGTGTTCCTTCTTCACAAGTTGCAAGCATCCAAATTGTTGCTAATATGACCCTCTTTTGACAGTTGCCATACCAAGATTCATTATCTTACCAGTGCTCCCTTTGATTTGGCTTAGCCACTCACCTGAAATGTGCTCGTCGAATCTGCAAGCTCCAACATTAGCATACTTTTATTTCATCAGAATATAGAGTCCAAAATACACCATCATAATATATTTTGCCAATTGCATAGAACTGGGTACTGGGAAGGCAATAGTACTTGAATCAAAATAGAGGAAATAAGCTTAGCAATTTGCCAGGTGATGCTTGGTGGGACACCACAGGTTTAAATTGTTTTGATGTTCTAAAATATTTGTAAACAAATTGAGTCTATTGTCATAAGGTTCCTGCTAATGCCTCTTAATTTGTCTAGATTTTTGATATTTTTTTCTCTATGCATGTCTATAATAGGGTTTCAACACCTGCCGATACATTTGTTGTTTAGTTGTCCTTTAAGGGAGTAAAATGCCATCTCATCATCATGTATGGTGATTCCTTAGGGATATATTTTATTATAAGATGATATGTGGTTCTTTTAGTGACTGTTTATATATGATTGCTGTGTGTAGGCAAGGCTTTGGTGCGATTGTCCATTCTGGCCTGAAGATGGGATGTGTCGTCTCAGAGATTGTAGTGTATGCGAGTGCCCAGACAATGAGTTCCCAAAAGCCTTTAAAGGACTAACTGGACAGCTTCCTGCAGATGACTTAACATGCCAAGAAGGCAAACCCCAAGCTATTGTTGATAGAACTCTAGATAAAAAGGCTTTTAGAGGCTGGATGGAAACAGACAACCCTTGGACATATGATGATGAGCGAGATAATTGTAAGTACATTCAGGTGGATTGTCTTAGGTCTGTGACTGAAAAAATATCTAAATTGATGAACTATTCTTGCAGTCATGTGGCATCAGTACAAAACTGTTTAGCACACTAACTGTCAATTACTATTTAACAACGAATTTTAGGACTTTTCTGGAACAAATAGATGCTTTAATATGATGTAATCATTTTTTTATTGTTTCGTGCAGCGGAGATGACATATGTAAATCTTTTACTCAATCCTGAACGTTACACTGGATATACTGGGCCTTCAGCTCAGAGAATATGGGATACTATATACAAGAAACATTGCCTGAAGGGTGAGCTTATACATTTTATGTTAAAATTATGTCATATTTAATTTTATGTATATAGGCACTTTGCTTTCTTTGAAGATATAACCAACATGAGCTTTCAAAGCTAAAACTTGCTATTATGTTTTCATATTTTGGCAGATGTTCAACCAAAGGTCAAATATATTCATTTCACAGTTTATTTCAACGTTCAGCTTTACCTTAATATGTATACTGCATTTTTTTGGAAGTTTCTTTGTCCGTATCATATATATGTTACGTTTTCAAGGAGTTTCCTAAATCTTCTTCTTAGGAACTCTGGGGAGAATAAGACCTGAACATCTTGAACGATTCTCCATTCTGTGATGATACTTGATGTGAATGATATTTTAGAAACATAATGTTATTTTTGACATCTTGTCTACATTTTCTTATGTCCTTTTCAATGTTTTGTTATATGTCATTGTTTTTTTATTGTGTGATTTTCTTATGCTTGTAGATTTATCAGGAGATGCTTCTCCGGATAGGAGAATTTTGTACAAGCTTGTTTCAGGATTGCATTCTTCTGTTTCTGTTCACATTGCTAGGGAGTACCTACTTGATGAAGGCCAGGATTTGGTAAGTTCCACAGGCACACATTAACCACACAAGGATGCGTTCAGAAAGTAGTTGTATTATTCTATGAAGATTTATTTTTGTCTGGCATTGCTTTGTGGTGACGTGGATTTTTGTCAATTGGAGTATGTTGTCATAGTTTTGATCTTATTCTATAATTTGATTCGTTTGCCTCATCTTTCTTTTTCAGTGGGGACCAAATCCATCTCTTCTCTATGAACGTGTGTTAAACTATCCTGACCGTGTCAGAAATTTGTACTTCACATTTCTTTTTGTGCTTCGAGCAGTGACAAAGGTAAGTAACTGTAATGGGTTTGAGAAAAACATTACCGGATGAGTCTTTTGTAGGATTGCTTTTTTTATCTGTCCTTGAGGTTATTTGGTTTAAGTTGGTGCAAGTGTTCCTCATTTGTTCCAATATTGTCTGAGAAATATAATCTTACATGAATATTATGTAATATCTGGATGGATGTGCATTCCACAGGCAGGAGACTATCTTTCTCAGGCAGAATACAGTACTGAAAATTCATTGGAAGACCAAAACACACAGTCATTAGTAAATCAGCTTGTAAATAATAATCGATTGCGATCAGCTTGTCCAGTTCCATTTGATGAGGCCAAACTATGGAAAGGTGAAAATGGAAAGGAATTGAAAAGCCAAATTCAATTGCAGTTCAGAAATATCAGGTATGTATTAATTGGTGAATTTGATGCCTGACCTAGCACGGTTGCAGTATAAGTTGATCTAAATATAAGATTATTAGGGAACAAAATTTGATTTTCATTCAACTTGAAATGCCTATTTGTTTTATGCAGTGCATTGATGGACTGCGTTGGATGTGAAAAATGTCGACTATGGGGAAAGCTGCAGATCCTTGGTCTGGGAACAGCTCTGAAGATCCTTTTCTCAGTGGATAGTAATGAGTCTAATGACTCAGTCAAGCAATTGGTAAAAATGGTTTTGCTAGCTTATTAAGTTTCTAGAATTGGTTTTATGTTTTACATGATATTATTATATTTAGTAACTGATGACCTTTCTCTTGCCTATTGTATGTTGTAAAAATCACGGGTACAGCCACAGCTGCAGAGAAACGAAGTGATTGCACTTATAAACCTTCTTAACAGATTATCAGAGTCAGTTCAAGCAGTCCATTCCATAGCTCCAGAAGCTGAGAAAACTGTAAAGGATGAACACATTACAGCCTCAAGTCTTAAGAGCATATAGGAGTTCTGTTTTTCTTGCTTTAATGGCCTCATTGAAGATCCTAGACATATCTAGGATTGCATTCTGTGATCAGCTCTGGTCTAACCATTTCTTCCCTTGATGATTCTTTTGAGGTTGGGATTGCGGAATTTGTACTAATTTTCAGAGAACTGCAATTTATTAGTAAAGATGCAAAGCATCTGAGAAATCTTTAGCTCTGGAATTTTGCCGAAAAGGAATTAATAATTATTTTGGCACCTAACTTCTGACACTTAGTAATCATCCTTAAAGATGATTGCACTTTTGTATTCTGTACAAATTTAGAAACATAATCCTCTTGCGGATACAATAAATCACAAATTAGTAATTTTTTTGCATTGATTACTTTCCTCGAGGGATGATAATGTAAATAATTATTTTTTAAGGTCATGATTGATGATTGAGATTGTGAAGCGAGGAAAAGAAAGTCAAAATCATGTGTCTGGTGGATATAAGAGGTTGTTTCCACCTTTAGTTAATGGAGTATAATGACATTCAATTGGTTGTTTCGACCTTTAGTAAACATTCAATTGTGTTTCTGTACGCTAATTATTTAAAGACGAGGAAAATATGCGATTAAGATCTCAAACTTTACGATAAGATTTCTAAAAATGTACATGGATTTGGACTCTTGTTAGTTTTGTCAGTTAAAAAATGTAGACTTCAATTAAATCAAATACGCCTTTCCAGGCAGCCTTCATTGAGCATTGTGGCATCTATGAATCATTGAAGTATTTGTAGTCTTTGTTGGATGTTTTTATGCAGAGCTATATGAGAATGTGTTGATGGTTGTTAATGGATCAATATTAAAGGTTCTTTCTTGGGTAATAATACCGAGTGTGAAGAAAAATCAAATGAAGTCCGCGGGTTTTTTCGGTCAGAATATTCCAACTGAAGCATTTTATTATTCAATCATACGTAGGGGTACATAGCTGTTTGTTTGTCCTCTTGCCATCTCTTTGCCCTGGTCTGTCTGAGAGGTATATGATGTTTCATTGACACTTGAATATCAAGAATCAGAATTCATGTGTAGTGAACTCTTAAAAATACGAATCGATGAGCCACTGATGGGAATGAAGCCCATTTTAGACAGGATCAAAATTTTAAGTCTTTGAACACGAGACACGAATGTTTTCGACTTTATATTTAAAAATTTGTAAGTCTTTGAACACGAGACACGAATGTTTTCGACTTTATATTTAAAATGGGATTGCTATTGAAAATAATAGCCTGTTAATAAAAAATAAGTACAATATTTTTATTTGAAGTGCTATTATTGTTGTATTAGTTAACAAAAAGAGTATAACAAGGCACTTTATGACAACAGGCATGGCATGGGCATACATACGGACAACTAAAAAACTAGTGCAACTAACAAGCATAGCATCGTTATTAACACTATAGAGAAATAAAGGAGGCATCAAGAATTATGAATAAGATCATCACAACTTGAGTGGGTTTAATTGGAAGACTTTGGAACTTCGAATAAGAGGTTCAAGGTTCAAACCCAATGACAATAGAGTTGTATATCATACATTAGTAACCAAAGTTTGGTTGGATAAACATATGTTGGATAAATAGTATCCTTTGTAAGGATTGTCTCATATGATCTATGGTCTCATGGACATTGAAAACTACTACCTTTTACCTTTTATATGGTGACAACTATGCAACATCATTTGAAAGTATTTTTGTTGTTACTGCACTCTGCACTCTTAGCTTGAAAAAGGGTCTTGCATAGGGATTACCTCATCCCCAACCACTAACATGTTTATTTGTTGCCCTTCTTTAGGGGCAAGATCATTTTCATTCACTGCCCTTCTTTAGGGGTAAGATCTTTGTGTTCAAGGGAGATATCAAGGGTCAATGGAGGAAACTTGTTCAATAGGCCAAAAGGATCCTTTAGAGGAGAAGTTATAGGAGAGTTTGCTGAGACCAAGAGATAGTTGTGAGACAATGCTGTAGTGATCAAGTAAACGTGGGTGTGGGACCTACTACATCATTGATAGTGGATTGGTGATCTAGAGTTGCCATTTGAATTATTAGAGGGCTCATTAGGGGAACTTGAAGCATTGTACAAGTGACAATTCCAATGACCAATAAGTCCTCAAAGATATTGTAGCTCTAATTCCACTTTAATATATTGGTTTTGAATATGAAACAAAACCAAAAACAACCTAATAAATCTTACTTTCCATAAAAAGGAAGTTAGTCTTGTTATATACAACAAGAAAAATTAGCAAATTTATTGTTTAATATTATAAATACATAAAGCAATCACACAAATGAGGCAAGATTTCTAACAATGAAACACAAAGGAAAAAAACCTTGTGAATTAACTAGGGAAGGCAAAATTCCCTTGGTAAAACTAAAGCGTTTATTAGGTGAACTTGAAGCATTGTACAACTTGACATTTATGTAGTGACCAATAAGTTCTTAAAGATGTTGTAGCTCTAATTCCTCTTTAATAACCCACTTTTGAATATGAAACACAACAAAAGTAACCTGATAACTCTTTATTTCAATGAAAGAGGTTGGTTTTGTTAGATGTAATAGGGGAAAAAATAGAAAACTTATTGTTTAATATTAAGCATACAACAAATAATCACAAACATTTTTTTAAGGATATCCATTGGAGGTATTATATTATTTGGTACCTTTGTAAATATTTAGAGTAGGGTGTGTGTTTAATATTAATGTCTATAGTATGTGTCATGTAGTTAGGTGTCTTGGTAGTAAGAGTCAGGTCGTGTGAGTGATGGTTCAAGTTTATAAGTAGAGAGATATAAAATCATAAGAGACTGTTTTTATGTAATATGTGAGATTTATTATGTAAGAGAGAAATGTGAAGAGTTGGTTCTCCTATGAGTTTGAGGAGAGCAAAGGTCAAGAGTCATGCATATGAAGAGTCTCATGTAAATATATATTGAAGACAAAGCTCTATATTATGTATCAAAGAAGCATTGCATTTATGCATGCTTTTGTAGATGTATTTTCAATAAAATATTTTCGTGTGTTTATTTTGCAATATTTGAGTGATTTATATTCATTGAATCCTTTGATATTCTTAAGATATTATTTGATCCTGGTGATTAATAATTTTGTGAGAATAAGGGTGATTTATTATCAGAGCCTCATTGGTGAGAGCCGAATTTGTTAGACTTCCAAGGTAGAGAGAATATTTATCTCATCCTAAGTAGAAGGTTTGCCACAAAGGAATGTTTGATAGAGAGATTGCAAAAATTGAAAGAGTAGCAGTGAAAAGATCGTGTTTGAGAGGAGCCAAACCTTGTAGAAGGAAGGCCCACATTTGTAGAGGACAAGCAGTGAGTATACTATATTTGAAAGAAGTCAAGACACCCCTGTGAAAGTTCATTTGGATAGAACATCGGTCAAATCAACTACAAAGATTGAAGATTGAAGAAGAGAAGAAAGAAGAAAGAAGTCTAGTTGAGTTTGCACGAATATTGAAGAGGAGGGCTTAGATCACCTCAAGTTGAAGAGAGTCAACTGAAAAAGCATTAGAAATTGTAGAAGATTGAAGAAGAATTTCCAGGTAAGACAAATTTAATTATTGAAGAAAGTGATTGTATTAAGATTGAATTAAAGAGAAGAAGAAAATATTCAAGGGAAAGAGGAATCATTATTGTTGTTGGATGAAGAGAAAACTAGGGCATCAGTTGGGTAGACGAAGTGCTTTCTAGTTGTTGCAAAATTGAAGACAAGATTGCTGCCCCAAGAGGGCCCAATGGGGACACCTTCGGATCCTCTGTTAGAGAGAATTTTTTTTCCCGATTTGTTGAAGGAAAAATCTCCAACAGAGACTAAAGAAGCACAAAAAAATGTGTTAAAAATTCTCTTTACGACTGTTGAAAAAAGATCAACATCTCAAAGAATCAATGGATGCTTGCCACAATCAAAATCAAGGCCAAAGATTGTCATTGAGCACAGGATGGTGGAAGAAACAATCTTATATAGAGCCAATAATGATCTGATTTGTAAATTCATGGATATTTGCCTTACCCTAAATTTTTTGCATTCTTGGATTTGGCAAAACTAGGAGCATCTTGGTGAGTATTTATTGTGGTTTATTAGTAATGATATTTTATTGTTAGTTTTTCCTCACTTGTCGACATAAATAGGGCTTTCGAATTGGAAAAGAGGAATCATGGTTCGACAATATTATTTGTTTAGTCCTGGAGAGTGGGATTTGATCCCTGAATTGACCCGCCTACTATCTCAGTTTGGATCCATTTGTATGCACTTCTAATGGAGTTCCGGAGTGAGCAAGTACTGGAAATTATAGGTAATTCCCTTGGAAGATATTTGGGTGTTTCTAGAGACACAATGAAAGGAAACACAGTCGATTATGCTAGATTATGCATGGAAATGGATCTCAACCAACCTTTTTTGGTAGAGGTTGAACTCAAATTTGCACAACTAACTTGGATTCTACAACTAGATTATGAGGTGTTGCCCTTTAGGTGTAGGGTTTACCACAAATATGGGTATTTGACCCGGTATTTCCCAAACAATATGAACACAAAAATGGAGGCTCCTCTAGGAATGTCAAATCTTCCTAAGGAGGGTAAGTCAACAATCAATAAAGAAACAATCAACATTTATTAGGGCAGAGAAGCAAAAGGAGATGGTTTTGAACAACCCAAAAGAAGGATAAAGCAAAAGAAAAAATATGGCAAAGAGCAAACCCAACTCAAGCCCTCAAATAGGTATGAGATCTTCAAGACACTAGTGGACCAAGAAGAACAATTAATGGAAGGAGTGGATGGGAATAATAAAAATAATAACATCAATGTTCAAGTCCCTCTTTCACCTCCTCCTATCCTAGAGTAGGTAATAGAGTGTAGTGAGTTACCACAATCAAAGATTGCAGGGGCATTGATAGTGCATAACCAAGAGTAGTTGATAATAAAGGATGTCATCATGGGTATAACAGAAAATAATAGAGAAAATCCAGCTCTAAGGATAACTTAAGGAGTGGGTATAAAATAAAATAAGAAATTGATACAGTTCAAGGAGATAAACTGATCATTGGGGGATTGGTGAGACCAATAGACTCTTATTGGTTTCAAGGTAACCAATGATTATACAATAATGGAATATTAGGGGTTTAAACAATAGAACCCATCAATATGTTGTTTGAAAACTCTTAGAAAAAAAGTAAAACATATTTTTTGCTTATCTAGGAGACAAAAATATCATTGGATCTTATGTGTAAAACAATAAATAGACTTTGGAGGGGTGTTGTTCATATGGAAGTGGCTACCCAAGGGGCCTCAAGGGGGATAGTTACCTTTTGGAACTCTCTTGAATGGATAAAAATAGAACATATAGCTTGGAGGGGTGTCCTCACATCACATTTTAGGAACAATGTGACAGCTAAGCAGATTTTAATTACAATTTTTGGGGCTCAAAACCTAGATGGTCAGATTTGTCAATGGAAAGTGGTGCATAATATGAGATTCTTGAGGGAGGAGTTAGACTGGATTGTTGCTAGGGATTTTAATGCTAAATTATCATCTAGAGATCAATAAGGGGGAACTCCAATGTTGGATCCAAGGGATCGACTTATGATTGCCCAAGTCCATGTATTACACTTGGTGGATATTAAATGTTCTAGAACCAACTATACTTGGACTAATAAAACGAGGGAGCCACATAGTAGAAAGGTGAAGTTAGACCATTTTTTGGTTTTAGAGGAGGTGTTTGTGAAATGGAATCTAAAATTTTAGATTTTGGAGGGTCTAGTTTCGGATCACTTCCCCATTCTGTTGGAAGGATCAAGACAGGGAAACTTCACAAACTATTTATATTTGAAAACTTTGGTTACAAAAAGAGGAACTTCGAAAGAAAATTCCATAGTGGTGGGAAGAGGGACGCCCAACATATGGGACAACAATGTTTAGATTCCACAAGTAGCTTCATTGTGTCAAGGATCAACTAAAACAATGGAGGCGAGCTAACAAGATATAGTTCCAGGTTCAAAGAGATCCATTGGTGGCCAAATGGGATGAGGTTCAAAAACACTTTAGAGAAGTAAAGATTACAAAGCAACTCAAAGAAGAGGATGATGCATTGTGTAAAGTGGTTGAGGGCATTGAAAACCAAGAGAAGATCTTCTGGAAATAGAGAGCAAGAACCACTTGGTTATTAGAAGGTGATAAAAACACTAATTTCTTCCATCAGGTTGCTTGTACTAGGAGACAAATGAACAAGATGGAAGCTCTTCAAGATGAGAATAGGTACTTCTTTGATACAATCCCAGGTATGCATTTTTATTCAATGGATTATTTTGCTAAATTGTTTAAGGAAAGTATGGTGCAAGATGAAGAAGCTCAAAAATAAGTTCTTTCTATCATACCCTCTATTATCTCTAAAGAATAAAATCGAGCCCTACTTAAACCCATTGATAGAGAGGAACTAAATAAAGTAGTCTTTGGAATGAGTATCGAAAAACACCAGGTCTAAATGGCTTTCCAATTGAGTTTTTTCAAATATTTTGGGACAACTTGGAGGAGGATGTAATGGTTGTTATAGAGGAGTCCAGAGGTAGTAAAATAATGTTTAACGCATTAAATCATACTTCATTGACTTAATTTAGAAATGGGAGGAGGGGGTGCATATTTCAGATTATAGACCTATTGCCTTATGCAATGTCATATAAAAAATAATCACGAAGATAATGGTTGAGCGGATAAAACATCTTCTACATAAAAATTATCTCCTCGGAGCAAGGGGTTTTTGTAGAGAGCAGTCAGATCTTGGATGGTATGGTTCTATCTCAAGAGGTAATCCACTCAATGCAAAAATTTGACAATAGGGAAATGTTCATAAAATTGGATATTTCAAAAGCTTATGATAGGGTGGAGTGGAGCTTCTTGTCAAGGATGATGGCAACCTTCGGCTTCTCTTAGGATTGGATAGAATAGGTCATGAGATTTTGATGAGCACTAGAAATGCTCATTTTTGTGCATGTTTTAATGGGATATTATGTGGTATTATTAACACTAGAATTGTATTTTTATGTAATTATTGCATATATTTAATAGAAATTGACGTATTATGCTTGACCAATATTTTTAGTGGAAAATGTGTGTAGATTGTAGATTTTCGTTACTTTTGTACACTTTTAGTCGAGGTCCCACATTGACTTGGCATTGTACAACAATTGAATGTTTTTAAGGAACGATGTATGGCTTGAAGGAGATAGCGGTGTCACGAATCAGTGTTTGAAATTTGCTAAGGGACAATGCTTGTATCCCGACAATAGGTGAGAAGGCGCTTGTATCCCGACAATCCGAAAAGGTGCCTATCTTCCAGTGATGGAGGAAAATCACCTATATTTTGGTGACGGAGGAAAAGCGCCTATCTTCTGGTAACAGAATAAGCATCTATCTTTAAATGCCTGAAAAGATCCTATCTTTTGATGTCTGAAAAGTGCCTGTATTTCGGTAATGGAAAAAAATAATTACTTCTTGATATACTGGAATATACCTATATTCGGTGTCTTTATCCCGATGATAGGTCGAAAGGCGCCTATATTCCGACAATAGGCCGATAGGTGCCTATATTCGATGGGAAAAAAGTGTGTTTATTCTGCGCGTTGATTGGTTGACCGGAAGACCACACGAATAATAGAAATAAATTATTATAAACTTAGGGAGCACTATGTTTATCTTTCACAATGTAAAATTAAACATGGTCGTTCTTTTATTAGACACCAATTGTAACTATGCGTGCATCGATCGAAGCGAATCACGTCAAGTGATTAAAATAGGATAATCTATTTCTATAATAAGGAATGATCGCGTTCTATATAAAACACAGACCACCCCTAAAGCAGAGGATTCCAAATTTTATTCATAAAGTCTTGTTATTTTGTATTGCATTATTAATAAGAGTTCAAGTGTTCTTCATTTACGCGAGTTCGAAAGAGTATGTGTTGCGTAACTAGTCGGGCGGACGTCTACGGGAGCTTGGACCCACTCCAAGCAGTAATCCTCCCTTGTTATTTCAATTCTGCATGTATTTATTTGTGTTGTGTGTTTATTTCCTATTTTATTTAATTCATCAAGTGTGTTTCTTTTCTGCAATTTCATTTCAGTCTGTGTTTACTTTCAGCAATTTTCCTTTTAGTCATGTGTTTGATAATAATAGTTTAATTTTAGCAATTTATTTCTTGCACTTTCTTTCAGTAGTGTGTTTTAATTTTTTGTATTCAGTTTTAATGGTTTGGATAAAATGAACTACACAAACAAACACAACACACCCCCAAACCAAGTGATATATAGGATTCATCTTCCAAATACTACAGGCATATATTGTGCATAGGTACTCAACAAGTTTACAAACTCCTAGATTAATAAAATTAAATGGAAGGAAAATAACTATTTTCAGGAACATATTTTTGCTCACCATTTTGGCATCATTGTCGGGGAATGCCAACTGTAGTATTTTAGGATCTATAGATTAGTCAACCTAAAAATAATTGTTCAGACTACCTTACCCATAGATCCCCTACCTAAGAGTGCATGAATCCTCCAAGACTAAGAGGATCGGATGAACGTTT
This sequence comes from Wollemia nobilis, assembly GCA_028583015.1. Classification (NCBI taxonomy): domain Eukaryota; kingdom Viridiplantae; phylum Streptophyta; class Pinopsida; order Araucariales; family Araucariaceae; genus Wollemia; species Wollemia nobilis. Next base: position 969,926 of record JAQPPZ010017079.1, on the reverse strand, counting down.
TCTTAAAAGGATAGAATTCACCTAAGAACCACCTAAAATACCTTCTGATATTTCTTCTAAAGCATCTGAAACACTTCCTAAAGCTGCACCATCATCTTCACCCAAGACACCTTGGCATATTAATCCAATATTTGGATAAAATTCCTCTAAAAATGATTCACCAGAGGGTTTTACTTTAAATATAATTTTAGGATCTTTGTTAGAAAACATAAGAACCAAGGTGGATTTATTGAATACCCAACGGTGGAATGCAGTTGAAGACGAAACTATTTCAAATTTGAATTTATGAATATTATTAGAAGAAAATAAAAATAAGTGTGACACCTTGTTAGCTACATTAGAAGCAGTCAGAGTAGACCCTACATCACCTAAAACAATGGTTGAAAATGAGGAAGTTTCTTCCAGCTTTGATTTTCCAATTGGAGAACCAAGAGGAGATACCAAAATGAAACATATTTCTCCTGCACACCTTCCTACTTTTAGAGGATTACCAACCGAGGACCCTGATCTATTTCTTTTTAAATTTGATGTGCTTTGTAAATCAGTGGACTATCAAATTGATGCCAAAAAATTAAAATTATTTCCTTCTACGTAATATGATTCAACATTACGCTGGTTTATCGGTCTAGGGAATAAACATATTGCCACTTGGGAGAACATGAAAAAATATTCTGAGAACAATACTAGGATTTTGGTAGGGCACGAGATGCTAGGGAAGAGGTCCTAGATATGTCGCAAAGGGAGGAAGAATCATTGGAAGATTACTAGGGTAGGTTTCATTTCAATCTTCAACATTCACCCCATGCAAAACTGGGTGAGAAATCCTTGAGAAGCATATTCTTAAAGGGTCTCACAAATGAATCCTTAGAAGCCTTAAATTTATTATCGGTAGGTGACATTTACCAACACTAAATGTCAAATATTCGATAGTTATATCAAAATTATTCTAGAAGAAAGGGTAAACCCATCAACCGAGGAACAAAAACCACAACCTCTATAACCAAGGCAAAAATAGGTAATTTTTTGGAAGACATGAAGAGTGATATTCTATCATCTCTTGCACTTCAATTAGACACACTCCAACTTCAAATAAAGGAGCGAAGAAACTGAAGCAACACTAGCCTTTTCCTGCCCAAGATGTAGACGAAAACATCCCAAGAATGAGTGTCCAAAAAATAATATCAGAGTGTGTGCTATTTGTCAAATGGATCACAAAATGAAATTTTGCCCAAAGTTAGCAAGCATGAAAGAGGAACCAGAAGTAGCTGAAACTTCATGGGTAATAGGAGAAATTGGCAATAATTTTCTATGGGAGGTGAAATGCCAGGAGGAGTACCACAATATGGAGGATCCAATTTTGTGAACCAAGGACAAGCTCAACCACCCAATATGTGATGGTGGGTTCAACCACCTTGGATGAATGCCACCCAAGGATATACTCCTTACACCCCTTATCCATGGATGCCATACCAATAAGCTGGACTGTAGTGGTAAAATTATAATAGATGGACTTCACCTCCACAAACCACAACACAAACACCACTGTTGCCTAGTTTGTCGGCACCACCTACTTCCAAGCCACAATAGCTACCAACACAACCAACACCAAATCTAAACAACAAGTTAAATCAGCCCACATATCAGGTAGACATGGGAATGTATCATATTAGTCTATATTGTAATCCTGTATAGCTTAGTTCTGGTAGATAGTTAGGAGTAGCTTCCATACCTCCAATAGTGGAGGAAGAAGAAATAGTAGTAGAAAAAACACCTCCTGTAGAGGGGGTGGAAGAAAATCAAACTATTTAACTAATAACCAATGAAGAGGTTCCACCTTTCCCACAACGGTTATAGGAACCTAGAAAGAAGATGCAACCAAAATTTGACATCATGGAAGGGTTGAAAAACTTTTCATAATTCTCCTTTATCAAGCCATAAGAGACGTACCAATTTATACAAAGACCATTAGATAATTATGTCTTAAAAAACAAGATGGAAACCATCAAAAGCAGTGCATGTGGTAGGTCAGTTAGCTGACTTAATGTTGGGAAATACCTACCACCTAAAGTACTCTGATCTAGGAAGCCTGGTTGTAACAGTCCAAATTGAAGGGTTAAGATTACCTAACACTTTGGTAGATTTAGGAGCAACTATAAATGTCATACCCAAAGAAACCATGCAAAAATTGCAACTAACAAATATGAGGTCAACTAAAATAGCTTTACAATTGGTTGGTCGGTCTACAGTACTCCTAGAGGGAATGCTGGAAGATGTGATTGTAATAGTAGATGCATGGGAATATTCGATAAATTTTCTAGTTCTACAATCTACATCAGGATTGGGTGGTTATCCACTCATATTAGGTCATCCTTGTCTGGAAACAATTGATGCCTATATAAGTTGTACGATGAGACAAATGATAATTTTAAATGGATAGAATATTAAAAACCTAGTAATTTATCCTCGTGCACAATCCACTGATGTATTGGAAGAATCAAATTCTGAAGTTCTAAATGTTGATGCCTTGCCAATGCTTCAACAAGTGATGGCCCTAGATGAGGTAGAAGATGAAATCAATGAAGATGTAGTCATAACACACTTCTTTCAAGAAGAATATTCAAATCCTCCTTTAGAATCCCCACTTGTAGGCAAAAAGGAAAATCATGTTAAGCAGATAGAGGTAGAACCTAGAAGAACACTGAACATTGACAATGCATTGTCAACTATTCATGAGGACAAGTTGAAAGAAATACTAGTCAACCATCAAACTACTTTCGTGTGGGACTATAAGAAAATGAGGGGTATTACAACCAAATTCTGCATGCACATAATTTATTTGGAAGATAACGCAAGACAGGTAAGACAACCTCAAAGGAGGATGAATCCAACAATGAAGGAAATAGTAAAAGTTGAACTACAAAAACTTTTATCAGCTGGATTCATCTATCCTAGTTCGAATAGTCAATGGGTTTCACCTTTGGTGGTAGTACCCAAGAAAAATGGCAAGTGGCAGATTTGTGTGGATTATAGAATGTTAAAAAAGCCACTAGAAAAGACCATTTCCCCCTACCTATTATAGACCAAGCCCTTGATACCCTGGCATGACGAAAAATACTTTTTGTTCCTCGATGAATTCAGCGACTATAATCAAATTCAAATAGAGGATGAGGATCAGGATAAGACTGCCTTACCTGTCCTTGGGGTACTTTTGCTTACCGAGTCTTACCATTTGGGTTATGTAACGCATCTGCAACATTTTAGGGAGTCATCCTGAGTATATTTTTAGATATGATAGGAGATACTGTAGAGGTCTATATGGATGATTTCACTATTTACGGTGAAATGTTTGAAGAAGCTACAACTAATCTAGAGGAAACAAACCTCTCCCTAAGTAACAAAAAATATTTCATGTTAATGCAAGAAGGGATAGTGTTGGGACACCATATCTCCGATGAAGGGATCAAGGTAGATAAACAAAAAATAGAAGTTATCAAAGAATTACCTACCCCCTAAAAAATGAGAGATGTTCACATTTTCTTAGGATCTGCTGGATACTACAGATGATTTATACCAAAATTTAGTAAAATCGCTAGACCTTTGAACACGTTGTTGACTAAAGATGTCAAGTTTGTTTAGACAAACAAATGTGAACAAGCATTCCAAACCTTAAAATAAAAACTGATAATTGCTCCCGTGTTGAGAGGTCCAAATTGGAACCTTCTCTTCCACATTTATGAGGATGCATCTAATAATTCTATAGGGGCAACACTTGTGTAGGAAACTAAAAATGAATTTTATGCCATTTACAATGTCAGTAAAAATCTAAAGGGTGTTGAATTAAACTACACTGTCATTGAAAAGGAATTTCTTGCGGTTATACATGCTATAAATAAATTTTGCCATTATATCACAGGCTATAAATTATTTGTGCATATTGATCATACAACCATCAGGTATTTGATGAACTAGATGTTGAATCTCATGATGCAGGTTCTTCACAAATTCAACAGGCACCACATAAAAGCAAGAAGTCTCCTCCTCCTCCAAGCCCAAGTAGACATTCGACTTCCAGTTCATCATCATCATCACCAAGTCCTTCTCCACAAAGCTCAGTGAGTTACTCACCAATGGATATTGATTCTCCATCTAGAGGTAAGAGAACTCTCCAACATCATCCATATTATCAAATGTTGGATACAAATTTTCAAAGATGATATACTAGAATTCAAGCAAGTGAAATGGGTTCAGTTTTGCAAAGACTTGAAAATATGCATTTGTATGGAGATGATGACTCCCAAGAACCTCAGGGAGATGTAGTTAACTATGCCTTGATAACTAGTACACAACTTGAACCTTCTATTTATGAGAAGGCTTGTACTCAAAAGATATGGCAAGATGCCATGAAAGAGGAAATAACCTCTATAAAAAACAACGATACTTGGGATCTGGTAGAGCTTTCTAAAGGAAATAAGTGTGTTGGATGTAAATGGATCTTCAAGACCAAATTCAATGCTGATGGAAGCATTGAAAGACACAAAGCAAGATTGGTTGCAAAAGGATTTACACAGAAGTATGGTATTGATTATGAAGAGACATTTGCTCCTGTAGCTCGACAGGAGACCATCAGAATAGTTCTTGCTTTAACTGCTCACAAGGGATGGAAAGTCCAACACATGGATGTAAAAAGTGCCTTTCTCAATGGGTACTTAATAGAGGAAGTGTATGTTGAGCAACCACAGGGATTTCAAGAGCAAGGTAAGGAGCACCTTGTTTCCAGACTGAAAAAGGCACTCTATGGTCTCAAGCAGGCACCGCGAGCTTGGTACTCACGCATTGATGGGTACTTCAAAGATTTTGGGTTCACCAGAAGTAGAAATGAACCCACTCTTTACTACCTAAAGCAAGGTAACGACATCCTCATAGTTTATTTGTATGTGGATGATCTCATATTTATGGGTAGTAATAGAAAAGTGAATATGGAGTTCAAGCGCTCCATGATGAAATAGTTTGAGATGAAGGATCTTGGCTTAATGCATTACTTCCTTGGATTGGAAATTCATTAGTCAGATACAGGGATCTTCATCTGTCAACATAAATATGCTCGGGACATGATCAAGAAGTTTTCTATAGAGCATTGCAAACCAGTTGCAAATCCAATTGGACATGGGATCCAATTGAGCAAAGATGATGAAGCATCAAAAGTTGACATGACCACTTTCAGGAGCATGGTTGGGAGTTTGATGTTTCTCGCCAACACCAAACCCGATATTTAGTATGTTGTTTCTCTTGTCTCTCGATTCATGGCTAGCCCATTTGAACTGCATTTGCAGGCAACTAAAAGAATTCTCAGATATGTGAAGGGTACATTGGATTTTGGAATCTAGTACCATAAATGCAACACTATCAAACTTGTAGGCTTCAGTGATAGTGATTGGGGTAGCAACATTGATGACAAAAAATCAACTGTAGGGAACTTTTTTAGTCTTGGATCAGGACTAATAACATGGAGTTCCAAAAAGTAAACTATTGTAGCTTTGTATTCTATAGAATCTGAGTATATAGCAATTACCTATGCTAATACTCAAGCCCTATGGCTAAGAAAAGTGTTGGAAGAGATTGTAGAACAGCAAAGTGGTCCAACCAGAATCTACTGCGACAACATCAGTACCATTCAGTTGGCATACAATTCGATCCACCATAGAAGAACGAAGCATTTTGATATGAAGTACCACTTCATCTGAGATATGGTGGAAAATAATATTGTTGAGCTTAACTTTTGCCACACTTTGGAGAACGTACCAAATATCTTCACCAAAGCGATGGCTAAAGCTCAATTTATAAAGCTGAGAGACTATGTAGTCAGTTCTCTCAAATTTAAGGGGGAGAATGTTGCAAGTGTGAAGAGGGTTTAGGCCCAGAAATATCTAGATATTTCTAGGCCCAGTGTGAACATATCCCCAACTTTGTCGGCATCATGTCGGCAATTTTTTTTTAAATATCCTATCTAAATTCTCTCCCTCTCTCTCCTATTTTTTCTCCCTATATTCGCCACCTTATTCCTCCACTTTCTCTGCTCCTCATCCCTCCACCTCTACCCTATCCCCTTATCCCTCCATGCTTCTCCTTCTCCCTTATCTCTCCGTCCTTTCCTCCCCTCCGTTTCTTCTTCCTCCTTATTCCCCTATAAATTCCCACTATACGCTGCAATATTGTAATGTTTTTAATTTAATTCAATATAATATTTTCTATTATATAGTCCATATTGGCTCACACTGAACCTCCAATACTAGTATGAAATTCCCAAGGATGCCCTAAAAACATTGGCCAAATATAATGGTACCATGGGAATTGCTTGAGAGCATCTACAAGATGTCATTGCACTAGCACCCCTCCATGGTATAACCCATGAAGATGTCATGATCAAGATTTTGATATTGTCTCTAAAAGGAAAGGTACTATCATGGTACCAATCCCTTGGGAGGAAAACCATATGCTCATGGGAAAATTTGGTGGGAGCCCTTGTTGACATAATTGACGGTTCCATGGACCCTTTCCAAATCTTGATGCACCTCTCATTCATCAAGAGGGCACATTTCAAATCCTTTATAGATTTCAATATTTTATTTGAAAGGAGATGGAAGATGATTCCCCCTCAACTCCAGTCATCCCCGCCCAGGCTCACCTATACGATGTTTAAGCCCTTAGATCGAACATCAACCTCCTCTTGTACCAATCTAGGTAAAATAGATTCCCCTAAATATTTTAGGAGGTTGTACGGGTAGAGAAACTCCTACTTCAAGCAGGAAAGACATCTTCAGAAGATTTCGCCCTCCCATCCCCTTTCCCAATTGTTGTTGCTCCCTTCCCAACTATACAGTACTCGCCATGGATACCACCTCAAGCTGTGTAGGAGTGAGGGTTACGGTTATGTGGAACACAATGGGCAGATATCTTTTGGAGCCCATGCAGGAGAAGTTCAAGCACTAGTCTTGCAACAAATAATTTTATTGCTTGCACCTTCTCTCAAAAAATGGAGGATATGGACCAAGGTGATAATTCCACCCACAAAGAGGGAGTGTTTTTACACCCTTTTGTATCCAGAAACACAATGAGCAAGGGCTAAGTTATCTTCATGATAGATTAGTTGATCAACATATAGATCCCAAGGAAGTCCCATCTGTAGTAAGCTCAATTAATGAAGCCTGTAGGAAGAAGTATGCAAGGATGAAGGCATGTGAAGCCAGGATTTCACAAGTGGATCCCAAGGAGTGGTGATATTGGAGCCTGTTGCCACACGAACCAGTACCAGAAGAAGGCTCCCACGTGAAAAAATTTACTGCCACTCTGATCATCGATTGCATAAGTACTGGTATGCATGATGATCAACCAAGTTGTGAGTACTTCGCAACTTGGAAAAATAGCTGATAGTATTGATCAAACTACAAAAATTACCTCAAGTTCAGTATGATATGGTTTGATCATTGTAGATTCACTAGATAGGCTCCAGGGAGAATCAATGGTTGTGGCATGCCACTCGTACCATAATTTTGTTTATACGTTGGTTGGTAAATAAAAGTGCATAAGGCACATGGCAGAGTGACATCATCTTGTCCTTGTAGACTGAGGGATGGCTATTAGAGTGCTTTATTTTTTAAACACACCCACATTCCTTGTGTTTCCTCTTTTTTTTGTTGTGATCCCGTGCCCAATGGATCTAAGGCTAGTGATTCAGGCACCTCTTCATGCAATCCCAAAAAATATATCTGTTGCATTATTGAAAGCAGCATCCACTCCTTGAATACCAATAAAATTGATCTATAAATAGCACCCCAAGGGGTAGAAGCATCATGAATAAAGGAACATGAAACTAAAAATGGTGCTACGACTGAGGATTCCTTAGAAGAATGAAGATGAGAAAATAAGGTTTTTATGTGATTGTGTTAAAAAGAGGTGCATCAAAACTAGAAAATGTCCTTGGTGTTATGTCTGTTCTTGAATCTTCCATGGTCCATAATGAGGTATGTTAATGGGAGTGTGGTTTGTGGAGGTGTCCCATGGATCGCTTTCCCTTGTGTTTCTTTTATTTTTTTGCATTCTTTCCTTATCTTTCCTCAATTTCTTGTTGCTACTAACCAATGAGGTCAGTAGCAGTCCTCCTCTTGCTTCTGCTACTTCCTATGTTTCCCTCCCTCCCCTCTTCCCCTCTTGTTCTCCTTTCCTGCTTTTGCTTTTTTTTTTCCACTTGTCGTATCCCTTCTTTTCTTCTCTTTCAACTTTCTCCCTTTCATTTTCCATTCACCTTTGGCTTTCTTCCTCCATTGTTTTGCAGCCTTCCTTGATTGCTTTTGTTTGTGCCCTCAATATCCTCTTTTCTCTTTTCCATTTTGTGTATTTCAAGTTGTAGCTTTATGGATCCTTATTTTCTGCAAGGGAAAAGTCCCTATGAGTCGCCAAGAGTGTGGGTGCAATTTTGCATTGCTGCACCCACATCCTTTTGTAGGATGATGATTCTCTAAGATTTTGCTAAGTTTTAGAAACATCAATGGATGAGAAAAATATAGAAAGTGACGGTAGCAGTAATGGATGGATACAAGCAAAAAGCGAACGGTGGGTTGTCAAGAGAGGCAAGGCGGATAACAGAATAGGACGATCCACCCTTTGCTTTGGGTGGAACCATACAAAAGACCCACCCACTTGTTGGGCAAAATTTTCAAGTAGCTAGAAAGGGCAAAAACCTCATACACCCCATCCATAGGAAGGATAAATATTCCCACCCATTCTCGGGTGGAACTATTAGGCACAAATTGGGCAAAACTTTAGATAAATGACCACCCTCATTCTTAACAACTTTGCGGGTGAAATCAAGGTAAATAATGTACCCACATGGCATGAAAAAACTCCTACCATCACCTGAAATTCAAATAAGAGTACTCATTACTACAATCGATCAATACCATGTGGTTGTACGTGAAAGTGACTAATTTAAGATGTGTCGCTCCCAAGGTGATTAATGCTAGTCATTCACCACCTAACAAGAGGATCGTTGGCTAAGTAAAAGGATAAGGTAGATGAGAATTAATGAATTAGGCAAAAATATCAGTAGTTCCAAGGGCCCAGATCAATTCGGATGCACCTACCTCCTTCTAGAATATCACCGCCATCCCGAGGAGTAGTGTACTAGCTGATCGCCTATCTTCTTCAAGCATTGTCTTCCCGCCTACTACCATTAATGTTTAAATTTTAAATTTAATGTAAAACACATATAAATAGTGGAATGCTGGTCATTCCTAAGGGTGGATCTTTAGCCATTATAATTTGTATGTAAGTTTTTCACCACTATGTAAATATAGACTTGTCATTGTTTGGTCTCTGATTCTGCCTTCATGTTTTTATTGAATGTATGAATGTTTATTTCTACTTTGGTCATTTAAGTGGTTTCATATAATTCTATAGTCTGTATTTTGTGGGATTCACTTAGTGGCTCTGGAATTTGCATTCGTAATATGGGTTGGGGGTTTATTTTTGTTAAATCTGGTAGGATGGGAGCGCTCTAATTTTACATTTTGGATTTCATGCACCCATTCTCCAGTTCTAGAATTCACTCTCTACCCTTCATTTCAAAGTGTCTATTGAAGGTATCATTGGCTGATCTGTTAGGTGTTAGGTCTATATTTTTGCTCAGGGTGTGACGCCTACTTGTGTCTTGATGCGGCTATATCCATCCTTGTGAGTTCTGGCTATGACCATTTTTCCATTTCTTTCCTCCTTTTCCTTTTTCCCATTTTACGACGTAGATAGCTAAAACCACCATAGAGAAACTGGATTTCTTCAGAGATAGACTGCCCCATCCCAATTTAACAGTCATTCAATGTTGGTGTTGGTTCGCCCCTCGTGCCCTTGGTGCAATGCCATTTTTTGACCAACAGGAACTGATGCAGTAGTACCAAATCATGCACAACAAAACCACTCCATAACACCCATAATAAAATGGGCAGGTGGAAGTTACAAACAGGGAATTGCTTTATGACCAAATTGATTACAAGAGTGACAATACCCTTGAAAGATATGTCCACTTCTAAAATTTCTCTTAGTGAAACCATATTCCTTCTTTCCATGTGTCCTGCACTGCATAGCCTTGTGACCAAACCTGTGACATGAGAACCAACGTCCATTGAAGAAGTTTTACCTTGATCCCATTGGTCTCTTATTCCTTTATTCCCTGTGATGTTTCATGTTCCTCATTTGTGTATTGTTTCTTTCCTTTTTGAACCTTCTATTTTCTAACTTATCCTCATAAGTCTCACTTTCTCTTTCACTCTCTTCTTTTGAAGCTTCTTCTTCTTTGAAGCTTGAGCTTGACTCCTCTCCTCGTTCTCTTTGTTCCTCTTCAAAACCAATTCCTATCTTATTTGATGAAGATCTTTGTACCTTGATAATATTATCCAAGGTCTTTGAGCTTCTCCCAAACCTGCATAGCTTGTCTTTAGACTCTTTCACTTCCTTTCTTAGTGAAACTACCTCATGCTCTAATATTTTACATTCTAAGACTTTTGCCTCTAACTTTTCTTTAAATATCCTTGTCTTAGATATTGATTTTGTTAGATCTTGTATAAGCTTTCCTTTCTCTTCATCACATTCTTGAAATTAAACCTTGAGTCTTGAATTTTGTTTTCTAACTTTTCTTAATTCCTCAAAAAAAAAAAATAAGCTCAGCTTCTAGATCTACTCCTTCATCTTCATTTTTTGAATCTTCCTCTACCTTTTTGTATTCAAGAGCATCTTCATACCTTTCAGATTTATCTTCAATAGAAGCACTTCCTTATTCCTCTATTTCCAAGAAGAGAATTTCTTCTTCTTCATTACCTGAAGATCTCCCATCACTATCACTTGAACTCTTGCATGTATTATATGCATAAAAACTCTTCTTATGCCTTTGGAAAAAATTCTTTTCATGCTTGTTTTGTCTATACCTATTTTTCTTTTGATACCTAGATTTTCCTGCTTCCCTGTTCTTATGATCATGTTTCTCTTCACCACTGTTTCTTCTAGCTTCTGGACAGTTAGATGCATAGTGACCATATTTACCAGAATTGAAACACTTAAATTTTTTTGTACCTTTGTGCTTTCTTGAGTCCTTGCTCTTTCTACCATAGTTTTCTTCTTCATCACTGGATGACTCATCACTTGAATCTATCTTCTTATCTTTTGATTTGTTTGCTACTTTGAAGGCTACCTCTTTCTTGGGAATAGGATCCTTTCCTATTCTCATCTCAAAAGTTGTGAGAGTTCCATGTAACTCATCCCTAGTCAAAGTTTCAATATCTCTTGTTTCTTCTATGGCTGAAACCTTTTCACTATACCTCTGAACTTCTACGGCTCGAATTTGAATAGATAAGCACGTTGGCTAAATGCAAGGCACTAGGATAGTAGAAAAAATTGAATTACAACTAAGGGCATGAAATTGTTCTGGCAAACTCTTCACTTTATAACACTAGATTCAAATATACCACCTTAAATGTAGGTATCAGGAGTTAATGGAGGTGCATATTGTGCATGCCATCATGCATCCTTAATTTATCCACATGAGGGTAGCTCACCTTCGAAAATGATGAAAAACCATGCCAAACAGGAAAGCTTCCTTGGGGCACGTGCGCTTCTCAAGAGGAGCGCCCACTTGGATCTGCCATAGGCGACATTTCGTATGCTTTGAGGTAAAAATTGATTGGATAAGCACATACAACCTCATTTTATAACATTGAGCTTAGGATTTTAAAATACCTTTTGAAATTTAATTTACCCCCCTCTGCAACACTTGGCGCATCCTGGATGGATGGATTTGAAGGAAAACAAAAAAAACAAGAAGCTTTTAAAAAGAAAGGAGAGATTGTCGCTTCCCTAGTGGAGCGACATGGGATTTTACTCCACTAGTGAAGCGAAAGTCACTTATTCACTTAATATTTTTTTTTTTACTTAGCTTCGCTCCAAAACTGGAGCGACAAAAAACTATACACACAACTTGAAACATATATACATAAGATCATACTTGGAGGAATACTGATTTTCCTAAAAACTCTGTTGGTGATAAGATTTTAGGAGAAAACCGTTCACCGAAATTGGGAGAGTGAAACCCTCCATGTACTGTAGGATGAAGGAGTTGATATGGTTTACGCCAAAGACTCAAAATGGGTCTTCCTAGAAGGCGTCAAAATTTTCATGGTTCCCCGGCTTAGACTTGTTTTCATTCCACTTTAAAACCAGGTCCCCAAAACTGAAGGTTCTATCGAAAGTCATTTTTCTAAACTAGCCCTTGGTGGATTCAATATGCTTTGTGAAAGCTTCGTAAGCTTTCTCTCTTTCCTCCTCCAACTGCAGCAACTGGGCTAACCTCGCATCCATCGGGTCAAAATTGCCTTCTCCACTTTCGAGCCACTTAAGTGACTGTAACGCAGGTAGCTCTATGTGTATGGGCAAGACTACCTATTTCCTATACACGAGTGAATAGGGTGACATCTTGATCGAGTGTTTGATGGAAATACAGTCAGCCCAAAGTGACTAGTCCAAGAGAAGATGCCAACTTTGCTTATTTTCCTTTAGATACCTCTTCAAGATCCACAACAGGTTCTTGTTTGTAGACTCTTCCAACCCATTGCCCTAAGGGTAATAGTTAGATAAGGTCTTCAAGTAAATTCCATACCTAAATGTGAACTCGTAAATCCTTGCGCTGGTGAAAGGAGAGTTGTTATCAGACATGATTGCTTTAGGCACACCAAAGTGAGTGATCAACCCTTCAAGAAAAGATATGACTACGTCTTGGTTGGTCTGCTTGGTCGAAATTGCTTTTGACCACTGAGTGAAGTAGGCTATGGTGGTCAAAATATATTTATGGCTGATGGAGGAGTTGGTATTGATGATCCTGATGAAGTCTAGGCCCCACTACTAGAATAGAGCTTCTACTTAAATGGGGTGAAGAGAAAGCGATGCATTATGGACTCTACCTAAGTAGCATTGGAAACTTTCGTAGCGATAGAAGACCTTGAAAGCATCGATGAAAAGGGTGGGCCAGCAGTAGCCTATCTTAATGATTTTCAAGGCCATCGGCCTACCTACAAAATAACCTCCCAAAATCCTAGAGTGAAACTCCTCAAGTATTTTTGCCTTCTCTGACTCTCTAATACACCTCAAGAGGACTCCATCAATATTTTGATAAAATAGTCTTGTTGGGTGTCGAAACATACCTGCCAGCCCACAAGTGAAATCTTCTTCTTTGCAAAGCATTGAAGTGAGAAGGATACCTACCCGTGTCAAAGTATTTTAAAAGGTCATATGTCCAATCTGGACTATCAACCAATAGGTTGGCAAGATTTCTTTTAGGTGCAGGGTTGTCTGAGCCGAGAATTGTTGCTTTAGCTGTGATATTTTTAGCCAGCTCTTGATAGAGAGATCTACCTCAAACCAACTTGGTAGGATGTACTTCGATGTCAAATTCATTTATCTTAGTGACCCATCCAACCCTCCTATTACCAAGCTCCCCTTGAATGATGAAATTTTGTATATTAGGGTGTATCACGTAGACTATCATCTTACTTTGAGAGATAAAATGTCAAAAATTTTGGAGTGACTTCATCATCACATGCACTTGTCATTCGATAAAGTTGAACTTTTCTTCATGTAGTTGGATGATTTAGCTGAGGAACGCTATTGGGCGCTCATCTCCATTTTCTCCCTTCTATGTCAAAATAGCTGCATAGCTTTCTGGCTCCTCGACAATGTACAAGATGAAATATTTTACGTAGTTAGGATTGATAAGTATTGGAGCTTAAGCGATACACTCTTTGATCTCCTGGAATACCTACTTCCTTTCATCATTCCACTTGAATTCGATATCCTTCTTCAACAACTTGGTCATCGACTTTACCACTTGGGCAAAGTCGGTGATGAAGTTTATTTACCCAAAAAAGGATTGTAGGGATTTCTTATTTGATGGAAGTGGAAGGCATAGGAACACTTCATCTCGAGCAGGATCAATAATTATTCCCTTTTCAGAGATCAGGTGCTCGAGAATTTTTCCCTCCTTCACTGCAAAGATTGATTTTTTTGGGTTGATGGAGACCCCGAACTCCCAACATTTCTCGAAGACTTACTGCAAATGTAGGCCGTGTTCCTCCCACTTGCGGGAGAAGACTATCATGTCATTAAAGTAGATCATGATAACATGATTTAACAGTTCACCGAAGGTGATGTCCATAACCCTTTGAAAAGTCACTCCAAGGCATACGTTAATAGGCGAAGGTTCCCCACTTGATGGTGAACGCATTCTTGTGTTGGTCCTCGTCTTTGACCCAAATATGGTTATAACCAAAGATTCCAGCCAACAAGGAGAACCTCTATGCTCCCTCCCCTATGTGAAGAATCTGGTCAATCTGTGGTAGTGGGTAGTGGTCCTTGAGTGACGCTTGGTTGAGATTTCAAAAATCGATACACAAGTGGATGTTGCCATTCTTATTTCACTCTAGTACAAGGTTGGCCACCTTAAAACCTTTTGATAAACATTTGATTCTTCAACTTTAACCCAAGTAATTTAATGGAGTTAACAACCTCATCTACATGGAGTAAGTATGTAGCAATGTCTTCCTCATCCTTCATATTCAAGTCTTCAAATGTTTTCTTGTGATTCTGCGATGTTGCCATCTTGACATTTTTGTCTCCCTCATATATTTTCTTCAAATTTTTCCAAATCTCTTTTGCTGATGTGCAATGATAACTTTTACAAACTTTGCTTCATGTAAACCACTTAATATTACATTCATTACCTTTGCATTATTTAGATGTAGGAGCTTACCATATTTATCTATAAGAGGACTAATCGGAGGTGTGTATCCATCCTCAATTGCTTGCCATATCTCACATCCTTGTGCCATCAAATAAGTCTTCATTATTATGTTCCAAAATGCATAATTATTCCCATCGAACAATGGTGCCTTATTTTCTAAAAATCCACTTTGAGATGCCATCTGTGTTCCTGTATACTTTTACTTTAAGCTGTTAAACTATTTTTAAGGAACCCACTCTGATATCAATTGAAGAACACAAGCTTATACTGAGAGGGTGGGTGAATAGTATAAGACCAACTTTTACTTTTCTTTCCCAAACAATATTATCCAATATAATCAATGTCAACAATAGTAATCAAATCAATGCATAAATCATCACACACAATAAAGACACCAATTTAACGTGGTTCACCCAATGTGGGCTACTCCACGGAGAAAATATTTCACTAAATTTTTCTCAACAAATATCTTGGGAATCACTTCCCTATTACAATTTTTATGGACCTCTATCCAAAGGAGACACCAATTTCCTAATGCTCTAATTTGTGGATATCTCTCCATAGAAGAAATCTTTCCCCTTTTCTTTGGTTCGTGGAACTTGACTTAAGAGAACTCTTTCTCCTCAACTGGTTCGTGGATCTCTCTCCATAGTAGAAATATATCTTACCAGGTGCTTCATGGATCACACTCCATAAAATAAGTCTTTCTCCTTGCTCTAGTTTGTGGATATCTATCCATAGGAGAAATCTTTCTCCTCTGCTCTGGTTGGTGATCTTCTAGAAGACTACTACCCCCACTACACTGGCTTGTGTATCTCTCTCCATAAAAAACCTTTGTCCTCACTCAGAAGACCTTTGTCCTCACTATCCTGGCTAATGGATATCTATCCACTGGAGACTACTATCCTCTTCTCTATCACCTCCAAAGTTTACTCTCTACTCTATCTTATATTTGCATCAAACACTATCCTCGGTCTATCACAAATCAATCAACTCTACTCTCAAGTCTATCAACTCTTCTCTCAAGTCTATCAACTCTTATCTCAAGTCTCCACAAAGACTTACCTCAAATCTACCTTCAAGTCCTCTCAAGAACTTGATCAATATGCTCTCAAGTCTTCACCAAGAATTACCTCAAATATGCCCTCAAGTCCCCTCAAGAACTTTCTCAATCTGCTCTCAATTCTTCACCAAGACTTACCTCAAATATGCCCTCAAGTCCTCTCAAGAACTTGCTCAATATGCTCTTAAGTCTTCACCAAGACTTACCTCAAATCTATCCTCAAGTCCTCTCAAGAACTTGCTCAATCTACTCTCAAGTATTCACCAAGACTTGCCTCAAATCTACCCTCAAGTCCTCTCAAGAACTTGCTCAATTTTCTCTCAAGTCTTCATCAAGATTTATCTCAAATCTGCCTACAAGTTCTCTCAAAAACTTGCTCAATCTACTCTCAAGTCTTCACCAAGACTTATCTCAAATTTGCCTACAAGCTTTCATAAAAGCTTGCTCAAATTTATCCTTAAGCTTTCACAAAATCTTACTCAAATTTGTCCTTAAGCTTTCACAAAATCTTACTCAAATATGCTCAAACACATGCTCAATATAGCTCACAATATATGCTCAATCAATCTCAAATATTGCACATAATGCTATCAATTGATTTGTCTAATCTTCAAAGTAATTCCTTTAACTTGAATCAGTTTAGACATTTTCTATTCAGAATTTATTTAACCTTTAAAACATATAGAGAATGATGTACTCTATCAAAAACTCAATATGTTCTAGTCAATCATTAGGTCTGTCGCTTTCACAAATTTAGTCTCTAATGTTTACACATTCACTTTCAATATCACTCAAAACCAATGCTCAATAAGTTTCACTCAATCATTCAATCAATGAAACACAACTTGCTCACAAACCCTAAACAAGTGTTTTCATACTTCTTCAAACAAAGAGCACAATGTGAGTCTCAAACCCTAACTCGAATATTCTCTAAACATTCACCAATCATGCATATAGAAACTCACTCAAATATTTTTCAACAATACTATCAATCAATCCTTTTCACTCCACCTTATATTTCACAACATTCAATCCAAAAATACTTCAATAAAAATATGATGTTCCCATACCTTTTTTTTTTGATGGAGATATGTCTTCAAAACCTGCTTTACTCACAACCAAATCCTTTTGCCAATTCTAGGTTAGATAGCAACAATCTATCTGAAAATCTTCACAAGAATATTTTACCTCAACAAATATTTCACCATACAAGAAATACAATAAAATGTCAAGACTCAAATACACCTTATTACTCCTTTAAAAATAAATCCCAATCAATAGATCATTCACTCACTCAAGCAAAATAACAATATCCCTATGGCTCCTTTTAACTCCAACTCAACAAAGAATATTTCAATCCAAATTTCAACCTTCCAAACACTTTAATATTCTAACTCAAAATAAATTTCAAATTACAATAATAAAGTCCTTGTAATACACCTTATACCCTCCAATTCTTAACCCAACATACATACCAACTTACACCAGTAAAAATTCCTTTCACATACCTTATAATCTCCAACATATACTCCAAATTGCACAAATAATATTCCTTGCACACACCTTATAATCTCCAACATATAGCAATAATAAAAATATTAAATCATACCTTAGCCATTTTAATCAAAAATATTTTCGCACGCCTTAAACACCAATATGCACTCCATGCGAATCGAACTCGCATTCACCGCCTGCCTAGCACCTTAGCCACAACTAGGCTGCCACTTGGGCTGCGCGCCCACACAAACACCACAACGTGCTTCCCGTATTTTGTAACCTCCACTGGCATAAAATATTCAAAATAAAACTCTTCCCTCCACTACCGCCAAAAATCGAATGTGGGACCTCTGTTCCGCCAATGCCTTATGTTGCCAAGCCTTACCACTAGCCCAACCATGTGGTTGGTAATAAGGATGCACACTCTTCTCCTTTTATGCGTCCACAGTCCACCTTAAGCTTTTAAAAATAAAAAGCTTCGTCTATGCCTTGCTCATGAAAATCACATCGAATAATTTGTTAGCCCTTTGCATGTGCTATCTCGGAGACTTACTTTATGCCAACAAAAATTTATGGTATAAATACCATATCCCTTCCTTGCTTTGACATCGATGGGGATAAATATTAAACTTAATATTTGCGCCCAACCCTTACTTAGGGTTTATAATTAATTTATATTTATAAATTAATTATAATATAAATATTATAATATAAATATTATAATTAATTTACAAGTAACCTTAGGCTTTATTTTTAACACTTAATATTATAATATTATTTCCTTTGGTCCTAGGTATCTTTCCTTTTTAACCTTAGACCTTATCTTAACACTTTTAATATTATAATAGTAAATATTATAATATTATTTTCTTTAGGCCTAGGTATCTCCTTCCTTCAGGGTATTTAGCCAACCTTTTGACCAATCATGTGAAGCTTTAAACCAAATATCTTGGGCTTAAAATATAAATATTTTAACCCTCCTTTTATCAATTCCTTGCACTGACTTTTGACATCATTGACACTAACTCTTGACATCAATGACAACACAACTACTATCATTGGGGGCTATGTATCTTATAAAAATTGAGTTATTTCTAGGAAGTATGGCATAACAACTATGGGAGGAAGCTTTCCTACAGTAATTTAAGTATATTTTGTAGTTATAGCAGCATTGTAAATCTATGGGAATATCACTATATTGTATTGGCATATTTGTAGGCCTAGATCCTAATTGAAAGTGTGAAGATAGTAGATAAGTGCTTGAGCATATTTTGTATTGATTTCTTATGGAAATCTATTCTAGATTCTACTAAATTTGATATTAAAATCTATGATTACTTTCTAAGGGTACCTTTGAATAGTAATAAATTGATTCAACAATGAAAATGGATCTACTAACTCATTGTACTCTTGAACAAATATTCCAACAAGCTGAGCCCAAGATTTAATGCTCCCATCTTATAAGGTTCGATATCAGTGTGATACCTTTCCTTTAAATGACAACACAAAAAGTCTTATCATGACATCCTTATTTTGACCATTATTAATAGTAGTAAAATAGGCTTCATCTTGACAATGCTTGTATATTGTTTTTCTAATATCGCCATAAGTAGGTAAAGACTTTAGCATTGCCTGAGGAATTAGGTTCAGGTTTACTAAATTTAGTGGTCTTGTATTATTCCAATTAGGATATTTTTTTGAGGTTGAGTTTGAGCCATTTTTTCATATATGATAGAGTGAAAATATCTTGGGGAGCTAAAATATGTTGAACCTACACTCTCTATAGGGGTTGATGGAGGAGATGAAAAAGATCTATGTATTTTGAATCTTAGTGGAGGTAGTTCAAAAAATTGTATAGGTTCTTCTAATTTCTTAGCTTCTGATCTTGTGATCATAAGCCTACATATTAGATGGTGGATAGGTTCCTATATGATTAGTTCATTCTCAGTGGATTCACCAGGTGATGGGGAATTCAATCAATGAGAGCAAGATTTTACTAAATTCCTACTCAATCAGGGCAATGAGGTTTGTGTGCCATCGAGTGTACCAAAAAATATTGGTCCAAAATTTGCCTAAGTGGATGAGATGCACCCTCAAGACCTTGAACAATATTGGAAGACCTATAATAGCTTCTAGATCATCCTCTAGAGTAGGTTGGTTCCTATACTAGAAGCTAATATAATAACGAAGTTAAAGACTAAATAAAGAAATGTGAAGGGTTAGAAGCTAGAAATAAGATTGATCGTGATCCAACAACATCAAGAGACATAAGGTATGAGAGTCTTGCACTATCAACTCAATAAAAATGTGTAGTAGACTAGATATCTTAGATATTTAGAGCATTAATCAAACCAACACATACACAACTAAGCATTCGAGATATTAAATAAAAAACAATCCAAGAAGTTATCCATTTAGCATAATAACTTTTAATAGAATACACCATTCATCTAATATTAGCTAAAATACTTAACCATGAAATTCACATACATACATATTCTACAACATCTTGAAATAGAGGCCAAACAACACTTCAATATTTATTGAGAGGCACATAGTATAGTCATCATACAAATTATGCAATTGTAAAAGCTAAAGAGTCAACCCTTGAAATGAGCTACATTCAAGTATTTATAGATTTACATTACAATTCGGTAGCTCAAAATGATTACCCCAAAACTAAATGCAATCTTATCATGCTAGTATAGAATATGTGCATCCCTTTCCAGTTCAGTCTAGTACAACTGCATGGTGTAGTTGTGCTGACATGGCTAATTTTGACCTTTTCCAGGTTCATGGTGTCCACGTGCTTAAAGCTAATTCATGATGTCCTCTTATAGATCTTCTTTATACCACTCCACTTGATGACTGATCTAGATACATAAGGATAGGTGTATGATGGAGCATCTAGTCATTGGGATTTTTTGACAGAGTATTTTCTACTTGATGGGGATAACTTCAGGATTCTTAGCACTCTGTTGGACTCCTTTCCTTAGCTAAAATTTGGGCATGGTCCTTGGCTTTACACTTAAGTTAATTTTTGAGATGTGCTCTATTAAGTGTTGAAGATGAACCCGCCTTGAAATTTAGTGCCTTATTATGTTGGGCTTCATGCCTTAATTTTTTTTTATTCAACCTATATCTATGCCAAACTTTTTATGCACTCTATGATGACGTAGATCTTAAAAACTCAAGCCTTTGTTTTAAAAGTTTAACTTGTTCTTTAGACTTAACAAAAATTTGAGTATAACATTGTAGCAAGTTTCCAAATTATCCTACCTTGGCTAATTTTGAGATTCAACTATGTTGGATGCCATCCTTTTTTTATACCCTTTGATTACGTCAGCTTCAAAAATGTCTAGTCGTTGTCTCCATACTTAGCTAAATTTTTATTCTAACATTATGGAAAAATATTGAGCTTCTCTCCCTTAGTCATTTCTTCGACCTAACGATTGTCTTGTATGTCCGACTATGTTTCTGGTCCTCTGATCTAGTTTTTATTATCTATTTAACAAAATCTTATCTTTAAAAGATGCTATATACAAGTGGGTTACTCTTTTTTACCCATAAGTATACCTATTAATATAACTAATGATAAAATATACCAAGCACAATGAATAGGTAATGTCACACTTAGTCTACCTTACTATGAATGTACACTAGAGAATGTGTTTTATGTTCCAAGAATAACAATCAATCTAATTTTAGTGTCATAATTGTTGGATAGAGGAAGAACAATAGAATTCAAAATCATCAATGGCAGTAAGAAATGTCTTATCAAAATACTAAACAAAGTCGAAGCTCTTGGGTCCTACAAAAGTGGTATATTTGCTTTAGATGTGATAACACTTGCACAAAAACAATTGGATTAGCTTCTACCAAAAGAACAATATTAGAAAATGTATTAAACACAAAATTCTCATGGCAAAAGAACAAGATAGGACATCAAAAAATAAACTTTAAAGGATGATAGATAAGTTGAAAATATGTTCTTTGATACACTATAAAAGAAATACACATATAATATTCATTAGGGGACTAATATTCAAGATGGTAGTTGTAAGACCAATAATGATTTGAGCAATATTGATGATGTCAGCCTCAAAAATGAAAATATGGAAAACATTGATATTAGTGATGAATTATACTATTGTGATGACTTTTTTAGAAGTGTGACAAGTACAAGTAACAACCTAGAAGGACATATTTAATGCCCAAACCTAAAGGAGTAAAAAATTTGGAGCAAAAATACCAAAACCATAATGAAGGATTGAAAGCACATGAAGGCAAAGGATCTTCATACCAAATAATGTAATACAAGGGGTGTTGGAAGTATTACATTATTTGGTAACTTGTAAGAATATTGCAAGTACCATGTAAATAGTTTAGTTTAGAGTGTGATTAATATTTGAGTATATAGTATGTGTCATGCAAGTAAGTGTGGAGTTATATAATTTAGGTGTCATGTAAGTATAGAGTTATGTAAGAGTTTTTTATTCAGTATGTGCAATCATTAGAGTCTTTGTCCTATCTGGATATGTGGAGTCAATAATAGATTTATTATTATGTGTTATTTCTCCCATGAGAAATATAAAAGTGTTAGATCTCCCATGTGTTTGAGGAGATGAATAGTTTGTGGAAAGTAGAAAGGTCAAGAGTCTTGTAAATGTGAAGAGTCTCATATCAAATGTGTATATATTGAAGACAAAGCATTGTAATAGGGTATTGAAGAAGCTTTGCAATATAGTGTATTTGCATTGCTTAAGTAGATATATATATATATATATATATATATATATATATATATATATATATATATATATATATATATATATATATATATATATATTCATCCATAAGTTTTTTTGTGTTTGTTATAATTATGAGTTGAATACATGTAATTATGTGAAAATTTATTGTTGATATATTATGAGATCCTATGAAGAAAGTATCGAGTTGCTAATATAATTCAAAAGAAATATCGAAGGCTCCAAATAAACTTTTTGCATGACCAAGTGATGAAGTTCCATTTCACTTTGATACTATGTTGGAATTCACAATATTTTCAAGAAATAAATAAAAGCAATCCATTAACTCAAATCTTATACAAAAAACATAAGAACGTAAAAATTAAAAAGAGATACAAATATTTTAGGGAACCCATAGACACCATAAATAATCACTACATTATCTATAGATAAGATTCGTAACACTCTGATGATCAAATGAGAAGTGGTGAGGGCTACTTATACTAATAAAAAAACCCCAATTACATATATGAGTTTAATCTAAGTTAACATAATAAGAGAGCTTAAGGTTAATTATAAGTTATAAAGTGGGTATAATCATAAAAAGGTTAAACATATCCCATAGGACTTACAAAATTAAATATTACAAAAAAATCAACACATTATACAATGAATTCCCTTAGGACCATCTAATATTACATCATACAATGTTGGCCTTGGCCATAAATTAGATTGCACTTTCAACAAGTACAATAGTGGTGTATCAATTGAAAGGCATAAAGAAAGACTAGGAGCAAAGGGGTATGAAAAACAAATTGGCATGGATTATGATGAGATATATGCACCTATTACAAGACAAGACACAATAAAAATGGTCTTATCCTTGGCATCCCAAAAATAATGGATTTTATGTCAACTTGATGTAAAGAGACCATTCTTGAATGGGAAGATTAAAAAATAAGTGTACATAAAAAACCACAAGGATTTGAAGTGGAAGGTAAATAACTACATGTATACAAGTTAAAAATATATATATGGAGTGAAATAAGCACCAAGAGTATGGTATTCAAGAATTTAAACATCCTTCTTGAAGTGTGGATTTGTGAGAAGTATGAATGAACCTGCATGATATTACAAGCGAAAAGGTGATGATATTTTGATTATTTGTTTATATGTTGATCTAATTTTCATCGAAAGTCAATAAAGAATGAAGAAATAGTTCAATAAAATCCCAATGCAAGTATTTGAAATAAGCAACTTCAAATTGATTCTTTATTTTCTTGGTAGGGAGGTACATTAAACACATGGTGGGATCTTCATTTACCAATAATATACACATGATATATTGAAGTTTGGAATGGAAAATTGAAAATTTATTTCTACCCCACTTGACTAAGGCTAAAGAATGTGCAAGGATTATGGAAGTGGAACAGTGAATGAGGGTAAGTGTAGAATTTTGATTAACAACCTTATATACTTGACAATAACAAAACTAGATATTACATATACAGTCTCCTTGGTTTCAAGATTTATGAGTCAACTATCATAAAATCATATTAAAGCAACTAAGAGAATTCTGAGGTATATGAAATGAACTTTAAACTATGGAATATATTATACTTCAGACCATAAGATTAATTTGGTTGGATATAATGATTCAAACTAGGGAGGACTAATTAAAGATAGAAAAATTACATCAAGAAATATTTTTTATTAGAAAATGGTTTGGTGACTTCGATTTCAAAGAAACAAATAATAGTTGCACTCTCAACAATAGAGGTAGAATATATATCAACTACATCATAAAGCACACAAGTAGTATGGTTGAGGTGGATTCTATAAGACCTTAGTGAAAAGTAAGAAAGACCAACTACCATTTTTGTGACAACAGAAAATGATTAAAAATCATGTTTTCATACAAAATCAAAGCATAATTATTTAAAACATCATTTAATTAGAGACTTAATTCATGAAAAGGAAGTTAAATAAAAATATTACATATTGAAAGATTAATATGTAAACATTTTTAAAAAGTTAGTGGCAAAGAATTAGTTTATTTCACCTAGAGATAGAATTAAAGCTTTTTCATTCAATATCAAGTTGGAGAGTTTTGGAAATTATGATACTGAATGAGAAAAAATAAAACAAGACAAGAATAAGATAAAAATTAGAAAAGGAAAGAAGTAGAATTGCAAGTGAAAACTAAAAAAGGAAAAAGAAAAAACTCTCACCCAAATTTGAATAGAATATGAAGCATCAAGAGCATTTTGAGACAACCTATATAAGAGTATAGGGAATTACATTGAATAGCCAAAGGCCCCGATAAACTAAATCTAGAAAAATAGTAAATACAAAATTAAAAAAGAAGATAACAAATACACACATAACACGGTATTTCACCTAGGATATCCTTATGGGAAAAATCCCAGCATAGTAATATCTTCTTATTGTATAAACTTAACCATATCAAATACAAAAATGTTTCTCTCATATCTATTCGAACCTTGATGCAAGTGCAATTAAATAAAAACAACACAAGAATGAATTTTATAATACCATGGGTTCAAATATTGAACCCTAAATTACCCAATTGGGTCTAAAAATAGCTTAAGAAACCCTAAAACTTTCATCGAGGGCTACCACCCCCGAACACCTACAAGGATACATGGAGAGTATCCAATATATTTTAGAGTTAACCCTGCCAGAATAACATGGAAAATATTCAACATATTTCCAACATTCTCCCACTTGTTACTTTCCATAGGGGCCAAAAACTATCATTTTCAATTATCAAGGGCAACCATGCCCATAGATCTTCTACACCAAGAAAATTTATGAGTAGATACAGCCTTTGTTAATGAATCAACAACATTATTTTTTGTATAAAATTTCTTTAGCATCATCCAATTCCCTTCAACATCTCTCTCACAAAATGGTACTTGATATCAATATGTTTTGATCGATCATGAAAATAGGGATTGTTGGCCAAAAATATTGCACTCTAACTATCACTGTCAGTTCTCATAGCCTTTTTCTTAAGACCAAATGTTGAACACAACCTCTGTAGCCATACTACTTATTTACATGCATGAGTTGTTACAATGTACTCTATCTTTATTTTGGACAAAGAAACCATTGATAGATTTTTACTCATCCAACTTACAACCCCTCCAAATAGTCTGAACACATAAGCACTCGTGGATATTTTCTTGTCCAGATCTCCAACCCAGTCAGCATCCATAATACCTTGTAGATTTACAATATTAGTCTCTAGATTTTCCTTGGTAATAGATAGCATAGTCTGAAGTTCTACACAAGTATCTAAAGATTCTCTTCATAATAGTTCAATGTTCCTTTCCTAGATTGGACATATATCTTCTAACTATTCCCACTACATGTGCAATATCAGGTCTAGTACATACCATTACATACATAATATTACCAACAATGCTACCATAAGAAACATGATATATTTTTTCAATTTCCTCATCTATTTTAGGATATTTTTCAAAATATAAAATTTGACCAACAGGATATGGAGTACGTACTGGTTTACAATCATGCATCCTAAAACTATGTAGTATCAAATCAACATATTTTTTTTATTTAATCATGAATTTCTATTTGCATGATCCCTTATTGTTTCCATACACAATAAATTTTACAACACCTAAATCCTTCATGTCAAATTCAAAAGATAACTAAGATTTTAGTAACTTGATAATCTCCTTATTGTTACCAATTAACAACATGTCATCCACATACAAGACAAAGATAACAAAATTTTCACCTTCTTATTTAAAATACATACACTAATTTTCTTTACTTTTTCCAAGCCCGAGTGTCAAAACAAACCTATCAAATTTTTGGTTCCACATTCTTGGAGATTGCTTCAAGTCGTAAAGAGAAATTTTCAACTTGCATACCAAGTCCTCCTTATCTTTTACCCTAAAACATTATGGTTGTGACATATATATGTCTTCATTAAGTTCACCATCTAGAAATATTGTCTTTACATCCATATGTTCTATTTCAAGATCAAAAGCAGTAGAAATAGCCAACATAAATCTAATTGAAGTTAGTTTAACCATAGGAGAAAAAATCTCATCAAAGTCAATTCCCTCAACTTGAGAAAATCCTTTTGCTACTAGGCGAGCCTTGTACTTCTCCAAATTTCCTTCTACATTGTAATTATTCTTGAATACCTACTTACAATCGACTAGTTTTATTCTAGGGGTAATTTCACCAAGTCCCACATGTTTTTTTTTATCTAGGGACTCTATTTCTTCCTCTATAACCTTTTTCCAAGACTTATTCTTACTTGAATAAAGTGCTTTCTTTACAATATTGGGTTCTTCATCAGTAACTAATATATTAAATTGAAAATAAATATTTGAAGGGCTATACCTTTCTAGGAGTCTTCTCACTTAATTTTATCTCCTCAAACTTGGAGTTCCAGGTTCTGCATCTTCAGCTTCCTCCTCACCTTCTTCCTCTAAATTTTACTCTTTAGACTCTCTTTGTAGTTCATCTTCTTCTGTAGCACTAGGTTCTACCATAGGTTCTTCCTCTTGTTCCAATTTTACTTGAACTATTTTAGGTTCTTTGCTTTATTGTGTTTCCTATTTCAAAACCCCTTTTTTTCTCTAAATATCACATTACAACTGTAAATGATCTTCTATGTTTCTGGGTTCCACAAATTATGTCATTTAACACCAATACTATTACCCATAAATATACATTTTTTAGATTTATATTCTAGCTTAGTCCTTTTATCTTTTGGGACATACATATAAGCATCACAACCAAAATCCCTTATATGACTGAGAGAGGAATTATTACTAGTCCATACTTCTTGTGGAGTTTTGTCCACCAAAGTTAAGGTAGGAGATCTATTGATGAGGTAACAAGAAGTTAACACGTATTTTGCCTAGATTTTCCTTTCTAAACCTGCACCACTTAGCATGCTTTTGGCCTTATCCATCAATGTTTTATTCATCCATTCTGCAACTTCATTCTGTTTTGGAGTATACAGAGTTATTTTCTGCCTTTCTATTCCATAGTCCTTGTAAAACTGCTCAAATTCATTAGAGAAATACTCACCACCATTGTCACTTCTCAAAACCTTTATCTTTTTCTCTATCTAATTTTCTACAAGAGCCTTAAACTCTTTAAATTTATTAAAGACAAGATTTATTTCATAAAAAATATGCTTAGGTCTTTCTTGAAAAGTCATCTATAAATGTAACAAAATAGATAGACTTACATAATGATGGTACTTTTGTAGGTCTAATCACATCATTGTGAACTAGATGCAAAATTCCTTCAAATATTGTAGCACTACTAGGAAGCTTGACTTGGGTTTGCTTTCCAAAAATATAGTGCTCAAAAAAGTTAAAATAAAATGGTCAATCAAAAATTACTTCAGCCATACCTTTCATTTTTAGTGTTCGAAGGTCTTTCTCACGAATATGTCCCATGTTTTGATAATACAATATTGTCTTCACTATAGGAATACTCGGAGTTGCTTCTACCATATTATTCTCCTCTATAACTGAAGAGTTATTGCAATAAATACTTATAGTGCTAACCTCAAGTCTAAACAGAGTTCCTATACAAACTCCCCTTGCCAACACCAAGACTCCATGAACCATCTTGCAACTATCCTTATTGAATACCATAGTCACACCCATGTCATTCATCTTACTCATGAATATCATATTATTTATCAAACCTAGAATATGCAACACACTAAGAAAGGTTTTAATTCTTCCATATTTTAACCTCAACTTGACTCTTCCTTGACCTATTATTTTATATGTCGAATTGTCTCCCAAGAAGACTTCACCTCTATTTATCTTTTCATATTCACAAACCCCTCCCTACGAGGATTCATATGAAAGGAAGCACCTGATTCAATCAGCCATGAGTCATGGCATTCACTTGAGCATGCTACATATAAGAATAACTCCCCTAAATCTTCATTTGTGGTCTTTGTTTCTATATAAGTTCCTTCATCAGATGATCAACTATTATCAGTCTTTTTAGATCTACAATCTCTTTTATAATGCCCTATTTTACCATTATTCCAGCATTTCCTCTTTTTTGGAGCAATAGATTTACCCCTAGATCTCGATTTTCTTTCTCCTAATTTCTTTTTGCTTCTTTCTTGAGAATGGTCTCTCACAACCAAGGCATCCTTCTAATGATAATCCTTAGAATATTTTTCATCCCATTTCCTTATATAGCAATGTTCCTACTATATCCTCTACTTTTAATATAGAAGTAGTATTGGTGATAGCCATAGCTAGGTTATCCCAAGAATCAGGTAGTGAACAAAGTAAAGTAATAAACTTTTTCTCTTCATCCATTTTTACTTCAACAGAGTTTAATTGAATTACCATAGTGTTAAAATCATTCATATATTCAACCATAGAGTCACCATCATTCATTCAAAGTGAATACAACTTCTTCTAGAGAAAGAGTTTATTTACCAATAACTTTATCTAATACAAAGTTCCCAGCTTATCCTGTAGTGACTTTGTCGTGGTCTCTATCGATACATTCAACAATACCGAATCATATAAGCACAATATAATATAACTCCTTGCCTTCCTATCGATCTTCATCCAATCCTCATCTTTTGTTGATGTTGGTTTTATTCCCAAGACTACAATCCACTAATATCTATCAACCAAAAAATTATCCATCTTGAGCTTCCATAACTCAAAATTTATCCATTAAGGTTTTCAATCTCTATCCATGTGCTTCCCATAATTTTCTTTTGCCTAAAATCTTCCACGTATGGCTCACACTCAAGAATTAATTTATCATAAGGTTTAAACCCTTCTCAAAAAAAGCTAAAAAACCTAGCTCTAATACCAAATGAAGAGTAAAATGCCTTGATAAACTAAATCTAGAAAAATAGTAAATACATAATCAAAGGAAAAAAGAAGAAGATAACAGATACACACATAACACAATATTTCACCTAGGAAACCCTTATGAGAAAAAACCCAACATAGTAATATCTCCTTATTGTATAAAATTAACTATCTTTAATACAATAATGTTCATCTCTCATCTCTCTTCAAACCTTGATGCAAGTGTAATTAAATAACAACAGCACAAGAACGGATTTTACAATACCATGGGCGAAAAACCATGGGTTCAAATATTTAACCCTAAACAACCCATATGGGTCTAAAAATAGCTTAAGAAACCCTAAACTTTACATTGGGGGATGCCACCCTTGAACCCCGATGAGGATACATGGAGAGTGTCCAATACCTTTTAGAGTTAACCTCACCATAATAACATGGAAAATATTCAACATATTTCCAACATATATTGGAGTAGAATATATAGATTTAAAGTTTGATGAAGTATTTATTGGAGGGTTTTTGTGCAGTTTCATTTTTTATTCAAATTATTTTTTCTATATTGTGTTAATATTTGTTTTAGAATACCACCACATCTCACATGTTGGTGTCAATGCTTGGAAATTAGAGACTAAAAAAGCAAATAACTTGAGGATTGATTCTCTTTAAACAAAGAAATTAGAATTCAAGTTTGTGGAGGAAAACACCATATGTTATTGTTGTAATTGTTATGGCTCATGGTAATGTTTCACTGTCCATCCCAAAATTTAAAGGAGAAATTTATGATAATTGGTGTATAAATATTAGGATTGGTTGATAGCCATGGAAGTGTGGATGTTTATGGAAAATTGATATGAGGGACCTACAAATTGGACTATTTTATTAACCATGGAAAAAAAATATGGAGGAAGCAGAAAGAAAATATGTAGTGGCTTTGTATCACATATAAGTAACTCTTCATGCAAGCATTTTTCCAAGAATTACAAGTGTATGGATTATTAAAAGAGCTTGGGACACCTTGAATACATCCTATCAAGGGTTTTTTCAAGTAAAATTAGTGAGTTTATAGACATTAATAGAGAATATGAAAATCTAAGAATTAAGGACGATGAGAATGTAGGAGATTTTGTAAGGGCACATGATGTTGTGTATAAAATGGGTATCCATGGTGAAGAACCAATACAAGGAGATGTTAAATTTTTTTGAGAATATTGATAACAAAATGGAATAATTGTGCAATTATTATTGAAGAAGGTAAGGATGCGAAGAAATTCGAGTTTGATCAATTAGTAGGATCATTTATGTCCCATGAAGAAGGAATTAAAAATAATGAAGAAAATAACTCAGAGCAAACTTTGCTTCTAAGGTAAGAGTGTCAAACAATAATAGGACTATCTCACACTCTAATTCCTAAGATTAGAGTGGGGGACTAAAAAATCAATATTCTATAGGAGGAAGAGAGTAGGCAAAAGATGAGGCTATAATGAAAGGGGTAGAGGAAAATTTATAGATAATAAAAACTATCCAATTATCTATTATAAAATATATGTTCATAATGAAAGAAAATATAGAATAAAAGAAAGCAGTGAAGGAGGGAAAAAGGTAAACTTTTCATGTGAAAAAGGCAAAATCCCAAAAAATATATCTTTATCATGTAATATGGTAAAATTTTTGACTAAATAGTCTTGGTACTTAGATTCCAATTATTCAAATCATATGACCAATAATAAGGAGTTGTTGTAGAGTTGGATGACTCATACAAGAGCAAGGTGAAATTTGGAGATAATAAAGCATTGGAGGTTGAAGGAAAAGGAATTTTATAAATTAACACAAAATATGGAGAGAAAAATATCTAGAATACCATCCTTGAAGCATAATTCTTTGAGTGTTCTAGAAAAAACTATAAGGTTATGTTTGAGAATAAGGAGTGTGTCATCTATGACAAAGAAAATAAGAACAAAGTAGTGGCTATTGTACCTATGAAAAAGAATCAAATGTTTCCTTCGAAGTTTGGAGGAGAAGACAACAATTTATGTCAAATAATCATTAAGGACAACAATTTGTTATAATACCAAAGGTATAATCTTCTAACTTTTCAAAGCTTGTATTTACTGAATGCTAAAGAAATGGTGCATAGACTTCCTTATGTAGAAGCAAGATGTGAAGTCTACGAAGGTTGCACAATAGGGAAACATCATACAAAGAGCTTACAAAAAAAGAGTGTGGAGAGCATCATATCCATTATAGCCAATATTAAAATATTTGTGGTGCAATGCATACACCAAGTATTGGTAAATCCTTCTACTTTATCACTTTCATTGATGGTCATACAAGAAAAACTTGCGTATATTTTTTGAAGAATGAAAGTGATGCTTTTGAAGTGTTCAAGAGCTTCAAAGCCATAATAGATAGTGAACACATAGATAAAATTAAAACATTAAGGATTGAACATGGTTGTAAATATCATTCAAAAAAATTAATCAATTTTGTAATTAGCATAATCATGGATATGACAAAAAAGATGGTAACAGTAAAAAGAAAGAATAGCACAATCATGGATATGACAAAACAGATGGTAGTAGCAAAATGTTTGTGCAATCATTTATGGGTTAAAGTAATTACAACATAAGTGTTCATCCTTCATAGAAGTCCCATAATTGTAGTAAATAGTATGACTCCTCATGAGGCATGGTATAGAAAGAATCCTTTGGTAAGTCACTTGAGAGTGTTTGGTTATTTGGCTTATGTTCATGTTGAGGGTAAGAAAAGGAAGAAGTTAGAACCAAAGAGTGAAGCATGTATTTGTGTTGGTTATTCTAAAGAAAACAAGGCATATAGATGTTATGAACCCAGTAATAAATAATACATTGTGTTTAGAGTTGTGATTTTTGATAAAGGGGGAGTACATTGACAAAAAGCAAAGAAGACTAAGAAGATAATCATCATTGAATATTTTTGTGTCGATGAATATTACATTATTTGGTACATGCCAATGTACCACCTTGGTACATTCTTGTAAATATTATATTAGGGTTGTATCCTAGATTAGTGTGTGAGTAAATATTTTATGTAATGTAATAATGTGTAGGAAATGCACAAGTGTCATGTAAATATGTGTGCAAGTGTTATGAGTGTAAATGTGCACAAGTGTCTCATATGTAAGTGTGCACATGTGTTCTTAGATTAGGAAGAGTTATATCAAGAGTCATGTCCAAGTGTGCATACAAGATAGTGTCATGTGTATGCAAGTGTCAAGTAGAGAAGCCAAGAGTCATGAGACTTGGCATATGGAAAGGAAGAGTCAAGTAACCAAAGAGTGATCCTACAATGGCTATATATTACTCTATAGAGAGGTATAGAGAGATATAGCCTACATTACCTACATTGCCTACATAGTCTATAGAGTCTTCATAGTGAGAGTTTTACAACACATTTGAAACAAAAAAAGGAGTAATACAGATTGTATAGATTTGAGCAACTAATATTGTAAGTGTTGTTATATTGTATGATTTAGGCTATTACATTCATATTTTATCTTATTAATGAATGTTATTTTATATATTGTTAAGCCTTGATATATACATATTAGTTATCTCATATTATCTCTATTACATCATTATTTGATCTTGTTATATTACGACTATCATATATTTGATCCTATAATAAATTATCCTTTGAGTTTACATTAATAGTAAGGCTTCAAAATCCAACATTTGTTTTACCATAAACATCAAATAGAGGCACAATAATTTCTCCAAAGACAATTCTAAAAGGCAAGAGAACATTAGAATAACATCGAAGCTACCAAATGTTGAATTAGATTTTGAGAAGAGATTCACAAGAAGCCAAGCACAAGCCCAAGAAAAAAGGTAAAAGGAACAAGAAGATAATATGGTTAACTATGCACAATTATCCAAGATTGAAGTAGAACCCTCAAGGTTTGAAGAAGCAACCCAAAGTAAGGTATGGACCAAAGTCATGAAAGAAGAAGTTCAATTAGAAAGATCAATACTTGAGAGTTATATGAACTTCTAAAGAACAAGAAAGTGATTGGAGTGAAGTGGGTGTTCAACATCAACTATTGTTGAAATTCACAATACTTTTCAAAAATAAACAAAATAAATCCATCCACCTTCTTATATAGAAAGCATTAAAGGACGAAAGAAAGGAAAATAGACAGATTAGGGGCATCCATAGGTAGCATAAACAAGCACTACATTATTGACATATTAGATTCAAAAACTCTAATGTTCAAATGAGGAGTGATGGGGGGTATTTATACTAATATGAAAATTCTAATTATATATATGAGTTTAACATAAGTCGGCATAACAAGAGGGCTTAAGATTAGTTACAATTTATAAAGTGGGTCTAATCATAACAATGCTAACCATGACCTATAGGGATCACATAATAAAATATTACAATAAATTCAATATATTGTATAATGAATGCTCTTAGGCCCATCCAATGTATACAATGTTGGCATTGACCATGAATTGGGTTACAATTTAAACACCCCCATGATCTAAATTGAGGGGCTAAGGAGAGAAGACATTCATAACAATAATATCTTCCTCCCATAATGGATGTTCTAGTGCGCTCCATATTTTGAGGTGGACTCATTTGGATCTTCCATCACCTGAAATCCACTATTGCAAAAATATTTCTTGCACTATAGTCTCCTTAGGTTGGATTGCATTCATCAATGCCACTATTAGACACTCCAACTCACATCCAAAAAACACTTTTGTTGGGACTTTAAATGAAGAAGACAAGTCAAGATCACCACCTCTTTTAAAGAAAAACTCCTTCAATCTTCCATAGTCGCATAAGGTATGACTTGAAGGCATAATTTTTTCTCTTCAAACATACATCACCTTGTTTGAAGACTTTGACTGTCTATGAACCACCTGATTTCTATCACTAAAAATGACTTTGCATGAACTTGTTTGTGATGAGGGCATCAATGGATATTTCCTAGGATTAGTTTATTTTATGTTATAGTTCCTAGATTAATTGAATAAAATGTGAGGTAATATTTTCACGTAAGTCTTATAAAAGCGTTAGGTGTAGTACTAAGTTTCTAGATATATTTTTTTGGTTACATAGGAGAGTTGGTCACAACCACACTATTTTTAGAAACTGACAAGTGCAGGGTTCAAACCACTGGGATTGCTCCCACCAAAGCTATTCCACTTTGTTATTGTTGACCTAGCGTGAAGGGTATCATTGGTCGCTCAAGATTCATACCATCATCGTCGGTCTGGTGCACACTCAGAGGATTCAGATCAAACTACTACTTTTGCAAACAGGTTACTCGCAAGGTTTGAACCTAGGTGTCTTATTGGGACAAGCACTTACCAATCCACCTAACCCTCGGAGGCAAAAGGGTTTATGGTAAACCAATGTGATTTGAACCGGAGTTGCATGGATCCACACTATATGGATCACGTTCCTCAACTAGCCACCTCCTCACACCAACTCGGCAACACACTTACCCCTAGTTTCTAGTTATTTAATTATTAGCTTAAGTTAGATAATTTTACTTTCTCCCAAGTTGCACAGACTATCAAATAAATTGTAATTTTGGCATCTTGATGCCTATTTATGCCTTGGTAAAGCAATGCAATAAACAGGTTGGTCAAGACCTGATCATTGGTATAGAACCGACCGATCACAGGACTTAGTTGGCTTATTTGAGCTTATAGTCTCTGTTGTGTAAGTGAGATTCGTCATTTTGACGCCCACTTCTCACGATTGCATGTCACGCTAGACTATATTAATCTCCAGCTCCTTTTAGGCACTTAAAAGCTATCGGTCGGCATCAAACAATTCCATAAGCGGCGGTTCAATCCGCCTGTGTTCCTTTGGCCGGACGTACACCCGTCGGTGAAAATATTCCGGTGACTCTTCCCAACGAAGCACAGCACTGTGCGTTGCCTGGAACATATACGTTAGCTTCAATCGGTTGCCAGAAGACCGATGCCATTTTCGGTGGCCTTCAGACCGATGCCATTTTCCCGGCCGCACGTCGAATGCCTTCCGGCCAAGGTGGTTGGCTTTCCCTCATCACCGACGGAATCCTGCCTAGTGGTGTTGTATAGGTGGCACAAGAAGTTCATGCGCGAAGCTGCCTTGTTTTGCAGCGATCCGGACAGTAGAGCGCCTGCGGTCTAATTTTCCGTTGAAAATACTGGCGATCGAATAACTAATTTTCGGAAGCAACGTGAGGCATTTCCCGGCAATTTGGAAATTTTTCTTCTGGTGGTTGACGGACGAACAGGGAGTCTGTTTCCCGGCCGCTTAACGGACGAATCAAAAGCATTTTCGAGCGTTCGGAAATCCGATTTCGGTGAACGGCGTTGAAAACCCGACATTTGGAGGCAGAGAAATTTACCGGCGTCGAATTCACTTTCCGGGGGCTGAGCTTTTCAGCTGATCACAGGTAATCCTAAGGTTTAACACCTTAGCTAAACCATTTCAAAGGAAATTAAACCAATTCCTAATTGACTTAATTAATTAAATTACTTAATTAATTATTAGTTAATCAATTTCTTTGATTAATTAATTCTTTTTTGATTAGTTAAGTTAATTTAATTAGTTAATTTGCTTATTATTTGGAATTCAATTAATTGATTTATTAAATTAATTAATTGTTTGTTTTTTTTTCAAAGATTTTCATCAACCTTTTTGCTTCCAAAAACCAAAAACAATAGGGCTTTATTTAAGCAAATTGGTGACGGTTGTAATAAGGAGTTACACAAAAAGAGTTAGTTGCTTTGAAATTTTAGCAAGGAGTCATTTTGTTTAAGAGAATTCATTTGTAATCAAGACACACATTTCACCTAGCTTTGTGTATTTTCATTCTCTTGTTCTTAGCTTATACCCAATCCCAAATGACATCTAATTTAGCATTCCAAATGATTACTTTAGCCTAGATAGTGGGTCTATTAGTCAATAAGGTCCAAGACATCATAGTCCAAGGTGCCTCCCATGTCAAGATCTATCATAATGATCTAAGAACAAAGGTAAAATGTGAAGTCAAAACCTTTGACATATCTTAGATCTGAATTTTCTAAGTAGTTGAATCATGGACATGGAGACGTGGTTCTCCTATACAAGTGTTCCTACTAAATAAAAAGTTCCTTTTGTGAAGCTTAAGTTGATAGGGTTAGCAAAACTTATAATTATGGAAAGACAAGAGGATCAAAACCCAATCACCACTTGGGATGAATTGATCCAAGCCTTGAAGGATATATTTTATCCTTTGAATTATGAACATGACTTAATGGTCAAATGGTATAGGTTAAGACAAACCTATAATATGCATGTTCAAGATTATGTCTTTTAATTTAATGGATTAGAAATTTTGCTTCGTGTGAAGGATCTAGCAAAATCCCTTATCATCAAGTTCACAAGTAGGTTCCTTGAACCTTTGTATCAAGAGTTGAAATATACTTCCTTAAAAACTTTGGATGATGTATTTAATCATGCAAAATTGGTAGAATAGAAGCTTGCGGCTTAGTCCAAGGGAGCTTCTAGACCTCCAAATCAGCAATAGTCAGCTAAGGCAGAGATATCTTCTTATTCTTCTTCTTCTTATAAAGGTAAGAAATTTTTTTATCATTATAAAAGAAGAGGACATAGGGAATCTAAATATTTTAGGAATAGTAGGAACCTCATTGTAAAATATCAATAGGAGGAACCTCAAAATGGTCTCTTTGAGGTTGTAGGTGAAGATCGAAAATATGAAGAATTGAAGGGTAAACTAAATAATGTTACCCTAATGTATCATAAAGGTGGGCATGACAGTTTGTTTACCATGAAGACCCACCTCACTCATAACGTTTTTTGTGAATTGTATTATTGAAAACAAATCGTAGACCAATTTGACTGTAAAATTTGTAGTCGATAGGCTGAAGTTACCTGTAGAACCACATCCTCATCCATATTCACTTAGATGGAGGGATACTAGTTTTACCTCCTATATCATAGAAACTAACACTATGTCGAAGGTTATGCATAAGGGGTCGGACCCGAAATATAATTATAAAAAAAGGTAAATCAATTTCGAAATCTAGGTGAATCCTGGCCAAATTCATGTAGGAGACATGGTGAATTACCTTTATTTTTCACCAAAAATTATAAAAAGTGGTGAATTACCTTTATTTTTCACCAAAAATTATAAAACTAGTTGATAGACTAACTATTGACAGTTAAGCTTGACGATAGCATATTTATGATCAATTACAACAAAGGATTCAAAGGGTTAATGATGATCGGTTGCAATAATGATGATCAATTGCAATAATGATGATCATGTGCAACATATTGTTGGTAGATCAATACTGATAGGTTGCACCAATGTTGATAGGTTGTAGAAATACCGATCGGTTGCAGCAATATCGATCGGTTGCAAGAATGATGATAGGTTGCAACAATATCGATAGGTTTTTAAAAATAGCGATAGG
Organism: Wollemia nobilis; assembly: GCA_028583015.1. NCBI lineage: Eukaryota > Viridiplantae > Streptophyta > Pinopsida > Araucariales > Araucariaceae > Wollemia > Wollemia nobilis. The sequence continues at coordinate 932,433 of JAQPPZ010017079.1, read as the reverse complement.
TTGTAGCAATTATGATTAGTTGCAACATACTATTGGTAGAGCAATATCGATAGGTTGTCTAAATATCGATCGGTTGTAGAAATACCGATAGGTTACAACAATACTAATAGGTTGCAGTAATATTGATAGGTTGCAACAATATCGATAGTTTGTAGTAATATCGATTGGTTGCAAGAATGACAATAGGTTGCAACAATATCGATTGATTGTACGAATATCGATAGGTTACAACAATACTGATAGGTTGTAGAAATACCGATAGGTTGCAACAATGTTCATAGGTTGCAGCAATATCTATAGTTTGTAGTATTGTTGATTGGTTGCAGGAATATCAATAGGTTGTAGGAATATCAATAGGTTGTAGTAATACCAATAGTTTGTAGTAATATCGATTGGTTGCAAGAATGACGATAGGTTGCAACAATGTTGATTGGTTGTAGGAATATTGATAGGTTGCAGCAATACCAATTGGTTATAGGAATATCGATAGATTGCAACAATATCGATTGATTGTAGGAATGCTAATAGGTTGCAAAAATATCAATAGATCGTAGCAAAGGGATATATGTCAATAGGTTGCAGCAAAGGGATAAATTACCGATAGGTTGCAGCAAATGAGAAAATGTCAATCATTTGCATGGATTAGTTGCAATATCGATTAGTTGCAGGAATGTCGATCGATTGCAAGAATACCTATAGGTTTTTCCAAAAGGGGAAGATACCCATCGGTTGTAGTAAAGGATCATTATCGATAGGTTACAATAGAGAGACACTAACCAATTTATTACAGCAAAGGGGTAAATATCGATAGGTTGTAGTAAACACATAAATGTCGATAGGTTACAACAAAGAAGCAAATATCGATTGGTTGTAGTAAAGGTTTTGTAGACACCTAAACCATGTCATGTTTAGAGGAGCTACTCACATAGGCACATTCATAAGATCATATGACATAATATTGGACTTTCCAAGCATCAAAAGTGGTTCTCACCACTCATCTGGGGTACTTTAAGCCCATCTAAGCCTAGTCGCTCAATACTAGAGCGGTCAGACTTTAGCCGCTCAATCTTAGAGCGATCAAACCTAAGCCATTGTAGATGACAGCTACTAGATCTTAGCCATTGTAGATGATAGCGGCTAAGCCATAAAAAGCATTTTTCTGATAGATATGCCCAATCACGGGTGGAAGTGGCAGTCTGCATGCAATAAAGGTGAGCGAGAGTAACTTTGCATTCCCTTTCACGACCAGTTCACATAGGAGACTTGAGTTTGCATTTAGATTTTAGTTAACTGGTCTTTAAACATAGAAAATAAAAAAATATTCTCATGCTAACCTTCACTATGCATGAAGGATTCAGTCCTAGGGCTTGAGCATAGACCTAGGGTTTCAAACACTTTAAAAGGTGCAAGCTTGAGAGCACCAAGATATATATTTTTGATCAGAGAAAGAGAGACACTTGATCGAGAGACACACTTGATCAAGGGCAAAGCCTTGTCATATTGGAGAGTCCACTTGAGGGTTTTCCACATACAGGATATTCAATATATCGAGCAAAGCAACCATCATTTCAACATCGGATACAAGCTTCGATCCATAGCCTTGAAGCAAAGAGGACAAGATTCGCTTTAGCGGCCGCTATCTTGGATAGTGGCCCGTAGGCCTAGCTTAGGGTTTTAGACATTAGTTTTATTATTCTATTTAGCATATCATTAGCATAGCATCATTTCATTCAGTCGCATTCATAGCATCGATTTAATTTGCACTTGCTTTCATTTAACATATTCATTACTAACAACCTCATCCGGGGAGGTATTCTCGAACATCTAAGCGTGTGTTGTTTCATTGCTTACAGGGCCACAGGTTCACCAAACAAAATTTGCAACATACAAGAGCAAAAGGGATCCCTCTAGGAAATAGACCTGGATAAGGAGGCATATGTAAGCCCTCATACATTTCTATGTGCAAAATCGGGAAGCTTGTGATAGCGCACCACTCTTTTACGAGGGGACATTTTTACCCACTTGTAACCTTATTGTATCGAAATGGGTATCCCTAAGAGGGACCGAAATGTAACTGGGTTTTAATACAAATAAAGAGATATACCTTTGTTACTTCTGTGTTATATGCTTTTTTATGGTCTTTCATTTCATTTTGGGTTTAACACATTGCAAGTAGAGTAAGAGCGATGCGTGCGCCCTGGGGTCGCTATAGATGGCGATCATGATGGGACCTCAACTGATTTTTCATTTTTTTGCCTAGATACTAACTTAGTTTTATGTGCAGGCTTAGCCGCTCTGGTCTACAGTGGCCAAAAATCAGCTGCTCTGAGCCACAGCGGCCAATAGAGCCTTAGCCTCTCTTGCTAACAGCGGCCAGAAACCAGCCGCTCTGGTCAACAACGGCCAGCACTAGAGAGAAGTAGAGGACATAACCTTAGTTCTATGAGATGGATTAAATGTTGGTACGACTTCTTTGATATTTTACAATTTTTTTTCTGCTTCTGTGTGTCTAAAACAGTGAACATAAAGCACATTTCTGTTTTGGAATTGAAAGAATAAAAGAAGAAAGAATTAGGCATTTTGCATATATTAGATATTATTTTATATTTCCACTAGGCATTGCTAGGAACAATGGCTTATGCTTGAAAATTTCGCCCTAGGATCCAATGTGCTAGACATTGTATGTTGTTTGCTTGCTTTGAGGCCTTGCAATAGGTCATATTTACACGAAATAAAGTGCATGCATACAAATCATAGTAGTTCATGCATCTTTCTTAAGATTGAAATGTATTTTACACTTAGGCATATAGGAAAGAGTCATTTTTTCTATATTATACTCTTTACTTCATGCAAGCTTAAAATGAACACCACACACGCACATATCATTTAAACATTGGGGAGTCAGATTTCATCAACAACCCTTAATTCAGTCTGATGACGTTGGAATTCATCTCCTTCCACCGGTTTGCTCCCTAGATTATCCTAGAAATGGATTGAATAACTTCTTCATAGTGGTACTAAGTTACTCGTGTTCAAATTGTCTCCCACTATTGGAATATTCATTGGTTCAAAGTGGAAGAGCTAGGCGAACCCCCATTGGGATTTCAACGGTGTACCCTAGTCTCTTTTGGAAAATCATGTTTGGCATGAGTACTCTTGATTATCACTATGGATGAGTCTCCTCATTCCAAATCCAAAGCAAGAAAAAAGAAACAAGAAACAAGAAAACATAAAAATACAACAAACAGTTTAGGGCACACTTAAAATTATAAGCAAGATAAACATTTGCTTGATATTGTTTGCGCAACACAAAAGCTATAGCTTCCAAAAATAATTGTCAAAACAAGAAGTAAACACCCTCAGTCTGACATCGAAGGGGGATCTGAGGCAACTCATACCCTTAGGCGAAGCCGCAGTAACATTGAAAGACCTACTCGAAAGACCATGAGTCATAGTTTCGTGAGTCTAAGAGGTGATAATTCAACCCTTGGGGGATCTCCTCGAGAAACCCCAAATAGGGAACCACAACATGAAACTACATCTCATAAACACAAAGAGGCCTCACGACCATCATCATCAAGGAGACATGAGGAAACCTCAAGGGCTTCCTCTAAACGTACAAAAAATTCTCAAAGACATGAGGAAGCTTCAAGAGCTTCCTCCTCACATAGACATAAAGAGGGTTCTAGACCTCGTTCTTCACACAGAGACGATGATGTTTTCCCATATCCATCCTCATGGAGGGTAGAGAGGGCTAAAAAACCCTCATCACCACAAAGACACACAAGAGTCAAAACATCTCAACATTCACATGCAACACTTAGAATAGATCAGCCCACTGAGGGGTAAGAAACTAGAAACACATCCATTCATAGATATAAAATAGAAGATATCCTTCAAACAAGAGGAAGGATTCCATTATACTATGACCTCATTGGAGTGAATGGCACCCCGCAGGATCAGCCATGGAAAACAAGACTGTTGGATGAGTTGGATCAATTGCACCCGAGGCCACCACCTAAAATTGTAGTCATAGAGAACTTTGCATCCGAAAGTTCATAGACTGTGACTTCTAAGCCCACTTCTCAAACTAGTGGTGCCTCAGGGTGACCCTGTAGTAAACATGTAGAGTCTGACCATAGAGTCACCAACAATATACTAAACAAATCACAATATCTAGCCAAAGAAAAGAGACATCAGAAACCTCTTCGAAGAATCTGCAAATCAGAACTACAAGAACGGAGTCAAATAAGCATGAGTCTTCTATGACCACGCAAGTCAACAGCGTGCAATGGTTAAAAAATGCCTTGCATAAGGAGCAAGAGCTTGTAGAAGCTCTTGAACATGATAAACAAAGAGAATGGTTGTTGGCAATTTTGGGTACCTTGAGTACATTGCCTTTGCTCAAGTATAGTTGTTGTCATTGATGTCAAGGAGTTCTTGAAGCAATTTGTTTTTATGTCTAAGAATGTGTTTTGATGAAGGTTTCAGCTGGTCAGTAAGTCTCCAAGAAAATCGAGTAGCCTAGTTGCAAAAGATCAAGAAAAAGATAAGTTAGAAAAAGTTTGCAAGCGGTTGGAAAAACTGTCGCGATTTCGTGACATGTTTTAGGAGAGAGAAAGTTTGACAAAACTGTCATGATTTCGCGACATGTTTGAGGAGAGAGAAAGTTTGGGCAAAACTGTCACGATTTCGTGACATGCTGGAAGGCAGAGACGAAGCAGGCTAAACTATCGCGATTTCGTGACATGTCGCATTTTCGCGACTCGGGAAGCGCAGGAAGGCAGAGAAAGAAAAGTGTCACGATTTCGTGACACATTGCCAGGAAAGTTGTTCGGACGAGCAAGTGTCGCGATTTCGTGACATGTTGCAGGAGAGAGAGTCCGAAAGGAAAAGTGTCACGATTTCGTGACATGTTGCAGAAGAGAAAGTCTGCAGTGTTAACTATCATGATTTCGTGACAAGATTGAAGAGAGAGAAAGTGATTCAGGAACTGTCACGATTTCGTGACATGCTACAAAAGACAAAGTGAGGACTGTTGCGATTTCGTGACATGATGCAAAGTTCCAGTTGAGGACTGTCACGATTTCACGACATGCTAAAAAGCTCGAAGTGAGAACTATCACGATTTCGTGACTTGCAGCAAAGAGAAGAGCCTGAAAGGAGAAGCGTCACGATTTCGCGACAGGCAATGGAGAAAGCGTACGAAGTCAGAAGTGTCACGATTTCGCGATAGGCAGTGGAGAAAGCGTTCGAAAGCCGAAAGCGTCATGATTTTGTGACAGGCTGAGTTAGAAGTTGCACGGATGCAGAAAGTGTCACGATTTCACGACAAGTTGAGTTGGCGACTTGGATTGCTAGAAAGTGTCACGATTTCACGACAGGTTGAGTTGGCAGCTTGCAGTTGCAGAAAGTGTCACGATTTCATGACATAGTTGCAGATGACATCAGCAGAAGTCGATGTGTCACGATTTCACGACAAAAGCTGAGAGGAAGGCCATGAAGACGAAAGTGTCATGATTTCATGACAGAGTGAAGATGACATCAACAAAATTCAAAAGTGTCACGATTTCACGATAGAAGCTGAGAGGAAGGCCATGAAGACTAAAGTGTCACGATTTCATGACAGAAGTGAAGATGACGTCAACAAAGAGGCAAAGGTGTCACGATTTCATGACAGAAGCTGAGAGGAAGGGCATGAAGACAGAAGGGTCACGATTTCATGACAGAAGAGAAGATGACGTCAACAAAGACAGGAAGTGTCACGATTTCATGACATAAGCGGTAAGGAGGTCGACAAAGGCAGTAGTGTCACGATTTCATGATAGCAAGCATAGAAGGTGTACGATAGGCAAAGATGTCATGATATCACGACATGTTGTAGTTTCACGCTAGAAGCTACAGGGAGGCAATGAAGCCGACAGAGTTAAATCTGGGCCGACGCAGCGCAGGGTTTTGCAGCCGACGTGATTAAAGTGTAAACAGTCGACTAAGATCAAGGTTCTAATCTTGAGATTGTGAGTATAAAAGGAGGGCTGTTTGAGGAGATTTGATCATCGATCGAAGTGTGCATTCGTAGTGCGATCTATGCAAGTAAAGTGCGGGGAGAAGTTCGATCGTCAAGAAGCTGAGTGTGCAAAGTCTGTGTTGCTATGGTTGCACAGAGTGTGAAGACTGTACTACGGTGGATGCACAAAGGAGCAGAAGCTATTGGTGTTGCGACATTCGAAGACAACGCGTAGAAGTGAAGAGTTCGATAGCCGAAGTGTTGTGTACTGCTGTGACTACGCAGAACTGTGCGAGAGTTGGTTTCGACCAAATACAGTTGTGACAAAATAGTAAAGACTTGGGGATAGCATTGAGCAAGCATTTGAAAGCTTGTGAACCATTCTTCTTTAACCAGTTTTTGAGGACCAGATTGAGGACAGAGATTGAGGCAAAAGAGGACATTTGTGCTAGACCGAAGGACTGCGTTTAGTGCAAATTCGAGGACCAGCTTTGCGGTGACAGAGTTGAGGACAGAGATCTCCAGCCAAAGCAGGGAAGACAGGTGTCTTCTATGGATAGAGTTCCACTTGCTAAAGGCAGAGGAGGTAGAGGTCTTCTAGAGGATCACCAGCCAAAGCAGAATTAGGGGAAGGTGTCTCCTTTGAGCCGAGGCTCATAAACATTGTAATCGGGAAGGATTCCCAGAGGACTTTGATATTACTTTTAGAGGAAAAGTTTTATCCATGGAGTAGCCCACCTTGGGTGAACCACGTAAATTGTTGTGTCACTTTGTGGATTGTATTTTGTGCATTGTTTTGATTACTACTGTTATTACTGCTATCTTTATTCTGCATGTTATTGATTTGAAAGCTGCTTTGAAAGAAAAAGTTAAAAGTGGTCTTATACTGTTCACCCCCCCTCTCAGTATAAGCTTGTGTTCTTCAATTGGTATCAGAGCTAGTTCCTTCGAAAAAGTTTAATAGCTTGAAGGAAAAGCTTGCAAAGAACACAATGGATTATTCAAGTGGCAATGCAGCACCTATTCTTGATGGATCAGATTTCGGTCTGTGGAGTGCAAGAATGAAAGTCTATCTTATGGCACTTGGTAATGAGGTATGGGAAGTTATTGAAGATGGGTACACCATTCCTGCAAATGGTCCTTATACTAAAGAAGACAGGCTCCTACATCACAGCAACTCAAAAGCCATGAATGCAATCTTGAAGGGTTTACAGAAGGCTGATCTTACCAAAGTTATTCACTGCAAGACAGCTAGTGAAATGTGGAAACAACTGCAGGTTGTTCATACAGGTGATGCAAATGTCCGAAAGGCCAAGTTGAGACACTTCAAAGGTATGTTTGAACAGCTCAAGATGAATGATGATGAAAATATTAGTGACTACATGCTCCGTATGGATGAAGTTGTTAATTCTATGAAAGACTTAGGTCTTGAACTTGCTGAAAATGATGTGTGTGATAAGATTTTAAGATCTCTTCCTAATAGATTTAGTGAAAATATTTCTGCTATTGAGGAAGCTAAAGATTTAGATAAGTTGAAAAAGGATGAGCTCCATAGTATTCTTGCAGCATTTGAGCTGAGAACTCAAGTGAAAGTTGATGTCAAGAAAGAGGCGGCTTTCAAAGCTACCAAGAAATCAAAGGGCAAACAGATTCAAGAGAGTGATGAATCTTCTAGTGATGAAGAGGCATATTACAGCAAGAAAGGCAAGTTCTCTAGAAAACACAAAAGCAAGAAAAACATAAGATGTTTCAACTATGGAAAGTTTGGTCATTATGCTACTGACTGTACTGTTTCCAAGAATGAAAGTGATGAAGATTTACAGGATGTTAAGAGCAAGGATTCTAAAAAACATAGGTATTACAGAAAGAACAAAGATGAGAACAACAATCAAGGAAAGAGGCATTCACACAAGAATAAGAAAAGCTTCTACCTAGACAAAGCAAGTAAGTGTTCTAGCAGTGATAGTGAAAGTTCTTCTAGTGATGATGAAAATGAGATGCTGTTCATTTCAGAAAAAGAGGAAGAACCGAAACATAAATTTATTGTCATGAAATGTTTTAGATGTGGAAATTTTGGGCACCTTGAGGATGATTGCACAAGTAATGAATTGGTTGCTAGTATGTATGAGGATGCTTCAGAAAATGACAAAGAAGATGCTTGTATGGTTTTTGAAAAGGGTAGCACCTCTAGTGATAAGAAATCTGAAAAAGGCCTTGAGATTTCAAAATGCAATCAAATAGAGGTTCTTGAATGTGAACTTACTAATGCTCTTAGTGTTTTGAAAAAGGAAAGGAAGAAGAATGCTAGACTCAAGGATAAGTTAGATGAATGTTGTATGGAGAGAGATGAACTCATAGAAAGTCTTGACATCTCTATGGCTAAGACTCAAGAACTGAAAAATGAGTTAGAATCTAAGGTGCTTGAGTATAATGAGTTGGAACAGAAAATGGCTTCTCTAGAAGTAGAAACTAAAGAGTACAAAGATAAGTTGTACAGGTTTCAAGACAGCTCCAAAAGGGTTAAGTCTCTAATCAAAAGTCAAAGAAATCCAACAGATAAAACAGGTCTCGGTTTTGTTGAGCCGCACAAGAAACAGGTTGGGGAATCTAGCAAGAGATTTCAAAAGGAAGAAAGTTCTGATGAAGGAAGTACTTCAGATCATGAGTCCATGAGTGATGAATGCGCAGAAACAGAAAACAGATTTCTGAATGTGAAGCAAAAATTTTTGGGACCCAAGAGATCGATTAAAAGAATGTTTCACGATAGATGTTTTGCGTGTTACAGGTTTGGACACATGGCTGCACATTGCATGTCTCAAATGAAGAAGGTTAACAATAATTTCAGAAGTGGTAATTTCTTCCAAGGGTATTGTTACTCTTGCAATCAATTCGGGCATAAAGCAATTTTTTGCAAAGCAAATATCAGGAACTGGGTTAGTCAGAACAGGCGGATTCAAAGAACAGCCATGCCTGAAAGAAATAATATTGTTACTTGCTATAAGTGCAACAATGCAGGTCACACAGTCAAATAGTGCAGAGCTGATCTTCTAAGGTACAGGAACAGGAACAGTGGTATAAACAGGTCCAAGGATCAAGGTGTGGACAAGAAAAAAGATGAGAACAAGAACAAGAAAAGTGCCAAGAACAGAAACATTGACATAGAGCTCAAGAAAAGGCCCGACAAAGAAATTGTAGACACTGATGATGATGAGTGTCTAATGGGAGTTTCACTCCCAACCCTATTTTAAATCACCTCATCAGGAGGTGGGGGAGGGACTAAGCTAAGAGGCTCATTCTTAGTCCCAAGCCCCAAAGGTGACCCTTTGCCATTGATGACAAAGGGGGAGAGATATGAGTAAGGGGGAGAGCTTCAAGTGAAGAGGAAAGCTTCAAGTCAGGGGGAGCAAAACTTCAAAGAAATATTCTCAGTTGTCAGCTCAGATTAATTTTAGTTTTGGCTCTTGAAGATGTGTTGTTAGTAAAGGTTTGCCATCAATGACAAAGGGGGAGATTGTTGGCAATTTTGGGTACCTTGAGTACATTGCCTTTGCTCAAGTATAGTTGTTGTCATTGATGTCAAGGAGTTCTTGAAGCAATTTGTTTTTATGTCTAAGAATGTGTTTTGATGAAGGTTTCAGCTGGTCAGTAAGTCTCCAAGAAAATCAGAGTAGCCCAGTTGCAAAAGATCAAGAAAAAGATAAGTTAGAAAAAGTTTGCAGGCGGTTGGAAAAACTGTCGCGATTTCGCGACATGTTTTAGGAGAGAGAAAGTTCTGGCAAAATTGTCATGATTTCACGACATGTTTGAGGAGAGAGAAATTTTGGGCAAAACTATCGTGATTTCGTGACATGCTGGAAGGCAGAGACGAAGCAGGCTAAACTGTCACGATTTCGCGACATGTCGCATTTTCGCGACTCGGGAAGCGCAGGAAGGCAGAGAAAGAAAAGTGTCACGATTTCGTGACACATTGCCAGGAAAGTTGTTCGAACGAGCAAGTGTCACGATTTCGTGACATGTTGCAGGAGAGAGAGTCCGAAAGGAAAAGTGTCACGATTTCGTGACATGTTGCAGAAGAGGAAGTCTGCAGTGTTAACTGTCACGATTTCGCGACAAGATTGAAGAGAGAGAAAGTGATTCAGGAACTGTCACGATTTCGTGACATGCTGCAAAAGACAAAGTGAGGACTGTTGCGATTTCGTGACATGATGCAAAGTTCCAGTTGAGGACTGTCATGATTTCGTGACATGCTAAAAAGCTCGAAGTGAGAACTATCACGATTTCATGACTTGCAGCAAAGAGAAGAGCCTGAAAGGAGAAGCGTCACGATTTCACGATAGGCAGTGGAGAAAGCGTACGAAAGCCAGAAGTGTCACGATTTCACGACAAGCAGTGGAGAAAGCGTTCGAAAGCCAGAAGCGTCACGATTTCATGACAGGCTACAAAGAAGTTGTACGGATGCAGAAAGTGTCACGATTTCGTGACAGGTTGAGTTGGCAGCTTGCAGTTGCAGAAAGTGTCACGATTTCACGACAGGTTGAGTTGGCAGCTTGCAGTTGCAGAAAGTGTCATGATTTCATGACATAGTTGCAGATGATGTCAGCAGAAGCCGATGTGTCACGATTTCATGATAGAAGCTGAGAGGAAGGCCATGAAGACGAAAGTGTCACGATTTCATGACAGAAGTGAGATGACATCAGCAAGAGGCAAAGGTGTCACGATTTCATGACAGAAGCTGAGAGGAAGGGCATGAAGACTAAAGGGTCACGATTTCATGACAGAAGTGAAGATGACATCAGCAAAAATCAAAAGTGTCATGATTTCACGACAGAAGCTGAGAGGAAGGGCATGAAGACAGAAGGGTCACGATTTCGCGATAGAAGAGAAGATGACATCAGCAAAGACAAGAAGTGTCACGATTTCGTGACATAAGCGGTAAGGAGGTCGACAAAGGCAGTAGTGTCACGATTTCGTGACAGCAAGCATAGAAGGTGTACGACAGGCAAAGATGTCACGATATCATGACATGTTGTAGTTTCATGCTAGAAGCTACAGGGAGGCAGTGAAGCCGACAGAGTTAAATCTGGGCCGACGCAGTGCAGGGTTTTGCAGTCGACGTGATTAAAGTGTAAACAACCGACTAAGATCAAGGTTCTAATCTTGAGATTGTGAGTATAAAAGGAGGGCTGTTTGAGGAGATTTGATCATCGATCGAAGTGTGCATTCGTAGTGCGATCTACGCAAGTAAAGTGCGGGGGAGAAGTTCGATCGTCAAGAAGCTGAGTGTGCAAAGTCTGTGTTGTTGTGGTTGCACAGAGTGTGAAGACTGTACTACGGTGGATGCACAAAGGAGCAGAAGCTGTTGGTGTTGCGACATTCGGAGACAGTGCATAGAAGTGAAGAGTTCGATAGCCGAAGTGTTGTGTACTACTGTGACTATGTAGAACTGTGCGAGAGTTGGTTTCGACCAAATACAGTTGTGACAGAACAGTAAAGACTTGGGGATAGCATTGAGCAAGCATTTGAAAGCTTGTGAACCATTCTTCTTTAACCAATTTTTGAGGACCAGATTGAGGACAGAGATTGAGGCAGAAGAGGACATTTGTGCTAGACCGAAGGACTGCGTTTAGTGCAAATTCGAGGACCAGCTTTGCGGTGACAGAGTTGAGGACAGAGATCTCCAACCGGAGCAGGGAAGACAGGTGTCTTCTATGGATAGAGTTCCACTTGCTAAGGGCGAGAGGAGGTAGAGGTCTTCTAGAGGATCACCAGCCAAAGCAGAATTAGGGGAAGGTGTCTCCTTTGAGCTGAGGCTCATAAACATTGTAATCGGGAAGGATTCCCAGAGGACTTTGATATTACTTTTAGAAGAAAAGTTTTATCCGTGGAGTAGCCCACCTTGGGTGAACCACGTAAATTGTTGTGTCACTTTGTGGATTATATTTTGTGCATTGTTTTGATTGTTGTTGTTCTTACTACTATCTTTATTCTGCATGTTATTGATTTGAAAGCTGCTTTGAAAGAAAAAGTTAAAAGTGGTCTTATACTGTTCACCCCCCCTCTCAGTATAAGCTTGTGTTCTTCAATGGTTGTTATGCAAACATGAGCAACGCTTAAGAGAGCAAGTTGAGCAGCTAGCTCATAGCAACCAACAAGCAAATAGAGATGATCATCAACGGAATCAATGCTGACTCACAACAGAATGGGTGCACTAGACAAGAAAGTAACCCACACCAAAATCACCCTCCAAATCATGAGCGAAATCCAACTGGGGGGAAATGGTAGACTTAATAAATTAGGATTAGGCGTATCCTGGATCCCCTCGTAGGAGGGAAGAAAATAGAGCAAATAAAATGGATAGAGTGCTACCTCCACCATCACCATGGGGGGGTTTGCAAGAGGAAGAACTCCTTGCTTCAAAGGCATTTTGAGAGCTTACTAAAAAGATGAAAGCCTTTGAGAAACAAGAGGCTACTGGGAGCCAACCAACATTGAGCAAAATACACAACCAACCATTGTGTCCATCAGTTCCTAGCCCTCCCTATCCTAAGCACTTTGAGATGCCTAGGCTAGAGAAGTTTAAAGGTGAAGAAGATGCACAAGAGCATGTCACCAATTTCATCAATGCATGTTTTCATCTCGAAGACAATGATGCTCTTATGCTAAGGACATTCATCATGACATTTTTGGGCACAACCACCCAATGGTTTAACCAATTGCCCAAGCATAGCATATCCAACTTTGAACAACTAGTGAATGCTTTTCTAAAGTGTTTCTCCTTTGGTGCTAAGAGGAAAGTAAATCTCTTAGACCTGGCCAATTTAAGACATTATGATGATGAGCCAGTAATGGATTACGGGAATAGATGGAGAAAAGTCATGGCAAAATTATCATTCTCCATTCCCATAGAAGAAATCGTCTGGATGTTCACCAAGAGTTGTTCCAAACACATTTCCCTCTTGCTACAACTACAAAAATACCCCTCATTTGAGGAAGCTTTGGCACAAGCCAAACTCATTGAGGAAATCAAAGTAGATGAGGGAACCATAAAAATCCAAACCAAGGAGTGGAGCAAAAATGATAAGAATGGCAAATATAAGCAGAAGCAGGCAAACCCTGCCCCAGTTAATCAAGTGGTATTGGCTACGCCTAAGGACGGGGCTGCACAACAGCCCCAAAATTATCAAGCACAACCCCCACCAGCCAACTATGATCAAAAGAACAATCAGGGTCAAAACAAAGAATGCAAACCCCCTCATTATTTTACACCATTGATAGAATCAATGCAATCAATCTTCAATCAATTGAGCGAGGTGGGAAAGATCAGATTCCCTGATATACCTCTTATAGATCCCAACCATCCTAAGCCAAAAGGATATAGGGAAGATCAATTCTACCCGTATCATAGGATACTGGGGCATAATATCAAAGTTTGTGTTGGTTTCAAACATCAGGTGCAAAACATGATTGAGGTGGGAGAACTAAAAGTGGACAACCCACTGGCCCCTGACAACAGAGATATGGGCATCTACAAAAACCCACTGCCAAACCATGAGGTCCCTAGAGGGCAAGGTGCACAAGTCAATCAGGTCCGAATTGATACGCCTACCCATGGGTGTGTTGGGATGGTTGAAATTGTCAATATAGCAACCAGGAGTAGATGGTATGGTCAACCACAACCTCCTGCAGCTCCCATAAACGTCCCCGCTGCACCTAGGTAGAGGCAGGGGTAAAACAACCTTCCAGGTCCACCAACTCGACCTGTGGTAACTATCCAGAGTAGACTTGAGCAAAACTTACAAATGACTCCGGCTAAGCTATCCATTTATGAGCTCATACAATAGTCCCCAAAGCACAGGGAGACCTTGATGGAGATTTTAAGGTCAATTGAGATCCAACCACAAGATCCAAATGCATTCACCCATTTTGTGGGACAAGTACAAGAATGCCAGGAACCTGTAATTCGATTCTACGATTATGAGATTAAGATAGTACCTACTACCTTACTAGACCCTCCTATACACATTGTGGCATCAATCAATGATTTACCTTTTAAGCGGGTCTTGATCGATACAGGTTCGTCAATCAACATCATCACAACAATGACAATAGAACACCTTAAGATCCCCAAGTCCAATATCATTCTGGGAGCCTATACATTAAGAGCTTTCAATGATGCTTTATGCAATACTATGGGAATGATAGTCCTACCTATCAAGGTGGGGCATAAGACCATCCCCGTGATGTGTCATGTCTTGGAAGGGGCCATGCAATACAACATCCTCCTAGGGAGACCTTGGATAAGGGACATGAAATGTGTTCCTTCGATTTTACACCAATGTGTCAAGTATGTGCATGATAACAAAGTCTACATGGTGTTGGCTGATGAGAAGCCATTCAAGTATGTTCATCAAGTGGATTGTCTAGGAGAATTTGTGATTCCTTCTACCCACTTGTATGTAGGACCTTCATCTCCAACTACCCAACTGGATAATAAAGACAAAAGGGTATGAAAAGACCCATCTGCATCAACACCTCATCTTGCGCACAAAGTGGCCAATGCTTCTAATCAACCATCAATGCCTAAACCAAAAAATGATCAAAGCTAAAGGCACCTATGGTTGAGGAAAACAAACTCAAGGAAATGCTAACCATAGCTATTGAAGAGGGTCCAAATCCCATGGAAGAAGATCACCAAGACCAAGTCGAAGATGATGACTACCACCCCACTTCACCAGTGTCATCCATGGGGTCATCCACCTCACATACGACTATACACTTGGCAAGCACAGGGATAGGAGAGTATCTTGTGTAGAACATAACCTTTACACCTATCATAGAGTCTACACAAGATATGGGATGTCCAAAGGATCTAAGGCCACTAGTAGGAATAGTGGTTCCACTTGGAATCCCTCCCAACTAAACAAACTTTGTCTACGCTGGACTAGACTACGCCCATAAGTCTACTGAAGAAGAAGAGGATAATGATGACTTGTTCACTATTAATGTTCGTTACCTCTCTAATCTTGAGTTCACTTTAAGCTACTTTGAATGCTACCATTGGCATGGTTACGGTCTTGGTATATATGAGCAGGGATGAAGGTGGCCACTCGAGCCATAGTACCAACTTCCCACTGATAGATTTGGGTTAGGCTATCACATCAGAGGTCGAGATGACTCTCTAGTAGCAGCCTTAGATAGATTGAGCTTGGGGTTAGGAGAAGACATCAATTTTATTCCTTATCACCCACTAAGTTTGAGACTTATGAGCAATAGGTAAGTGGTCACGGTAAGCATACCACCACCCAAGACTTATCATCCAAGACTCACAATTGAGGCCATCCCAGTAGGGTACAACTCGTGGGATGAAGAGCAAGAAGAAAATGGATATGTGGCAAGTGATGATGAAGCACAAGAGGGCTTGGCCTATCATGGGCCTCGCTACTTATGAAGACTTACTTGGTCCATCCACAATGAGAGTGGATACATATCGGATGAAAGTGACTATGAGTCAGAGGACTCAATAGAGAGAGCCTACTTAGGGGTAAGGCAATGGCCCCATGACTTGGGGCAACATACTAATGCAAATGGATTCTTCATAAGTGATGAAGAATATGAGGATGAAATAGAGATGGCTTACTTAGAGCCAAGACATGAGCCCCTCATCTTAGGGCCGCACACTAATGCTAATGGCTTCTGGATAAGTGATGATGATTTTGAGGATGAGACTGAGATGGCCTATCTTGGGCCTCACCATTTATGACAAGTCAATATGTTGGTGGAAAGAGAAGTGACACTTCATGCCATAGACCCTGGCTTGTGATTTTTAAGGAGACCTATTGACTTGAATGTCATTCATCGCATGGTCAATCCCCCTCCACCGACATTCAGGGAACTCTTAGAACCCAATGATCCTATTGTCATCCTAGCTCATGGGCTAGATCTAGAGATTCCCATTCCTCTAGAGCCTCATCGTGAGCATGGAAGGGAAACCTCGGAGATAATATTTCACCCATGTGGTCCTAGAGATTTCATCCCATCCATCAATACAATCTCCATTGATTTGACCACTCCACTTCATAACCTAGCAGATCCCGAATAAACCTTTGTGTCTTGACACATAGATGATTGATTGGGATCATGTTGATTCACCAATAGATCTTGAAGATATTTTCTCTAATGAAGAGATGTTACAACCATTTCATTTCACACCAGGCTGTGCCCATGATGTATTCCATGCTGGTTTGGATCCTGAGTCAGTAGGACCTATAAATCCCATCGATGACATTCACTTGATACCCATGCCTCACCAGTTGGAGGATGGGTCACATATGGCTATAGAAGCGACTTTTGAAGTGGACATTAGCGATGATCCTACTCAACCAAAGAAAGTCAAGTTCGGAGAAAGTCTATCTCCAAAAGAACAAGCCATCATAATTCCTCTCCTAAAAGAGAGGCCAAATATGTTTGCTTGGACTTACAAGGATATGCCTAGGATAGATCCAAAGTTAGTCATTCACAACCTTTCATTGGACCCCATGAAGAAACCAGTCAAACAGAAGTTGAGAAAAATGCATCCCACCATCGCTTTGATGGTAAAGAATGAATTGCAAAAACTATTGGATGCAGTTTTCATAGTTCCTATCGACTACCCTGAGTGGGTATCGAACATGGTGCCCATGGGGAAACCCGATGGAAGAGTCTATATCTGCATAGACTTCAGAGACTTAAATAGGGCAACTCCAAAGGATTCATTCCCATTGCCAAACATAGATGCTCTTGTGGATGCAACCGCAGGTCATGAAATGCTCTCCCTAATGGATGGTTTTTTGGATACAACCAGATCCGGATTAAACCCGAGGATCAACATAAAACCACTTTCATTACTCCATGGGGAACATTTTGTTACAAAGTGATGCCATTCGGTCTCAAGAATGTTGGTGCCACATATCAGCGGGCCATGACATACATATTCCATGACTACATGCATAAGATCTTAGAATATTACATGGATGACTTACTTGCCAAGTCCCTATTGCGGCAAGAGCATGTTGAAGTCCTTAGAAAAGTCTTTAATCACCTCATTGAGCACAATGTCAGATTGAATCCTAAGAAATGTATTTTTGACGTAACTTCTAGAAAGCTTTTGGGATTCATAGTTTCTAAGAGAGGCATTGAAGTCGATCCTGCAAAGGTAAAAGCTATACTGGAAATGGCCGCCCCTACCAACATTAGGGAATTAAGAAGCCTACAAGGCAAAATAGCATCCATCAAAAGGTTCATTGCACAATTATCAGATAAGTGTCGGCCCATGAACCAGTTGCTATGCAAGGATGTCCCATTTCATTGGGATGGAGAGTGCCAACAAGCCTTTGCAGAGATCAAAACTTATCTGGCGATGCCGCTAGTGTTGGCTCCACCAAGGCCAGACATACCATTCTTATTATATATATCAGCTACTGATTTTTCTTTGGGCACCATGTTGGCCCAAAAGAATATGCAAAACAAAGAGCAAGCCATATATTACATTAGTCACACATTGGTGAGTTATGAGCTAGGGTATGCATATGTCAAAAATTTGTGTTTAACAGTGGTCTTTGCAACTCGAAAGTTGTGACACTACATGTTGAGCCATACGACCTATGTTATATCAAAACAAAATCCTTTGCAGTACATGATGAGCAAGACATATCACAATACATGTACTGCAAAGTGGATCATGCTATTGATAGAATTTGATCTAGAATTCATAAGCCAAAATTCCATCAAGGGACAAGTCATAGCAGATCAATTAGTAGAGGCACCTCTTCAGGATAGCAAGCCTCTCACCATAGAGTTGCCTGATGATGCGGTCTTTGCACTATCAGATCTTCCAGAACTTGAAGAACCTAAGAAGGAAAGAGACATGTCATTGTTCTTCGATGGTTCAAAGTGTGAACAAGGGGGTAGAGCAGGGATTGTCTTTATCACACCATAGGGTGCTCCATTGCCCTTATCATTCAAACTAGACTTCCCTTGCACAAACAACAACATAGAATATGAGGCATTGATCTTGGGACTCCAAACAGCAGTTGCAATGGGCATTAAAATATTGAATATCTTTGGTGACTCCTTGCTCATAGTAAACCAAGTCAAAGGATTATTCCAATGTAGGTGCCCACTCCTAAAATCTTACAAGGAGCTTGTTGATACTTACCTAACCTGATTGGAATGGTATGACATCGAGGCAATCCCTCATACATCAAACAGATTTGTAGACACCATGGCATCTTTGGGATCCTTAATCCCTCAGAATCTATCTACTAATTTTACAACCATTCATGTGAAAGTGCTTGCATTTTCTGCAATACAGCATGAGGTTATTGACAACCTAGAGTCAATCAACATGATCCAAATCGAGCCAAATCAGGATTGGTCATTCAAAGTTAGAGCCTTCTTACAAATGACCCCTTGGGAATATTTGATCTCTCAAGGTCCCATGGAATGTGGAACAACCATTCATCATAGGGTTGTTTCCCAATCAGTGTTCACAAATGCTAGATCACAAGATGAGCATGTCATTCTATCCATAGAAGCAATGGCTTATCAGGATTGGCTTTCCCAATTGTGGGACTTCCTGAAGCTTGGAATAGTACCGCAAGGTCTATCGCATATCGAAAGATGAATATTTAAACAAAAGGTGACTAGATACATTTTTCTAGGAGAGATCCTCTATAGACGAGGATATGATGGAGTACTACTCCATTGTCTTGAGCCCCAGGAAGCATCCTGGGCAATTTCACAAGCTCATGATGGTACATGCAGAGGACATTTCAGTGGCATGGCCATCGTTAAGCGCATCTTGAGAATGGGTTACTATTGGCCCACCATGGAAAAGGACTACTATGAATATGTCAAGAAATGCATTAAGTGCCAGCATCATGCAAATCTCATGCACTTGCCATCACAAGCCTTGCAACCCATCCAGGAAGCATGGCCATTCTCGTAGTGGGGACTAGACTTGATTGGGAAGATCTCACCCCCATCCTCAGGCCGACACACATTCATCATAATGGCCACTGAGTACTTCACTAAATGGGTTGAAGCGATCCCCCTAACATCGACAACTGGACCAAGGATTGCGGAGTTTATACTCCACAATATCATAAGTCATTTTGGGGTCCCTTCGAAGATAATATCGGATAATGGGCCATATTTCAAGAACAAAAATGTGCATGCTTTAATGAAAAAATACCATATTCAACATAGTTTTTCAATGCCTTATTATCCACAAGCAAATGGGCAAGCAGAAGCCTCAAACAAAATAATAGTCTCCATCTTGAGGAAGACGGTGCAAGAAAATCACAAGGATTGGCACATACAGTTGCCTCTAGCACTATGGGCATACAGGACTAGTGTACGGACGCCCACTAGGGCAACACCATTTTCACTTGTATATGGCACTGAGGCCATCATGCCACTAGAGTTGGAAATTCCAACCTTACACATAGATTGAAGGACTTCATAGATGATGATACCGCGGCAAGGCCACCTTGATCAGTTGACGCTTCTTGATGAATGATGAGTCAATGCTTTAGAGCATCTTCACGTTTACCAAGATCACCTTGCACGAGCTTACAATAGTAAAGTCCACTTAAGAGATTTCAAAATTGGGGATCTTGTGCTCAAAGAGAACCAACATAATTCTAATTTACCATCGCACCTACGAGACAAATTCATGATAAATTGGATAGGCCCTTACATGGTTTCAGAAAGAGTTGGGCCTGGAGCATATCACCTTATATCATTAGATGGTGTTGAAGAGCCTGAACCTCTCAATATCATTCACTTGAAGGCGTTCTACACATAAAACAAAAAATCAAAAAAATTCAAATATGTCATAAAACAAAAAACATTGTAAAGAATAAAAAATACAAACAAATAAAAAAAAAAACAAAAAAAACTCAATCCAATCAAAATGCTCCAAGGGTATCCAAGTCGCTTGGTCAAATTCCAATCAAAATGCTCCAAGGGTATCCAAGTCGCTTGGTCAAATTCCAATCAAAATGCTCCAAGGGTATCCAAGTCGCTTGGTCAAATTCCAATCAAAATGCTCCAAGGGTATCCAAGCCGCTTGGTCAAATTCAAAAATGCTCCAAGGGTATTCAAATCGTTTGGTCAAATTCAATAAAAATGCTCCAAGGGTATTTCATGCTACTTGGTCAAAAATCAAAAGCCCCAAAGGCACAATAAGCCCTTTGGTCACATTAATCAAAAATACAAAAACAACATAAAATCAAAAATGCAAAAACAATTGCATCTCACATCTTGCATCCACATAGTTGCATTACATTGTCATTTCCATTACATTCGCATATGGTATGATCATAGCCTTACAAGTAATGCCACAGTTTGTATCATAAATCATTCACAAAATCCACCATCATCCATTCATTCATGTGTGTAATTGTGTTTCTCAACACAACCATATCAAGTTGCTATAAAGAACAGGCTAAGATTTTTTGGTTATTCAACCATATCTAGTGGTCTTATCAATTTTTGTGAAAAGCCATATTGATTAGTAGAGAATAAGGAATAGTCATGAAAACCTCAGATATTCAGAATCCCATCACTAATTATAAAAACTTAAATCCTAGCTGGACAAGGGAAGATGAAAGTTGCATATAGGGTTCTAAGTTACCTTAAGCGAAAAGGGTCATCCTTGCTTATCCCCCTGTGCAACCGGTTCAAAGGTGCTGAGAATTGGCAAAAGGACAAGTTCTGCCCTACCCAAAAATGAGTGATTATCATCATTGCATACATCCCTTGCTTTCATAAAAATAAGCAAAACCCAAAACAAATCGAAAGTTCAAAATATTCAAAATTCGAACATCAACGCCCAAAGTCATAGTTCAAAATATCAAAAGAACAAAAGCAAAATAAATAGTGATTATCATCACTACAAGAATCCCTTGCTCAAAAGAAAACAAAAAAATCAGTTAAAATAAATAGTGATTTTCATCACTAGACATGAGCAAGTATCCCGAGTCAAAATGAAGAAAATAAGGGAATGGAACTTGAATCCCTAGAATTCTCAGCACAACCGAACCAAAAGCATGATGATATGTCTAATACAAAGGCATTATGCATTTGTGTAGACCAATGTTTGAATGTGGATGAGCTAGCTTTAGGTAACCCAAGGTCACCTAGTGGTATAGTCCAACTGAGTCCAACATAGGATAAGATGAACAATTGAGGATCCCCGATCTTAGCAATGGGCTGAAAGAATCCCGCCTGACATCGGAGGAAAATATTGAGTTCTATCTAAATATATTCATTTGCACACACAGGGACAATGAATCCATAGGTCCATGATGAAAGCCTTGCTTCTTCAAAAGTCTAGTATGGTCAGTACACAACTATTGATAGGGTAACTAGAATGTTTGAATCTCAAGCAAAGCCCCAAAAATTCTTATATAGCAACAAATCATATCATCAATCATACCAACATTTTCTTTATAAGATTCTATAAATTAGGGGGTATCAACATAGTAGGATAGATACCACATATATATTAGAAATAATATATAGACGACCACTGACTACTTTATATCTTTTAATTTACAGAAACTTATCAAGAAAATACATACATTTCACACCATTACATCTCACATATGAATACTTAATCAATTCTTATGATAAGAGTGATTATTTAAATTCATGATTATTTTTTTACTTTCTGTGGTATCACCCATTAAGATTGTTAATATCATATGCATTCCTTATGTTTTAAGTGATTAAAGCATACAGGTTCATTCATACCATACCATCACATAAGCTAGATGCATACAATTAAAGCAAAATTAAACATGCATTTAACAATAACATTGCATCCATAAATACATAAGTCATCAATCATCCATCATTACATCATAAAGCACATCATAAAACATATAAGCAATATCCATTTGCATATAACCATAAATCCATCATTAGATCAACTCATAATACATCACATCATATCATATGAACATCTACAGATATACACACATTAGCATCTATTTCAAATCCACATCATCATAAATATCATCTATCACCTAACACATACATATATCAATTCATCATAATACCATCATCCATCGCATCATAAAACAAAATAAAACAAAAACATAAGCAATAAATGATACACATAATGAGTCATAAAGCAAAGATATCATATAAATGTGTGTATCAGGTCCATAAAGGTACAAAAATGCCCATGGGCTATAGTCAGGTAGGTCAAGCCGACCTCAAAAATGAATCAAAAGAACACCATCAATCAAATATAGGGGTTGAGCCCCCGACATCACCTCCCCTAGTGCCACCTCCCCCTGTGGTGGTGTCACGGGTCGAATGGTGTGAACCTGCTGGTCTCTCTGTCTGAGTCTGGGTCCTCTGGCTAGGATGGGTAGAAGACTACCCTGAGGTAGAGCGCCCACTGACCTGTGAACCACCTACATCGGGTGCCTCCTTAGGAATAAGCCCATGCCTCCTGAGCTACATCTGGAGAGCGGTAATGTGACCAACATGCTCCTAAATCTGCCCCTCATACTCATCCAATAGTAACTATAGGTGTAGAACCTCTACCCTTGAATCTATCTTTGGATCCCCCTATGGTGTAGAAGGAGGAACAAAAAATTGCATCCTAGCAGTACCACCCTCGATAGTAGCCTACAGATCCTGTATCTACATCATGAGCTGCTCTATGGTGGCATCTCATTGTGCTATGGTAGCATCTCATTGTTGCACCTAGATCTTGGTCGACTGGAGCTCAACCTCGACCTCATGCAACTATGCTCTTAGAGGAGAATCTCTCTCCTTGGGCTCCAGCTCCTCCTCATCCTCCTTAGGAGCCTCCTGCTCCTCCACTACCACCTACTCTACTGGCTGGCCCCATACCTCGGTCTTGGCTCAGACTCTATGCCCTATCAGATCTGCACCATCACCCCCACCATCATCCTCGTGACCTAGGCTACCGATACCATGCCACATCCGATCCCCCCACCACTGAGTGTATGCCTCTATAACACCCCCAATGACTCTTGGGTCAACTATTGGGGCATCCTCCTCATCTGAGAGCTCTGTAATCTACCATGGGGGTAGGTCCTTCTCTATTGTGAGGTGCCTATACAAAAATGGAATAAGAGGCACGTCCTATTGTAGCTCGTACTGATGGAGAACCTGAGAGTAGAAGAAATACTCTCGGATGCCAACCTTGTGGCCAAGGAGCCACCGCTCATGCCATATCTTAGCAGTAAAACTGGTCGGATCATCCCATGCTGGGCACTCATGATATGGGTGCCACATAACATCCCCAACCTGTAGCCTAGTGAAAGTAGTAGTATAATGGGGAAGCTCCCCCGCATGAGGATGACTCTTGTGCAGCTCATGCTCTCGAGCCCATCTAGCGGTATAGCACTGCATCCACTCCTCCATAGCTATGATCACAAGAGGAAGCCCTCTGGGATGATCTACCTTGATGTGCTCCCATCCCCAAACCTATAGAAGCAAGTTGCAAGCAATGCCGACGTGACCTCATCGATGGATGTGGTACAACTCATCATAGCACTGAGCCAACAAAGACCTACCCCATGCATAGATGATAGGCTCCTCACTATCCAACAAGTCTTGAACCATCACCAAGAGGTTCCATGGGAACCTCAAACCTGAGCAATCTAGAATCAAGATATTGTTGATGACCATCAGCAACACTGCATGCCTCACAGAGAAGACACCCTCCTCATACCACTACGAGATGGACACTCCCCCAGATTTGGTGTCCTTGAGAGCCTCCATAGAGCACCCTCTGAACACCTAAGTGAAAATAACAACCTGATCATTAGTGGTCGAAGAGACAATGGCCACTCCATCAAAGGGGATCCGGAAGATCCTATACACATCTTTCGACGTGATGGTCATCTCATCGGTAGGAAAGTGGAAGGTATTGGTCCGAGGGTCCCATCGATGGACCAAAGTTATAAGGTAGGCATGATCTGCCATAATGGTGGGTAGTCTGGTGACATACTATAGCCCATGGGCTTTGAGCCAAGCCCAATCATCGCCATCCAAGAGGGGCAGAAGTGTATTCATGAGCTTCGGGTCCCGAGCCCAAGCAGTAAGAATCTAAGCAAAAGAAAAGAAAATGAATCATAACTACAATGCATCTAAGGCATAACTCACAATAAACATGAAAATGGTGCAAATAATGATGGGCTATCCTAAGTCTAGGCAAAGG
Organism: Wollemia nobilis; assembly: GCA_028583015.1. NCBI lineage: Eukaryota > Viridiplantae > Streptophyta > Pinopsida > Araucariales > Araucariaceae > Wollemia > Wollemia nobilis. The sequence goes on along the minus strand of JAQPPZ010017079.1, from coordinate 908,176 downwards.
AATAGAGTTGCACCTAATCAAACAAGTCAAAATTTCAAAAAAATCAATAAATCAACCCAAAAAATTTCAAAAAAATAAAAAATTTCACTAAGTGTTCTTGGTCATTGTCACCTACAATGGCCAAAAATCGATCGCTGAAGCTGATAGCGGCCAAGCCCCAATGGTCAATTTTTTGACCGTTGGGATTCAAATCGATCGCTGCTAGTGACAACGGCCAAGTTGCAGGCCTTCCTGGCCGCTCTGATCGATAGCGGCCAATGGGTGGCGAGGCAGACGCATCGACCCTAGGCCAAAAAATACCAAAAAATATAACAAAAACAACAAGACAAAATGGGGACAAGCCCACCACATAAAAACCTAAACTAAGCCTAGCTACGGGTTTTGATTCATTGCCAACAAGCTTAATGAGGTTCAATTACCGATTACTTAATGTGGTTCAGTTTTACCCAAAATAAAAATAAACAAGCAGGGTTAAGGTTTGAGGGAGTACTCGAGAAGCTCCGGCTCCTCCACCCGAAGATGCTTCACCCCATGCAGCCATGATCTTCCAAGTCATAGAAATGCTCCAAATCACAAAAGTCACTTTCACCTCAAAGCTCAAGAAAGCAAATTGACAACTGGCAAAGTGAAAAGACAAAACCCTAGGTTGAATTTTATATTGCCTTGGCCACTGCTGACGTCAGTGGCCCGCATCGCTTGGCCGCTCAGGACTAGAGCGGCCAAGGCTAGGCCTTTGGTGGCCACTGGACCTGACAGTGGCCGAGATCCTAGACAAAAACAACCACAACCCCTCCATGAGAAGGAACAAAAACATTCAAATAAGCACATTTTGAAGACTTCTAGTCATCATAATGACCAAAATAACATAAAAATCACATAAAAACAAATTCTTGAGTAAGCCTCGTATCCAATCACTTACTCTATCAACTTAGCGATTGCAGCGACTTGCACTCCATGTAATTCGGTAAGACGAGTAAGTCACCATAAGGCTACTTGGGGCAAAAACATTCATTTTGGAATCATGATGTATCACTTCAAACCCAAAAAATACCAAGATGGTCGGACTGCTCCATGGGTGTGATAGGATCATCCTCATTCCCTTGTGACATCAAAAACACTAAGCCAAAGTGATGCAATATGAGCATAAATAGAATCACTCATCCTAACTCCCTAAGAAGGCTATTGATGGTTGGACCGCTCCTCGGGATAGGGATGGATGGTTATCATAAACAATTGGAATCACACTTGGATGTGGGTTCACCCATTGAAGGAACAAATGCTAGAAAGGAACCAGATTAGTCATATTGGTCAAGCGACTTGTCGCTTCATTCATTGTCATTTCTTCACCAATTCGTTGAGTGAAGAGGTAGTTCAAATATTCAAAATAATCATAATCAAAATCAACAAAATATCACTCGATCATAACAAAATCATGTTCATCCTATGAATCATTGCATACAACAATCACATAATTTCCCTTGTTTGTTGGGAATGTAAGTAGACATGACATCTTCAATTGTAGCTCTCCTACCGATCGGAACTATTGTAGCAGTTGAAGCTACCCGATTGAGTTTGAGGAATGAGTGCAATTTAACATGTCCAAGCCACTGAGCTAAGTCCTCCGAATGTTGAGGCAATGATTCAAAGGGTGTGCACCATCTTGCATGATTGGGCCATCCGACATTGATCAGACCACTGATCACCATACACCCTACAAACAGATCAGTCTACATTTTTGCTCAACGTTGTGTTTTCCACACAATGCATCGCAAAAAGGGGCATCTGTAGACACCTAAAACATGTCATGTTTAGGGGAGCTACTCACATAGGCACATTCATAAGATCATATGACATAATATTGGACTTTCCAAGCATCAAAAGTGGTTCTCACCACTCATCTGGGGCACTTTAACCCCATCCAAGCCTAGCCGCTCAAGACTAGAGCGGCCAGACCTTAGCCACTCAAGCTTAGAGCGGCCAGACCTTAGCCACTATAGATGATAGTGGCCAGATCTTAGCCACTGCATATGATAGTGGCTAAGCCATAAAAAGCATTTTGTCGATAGATATGCCCAATCACGGGTGGAAGTGGCAGTCTGCATGCAATAAAGGTGAGCGGGAGTAACTTTGCATTCCCTTTCATGACCAGTTCACATAGGAGACTTGAGTTTGCATTTAGACTTCAGTTAACTGGTCTTTAAACATAGAAAAGACAAAAATCTTCTCATGCTAACCTTCACTACGCATGAGGGATTCAATCCTAGGGCTTGGGCATAGACCTAGGGTTTCACACACTTTAAAAGGTGCAAGCCTGAGAGCACCAAAAGAGATACATTGAGAGAGAGAGACACTTGATCGGGAGACACACTTGATCAAGGGAAAAGCCTTGTCAGATTGGAGAGTCCACTTGAGGGTTTTCCACATACATGATATTCAACATATCGAGCAAAGCAACCATCATTTCAACATCGGATACAAGCTTCGATCCATAGCCTTGAAGCAAAGAGGACAAGATTCACTTTAGCGACCGCTGTCTTGGACAGTGGCCCGCAGGCCTAGCTTAGGGTTTTAGACATTAGTTTCATTATTCTATTTAGCATATCATTAGCATAGCATCATTTCATTCATTCACATTCATAGCATCAGTTTAATTTGCACTTGCTTTCATTTGATATATTCATTACTAACAACCTCATCCGGGGAGGCATTCTCGGACATCTAAGCGTGTGTTGTTGTTTCATTGCTTACAAGGCCACAGGTTCATCGGATAGAATCTACAACATACGAGAGCAAAAGGGATCCCTCTAGGAAATAGACCTAGAGAAGGAGGCATCTGTAAGCCCTCATACATTTCTATGTGTGGAACCGGGAAGCTTGTGATAGCGCACCACCCCTTTGCGAGGGGACATTTTACCCACTTGTAACCTTATTGTATCGAAATGGGTATCCCTAAGAGGGACCGACATGTAACCGGGTTTTAATACAAATAAAGAGATATATCTTTGTTACTTCCATGTTATATGCTTTTTCATGGTCTTTCATTTCATTTTGGGTTTAACACATTGCAAGTAGAGTAAGAGCGGTGCGTGCGCCCCGAGGTCACTACAAGTGTATATCCTGATAGGTTGCAGTAAAGGGGTAAATTGTTAATAGGTTGCAGCAAATGAGCAAATATCGATCGATTGCATGAATTAGTTGTAATGTTGATCGGTTGTAGAAGATGGTTCTATTGTTGATGGGTTGCAGTTGTGCCATGTGTCGAATGCTCAAATGTCATGTGTCCACCATGCATTAAATGTTTGCATGCAAAATTTCTATATAAAGGTATAGACAGTCATTTTTTATCCTTTTTCTAATGCAAAGTACATCACAGCAAGTAGAATAAATTGTTCCTTTTCACCTTTCTCTCACGCAAAGTCATTTTTTAAGCTTTTCTCACCTTTTTATCTCGTAGAGTCATTTTTAAAAATTTTCTCACCGTACCTCAAAAATATTATGAACATATTACCTTCAATCCTATGCCTTGCTCCTGAGTCCCTCGTACCTTACCCTATAAAATAAACCAATGGCATCCACTTCCACCCTTGTTTCGTCCAAAATTTATTTCAAAAACCTTGTTTGCCCCCTTATTTCTGAGATTTTAACAACACCTAGTTATAACATGTCATGGGTCGTTGACTTTGGTCTTCATGGGTTAGTTTCAATTTCGTAGTACGAAACAAACATCAAACTATTACAGAATATTGTTGCAGCTTATGATAATGATTCAACCACTATCAATATTAACATTGACAACAAGAGCATAAGATTTTTTGTCACACCCTCAAACGTCTCTAGATTGATAGCATCGCCTCACAACGGTTCTGATGTTGTTACATCGAAGATCACTTTATCTTATGAAGACAAATTAAACCTGGAGATCAACTTCGATGTTCTTATGGAATCTTTGATAGGTACAACTCTATATATTTTTATATTTATTTGAAGTTGAAATTTAGGGTTTTAAAAATACTAGTTTTTTTTATAGTTTTCGTTACCAAGTCCAAAAAGGGCTTGATTTTAGCAACTATTTCTAACAATTTTCTTCAAGGATATGCCCAATTCTTCCAAGCCAGACTCGTTCTACAAGGAAAATTGATAGATATACCGTTCTAGGCATTTTCATATTTGGTTTGTTGTCTTGTGCACCAAAACTTTGACTAGTGCACAAACTCCACTCTGTTAAAACCAACACTACTGTAACTCTCAGCAAATGCAATTATATTCTTTACTTTTTTTAAGAATCTTATCATAATTTGTAGAATTCTAAAGTACCAACCTCGCTGCACCCACACCTAGCCTCTATTGCAATGATAGTACAACAGGTGCAGGTAAATTTTACTATATATGAAACTTATAATTTTTTATATTCAATTATAGTTTTCATTTTTATTATTTTTAGAATTTATACATAAATACAGAAAAGTACATCCTCTTGCTTCTCAAAATAGGATGTTGTTGTAAGAGATCATAATCCAGAAGAAATAAGAGATTTCAAACACCTTTAAAATTGACACCACTAAATAGAAGATCTTAAAAATGCTTAAGATCTTCTAATTCTCCTAATCCTTGTCAACCTCAACCTTCTTTTCAACTACCAACTGGTGTTGTTCATATCAGTGAGGCCATACCCACTACACATAAGCTTTCTATTTCAAGATTGGGTTCATGTATTCATTTAGTTAAAATTATAATTTATCATTGTAATAATTTTTTTTAATGTTTTCAGATGTATGGTGTACAAACATTCCATTATGAGGTGTAGTTGTGCAAGAGATCTCATCTTCAGCCAATAAGTCTAATATATTTACATTAAGTTTTATTGTCTACCTTCACAAAATTTGTAATAAAATTTTATTATGATTTTTTAAGCTACTTCACAACAATATACTCAAGGAAGACAATAAATGATATCGCTCCCTCCTCCACCATACCAAAAACAAATGCGAGGTCAGCTAGGTATGGGTGGAAAATAATTTCTTCCATCCAAGGGAGGAGCAACCAAGGAATTTTTAGGATTCAAAAATATGTCTTTTGGTAATTTTACAAATGTACAGGAAGTTTCAGTTGTGGGGTTACCTAATCCTCCACTTGATGAGGATTACTTTTTACAGGGCAACATGCCCTATTTTTTTCAAGCAACATATGTGCTTCAAGAAGTAGAAGCAAAATATTCAAGTGAATCTCCTTAGATCTCATCTCCTCCTAGGGAAACTAGCACCCGTCATCCTCTAACTGAGGATGAAAAAGTAATTTTTTTTGAAAGTCTTTTAGTATTTGATAATTGTCAAGCAACCATCATAGATTTGTTGCTTACAGATGTAAAAGAAATGAAACAATGGGAGTATCAGGCCAAAGTTTTAATAAAGGAAATAAATGCCCAATTAAAAAAAATTCAAAAAGGGAAAACTTTTTTTCTTTTGTTGAAAATGAACCAAAAAAGCTTGATGCTCTACTACATCAAGCTAAATCTAGCACAATGAAGGTTACAACTTCTTATCATGATGAAATTTTAAGTATTATGTTGAACAGATTGGAGAACATAAATGCTAAAGCCCAAGCTTATTTTAATCAATGGGTATTTGACAAGAAAAAGTTATTGTTGTAGCTGCAAAGAATGTTGTCGAGGTTTGACTAATGTCTTCTAAATTTTGTTTGCTCTTTCTAGTTTTTTCTTTTGCAGGTCAACTTTGAAAATCTGAAGAAGCAGGTTCAAAACTTGCAAGATTATCTACAAATGGCAAAGGATTACTTGTGGGCTTCTAAGGCAATGAAAAAAGGGCTCAAGAAATAGTTTAAGAGAACAACACTTTTAGGAGGATCATAATCCTACATGAGTTTGATCTTGATATTTTGATTAAGCAGAATAGTAAAGAAGTTCTTGCACTAGTAACCGAAGATGCTACGAAAGAATAATATGTGTTGCTTGAAGGCTTAGAAAAAGTAGAGAACATCTTGGTAAAATCTGGAGCAATGGAGGAGAAGACTGATAAGCATCCTAATGAGGAAGGACCTGAAGTACAGGAAGTGGAGATATTAGATGTAGGATTTGTACCCCTTGAACAACAGACTATAGAGGCAACAGAAAAGGGAAAAGAACCTAAAACTACCTCTAGCCCTAAATCTAAGGAATGAAAAAGTAAAGGTTGTGCAGTTGTTGATTGGAATTGTGTTATTGCAGTCAACAATTCAGAATTATCAAAAAAATATTTTCATGAATTGAGTATTAACAATTAAGACATTTGCATAAATTTAGTATTATGCTATTTCTATGTATATTTTTGTGTGTTTTTACAATGACAATGTATGTTCTTGTGTTATTTCCATCACTTGAGTATTATGCTATATCCATTTATATTCGTGTGTTATTTCTATAGCTTGAGTATTATGCTATTTCAATTGTGCTTGAGTTTACGAAGGATACATCTATGCATGGGTTTAAATTTTTAGTTTATTCATGAGTTTATAGGCTTTCTTTAGGTAGTTGAATTTTGAATCTTAACACTTGGCTGATGCAACTATGTGTTATATAAACTTATAGAATATAATGTTTGGCTGATGCAACTATATGTTATATAGAGAGTATGAATGTATATAATAAGTTTGTGAATGTATAAAATTATTTAAACAACCTATTGGGAGTTTGAATGTATAGAATAAGAGTATGAATGTATAGAATGTTACATAGAGAGTATGGTATTGGATTTAAATACTAGAATGCTTTCTCATGGTAGGGTATTTCCATTTATATTGTTTTGGTTGATGCAACTATGTGTTATATAAACTTATAGAGTATAATATTTGGTTGATGCAACTATATGTTATATAGAGAGTATGAATGTATAGAATAAGTGTGTGAATGTATAAAATTTCTTAAACAACCTATTGGGAGTATGAATGTATAGAATAAGAGTATGAATGTATAGAATGTTATATAGAGAGTATGGTATTGGATTTAAATACTAGAATGCTTTCTCATGGTAGGATATTTCCATTTATATTTTTTATTATTTCCATAACTTGAGTATTATGCTATTTGCATTGTGCTTTCTAAACTACATACAACACTTTCTATAACAAATATTTACTACTGATACATGCATGCATGGTTTTAACATTTTTGCATTATGCTTTCTAAACTACATACAACACATTCTATAAAAAATATTTACTAATGATACATGCATGCATGGTTTTAAAATTTTCATTTTATTCAAAGCCAAAGCATAAAACATAAAATTTTCAATTACTAATGATACATGGTTTTAAAAAATTCATTTACTAATGATACATGCATGCATGGTTTTAAAATTTTCATTTAATTCAAAGCCAAAACATAAAAAAATATATATTAAAAAAAAAAATGACATAGACATAAAGCTATGGTATGAAAAAAAGTCTTATCAATGAAGACAAATGATATCAAATACAGAATACCATTAATTATATGAATTTTTTTAAATCATTGAAATTTTACAATGGAGGAAGCTGAAACAAACACTTCTCGACTTCTCCAAAAGAACTAGTAAGCATATATGAATTCTGCTTCACCACAATCTGATCACTGCAAGTGTCGTTATCCTCATTATCAAGAATATTAGTGATACCTCTTCGGTCCACTAGGGACTTCCAATATGCCAAAGCTCTATCATAGGAATATGTATCCAACTCGTATGATGACACATATATTCTCAAACAATTTTCCAAATTTTTGTCCAACCTATTATGAACTTTAGATTTCACAAAATATAGTGCACTAAAAACCCTTTCATCTTCAATAGATCCCAAAATCATTGTCTGACATAATTCATATAAAAGAAAATATTCACTCATCATTTCTTGTAAGACACTACTTGGATACAATTTTTTCCACAAACGCGTGATGGAACCCGACTCATGTGGGTTACTCAAATGTGCAATTTGATTAACCATTATCATTCCAAAATCGATGGATTGTTGTCTCAAAAGTTCTTTGTTGAGAATACCATTGATTTCAATACCATTCACTTCCACACATTTAGTGAAATGTTTTGCAAGAGTGCCCATATATTTTACAAACAACTCACTTTTACTATTGGAGTCAAGACAAGGATTCCAGAACATGGGGTTAACCACAACCATCGCCTCAAGCAACTCATCTCTTTGAAAATGATCTCTTATTTCCCTTGTCAATGATTCTACAATTTTTATCAATTTAATCTTAGTATTGTGTAAAACCACATCAAATTCATTGTGTGTTATGGGCACTTGTTCAACATCCTCTGTAACTATATCTGATCACTTTTCATAATGATATAAAGGAATCATCTTTCCATGGATAGTAATACAAAGATTATCATTGATGTTGAACTTCAAAAAGTTGTTAGGATCATTGACCTTAGTTAAAGTATTCCAACTATCAAACAAAGGATCTGTAAAATTTTCTTCGGACAAGTATATCTTATCAATAAGCATACATATGTGTTTTCTCATCCTGATGAAATCGACAATATAAATGGTTCTTTCCTATGCAAGTTTAATCAAAGTATTCATTTATTTCAACAATGGAAGAATACCACATAATGTGAGAAGTGTTTCCAAGTCAGTCATATGGTATAGCAAATATTTTGCCTTGTCAACATCCCTACGATGTGCATACATAAACCCCACTAAGGATTGATATTCTGAAAAAACCCTTTTTGTAGGAAGAAACAATGAAATCCACCTGGTGTCCACATCCTTTAACAATTTTTTGCCTTTAGTAACACCTAGAGAAAACTATTGAAACTCTACAAACCTTTTTGGACTGCACAAAAAGTAAGCATGTATTTCATGGACGAGTTCTTCCACTCTAGCAACATTTTCAAATGTGCTCACAATTTTGTATGCAAGATTCATTCTATACATCATGCAATGAATGGGAATCAAATATAGGGTAATTGTTGTCTGAATTCTAACACAAAGTTTATTCCTTTGTCCTTGCATTGTAGTTGCACCGTTAGCTCCAACACAAATTAAATTTGTGGCTATTTCTTTTTCATCCATTTTGGCAATATCCTTTAAACTAGTTACAACAACATTGTAAATGTTTTCTACATTACAATTTTCCATCATCTTATGTAGTGCTAGTAAATGAGGTTTTCTTAAATGATTTTGGAATGTGTAAACATGTATGCAAATCCAAGATGTGTTGTCAATAATTGTTACCTCATCAATTGAAAGTGAAATGAATTTGGCATGTTTTACATTCTCTCTCAGGTCCTCCTTCTCAACCAATGATAGATATTTTACCATTTCCCAACCACTTCGATTTGACCAATGAGAACTGGGGAGGTTTTGTACATCAGCTAGTTGAAATAGTTGCTTATAATCAACAAAATTAGACATGGGTCTACCCTTTTTTAGAATATTGTATACAACAACAAACTGCAAACTTTTTTAGGCTAATACGGTCTTATGAATTTTTTGAAATTGGGCCTGGATTGTTCCACCCTTCTCAATGAGAGTTTGTTGGTGTTTCATTTATTTTTTGTATTCCAATGCATATCTGACATGCACACATTCTGATGCATCCTTCCACCTAACTGATTTTGTAATTGTTCCATCACTTTCTTTTACTATCGAATAAACTTTCCCACAATATTTTTCTATTGTGTCTAACTTAAGTTGCATCTTATGATCCTTTCCTAGTTTCCAACTACAAATAATGCATCTACACTCTATTGGTGTGTCATTGTTGTTCTCTAGCTGAACTGGATCAATAAAGGGATATGTTGATGACCATTCAAGCTTAAATGTCCTTCCAATAGTCCACCTGGTTAACTTTCTACATTTAGTTTTTTTATTAGAATATTCCCTAGAAGTTTACATTTTAATTGTACTCTCATTTTATTTTTGAGTTGATGTGTCTGTATGAGGTATCTTGTCAAGTGGTTGTTGAATGTCGTTATTATGAAAATTATCATGTGGTCCCATCTCATCCCCTAGAATATCTTCAAGTGGAGGTATATCGGGGTCAACAATGTTCACTGCATTCAATGTTTGGTGTTCTATATAATTTTTGGATTTAAAAAGGCACTATATTTAAGAATTAACTGAATACATTTTTACAAAGCTTAAAAAAAGAGGTAGATAAACAAATAAACCATTTATTTATTAATGAAGAAAGGCTTTATATTTAAGAATAACAAAATAGAAAAATTAGTTGATTAGTTGGTAAAAGGTGTTTGTACCTTCAACTTGTGTAGATGTGGATGCCTCATTGCATTTTGATATATGTGCAAAATATTTCAGGATTGGTTTTTTACCAAAATATTGGCCTCCCTTCTTTCCATCACCAGTAGGTGACATTGTACCTGTAAAGAAAAAAGCTTTTGATGTTAGGAAATGAATATGAAGTTGAAGGAAAATCTCACACTTTCCTCAATAATAACTTCAATAATAATTTCCATAATTTCTAGTAGGTGACATTGTACATACTTCCCTCAATAATAATTTGCATTTCTAAGAAACCAAGGTTAAACTATAATTCCATAAAGAATCTATGAGTCTTGAGATAAACCTACGCTACCCTCTACAATGACCTCTGCCTGCATGCTCAGAGAACAACAACAAAATAATGCAATGCTAAGAAAACATACTCTAACAGATAAGAAGTAGGCTCTAACAACAAGAAATGCTCCTAACACACTACAAGATGACATGGATACTTGGATCTCACAGTTGCAGATAGTGCATCTATGTTGCCTATGAAATTGAAAGAAAAAAACTTTGGACAACAAAATAGTGGAAGAAGAATACAATCCAAGATAACATTCTAAACCCAACACTAAAGGAATACCTTGCACTCCAATAGGGTTAACCTTCATTGAATTCTAAGGAAACCTTGACATCTCATGTCATTGCGACTACCATAGTTTACAAACTAAAAGAATAGTTCTATAGCAATTCTAAAGAAACTCTATAGTACTACACCAACAAAGGTTACAAAACAAGTAACAAGGATAAAACAACAAGTACGCATTAAGTCAAATTTATTACTAGAGATGATCCAAAACAAAAAACCACGCTGATATTTTTGGAAGCTTTCACTTTACCTATTATCACAGTCATCACAAATTTCTACAACTATCCATTAGAACTCTGCAACTGATCGGTAGACCTCTGCAACAAGCTTATGCAATCGATCGATAAATTTGTAATCGATCGATAAAACTATAATCGATCGATAAATCTATAACCGATCGATAAATCTATAATCAATCAGTAAATTTATAAATGATTGGTAAACCTATAACCAATCGTCAAATATGTAACCAATCAGTAAACTTGTAATCGATCGTCAAATCTGTAATCGATCGATAAATTTGTAATTGATCAGCATTTTTGTAACCGATTAGCAAATCTATAATTGATCGATTTTGTTGATATATAGTTCTTTGTAACTGATCGATATTGTCTCATGCTTCTCTTCAGCAAATCGATAAATATTTTGATAGGCAGTCTTCTACAACAAATCGATTTTTATTGACAATCCTCTGTAACCGATCAGCACTGTGTCATGTTTCTCTTCAATCGATCGATAAATTTTTTGATAAATGATCTTATGCAATTGATCAATATTTATTAATAGACAATCCTCTGTAACTGATCGACACTGTGTCATGCTTCTCTGTAACCAATCGACACTGTGTTATATTTTTTTGCAATCGATCGACAAATATTTTGATTAATAGACCTCTGCAACCGATCCAATTTCTATCGACAAAAAATGATAGTGTTTTGTTTTTTGGTCCATTGTAAGGTTTTCGCTACTTCAGATCAATTTTTGAGGAGTTCAAGTATTTTATATGTATGTTTATTGATACCGTGTTAGGTATTTATACATATAGTATAAGTGGCTAATTTGGCAGGAAAAACAAAATTATTTATAATTTGAAGGTGAAAGGTTCATGGATTTGGGTGAAAGTGGTTGGTGAATTAAAATAAAAATAAAAATATTATTATCACCGTCGGAGAGCCGACCCCAAAAACAATTGCACCCCAAAAATTTTGGGCAAATGGGCTCTGATAAAAGGTCCCAAGATTAGCTAATTTCAAAATTCAAAATTCCTAATATTGATAAATTAATTATGATTTATCGCTATGCATTATGCTTACTATGTCCTTTACTTTGGGCCCTCACTTAATGGATTAAGTCACCTACGATGTGACTCTAATGGATTATTATGGTCTCATTCTTGGCCAACCCTATCAATATGATAAAAGGGCTCAATATGATGCATATAACCAAACCTACACTTTGCATCATGTGAATAAGATATTTCTTATTCATAGCCTTCCACATTCCACACTTTTGCTTTACTCACATTGGCCACTAAAAACTACAATAATCTTTAGTAGGCCTTAGGACACACTTGTTGTTGTAACACCATCTTCTCACTAAGATATCATTCCTCCTTCATATATACCTCCTCCTACTACTCTTCTTGTTGTTCCTCTTGTTTTTTAACAACCTTCTTCCTTTTTGCTTTCATAGGTTCCTATTGTGTAATAGCCTCCATAGACTCCATAGTAGGCCATTTCTTCTCATTGATTTCCTTCATATATTGGTAAGAGAGTTGTGATCAAACATTGTATTTCAACACTGACATCTTGAGGTATCTTCGATCTTATTTAGACCAGCAATGATATGGCTTCTCAGCTTCCACTTCATCCTACCCATGGGATATGTATTCAACATTTGGTGACTCACCCTCCTACTTCTATTGTAAAAGCATTGGAGTCCAATGCTTCTTAAGTGGGGAGGTATGATGAGGACATCAATTGATATTTCCTAGGATTAGTTTATTTTATGTTATAGTTCCTAGGTAAATTAAATAAAAGATGAGGTAATATTCTCACGTGAGTTTTCTAGAAGTCTTAGGTGTAGTACTAATTTAGTTTCTAGATATCTAATTATTGGCTTAAGTTACATAATTTGATTCTCTTCCAAGTTGGCATCGTTCGTGAGATTTGGGACTATCGCATGATTTGTAATTTTGGCATCCTTAATGCTTATTTATGCCTTGGTAAATCAATGCAATAAACAAGTTGGTCAAGATATAAACAACTTGAAAGAGAAGTTATTAAAAACTTCCAATTATACCTAGATAAGAGATAAAAGGAAGAGATAATAAATGATTGGATCTTCATGAATAAGTTGAATCAATTGTCCAAAGGAAGAAGAGGGATTGACTAAAGCATATATTGAATATTTTTCTTGTAAGCCTCCAAAAGACTCAAAATCTACTACATCTATCACAAATCCAACTATATCTCCCAAAAAACTAGGCCAAACATTCCAACATATTGTAAATTTATACTTTTGAAATAAGGTAATAGGATTTAAGACAATCCCACAATGAGACATCCCTCCACTTGCAGTGTATCATTGAACAAACATAACTAATGTAAAGAGCTCAAAAAACCATGCAATTTGTAAAAAAAATAAGCTTAAAATGCTTCCATATGCAAAAGTTATGGCCACTAGAAGTTTACCCTTCAAAATAACCCTAGAGTGATGTTTTTGAAAAATATCAATTTTAAAAAGACTCCTATTTTTTGTAAAGAAAACATAACCTGGAGTAGGCATAAATTCTCCAAAAATATAAAAATATTGGAGAAAGAAAAAATGGATCTTCCCTTTGCCTCTTTTGTTGAAGATGCTTGTGAAGCTTTGAGAAGTAATTCATCCTAGAAGCTAGAAGAAATATTCTAGGCTTTGAATGAACTTTCTACATGACCAAGTGATGAAGCTTCATATCCACTTTGATACCATGTCAAAATTCATAATATTTTCTAAAAACAAATAGAAGCAATCCATCCATTCAAATCTTATATAGAAAGCATAAAAGGACAAAATAAAGGAAAAGACAGATATTTGGGGAAACCTATAGGCACCATACATAATAACTATTTTTTCATAGATAAAAATCACAACACTCTAATTATTAAGTTGTGGGGGATATTTATACTCATACCAAAACCCCAATTATATAAACGAGTTTAACCTAAGCTAACATAACAAGAGGGCTTTGGGTTAATTACAAGCTATAAAGTGGGTTTAACAATAACAATGTTAATAGTGGCCCATAAGGCTTACATAATAAACTATTATAATAAATTCAATGGATTGTACAATGAATGTCCTTAGGTCTATCCAATATTATATCATACAATGTCGATCTTGGCCATGAACCAAATCACACTTTCAACACCTCATATAATTTGAATTGAGGGGCCAATAAGATAATGCATTAGTAACAATAATATTCTCCCATAATGGATTCTCTAGTGTACCTCCACATTTTTAGGTAAACTCATCTTGATCCCCCCACCATATGAAATCTTCTGCTACAAAAATATTTTCTACACAATAGTCTCCTTAGGTTGGACCACAATCATCACTACCACTATTAAACACTCCAACACATATTAAAAAAATACTTTTTCTAGGACTTTAAATAAATAATAGAAGTCAATATCACAACCTCCTTTAAAGATAAGCTATTTCAATATTCGATAGTTGCATTAGGTATGAATTGAAGGCGTGTCTTTTCCTCTTGGGAATACATCATCTTGTCTGAAGATTTGTACTTGTCCTTGGACCACCTAATTTATATCACCAAAAAGGACTTTGCTTGAACCTTCTTGGAAGAAAAGTTATTATAAACATCTAGGATTACCAAGGCAATAGATAGAAGAAGGAAGAAATCATGAATGATTGGATCTTCATGAATAAGCTAAATCAATCATCCAAAGGAATAAGTGTTAAAATTATAATCTTATTCATGTACAAGAGTCAATATTATGTGATGTAGTGGATAGGCCTAAGGGCATTTCATTATACAATGTATTTATTATTTTGTAATATTTTATTTTGTAAGCCCAATGGACCTTGGTTAACCTTGTTTATATTTTATAATTAAGTTAAAGACCACTTATAATATTGACTTAGATTAAAATTTATGATGTAATTGGGTTTTTGGTATTGTTATAAATACCCCCTAAGACTCCTCATTTCTTATTGGAGTGTTGTGTAATAATACCTATGGATATAGTGATCATTTATGGTACCTACGAGTGCCCACCAAATCCCTTTCTTTTTCATACTTTTCATTTTTTATATAATATTTGAGTGGATAGATAGTTTCGATTCATTTCTGGAAAATATTGTTAATTTCGACATGGTATCAGAGTACCTAAGAATTTGCCTCACTTGGTCAAGCAGAAGTGTAATTCAAATACTATGTTTCTTCTTATAAATACTAGGGCAATTTCTTCCTCTATGTTTTATAAGCATATTTTATATTAAAATCAGTGAGATCATCCTTTCATCATTCTATCTTTCCTCTTTCAAATATAACCTACTATCTTCATTTTTTTTTGGTAAATTGTAGTTGTATTTCAGAGGGTTTTAACTGGGTCCCACTCCCAGATTTACAAAAACTTCATCAAATTGAAAGTACATTCATGTTGCATAATCCTCTGCCTAGGAGGGATCAGTCTATAATAGTCTAACCAATCCCATGCAGGGGATATGTTTGCTAAAATTCCCTCGCAGGGGATGTAGAAGCCGGTAATCAGGTGGTGCTTGCCCTCACAGGGGGTACTGAAGTAAACCAAAAATAAACCATAGATATTAACTAGAGCCCTCACAAGGACTGACACATAGAGACCCAACTGGGTGGTTAGACCAACACTAGACTAGACATCGCTAAACATAGCATCAAAAACCCCAAAAAACCTCAAAAATAATGCAAAAACCCAAATACCTGCAGTAGCTCAAGGGTCAATTTATGTGATGTCCTCTTTAGGATGGTTGACACTCTGCTGGAGGGCATGCTTCAAAGTCTGACACTTTCAAAGGCGATGATGAAACTCCGAAGAAACATCCGAGTGAGATGGTTGGAGATGCCAAAAGTGGGGGTAGAGTCCCTGTTGAGGTATTCAATTTCTAGAGGAGAATTCTGGCTGGATTTTGTTTTGGGATTCTTTGCCTTGGAGGACCTGCGAACAGGGGTTGCCGCTTCTTCGATTTTAGCTTTACGTTTTCCCATCGAAGGCTTCTTGCTAGTGGGGGGGTGGTTTTGTACGAGGGCGGGGTAGGTTTGTAAGGGTAAGGGTTGGCTTGGGGGAGGGAGTGGGGGCGGGGGAGAGGGGATGGGTTTGGAATGGGACGGATATGGAATGGATGAGGAAGCAGCAAAAATGATTTTCTCGAAGGTCGGGGTGCTGGGAACTCCATTGTTGGCCATAAGCTCCCTCGATATGGAATGAGCAGGGCTTTGGAGGGCTTGGAAAAAGGGGGGAAGCTTGCAAAGTGGTAGCCACAATAGGGGAATTAGCCAAAACATGATAGAAAATAACGGTGAAAAGCCCCTGGTGGGCAGGGGGGTACCTTTTTTGTGAGCAGCAGCTACAAAGAGACACATATATTGGTAAAGAAACCCTGGAATGTTCATGGATCTGTAACCTTGGATATGGTTGACAAGGACAAGGTGGAAGCTTGTCATAGGCTTGTTGGGATCATCGCGGGCTAAGTATTAAATGAGGGGAATGGAAACAATTGGGAATGGGGGGGAAGGGATTGACGGTCCAGTGCTTGGTAATCCCATGAGAAGTTATGGTAGTTGGGGAAGCCTTCCACTTCAGGTTCCCAGCAATGTTTGTCTTGTCGGACAAGACGCCCTCCAACCGGCAGCTCTGCAATCTCGCCAATCATCTCTGGAGTGACCTTGAAGCGCAGGTTCCTGAGCTAGACATGGCCATTCAACCACGTGTGAACAAAGTCCTTTGTGATGTCATCCTTAGCTCCATAAAATTTTGATAACAGGGTGGTGATTTGAATGCCCTGTAGGTAAGTAGATGTAATTTTGTCCAACTGGAGAGAGCTTGGTTCAAGGTAGACCATGGTGGTGGAGGTGGGGACAGGAAGAGCGGTGGTGGATGAGGCCCATAGGATAGACTTGCAAAAGAGAGTGTCGTAGGCTAAGCTAAAAAGAGAAATTAAATAGGTTAGGGGAGGCGAATAAATCATGTCGGGCCTTGCGGATGGGTGACAGGTGGACGGGGGGATGCCACATCGGGGATGGCAGGGATTAAGGGGCAGCCTAGGGACCATATCCACATAGGTGGAGGTGAAAACTTGGGTGAGGTTTGTAGACATGGGAAGAAACGTGGAGGGGAAAGGGGGTGTGGCTGGAAACATGGCAGAGGTCACTAGCAGAGAGCGTTGGGACACCGCGGATGGAAAACTGCACTTAGACTTTGTATGATGAGAACCAATGGGGTAGCTAATAATCAGTGGGTGTTGGAGCACACATCATGAGGCTCTAGGATGGGACACCCGATGAAAATCCTACACACTATAGAAACAATAAATCATTGGTTAGCATGGATGGATTTGGAGTGCCTACCATGGTTGTCCAACATCACAATTTGAAGGACATCTGGCGAGGAGTCTTACCACACAGAGATGGGTGTTTGCCCTAAGCCCAGGTTGTCCAGCCTATCCGCAAGTCGATTGGCTTCTCTAAAAGTATGACTAGATTCCACCTGGAAATGCCGATTTAAAATATTCATGCTTTCTTGGATAAGGGATCTGATATTCCACGGAGGGACTTTGTTTGAAATGAGGTAGCCAATGATATTGAGAGAGTCCCCTTTGACATGGATCTTGGCACATGACCCCTTGATGAGGTGTAAACTTCACCACAGGGCCCACGCCTTGACCACATTATTGGTTTGATGATAAATATTCTCTGTAAAAGCCATAACTATCTTTCCTCTGTGACCCCTGATCACTCCCCCTGCACCGGCCAGCCCAAGATTTCCTTTCAATGCGCCATCGAAGTTTACTTTTATCCATCCCTCAGGAGGAGGACACTAGCGAGCATTGGTTTTGGGATGGATCGAGGGAGGGAGTAAGATGGGGATGGGGATGTTGAGGGAATTGATGATGTCAGCCTTAGTATTTCTCAAGGGGGAGCTAGACCAGGGGATGAGATGGGAGTTTTTAGAGGCGAAAGAGATGGTTTTAGTGGCTAATGAGGTGGAGTTGTAATGGGTAGAAGAGAAGACCCTACGGTTGCATTCAAGCCAAACTTACCAAATGAAATGGTGGAGATAAATTTTCCATAGGAAAGCTACTTTAGGGTTTCTGAAGGAAGTAGGTCATTGGATGAACATGTCCAATAAGGAGTTGGGGCAGTCCCAATGGATTTGAAAGGTGGTGCACAACTGGTCTAAGCCCTACCTAGAGAACACACACTCTAAAAGGAGGTGGTCAATGGATTCCCAGTTGGATAAACAGAGGTGGCATCTATTAGGGACATGGATCCCTCTTTTCATAAGATTGTCTATGGTGAGGACCTTGTTTTGAATGGTTGTCCAAGCATAGAAACCAATTTTTGGGACGAGTCATTTAACCCAAACTAACTTGAATGGAATGGTGGGGACCCAGGATTTGACTAACATGGAGTGTGCAGACTTAACCGTGAAATCCCCACTATCTGTTCCCACCCAGATGGGGTAGTCTTGGGAGACTATGGTAGGGATTATGGTGGTTCTCAGCATCTTAGACAAAGTCTTACCGACCCGCAAGAGGTGCTCGTTGTCCTCGGGGATAATCTTCCATGTGCCCCTATCTATGTAATGCATCACTTTGCTTCCCCATCTCCTTTCGAGACTTGGTCTAAGTCTGGACACCTCAGGCAGATCCTTGAGGGGTTTGTCTTTCAGCCATGTGTCTTCCCAAAAGTCTATGGAAGCACCTGAGCCTAGCTGCCACCGTGTCCCTCTTAGGATAAGAGGTTTCATTTGGATAACACCCTACCAGAAGGCTGATCCATTTGTAGGGATGCTATTGTCCATAAGGGTTAAGTTTTTGAGATATTTGCTTTGGACAATGGTGACCCATTTTGCTTTGTAGTTGATGAACAACTTCCATGCCTATTTTGCTAGCAGGATAGTATTTATGTTTGTTGATCTCCTCATGCCAAGTCCCCCTAAGTTCCTGGGTTGGCATACTTTGTCCCAACTGACAAGGTGGAATTTCCTTGAATTTTTTGGGCCAGCCCACAGAAACCTTTTTTGCATTTGCTCAATTTTAGAATGAACCGAGGCAGGCACTTTGAATACTGACATGAAGTAGACTGGTATGCTTTGGAGGACTACCACGATGAGGGTTGCTTTGGCTGCTTGGGACAAGAGGAAGACTTTCCAGGCAGTAAGCTTACAATTGATCCTTTCAATGATATTGTCGCACATCGAGTCCTTCGGGTTCATGGTGAATAGAGGGAGACCCAAGTAGGAGGTGGGGAAGGTAGAGATACAGCATTGGAGGATATGAGCAATTTTCCTCTGTATGTTACCTGGAGTTTTTAGGAAGTAAAAATTACTCTTGAGATAGTTGATATATTGCCCTGTAGTAGAAGCATAGGTATTAAGGATTCCTTTGATGGATTTAGCTTGGAAAATGGAGGTCAAAGTTGCAACAATAGTATCGTCCATGAACTATTGGTGATACAAGGGGGGAGAGTTGGAAGAAGCTTTAATACTTGACATGCCTCCCGAAGCCATGGTATATTTGAAAGCTCTGCCCAGGGATTCAACCAAAATGATGAAGAGGAAGGGGGACATGGGATCTCCCTATCTGATCCCTCTGAGGCTAGGGAAATAACCTGTAGTAGACCCGTTGACCAGAACTGAGAACCAAGGAGAGGTGATGCATCCCTTTATGAGGTGAACCCAATTTGAGTGGAAGCCAAAATGAGCTAGCACTTTGAGAAGAAAAGTCCTATCCACCCTATCAAAAGCCTTGCTAATGTCCAGTTTCAGAAACATGATTGCTTTCTTGTTGCACTTAGATGAATGGAGGGTTTCATGGAGAGATATGATGTTGTCGATGATTGATCTGCCTTCGACAGAGCTTCCCTGGCATGGATCAATAATGAAGGGAAGAATATTTTTGAGCCTAAGAGCTAGGGATTTGGCTAGGATTTTGTACAAGATGTTGCAGAGGCTGATAGGTCTGAAGTCATTCATGAATTTGCATTGGGGGTTTTTGGGAACCAAGGTGATGAATGTGGAGTTAGTTCCTCAAGGGATGGTTTTGGTTTTCTGGAGCTGCTTGATGGCGTCACTCACATCCTTCCCAACTATGTCCCAAAAAGTTTAGAAAAACCTAGGGGGAAACCCATCCGACCCAGGAGCCTTGTCAGCTTTCATGGAGAATAAAGCACATTTGATTTCTTTCTCAGAGAGAGGTTGAATCAGGGATTTTTTCATCTTAGGGGTGACCAAGGGGGGAATATTTTCAAGCAGGGCATCCTGGGCTGCAATATTGGATGGATTTTTAGAGCCCATGATGTTGCTGAAGAAGATGGCAAATTCTTCTTGGATCCGGGTGATGTCCTAAGTGACAGAGCCATCCCTCAAGGTAAGTTCTCTGATCTTTTTAGTGCTTCTATTATGCAGAGTGGAAGTGTGGAAGAACCTGGTATTGGCATCCCCCTCTTTGAGCTATAGTGCTCAATATTTTTGGCACCAGAAGGTCTCCTCCTTGGCTAGGATGTTATGATAATCGACGAGCAGCTGCTTTTCTTCTTTCTTGAGCTGGTGGATCCATTGATCATGCTTAGTTTGCTACTCTAGATTTTTGAGTTTGCTTAACGTTTTTGCCTTGAGATCAAAAATATCCTCAAAGACTTCCTTGTTCTAGGTTTTCAGGTTATCTTTTATGATCTTAAGTTTGTGAGATACTCTGGACATAGTTGAACCAGGGACAGGAGTCATCCACCAATCTTCAATCCATTGTTTCAAATCCGGGTGTTGGATCCACATATTCTCAAACCTGAACGGGGTTGGGAAGGATGGAGCCTTATTTGAATCCAATAGGAGGGGGGAGTGATCAGAGCCAATCCTAGGAAGGGGGATCAGGGATGTGTCTCCAAACAGGGGAATGGCCTGTTGAGAGAGAAAAAACCGATCTAGCTTAACCTGAATATGCTCAGTGCCTGCTCTTTTGTTACTCCAAGTGAATTGGTGGTTGCGGATTTGAATATCTATGAGTTCATTTTCAGTGACAAAGGCCTTAAATTCCATAATTCTTTTATATGGGGAGGAAGCTCCCCCTTTATAGTCAGAATGGAAGAGAGGAGAATTGAAGTCTCCTGCAATCATCCATGGGAGTTGGGAGAAGGCATCCTTCATGAGGGACAGGGACTTACACATGTTGAATCTCTTCATAGGATTATTTAGGGCGTAGATGTTGGATAGCACCCAAGTGAATTTGTTTTCTTTGCAATAAAAAATTATGTTTAAGGTTATGCTGGAGCTGGAGATGACTTTGCCTTCAACCTTCTTAGGGTCCCATAGACATAACAGACCTCCTATAGATCCCTCCACTAGGGATGAAGCCCATTGTCTAGTCTTCCAAATTTTTTGGACTATGTTGTGAGTTTTGTCAGCGTCAGTTTTCGTTTCTTGAAGGATGAGTATAGAGGGTTTGTACTCTTTCTTGGCGATTCAAGCTAACCTTTGTTTGCTTATGCTGTTAATCCCTCTGATGTTCCAGGAGAGGATCTTCATTTAGAAACTTTGGCAGGTTTCTTTCCTCCCTTGGTAGAAATAGAGGGAGGTTTGGGATTTTTTGTTTCATCCTTTGCCTGTGTGAACAAGGCTGAATTTAGGGTTAGCTGTACTCCATTGGCAACCTGGTCATCAATGTCCTTCTTGCTTTGTTCATAGGTGGTGGGTCGACCTATTTTTCTTTCACCCTCTGTATCAATGGGGCCTTTCCTGCTTCTGGTGATGATAGAGCTCATATATGTCCTTGACTGAGTGGGACTAAAAGCATCCTCCTGAGAGTCGAGGTTGGATTCAAAAGGGGAAAGAGGTTATTCCAAGGGGAAACTAGCTACAGAATGGGGGGAGGGTTGATCTATAGCAAGGGGCCCGAGAGGGGATCGGCCTGGGATGGGGGTGGTGGGGAGGAAAAGGGATGGAAGACCCAGACCTGGAGGGAGAGGGATGAGTGTGGGGAAATGTGGAGGGTTGGAGCTTAGGGAGGGAAATAGAGGGAATAAATTCATCATCATAGCTACTTAAGGGCCCAAATATATTGGGAAATGCAAACATGGAACATACCTGACCTTCAAATGAAGAGGGGTTGGTGGACAGAAGGTCCTAGATAATGGCCTGCTTTCCTTTACCGTTGGTCGGTCTGTGATTACCAGGTCCTCTGGATCGGTCAAAGCATTCTCCCATATAGTGCTGATGAGGAGGGGGGGACCCTTAGAGCTTGGTGCTTCATGTTGGTTGAGGGATGGGAACTGAGCTCAAAGGTGTCCCTCGGTCTTGCATTCGATGCAGAATGCTGGTTTATTTTCATACTCGATAGCTTGGACCCAGTGAAAATCCCCATAGATGAGGTTTAGGCAAGTTGGAATTTGTCAAGCAAGGTTGGCATTCACACATATTTGAGCATAGGCCTTGCGGGACCTGGCTTTAGTTACAGGGTCAAGAGCGACCATGTCCCCGATGTATGTTCCAATCCACCCTAGGATGTCCTTATGGAAAAACTGGATGTGGATATCGGGGAGGCGAACCCATATTGGAGCAATATTGATATCTTGGATCTAGGGATTAAAATATTACTTCCATTTTATCACAAATAGATTTTTCCTCCCATAAAACCAGGGGCCCTCGGTGAGGATTCAGGCATAGTCGTTCTGATTGTTTAAGCATATCAAGAAGAAACCCCGTGAGAGGGCCACAATCTGAAGGTTCCCTGTTGTGCGCCATTTGAATCTAGCCCATATTCTTATGGATTCCATGTTAGGTCTCCCTCCCACGAACTTGTCGACCAGGGAGAGGGATTCTGAAAAGAGTTTGTCTGCCATGAGAGAGACTGGGAGGACCATATTTTTCCCATTGGTGATCTCAGGGGGATGGTTAGGGTTACCAGAGGGGTCGGGTTTAGCTATCCCTAATACCTTCTCCAGGTAAGTTATCCTTCCTAGGTCTGATTTGGGGTTTGTGGGAGCATCCTCCGAGGGAGGGATCTCGCCTTGCTCCAGATCCCTAGAAGGGGCTTGGGGAATCCCACTCGCAGTTGCAGAGGGAGCTGTGGACGCCATTTTTTTCATCTAAAATGGGTATCTTTGTTCAAGCTCCCTCTTACATCATACTTATCATCCCTACTATATTCATTTTCATCGAAGATTCTTTTCAAATTAAAATGGTTGATTTTGGATCTTGGTGGTGAAAGCAAATATTTTTTGAATTTTAATCTACTTCCTACTACTATCTTGGTAGGGAAAAGGCATGAAATCACATGCCCTTCATTATTCTAGTTGTTCCTAGATGTGTCTTCTAGCTACAACATCAAAAATATTGCACATTAAGAGGCTCAACCAAAGTGGATAATAAATCAATCTTAAGGCTTATTATTTGGATGAATTTTTTGTTCAAATCCCAAGGTTCTTCCCATTCCTTAATCTCATTTTGTAGGGGTTCTTGGCTAGTTATTTTCTCTACTACGTCCAACATGAAGGTATGGTAGACCAATTAGTAGGTCTTGTGCTTGGGCATAGGGAATAATGAGTCATTAGTTTGATGCCCATCCTTACCCCTTTTGCATTGGCATTGTTGTTATTAGGATGGAGTGTGGACTTCAATGAGGTGCTCATATTTTGGATGGTTATGCAATGGGTGCTATATTGGGTAGAAAATGTGCCTTACGAGTAGGAGTTTTAAAGGTCAAATACGAAAAAGGAAGTCTTTTTACTTTGTGGATAGCCCACTAGTTGGAAAAGACATAGGGACTTTTTTAAGACAAGGATCAACCAATATTAATGGGAAAGTTAGCAACTTGGTTAGCACAAAGTGTTTAGTGATAAGCATTCTTGGATTTGATTTATAGCATCATTATTTTATGAAAGGTAGAATTGATCCTAAGGATGATGTGGTACTCCTTTGTACCACAAACCAATTTTTTTGTGCATATATATTTTTTCAACCTATTAGGAGGAGACAAGTGTCACAATTGCATTGGTTCATGAATGTTGAATTGGTGAAAGATAAGTGGATGACATCAACAAATCATGAATTGCCAAGTCGTAATAGATAGTTGGATCTTTTTTTCTTAGTTTTGGAGCTTCAATTTTTTATTTTTTGTGGTCCATTAGGGTAAAACATCCACAGGCCATAACTTTTGCATACAGAAGAATTTTGAGCCCATTTTTCTAAACTACATAATTTTTTGATCCCTACACACCGGTGACATTAGTTCATGGACCTACTATGGTATTAGGGTTTAGGTTGTGTAATATGCCCTAGTTACTTGCCTTAAAGGTTGAAACTAGAGTGTTTGATCAATGTAGATGATTGGCCTAATATAAAATAAGAACATGTGGTGCATCTTCCAAGAGGATAAAGCAACTATTATTGATAATGAAACTTAACATCAAAAGGTAGAAGAGGCTTTGGGTTTATCTTCCTTACTAATTGAACCATAGTTTCTTTTTCATATCAAAGAGGAGAGTGACCCTATCAAGGTATGGTTAATTGTATATGAACTTTTTAGAAATGTTAATACTACTAAAGTGAATCACTTGGAATTGGAGCTTTCTTCTCTTAAGTTAGCTAAGTTTGATAATGTTAAGGACTATATTATGAGATTCAAGGCTTTGAGGGTAGATATTGCATCTTTCAGAGACAAAAATAAAGATTATGTAGATCGCATTAAGATTTTCCTTGTAATATCTCCCCTTACTTTCATATGTTGAACCTAATGGTTCATATGTTCCTATGTTCTTGGAATCTCCCAAGACTCTTGATCAATTGTTTTCTCTCTTTGTTCACTTTTAGGTTGTAATGAATAATTGTGGTGAAAATCCATAAGTATAGGCTTATGCAAAGGAATTCAAATCTAAGAAGGCTAAGACATAGGGGCCCAAGGACCAAGCTAAGTCTTCAAAGAAAATGAAAACCACTTGTAAATACTATGAGAGGGAGGGACATCCAACAAAGAATTGATTGTCAAAACTGCTAAGGATTAAAGTTGAGTTCTTAAAGTTAGGTGGATGTCTTCTAGACAATAAGGGATATTCAAAATAATCTACCTCAAGGTCCACTAAAGCATCCATTATAGGGGGAAGGCATTATTATAAATAATATCTTATCTCCTTAGCCGCTCAATGTAGATTATGAGGGGGTGTTGAAATTATAATCTTCTTTTTTTGTTATATTGGAGGAGTGGGTTTTGAAAGGGCCCCAAAACCTTATTTACATGTGAAGCAACAAAAGGAACAGGTTAGCATACCTAAAACAATAATAAACAAATAGATGATTAACAGGGTAATCCCAACAGATCAAAAGGGAACCATCAGGGGTTCCAAAAACAACAAAGGGTACAAGCTCGAGAAGACAATCTTCGAAGGTAAACAAAGATCATCTAAACTAAGGAGAAAATATTTGCAAGACCAACAACTAGAACTAAAATTTGTAAAGGGTTTCCCCACCATAACTAGGGAAAGCCATAAAGCAACCAAAATGGGTTGAAAACTGAAAAGGATCTTTCCACCAAGATAAGGGAAAGCTAACACGCAGTTGGAAGGAGCTAAAACTTGAGCAAGGTTTTCTCACCAAAAAAATAAAAAACTAGCATGCAACTGAAGCACATATGTAATAGATAAAGCAAACAAGGGGACCTTGGGCCCTAGTCTAAAAATAAAAATCCTCTAAAAAATAATATAGGATTCCCTCTTGAGATGAATCTGGAATCCTTACAAAGGAAAATTGGAAATCCTACAAGAGGAGTCTTCTAAATCCTGTAAGAGGAGTCTTCCAAAGCCTATAAAAAAGATAAAAAACATTGGGAGATCACCATAGGAAATGAGATCTCATTGCAAATGAGACGGATTGCATAGATAAATGATAGGAAAGCCTAGGAGAGGAAAATCTCATACAAGGAATACCATTAGATATTATCTTCTATAGTAGGCAGTCACGTACAGGGTCCCCCTCCAAAGACCATAAATATTGTAGAAGATGCCCATCAAAAATTCACCCATACCAGATTACCACCAGTCCCACCAAATATCCATCTAGGGAGAAACCATAAGACACCATCATCTGCAACTACACAAGAAAGCACAGGCCCGACCCGAATACCAGAAAGGAGCTACAGAGAATGATTCCAATAGTAATCCCTAAAATAGATAAAATGGATCTTTTGAGAAATAGATCAGAATATCATGAACCCGCTCTAGAAATCCCATCTTGAAAACAACCACAATATCCACCCATATGCAGTCGATAAAATCATGGTTTGATCCCAAATATTAAAAAAATGCAAATAGGAGACTCCAGGTCATAAACAAGATAGGCAAACAAGACAGTGAGACCCCTTTCAAAATCTTGGCTCTAGAGTAGAACGTAGGAAACCTTCCCTGCATACAACAAAAAGCATAAGGGCCCCCCAAAGACCAAAAAGGTCTACCAAAAAAGGTTTCACATCTCTCGCTCCCAAACCAAACTATCTAAAAACAAACCACCACCATAGGCCACCAAGGAAATAAACCTTGGGACTATCTAGCTAAGCCACAACAAACACATCAAATGGGATAACACATCCTAGGAAGCCCATGAGGGTCTCATGGGGGTCCTGGAAATGCAGCAGGGATATCCCAAGGAGATCTACCTAGCTAGATATTAGTAGGACTAGAGGAGGGAGAGGCAAAAAATTTGAAATGGGGTCCTCCTACCTAGAGCAAGGGACCTCTCGCTCTCCCTCCCATGCTGAAATTATAATCTTATTCATGGCCAAAAGCTAACATTATGCAGTATATTGGATAGGCCTAAGGGCATTTTGTTATTTAATGTATTATTATATTGTAATATTTTATTATGTAATCCCAATGGGACTTGGTTACCATTTCTATGTTTAAATCCTATTTATTACTTGTAATTAACCTAAGCCCACTTATTAAATCGACTTAGGTTAAACTTTATAATGTAATCGAGGTTTTGGCATTGCTATAAATATTACCTCACACTCCTTAATTTTTATCAAAGTGTTGTGTAATATTATCAATGGATGTAGTCATTATTTATGGTGCCTATGGCTGCCCACCAAATTTCTTTCTTTTTTCCTTTATGTTTTTTGTACAAGATTTGAGTGCATGGATAGTTTATATTCTTTTTTTTATATATCATGAATTTTGACAAGAAGAGGTATTGACTAAGGCATATCCTAAATCTATTTCTTGTAAGCCTTTAACAGAATCAAAATTTATTACAACTATCACAAATCCTATTACATCTCTAAAAAAAACAAGCCAAAAATTTTGATTACATAACATATTGTAAATTTACACTTTTGAAATAGGCCAATAGGCTTTGAAGAAAATAACACACTAAAATGTCCCTCCACTTGTAGTATGTCCTTGAAAAAATACCACCAATGCAAAGAGCTAAAAAAATTGTGCGATTTGAAAAAAGGGCTCAAAACTCTTCATATGCAAAAGTTGTGGCCTCTAGAAGTTTGCTCTCCAAAACAACCCTAGAGTAACATTTTTGAAAAACATCAATTTTTAAAAATTCATTCTAATTTTTCTGCAAGAAAAACATAATCTAGAGTAGGTTTAAATTCTAAAAACAAATTAGAATAACTGAAGAAAGAAAAAATTAGATCTCCCCTTTGCCTCTTTTGTTGAAGGTGCTTATGCAGCTTCAATAAATAATTCATCCTATAAGTCAAAAATATATTGGAGGCTCCAAAAAAAAATTCTACATGACCAAGTGATGAAGCTCCATAACCACTCTGATACCATGTTGGAATTCATAATATTTTTTAGAAATGAACAAAAGTAATCCATCCACTCAAATCTATACAAAAAGCACAAAAGCGCTATAGAAATGAAAAGAGACATAAAGATTTGGGGGAGCCCATAGGCACCATAAATAATCATTGCATTATTCATAGATAAGATTCACAACACTCTGATTATCAAATAAGGGGGGTATTTATACTAATACCAAAACCTCGATTACATATATGTGTTTAACCTAAGCTTACATAACAAGAGGGTTTAAGCTTAATTACAAGTTATAAAGTGGGTTTAACTATAACAATGTTAACCATGGCCCATAGAACTTACATAATGAAATATTACAATAAATTTAATCCATTGTGCAATTAATGCCCTTAGGCCCGTCAATATCACATCATGCAATGTTGGTCTTGGCCATGAATCATATTACACTTTCAGCAAGTACAATAGTGGTGTATTAATTGAAAGGCATAAAGCAAGACTACTAATAAAGGAGTATAAAAAACAAATTGGCATGGATTATGATGAGACATATGCACCTATTACAAGACAAGACATAATAAAAATGGTCTTAACCTTGGCATCCAAAAAAAATATGGATTGTACATCAACTTGATGTAAAGAGTATATTCTTGAATGGGAATATTGAAGAAGTGTATGTGGAATAACCATAAGAATTTTAAGTGGAAGGTAAAGAATTATATGTCTATAAGTTAAAAAAAAAGCATTATATGGACTAAAATAAGCAATAAGGGTATGGTATTCAGTATTTTATACATACATCTTGAAGTGTGGATTGTGAGAAATTTTAATGAGCTTGCATGGTACTATAAAAGGGAAGGTGGTGATATTTTAATTATTTTCTTGTATTTTGATGATCTAATTTTTATAGGAAGTTCATTAAGAATAAAGAGAGAGTTCAAGCAAGTCATGATGCAAGCATTTGAAATAAGCAACTTAGTTTTGATGCATTATTTTCTTGGCATGAAGGTACATCAAACACATGGTGGGATCTTCATTTGCCAATGTAAATATGCACATGGTATGTTGAGAAAGTTTGGAATGGAAAGTTGCAAAGATGTTTCTGCCCCACTTGAATAAGGCCAAAAAATATGCAAGGATTATAGAAGTAGAAGAGTGGATGAGAGGAAGTGTAAAATTTTGATTGGCAACCTTACATACTTGACAATAACAAGACTAGATATTGCATATATAATCTCCTTGCTTTCAAGATTCATGAGTCAACCATAAATAAATCATATGAGAACCACTAGGAGAATTTTGAGGTATATGAAAGGTACTTTAAATTATGGAATCGATTATACTTTAGCCAATAATATTTAATTGGTTGGATATAGTGATTTAGGTTGAGAAGGCTTAATTAATGATAGGAAATTTACATCAAAAAAATATTTTTAAACGAAAAATGGTTTGGTCACTTGGAGTTCAAAGAAACAAGTAATAGTTACACTCTCAACAACAAAGGTAGAGTATATAGCAACTACATCATCAAACACACAATCAATGTGGTTGAAGTGGATCCTAGAAAACCTTGGTGAAAAGTAAGAAAGACCAACTACCATTTTTGACAACACAAGCGTAATACAAATGATTAAAAATCATTTTTTCATAGAAAATCAAAGCACATTGATTTGAAGCAGCATATTATTAGACTTAATTTATAAAAATAAAATAATGTTAGAATTTTTCCATTCAATATCAAGTATGAGCAATTAAGTTATTTTATCATAGGATCTCAAGATTAAATTCTCACATGCATACAACAATAACAATGACAACTCACTGAAAATATTATTGATAAATATATCTACTTAAGCAATGCAAATACAATGTATTGCAAAGCTTATTCAATCCACCATTACAATGTTTTATCTTCAATATATACACATTAGATATGAGACTTCATATTCACAAGACTCTTAACCTTTCTATTTTCAACAAACTATTCATCTCCTCAAACACCCGAGAGATATGACTCTTCATATTTCTCATAAGAGAAATATATTTTATTGAATCCACATAATAACAAACCTCTAATTATTACTAAAAGACAAACTCTAAAAGACTCATATTTACAAGACTCTTTTCACACCTCATATTTACAAACTATGTACAAAATATTTATAACTACCAAATAATGTAATAAACTCCAACACCCCCCTTATTACATTATTTGGTATAAGATCCATTGTCTTCATTTGATTTTGTCTTTTTGATCACTTATTTTCCTTTGTAATGATGTTGCTTCTTGAACATTTTAGGATCTTTGTCTTTGCTTTATTCAAGAGGCACATGTTTCTATATTGATACCGATAGTAGTTGTTATCTATACCTATCATACTTTTGAGCAAGTCATCACAATAATATAACCCATCACTGTCATAGCTTATATCCCTATTGTTATCTGAATGCCACATATTATCAATATTTTCCATATTAACATCTTTGAGGCTAAAACCATCATAACTATTTGCAATGTTTGAATCAATCCTAACAACATACTAATGAAGGTCATTTGTGTCTTTCTTTTGTAGTATACTCATGAATAAATTTTTCATTTTATTTATCATCCTATCAAGTAGAGTACTTTTTATTGATATACTATCTTGTTCTTTTGTCATGAGAATTTTGTGTTCAATTAAATATTTTTTTAATATTGTTCTTTTGGTAGAAGTTGATCTAAATATTTTTGTGAAAGTGCTATCACATCTAAAGCAAATATACCATTTTTATAGGACCCAAGGGCTTCAATCTTGTTTAGTCTTTTGATAAGATATTTCTTACTACCATTGATGAATTTGAATTCTACTATTCTTCCTTTATCCAACAATTGTGATACCAAAATTAGGTTATTTGCTATCCCTAGAACATAAATAACATTCTCTAGTGTGCATTCTAAGAAAGGTAGACTAAGTGTAACATTGTCTATTCCTTGGACTTGGTAGATTTTGTCATCAATAATATTAATTGGTATACTTTTTTTTACTTGAATAGAATCAAACCAATCATATTTTTTTATAAATTTTGTTCACAGACATGGCGAAACGAAGATGCTAAAAAATTTAGGGTTTCCTGCAATGGAGATGGAGCTAAAATCAGTGGTAGCAATAGCGATCACCGTCTGAATATGAGTGTGGTAGAGTGTGGATGGACAAGGGAAGGAGTGAACAGAATTGGGGATCCCGAGTTTAGCATAATGGCCTTTGAGGGCAAAAGCGACTACGTCGGAGATATTTGAAGTTCCATTAGGGTTTACGATGGAAATTTAGGATTTCCTACAACTTCATTTTTTGAATTCTAGGATGGAGAGTTTCCACAAAGATGCATGCATTAAGCCAAAAATGAATTTTAAAGAAGCAATCCATGGAGGACCACCTCAAATAGGAGGAAAACACAATTAACGATTAACAAGGAAACCACTGAGAATGCCAAAGGTTAATTCGATAAAAATAGAGATGGGTTGCATGAAAGCAACTAATGGATCTCCATTAGTGAAGTTGGAAATAACGGATCTCCAAGAAGGAATAGATAATATGGAGAGGAGAGGGCTAATTTGTTGATTCATGGGATTTCGATCGACTCTTGCTACCTTCAAGCAATGGGTTGCCAAAAACTGGAGCACTAAAGGTGAGTTCCAAATTTTTACTTACCCTAATGGCTACTTTCTTATTTTTTTTGCTAATGAAGAAGATAGGGAGGATATTTTTCTAGGGGAGCCATGGTTTTTGGGTAGGACAGGGCTCTTCATGAAGCCTTGGCATACAAAGTTCAAAGCTAAGGAATAAATACCATCAACTGCCCCTATTTAGGTCCGTTTAT
The DNA here is from genome assembly GCA_028583015.1 of Wollemia nobilis. Classification (NCBI taxonomy): domain Eukaryota; kingdom Viridiplantae; phylum Streptophyta; class Pinopsida; order Araucariales; family Araucariaceae; genus Wollemia; species Wollemia nobilis. The sequence continues at coordinate 876,437 of JAQPPZ010017079.1, read as the reverse complement.
TTGGTCTTCCAATAGAATACTATACTTGCAACCAAATATATTTGCAATAATTGAGAATTCTTTAGGAGTTTTCATGATTATTTATGATAGCACCCAACACTTAGATCATATGATTTATGCAAGAATTTGTGTTTTGATTGATTTTGATAAACCGCTTTCAAAGAAGATTACTTTACAATACGGGGAAAAAATATGTGAGCAAATTCGTAGATTATAAAAATATTCCATTTAGATGCAGAATATGTCATGAATATGGCCATCTAGTCAAGGACTGTCCACATAAGGTCCCTAACAAAGAGAAATATGATGGGGACTTGGTAGGATTTCAAATACCTAAACAAAAAACACAAAGAAAAAAATAGCAACAAAAGAGAAAACAATAATTTCATCTAATACCTTTTAAATTCTCTCTACGGATGAGCAAGCAAATGATGAGGATGGTCAAATAGAAATAGTTATTATGGAAACACAATTTGATGAAGAGAGGGAACAGGAAGGATTGCATGATGATAAATCACTAAAAGAGCTTGCCTTGATGCTGAGAAATAACAGTAAAGAAAAAAAGTACAATGTAGAAAAGCAACCCAAGTGCAAAACAAAAGAGCAAATTCAAACTAAAAATAAAATAGATCCTCAAAAAGACCATACAAATTCCAATAGTAGTGTCGTGGTTCTAAGTAACCAGCCTATAGTCCCAGTTGGAATGAAGCAAGATACGAATAAAATGATGAGGATGTCATAATCCTAAGGGTTTATAGGATGGGTGTTATCCTTCAGTCTCTTGATTGCAATGTTAGAAGCTTTGGCTATTTTGCTAAGCAATTTTTGATATTTTTGGTAATTTGTTAAGCTTTGGTTTATTTTTAGTGTTACTTTTTTTTGTTTGATTTGTCAATAGCTCCTTTGGCTTAGTTTTTGTTGTATTTATTTTTCATGTTTTTGTTTGTGGTGTATTTGGATCATTTTTTGTTTCTATTTTGGTTCTATTTTGTTATGTTGTTTTTGTGGTTTTTTTTGTGTTTGTATTCTGTGGTTTTTTGTTTGTGGTGTATTTGAATTTTTTTTGTTTTTTATTTTTTTTGTTATGATAATGTTTTGTTATGTTGTGTTTGTGGTTTTTTTGTGTGTTTCATGCTTTGGTGTTATTTATTTTTGTCATTTTTTTTTGTGTTTTGTTATGTTGTTTTTGTGTTTGTTCTGTGTAGTTCATATTTTTTTCATTCTTATTTTGCTTGTGTTTGGTTGTGCTTTTTCTTGCCGACACACTCAAGGAGTATGATTTATTTTTTTTAGCTTATTGTGTGGTTGTGGTTGTGTGTTCTTATTTTTTTGTTATTTTAGGCATGCTCCTTGCATGTGTCAAAGGTGGTAGGCCAGGTGTGAGCCCTTGGCATTTTTTATGGAAGAGATACCCCTACCTCCTTGGATCTTACCCAAAAGTGGTATCCCTTCTGGGATGTTTTCCACAAACAAAGAAAATAGAATCAAACCAATATAGATTGTCAATCATGTGATTGTTGGCTCCTAAATCAATATACCCTAAATTATCTTCATGCCTAGCTTTTGGTTCTATTTGATTTGCTTGTGGTGATTCATTGTATCTAAAAACATGTTTATGACAGTAGTTTCTCTACTTTTAAAATTCTTTCTAATGAAATTTACCTCTTTAATCATATGTGAATTTGTGAAAGGTATTTTTAATACATTCATAGTTTTTTTCTAATTCTTTAAATAACTATCAATATGTTTGGATGATTTTAATAAAGTAGAAGACCTTTTATCTCCCTAATATTTTTTCTAATAATCTCCTTTCCTTCTTTAAAGAAATATTTTATGATATTTCCAAAGAGGATAAATTTCATACCTTATGATAAATAACCTTCAAATAATTTGTCTTTGATCAATATTCAATATTCTTATTTGTGCCTTTGCTTTAAACTTGTTCTTTCAACAATATGTCTTTTTCTCAAAATAATATGTCATTTTCCCTTCTTAAAAAATGACAAATCATTAATTCTTTTCAATTCACTTTTGAACAATAATTTCCTCTTTCAATATTAATTCCGGAATTATGCTTACTTTAATAAACTTCATCTTTTAATAATTCTACAATTTCTTCAATATAATTAATTTCTTATATAGTAGAAATCCTTATGTAACATCCCTAATATTTGATTACCATTTTGTTGGAAGAATGTAGGTGTTTGTGATTGCAGGTGTAGGTTTCCACCTTGAAGCTAGTGGATAAAGCAAGAAGAACACATACCCCCAGTGGAGACAGTGGTTAAAAGCGTCAGGTAAGGTGGGATATGATGTCGTGCCTCGTGCACCATGGCTCATGGGTATATGGAAGCCCATTGATATAAAAGCATATAGGGATATTTTGTTTGTGAATGCACGATTTCTTGCTTTTATTTGACTAATTGCATCAAATGCGTTGCTTGATTTTGTTTGACTAATCTCAATAAGGTTTAAGCACATGTGTAAATATATATATATAACTAATATTAAAATATATAATATATATAATAGAATATATATATAATAAAACAATGATAATAATAATAAAATAATTGATTTATATACATATAATAATATAAACTTAATATATGTATTAATAAGAAAATAAAATACAAACATGAAACCTTGTCATGTCTTAAGTTAAAACACAGATAATTCTCCAAAACTTCGTGGAAACATTATGTGTCAAGCTTAAGCAAGTTTTTAATTCTTTTTAAAGAGGAGTCGAAGGGAGATTAGAGGCATCTTTCCAAAGATAAATTGTTTTTGTGCTTGAGGAAACTGGTGGCATGGTAGTGGCGATAAGGGAGCGTTGTTCAGGTCAGCTTCTATTAGCTGCCATTAAATAAATTATGCTATGTTCATAATTTGTGGAATTATTGTTGGTTTTTGTTTTTAGTTTATTTGATAATCTAGTAAATGACTGTTGTGATAACCAGTTTGATATCTTTAAAAATGATTACCAAAATAAGCGAATCTATTGGAAACAATTTGTCTTTCTTTGTGAAGAAAGATGTAGGTGTCCTCTGAATACTGAGTAATATGGAAATATTTATATATATATATATATATATATATATATATTATTCAAACGGTTTCCTATGATTGCATCTAGGACTACATTTAGATGTGAAATTTATGTATGTATATAGTGTCATAGAGCCATGTTGATCCAAATACTATACTCAATCGTTGTTTTATGTCGTATGAAGAGTGGGGATGAGGTGTGTGCATCTCCATTTAGTGCAGCGGACTAGAAGATTGCAGTCTACCCATTAGAGACATAAACATTCATATAATAAGTAGTGCTACACAGATTAAAGGACATAATTATTTTCTGTAGAAAGTCTTCTCTTCTGAAAATATGTCTATCTCGTCTTGAGACGTTGAGGCTACAAATCTTTAGAATGTTTTAAAAAGTTATTGTTATAAAGTTTTGATGATGAATACGTCTCATTGGTTTGTTAAATAATTTTTGGAGTTGTGTAATAACTTTTGCTATGGAAATTTTGAACGCTTAATTGAAAACTGCAACTTATTTGAATGTCGTAGGAGATTATAGTGGTTTATGCTTTGTATATTGTTTTAAAATATTTGTTGCAGACGTCCTTACGAAGAATGGAATATTGTTGAAAATTTCATATCCTCTAGAAATTTTTAAATTTAGATTTATAAATGTATTCAATAAATTAGATTTGGTTTGGGTTACCAAAAGAAATCTTCATGATAAAGGCACTACAGTATATCTTTTACATTTTAAATACTTCGCTTGCCAAAAAAAAATCTAGTAGGTAATGTTTCGGGTTTTTGAAAATCAATAAACCTTATAATTTTGCTTTTGAAATTCACTCTAGCGATGACGAATTAGTATCTTGTATCTATCACATTTGCTTCGCTCTCTTACCAAGTATACAATAGTTAGTAAGCCTGTGTCAAAAGACCAAACGTAATGATTTTTGAACTATGTCTTCGACTTTTTTAACGATTTATCCATGAAATAAAACAAATGGAGGGCTAGTCCACCCTTGACTTCTCAACCTACAAGGACTAACAATAAAATTTGGAAGTCGTAATCATTGAATAATAAACCCTATTGGTAGACTTCTATGTGGAACTATGGGTATAGAGAGTTTATAAAATGTGATGTGTAACCTATAAAGGATGTACATATTGGTACTTGTTTATATATTTTTGTGGAGATTAAATGTGTAGTGAGTCATAGTTTTACTTTTAGTAAAAAAATATAAAATCATTCACAGTATAATTATATTAAAATATTTATATTGATCATCCCAAAGTATAGGCGTTCCATAGTAATTTATAGTAGGTATATTGGTGTCATCTAGTTTGGAAAAATTATGAATCTTGAGGTATACTGAATGAAATATCATGACAAAATCTGGCAGAACTAGAACCCTTTGTCCTATGTCCGTTAACATTTTTGTTTTTTTTAATTTGAATAATTTTAGTAAAGTTTTCTAGTAACATTACCTTCTGTTTTTAGATGGTTAAATTTAAATATTATTATAGTTGTCAAAATTGGGTAAGGTAACAAGGTGACTTTCTATGACTGAACATATGTTTCGACAGATATGTTTTAAGAAGGTATATTGGTATGGTGAATATTGCTTAATTGTAAGGCAAGCCAACTTATATAGCCATTGGAGTTAATGTTTCCTCATCTATTTGTGCTATGAGAAAACGTGTTGGAAATACTCTAGTGTTGCTTTGAAAACTTTAAAATCTTCCATAGTAATCTAAGGTTTGTCGTATGTGATAACCATTTTTCATCAACCGAGGGATTCGTATTGATATTAGGGCCAACAATTTACCTTGGGAATTCTTCATTTATGCTGTATGTTTTTCTATCTGCATGATGATTGCATAGAAACACCCTAAAAATTTATGTCGAGTTTCCATGTAATTAGAATTTTAAATTTCTAACTTGAAACATAGTTGTATAAATTAAAATCTAAAAATCGTATTAAATGATTATGTTTTATATATATTGTACTACGTGTGAGTTGGAAACAATTATAAGGATAGCTAGTTATAGTCCCAATATTTATCGATCGAATACCAAGATTAAGTATGAACTTTAGTTTATCAAACTTTGACTATCCCAAGAAAAAATAATATATAAATATGATTTAAAGAGACTTCTTTACCATAGATAAGATGGTTGAAATATTAAAGGGTACCAAATAATAATGATTAAAATATGAAGAGTAAAGTTTCTACATTCGAAACATTATTTCTCTGTTTTCTTCATAGACCTCACTGTGTTGTAAATTACTTAAGGTAATTAAAGGTAATCGAAAATCCTTTAGCTCTTAGAGAAACAAAAATCTATTTAAGCTTTGTTATAGTCATGGATGGAGAATTCATTGTTTTCAACCGGTGTTCTTCAAGGTTTATAGCTTAGTATATTTCATAGTAATTGTCTATAAAAAGTTTATAAGTCTAGAAAATAATGTATTCTTATGTAGAACCATAAAAGTCTTCAATAATAACGATTTTAGTTATTATGATTGGTGTAATAATCTATCAGTTACTACAAGAGTTTGATTATATGTATAAGACTCCTTGGTTCATTTGAATATTGAAATATAATATTTATGGTACAAGCATCTCATAATTGTTGTAGACTAACTATTTTATTCCATATTTTAAAACAAATTTTCTAAACCCATCAGGAAGAACGGTATACTCTCTTCTATATATATATATATATAATCATAAATTTAAAGGATAAATTCATGGTCTAGAATAAGATGGTAGGATACAAGAAAATGGGTGTACACTTGATATGGATGACGTAAAACATTGAAGGAGTCTATGGTTAATAGTATGAGCTTAAGTTGTTATAATTTTATTTGATTACTTACAGCTGAAGTGAAACATTTCTAGTTTGCTTATGGATATTACTAAAAGCTTGGTAGAAGGTTTTAATACTATAGAATTAAATTTCATTTTCGGGTATGCTCTTGGGATAAGAGAGTCTATTTTTCTTTATTTCCAAATACAAATAAATCGGATTGTTTATCAAACCTTTGGTAATATCCATGCTATCCAAGGACAAATTTAGTGATCAAGAAGGGTCTATGGCGAGAATTAAAATAATCATCATGAATATTAAGCCTATCGAGAAGGATGGCATCCACCCAACTCTAATAGCTCACAGTGGTGGCTATTGTGAATAGGGGACAACCATTCTCTAGCATTACCAAAGGGATCAGTGGATCTCGTGCTATCGAGCGTAATGAACAATGGAATGGGACATAATTCTAGGTTTTCGTATGAAGTAGTACATGAAGGTTCTCGTGAATCATAAACCAGTTGTAAAATTGCCAATAGAACTCAAGACTAGGGAGCTGGTCCTTGGGGTTGGAAGGTCCAATGGTAGATGGTATGGGCAGCATTACCGTCAACTAGAACTTGGTTTGAGATACTTGGTCTGGAAGCTAGAGTATTGGCGGTCCCTGATAACATATTATATGAAGGTCAATAATCAGGCACTAGCATAGCTACGCTAACTCTATCATGGGCCTAAAGGTTTAAACATAAAATAAAAATTAGGTCAATGGACCATTAAGACAAGAATGGGATCATAGATCTAAGTCCTTAATGCTACGAGATAGGAAAAATATGTGTCTACCCTTCTAGGTGATATGGGTCCTGGACCTAGAACTCGAAGGTAGGTCTTAAAATATGGCAGTCTATAGCGGGAAGTTGGCCAGTCCCGAGCAATTAAATTTTTTTTTGCAGTGGTATAAGATCTCGAAGTGTGAATATTTATACCTAAGTACTAATACAAATTTGGGTGTGCTTACATCAATGTATGAAAATTATGTCTTGATATTTTAAAATTTTGAATTTGTGTTGTTGACAACCAGGTGAGTAGACTTGGGTTGTTACAGTTGGTATCAGAGCCTAGGTTGTGAGAACCTTGGGCTATAAACCTGTGATTTGTTAAATTGACATAGCTCTTTTGTCATTAAGTATGGTAGGGACATCAAAAAGAGAAAGTAGTAATATATAAGAGGAGATTACAGAAGTCCCAAGAAAGGGACTAAGATGACTCATGAAAGAGTTTGAATGAGTACAAACTACTGAAGTGCCTCAGTATGTAATAAGAAAAGAGAAAGAGCCAGTAGCAACAAGAGCTACACAAAATGATGAAAACATGACAAGAATGATTTAGCCAATGCAATAGTAGCTAAATTAGTAGAGAGAACAAATGGAAATACAAAGGGCTCAAATGAATGAGTATATGGAACAGTAGAGGGCTTATATGTCCCAACAATAGGAAAGGATCACACAACAATAGAAAGTAATCGATAATTTGACTAAAATTAAGGAGTCGAATAGGATAAGTGCATTTCCTGAAGGATCTTCGAGGAGGAAGGTTAGCGTAGAATTGTAAAAGGAAATTAAGAAGCTAGATATTTCAAAGTTTTATGGAAAAGGTGATGGCAAAGTAGTTGTTAATTGGTTGAGTGAAGCTTAAGGGTACTTCTCTATCCAGCCCCTTTGTGCAAAATCCAAAACTACCAGGGATTGGAGGACCACTTACAAGAAAATCAGTCAAAAAGAGGTTGTTGACATTCCTTGGGAAGTATTGAAGAGGAAATTTAAGGATCGATTCCTTATGTCACAATTCTACATTGAGAAGTACGTTGAATTCACCAACTTACATTAGGAGAATATGTTAGTTATTGAATATTATCAAAGATTTGTCCAACTATTGAAATATGCACCAGAATATGATAAGCGTGAGGAATTCAAAGCCTAGAAATTTATATTGGGTTTACACCCTAGAATTGGGAAATATGTTGGTTGGGGTAAACCTTAAAACTTGATAGAATCTTTTGATGTCACAGCTATGAAGAGATAAGCCAAAAAAATAAAAAGGTCTACTTCCAAAAATTTTAAAAGGATGAAGCTACAAAGAGAAGTTACTCGGAGCCTATTAAAGGAAGGGATCAATATAAGCAAAGCAGAGAAAATAACCAATACAGAAGAGATAATAAGAATAAATAGAAATATCAGGGTTACAAAGGGTAACAGGACGAGGAATTTTCCAAATAAAGCTACACCAAGAGTTGTGACTTCAAAAACAGAAAAGAATGGTGCTAACCAAAACAAGGATGGGGAAAGAGGAAAGAACAAAGGCCCAAATGTGTGTTATATATGTGGTGTAGAAGATAATTATGCTAGTCAATGCCCGAAAAGAGCAGAAAAAAGGGAACCAGTTGAAGATGATCCTCTAAATATTTAAGCAACTACAGGTGACCACATGAGAAAATAATATGTTAGTTTGAGTTTTTCTAGTAATAATTATGTTTATTAACAAATTTATGGATGTATTGGAAAATATTGAAATTATTGCAAACAGGTGGCAGACCGAGTAGAGATCTAATCCAACCTAACCAATGCTTGTTGTTCTCAAAATAGCACTACTAGTATTTAGTGACTGATAGGACAGACCGAGAAGGTCAGTTAAATAAAAAAAATTATTAATAACTTATGCCAATATGGGCATAATTTTATTTTAAAAAAAACCTATATGGGTGTAAAAATGAACACTTTCTAATAATTGGATGATCGAGTATGATCGAACCAGAAACTATGATGTGGAGGTCCAGCTAAAATAAAACTGCCAGTGGTCAAAGAAGCCATAGACCAATAAAAAGAGCTATGCTGATCTTGAACAAACATCTAAAGAATTTGCTATGGATGATAAAGTCTTTTAAGAAGCAAACCTGTTAGAAGTCCCACAAAAGTCCTCTAAACTTAGCAGTCCTACCATCTAATTTGTTCAAAATCCACAGTACTTTCCATGTGTCTCTCATTCATAAATATATAGTTGACCCTTTACGTACTGGATATTTCTTAATTGCAAACCCACAACTTATTGAGAATCAACCTATCAAATTTTTGGGATATAGAACTAAGCATTTAAAGAAAAAAGAACCATTGACCAGTGTAGAGTCCAGTGGGATCTCTACTCAGATAGGAGCACCACATGGGAAGATGTGGTGGAAATGAAAATATAATTTCCATTTTTGTTTAAAACCTAAAAATTCATATGGATATTTGAATATTTGATATGATAATACTCATATTGATGTTTATAATGAATGCAACTTTTGATATATTAAATAATTTATAGCTGATTACTTACAAATGTATGTTCAAATATTGTGAAATCTGCAAAACTATTTAGACTAACACAAGGATTGTGTTAAATTATTGTAGGGGAGAATGTAACATCTCCACTATTTGATTACCATTTTGTTGGAAGAATGTGATACTTTTGGAGGTGTTTGTGATTATAAGTGAAGGTTTCCACCTTGAAGCTTATGGATAAAGCAAGAATAACACCCACCCCTAGCGGAGATAGTGGTTGAAAGCATCAGGTAAGGTGGGATATGATGTCGTGCCTCGTGCACCATGGCTCGTGGGTACATGGAAGCCCATCAATATAAAAGCATATAGGGATATTTTTTTTGTGAATGCACAATTGCTTGCTTTTATTTGACTAATTGCATCAAATGCATTGCTTGGTTTTGTTTGACTGATCTCAATAAGGTTTAAGCACATGCATAAATATATATATATATATATATAATAAAACAATTATAATAATAATAATAAAATAAATTATTCATATATGTATAATAATATAATCATAATATATATTAATAAGAAAATAAAATACAAACATGAAACCTTATCATGTCTTAAGTTAAGACATGGGGTAATTCTCCAGAACTTCATGGAAACATTGTGTGTCAAGTTTAAGAAACTTTTTAATTCTTTTTAAAGAGGAGTCAAAGGGATATTAGAGGCATATTTCCAAAGACAATCTATTTTTGTGCTTGAGGAAACTGGTGGCGTGGTAGTGGTGATAAGGGAGCATTGTTCAAGTCAGCTTCTATTAGCTGCCATAAAATAAATTATGCTATGTTCATAATTTGTGGAATTATTGTTGGTTTTTATTTTTAGTTTGATTGATAATATAGTGGATGACTATTGTGATAACCAGTTTGATATCTTTATAAATAATTACCAAAATAAGCGAATATGTCAGAAACAATGATCTGTCTTTCTTTGTGAAGAAAGATGTAGCTACCCTCTGAATACTGAGTAATATGGAAAGATTTTTATATATGTATATATAAAATATTTGAACGGTTTCATGTGATTGCATCTAGGACTGCATTTAGATGTGAAATTGATGTTTGCATATAGTGTCATACAGCCATGCTGACCCAAATGCTATACTCAACCGCTATTTTCTGTCGGATGAAGAGTGGGGATGAGGTGTGTGGGTCTCCATTTAGTGCAGCAGACTAGAAGATTGTAGTCTACCCATTGGAGACATAAACATTCATATAATAAGTAGCATTGCACAGATTAAAGGATATAATCATTGTTTTGTAGAAAGTCTTCACTTCTGAAAATATGTCTACCTTGTCTTTGAGATGTTGAGGCTACAAATATTTAGAACGTATTAAAAATTTATTGGTAGAAATTTTTGATGATGAATACATCTCATTGGTTTATTAAATAGTTGTTGGAGCTGTGTAATAGCTTTTGTTATAGAAATTTTGAATGTTTAATTGAAAACTGCAGCCTATTTGAATTTCATAGGACATTATAGTGTTTTATGCTCCGTATATTGTTTTAAAATATTTGCTATAGAGGTCCTTACGAAGAATGGAATATTGTTAAAACTTTCATATCCTGTAGAAAGTTTAAATTTAGATTTATAAATGTATTCAATGAATTAGATATGGGTTGGGTTACCAAAAGAAATTTCTGTGATAAAGGCACTACAATATATCTTTTACATTTTAAATACTTCGCTTGTCGAAAAAAAATATGGTAGGTAATTATTCGGGTTTTTGAGAATCAATAAACCTTATAATTTTGCTTTTGAAATTTTCTCCAATGTTGGTGAATTAGTACCTTGTATCTATCACATTTACCTCGCTCTCTTGTCGAGTATACAATAGTTAGTAAGCCTGTGTCAAAAGACCAAACGTAATGATTTTTGAACTATGTCTTCAACTGTTTTAACGATTTATACATGCAATAAAACAAATGGAGGGCCAGTCTGACCTTGACTTCTCAATCTACAAGGACTAAAAATAAAATCCAGAAGTCGTAATCGTTGAATAATAAACCCTATTGGTAGACTCCTATGTGGAACTATGGGTATAGAGAGTTTATAAAATGTGATGTGTAACCTATAAAGGATGTAAATATTGGTACTTTTTTATATATTTTTGTGGAGATTAAATGCATAGTGAGTCATCTTTTTTACTTTTAGTAAAAAAATAGAAAATCATTCGCAATATAATTATATTAAAATATCTATATTGAGCATCCCAAAGTATAGGCATTCCATAGTAATTTATAGTAGGTACGTATATGGGTGTCGTCTAGTTTAGAAAAATTGTGAATCTAATATCGTGATAAGATCTGGTAGAATTGGAACCCTCTGTCCTATGTCTGTTAACATTTTTTTTTTTTGTAATTTGAATAATTTTAGTAAATTTTTGTAGCAACATTACCTTCTTTTTTTAGATGGTTGAATTTAAATATTATTATAGTTGTCAAAATTGGGTAAGGTAACAAGGTACTCTCTATGATTGAACATATGTTCTGACAGATATGTTTTAAGAAGGTATACGAGTATGGTGAATATTGCTTAATTGTAAGGCAAGCCAACTTATATAGCCATTCGAGTCAATATTTCCTCATCTATTTGTGCTATGAGAAAACGTGTAGGAAATACTATAGTGTTGCTTTGAAAACTTTGAAATCTTCCATAGTAATCTAAGGTCTGTCGTATGTGATAATTGTTTTTCTTCAATCGAGAGATTCGTGTTGATATTATGGCCAACAATTTGCCTTGGGAATTCCTCCTTTATATCGTATGTTTTGTTGTCCTCATAATGACTGCATAGAAACACCTTAAAATTCTATCGAGTTTCCCTGTAATTATAATTTTAAATTTATGACTTGAAACATAGTTGTATAAATTAAAATCTAAAAATTGTATTATATGATTATGTTTTATATATATTGTACTACGTGTGAGTTGGAAACAATTATAAGGATAGCTAGTTATAGTCCCAATGTTTTTCGATCAAATACCAAGATTAAGAATGAACTTTAGTTTATCAAACTTTGACTGTCCCAGGCAAAAACAATATACGGATCTGATTTAAAGAGACTTATTTACCATAGATAAGAGGGTTGAAATATTAAAGGGTACCAAGTAATAATGATTAAAATATGAAGAGTAAAGTTTATTTATTCGAAATATTATTTCTTTGTATTCTTCGGAGACTTCACTATGTTGTAAATTACTCAAGGTAATTAAAGGTAATAGAAAATCCTTTAGCTCTTAGAGAAACAAAAATCTATTTAAGTTATGTTATAGTCATGGATGGAGAATTCGTTGTTTTCAATCGGCGTTCTTCAAGGTTGATAGCTTAGTATATTTCATAGTAACTGTCTATAAAAAGTTTATAAGTCTAGAAAATAATGTTTTTTATGTAGAACCTAAAAAGTCTTCAATAAGAATGATTTTAGGTATTGTGATTGGTATAATAATCTATAAGTTACTACAAGAGTTTGATTATATGTATAATACTCCTTGGCTTATTTGAATATTGAAATATAATATTTTTGGTACAAGCATCCCATAACTGTTGGAGACTAACTATTTTATTCCATATTTCAAAACAAATTGCCTAAACCCATCGAGAAGAATGGTGTACTCTCTTCTATAGAAATATATATTTTTTTTATCATAAAGTTAAAGGATAAATGCATGGTCTAGGATCAAGATGGTATGATACAAGGAAATGGATGTACACTTGATATGGATGATGTAAAACATTGAAGGAGTCTATGGTCAATAGTATGAGCTTAAGTTGTTATAATTGTATTTGATTACTTATAGCTGAAGTGAAACATTTCTAGTTTGCTTATGGATATTACTAAAATCTTGGTAGAAGGTTTTAATACTATAGAAGTAAATTTCATTTTCGAGTATGCTCTTGGGATAAGAGAGTCTATTTTTCTTTATTGCCAAATACAAATAAACTAGATTGTTTATCAAACCTCTGGTAATATACATGTTATACAAGGATAAATTTAGTGACCGAGAAGGGTCTATGGAGGGAATTAAAATAATCATCATGAATATTAAGCCTATAGAGAAATATGGCATTCACCTAACTCTGATAGCTTGCAGTGGCAGCTATTGTGAATCAAGGATAATTGTTCTCTAGCATTACCAAAAGAATCAGTGGATCATGTGCTATCGAGAGTAACGAACGATGGAATGGGACATCATTTTAGGTTGTCGTATGAAGTAGTACGTGAAGGTTCTCGTGAATCATAAACCAGTTGTAGAATTGCCAACAGAACTCAATACTAGGGAGATGGTCCTTGGGGTTGGAAGATCCAGCGGTAGATGGTATGGGTAGCATTACCGTAAACTAGGATTTGGTTTGAGGCATCTGGTCCAGAAGTCAGAGTATTGATGAACCTTGTTAACACCTTAGATGAAGGTCAATAATTAGGTATTGGCATAGCTATGCTAACTCTGGCATGGGCCTAAAGGTTTAATCATAAAATAAAAAATGGGTTAATTGACGATTAGGACAAGAATAGGATCATGGATCTAAGTCCTCAATGCTACAACACAGAGAAAGTATGCATCCACCCTTCCAAGTGATATGGGCCCTAGAAGAATAACCTCTTGTCAGGACCTAGAACTCGAAGGTAGGTCTCAAAAGATGGCAGTCTATAGTAGGAAGTTGGCTAGTCTCGAGCACTTGAGATTTCATCTATAGCAGTATAAGATCTTGAAGTGTGAATATATATGTCTGAGTACTAATACAAAGTTGGGTGTGCTTACGTCAATGTATAATAATTGTGTCTTGATATTTTGAAATTTTGAATCTGTGTTTTTAACAACCAGGTGTGTAGACTTGGGTTGTTACACCATATTTCTCCCAAATTCAATATTTAAAAGTTTTTCTTCCTTCTATAATTCTTTTAAATAAAATTATTTTATTCTTTTCTTCTTCTTAATATTAACTTCTCTCAACAATTTGCTTTCTCAATAAACAATATCTTCTTTCAAATAATTTCACTTTTGCAATAATAATTTTTTCACCAAACAATGTTTCCTTTCTTAATAAACCTTGAAGTATTTCAAATTCTTTTAGAGTTCCCTTCAATTTTCTCTTCTTAACCAATTTTCCTTTCAATATCTTAAAATTTTCTCTCAATCTTAATAAATTTCCTTTATACTTTTCACTTTCTTCTTTCAATTTCTTCTTTCCAATATCACTTTAATTATTCCCTTTTTAATAAATCTCTTTCTTCTCCTTATAAATGTGCCTCTTTAATAAATTAAATATTGTGCACTTCTTTTAATAAACCATATGCTATATTTTTGATAAAATATTTTGAAGCAATTAAGGTGTATACCTTTTATGGCACTTTCCCTCCAATTTTCTTTGACACCAATTCTTCCTATGCATCTCAGGTTTAATTTTCTGAAATTACTTGCAACCTGTCTTCTCCTTGAGAATACACCTTCTACATTTATATTACTCCTAATTCATGCTAATTTCTAATACAATGTTACTTTAATGTCTACTCCTTTGCTTGTTTGATCTTTTCTTCTATGACACTTAGGTCTCTTGCTTCCCATTTTTGGCCTCACACCTACTCTGGATGCTTTGGATCTATTTCACTTGTGTGTTCTTCAAATGTCTTCCTTTCATGTCTACAATTTTTTCTTCTTCTATGTCTATGCATTGAACATCTCCTTTCACATTTGTGTGTTCGAATCTCCTTTTTGAACATCTCCTTCTCTGCCTACATGTTTGAATCTCTTCTTCCTCAGACATTTATTCCTTGGATGTCCCTTTCTTCAAGCCTGCCCACAACAATGGCATCTCACAATGGTGGCTCTAATACCACTATTAGAAATTAACCTATTTTATCATAGGATCTCAAGATTAAATTCTCGCATACATTCAACAATAACAATAACAATAACTCACTGAATATTTTATTGATAAATATATCTACTAAAGCAATGTAAATACAATGTATTGAAAAGCTTTTTTTATCCACCATTACAATGCTTTATCTTCAATATATACACATTGAATATGAGACTCTTCATATTCACAAGACTCTTGACCTTTCTATTTTCAACAAACTATTCATCTCCTCAAACACCTAGGAGATATGACTCTTCATATTTCTCATAATAGAAATATATTTTATTGACTCCACATAATAACAAACCTCTAATAATTACTAAAGACAAACTCTAAAATACTCATATTTATAAGACTCTTTTCACACTTCATACTTACAAACTATGTACAAAATATTTATAAGTATCAAATAATATAATAAACTCAAACATCAAGTTGGAGAATGTTGGAAATTGTGATATTGAATGAGACAAAATAGAACAAGACAAAAATTAGAATGGGAAAGAATTAGAATTGCAAGTGAGAACTAAAAAAAAGAAAAATAAATATTCTAACCTAGATTTGGATAATATGTGAAGCACCAAGAGCCTCTTAATACAATCAAGGGAAATCCTATTGTATATATACAACTATAGGATATTATCTTGGAGTATAATATATATATTTGAAGTTTGAAGTGATTATTAGAGGAATCAAATGGCATTAGCTCAGTTCACCATATTCCTCAAGTTTCAAGGAGGATATCGAGGTTTGAATCTTGCCAAGCAAGACATACATTATTTCCAAATTGTTGTAATACCATTATGTTGCCATGATGTACTATGGATGGAGCCTATTTCAATTCCATATAACCAATTGCAAAAAAAGTGTATATTGGAGAGTTTTGTGAAAAAAAAAATTATTCATTTTATTCTTTCTATATCGTGTTAATATATTTTTTAGAATACCTCCACATCTCATAAACTGATATCAAAGCTTAGATATTAGAGACCAAAGAAGCAATCAACTTAAAGATTTAATTTTATTTAACTAAAAAAATAGAATTTAAGTTTGTGGAGGAACCCTCCATATGTTATTGTTGTAATTGTCATGGCTCATGGTAATGCTTCATTGCCCATCCCAAAATTTAAAGGAAAAAATTATGATTGTTATGTATAAATATGAGGACTTTTTTGATAGCCAATGAAGTGTGGATGTTGTGAAAATTTAACTTGAAGGACCCATAAATTGGAGTATTTTATTAGTCACAAAAAAGAATATGAAGGGAGCAAAAAGTAAATATGCCTTAGCTTTGTATCACATACAATAAACTCTTGATACAAGTATTTTTTCAAGAATTACAAGTGTCAAGACTATTAAATGAGCTTGGTACCTTGAAGACATCTTATCAAGGGTTTTTTCAAGTGAAATAAGTGAAGTTAAAGACATTAAATAGAGAATATGAAAAATTTAAGAATGAGGAACAATGAGAATGTGAGAGATTACTCTAAAATGGCACATGATGTTGTACACAAATTGGGTACCTATGGTGAGAAACCAATACAAAGAGATATTATCAAAAAGGTGCTGAGAATATTGATACCAAAATGAAACAATTGTATAATTATTATTGAAGAAAGTAAGGATTTAAATAAGTTGGATATTAATGAATTGGTGGGATCACTAATGTCCCATGGAGAAATAATAAAAAATAATGAAGAAGAAATTTCAAAGTAAGCTTTGTTTCCAAGGTAAAAATTTCAAACAACAATGGAGCTAGCTCAAGCTCCAATTCCCAAGATCAAAGACAGGAACAACAAAATCAATATTCTACGAGATAAAAAGGCCATGGTATAAGAGAAGGCTATAGTAAAAGTGGTAGAAGTAGATTTATGGATAAGAAAACTATCCAATTCTCTATTATAAAATGTATGGCCATTATGAAAGATAAAATAGAATAAAGACAAGCAATGAAGGAGGAAAAATGTAAATTTTTCAAGTGAAGAACGTGAAAGCTCAAAAAATAGTTTTTTATCATGTAATGTGGAAGAAATTTTAACTAAAGAGTCTTGGTATTTACATTCCGATTGTGCAAATTATATAACCAATAACAAAGAGTTATTTGTGAAGTTAGATGACTCATACAACAACAAGGTGAAATTTGGAGACAATGTAGCATTAAATGTCGAAAGAAAATGAAATTTATGAATTGATGCAAAAGATAAAAATAAAAATATCCAAAACATCATGCTTGAAGCATAATCCTTTGAGTGTTCTAGAGAAAAAACTACAAAGGGATGTTTGAGAATAATAAGTGTTTCATCTATGATAAAACAAATAAGAAAAAAGTAGTAGCTATTATACCTGTGAAAAAGAATTGAATGTTTCCTTTGAAACTTAGAGGAAAATAGAGAAATTTGTGTCATACAACTATTAAGGACAACAACTAGTTATGATACCAAAGGTATGGTCACCTGCCTTTCTAAAGCTTGTATTTATTGAATGCTAAAGGAATGGTGCATATATTGCCTTGTATAGAAGCAAGAAGTAAAGTGTGGGAAGGTTGTGTAATAGCAAAATATCGTAGATAAAGCTTATGAAAAGAAGCATGGAGAGCATTTGGTGTGATGCACATGCCAAGTGTTAGTAAATCCTTCTACTTTATCACTTTCATTGATGGTCATGCAAGGAAATCTTGGGTATATTTTTTGAGGAATAAAAGTGATGCTTTTGAAGTATTCAAGAGCTTCAAAGCCATACTAAAGAACAAAAGCATATACAATTAAAATATTAAGGACTAATCATGGTGGTGAGTATCATTCCAAAAATAATAATGAATTTTGTAATAAGCATGGGATAAGAAGATAATTGACAATATCCTATACACCTCAACAAAATAGAGTGGCAAAAATGAAGAATAGGGCAATCATGGAGAAGGTAAGAAGTTGTTAGAACTCAATGTTTCTATGATTTATGTTATGAAAAGGTAGAAATTTAAATATATATATATATATATATATATATATATATATATATATATATATATATATATATATATATATATATATATATAATACCCAATTTTGGCATAACAAACCTCTAACTAAACTTGCAACTACCCTTGTCCTATAGTGCATGCATAGTCCTCGTGATGGGTGGTTATACCACTCTCATGGTCACATGGGCTATGATGTAATAACTCCTAGCATACCCCCTATTACATCATAGTCTTAGCTCCTACTTAGACTCATAGCTTCTAACTTGATGAAATTTTCTAGGGTGATGTTGGAATTTGACAAAGAAATTCCCCTCTTAATATAGACAACTTAATAAAATACTTAGGAGTGTCGGGTTCCACCGAGCATGCACTCCAAAAACATATTTATTACACATATTTAGTCAAATGTCTAATACTTGTAGAATTCAATGGATAAATTATGTGCCTCCTTCAATGTCTTCACATGGCGTATGTGCTACTATACATTGTGTCAGATATTGAATTAGTTGGTCACCAATTTTTATCTTACATGTGATGGGAAGAAGTTTGAGTATAACTTTTTTGCTTCTTCACCTTCTTCTACTTTTTATTTCTTCTATTGTGATCAGGTTCTAGATTCTTTGCAAGTTCTCCTTTTATCATAACTTTGTGTTAGAATTTATTACATCATATACCATATGAGAATTCAAGTGGTGTAACCACCCCTCATAAGGTACATGCCTAAATAGGTATCCTATGTACTCAAACTTTAAATCATATAGGACAAGTTAGTTGCAAGTTTTTTTGAAGGTTTGTTATGCCTAAAATAGGCATCCTATGTACTTAAATACCCTTCACTATCATAATATAGTCATTCAAAGCATTAACATTTAACATGTGGTATCGAAGTAAGTAGAATGAAGAAAGATTTCTCCTTATGATCCTCCTCTAGCTTTGATATAAAGAAAGCCAAAGGTGCACTCTATTTGAGAAAAAAATTCAAGTTTGAGAAAAGAATTTAAGGGTAAAATTACCTTGTATTAGATTGTGACCGTGAAGGAAAAATTCATGATACATTCAAATAGTTTTAGGGTGGAAAACCCTTTTCAAAGGAAAAATCCTACAAGTAACCAACCAGACCAATTGAGGCAAGAAGAGGAAGCCATAAAAGATCCTTAAAATTGAAAGAAATGAAAGCCATAGAAGCCCCTTTGAAAATCATAAAGAAATAAACCATTAAAGTCATTTAAAAGGTATTGCAAAGAAGATTGCAGAAGATTAAAAGCATAAGCCCATAAAGGCTCATAAAAAGGGAGAATCAAAGACTCTCAAAGCTACAAGAAGCAACATTATACAAGTTACATCATTATAGAAGGAATCATCTCATAAAGAGATAAAAACATTCCAAGAAGAATGCATTTTAAAAATCAAGAATCGCAAGCAATTCGTAAAAGGAGAATTTTTAGTGAACAGTTTTTTAATATGCACCCCAAGGTACCTCAGCAAAAGGCAGAAGCCCATAAAAAAAGAATAACAATGTTTTTTTTACAAAAGTTGAAGTGAGAATTCCAATTGGAAGGACAAAAGGAAACTAAACATTGCATAAGATACATCCAAACTAAGAAATCAAAAATAGAAAAGTGGGAGACACATGAAAAACAAAACACCAAGCACAATTCAAAGTTCACACTCCAACTAAAAAGTGTAAAAATATTGTGAAAAGTAAAATTAAATAAAAACAAAGGCTCAGTGTTCAAAATGGCCACCACGCTCGTAAGAGCTCTGTGAAGCGTACAAGGATTCAAAGAAGAAGATATAAAAGCTCCATGGAAAGAAAAGAGAAGTATATAGTGAAATTAAAAAAAAGGCATATTAAAAGAAGATACTTTGATCTGCATATATTAAGTAGAGATAAATACAAGTAGTCAAATGTATTTGAGAAAGAAACGACTTACATCTATATTCATGAAGACTAAAGAACAAAAGTAAAACACTTGTCGAAAGCACCTGCAATGGGATACTTAACTCCAAAGTCTAAGTCAAATTACAAGGAAGAGCATTCAAAGGAGATTTGGACCAACAGGTTACTCAGGTGCAGCCTAGACACTCATCCATAAGTCACCCAAACAAAATCCAAAGGTCACCCGAATGGCACACAAACAAGACAATGCAATAATTGTATCTTAAATAAAGGTCCTTAAATGAGGCTAATATTTTAATGAACAAGAAGTACAAAATTTCACAAAATTGCAAAAAGAACCTGTGAAAGAACATTGCATCGGCCAACAACATCGACGATGACTGAAATAAGGCATAACAAGAAAGAATATTATGTTGGCTAGACAACATTAATGATGATTGGAACAAGGCATAACAAAAGGTCTGTGAAAGAGCATTGCATCAAAAGAATATGAATGATAGAAGTAAGTTATTAAAGAAGTTTTAAGCTTCAAAAGAAAGGAATAAAAACCATTTTCTAGTGAAATTAGAGTGTAGCAATCAAGACGTCATTCAATATTTTCCACCATAAAATTAAAATTTGAAATAAACTCAAAGCAACATATAGATAAAGGAGAAGTACCACATGGATAATTTTTCAAACAAGGTGAAAATAAATAAATAAATATATATATATATATATATATATATATATATATATATATATATATATATATATATATATATATATATATAATATTTTAAAGAAATGTAATATTCCAAGGAATATTTTGTAGAGGAATAAGCATTCCCTCTACCTTACTTAACGAGACACAACTTTTCTTGCATTTTTTGAAGAATCATTTGAAACCCGAGTATAGGCATATATATACTCATCGAAAAGAGAATTTTGAAGTAGACTCGATAAAGAAGAATATTTATATTTTGTGAAATATTAGCATGGCTAGTGGAGCATCAAAGTTCTTATTACCAAATTCCTAATTGTTGAGGGAAAACAATTATATTGCCTGGAAGACCAAACTCATAATACAACTTGAGTTTGAGGAAATATGGCAAGTAGTAGGTGGAAGCATTACCCGTCCTACTGCACAAGGATAAGATCAAACAAAGTTTGATAATGCAAATAGAAAATTAATACTAATCATCATGTTTGGAGTAACAAATGAGGTCCAAGCATACATTAGGGATATGACCATAGCCAAGGATGCATGGGAGAAGTTGAAAATAGTATTTAAATCCAAGAATGAAAATCAAATTCTATTCCTCCAAAGCCAATTCCATTGTCTGAAGATGAAGAGTGGAGAAGTTAGAATCATTCATGAGGATAAATAGCAGAATTGTAAGCATCATTGCAAGCACTAGGAACTCAGGGATCTCATGAAATAGTTCCTATAATTTTGAGATAACTCCTATCAAAATGCAAGTTCTTGTGACTACATTAAATATTAATAAGCAAACACCAATTTTGAAAAGTTGGCGAACCTAATTCAAAAGGAAGAGGTATCACATTCAAGATAAAAAGATGAACAAGTACCTTTTAAAAGGAAGCATCCATTTCGAGGAATAAGGATAAAAAATTATTGTCACAAGAAAGAACATGCATTAGTTGCACATACCCAACTCAATGATATCCGGTATATTGATTCTAGAGCAACCAAACATGTGACAAGAAGAAAACATTGGTTTTAAAATTGAAGGTATTCAAGACATGCAAAAAAATCTCTTGGGGAAGACATATCCTATGAAATAAAAGGCACGGGTGATATAAAATTATGACTTGGATAGTGCAAATGCATAATCACAAAAGTTGTATATGTTCCAGGACTCACAAAAAATCTACTCTTTTTCAATCAACTACTTGACCATAATTTAAAGATCGATTTTGATAAACAAGGATCCAAGGTTTGCATCAGTCATGATAAAACTAAAAATTCTAAGATTATTGTATATGAAAAAGGAAAAGGAAAAATATTTGAACTTAACACAATGCATCATGACAACTTAGCATTAGTTTTCAAATCCATTATATTTGCATCACTTTGGCTTTGACGATATAGTCATCTAAGCTATGGCCACCTTATAGCCTTACAAAACAAAAATATGGTCGAAGGTCTTCCTTGTTTACAAAAGTCTACATATATTTGTCCTTGTTGCTTAGTTGGGAAGCAACAATGAACTCCTTTCAAAACCATAAAATATTGGGCCAACCATTTATTGATTTGATCCATACCTATCTATGCAGACCCATGACTCCAAGTTACAATAGGATCGAGTACATATAATATTTTGTTGATGATCATACCCAAAAAAATGGGTATATTTTTTTAAGAGAAAATATGAAGCTTTCTTCTACTTTCAAAAATTTAAGGCTTAGATAGAGAGTTCCACAAGAAGAAAGATCCATGTCCTTTGCTCATATTGAGGGGGGAATTTACCAGCAATGAATTTTCAACATTTTTAAAGGAACATGACATTCAATGATAGTTGATAGCAACCTACCATAAAAAAATAGTATTGGAAAATGCAAAAACAAAACAACCATGGAGATGGTACAAACTATGTTGAAAAATTCACAACTTGGATACTCTTTTTGGGTATAAGTAGTACATATAGCACTTTACTTAATCGAGCCCCCATTGCATAACTTAAATATATCACTCTAGAAGAAGCATGGAGTGGACCCAAAATAATAATATTCATCTTCAAGTATTTGGATGTACAACATACATGCATATTCTAAAATATAAAAGACATAGATTGGATGGAAAATCTTAGCAATGCATCTTACTAGGCTACTACGATGAATCAAAAGCTTACAAACTATTTCATATATCTTCAAAGAAAATATATATTATTCATGATGTTATCTTTGATAAAGAAGGAAAATCACCTTCATCACCATCACAAGAAACTTCATCTAACTCAACTCGAGTAATGATTGAAAATGATGAAGAAATTAGAAATGATTTTTTTAGTGATATCAATGATGAAGAAGATTTATCCACTCCACCATAGCACATAAGGAGAAATACTGAAAGTATATGGGATAGATGGAATTCTATGCACCTCTTCTACAAGACCAAGAACGTGAAGTATGACTCACAATATATAAAATATGGCTCTAATAAATACAGTTGAGCCATATACAGCACATGAAGTCCTTCAATTCACTGCTTGGAAAAATACCATGCACACTGAATATCAAGCACTATTGAAAAACAACACTTGTGATCTTGTTGACCATCCACCAAAGAAAAAATATTGGATGCATGGAATACATTGAAGAAAATAAATTTCAAGCATTGAATAAGTATTTTGTAATAAATGTATTTGGAGTGCATGATTGGTAGAACCTGACACTCCTAAGTATCAAAGTAGGAAGTCTACATTAAGGGGGAATTTCTCTCTCAAATTCCAACATCACCCTAGACATTATTCTTTGGTCATGAGAAAAATAGAGCTTTTGACTATGATGTAATAAGGGAGGTATGTTGATGCAGTAAAAAAGAAGTGGAGACGTTTTTCGTAGGACTGCCTAAACTTCCGAACTCGTTTCGGCCATATCTCACTCATCCGGACTCGGATTGAGCTAAAATTTTGAGGGTAGATGCCTGAAAAACCCTAGAACGTCTCCACCAATTTTCATATCATTTGGAGCAACACAGATCCTAGCGCATCCCTATGTGTGAACGACATATTTGGCAAGCGGCTATGCGAGGGTTTCATCTGGGTTGAGTGCAAGCAGCTCCAGAGGTTGGTTTTTAGGGCCTTCGGGCCCTAGCGGCCAATATTTTTGTGGTTTATGCTCAATATTTTAGCAGGAAATGTTGCAGGGGATACAATATGGGTTAGAAATTTGTCTTTCAACAGATCATACCGTGAACTTGAGTGACAACAGCTTCCAATTTGTCGCACAAAAGAAAAGTGAAAACCATACCTTTCCACGATGTCTAGGGCAAGGATTAAAGAGATCACGAAACAAGTTTCAAGCAGTTGATCAAAAAATGGCTCATATCTCAAGTGAATCTGGTGCTAAGGTGCACCCACAAAATAATTCTACTATGAAAACCCCTATCAAGGGTAAGAATTTCGAAGACTCAGTCCCAAAAATGAATTTTAGGGATGCCCTTCGTGGTGGACAGCCTCAACCCAATGCTAATATCAATATTAGGGCTTCCCATAAACCTCTAAGAATGCCTAAGATTGATCCCAGGAAAACGGAGTCAGGATGTCTTAAAGCAATTGATGGAACTCCTATTGTTAAGCTTGATATGGGTAACATTCAGACTGGCATTGAAGATTTGGAAAAAAGAGGACTAATTTGTCGGTTCGTGGGTTTTCGTCCGAGTCTATCTCCTTTCAAAGTCTGGGCTGCAAAAAGCTGGAAAACTAAAGGTGAGTTACAAATCTCTATTTATCCAAATGGTTATTTTCTTGTTTTATTTGCTAATAATGAAGATAGAGAGAAAACTTTTCAAGGGGGTCCTTGGTTTTTTGGAAGGGCAGGGCTTTTCATGAAGCCCTGGCATACTAAATTTAAAGCCGAAGAAGAGATGCCTTCTATAGCTCCCGTGTGGGTTAGACTCTTTGGCCTCCCTATTGAATTTTGGAATCCTACTATTTTTTCTTCAATTGGAAACTCTTTAGGAACTTTTATGATGACTGCTGATTGTACTCAAAATTTTGAACATATTATTTATGCTCGGATTTGTGTTTTAATGGATTTTGACAAACCCCTACCTAAAAAGATCACATTACAATTTGGGGAAGACACTTGGGAGCAAGTAGTGGACTATGAGAACATTCCTTTTCGTTGTAGAATTTGCCATGAATATGGTCATTTGGCCGATGCTTGCCCAAATAAAATTCCCGATCAAAAGAAAGAAGATATAAACTCAAGAGGTTTCCAAATACCTAAGAAGAAGAACACTCAGAAAAAACCAGTTATGAAGGATCAATCAAAGTCATCTGCTAATATGTTTGAAATCCTTTCCACAAATGATGTCCCAAGTGAGGAAGAGGAAATAATGGAAACTGAAATCTTAGAAACACAATTTAAATATGAAGGGAAGAACTCAGAGACAAACCAACAAATCAAAGGTTTTCAACGAAAAAAAAAGGAGAAAATTTACACAAGAAAAACAATATTTCAAATGTCAAAACTTCAAATAATGCAAGTCCCAATATAGACTCCGTTGAACCATCTAGTAAAATTTTGGTTGTGTATGAGCATTCTTCAAGGTTAGAAGCCATCTCGGATTCAATTGGAATAAGTCAAGAAATAGGGAAAAAAAATTGAAGATGGATTCTAATAAAAAAGTAGGTCGCAAGACCAATCAATATCATATGGTAAAAGAAGGTGAAAAGCTTGTAGAGGAAGGTAAGATTAATGCCCTTCCCAACTTTTTTAGCCCTGGTATTAATGAAGATCATCACTTGGAATATTAGAGGACTCAAAGGGAGTCTTTCAAAACAAAATGAAATTAGAAGAATGATTCAGGTAAATCATCCACATCTTGTTTTCCTTCAAGAAACAAAGATGTCAATGGAGGATATGGACTTAATTGCCAAATAAAATTTGGCCACTGGAAAAGTGGTTTCCCTCAGTTCCCAAGGGACTTCGGGTGGCATTGCTTGTCTTTGGGATCCAAAAGAGGTAGTTATTCACCATATGGTTGGCAGTTGGGGTTTGTTGGCTATAGCTATTCAAAGTAGACATTCCAACCAGATTATGCTCTACATTACTATTTATGCTCCGACTTCTTTGGAGGAAAAAAGAAGACAATGGAAGGATATTACTCATATTATCTCTCATTTTCCTAAAGCTTGGATCTTGATCGGAGGAGATTTCAATACCATCCTCTCTCTGGATGAGAAAAGGGGGGAAATAGAAATTTGGACAAAAGCACTGACCTCATGAGCGAATATATTGCAAACCTCCATCTTGTGGATATCCAACCGTGATAATGGCCTTATGACTTGGTCTAACAGAAGGCAAGGCTTAGCTTGTATAATGGAGAGATTGGATAGGTTTTTGCTCTCTGAAAATTTCTTAATCCATGGTCACATTCCTAAAGTGAAGACTCTTAATAATGCTGGTTCGGATCATTGGCCACTCATGGTGGAAATGTGGAAAACCAATGTGAGTTTCTCTCCTTTTCGTTTTCAATTAATGTGGCTTAGAGACATTTCCTTCAGACCTCATGTGCAACAATGGTGGAAGGAAGGTAAACCTAGGCATGGGACTAAGATGTTCTGTTTTGCCAAAAGACCGCAATACATTAAATCCAAAATCAAGACTTGGAACTGGAAAGAGTTTGGGGATGTTCATAAAAAAAAACATGAAGTTATTGCTCATCTTGAAAATTTGAATAAGAAAATCCGTTTAGATGGCCTCACAGAGAAGAGAAGTGCAGATGAAATTAAACTCACAACTCGGCTTAGAGGAATGGGAAAAAAGAGAAGAAATCTTATGGAAGCAAAAATCTAGAATTCAATGGCTCAAAGAAGGAGATCGAAACACAAATTTCTTCCACAAATCTCTTCTAGCTCGAAGATCTCACAACTTTATTTCTTCCTTAAAATCAGATTCTGGAGATGTTGTTTATACTTGGGATGGCATGAACTCTATTGTTGTTGATTACTTTTCCAATATTTTTGCTGCTACTCCCCTTGACTCAGCTTCACAATATAATGTTCTTCAAGCAATCCCTTCTCTTATCACTTCTGAGGAGAACTCTATTTTGACTGCTCCTCTTACTATCAATGAGCTTCAACAAGTAGTTTTTAGAATGCAAAAAGGAAAAACCCCAGTGTCCCGATGGTTTTCCTATTGAGTTCTACCAAGAGTTCTGGGATATCCTTCATGTTGATTTATTAGAGGTGGTGGAAGAAGCCAGGAAAGCCAAAGAAATTTTGAAGGTTATCAATAAAACTTATATTACTCTTGTTCCAAAAGCTCAAGAGGTTGATCATATCTCAGCTTTTAGACCTATTGCTTTATGTAATGTTCTTCTCAAAATCATTACTAAAATCATGGCAGTAAAGGTTGAAGCCTCTTTTGCATAAGATTATTTCCCCAGAGCAAGGGGGTTATGTGGAAGGACGTCAAATAGTAGATGAGATAGTTCTTGCTCAAGAAGCCATCCATTCCATGGATATGCAAAATTCTCCTTCCATGTTCATTCGGTTAGACTTATCCAAAGCTTATGACAGAGTGGATTGGCACTTCCTTATCAAAGTTTTGAGGCAATTTGGTTTCTCTAAGGATTGGATGGATTGGATTATGGGATGTATCTCTTCAGTTTCCTACTTAGTTCTTATCAATGGCAGGCCTTCTCAGTCTTTCCCAACTTCTAGAGGTATTAGGCAAGGTGACCCGCTATCCCCTTATTTATTCATCATTCTTGTTGAATGCTTGGGTAGGACTATAACCAAAAAGAGGGAAAACAAAACCCTTGAGGGAGTTACCATTGCTCATGGAGCTAGACCTATCTCTCATCTTCAATTTGTGGATGACTCTACTCTTTTAGGTAAAGCTACAGTTAAGGAAGCTTCTAATATTAAGCAAATCATTAGCTGTTTTTCTAAGGCTATCAGGCAGTTGATCAATGAAGACAAATCTAAAGTTATTTTCTTTCACTGCTCTGCTAGATAGGAATCCATGGTCTTGGATAAACTAAGATATAAGAAGACCTCTCTTCCAATCACTTATTTAGGTATTCCCATAAATATTCAAAGGCAAAAAATAAAGATTGGAATTGGTTGTTGGACAAAGTCAAGAAGAAAATTGGAAAGTGGACCAACAAGTGGCTTTCTTCTGGGGGTAGAATCACCTTGGTAAAATCAGTCCTTCAAGCTATTCCTATTTATGTTTCTTCCGTTTTGAATATCCCAAAGGCTGTTCTTCGAGAATTGGATCAAATCAGCCATCGTTTCCTTTGGAGTGGTACTAAGGAGAAAAGAAAATGGGCCTTGGTGAAATGGGATACTTTATGTCTTCCTAAGAGTGAAGGGGGGTTAGGATTACGGTCTTCAATTAATAACAACAAAGCTTTAGCTGCTAAATTATATTGGAGGATGTTGCATAACCCCAATGCTCTTTGGGCCAATAATCTTCGTGCTAAATATGCTGAGAACAAAAGTCCCGAAGACCTTGTTCGCTATCAACTTCCTACCAAAGGTTCTCCCATTTTAGCAGCTTCTTAAGACTGGTGAGGATTTGATAAAGAAAAAATTATTTTGGATCATTCATAATGGTCAACATGCAAATTTTTGGACAGATTCTTGGGATGGTCACAAGCCTTTGATAACTCGGTTTCCCGATTGGAGGCCTTGGATGGAGGAGCTTCACCGAGCTAATTGGATAAAGGTGGCTAATTACTGTCGGTACCATACCGGTAATTCAAAGGTTGGTAGATATTGGATCCCTATTGAGGACTCGGCCTATTCAAATCCCAAAAAGGCAAAGACAAGATATCCAAGGCATCCTTCATATGAGATCCCTCTCTTGGTCCCATGAAAATGATTGTTTTGGATGGAACAACACTACTAAGGGTGAGTATTCAGTTGCTCAAGGTTATTTGACCTTATGCCATAATAATCCCAACCATTCTTCTGACATATTTTCTCGATTGTGGGCTCAAAAGCTCTGGCCTAAGGTGAGGTTCTTTAATTGGCTTTTATTGCATCGTAGGGTGCTTATCGGTGAGCAACTTATGAAGTGTGGTTTTCATGGCCCTTTTAGATGTGAAATGTGTGAAGAGAATGTAGAAAATATCAACCATATTTTTATTGAGTGTACTTTAGCCTCTGAGCTATGGAGGAGAATGGCCACTTTACTTGGCTTACAAGTGGTCCAATTTTTTTACTTTTGAACAACTTTGGAGGGATTGGCCTAATCAAGAGGGTGTTGATCATTTTATTAGGCAGTTAGTTTGGATGGGTTCTACCATTCTTCTTTGGAATATTTGGAATGAAAGGAACAACCAAATTTTTAATCAAGATAGGAAGG
This sequence comes from Wollemia nobilis, assembly GCA_028583015.1. Taxonomy (NCBI): domain Eukaryota; kingdom Viridiplantae; phylum Streptophyta; class Pinopsida; order Araucariales; family Araucariaceae; genus Wollemia; species Wollemia nobilis. The sequence continues at coordinate 847,438 of JAQPPZ010017079.1, read as the reverse complement.
ATATTCACTATATTTGGCAAAAGACCATAGCCAACTTAGTTGAATCAGTCCATCATCTCCTTAATCACCCCCAAAACTCCCACCAAAGATGGGATCAAGTGATGCAAATATTGAAGATTAAACCTTCTAAGGGCAACCAACTTAAAGGGAATGTGAGTATTAGTAAGATGGATAGGAATAGAAATTGGCAACCTCCTCCTAAGGATTTTGGAAAAGTCAATACCGATGGAGCCTCTAGAGGGAACCCTGGAAAAGCCAAGTGTGGGAGGAATTGGTAGACTTTCAGATGGCTCCCTGGTTTTTACTTTTGCTGAGAATTTGGGTATTCTTTCCAATAACCTTGCTGAGGGGTATGGTATCCTCGGAGGCCTTCAGGAGGCTACTAAGGTTGGATGGGAAAAGGTGTTAGTTGAGTCCGACTCTCAACTTATGATTAATCTCTTGAAGAATCCTTCTAAGAATCATAAGGTGGATTGGAGAATAAAAAGAATTATTGAGAAGATTCAGTTAATCCAGATGGGATTTTTGAAAGTTGATTACAATCATGTGGTCAGAGATCAAAACAAGAGTGTTGATGCTTTAGCTAATTGGGCTTTGGACAAAGGTGATCTTACTTGTTATGGCCACCCTCCTATATGGTGGGCTTCTCAAATTAGGGAAGCTCTTCTTTCTATCATTTCTTTGGATGGCTCCAGTTCTGAAGGTACCTAGTTTCTTCTTGTTTTTTTTTTTTTTTGCTTCTCTTTGGTTCATTCAGTTTTTTTTAGTTCCCTAGCTCATTCTATTCTTTATTTTGTTTCCTCTGTTGATTCTTGCCTTAATAGTCTTCTGGTCTAGATAGGTCATTGTTTTGTTCATTTTTTATTTCTTTTTTGTTTTTTGTTTTTTTTTTGTTTAGTTTTTTAAGGTGGGTGGGTTTTTTTATTTTGTTTTGTTTTTGTGTTCTTTGTGTTGTTTTTTGTTGTTCTTGTGTTTTTGTTGTTTTTTTTTTTTTATGTTTTTTGTTATTGTTCTTGTGTTTTTTTTTGTTCTTGTTCTTGGGTTTCTCTTTGTTTGTGTTATTTCGTGTTTTTATGTGTGAGTGTTTTCTATGTTTTTTGTTTTTGTTTATTGTCTCGTTGTTGGTTGTTTTTTATTTTTATTTTTATTTTTTTTTTAATTTTTTAGGTTTTGGTTGTGTTTATTTTTCATGTTTTTTTTGGGTTATGTCTTTGTAGTGTTCTGTTGTTTTTGTCTTGTTTGTGTTTTGTTATGTGGTTCTTGTGTTTTTCTATGTGGTTTGTGTTGTGGTTTCTTTTATCTTATTGTGCGTGTTTGGTTGTGCTTTTGTTTTTGACACACTCAAGGAGCATGTTTTTTATTTTATTTTATTATTTTTGTTGTTATTTACTTATTTTTAAATTGGTTTTGTGTGTTTGTTTGCTCCTTGAGTATGTCAAAGGTGGTAGGCCAGGTCCGAGTCCTGGGCATTTTTGGCAGAATGGATACCCCTGCCTCCTTGGGTCTTATCCGAAAGTGGCATCCCTTTTGGGATGTTTTCCACAAATAAAAAAAAAATAAGGGAGGTATGTTAGAAGTTATTACATCATAGACCATGTGAGAAGTCAAGTGGTATAACGACCCCTCACAAGGTACATGCATGTAATATAGAACAAGGTAGTTGCAAGTTTATTTGAAGCTTTACTATACTTGAAATAGGCATCCTATGTACTTAAATACCCTTCAATACCATAATACAATCATTCAAAGCATTAAATATCTGACACTTTGATATGATAAATAGGATGTATATTTTGGATACAATCTCTAGCAATTATATATATTTATTTCAACCCCTTGAATGATCCCATAGCTACCATAATTTTTCCTTGAATAAGAACGTAACAACCTATCAAGTGTTCAATAGCCTTTAGAATTGAACCATTAGGACTCAATAGTTGTTTATGTCGTCTAACAAATCTCTCTTTATTTCATATTATGTTTTCAATTTTGATGATATCATAATACATCTTATCATTTAGTATATTGATTGCTTGTAGTGTTGGTACACTCCTTGACAAGAGTTTTATGAGATATTAGGCTTTGATAATGATGTATGGATCTCCAATTTTATGAGTTGTAAAAAAAATAATCTTCTCTTAGCAAGATCTATTTTGTAGGCTATTTCATGCTTCTTCAAAGCTATTCTCACAATGGGTTATTTATCCTACAAATATGTTTCTTTGTACTTGAGAAATAAGTGGAAAATGGATTAAATTTGAACATACTATCTTCATTCCAAGAGGTATCAAACTTCTTGTCCTTAGAGGTATCTCATAGCTTGTTCTTGTCATGTTTGTCTTTGTATCTTGATAGTGTTCCTTCATGTTGGTTCCTTGGCTTGGAGCGATCAACTAAAGCAGTATTTCTTGTATAACAATTTTGATGATTTGTATCCAATTTTCTTGACCTATCATATGTTTGGTTGCTTCAGAGTCATACCAAACATTATTATGTTGACTTAGCTATTATTATGCAACAAACATATGTTCTTCTTATTCGACATGATCTTTTCCTCCTTCAACTCGGTTCTCTTCAGCTACATTATTTTGTTGTACCTTTCTCCAAATTTGATTTTGCTTGTCTAATGATGACATGTCTTGCTGTTGGTTCATCTCTCATGAAGGAGATCCATTTGTAAATGGATTATGCCAACAATCCTTCACTATGTGGTCATTTATACCATAAATTTCACACATCTTTTGTGAAAAATATTTCTTTGAGAATCATTTCTCTGATTCTGATATCCTTGAGAATTATATTTTTGATGGAAGAGTTGTTGAGATCTTATGCCTCTTTTGATGGTTGTTTTCCATTTTTATTTATAAGAAGTACTTTTTCTTCTTCCTATCTTGAATGTTAAGCCTCTACTTTTTAAAGTAGGTTCACCAGCTTTCTAAAGCTTAGTATTTGTTCACTATAAAAACATTATATTTTAAATAGAGAGATCTTAAAATAGTTGGTACTAGTATCTCGTCAGATACCTAGTTTTCTAATGCTTGTAGTTATGTTCATAATTCAACAACTCTTCTCATGAAAGATTCAAGTTTTTCTCCACTCTTTATCTCCAAGCAATTGAGTTGGTTATGGAGAAATCAAATTTGATTTTGATTCTTTGATTCAAATATTGTATGTAACTTCTCCCATGCATCTTTGGTCATGGTTGAATCTTGAATATATGCTTGTACTTCATATTCTACTTCAAACATGATGATTAACCTTGATTTTCTATCTACCTTGTCAAATTTTATTTGATCTTCAATTTTGTAGTAGGAAAGGTAATGGTTCCATCTACAACTTTTCATACTTCTTCAAACTTGAGTTGTGTTTTGAGTTTGGTTTTCCAGGCAACATAATTATTCCCCCTTAATAGTTGGGAATTGGAAAAAAATAACTTTGGTGATCCACTAGCCATATCAAACTTTTACAAAATTTCTTCACTGAATCAGCCTCAAAAAATGCTTTCCAATGAGTATATATAAGCCTATGCTTGTAATTTAAATGATGTTTGGAATTGCAATAAAAGTAGTGTCTTGCTAAGAAAAAAAAATAGATAGAATATTCTTCCTCTATAGAATATTCTTTTGAAATATTCCTCATGTTTTAAAATATTATGCCCACTTTTCCTTTTTACCTACAATTAAATAAAGGAAAAATAAATAATATATTTGCTTAAATGAGTTTTCCACTCACAATGTCAAATATTAGAAGTGCTTTTAAAAAACGTTCAAGACTGATTTTTGCCTTGTTTAAAAATGCATCCATGTGTACTATTTTTCTTTGTCCATGTGTTGAAAATTGATTGGTTCTCTACGTAATAGATTTTAAAATTATTTTATGGCATCGAGAAATTTAATTGAGCATGATTGAAACTTGATGTTCTTTAATATTTCATGCTACTACTTCAAGACCTGTTTTAGTCACTTGCTTAGAGATTGATTGAGACGATCTAATGGTAAAATGATCCTTTCAAGTTTTGAGACTTTCTTTTGTAGTGAGATGTCCAAGTTTTGTACCTGATTATGCCCCTCTTCTATTTTTGTAGTAAAACATCCTTAATTACTTTAGAAATGCATTAATGACTATAGATGTATAGCTTATGCCTCAACATCTTGCTTCTTCTCCTCGTCGAGGGAGTCAACAATGTTTATGAGTGCTTCAAAATTGATTTCTCCATCATCTTAATGGTTACCTTATTGTCAATGAGTGGATTATAAATTTTGCTTCTCTTGTAGAATGTACTTCAAATGGGGCTTTGATACTCTCAATGTTCTTGAGATGAAAACTTGAGTAGATCGCTTGCCTAGTTCCTTAATCGCCCAAACTTCTTTGTGCTCCTGTTGATATGTATAGAATCAGTGTAGTCTTGATTTGATATATTATCTAAAGTTTGATATGTCTCATGCCTTTGATCTTTGCTTATGCTTATTATATAAGACTTTGAATGAGTTATAAGTTTGTTAAAAACATGAAATGCCTAGGAGTTGACTTACGTTGATTACAACCTATTTCTAGTAAATGGTTAGGATGTTTGTCTTTTATCTGTGTATCTCAATGCTCTAAACCTATGTGCACATCATGGAAATCAATTTATTGATCTCTTTTTTGGAATAGAACACAAGAACATGTAAGTATTAATTGAAGGATTTCCTTCTCTTCTCAATGATTTTAATTTGTAGAAAATTATCATGATTGAGTTTGTTCCTTCTGGAAAGTGATGTGCAAACCTTGCATAAAATACGTTCCTTCTCTACTCTATAGCACCTTACTGCCTTCCTTTCTTTGTTGAATTCTTGGTACCATTTATGATGTTTATGCTTAGTTGTGTTTATTCTACTTGCCTATATTTGGCAAACACTTGATCACCTTCAATTTTGTGTTTATAAATTTATGGCATAAATTTTGCCTTAAGCTAATCCTTCATAGGATTTCTTATCCTGGGATCACTTTTCCCTCTGCTATGGTCTTTTAGTATAATTTTTTCTTGAGACCTTTCATGGAATTTTGATTATAATATCTTCCATGGAATTTTGCTTCATGAAGAAGATGGTTACCTCTTCTTTTGATATTAACCTTAATCAATATTTTATAAGGTTGTCTACCCTTAAAGCTTATTTTCAATAGAGTGTTTCCTAAGCTTCTTTGAATCAAAACAAGAGATAAGGATCAAAAGGAGAGTTAGCTTTTTCTTCGCTCTAATATCACATATTAAAACTCAATGCTTTGATGATTTGCATTATGAAATGTTAGATATTTAAATACACATAATGCCCAATTTTAGCATAACAAACCTCTAACTGAACTTACATCTACACTTGTACTATAGTGCATGCATAGTCCATGTGATGGGTGGTTATACTACTCTCATGATCACATGGGCTATGATGTAATAACTCTTAACATAAGCATGGTAGCAGTAAAAGTTTTAGGTAATCATTTATGGGTTGAAGAAATTATAACATAAGTGTACATCCTCAATAGAAGTCCCAAAATTGTAGTATAAAATATGACTCCTCATGAGGTATGGTATGGAAATAAACCTTTGGTAAGTCACTTGAGAGTGTATTGGTTGTTTGGCTTATGCTCATTTTGAGGGTAATAAAAGGAAGAAGTTAGAACCAAAGAGTAAATCATGCATTTTTGTTGGTTATTTTGAAGAAAAAAGATATAAAGATATTATGATCCCATTTATAGATAATGCATTGTGTCTAGAGTTGTGGTTTTTTATGAAAGAGGAGTACATGGACAACAAGCAAAGAAGACTAATATGACAACCATCATTGAATATTTTGGTGTGTCATAAGCATCAAGTGGAGGCACAAGCATTTCTCCAAAGACAAACATAAAAGTGAAGAGAACATTATAATCAAATACAAGCTATAAAATGTTGAATTAGAATTGAGAGGAGATTTACAAGAAGCCAAGCACAAACCCAAGAATAAAGGCAAAAGGAATAAGAAAATTATATGGTTAACTACGGACTGTTATCTAAAATTGAAGTGGATTCCTAAAGTTTTGAAGAAGTAATCCAAAGTAAGGTATGGACCAAAGCCATGAAAGAATAAATAAATGTAATTGAAAATATTAATACTTAGAAGTTGTGTGAACTTCCAAAGAACAGAGAAGCAATTGGGGTGAAGTGGGTTTTCAAGACCAAGTACAATGGTGATGGATTAATTGAACGGATTAAATCAAGACTAGTGGCAAAGGGGTATTCATAACATATTAACATAGATTTTGATGAGATATATGCACATATTATAAGGAAAGACACAATAAAAGTGGACTTAGCATTGGGATCCCCAAAAATATGGATTGTACATCAACTTGATGTAAAAAATGCATTCTTTAATAGGAATATTAAAGAAGAAGTGTATGTGGAACAACCAAAAGGATTTGATGTAGAAATTAAAGGACATGTCTACAAGTTGAAAAAAATATTATATAGACTAAAATAAGCACCAAGGGCATGAAATTCAAGAATTTATACATACTTCTTGAAGTGTGTATTTGTGAGAAGTATGAATGAGTCTTCATTGTACTATAAAGTAAGGTGATAATATTTTTATTATTGGCTTGTATGTTGATGATTTAATTTTCATAGGAAGTTCAACAAGAATGAAGAAAGAGTTCAAGAAAGTCGTGATGCAAGAATTTAAAATGAGAAACTTGGGTTTGATGCATTATTTTATTGACATGGAGGTATATCAAATATGTGGTGGGATCTTCATCTTCCAATGTAACTATGCACATGATATGTTGAATAATTTTGATATGGAAAGTTGCAAAGTTGTTGCTACTCTACTTGAATAAGGCCAAAGAATGTGCAAGGATGATGGAAGTGGAAGAGTGAATGAGAGGAAGTATAGAAGTTTGATTGTTGATATTTTTTACTTTACAAGAACAAGACTAGATATTTCATATGTTGTCTCCTTGGTTTCAAGATTCATGAGTCAACCATAATACAATCATTTGAGAGAAGCTAAGAGAATTTTGAGGCATGTTAAAGGAACTTTAAATTATGGATGCCATTATATTTCAACCAATAAAATTGATTTTATTGGATATAGTGATTCATATTAGGAAGGTTTAATTAATGATATGAAATCTACATCAAGAATTATTTTTCATTGTGAAATGGTTTGGTAATTTGGAGTTTAAAGAAACAAGTAATTGTTGTACTCTCAACTACAAAGGTAGAGTATATAACAACTACATCATCAAACACACAAGTAGTAAGGTTGAGGCAGATCCTAGAAGATATTGGTGAAAAGCAAGAAATACTAGCTACCATTTTTATGACAACACAAGTGCAATTCAAATGATTAAAATCATGTTTTCCATACAAAATCAAAGCACATTGATTTGAAGCATCATTTTATTAGAGACTTAATTCATGAAAAGGAAGTTGAATTAAAACATTACAATTCAAAATATCAATATTTAAACATTTTAATATTTAGTTTATTTTACCTAGAGATAGAATTAAAATTTATCCATTTAGTCTCAATTTGAAGAATGTTGAAAATTATGATACTAAATGAGACAAAACATAACAAGACAAGAATAAGACAAAAGTCATATAAGGAAAAATTGGAAGTGCAAGTGAAAACTAAAAAAGAGAAAATAAAATATTATCAACTAGATCTGGAGACAATGTGAAGCACCAAGAGCCTCTTGTTACAACCAAGAGAAATCCTATTGTGTGTATTCAAGTGTAGGGTATTATATTAGAGTAGAGTATACAAATTTAATGTTTAATGAAATGTTTATTGGAGTGGTGTGCAACTTTTTTTGTTCATTTTATTCTTTCTATGCCATGTTACTCTCTATTTTAGAATACCACCACATACCGCATATGAAGAGACTTAGTAATACATCTAATATAGGTTCTGATTTTGAAATTATTCTTGCTAATTATTTTCAAATTGAACCTTGTAGATATCTTAATCAAGGCATTTATCATAAAAAAATATGTTTATCAACCTCCACATCATCTTAAAAGATTATAAGATTTGGATTTTTATTAATACTAATAATATATTTCAAATTTTTAAAGACACTCATGGATACAAACTTGAAAGAAACTATCACAACACTCACGGATTCAAACTTGAAAGAAATTATCACAACATTCTAACTCAAATCAAATGCCTCTCAATGCTGATCTAGGATGGATTAGTATTTGATTCAATGAGAAAATATTATCAATATTTACAATGTTCATATCATCATATATCTTCTCATGTTTTAGGAAAGAGCCACTCTTGGTTGGGCAATGTCTTAAAGGAACCTACAAGGAATCAAGTCAAGAAAATAAGATATCCACCATTTCAAAAAAATTATTGATGCTTCAACATCTATTGTGTTAACCTATTAAGTGATTATTTAATAAAAGGGTGGATATGAAGGTTTATGACTCTTTATAATATAACCTTTGAATACGATATCTCTCTCTATATATACATAGAGAGAGAGAGTCCATCCATCATCTTCTTATTCATATCTCTTTTATATATTGAATTATATGGATTTCATGTAATATATCTATTGATCCATTACACTAGATATCACAATTCTTTAGTACTACTTTGTATTTACAAAAGTGGACTTCCCATCTATATTTTCTAGGACCACTCCTCCTATTGGATATTCTTCAAAAAAGTATAAATGTTTAAACCAAAAGTGATCATTCTCCCTTCAAAATAAGGATTCATGTATACAATCAAGTATTGTGACATACTATATTATCCCTATCACCTATTGTTGTAATACCCTACCAATGTATATTGTCGAACCAAAGATATTTGATTGTGAATGAATTATTTTTCTCCTCTTCTTTTTATAAGCCTCCTTACCCTTTTGAATTTATCCTTTAAATTGTAGTTTATCTTGAATTAAATTTCTTGTAATATTCTCCATATTATTTCACCCCTTTATTTATTTAATGGGTTATATGGAATTGAAACGGGTCCCACCCATATCACATCATCACCACATAGTGGTATTACAACAAAGCTTGGATATTATCCATGTATAATTTGGCAAGATTCAAACCTGGGTCTCTTCCTTGAAATATTGAAGAATCTAACAGGTTGAGCTAATGCCACTTGATCTTTCACCCCTTTGTTAATTATATTTATTAATCTACCATGTATTTATTTTTCCTCCTCTACTTACATCTTAACTTATTTTTCTATCACTTCTTTTTGTGTTTTGGTCCTTATGCCTATATTTTAATCTCATCCAATTATTTTTTATTTCATTTCTTTTATTCACATTTTTCATTACTTTCTATAGTTCTTTGATTTGTGTAATGCTTGTTCCTTCCACTCTACTATCAATACCAATTCTTGTATTCACTAGTTAATTCTTTTCTTTTATATCTCATTTTAGGATCTACCATTCTCATATTCCATTTATTATTATTCCTTGTAAGTCAATTGTTTGTTTGTTTAATGCTTTATTATTTCTTCTAGTTATTATTAATCATAGTGGTTCCCTTTAACTTATGGACTTTCTCATGCTCTTGCCTTCCATGTGTTTTGAGTCTATTTTTAAGACTAGATAACTCTTACACATATAAATGACTAGGTAAAAAGTGGTGATGTGGGACTCTAATTCCTTCATCTTGGTAATTTTTTGACTTGTATGCACTATACCATTTGAAATTGTTTACTTTTGATTTTGGTACATTTAACAAAAAAATTATAATCTAAAATTTTTATTCCAAAATCTATTTTTTCTTAGTATTATTAGCTTATCATATTTCTCTAGTACTACTTTTCATTTACCAAACTTGACTTTCCATCCATTTTCTAGGACTATTTTCTTGTGAGATTGGATATTCTTACAATGGTATAAACTTTAAAGCCAAAAATATCCATTGTCCATCAAAAATAGGGATTTTGGTATGTAACTAAGGCTGACATATTATATTATCCCATGGAACCTATTGACATAAAAATACTATCCCCATGCATCCAATTAACCAAATATATTTGAGTGTAAATGAGTTGTTGAGGTTTTATCTTTTTGTGTTGTATTCTATTATAAAGCTCTTTCCTAGATTTGTGGGAATTTTGGTTTCTTTTTAGAAACATTAATAAAATATTAAGAAAGCATTGTTCCTTTCTATTCCTACATAAATACAAACATCAATTAAAAACAAATATCTAGGTCCAAGAGAAAGGAGTTTATGCACTTAAAAATTTGTTAGGTATTGTTGGGCTTCAAACCTTATGGGATCCCCCTCCCTTCCAATATTCTTCACTTCCATAGTTCTCCTTGATACTTAACATTATAACCTTGACTATTTGAGAGCTTTGCAAAGACACCTAAACATAATAATTTTTTGGTAAAATCTTTGTTCATTAGTCTTGTAGTCCTCAATGGTAGCAAAACCCTATACTTCATGCATTATGTTTAGAAATCTATGCATCTCAATCTAGAAGAATCAATACCTTGTGTCCTACTCTTAGAAATCTACCTTATAATTTACATAAAGAGGGTCTAGAAATTTGTAATCTATGATAAATATGTGTTGTATCCTACTCTTAGAAATCTACCTTAGCATTGGCATGAAGAGGGTATGGGAAATTGTGATCTATGATAAAGATGCAAAGAGAACAAATACATGATTTAGAGTTTTTGACAATAATGCAGGGAATAAATATGCGATCATGGTATAACAACTTACTTTTATAACCAATATTCCTCACCAAAAAGAAGCCATATTAGATTGATCATTTTATAATGTCTTTATTAGCTTTACTTTGGTTATATAGTTTTTTTTACTTCATGCCGAGGCATATTGGGTTTGTGATGATAAAGCTCTTTGGTAGTCCTCCATATACTTGATTGTATGCTAACTTAAAAGATTAAATGGAATGACTTTTATTTATAAAACTAAATGAATACAAAAAACATACTTTTACCTTTGGTATTTAAAAATTTATATAAAACATTTACAAATGAAATTAATTATCTAAAAATTAAAATAAAATAAAGTGGACTTACAAATTTCTTAAAAAATATTTAAAAAATAAAAAATACCATGATATGTGTGTAATGGTGTGCATTGTGTGTGTTAAATATATATATATATATATATATATATAATGATTTCCAAAACCTGAATAGAAAGAACCAAGTTCATATGACGAAATTCCCGTTCCTGACTTGATGATCACAACTTAAACCCAAGGTTGCAAAGGCAAAAAAAAGGAACCCAGATACAACATCAGCCCCCAAACCTAGAGGGAGACCATCAACGAATGAAACCAAGAAGAGACAAAGAAGGAAATAGTCGAAGTAAGGCAATCCACCCTAGTTAAATCCTCCAGAGGGAGGAAATGAAGGTAATATCATCAAATGTGAGAGGACTAAACACCCCCAATAAAAGAAGACTTTTTAAGTCTTTTGTTCATAGGCATATACCAAATATTATGCTATTGCAAAAAACCTAGCTCAATGATACGAAAAGCTTAGGCTTCATTGACTCTATGTGGGGGAAAGGATATGGTATAACAGTGGAGACCCAAGTGGCTTCTGGTGGCTTAATTATTGAATGGCTAAAGGAAATCAAAGGAACCTTAGTCTACAAATCCAATAACCAAGTAACCATTAATTTCACTTCTAAAAAAATATAAATTTCATTACCAACATCTATTCTCCCAACCACCCAAGGTGGAGGAAACACCACCTCTATGGAACTTCCTGGTGGAGATCAACTCTACCCCAGGAAGGAATAGATGGTTGTTAACCAATGACTTTAACACTCCATTAACTATAACAAAGAAGAAGGAGAAATCATGGACTCTAGTGATAGTATGATGGACGTAAAAGTATTTATGATTGACTATAACCTGGTAGATATCGACCTAGAAGTAGCCACATTCACGTGGTCAAATAGAAGAATAGGAAATCAATTTATACAAAGTAGGTTAGATAGAATGTTGATGAATCAAGACTGGTATAGTAGTAATGAAGAGATAAACCTTAAATCTCTTCCAAGAATTGGGTCTGACCACAACCCTATTGTCCTAAACATAAGAGGAGCAAGACCAAAAAACTTACCTTTTAAATTTGAACTAATGTGGCTCCCACACAAGAACTTTCACAATAAGACGAAATACTGGTGGAGTACTCTGGTAAGAGGAACAAAGATTTTCTGCCTGACTACCAAGCTTAAGAAACTGAAAGAGAATCTAAGGGTATGGAACATAGAAGAATTCAACAATATCTTCAAGAAAAAAGAAGAGTTGGAAATCAAAATAGATGAAATCAACAAAATAATTGAGGGGCAAGGGTACACAAAAAACTTAAGAAATGAGGAACATGATATTATTGAATATCACGCCACCCTAGCTAGAGAAGAAAACTTTTGGAGGCATAAGTCTAGGGAAAATTGGCTAAAGGAGGGTGATAGAAACTCTAAATTCTTTCATTCTACCTTAATCAAACACATGAGGGCATCACAAATTAAGGAAATGTTCAATGGGCAAAATGGCAGAGTCACAGATGAGGAAACTATTGAGAAAGAAATAGTAGACTTCTTCAAGCATAAATTCAACAACAAAGGGGAAGAAAAATAAAATGATGTGGAAAAGATCCTAACCAAAATCTCAGAACTATTCACAACTTCAATGAACAAGTTCCTTAATAAGAAGCTTTTCGAAGAAGAAATAAAAAATGCCTTCTTCACAATGAAGAAAGACAAAGTTCCTAGACCAGATAGTTTTCCAACTGGCTTCTTCTAGAGCTACTAGGATATAGTTAAAGAAGTATTAGTAGCGATCCAAGAGGCCCAGGTGAAATGCAGGATAGAAAAGAGAATGAACAATACCTTCATAGCTTTGACAAAGAAGAAAATAGGAGCCACTCAACTTGACAATTTTAGACCAATAAGCCTACGTAACGTGTTATACAAAATCTTAACTAAGGCTCTAGCAATAAGATTAAGCAAGATTCTATCTTTCATTATCTCAAAAAAACAACATGTCTTTGTAAAAGGGAGACAAATTTTAGATGATATAGTGATTGTTCATGAAACCATCCACTCCCTTAAAAAGAATAAACAAGCAGGCATGTTAATCAAATTGTATATTAGTAAAGCCTATGATAGGGTGTCCTAGAGGTTTTTGGATAAAATCATCGAGAAATTTGGCTTTTCATAGTGGTGGAGAAAACTAATCAACAGTTGTATCTCCAGTGCTACCTTCTCCATCTTAGTCAACAGATCTTCTACTGGCTATTTTAATAGCTTGAGAGGGATCAGACGAAGGGACCCCATCTCCCCAACTCTATTCATTATTATGGCAAAAGCCCTAGGTAGATCTATAAAAAAATCTCAATAACAAGGTCTAATTAGTGGATTGAAAAGAATCCAAAGCTTTCAATCTCATCCTCAACTGTTACAAAGGAGACTCTTTCCAATATGTCAAATTTGACAAAAGCAAAATCTTTTTCTTCAGTACCCCATTACCAGACAAAACAAAATCAAAGCAATCATGAAACGTGAAATCGAGAAACTACCTTCCTCCTATCCAGGCATGCCCCTTTTTGGTGGTCAGATCAAATCTTCTCATTGGAACATAGTCATTGATATGCTTAATAAAAATCTTGTTGTATGGAAAGGAAATCTCCTTAGCCAAGCCTAAAAGATCCAATTGATCCAATCCACCCTCCATAGCCTACCAATCTTCATTCTATCAATGTTCAAAATGCCTATAAAAACTACAAAAGCAGTTGAAACCATCAATCTAAATTTCCTATTGAAAGGTACAAAAGAAAGAAATAGATATCATCTAGTTAAGTGGGAGAAGGAATACCTTCCAAAATCCTATGGAGGCTTGGATCTGAGAAACGTGAAAACTCTCAATAGAGCATTAGCAACAAAACTAGTTTGGAGACTAATAAAAGAAGATAGCAACCCGTGGACCAACATAATGAGGACCAAATATATCTAGGATAATGATCTAGCAACAATACTCAAAAGCAACCAGATAATGGGAGGTTCAACCGTTTAGAACCTTATTTATGAAGGAATAAGCATCATAGACAAAGGGTCTCAATGCAAGATTGAAAAAATAACAAATGTAGATTTTTGGGAAGATAAGTGGTAAGACTCAGGACCTTTAGATAAACCCAAACCTAATAGAAAAAAATTACCCTCAAATAGGAACGGGGCACCTGTTTCAGATCTTACATAGTCATACGAGGAGATGACATAAACACTTAGAGAACAGACATTAGGAACAATATTTTAAGGCAAGATCTAAAGGCCCTCCATGCAGAACTAGGAGACTTTATTAACCCAGACTCAAAGGAACTTGTCTTGTTAGAGTGGACCAAATCGACAACAAGAAACTATATAGTTAAAAGTGGATACAATGAAAGCCTAGATCTACCTCAAAAAAAAGCACCTTGGAGAGACTTGTGCGAAAATAAATGTATTTCAAAGATGAAAGTATTTACATGGTTGGTTCTCCAAAATAAAATACTAACATGGGACAACCTGGTCAAAATAGGTTTTTTAGGCCCCAATAGATGCCACCTCTACAAAAGAAATGAAGATACAACAAATCACATGTTCATAAAATATCCATTTGCTCAACCTGTGTGGAACCAATGGATGAAGACTACAGAAGTATCCTGGGTCATGCCTAAGAAAATCCTCAACTGGTGGATCCAATGGATCCCTCCCCGCAAGGAGAAGAAACTAATTTGGAGCCTAAAAATCCCAACCTTCCTTTGGTGTATATGGAAGGAGAGAAATAACATGATATTAAAAAGAAAAAAAAAGAGCTTTGAAGTTATTTTCAACCAGCTTCAAGTTAGTATGTCTGAACTAGTTATGCTTGAACAAATAAACACAAACCAATAGTGGAGATCAGTTTTGAGCCAAAACCAACAATAGATTCTCTTATTGCGACCAGGCTTCCAGATTAGTTTGGGATATCAATGGAACATAACTGTCCCATATGAATCCACAATAGCAACCAACGAATCCCAAAATTCAAGCTTCTATATTCAAGGACTCCCAATGGATTTCATATTGGAAGGATATTGGTGATGTTTTGCCAAACTCTCTCCCATAGAAGATCTACTTGGTTGTTTATTAAGACCAACCCCAACAAGGCAATTATCCGATCGCCTTGGCAACAACATGCATATATGAGGGAAACCTATTTGGAGCTCCTCAAGGCATCCTCTTCGATCTCCATGCATAGAAATTAGAGCTTAATTGTCAAAAATAGACACACAAACGAAGCACAAACTCAACAGGGCTCTAGCTTTTTTGGCCTTTAGTGATTTTTGTTGCCTTGAGGTCCCTTTGGTTTCTAGCTCACTTTTCATGTAAAAGGGTGGGAGACCCTTTTAAAACCCCTTTTTTAATAAAAAACAAAATGATTCCCACTTTGCCTTGATGTTTTAATATAATCTATCCAATTCATTTCCTTAAGACTTGGTTTTTAAAATAAAAATATTAAAATTATAGATAATTATCTAACTTTGGGCTCTCATTGACAAGACCCAAATACAAACCACTATGGTGTATGTGTTTATATATATCTTCAGATAAAATAGCATTTAAACCCAAAATTCCCTCATGTTAGGTTGCTAATAACGAGGTGAGATAGGGGTTATAGTGGCAACTCTAAGATTTTAACCTAGGTTTGGTAGTAAAAAATGATGGAAAGTTATCAATTTCCCTATGTAACAAATTAAAAAAAAAATAACATTAATATTATTAAAAAAAATTCCTGATAAGGACACCGTAATGGCAAAAAGGCATTGGTGGCCCACCCTTTTAAGTTGAGAAACCCCTACGACCAACACAGGGTTGAAAAATCTTCTCCCAACCATGATCCCTCGTAAAATCAAGGGCTATGCTTATCAATAGAGAATTTAACACACACCCACCACACACCCACCACACAACCACCCCCTCACACACTCGCCCACGTCACGGTTTGAACCTTGGACCTTCCAAAAGAGAGCCAAAGCTCGAACCATTGCATTATCCTCCCTGGAACAAAATTTTTGTGGTTAGTGTGATAAACCCCTATGACCGACGCATAGGGCTGAGTAGTCCCCTCCCAACCATGATCCCTCGTAAGGTCGAGAGCTACACTTGTCAATAAGGGAATAACACAATCATTTGGGTATCAACAAGGTGGACATAGGGAAATGGAGCTTTGTTGGTCTCTATCAACACAGGACATTCTCAGTTGCACCTTTTATCTGCAGGGTGGATACAAGCGGAATGGAATTTAGGTTAGCCTCTACCAACACCCAAGACTTTCACCAATTGCGCTACACAAGCATATCCGAGAAATGAAAACTACACTTCCTTCCCCTCGATTGAGTGAGTACCTAAAGACCTTTCTTTCCACCTATGATCACCCTCTCCTCTTTAAGGTTTCCAACATCTCCTAACAAAGACCCAAGTTCGATTCATGGGAAGGGTGGCCTTCGATGTGCCCCCAAAATTTCAACCTATTAAAAAAATAACAATTTTGTTTGCTGGTTTAAACTCAAATAATTTAAAATCATCTTTGAGAAAGAAGGTTTAAAATCAAATTCCATGACACAACCAAGAAAAACAAGTTATCTTAACCTCATTTTTAATTAGGAATATAATAATCCATTTAACAAATAAAACATAATTTAATGTATTTTAAAAAATTAAATAATATCAAATAATATAAGCTTCATTGGTTGAATTCCTTAATTGTAATGGACGAAACCTAAATTTAAAACTTGGTCAAGGATACATACATAGTTTTGTTTGTTTTGTTTTTGGGTACATAAGAGAGTTGGCAACAACCACTATTTTTAGTAATTGGTCGCCAACAAACCTACCGTCTTGTTTTTGGGTAACCTGGTGTGAGATGAGGATCGTCGGTCACTTAGGGTATCATTGATTTGGTGCGCACTCAGAGGATTTGGATCAAACTACTACCTTTGCAAAGGGTTGACTTCCCCCCAAGGTTTGAACCTAGGTCTCTTCTTGGTAAGTGCCCAACCACACCTGCACTTACCAATCTACCTACCCTTTGGGTTAGGATACACATATAATTACCAAGTTATTATAAAACCATTATATACTTATGATGTAATATTAGGTTTCAATTATATATAAAGCATTAAATTATTTTAATTTCAGTATAAACTAAATAAACTAAAAACCTTTTTTTTATTTGGGTTTTTTCCACCTGGTCCATCTCTGTAAGTATTTACTCTAGTAAGGGGACTTGAAGAGGGGCTCGGGATTGAAACCATTGACCTCAATTTGGCAAAACACTCAATGGAAAACCAATCCATCTACTATCTCCTTGCAAAATCTAAAATCTATTATATATAAAAATAGATTTTTCTAAATTAATATATATAATAATTTATTAATTTAAAAAAACAAAATGTACTTATTTTCACCTTGTTTTTTTTCAATGAACTACGAGGGGTCTTGATCCCCTCATGTTGAGTGGGGTTTGAACCTTGGACCTCTCAAAGAGATACCAAAGCCCTTACCACTAGAGTAAGTTTGCAACTTATCTTATTGTTCTTGTTAAAACTATAATTTTTTTTCTATTTTTAATATATTTTTAAAAAAGCTAATGCACAAATTAATTTTCTACTTTCTTTTCTTCTAACTCATTCCTAAAAATATAATTCGTTGTCTTGGAGAAACTCTAGCAGGTTATGTTGTTGGTATTTCATTTCAGCAACCTGTGTTCAAATCAAGGAGGGGGTTCCTTGTTGCTATGCCCCTCGGGGAGTGTGGCCCCAGTTGTGCCACTTGTTGTATTTGATTTTCGCTTTACTTCAACAAAAAAATATAATTCATTATAATTATGTTTTAAATCTTTGTTTTAAAAATTGGTTATATGAGATAAGTGAGGCCCTCAAGGAGAAAAATTTATTTTCAATTAGTAAGCTCGAGTTCACCTCTATTAATAACAAGTGACAATTTGAATGGATCTATTAACATTAAGGTTTGCCATGTCACGGGGACAACATAACGGTTTGGGTTTAGGTTCTTCTTTAGGAGATCTAAAGTTCAAACAACTTGGGTTTAAGTTCTTCTTTGGGAGATCTAAAGTTCAAACCGTGGTGTGTGACTCTGTGTTAAATTTCTTATTAATAAACTCAACTCTCCCTTTTTATAAGAGGTCATGGTGGGATGGGGATGCCCAACCGGTCATAGAGATTTCTCACACTAACCAAATTAAAAAAATAAAAAATAAGTTTTGCCATAAATGTTTGGGCACTTTGTTGCTATTTGCATGTGTTTGGAGAGATGAAAATGAACGACAGTTTGTTGCTATTTGCATGTGTTTGAAGAGATGAGAATGAACGTCTCTTGAGACTAAGAGGGAAGATGTCGAAAACACTTGTAGTTGATCTCATCAATGTAATTTTTTTTAATACATAAGGGAATCAGTAACGTTGGTTGTTGCCACTATATAAACTTTAGTTCATTGGATTAGATGAAGTCAATGGTACCTTTGACCCTTCAAGACATCAAACTAGAATAATCAACCGAAAAACACTCGTTTGCTACCATCTAGTTTATTCTTTAAAGAATCAATAACACTATTGGATGTTACCACTATATAAACCTTAACCTGTTGGGTTAGATGAAGTCAATAAGGCTTCGACCCTCCAAAACATCAAACTAAGACAATCAACCGACAAACACTCGATTGCTACCATTTAACTTATCTCTTTATAAGTATGCCATAATTTGGACCTTTGGACCTTCCCAAAGAGAGACCAAAGCCCTAAACACTCCACTATCCTCTAACCTTAACCTTGTCAAACAATCAATGTAATTAAGATCATTTCATTTTATTAAGTAAAACAAATATTATCTGTATTACACATAATAGAGTGGTATTACTATAAATATGCATTAGTAAGATTCAGGTGACAAAAGTCTCCTAACTATCCTACCTAAGAAAAATTTAATGTGACTATTATACATGTATTGTTTGGCAAGATTAGCACTCGAGTCTTTTGACTCTTCTCCTTAAAAGTAGGAGAACTTGACTACTATGCATGTATTGTTGTGTAAGATCAGCACATTGAGTTTTTTTTTAACTCTCCTCCTTAAAAGTAAAAGAACTTGACTATTATACATGTGTTGTTGTGCAAGATAAGCACAAAAATCTTTTAACTCTCTTCCTAAAAATAAAAGAACTTGACTATTGTTGCTTGATAAGATTGAAACATGAGTCTTTTAACTCTCTTTAAAAAAGAAGTTGAAAAAATTAACTATTTAAATATCATTTGTTTAGTCTATATCCTTCTTATATAATAATAAAGAAGACACAAATAAACATAATTGTTAAGACTTTGAATCCCACGCGAAAAGTTTAAGGTTTAAATTATATGAAATGAGGTTTATATTATACATAGTATTAGATATAATCAAATAGGCGTAATTTTTTTTTGATTATATAGAAGAGTTGGTTACAACTACTATTTTTAGTAACTGGTTAGCGTAGGCTTCAAATTGCATGGACTGCTCCCAACAAACCTATTCGTCTCGTTTTTGTTGATTCGACGTGTGATGGGGCATCAATCGCTCGAGATACCGTTATCGTTGATCTGATGCGCACCTAAAGTATTCAGAGTAGACTACTATCTTTGCAAAAGGTTGGCTTCCCCCAAGTTTGAACTTAGGTCTCTTCTTGGTAAGTACCCAATCACGCTTGCTATTACCAATCCACCTAACCTTTGTGATAATTAAATACTCATAATTACATATCATGCACCATATACGTATATAACCTTGTGGAAAAATATAAGCTTTTTACAGGTAAGGTGTTCCCTGAATCATCATTGAGATGCCTTAAGTTACTCTAACTTCATTAGTTGTCACATTCAAATCAATATCTATAGCAAGATGCATGCTTCTTCGAATTCCACAGATAGACATATATATATAATTTTTATTTCCCTAGCTCTTACTAGTGGCTATCCTGTCTTGTAAAATTCTCTTCAATAAAAGTTTAATTTAAGAAAATCCAGTACGTCTCCCATAATATATTGCCGAATTAGATATATCAGGGGTCGATTCTCATTCTCAAAATTCAACGTTGCAGAGATGGAAATTATTTTCTACGACTGTCCAGTCTCTTTCAACGGAGTACGATAATTAAAAGAAAGAGAATTTGGTGGCAGAGATCAAAGGCATGTCGTGCTCATACGTTGTGCATGAGAACATGCGGAATCGAGGCAATTATTTAATTTCCACACAGGGACTTTTGAGGTCCGCTTTTCTGTCGTGTGGAAGGCGGGGGAGCTAAGAAAAATAAAAGAACAAAAAAGAAAATACTTTTTTCCTGTCGCGTGTGAAAGGGAGAAAAAGGAAGCCCGCGTCTGGTTGTAGCGAGCTGTGGAGAAATCAAATCATACATAGATCGTGATTAATCCACCTTTGGCTTTTGGAAATTCGGAATTGGCGGTTTCATATGGGTAAAGATTTTCATTCCAATGAATTAAACTTGGACTTCAATTTCTCAAATTGAAAGCCGGTTTTAGCGCGTGGATCACTGTTCTGTGCTTTAATTTTTCCAACTATATTGTGAGAAAGCTCCATTCATGATTTTTGATGCTATCCCTTTCAAAGTTCAGTTTAGGATATCACAAACTGTCAGTAGATTATTGTTTTTTGGATTTTGGATGACTTCGGTTCTTCATCTTTATATAGGCAGACGTAGTGTATTGTATTGTCTTCAATTTTCTTCATTGCTATTTTGCAAAGAGGTTTTCGATACTTCATTAAAAACTGCAGTGAGTGTATCGCTGTGTTTAAATTAGGTAGCGGAAACTTACATTTCATTTGTTTGAAATCTCCCTTTATTTGTGCACCTTTGCTAGAGATAAGTGTTGTTAAATAAACATGCACTGCCCCACTAAAAACACTCATTTTTACTTTCTAATTATTTCTTCACGTCTGTTCCTGTCGGACGTCGGAGTTTTTATTGCTTTGGGCTCCTCTTTGGAGACCCAATTTCAAAGGAGGAGGGTCGCCTCTTTGTGCCACCTAGCTGCACGCTGCATCCTATAACATTGATTTAAAAAATTAAAATTCACACTTAAAAAGCTTAAATCAATAGAGTATTTTTAATTTTATTATTTTAGAAAAATTTAAATATTTTATATGAAAATTTAAGGGTAAACAGATTTTGGATGGGATTATCTCCCTTCATGAATCCATGCACTCTGTCAAGGCTAGTGAAAGAAAAGACATGTTTCTAAAGTTGATATGTATGATAGAGTTTCATGAAGTTTTTTGGATAAAGTTTTGGCTGCCTTTTTGGTTTGTGTAGATAGTGGAGAAGAAGATGGGTAGGGAGCTGCTACAAGACTGCAAGGTACTCTGTTCTGATCCAAAATAAACCAACAGGCTTTTTTTAGCAGTAGTAGAGGTCTTAGACAAGGTGATCCCTCTCTCCTTATCTTTTCATTATTTTGACTGAAACATTTGGAAATATCTCGATGCTGCTAAGGCTTCTGGCCGGTTAGGGGGCCTCAAACCAGCTCATAATCTTGAGGGCATTACTCATTTACAGTTTGTGGATGATACCATTTTACTTGGTAATCCTACTGTGACGGAGGCAGTTGAAATTAAAAGAATCTTGGACCTCTATGAGCGTGCCTCTCACCAAAAGATCAATTTGGACAAGAGCAAGGTCTTCTTCATTAACACCGAAGTTGCTCTCCAGAGAAGGGTGGCTAGAGAGATAGGGTGTCCTGTGTCAACCCTACCTTCTACTTACCTTGGAATGCCTATGTTCTTGGGAACTTGCAAGGCACCTCTTTGGAATGGTTTGCTTGACAGGTTTCAATCCAAGCTTGCAGGGTGGAAAGGTAATCTCTTGTCTCAAGCGGGTAAAGTGTTGCTGATTAAGAGTGTTCTGCAGGCTGTCCCCATTTATCTACTCTCCCTTTTTAAGATCCTTGCTAAAGTTTCCAAAATTATAGAAGGTATTCAAAAACAGTTTTTATGGTCTGGATCTGAAGAGAGGAGGAGGATTCCTCTTGTAGCTTGGGAAAAAACCTGCCATCATAAGAATCAGGGTGGTCTTGGTCTGAGGAGACTCAGCCTGGTTAATAGTGCTATGGCAGCCAAGGTTGGATGGAGAATACTAAGAGATGGTCAGGCTCTGTGGGCTAGGATTCTTAAAGAGAAATATCTTGACAACCAGGAGGATATCAGATTTCTCACAATTCAGGACCCCTGTCGCGGTTCTTCTCTGTGGAACCACCTAGTGGAGTCTAGGGAGGCCTTGTGGAAGGGTGTGAAATGGTGTGTTGGAGATGGGGCCTCTATAAGCTTTTGGGAGGATGCCTGGTTAGATGACAACCCTTTAGCCAATAATGGTTTTTTCTCTATTCTGAAAGAGGAACTAGAAGATAGATATGGTAAGAAGGTTTGTGACTGTTGGTTACGAATCTGCCATGAGGAAAGGATTTCGGGTTGATGCGCCCAGATTCGCCCACCAGCATGAAAGGCCGGAAGGAAGAGATGCCTTCCGGGCCAATCTCCGGAGAAGGCCGGCTCCTTTTGGGGGGTTTTCTGATTTAAGCTAAGGGGAACGGGAAAGAAATAAATGTACAGAAAGAGATAAACGTACAGAAAGAAATTACAAATATGTCCAAAGGTTGGTGGGGGGAACTAACAGTACGGGAACACACCAATCACCGCTACTTACTGCATACAAACACAAAGTATGGCAAGGAACCGCAAAACCTAGGCGTACTGCCGATACACAAGCAGTGTATGCACAGCTTCAATGGCTCCCTAGCAAACATTCCCTACAAGGAACTAACAGCAGGGGATCGCATCAATCACCAGATACGTACACTGATAGGGGTAGACAGTAAACCTAGATATATCAGAGCCAGGTATATGTGTTAGGTAGAGAGTTTAACCGCACAGCTTCAATGGCTCCCTAGCAAACATTCCCTACAAGGAACTAACAGCAGGGGATCGCATCAATCACCAGATACGGGCCAGCAACGTCACACATAACTGATGGAACTGCTACCACATCTATTATACGAAAATTAAAAGTACAAAAATAATGCTAAAGGCGCCTGACCATCAAATGCCGAAGTGAATCAACAAGCCATGACACAGAATCGCGTAAAGCATAAGCATAAGAAATAAAAGCGGTAGAACAGAACCAGGCATACAGATTGTATTTATATGCAGAAGCATGGTTACAGTAAGCACAGTAGTTCCCTAACAAACATTCCCCTTCCACCTCTTTACAATGAATTCAAGATGGGCTTTTATAGCCCGAGTCCCACCCGTTACATTAATGGGCACAGAGTCCCAGTCAAACATAAGCTGACAGAAGCGGCGAAAGAGCTGCAAATGCTGACCTTTTGTCGGACAAGGCTGTACCCGCAGCATGGTCATCCTAGAAGCTTGGAGCAGGTGAAACCTCAGATCAGCTTTGAATGAGGCCATTAGTGCAAGCAGTGCAGGCAGCCCACGCTTATCCCTTTTGGTCGGCAGTCCTGGTTCAAATCCCGAAGCTGGACACTTGTCTGATGATGGGTTATGCTGTGTGACACATGCCTGCCTTAGAGGGCAGTCTATACATCTTTGCTTGGGATCAGGACTCCTTGGGATGCGCGGGCAGAAAACAGTGCAGTTGGGAAGACCTTTACGTCTTGGTAAAACTCCGGGTTTGTTCCCCCACCGCACACCTGTCAAGGGCGCAGTCCGCCTCTGCTGAGAAGTCGGACTGCGCACAGGTGGACACTGGTGCCTGCCGCCTTACGAACCTGCTCCGGTACTTCACCGCTCTTCTTTGTTGACCTGCCAGTCTGCCAGTGCAAGGTGCGCCCAGAAAGTGGGGCGAAGTCAGACTTCGCACCAAAACTGGGCGAAGTGCGAACTTCGCACCAAAAGACTGGGCGAAGTGCGAACTTCGCACCCAGACTTAGCCATTTTCAGGGTAACTTGCTGGAAAGTTGAAAAATCAACTGGGGACTCCAAGAAAGGGGGGAAAGAAAAAGAATGCGGGAAAGAAAAGGAAAGGGAGAGAAGAAGGAAGGAAGATGGAGAAAGAGGAAAAAGAGGAGCAGCACTGTTACATTACTTTATTGAAGACATTGCACCCCGTGCAAAATGTGACAACAGTGACTACATGACTTTAGTGGATAACCGGTTGAGTTGGAAAGAGTTAGAGGCAGTCCCAGAGAATGTGGAGGCTTTAAACCTCCTTAAAGCTAAACTAAAGGCTTATTACTTAGGTGTTGTTAGGCAAAGAGACTCGGTGGTTTGGGGCAGAACTGAGAATGGTGAAATCAGCGTGAAGACAGCCTATGATCTATTGGATCCTGTTGAAGATAATGGTTTCCCTTGGAATAGAATTTGGGGTAAGAAAGCTCTTCCTAAATTGGAGATTTTTCTTTGGGAAGTAGTCCAAAATAAGATCCTAACGGTGGATAATCTCAAGAAGAGAGGTTTTCAGTTTCCTAATAGGTGTTGTTTATGCGAAAAGGCAGAAGAATCAGTGGAGCACATCTTCTTGGAATGTCCCTACGCTCTAAACATTTTCCAGCACCTCATCAACAGGATGGGCATCTCTTGGGTGATGCCTTCTAATATGGTTTTGTGGTTACAGCAGTGGGAGAAGCCCTTTTGTAGTCCTCGTCTTAATGTAATTTGGAACCTTATTCCGTTTCATTTTGTGTGGGGAGTATGGTTAGAGAGGAACAGGAGAATTTTTAGAGGGGAAAAAAGGTCAGCAGTGAGAAGTTTGGGAAGTATCACCCAATTTTTAGAGGAGAATGCTAAATCAGTCAAGTACCCTATCAAACCAGAGAAGTTTGAAGAGACTATGATTGCTAAGGCATGGAATTTGGAACCCATTAGTGGTGGAGAGGCAAATGCTCAGGCTAGAAATGATGTAAAATGGCAACCACCCCGAGATGAATGGTTGAAGTTAAATTTTGATGGGGCCTCCAAAGGCAACCCAAGTAAGGTAGGAGCAAGAGCTATTTTGAGGGACAATCAGGGTAGATTGGTGGGGGCAGCCTGCAAGTTTTTGGGAATTACTACTAGCCATAAAGCTGAAGTTAATGCTTTACATCTTGGTGCAGAGCTAGCTAAGGATTTAGGTGCTAAAAAAGTTATCATTGAAGGAGACTCCTTGAATATTATCAATGTTTTGAAGAAGGAGGGAGAAGCTAATTGGCAAATTGATTACATTGTGCAGGATATTAGAGAGATTGTAAAGCATTTTGAAGAAGTTGATTTTGTTCATGTTTATAGAGAAGGTAATAAACCAGCAGACTGGCTGGCGAACTTTGGTGCCATTAAAGAAGAGGATAGGAGATGGGTCCCCCCGGGGGTGGTCCATCAAGACTTAGAAAAGCTCAGGAGGGAGGACTGCATCTAATTGGGGTCCTGGGTGGATTTTGCCTGTCTTGCGTCCAGGGGATTTTTTGGCTACTTGCCCTTGGCAGCTGCGTAACTAATGGGCTGATCTTTGGCAAGAGATTTGTTTTGTGATGTAAAAGGGTTTGGGCCCTTTCAAAATCCCGTTTTTACCCTTTAAAAGAAAAAGCAATTTATTATATGAGAAAATAAAGGAGATATGAAAGTAAGGAAGTGATAAGTTTTTCAATAAGTTTTTGTTGAGGTCTGTTGGTCAGTAGTCATACAAACACATTGTTTTCCTTTGCCTGCTTTAACGATATTATGATTCAGAGTGGAAGCAAAAGTTTCACTAGTGTGGATGGTTCAAGGAGTAGAAGTGGTTGCCTGGGGAATGGGTAAAAGAGAATGAATTTCATGTTAAATGCAATGATACATGTATATGTCTCGTCCAGTAAAAAAATGATTGTGCTTCTGAAGGGTTTGCTGTTGCCAGCAGCCTTGTTGGGTTTGAGTTTTTAATGCTGAATGTAACTTATGTTTCGGAAAACTTATCATAAGAGATATTTGAACTTAAGAAAGAAACATCTTAGATTGAGCTTCCATAGTAGTTGAAGTACACAGCTTGCTTGAAGTAATGCTTTTGTTTAGAGGAATGTGAGCCTGACCTACACCCAGTATACCTACAACCTAGCAATTCATACCTCTACACACCTCACCATTTGAGGTACGTTATTGTTATGTTTGACAATCACCATTTGACATGAATTTCAAGTTTCCAAGTGCGGATGAGGAGGGAACCCGCAAAGAGGTAAGTCAGCCCAATAAGTTCCTTGAAGAGATCATGATTGAATAAAAGGTGCAAGAGAACTTGAAGGAGTCCAACCTAAGTATAAGGCTAAACATGACAAGAATGGTCAGGATCATGAATTTCAAGTTGGAGACATCATTTGGCTATACCTAATTAAGGAGCTGCTCCAATTAAAGAAAGACAATTAAAACCAACCAGAAACGAGCCTTTTCTTTAAAATCACAGAGCAGGTTGGAAACAATGCTTACAAGTTGCATTTCCCTCCATACATGCAAATGCAACTGATTATTTACCTCTATTTCTCTGTCACTCAACCTCTATTTTGAGGAACCAAAAGCCTTTCATTGGGGAGGTATGATCTGAAATGGATCATTTGAGGCTCATTGGAAGCTAAAACTTGACAATTCCAGTTGAGAACGTAGATGGGAGGTTTCAGAGCATAGGAAAGTAAGGGAACACTTAAGAATACTGAATAAGACCAGATAATCAGTCCATTGTGGATTTTGATCTCAGATTGTGTCCGATTTCATGTCAAATCTTTGTATTTCTTCAGTTTTGCTAGTGCCATACGGTTTTCATATTTATTGCCATGTGGGTTTTCTACCTCTGATTATTTCTTCATTCAAATAGATTTGTCAAGCATGTATGTCATATGTTTATGATTTGTATCTAATACATTGCTACTCAGTTTGAGCATAGCATAGATGTTATGCAATCCAGAAGATCACAAAAAACAAGATCCAGAAAAGAAATTCACAGCTCGTAAATTAGATCACCACACAGTAGATACCCATTCCTCACAAATTTGAGAAATATTTACATTTATATTCATACCATTAGATTCATACATTGTATAACATCAAATCATCTGGTATACTTCGTACTATGCCATATATCCCCAAATATACATAAGAATAACTAGATCTGTCTATACCCACAAGTACTCAGACATTATAGAATCATGGTCCTAAAACCATGTTGGAAAACCACTAGCTAAAACCATTGGATAAAAACACTAGCTGTCTACATTTGTTTAGCGTGCTACAAGAACCTATGCAATCGCAAACATTAAATACTAAACCCTATGCAAACACAAACATTCAATTTAAGAATATCCTATGATGCTTCTGCATCAAACACTCCTGAAAGACAAGAATTGAACCTCTAGGTTCAATGTACAAACAAGTACATAATCTTCTTCTTTTCCATTCATACAACTCGATCTCTGAATTGAAAGATTCTCTTCATGATATGCTTTGTCTTCCTATGCAATCATTTTCTTCACTGCAATGTTTAAAATCATCCCGCACCTTGCTCTTTCTCTTGCCAATTTTGAGTCCTTTCTTGTGCATAGCTTCTCGATCCATAACTTTCATCATCTGATTCAGCCTTCATACCATATTTTTCTGTCACTGATTTGGTATCAGAGCAAGGGGAGGTTGGAAGAAGTTGTGCATATTGGAAGATTTGAGTTGCATATATAAGGATATTGTCCAAGTTGAGAGAAGCCAACTGTAGACGAGTGATTTTTCTAGGGATCTAGAGAAGGAAGAAGAACAAGATCCAAAAAACAAAATCACAACTCATAAATTAGATCACCACACATCAGATACTTATTCCTCATAAATTTGAGACAGTTTTACATTCGTATTCTTACCATTACATTTATACACATCATAGCATCAACATATCTGGCATACTTCCTACTAAGCCATATATCCCCAAATTGATATAAAACTATCTAAATCTGCCTATCCTCACAAGTACACTGGCTTCCCTTTTATAGAGGGAATGACGTCTCAAAGTCTCAGGCCTAAAACCGTATGTTGGGAAACCACTAACTAAAACCATTGGCTAAAGCCACAATTTGTCTACATCTATTTAATGTGCTACTTATGCAACCCCAAACATCAAATATCCAGATGAAAGCACAAACAGTAAATTCAAGATTATCTCATCGTGCTCTCAAATCATTATGTTTCAGATTTGCAGGTATTGAACATAGAATTCAACTATTCTAGCACAACGTTTTCTTAAACTGATTTGTATTTCTTCATAGCACATAATGATCTGTTTGATGAATCAGTTTGTGATGTGTTTTTAGACCCTTTCCTAAGTATATGGAGTTGAATAGACGTGTCTCACCATGCTATGAATTGGTAATTAGAGTGCAATCAAGATTGTGAGGAATCCAGTGTTCCAATTGAAGTCAACAAAGCATATTGGCTTGAAGTACCATTATCTCGACAAACTGACCTTTAGAGGAATAGACAGTGAACATCTTCTCCGAAGTGTTGGAGAGGACCAAGTTCACAAAGTTTAGGGTTTCATTTGATATTTGCAAAATTCAAGACTTTGAACCAAGGGGGGCAACATTAGGTTGATACAAAATATTGCTTGTATTTGGGCATGTACTTAAGTGGTACCTGAGTCACCCTCAAATCTTCTGATTAGAGGTGCTAGCTATCAGATTAATTATATCAATATTTTATTATATTGGTTAACTGAGGTGGTTTCCCTTGTCACCCTTTGTGGGCCGCGCATATAAGGGCCACACTGATGTATAGAAGGGTTGATGGCCCATACACCTTTTGAGCTTTGTGCTGCATTTAACTTTTATTTTCAATTAATAAAATAGACATTCCTATTGGATGTTTTGGTAGCAGCTGCAATTTAGTAACATTGTGGCTAGAGAATGTGAAGCAAGATTTCTAGGTTGCAATGATACGAAGAATGCTAAAGTTGTGGACTTTTGTAAACAATATTAATGGTGGGTTAAGTGCAAATGGAATTACAGGTGGTAGTATAGTAAGGAAAATTGATCTTTTGTGGCTGAATGGTGGTGGGTGTGTGGCTAATGGGAAATTCTACATGGATAGGATGTTAATCAATACCTAATTGTGTATCTCATCAAGGAACTGTTATACAATCTCTTTTGTAACTTGCAAAGTAATATGTTCATAGTTAAATACTAATAGAATATAAAAATGGATAAGATAATTAAGATAATTTTATTAATGTCCACAGATAGCCAAAGTAGGCCAATGGGACTCATTGAAAAGAGTTGTTACAATGCATTGTAGTAACCAAAAAATACTATGAAAATAAGCTAAACTAGAGTAAAGAATCTAGTGTAAACTACACTGAAGTGGAACAACTGTATGGCATAAAATTACAGCCTTGAGGGTTACCCAAAATGGATTAACCCTAGCATGCTAAAAGTGTTGATGAAGAGAGAGCTAGAAGAAGAGGTATAATAGAGATAGAAAGGAGCTCTAGTGGATCCAAGTGCCTAATCTATAGTGGGACATAAATTAGAAGCACAGTCCGCATCATCACCAACCATCCCAAAAGGGCCAACGCAAGATCTAATGATGCTCTTAGGAGAATGACCAGGACTAAGATGGCTCTTGGGAGGACATGCAGTTTGACCCTGCAAGTCTCCTCTAGCATCTATGGATGTGGAACTAATAGAAGGGGACAAGAAACAGGTAAGTTGCATCTATCTACAACTCCTTGGTATGTGAGGAGTGGTCAAAACCTGATGTCAAAGAACTATAGTTCTGTCTTGTCGCAAGCAAGAAGAAAGAACTGAAGCCCTAGTAACCATTGTTGTATGCAAACCTACATTTGCCTGGTAGTCCTCTTTTTCGATCAATGCACGCACGAGATAAATCCTAATTGCTGTTATTTGGTCTCCTTGGAATGGCATAATTGATCATGCACAAGCTTACTTTACTTGCTTTTTATTTCAATCTCTTGGACCCTTACCTTACCATGTTTATTTTCATTTTCTTTTTGGAGAGTTGTAGCTTCAAATGAACGCTGTTAACTCTCAATTGTAGAGATAGAGTGAAAATCAGTCAAGTAGTAGTCGGTCTCCTCAATAATAACTAACGTTGAAGAGTGATAGCTTCCTTGAGGTATAGAGCCAAGCATCTATGGTTAGGAGAACCGAAAATAGTGGCAAGAGATCCACCTGAGTCTCTATACAAACAATAGTACCTCCCTTGAATCTCATAATAAATAGGATAGTTGAAGATTAAATGTTCTTCAGTCTCCACCTCCTAATTAGAGCAAAGACAACATGTCCTATCCTCTCGAGGAATATGGTGGTCCGTTTCCACCTGCAACTGATGTGAGCATAATCGTAGCTGACGAGGAGTCATAAGGCTACATGTCCAATGTCATTGGACATAATTAGGACAAGTAATAATGCCATTCTCAATCCTCATGAAATGTTTAGTGTAGAAGGCCAACTTAGGACTAAGAGGCTGAGATGGAGCAATCCAAGTGATCTAAATATATTGTCAATAAACATCATCTCCTATTGCTTGAGTAATTACCCTCTTATTGGGAAAAAGGCAAGGAGGAGCATTTAAAGAGTATTTGAATGGAGGTAATAAATATATTGATAGAAGAATGGTAGTGTGACTTATGATAGACGTGCAGGAAGGGTATTATAATTATTATTATTATTTGTGGTTCTTATTAATTTCACCAATTACTTAAATCCCTTTTTCCTAGGTTGATCCTCTTAAGGTGCGAACTATGTACCCTCTTCTTGGAAAACTTCAATCTGAATCATCAATAAAACCTTGATTTTTAGTTTAATGATCTTCCCACTGATGATACTAATTGATAACGATTTTTTAAATATTGAATTGAACCATAGCCTTTATTCTTCATTGATTGATTCATAATCACTCCTTATTGAAATCGATCTTGGATGATGTCTTGTCCCATAAGTGAGCTCATTTTGGTAATTCTAGTAAGACATTCTCCAGTGTGATCTTGAATGGTACATTGTCACATAACTGTTTGTTTGCCTCAATGAATTTTTATTAGGTCAACATGAGTCATACTATCAAATTTGTTCTTGATGGTGATGCCTATATTCTTCTTGTTTTGATTATGGACTTTTATAGTAATGAGAATATCAATGGTTATTTTGTTGGCTTGATTCTTGATTTCCATATAATTTTAAGTCCATATGGATTGACTGTAGTTGAGCCATTTTTTTTTTTTTTCCCTCTTAAGACTTGAGTGCTTTGGTCCTGCCTTTGCTTTATGGGAAATGTATACCTAATTATCCTTTCCGATCTTGTCTTTTATAGCTTATTTTTGTAGCAATTTAATTCCAATGCTTTTGGCCTCTTCTTCATCTTCTTTGATAAGTTCTTTGGTTTCAATTGATTTGTCGTTCACTTCACTTGGTTCTTGCATCTTTTGTCATATGACCAATAAAATGTTCTCCAACTTCTTCCTTTGCTCCTTAATATTGAGTTTAAGCTTTTTGATTTGTTTTTGTATCTCTTTGGTTAATGCTTGTGTGCCTTCTTTCAACTTTTCTTGTTTCCTCTCTTAAATCTGGGCTTCAATCTCTATTGTTGTATTCTTTTTACAATCTTGAACTTGGTGTGATACTTATTTGTATTCAACCCTGTTTAATACTTCCTCAACCATCTAGCATACCATCTTTTCAAACCTTTTTCCTGTGTCTTTGTCGATGCCTCCTTGCTTGTTTAGCACTTGTTCTGTGTCAAAGAAGACTGTTTATGCTTTTTAAGTCATTCTAATTCTTCATCTTTCCTTGTGTTAATTCTCTTTAAAATGGACTTGGTTTTCTTTTGGGTTTGACAACTTTTTGATTCCTTGACAAGTGTTAGATTCAACTCTCTCTCTCTCTAGGTCACTATCTTTATTTTCCATTTCAATATTTATTTCCTCTAATTCTTCTTAACATTATTGCATTTTGAGTGCCATTACCTATTTCCACAGAAAAGGTTTTATAACTGTTCATCTGTAATATATGTTCATATAAAGATGAAAGAGTTGTTCCCACTCATCATTAGCTTCATCTACTAACTTCCTATGCATTTATTATGAATTTCAATGTGCAATACATAGTGCCAAAATTTCTTAGGACCTTTTCTTGATTTCTTTTTTTTCAAATTTAATATATTTTTTTTGTTTTCCATTTTGGTACTTGAATATGTAAGCTTTAACATTCTTCAAAATTGTACTTTTGAGTTTTAAATTGTATTTCTCCTCTGAAAAATCAATCACAAACACACAACATTTTTGTTTTTTGCATCAAATGGCATTAGTTCAACTTGTTATTTTCCTCAACTTTCAAGGAGGAGACAAAGGTTGGAATCTTGCGAAGCGATGCATGCATAATTGCCAAGCTGTTGTAATACCAGTAAGTGGTCTTGATATAATAGAGGTGGGGATGAAATCTATGAACAAAAATTGCCAAATGATGAACATATCTCACTTTAGAAATGAACTTCAAAAATACTGTTTTTAGCTCCTTTTTATATGGACTTGTTCCTAGCATTCAAATGGCTTAATTAGGCACACAACCTTCATAGTTAAAATTTGAAACCAATTAATTTATGGAGCTGATTTACAAAAGTTGACAATAAGAAAAATGGGAGGGGTCCACATAGCTTGTCAAGCCTGGTTCATAAGTTTTAACTCATTACACTTATCACCAGACCTATCATGGGGCAAATTTGAAACAAATATCACAACCACTCTTGGGATGCACACAATGCTTCCTCTTGGCAATGTATGACAATAGAATTTGACATTTAAGATAAAGTATCAAAAGGGGTAGTTCTAGCATTGTCAACATTTCATCTTACTTCACGCTTCTTCTCAATGCGCTTCTCATAAAGTAGAAAGTGGCTGTAATATTTTCTTTGAACTGCCTTTGAATTAAAAATTTAAAACTGAAACAAGGTCAGTATCTCTAAAATGATGCCTGATCCAGGTATGTGACCTTTTCGGAGCATGGCTTTATTCCCGAAAATGCCCGAAAATCTAATTTTTTGATCCTAACCACACTGTTAGGGGCATAACTTTTTGCTCAGGATTTCATTGTGATCCATTCAAGAAGCATAGGAAAGATTAGAGGGAGAAAACAATTTCAGCAGGCAAATAGAGTTGCCAACAACTTTGTAGAAAAAGCGCTCCGAAGGTCCTCAAAAATGCAAAACAAAATATTTGCTAAAAATAGTAATTTTCATAGTAATTTTCTAGTTATAGATTTCGTAGCCAAAGTGCATCTCTAGCCATGTTGACACATCAGTAGAAGACAAAAAAAATGGGCAAGTCATATGTATGTAATTTTCAATTAATATGCACTTTGTAACTCATGGAAGGTGAATCACCACATTTTCATATGGGTGACCTTCTAACTCATGGAAGGTGAATCATCACATTTCCATGTGGATGACCTTCCATAGTTCATTTTTAATAAATTAAGCAACAACAAAAAGGAAGATATTTCAAACCTATTACCATTTTTCGTGATCTTTTCTATGTAGCAATTTTTTGAATAGATTGTGAGTTGGCAGTTTTTTCCCTGATTTTGACAATTTTAGGAGGACTTTGTGAAAACATCTTGATTTTCATGATTGTCATAATTTATTGCTGATCTCTGTAACATTTCCTAGAGGAAGCTTTAGCGTTGGCAGTGCTTTCACCACCGCATTTTTGTGATGCAATAAATGGAGTTTGTCTGACTTAATCATAGAGGTCTTTTGTGACAAAACTATAGAAAGGCTTCCCATTCCTCCAATAAAGACCTGATCCTTAAAGTTTGAATTTAAAGTGGTGGCTCGTAGGGATCATTTGTAGAGTTCTTGGAAAGTTGATTCACTGTCCATGCTTACCTTTAGAGCTTTGATTAAATCCACCATATGTGCCTTTGTTGGGAACGATGATTCTAAAGGTCTTCCCAGCAAAACAGTTATTTTCTTGCCAATCTATTTAGCTACAAAAAATGGCAAGGGGCCAAGCTGTCAAGCAGGGGAAAGGAATAATCACATGGGCCATGAAGCTAGGTCCCAAGCATCATATGGAACTTCAAAATGTCGGTAAAAAGGGAGGGGCTCATTTTAATAGTTGCCACCAATTAATAAATACTCCTCCTCATTACAAATAATATCACACAATCAGAAGGGTCTCCTAATTTTATGGATTTGATGGGCAGTAAGAATTTTTTGGTGGAGAAGTATCGGTAAGGAAGTGTTCTTATCAGCTGCTTTTACTATACAATTATCTGCAAGCTGTAATATCAACACTTCCTGGCCTCTTATTCCTTTTGCAGACCGAAACATCCCTGGCTATCAAAGAGATTCTTTTCCCACATTCCTTGCTTGCCCTTGAGAAAGTATTTAAGATTTTTTAATTCAACATTCAATATTTTGCCTAAGAAGTGAAAAGGCAAGAGGAGTAATACATGTATATCGAGGCTAAGATATTTTTAACAATCATAGCCTTCCAAGCAAGAAGGAGATCAAGGCTATTCTAGATTGGCAGCGTCCTAAATTTTGCAATAATACGCCACCATTGGTCATCTATATAGAGTTGAGTATCAAAGAGAATGCTCAAGTAGTGAATAATTAGCTTCGATCTCTTGTTTAGCATGACAGTTCAAGGGTCTTCTATGTGTAGGTCTTTTTTTTCTCCCCCTTTGTCAATGCTTTTGTAAATATTTGTGGATTTTGTAGGGAAGCATTACATTTCTTAATTCACTTAATTTATGTTAGATTTTAAGAATGTGTTCTCTATTAAAAGTCCATTTAGTTTAAATGGTATCACTGGTCATTGCTTCCTTCTTGAGATTTAGGCAAATTCAATTTCTCCTGAAATAGTCAATACTTGTACAAATTGAAATTTTACCTTTTTTTTCATAATTACAATGTAGCTTGAGATCTAGAGCACAAAAAAGCTTCAATGTCCTACATACCAAAATATAAGATCAAAGCAAGTGGCATTAGCTCAACTGGTTAGATTCCTTAATATTTAAAAAAGAGGAGACCAAGGTTCAAATCTTGCCAAGTGATACATGGATAATATCCAAGCTTTGTTGTAATACCACCATGAGGTGGTGATGTAATACGGGTAGGGCCCGTTTCAATCCCATAAAACCAATTGAAAAAAACCAAAGCACTTGTTGCAACATGTTGACTTGAGCAGTTATACAAATTATTTGCCATCTACAAGAATGGGTGGATATCTTAAGGAGGCTTTTGAACATCATAGAATGAACACAAACAAGATCTTTTTGGATTAATCTTGCAGTATTATTGAAGTGAATTGTGGCTGAGCTCAAGAAAAAAAGGGAAAACCCATTTTTGTAATTTATTTTTGTAGGAGCCAGTTCTGACCAGCCTTAGAAAAAGTAGAATATATAGTAGAAATAAGTGCAAATGTGCACACACGTATATGAAAGTGAAATGCAATTTTGTAGTTTGACGTCAAGAGTGATGATGTCATCATTTGATAAATTGCAATTGTAATATTTGTTAAGCATACGTGAATGGAAGGTAGTTAGTGGTGACGCATTCGGGCGGTAGTTGTTGTTAACTACCAACCCTCAAGGTTAAATAGGACCCCCCATTCATTTGTTTAGGTAACGTAGACATTGGAGACCAGAGGAATACCAATGAAGGACCGAGTAAGAGGAAAGCGTCTATGCATGTAGAGTTTGTGTTTATATATCCATTGTAGCTTTGTATATTGCCAGGGCAGACATTCTGTAATGTCAATGCCATATAGCCAAGAGTAATACAATGATGATTCATCCTTCATTTGTGTGTTCTATGCGTTTTGTGTGATGCTATTGCTGTAAGTAGGTTAGTAGATTGTGTTTGTTCCAAGTTTTATGTGCAGGTGTGAAATAGAGTTACAACCAAGATCGTTGTATGAGGAGTTGTAGTCCAAAAGTGCCGTATGAGAGTTGTGCGAGTGGAGCAGTTAGGAGTGCTGTTCAAGTGGATTGCAGAATTGCTATACAAGTCACTTGCAAACTTGTTGTACAAGTGTCTGCCGTACAAATCACTTGTCAATTTGCTATACAAGCACTTGCCATACAAGTGGAGATTTCAACCTACTATACAAGTGGATTATTACTTGAATTGCCATACAAGTCGAATGTGGAGCTGTTAGGAACCTTCTAATTAAAATAATCACATTCACATAAATATTGTAATAAAAGCAAAAATTCATGAAAGAACAAAATATTGCAATACGAAATGTAAATGCGGAAATATATTAATCTCACAAATAACAACATAGAATCGCGGGCCTCTTTGAGAGGGCAACCTCCTTCAATACTTTCATTCAATATGCAAAAAGATACATTCGTTTATGCACCCTTGTCTTTTAAAGATACACTTCATGCAACCCTAACCTAATGCTCAAGAGTTGGCTTAAATGCAAAGTGCCACTCGAGCTAGAATCGTCTACCAAACAATCAATTACATTCTTTATAACGGTTACATGAAATGGCCCCACTTGTCTAGGCGCCTCAATTGCCACATACCATTACAAAATATTACAAAATATCATAGAATGGGATCCCCACATTAGAAAGGGTTCATTACATAATGTAGACAGTAGTTCCAAAAAGAAATGAAAATTCAAAGTGTTTGACAAAACGTCTACATAATGCCTTGTAATTACGTATGAAATTGGAATAGTCAACTTGGTCAAATAACGTTGTTCAGCCTTTGATAAATTGTTTTGTAATGTAAATTGGTTAATCAGCCGTCATGTATTTATCAAGGACTGATTAATTAGTCCAGACTGATTAGCTATAGGCTGATTAGTTCTAGACTGATTAGTTAACGCTGTAACAAAAGGGAAGTTGGGGAAGTTGGGGCCTGGTTGGTTACAGTAACCACCAGAGCCACCCTATAAATACAACCCCCCTTTCATTTTGTAAAGGATCCATATTCATGCAGGGAAGATCCACTGGTTGTCAAGGAGAGTAGTTTGAAGGAGCACGTAGCATTGTACTGCAGTTGAGAGATTGGATGTATTCCTCATTTTGTTAATACAATGATCCAGTTGGTGTTCATTTTGTCTTGTGTATGTGTTGTTGTTTTCGTGTGTTAGATTTGTGTTGTGCAGAGTTGTAGGAGAAAGCGCCCAGGTGAAGCCAGAATAGTTGCAGAAATAGGCGAACTGAATTGCAGCATAATTGACGTACAAGAGCCGTCATAAGCCGTTCATTTGGCTTATCCAT
The DNA here is from genome assembly GCA_028583015.1 of Wollemia nobilis. Classification (NCBI taxonomy): domain Eukaryota; kingdom Viridiplantae; phylum Streptophyta; class Pinopsida; order Araucariales; family Araucariaceae; genus Wollemia; species Wollemia nobilis. The sequence continues at coordinate 810,124 of JAQPPZ010017079.1, read as the reverse complement.
CCTAGGATTGTCGTCTTCAGTCATTAGTCAGGGCATGTCCGTCTGAGCCTATCCGTTTAGACATTCCGTCATAAGTCAATCCATTTGGGACTGATCCGTCCTAGCATTCCCGTCAGGAGTAGTCAACCCTTCGTTTGGACTAAGCCGTCAACAACTTATTAATCATCCGTCATGACTTAGTCGTCTAGACAATTTGTCATCAGTCATCCATCCTGTTTAATTAGTCACAATAGCTAGCCGTCTAACCGGTCTATCATAACCGTCTGGGTGATACAAAACATAGCCTTGACATTATGTTTTATAGTTAGAATTTCCATTCCTTCCTCCTCTAAGCCTTGTCATTCTCTCATCCCGGGAAAGCAGTCATCGCTATCTACACATAATAATATGAGAATTACATAATAATGTTAGTATGGGGTCCTAACATGCCCTTCCCCTTCAAAAAGCTTTGTCCTCAAAGCTGGAGATGAGGAAATTGTTGCTGTGAGTTGCTGGAGAGACTCCCAAGTGGCATCTTCAGGTTGTAATCCGTGCCATTGAACAAGAACCTCAGTGATGACACGGTTTCTAAGGGTGCGCGATCTCCGATCCAAAATTTATTTAGTCTCGAGCAAAATGGAACCCTCGTCATCCAGTTTTGGGAAAGTGGATTGAACCTGTACCTTATTGGCCACAACCTTCTTGAGAGAGGATACATGAAAGACTGGATGGAGCTTTGATGTAGCCGGAAGGGCCAATTTGTAGGCTATTGAACCAATCCGCTGTAATACCTGGTAGGGTCCATAGTATTTGGTAGCTAGTTTTTGGCATTTGCAAAGCTGGAGTGATGACTGTTTATAGGGTTGCAGGTGGAGAAAAACCATATAGCATACTTCAAAGTTGTTTAAATTCATTTCCAAAATGGTTCATTTGACCTTGTAGGTTACTAAGTGTGAGACTCAATTGCTCCATATAGTGGCTTTGTTCTAACTCCTTTTGTGCTCCTCTAGTTCCTCTAGCCATTTATGTATGATTTGAACCACTCCCATTAACTTACTAAAAATAGAAGTGTTGTATGAGGAGTTACTATTTTTAGTAATGGGTTAGAAAAAGTGTTTGGGTTTTATATATCAAATTGATCAACTCAAATAGACGAATACAATGGACTAGGTCTCAAAATGACGGTTTTTGGCACCCTGAAAAGTGCATGGAGGCTATATACCAAAATGATCAGCTCGACGAGACAATTGCAATGAGCTATATCCCCCAACAACGTTTGTAGGCACCCAAAATTTTTTTTTTTGTTCCACGTTAATACCTATCTATCTTAGTGTAGTTAGTGTGTGTGTGTTTGTGAATAATATCACATTAACTGTGTTGTGGAACTTGAGTGGTTTATAAACCCCAACACTTGCCATACTCTTTGCCAATGGGGTAGCAGGCTTAAAGGTGCAAGTCCTTGGTCCCACTTTGTGGGATTCCTCACCCCTATTAACATCGAGTTTGGGCATGTGTGTGGGGGGCTGACCCTCTTGCTTTCTAACCAGTTAATATGATGATGCAAGTCTAGTGGCATATTCCATGATTGAAATTTTGTTCCACGTTAATACCTATCTATCTATCTATCTATCTAGGGAAGTGGTCTTCAAGTGTTGTCCGTTTTTCTCCTGGAGTCTTAGTTTATTTAGAAAATTGACTATTATCCAACACCCCTTAAGCAAGCTTTGCAATGGTTGTTATTGACAACTATTCTGTCAGACTCTGTAATTGACAACTGTTCTGTCTGACTCTGTCTCAACTGTAACTAACTTTGTAATCGGTAACTGCACGACCAACTCTATTTGAACTATTTTGACTAATACTTGACCATTATTGACAGACCCTATCTGGACTGGTATTGACTTTGTAACTGATACTGTGCTACCAAACTCTGTCTGGACTGTTACTGACTTTGTAACTGATACTGTGCTACCAAACTCTGTCTGGACTATTATTGCCCAACTGTTACTAACATTTTTTGTTGACCATTTTTTTTTTCTTTTGTCGTTTGTTTTTTTGTTTAGTTAATTTTGTGATAGTGTAGCCTCCTCATTATGCTCAAATTTTGTGATGTAATTTTTTTGGCATTCAGATAAACAGAAACATAGTACTTTAAGTTAGGGTGTGTGTATTGCCCATAGGCCCTCTGTTATACTGCAGTGACAAACGATAGTGCTCGGACCAATATTTCAAGCCACTACTCAAAGAGGATTCTACGCATACCCTTGAGCACACTACCCGCCTCTCTGACAATACGGGAGGGTGATCTTCCCGGATGCCATGTCTAGTGCACTATGGAAAATACACGGTCGAAAATTTTCCTAGGGCTAAAGGTTTCTCCTAATCCTAGGGGGTCTCCCGATATACCCAAATATATGTGGGATCTCAATTCCGTATACGGGTGTTGTTTGAGGCTTGGGTATTGGGCCTGATCGCCTCTCACTTCACTAGACGCTTTACGAGCAATCTAGATTAGCCAATAACGATAGCTCCTTCATGATATTTTAAAATCTTCAACATATGGTTTCTAACCTAATAAACTATATAGAAAAAAAGGGCTGGATTTTTTTTTTAATAAGGAAATAGACGGAAAAATGAAAACATGGAAAATTTATACCTAACAATCGAAATGGCGGGCAAGAGCTGTTGTAGTCGTAGTGGAAAATGACCCTGGAAAGTGCTTTGATACCACTTGTTAGGAACCTTCTAATTAAAATAAGCACATTCACATAAATATTGCAATAAAAACAAAAATTCATGAAAGAATAGAATATTGCAATACGAAATGTAAATGCGGAAATATATTAATCTCACAAATCACAACACAGAATTGCGGACCTCTTCGAGGTTTCATTCAATATGCAAAAATATAAATTTGTTCATGCATCCTTGTCTTTTAAAGATACACTTCAGGCAACTCTAACCTAACCTCAAGAGTTGGCTTACAGGCAAAGTGCAACTTGAGCTAGAATCTTCTACCAAAAATATAATTACCTTTTTTTATAACGGTTATATGAAATGACCCCACTTGTCTAGGCACCTCAATTACCACATACCATTACAAAATATCATAGAATGGGGTCCCCACATTAGAAAGGAGTAATTACATAATAATACGAGAATTACATAATAATGTTAGGATGGGATCCTAATAGGAGCTAGTGTGAGATTGCGGTCTTGTTTGGCCTGTAAATCTGTCGTATTGTTCCTCCATTGTTGGAATACTCACCACCATGCTACAACTTTTCTCTTTTCTTTTACCATCCCATAGATCCTATTGTTTCTCTCATATATGAAAGTCAAGGAATTATTTTCTTTCATTTCATTAATTAATTTGTTACCAATTACCTGAAATCCATTGTTGGTGCTCAAATTACTTGAGCAAGCAAAATATTGTGGATGAGCATTTAATGAAAATACATTTTCTATTTCCTTTGATTGCTAAGACTTGGTTAAGATTAGTTAATGTAACATTTCATCAACTGTGGATTGTTTATTAGAGATTCTTTTCAAGGATGTTTTGTTTTTATTATTTAAAAGATAGTGGAAAACAAGAGCTGCAACACATCAACAACTATTATCCTATTGCTTTTGATGCATGTTTAGCTTGTTGATGCTTAGGAATCTAAGATTATGGCTTTCAAGTTTCAATGTAACCAATACCTAAATAATTTTAATAGTTAATGGTTAGTTTGGACAAACCTTTTTGAAAAAAATCATTGTCTGTTTGGTTTCTAGTCTGGGAAGGACATCCATATGAATTCTTTTACCTGTATATCTTATGACTTTCCTGTGAATCGAAGTGGTCATTTCTTCTATTATGGAACAAAATATTGGGAATTAGATTTTGTCCTTGTAACTTCACTAGGTATCGAGTTTTGAAAGTTGGTTGGTATTGTTGGAAACTTGGAAATACTGAATGCATGTGTCAAACCCTTTTAATATACTTCTCTTTTTATGTGCATTGACCGTTTCTTTTTCTATAATTGATTTTGCAGATCACATCCTTATTAGGTTGGGTTCTCAAATAGGTTGAAGGAGATGGAACACTAGAGCCAGCCATAGAACATGAGGTTATGAAGGTAGAGCATTTCCAGGAAGAGCAGGTTCAAAATATTGAAAAAAATGCTGGGGTATGTTCTTATCTGATTGACATGGCAGATAACTCAGCTATGGAAGATGTACTTGATAGTAGCAAGGATGATGAAGAAGATTATGCTACAGGTGATTTTCTCAATAGTATATGAACTTTCTAGTTATCATTTACATCAAGTTTGCAGGTATTTTTTTGAGGTGCATGGGGATGTACACTAGTAAGAAATATGAATGTACCAGTGTTATTTGCACTTTCAAAGGTCGACGATTGCTGAATACTGCATATATCTGATTATTATCTATATTCAGTGGTGGTGTCATTTGAGTTTTCTATCTATTTGTAAATATTATTCTAATAAAGGGTTTGGATTACTGTGTTATGATGCTTTTAGCCTGACATTTTGAGTCCTTCTATAGTAGAGTACATGATTCTGGATTAGTATATTATCTTCTTGAGTGAGCTAGTTGGCTTTTCATGTTGCCTTTTTAAATTTATTTGTCTTAGAGACTTTAAGATTCCACAGTCCACAATTGTTGAGATGTTCTTTCGAAAAAACTCTGTATGAAGCCATAAACATGGTTTTATTTTGTTTTTCTAAACATTTTGTTAAGAATTAAACATGGTTTTATTTGGTTATGTTTGTTGCGCTTGTGTTTATCACTTCCTGGGGTTGCCATTATGGCCCCTGTGTTGGCTGGTAAACTGTTTTCTGTTTATTGCTTTCTAGGGTTGCAAGTGTTGTGCTATTTGTTTAAATTGTCTTGTGTTTATCACTTTCAGGGATTCCATGTTTTGATGCTTGTTTGCCATGTAAAATTTATGTCCTCTGGCATGCTGTCAGACTTGCCATGTGTTTAAGCCTGATTTTTGGTTGTTTGGGCTGTGAGTTTTGATTGCCCTTTGGCCTGGCCGGCTGATGCCGACAAGAAGCACCTTTTTAATTTAAAAGTTGCATTCTTTGATTAACCAAACAACTATTTTCAACAAAAGAAAAAAGTAATTACTTGTATAATTCTTTCTTTCTTTGTCTTGTAACCATGTGATTAAGGGTTATGCTTGACTTATTTCATGGCCATTGTCCCCATTCAAAGTGTTGGTATGTTTTTCAATTTATATAGTCTCTTCATTTGACATTTAGCCTATATTGCATGGAAACAGATACTATATCTGATACAGGTACGGTATTATATATAGATATGGCAAATTTTCAAATTCTCTTAATATGGATACGAGTGAATACAGTATTACATAAAGCATATATATATATATATATACATATATTAAAATAAGAAAACATAAAACATCAAAATATTTTCACAAATATAAGTTGTATATAGGAATAAGTTAGGATTTTCATTGTATTTTAATTTATAAGTTATTTTTATAAGTTTGTATGTTTTTTTGTGATATCATGTTATGGATACAAATCTAGACATGCCCAAACCATATATGGATGGATTAGCCAAGGGCCATATACATCAAAATATTTCTGCAAATATAGGTTGTATATAGGAATTAATGAGAATTTTCATTGTTTTTAATTAATTAATTTTGTAATTTGTAAGTTTCTTTCCTTTTTTCTTTTTAATTTTTTATTTTTATATCATGTTGTGGATATAACTCTAGACATGCTATGTTCATATCCAGATGTATTAGCTATGGACCATATATGGACATGTATTTGGATATGATCATTATGTACTGTGATACATTTGGATATGGTCTAAGAAGTGTCATATATGTATCCATACCTGATAATTTCTATAGATGTTGTATGCTTTTTCATCTAACATTCTTCATTTTGAAGCATCTTCATATTTGTACACACATGTGGTGTTTCCAAGAACGAGAGCTGCCTACGAAAGTTGATCTGGCTACATGATTGTGATGTATGTTGGCACAATGTACCCTTGCCATTTCTTGAAATGTCCTACTGGTTTCTCCTCTGTATGACATACTGCATGAAAATGGAATTGAGTAGACTCCTTTTTGTAGAGTGGAGGCCAAAGGGTTTTTGGCATTGTCCAACAGGTTTCGTAGGGTATTTGGTGGGGCAAAGGCAATTTTTGTTGGCAAGTAAATTGACATGTCTGCATGAATGAATGAATGTTTGAGTGTAGGAATGTATATGTGCGAATGTGTGCACACAAAGTGTTTGTCATTATGTTGCCATATTGTGTTAAATGGCGAAGGATTGCCATATTGTGTTAAGTGACAAGTGTTTGTAATAATGTGCTATGCAAAGTGTTTGTAATAATGTGCACATTACTAAGTGTTTGTAATAATGTAAAGTAACAAGGTATTTCTAATGTTTTATGTAAACGAGTAGCTCAAATATAGTTGGGTAGTTGCCAACTGCCTACCGATCTTGTTATGTTTGTAAGTACGCATCTATGTGGGAGATGCAAGAGAGACATGTGCATGTTGTAGCTAGCTCAAGTGTATTGTTGGTAGATTGTTCGTCGGAGTATGATATATTACAGGTAGTTGTTGTGCAAGATACATGTTCTTTGTGGAGTGTATCCAATTATATTTGTAAGTTATTCTCATTGTAAATTTTGTTTATATAAGTGGTAATGGAATTGCATTGTAGCGTGTTCTAATCCATTTCTAATTTAGGTGTCGTTGCCAAGGAATAAACCCGAGTTGCTCGTGGACAGGCAAGAATATTCTTTTTCTCAGAATCTTTGCTATTTTAGTGATGCCTTGTACATAGAAAAGGGCAATCTTGGGGATTCCGTTGTCATAGTCATTCTATGCATGGGCACCATTTCTTTGATTAAATCTTAGAAAGGCCCTTATCATTTTACAACCATAACCATTCTTGCTTAAAACCTTAGATAGATGTGCTCTTTCTTGGTCTAAGTACTCCTTTGAAATGAAATGAAAATGAAATATTATTAATGTCCGCGGTGGGCCAAAAAAGACCCAAGGGACTATAAGGACAATAATGACTGCCAGCTAGCAGGCTAAAAAGCCCAACAAAGAAAAGAACCAAGATAAATACAAGATGTAACCCGACAATTGGGCCAAAGAGAAAGGGAAAAGAGAAGGGAGAGAAGAGGGGGGAAGGGATATAGTCCAAAAGAGTGGAGTGCACGCCAAGAACGAAGAGAGAGAGGGAGGGGGAGGGAGCAGCCCAGGAGGGGCAAGATCCAAGAACCCCCTAGAAACTAATCTCTCCTAACAGTCGAGGCTGAAGTATTAGAGCTGAAGAAGTCCATGATATGTCTCTGTCCATCTCTAGTTTGGGACCCTTTAACAAACTGTGGGTGTGTGTTGTCTAGTGACCCTGCTTCCGTCCGAATTGGATGATGTGGGGCGTTTCCGTCCGGTGTCACTTGGTCCGTCGGAGCTAGTGAAGTATGTTGTGATGAGCCAATGTTGAGGGGGGTGAGATCCATCTGGAGGAGAGCTTTTATGTTGACGAAATTGAGTTATCTCCCTAAGAAAGAGTGCGAGACACCGCTGGTCCGGGTTTTTGAAGAAGGTAGAAACAAATCGAAAGCTGTCCCTGAAAAGGCAATGAAATCTGCCTTGGATCTCCTAATAAATGGGACAACAAAAAATAAAGTGGTGAAGGGTTTTAGCTTCACTCAAGGAGCAAAACAAGCAAACCCGCTCTTTCGTCGGAAGATGGTGATCTGACTCAATCCAAAGTTGGTGAGAACACACCCTGAGTTGCCCAATTGGGATCCGAAGACTATGCATTGTGTGCTGCTGAAGGTATTATGGAGGAACTATTCTGCCCTCTTGAATCTGTAAGAAGTGCTCATGGTAGAAAGACAACTTGGGGGAAAGAGGGGCAAAAAGAGAGATCCATGTGCATCTAGTGTATTGGAGACTAACATTCTTCTGGATCTTGTGGAGTATCTTCTCCTTACTATGTCGAGAGGGGGGAGAACACCCAAGGAATAAGGGGGGAGCTTTTTATATGTATTTGAATGCTAGCCAGGAGGGCAAAGACCTGAAAATACCAGCTTCTCCGGCCTCCCCGAGAACTTGGAGAGAGTTCCATCGAGGAGTGAAGGGCAAGGTAAGGGTACCACCTACAACCCACAGGGGTATCTCCTAAAGTACGGATCCTGTGAAGATAACCGATAATCAAGAAGATAATCTCAAGCTAGAGAGGAGAGGCCCCAAAATTTGCCAGAATAATAGAGCGGGGGATTGTGCCCTTGCAATGAATGAATCGTAGAAGAAAGAGTGTCTATACTTGTTCAACCCGCGACCACTCAGTCGGGCCAAGACTAGGATCCCAAACCACTGACCCATAAGTAATAGTTGGCTTGACCAAGTCGTCAAAGATCCTCATCTTCACAGGTATATCCTAAAAATGTGCTTTGAATTCCTCTCTAGCAAAGACAGAGCTGCATACCCCTTATACACCTGGGCCTGGGTTGTGGGTTTCATACCAAACGTAGGACCAGTGAAGAGGACCCCCAAGTACACATATGAGGTGGCGATCTCAACCTCCCGACCTTGGAAAAAGAAGTGGAGATGGGATAGAGCCTCTTTGGTAGTATTGAACACCATAACCTTGGTCTTAGATTCACCGTCAACTCTCTTGAGTCACAAAAAGCGGCAAGTGTGTACAGATGACGTTGAAGCTCCTCAAGGGAAGGCGCCAAAAGAACAACGTCATTAGCAAAGAGGAGAATAGAAATCAACACATAGTGGAGAAGGTAACCATCCTCTGTGTGAGCGTTCTCCCTAATAAAAGTCTCAAGCTCGTCGATGAAGATCCCAAAATGTGTCGGGGAAGGGGGGCACCCTTGTTTCACTCCTATGGTGCTAAGAAAGCCCTTGAGGGGAGCGAAACCGACCCTTCACAATCTCATATAACCGTGAAACCACTGTCAAAAACTGCCCAAAGATGCCAATTGACCGAAGTCTCTCAAGAAGTAAATGTTGAGGTATTGTGTTGAAAGCTTTCTTGAATTCTACGAACCAACAATAAACCTTCGAGGACTTGGAACGCGCCTCCTCAATAATAGCTCTGAGGACTAGAATGTGATTTGTGGTCTGGTGATCTTGCCAAAAACTAGCTTGGCCAATAGCCCTGTGATCCTCCTCCTCCAGCCTTTGGGAGAGAAGCACATCCAATGTCGTGGCATAGAGTTTGGCAAAGATATTCCCAATCATGATAGTCCTGTAATTATTGGGTTCATGGGGATCACCTGCCTTATGGATGGGGTGAATGATTTGCTTAGTCCAGGTGTCAAGAAAACCAGAATAGACAGAAAAATTAAAGAGATCAGCGAGGGGCCCAACCAGAGGGTCAATGCCATGCTTCAAAAATTTCGCTTGTAGCCCATCTAAATCTGTTGCTTTGTTTGTACAAAGTTTCCTAATAGCTTGCTTGACAAGTGTAGTAGAAAAGAGGTGGCATGAAGAAGGGGGGGGGAGGGAACAATAATAGGGGACTTATTTGGGATGGTATAGAGGGATGAGGCGTGAATGGTCCAAGAGGAAAGATTGACCCCATGAGTAATCCGGTCATGGGGGAAGATAAGGCGCCAAAAGGATTTAGGAGAGTGCCGAAGGGAGTGAATACGATCAAGTCTATGTTGAGAGAGGAAGAGACGCTTCTTCTTTCGAAGAAGCATCCTATAATCTTTGTGTGGAATGGCACAAAGATGGGAAGGATTCCGAATGGCATATTTCAATCTTTGGTGGGCAGACTTACATTCCTCATCGTACCAGATGTTCATGGGGCAATGACCAGGGGGACAAGGACGAGTCCAAAGCAGTTGTCCAAATAGCTTGAATCAAGGAAGTAGAACAATTGGAAACATCGGGGAGAGAAGACATCCTGGGGAGAACTTGATGCAACCGATCCATGTAGGTAAAGGAATAAGAATAGTCAAAGTCTGTAATGACTCGAGGGGCTGGAGTGGAGTAAAAATAAGGGAAACAACGAATGAAGTAAGAGAAAGAACTGAATGATCGGTAAAGGGGGGAGTGTTATCAGAGACGCTGAACCAGGAAATGAATGGGATGAGGGTGGTAGAGGAAATAGCATAGTCCAAGACACTGACACCACCATTGTGAGGAAAAAAAGTAAACCCATTGGAATTTGGAAAACAAGATATATCTTTGAGAAGAACTAGCCTGTTGGATTCACTCAACTCAAGAAGATGCTTACCATAAGCAGTATCCTGTGTGTCGATGGATGTTCAAGCAAAACCAAGGTCATCAGGATCCAATTCTCGAGTCTACATCTCATCTGTTGTGAGGTCGTGAAGAGAAACCTGCATAGGTTTGGTCCGAGCATTGAAGTCTCCCAACAAAAGTATCTCCCTTGAAGCCAAGTATCTAGTAATGTCCTCATAGAGTTCTTGGAAAGGGTCCCCATTCGTGTGAATAGAAAAATTGGATGTGGTGGGGGCAAAGTAGTAGGTGGCAATGTGGATATCCCAAAGATGTGGGTGACAATGGATTTTAATCCATAAAAATATGGAGTGGGGGTCAGTCGAAACCAGGGATACCTAACCCTAGAACCTATCCTTGATAAGAGCAGTAACACCTGATCCTCGAAACCCCCTAGAGCACTGAGTGAGTTGTCGACAACTGGACCACTAGAAGTAACCAGAGATAACTGGTAGGGCTTGCTCAGGACTCTCGTGTGTCTCACAAGTAAGAATGATGCAGGATTTGAGATTCTAACCACTTTAGTTGCAAGAGTGCTTAAAATTGTGGTGTGAATTATTTGTACATATAGGTAGGTGTTGAACACAAAAATTGTTAAGTGAGATCTACACTCGTGATTGTAGTTCAATAAATGGATGAGGAGGATTTTACTTTCCCCAACCTTCGGATCTGGGCTGGTTCCCTTCTAATTTTATTGAAGAACATGAAAAGAAAACTAATCTAAGTATGCAGAATTTGAAATCTAAGCTATTTGCATAAAAAGTAAATCTGATCTACTTTGCAAGGAAAAGGGTGTGAGAAAGAAATCACGAAAAGCAGAAATGCAACCAAGGTGTAATGAGATCAAAGTTGGTGCAATTGGCAAATCTAGCATGGATCGAATAACTTCAATGCGATTAATCTTGAAAAGTAATCAGCAATTATTACAAAAGGACTAACAGAGAGAAAGAGAGTAGAGCTACTAATTCCTTGCATTCATGAATAAAAGGTTGCAGACACAATTATTTTATAATGTCATGCACAATCTTTTGCTTTTATTGATCTCAGAGCCAAATACAATCCATTTTTAGAGATTAGCTTTGGTATGCTAAGTAGCCAAAAATCCCTTCCAATGAGAATCAATCTCTTATTTATACTTGAAGAATAAAACCTAATCTATTCTTAGACTTGCAGTTCTATCTTTGAACTTGTAGTCTAAAATTACAAAATAAACCCTAATCTATTTCTAGACTTGCAATTCTGTCTCTGAACTTCTTGTCCAAAATTTCATAAACAAATCCTAATATATTTCTGGACAAAATTGCATGTTGATTTGCCAAAATTAGGCACGCTGCCCAGAATGAGATGCCCAAGGTTGAAATTGGGGCGCACAGAGTAGAGTGGGGCGCTTTGTGTTGAGCCGGTTACAATGCCTCAAGCAGGGCACTCTTGCAACGGAGTGGGGCACACCTCCTCGAGCAAGGTGTGCCTATGCTAAGGACACATTGGCAGTTGAGCGATGCGTAGTCATTAGAGTGCGGTGCCCCTACCTTGAGCCAAGCACATCGAGGTGCACTTAAGGTCTCAACTTGGTCTCCTTTGATATCTTAGTCTTGTTTTGCACGACAAATCTCTGTCTGGAGGTGATGGTAGTAGTCAACTACTACAATAAGTATGGATCTTCTATCTATACACTTTGTGTCCTAAAGATTGATTAGGTCTTCTTTGTAGCATAGCGGTTTGTATTCCAACTCTTGGAGGAACAATTTGATATGACAGATTGGTAATCAACAATGATTGCAATCAAGTCAATTTCAATACTTCAATCTGTGAATAGGAAGGTCTATCTTGTTCCAGACTGCTATTCCTTAGTATGCAAACTTATCTCTCTAGCTGATGACAACTCAGTACAACACTTGTTTGTACGACAATGACTTGTACGATGTGTCACTTGTATGGCATGCCACTTGTATGACATGTCACTTGTAGGACATGCCACTTGTATGACATGTCACTTGTATGGCATGCCATTTGTACATGTCATTTGTATGACAACTCTCAGGCTACGAATTTTATCCTGCATACAAAACCTAGAAAGAACAACATACAAATTTACTTTGCTATAACAATCCACAATGACAACACACAACGTATACACAATCACAACAAATGAAGGATGACATGAGTAGTTATTGTATTCACTCTTGGTTGTACAACATTTCCATTATATATTAGCCCGCGATCTTGCATAGATATCTCTTGGAACATTGTTTGCACAAACGTATCTACTCTCTCTCTGTTTGTGTCTATACTCTTAAATACATTACATGGTAGGATACCCTAGTACATGATATCCTCCCGAATGAATGGGGGGTCCTATTTATTCTTGAGGGCTGGTAGTTAACAACAACTACCGCCTCAAACACATCACCTCTAATTGAGTGATAACTACCCTACGTTTACACATGCTTAATTACATGCATTATGCTGTACACATTACAAAGTTTGAAATAAAAAAAAATGCCTATGTCATCACTTTGACGTCAAACAAACATTACAAAATTACATTTCATTTACATTTGCATTTACATTTGTGCGCATCACACTAATTTAATTTTCTACTTCTTTGTTTGAGGCTCGTCAAAACTAGCTCCTACATTCTTGACAGTAACATGTCTAAGAGTGGGATGTACCTATCCTTCCTCACTTCCATTGTGCATGTATGTGGTTGGACTAATTGTTCAAGTGCCTTAAGAATTTGTTAAGGGGTCCCTCACCATGGGACCAATCAGATTGTATCACACACATATCCATCCAACCAATTTCATTTGAGGGGCAGTTTTTGGAGCCTTTTTCTAAGACTTTTCCATGAATACATTCACTCCCATGTGTGATGGCGTTCAATGGCTTGAGCCCATGGTTGTACCTTGAATTTGCTCATATACCTCTGCTGCTTGAAAATTGGAGGAGGCTTGAACCCATTGCTTTACCTCGAATATGCTCATGTACCTGTTATTGAAAACTAAAGGAGGCAGATCTTAAGCATAATTCCACAAGCTTCATGGTTTATTTGTCTGTGACATTGATGACAATTTCAGTGGCCTCATTAAGTGTGATGAATTGTGGTGAAGTAGAAGACTACATTGGAACTCATCAAAATGTCATTCTTGCCTATTCTTCAATGCTTAAGCTTGCAAAAAGTTCAAGTCTTTGACGGGCATGAAGTTTGACCTACTAAATGCTTGAGCTCATTAGTCAAATATTTTGCAAGTTAGTAGATTGGTGTGGCTCTTGTGTTCAACATTGGTCACAAATATTATATCAAATAGAATATGTTATTTGGCTTGCTACTAGTTTTTTCTTGCTTTGAGGCATACCAAAACATGCAATTTTAATTCCCCTTGTGCAGTTGAGAGTTTAATATCATGAGTTTTCTATCGAGTATCACCATCATATTCCTTGCAAGGACAAGATATATTGTCTCTGCGTAGTCTAAGAGATAGAGGATGAGGAGCACCTCAATTTTCCATGTCTTATTTGCAATTAGATCTGAGGAAGGTGCTGCTATTTGTATCATGACTTTAGGATCTGTTGTCTCTTCTTTTCTTTTATCACTTTGACCAGAGGTGTCTTCAGATCCACCAGGTTGATCACCTCCTTTTAGACCCTATGAAACATTTGACAGTTAAGTCCCCTTTGACCAGAATAGTTTGCATGTATCGAGAACAACAGGTTAGTGGATGCTTCTTTCTACAGTTTTCCAACAGATCACCTCTTCCTCCTTGCCTTTAGCAGAGGCAACATGCACCCTTTCGATTGAGACATCAAGGGCCTTTGGCATTCTCTAGCTAGCATCCCGGATCTCATGCTTGATCGCTTATTACCAATTTCCTTCCTACATTCATGGACTTGATCTTGGGTGCTTGGAGAGGGTTAAAAGATAGAACTATTAGGAATATGGACTGTCAGGATAAAATTATTAGAAGTTTTAGTATCTGATTTAGTAGCTGTTTTTAGAATCTGATTTAGCACGTATTAGGATAAATTTTGTTAGAAGTTTTAGCATTTGATTTAGCCTTAGAATAGTTCAAGTCATGAAGTGTCACTTTTAGCCTCTTTTAAGAAAGTTTGGTAGCATGATTTGGGATTCATGGTTATTTTGAATTCTATTGATACCATGTAAGTTTTGTATAAATTGTTTTGAATACAAAGCCATTGGCATGGCTTGTGAATTCTTCCTACATGGTATTAGAGCTATTGGAGTTAGCAACTCATTCTCAGCTTCTTTGAAAAATTTATCCTCCACTATGTTTGTAGCATGGTGGCAAGCATTCCGGAAACAGAGGAATAGGATGACAGATTAGGGGCCAAACAAGATTGCATTGAATGCAGTTCCAATTAGCATTTTGCACTTAGAACGACATCAAAATTGATGGTACGACATTCATACACAACTTAGTATGGCATATATTGGAAGATACTTGTTGGAACGACTTACTTGGAATGGTAGTTCCAACTAGAATGACACACTTGGAGCAACATTCTCTGGATCGGCAACACTTGGAACGACACTAATTTGTCGACAAGTGTTGGATCGACAGGATCAAAGTCTACTAGCACTGCAAGTGCTCCACATCACTTGGAAGGAACGACCATAGTCTCCAATTGGAACGACATGATCATCACAAATTGGAACTGTTGCCACATTTTGCACGGGGTGCCATGTTTTCAGTTTCTGTAAGTGAACTGCTCTTTCCCTTCCCTCCTCTTTTCCCCCTTCTCCATTTCTCCCTTTCTCCCTCTTCCTTGCAGTTTCATTCCTCCCTCTTCCCCTTGAACTTCCCCCAGTAAAGTTTCCAGCAAGTGTTCCCTGAAAATGACTAAGTGTCAGGGTGCAACCCGACTTCGCAGCGAAGTCGGGGTGCGCCCTCCAGTTGGAGCACAGTAGGGAATGCGAAGTGCGCAAGCAAACAGGAAATGAGCGAAATTTGACTAAGTGTCAGGGCGCAGCCCGACTTCGCAGCATTAGGGAATGCGAAGTGCGCAGCAAACAGGAAATGAGCGAAATTTGACTAAGTGTCAGGGCGCAACCCGACTTCGCAGCGAAGTCGGGCTGCGCCCTTTTTCCTGGGTGCACTTGGGAAGCAGTATGGCAAAAAATCAGCTAAGTGTTGGGGCGCAACCCGACTTCGCAGCGAAGTCGGGGTGCGCCCCCTTCCTGGTGCGCAGTCCGAACAGCAGAGAAGACAACAAAGTGCCGGTGCGCAACCCGACTTCGCAGCGAAGTCGGGCTGCGCCCTCTGACCGGTGCGCAGTTGGGCAAGCAAGCCCAAAAATTGACTAAGGCACGGAGGCCTCCCCAACTGCGCTGTTTTTCACTTGCGCAACCCGATAGCGCTCTGATCCTGGGCGAAGTTGGATAAACTGCCTTTCAAGGCAGCCATGTGTCACTCATCAGCATCCGACAAGTGTCCAACCTCGGGATTCGAGCCAAGACAGGACCGGGAAAAGGACAAGCATGGACCGCACTATCTACGCCAATTGCCACCATTAAAGCTGATGTGAAGTGCCATCTGCCGCAACTACCCGCATATCCGCTGATTTGAAGTTCCACCCAACACACCGCCACGTAGCTGTATAGCTTTCAGGGAGACCATGCTGCAGGTACAGTCCTCTCCGACAGAAGTCAGCATCAGCAACTCCTCTGCCGCTTTTGTCAGCTAATGTCTAGTCTGGGACTTTGTGCCCGTGATTGTAATCGGGGGGAACTTGAGGCTATAAATAGCCATGCAATTTCATTGTAAAAGGGGGAAGGGGAATATACTGCTAGGGAACCATTGTAGCTGTGCGTTTGCCTCTAATACAAGATACATACTTGGCTCTGCTTACTGTCTTCATTTTGTATGCTGCCTCTCCTTGTCATTTCTGCCTCATGTTTCTTATTTCATTGCTTACTGTTGTACTGAACTCTGGACTCCAGTATTTGATGATTAAGTATTCCTGGAATGCATAGATAGAGGATACATAGAATGCATGATAGCTGTAGTTTCAATGTGTGTTTTGTATAGGAATGTTGTTAGTAGTGGTGATTGATCGTTGCCGTGCTGCTTATTCCCCCCACCCAACTCCAATCACATTTGGATTCTCTTTCCGCATTTTTATCTCTTTCCCTGCACTCTTATCTTAAACACTAAAACCCACAGGAAGCCGGCCTTCTCCGGAGATTGGCATGGAAGGCATTCCTTCCTTCCGGCCTTTCAATCTGGTGGGCGAATCTGGGCGCATTATACCAAATCCTTTCCTCATGGCAGATTCGTAACCAACAGTTTCTCTGGCACACCTGGTGGGACATGGTAGTTTCCCACCCCCAAACAGAATCGAAGCACGGGTGTTCGCTTCATTGTTGTTAAAAAATCAGAGCACCTGGCGACTTTGCACGTACCTGAATATTCTTTGAGTCCGTAAAGACCGGTCCTAACGCCTTCATGCAAACAAGAAGGTGGCGAGCAAGGAATCCGGGAAACCCGCCTGACTTTTACGAAATTGACATTGACGCTCCAGGCGAGCGCGTCAGGCTGGCTAATCACCAAGCTCGCATAGAAGAGCTTGAAACTGAAATTGAAGAGGCCGAGGCTGAAGAGCAATCTACATCCTCGGACAGTTCCGATACTGAGTACACTACCGGAGGAGAAGAAGATATGGCTGCCCAGCAGAATGATGATGACCTCTTCCCGGCGATGGACTCTACGGGGCCCTTGGCCCTAGTCGGACAACAAGTTGTGCCCCCCGCTGCCTTAAAGTCTATCCCTACGTATGACGGCTACGACAAGACGGCGTATGAACACATCCAGGACATTCTGGCCCTGGCTGCGCTACATTCCATCATTGACGAAGGTGTGAAGACCCGTCTGCCGGCCCTTTCCCTAAGGGGAAAGCTTCTCTACTGGTGGAGATCACTGCCAGAGGGATCTA
Organism: Wollemia nobilis; assembly: GCA_028583015.1. NCBI lineage: Eukaryota > Viridiplantae > Streptophyta > Pinopsida > Araucariales > Araucariaceae > Wollemia > Wollemia nobilis. The sequence goes on along the minus strand of JAQPPZ010017079.1, from coordinate 792,906 downwards.
TCACGGGGTGGCGACAATTGGCTGGTAGGCTCGTGAAAGGATGCAACGAGTCTGCTGATCCCTCTTCTTTGTTGCATCAATTCCAAAGCATCCAACGACACCCCCAAGAGGAGGTGTCGGACTTCAACATCAGGTTTGCGAGGTCTTGGAAACGAGTGCCTCGCGAACTCCGACCTTCAGCAGGTCAGGCTGCACACTACTACCTGAGATCCTTCAACTCAGACATTTGCCTGCTGCTGAAGATAGCCAGAATAGACTCGTTCCCTGCTCTGTACGAGGCTGCCCAGCAAGCTGAAATGGATATCATTTCCATAGGCAGACTCCCGCACAGGGTACAGCCGCCCATTTACCCAGACTTTCCACAGTCCCAGTACCCATCAGCTTCTGGTACAATGCCGTCCACTTCAGGACAACAACCCCAGCAGCAATGGAACCCGACGCCGGTCGTAAACCCTTACGACCCACCACAAATTCATTATCCGCCTCCTCCTTCGCATTATCCAGCACTCCCAGCTCCCCCGCAGTATGCACAATATTCTACACCTCCTCCATTGGCTGCGTTACCTCCTCCAGCTCAGTTGCCGCCTCCTGACAATGATATACAGAATAAAATCCTCCAAGAGGTACGGGCTCTGGCCTCTGGATATCACACCATGTCCAACGACATGACCATTTTAAAGAAGAAACAGGCCCAGATGGACCTTGTTCCAAGGAGGCCATATCCGCCCCCGACACTGACAAAAGATCAAGCCCCAGAACGGCGAGATCAAAGGCGCCCCCCTCCGAGAAATGCTGCCATCGAGGACCAACCTGGTACTTCTGACCAGGTCAACTGGTGCACTACGTGCAATGACCCGCATTCGGAGGATGACTGCACACTGCATCAACACTACCTCTAGACCTTGGTCGGCAGCGCCATAGAAGACGAAGAACTCTACATGATCCTGGACGACAAAGGCAACTTTGCCGTCCCAAAGGAGGATCTGTTGCCGCCTCCTACCAAGGAAGACAAAGTTTGCGGAAGCCGCTGCAAAGCCCTTGAAGGTATACGCTCGAAGAGATAAGGCGCAACTTGCTAGGCTACCACCTGACAAAAGGCTGTGGCCTTACACAGCCAAAGAGAAGACTCCCGCAATCAAGCCTCTCGTAGCAAAAGCTCCCCCGGCTAAAGCTCCCATTGCTCAGCCTCCAGCTGAAACCAAAGAACAAGCTTAGGAGAAGCTGAGATATCCGTCTCTGACCAAGAGACAGAGGGTTGAGGCCACTCAGCAGTACCGGACGAAGTATGAACCGGCAAAAGAAGCGGAAGGAGCTAGCACCTCGGGCTACAGCATAGTAGACGAGCTAAAGAGGACCCCCGCAAGAATCAGCATGTATGATGCTCTTCTGCTCCCAGGCCAAGTTGATCTGCTGCAGGAATCTCTGAAAAACATGAAAAATGGCAAGCAGATACAGCCTGCTGTCCTGGTTCAACCTCTGACAGTCTCAGCCACTGGGAAGAACAGACCACCTCCCTTCTATCTATCATTACGGATGCAAGGGTACATAGTGCACAACTGTATGGTGGACTCTGGAGCTTCCACGACTGTTATGCCGAGAGCCGTCTGCGACGAGATCGGGATGGAGTATAGAAGGAGCAACCAAGGCGTGCTGCAACTGGACGGCACCCCTGTCAAGACAGTCGGTGTCATTAAAGACATCCCTATTCGGCTGCACAAAGCTCTCGACATCGTGGTCATTCAAGAGGTCGTGGTTGTCGACTTGGAACCCTACTTCGGCATGTGTCTCTCCAGGGAGTTCACTGCGAAGCTGGGAGGGTATCTGTCTCTAGACTACTCACACATGGAAGTGCCCTTCAAAGGAAGGAGACTGAAAATCTACAACGAGAAGCCTTCCACTTTCCTAGTAGAGAAGATACCCGGGGAAGAGTCTCAAGACTGCATGGTCCAGCTGACGGAGGAAGAACTGGTGGTGGTGGATATGACGGAGCAAGCTCTCGAGCTGCTGCAAGTGGAAGATGAATTCTCCTTGCGGGACTTCAACGCCGTGATCGAGACAGAGCAAGGCTGCTACACTGTCATCCAGCCTGAGAGGCTTGACAAGTCGGCCAAAAGAGAAGTGGGACCTGCACCAGAAAAGCTGTGGAAGCTTTTCTTTGACGGCGCACGATGCAAAAATGGCGCCGGTGCGAGTGTACTTTTGGTTTCTCCGACCGGGATCCAAAAGGACTACACCTACAGAGCTGGCTTGGAGCTGTACCAACAACGCGGCGGAGTACGAAGCCTTGTGCTTGGGTTTGCGAAAAGCAGAAAGGCTGGGGATTAAGCATCTGCAGATCTTTGGCGATTCAAAGCTGGTGTGCAACCAGATTACGAACAAGTGCGCCTCCAAGAAGCACTACCTCAAGGCGTACCGTAATCGGGTCTGGGACCTGATGGAGTCGTTCGACTCATTAAATGTCAAGGCTATATCACGTGAGAAAAACAAGCATGCTGACATTCTGGCATCTGTTGGAGCCAGGTACGTTCCGGCTGATGACACTGTCCAGAAGCCGAAGCCGGTTCATACCATTTACAGGCCTTCTGTGCCTGATAAAGACACCCACTGGCAAGTGTTTGACTGTGATGAGGAAATCGTCACATTTTTGGTTAACGAAGCGTGTTCAATCGAAGGTAGAGACCCTGATGACGAGCAATATGAGGGGTTGATACAGCTAAAAAATAATCATGTCCCAAAAGGACTGATTACACTTGAGAGTCTATTTGATCAGAACGACAGAGCAATATCGCACCGGATCAAAGTAGACCCGAAGCAGTATGCAGAACTGGAGCTTGAACCTGGAAAAACAATTAAGGTCGGGACAGACTGCACCACAGAGGAACTTGAGCAAATCAGAACATTGTGCCGAGAGTTCCCTGACATAGTAGCCTGGTGCTACCAGGACTTGAAGGGGATGACAAAATATAATCCAACATACCATTGAGCTAGAAGATGGTGCCAAGCCATTCCGACAGAAGCAGAGGGTTGTAAATCCGAAGATCGAAGCCATGATGAAAGCCGAGCTCCTGAAGATGCTGGAAGCCAAGATCATCTACCCCATCAAGCATTCATCCTGGGTTGCGAACTTGGTTCCCGTGAGGAAGAAGAACGGAGACATTCGTCTCTGTGTAGACTTCAGAAATCTGAATCAAGCCTCCCTCAAGGACCATTATCCGCTTCCCCAGATTGACCAGATCCTCCACATAGTTGCTGGAGCGCAAAGATTCTCCCTCCTAGATGGCTTTTCTGGGTACAACCAGATCTGGGTTAAGGACGAGGACCAGCATAAGACAGCGTTCACCACCAAATGGGGAACGTTCGCCTATCAGCGCATGCCTTTCGGCCTATCCAATGTTGGCGCCACATTCCAGAGAGCCATGGACCTGGCCTTTCGAGAATTGCTCAACAAGATCATTGTCATCTACTTGGATGACATGACTGTATTCTCTCACAAGAGAGAGGTGCGGCAAATATTTGAGAGATGTCGTGAATTCAGCATTTCCATAAACCCGAAGAAATCTGTCTTCGCGGTAAAAGAAGGTAAGCTGCTGGGGCATGTCATCTCCGAGAAAGGCCTAGCCGTGGACCTTGATAGAGCAGAAGCCCTCCTCCGTTTGCCCGCTCCAGTTGACAAGAAGGGGCTACAGTCCTTTTTCGGCCAAATCAACTTCGTGCGGAAGTTCATACCGGACTTCGCACAGGTAATCAAGCCCATGGCCGAACTTTTGAAAAAGAATGCGGAATTCTTATGGACTGATGAGAGAAGGCAGGCCTTCGAGGAAATCAAGGCCCGCATTGCACAGGCTCCGGTGTTGATAAACCCGGACTACTCTAAGGACTTCATCCTGTACGCGGTGGGAGAACCCGAGAGTTACGCCGCAGTCCTGACCCAGAAGGGAGACGATGGCGAAGAGCGCCCCATAGCGTTCTTGAGCCAAGTGATTCAGCCACATGAGGAAAAGTACAACTTTATAGAGCGGCAGGTTCACGCGGTCATGAAGTCTCTCCGAAAGTTCAGGCACATCGTCTCCCAGAGCCGGACAACCGTCTTTGTGATACACCCGGATGTCCGAAGCTTCATCATACAAGGGGAGCCGGGTCACAAGAGAGCAGGATGGATTGCTAAAATCCAGGAATTCGACATCGAAGTGCGGCCAACCAAGCTTATCAGAGGCCGAGCCTTGTGCCAGGAGCTGGCCCGAAGCGCAGCAGCTGAGATTTCTGCCTATGAGTGGGAGGATTCGACAGCAACCACCAACCTAGCCAACTCCTTACCCGAGGAGAGTGACTGGACAGATGACCTGGTGAAGTATTTCTGCACCGGGAGATGTCCAGACCACCTGAATGCCTCACAAAGAAGGAGGTTTCGGCTAGGTGCATTGAAATACACTCTTCGCCCCAAGGGGCTTTACTTCAAAAACATTGACGGCATCTTGTTGCGGTGCGTCAAGAAAACCGACCAGCCCAGGGTCTTCGGAGAATTCCACTCCGGGATGCCTGGGGGTCATCATTCTGCAAGGCCTACGGCCTTGAAAATAATCAGAGCTGGGTACTATTGGCCCACTCCCTTCACAGATGCGCATGCAGTCTGTACAAAATGTGATCAATGCCAGAGATTTGCTGGCAGAAACAGAAAAGCATTCCTGCCCCTTCAACCGATCCAAGCCGAGACTCCGTTTCAGCAATGGGGTATGGACTTCATTGGGGTTATTACGCCGAACTCTGCAGCTGCGCACAAGTTCATCCTTACCGCCACCGACTACTTCACGCGGTGGGCAGAGGCGATCCCTACCAAGAACGCGGACCAGGAGACGGTCATCAGGTTCCTCGAGAGCCTCATTACCTGCTTCGGGGTCCCTGAGTCCATAGTGACGGACAATGGTTCGGGGTTCGCAGGCGCTGTAGTCAAGGACGAGAATGGTTGAGAACAGCAAAAGTTAACCATAATTGGGAGAAGGAACGTCTATCCTTCAAGTAGGGGCAGCACAAGTGTATAATAAATTGAAATATCAGACAGTGAGTCAGGACATAGCGACTTCAGATGATTCAGGATCCTCTTCATCAGATGGTGAGACAGGATATGAACCAGATGAGGAAGGAGTGTTGCACCTTGAGGACTGCACGGAGGATGAATATGACCAGGACAAGGGTCTATTACATTGGCAGTTAGAAGACTATGAGATGTTCTCCCCACAATGTTTTTGCATTGATACGGGAAAAGAGATTCAAAAGGGTGAGATACAAGTTTCTGAAAAGGAAATGAGCAATAAAAGACAGACAACAGCAGAGAAGGATAAGGGATTTTTCCTGGACTATAAGGATGTTTTTGCTTGGACATACAAGGACTTGAAGGGAGTCCCACCGGAACTCTGCGTACACAAGATTCCTCTTATTGAAGGTGCGTAACCTGTAAGAAGGCGACCTTACAGAATGAATCCCAAATACGCAGTGAGGGTGAATGCTGAAATTGAGAAGATGTTGGATGCAGGCATTATCTTCAAAGTTATGACAAGTGAGTGGGTGTCACCGATCGTGATTACCCTAAAGAGAGAAGTAGATAAAATCCGAATCTGTGTGGATTTTAGAAGTTTAAATGCCGTAACCATAAAGGATCCCTTCCCGATCCCCTTCACAGACTCTATACTAGAAGAAGTAGCTGGCCATGAGATATACTCATTCTTGGATGGATTCTCAGGCTACAACCAGATCAACATAGTGGAGGAAGATAAGCTGAAGACCACCTTTGTTGTGGAAAATGGGATATACGCTTATAACCACATGCCATTTGGATTGTGCAATGCACCAGCTACTTTCCAAAGGATCATCTTATATATTTTTGACAAGATGTCCATAGGGAACTTCAAAGCATTCCTGGATGACTGGTCATTGTATGGCAGGACACAGGAGCATTTAAAGGCTTTAGAAGAATGTATGGGATTGTGCAGGAAAACACGGATATCATTGAACCCAAACAAATGCGTCTTACTGGTGCCATACGGGAAGCTGTTGGGGCATATTGTATGCCAAGAGGGTTTGAAACCCGACCCGAATAAGATTCGGGTAAAATTGCTGATGGAGGAACCACATATGTGAGCTCGGTCAAAACCTTTTTAGGGACAGTTGGATATTACAGGAGGTTTATCCGAAACTATGTACTGACATCTCATCCATTAGATGCGCTTATGTGTAAGGGTGTTCCATTCAAATGGACAGAGGAGCAGCAGGGAGCATTTGAGGGATTGAAAGGACACTTAGTGAAAGCACCTATCCTGGTTTACCCAAATTGGGAGAAGGAATTCCACGTGCATGTCGATGCCTCAAACTTTGCCATTGGATGTGCATTGGCACAGGAAGGCCAATTTGGGCTAGATCAGCCCATATATTTTGCAAGTCGGCTATTGTCACGAGCCGAGAAGAATTACAGTACAATAGAGCGAGAAGCACTGGGAATGGTGTATGCGGTGCATAAATATATACACTATTTATTAGCTAACCCCTTCGATTTCTATGTGGATCATTAGCCTTTGTTGTACTTAATCAATAAACCAACAATCTACGGACGAGTGAGTCGATGGCTCGTCACCCTGCAGGAGTTCGTGTTTAGAGTGGTAGTAAGACCAGGGAAAAAACACGTAATAGCGGACCAATTGTCAAGGATTCGCTCCGGAGAACCGACAGAGGGAGGAATACCAGATGAATTCCCCGATGCCCAGTTGTTTATGATTAGTGCAATACCAGGATGGTACAAGCATATAGGGGAATACTTGTCGACAGGAGAGCTGCCAAAGGAGTTGACGGCAGCCGAGCAGAGAAAGGTGATTATGAAATCAACACCCTTTACCTTGATTGTAGGATTGCTTTACAAGATGGGGGAAGACCACATATTGAGATGTATAATGGAGGATGAAGTACAGAAGATCTTGAAGGAGACACACGAGGGATTGGCAGGACACATGGGACCGGATGCGACAGCCAGAAAAGTGCTGTTGGCAGGCCTATGGTGGCCCCCCCTCTTTCATGATGCAAAGAATTTTGTGGCAGCATGTGATACGTGTCAGAGAACAGGATAGCCATTTAAAAGAGACTTCATGCCATCACATCCATCACAGCTTCAGGAACTCTTTGAGAGATGGGGGCTGGATTTTGTGGGTCCTTTAAAAACAAGTCGAAGAAGGAAATGCCGATATATCGTAGTTGTTACAGAGTACCTCACAAAATGGGTGGAAGCAAGAGCTTTACCGGACAACTCAGCAAAAAGTACAACTCGCTTTTTGTACAAACAAGTGATTACAAGGTTCGGAATACCTCTACAATTGACAAGTGACAGAGGAGGCCATTTTGTGAATGCAATTATTCAGAACTTGATGGAAGAATTCAAGATTTTTCACTCCTTGTCAAGTCCGTATTACCCCAGAGCAAATGGGCAGGCGGAAGCGACAAATAAAATCCTGGTTTCAATCATGTACAAGACGTGGAGTAGGAGCCGACTGGGAGGAACGGTTACCAACAGTATTATGGGCATACAGAATCACCTTCAAGCCCACCACGAACCACACACCCTTCCAACTGATGTACGGACATGAGGCAGTAGTACTAGTTGAATTCCTTGTACCAAGTTTAAGGGTGGCAGTCGACAATCGGCTGAATGACAAAGAAAGCATTCAAGAGCGACTGACAACATTGGTACAGTTGGATGAGAAGAGGGTAATGGCACAATGGGCAACGAAGATCGCACAGAAGAGAAGGAAGTTCTGGCATGATAAGCATCTCCGGAAGATGGATCTCAAGGCTAGTGAACTAGTTCTCAAATACAATGGTAAGAGAAAACTCAAGCCAGGGAAATTGAAAACTTTGTGACTTGGACTCTTCCAGGTGCAGGAAGTACTCGAGAATGGGGTAGTGAAATTGAGAAAACTGGATGGAACACTATGCCCCGAGGTAATCAATGGTTCTAAGTTGAAAGTATATAAGCCACATGCCCAGGTAAATATGATCAACCTGGAAAAATCAGGAACTTCCGGAACAAGGATAGGAGAAGCAAATCCAGGAGTTCAATCCCTTGAAAATGACGAGCAGAGTGGTGCTGTTCGAGAGGAGGAAACTCAATTAGTTATTTGGGACTGAAGGAGGATCAACAATTGAACGAAGGGAGTTAGAACCCCGACAAGGAGAGCAGCGAAGGTTGTAGCTACACGTTCAATTTCCAAATGACAATGAGGAAGACCAACTCCGAGCCCTGACGAAAGTCGTTCTACAAGAAGTTCTGGAAGAAAAAGAAGAATATGAAGGTGAGGGTGCTAGAATTCTGCAACAAATGCGGTCGGAGACACAAAGGTTGCAAGAAGAATATGAAACCTTGCGACAATACAATAACCAGCTGCGGGAATAGGTGATTCAAGAGTTGGACACGACAATGCAACGGATGAATGAACGACATGAAGCACATCAAGCGGAATGGGCTGAGTTAGAACAAGGAGAACTAAGAGGAAGTGCAACGGGTAACTCTTTGGAAAGTAGTCTATTCTCCTTAGCAGAAGAAGAGCAAGGAGATATTGAAACAGTAAGCCCAGTTGAAAATAGAAGGGGAAAGGAAATAGCAATAGATGCACACTCTAGGAGTTCTTCTTCAGCCTCATTAAAAATTGTGCTTAATTCAGGAGAGTCCGCAAGTTCAGATTCAATGAACCATCAAGAAATGAGAGAATCCCCAGAAAGACCTAGGGTATGGGAAGCAGGACAAAGTTCGACTGCCAAACACCAAATGAGTAGGGAGGAAATGGCAACAATCATATGGAAGGATGTCGAGACAGTACCAGAAAAACCAAAAACCGGAGGTTGGTGGGAGGAATCAAGTAGTGACGAGAATCTACCACGGATTCTTGATGTACCATATGCCAGTCCTAACCCAGATCGTAGGAGAAAGAGAGATGAAGTTTGCAGTCGACAAGCAGGAGTCAAATTTATAGAAACTGCACACGTAATTGAAGATGATGCTTGACTGATTCCACAAGACGAGTACAACGGAGAAATGAATGAGGACGCGGTATCAGAAGTACCACCACATCGTGCATGGAGAACACCATATGTAGGAACCATGAGACGTCCAACAAAACGGGAAGAAGTAGCCAGGTATCGGATGGCTGCACTCGACTTACGACAACACATAAGAGAAGTAAGACGATTGCAGCAATGGGTTCAAGAAACCTCAGAATGGCCAATGAACACGGTCGGAGAAGGAAATGACTCAAGCACCGATTCAGTCTTTTCAGAAGAATATCAAAAAAACTTAACTCATTGTGCCATGCAACGACACTTTGAGGAAACAAGATGGAGGCGAAGGTTGATAAGGGCCGATAGGAGGTTGAGAATCTTGCACCAACTAACACTTCCGCATTTACACCATCCACCAGAAACAACAACACAACTGATAAACGAAGCACGTAGTAGAGATAACTTAGGTACTCTCGAAAGACCGTCAGGAATTCCGAGATCACCTGACCAAGGGAGGAGTGTGGTTGACCTCCATCCCGGTAGCTCGAGAGGAAGAAATTCCCCTCCGGCTACCCATAGACGTCAGCCGGCAGAAAGAGCAGAAACTGACGACGAAGATGACTTCAGCAGTTTCGGAGAAAGTAGTCGTCATCAAGAAAACAACACGTCTGATGCATGGGAGCTACGTATTGGCTTGGCCATACGTTTCACCCGCCGATGTTGAGAAGAAGACGTCAGGCGAAAAAGAAATTTTGAAAAAATATTAAAAACAAAATAAAAAGAAGAAAAAGTCAAAATAAAAGAAAAAGACAAAGAAAATAAGACAAAAAGAGAAAAAGACGAACTAAAACCCTAAGACGTCTCAACCAAACGAGGAGGCATGCATGCAAGGAAGCGGTTGCAAGGTGGCGGTTGCACAACGGTTTGAGGAACGGTCAAGCAACTATAAAAGGAGTAGAGGAGAAGAATTTTGCACATCGTTTTCATTGTGCAAGAGAGAAGAGGAGAAAGCGCGAAGTAGACTTGAGCGCCTAGACGGAGAGGAAAACAGCGAATCTGTGCAAGTGCAAGGGCGATTTCCAATCCGAGTGACGACACAAGTTAGGGCATCAAGACGACGTCTAGAGGAAGTGATAGACGTCTAGGAGGCGCAAATGACGTTTAGGAGATGCATACGACGTTTAGGAGGCGCAAACGCGGTCTAGGAAGAGTGCGCAGACGTCAGACAATGAGCAGAAGACGTCAGACGAGTAATAGACGTCTAGGAGGCGCAGACGACGTCTAGGAATAGTGCGCAGACGTCAGACGGCGAGCGGAAGATTGACAGACGTCTAGAAGGAAGTAGAAGACGTCTAGGGTAGAAAATTGAGAGATGTCTAGAAGGAAGACATAGCTGACGTCTGACGGCAGAGGTAGACGTCAGATGACAAATAGACGTCTAACCGACAGAGTTGATGTCAAACATGAAGCTATAGACGTCATACGACAGTAGATGTTTAGCAGGAATCGAGATGTCTGACGGCAACGAGACGTCCAGTGAGGAAGAGAAGACGTCTGACGGACGGATTGACGTCTAGCAGGTGGAGTCGACGTTTGCAACAGGGTGACTTCTAGCTGGACAAGGTGGACGGGATTGACGTTTGGCAAAGTGTGGAGTTGAGGAATAGGAGGGGAACTGATAAGGCGGATTGCACACCAGAAATTTGGCAAGACCCCAATCCGGTCAGAACCCGAACCTGAGTTGGTGGTAGCTAAAAGACTGAGGCATCAACAGGAGCATGGGATGCGCGGTCAGATTGAAAGCCCGGACAAAGGACAGGTTCGAAGTAAAAGAGAGGCAGCGGAGGTTGCTACTCGCAAAAACAAGGAAATCCACCGCAGTAGCAAAGAGCCAATCCCTATTGACGAAATTACCTGGATATGTCCAACGGGTGATTTTTGCCGTCAATGGTGGGCAGAAGCACCAACAGATAACCCAACACGAGCAAAGATTAAAGAAGCAGGGGTGCATTTCATTTTGCAAGCTCCCAACTTTGACAAGGAGTTTTTCAAAGAGTACCTGCTTCAGATGCTGGAAACATATGATGAAGAGAAGAACATCAGCCGAGTGCAGGTGGGGAATCACACATTGGTGGTTGATTTCTCTCCTATAGCATTCCAACGCACATTTGGACTTCTACGGAAGGGTATCTCAGTGGCAAATGAAAGAGTGGATCCCAAGAAAACACCAGAATTGATTAGGAGTGTCACAACCTTGAAAAAGGAAGAGGTGGACGCTATGTTGGGCACTCATGGTGGAAGAGGGGTCAAACAAACATAGTTGAGGAATAAAGGATTGGAGGTCATAATGAATGTCATCATGGCCAGATTGTTAGGGGAATAGCGCAGTTCAAATCTCGCCATTTGGCTAATTCCGTACTTGCAGGGGATGGAGCAGGGAATAGCCTATGATTGGGCAACACATCTGTCGCTTCGTATTCAGGCTTTCCTGATGCGAACAACGAAGAACTTCTCTATGGCATTTCATGCCATTGGATTGCTCCTGGATGCAGCTACTAGAGCTGGAGTACAGATCCCGTACTTGGGCTCTCCGAAAAAGCTACTTGACTTAACACTATCTATCTGTCGGTGGATGGATGCTCAACCAGCAAAGAAAACGACACCAGTGAAGAAGACCCGCGTAAAACAGATATCACACAAGCCGCGTCAAGAGAAACTGGTGGCCGCTTTGGAAGGGGAGGATAGCGCAGTAGCACAAGTCAGGGAGGAGAAGGCACAAAAACAGAATATTGTCCAATCTCCAGAGGAGCCCAAGCGAAAGACGAAGGGGCGATTTGATGTGCCACCCCCAGTTTTCTCCCAGGAAGCACTGCAGAAAATAGCCCAGAATTTGGAGGCAGCTCGTACTTGCGAGAAACAACAGCCAATACAGAGGGAGGAAGTGGATTTTGCCATACCTGCAGTTCTTCATGAGCAGACAGCCGGAACCAGCACGGCTGCACGGATTGGACCTGCAGATTATTTGGCGGAGGCTGACTTTTTGACCCGCACAGGTTCACCCGAACCACTTGCGGAAGCTTTGGCGAGACCAACTTCACTAGCAGACACATTGAGCACATTTTCACTGGAGGAAATGTTGGCTGCAGCAGTAGCTCAAGAATCAGCCGACACAAGTAATCCGGGAGCAAGTAATAATCCTGGGGTAGAGGAGGGCCTACCACCGGATACGGGACGATTGGCACCCGAGGCGGAAAAGCCTATTGTTATAGAAGAAGTAGAGGTGTCAAGAGAAATAGAAATTCCCACAGGAGAAGGGGAACAATCCCCACAAATAATAAATCCTCAACAGTTGGAGCAGCAGGAAAGCCAGAACAACCAGGTTCCAGTACAGCCTGGAGTAGCCACAGAGGAGGTAGAGAGGCCAACTGTTGATCGATCATATAAAGGGAAAGAAGTAGTACTGGAGGAGAAACAAAAGGATACTTGGGTCGAAGAATTTCTTGTACAGGTACCCAACCTTATGGACCCATCAGACTCCATGGATCAACAAGCGGTAAATTGTTTTGCGAAATTGGGAGGCGTTATGGACATTTTACGCTTGCAGTTTGAAATGGCATGTGTGGGTCAATGGAAGAAGTGGCAAAGCATGATAGAGGACGAGTTGGACCGATTGGTGAAGTGGGCGGCACAAGGACCTTGGCGCAAGGACATTTCCAGCATATACGTGTCTCAACCTTGGTCACTGCCCACTGGCCATTTGAAGACCATGGAGGGAATTGAACAGTTGCCTGAGAAGACACCTAGCCTCTATCTGGAGACAACACAGGTGTATGTCTGTGGCCACAACATTAATCCTCCTCAGCATCCTATGGAGCAAGGTTTCCAAGTGGAGATAGTACCTGAATTACTGTCAATTTATACATAGTTGAATTTCCTGGCACATTTGTTGAGTTGGCTAGGAGAAGAGATCAAATGTGTGCACTCAGCAAAACAGGCAGTACAACAGGAATTACAAGTTACCTATGAAGCCTTGGAGGGAAAGGATCGCCTTTTAGAACAAGGAATGGCATGGATGGAGGCAGTCAAACAGGAAATGCAGGGACTGGGACAGAACTTACAGGACCTGACCAGACAACTGGAGGAAAAGGATGAGCAAATTTCCTAGTTGAAAGATGACATCTCACAGCTCAAGAGGGCAAAGGAACTGTTAATCAAACAATCAGAGACATTTGCAGCTAACAGGAGTGAACAGGAGCGTGCTTGGAAACAGGAAAAGGAAAGTTGGCAAAAAGAACAGGCAGCCTTAAAGGAAGAATTGAGACTGGCACAACAACAACTAGCACAAAAAGCTACACTTGCCCCTTCAGTGTCGGAACAACGCATGAAAGACATTTTCCTGCAAAGGGAGACGGAGCTGTTATCCAGTCTCAGGCAGATAGAAGAGCGCGCTAACGCTTTGGGTGTAGAATGGGCCAAATATTACAAGTATTCCCAGAGGCTCAAGCAAGAATGGGAGGCCATGCAGGCCCAGCTTCAGGAATACCAGAAAGTGTTTCAAGCCGCCATACCACAAGAACCAATACCCACGGATGCTGACACCCCTCAAACTGAATGGAGAAAGTCGCTGAGGACATCGACTTCTTTGAAGGGGAGGATAGATGTAGACAACAATTCTAAGCAAGACAAACCATGAAGAACTGGCTGACGACAATGTCCAAACAATTTTGATTGTAAATAGCAATTTTGGAATGCTATGTTGATTATGTTGTTGTCTTATGAAAATTGTAAAATCAGCCAATGAATGTTGAAGGCTTGATTACGTACATAGAGCACTAAAGAACAAAAACAACCATCATTGTGTTAGTCGGCTAACTAGGCAAGACGTCTAGGATTAGACATTTAGTAAATGTAATTAGGCGTCTAACAAGTTGTTAAGGCAAACGGTTGGGTGGTTGGGAGCGAAGTAGTTGCAGTAACTACTTCGCCTTCCTATTTATACCCCCCATTCAAACTTGTAAGGATCATCATCATTTTGCTCATAATGCCAATGCTCTTGTACGAAATACTTGTTTTGTGTGTGGTGATGTTGTGAAGTTTCTAAGAGGTTGCAGGTTGTGTTGCAGATAGCACTAATTGGTGATGTTGCAGGGTTTACCTTAACGTCTGATTGCAGGTTGCAGGCAGCAATAAGGACAAGAACAAGTTGTGTATTTGCAGGTACAAAGGACTGGACAAGGCAGGCAGTAGACGTCTAGCCCCTGACGTCTGAACCACCTGTCCGACGGTTAGTCGTCTAGCCCATCATACTAGACGTCTAACCTTGCCTCAAGACGTCTCGTCCTATCCTTGACGTCTAACCCTGTACTAGACGTCTACCCCTCTCAACCTGACGTCTAACCTAACCTTTAGACGTCTGTCCCCAGTCCTCAGACGTCTAGCCTGTGACGGCTCGCTTGGGATGTCTAGTTTGAGACGTCTATCCTCAGATGTCTAGCCTGTGACGACTAGTCTGAGACGTCTATCCCCAGACGTCTAGCCTTGACGTCTAGACAGTGCACTTAGACGTCTGATCCATTGACGTCTAGACTTGGCCATTGAGACACATATTACCTAAAGTCTGTAACTAGTCACTCTGACTGTCATCATCCCTTACCTCGGGAATGTACTCACCCCTGTCTACAGGCTGGTTGTCCATTCCAATGGAAAGCCTCTTTTAATGATGCCACTAGAAATATTTTGGATTTCTGGTGCTAAGATGTCAAGCCCACACTAGAGATGTTCTGCTTGTAGACAATCTATATCCGGAGCTTTATCTATGTTAATTTCTTAATGCCCTCCTTCACATATTTCACAGAAAAAAGTTTCTCAGTTGTGTTAATTACAGGAGGGGTATCGTTCTTTTGGTTATTCTCATATAATTGCTTAGCATAGTATGACCATTGTTTACTTGTGATATTGCTTTTCGTGTGCCTTTTGCTTTGTTGTAGCTCTTTCCAGAATTGTTTTGGGCTATGCTTTGCAAGATATATCAACTCTTTTTGTCTTGATCTTATGTATTTTTTTTTTGTTTTCACTAACAGTTTATATATCTTGCTATTTGTTTTCTCTTTGTCTGGTTCTTTCAAGGTTCTCCTAACTTCTTTGCATTCTTCATCATACCATGGTTTTTACAGGGAGGCTTTCATGTTTTCTTTTCCTGGGTTTTAATTTTTTGCACGATTCCAAGGCTTCTCAGATTATATCCATCAGTTTACTGCTATCAAAATTATAGGTTTGGAAAATACCTGTCCTCCGTATTTCCTCTCTTTGCATAATCTGCTTGAGTGATTGAAACTTGATGATGTGTAAACTGACAAGACACTTTAAGTTGTTTAGAGAGGATTGTTTCAACGTTCTTGGTAAATTCTGCTGACTATAAACATAACACCTCATTCGCCGTTTTCAGTTTTTCTCCCCTGGATTTGGTTCGTTGCTCAAACTAGTAGCTGGGTCTGTTGATGCAGATCCTTGTGCAATAAAGCCATCAACTAAAGAAGATAATATAGTCATTAGATGGACAAAGGTCATATGGCTATCTGGAACAAGACAGTATAGTCATTGTTTGAGCAAAGATTTCAGCAGGATAATATATTATAGCCAACAGCAAGTCAAAGATAATACAGATATCAGCAGGACAAGATATAGTCATCGGCCAGGCAAAGATAACATATCAGTTTGGGTAAAGATAATATAGTATTACCTGGACAAGATGCTATAGCCATCATCCAGTCAAAGATAATACAACCATCAACCAGGGAAGGTATTATAGTCATGGCGTGGGCAAGGTCATCAACTGGTTAAGATATTGTAGCCATCAACAGAGCAAAAATTATATGGAGTGGTTTTGATGACTATTAAAGCCTATCTATTTTATATTCATACTATGAAATAGATCAAGAAATAAAGAATCTCAGAAAGAGAGCTTACAGCCTTCCCTGTCATTCGAATCTAAGAATGCTAAAGTCAAAAGCTGATCAATGAAGCAGTGAAGTTATAAAACATACCTTAATGGTTTTTAAAATTTTAAATGGATTTTACGTAGCACTCACTATCATTTATAGAAGGGTTATTGGCCCTACATCTGTCCTGATCCACGTTGCTGCTCTAGGTCCTCTTTCTCCTCTATTCTGGCCTGTAATTGTTGTTTCATGGTGCAGAAATAAGTGATTCACAAAATGATGAGGAATTCTGTCCTTTGAATAATATATATAGTAATTGGAAGGTGTTGAAAGGCATCTTGGATAACTTAGAGCCCTTGCTGAATTGGTTCTTCATAGATCCTCTCCGTACCTTCAGCAGCATATGATGCATAACATACGGATCCCGCTTGGACAGCTCAGAGTGTGCTCCCACCAGCTTCGGGTTGAGTCAGATCACCATCTCCCAAGGGTGGAGCGGGTCTGCCTATTTTGCCCCTTGGGAGAAGTAGAAACCTTGCACCACTTTATCTTCAGATGTCCCATCTACTACGAGATCCGAGGCAGATTTCACTACCTTTTCAGAGACAACTCTCAGTCCCTCTCCACCTTCTTCAGGTTCCCGGACCAGCGGTGTCTCGCACTCTACTGCAGGGAGACCACCCAGTTTCGTCGACAGAGGGGCCCTCATCCCAGCGGCTCTCATCCACCACAATCTCGACCCATCACAACCTACTTTACTAGGTCAGATGGACAGCAGGAGGATACCGGTCGGGAACGTCACATTACAGACCGTTCAGATAGAGGCGGGGATACTAGACAGCGCACCCGCAGTTCTTTGGGACTCCGGATCAGGGATAGACAGAGACAGATCACCGATTTTTTCAGGGGTGATTCTTCGACCTTGACTGCTAGGAGGGACTAGGGCCCGTGGTTGTGGGCAGATGCCCCTCTGGGCAGCCCCCCCTTTTCTCTCTTCGTTCCTCATAGTGTTCACTCTACTCAGCGTGCTCCCCGTGGTTTGCAACTTTCTTCTCTCCTCTCCTCTCTTCTTCCTTCCCTTTTCCCTCGGCCCGCCCCTCGGGTCGTGACTTTGTACTTATCTTTGTTTCTTTTCGTTGGGCGCTTTTGCCCACTTGCTTGTCTTTATGGCTGTCCTTTTCACAGTCCCTTGGGTCATCTTTGGCCCCCCATGGACATTAATAATATTTCATTTCATTTCTCTTGTTACAATTTTCTTGTGTAGATGGGATCAAATTTTTGAGAGGATTTTGTCCAATGATAATAATAAAAAAGGACAATGAATTGTGCAATATTTAAAGTATAAATGCTCAAAATATTACTAGAGCTTGGATAAGCTAATCGCCTGAGAGGTTGATTTGAAATTGAGATATCAGTTATCAACTTGTAGTCAATGCTATTTCCTCAAGACTTGACCAAATAAAGTTGTTTTGTGTATTGGTGAAAAGGGCTCAAGATGTATTTTGTAATGGCAGGATCCTGTCTAACAAGATGCATTATGTAATGGTATAACCTTGTCTATAAATCTCTTGAATTCCATCTTTACTTTAGTTTTTCAGAGAATTCTTAAACTCCATGGTGAACTACAGGGTGACCTATTGGCTTTTGACAAAGCATTTAAGTTTGATTTTGTGTCTTACTGTTTACATCTTATGATGTTGGGATCTTAGGACACAATAGTTTTATTGTAAGGTATTGTATTTTATAATAATAATAATTATTATTTTTGTGCCTTTGTTATGGATTTTTGCTGTATACTTTCTTATCTCGTGCTTGTAACTTGAACTTTTGATTTATTAATGTTATATGTGTAGTGTGCTGTGCGGCTTTAATATTATGCAAAACATGAAGTCAGTCAGTCTGTCATTCTTACACACTCATGCACATACACACACACAAAAAGAAGCCGGGGGGAGAGGGTATTTATTTAGTCATTCTATGATCTGTTATATGTGTAGTGTGCTGTGCGGATTTAATATAATGCAAAACATGAAGTCAGTCAGTCTGTCATTCTTTTTCTATATACACACTCATGCACATACACACACACACAAAAAGAACCCAGGGGGGGGGGGTTGTATTTATTTAGTCATTCTATGTTCTGTTTAAGCTTAAAACATTCTCACAAATGGCATGTAAGGGGCTATCATGAGGTGAGTCGAGCAGTATCAAGACTGATTGAAGAAATTTATGCAGCTGGGCTTTGCTTAGACCGTCATGATATTGCTGGACATCCCCTTTATATGTTTAAAAACTATGTGATAGTTTATTGCTTTTACAGACCTATCAGAGCTGGAGGATCTAGAAGCTGAAAGACATATCCCCTTTATATGTTTGAAAACTATTTGATAGTTTATTGCTTTTACAGACCTATCAGAGCTGGAGGATCTAGAAGCTGAAAGACGGAAGTTGAATGCTAAGCTTGAGGTATGCTGTCACTATTTATTTGTGTTTGAATGTCTTTTCTGAGGGTTCAGTGTTTTTTGCAGAACCTGGATTATGCTCCCACTGCAGATATTGAACTTTTCTCTTGATGCATATCCATGGTATTTTTTGTAATTTGTGCATGCTTGGTGTAGATCAAAATTTATATTCATGTTTTTCCTTGCTAAGCTTAGTCTTTCCTTGAAGTATATGGTGGTTGTCTTGTATATTTTTAAAAAATGTTATAAATATTGAATGGGGCTTAATATTAACAGTTACTCGTTCTCAGTTGAGTCAAAATGTAAAACGATAGTAGTTGATCTAAAGTCTGATTTTCTGTGGATTTTAAATATTGTGAGCCACTTTTGGCTTGGTTATGTAGTTTTCATTGAAGTAACATGCATTCTGCGTCTGCATATAGGTCATCATTGAGGAATGCTGTTATTATAATCTCCTTCTTGCCTTGGTTAAAGTTAGCTTGTTTATAGTTACTGCTTGCCGGTTTGCCTTATATTTTATGAAACAAATGCCCTAGGTTTATCTCCATTATGTTGGAGGTGTGTTGTGTGTTCTGAAACTTGCTTTGTTTGTTGTGTGCATAACCCTAATATATCAGAGTTAAAAAAATATCATGTATTTGGTCTAAGAGCTGTACTGTAAAAATTGTTTTTGTTAAGAGTATTATTGCTATCTACACTGTTGGATTTCATGGTACTGTCCAGAAATCACATGAAGCATAACATTCACCACAACCATATGGAAGAGAATAGAGAAGCAAAATAGAAAGATCAAGTATATAAAAGAGAATGAAAGAATAGGGATGGGTGCTGGTAGGCATCCCACAATGTAATAAAGCACTCACTCATAAATTGATTACAATGGATCAATGGTCGGGGTGTATTTATTAGTAGATACCTAATCCCCAAATTACAATTGCAATTATATTAACCTCTGTAATCAGACTCGGCCTGAGTTCGAGTTCGAGTCCGAGTGGACTCAACCGCATCGAGTCCACTCGGACTCGTTTTTTTTTTGGACTCGGTCGAGTCCGAGTCCGACGGAGACTCGTGAGTCTTAACGTTCGGGACTCGGACTCGGCCGAGTCTAGAAAAAAACGAGTCCGAGTGGACTCGACGCGACTGAGTCCACTCGGACTCGGCCCGAGTTCGGCCGGCCTAGGTGCTGAGTCCACCTGGATTTATTTATTTATTTTTAATTTTCTGAAGACATGCGCCGGCCCAACATTAGTCCACCTGGATATATTTTAATTTTTTAACTTTTCGAGGACGTGCTCCTTCGAGGGTTTCAAAAGACGAATTTGACTGGGAAACCTTTGGACTCTATTCTTCCTCGTAATGGATGTAGTGGAGGTGAATTAATGTGATGAGTGCAATCAAAAATGTTATTGAACCTGCTATCGTCGCCGTACCGGAGAAGAAGATTCCCTTCGCCTCGTGAGAAGAAAAAGAAGAAGCAGTGATGCCTATAGACGTTCTCCATACTTTCTGACGGTTCTATGTGGAGGGCTCGAAGGGGTTGTTTGGCGTAGCGTGCTGCGCATTCAATGATTATCCTTGCTTTCCAAATTTCCTCCCTCTTTTTGGTTTTTGTTGTAATTTTAATGTCAAAGGGACTAAAATGTTTGGTACCTTTATAACGTTTTTTCTTAATAATTTTTAATTTTTTTAAACATATTTATTGTATCTTTATTATGATTTGAATTTAATTTTTTTAAAAATTTAAAACTTCCAATATTTTAATTAAAATAATACAAATAATTTTTAATGTTTAGGTATATAAATAATATGATGATCCATGTATCACTGGATGAAATTCAAATCTATATCTTCTCTTTAAAGGTATTACGACGGTCGGGAGAAGTTAGGGTGTGGCTTGGCGGAGGACTTTCACGGCGGAGTGTTTTGCGGCGAAGTGTTTTTTGCGGTGGAGTGCTTTTGCAGAGCAAGGAGGGTTTGCAGAACAAGGAGGGTTTGCGGCGGAGTGTTGTAGTACACATCTATCTCATTGAGTAAGCACATTTTCGGTCCTCTTTCGATTTATAAAACAATTTAAGTAGATAGGAGAAATACGTGAACATATAGTTCCTTCATTCAGCACCCCAGTTGCGAGCTCCACTAGCTTTTAGCTAGAACAAAAAATTTGAAAAGGGTTTTAGTCACCCTAAGAAAAAAATATGGCAAAAACAGCAACGCAAAACATACGGCAAATATTTTTCCGTCACAAAACAGTGAGGGTCGAGTCTGTTTCAACGGGTTTGCAGTGGAGGAGGATTTGCAAAGCAAGGAGGGTTTGCGGCGGAGGGTTTTATTATATATATATTTCATCGGATCAATAGTATAGGGGGTTCGACAAGGGTTTGCAGCGGAGGAGGGTTTGCAGAGGAAAGAGGGTTTGCAGCAGAAGGTTTTATTACACATCTATTTCATCAGATCAATAGTATAAAAGGTTTGGCAATGGAAGAAGGGAAGCAACAATTGCAAGAACCGATATATGTCAATGAGAAACAATATTGGAGGATATTAAGGCGTCGACAAGCTCGAGCAAGGGCAACAACAATGAAGAGGACATCGAAAAATAAAAATAAAAAATATTCTACCACATAAACAGGAGGAGAATAAGGAGCAATCAAAGGCACTAACCATCATCAAATGAGGAGATCAATTAGGCCAATAGAGGGGACAAAAGAGAGAAGATAAAAGAAATGAAGACAAAATGACAACACGAGAATAAAGAAGGAAAAACAACCGAGGAGAAAAAATCAGAAATAACCGAAAGAAAGCATTCAGTATGGAAAATGGAGGTCACCAAAATGAGTTTTCAGACAAGGAAGAAACTTACAGTCCCACAACCAAACCACTCATGTGGGCACCAAGGCTTTATGTGCAAGAGCTAATGAAGATGAAAGAGAAACTTGAAAGCATGGAAAGGAGGGAGAAATTAAGAGATACTAAATCAGATGAGGTTATAAACACCATTCGGAGGCTGGAAAAGGAAAACAACCAACTCAAGGAGCAAGTGTCAAAGCTACAAAACCTTGCAAACATGGGTCAGCGTGAATGGCATGTCCTCAAACAAGCCATCCACCCCCCAATCAATGATGCAATAGAGGTGGAAAAAACAAATGCAAATCAAATAAAAGAGGTACAAGAAACACTCCAAAACATGGAAACAAGAGAAAATGAGCTGCAAAATGAATTAGCAAAGGCAAAGATATGGTCTCAAGTAGTAAAAGAACTAGTCAATCAACAAAAAGAGTTGATAGAGAAGCAAGTAAAAATTCAAATAACAGAAGAGAAAGAAAGACATTAGAAGTTATCAAATATAATCATCAAAGGATTGAAAGATTATGGGGATAGGGAAGACACAAATCGTTTAACCAGGGACTTCTTGTCAGATCGATTACAATGGAAAGGTCAGATAAAAAAACCAAGCAGAATTGGCAGGCTGAGAGAAGGAGGTAGAGATAGGCATATTCGGGTCACATTGATGAGCTACGAGGATAAAACAAAGTTACTAAAAAACAGAGGCATGTTGAGAGGGTCACAATTCTATTTAGATGATGACCTAATTTTTTTATAGCAGGAAGAAAGAAATAAGGAATGGGAAAAGGTGAGGGCAGCAAGGAATGAAGGGAAACAGGCATATTTAAGAAATGGAAAGGCATACATCACATCTAAACAAACCCAAAACAAATAGGGAGTATGGCCTGCCCGGGAACATCTTACGATGGTAAGTTGGAACTGTAGAAGAGGACCCGGATTAGGGCCCATTGCTAGAGATAAAGATATAATCATACTGACGGAAACACATGAACACGATGGATGTAGGACTCCAAAATTTATGGGATACAAAAAAATAGCAATATGGAATAAAGCAGCGGAAAATGGCAAAGGGCATGGGGGTATTATGGTTTTAATAAAAGAGGAATGGGATAGGGTCATTAAAATCGAAAAACAAGATGAAAACAAACAGTACATCCGGATAAAGATCCTAGAAAATAAGTCAGTTATTAGCATAGCAACATGTTATTTTGCTCCCAAGAATTCTAAATTCTATAAGAAACATGACCTTAATAGAGAAGATCCATACTCCTCCTTAAAAAGAGACATTTCAATATACAGTAAGTTGGGGGAGATTATATTAATTGGAGATTTCAATGCAAGGACAACAAATAAGCAAGCTAACATTCTAGAAGGTAACGAAGATATTGAGATTAATCCTCTTTGGACGCCAGAAGAGGAAAATCAGCAGTGGACCGGGACTTCAGAAGATGAGCATGGGGCTATCACGCAATATGGAGAAGAGTTGTTAGGCCTCTATAGCATACACAACTTGATTATTTGCAATGGGATGAAAAAATGGAAAAATTCAGGAAAGTATACATGCAAAACATATAAGGGACAAAGTGTAATAGACTATGTAATATGCTCACAAAATTACATATCAAAAATAGAGGAGCTAGAAGTGGAAGATTCTTCGGTGGAACTTAAGTCAGATAACAACCCAATTGTTATGAAACTTCGAATGCATGGAGACAAACCAAGGGAAAAACACTTGCAAGGCATTCAAAATAAATATCCTCACAAGGGAAACATTCTCTTAACAGATGAAAATCGGTAGAATTTTAGAGCAGTATTAAATAACAAGTTACAGGAAAGGGAAGAACTACCTCACAGTAGTAGAGATTATAGTAAGAGTGAATGGTTAATTCACGTTATCCAAGAAGCTCTAAACAAATGCAAGAGAGCTAAACCTAAAAAGAAAGAAAGGAATAGCTTCCCAACCAACCCATGGTTCGATGAAGATTGCAAAAAAGCGCGAAGATTACTAAAGGAACCAACGGGTAAAACAAGAGGAAATAGAAAAGCATATGAGAAACTGATAAAGGCAAAAAAAGAAGAATACACTAGAACAAGGAGGAAAGAATTAATTTACTTAGGGAAGCATGAACCAAAGAAATTTTGGAAGGAACTAAGTGTGAAAATAATGCAAACTGAAAATTGCATAACAGTTAATCAGTGGTTGGAGTATTCAAAACAATTGTATCAGCGTAGTAACCAGTAGGAGACACCCCCTACTATCATTGTCAAGAAAGAACTTTTCACAAATGAAGACATTATTCAAGGGATAAAAAAGTTAGCAACTGGTAAAGCCCGTGACATAGACAATCTTCAGGTAGAGCATATGAAATGGGGGGTAGATATTATGGCACCGCAGATCAAAGAAATTTTCAATGAGGTCATACAAATTGGCTTCCCTACCGAGTGGACAACTAGCTTGACCATTCATTTGTTTAAAAGTGGAGATGTAAATAATCCCTCAAACTATCGAACTATCATGATCAACCCTCTCTTTGCAAAGTTGTTTGGGAGTATGATAGAGCGTAGGATCAACATATGGGCAGAAGAAAAGGGAAAGAGAGCAAAGGGGCAAGCGGGTTTTAGGCCCAAGCACTCAACTATTGACCACTGTATCACGCTCAGACACAGTGGAAAACATATGGGACAAAAAAGAGGAGGCTTTTTGTTGTTTTGTAGACTTCAAAAAGGCACTTGACACAGTGCCAAGGAAAAAATTATGGAGCAGAATGAAAGATCTAGAGGTTCCAATTCATTACAGGGCAGAGTTCACAGACTATATGAGCATGTAAAGGCTAGAATCGGAACACATGAAGGGTTATCTGAATGTTTTGGTAGTGACATAGGTGTCAAACAAGGTTGCCCTCTATCTCCGACTTTACTTGGGTTGTACATTGACAAGTTAGAAGAATGGATAAACAAATTTGGGGGAGAGGGTGCGCACTTAGCCAAATATGTGGTAAAACTCCTCATGTATGCAGACGATGTAATTCTTGTGGCCAAAACAGCCAAAGATCTGGAAGATCACCTTCGAGCTCTAGAACTCTTTTGTAAGGAAGTTGGGATGCAGGTGAACACGAGCAAAACAAAAATTATGATTTTTTCAGCAAAAAAGAAGAAGCAACAGCTTGAATTTCAGTTTGTAGGAGAACTGCTTGAGGTAGTAGTAGAATACAAATACCTGGCATAGACTTTCATGACAAACTTAATTGGAATACATGTAGGATGAAAAGAACTCAAAGTGGTTGGAGAGCACTATATGCACTTCAAAACAGGTGTAGGAATGCCGAGTTGTGGGACTGGACGACCACCAAGGTCTTATTTGGCCTACTTGTTACACCGGTTTTGTTGTATGGTTGCGAGGTGTGGGGGAGTGGCACAACAAATGCAAAATGGAGGCAAATAGAAAGGATTCAAAAATATCTAATCAAAAATTTTCTCAAAATTAAGGCCACAACCCCTTATGAAATTATTCTAGCTGAAATCGGAATGTTCCCTTTAAAAGCAATTGCTATGACCAAGCTGTTATGTTACTTGAAAAAAATAGAAAACATGAAAAACGACAGATGGCCTAGGGTAGCTAGAGACGAAGAGTTGCATAGGCGGAAGAATACATGGATAAAACAAAATCAGAAATAGATGAAACGTTGGGAAATCAACATAAATGAATGCCCAAATGTCAACAAAGACATAAAAAATTATGTGAATGAAAAGTTTAGAAGTGGAATGTGAAAAAATGCAAGTAGGAAAAGACAATATTATATTGTAAAGTTTAACCCAACGTATGACCACAAGGAAAAAGTGTATATAGGCACTGAAATCAAGTGGAAGGAAAAAATCCTCATTGCTCAGATAAGGACTAGCTCTCATAGGCTTAGATGTGAAACAGGGAGATGGACAACGCCCAAAGAACAATGGGAAGAAAGGATATGTACTCTATGCAGCACAGGGGCAGTAGAGATAGAGGAACACTTCATCTATAAATGCCCGAGTTTTTCAGATATCCGTGGCAAATACAAAGAAACACTTGGAAATGGGTCTATGGCAAAGTTATTTGAAGACTGTAAAATAAAAAATGTTGGGGAATTGCTAACCCAAATCAGTAGTAGAAGGAACAACCTTCTCAAAGATATTAAAGATCATATGATATGATTTGAGTGGTTGTACTTCCATATGTGAGGTCCCATATTGGGTCTCGCGGACGTAATTAAAATCTTTCATTTCATTTCATTGAATGTTATTTTAAATTGAAAAAAATGATGTTCGTAATAAGAAGTACTTAATATTTGCCATTGATCACTTCGCTTTGTTCAAAACATGAAAGTCCATGTTTTTATTTTATTTATTTATTTGTATTTAAAAAATATTTTAATTCTATCAAAATAAAATATAAGAAACAAATTAAACATATTTAAAATTTATTAATTATTTTAAATTATATTAACATTTTAAAAAATTAAAATAAATATTTTTTAATTAAGAATTTAAAATTTAAATAGTTTCATTATATAACATTCTGACTATATAATAATGTTATAAGAATTTGACAAATATATGTGTATTTGTGCATATGTCATTTGATAAAAGTGAGATACATTTATTATCACTAATATATATATATATATTGTAAAAGTAGAGCTTTGAAAGGGTTATCCTTTTCCTTTTACATTGATTTAGTACATTGAGATTTGAACCTTGGTGTTGGCTACATCAACTATTTAGTCACTATTATCACTAGAATCTTATATAAATTATAAATATAATTATTTAAAATCAATATTAAAAACATTTTTTTTTCTTTTTGCCGAGTTTTTGTCGAGTCTTGCCTAGTTTTTTTGCCGAGTCCCGAGCCCGAAACCCTGAGTTGACCTTGCTGAGTCCGAGACGAGTTCGAGTTTGACAACTATGATATTGACTAAGGCCAACATAAGGCTTAAGGTTAAATCAAGTTACTAAACCCTGAATTAAGGTTTAGTCAAGGTTAACCATCTAGGTAGTTTAACCAAATCCACAAGGGGTGACTACATAACCATCCAGGTGGATTAACCAATACCATAAGGGGTGAATCCAACAATATTGCCCGTAGGCTTACATCAAACGTTGCTTGTAGGCTTACATCATCATCTATCAAACTTGGCCAATAAGGTCAGATTATCGTATTTTTCATCACTCCCCTATAATTTGAACGTCCTCCGTGCCAATCTCCAGAGAGGGCTGGCTCCTGTACTAATCCTACACTGGGTTAAGACTAGAGTTGTAGGAAAGAAATTGGAAATAACAGAAAAAATGGGAAATATGGCCACAGACCGAAGGTGTAGGATTGGGGATAGACTAGCAGCAGGAATTTCATCCAAGCGTCATAGCAACATAAAATAAAGAGGAGGGCACAAGAATTCACTTACAGTTCTTCGAAGACGACTTCCAGAATTGCATTCCAGTATTCACACTTACACCATCAATGCCCAAATCCAGGTGCAGAATTTGAACTTAACAATAGATAGTAAACATGAACATAAAATAGAAATGCTTGAAAAGAAAGAAATCACGCAAAGATACTGCTTGCAAAATCAGAAGCCGCAATTTCTTCTATTTACGCAGAGAACTTGAATAGTTTTTCTGCAGAATGTCTATCCTCCTTGATTACATGAAAATGATTAGTATTTATAGAGGATTTGGCCTCTTTCATTAAATGCACATGGAGACAAAATGTTTACAGATCAGGAACCACAGTGAGGGAATTCCTTCTCGGAAATCTTGAAAATTCATCTTTTTGAAACAACGATCCAGCTTTTAAGGAAACACCTCCAGGAAATCAGCATATTTGGGTGTCGGTGCACAAAAAACTGCAAAGGCGGTTAGCAATTTGGTACGTTCGTGGTGCCTCAAAAATTTATCCCTGTTCGGAATATCTTGGAACTAATAGCAATCGCCTTGTGATTGGAAAACTGCAGCTCTTTGCAGCTCGAAATCAGCGATCTCAATAACTTCTGCCCCAATCATTACATAACCTTCATTCATTTGGTCCAAGTGCCTTTTAAAAGTCTTCACTGCATTTTTAAAATTAATTTTACTCGAAACAGTGCAATGAGCGAAAACGATGTCGGCATTGCTACTCATTCGCGCTCCTTGGTAGAGAGGGTGCCTCTTGCATTCACATACAACTTATGCCTTTATTCAAATTAACCTTTGGCACATGGCATTCACCTTTTGGTCATGGCGCAACTTATTCCAATGTTTCGAACTATTTTGTGGTATTTTGCCCCTAAAAGGAACGAAAGTTTTCCTTCCCTTCTTCTTAGAGCGAAAGCGCCTCCTATACTACGTCGCTCCCCTTTTAAAACATACGTTCGCCCCAGAATGGACGAAAGGCGTTGTCGCCTTATATCCCAGGCGAACGTAATTTTGACCTTTCAATGCCTTCGACACATTTATTGCCATTCTCCTGTAGCTTCCGCCACAAGGAGGGGCGAACGGGATGTTCGCCCCTTTTTTGGAGCGAAAGCCTTTCAACTTCTATTTTTTTCGTGCGCTGAAGTGGGACCACACCTTAAATGCACGTTCGCCCAAATTTTCGCCCTTCTCTTTGGGGCGAATGTGCAGTTGACTTTTCAACGTTGCCTTGGTGCCTTTATCATTCACTTTTGCTTTCCGTCGAAACTCGCCATTCGTTGTGCTTTCGCCCCCTGGAGGGGCGAATGGAGCTTTTGCCCCTCAACCAGGGCGAATGTATTGTTGACTTGTCAACGCCTTTGTTCTAAATGACGTTCGCCCAAAAGTGGGGTGAATGAAGCCTTTGCCCCAACTTTGGGGCGAACGCATCTTTTCTTTAAATTGCCGAATTTTCTTTTGAGTTCACCATAATTTTAAGGCGCTTCAATGTTCTTTCGCCCCAATGAGGGGCGAAATGGACTTTCGCCCCTCATTTGGGGCGAAAGCACTTCTCTATTTTAAACTTTCGTGTTCCCCCCAGAGTGAGGCAAACGGGCCCTTCGCCCATTTTTGGAGGCGAACATGATTTTAACCTTCAACATTGCCTTTCCTTGGGCGCTATTTTCTCTGCAAATGTTTCGGGCGAAAACACATTTATCTTATGATTTCCCTTACGATTTCCACTGTTTCGAAGCACATAATTATGTGAAAATACACAAAAATGATTACACACAAAAATATTGTGGTGAACACTGGAACACAATTTTATTATAATTGCCGCTGTTACAAACAAAAGTCCTTTGACAAAATTTGATCAAAATTTCCAATGTGGCATATGTCAAAATTGCCAACAGGTACAATGCAAGCATCTTTGAGAACAGATGTGAGGCTATAATATTGCATCCATTACTTATTCTATTTATAGTTATTGGCGCATTGTTCCTTATACAATATTTGGTGGGTTGCAAATCCACAGTATTGAATATGGAAGGTCATTGGTTTGGAAATGTGGTGGTTCACCTTCCTTAAGTTGCAAATTTCGAAGTTTGGAGTTTGGCATATTTTACGATGTTTTTTTAATCCCAGTTCTCTTCTTGGGTAGAATTTTTTGGGGATGTACCTGTTGCCACATTTTGCACGGGGTGCAATGTTTTCAATTTTTGTAAGAGTGCTGCTCTTCCCTTTCCCTCCTCCTCTCTTTCCCCTTTCTCTTCTCTCCCTTTCTCTCTCTTCCCTACATTCTCATTTTTCCCTCTTTCTCTTGAGCCCCTCAGTCAAAATCTCAAAATGACAGGAGTTGCCCTGAAAAATGGCTAAGTATCGAGCGCAATCCGACTTCGCGGCGAAGTCGGAGTGCGCCCTCCGATTGGAGCGCAGCGAGAATGCAAAGCTGCGCGATGTGACGAGATCAGCCAAAATTTCTTAGTGTTCGGGCGCAATCCGACTCGCGGTGAAGTCGACCGTGCCCCGCCTTTTGGGCGAAGTTGGTAACGGTGGCGGAAACATGACTAAGTCGTTGGGCGAAGTCCAACCGCGGCGAAGTCGGACTGCGCCCCCTTTCCGAGGCGAAGTCCGTACGGCGGTAGGAATCAACTTCCACCAGTGCGCAACCCGACTTCGCGACGAAGTCGGAGTGCGCCCTTGACAGTGCGCAGTAGGGAAACAAACTCAGAATTTGACTAAGGCATGAAAGGCCTCCCCAACTGCGCTGTTTTCTGCCTGCGCAATCCGACAACGCTCGGGTTCTGGGCGAAGTTGGATAAACTGCCCCTCAAGGCAAACACGTGTCAAGCAGCAGCATCCGACAAGTGTCCA
The DNA here is from genome assembly GCA_028583015.1 of Wollemia nobilis. Lineage (NCBI taxonomy): Eukaryota > Viridiplantae > Streptophyta > Pinopsida > Araucariales > Araucariaceae > Wollemia > Wollemia nobilis. Next base: position 763,352 of record JAQPPZ010017079.1, on the reverse strand, counting down.
ACTCCGGGATCCGAGCCAAAACGTGCCGAGCACAAGGACAAGCATGGGACGCACTACTTATGCCAGCTGCTGCCTTTAAAGCTGATTAGAGGTTCTACCTGCTCCAGCTACCCGCATTCTCGCCGATGAGAAGTTCTACCTAACGGCCGCCACAAATCGTACGACCTTCGGGAGACCATGCTGCAAGTACAATCCTGCCAGACAAAGGTCAGCATCAGCAGTTCCGCGGCTGTTTTTGTCAGCTAATTTTTGATCGGGACTTTGTGCCCATTAATGTAATCGGGGGAGTTCTCATGCTATAAATACCCACCACATTTTCATTGTAAGGGGGTGGAAGGGGAATGTCTGTTAGGGAACCATTGTAGCTGTGCTTCTGCTTATCAATATAAAGTATATGCCTGGCTCTGTTCTACTTCTTTTATTTTTTATGCTGCCTCTCTTTTGTCATATTTCTTGTGTCATGGCTTGTTGATTCGCTTCAGCATTTGGTGGCCAAGTACTCTTGGACTTCATTGATCAGAGGATACATAGAATAAATTTGGTAGCAGTTCCTTCAGTTTGTGTGTTATGTTTATGTTGCTGTCCGTAGTGGTGATTGATGCATTGCCGTGCTGTTAGTTCTCCTTGTAGGGAGAATGTTTGCTAGGGGACCATTGTAGCTGTGCGTACAAATTCTCTGCATAACACACATACTTGGATCTGACATTTCTTGGTTACTTTTTGTATTTATGTTAATGTCCGTAGTGGTGATTGATGCATTGCCGTGCTGTTAGTTCTCCTTGTAGGGAGAATGTTTGCTAGGGGACCATTGTAGCTGTGCGTACACTTCTTTATATAAAAAGTATACTTAGGTTTTGCAGTTCCTGGTTATGCTTTGTATTAACGATGCAGTAAGTAGTGGTGATTGATGTGTTGCCGTACTATTAGTTCCCCCCGCCCAACTCCACTCACATTTGTAAATCCTTTCCTCATTGTTATCTCTTTCCTGCACCCTTATCTTAAACCATAAAATCCCACAGGTAGCCGGCCTTCTCCGGAGATTGGCACGGAAGGCATTCCTTCCTTCCGGCCTTTCAAGCTGGTGGGCGAATCTGGGCGCGTTAACACAAAATCCTTTCCTCATGGCAGATTCGTAACCAACAGTACCTAGCCAAATTTTCGTCAGCCATACCCATACAAGATCACATGCTTGGATCAAAAACTTTGCTATTTGCTTGCATGCACCTTCCTTTTAGTGGCATGATGTCTTAACAAGTTAGGTTGACAGCTTGTGCACACTGATTTTGTAATTCTACAAGAGCAAGTAGGAGTTCTTGCACTTGGATCTTGGGCTGCTGCTGATTTTTCTGTAGCCTTTCTTGGACTGTGGGCCTTTTCTCTTGGACCAAGCAAGTACCTTTACAAGGACAAGAGGGCTGTTTTGATAATGTTATGGTCAGAAATCCCACCTCACAATTATTAATCAATTTGGAGTTGTAGTGCGGTTCTAGACTCTTGCTTAGGGGTAAGGGACTTTGGTTTCTTGTAGATGTGAAACTAGCAAATTTAATGATAGTCCAAATTTCAATATCTGAAACATGCACACCAGAAAATTTAATGATAGTCCAAATTTCAATATCTGAAATATGCACACCATGACAGGAAAACACTAACAAACATCACATACACATATTTGGAGCTAGTGATTAACATGGAGAAACCCTCGTGGGTAGAAGTCATGGACAGATGCTTTAAGATTTAAGATCTGCAGTTGCACAGTCAGTTTTTTATTTTATTTTAAATTTTCCGCCTTTTTTTTTTTCTTTTTGGGCTATTCGGGGTTGAGTCTAATCTTATGTAAAATCCTCTTACATTTTATCATATAGGTGTTTGCATTTGTTTCCCTGCCAAATTGCCATTGGTAGATATTTCAGGTGAACTTGGCATATGAGGGTCTGAGCGTCATAATATGATTGGTTAATCTATTATGTTTCTAAAATTTGTGTCACACCTGGCATTTTGAGGGCAGTGGTGAGGGGTGATCTGGAAAGGAGTCTGTGGATGGAGTATGGAAAAACTATCTAAGCTGCTGATCAGCTTCCTCGTGAAAGTTTGTAGGTTCTATCATTAGGGTCTATACAGCTCCAAGCCTCAATAGACCAGCTTTTTTCTTTTGATGGAGCCATTTGCAGTCCTTTCTCAATGCCATAATTATTAAGATTTAAAAAAATTAATTTTTCAATTCAACAAAGGGTTTAAAAAAATTAAATTTGTACTGAGATGCTTGTTTTGCTTTTTCGAGATTCTATATATAAAATTTTTGAAAAATAATTTTTTATAAATTTCTTGACTGCATCCCCATTGTCGTATGTTTTTAGGTCATCTATAGAGAGCAATGCATTTGTTTATTTGTTTGTTTTTGGCCCTTGATCATTGCTCAAACTTGATTAAATTGTTATTTATTGAGGGAAATGCCTTGGCTTTGAAAATTAAAATGAAAGGTACTCTTTTAATTTTTGGTGGTGGCATTAAGTTAAGAAAAGGTTATTCTGACAAAAAAATCTTTGGGATGCAGTTTCTTGATGTGATGTTACAGAGCGTCAAAGAAGAAGAACGCCTTCGACGACTTTCAGGGCTTCCCGGAAACACTCCCAGTTATCTTATGGGAGAACATGGACAGAGTCAGTTTGATAATGATTACTGTGAAAACCTTGCAAATCCTGTGTCAAATATACTGCCTTCAGATGTATATTCTGTAGAACATCCTCTTTTTTCAGCCTATGGGCAAGTCAAAACACATTCTTCGGCAAACTTAAATGTGGATGTTTCATTCCCAGGCACAGAAAATAACACAGTAAAAAATTCTGGTAGATCAACAACCTCTCTGACAGCAGTTGTCCCAAAACTAGATCTGAGCACTGCAAGGAGTGACATTTCCTTGGACAATCTTAGCATTAAAGAGCTTCATGATACCTTCAGGGCAACATTTGGACGAGAAACCTCAGTTAAAGACAAGCAGTGGCTTAAGCGCCGTATCTCAATGGGACTGGCAAATAAAAAGGCAAAGAACCAAGAAAATATCAATTCAAGACATCAACAGACTCCATCCAAACAATTTCCAACCTATTCTGCTCAGATACAAGCATCCAAGAGTAAATTGGTAGTTGATAGTAAAGATATACAGACAGCAACAAGGAGACCTCTTGGCAACAACTCATACACGACATTTTTTACAGATAAAGTTACAAAAGCAGAGCTTGGAATGTCAAATGATGAAGTTATGCTTGGAGAGGAGATTACAGGAAAGAGAATGCGAAAGCCAACTAAAAGGTACATTGAAGAATTATCAGAGACAGATGCTAGGCTGAATAACGGAAAGCAACCAATTACTCACAGAGATTCAGATGAAGGCTATGCAGCAGTAAAATCTCATTCCAGGCGCTACCATAATGGTTTTGAGAGGATGACTTTAGTATGTAGGGATGATTCTTTTGGGGGATCTGGTATCCAAGTTCCTTTTGTCTTTCGAGTTCGGAGAGGACGCCCAAGGAAGAATTCCAGTGCACTTTTGGTACATGCATCGTTTTTCTTATTCATATTGTTAATGATAACCTGTTCAGATTAGTTTCGATGGAAATTATATCATTGCCTTAGAATGTTGTGAGCATCACATTTGATTTGTTTGTCTTGTGATTTCATACATGATATATGTAGCAAAGCAGGGGTTGCAAGGATGCTTCCATATTGTCCTTTTTATTTTTTCTCTATTTAGTATGAGCAAGTCCATTATCAATAAGAGGAGGTTTCTGCAATTGACCTGTGTCATGTTTTCACAAAGTGAAATCAATAACTGGAGACCACTGCTGGGTCTCATCACCAGGTTATCACTAATGACCCAAGAATTACAAACATAAGATCCTTATAGAGATAACTCATTTGACCGAGAAAATTGGTATGAACCCAAAGTAAAAACATCATCTGCTCAAAATTGTAAAAACATGCCTGTCTTGAACAGTCATTAACAATTCTTGGAAATTACAAAGTGTCTCAAGCAAATGGCCTTAACAGACCAACATAAGAGAAAAATTGATTCTAGTAATAGCAGCAGCTAATAATTATTATTTTTATGATGATGATTTAGAGTTACCATATTCGACACTCTGTCATCTTGGATGCCTTTGCCTCCATATTAGATATGGATACAGATACGGTACTTCTTAGATACTATACCCAGACATATCTAAAAAATGGATATCGCATAGAGAGATATCTGAATACTTGCCTGTATTTGGGTCATATCAATTATGTCCGAACACAACCTGGGCACATATGGAGTTCTGCATCCATTACATAAGAGAGAGTGAGAGAGAGAGAGAACTTTGAAATAGAAAAATATGAAAAATCATCCTCTTTAATTAATGAAAAAAATCCTATTTTTAACTAATTTTTGTATAAACATTTTAATGTTCTATGTTTTGTTTTTCAAATATAAAATTTACTTTATGTTTTTTTTAGTCTCTTATCCAACTGTATCTATGTGAGGGGGCTCTTGTAAATTTGTCATATCCATATCCAGTAGTGGATCCATATCAGACACTATATCTGTCTCAATGCAACACCATAATTATGATCATTGAAAATAAGTGGCCTCCAAATGTGACTAAAACCAATGTCTATGTCCTGTTTTAAATTATTTGTATGTGTGATGGTCTCCATAACTTTCTTGAGTTTTCTGGTCATCAAAGGGTTCTAATTTGTAATGAACTTCACATTCTCCATCACAATGTGGTGGCCTCTAGCATTTGAGTGAATAGTTTTTGCGAGCAAGTGTTATATGGTGACAACATTGTGTTGAACCTGATGTATCTAACATGTGATACATACTAATAACAGTGTTTTGTGGGTATGGATATGTAAAATCCCCTACCCAAAATACAAACTCACATACAAATTCCAAAACAAAACATCAGTATTCCTAGCACATAGAATCTCTGAACAGCAGTAGTTATTTTATTTTATTTTTATTTTTTATAGGAAACAATACCTAGAAATTCACACAAATATAAACTGAACGATAAACTGAGAGGAATGCACCTGGAAATCGCATTCATTGAATGATGAAGAGATATTACAATGGAAGAGCTGGCCACTCACTAATACCACTTAAGAACCCAGAAAGAAGGCATAAATGGAGAGAGATGAACAATCGAGGAAGTGAGGGTCAAGACCAATCTGCTCATAAACTCTCCCAAGCCAAACCCCAACCAATTGGCCACAAACTCCAACTGAATCTGCGCTGGTCACAGTCTCTAAGCCAGATAACAGCCGCCCTCTGCCAAATAATCAATATCCAAACAAAGTGCAGTGAATGATCTTCCAAATAGATGCTCAAAGTTATCCTAGAAGAAGAGCCAACTGCTCTAAATATCTGCTGGAGTGCCCAAGTACTGACCCTGTATATATCCACCAACTGAAATCAAAGAATTAAGCCCTCTGATCCTGAAATTCGAGGGTTTCCGTCCTTAAATTTCACAAGCTTGCTGCTAGAACACAGCCACCACCAAGAAAAATGTAGAATAGAGTTTTTCTGAAATGCCAAGCCGTGAATGATTCTTCCAAAAACTCCCCTTTTATACAGCAGCCCCCACTTTTTGACTTAGCCCCCAACCCTTGGCTAGAATAATTAATGCTTTGGAAACTCCACACATTAGAAATAATTTAAATGTATTAAAAGTGACACTCCTTAAGATTAAATGTTATAACATTTGCCATTAGAGACTTTCCTTGGGTCTTAAATCAAAATTCTAATGCGTCCAAAATGCCATGAAATTAAATTAAATCCACAAAGTCTAGAAATACTAGACCTTTGCCCAAATATCATGTGATAACTTGAGATTGGCATCTCAAATACCTTAAGTGTTGAAAACCCACTTCAGAAGACTTGAAGCTGAATCCAACGACTATATGCATGCCACCATCCAAAGTGTCCATCCTCCTCAAATGTTGCCTAGAAAGTTGGACTAGACCTCTCAGGGTCATAATTTAACCATAATCATCCTTTAAGATCTTCGTTATGACTCCGAATTACACCAAACAAAATCCAAGGTAGAATAGAAAACATCTAGGGAAACAACCGGGGCCACTCAAAACTCGGTACTACCTCCTAAAAATGAGGAAGATCCCTAAAATATAGGAATTTCCCTTATATTCACGAGGAAAACAATACAAAACAAATGCATATCATCACTTATACTTACGCTTCCTACACACTAACATCCACTCACTACAGCTGCTCCACAAAAATAGTTGAGTGGGGCCTACAGCCTGCTATCATCCAAAAAGGGACATTACAGGATACAGGTACAAGTACATAATAACAAACTGTGAAAGAGGTTAGGCTCTTCACCATTAAAACAAGGTATAGAGCAGAATCCATGCCTACATGCTTATGTAAATAAAACATGGAAATCTATGTATCTAGTTACTGGTGGAAGCCAGGAATTTGGCAAGTAAGAGTTGTTCACAACTACATGAAGACTCGAGTCAAAACTACTCTTTTATAGTGTCACCATCGAGTTGTTCTCATTGCTTGCATCTTTTAAGTTCTCGGTCAAGATGCTTTCCATGTATTGGCTATTGTCAACTTTGGTTTCTCTTTACTTCAACTAAGACCTTTCTTTTGAAGAAAAATATGACAAAAAGCCTGCTATTTCTTCTAAAATTTCAACTTATATTTCAAATTTGCAAAATATTTTTCTTTAGTATGTATTGCTTGTTGGTTGTTAGTTTTAGCTGTGTGTTTGTTTTTAGTTGGTCACTTAGGACCAGGGCGAGAAGAGGACCCTTGAAGCCTCATTAAGTGGAGGATGTGCCATCCTTTGTCTGGGTTGGTTCAAGAGATAGTCAATAATGTTAGAGTGCATTATGCATGCGCATGGTACATGCAATTGTGTGGGCTTACACATCTAGACATCCTTAGCCTCATTTGATGGATGGCAAAGGTTCCCATGATTTAAGACTTCCTGGGTATTCTGGTGCTGTGACATTAGTTGGATAGTGTAGAAATGAAATTTAACATACTTACACAAAATTCCATTTCTACTTAAATAAATCTACAAATTTGCAGCCATTAGCAATAACAATACACAGAAAACAACAATAACAACAATAGTAGATGCTAAATAAATAAAAGCAGATTTGTACTAACAATGGTTGTATAGTAACAACATTACAGTTTGCAAACCCTATGCAGAATACTCTTCATGACTGCATACATGACTGCACTACGTCATACCATACGCGTCGGCCACCACTCTTCGCATGTATGCACCAACTTTCTCTCTTCAATGAATGAATGAATGAGGGGAGGGACTTATTTATACAACTAGAAATTAGTTGCACCCTCCAACTACCTGACACCTCATCATTTCCCTAAATTACATTTCATATGCATTTAACTTGCATTTACATGGCATTTCCCACTACAGGACAAACTAACTTATGACTTATGACTTTACCAACATACATGACTTAACATCACATTATTACGTACAATATTACATTGCCACTTTATAACATTATTAAATATATGTATGCACATTTCGTCAAAACTTTGCGTACAACAAAATAACACAGATTGATATTACAAATTTACTAATTGTAGACGTATCAATTTGCCTGCCTATAGATAGGCCATTGGAATGCTTATAGAGGAGTTAGAAGTTTGATAGATAAAATAAAATGCAAATATTATTCTTTCATTCCTTTAAAGGACACTCATCTGTGGATTTTGCAGTCAAAGCATTTGACTTGATCTCTTTAAGGAGTTGTTGCTGCTAGATTTACTAAGACATGTTGTAATCAGGTCAAACAAATCCATCATGACAAGTCACTAGAAAGCATTAAGTGGGATTATAGGATGGTATCAAACATGTCCAATTGCATGATATTTGGCTTGTAGCTTTGACTTTCTACATATGATATGATATTACAAGTCTAGGATAGAAACAGATTTTGTGTATGTATTGGCTCTTGCTTCTGATGAGAAACTCTGGCAATTTGCTAAACAGATTGCCATATATAACTGTTATATAGTTATCGTGTTAGTTCAAATGTTAATTGAAAGGAAATATAACTGCTGCAAATCACCTTCCCCTGCAATTGTGGGGTTTTATTTGGTAAAAACTCAAAAAGATATCTAATTTAAGCTTCATAGAATCTGATATGAAGTTTAGAAACACTAAGGAAATCAAAGGTTTCTTTCTTAATTAACCTGCATTATGAATATATGTAATAATTATTATCAAATCCTTAGCTTGGAAAAACCTTCTAACACTTAGGAAATATCTACTATAATAACACAGAGGCCTTGAACATATATGAAAAAGTGAAGTGTCTTTCCCTGCGAAGAGGTATCTTCTATTAAAATGAGTGTTAAAAACATTTTAAGGTAGTAATGGATGCACTTTCCCAAGGAAATGTGTCCGGACCTTTCTGATGTAGTTGTGATATGCTTTTCATGGTACTTCAAAAAGCCTCCTTGCAAGATTGTATTATTCAAGTGTATATATAGAGAAATCGGAAATGGTATGAATAAATTAAGTACGCTGGATTAGTAATTTTCATAAGTGCTTCCTGCTAAAGGTGCATTACATATTTCAGACATTAACATATAGGACCATGTCAAGAGCTTCATGTTTGTAGTATTTAAAGTTTTTCAAAATCTTCTTTTGTACTGAAGGTAAATGTTACTCTTAAGTAATTTGTGTATACTGCTGATTCCATTTGATGCTCAATCAGGGGACTTACTGAGCAGTGGCAATCAAGTCTCACATTAGACAGAAAATTAATATTCATTTTTCTTTATGCTAATCTGGAAATGCTTAACGGAACAATTTTTGCTATAACATAAAGTTTTGACATGAATCAGAAATTATAGTCCTGCATTTATATGTAATAATCAATGAGAGTTCATTAGAGCTGCAAGCTTACTGCAGTGGTAAGGGCTTTGGCCTCTCTTTGAGAGGTCCAAGGTTCAAACCCCACTCAGTATGAGGGGACCGGGACCCCTCATAAAAACCTGTGTAAACTCATTGAAAAAATCAGTGAAAGTTCATTCAAAATAATCATTACAATCTGGTAGGTAGACAGATATTTTGTATGCAGTATGTATGCACCACATATTGCTTACATATTGCTTGAAACATAACAAAAGTACTCTAAATTATCTCATCTGAATGTCCAAGTCCGTCTTAGTTACAGTGCATTCTTTGGAGAATTGACAAAATCAGTGTTGCACAGAAATGAATACAGTATAATTCACAATACTTTCCAGAAACATTCTGAAACATACATTCACCACAATCATATGCAGAAAAGAAGAGCAAAATAAAGGAGCATATAGATAAAATAGAGAATGAGATAAATGACACGAATAGATAGAAGGAATAATAAGTGGGTGCTCATAGGCACCCCAATGATCCCATATATCACAAACTGATGCAATGGATCAATTTTTTGGGGGGGAGTATTTATAGTGATATCCAATCCCCAATTAAATGTTAACCTCAAGACGACTTGAAGGTTAAATTACAATATAATAGATGTATTAAACCGTTTAATCAAGGTTAACCATAGAGGTAGTTAACCAATATCACTAAGGGTGAATACATGAAAACTGCCTGTAGGCTTACATAAATGCCCGTAGGGTTACATAGAAAGATGCCCATGGGCTTTCATAGAGAATGACCAAAGCCTTACATAACACTTGGCCGTAGACTCCATCAAGAGCACCCGTAGGTACTTCATCTCTGTCAGCCTTGGCCTAACAAGGTCATATAAATATTACATATATTTCAGCAATTCAACACTTATACCATATCAGATATGGATATGACAAAATTTCAAGACTTTGCTAACATGGATATGGCATTTATAAAAAACATATAATGGTTTATAAATTTAAAAAACATAGAACATAAAGAATTTTACACAAATGCAAGTTGTAAATAGAAGATATTCATTAATTAAAAGGAGGTTTGAACTTTTTTCATTGTTTTTAACTTTTTTTATTGTTTGAAAAATTTGTTTAAAAACCTTTTCTTTATTTTCATGTTTTGGATATGACTCCGAGTGTTCGTGGACCAGATCTAGGTATATTTGATACCTTGATATAGGTGCATCTTTGGATATATATGGTATGTCTGGGCTGTATCATACCCGTATTTGTAAAGTGTAGCTGAGTACATATATTCTGTATCAAGACATATCCAAATATATGCTCTACTTCGTCCACATGTTATGATAGGAATGCAGTAGACTGCGATGTCTTTGTTGATGTAATACTGCATGGTTTTATATAGTGAAGGAGGGAGTGCTGTTACAACAGCCTCAACCTGTATTTCGACAACATTCCAACAGACTAATTACAACAATGTCCAAATACATTGAATTACAAGCAAGGAAATCTTGGAAATTTTCTAACTTCATACATGCAAGAGATTTGGTGAAGATCTCTACACGGTGATTTTCAATGGAACAAAACTGAATTTGTATATTGTGCTGTTGAACATGTTTGTAAATGAAGTGGCATTGAACCTCAATGTGTTTAGTGCGCTCATGAAATGCTAAGTTGAGAACAAACTTCAAAACTCCTTGATCATCAGAATTCAGGATTGTTGGTTGTTTTTTTGAAATACTCATTGTTGTCAAAATTAAACATAACCATACTGCCTTGCAGACGATGTAGGTAGACAATTTGACACATTTTTAAAAGTGCGTGTTTACATGATTGTGCAAGTGCATGACCATACGAATGTATGCAAGCGTAAATACATGCGCAAGTGTTTGTGATACATGTGAATAAGAGTTATTGTATGTGTGTTTGTTAGTTAGTGTTGTGTGTGTACGTGGCAATATGCATTTTTAATTATGTAATGTATGGGTTATTTTACTTTTTTATGTACATAGGTAGTTTGGTGGTAGTTAGGCAGTTTCTAACCACTTATCGGTCTCATCGTACGTGTATGTAAGCATCCACCTTGGTGAAGGGTGGTTGTTGGTTGTGTGTGCATGTTAGTAGTTGAGTTGTTCGTTGATGACCATGATGTATGAAACCTTATAGAGTGAAAGGACAATGTTTGTTTGTTCCTTAGAAATGGCAGAAAGAAGAAGACAACAAAGAATGCTCCACGAACAAGGGGAGCCAAGCCAAACAAATGATGAGGACCACCAGGAAGAAGACAAAGAGCGTCAACAATTGAAAAATAATGAGGAATGCCAAAATATAGAAGAGAATGAGAATCACCAAGATCGAGAAGACAATGTGGGGTTGAGAAGATTATTTACAAAAGATAGAGAAGTGCAACCTATAATAGAGTAGCAAGAATTAGTAACTTCACCCACATGAACGAAGAAGAGTATGGGTGCACATGTGATTCCCAAACAGAACAACATATACGAGCAAGTGATGCCGATTCTTGAGAATGAAGGAAGAATTGGGAAGGAGGAATTGGTAGGGTTAAGCTTGTTACTGCAAATTAGGCTTGTACAACAAAGAATGTTGGAAGAAACACGGTGGTTGCAACAATAGTATGAAACATTGTGTAGATATAATGCAAGAATGAGAGCGCAAATCATTTAGGAGTTGAATGACACAATATAAAGGTTGGATGAATGAGAAACTAGAAGACGACAAGAACAAGAGGTGAAACTTGAGCGACAAAGAATAGTTGAAGAGAGCGCAAGGCAAGAAGAAAGGCAACAGAAGGAACTTGATGATCCGGCACCCAAAACAGGGAATTGTCCCCAGGAACCCAAAACAAAGGAGAACCCAATAGACCTCAAGAACAGGAACAAAAAGGTAACTTAGGCAACACGGGGAGAGAATCAAGTCTTCTCGGTGGTCTAAGGCTACCTAGACGAGGGAGGAGATTGGTTGGTCTCCCTCTTGATGGCTTGAGGGGAAGAAATTTCTCTCTTGCTATCCTTAGGCCGCAAGTTCGACGAAATGGGTTGCAAGGACCATTTGTTGATCTAGCATGAAACGATCAACGTGTGCGTGACCATTAGGTTGGGTCATCAAGACCACCTCGAGGGCCACGACAAAATTGAAGATGTCAAGAATGACCGAGGAATTGGACGGATCTTGGATAGCCTAGAGTTGGGAGAAGGTAGTACGAAAATAGAGAAATTCGCTTGATAATCAGGAGAAGGGCCTGGCAAAGATGCGTGGCCAAGGAAGGAACCAACGAAGGAATGAGGAAGTGCAATTCCAAGGATGAGTTCAACAAGGTAGCAAAGGGAATCTGAGGTGAACTCGGTCACCAAAGTCTTGAAGGGGACTTAGTCTAAAGAAGTGCAAGTAGGAGTCATACGGAAGATGGCCGTTCAAGCCAAGAGGGAGATTGTATGGCAGGATGCCATATAGATTAAATGACAAAAGAGGACTGCACAATAGGGTGCCATGCAAGTAAAAAAGAAGAGGATTGTACAACAGGATGCTGTACAAGCCAAAAAGCAAAGGACGACTATAAGGTCATATGCCGTACAAGTCATATAGAGGAGCAAAATTGTACGACAGGGCACCGTACAAGTCAAGAGGATGGTATGACAAGGAATCGTACGAATGAACCTCTTGTTAATGACGTCGACTGTATAGATTTATGACGGAAGAATTGGTAGGGCGGCAGGATGACACGTCACCAGAAAGCGTTGTACAAGTCCAAGTCAATGTGGTCGTACGACGAACTTGAGACGTCATTAAGGGAAAAGCGCATGTGTAAATATGTAAATAAATAAATAACAAAAAAGAGTAATAAATAAAACAAACCAAAAAGCGCATGCAAGGAAAGGAGCAGTTGTAACCGTTTCCCGCCCAAGTCAAATTATAAATAGGGGTGGAAGGGGGTGCATGAAGAAAATTTGAATGGAAGAAAACGAGAATGTTGTAGAGGAGAAATGCCGCCAAGGAAGAGGCGTCACAGAGATTACTAGTGCAACTATGACCTAAAAAGGGAAGAATCATAGTAGAAAAGAGGCAGTGTGTTAGGGTATCGGAAAGTACCCTAACTGTTGAAAGTTGCAGGTGAACGAACGACCATACGACCATACGAAAAAACAAAGGGAAGAGCAGAAGAGCCTGTGCTAAGAAGAAACATTCAGGTTTAGACGGATAAAGGGAACACCATACAAAGTTGAAGGAAGACAACCAATTTTTTTGAAAACCCCTGTATTATGTTGGCACAAAAAGGGCAAAACTGCTATTCGGAAAGTGAAGAATTGTAGGGTATTTGCGCAAGGTAGGGTAGAAGAAGTTGTCGTAAGGATGAATAAGATAAGGAGGAAGAAGGCTTAGTGAAGTTGCCGTACAAGTGCTCTAAAGGAAGGACTGCGAGGAAGATGCCTGCAACTCAAGAGAGAAATTGCTGTATGAACTGAGAGGAAGATTGTTGTGGAAATCGCCTTATGGACACAGGAAGGCTGTTGTACAATCTTAAAAAATTGTCGTACGACAAGAGGAAGATCGTCGTACGATTGAAGGAAGACTGTTGTACGATTGAAGATCACTGTACAAGTGTACGAAACAGGTTGTACAGACATGACAAAACTGCCATAAAGTCTCACTCATTGTACGAAAAAGGTGAGAAAGCATGATGAAACAAGTATGAGCGGGAGAATAAATTTTGGTGAGCTCCTAGCAAGGATTGAAGCACAAAGGAGTCGATGCTCGCGTGGCTCGTTGCATAGAAGAGAACACCAAGGGAGAGAAGAGGAAGTTAGACTTGGTGGAAGACAGGAGCCAACAAAATATATACGAGGAAGTAGACACCACATGGAGCAAGAGACATAGGTCGTAGAGAAGGCATGGCAATTCATTGGAGAAGGGGAAGGAAAAAAGGATATGTAGCACAACAGTAAGGATTCCCAGAGATGAAGGAATGACAGTTATTAGGCCAAAGAAATGCAGTTCATGGGAGAATTTTCTGTCCAAGATGCATCATGATTCAGAAAAGTCTAGCTTTAGTTAACAGGTTGGTCTCAGACGACACCACAACTTAGATGACAGACATCTCTTGGCACCTCACAGTCATTAAATTGGCTTGATAGCAACTGCAGTCTTAGACGGTGATCCTCATGACAGTATCCCATGACGACATGATAAGTCAACAGTCTCTGATGGCAATGTTGCAGCTGACACATTGCAGTATCTAACTCCAATGTTGGCTTGGGTCTGACAACGATGACACTCCTAACGATGACTGCACTCTTGACGACGTCGGCGAGTGTAACTCTGACTGCACTTTGAATTGGGATGAAAACTGTAATTCCCACACCGTCTAAGTCTGTCAACCTGCAATCAACACCAACACTTGCACAAGAATCTTATTCTATCATAGAAATCACATCATTGGACACAATTGGAGAGCAAAATGAGTATATCTTCATTATTAGAATTCCATGGCATACAATCATGACAGAGATTCCAATCTTTGTGATTGCACTTAGACGTTTCTCTCCAACCAAGCATCCGCAACACATGGCATTGTCTGCATGGTATATACATCTAACATGATGATCAAAATGAAGTAAGGGGGGCTATTTAAAGCAATGTCTTGGCGGTTGACATAACCAATTCCTAGGACATCATTACAAAACTGCCCAACTTCCTATTCTAATTACCTTAGCAAACCTTATAATTAATTGATTTATTAAAGTTTGCAATGATGGCTGCATTACATTTCATTTAGGCACATTTCATTACATTTCATTTTGATTGGATTTCATTACATTTGACTACATTTCATTTCATTACAAATTAGTGTTTGCTACTTGGACATTTTCACAAACACTTTCGTTTCTACTTCTTGGAACTGGTGCCTACATCTGTCCTCCCCTTTAGATTGGTCGTTGTCCTTAGTGATTTCCGTCTTTGCTCAATTGGGGTCTCGCTTGGTTTTTGTGGTTGTAGTGATTGCGGATCAGGTACACCTCCCAGTTCAACGACTTGCAGCATTAAGGCCTCCTCGTATTTGAGCCTTTTGGTGTGGTTGAAGTGTTTGGCCCATTCCAAACCAAAATGGTTGGCTTTTTGTTCCATTGCTGCCAACTGCATCAAGATCTCCTCCTCCCTTTTGACAAAGGCCTCATTTGCAGTTCCTTGCATTGGTGCTACAATCCTTTTCTCTCGTTCTGCAATTTGCTGGCTTTTCTGTTCCAACTCTTTCAACAATTCTTCCTCTTGCTGTTGTCGTAGCGAGCTTTCGGATTTGAGTTGTATAAGCTGTTCCTTCTAATCCACAATAATCTTTTGTCTTTTCCAACTCCTCCTTTGTTAAGTGCTATTCTTTCTGCTCTTCCTCTATCTTTAAGCTATTTCTCCAGTTGAGTTATATCATCTTTTATCTATCGTTTTGCTAGCTGAAATTTCTCCTCTGTGATTTGCAATTCTTTAGCTTGGTTCTTCATTATGCCTTGCAACGTCTTGATTCTAATAACTAACCATTGTACTATGTATGCCAAAAAATTCATCTGAGTATACATTAGAAATAATTTTGATACATGTTCTTGTTGTACCATTTCCTTACTTGCTAGATCTGATTTTCTGCGGTGTCCATGTCCAATTATGTACACACAGGTTGGTTCTATGTATAGTGTTGGCACCCCTTCTAGCAACTTCTTTACTCCTTCCATGCTTTTGATGCTTCCAGTCTCCAATTCCCATGGCTGCTCTTGATATATGCTGGTAATTTCAGCTCTCCATTGTCCTTTGTAACGATCCCAATATAGCCATGTTAGCTAATTATTTTTATCTCGGGCCATAGATTTACTTAGTTGGCCCTTGAGAATTAGGGTTAGGTTATTATTGATTTCATCTATAAATAGGAAAAATATTTTATTAGTTTGGATCATCGAATAATTTGGATTTAAGTTGCCTCGGTGCGCATAAGAGACTTCGCCATCTCAAAGTGGCAATGAGAGTGGCTGTGGATTTGCTATTGCATTAATTTATTTTCGGATTTGATATTTGCATATTGTTCACGACATTTGAATATGAATTAGTATCGTTTGCATGCTCTTAATAATAATTCAATATTGAAGTATTATTGTGGATATTAAATATTTATGCGATATAGTAACAAGTGGTATCAGAGCACGATTCTGGAACCACTGGAAATTAACGAAGATATTTGCCCTAAAAATAAAGCTTTCAATTTTTCGCAGAAGACAAGGTACATTTGAATTTTTGGAATTAATTAGGTATTTTTAATTGTTCGACTCAACTTCCCTCCCTACTTTATATTAACAATTAAATTAAATAAAATTTAATTTAATTATTAATAGAGAGAACAAGCATTTGCTTTTAATTTGTCTTTCCATTCTTCTCTTTGTGTATCCACGGTTTTACATTTCATTTTTTTTAAATTATTAAACCCCATGCTTTCACATTTCAATTTTTTTTTTCATTATTAAACAACCCTCATCATTTGTCTTTCCGTTCTCCCTAAATATCCACGGTTTCACATTTTTTTTTTTTTAATTATTAAACCCTCCACTTTCACATTTCAATTTTTAAAATTATTAAACACCCCCTCATTTTTTTTTATTATTAAATTCCGCCCAACCCCACATGCTCTCGCTCTTTCTCATATTGATTTTATTAATTAAACCCCTGCTCACGCTCTTTCTCATTTTTAAACCATTTCTCCCTAATTAATAAAATTATTTAAATAAATTTTTATCTCTAAGAAAAAAAAGAAAGAAAGAAAACATTTAATAAATAAATAAAATTATATATATAATATGAGGAGGAAGACGAAAGCATCTTGTGTCATCGGATCCTTGTAGAAAATATAATTTTTTGGTGTTCTTTTCTTCAAGCTGAATATTGGTTGGACACAAGTCAATGGTCAATTACAGCGTATTATTGCTTCAGAGGATTTGTGTATGAGCAAAAAGAAGCACCAACCTAGAAATCTTGGTAACCATCATAACACTCCTATTAATATCAATAGTTTTGATGAACGTCTTCTTTCTTCCCTAAACGACATGGCTTCGCCTCCACCTAACAATTCAGGTCCTTCCTCTCCAATCCCCAATAACCCTCCTAATAACCTTGTCGCTCCAAATAACCTTGGTACTCCTTCCTCTACCCCTCTAAGTGATATTATACTTCCTAGTACTATTGACCCTGGTTTGTATAAATATGTTTCACATCAGGAACAAACAATTACTTCCATCAACAATTCCTTAGATGAGCAAAAACATTCAATTATAGCCATTGCCAACAACTTTCTTAATCAAGCTAAGTCCCTATAGAATATCGAAATATTTCTAAATATACCCAATACTACGCCTCCTCTTGTCCAAGGGTCACAACAAACTATTAGGCCACAACCTCTAACCATCAAGTACCAAATATTAATGTTCTTCCACAGCAACTACCTAGTCATAAGCCTCCAAATATTGGCTCTTATGACCTAGGCTTTGCCTTTGATCTAGACTCCTTAACAGGCGGTGCTTCCAATTTCCTGGAATGGCATCATGATGTTAAGGTTCCTCGCATCGACATTTCCACCTTTGAAGGTGTTGACCCTTGAGGATGGTTTGCCAAAATGGAAGGCCTTATCTGTTTGCATCATTTTCTAGAAATAGGTTGTGTCACATTAGCAGATTCTAAACTGGGCACCCAAGCTTATCAATGGTTGTTATGGCAGCTTTAGCTTCGCCAACATGGTGGCCCTCTTTCATTGCCTTAAAGGAATGATTTCTTTGAAGGTTTGACAAGGGATCTTCCACATCATATGTGGTACGTCTTATGCAAACTAAGAAAATAGGAATAGTGGAAGACTATTGCTTTGAGTTCACAAGTCTCCTCACCTATACCTAGCAATTGAGTCCAACAATGGTGGTCTTTGCCTTTCGCTATGGCCTTAAGGATAAAATTCGAAAGGAAGTTGACATGCATGATCCTTATACTCTTGATGATGCACAACGTATAGCTCTAGTAGTAGAACAAAAGCTCCAAGATTCTGGTCCTCCATATAGACGTGATTTCAACCCTCATCGTCCTTACCGCAATTTTGAGCGTTCCAAAGGATTTTTTGTTTCAAATGTCGTTCACACCATCCCCAAGATCAGGCCTATAACATTGTCTCTTTCGCTTGGAATATGGAGACATCAATTTCTGAGGATGAAGATTCATTACAGCATGAACAATTAGAACTAGGAAAACAACCATCAGAAGTGGATGAAGTAGAACAAGAGAATGATATTGTGGCTCTCTCTGCTCATGCACTTATGGGTCTCCAAGCTCACCACACTATCAAGATACAAGGATTTATCAAATGACAATGTGTTATGTGTTGATTGATTCAAGTAGCACACAACTTTATAAATAGTAAGATAGTAAAATCCTTGGGCTTGTATATCAATACTTCAAATCAAGATAAATTTCAAGTCTTAATTGCAAATGGGGGTACTAATTAGTGTGTGGGTCGAACGGCTAAAGTTAACATCCAAATGGGAAATTATACTTGGGTGGGCAATCTCTTTTCTATGAACTTGGGAAGTTTAGATGTTATCTTAGGAGCACAATGACTATCTTAGCCTAGTGATGTTACTATTAATCTACAACAATTTTATATCATGTGGACAAAGAATGGAAAGGTCATTTGTCTCCAAGGAATTTATACCCCTCCCTCCAAGGTAGTTAGCTCTCATCGCATGGAAGTGTTAGAAAATATAGCAAAATTATGTGCAAGCAGAAAAACACAATAACGCAGGAAAAACAGTAACACAGATTTTACGTGGAAAACCTGCAATGTGCAGGAAAAACCACGGGGCAATGGCAGCTTGATCTTTTATTGATTTCGGCAGAATTACATTCAATCAACATTTACATGCAAGGGGTCATTCCCCTTTTATAGAAAAAACAAACTGTTCGTTTCCTCTCCCAAAGGAAGACTCCAAAAACTGTTCGTTTCCTCTTCCAAAGGAAGAGTCCAAAAACTGTTCGTTTCCTCTTCCAAAGGAAGACTCCAAAAAACTGTTTGTTTCCTCTCCCAAAGGAAGACTCCAGAATACTGTTTGTTTCCTCTCCATAAGCTGCACCACCATGCACCTCTCTGCTGAAGAACATTGGAGATCTGGATATTGACTTCACCTCCTAACATTCTCCCACTTGAAGTCGATATACAGGAATTCTTTGCCTATGTTTTTCCATCCAAGTGCCAATTGCCCAATGCTGCCCTTATCACATTTTCAGCAAGCCCAGAGAAGTTCTGCACCACTCAAACTTCTCTGTCTTGACCGACTTAGTAAGCATATCTGCAGGATTCACTTGAGTGTCGATTTTCTGCAACAGGATCCTACCTTCTTCCACCACATTTCTTATAAAGTGGTACTTGACATCAATGTGTTTCGTGCGATCATGGAATGTTGGGTTCTTCACTAGCTGAATAGCACTTTGGCTATCACAATGCAACATAATTTTCCCTGCATTACCTTGAAGTCACCCAACAGTCGCTCTAGCCAAATTGCCTCTTTGTTGGCATGAGTCGCTGCAATATATTCTGCTTCAGTGGTTGATAAAGCCACCACAGATTGCAACTTAGAAGCCCAACTCACAGCTCCACCAGCAAGAGTGAAAGTATATCCTGTAGTGGACTTTCTCCCATCTCTATCTCCACCATAATCAGAATCCACAAAACCTTTAACTTGCAAACTATCCGATCCGTAGTAAATAGCAGCATCTGAAGTGCCTCTTAAATATCTAAATATCCACTTCACCGCATTCCAATGCTCCTTACCAGGATTTGCCATGTACCGGCTAACTACTCCCACTGCTTGGGCAATATCCGGTCTGGTGCTCACCATGGCATACATGAGGCTTCCTACTGCTGATGAATACGGTACACGAGACATGCTTGTCTTCTCTGCTTCTGTTCTAGGACACTGGTTGGAAGACAATTTTAAGTGTGAAAGAAGTGGGGTACTAACTGGTTTTGCATTCTGCATATTGAAGCGCTGCAGAATCTTTTCTATATATGACTTTTGACTTAACCAGATCTTTCTTCCTTTTCTGTCCCTGTGTATCTTCATCCCTAAAATTTGGTTTGCTGCTCCTAAATCCTTCATTTCAAATGTCCTAGCCAATTGAGCCTTAAGATCAATGATTTTCTTCATGTTTGGGCCTGCAACCAACATATCATCAACATACAACAACAAAATAATAAAACTGCCATCATCAAACCTCTTATAGTATCCACAATGGTCAGCTTCACTCCTGCTGAAACCTTGGCTCTTCATGAAGGTGTCAAATTTTCTGTACCACATCCTTGGCGCCTGTTTCAACCCATACAGAGATTTCTTCAGTCTGCAAACCAAATGCTCTTTGCCTCTTTCTTCATAGCCCTCAGGCTGATCCATATAAATCTCCTCCTCAAGATCACCATGCAAGAAAGCAGTCTTTACATCAAGCTGCTCCAGTTCTAAATTCTGTGCTGCTACAAGTGCAAGTAAAACTCTAACAGTAGTCATCTTCACAACTGGAGAGAAAATTTCATTAAAGTCTATACCTGACTTTTGCACATAGCCTTTTGCCACCAAGCGAGCTTTATAGCGTTCCAACAACCCATCGCTGTTTTTCTTTACTTTGTAAACCCACTTGTTTCCAACAACCTTTCTTCCAGGTGGGAGATCCACAAGTTCCCACGTTTTATTCTTGCGAAGTGCCTCGATTTCCTCCTCCATGGATTTCCTCCACTTTTCTGCATTCTCAGACTCTCTAGCTTCCTGAAATGAACTAGGCTCACCATCATCAGTTAACAAAGCAAAAGAGGACTGATAAACATGAGAATACCTTTCCGGACACTTTTGTGGACGTGTAGATCTTCTAACCCAATGATCTGTTGATTGTGGCTCTTGGTCTTGTGACTGTTGTGGCTGCTCTACTTGCTGTTCTACTTGCTGTTCTGCATGCTGGTCAAAAAATTCAGCATGCTGGTCAAAAATTTCAGCATGCTGATTTTCATTTTCATCTTCGTTCATGTCTACTTCAACTGGTACAACATTAGGTGTTTGCTGTACCTCCTTCCTTTGCATGGATTTTTCATCAAAAATAACATCTCGGCTAATAATTACCTTGTGGGCAGTAGGATCCCACAGTCTATACCCCTTTATTGCATCTCCATAGCCGAGAAAAACACATTTGCTTGACTTTGGGTCAAGTTTGGACCTTTTTTCTTTAGGCACATGGGCAAATGCATCACAGCCAAAGGTACGCAAATGAGAGTAATCAAATGGCTTACCACACCAAACCTCCTCTGGAATCTGTCCATCCAACGCAGTTGTAGGTGACCTGTTAATGAGGTAAACAGCTGTATTAACAGCCTCTGCCCAGAACCTTTTATCCAACATGGATGCGTTGAGCATGCTTCTTGCACGTTCCATGATTGTGCGATTCATCCGCTCAGCCACACCATTTTGTTGTGGAGTATATGGTACAGATCTTCTGGTGCTTAATTCCTTCCTGCGTACAAAATTTATCAAATTCCTTGGAGCAATATTCACCCCCATTATCTGACCTAAGACATAAAACAGGCTTGCCCAAACTTTTCTCTACTCGAGTTTTGAACTCTTTAAATTTCTGCAAAGCTTCCGACTTCTTCTTCAGAAAATAAACCCACACTCTCCTAGAATAATCATCTATAAAAGTCAGAAAATAGATGGCACCATTTAAGGACTGAGTGGGGACTGGTCCAAATATATCCGAATGTATAAGTTGCAGAAAATCAGAACTCTTACCAGGGCTTGCAATAAACCGAACCCTCTTTTGTTTACCAAAAATACAGGTGCTCACACAAGTCTAAATTGCAAGACTTAATCCCAGAAAGCATACCTCTGTCATGCAGAATTTTCAGACCTTTTTCACTCATATGGCCTAGGCGTTGATGCCATAGCATTACTGCATCCTGAACAGAAGTTGCTGCTGCTGCATGGTTTGTCACCGTATCACCGCATAAACGATATAGGGTCCCATAAGATTCTCCCTTTGCTACTACAATAGCACCTCTGGTAATTTTGCAATAGTTGTTACCGAAAGTGACAGAATACCCTAGCTTATCCATCATCTTGATTGAGAGCAAATTCTTCTGCAAATCGGCACATGTCGTACATCACATAACATCCTTTCTCTACCATCGTCCAACCTGATCCTTATGTCCCCTCTTCCCACAATTTCTAAAGGGTGATCATCACCCAAGTAGACCTTCCCACCACTATATGGCTGATATTTGTCAAACCAGTCTCTGTGAGGAGACATGTGGAAAGATGCACCCGAGTCCAAAACCCAGGTATATAAAACAGATCTGTTGTTGCTGATACAGAAAGCCTCACATGTTGCCGTCTCTCCAAAATTTGTTGTATTGGCCTCAGCTGATGGCTGAAATTGCTTTTCACCATTTTTTTCCTTTTTTAACTGCCAACAATCCTTCTTTGAGTGCCCTGGCTTCCCACAATGCCAACACTTCCCTTTCAGCTTGCGTCCTTTAGACTTAGATCTGGATTGTGATCTACTTTGTTGACTCTTCTCGAAAGATCGACCTCTCACAGCTAGGGCTTCATTGGTTGAGGGTTCCAAAGACGTTTTCCGCCTCAACTCTTCTGCCAACAAAGCGGCTACCACATCATCAAAAGTTAGAGCTCTTGATGATGAATTGTTGATGGTCATCACCAAATGATCCCAAGTCTCCGGGAGGGAACAAAGTAGGGTGATAGCTCTGTCCTCATCCTCCATCTTCACATTAACTGAAACCAGTTTACTGATAAGGGTATTAAACTCATTCAAGTGATCTGCCACAGATGAACCCTCCTTCATCCTTAGGCTGTAAAGCTGTTTTTCAGAAAAACCTTATTTGTTGCAGATTTCGTCTCATACAACTTTTCAAGCTTCTTCCAAAGGGCTTCCGCGGTCTTTTCTTCAACAACATTGAACAAGACGGAGTCCGCTAGGCATAGACGGATTGTAGAAACCGCCTTCCTATCCAGCGTTGCCCACTCCTCATCTTTCATGCTTGCTTGGTTTACTCGCGACCCCTTTCAAGGCTAGGGCTTGGTCATTTTGAACCAACAAATCCTCCACCTTCATCTTCCATAGGGCGAAGTTCCTGCCATCAAACTTTTCAATCTCAAACTTGGTTACACTTCCAGTCATTGTTGCAGCTCCCACTCGCACAAAACCCTAGGCTTTGATACCAGATGTTAGAAAATATAGCAAAATTATGTGCAAGCAGAAAAACACAATAACACAGGAAAAAACAGTAACACAGATTTTACGTGGAAAACCTGCAATGTGCAGGAAAAACCACGGGGCAATGGCAGCTTGATCTTTTATTGATTTCGGCAGAATTACATTCAATCAACATTTACATGCAAGGGGTCATTCCCCTTTTATAGAAAAAACAAATTGTTCGTTTCCTCTCCCAAAGGAAGACTCCAAAAACTGTTCGTTTCCTCTTCCAAAGGAAGAGTCCAAAAAACTGTTCGTTTCCTCTTCCAAAGGAAGACTCCAAAAACTGTTTGTTTCCTCTCCCAAAGGAAGACTCCAGAAAACTGTTTGTTTCCTCTCCATAAGCTGCACCACCATGCACCTCTCTGCTGAAGAACATTGGAGATCTGGATATTGACTTCACCTCCTAACGGGAAGAGATATTGAGGAAGGGTGGTCCTAGATTCTTTGCCCAAGTCAATTGCATGGAGGTTCAAAATCTGGCTCCATCTCTTCCAACTCTTCCATTGGATCTCCAAATTATCGTGGATCACTATGAGGTGGTTTTTAGTGAGCCAAGGGGTCTACCTCCTAAGCGCACACATGATCATGCCATCCATCTAATTCCATGAAGTTAACCTCCTAATGTGCGTTCTTATCGCTAGCCCCAACCTCAAAAATCAGAAATCGAAAAGCTGGTCCAAGAAATGTTAGAGCATGGAATCATCTATCCAAGCATTAGTCCATATTCCTCTCCGGTGGTGATGGTACGTTGCAAGGATAACTTGTGGTGCATGTGTCTTGATTTTCATCCTCTCAACAAGATCACTATCAAAGATAAGTTTCCTATCCTTGTTATAGATGATTTGTTGGATGAATTGCATGGTGCTAGATACTTCACTAAACTAGACTTGCGTTTTGGTTTTCACCAAATTAGGGTCATTATGAGTTCTTAGTCATGCCTTTTGGACTCACTAATGCTCCTTCCACTTTTCAAAGTCTCATGAACCATGTCTTTCGTCCTTTTCTCCGTAAGTTTGTCCTAGTTTTCTTTGATGATATTTTAATTTACAACAAATCTTGGGAGGATCATCTAGTTCATATTGACAAAGTCCTTCATCTGTTACAAAAGGAAAAACTTTTTGTTAAAAGGTCCAAATGTGCCTTTGGGGTCCAAGAGGTAGAATATTTGGGACATATAGTATCTCACGAAGGAGTCAAGGTAGATCCTAATAAAATCAAAGCTATTCAAGATTGGCCCTTGCCCAAATCCCTTAAAAAACTCCATGGATTTCTAGGACTCACAAGTTATTATAGAAAATTTGTTTGCAACTATGGCAAGATTGCCGCGCCTCTCATCACCCTCACCAAAAAGGATGCTTTTGTTTGGACTGAAGCTGCTTCCCAGGCCTTCCAAGCCCTCAAAGAAGCTATGTGTTCCACTCTAGTTTTGGCCACTCTTGATTTTAGCAAGCCTTTTGTCATTGAGTGTGATGCTTCTGGCACAGGTATTGGAGTCGTTTTAATGCAAGATGGTCACCCATTGGCCTTTGAAAGTAAGCAACTTTCGAGCAAGAATTTGGGACGGTCCACTTATGAGAAGGAAATGCTAGCTATTTTACATGCCATAGAGAAATGGAGGCCTTATTTGTTGAGTAGTCGTTTCATCATTAAGATTGACCATAGTAGCCTGAAGCATTTCTTAGAATAGCGTCTCTCATGCCCTAAACAAAATAAATGGATGACCAAACTCTTGGGTTATGATTTTGTCATTGAATATAAGAAAGGTAAATAAAATGTGGTGGCTGATGCTTTATCTCGCAAATACAAGGATGATGTGGCTATCAATGCCATCTCTGGTCCTTGTCCACAATGGCTTTCTCAACTTCAAGAAGATTGGCTTTCTGATTCAAAGACTGCTCAGATCATTCAGGATATGAAAATAGGATCATCATTGCATTCTTGCTTCTCATACTTTGATGGAGTGCTTCACAAAAAGATCACATTTATCTTCCTCAATCTTCGACTATTAAGTCAAAGGTTCTCCAAGAATTGCATGCATCTCCTTTGGCAGGACACTCAGGATTCTTGAAAACATACCAACGGGTGAAGCAATCATTTTCTTGGAAAGGATTAAAAGTAGATGTCAAGACGTTTGTGGTTGAGTGTGAGGTATGTCAATGTAACAAAGGGGAAACAATTAAATCTCCTGGATTGTTGCAACCCTTGCCTATCCCTAACCGCCAATGGGAGCACATATCCATGGATTTCATTGAGGGCCTTCCCAAATCAAAGGGCAAAACAATGATCTTTGTGGTAGTAGATTACCTTTCCAAGTATGCTCATTTATGTGCATTACAACATCCCTATTTGGCAAGTAAGGTGGCCAAGGTATTTCTTGATTATGTTTTTAAGTTACATGGTATGCCCAAAACCATTGTGAGTGACCGTGACCCTATCTTCACTAGCAAATTCTGGAAGGAATTGTTTCGTCTTAGTGGTACCAAGTTGAGTATGTCCTCCTCATATCACCCTCAGTCTGATGGTCAAACAAAGATTGTTAATAAATGTTTGGGTACTTACCTTCGTTGTTTTGCTCAAGACAAGCAGTATCACTGGGTCCAATGGCTTTCATTAGCAGAATGGTGGTACAATACTTCTTACCATTTTTCCCTTAAGATGTCCCCATTTGAAGCATTGTATGGTCAAAAACCTCCATCAATCACAAACTATGTTCCAGGATCTTCCAAAGTTGCCCAAGTAGATGATTTGTTACAAAAACGACGAATTGTGCTTCAACTTCTTAAGGATAATTTGACCCAGGCCCATAATCGTATGAAGCAACAACAAGATTCACACCGTTTTGAACGACAGTTCAATATAGGAGATATGGTCTTTTTATGCCTACAACCTTACAAGCAATTGTCCTTAAAGACCAAGTCTAGTCAGAAGTTGGCTCCTTGATTTTATGGTCCCTACAAGGTGGTTCGTCGCATTGGTGAAGTAGCATACCAGTTGGAGCTTCCACCGTCTTCCCACATCCATCCAATTTTTCATGTATCCTATCTCAAACAGGTTATTGGCCAAAAGGTGCAGTCCCAGACAAAGCTTCCATTACTCGATGAAGAAGATGCTACATGGGAGCCTGAGAGCATTTTCCAGTCTTTTCCAACTTTGAGGACAAAGCTTTTTGAAGGGGGAGCCATGTAACGGTCCCAATATAGCCATGTCGGCTAATTATTTTTATCTCGGGCCATAGATTTAGTTAGTCGGCCCTTGAGAATTAGGGTTAGGTTATTATTGATTTCATCTATAAATAGGAAGAATATTTTATTAGTTTGGATCATCGAATAATTTGGATTTAAGTCGCCTTGGTGCACATAAGAGACTTTGCCCTCTCAAAGTGGCTATGAGACTTTGCCCTCTCCAAGTGGCTATGGATTTGCTATTGCATTAATTTATTTTTGGATTTGATATTTTCATTCGTGGCATTTGAATCTGAATTATTATTGTTTGAATGCTCTTAATAATAATTCAATATTGAAGTATTATTGCGGATATTAAATATTTATGTTGTATTTTTTTTAATGGGTTTTATGAGATTGGAATGGGCCTCACCCTTATTACATCATCACCACATAGTGATATTACAACAAAGCTTGGATACTATCCATGTATCATTTGGCAAGATTCGAACCTGGGTCTCCTCCTTGAAATGTTGAGGAATCTAACCGGTTGAGCTACTGGTACTTGATAAATATTTATGTTGTATTGTAACATCCTTTTCGAGCCCATTTCACTAGCTTCTTGAGCTTGTCTTTTGCCATTAATTGCTATTGCTTCCACTATCCTACATAGCCTAGCTCAAATTCTAGCTTTAATGTGTCCATTACTTGGGTCAGCTTAGTGAGACAAGTGTTAACTTGGTCATTAATGTGCACCCCCAAATTTGGTTGTCTAAAATTTGACACTTCAATTAACACATGTTCACTAAGACCATTATCTGCTTCTTTTTTTATCTCCTCCTCTAGTACTTGCTCTTTCCCTTTTCATAACAAATCAATTTTTTTCTTTGCTACTTTTCCCTTGGTAATTGCTTGCTCATATTCCTCATCTAGTTTGCTTCGTTTTTGACTACTTCCCCCTTGTAATACTTCCTCTTTACCCGGGTTGTTCTCAATGGACCCACGAAATCCAAACCCCACCTCTCAAATAATTCCTGAGGTTGAGAGGGGTGTAGTGGCATAAAATCTCGACGTAATGGTTTTCCTGCTCGTTGGCATGTATCACATGCCTGGACATACTCCTTTGCATCATGGTAGAGGGTAGGCCACCATAGCCCTACCAGGAGCACTTTCCTTGCAGTGGCATCTAGCCCCATATGCCCTCCGGCCAATCCCTCATGAGCTTCTTTCAATGCTATCTTTACCTCCTCTTCCATTACGCATCTCCTTAAAATTCCATCCGAGCCCATTTTATATAATAATCCTGCTATTAACTGAAAAGGTGCTGACTTCATTATCACCTTTCTTTTCTCTTCTGCCATCATTTCCTGGGGCAGCTCTCCTATGGATAAGTATTCTCCAATTAATTTGTACCATGATGGTACAACACTGATTGCAAATAATTGAGCGTCAGGAAACTCATCTGACACTCCTGCTCTTGCAGGCTCTCCCGAGCGAATCCTTGACAATTGATCCGCTATCACGTGTTTCTTACCGGGTCTGACCACTACCCGAAACACGAATTCTTGCAACGTGACGAGCCACCTGCTAACTCGTCCTTGTATGACTGGTTTATTGATCAAGTACAACAAAGCTTGATGATCAACATAAAAGGCAAATGGATTGGCCAACAAATAATGCCTAAATTTTTGTACTGCATATACCATCCCCAAGGCCTCATGCTCTGTTGTACTGTAATTTCTTTCTGCCCGTGACAATAAACGACTTGCAAAATAAATAGGTTGATCTAGCCTAAATTGTCCTTCCTGGGCTAATGCACATCCAATTGCAAAATTGGACGCGTCTATATGGACATGAAACTCCTTGTCCCAATCTGGAAACACCAAAATGGGGCTACACACAAGCTTCGCCTTCAACTCCTCGAAGGCTCCTTGATGCTCCTCCATCCAACAAAAAGGAACATTCTTCTTCGTTAAAGAATCCAATGGGTAGGACACATGGGCGAAGTTCTTGATGAACCTTCGATAGTACCCAGTTGATCCCATGAAGGTCTTTAATGAACTCACGTCATGTGGTTCCTCCATATTCAAAATGATGCGAATCTTATCAGGATCTGTCTTCAACCCTTCCTTACACACTATGTGTCCTAGCAGCTTGCCATAAGGCACCATTAGATGGCATTTTCATGGATTCAGAGCTATCCGAGCATTTCTGCATAATCTCATACACTCATCTAATGCTAGCAAATGTTCCAGTATTTTACCATATATCGACCAGTCGTCCAGGAAAGCTTTGAACTTCCCTGTTGCCATCTGGTCAAATATGTACAAAATAATCCTCTGGAATGTGGTTGGGGCATTGCATAGCCCGAATGGCATTCTATTATAGGCGTAAATGCCATTCTCTACCACAAATGTGGTCTTCAATTTATCTTCTTCAGCAATACTAATTTGATTGTAGCCGGAGAACCCATCCAAAAATGAGTAGATCTCATGTCCAACTACTTCTTCTAGAATGGAATAGGAAAGGGATCCTTGATTGTTACTGCATTTAGACTTCGAAAGTCTACGCATATGCAGATTTTATCCACTTCTTTCTTCAAAGTAATCATGATTGGTGATACCCAATCGCTCACTGTGACTTTGAAGATGATGTCGACATCCAACATCTTTTCTATTTCCGTATTTACCAAAGCTGCATACTTTGGGTTCATCCTATAGGGCCTTCTTCTCACTGGTTGGGCTCTTGGAACTAATGGAATCTTGTGAACACATAGTTCTGGGGGTATCCCTTTCAAGTCCTTATACGTCCAAGCGAAGACATCCTTGTATTGTAAGAAAATTTTGAAAGTTGTTGCTTTCAATATAGGATCCCAGTCGTCTCCGCAATGGATCATCCTTGGCTCATTATCCGTTCCTAAATTCACCTCCACCATCTTCGGTCCTTCATATTTTATACTTTCTGGTTCCACCTTTGCCTTTGCCACATTCACAGGATGTGTTGGCTTTGCATCTATCTCTACATCGCCAACTGTATATTCTGCAAAGCTCTTAGGGAAGGTCCATTTCTCCTCTTCTTCTTCCTCTACCTTCTTGCTGACTTCTTTTTCATCTTGGTTTTCTGAAGTCTCCTCTGTCTGGATACAGAGGCAGGTGGGCTGAAACATTTCGTACTCCTCCATTTGCCAATGGAGAAGTCCACTATCAGATTGATTCTCATCTTCACTACATTCTTCTAAGTACAACATCCCTTCCTCATTTGGCTCATACTGTTCTTCCTCTTCTGAAGAACTTCCTGATTCATCAGTCGTAGCCAAATCTTCACTAATCGTTTGATTTCTCAAATTGATCATATATTTATGTTGTCCTCTTTTAAATGTTAATCGATCCTTTTCCCAGTTGTGATTTACTTTGGCTAACCTTAGCCATCCTCGTCCCAACAATGCATCGTATGCTGGCTTCTTCATTGTAATCACAACGAAATCCAAGATGAATTCTTGGTCAGCAATTCTTACTTTTTGAGCTGTCAAAACTCCTTTCGTTTCTATTCCATACTGGTCGACACCATATAATTTAAAACTAGGCGCCCATAGAAATGGAGCCCCAATCTCTTTCCAGGTCTTCTCTGGCAGTACATTAACACTTGACCCACCATCTACAATTACTTGTGTCAATTTATGCTCCAGTATTTCCATGTGAACTAATGTTGGCTTTTTCCCAACATCAATCATCAATATTGTTGGATCAATGAAGTGATCCTTCTTCTGGACTTCCTTTATTGGCTGGCTTCGTACTTCCATCACCTTTTGAGGCTGCAATTCCTCTCCCATAATTGCATGTAATGTTGGTATGGCTCCCAACAAACTTGCCACCTTAACCTCCACTGTGGTGTTCAAGACTTGTGTTGCTAGCTCTTGTGTTGACACTTTCTCTTCTAAGCCCATTGGCTTCTTCAACTTTTTTTGCTCCGCTAATCTTTCTTGTTTAGCTTTCTCCACTTCTTCTCCAATCACCTTCTGGGCCACCTGCCATCTTTCCTTCTCTTTGGCAGGTTCAGGGTAATTGTCTTTCTTGGCCTGACTCCTTGTCACGACCAATACATCCTTCTCCTTTTCTTCATTTCTCGTTGGAGGCACGTCAATGTCAAGGAAGTTGACATTCTGCGAGTTACTTGTACTCGCCTTCTTTGGGCAATTAACCTCCTTGTGGTTGCCTGGACCACACCATCGGCACATGTGCATTACATTATTTCCTGTTGTCTCATTTGTTTGAGGGGCAGGGCAATTCTTTCGCAAAATGCCCCCACTCTTGGCAATTGCGACATTGTATGACTGGTCTGCCCTCCGAATCATACTGCAACCGACTTTGACCTCCTTGTCGATTGCCTTGGTATGGCCTGCCTCCTCGGCGGTTATTCCTATAACCACCGCTAGTTGCACCTTGTCCATTCCTTTGGGCATTCGATTTTTCCTCTTCCTCCTGCACCGTTAGAGTTTGGTGCCTTGCCCCCTTCAGATTAAATGGACAATCCGCAATTTCATGTCCCAACACATCGCATATATTACAATATGCGTTCCTAGGACAATTAACATTGGTGTGTCCCTCGGTCTTGCAATCGGTACACCATATGTCTTTTCGATCTTTCTTGGCTTCACCCTTAACTTCATCATTTTATCAAATTCTTTTCTGAAGGATTGGATAGCGTGATGAACTTTGTCTTCTGTATCACTATCCGAATCTTCATTCTTGGGATGTCCTACAATTCCAGCTGCCATTTGCTTCGCCTCACTCTCAAAGTTCTTTGCTTTTTCTAAGGCTTCAACATATGTTGAAGATGGAACTACCTTCATCTTCTTCCTATACTTAGGTAATAGTCCATCAATGAACCATCTCCTAATCAGACCATCAGCCGGTGGCATTTGCATTTTGTCAATCAATTGCTTCAATCTTCGATTATATGCTTTAACATCCTCATCTTTCCCTTGCTTTGTAGCATATATCTCAGTAATGATTTTTGTATCATCCCTCAAGGGTCGGAATTCATTGATGAATTCTTCTTTCATTGTATTCCATAGCCAAAAGGCTGGTGTG
Source organism: Wollemia nobilis (assembly GCA_028583015.1). Taxonomy (NCBI): domain Eukaryota; kingdom Viridiplantae; phylum Streptophyta; class Pinopsida; order Araucariales; family Araucariaceae; genus Wollemia; species Wollemia nobilis. The sequence goes on along the minus strand of JAQPPZ010017079.1, from coordinate 731,832 downwards.
TTTTCTCTCTTCAAATACCAGTCTATTGCGAGTCCTCGTAATGTGGCAGGAAATAATTGCAACCATTCATCAGGTTGCCTTACCCCATTTGCTTTCCAAATGGTGGTACATGTGCCAATGTGTCTTACTGGGTCCTCTTTCCCTTCTCCCGTGAAGGGTGGGCATTTTTGTCTGCCCGCTCTAGTGGCAACATTAGCCATTGTTGGACTTCCTCCTTCGTCACTTGACGATAGCTCCCTTGGGATTTCTGTCTGATCCCTTTCTACCATTGGTGGTTCCTCTTGTTGTTCTTCTTTTGATGCTTCTATCCTTGGTACTTTATTTTCTCCAAATAGTCTTCTTCCCACTTCTTGTGCGTCCTCACTACGCGACCTTCTCCTCTGATAAACAAACTGTGGTTCTGGTCTATCTCCCCAAGTATTTGCGCGTGATTGCTCTGGTGCTTGACTCCCGTCCTCTGCACCCCTTGGCAAACTTCTTGCCACTTGCTCAGGTGTCACCATCCACTCTTCGTTTCCTCGCACACTTCCTACGTTGGCGTCTTCCCTTACGCGAACGTCTTCTTCGACTATTGGCTGCTCTGCTTGTACCTCGTCTTGTGAGGGCATATAATGCTTGTCCAGGCCGTTTCGAGCGATTCTTGGTACAACGCATTATTCACAATTGCTACTTCGCAACCGTCGTCCTATAATTTAACTTGGTCTTCCTAAAGTCTAATTTAATTTTTATTAAACCAAATTTCATTTTCCCTCATTTTGGCTAATTTTGTTTCTAATTTCATTTGAGCCTAATTTGCATTTTGTACTAATTACAAAAAATTTCACATTAATTTCATTTATATTTTGCTTTACAAAACTTTGTCAAAAATGCACAAAACTTGTCAAAAATTGCAATTTATACACAATTTTACTTCTTTTTCTTAGAGGCAGATTTACCACCTATAGAGAATAGGTATTCAAGTGCAACGAAATTCCATCATAGGAATTTGCCATAGGAAACTTGTATTAGAAGAAGAGAAGGTTGGAGTTTGCAACAAAAAGTAATGCAGACTTGTTTGTTGATGGTGATGAAGGGACAAGTGACACAGGTGTGTGCCGACGGAGGTGTCTGTGATGAAGGCGTGCATTTCAACAAAGATCCAATTGAGGAAGGTGTCCATGATAAGGGTGTGACAAAGGCATGCATGCAGACATGTCATGTCAATAGATGTGTTTGTCATGAAGGGTGCAATGAAGGTATGTGTTGATGGAGGTGTTTATGACGAAAGGGTGTGTGTGTGTCGAGAGAGGTGTCAACTAAGCCATCTATAATGAAAGGTGCAACAAAGGCATGCATGATGACACAAGGCATGATGGAGGAGTGCAGACAACACAATGTGCAATGAAGGGCAAAGTGATTGAGTTTGATGAAGGAAAAAACCTGGTTTGGTAAGAAAGGCTGATAGTGGTTGATGTAGTTGTGCATTAGACAATGTACATGACGAAAGTCTTGTACTAGAGCAATTGCAGGTTGGTGTCTCTAAAGGTGATTATACAAGATTGTAGGTTGGCATGTTTAATGGTGAGCAGGATAGAGTCCGATATCAGAGCAACTACTAGATGGTATGTCTGGCAGTGCTCGTGATGGGGGTCTGATAGTGCTCATGATGGGGGTTTGACAATGCTCGTGATTGGAGTGCAATACTAGAGCAACTATAGGTTGGTGTATTTGATGGTGAGTGGGATAGGAGTTTAACATCGGAGCAACTGTAGGTTTGCATGTTTCATGGTGCATGATACGGAAGTTTGGCATAGGAGTAATTATGGTGTGGTGCATCTAAAAATGCATGTGAGCGAAGTGGGACAGTGAGCAACAATTACCAATGTCGAACCAACTGGTCACAACAACTATCATATTTGGCATAACACAAGTGTCCCATGTTTTATGGTGGTGTAATAGAGGACCCAGTCAAACATTGGAAAATCTGCCTTTTGATGTGGACATCTAGTTTAGGGACAAGTGTCCCATGTTTTAGGGACATCTAGTTTTTAATCCCCTCTTCCTTTTCACATGTTGTTCAAATGAACAAGTTTTAGTTGACCGTATATGGTTGTTTAGGATCAATCCAAACCAGTCAATTTCACATAGAATCGAGAATGCCGACTATTCAAAAACTTACTAAAAATGCGAGACAACCGATAAAATTAGAACAAAATCCCTTGCTCTTCGAGGATGTCCTCCACGTGGAGGAGTATGTGCTAGGGTGTATGTGCGATTTTTTTGGATCAGAAGATGAAAAGGACTAGGATATGCTTCTCACAGAAGAGCTATTCTTTTCTGCTGTGGTCTATATATGCGATTTTTGTCGAGAAATGGACGAATTCTTGGCAAGGAAATCATTGACGTTGAGAAATTTTAAACTCAAAACTAACCTACTAAATTTCTCGTGAGAAGGTTGATTTCTTGTGAAAATCTGGCAAAGTTTTTGAACTATGATCCATAGAATGGAGAAAAATGAGCAAAGTTCATTTGGTCCTACAACTAGAGGTTGAATGGATTGTTTACCCATTTGGCAGAGGATCTATTATATGTGTTGAAGGAGAGGTTTGTGTAGGGCTCTCTTCATTTGTATAGGAAGAACATTAAGGTGGTCCCTTCGACGTCATATCAAGAGGCCTTTGAGTGGGCCACTAACTGGAAAGTGATGGGAAGACATCATTAATGTGATGGGAAGACATCATTAAAGACTTTGTGAACACACATTTGCACATATACATTCCTACACTCAAACATGCATTTATGCAAACGTATCAAACCGTTTGCGTACATTTGTTCCCTCCTCTAGACTTGTTGGCATCCTCATCGACACATGAACTAAACAATGGGATAGAAGCATTAAACACCATATTGGAATTTTGGTTGTGCTCCTTTTGCTTTTGTTTGTTCCATACATCTTCCATAGCTGACTTCACTTTAGACTGCTGCCAACCAAAGGTTCTTCTTTGATTGCTCGCTTCACTTCGTGCAATTTCCTACATCAGAACATGATGGGAAAATGCCCATCGTCGCCTATGTCAGGGGTTAAGGGGGTAGGACCCCCCTTGCAGGGTTAAGGGACAATGTAGAACCATTAAAACCTTCATTGTCTAAATTATATTTTTCTCCTTGTTTGTATTTTGGTGGCCTTTGCTCGACCCACTTTTTGCATTCAAATCATTGCACGAGCAACCTTGATGATACTCCCTAGATGCTTTCCTCAAATAACATACCTAGGATGGCCTAAATGGCCCTTTTCTCCACCCAAACGACTTCTTAGCTCTAGATGTCCTCTTCTTGGCTCTAGATGATGTTTGCTATGCTTGGGGAGATCCCCGAAACATCAGACGTAAATCCTACTTCGAAACAGTGGGGCGAAAAGGGAGAGGGGGGCCGAGATCTCTTCCTTCTTTTCCTATTTCTTCCCGGTTGAGTGCATTGGGGACCTTTATAGTTTAGAGGGTAGGCCCATTGGCAGACAACTAGACTATTTGAGTAGATGGCCTAGGGAGCCTAACGTCCCTAGTTGTTTAAAACACTTGCCAAGTCGGTCAAACAACTTGGCCTAGTGTTTAGACAACTTGACCTGGACTGTCCAAGAAGTCGTTCGACTGTCCCAAACAGCCTAGGGGTCTTGACGACCCACCAGATGGTCCAGGGGGTCAATTGTATATTCTAGATAGCTTGGGAGGCCTAATGACCTACCTATATGACCCAAAAAACTAGACATTCCTTGTAGATGGTTTGATACTTGTGGATGACCTGTGATAGCACTGTTAGTGGGACAATTAGTATTTTTTTGCAAACCTTGGCCCGCTTGTCTCCTTTGTTAATGGGGACTCGAACTTAGTCTCACTCTTCTTGCTTAGCTTCATTGACTTGTTTTCCTCCTATTTCACCATCTTGGCGCTTCATCCAATTATTTATCATAATAGATACTTCTCAACCAGGGCTAGACCCGATCATTTCTTATGTGCACAACTTCTCTATTTGGCAAATGATTTGCCACTTCTTTGTTGACATATCTCAATGGCGTTGTCGTCACCACTCCTTGATGGTAGTAGTTGTGCACTCAATAATTGTCTATGACGGTAATTATAACCATCCTGATGACTTCTTGGTCTTCGTCCTTTTTAACCATGAGCTAGAGCTGCCAATACTCCAGTCTTCCTTTTCACTACACGAGCTTGTCAGGGTTATGTTGCAGTTCTCTGTCGACATGCACATTCCATTATTTAATGAATGGCTGCCATGCAAAGGGTTATTTGGCAAATCATTTCCTGACAAATTGTTGTCGACATGCGTAGGATTATTCGACACTTTTTGCCCATCTCTTCATCCTTCATTTGAACTTGCATGTCTTGCTAAACTTATACTCGTCAAACTTCTGCTTGCCGAACACTCCCTCATCAAACTTCTACTCATCGAACTTCTATAACAAGCCATTCTTTGTAGGTAGGCAAATTGATGTCTTCTTTTAGTAAATAAGTTCATTTTGGGTTATTTTGTGTTTGTACACAAAGTGTTTGACGAAATGTGCGTACATATAATTAATAAGGTTATAAAGTGGCAATGTAATAATATGTGATATGGTGTAATGTTAAGACATGTGTCAACAAAGTCATAAGTCATAAGTTAGTTTGTCTTGTAGTGGGAAATGAAATGTCAATGTAAGTCAAATGCATATGAAATGTAATTTAAGGAAATGATGAGGTGTCGAGTAGTTGGAGGATGTAACTACCTCTTAGTTGTATAAATAAAACCCTTGCCTCATTCATTAAAACGTGCGTGGTATGGATAGATATGTCATCTGGACATAGTCGGGTCATGTAATTGTGGAGTTGGCCAACGTGTATGCTTGTATTGATGGTTGTGGCTGGCCGAAGGGTGTGGACATTGCTGGCCAATGTGAAGGTTGTGGCTGGCTGGTTGCTGTTGGTTGTAAATGATTGTTGCCATTGAAAGGGAAGAACATTGTTGTAATCAGTGTAATGCAATATGTGTAGACAACCCTGTAATGCTATTGTCGTATTGATTGTTAATATAAGTTTTGTTCATTCATTTATTATCTGTCATTGTTGTTGTTATTGTCTGTTGCATGTGTATTGTTATTATTAATTGTTGCAAATCTATAGATTTATCAAGTGGAAATGGAATTGTGTTTTAAGTAGATTAAGTTCCATCAGGCGAAACCCTCACTGGTGTCCTCTGGCGCTTAGCACTTTGACTGCAGGCCAAATGGCTTGGGTCCTAGCTTATATGGCCTAAGTCTTGATGGTTGGGGCTTGGGTCCTAGCTTAGACGGCCCAAGTCTTGATGGTCGGGGTTTGGGTCTAGACAACCCAAGTCCACATGGCTAGACGGCCCTGGAAAATGGTCAAATGGTGAACAACCTACCTCTTTGCCATTTACATGACTCACGTTGTCATTTGCGTCACTCAGAAAATTTCTCCTTTAGACCCTTGTTTATGTCTTTCTTCCAAGTATGAAAAGAATTGCACAGTCACAACATCATCCACCACAGTCTCTTCATCCAACCCTTGCACAATTCCACCTAATTGTGTTGTTTTAAGCATTTGCACAATCTCAATTGGTGTGCAATATTGTTAGGAGGTGAAGTCACTATCCAGACGGGTAACGCCAGACCTGTAGCTCCAGACGTGTAGCTCCAGATGTGTAGCTTCAGATGGGTTGCTTGTCAAACGTGTAGCTCCAGATGTGTAACTCCAGATGTGTAGCTTCAGAGGGGTTGCTTGTCAGACGTGTAGCTCCAGATGTGTAGCACTAAACGTGTAGCTCTAGATGGGTAGCTGCCAGATGGGTAGTTTCGGGAGAGGAAACAAACAGTTTTTCGAAGTCTTCCTTTGGGAGAGGAAACGAACAGTTTTTCGGAGTCTTCCTTTTTCTTTTCTATAAAAGGGGAACGACCCCTTGCATGTAAGATAGCGAGTGAATGTAAAGTTTGCTGAAATCAATAAAATAACGAAGCTGCCATTGCCTCGGGTTTTACTTGCACACTGCAGGGTTTCCACGTAAACTCTGTGTTACTTTTTTTTTTCCTTGTTATTGTGTTTTTTGCTTGCACGTAAATTTAATATTTTACTAACATTTAGTATTAGAGCAAGGTTTTGTGCGAATGGGAGCTGAAACAATGATAGGAGGTGTAATCAAGTTTGAGATTGAAAAATTTGATGGCAGGAACTTCGCCTTATGGAAGATGAAGGTGGAGGATATGCTGGTTCAAAATGAGCAAACCCTAGACTTGAAAGGGGTCGCGAATAAATCTAGTAGCATGAAAGATGAGGAGTGTAGACGACAGTTCCAGACAGCAGAAATGAGGAACTGACTATGAAAAGGTCCCAAGCAATTTTGAATGTATATAGCAAATGTGGAATTATGCTATTTTGTAATGCCATTTTGTATAAGGCATAGTGTTTTCTTAGTTTAATCAGCCAATCAGAAGAGAAGGATTAAATGCACAAAAGGACAAAATGGCCGCCATTTGGGTTAAGGCTAGTTAAGCCAGACGTCTAGTTAGTGTAGACGTCTAAACTGTTAGTTAGACGTCTAACTAGTTGGTTGGGCAAACGGTTGGGTGGTTGGCGCAGGTAGTTGGGAAACCGCTCCTGCAGCCTTTAAATACCCCCCTTACTTTTGCATTGTATCTGTAACCTTCTGGAGATAATAAGACAGTGCTTGATCATATTCGTGTTATGCTGTGTATTGCAGATCGTGCTTGAGTGTTATTGCAGGTTGTGTTGTTATGGTCATGCAGGTTGAAGACTCTTCCTGGCAGGTTGTTTGTAGGTACTTGGAAGCAGGAGCCATGACAGCAGCCGTTTGACGCCTAGACGTCTGCACCCTAGACGTCCAGCCCCTAGACGTCTAAGTCCCAGACGTCTAGCTCCCAGACGTCCAGTTCCTAGAGGTCTAGTCCCAAGACGTCTAGCCACCTGACGTCTTCCTTCCATGCGCCTCACCCTCTGACGTCTAGCCTCTTGGCCTCCCAGCCCCAGACGTTTGGTCCCAGCCAACTGACTGATACACTAGTCTGACGTCTGACCCCTTTGACGTCTGAGTTACCTTGTACCCCCGAGACCCCATGCTGATTCCTTGTCTCGTCTGTTCGATCAGTTCACCTCTCGTATTGGGAATATACTCACCGTTGTCTACATTTGGCGCCGTTGCCTAAAAATCGAACTCCGAGTCTAAGAGGCATAAGTGGCAAAGCTAATAGGTGAATGATTGATCGCAGGTTACAAGAAAGTACACAGGTACTAGTGCGAAGAAGTGCACGGCTGGCAAATTTAAGATCATGGGAGGCGATAGAGATCTCCCATCCGGACGTAGAGAGAGTCTGGAATCCTGAGGAAGAGAGTACGAACATAGGAATACTGTCGGTGACTGTAGAAGACGAAGAGCAAATAGCGGAAGAAGTGCCCATCATTGAGGAAAGGACGGTGACACTCGAACCAGTGGGAGATGGTTGGCAAGAGGATACTGAAGGAGAAGACCTTGTGTTTGAGCAACCATGCGAGGGTTCGTGGGGTGGGCGACCGGAACCAAGATTGGTATATTCGCGAAGGAGATCGCGGAATAGAGACCAATTGGAGTTGTGCAGAACGTTATCTGGATATAACTTTGCACCATCAACGGTAGACAGACAACCAAATCGAACAACACAACCATCAACATCGAGTAATCCGAGACAAAACACAAATCAAATGGCAAGTATTGGTAGTAAGACAGTACAATAGAAGTGCCTGCCTTTTTCAGGCGAGGGAAAAGAAGACCCGTCAAGACACGTGGGAACTTGCATAACCATTTGGGGAGCAAATGGAGTCACGCAGGATACATAATGGTTGCAACTGTTTCCAGCCACACTGCGTGGCATGGCGATTGACTGGTATTTGAAAAAGCAGAGTACACAGGCCTTTGTGATATGGGAAGACTTGAGAAAAGCATTCATTGAAGAATTCCGATTAAGAGACGATATGGACATCATCACGGAACTATGTATAACAAAACAGAAACCCGATGAGGATGTCAAGAGTTACAATAGACGATTGAAGCAGTTAACTGATAAAATGGAAATGCCACCTACCGATGGCATGATGAAATGCTGTTTTCTGGATGGATTACTGGCAAAATACAGGAAAAATATGAAGGCAGTACCTTCCTCAACATATGAAGAAGCACTGGAGAAAGCAAAGAATTTCGAAAGCGAGAGTAAGCAGACGATCATGGGGATTGGAGCACATATGAAGCATTATGAAGATTCCGACAGTGATGAAGAAGACAAAGTACAGAGCACAATCCACTCCTTTAAAAGGGAATTTGATAAAATTTTGAAAGAAGTCAAAGGGGATACTCGCAAAGACCGAAAAGAAATCTGGTGCTCGGACTGCAATACGGAAGGACATACAAACGTCAACTGCCCGAAGACGGCATATTGTAACATCTGTGATATTGCAGGACATTCCATCACAGACTGCCCATTCAACTTGAAAAGTAAACGACATCAGACTATGACCATACAACAAGAAGAGCAGCCGAATGCAACAAGGAATGGACAAGGAGCTACAAGCGGGGGCTACCGAAATAATCGTAGAGGCGGCAGACAAGGAGGTCAGAGTCGACTGCAGTATGACTCTGACGGCCGACCTATCATTCAATGTCGAAATTGTCAGGAATGGGGACATTTTGCGAAGAACTGTTCAAAACCCCATAATGCAAAAAGCAACAATACCAGTAACACCACACAAATGTGTAAGTGGTGTGGGCCAAGAAACCATACGGAGGCAAATTGCCTGAATAAAGCAAGTTCCAGTGGGACTCAAAATGTCAATTTGATTGGCATTGGGGAAGTGAGCCCAGTACAAGAGGAAGAACAGGAGGAGGAACAACAGGACCTATGGTCTCAAGTGTTTTAGGTACGGGTACCGAATTTTATGGACCTGTCAGACATGGATTAGCAAGCGGTTGACTGTTTTTCACAGTTAACAGAGATTATGGATAATATACGCTTGCAGTTTGAAGCAGCGTGCATGGGCCATTGGAAGCAATGGCAAGGAATGATAGAGGGAGAGATGGAGAAACTGGTCAGTTGGGCAACACAAGGACCATGGCGGAAGGGCATCTCAGAGATATATCAGGACACCCCATGGAATTTGTCCATTTCTGGCTTGACCACAATGGAGGGGATTGCACAATTTCCAGAGAAGACACCTACTTTCTATCTAGAGCCAGCACGAGTGTATAAGTGTGGCCATAGCAACAAGAACCCTCGAAGAATCTGCAGCACCGGGAGCACGGGTGGAAGTAGCTCCCGAACTATTACCGGTGTATGCACAAATGAATTTCATTGCGCATCTATTGTGTTGGTTGGGGGAAGGTTTGAAGTGTGTACACGTAGCTAAGAAAGCAGTTGATGAAGAACTGTGAACTGCTCTGGAGACAATATAGCTGTTGAAGATGTAGATGAAGGAGTATGAATTTGTTAGAGAGGCTGTCAACATTAAGAACCCAGTTCCACCTGAAGCTGAGGCAGAGACCCCACAGACCGAGCGGAGAAAGTCGCTGAGGACATCGAATTATTCGAAGGGGAGGATAGATGTAGACGGCAGTTCCAGACAGCAGAAATGAGGAATTGACTGTGAAAAGGTCCCAAGCAATTTTGAATGTATATAGCAAATGTGGATTTATGCTATTTTGTAATGCCATTTTGTATAAGGCATAGTGTTTGCTTAGTTTAATCAGCCAATCGAAGAGAAGGATTAAATGCACAAAAGGACAAAATGGCCGCCATTTGGGTTAAGGCTAGTTAAGCCAGACATCTAGTTAGTGTAGACGTCTGGCTAGTCAGACGTCTAAACCGTTAGTTAGACGTCTAACTAGTTGGTTGGGCAAACGGTTGGGTGGTTGGCGCAGGTAGTTGGGAAACCGCTCCTGCAGCCTTTAAATACCCCCCTTACTTTTGCATTGTATCTGTAACCTTCTGGAGATAATAAGACAATGCTTGATCATATTCGTGTTATGCTGTGTATTGCAGATCGTGCTTGAGTGTTATTGCAGGTTGTGTTGTTATGGTCATGCAGGTTGAAGACTCTTCTTGGCAGGTTGTTTGCAGGTACTTGGAAGCAGGAGCCATGACAACAGTCGTCTGACGCCTAGACGTCTGCACCCCAGACGTCCAGTCCCAGACGTCCAGCCCCTAGACGTCTAAGTCCCAGACGTCTAGCTCCCAGACGTCCAGTTCCTAGACGTCTAGTCCCAAGACGTCTAGCCACCTGACGTCTTCCTTCCAGGCGTCTCACCCTCTGACGTCTAGCCTCCTGGCCTCCCAGCCCCAGACGTCTGGTCCCAACCAATTGACTGATAGACTAGTCTGACGTCTGAGTTACCTTGTACCCCCAAGACCCCATGTTGATTCCTTGTCTCGTCTGTTCGATCAGTTCACCTCTCGTATCGGGAATATACTCACCCTTGTCTACAAGGAGTGGGCAACACTGGACAGGAAGGCGATTTCTACAATCCGTCTCTGCTTAGCAAACTTTGTCTTGTTCAATGTTGTTGAAGAAAAGACAACGAAAGCCCTCTGGAAGAAGCTTGAAAAGCTGTATGAGACAAAATCAACAACAAATAAGGTTTTTCTAAAAAACAACTTTATAGCCTGAGGATGGAAGGTTCATCTGTGGTAGAACATTTGAATGAGTTTAATATCCTTATCAGTAAACTGGTTTCAGTTAATGTGAAGATGGAGGATGAGGATAGAGCTATCGCCCTACTTTGTTCCCTCCCGGACACCTGGGATCATATGGTGATGACCATTAGTAATGCATCATCAAGAGCTCTAAAATTTGATGATGTGGTAGCTACTTTGTTGGCAAAAGAGTTGAGGCGAAAAACGTCTCTAGAACCCTCAACCAATGAAGCCCTATCTATGAGAGGTCGATCTTTCAAGAGGAGTAAACAAGGTAGATCACAATCCAGATCTAAGTCTAAAGGACGCAAGCAGAAAGGGAAATGTTGGCGTTGTGGGAAGCTAGGGCACTCAAAGGACTGTTGGCAGCTAAAAGAGGAAAAGAATGGTGAAAAGCAAATTCAGCCATCAACTGAGGCTAGTACAATAGATTCAGGAGAGACGGCAACATGTGAGGTTTTCTGTATCAGCAACAATAGATCTGTCTGATATACCTAGGTTTTGGACTCGGGTGCATCTTTCCACATGTCTCCTTGTAGAGACTGGTTTGACAAATATCAGCCATATAGTGGTGGGATGGTCTACTTGGGTGATGATCATCCTTTAGAAATTGTGGGAAGAGGGGACAGAAGGATCAGGTTGGACGATGGTAGAGAAAGGATGTTATGTGATGTACAACATGTGCCTGATTTGCGGAAGAATCTGCCTTCAATGAAGATGATGGATAAGCTAGGGTATTATGGCACTTTCGGTAACAACTACTGCAAAATTACCAGAGGAGCCCTTGTAGTAGCAAAAGGAGAACTTATGGGACCCTATATCATTTATGTGGTGATACGGTGACAAACCATGCAGCAGTAGCAACTTCTAGAAATACTTAGGATGCAATAATGCTATGGCATCAATGCCTAGGACATACGAGTGAAAAATGTCTGAAAATTCTACATGACCAAGGTATGCTTTCTGGGATTAAGTCTTTTAATTTAGACTTGTGTGAGAACTGTATTTTTGGTAAACAAAAGAGGGTTCGGGTTGCTGCAAGCCTTGATAAGAGTTTTGATTTTCTGCAACTTATACATTCTGATATATTTGGACCAGTCCCCACTCAATCCTTTAATTGGTGCTGTCTATTTTCTGACTTTTATAGATGATTATTCTTGGAGAGTGTGGGTTTATTTTCTGAAGAAGTCGGAAGCTTTGCAGAAATTTAAAGAGTTCAAAGCATGAGTAGAGAAAAGTTTGGGCAAGCCTATTTTATGTCTCAGGTCAGATGATGGGGGTGAATATTGCTCCAAGGAATTTGATAAATTTTGTACGCAGGAAGGAATTAAGCACCAAAATATTGTACCATATACTCCACAAAAAAATGGTGTGGCTGAGCGGATGAATCGCACAATCATGGAACGTGCAAGAAGCATGCTCAGCGCATCCATGTTGGATAAAAGGTTTTGGGCAGAGGTTGTTAATACAGTTGTTTACCTTATTAACATGTCACCTATAGCTGCGTTGGATGGACAAATTCCGGAGGAGGTTTGGTGTTGTAAGCCAGTTTATTACTCTCATTTGCGTACCTTTGGCTGTGATGCATTTGCGCATGTGCCTAAAGAAAAAAGGTACCCAAAGTCAAGCAAATGTGTTTTTCTTGGCTATGGAGATACAGTGAAGGGGTATAGACTATGGGATCCTACTGCCCACAAGGTAATTATTAGCCGGGATGTTATTTTTGATGAAAAATCCATGCAAAGGAAGGAGGTACATCAAACTCTTAATGTTGTACCAACTGAAGTTGATATGAACGAAGATGAAAATGAAAATCAACATGCTGAAGTTTTTGATCAGCATGCAGAAAAAGTAGAACAACAAGTAGAGCAGCCACAACAGTCACAAGACCAAGAGCCACAACCAACAGATTATTGGGTTAGAAGATCTACACGTCCACAAAAGTGTTCGGAAAGGTATTCTCCTGTTTTTCAGTCCTCTTTTGCTTTGTTAACTGATGATGGTGAGCCTAGTTCATTTGAGGAAGCTAGAGAGTTTGAGAATGCAGAAAAGTGGAGGAAAGCCATGGAGGAGGAAATCGAGGCACTTCGCAAGAATGAAACGTGGGAACTTGTGGATCTCCCATCTGGAAGAAAGACTGTTGGAAACAAGTGGGTGTACAAAGTAAAGAAGAACAGTGATGGGTTGTTGGAACGCTTTAAAGTACGCTTGGTGGAAAAAGGTTATGTGCAAAAGTCAAGTATAGACTTTAATGAAATTTTTTCTCCAGTTGTGAAGATGACTATTGTTAGAGTTTTACTTGCACTTGTAGCAGCACAAAATTTAGAACTGGAGCAGCTTGATGTGAAAACTGCTTTCTTGCATGGTGAACTCGAGGAGGAGATTTATATGGATCAGCTTGAGGACTATGAAGAAACAGGCAAAGAGCATTTGGTTTGCATACTCAAGAAATCTCTATATGGGTTGAAAAAGGTGCCAAGGATGTGGTACAAAACATTTGACACATTCATGAAGAGCCAAGGTTTCAACAAGAGTGAAGCTAACCATTGTGCATACTATAAGATTTTTGATGATGGCAGTTTTATTATTATGCTGTTGTATGTTGATATGTTGGTTGTAGGCCCCAACATGAAGAAAATAATTGATCTTAAGGCTCAGTTGGCTAGGACATTTGAAATGAAGGATTTGGGAGCAGTAAACCAAATTTTAGGAATGAAGATACACAAGGACAGAACAAGGAAAATCTGGTTATGTCAAAAGTCATATATAGAAAAGATTTTGCAGCGCTTCAATGTGCAGAATGCAAAACCAGTTAGTACCCCACTCCTTTCACACTTAAAATTGTCTTCCGAATAGTGTCCTAGAAAGAAGCAGAGAAGACAAACATGTCTCATGTACCGTATTCATCAGGAGTAGGAAGCCTCATGTATGGCATGGTGAGCACCAGACCGAATATTGCCTAAGCAGTGGGAGTTGTTAGCCGGTACGTGGAAAATCTTGGTAAGGAGCATTGGAATGTAGTGAAGTGGATATTTAGATATTTAAGAGGCACTTCAGGTGTTGCTATTTACTACGGATCGACAAATTTGCAAGTTAAAGGTTTTGTGGATTCTGATTATGGTAGAGATGGGAGAAAGTCCACTACAGGATATACTTTCACTCTTGCTGGTGGAGCTGTGAGTTGGACTTCTAAGTTGCAGTTTGTGGTAGCTTTATCAACCATTGAAGCAGAATATATTGTAGTGACTCAGGCCAACAAAGAGGTAATTTGGCTAGAGCGACTGTTGGGTGACTTCAAGATAATGCAAGAGAAAATTATGTTGCATTGTGATAGCCAAAGTGCTATTTAGCTAGTGAAGAACCCAACATTCCATGATCGCACAAAACACATTGATGTTAAGTACCATTTTATAAGAAATGTGGTGGAAGAAGGTAGGATCCTATTGGAGAAAATTAATACTGAAGTGAATTCTACAAATATGCTTACAAATCCGGTCAAGATAGAGAAGTTTGAGTGGTGCAAAACTTCTCTGGGCTTGCTGAAAATGTAATAAGGGCAGCATTGGGCAATTGGCATTGGATGGAAAAACATAGGCAAAGAATTCTTGTATACTGACTTCAAGTGGGAGAATGTTAGGAGGTGAAGTCACTAGCCAAACGGGTAACTCCAGACGTGTAGCTTCATACGGGTTGCTTGTCAAACGCGTAGCTCCAGATGTGTAGCTCCATACGGGTAACTCCAGACGTGTAGCTCTAGACATGTAGCCCCAGACGGGTAGCTTTTGGTCACAAATTTGCCACAGGAAAGGATTTTGTACGTATACGTGCCCTAGACCTGGACCAACATTGAAAGGCCAGAGGGAAGAGATGCCCTCTGTGCCAATCTCCGGATAAAGGCCGGCTCCTATGCTAAACTACTGGGAGTTCAAGATAAGAGTGTAGGAAAGAAATAAAAGATAAAGGTGTTGGAAAGAGATTAAAAGAGTGAGGGTGCAAGAAAGAAATAAAAGTACAGAAAGAAATGGAAATAACTGGATATTGCAGCGGAAAAGAACACGCAGCACAATAACTCATCTATATCTAAACTAACAACATTCAATACAGAAAATGTAACAGAAACTGAAACTACACATGCCTCTCTATGTATCCTCTAATAGAATTCTAGACACATTCACCTTCTCATGCTAAAATCCAGAAAGCAGAATTATAGCAACCAGAAAACTAAATGAAAGCAGAAATACTTGCCAGAGGCAGCATAAAAAGAAGGCACAGATTCAGAACCAAGGATCTTCAGTATTGATAGCAAAATGTTTAGCTACAGTAGTTTCTCTAGAAAAATGTTCCCCCCCTTGTTCATTACAATGCTGGGGTTTTTATAGAGGACCCGACCCTTTGAGCCATTAATTAACTGGGTTTACAAGGACGTCCCGGCGGCCGAACAAATCGCGCTCGCCTTCTTATGCAACTGAAACCTCACATCCCATTTCTACAATTAGTTACAGGGCCGCGTTAGACGGGGAAACTTGCATTTATGAGCCGCAGACCTGTCCTGGGTGCTCTGGGGAAATGCTCAAGTGGTTTCAAAAGTTACGCCGGTCCTCCTCTGTAACTGATACCTCCCATCCTACTGCCTTTCGGGCGAGAAAGATCGCATTTATGAAACACTCAAATGCTTTGAACCAATACCCGGCCTTGGAATGCGTGCTCCTTGAAAGAAGCGCCATCGTTGATTGTGCCCTAGGAGGAACTTCGCCAGATCTCAAATCAGAGCGTTGCTTCGCAATGGACTTGGGCCGAAGCAGGGGAACAAGTGTTGATGGTTCGCCCGAAAGCGCCTCTGAAAATAGCTTCGCTAGGTGTTTAGGCCGAAGTGGATGGCCTCTAGCTATGCTGCTTCGCTTGGGAGGTGAGCAAAAATGCTGCTTCGCAAAGGATTTGCCCGAAGCAGTTGGCTGCTGGCAATGGGCTATGCAATTACTTCGCAGCGAACCATCTATGAGAAGGCAGTTCGGAGAGATTTTGTCCGAAGCTGGCTCCCTGCCTTAGAACATTTTCCTTTTCTTTTCCTGCTGCTTTGGCGAAGCAAGGGTCCGATTGGGAGCTTCGCTGAGGGAATGGCCAAAGAGAGTGCTTCGCTAAAATTCCAGCGAAGTGACTCTGCTGACTTAGAAAATCTTGGCACTATCAATTGCAGCTTCGCCACTTTCTTACCCGAAGGAGGTGTGTTAGCAGCTTCGCGAGCGAAGCTCCTTCCATGCCTTAGAAACTTTCAAGGTTTGAACTTAGGCTTTCCTGTTTCTCCTTTGCGAAGCCGCCCCATCCCTTTTCCTTTTTTCAGCGAAGCTTCTTATACTACCCTGTTCTGCTGGCGAAGTTCTTATATACATAGATTATATACAAGGGGGGCAAAAATGGAAACCAAAATTGCTGTAATGCTTTGAAATACAACAAAAAGCAAGGGAACAAATTCAAGAAAAATAAGAAAATGCTTTACAAAATTTCAGTCTTCTCTACCCCATCCAATGTGACAAATTGTCAACAGTAGCTCCAGACATGTAGCTCCAGATGGGTAACTCCAAACGGGTTGCTTGTCAGATGTGTAGCTCCAAACGTGTAGCTTGTCAGACTTGTAGCTCCAAACGTGTAGCTTGTCAGACGTGTAGCTCCAGACATGTAGCTCCAGACGGGTAGTTGCCAGACGAGTAGCTGCCAAACGAGTAGCTCCAGATCTGTAGTTGCTAGACGGGTAGTTCCGGGAGAGGAAACAAACAGTTTTTCGGAGTCTTCCTTTAGGAGAGGAAACGAAAAGTTTTTCGAAGTCTTCCTTTGGGAGAGGAAACGAATAGTTTTTCGAAGTCTTCCTTTATGAGAGGAAACAAACAGTTTTTCGGAGTCTTCCTTTGAGAGAGGAAATGAACAGTTTCGAAGTCTTCCTTTTTCTTTTCTATAAAAGGGGAACGACCTCTTGCAGGTAAGATAGAGAGTGAATGTAAAGTTTGCTGAAATCAATAAAATAACGAAGCTGCCATTGCCCCGTGGTTTTACCTGCACACTGTAGGGTTTCCACGTAAAATCTTTGTTACTGTTTTTTCCTTGCTATTGTGTTTTCTGCTTGCACGTAAATTTAATTTTTTACTATCAAATCTAAGCCTTAGTAACCAACAGGAGACACCCCCTACTATCATTGTTAAGAAAGAACTTTTCACATTTGAAGACATTATTCAAGGGATAAAAAAGTTAGCGACTGGTAAATCCCGTGACATAGACAATCTTCAAGCAGAGCATATAAAATGGGGGATAGATATCCTGGCACCGCAGATCAAAGAAATTTTCAATGAGGTCATACAAAATGGGTTCCCTACTGAGTGGACAACTAGCTTGACCATTCCTTTGTTTAAAAGTGGAGATGTAAATAATCCCTCAAACTATCATGTTCAACTCTCTCTTTGCAAAGTTGTTTGGGAGTATGATAGAGCGTAGGATAAGCATATGGGCAGAAGAAAATAGAAAGAGAGCAAAGGGGCAAGCAGGTTTTAGGCCCAAGCACTCAACTATTGATCACTGTATCACGCTCAGAAACATAGTGGAAAAAATATGGGACAAAAAAGAGGAGGCTTTTTGTTGTTTTGTAGACTTCAAAAAGGCATTTGACACGATGCCAAGGAAAAAATTATGGAGCAGAATGGAAGAGATAGAGGTTCCAATTCACTACAGGGCAACAGTTCACAGACTATATGAGCATGTAAAGGCTAGAATCAGAACACAGGAAGGGTTATCTGAATGTTTTGGTAGTGACATAGGTGTCAAACAAGGTTGCCCTCTATCTCCGACCTTATTTGGGCTGTACATTGACAAGTTAGAAGAATGGATAAACAAATTTGGGGGAGAGGGTGTGCACTTAGCCAAATATGTGGTAAAACTCCTCATGTATGCAGATGATGTAATTCTTGTGGCCAAAACAGCCAAAGATCTAGAAGATCACCTTCAAGCTCTAGAACTCTTTTGTAAAGAAGTTGGGATGCAAGTGAACACGAGCAAAACAAAAATTATGATTTTTTCAGCAAAAAAGAAGAAGCAACAACTTGAATTTCAGTTTGCAGGAGAACCGCTTGAGGTAGTAGTAGAATACAAATACATGGGCATAGACTTTCATGACAAACTTAATTGGAATACATGTAGGATGAAAAGAACTCAAAGTGGTTGGAGAGCACTATATGCACTTCAAAACAGGTGTAGGAATGCCGAGTTGTGGGACTGGAAGACCACCAAGGTCTTATTTGGCCTACTTGTTACATCGGTTTTGTTGTATGGTTGTGAGGTGTGGGCTAGTGGCACAACAAATGCAAAATGGAGGCAAATAGAAAGGATTCAAAAATATCTAATCACAAATTTTCTCAAAATTAAGGCCACAACCCCTTATGAAATTATTCTAGCTGAAACTGGAATGTTCCCTTTAGAAGCAATTGCTATGACCAAGCTGTTATGTTACTTGAAAAAAATAGAAAACATGAAAGATGATAGATGGCCTAGGGCAGCTAGGGACGAAGAGTTGCATAGGCGAAAGAATACATGGATGAAACAAAATCAGAAATGGATGAAACGTTGGGAAATCAACATAAATGAATGCCCAAATGTCAACAAAGACATAAAAAATTATGTGAATGAAAAGTTCAGAAGTGGAATGTGGAAAAATGCAAGCAGGAAAAGACAATATTATATTGCAAATTTTAACCCAACGTATGACCACAAGGAAAAAGCGTATATAGGCGCTGAAATCAAGTGGAAGGAAAAAATCCTCATTGCTCAGATAAGGACTAGCTCTCATAGGCTTAGATGTGAAACAAGGAGATGGACAACGCCCAAAGAACAATGGGAAGAAAGGATATGTACTCTATGCAGCACAAGGGCAGTAGAGACAGAGGAACACTTCATCTATAAATGCCCGAGTTTTTCAGATATCCGTGACAAATACAAAGAAACACTTGGGAACGGGTTTATGGCAGATTTATTTGAAGACAGTAAAATAAAAAAAGTTGGAGAATTGCTAACCCAAATCAGCAGGAGAAGGAACAACCTTCTCAAAGATATTAAAGATCATATGATATGATTTGAGTAATTGTACTTCCATATTTGAGGTCCCATAGACCATATTTGGGTCTCGCTGGCGTAATTAAAATATTTCATTCATTCATTCATAGTCTTAACCTCCTGTGCAATTCCCGCCACTTGCAAAACCTCCTTTTCTTGCACAGCCTCAATTGTCTGTGTAATCAGTGCCTCCTCAATTGTAATCAACTTCATCTCCTCAATTGGAATCTTGTTCATCCAATTCACCTCTTGTGCTTCTATGCTAGGGTTGTGGCGCTTCTCTAGCTCTCCGAACCTTCTACATATTGTTGGTTTATCATTACTCATAGTACTTCCACCTTCATGTGTGAAGTGCCTCCACAAATGTCATTGACAACATTGCATAATGGGTCTACCCTCGGTATCATACTCAATTTGACGTCTTCTAAATCTTTGGCGGTTGTCATGGACTGCATCACCAATGGCATCCCTCCTTGGTATATTATTCCTCTATGTTGCACATACATATAGTGATGATTTTACATTTGTGCATGCGTTCTCCGCATTGCATTCATCCTTGGAGTCATCACTCTTCTCTTCATTGACTTCTTGACCTCAACACTTGGATGATGCACTCAAATCATCCTCCAAACTACTCTCATTCTCAAAATCTTCACATTAGTGTCACTTTCATATTCGAGGTCTCTCTTGTATTTATTAACATGACCCCATCATTTTAATGATGTTTTTGCATCACTTTCCAATTCAGGGCTTGCTCTAAGTGCTCTTGATATGACGTTAGAGGGACCACACTGTTCTGCTTCTGATACATAGGAAGAAGCCTTCCACAAACTACCTTTTCTTCAATGCGTGTGATGGATCCTCCTCCAAATAGGCAAACAACCAACTCAACCTAATGTTATAGGACCAAACATGTGTTGTCTCACCCTATTCCATCCTATAAATTTCAGCAATAACCTCATTGTCATTGCGGAACAATCAAAATTCCTTAACAAATGTGTTGCACAACTCTTTCCCAGTTTGGTACTTGCCCTTTGGCTATCTCATTTACCAATCCATTACGATTCCACGAAATGTCGCAGGGAATAACCTCCTCCAATTTGCTTCATTCTTTTGCCCATTGGCCTTCCACATCATGAGGTAAATTTTCCAATGCTTGAGTAGGTCCTTTCTTTCACCACCATGAAACATGGGACACTTGTGTGATATGCCAAAATTTGTCATCGCTATGACAGGTTGTTTTGGCATAGACAATGGTTGTTTGTATGTCTCACTCTCATCTCAAGCATCGTTAGATGCACCGCATCACAATTACTCTTATGGCAGACTCCATTCCCGCACACAATGAAACGTGCCAACTTGTAATTGCTATGATGTTGGACTTCTATCCTACTTACCATCGAGCACACCAACCTATGGTTGCTCTAGTTTCGGACTCTCATCACGTGCATTAATAGATACACCATCTTGCATTTGATCCAATGTCTGATTTTTGTCCCACTCACCATTAGACACACCAACTTGCAATTGTGCAGGTGCCAAACATTTGTCATGCATATTGTCTATCACACAACTTGCTCCAACTACTATTAGCCTTTCTTGTCAAACCAGGTTTTATCCTCTATCAAACTTGTCTCCTTTGTCATGTCAAACTTCACTGGTGTGAAGTTCAATTGCATGCAAGTCTTCACCTATATGCATGTCCTCCTCGCATGTCATGTTGTTGCATATGCTTTCATCACACCCTTCATTGCAGACACCTTCGTTGGTACCTCTGTCGTCACGTCTGCCTTTATCATAGACACCTCCATTGATTGCATGCACATCTTTGTCCTCATGCATGTTACCATGCACGTCACCATGCACTCACACCTGCGCAAACTTCTTCATTACCACACACGTCTACATGAGCATATTCACTTGCACAACTTTAGTGCACAAACAGTCACATGTCACCTTCACATGCAAACACTTGTGCGTCTCCCTTGTGCGTGAACATGTGTCTCGCTCTTGTGTGAACACTTGCTTGTGCATAGATAGTTGCACATCTCCTTCGTGTGTGTTTGCTTGTGCATCCACTTGAGCGTCTGCTTCATATGTCAATCCTTTGTCGGTGTCAACAAACAAGTTTGTGTCTTCTTTTGTTGCAACCTCCAATCTCTCCTCCTCTTGACGGAAACTTTCTCGTTCGTTGACTGCAATTTAATAATCTCATGGTTGTTGTTGCATACCTTCTTCAGTGTCACAATTCCATGTCACCAAACTCAACCCAACTTCAAACAAGCAACAACACCAAAACGTAGAAATGGAATACAACACATTGCAACACAATTCCACTACCACTTCAATAAAATACACAATGAGAACTTATAGATATAAATGGATACATTGCACACACTTGTATCTTGCACAAAACCTATTTGCATACATCATACTTCGATGAATAATCTACCAACAAGCAACTCTTAGCCAACCATACACTTTGGCCAACAATAAGAAGCACTCTCTCTGGCATCTCTCACATAGATGTATACTTATAGCTATAATGGGACCGATAGGTGGTTGGCAACTACCTAACTACCCATTTATATAAAACATTAAAAATACCCCATTACTTTACATTATTGCAAACACTGTCACCTACATACACAACACTACATGACAACCTATTGCAGAAAATTTGTGCACACAAGTTTGCACATATACATTCCTACACTCAAACATTCATTCATGCAAACTTGTGAAAGTGTCTATCTACAAGGTTGTTAGGTTGAGGATGCCAACTGTAGGATTGAGGACAACAACTATCTCGATGATGAAGGATGTCATTTGGATGAGGCAAAAAGATGTTTGGATGATGATGGATTATTTGGGTGGGGATGCCTACCATTCGGGAAGGAGTTCATGCCATTCGAGGACCGTTTCAAGCCATCAAGGACTAAGAGTTTATACTATTGGGGACTAGGGGCACATCATCTGAGAAAAGGAGGTTGTTTGAATAGAATCCCTTTGTTGTTTGAGAAAGAGAAATCCTTGTCATCGCAGGAGAAAACCTTGTTTTTTGAGAAAGAAAAATCTTTTCCGTCTAAGGAGGAGAAGCACTTGTAGTTTGAGAGAAAATGTTTTTTGTCTAAGTAACAACCAATGGGTTAGCCAATAGATTGTCTAGGCCAAGGGAGGAGTCGTTTGATCCTAAGGAGGAGTCGTATGGGCCCTTGAAATTGGTGTCTTCCTTATCAAAGTTTCATTTGAATTGGAAGGATGGTTGTTCGAGTTTTGACTGCTGTCTAGCCTAGAAAATTGGCTATGAGACCGACCATCAAAGATAAGTGTCGTTTGATGGACAATTATTGAAGAAAGGCAAGGCCCCATATGTGGGGCGGTTGTCTAGCCCAAACAAGTTGTTGTCACACATGTAATATATCGTCTAGGCCAAAGTAAGAGTAGTCTGTGCCAAAGAGGAATCAATTAGAGACAGAGGTGAAATCATTCGGGCTAGGGGAGGTGTCATTTGGACTTGGGGAGGTGTCTAGAAAAGAGAAAGTATTGCTTGTGCAATGAGGCAGTCCATTTGATGAGAAGGGGTAGCTGTTTAGGCAATTCAAAGGAAGGAGAAGTAGAAAATGGTCTATGTTCCCCTGACAAACATGAGCTTTACCCTCTAGATAAAGGTTGTTTGGGGTCCCATCATTTGAAGTTTTGTCATTGGGAGGGAGGTTGTAGGGGTTTTGTCATCTAAGGTTTTGTCGTCTATAGACAAGGCCATCTGGTTGTTTGCTAGGGTCGGGTAATTGTCCAACAATTGGTCCATTTGCTCATTTGGAGCTAGAGTCATCTGTTAGGGCAATCTCACTATCAAGAAACAAGGGCATTTAACTATCTACCAGGGCCATCTAGTCGTTCGAAGGCAAGGTCGTCTAGCTGCCTAGAAGTAAGCCATTTTGTCGTTTGAAGGCAAGACCATTTAGTTGTCAAGAGACAAGGTTGCATGGGTCATCCAGAGCTTGGGCTATCTGATCGTCTGGCAGAGTCGGTTGGTTGTCAAGAAGCAAGGTCGTTTGACCATTTGTTAGAGTTTTTTGAATGTCCAATGTTGAGTTGACACCGTCTAAGGCATGTCATTTGACCCTATCTACCTGAGGAAAGAGTGTTGTCCATTGTGTACTCCCCCTCTAGTGTTGGTCAATTAAGGCAGTCATCTAGGGTTGGGCAATTGTAGAAGCCGTTTGGGCCCACCATTCGACATTCCCTTCAATTTGGTGAGGTCCCCATATTGGCAAGACATGGTAGATGCTCTTGAATGATTCCGTGAAGGATATCCAATTTTTTTCTAATGGATGACAAAGAATGTGGAGAAAAAAAGATGCCATGATCATGCTTGATGGGTGAATTAATGGGAAGAATCAAACATTGATCATTTTTTTTATTGTTTCTATAGGAGGAATAGTGTTCTTAAAGTTAGTGGATGCATCGACACAAGTAAAAAATGTTGAATTGCTTGCCGAGTTGTTGGAGCAGGTTGTGCAAGAGGTAGGGGAGGAGAACATTGTCCAAGTTATCATGGACAACACAAAAATATATGTGGCAACAGGAAGATTTTTTAGGAGAGATTCCCGACCATTTTCTAGACACCATGTGTAGCCTGTTGTCTCAATTTGCTTCTCAAAGACATTGGGAAAAAATCCTAGGTGTTTGAGGTTGTAGATAAGGTGAAATGTATTACAAAATTCATCCACAACCATATGTGAGTCCTCTAGTTGATGAGGCAGTTCAAGAATAATAGGGAGCTCATGCAAGCTAGAGTGACATGATTCACCATAAACTTTTTTTTTTTTGAACAATAATTTTTATAAACATCCATAGTAGGGATTGAACCCGGGTCACATCACCGATAATGCAAGTGGCGTCCTTTCCGGTAGACCACACTCACGTGTATTCACCATAAACTTTCACATTGCAAAGCCTGTTTGAAGCAAAGGGGGCATTGAAGAGGATGTTTGTGAGCAAGGAGTGGATATGTGAAGAAGGTGCTAGATATTGATTGACTAGTGAGGGTAGAAGGTGTATGACTGTGTTTGAGGACCCTTTTTGGATGGCTATGTAGGAAGCAATTAAGGTACAAGTTCCTTTTTTTTTTAGTTGCAAATTTTAAATTCTAATCCAAATTGCAAATAGCTCGTAGAAATTAAAATTTGTCATTTGACTTCAGGTGGTAGCGCTTTTGGTGGGGGTTATCTATCTTGTTGATGGAGAACAAATCACCCATGGGGTATCTATGAGGCTATGGATAGGGCCAAAGAGGTGATTGCCCCATTTTATAATTATCTAGAGTCCAAATACTATCCCATTTGGGGCATAATTGATCATCAATGGACTTCTCAGCTCCAATGGCATATTCCTATGTTGGAATTTCGTTCCACTTTAATACCTCTTCTTCAGTTCCATAGGCCACTACATGTTGTGGGGTACTACAACCCAAAATTCTTTTATAGCGATTCTTTTGATGCTGATTATGAGGTGTTGTCAACTCTTCAGCAGTTCCTTCCTAGGATAGTGCCTAATCGGAGGACTCACAATTTGATAATGTACAAGTTGCAGAGTCACAAGGGCTGAGGGCTACCTTTTCAAGACTCCACAATGCATTCAAGGACAATTTAGAGGCTAGGTAACCGTTGGTTACGAATCTGCCATGAGGAAAGGATTTTTGGTTAATGCGCCCAGATTCGCCCACCAGCATGAAATGCCGGAAGGAAGAGATGCCTTCCGAGCCAATCTCCGGAGAAGGCCGGCTCCTTGGGGGGGGGTCTGATTTAAGCCAAAGGGAACAGGGAAAGAAATAAATGAACTGAAAGAGACAAATGTACAGAAAGAGATTACAAATATGTCCAAAGGTTGGTGGGGGGAACTAACAGTACGGGAACACACCAATCACCGCTACTTACTGCATATAAACACAGAGCATGACAAGGAACTGCAAAACCTAGGCGTACTTCCGATACACCAGCAGCGTATGCACGGCTTCAATAGCTCCCTAGCAAACATTCCCTACAAGGAACTAACGGCGAGGGGATCGTATCAATCACCGAGATACTTACACCGACGGGGGTAGAAAGTAAACTTAGAGATGTCGAGCCGGTATATGTGTTAGGCGAGAGAGTTTAACCGCACGGCTTCAATGGCTCCCTAGCAAACATTCCCTACAAGGAACTAACGACGAGGGGATCGCATCAATCACCGGATACGGGCCAGCAACGTCACACATAACTGATGGAACTGCTACCACATCTATTATATGAATGCTTTAAATTAATGAAGTACAGAAGGTGCTTTAAACAAGCAATGCTAGAGGAACCTGATCGCCAAATGCCGAAATGAATCAACGAGCCGCGACACAGGTGGGCCTAAGGCATATAATGAAAGACAACATAAAAGAATAAAGACAGTAGAACAGAACCAGGCATACAGATTGTATTCATAAGCAGAAGCACGGTTACAGTAAGCACAGTAGTTCCCTAACAAACATTCCCCTTCCACACTTTACAATGAATTCAAGATGGGCTTTTATAGCCCGAGTCCCACCCGTTACATTAATGGGCACAGAGTCCCAGTCAAACATAAGCTGACAGAAGCGGCGAAAGAGCTGCAAATGCTGACCTTTTGTCGGACTGGGCTGTACCCGCAGCATGGTCTTCCTGGAAGCTGGGCAGCTACGTGGCGGAGTGCTGGGCAAAACTTCAAGTCGGCAGGCTCGCTGGTAGCTGGAGCAGGTGAAACCTCAGATCAGCTTTGAATGAGGATATTAACGCAGGCGGTGCAGGCAGCCCATGCTTATCCCTTTTTGGTCGGCAGTCTTGGTTCAAATCCCGAAGCTGGACACTTGTCTGATGATGGGTTATGCTTTGTGTGACACATGCCTGCCTTAGAGGGCAGTCTATCCATCTTCGCTTGGGATCGGGGCTCCTTGGGATGCGTGCAGAAATCAGTGCAGTCGGGGAAGGCCTTCAAGCCTTGGTCAAATTCCGGGTTTGTTCCCCTACCGCACACCTGTCAAGGGCGCATTCCGACTCTGTTGAGAAGTCGAACTGCGCACAGGCGAACACTGGTGTCTGTCGCCATATGGACCTGCTCCGGCGTTTTATCTTTCTTCTGCGTTGACCTGCCAGTCTGCCAGTGCAAGGTGCGCCCGAAAGTGGGGCGAAGTACGCACTTCGCACCAAAGCGGGCGAAGTGCGAACTTCGCACCAAAGCGGGCGAAGTGCGCACTTCGCACCAAAGCGGGCGAGTACGCACTTCGCACCCGGACTTAGCCAATTTCGAGATAGACCTGCTTGGAAAGTTGGAAAATCAAGCTGGGGACTCCAAGGAAAAAAAGGGGGGAGAGAAAGAGAATGGGAAAGAAAAGGAAAGGGAGAGAAGGAAGAAAAACGGAAGGAGGAAAGAAGAGCAGCACTGTTACAAAACATTATTGAAGACATTGCACCCCGTGCAAAATGTGACAACATTTCTGGCGGCTCGCGGGGTGTCGAGCTCGCCTCGGCGCAAAGAATCCATGCCTTCATCCTTTGGGTGCAGAGGAACTTACCTCCCCTGCCTTTTGCTGCTCTAACTGTTCTCCTTGCGGCAACTGTTCTTCAGATTCATCTTTGTCAGTTGCCTCATCAGTATCTCCTTCCGAAAGCTCTCCATTTCCTGCTTCTGCCTCGCACATGCGAGTGTACGCCTCTTGGGCTGAGCGCCAAGCTTCCGCTTCGAATGGCTTGCGGTCGGCTATATCTTCTAATGCTCCGTGAAAGCGACGACCGCGTGCAGGTCGATGGTGAGGTATCTTTTCTCTAACTCCTGAAAATAGGAGCGGATCCTGGAATATTTGGACACCATCTGAGTGACCTGACTGTCTTGAATTGGCTCGATCCAGCTATCAATTTCAGCTGTATCTGCTTCAAAGGACTGCCAATTCTTCTTTACCCGATCTAGGGTGAGGAGCTCGCCATTCTCAACAAAACCCGGACACCCAAGTTCTGAAAGAGCGTGAAAGGGGGCCAGACAGATATCTCTTTCATGTCCGAATGCGTCAAGCATTCGTCTGGCCACTCTCACCTCTTCAAATTTTCTGAAATATTTGTGCAAGGTCACCTTTGCACCTGCCCATTCTGCAGCGAATGAGGACACGGGGGAAAAAAGGACGCCGTCGCGCTCGCGCTCCTGAAGATTTATCGCCAGGTCCAGCCATTGCTTTGCCTGGCGCTCGGCCTCCTCTACCACAGTCTTTCCCCTGGCAGAAACTTCTTGAATCCTGGATGCGAAGTCCAGGACCGCCATCGCCTTAAAGGTATGGGGCTTGCATTCCCTCAGCAAACCAACCCTCATTTCCTTAACTTTTGTCTTTGAAAAGACAGCCGCTTGAGATGTTTTCTCTGCAAGTTGCGACTGCGCCTGCTTCAAAGA
Organism: Wollemia nobilis; assembly: GCA_028583015.1. Lineage (NCBI taxonomy): Eukaryota > Viridiplantae > Streptophyta > Pinopsida > Araucariales > Araucariaceae > Wollemia > Wollemia nobilis. The sequence continues at coordinate 704,582 of JAQPPZ010017079.1, read as the reverse complement.
CTCCTGGAGCTGAGAAATCTGCTCCGAGGCTGCTTTCTTTTCGGTTGCGGCCTGTTGCTGAGAAGCGGCCAGCTGGGCTTTGAATTCATCTGTTTCTCGCCGCGCCGCTTCCAGCTGCTCAGTGGACCTAGATAGGTCCTCTTCAAGTTGCCTTACTTTGTCCTGCAACGCGAAAAGTTCTTCCTGCTCCTCCAGACTCTTGACAAAGAGATTGTCAGCTTTGCGCATGATCGTCTGAATCTCATACTGTTTATCAATGTCGTCAAAGCTTTTCTCCTTTGTCTGGAGCACGTAGTCCGCCTTAGTCATTTCTCGGAGAGGTTTCTTCACTATTGGGATTATTTTCTCCGTTGTAATCACTCTCCTTCCGAAATCATACTTTGCGCGTTTCGCCGGGGCGGCTATCTCTTCGTGTCTCCTCCGCTTCAGGTCTTGGCGGAAAGAGAGAGAATACTCTACGGCTCTCGTTGCCGGGGGCAAGTCATCCGAGTTCGAAGGTCGTCCATAAAATCTGGTTCCCCCGGCCCTAGGGATCTGCCGAGACGTCTCTCTGCGGGGATGGGATCGGGAGGAACCGGACAGACCTTGGAAGAATCGGTCGCTTGTGGGGGCGACCGGGAAATGGAAATGGGAGCGGGCGACACCTGTGAGGGTTTGAAGCGGGCGAGGCGAGAGGATGTGATGGTGAACGGACAGCCTCGGACAGCGACCTCGGGCGAAGGGTTTGGAGTTGTGCTGAGAGAAAGAGAGACGTTAGGGTTACGAGCAAGCCGATCGAAAGAATGGGGACCGCTAGAAGGACGCGGAGACGGGGGAGGAGGATGTGGTCATGGCTCGCCCGGATTGAGCGGGGGCCGAGTGGAAGTAGAACCGGGTGAGACTAGAGAGACGAGGGACAGCAAACGTACTGCGGGCTCCGCCCTGAGCCGATCGTCGGGTGAATGTCTTCGCTTCTTGTCTCGGCGGCTGGCTTGGGACTGCCCAAAGGAATTGCCTCTGCGGCGGCAGGACGCGGCTGCGGCTCTGCGACTGGCTGCTGCACTATCAGGCTAGGTCGCCTGATTTTCTCAATTCTCCTCCGCTTCTTCTCTTTTGGAACAACTGTCGGATCAGGGGAAGGAGACGAAGCAGGTGCAGCAGGCGCCGATGCTCCCACGGTAAACTTGTACCGGGGTTTGACTTGCAGAAGGTCTGCCGCGACCGGTCTGCTTTCTGGCGGCGCTGGCGCTTTTCTTGCCTGAGGAAGTGCCTCGGGCGCTGCCTTGACTAACTCTTTCGCCTTTTCAGGCGCCGCCTTAGGAGCCACGGGCTGCATTGGATCGGCCTGGGTACTTGCTGGGCCGGCGCTGGCAGTTGCCGAAGTGTACAACTGTTTGGGAGGAGACCCACTTTTATAATCCTCAAAGGGGCCTCGGGGAACGTAACCTTGATATGCGAACGGCCGCCAGCTGTCATGATGCTGGTCATAGAGAACCGAGAAGTCGTCATCTACGGCCAGGTTTCTCCTTGTGGATTTATCGTGCTGCGTGCGGCATCTCATTTTCCAGCATTCGGTAATCTTTTCTTTAGACCAGTTAAGGCCTGCAATCTTGGACAAAAATTTTTTGAACCCTGGAGATGAGAAGTGATGGTCCGGGTTTCGCTTGGGGTCATATGTCACCTCCTCGCAGTAGAAATCCTGCCAGGGGGGAGAAGCTTCCATTAATTCAATCTCCCAGTCAAGGTCCACATGGACCACGTCGCATCTATCTTCGGTTATATCCCGGGGGCACAAATGTGCAAACTTTCCCCTTATCCCATGAGGGTCATACTTCCAGCGCTGCGGCAGCAAAACCAGGCCAATCCGGGACAGCGCTTGCTCTAGGTAGACATGTTGTCCTACCTCAGTAATCTCAACGTTGGCCCAGGAAAGAGGGTATTGGAAAATCTGTCCTCTTTTCTTCCCTAGGCCAAACTCTTCTTCCACATAGTCCATCTGTCGGGCAACCTCCATCCCGAACAGATGCTCTGAGCACCAATAGGGCAGCAAATAGGGTTTGCCCTTGAACCCGTAGATTCTGATCACAATCCCTTGCGTCAGTCTGAAAACGTCCCCGAGCTTCTGATTTATCAAAGCACTCGTCATTTCTCTCGGGGGACGGGGGATTTCACTTTCGGTGAAGACCGACATGACGAATCCCGAAAGTTGAAGTTGAACTTGTAGTAGGACCCTTTCCGGTATAAGTCATCCGTCCAATTATAGACGGGCTGGGGCTCTCCCTTCTCGTTAACCTTCTTTAGGTTCAGGATCGGCATTTGGGGGTGCGGATGGTACAAACAAAGCCGACCCGAACGGAACTGAAACGAAAATCGGTTGACTGCCTCTTCTGAATCTTCAACAAGCTGGAATGAATGGCGTAAGCCTACCAGTCTGCCCAGTCGAAAGAGATGGGGCGCTTTCCGCTCCGCTGCGCCGCCGGTTCGTAAGATTCTCCACACAGGAGGCATTCGCACGGCGCCGAGTGGTACGGGTGCACCGACTCATCGGAGTCGCGACTGAGGATCCATGCCAAGATGGTATATAGATACTTGCTCCGAAATTTCGCCAAAGGCATGGGGCCGATCGGCCATTGTCCGTCGGAAGCGGGGCGTTGAGCTCTGAATTGAGGAAATCCCTCATTCGCTTGGTGTGCGTGAAACGTCCCGCTTGTTCGCCCAGACTGATTTTTCTGAGGATGGTGCCGGAGTCATACTCCAGCCCTGGGGCGAAAGCTGGCTGTACAGTCTCCCTGCGCAGTGCGAACAAGGGTTTGCCAACGGAACTGCAGATTTGCCGGGAAGCTGGTTTATAATGTCTAACAATTAAGTCTATCAGCTCCGGGCACTGGTGGACAGGAGGGCACATGAATCTGAAGAGATTTGATTTGTACGCCGCTCCAAAATGATGGGAGGGCGAAACTTTGTCGGCCCAGCTCTCCACATTCGCTCGCAGCTGAGTTAGGCTCATGGAAAACAAGCCGTCCACATATCCTGCCAGGTAATTCACCGGAGGTGGTGGGGATTGCCCACGCTGTACCTTCTTCATCCGGGCCTTTGACTTTTTCTCTGGCGGAGGATCGCCTTTGAAAACTCCCGGCCGCGGCAAATCCCCTGGTTCGCTGCTTTCGCTGGACCGCGCTGACACGGGCCTTTTTCCCTTGTCCATCTCACCGAGTCAGCAATAATGACAGGTTCGAGCTGTCTGCAACAAATTTCGCTATCGGAGGAATAATTAGCACTGTCCGAGGAATAATCTCTGCAATCTGGAATGTTGGCATGATTCTGACCCCCTTTTCTAGATAAAAACAGCGCCATTAATGCAACGCAGGAGGGGTAGGTCGGCTGAGTTAAAACCCTTGGTGGCTGCGCAGGAGAACGTTTGAGAAAAGACGCGCCCCGACAGACGTGCCTTGCTTCTTTAGTTGCATTTTTCCTTGAAAAACGCGCAATCATTAATTCAGCGTTGGGGACTGCACCATGGGCGACGTTGCTGCCACCACTTGGGCACACTGCTCAAGACAAAACCTTTGGCGCGGAAACCCAGATTAAAACAAGTGCAAGCGCGCCTTGGGCCCAGCTTGAGGGTTTTTGAATTTTTCGTTATTATTTTTCTTTTGAAACGCGTCCCAACGCTGGCCCGGAAAACTAGGCGCAGCCGGGCTTCGCCCGAAGTTAGGCGCGACCCGACCTCGCTAGCGAAGTCGGACTTCGCCCGAATTTCGGGCGAAGTTCGAACTTCGCGCAAAGCGCGTGCTTGAACTCTTTTGCTTGCTTGCTGCGCCCAAGGCTTCGGGCGCGGTCTGGGTCTTTGCCGCCTTTGGGCTTCACACATCTTTGCAACCTTCGCCCGTTGTCCGAACTGCGCAATGCGATGCTGACTTTGTTCGGACTTCGGCCGAAGCTTGGTGCGAAGTACGAACTTCGCGCTTCGCACGAGAGTAGAGCGCAGCGCGCACTTCGCGCGAGCGCTGGCCGAAGTCAGGCTTCGCTGCGAAGTTCGCACTTCGCGCAAACTTTGCGCGCATTGCGTACTTCGCACGAAGGGTTGCGCAGTGCGTACTTCGGTCAAAGGATGAGCGGAGCTTCTTCTTGGTGTGCTTCAGTGTTTTCTCGAACAAACTTCGCAATTCGGCTGGGCCGAAGTCAGGCTTCGCTGCGAAGTCGGGCTTCGGCCAACACTTAGTCGATTTTTTGCTCTTTTTTCTCCTTTCTTTCTCTGCATAGCCGAACTTCGCCCCTCCTGCGGGGCAACGACAGACTTCGCTGCGAAGTCTGTCTTTCTCTCCCATGCCGCATTTAAGCTCAAAGAAGGAAAAAAATAAACTGAAAGCTAAAACTGGAAACTATACATGCGGGGAAAAATAAAAAACACAAGGAAAAATTTTTACAAGGAAGGGCCACTCGGGCGCCTTCAACAGCGATAAAGCTTCAAGTGGAACCCGTTGACGGGGATGGGGAGGAGCTGACCCTCCATATCCGAAAGTATGTAGGCATTGAACTGATTCACCCGAGCAATCTGATAAGGGCCCTCCCAGAGAGCGTCAAATTTTCCGTGATAAGGGCCACAGCCGCTTGTACGGTGGCAGCCCATCGGGCTGCGGTTTTTCTCTTCTCGCGTATACCTGCAAAGGTTTAGCCGCGTCCGCAGCTCTCTTTTCTTCCTTGGCGGGCGTCACTGGATTCTCTTCTGGCGGGGGCAAAATTGGCCTCACCGTCCAAGATCATGTACAGCCTCATCATCTTCTATAGCGCCGCCGGCCAAGGTTTGGATGTAGTGCTGGTGCAAAGTGCGCTCTTCCTCCGAATGCGGGTCATTGCACGTAGTGCACTCGGTTGACTCGGTCGGGAGGACCAGGTGGGTCATCTATAGCAAGCATTTCTCGGAGGCGGACGCCTCTGCGGTTAGTTTTCTGGGGCTTTATCTTTTGTCAGCGCCGGTGGCGCATACGGCCTTCTAGGAGCAAAGTCCATTTGGGCCTGCTTCTTTTTCATAGCGGTCATGTCATTGGACATGGCATGGCATGATATCCGAAGGCCAAAGCCCGCACTTCTTGTAGAATCGTGTTCTGGATGCTGCTGTCGGGAGGCGGCAACTGTGCCGGTGGAGGCAAAGCGGCCAATGGAGGAGGGTTAGAATAAGACGCATACTGCGGGGGAGCAGGAAGCGCTGGAAAATGCGGAGCGGGAGGAGGCGGATGAGGGTAATGCAACTGAGGCGGGCCGTATTGAGTTACGACCGGCGCCGGATTCCACTGCGGTTGGGGTTGCTGCCCTGAAGTAGACGGCACACCACCAAGGCGGGAAGGATACTGCGATCCGGAAAAGTCGGGATGAATCGGCTCCCGCACTCGGACGGAAGCCTCGCCGATGGAGATAATGTCGGCTTCGACTTGTCGGGCAGCTTCGTATAGTGCGGGAATTCGTCAATTCGGGCGATCTTCGACAGCGAGGCATATGTCCGAGTTGAAAGACCTCAGATAGTAGTGAGCAGCCATGCCGGCTGAAGGCCGAAGTTCGCGAGGTACCTGTTTCCAGGATCTCGCAAACCTAATGTTAAAATCAGACACCTCCTCTTGAGGATGCCTTTGGATTGCTTGGAACTGATGCAGTAGAGAGGTAGGATCAGCAGACTCCTTGCATCCTTTTACGAGCCTCCCGGCAAGTCAGGGCCACCCGGTGATGGATCCCTCCGGCAGCCGATCTCCACCGGTAGAGAAGCTTTCCCCTCGGGGAAAGGGCCGCAGACGGGTCTTCACACTTTCATCGGTGATGGTATGCGGTGCGGCCGGGGCAAGGATGTCCCGGATGTGCTCGTACGCCGTCTTACCGTAGCCGTCGTATGTGGGAATAGACTTTAAAGCGGCAGGGGGCACAGCTTGCGACCGATCAGGGCCAAAGGCCCTGCAGAGTCCACCGCCGGGAAGAGATCATCGTCGTTCGGCTGTTGAGCAGCCATTTCTTCTTCTTCTCCGCCGTCGGTTGTGTACTCGGTGTCGGTACTTTCCGAGGATGCAGGATTTTCCTCTTCCTCGGCCTCTTCTACTTCGTACTCGGCTCTTCCGACCTCAGCCTCGGCCTCTTCTTGGATCTCAGCCTCGGCTTCGTCGAAACGAGCTCGCGGATCAGCCAACCTGGGTATCTCGCCTCGAGCGTAGATGTCTAGTTCGTAGAACTCAGGCGGGCTTCTCGGATTTCTTGTTCGCCACCTTCTCATGTGCATGAAGGTGACAGGACCGGTCTTCTAGACTCAGAGGATTTGTTCGTGCAGAGTCGCCAGGTGTTCTGATTTGGAACAGCAATGAAGCGAACACCGGTGCTTCGATTCTGTCGGGGGTGAGAAACTTCCTTGTCTCACGAAGAGCTCAGGAACTGTCAGCGCCAGGTGGAGACTGATCGGAAAATCTCTCGTCAGATGTGGGACCCGTGTTCAGCCGAGCGGGTCAGAAGAACTGTTGCGCTAGGTGGAAACTGGACGGGTACTCTTTCTTTAAATCGTGGGACAAGCGTCCCACCGGGCGTGCGTAGAAACCGTTGGTTACGAATCTGCCATGAGGAAAGGATTTTTGGTTAATGCGCCCGGATTCGCCCACCGAAGATGAAAGTCCGGAAGGAAGAGATGCCTTCGAGCCAATCTCCGGAGAAGGCCGGCTCCTTGGGGGGGGGCTGATTTAAGCCAAAGGGAACAGGAAAGAAATAAATGAACTGAAAGAGACAAATGTACAGAAAGAGATTACAAATATGTCCAAAGGTTGGTGGGGGGGAACTAACAGTACGGGAACACACCAATCACCGCTACTTACTGCATATAAACACAGAGCATGACAAGGAACCGCAAAACCTAGGCGTACTTCCGATACACCAGCGAGCGTATGCACGACTTCAATAGCTTCCTAGCAAACATTCCCTACAAGGAACTAACAACGAGGGATCGTATCAATCACCGAGATACTTACATCGACAGGGGTAGAAAGTAAACTTAGAGATGTCAGAGCCAGGTATATGTGTTAGGCAGAGAGTTTAACCGCACGACTTCAATGGCTCCCTAGCAAACATTCCCTACAAGGAACTAACAGCAAGGGATCGCATCAATCACCAGATACGGGCCAGCAACGTCACACATAACTGATGGAACTGCTACCACATCTATTATATGAATGCTTTAAATTAATGAAGTACAGAAGGTGCTTTAAACAAGCAATGCTAGAGGAACCTGATCGCCAAATGCCGAAATGAATCAACGAGCCGCGACACAAGTGGGCCTAAGGCATATAATGAAAGACAGACATAAAAGAATAAAGACGAGTAGAAGCGAGAACCGGGCATACAGATTGTATTTATAAGCAGAAGCACGGTTACAATAAGCACAGTAGTTCCCTAACAAACATTCCCCTTCCACACTTTACAATGAATTCAAGATGGGCTTTTATAGCCCGAGTCCCACCCGTTACATTAATGGGCACGAGTCCCGATCAAACATAAGGCGACGAAGCGGCGAAAGAGCCGCAAATGCTGACCTTTTGTCGGACTAGGGCTGTACCCGCGACATGGTCTTCCCGGAAGGCTGGGCAGCTACGTGGCGGAGTGTTGGGCAAAACTTCAAGTCGGCGAGGCTCGCTGGTAGGCTGGAGCGGGTGAAACCTCGGATCAGCTTTGAATGAGGATATTAACGCGAGCGGTGCGGGCAGCCCATGCTTATCCCTTTTTGGTCGGCAGTCTTGGTTCAAATCCCGAAGCTGGACACTTGTCTGATGATGGGTTATGCTGTGTGACACATGCCTGCCTTAGAGGGCAGTCTATCCATCTTCGTTTGGGATCGGGGCTCCTTGGGATGCGTGCAGAAATCAGTGCAATCGGGAAAGGCCTTCAAGCCTTGGTCAAATTCCGGGTTTGTTCCCCTACCGCACACTGTCAAGGGCGCATTCCGACTCGTTGAGAAGTCGAACTGCGCACAGGCGAACACTGGTGTCTGCCGCCATATGGAACTGCTCCGGCATTTTATCTTTCTTCTGCGTTGACCTGCCAGTCTGCCAGTGCAAGGTGCGCCCAGAAAGTGGGGCGAAGTGCGAACTTCGCACCAAAACTGGGCGAAGTGCGAACTTCGCACCAAAACTGGGCGAAGTACGCACTTCGCACCCAGACTTAGCCAATTTCAGATAGACCTGCTGGAAAGTTGGAAAATCAACTGGGGGACTCCAAGGAAAAAAAGGGGGGAGAGAAAGAGAATGGGAAAGAAAAGGAAAGGGAGAGAAGGAAGAAAAACGGAAGGAGGAAAAGAAGAGCAGCACTATTACAAAACATTATTGAAGACATTGCACCCCGTGCAAAATGTGACAACAGTAACCCATATGAATTGACTTCAAAATTGAATTTTTTATTGTTAATTTTGATTTTGTTTTATAAAATTATCTCAATTTACCTAAATTCAAAATTATTATTTTTGGCATCTTATAGATTTATGGTGTGAGTACTTTGGTGCCTTTACACCCAATTATCAGTGCTTCATCATCAGAATTTTATGTCAGCCATGCAATACTTTAGGTTGTGATCGTAATTGGAGTATGTCTGAGCATATTTACTCCAAGAAATGGAATTGACCCATGCAGCAGAAGTCGAATGACCTTGTGTTTGTTCACTTCAACCTTAGCCTCCACCATAAACAAATAGCGAAATCAGATTTTGAGGCGATTGATTTAGATGAGATTGATCCACCATCTGATTGGATCAATGAGCCAAAGTAGCAAGAGGAATCTCTCTTAACAATGGATAAGTTCAAAAATATAGTGTGAGAGGCAGTGACACAAACACAACAACAGGGACAGACACAAAGGGAGAGGGCCAGAGCTAAGGCAAAGGCATTGCTAGATGCTAGATAGATGAGTTGTAGTGGGCCAATGAGGCATTTTGAGACATTTTGTACCTTTTTTATATGATATTCAATATAAAAATATTACTTGGCGTTAAATTTTCTTTAATTGATGTATGTTTCATTTAAGGTTTTATAGCCTAGAAGATTAATTTTGGATGTGTATAGTGTTAATTAATTGTGACATGCATGATTTTTTTTTCAATGAATATCTGTATTCTTTTACATTTTTGTAGGTAAATGAGTTGATACATAAACTTTACGTCTGCATGAGTGCACGTTTATGTCAGTGCACGAGTGCATGAGCACATCTGTGCATGGATGCATGTGTCATGAGTTGGTGATACATGTAATTAAGAGTTGTCTTACCTAAGTGCTGTCATGTAATGTTGTCGTGTGTACACATGGCAATAAGTGTTTGTAATAACATAATGTTTTACAGGGTATGTTTTTATGTTTTGATGTATATGGGTATTTCAGTGGTAGTTAGGCAGTTGCTAGCCGCCTGTGGGTCTTGGGTTACCTATATGTACACCATCTACCTTGGTAAAGGTATGTTGGTTAGGAAGTTGTTTGTCGAGGTATGATGTTGGTTTATACTGGTCAAGGCAAGTCTGTGTGTGTTGTACACTTGGCCTGACCATGTAGTATTGCAAATAATTGGATTGCAGGATACGTGTGTGCGGTGTATCGAAATGATATGTAAGTTATTCCCATTGTGTACCTTTGTTTATATATTTATAATGGAATTATATCATAGCGTCTTGTATTCTATTTCTTCAGTGAACATACAGTCACCAAAGATTCTTATCAATTTGATGCTGTTATAAAAGATAACAAAATTAATGAGAGTGACATTCTTGTGAGCTTTGCTATGGTTTCATTTTTCATCGAGATTGATGTTATCAAGAGTAGTGTGGATGACGAAACTTCCAAGCTTTGTAAAGGTCTGCCTAAGATCAACATTTTTTAGTTTCGAATGAGTTATTTATGAGCAATCGGATGGGGTTGCAGTGGATTTCCCCTGTTTCCAGTTGTTCTAATCTATTTGTTGAAAGATTTGAGCAAATGCTAATTGCTTTCTCCCACTCAAAACAAAATGTTGGAAGAGGCATGTTGATGATGCTAATGTCAATTTGGCACACATGTTTGAGAATTTCAAGAAAACAAGGTGACAATCTCTCTTTGCACGATTATGGGAAGCCCCTGCACACTAACCGCTATTTGTAAGCTACTACTCATCCTCATTCATTTAGAAACAAGGTATGATCAAAGAAATTTATCACTAAGAAAATGAGGATTGCAGATGTGGATCACTTGGCACAAAAAAGAACACAACTAACATGGTTTATCGAATCAATGGTTACTGTTGGTTACGAATCTGCCATGAGGAAAGGATTTTGTGTTAATGCGCCCAGATTCGCCCACCAGCTAGAAAGGCCGGAAGGAAGGGATGCCTTCCGTGCCAATCTCCGGAGAAGGCCGGCTCCTTGGGGGGTTTTATGGTTTAAGCTAAGAGTGCAGGAAAGAGATAAAGGAACGGAAAGAATTTACAAATGTGATTGGAGTTGGGTGGGGGGAACTAACAGTACGGCAACACATCAATCACCACTACTTACTGCATCATAAATACAAAGCATGACCAGGAACTGCAAAACCTAAGTATACTTTCTGTATTAAGCAGTGTACGCACAGCTACAATGGTCCCCTAGCAAACATTCTCCCTACAAGGAGAACTAACAGCACGGCAATGCATCAATCACCACTACGGACAACAACATAAACAGAAAGCAACCAAGAGATGTCAGAGCCAGGTATATGTGTTATGCAGAGAATTTATACGCACAGCTACAATGGTCCCCTAGCAAACATTCTCCCTACAAGGAGAACTAACAGCACGGCAACGCATCAATCACCACTACGGACAGCAACGTAACACACAACTGATGGAACTGCTACCACATCTATTCTATGTATCCTCTAATCTATGAAGTTCAAAAGTACTTGGCCACCAAATGCTGAAATGAATCAACAAGCCATGACACAAGCAATGCTTCAGGCACCTGACCACCAAATGCTGAAACGAATCAACGAGCCGTGACACAGGAAAACGTAAAGCATAAATATAAAGGAGAGGCAGCATAAAAAATAAAAGCAGCAGAACAGAACCAGGCATACAATTTATATTTATAAGCAGAAGCACGGTTACAATGGTTCCCTAACAGACATTCCCCTTCCACCCTTTACAATGAAAACATGGTGGGTTTTTATAGCCCGAGTCCCTCCCGTTACATTAATGGGCACAAAGTCCCAATCAAACACTAGCTGACAAAAGCGGCGAAGGAGCTGCAAATGCTGACCTTTGTCGGACCGGACTGTACCCGCAGCATGGTCTTCCTGGAAGCTGGACAGCTACGTGGCAGTGTGTTGGGTAGAACTTCTTCTCGGCAGGAATGCGGGCAGCTGGAGCAGGTAGAACCTCCAATCAGCTTTAAATGAGGCCACCTGGCATAGGTAGTGCAGCCCATGCTCGTCCTTTTGCTCGGCACGTCTTGGCTCAAATCCCGAATTGGACACTTGTCAGATGATGGATGATGTCGTTTGACACGTGTCCGCCTTGAAAGGCAGCTTTATCCAACTTCTCTCGGGATCGGAGCGCCATCGGGTTGCGCAGCAGAAAACAACGCAGATCGGGAAGGCCTTCATGCCTTGGGAGTATTTCCGGGTTTGTTTCCCATCGCGCACTCGTCAAGGGCGCACTCCGACTTCGCTGCGAAGTCGGACTGCGCACAGGTGAAAGCTGATTTCTGCCGCCGTACGGACTTCGCCCCAGCACTTAGTCATTTTTTCCTGCCAGCCTGCTACAAGGTGCGCCCAGAAAGAGGGGCGAAGTCGGACTTCGCACCAAAACTGGGCGAAGTGCGAACTTCGCACCAACACTTAGCCATTTTTCAGGGCAACTGCTGTCAAATTTGAGATCCAACTGAGGGGCTCCAAGAAAGGGGGAAGAAAGAGAATGTAGGGAAGAGAGAGAAAGGGAGAGAAGAAGAAAGGGGAAGAGAGGAAGAGGGAAAAGGAAGAGCAGCACTGCTACAAAACTGAAAACATTGCACCCCGTGCAAAATGTGGCAACATTTCTGGCGGCTCGCGGGGTGTCGAGCTCGCCTCGGCGCAAAGAATCCATGCCTTCATCCATTGGGTGCAGAGGAACTTGCTTCCCCTGCTTTTTGCTGCTCTAGCCGTTCTCCTCGCGGCAACTGTTCTTCAGATTCACCTTCGTCAGTTGCCTCCTCAGAACCATCTTCCGAAGGCTCTCCAGCTTTGGCTTCTGCCTCGCAGATGCGGTTGTATGCGGCCTGGGCTTGGCCCCAGGCTTCTGCTTCAAATGGCCGGCGGTCAGCAACTTCTTCTAATGCTGCGTGGAAAGCAGAGACCGCGTGCAGGTCGATGGTGAAGTATCTTTTTCCCAGCTCCTGGAAGTAGGAGCTGATCTTGCAGCATTTGGACACCATCTGGGTGACCTGACTTTCTTGAATTGGCTCAGTCCAGCTATCAATCTCAGCTGTATCTGCCTCAAAGGACCGCCAATTCTTTTTCACCTGTTCAAGGGTGAGAAACTCACCATTCTCAACAAAGCCCGGGCACCCTAGTTCGGAAAGAGCGTGAAAGGGAGCCATACAAATGTCTCTTTCATGTTCAAATGCGTCCAGCATTCGTCTGGCAACCCTCACCTCTTCTACTTTCTTAAAATATTTATGCAAGGTTACCCTTGCATCTGCCCATTCTGCAGCGAATGAGGACATGGGGGAGAATTGGAGGCCATCGCGCTCGCGCTCTTGAAGATTTATTGCCAGGTCCAGCCATTGCTTCGCCTGGCGTTCGGCCTCCTCTACCACAGGCTTTCCCTGGGCAGAAACTTCTTGAATTCTGGATGCGAAATCCAGAACTGACATAGCCTTATACGTGTGGGGCTTGCATCCCCGCAGCAGATCAGCCCGCATCCCCTTAACCTTGCTCTTCGAAAAGACCGTCGCTTGAGATGCTTTCTCTGCAGATTGCGACTGCGCCTGTTTCAAAGACTCCTGGAGCTGAGAAATCTGCTCCAAGGCTGCCTGCTTTTCCGTTGCGGCTTCTTGCTGAGAAGCGGCCAGCTGGGCTTTTAATTCATCTATTTCTCGCTGCGCCGCTTCCAGCTGCTCAGTGGACCTGGACAGGTCCTCTTCAAGCTGTCTTGTCTTATCCTGCAACCCGAAAAGCTCTTCCCGCTCCTCCAGATTTTTGACAAGGAGATTATCCGCTTTACGGAGGATTCCCTGAATCTCGTGTTGCGAGCGAATATCATCAAAGCTCTTCTCCTTTGTCTGGAGCTCGTAATCCGCCCCGGTCATTTCCCGGAGAGGCTTCTTCACTTTCGGGATTAGCTTCTCTGTTGTAAGCACTCTCCTCTCGAAGTTAAACTTGGTGCGCTTTACCGGGGCGGCTATCTCTTCAGGTCTCCTCCGCTTCAGGTTTTGGAGGAAAGAGATAGGGTATTCTACAGCTCTCGTTGCCAGAGGCAAATCGTCCGTATTCTGGAGGTCGTCCATGAAGTCTGGTTCCCCCAGCCTAGGGTTCTGCTGAGACGTCTCTCCTGCGGGAATGGAATCAGGAGGAACCGGACGGACTTTGGAAGGATCGGCCGCTTCTGAGGGCGACCGGGAAGTGGAGATGGGAGCGGCTGATGCTGAAAGGGTTTCAAGCGGCTGAGGCGGTGGATGTAACGGTGAATGCACGGCTTCAGCACTAACCTCAGGCGAAGGGTTTGGGGTTTGACTCAGAGATAGGGAAACGTTGGGGTTCTGAGCAAACTGGTCGAAAGAATGGGGGCCGCTAGAAGGGTGTGGAGATGGGGAGGAAGATGCGGCCACGGCTTGCTCGGATTGAGCGGGAGATGGAGTAGGAGTAGGACTAGATGAGACCAACGGGAGCGGGGCAGCAAACGTACCTGCGGGCTCCGCCTGAGCCGATGCTGGATGGATGTCTGCGGTTCTGGTTCCGGCGGCTGGCTCGGGACTGTCCAGAGAAACAATCTCTGGAGCGGCTGAACGCGGCTGCGGCTCTGCGACTGGCTGCTGCACGGTCAGACTAGGTCGCCTGATTTTTTCAACTCTCTTCCTCTTTTTATTTTCCGGAGCGATGGCTGGATCTGGGGAAGGAGATGAAGCAGGTGCAGCAGGCGCTGATGTTCCCACGGTGAACTTGTACCGGGGTTTGACTTGCAGAAGGTCTGCCGCAACCGGTCTGCTCTCTGGCGGCGCTGGCGTCTTTTGTGCCTGAGGAATCACCTCGGGCGTTACCTTGATTAATTTCTTCGCCTTTTCAGGCGCCGCCTTGGAAGCCACGGGTTGCATTGGGTCCACTTGGATGTCTGTTGGGCCCGCGCTGGCAGTTGCCGAAGTGTACAACTGTTGGGAGGAAGACCCTCCTTTATAACCCTCAAAGGGACCTCGGGGAACGTAATCTCGATATGCGAATGGCCGCCAGCTGTCATGGTGCTGGTCATATAGAGCTGAAAAGTCGTCATCAACGGCCAGATTTCTCTTGGTGGATTTGTCGTGCTGCGTGCGGCACCTCATCTTCCAGCATTCAATAATCTTTTCTTTTGGCCAGTTAAGGCCTGCTATCTTGGAGATGAATTTTTTAAACCCTGGAGAAGAGAACTTGTGGTCCGGGTTTCGCTCGGGGTCATATGCTACCTCCTCGCAATAAAAATCCTGCCACGGAGGCGAAGCTTCCATCAAGTCAATTTCCCAGTCGAGGTCAACATGGACCACATCGCATCTGTCTTCGATTATATCCGCCCGGGGGCAGATATGCGTGAACTTTCCCCTTATCCCGTACGGGTCGTACTTCCAGCGCTGCGGCAACAGAATCAGGCCAATGCGAAACAGCTCCTGCTCGAGATAGACATGCTGTCCTACCTCGAAAATCTCAACGTTCGCCCAGGAAAGAGGATATTGAAAGATCTGACCCCTTTTCTTTCCCAGGCCGAACTCCTCCTCAACGTAGTCCATCTGACGGCAACCTCCATCCCAAACTGATGATCCGTGCACCAGTAGGGCAGCAGATGAGGTTTGCCCTTGAATCCGTAGATTCTGACCACAATCCCCTGCGTCAGTCTAAAAACGTCCCCGAGCTTCTGATTCAGCAAAGAGTTCGTCATTTCCCGCGGGGGGCGAGGGATCTCGCCATCGCTGAAGACTGACATGACCAATCCCAGAAAGTTGAAGTTAAACTTGTAGTAAGACCCTTTCCGGTATAGGTCATCCGTCCAGTCATAGACGGGCTGTGGCTCTCCCCTCTCATTGACCTTCTTCAGGTTCGGGATCGGCATCCGGGAGTGCAAATGATACAAACATAGCCAAGCCAGGAAAGAACTGAACCGAAATTCAGTGGACTGCTTTTTCTGGAGCTTCACCAGGCTGGAGTGGATGGCGTATGCAAGCCAATCCGCCCAGTCGAAAAAGATGGGGCGCTTTCCACTTCTCTGCGCTGCTGGTTCGTAGGATTCTCCACACAGGAGACATTCTGCCAGCGCTAGCTGGTACGGCTGTACCAGCTCATCAGAGTCGCAGCCGAGGACCCACGCCAGAATGGTGTATAAGTATTTGCTCTGAAACCTCGCCAAGGGCATGGGGCCGGTTGGCCACTGTCCAGCTGCAAGCGGGGCGTTCAGCTCTGAATTGAGGAAATCCCTCATCCTTTTTGTATGCATGAAGCGTCCCGCTTGCTCGCCCAGATTTATCTTTCTGACGATTGTGCTGGAGTCATACTCCAACCCTGGGGCGAAAGCTGGCTGGACAGTCTCCTTGCGCAGCGCGAACAAGGGTTTACCGCTGGAGCTGCAAATTTGCCGGGTAGCTGGTCTGTAATGTCTGACAATCAGGTCTACCAGCTCCGGGCATTGATGGACAGGAGGGCACAAGAATCGGAAAAGGTTTGACTTGTACGCCGGCCCGAAATGGTGAGAGGGCGAAACCTTGTCACCCCAACTCTCCACATTTGTCCGCAGCTTAGTCAGGCTCATAGAAAACGAGCCGTCCTTGTATCCCGCTAGGTAATTTACCGGAGGTGGTGGGGCTTGCCCACGCTGTACTTTCTTTGGCCGGGACTTTGACTTTCGCTCCGGCGGTGTTTCACTTCTAAAAACACCTGGTTATGGTAAATCCATAGGTTCGCACCCTTCGCTGGATTGCGCTGGCATTGGCAACTTTCCTCTGTCCATCTCTCCGAAACAGCAATAATTACAAATTCAGGGCGTCTGCAGCAGATTTCGCAGTCACAGGAATAATCTGCACAGTCACAGGAATAATCTGCACAGTTTGGCATGTCTGGATGCATCTGACCCCCTTTTCTAGATAATGACAGCGTCATTAATGTCGCGCAGGAGGGGGTAGGTCGGCTGGCAAGTGAAGGAGTTATGTTTCTTGGGTGGCCGCGCAGGAGAATGTTTTGAAAAATGTATCCCGGCTGCCGTGCCATGCTTCTTTGATTGCACTTTCATTGAGGACTGTGCAATCATTAAATTTATCTTGAACGTTGCGCCATGGCTGACGTCACTGCCGCAATCTGGGCACACTGCTCAAGAAAAAACCCCTTGGTGCGGAAACCCATCTCAAACCGTCGCAATGCGCCTTGGGCCCAGCTTGGAGCTTTTTAGAATATTTTATTCATTTTTTTAAAAAAACCATCCGAGCTGGCCCAGAAAACAAGGCGCAATCGGACTTCGCCCAAAGTTGGGCGCGATCCGACTTCGCCAGCGCAGTCGGACTTCGCCCAAAAATCGGGCGCAGTCCGAACTGCGACTTGCATTGAGACTGTTTCCCTCTTCTTTTCTTACTGCGCCCAAGGATTGAGCGCAGTCCGGCCTTTTGCAAACTTCGGAAGAATTGGCGAGTACTTAGAGTTTTATTGCCTCTTGGGACCGGGTGCACGAGCTGCGCTAAGAAAATGGAGCGCGTTCGGACTTCGCCCGAAGTTCGGGCGAAGTTCGAACTTCGCGCGAAGTTTGCACTTCGCGCGCGAGCTGCGCGCAGTTCGTACTTCGCGCGCAAGCCGGCCGAAGTCGGACTTCGCTCAAAACTGAGCGCAGTCCGATCACTCGTGCCCTTGCAGTTTTCTCCCTTCAAACTTCGCTCTTTGGCTGGCGCGCAGCCCGACTTCGCTGCGAAGTCGGGCAGCGGCCAACACTTAGCCGTTTTTTCTTTGCTTTCTTCTTCACTCAAGCAGCCCCTTCACGAACTTCGCCCCTTCTGAGGGGCGACAACAGACTTCGCTGCGAAGTCTGTATTCTCTCCCATGTCGCAGTTTGGCTCAAAAAAATAAAAAACTGAAAGCTGGAAACTGTACATGCTGGAAAAGCAAAAATGCATAAGGGAAATTTTTACAAAGAAGGGCCACTCGGGCACCTTCAGCAGCGGTAAATTTTTAAGTGGAACCCGTTAACAGGGATAGGTAGGAGCTGACCCTCCATATCCCGAAGTACATAGGCATTGAACTGGTTCACCCGGGCAATCTGATAAGGGCCCTCCCAGAGAGCATCAAACTTCCCGTGATTGCCCGGCTTCGCCTTATATGAGTCCCACTTCAGCACCAGGTCCCCGATTTTAAAAACTCGGGCAGTGGTGCCTTTTGCAAACCAGCCTTGAGTGGCTGCAATATGATCGGTGAAGGCCTGGTAAGCAAGTTCTCTGTCTTCTTCCAACTACAGGAGTTGGCACAATCTGTCGTCCACCGGTCTCCACCGCTCCGTCTTCGTCCAACATCCATAGGGCCGGGATTTCAATGTGGGATGGCATGACACCTCTTTGCCATAGACGAGCGCATAGGGGGACGTTCTGATGGATTTCTTGAATGAAACTCTGTCCGCCCACAGCGCCCGGTCATGTCATCAAGGTAGATAACAATGAAACAGTCATGTCATCAAGGTAGATAACAATGATCTTATTGAGCAGCTCTCGGAAGGCCAGGTCCATGGCCCTTTGGAATGTGGCACCAGCATTGGATAAGCCAAAAGGCATGCGCTGATAGGCGAACGTCCCCCACTTGGTGGTGAACGCCGTCTTATGCTGGTCCTCATCTTTGACCCAAATCTGGTTGTAGCCGAAAAATCCATCTAAAAGTGAGAATCTCTGGGCTCCAGCAACGATGTGTAGAATCTGGTCGATTTGGGGAAGCGGATAGTGGTCCCTGAGGGAAGCCTGATTCAGGTTTCTAAAGTCGACACAGAGATGAATGTCGCCATTCTTTTTCCTCACGGGCACCAAATTCGCGACCCAGGATGAATGTTTGATGGGGTAGATGATTTTGGCCTCCAGCATCTTCAAGAGCTCGGCTTTCATCATGGCCTCAATCTTCGGATTCACGGCCCTCTGCTTCTGACGGAATGGCTTGGCGCCATCCTCTAGCTCAATGGTATGCTGGATTACATTTCTGTCATACCCCCTCAAATCCTCGTAGCACCAGGCCACGATGTCGGGGAACTCTTGGCACAGTGATCTGATCTGCTCAAGTTCCTCCGACGTGCAGTCTGTTCCGACCTTGATAGTTTTACCAGGTTCAAGTTCCAGGTCAGCATACTGCTTCGGGTCTACTTTGATCCTATGAGATATAGCTCTGTCATTCTGATCAAACAGACTCTCCAATGTAATCAGTCCTTTTGGGACATGATTATTTTTTAACTGTATCAACCCCTCATATTGCTCGTCATCAGGGTCTCTACCTTCGATTGAACCAACTTCGTTAACCAAAAATGTGACGATCTCCTCGTCACAACTGAACACTTGCCAGTGGGTGTCCTTATCGAGCACGAAGGCTCGTAAATAGTGCGAACCGGCTTCGGTTTACTGGACAACGTCATCGGCCGGAACGTACCTGGCTCCAACAGACGCCGGAATGTCAGCGTGTTTGTTTTTCTCACGCGATATCGCCTTGACATTCAACGAGTCAAACGACTCCATCAGGTCCCACACCCGGTTGCGGTACGCCCTAAGATAGTGTTGTTTGGAGGCGCACTTGTTCGTAACTTGGTGACACACCAGCTCTGAATCTCCAAAGATCTGCAGGTGTTTAATCCCCAGCCTCTCCGCCTTTCGCAAACCCAAGCATAGGGCTTCGTACTCCGTCGAGTTGTTAGTGCAGCTCCAGGCCAACCTGTAGGTATAGTCCTTCTGGATTCCGGTTGGAGAAACCAGAAGCACCCCTGCACCGGCGCCATTTTTGCATCGCGCGTCGTCAAAGAAAAGCTTCCACAGCTTCTCGGGTGCAAGTCCCACTTCCTTTGCAGCTGACTTGTCAAGCCTCTCGGGCTGTACAATAGAGTAACAACCCTGCTCTGTCTCAATTACGGCATTGAAATCCCGCAAAGAGAACTCATCTTCGAGCTGTAGCACTTCGAGGGCTTGCTCTGTCAGCTCCACCGTCACCAGTTCTTCCTCCGACAGCTGGACCATGCAGTCCAACTCTCCTCCGGGTATCTTCTCTACTAGGAAGGTGGAAGGCTTCTCATTAAAGATTTTCAGTCTCCTTCCTTTGAAGGGCACTTCCATGTGTGAGTAGTCTAGAGACAGGTACCCGCCCAACTTCGCAGTGAACTCCCGAGAGAGACACATGCCGAAGTAGGGAGCCAGGTCAACAACCACGACCTCTTGGATGACCACGATGTCGAGAGCCTTGTGCAACCGGATAGGGATGTCCTTTATGACACCAACTGTCTTGACAGGGGTGCCGTCTAATTGCAGCACGCCTTGGCTGCTCCATGTGTACTCCATCCCGATCTCATCGCAGATGGCTTTCGGCATCACAGTCGTGGAAGCACCAGAATCCACCATGCAGTTGTGTACTATGTGCCCTTGCATCCGTAAAGACAGATAAAAGGGAGGCGGTCTGTTCTTCCCAGTGGCTGAGACTGTCAGAGGTTGAACCAGGACAGCGGGCTGTATCTGCTTGCCGTTCTTCATGTTTTTCAGAGATTCTTGCAGCAGATCCACCTGGCCTGGGAGCAGAAGAGCATCATACATGCTGATTCTAGCGGGTGTTCTTTTCAACTCGTCTACTATGCTGTAGCCCGAGGTGCTAGCTCCTTCTGCTTCTTTTGTCGGCTCATACTTCGTCCGGTACTGTTGGGTAGCCTCAACTCGCTGTCTCTTGGTCAGAGACGGGTACTTCAGCTTCTCCTGGGCTTGTTCTTTGGTTTCAGCTGGAGGCTGAGGTACGGGAGCTTTAGCCGAAACTGGAGCTTTTGCTATAGGAGGCTTGGCTGGAACAGGGGCAGCCTTTGCCGGAGGAGGCTTGGCTGGAGCTTTATCTTTGGATGCCTTCTCCTGGGCTGTGTAGGGCCACAGCCGTTTGTACGGTGGCAGCCCACCGGGCTGCGGTTTTTCTCTTCTTGCATAAACTTGCAAAGGCTTGGCAGCATCTGCGGTTTTCTTTTCTTCCTTGGCGGGCGGCACTAGATTCTCCTCTGGGAGGGCAAAGTTGGCTTCGCCGTCCAGGATCATGTAGAGTTCATCGTCCTCTATGGCGCTGCCGGCCAAGGTCTAGATGTAGTGTTGGTGCAATGTGCAGTCTTCCTCCGAATGCGGGTCATTGCACGTAGTGCACCAGTTAACCTGGTCGGAAGGACCAGGCGGGTCTTCTATAGCAGCATTTCTCGGAGGCGGACGCCTCTGCAACTGGTGCTCTGGGGGCTTGTCTTTTGTCAGCGCCGGGGGCGCATATGGCCTCCTAGGAGCGAGGTCCATCTGGGCCTGCTTCTTCTTCAGAGCGGTCATGTCATTGGACATGGCATGATATCCCGAGGCCAAAGCCCGCACCTCCTGGAGGATTGTGTTCTGAATACTATTGTCAGGAGGCGGCAACTGTGCCGGTGGAGGCAATGCGGCTAATGGAGGAGGGTTGGAATAAGGTGCGTATTGAGGGGGAGCAGGAAGTGCTGGAAAATGCGGAGCAGGAGGCGGGTGAGGATAATGCAATTGAGGCGGGCCGTAAGGGGTTACGACCGGCGCCGGATTCCATTGCTGCTGGGGTTGCTGCCTTGATGTGGACGGCGCACCACCAAGGCGAGGATATTGGGATCTGGGGAAGTCAGGATGAATGGGTTCCCGCACCCTAGACGGGAGTCTGCCGATAGAAATAATATCAGCTTCAGCTTGCTGGGCAGCCTCGTACAGAGCAGGAAACTCGTCTATTCTGGCAATCTTCAGCAGCAGGCATATGTCTGAGTTGAAGGATCTCAGATAGTAGTGAGCAGCCATGCCGGCTGAAGGCCGAAGTTCGCGAGGTACCCGTTTCCAGGATCTCGCAAACTTGATGTTAAAGTCAGACACCTCCTCTTGAGGGTGTCTCTGGATACTTTGGAACTGATGCAGCAAAGAAGTAGGGTCAGCAGACTCGTTGCATCCTTTCACGAGCCTTCTGGCAAGCTGGGGCCACCCTGTGATGGATCCCTCTGGCAGCGATCTCCACCAGTAGAGAAGCTTTCCCCTCAGGGAAAGGGCCAGCAGACGGGTCTTCACACTCTCATCAGTAATGGAATGTAATGCGGCCAGGGCAAGGATGTCCTGGATGTGCTCGTACGCCGTCTTGCCGTAGCCGTCGTATGTAGGGATAGACTTTAAAGCAGCAGGGGGCACAGCTTGCTGTCCGACCAGGGCCAAGGGCCCTGTAGAGTCCACCGCCGGGAAGAGATCATCGTCATTCTGCTGTTGAGCAGCCATTTCTTCTTCTTCTCCGTCGTCGGTTGTGTACTCAGTGTCGGTACTTTCCGAGGATGCAGATGCTTCTTCTTCCTCGGCCTCTTCTATTTCGTACTCAGCTCCGCCGACCTCGGCTTCGGCTTCTTCTTGGATTTCAGCCTCGGCTTCGTCGACACGAGCTTGCGGATCAGCCAGCCTAGCAATTTCGCCTCGAGCGTTGATGTCCAGTTCGTAAAAGTCAGGCGGGTTTCTCGGATCCCTTGCTCGCCACCTTCTTGTTTGCATGAAGGTGCTGGGACCGGTCTTTCGGACTCAGAGGATTTGTTCGTGCAGAGTCGCCAGGTGTTCTGATTTTGAACAGCAATGAAGCGAACACCAGTGCTTCGATTCTATTTGGGGGTGGGAAACTTCCTTGGCCCACCGAGTGCTCAGAAAGAACTGTCAGCCCGAGTGAACACGAGCCTGAGTTTCTCTTCAAATGTGGGACTCCGGGTCCCACCGGGCGTGCCAGAGAAACTGTTGGTTACGAATCTGCCATGAGGAAAGGATTTTGTGTGAATGCGCCCAGATTCGCCCACCAGCTAGAAAGGCCGGAAGGAAGGGATGCCTTCCGTGCCAATCTCCGGAGAAGGCCGGCTCCTTGGGGGGTTTTATGGTTTAAGCTAAGAGTGCAGGAAAGAGATAAAGAAACGGAAAGAATTTACAAATGTGATTGGAGTTGGGTGGGGGGAACTAACAGTACGACAACCTAAGTATACTTTCTGTATTAAGCAATGTACGCACAGCTACAATGGTCCCCTAGCAAACATTCTCCCTACAAGGAGAACTAACAGCACGGCAATGCATCAATCACCACTACGTACAAACACATAAACAGAAAGCAACCAAGAGATGTCAGAGCCAGGTATATGTGTTATGCAGAGAATTTATACGCACAGCTACAATGGTCCCCTAGCAAACATTCTCCCTACAAGGAGAACTAACAGCACGGCAACGCATCAATCACCACTACGGACAGCAACGTAACACACAACTGATGGAACTGCTACCACATCTATTCTATGTATCCTCTAATCTATGAAGTTCAAAAGTACTTGGCCACCAAATGCTGAAATGAATCAACAAGCCATGGCACAAGCAATGCTAAAGGCACCTGATCACCAAATGCTGAAACGAATCAACGAGCCGTGACACAGAAAACGTAAAGCAAAAATATAAAGGAGAGGCAGCATAAAAAATAAAAGCAGTAGAACAGAACCAGGCATATAATTTATATTTATAAGCAGAAGCACGGTTACAATGGTTCCCTAACAGACATTCCCCTTCCACCCTTTACAATGAAAACATGGTGGGTTTTTATAGCCCGAGTCCCTCCCGTTACATTAATGGGCACAAAGTCCCAATCAAACACTAGCTGACAAAAGCGGCGAAGGAGCTGCAAATGCTGACCTTTGTCGGACAGGACTGTACCCGTAGCATGGTCTTCCTGGAAGCTGGACAGCTACGTGGCAGCGTGTTGGGTAGAACTTCTTATCGGCAGGAATGCGGGAAGCTGGAGCAGGTAGAAACTCCAATCAGCTTTAAATGAGGCAGCTGACATAGGTAGTGCAGCCCATGCACGTCCCTTTTGCTCGGCACGTCTTGGCTCAGATCCCAAAGCTGGACACTTGTCGGATGATGCTGCTTGACACGTGTCTGCCTTGAAAGGCAGTTTATCCAACTTCTCTCGGGATCGGAGCGTCATCGGGTTGCGCAGGCAGAAAACAGCGCAGTCGGGAAGGCCTTCATGCCTTGGGTGTATTTCCGAGTTTGTTTCCCTACTGCGCACCTGTCAAGGGCGCACTCCGACTTCGCTGCGAAGTCGGACTGCGCACAGGTGAAAGCTGATTTCTGCCGCCGTACGGACTTCGCCCCAGCACTTAGTCATTTTTTCTGCCAGCCTGCCAGCCTGCTACAAGGTGCGCCCAGAAAGAGGGGCGAAGTCGGACTTCGCACCAAAACTGGGCGAAGTGCGAACTTCGCACCAACACTTAGCCATTTTCTAGGGCAACTGCTGTCAAATTTGAGATCCAACTGAGGGGCTCCAAGAAAGGGGGGAAGAAAGAGAATGTAGGGAAGAGAGAAAAAGGGAGAGAAGAAGAAAGGGGAAGAGAGGAAGAGGGAAAAGGAAGAGCAACACTGCTACAAAACTGAAAACATTGCACCCCGTGCAAAATGTGGAAACAGTTACACCTAGCAGCAAATTGACAAAGCATTTCTAATCGCCCAGAGAGACTAGACAAAATGCTCAAAATCAGATGATGCCAAAACCTTCTTTCCATATGCTGAAGGGGTCTCAAATTAGATTGCCAGCCTCCAAAGAGGGAGAACATTAATGCATTTTTTGTGTTGGTTGAGACTATTAAGAAAAAAAATTCATATAGGAAGGATCAAGTTGATCTGAGGCTCAGTAGCGGTATATACATATTTCCTTCCTCCAATGGTATAGCCTAAATCAGAGAAACAGACAGAGCTATCAAGGAACATTGTAGGCATTGACATTACTATTGAACAGGCAAGTTGATATTTTCATGGATCTGTTGGCAATTTTGCCACATTAAATCTTTTGATAAATTTTGGCCTAAGTATGGAGCTTTCAAACGGCAAAGAGCATGTTGAGGTGTTCGGGTTTTCGCGGGCCATAAACGGGGGCGATAAAATGGACAAAATGAGCTCTGGATATTTTATCATTGCAGATATTCTCGCCAGCTTTCCGACGATATATTATAATAGGTGATCAGGTTAGCGGACCAAAAGTTATGGCCTCGGGAAGCAGAACCAGGAAACCCAGTTTTTGTGCGAAGTCCGACTGCGCCCAGTTTTTGTGCGAAGTCCGACTGCGCCCTTCTTCCTGAGCGCACTTGGAAACAGTCTGGCAGGGAAATTGACTAAGTGTTGGAGCGCAACCCGACTTCGCAGCGAAGTCGGACTGCGCCTTTGACCGATGCGCAGTAGGGAAATAGTCCAACCCGACTGCGTTGTTTTTCACCTGTGCTACTCGATTGCGCTCTAATCCCGGGCGAAGTTGGATAGACTGCCTTTCAAGGCAGACACGTGTCAAGCGTCAGCATCCGACAAGTGTCCAACTTCGGGATTTGAGCTGGGACAAGACCAGGGAAAGTACAAGCATGGGCTGCACTATTTATGCCAACTGCCCCATCAAAGGCTGATGTGAGTTTCCACCTGCCTCAGCTACCCGCATTCCTACCGATGTAAAGTTCTACCCAACGCGCTGCCACGTATCTGTACAGTCTTCAGGGAGACCATGCTGCGGGTACAGTCCAGCCTGACAGAAGTCAGCATCAGCAGTTCCGCGGCTGCTTTTGTCAGCTAATGTTTGACTGGGACTTTGTGCCCATAAATGTAATCGGGGGTTCTCAGGCTATAAATAGCCACCACGTTTTCATTGTAAAGTGGTGGAAGGGGAATGTCTGTTAGGGAACCATTGTAGCTGTGCTTCTGCCTTTTAATATAATACATACACTTGGTGCTGTCCTATTGTTTTTATTTTGTATGCTACCTCTCTTTGACATTTCTGCCTCATGTTTTCCTGTATCATTGCTTGTTGTTGTACTGAACTCTGGACTCCGGCATTTGGTGATCAGGTATTCCTGGGATGCATAAATTAGAGGATACATAGGGTAAACATTAGTGCCAGTTTTCTGGTTATGTTTTTGTGTTATATTGTTGTTAGTAGTGGTGATTGATGCGTTGTCGTACTGTTAGTTCCTTGGAGGGAATGTCTGTTAGGGAACCATTGTAGCTGTGCTTCTGGCTCTTAATACAAAACATATACCTGACTCTGTTCTATTGGTTAGTGACAGCATCCATAGTGGTGTGTTATGGTTATATTGGTGTTAGTAGTGGTGATTGATGCGTTGTTGTACTGTTAGTTCCCCCCACCCAACTCCAATCTAATTTGGAATCCCTTTCTGCATTTTTATCTCTTTCCCTGCACTCTTATCTTGAACCTCAAAACCCCACAGGAAGCCGGCCTTCTCCGAAGATTGGCACGGAAGGCATTCCTTCCTTCCGGCCCTTCAATGTTGGTCCGCGGGTCTAGGGCGCATTGACACACCAAGTCCTTCCCAGGTGGCGGATTTGTGGCCAACAGGATCATAGAGCTGAAAGCAACCAATTGGTTTGCTTGGAGAACTCCAAGGTCATCGCAAAAAGAGGAATATTAGTTCAAACGGAAAATGAGAGAGGCCGTAGAGATTGGAACCATCTAGACAACCTTAAGGAGGATGGGTTACGATTTAACTCATCTTGGAGACCAGTCGTGAACTGTATTATTATAAATGGGGCTCAAAACAATTAGCATATTATCCAAGGTTACCATGTGCGGGGGTGCGGGTGCGGCGGGAATCGGGGTGCGGGTGCGGGTGTGGCCCCTGTAAAAAATAGGGTTCGTCAGGTGTGGGTGCAGGTGCGGCCCCTGTCAAAAATAGGGTTCGTTGGATGCGGGTGCGGGTGCGGGTGCGGCTAGTTTTTAATTTATATTTTATCAAAAAAAAATAAAAAAATAAAATAAATTATGCACATTGTGAAATAATTAAATAAATGATAAATCATACACATTGTGAAATAAAATAAATCATTCATACACATTGCAAAATATTTAAATATGGCATCATAAAAGCATATTGATATATGATATTCATGTAAAAAAATGACAGGATGTCAAGTCATAAAGAGTCGAGATAACAATATACTATATAGTAGTGGACATGTACAAAGATAACATCAAATATCTGATATTTGACTCTCATTTGTCATATTCCTCATCATCATCTTCTAGGCCCTCCTCCTATGGATCTGGTGGTGGTAGATTTGAAAAGCCATCACACGTACTGTCAACTCTGGTGTCATCAAGAACTGCATCCCAACGTGCAAAAGGCCCCTCTGTAAAACCCTTGTCTGTACGAGACATGAGTCGAAGAGTACTATGGACATACACGAGGTTCTCTGCCCTACTCGCCTCTAATTGACCTCTCCTCGCTGAATGGATAAATCCATAAGTACTCCAATTCCTCTCACAAGCTGAGGAACTGGCCACCTGAGACAATAAACGACATGCTAGTCGCTGCAACTGTGGTGTCCCATGTCCGTGCAATGTCCACCAAAATATGGGGTTCTTCAGACTCCTGTCATATAAGGCCTCAATAGATTGGAATGTACCCCATGCACAAACAAAAGATGCAAACTGCTCTCTAATAAATAAATAAATAACGTTTTTTTTTTCTTATGTTAATGCCCAAATTGGGCTGGGTTTGGTTGGGCGAACCTTGACTGACAGGGTTCGGTCAAAGATGAACCTTGTCAGACAGGGTTCGGCTGGGGTTCAGCCCAGTCGTACCCGGTCGTGAACTCGCGAACCCGGTGCGGTGCATCCAACCGGGTGCACGAACTCGGTGACACTGATATTATCTTACTTAGAATATAATTTTCAAGATTTGGGACTAAATATTCTAAAATTCAGGACTTATCCTTAACACTTGATTTAAGTGTTTTGGATTGCAATCGTATTCACCATGTAGCATTCTGAGATGGATCACTCTCTCAAAACATAGATGTTAGTTTCTTCCATTTAATTGAAACGGTTTATTCCAGAAGCCTCCTTTGGAACAATGTAATTTTGTTCTAATATGGTATTTTTCATAGTTACCAGGTTTGAAAAATTCAACTCGTTCAAGAGGTCCAAGAAATATGGAAATTTTAAATTTTAAAAAAGTTAGAAAAAATCTGATCTGGGATAAGCCATATACTTAAATAAAATATTAAGTACCGATAAACTGTTTAATGTTTTTATAATTTAAATTAAAAGTTTTAATATCATACTATCAAGATTCAAAATTTTGTATTCATTTTGGAGGTAAAAATAAATTTGAACATTTGGAATTTTTGAAAAAACTTTGGAAACTCTGGATCCGGTTGAGAAAAATATGAACATTTATTAAATACAAAGACAACAATTCATGAGCATAACTTAATAGAAATATGTTATATATAATTAAATACTATGTAGTGCAAAGGTAGTTATTTTTATCAAAACACTGGAGTTAAACCCTAGTCAAACTTGCTCACTGCTATTCACAGGTGGGATTTAGTGGTGTCAAGGAGGATATATTGGAAACTGAATTTCTTTTTCTAGGAATTACTGAACAATAGTCTGCACAAAAGGATGATAAGTGGATGCTACACAAATTACAAATTATCTATATAATATTCTGATGCATGCTATGCAAGTTTTAGGTGATTTCCTTATGTTTACAGTCTAATAATGTTGAAAATTATTTTAAACTTTACAAAATTAAAAATCTGGTTGGATTAATCTGAATACTCTGTAAAATCAGGTTTAATCTGGATTTTGTCAAGATCCAGTAGGATTTGGTATCATATTTTGATTGGTTATTTTCAATCAAATTTATTGAAAATTGTTTGCACATAGTTAGAGGCCTTGTCTGGGGTGGTGGGACAGATGTTAAGTGTTTGCATGATTGTGCATCATGCAAGAGAGGCTGAACTAGGTGGAGACCCATTTTTTTTAAATCTTTGCATTGCACTAATACTAATTTCTGCTCTTAAATCAATTGTACATCACATAAACAATTTATTATGAACCTTTTCTTATAATTATGAAATATTTGTTCATCACATTAGAATTTGCCATACATCTTTAAAAAAGTATGGAACTGCTTCATTTGTAATCAATTAATTGAAAAATTACCCTGCATGGCACAGGGACTGAGTTCTCTAATTGACCATAAAGCTGTTAGTTTTCATTAAATTGTACAGTGCCTTTGCAGTTTCTTTTATAGTACTATTCTCTTGATTCTTTTTTTTATAAGTTCCACTGGATGAACTTTTATTTGCCCTAGTTATGTTTTCAACAATTCAGCTTTCTCTTTCGGTTGATTGAATTGTAATTAGGATTTACATTGATGTCATTCTTTTCTACAGAAGCACAAATCCAGTGAAAGGGCTACTAAACTTGTGAAGAAAGCTATCCGTGTTCAAGCAACTCGGTGTAGTAGTGACAATGCAGAAATGAAACAGATTGTTCCTTTTGGATCCACTCAGAACTTTGTAAGAGATTATATCATTTAATGCTTAAAGTAGATTTACTTTTTAGTGATAATGTGGCATGCCTTTTGTTTTTGAATATTTGTTCTAATGTTTAATCTTATGCGAGTATTTTTGGTTAAAGCAGTATGTTTAAAATGCCAGGTGCATGATGACAATGAAAATAAAGAGCATATATTAGTTTCAGTTCCAGCGGACAGGAAATATGTTGCAAAACTCTCAAATTCTGACTCAGTAGATGATAACACAGACAATTATGTCTCAACAATTCGAACAGCAAAAGGAGGGATCCGTAGGAAACATCATCGCTCTTGGACGCTGCAAGAAGTGGTGAAACTCGTAGAAGGTGTTTCACATTTTGGTGTTGGAAGATGGTCTGATATTAAGAAACTCGCATTTTCTTCCTCTGGCTATCGTACTTCAGTTGACCTTAAGGTTAGTTATGAATAACTTGATAATCTAACTGATATGATACTGATTTCTTGTTTTCTGCTGATTTTGATTCAAATATTATATTTGTGCTTTTAATGCATTCTACCTTTGTCAGGATAAGTGGCGAAATCTACTGAGGGCTAGCTATGCTCAGCTGCAGACGAAGAAAGAGGTTTGATTGCTATGCTGCTCTCCTTTGTATCTTTTATTTTTTCATGTTTTGGAAAGGCCCTTTACATGAGACTGCTAAGTAATTCAATCTTTGATTTATTTCACCTTGGTCACATGATTTGGAGGGGGTGTTTTCTAAGAATGGAAGCTTCTACGCTTTAAATAGGCCATCATATTCATCTCTCTTCATTTCTTGATGAGCTTTGCATGGTTGCACCTCTCTGCATCTGCACTATTTTTGTTATAATTTGAAGGGAAGAATGTGTCATTTAAAAATGGTTTTGTGATAACATTTTTTTAGTCTCTCTCTTCTTAAATGTTTCAGCGTTCACTTAGCATTGTATTGAAACCTTGTGGTTTGCTTCTTGTAATGCAATGTTTGTGCAAACATCCTTCGGTGGTTTTAAAATAATGAAATGGTCCTACTTCATAAGTTAATGATTGACAGAGTGGGTTTGCTGCTTATTTTGGTTTAAAAGGGTAGAAGGGTAAAGTAGTTTTTAACGTCCATGAAGCCATAGGCCATATGAGATGGATATAGTTTACCCAATATATGGTTATCCAACCATACTCCGGTTGCTGAAGCATGGTGTACAGCCTTTCCCCCCTAGGATTCGAACATTGGACCTCTAGTCAGAGTTTCAAAGTCTCTACCATTAGGCTACTCAGTCTGCACCTCTATTAAGACAGTGTATTCAATGGATTTGCCTCTATAGCAGACAATATTTGGTGGGGCTTGCCTCTAATATTTTTGCCAGTCTATCATTGAGCCATCTCTTGTGACCCTGGCTCATAAGATGTATGAACTCCAAAGTATGGTACTTGTTACGAACTCCAAAGCAATTTGCCACTTATTCTTCAGCATCTAGTTTTCAAACTTTGAGTCAAATCAAAGATCAAAATGATTACTGTAATATACTCGGGACCTCCATCCTATTATGATTGTTATTCAGTCTTAGCAGCTCTTTAGTTTTAGGTTCCATATGTCTACAGAATTTGAGTATTTCAAGGTATTTTTTTCTTTAATTTTTTTTTTTGCTTTTGACCCTATTAAAATGTAGATAATGCAAGATCCTTTTACTCCTCATTGCTTTACCATCTATATTTATTTACACAAATAGAAACAAATTGCTAGATGAAACAAATTATTAAAAGATCTGCAAGTATTTAAAGTTTCTAATTGGATTTTATTTGTCAACAATCTGACAATGGAATTCATTTTTATTTGTTGGGTGCAGTCTGTAAACAGGAGAAAGCATACATCAGTTCCTATTCCAGCTTCGATTCTAGGTCGCGTGAGAGAATTGTCTGCAATGCAGCCACGGGCACTGTGTTTGCCAAGCTCAAGTAATTCAACTGGTCGAAGTGGAAGGATTGTACATAAGAGGCATCCAATGTAAAAAGATGTGGAATGCATCATAAAAACGTGCGTAAGAGGAGGAACTTGTTTGCATCTTTGTGTACACTTTTTCCTTGACTTTAGATAATTTAGTGTACTAAAAACTCTCATATGAACAGTCAATAGAGTATGACATTGGTTTCTGAGGATTTATGCAAGAAATTAGTCCTATGCATGTTAAAAAAAGTCAGGACAAAACTTAGAGAGAAGTTTTTTCTATATGGTCTACAGTCTGGCTCATGAACCATAACCAAAAACTACATGTGAATGCTAACTATTGGTTGCTAAATCCATTGTAATATATATATTTGTGTTTTTCTTTTTCACTGTACTCTCCAATTAAGTATTTATTCTTGATAGGTTTTAATAAACATTCAGGTTGTGGTCTCATTAAGTGATGCTAATTAATTATCAGGAAAATCTGTATGTAACTAATGCCTTTGGATTTTATTTTTTATGATTTATTTATTTATTTTTGCCAAGGCCTTTTATTCCATTGTGATGAGCACATTGGAGATAGTCTGAGATCGCTTATGCTCAACATTGTTTTCTACTTGGGTTCACAAGAAGTATTCACTTTATGGGGATTTAAGAGTCAAATTATACTTACAATCAATATGTCAGGATTGCACTGTTACGATACTTGGCCATATATCTTACTTTACAGAATTGCTAATTTACTATAGAACACGATAGCAGTAATGAACCACAGAACCTTAGCATAACTCTGTTGAACCACAAATTTCCGTTGACACCTTGTCTTATTAGAATATTTAATTTATCGAGTGACCTTAGTTGAAATCATAGTGATGGATTATCAAATGATAAAATATTTAACTTGCTAACCAGGAAACTGTTGAGAACATGTATTGCAGATGATTCTTTTGGAATATGTGGTGTTAAGGTTTACGTAAGGCCACAACTAACTTTTGTATTGTATTTCTTCACATAGCCCTATGGGCCCTTGTACACCTATAGGTTGGCTTATTGTAACATTTTAATAATAAGCCTTAAGATCAGTTCTTTATCCTTGATTGAAGGTCACATGTAATTTGGGTACTTACACTCCTTGAGATCATCCATTTTATTATCAGTTAGACTGTTTTTATTCTTTTGGTAGTGAGACTATATTGGTGTCTATGGATACCCTTCATATTGCATTATGTTTGTTTTTGAGTTGCCTTTCTTTCTGGGTATTGTGTTGATTCTATTTGTTTCTATAAAATATTGCTAAATCTGACATGGTATCAGACTGGGTATGAATCTCTATTACTTGACCTTAGGATTCCAACAAGCTTTCTTCTATGGTGGTTTCAAAGGCAATGTATTTTCTAGAAGCAGTTGTAGAAGCTCTTTGTTTTGCCAACAATTTTTAAAGGGTTTATAATGAACCCTAGTTTGAAGTTGGATTGCGAGGATCTCATTGTGTTGTAACAAACTTGTTTAAGAGAAACATTCACTGACAGGCTCATTTCGCATCCCTTTTCTTGACATTCAATCCATATTTGATTGATGAGATGGATGCCCTAGCTACCTTGTAGAAAAATAATGTATTTAGTTTTTCAAGGTTACTTGATACCCTCACTTGTCTTTTACAGCTTTTAAAAAATTAAAAAATATTTATTTATCTACTTTAAATTTTTTGGCATTGATCCAACACAAATAAGAGGGCAGTTTGCATGATTGTTGAAACAGAGAAGAGGCTAAACATCTTCCAACCACACCTTAATGCTAGAGAAGTCATGGGCAGATTTTCGTGTATGTCAAAAACCTCCGAACCACTTGACAAGGTTGTAGAAATGGTCGTACAACCTTCATGCTACTTTGGCATGAGAGAATGGCTTGATTGTTTGTGTTCCAAAAGGTTGTGTAGGGCAAACCACAAGAGATATGGATGAACTATCAATGTTTTTAAAATTCTTTACGAAATTTCAAATTCAAAATATTTCAATAAATGTTTCAAATTCTAGCAACAAATATGTCTGATTCAAGACAATTGGCATGGGCGTGAGAGCCTTAGTTTGAGAGACCTTAGTAGGGGCTTTTGGCTAGCAATGCGTTTGTTAAGACTTAGGTGCTTGAGAGGTCTTGGGTTTAAACCCTTTGCATGGACATTGCTAGTATTGACTTTGCCATTGGATGGTTGGCAACTGGCGTGGAATTGATATTGAATGTGGCATAGTGGAGGTGACCAACAGTTTATTTCCTCTATTTAAAGAGGATCAACCAATGGCTTGAGGACAGATTGCACAAACTCATTCATTCCTTGCCCAATCATTTGACTAGTAAGCAACAAAATTGGGGCACAAGTGGTGTTCTCTGTATCACGAAGGTGACACATGGCAACTCACAATTCTCCAATTCTCTATCAATGGCTTGCATAGTCAATGTCTCAGTTGAATAACACTTGGCTATCGTTCGTTGAAATTTTGCCTATTTGGATATGCAGTCAGCTTGTTTGCATCCTCTTGGCCACTCAAGTAGTGACACATGGTCTTTCATGTTTCGTTGAAGGTATTTTTCAACTTTTGCATGGTTTGACAGGTTATGGTGGCATTTTATATGATTTTTTGGGTCAAATTTTCAAGGCTATAACTTTTGCATATGGAAACTTCTTGAGTCCATGTTTTTTCAAACCATATGATTTCTGGAGCTTTGTATTGGTAGTTTTGTTTATGGTCATAATTGCATGCAAAATACGTTTTTTCAAGGATACAAGGGCTTAATGTGTGCCCCTACTTAATGGAGCTAACATGCCACCCATAAAAACAAGATAGAAGCTCTCTTGTAGAGTGACTTAATAAAAATTTGACGATGAAGGATTGAGCAAGAAAAACCAATAATTTCATTAATTCAATATCTCATATAAAAATACAACCTGATCTTTGTAACTAATCAAGTTGTAAAGAATCAAGATATTGTTACTAACTTATCTAACCACCCATGAGGTGTAATAATGTAAATTACCTAACATCCAACCTCCCCCCCTTATTACATTATTTGAAATACACAGAGTTGTGAAACAATTCAAATTTGACACGTGCAAGTGCCTTTATGAAAATTTTCACAAGCTATTCTTTGGTAGGAATGTACTAGAGTTGAATCTGGTGATTTTGAACTTGTTCTTGAATGAAGAGATATTGAACTTCAATGTGTTTTGTTCTTTCATGGAAGATTGGATTGTTGACCAATTTCATAACACCTTGATTGTCCACCCATATTTGATAGTATGTGATGTAACCATATTGCTTCCCACAACTCCTTGTGCAGGGTGAAATTCTGCCTTTGTGGATGGCAATGCTATTGCTTGTTTCTTGCAGTACCACAAGATAGGTCCAAATCCTAAATGAAATACATATCCAAATGTTGGCCTCCTATCATTTATAAATCTGGCATAATCTGAGTTCATGTATCCTTTTAGAAAGAATTTATCATTCTTCTTATACTCCAGGACATATTCCATTGTATCATTGACATAATGCAATAACCTCTTTGGTGCCTTCCAATTACTCACCTTAGGTTCCTACATGAACCTCGAAAGGTAATTCACAACAAAGCTGATATCAAACCTCATATTTGTTAGGTATATGAGACTCCAAATCAATTGATAATAAAGAGTACCAGATACATAAGGTGATTTATCATATCGAGATAGTTGTAACTTTTACTCCATTGGTGTTGCCTTAAGTTAAAAATCATCCGGTATTTTTCTAGTAGTGTCTTGACATACTTTGTCTTTGAGACCACAATGTGATTCTTTCTTTGCCATACTTCCAAGCCAAGACAATAATGTAAAAGTACTAGACATGTCATGTCAAATATTGTTTTTTAAGTCATTCTTCACACCATTTACCAGATCATTTGAGGAGTTGGTCATAACCAGATCATTAATATACAACAAAAGTATTACTATCTCAAATCCAACTTTCTTAATATAGAGATTTGCATCAGAGGGACTTTTGGTGAAACCATGCTATAATATGTGATCATTAATTTTGATGTACTAGGCTCTAGGAGCCTGCTTCAACCCATACAATGACTTTTTCAGTCTATAGACCTTTTGATGTTGCCCATTGACAACAAAGCCTTCATGTTGTGTCATGTACACCTCTTCTTCAAGATCACCATTAATGAAGGTACTTTTGACATCCATTTGTTGAAGTTTCAACCAAATTGTGTTGTCAGTGTACAGAGTACATGAATGATTATAATCTTCATTGTGGTTGCTAATGCTTTTTCAAAATTAATTCCTTCCTTTTGTGCATAGCCCTTTGCAACAAGTCATACCTTATCAATGGACCCATCCACCTTGTATTTAATTTTGAAGAACCACTTGTAGCCTATGGGCTTCTTTCCTTTTTGTAGATCAACAAGATTTTGTGTTTTCTTCATAAGATATTTATATTTTGCATCCATAGCTACTTTCCATTATGGAGAACTAAGTTTGTCCTTCATTGATGGTTTTGAGTTCATCATTGAAGCCATTAAGCCCAAATTTACTTCTTGACAAGTACTACTATATGTGGTCACATGGAAGTAATGTCTAAAGGTGCATCAACATATTTGATGGTACTGGTGAGCCATTTTGGAGACTTTCCATATTGATATGGAGCTACATGTACATCAATTGTTATAGGTTCATCAACAACCTCTGGAACTTCCTCAACTAACTCCATACTCACAACTAGAGACATGACATCTTCAGACTCCTTAAAATCCTTGGTATTTGACTTAGTTTCAAATTCTTCATTAAACACATCTCTATTTATATGCAATTTTTTGGTGACTAGATCTACTAGTTGATAGGCTATTAACTCATCATCATACCTAAGAAATACGTATGATAGGGTCTTTGCACCCAACTTGGTTTTTTGTTGCTTTGGCACGTGCATGTATGTCTTGCTTCCGAAGACTTTGAGATATGTAATGGATGGCTTTCTTCAAGTGTAACTCCTTGTAGTGCCTTTGTGGGTGCTCTATTCAGAAGATACATTCTACTAGAGATTGC
This sequence comes from Wollemia nobilis, assembly GCA_028583015.1. Lineage (NCBI taxonomy): Eukaryota > Viridiplantae > Streptophyta > Pinopsida > Araucariales > Araucariaceae > Wollemia > Wollemia nobilis. The sequence goes on along the minus strand of JAQPPZ010017079.1, from coordinate 668,832 downwards.
TTCATCCCAATTATAGTTGAGAAAATTGAAATCGGATCAGAATCGACATGGAAAAGAGTTGAGAAAAATGGAAAATCAACAAAAAAATGGGGAAAAATAGGTAAATTTTCATTGAATAAACCGAAGAAAAATCAAAATTTCATTGGAAAAAAGCTTTTTTCATGCATCAATTATTTTTGGAAAAAAAACTGGCTAGGCTGTGAATTGGGAAAAATCAGCTCGAATTGGTATTTTTTGTAGTTTTTCTCAACTATGATCACAATAATGCTACTCTATATTGACTCCTATAAGCATGCAACAAATAATTTTCATGATGGAACGATTCCTCCTTTTAGCAACCCTATACTATTGTGAAGTGTATGTTGTAGTGAGTTGTCGCTTGTCCCATTTTGTGCGAGAAACCTTGAAAATTTGTTGGATGTATATTCCTTTGCTCAATCAGAGTGGAGAACTTGGATAGAATGCCCAATTTTTGTCTCTACACGCATCTTGAAGCGCTATAAATTACTTGAGCATGTTTGTCTTCAATTTCAAGAAATATACCCACATCTTTATTGAATGGTCATCTACAAACAATTGAAATTACCTTCGTCCACCAAGACTAGCTAGCATAGTTTTGCACAAATCGATCATCTAACTATCCTTTGGTTCTATGAATGCTCAATTCAAAAGGTACTCGTTGTTGCTTCCCTAGTGAACCCAAGCATATTGGCAATGTTGGTGAAAGGTTTGGAAGACATGGCACCATTTGATGCTTAGTTGGAGAAAAGGGAGTTGCACATGTTGTGGTTGCTAATAGTGCAACATTAGGAGAGGATATGACATCGAGTGCAAACAAACTATTCTTGTAGGAACATGTTGCCACCATATTGCTATGTTTAGTAATAAAACACTTATTGTTGCCATCAACTCGAAATTTGACTACCATGTCGCAATCCAGTACCTATGGTACAAACAATAGATTTTCCAATCTAAGAACATATAGTATCTTTGCAATGGTGCATGTGCCTCCAGTAAAATTGAAAGAGTGACTAGTTTCCCATATTTGGCTTGTAATGAGTCAAACCACGTGTTTCCCCTATCATGTTCTTGCTAGCACTTAAATCAATGTACCAAACATCATGCTTCAGTATTGTCTTTGCTTTGGACATTAACACCTTATGTGTTTGTTCTGAGTTTAATGTTGATTCTTAATGTGCAACATGCTCTTGTTGTTGGTTTTGATTGGGACATGGTTTGTCCAATGACTCTTTTTGATGAGGTTGGCAAACTTGATCTCCTTGAGTCAAAGTTGGTATCTCTTCGTGTCGTGTCCTTTATCACATATATGTCAATACCTTTTTTGTTTTAAGGTTATTTTTATGATGATGAGGAGGAAGGACCCTTCAACTTATCCCTCAACTTGTTGGTTGCTTCTTCTTGTTGAGGCATATTCACCAACTCACCAAAGACACCTTCCTATTTGAGGCAAGGAAGTGATCAACAGTCAAAATGAATCTAGGAGAGCTCAAAGTATGATGGGTACTAAGAGCTTATCTTCCACTATTTCACCCATTCCATTCAATTTGGTTTTCAACTTTGCAACTTAGTGAAGAAATACCTCAATGTTTTCTCCATCATGAACTCTCAATGTGTAGAGTTGTGATTGAAGATGAAGTATTTTCGATTCGTTCTTCCCTTCATAGATGGTAGAAAGTGTGTCCCATGCCTTCTTGGATGTTTGTGCTTCACAAATATGTGGGTGAATAACATTTGTTCTGGCAAGGGTGATGGGCATGAGTAGTTGGGCTTTTGTAAGAAGATATTTTGATGCTTGTATGGTGAGGGTTCCTTAATGCTCCTAAACGTTCACCTTCTCATTATACCACAAGTTTGATAAACCAAACCTTTCTATATACTTGCCCTTCCTATATAGTCATCGTTACATGGAAGAAGCTAGTCCTCTCGATATACGTGATTGTACATGAGAGAGACTTTAAGGTACATGAAAGAGAATGATATGAGGTACCAAGGCAATACAAAAAGAGATTTACTCTATCAATGACACCTACTTAAAGATAAATCCTTGTACACAAGCGTAACTTCCCTAAATATTTATAATTTATCCATTTTAGGGTTTATGTCCAATGATTGTGACAAATAGGGTATGATTTGTAGAGGGACAATATCAAAATTTCATGACCTTATATATCCTCAATTATTAAAGGGTCAATGACTAGATGTCGTTATCACAACTTTGTTAGGCTATAAAAATAGTAGCTCAACACGCCAACTTTACGTGTAAATGCTAGCCAGAGGTGTTGTTGATATTGAACGCTACTTATTTGCTTAAACACATACTTAATTGGTGTTCAAATTATGAAAATTTTAAAGCAAATATTTAAAAATTTGAAGGTGTTTGTCACTACCAAAAATACATCTTTTACAAAAAAATATTTACAATTTGCCTTTAAAAATGCAATATTCACTATAGTTAATCATTTGAAAATGTGCCCATAAAGAAACTATAGGAATTTTCAAAAATAAAACAAATGTCCTTCCTAGGGTAGTAATACACAAATGTAGTCTTGGTGGGTTTTGACCTCTTAACCTCTACTTTTAAATTTCATACTTTCTATCAAAGTGCCAACTCTGCTACTTAATCACATGCATTGAAAAGGTAAAATGATGCTTTTAACCCTTTATGCAATTTTAAAGCAAAAAATTAGAAGCAAGGAGTTGAACTTGAGATCTCCATTTTTGAAAGTCTTCTAAGGTGTCTTGATGCCAATTCATCTATAATGCAAATTTGAAGAAAGAATGCACCTTCTCAAAATATGAACCATCATTTGAAGATAAAAGAAACTCTAAAGCTTGTTAGCTGAGAGCCAGATATTCTATGATATAATGATATCATTCGAGGGTGAGGAGTACCAATTGCAAAATATCACGCAATGGTAGGACAGTTAATTTTTGTTGTTGTGGTGTGGATGTGGAAGAACGATAAGTCCAAAGTCACCACCTAGGGCTTAGAAATCACTCACCTACTTGTATAACATCCCCCCATGCTGATAGAGTACGACATGGTGGTAGTAGGTTGCTATTTGTACTTGGACACTTGTTGGTAATGGAATCGGTATAGATTTTCTAAGTCTACAACGTCCTAGACCCGTTTCCAAGCATTGAATGGCCAAAGGAAACAAATGTCCTCCGTGCCAATCTCCAATAGGGCTGGTTTCAAAAATAAAATTGGTTTTTTGAGATAAGGGTTAGGGAAGATGCGAAAAGAGAAGGAAATTACTAAAAGGAATGGGAAAAGAGGCCGAAATCCTGAAATACAGGGGTGATGGACAGGAAGCATGATACACAACTTTCACTCGAACCAACAACAATCAAAACAATAAACTTTTAACAGAAATCGACACTAAATCCTTTCAATTGCATAACCTCCAGGGGTACTCCAACATTAATCCTTTACTTACAGCTAAATTCGAAAATAGAATTCAAGTCATATAACAAAGTGACTAACTTAACAAAAATAACATGATAGAAGGCATACATAGAGACAAAAGATTCAAGACCGAAACCAGAAGTCCGTGTTTCGGAAGCATATTTCAAGATATACAATTGCTTTTCTAGCAGAGATTGTCCATCCTTAGTTATAGAGAAAAATCTAGCTTTTATAGAGGATTCTGCCTCTCAAAATATTAATTCCCAACCATTCTTGCGATGGTGACAGATAGATTTGATCCGGAACCGACTTAGCAACATAAATTTGATTTGGCAGATAACTTAGCATTGAATGCATAATGTTCCCCTGATCTACCATGATCGTACGACTTAGAGTGCAGCTTCGGGGTCGATTGAGCAGTTAATGACGGTTCTCGGCAACTTTTGCTGTGTTTGGGACCCACCTAGAGTTTCGATCCACAACTAGAGCAAAAGGAATTTCGATCCAGAGGTGGAGCGAAAGCATCCCTTTGCCTTAGTCTTCAACTTACTTTATGGCCAACTTTCACTCCACAAGTGGAGCGAAGATGCTTTCCCTCCACTTGTGGAGCGAAAGCACCCTTGGCCTTACACTTTTGCACTTTTACTTGATTTTTGCTCCATTGGTGGAGCGACAGGGATTTTCGCTCCACTAGTGGAGCGACACCATCTTTGACCATGAATTTGACTTCCCTTGCATTTTGACCTTACATTTTTCGAGAAGGGGCTTTCACTCCCTAAGTAGAGCGAAAGTATTTGGTCAGCGCACACTTAATTCTATGGAGGGCTTTTGCTCCACATGGATCAAAAGCATTTTGTGCCTTAGCCAAGATTTAGTCAATTGCTTCCCCCTCCTTTAATAGGAACTTTCAATCCACCAGTGGAGCGAAAGTGTCCCTTCCTTGCATTCAAAAGGGAAGCATGCTTTGAAAATTATCTAAGTCACCCGAAACTATCACCATATGTGTAGAGTGAAACGAACCTGCAGAAATCAGATCTTAAGCAGAAAACACATCTACAACATCGCTCCATGCTAAAACGTTTACAATTTTGCATGCGAAACGACAGGAATGCAGAAAAACCAGAGAAACCATAGGACTTGAAAAAATAGTTTTGAGGAAGAAAGTAAAACGAGACAGCTGGTGAAAACACAAAAAACATAACATCTTAACCATTTTTGATGGAAAAAGAGAAGTTTTACAATGATTAACTCCCAAAAATGCATACAACTTAAAATTTTACAAAATGTGGCAGGAAGGCCAACATCTTTGGTGGCTCACGGGGTATTGAGCATACCTAAATGCAAAGATACCAGACCTTATCCTTGGGTTGTAGAGTCATCTTCACTTTCAACATCCTTAGACTGCTCATCGTTGCTTTCTAGTAATTCTTCAAGTCGGTACTTTTCCTCTTCTTCCTCTTTCTCACCTTCTACTTCCTCCTCTTTCTCTTGCTCGCCTTATGCTTCCTCCTTAGAATCTAGCTCGCACGGCTGGGGGAGAAATATTTCTAGAGTGCTCTTAAACACATGTTCATACATAGTGGAAGTAATGACCTAGTGGTCGAGGCAAAAGCGTGGTTGTTTCTAGATCTCTTGGATCAGGAAGCGGAAGGTCTCAATTCGCTCAATATTAGCAAGATCCAACCTTCGATCAAAATCCTGCAAGAAAGACTCAATTGTGGCATATTTGGCCATGAAAGGCATCACCTATGCATCTAAAATTGGATCCTCCCAAGCATCAATATATGAGACGTTGCTGACGAATACCGCCCATATCGGCTTCAACTCCTCGAGTGGTGGAATATCTCCTTCATTATATGTGAAGCTAGGGATGCCGATTTATGCGAGGGCATTAAAGGATTGCAGCAAAACATCTCTCTCCTGCTTGAGGGCGTCTGAGAGCTTATGAGATTCTTTTTTTATCTTGAGCTTCATGAAGAAAGAGTGCAGGGTCATCTTCACTATTGCCTAGGATCGAGCTGAGGGGCTCATGGGAGTAAAGTGGACATCCACATTTTTTATTTTCTGAAGCTGCGTGGCTAAGTCTAGCTAAAGATCAACATCTTTCTAAGCAGCTTCTAAAATGGAGTTGCCAGCGGCAATTGCATTTTGTGCTTCCCTGAAAAAGGTTAAAATCATGATTCCACGCATAGCTCTTGACGGGAAATCTGCCAGGAACTACAGACGCATCTTCTTGATGCGCTCCTTAGAGAACACGACTGGTTACAATGTCTTCTCTTCTAGCTGGGTCTACTGCTGCTGGACCTGAACGTTTAGAGCCTAAACTTGCTAATCTACTTGGACGCATGCCTTGGAATGTTCATCGACCTTCGCCTCTAGAGAAACCATGCGTTGCCTCAACTGCGCGGCTTTAGACTCAAGCGTTTCTATCTGCCCCTTCGCCTTCACCAAGGTCTTCTTGATCTTGAAGTTATTTGCCTATGCTTCGAAGAAGCGCTTCTTATAGTGTTCGCCATGAAAGTAGATGGAGCCCATTTTGACTGCAATGTTGCCCATCTTCTGCACCATGTTAATCTTCGTCACATCCTCCACGATATGGCGGTAAGTGTAGTCAATTGGGGTTATCTCCCCCAGGGGCTTATCTACAATGGGTACCTTCTCAACCGTGTGAATATCCATCCTTTCTGGGTTGATAATGGACACTTTCTCAGCTTGCGCCAGAGTCAACGCCTCCTTCCTCCTGCGGTCCCTTAGCCAACACGATGAACTATGACGCACCTTGCGAATGCTCTTTGGATGGGTTTCAAGTGTCGCTTGAGATCTTGTTCTGGGGGGCCTTACTACACTGGTTCATGACCTTTTCGTTGCGTGCTGCGAGAGAGGCATCTATTCAGCTTTTCTCTTCGGGAGAGCGCTTTGCTTCTTAGGAGGCAGTGACCCACTTTCTCTAGTCGATTACGAATTGCTCATGATTTCTTTGCCCTTGATTTGCACCACATGCTTCTTTGTTGTCAGGTCATCCACTTCGTCAGGGCTTTGTGTGTTTCAAGACACAATATCAAAAAATGAGGAGGCCTGATAGGTTTCTACGTTTTCATCATACACCATGGAGAATTTTTCGTTCAACGCCATCGAATAGTCAGAATGCATTTTGTTATTGTGGACTCTCATGATCCACCACTCTTTTATCCTATAATCTGACCAATGTCACAACTTTTCCTTCATCGCCTGGTACACGTCCCTAGGAAGCCTTTGCTCTGGGTTGATGGTTGGGTCGTAGTCAACCTCTATGGTGTAAAAATCATGCCAGGGGGGCAAGGGCACCATCTTGTCGATGCGCCACTCCAACTCACATCCCATAGGGTTATTTCGTTGGGCGACGATGTCCAAGCAAGGGTAGTAGTGAAAATACTTTGCTTTAATGAAATATTTAAAGACATTACGTGGATCGTACTTCCAGCATTGGGGGAGCTCAACTAACCTGAAATCATACAACGTTACTATAAGGATAACGCTCCAGCCACACTACGTCACCTTGATGTCTTCGAACTCGAAGGGCATAGGACATGTGTGCCTCTTCCCCCTACCTTTCCCGTATTAATCATTGGTGAAGTCACATTGCCAGGAAACCTCCAAGGAAAATAGGTACGACGTGGCATAGTAGGGCAACAGGAAGGGTTTCTCTATGAACCCAAAAATTCTTATTACTAAGCCCTGGGTGAGCAAGAAAACATCTCCCAACTTCCCGTTCACCACTTTGTCTCTCATATCCGTAGGAACTCGCTCGCAGTGGCCATAGATCTTCAACGTCGGCCCCAAGAAGACTCGGTTAAAATTAATGTACGATTCATCCCTGGACAAGCTCTGCGTTCAGAGATAAATCGGCAACGCCTTGCCTTCTTTGTTAGTATGATTCTTAGGGATTAAGAGGAAGCGCTCATGCAGGTGGTAGAAGAAAAACCACGCGAGGGAGAAGCAATTCCTGAACTAATCATCTCTATGGCTCTATAGGTAGGATAATGAAAGGTGCATCTGTTGCACCACCCACTCTGCCCAGTCAAAGAAAACTAGTAGGGTATCCAGATTCATCTTGGATGGAAAATAAATTTCATTATGAAAAATGGACTCCACCATGGACACCTGCCAGTTGTAGACTATGGCGTCGATAGAGAGCCCCATCACCCATGCCAGAATCGAATAAATGTCGTGATGTACAAATTCTGTCAGGCGCATGGGTAATTCGGGAAGCTCCCCAGATGATGGCGCTCCTCCCAACTACTCTCTCATGAACCGACACATATGAGGCATGGGATGATACCTCACGCTTTGCTCAAAACTAGTGATCTTCCTGGGGAGGAAATCAGTCGAGGGTTTCTTTCTACAGGAAAAAGCCTCTTGGACAGTATCAACTATGATGGGGAATAACCTATTCCCACTAGAATCCCACACTGTTCTCGTCTAGGCATCATAAAATTGTGAAATTGCCCGCACAAACTCTGGGCAATGATGCACGGGTGTGCACATGTAAAAGAATAGGTGCGAGTGGCGAACTGCAGCCAATGTATAACTAGTCGGGCTTTCCTTGAACGCCTTCTCGATGTCCTAGTGCAGTTCTTCGATGTATTTATGCGTCATCAGACATTCCCAAAGTTTTAAGAGGTTATCTTTGGGCGAAATTAGCTTTACTGGCTTCTTCTCATGCTTTCATGGCTTATTCAAGCTGCTCTCCTTGGTGTGCTCCTTTTCTTTGGACACCTTTTCTACATGTTCCCCACTCTTCTTGCCCATTTTAGAATTGTTCTGATTTGAACTCTTGCATAGATAAATGATCCAAAAACTACAGCGATGCAAGCGCTGCACGAAAACACAACTGCAATGAAGGGCATGAAATGGCTCTGGCAAACCCTTATTATAGCGCTCCTTTCAAATCTACCACTTGAAATGCCAGCATCGGGAGTTAATGTAGGTGGAAATCATGTGCCTCTTATTTGTCCTCGTTAATGATGAATATCAATGCCAGTCAAGAAAATCCTCCTTGGGGCACGTGCTTCTCGGGAGGTGTGCTCACTTGGACTTACTACGGGGATGCGCATTTTGGAGCGCTATGAAGTGAAAGCACTTTGATTGGATAAAGACATTGAATGCCCCTACTTTTATAACATTTTGCTAGACGAGAGAGCGCCTTAAAACTTAGCTCTACTTGACACATGGCACTTTTTGGATGGATGACCTTAAAAGGAAATAACATAAAATAAAGATGAAAAACACTTTCGCTTCCTAAATGGAGTGAAAAGGGCTTTCTCTTTCAGTCCACTTGAACTCGGTATCCTTCTTCAGAAGCTCGGTCATCGGCTTCACCACTTGGGCAAATTCAACTATGAACTTTCTAACGAAGTTGATTTATCCAAAAAAATGACTACAGGGATTTCTTGTTCGACGCTAGTGTAAGTCGGAGGAGCGCTTCAGATCAGGTGGGATCAATAGTTAATCCTTTCTCAAAGATCAGGTGCCCAAGAAGTTTACCTTCCTTCACTACAAAAATCAATTTTTTGGGGTTGATGGAGACCCCAAACTCTTAGTATTTCTCAAAAACTTGTTGTAAATGCAGGTCGTGTTCCTCCCTCTTGTGGGAGAAGACTGTCATATCATCCAAGTAGATCACAATGACATGATTTAATAGTTCACCAAAAGTGAGGTTCATTGCCCTTTGTAAATTCGCTCCGGCATTCGATAGGTCGAAGGGCATACATTCATAGGCCAAGTTTCCCCACTTGGTGGTGAATGTAGTCTTATGTTGGTCTTCGTTCTTGATCCATATCTGGTTGTAGCTAAAGAAGCCATTTAGCAAAGATAACCTTTGTACTCCTGCCACTACGTGAAGAATCTGGTCAATCTGAGGTAGCGGGTAGTGGTCCTTGAGCGACGCTTGGTTAAGATTTTGAAAATCAATACACAAGTGAATGCCCCCATTCTTCTCTCGAATCGGGACTAGGTTGAACATCCAGGAGGAGTGCTTGATTGGGTAGATGATCTTCACTTCAAGCATCTTCAGAAGCTCAACTCTCATTAGCATATCAATATTTGGGTTGATGGGCCATTGTTTCTGCTTAAAGAGTTTGATCCCTTCTTCCAGCTCAATTGTGTGCTGGATGACGCTCTTGTCATACCACCTTAGATATTGATAGCACCAAGCGATGATATCGGGGTACTCCTTGCATAGGATGCGAATTTATTGGAGCTACTTGGCTGAGCAATCTGTCCCTACTTCGATAACTTTCCCTAGCTCTAACTCTAGGTCTATAAACTCTCTGCTATCTACTTTGATCTTGTGGGCGACAGACCTATCATTTCAATCAAACAGACTTTCTAATGTGATCAGACCCTTGGGGATATGATTGTTTTTCAATTGGATTAATACCTCACAGTCTTCTTCGTCCAGAGTCCGATTCTCAATTGAGGATGCTTCATTAACCATAAAATTGACAAGATGTTTGTCATTGTCGAACACTTGCTAGTGGATCTTCTTATAAGACCTGTAGATCAGCCTCACCATTTTTGGCTTATGCATCAAATTGTCCATCGGTGATAACCAGGTGCTAATGGAGGCCAAGATGTTCGTAAGCTTGTTTTTCTCTCGCGAAATCAACTTGATAAAATCCCACACCTTTTTGTGGTACACTTTTAGATAGTGCTGCTTGGAGATGCATTTATTAGTGATTTGGTTGTAGATCAATTCAGAATCCTCGAATATTTGTAACTGCTTGATGCTGAGTTTCTCAATTTTTTTGAGTTTGAGACATAGAACCTCATACTCAACTGCATTATTCGTACAGATCCATGCAAGAATGTATGAGTACGTCTTTTGTTTTCCAGATGGAGATATAAGAGCGACACCAGCCCCAATGCTATTTTTGCATCACGCACCATCGAAGAAAAGTTTCCATAGCTGATCGGGTATCGAGGGCTTTTCTTCAGGTGCTTTTGTTTCAGCCTCTTCAGGCTTGGTGAGTGAGTAGCACCCTAAATATGTCCCGATGATGGCATTAAAATCAGTCATGGAAAAATCATATTCAACTCAGATTTCATCGAGAGATTCTTCCATCAGGTTCACTTGCATTTTTTTGTTATTAGGTTGACAGAGTCTGAGCCTTGCTCCTTGTATTCAAGTTTTTCAACATGAAAACTGGTAGGCTTCTCATTGAAGAGCTTAAATTTATTCCCCTTAAAGGGATTTCCAAATGCGAGTAGTCAAGGGAGAGGTAGCCTCCCAACTTGGCTATGAATTCTCTCGAGAGACACATACTAAAATATGGCTCGAGGTCGACCACCACGATCTGTTGGATGACCATGACTTGTGATATTTTATGCAGGAGGATTAGAAAATCTTTGGTCACTCCTACCATCTTTATGGGAGTCCCGTCTAGTTGCAATACTCGAGGGTTTCTCCAGGTATACTCCATGTCCATGATGTCACACATTGCTTTGGGCATGACGATCGTTGTAATGCCAGAGTCGATCATGTAGTTGTGTACGATCCATCCTTCCATTCAAAGGAAAAGGTAGAATGGTGGGGGCCTATTCTTACATGTGGCTAAAGTCATCAATGGCTTAGAAAACACTGCCTACGTCAGCCTGTTCTCCTTGTCCTTGGCAGACTTGAGAGATTCCTGTAAGAGGTCTACTTGACCGGGAAGTTGGAGAGCATCATAAAGGCTTACCTTAGCAGGGACCTTCTTCATCTCTTTGACTATGTTGTAGGTCGAAGTGCTATATTCTCCCACTCCTTTTGTAGACTCGTAGATATTTTGATACTGTCACATGACATCCACCTTTTGACTCTTGGTTAGTGAGGGGTATCAGAGCTTCTCCTTGGCTTGATCTCGCATCTCAGCTTGTGGCTGAGAAGTCGAAGCTTTGGGTTGGAAACCCCTTTCTCTAGCTCATTGGGGTAGGAAATCCTTTAGTAAGTCAAACTGTTCTAAGGTTACCATTGAAACGGGAGCTTTCGCCATCGACTGGGCATTTTCGCTCCGCGGCTTGGGTGCAACAGGAACCTTTAGTGGATCCAACTGGGTTGGATCTACCTCAATAAGCTTCTTCCTAGCCTTGGTGAGAACTGAGACTTGCTCGATGGAAAGCATCATGAAATTATGACCAGCTTCCCTGATCATGTTGACTTGCCCATTCTAAGCGCCATCGACCAACATCTGGACATAGTTGAGGTGCACCATGTAGGTTTCTTCATTGTGCGGGTCACTGCACATGGTGCATTAATAAGTTTTGTCAGATGAACTAGCTTCTTGACTTTCCAGCACTGTTGCATTTATCTTAAGAGCCCTACTAGTAGAAGCGTCTTGCTCCCTAGTGATCGGAGGAGGAAATCTTCTCAGCTGGAAGCTTTGATAATTTTACCTCCTCCTCATGACAGTCATCTCACTGGCCATCGTATTCACTGATGCTCACAAATACTACAATTCCTTGACCTGATTTGCATTTAAAACTACCCGAGGCACAGGTAATGGCAATGGCGCCAATAGTGTAGGCAATGCAAAATATTGGAGAGGAGCTGGGAGTTGAGGAACGGTGGGTGCTTTATACTGCGGAGTGGGTACCACTTGATTTTGAGGGTTAGGAATCCATGATTGATTGGGGTACATCGAGGGTGAAGGCATTGACTGAGAAGATGCACTAGGATACATATTATGGGGAATTTTTGGATAAATCGACATAGTCACCTTCGGAGGCAACTTTTTGATAGTTATCAGGTTAGCCTCAGCCTTCTATGCTTACTCATACAAGGTAAGGAATGTATTAATATTAGAATGTTGGATGCTCATGCTTATATCCGAATGGAAAGCTATCAAGTAGTAGAACATCGCTTACTCCAGGGTGTGTTGAAGGTCAGTAGTGAATCTTTGCCAGGTTCGAGCGAACCTGACGTTAAAGTCCGTTATCTCCTCTTGGGAATGCCTTTGGATGGTGGTGAATTGGTGCAACAAAGAGAAGGGATCTACTTGTTCATTGAAGCCCCTTATCAAGTCTTCTGCCAATTGGTCCCATGTAGCAATGGTGTCGACTGGTAGTGACCCGTACTAGTAGAGGAGCTTACCTTGGAGTGAGAGCACTAGCAGCCTCACCATAATGTCTTCTTTGGTAACGTGGTGAATGGTTGCTAGTCTGATGACATATTGAACATGTTCATAAGCCATCTTACCCATACCATCGTATGTGGGTAGAGCTTTTAATGCAACGGGTGGTACTTTGTTCTGAGCCATCAAAGCCAAAGATCTCGAATTATTCCATGTAGAGAACTACCTGGGGGCAGCCTACTGCGCCATCTAGACTGGCAAAGTTGGTTGAACCAGAGGAGTTGGTAGAGTTGGTTGAACCAAAATGTTCGAAATGCTCAATTGAACCGGAGGATTCGGTTGAACTAGAGAATTTGGTGGATTTTAGGGTAAGCTAGTTGCCGTGCTGGTAGGACTTGGAGTTTGCGAAGCAACACCAACTACTTGCGAAGATGTCCCATCTAATAGGATATTTGGTCGGACCACTCTAGGATGTTTTCCCAAAGCATCAATGTCAAGCTTGAAGAACTCGACTTCTTATGTATTTTTAACCTGCCATATCATGTACATGAAGGTGTAGGCTTTTAAACCAACTTTTGAGACTTAGAGGCTTTCGAGTTCAGCTGAGTCACCAGATTTTTAGATTCGACAGTAACAAGATGAGCATCAATTTCTTAATACTGCTTTTAATGTGGAATGTTTACGTCTCATCAGGCGTGCCAAAAACTGTTGGTAATGGAATCGACCTAGATATAGATTTTCTAAGTCTATAGCACGCTAGATCCGTTGCCAAGCATTGAATGGCCAAAGGAAAGAAATGTCCTCCATGCCAATCTCCAATAGGGCTGGTTTTGAAAATAAAATTGGTTTTTTGAGATAAGGGTTAGGGAAGATGCAGAAATAGAAGGAAACTACTAAAAATAATGGGAAAAGAGACCAAAAGCCTAATATACGAGGGTGATGGACATGAAGCATGATACACAACTTTCACTCGAACCAAAAACAATCAAAACAATAAAATTTTAATAGAAACCAACACTAAATCCTCTCAATCACATAACCTGCAAGGGTACTCCAACATTAATCCTTTACTAACAGCTAAATCCAAAAACAAAATTCAAGTCGTATAACAAAGTGACTAACTTAACATAAATAACATGATAGAAGGTATACACAGAGATAGAAGATTCAAGACCAGAACCAAAAGTTCATGTTTCAGAAGTAGATTTCAAGATATACAACTGCTTTTCTAGCAGAGATTGTCCATCCTTAGTTACAAAGAAAAATCTAGCTTTTATAGAGGATTTTGCCTCTCAAAACATTTATGCCCAACCAATCCTGTGATAGTGATAGATAGATTTGATCTGAAACTAACTTAACATCATAAATTTGATTTTGTAGATAACTTAGCTTTGAATGCCGAATGTTCCCCTGATCTACCATGATCGAATGACTTAGATCACAACTTCGGGGTCAATTGAGCAGTTAATGACGGTTCTCGGTAGCTTTCACTATGTTTGGGGCCCACCTAGATTTTTTATCCACAACTGGAGTAAAAGGAATTTCACTCCAGAGGTGGAGCAAAATAATCCCTTTGCCTTAGTCTTCAACTTACTTCATGGCCAGCTTTCGCTCCACAAGTGGAGCAAAAGCACCCTTGGCCTTACACTTTTGCACTTTTACTTGATTTTTGTTTCACTTGTGGAGCGAAAGGAATTTTCACTCCACTGGTGGAGCGACACCATATTTGACCACGAATTTGACTTCCCTTGCACTTTGACCTTATATTTTTCGAGAAGGGGCTTTCGCTTCCTAAGTGGAGTGAAAGTTTTTGGTCAATGCACACTTAATTCTATGGAGGCCTTTCACTCCACATGGAGTGAAAACACTTTGTGCCTTATCCAAGACTTAGTCAATTGCTTCCCACTCCTTTAATAGGAACTTTCGCTCCACCAGTGGAGCAAAAGTGCTCCTTCCTTGCATTCAAAAGGGAAGCATGCTTAAAAAATTATCTAAGTCATCCGAAACTATCACCATATGCGCAGAGTGAAACGAACCTGCAGAAATCAAATCTTGAGCAGAAAAAACATCTAAAACATCGCTCCATGCTAAAACATTTACAATCTTGCATGCGAAATGATAGGAATGCAAAAAAACCAAAGAAACCATAGGACTTGAAAGAAAACAATTTTGAGGAAGAAAGTAAAAGGAGAAAGCTGGTGAAAACACAACAAACATAACATCTTAACCATTTTTGATGGAAAAAGAGAAGTTTTACAATGATTAACTCCCAAAATTGCATACAACTTAAAATTTTACAAAATGTGGCAGAAAGGCCAACAACACTATGTAAGATGAGCACGTAGTTCATAATTTAAGACTTATATATGCACACTTTTGTGTGTGCTTGAAACATAGGAAAATTGGTTTTGCAATTGATCTTTGAAAAGAGGTTACAAAAGTTATCTTTTTACAAAAGTACCCTTGAGGGCTACAAAACGGGATTGTCCACAAGGGAAGCCCTATTTTGGTATAGATGGTAAACAACCACCAATTGTTTTTCTTGTCTTCCTCAATGTGAGTGGGCTTCTTGTTCGTGGGCCACTATCGGTCAAAATTATCCTCAAGACCTACAAAAAGGGGGTTAGAACATTTGGAGGCCTATCTTGATTGGACCCCTCATGTTTACAGATAGAATACCTTTAAATTAAGCTTGAAATATGATTAAAATTGCATAAAATGATAGGAAATAAGCATAGCAAGAATGTTTACCTGATTTTGGGAGCTTTGGGAGGCTAAAAATGGGATTCACACTGGTGTGCAAATTTGATTATACCTTGAGATTCATACACGTATATGCGAATCTGACTATATTTTTTAGAATCAATGGTTTTTTATGTGAGCTTTCTTCTGGTGCAGCTATCACTTCTATTGTTCGTCGAGTCACCTTCAAAAAGTTGTAATCAAGAGCAACTTGCAATACAAAAAGGATGCAAAAAGAGGGCTTATGTGGCCTTCATGGTGGTTAATGGAAAGAGAGGGCTTAAGTGGCCTCTAGGTTGATTCCAATAGAGTTTGGGTATGTAAAATGGTGGATCCCTTTGAATAGAGGAAATGACCCTCTATTTATAGAATTTTTCAAGCTTAGGGAAGGGGCTGAGGTGTCCCCTGATGTGGCATGCTCCATTAGTGCATTTGGGTAAGAGAATCCCTCACCCACCTACATGTCATAAATGAGCATGGGGATGTAGAGTGGAGTTGGGTTAAGCCCTAACTGAAATAAGGTTAACCATGGGTTAGTTGTTGACTTGGTTGAATTGAAAGGTGAGTCATCTATGCCCATGCCATGAAAACCAAAAAGTCTTCAAAAGTCATTTATGAATTCAAACCCACATGGAAATTTGAAATGAAGGAAGAGTTAGATTTAACCAGGGTTAGGTTGACCCTAGGTTAAGTGTTGAATTTTGGGTAAAGTGGAGTGTGACTCATCATGTCTCCCATGCTTTGGGACACAAAAAACTTCAAATGGCATTTAAGGCCCTAAATGCACACAAGGGGATGTGTGGAGCTTGGGTTAGATTTAACCTTGATTAGATTGATCCTAGGTTAGACCAAGGTCAAATAGGTGAGGTGGCACCTAGGCTAGTCAAAGAGTAGACTAGGTGAGGTGGCCATGAATCAGATTGACCATGGTTAGATTGACCATGGGGTAGAGTTTGACCATAAAGTGACTTTGACCAGGGTAAATATTTGACCAAGGTTAAGTCATTATGGTGGTCACATGAGGACCCAAATTTAAGTGTAGGAAGGGGCTTAAGTAGCCCAAGGGGGATTATGAAAATAAATAGTGTTTTGAGGATAATTTATGCAAATTTTTTTGGTTTTACAAATTGATCAGTCATGATGATGGGAGAAGTGGCAATGTGCGACTTTTGGGTGTCTACATTTGTTGGGATTGAAAATAGTTGAGATGTATTGATACAAGAATAAGTTACAATATATAGGCATGAGGTCTATATGAGAACATGACAAGTGTCAAGGACACATGTCACAAAGTACACATTAATATTCTAACATCCCCTCTTAATGTGTACTTTTCTAAAAATAGAACCCTAACATCCTCCTTTATTACATGATTTGGTCTAGGCTTGTGCTCTTTGCACTTGGCTCTACTATGAATAATAACTCTAGATCATTGGTGTATATCTAGGTTTGTTGCCTCAGGGTCAGCCACTTCCTCGGGTTTGTTGCCTCTGTAGGTTAGCCTCATCTTTGGTGCCTCAGGGTCAACCTCTTTCTTAGGTCTGTTGCCTCTGTAGGTCACTACTAACTATGTTCACCATGGATATCATATCCCCCCCCATCGTGAATCTCGTCTAAAAGGTGTCGAGCTCCGTCGAACTTCAAACATGTCAAAAATAAACCTTAATACAAAAGAATTAGAGCCATATAAGAGTGTCGGTCTTTGCTAAAAATGTACTCAAAAAATATAATAAAATGAGCCATATAGTCCAAATATGGAGGAGAAGAAAAGAAGAGAATAGAATCTTCTGAAGTGTCTATGTCTGTAGTCTTTACAAGTTTATCCAAAAAAGTCCTCGAATAGAGTCTAGGGTGTCTATGTTTGTAGTTCCTAGAGTAGGTGTCCTTATGGTGACCTCATCTTATCGAAATGCATGGATAACCAACTGTTGCATTTGCCAAGTTATATAGAGAAGGTGACTAGATACTAATATCACATACAAGTGCTTTGGGAGTGTCGGGTTCAACCGAGAGTACACTCCATGATACAATAATATTTAAAGCCAAAAAAGACATATAGGACTGCCTCAAAAAATAAATTGGATACTACCAATGTGTTCATCTCGAAAAAACTTTTTCGATGACTATAAATACCCCTATGTTCCATTCTGAATGGGGCCTTCACCTATGATAAAAACAACATACCTCTCTTAGCAACAAATAAACCTTAGGAATATTCTCCTGGCATTGCACTCTGACGATATCACACTCAACAAAATAAAAAACCTCACAGGGGAAATTACATGGGCCTTCCATATTTGAATACAATAAAGTGGCCATGAGGGCCTTCCACTTTCCATGTGGAAAAAACATTAAAAAATACCCCATAAGGCCATATGGGCAGCAAATACTCACGAGCACTCCAAGTCCCATAAAAAAATACCCATTGTCAAGCTTAATTGTCAAGCCCTCCCACTGTATAAAAAATACCTAATTGTCAAGAAAATAATGCACATAGACCATGGCAATTACATTCACATATTTAAAAAAATAAAAATATTTAAGTGGGCAAAAGATTCTGCTCCCAATGTATGTCAAGTGAGTGGGTCTTTGACATGGCAGTGCCTGCGTGTGCTCTTGGCTGATAGTGTTGTAGTTGAACAGGCTACGACTACCACACTTGCACTCCCTATGCCATCTTCCATCATGGAATGAGGATCTACAGTGTTGAAGGCTAAAGGCATGGGATTTTTGTGAGTGGTCTCTAGTTTTCTATTCGTGGCCTGGCTCCATTATCGTGACATTTTTTGTCCACCACCTGAAAATGCACACAGAACGTATTTCAAAGATCTCCATGCCCAAAACAACTACACTAGAGGCCGCCATGATTGAAAGAGCTGCTATGAAATCTCCATAGAATGGTGACAACCCAACTATAAAAAACTGCACGATCAATGAACTAAAGTGGTCAATGATAAATTGCACTAATCATGATGGGAAAATACCAATAGTGCGCACTAGCTGTTCACATGGATTTGACAAGCAGATCGACCTCAAAAAATCATCATAGTGGGTCAAAAAATAGGATGACAACGACGAACAGGAGCAGCAATGGAGGGTATCATATTATGGGTAATTTTGATGTGTTAGATTTTTTTTAGCCAGTGCAGAAGATCTTGGTAAACGTTGAAGAAATTTTAATTTTTTGTTTTGTCATCAGGAGCGATGCCGAAGTCTGGAAGTGACTGGTCAACGCTCGATTGCGCTGGTCAACGCCCAATTGTGCTAGTCAAAGGTAGCGAAGTCCGACTTCGCTGCGAAGTCGGGAGGACAGCTCCAAACTTAGCCAAATTTTTGGGGAGCGGTTGGTCAACGCCCGACTACGTTGGTCAACGCCCGACTGCACTGGTCAACGCCCAACTGCGCTGGTCAAAGGCAGCGAAGTCCGACTTCGCTGCGAAGTCGGGAGGACAGCTCCAGACTTAGCCAAATTTCTGGGGAGCGGCTGGTCAACGCCCGACTGCTCTGGTCAACGTCTGACTGCATTGGTCAACGCCTTGCGCTGGTCAATGCCCGACTACGCTGGTCAAAGGTGCGAAGTCGGGTTGCGCTGGTCAAAGGCAGCGAAGTCCGACTTCGCTGCGA
Organism: Wollemia nobilis; assembly: GCA_028583015.1. Lineage (NCBI taxonomy): Eukaryota > Viridiplantae > Streptophyta > Pinopsida > Araucariales > Araucariaceae > Wollemia > Wollemia nobilis. The sequence goes on along the minus strand of JAQPPZ010017079.1, from coordinate 649,947 downwards.
AGTTGGGAAGACAGCTCCAGACTTAGCCAAATTTTGGCCTTTGCAAGATCTTTCTGCCTTGCAGACTTTTGCTGTCCGGAGGCTTGTGCGGCTTCGGCGTTGGTTTGCCTGGCTTGGCAAGGACTGTACGGAAGAGAGAAACACCGGATCTGAGTGCAATGTTTCAGATCCGAGCTCTAACTTATAGAACCCGAACGAAATCGCTCTGAGGCGATTTGTACAGAGAACAACAGACTTTAGCACATAGAAATAACTGCAAACCCTATAGATGCCTTAAACAACAACAAACTTTATTCATATAAAACGAGGGTTACAGAAGTCCTCAACTGAGGAAATAATAACATCTGTAGACTAAGCTGCAGGATAAACTAAAAGGAAAAACAAATGTCGAGTCGGCTGCTCGGACATTAAACAGATGAGCCACACTGCTCACTGAAACGCTCTCCTCTCTTTCTCTGCTCTCTTCTCCACACTTCCACACTCATGTCTGAAGACCCGAACTGCCTTATATAGCCGCGGGGAGAGGAAGATAGGGTTTGTCCTCTGACAGGTTCTGACAGACCCTCAACTAGGGTTTCTGACCAATCGTCGAACTGACATTAAATCGCCGAACTGGCATTAACTTCTGCGACGATCGGATCTGTCAGACGTCACATCTGTCAGAGGGTAGGTGCGACGTCATGTCAAACTTTTGTCGGGATCCCTGACTGCGCGAGCGCAGTCCGACTGAGGCGTGAAATCTGGGTTAATATTTCTAACACCCTCCTTTAAACCTGATTTCACGAGCGCTTTGACTCCAAGCTGCTCTCGCAATCTGCTGAAGTCTTCCTCCTTCAAAGGCTTCGTGAAAATATCTGCCAACTGCTCCTTGGATCTGCAAAACTGCAGTTGAATTTCTCCGGACTTCACCAACTCTCTGATGAAGTGATAACGAATATCGATGTGCTTCGTCCGGCCATGGAACACGGGATCCTTTGACAGTGCAATGGCCGAATTGTTATCACAAAAAATTGTTGTCGCGCCTTCCGGAGGATAGTTCAGTTCACTCAGAACTCTTCGCAGCCAAACTGCCTGGCATGCGGCTGACGTGGCGACGACATATTCTGCTTCGACTGTGGACAACGCAACGATGGGTTGCTTCTTGGACGCCCATGAGATCGCCCTCGATCCGAGATGGAAAGCATACCCGAAGGTGCTCTTTCGATCATCGATGCTGCCAGCCCAATCACTATCTGTGAAGCCCACCAGTTCCAACTGGTCCTGTCTGGCGTAAAATAGGCCATTGTTTCGCGTCCCGTTGACATAGCGCAAGATCCTCTTGCCTGCTTGCCAGTGCGTGTCCTTCGGAGTCTCCATGAAATGGCTGATCAGACTGACTCCGAACATCAGATCTGGTCGAGTTGCAGTCAAATACATCAGATTGCCAACTAGCCTCTTGAACAGGGTTGGATCTACATTCCTCCCTGAATCCAGCTTGCTCAGCTTCAAACCTGTGGCTACAGGTGTGATGGCAGGTTTGTTGTCCTCCATCTTGAACCGCTTCAGGACATCCTTCGCATACTTGCCCTGAGAAATGAAGATGCCATCTGCCGATTGGTCAACTTCAATGCCGAGAAAATACTTCATCAGCCCTAAGTCCGTCATCTCGAACTCCTTCTTCATGGTTGTTCTGAACTGGTCGAACAGGACATTGTTGTTGCCAGTATAAATCAAATCGTCCACATACAGGCAGACGATAATGAGCTCACCTGCTTCATTTGTCTTCATGTACAGGGTGTGCTCATATGGGCATTTTACAAACCCATTTTCCTGAAAATAACTATCAATCCGGCTGTACCAAGCTCGGGCGCCTGCTTCAAACCGTACAGGGCCTTTTTCAGCTTCAGGACTTTGCCCTCCTGGCCTTCAATTTCGTAACCTGGTGGCTGGTCTATGTAGACCTCTTCCTCCAACACTCCGTTGAGGAAGGCTGACTTGACATCCATCTGGTACATCTTCCAACCCTGTTGGGCTGCCAATGCCAGGATCATCCTGACTGTGTCAAGTCGGGCTACAAGCGCATATACCTCATGGTAATCGATGCCTGACTTCTGCTTGTAACCCTTCGCCACCAGTCTGGCTTTATGCTTGTCAACGTCTCCTTGGGCGTTGAACTTTGTCTTATACACCCACTTGACCCCAATGGTCTTCTTCCCTACTGGAAGATCTGTCAGTTGCCATGTATCATTCTTTTCAATGGCTTTAATCTCCTCGTCCATCGCCTGCACCCACTTCTGATTCTGACTTGCGTCTTCGAACTCTACTGGATCAACTTCAGTAAAGAATGCAAAGTCAGAGTACTCTTCATCTACATGGGTTTGGGTTGCCTCGTAGATTTCTTGCAAGCTCCTTGTCTTCGCTGGCGTCACCAGGTTCTGGATTCTACTTGCACATGGAGGCGACCGAGATGGAGTGGTTGTGCTACTGCTGGCACCGCTGTTGCTGCTGGAAGTTGCAGGTGGCTGCACACTTCCTTCTTCCAAGTCAACAGACTGTACTACTGCTGGCCCGTCTCTGACTTCCAGTTCCAGGCTTCATCTTCAAGAAATTTCACATCACGGCTGATGATGAGCTTCTTCGTCATAGGGTTGTACAGCCTATATGCCTTCGCCTGCTCACTGTACCCTATGAAAATGCACTTCTCAGCTCTATCATCCAACTTCTGCCGCTTCTCTTCTGGAACATGTGCATATGCAATGCACCCGAACACACGCAAGTGAGCCACACTTGGCTTCACACCGCTCCAGGCCTCCTGAGGGATTTTGTCCTTCACGCTTTTGGTGGGACATCTGTTCAGCAGGTAGACTGCACATGTTACAACCTCTGCCCAAAATTCATGCGACAATCCCTTCGCCTTCATCATGCTTCGTGCCATCTCCATGATGGTCCGGTTCTTCCTCTCAGCTACGCCGTTCTACTGTGGCGTGTATCTGGCAGTGAACTGCCTTCGAATTCCGTGCTGCTTGCAGTAGTTATGGAATTCGTTGGAGATGTATTCACCTCCACCATCTGTCCTGAGAGTCTTGATCTGATATCCGCTCTGTTTCTCCACCAGAGCCTTGAACTCCTTGAATCTGGCAAATGCTTCTGACTTCAACTTGATGGCATAGATCCAAGTCTTCCGACTGAAGTCATCTATGAATGTTAAGAAGTATTTGTTGCCGAAAAACGTGTTGGTCTGCATCGGACCGCAAATGTCTGAGTGCACCAGCTCCAATGGTTGTGATGCTCTCCAAGACTGACCGAAAGGGAACGAATCCCTATGTTGTTTGCCGACTAAGCAGCCCTCACAAACTTGATTTTGCTGCTCTATCAGGGGTAAACCCTTCACCATCTGCTTCTTGTGCAGTTGATTCAGGCCACTGAAGTTCAGGTGACCAAATCTGAGATGCCACAACCAGGTAGCATCTTTCACAACTGCACTCAGAGACATCAATGATTCATTCTGAATCTACAGTGAAAACATTTTATTCTTCGTCATGGACACTGTAGCAATCTGCCCATGCGACTTGTCTCTGATGGTGCAAGCTCCGTCTTTGAACTGGACCGTATGTCCCTTCTGCACGAGCTGTCCAACGCTCAGCAGGTTGTGCTTCAGGCCAGGCACATAGTAGACGTCACAGATCTGCTTTCGTTCGTCGTGCCTGGTGCGGATGAGGATCTTTCCTTTCCCCATTACGGGAACCTTGTTGTTGTTCCCCATCTTCACCTCAGACTGGACTGTTTCATCCAGTTGGGAGAACATCTCCTTGTTCCCCGTCATGTGGTTGCTGCACCCACTGTCTAAATACCAGACATTCTTCTGGCACTCCTCCTCAATGTTGCAAGTCAACAACACATTTCCTCCTACCGCATTTTCGGTTTCATCCGTGTAATGGGCTTGCTGCTGGTTCTCCTTGGCCATCCGTTTTCTGCACTGTGAGATGTAATGGCCGAACTTCTTGCAAAAATAGCACTGGACCTTTGACATGTCCTTCTGACCAGATCCAGCTTGCTGATTTTTTGAACTGCCTCTTCCACCTTGCTGATGGAAATTACAGTTGGTCTCTCCTTCGCTAGGGTTTGACCTTCCTCCTTGCTTGTTGCCTTTCCCACGCCTGCCTTTGCCTCTTCCTCCATGAGAACTAGAGGCGCCATGGTGGGAATCTTGTCTGCCGCTGTCTCGGAATGAGACCTGAGCCTTGAATGCTTGCTCTAGAGAGGTCTGAGATGAACGGCTCAGCCTCTGTTCATGTGTCTGCAATGAACCCATGAGCTCGTCTGTCGAGAGGGTTGTCAGATCCCTCGACTCTTCGATTGCTATCACAACCGAGTCAAACTTGGCAGGCAGACTTCTGAGAATTTTCTCCATGATTCTCTGGCTCTGCACATTTTCTCCGTTCAACCGCATCTGGTTGATAATGTCCATCGTCCGGGTGAAGAAATCACTCATGGACTCGGACTCACTCATCTGCAGATTTTCAAACTCCCTCCTGAGCATCTGCAGCTTCACCAACTTTACCTTATTGGTGCCCTGGTACGAGCTGGCCAGAATCTCCCAGGCCTGCTTCGCCTTGGTGGCTGATGCGATCCACGGGAAGATGGACTCCTCGACCGCTTGCATGATGTAGAAGAGGGCCTTCTGGTCCTTCTTCATGTTCTCTTTCAATAGGTCCTTGTCTGCTTGAGAGAGGGCGGCCAGTGCTGCTGCATCTGCCGGTTCTGGGTAGCCGTTCTCGACTAACTCCCACAGCTCCTGAGATCCGAATAGGATCTTCATCTGGATGCTCCAGTAATCATAATTCTTCCCGTTGAAGCGCGGGATCTGCAACTATAAGTTGTTGCTACTGGAAGCCATTCTGCTTCGGTCTCCGCGTCAAGGGATCAGTGGCTCTGATACCAATTTGAAGAAATTTTAATTTTTTGTTTTGCCGTCGAGGAGCGATGCGAAGTGCGAAGTGAGGAAGAGGGCGATAGGGGGGGGGGAAGTGCGAAGTCGATTGTGAAGTCGGGAGGAGTGGATTAGCAAATTTGGGGGGGGGGAGGTGCGAAGTCGGGTTGCGTTGGTCAAAGGTAGCGAAGTCCGACTTCGCTGCGAAGTTGGGAAGACAACTCCAGACTTAGCCAAATTTTGGCCTTTGCAAGATCTTTCTTAACTTTTGTTGTCCGGAGGCTTGCGCGGCTTCGGCGTTGGTTTGCCTGGCTTGGCAAGAACTGTACGGAAGAGAGAAACACCGGATCTGAGTGCAATGTTTCAGATCTGAGCTCTAACTTATAGAACCCGAACGAAATCGCTCTGAGGCGATTTGTACAGAGAACAACAGACTTTAGCACATAGAAATAACTGCAAACCCTATAGATGCCTTAAACAACAACAAACTTTATTCATATAAAACGAGGGTTACAAAAGTCCTCAACTGAGGAAATAATAACATCTGCAGACTAAGTTGCAGGATAAACTAAAAGGAAAAACAAATGTCGAGTCGGCTGCTCGGACATTAAACAGATGAGCCACACTGCTCACTGAAACGCTCTCCTCTTTTCTCTGCTCTCTTCTCCACACTTCCACACCCATGTCTGAAAACCCGAACTGCCTTATATAGCCATGGGGAGAGGAAGATAGGGTTTGTCCTCTGACAGGGTTCCCGACAGCACCCTCAACTAGGGTTTCCGACCAATCGCCGAACTGCACTTAAATCGCCGAACCGGCATTAACTTCTACGGCGATCGGATCTGTCGGACGTCACATCTGTCAGAGGGTAGGTGCGACGTCATGTCAAACTTTTGCCGAGATCTCTGACTGCGGGGTGAGGCGTGAAATCTGGGTTAATATTTCTAACAAACGTGAACAAGGCATTGATCATTCGGATTCACTTTGTCAAAAAAGGAATTTCTGCCACGTGTTATCTGGATGGCCATCAATCTCAGGTCCCTCAACACTTCACCATCGTTCTCAGGTCCCACTGCAGGCACCACTAGCCTGCACAGTGCTCATAGAGCACACAACCTTTAGCTGCTACAATTTTTTTAATCCACCTTCGAGCATTGGTGAAGACAGCAGAGCCTGCATAGCTTTTTCGATGTACCCCCTCGGTGAACTAGTACTAGAATCATTCGATAGCCACCATCTATCATCGCGGTGATCCGACGTAAGACACAGATAATAATTTCTTTAGCCTTCAAATAACTACGTCTTCATTGCCCATGCAAGGGCACCAAGCTTCAATGGCGCAACAAATATCTCTCTTCATTCTATAGATTGTAGATGGGTCTGTGAGCAGAAAAACACCATTTACAGATCCTTCAGGAGCCACCTCTGATCCGGTCGACTCCACGAACATCTTTGGAAAAAAGAAAAAAAATCTTTCACCTTTGCAATTTGATCTTACCCGGACACAAAGTTCTCCCTCTCTAATTTTTTTTGAAACTGGTGATGTAGTGATAGCAAGGGGCTGCAATAAGTAGAAAAACTAAAAGCGTCTCCCTCGCAGGCGAAAGCAACATTGAAAATGTGAGCATCAATGGTGCTCAACTAGTGTAATGACGATCCAACGCCCATGTTAGAATAGGGCCACAAATCCGAAAAAAATCAAATCTGTGTTTTTAGCGTGAAGGAAGCGCCAAATGGCTTGGTGGCCAGTGGGAAGGGTGCAGTGTAACTACAACGGATAAGTAGCGAACCAGATCGCGTCTGGTGCTCCATTAAAAATATCTCCCCCTTCAAATGACTTCATCATCTGGCCACAAAAAAATACGCATATGGCCACATTTCAGGATCTACGTCTCGGCAGATGAAATTTTTTCTGCCTCCCAAAAAAATGTCCCTTTTTGAATAGTCTGCAAGTGGATTTTCATTGTGCGTCCATGTCACCACCATGTATCGCACGCAGATGGAGCACGCTTCAGTCACCAGATTTGGCTGAGCAACAACAATATAATCAGATCAGACGAGGTATGTATTAAAAACAGGGGGGGTAGGAGCATCGACGAGTGTTTAGGCTTAGATCTGACTTGTTTTATGAGAACAACTGAACGAGGATGCTGGGCAGGCGCATCGACGAGCGTTCGGCCCCAAATTTTTTCTTGATATTGACTTTGTTTTGAAGCCTGCACTTGCTCTATATCCTCCAATCAAACAAGGGACCCACCACCTACTTTCGATCAACCGAACAAGATGCGGGTTGATTTCGGTGCTCACCTCTGATGCTCTGAAGATTTTTTTCTTTGAACAACGCTTTTGGTGTCAAAAAAAACCGTTCTTCCCCATTAATGCAATGTGCTATTTTTGTCTTCACAAAAATACCCACAACTTCCATTGTGTGAGCAGTGGAAAAGAAGGCTAGAATCACTCAATTCTCTCATCATTCATGGAAAGCATCACTCCTCCATTCACCAAAGCTCCGGATTACTCCCTGGAGGATGAAAGAGACAGATCGGGGAGCGTTGAGATGGAGGTCACACAACAATGACCAAGCGGATCTAAGATGCCATCTGAGATTATTCTTCCATGAGACATTCCTGAAACCACTGGGGCTGACGTCGAAATAGAAGTGGCCCAATGCTCAGGCAGGCAGATGTGTTGAAAAATAGGGGTTCGAATTTGAATATGCTCCCCAATATTGGTATAGCAGCTTTGTGCGAGTAAACTGCACCTGGATTAAAAAATTCTACTACGTCATCATTGAAAAAACTTTGAATAGCGGATGATGCTGGGGCTGGAAACACCTAACCCTTGTGATGAAACAACACCACCAACATGATATGTACATTTGAACAACATATTTCAGTAGATCAAGAAAAAAAACATGAATGCCAACATCACATTGATGGAAAATAACAACGGGAACACAATACTGCGAAAACAACAAGATCGAGAGCCAAATCTTGGCTTGTTTCATATATGAAACAACGATCAAACCCTCATATCTTTGCAAACAAACATAATGTCTACAAAATTAAAATATTTTAGTATCCTATTTTTCATTTCTTCGTGGATAAATTACTTCTGCGGACATATACAAAAATAATAACCTCCCCAATAAATCACTCTTAAAAAATGGGTAGCCATTAATCTTCTTCAAATATTTGGTTTCTATTCCATCAATGTTGGAGAGCATACTCCTTGATTTGCAAAGAAAAATGGGGAGAAAAAATGAGGGGGGAAATCCCCCCTCAAGGGTTTACACAGGGTAGGAGAGCGACTGTGCTCTAATACCAAATGCTGGGACTGAAAATAGATGAGATGTATTGATATAAGAATAAGTTACAATATATAGGCATGAGGCCTATATGAGAACATGACAAGTGTCAAGGAAACATGTCACAAAGTACACATTAATATTATAACAATATTTACCCCTTTTGTACTATGTTGTGTAAAGGCATGGTGCAGTGCAAAAACTGATGACATCACATTGGTGGTTTGATTTTGAAGAAGTTTTTTGTAATGTATGATTGTGGATGATGTATGATTTATTATGAGAGAGGTGAATTGAGGATGGATGATTATGGATGATTACGAATTTTGTTGTGCCATGATGATTATTGAGAGAGTAGATGCAAGATTGTCATATTGTCATGATCAATGTAAAATACCCCAATTTTAAAAGGAGAAAATATCTTTGAAACTTTACCTTTGATGAATTATTGAGTTTGATTTTATTTGACAAATCATTTAGCCCTAGGTAGATTTGTGTAAGGTGCTTCATTCGTGAGTGGTCTTACAACTAGCACTTTGAAGAAGGGAATCCATGACTAACCTAAAGACTCAAATGTTGGGTCTCTCAAATGTTTGTTTCAATTGGAGTTTTGTTGAAAAATGAAATTTTGCTTTTGTTTGCCCTAGTAGATGAGGACTTGAGATAATATCTAGAATATTTTCTTGGACAAACACAATTTCTAAGATTGAGTGTTTGATTATTGATCATGCGCAAGGCATATTTTGTATGTTGAATATCTACCCCCTCAAACGATGAGTCAATGGCTAGAGAAGAAGCAGAAGACAATGATGAGTCAATTGAAAATATGAAAAATACGGTGGAATCATTTGAAGAAAATGAAATATATTAGCATATGTGGTAATGGCCAGACATGGAGGTGTGAATGCAAGTTGAAATAAGGGTGTGCGAATTAGAATGATTCACACAAATCTATGTGAATCTAGAGTTTTTTTGCAATTTGGAGGACCAAATGATGTTAGAATTGGATAAAATTATACATTTGGAAATCTCTTTTCGAGCCTTATCCAATGGTGGTGGTTTTAGAAAATTTAGGGAATATTTGATGGGGTAAAATTTGGGTCAAAGATAACCCTAATTTTGGAAGTGATGAATGCATAATTTTAGGCCTTTTGAAAGGGAAATTTGGCTTGGTTGGTTAGAGGGATTGCTTGGATCGTAGTGTAATAAATGATGGTAGAAGAGAGGGTGAATTGATGGATAAGAGGGTGGATTAGGGGAGTTGGACCTTAGGATGGATGGTGGATAGAGCCTTTCTAGTATTAGAGAGAGATGGAGCGATATTTGAGAGAGTGAAAGTTAAGAGAGATAGAGTCATAGCAGAGGTTGTCCGATTACGATAGGAGTTAAAGGCAACAAGATTTGTAGGAGAGAGAGCTATTTGAGGGTACAAGGTGCCTATATGTATAGGTTGCAATAATAGCAGGATGACCTGGAGGCCTTGTATGCACAAGAGAGTACCATCCATGATGCCAATGGTTCCTTGAGTAGTAGAACCTGCAACATCATAAGTTGAGGGATCTACCCCAGATCATAGCAAGGCAGTAGCAAAAAGGAGAGCTGATGATCCTCCTGGTATGCATGAGGGGAGTGGAAAGACTCTGGGTGAGCAACAAGGTTGATGCAGTTTTGAGGGTGGTAGTGATGCCACAATTTTTGTATTTTTGATGTATTGTATGTACATGTATGCAAGGCAAGGCTGATATGTGTGGGATGACATAGATTGTAGCCCATGGGAATTTTTGATATGTGATATACATGATGTAACATTGATTATATGTGTGAATATTGTGTGAATGTGTTGTGTTGATGTAGTATAGACATGTGTATGCCTTGATGATGTATGCTTCTATGTAGATGTATGAGATAATGTAGACATATGAACATGTAGAGAGATGAAATTGTATCGTAAGAATGGAATGAATTATTTGTATATAGATGTGTGTAGACATACATGAAAATATGTGCAATAATACTTAGACAATCTTAGGTCCAAGGTGTAGACCAATTGGTTCATCCAAACCCCATAAGGGGGCGGAGGTCCAAGTTTCAAATCTCGGGCCTCGTTGGATTGAATGCTTGTCCCTTTCCAAGTGCTTTCAACAGCGTCAAAGGTTTAAAATGATTATGGCATGGTGGTTATAGGGGCGAACTGCACGAAGATCTGTGTGGCGGCTTTCGGGGTGGACAACACATAATACTATGGTGGCCATAAAAGCTAGACAGCCTTCCCGGATTCGTGGTGGCTACCGATTCACCATGTTAAAAAAAAATACTTAGACAATATTATAGAGTGTGAATTAAGCAATGGCGAGTAGTCATAAAAAATACGATGAGTATGAGACAAGCAAACATGCAGTGGATGTTATGAATGTCAAGTGAGCAATAAGTTGATAGGTGATGCAAGTGGTAGATGAAAATGCAATAAAAGGCTATGCAAATTGATCCTAGTGAGTGAAGCTAACAACTGAATGATGAGGATGTGAAATACCAATGAAGAGTACACTTGTATTTTGGTGAAACTAGCTATGATGCTATTCATTTCGTTGTTCCAAAAATATTGGATGTGAGAAGAATTTCAAGGGAGTTGAACACCATAGTTTGAGCAATCAAACCCATCTAGTAGTCGATCAATATCCTGTAAAAATCTCAACTATCCTAACTAAGCTCAAGTCGATCATGGACCAGTGTGTGTAAAGTGATGTTCATTTATCCATTTTGAGTGAGGTTGGACTAACCAATTGTAAACTTAGCCATTTAAGCTAGCTCATCCATAAGCACATAGTGGTTTATACAAAAGAAGACCATTAATGTGACAAACATGTCACCACTTGGAAGGCACGCTCCATTTCTAGACAAGTATCTATAACCCCAATGGAGATTAGCCCCACGATCTATGGACTTGAGGACCTTAGGGATTCAAGATTTTTGATAATGCTCTTTTCTTTTCTTTTCGATTCTTTTTGTAGTAGTCTTTTGATTTTTGATTTTATTTTTTGCCTTCTCTTATTTTTTTCTTTTTTTGTATCTTTTCCTTTAGTTGATCCTCAGGTTCTGATCACATAAATGATAGGATGAACGAGGTGAATTTCTCTAGGTGGCCAGTATATGCAAGGTGTTGCCTTTCCTATGCTCAAAATTTGCTTAATGTTTGATATGTGCTGGTGGCCATGAAAGAATTCAAGTTAGCTTGGGGAATATTTGAAGTGCTTTATAATTTTGACAACATTGGATGAAGGTTGATTGAATTAACTAAAAATGATCAAATCATAGAAAAACTTCTATTACCCATTATCCTGAACGGAGGAGTGAACATCACAATAGTTGCACTAGCACGTGTGTGTTTAACTCTTCATTTTTGCTTTGCAAGGTGGGTATGTATGCATGTGGACATGAAACAAGATCTGTATGTATGTATGTATGGGGGTATATGCACTCTACTTGTAACATAAAATAAGACATGAGATGCACAAACAACAATGGTGACATAATTGTAAAAATACAACTGGTTATGTAGAAACTAATGCGACTTAGCATATCATTGCTAAAGAATCACTATACAAGATTACCCCATGATGATATGCACAACAAAAAAGATGAATAAAAAACAAGTGAAGCTCTATTGGTAAATATGAATGCGAAGTGAAGTTGTCAATGTTTGACGGTATCAACATGAATGATGGATGTGGATTATGATGGAAAAACATCGAAAGTGTGTGTATGAAATGGATGAAAAGCGGTAAGAGAAGGAGAAGGGGAAATGAAGAATGGAAGAAAGAAGAAAAGAAAGAAAAAAGTGTAACCCATAAAAGGTATGTAGCTGCTCGAAGCGTGACCATACAACATTGATAAGGAACAACAAGAAACAAAGGGAAGAAGGGAAGAGAAAAGAATATGATCAAATAAAAGGTATGTAGATTCTCAAAGCGTGACCATACAATATTGATCGAGAATGGAAGAGTCTAGAGAAGGAGGAGTGAGATCTGAAGTAAAGCTATGTGGCTACTCAACACGTGACCATACAACATTAATATAGATCAAAATGAGGTAGATGTGGAGGAAAAAGGAAGTATAAGACAAAGAGGAAAATAAGGAAATGAGATGCAAGATACCTCATCGATGAATGGTGTTGATTTATTTGTATTTTTATTATTATTGTTATTTTTTGTATTTTTGTTGTTTTTGATGTTGAATGTACAAGATCTATGCTAAGATGATAAAGTAAGGAATGAAAAATTGACCAAAGGGGTTTGAAGCCTTTGGAATGAAATTGAATTTTGACCAAAGGGATTTGATGCCTTTGGAACCTTTGAACTAAAATTGAATTTTGACCAAAGGGGTTTGGTTCCTTTGCCAAGAGATTTGACCAAATTCTTTGAGGTTTGTGGTAAAATATTTTTTGCTAAGATATTCTAAAAATAATTTTCCAATGATGATGAGGTTTATGGAGAAACCTTTGGGCTAAGAGATTCTAAAAATAATTTTTCAATGATGATGAGGTTTATGGAGAAACCTTTTTGAAATTGAAAAGTAGATTTTACCCTTTGGGGCAAGATCTATGCGAATACAAACAAGTAATTTTACTCTTTAGAGCAAGGTCTATGCTAAGATTAGAAAGTGAATTTTCTCTTTGGAGAAAATTTGTGCTGAGATAAGAAAGTGAATTTGCTCTTTGGATAAAGTTTGTGCTAGAATAGAAAAGTAAATTTTGCTCTTTGGAGCAAGGTCTATGCTAAGACTAGAAAGTGAATTTTCTCTTTGGAGCAAATCTATGCTAGAACAGAAAAGTAAATTTTTCTCTTTGGAGCAAGGTCTATGCTAAGACTAGAAAGTGAATTTGCTCTTTGGAGCAAGGTCTATGCTAAGACTAGAAAGTGAATTTGCTCTTTGGAGAAAATTTATGCTAGAACAGAAAGTAAATTTTGCTCTTTGGAGCAAGGTCTATGCTAAGACTAGAAAGTGAATTTGCTCTTTGGAGCAAATATATGCTAGAAAATAAAAATAAAATTTGCTCTTTGGAGCAAGGTCTATGCTAAGACTAGAAAGTGAATTTGCTCTTTGGAGCAAATATGTGCTAGAACATAAAATTAAATGTTGCTCTTTGGATCAAGGGTTGATTATGATGGTAAGGCAAAGGGTGCAACCTTTGACAAAAGGATGTAACCTTTTGAACCTAGAAATTGATTGATTGATGAAGGTGAGGCAAAGAACACAACCTTTGAAAAAAGGATGCACCCTTAGATAAAATGATGCAACCTTTTGAACCTGGTGATTGATTGATTGATGAAGGTGAGGCAAAGGATATACTATTTTGAACCTGATGATTAATTGATTGATGAAGGTAAGGCAAAGGGTGCAACCTTTGATAAAAGGACACAACCTTTCAAATTTGGTTATTGATTGATTGATGAAGGTGAGGAAAAGGTTGCAACCTCTGATAAAAGGATGCAACCTATTGAACTTGGTGATTTATTAATTTATGAAGGTGATTTAAAGGGCACAACCTTTGATAAAAGGATGCAACCTTTTGAAATTGGTATTTGATTTATTGAAGAAGGTGAGGCAAAGGGTGCAAACTTTGATAAAAGAACACAACCTTTTGAACCTGACAATTGATTGATTGATGAAGGCGAGGTAAAGGATGTAAACTTTGACAAAAGGATGCAACCTTTTGAACCAAGTGATTGATTGAATGTGTTTGGTGGTATTTACATGAGTACATGATAAATGATAAGATGTGAGAGAAATGCCAACTTTCCTAGTTGCAAAATTGGTTAGAATGGATGTGATCTGCCCTAGATAGAAGTGTGATTTGGAAGAGGATGAAGTCCTTCAATCATAGAAGGATTTGAGGGGGAAGAAACTCCCCCAATCATAATAAACTGGTTGGAAGGGGAGAAAAGCCCCCAGTTGCTAGGTTTAAGAAAAGAAGATGAAGAATTGATGATGAAAAGGAAGGTGAATGAGAAAAATATGGAAGAGATGAAAGGAAAGAATGGCAGAGGGAGAAGGAGGTTGTGGAATAAGAAAAAAGAGAGAAAGAAGATATGGAAGGAGAGAAGAAAAGGACTAATCATAGATATCTATCTTCTCAAAGCATGACTATACAACAATGACACAAACCTTTTGAAAGATAGAGAAAAAAAATTGAAGTGAGGAAGACGAAGTAGTTAAAGTAGATTTGGAAAAAGAATAAATGTTGAATGCAATAAAGAAAAATAAATGCTATATTGTGGGGAGATATCATCTTAGAGATTGTAGATTTCTAGTCACAAGATTGGTATGACTAACATCTTGGTAAGAAGTGCAACTATTAACATGATGAAATTATCGAGGTATTCATGAAGATGCCAATGTGTCAACTTGTGTTTGTGGAAGAAGGTTTGTATAGATGATCAACTTTTGATTTGGGTGATCTAGAGGATTGGTGATTTGGGTGATCTAGGGTATTGGACCAAGTGTCAAAATATGCTATAAGTATTGATAGCATGCTCTTGTTGGTTACGATAGTTGCAAAATGTATGCTCCTAATAGCCATTTGGTTTTGGATGATTTGAATTGTTTGGATTAATGTAAGGTAGAGCAATATATCCAACATCATACAACTTCTAAAATAGATTTGGTAGGGGCTTATACAATGGAGTCCAATTGCAATATGGATGTGGAAGATATTATGGATGAACAAGTAGTTGACTAGGTGGCAAAGGAAATGATTTGATGCAGGAGCATCCAGGGCAGCACAACAATCTTGCATCACCGAAAAAAAATACAAACAAAAGAAACAAGAAAAAAATTCTAAGTTTGAAAGAAAGTTCTAAGTGTTACAATGTGTCACGATATCGCGACACAAAAGTCGTCGCGATATCGCGACGTATTTAGAACCGTGGCGAGCACAAAATAAATGGTCACGATATCGCGACATAAAAGTTATCGTGATATCACAACACCAACAACAGAACGACGGGCACAAAATAAGTTGTCGCGATATCACGACACTTTGGCAAACAAAGCCAAAAGCCAAAGAAGTGTCGCGATATCACGACACTTTGGCAAACAAAGCCAAAAGCCAAAGAAGTGTCGCGATATCGCGACACTTTGGCAAACAAAGCCAAAATCCAAAGAAGTGTCGCGATATCGTGACACTTTGGCAAACAAAGCCAAAAGCCAAAGAAGTGTCGCGATATCGCGACACTTTGGCAAACAAAGCCAAAAGCGAAGAAGTGTCGCGATATCGCGACACTTTGGCAAACAAAGCCAAAAGTCGAGAGAAGTGTCGCGATATCGCGACACATTGGAGAAAGAGAGCCAAAGGCAGAAAAGTGTCGCGATATCGCGACACATTGGAGGAAGAGAGCCAAAGGTAGAAAAGTGTCGCGATATCGTGACACATTGGCGAAAGAGAGCCAAGGGCAGAAAAGTGTCACGAAATCGTGACATGTCGCGTTTTCGTGACCTGGCTAAGAAAGAGAAGGCGGGTTTTTGCGGACTATTACAAAAAGACAGTTGGCGATTCTAGAAGCCGTTAAGGCAGTTCCAAGTGGTAGTTCCAGAAGCCGTTAAGGCAGTTCCATGTGGCAGTTCTAGAAGCCGTTAAGACGGTTACGAACGGCGGTTGCAGCAAGAAGCCGTGATGATAAAAGGGGATTTTTTGAAGGATTCGAGAGGTTGGAAAGACGTAGATTGAGACTGCAAATGTATTTTCTTCTGTACTTTGTAATATTTCCATGTTCTCTGAATAAAAATTGAGTTTTCTCTTATTGTAAAATTTGGCTCTCCATCAAGTGGTATCAGAGCAGCAAGATTCTGAGTGTGTGAGCAGAGCGCCGAACGTGAGGCAGCTTGCACCAGGATCTAGGGTTACGGGTTCTAAGAAAAAGTGAAGCAGAATGCCACCGTGAAGAAATCATGGTGTTGGAAGGAACGTGGTTCCTGAAGGAGACTTTCGAGCATTGCAGAGGCAAGTGTTGGCCTTGCAGGAAGAATTGCGTAGAGGAGTAGAGCCAAGAGGAGAAGACCACAGCGATGATGACGGAGTTGAAGACCCGTATGAAGAAGAAGAAGAAGCAATGAGTGCTGTAGAGTCTCGAATGATTAAAGCTATTTCACAAATTGGGAAAAGGCCAAAGATTGACGTCTCCACATATTCTGGAAATTTAAATCCAGAAGAATTAATTGACTGGATTAATGATATGGAGGAATATTTTGAATATGAGGAAGTTGAAGATCCAAATCGAATTAAATTTGCCAGAACAAAGTTGAAAGGCCATGTTGGCATATGGTGGAAAGGAGTGCAGCTGGAAAGAAACCGTAGAGGAAAATAAAAGATCACCAGGTGGGATCGAATGGTTGAAAAACTAAAATGGCAGTTTATTTCAACAGATTACGAATTAGATCTGTTGAGAAAAATGCAGAGTTTGCACCAGTCCAGCAAGTCCGTTAAAGAATATACGAGAGGAATTTTTTAAAATTTCTATTAGAACCGGTCATACGGAAGCAAATAAAGAGAGAGTAGCCCGTTACATTAATGGGTTGAGAACCAGCGTGCAAGAAGAATTGAGTCTGGTTCGAATGAACAGCATTGAAGATGCTTACCAGTTTGCTCTGAAAGTGGAAGAGAAACTGAACCGCAGATTTGACAGCAAACAAAGAGGAAGAGGTCATGGTGGAAGAACTGGTGGAAGAACCAGTGGAGGTAAATATGATGACCAAAAGTAGACTGGTGAAACCAGCAATCACCAGGAACAGAAGGAGGAGAATGCTTACCGACCCCGTAATCAGAACAATGATTATCAAAGGGGACGAGGTAGAGGTGGACACGGATATGGCAGAGGCAGATTTCGTGGAACCTATTTCAATTGCGAAGAAGAGGGGCATCGATCATATGAGTGTCCCAAACACCAAGAAACATCGAACAGAAGGCCTGAAGGTAATGCCGAGCTGCAGTTGTTGAGGATGGTGTTGAATCTGAGCACTCTGAAGAAGCAGAGCACGGAGAAGTGATGATCACAAGGAGAACCTTGTTGAATGAAGAGAAGGAACCGAGATCAGCGAAAAAGCCTGTTTCGCATGAGGTGCAAATGTTCGGGTAAAATCTGTAATATTATTATTGATAATGGTAGTATAGATAATTTGGTTTACGAGGAAATGGTAGCTAAGTTAAAGCTAGAAAGAAGACAGCACCCGCATCCATACCGGATTGCGTGGTTGCAGAAGGATCATAGAGCATTGGTCAGTGAACAATGCTTGGTCAAGTTTCAAATTGGAAGATACCAGGATGAGGTCTTGTGTGATATTTTGCCGATGGATGCTTGCCATTTGTTGCTTGGAAGACCATGGCAATTTGATAGACGTGCGACGCATGATGGACATGCAAATACCTATTCCCTGACAAAATACGGAGTACGCCACAAATTGAAGCCATTGAAGGAGGTTGAGGAAAAGGTATGCAATAATGCTAGAATTTGTTTAGTAGATGGCAAAAAAATTTTGGATGGTATAAAGAGGGATTCAATGTGTTATGCATTAATTCCTACTGTAAAAAGAGAAGATACTACTGACATTCCAGTAGAAGTTGAACATCTATTAGCAGAATTTCTTGATATTATATCAGACAATGTGCCTGAGGGTTTGCCGCCAATGAGGAAGATTAGTCATCAGATTGACTTAATGCCAGGATCTAGCTTACCCAACAAGGCAGCCCATAGAATGTCTCCTATAGAGAATGAAGAGTTGAACCGCCAGGTTCAGGAATTGTTGAGGAAGGGTTTGATTCGAGCAAGTTTGAGCCCTTGTGCAGTGCCAATAGTACTTGCACCAAAGAAGAATGGCGAATGGCGAATGTGCACTGATTCTCGAGCCATTAATAAAATTACCATTAAATATCGCTTTCCATTACCCAAAATGGACGATATAATGGATTGCTTGAGTGGAGCTAAATACTTCACTAAGATTGATTTGAAGAGCGGATATCATCGGATACGTGTTAGAGAGGGTGATGAATGGAAGACAACCTTTAAAACCGAGAGAGGGTTTGTATGAGTGGTTAGTTATGCCATTTGGATTGACTAATGCACCCGAGTACATTTATGAGGCTGATGAATGAGGTATTGCGTGACTTCCTGGAAAAGTTCGTGATAGTTTATCTGGATGATATTCTGATTTTTAGTAAAACATTGGATGAACATTTGTTGCATGTTCGGACAGTTTTTGAAAAACTGCGTGAGGAGCAGTTATTGATAAATATACAGAAGTGCAATTTTGTACAGAAAGAGTTGATATACCTAGGATTTGTCATCTCAGAGGAGGGTCTGAAAATGGATCCTAAGAAAGTGAAGGCTATCCTTGAATGGCCTGCCCCAAGGAATGTAACAGAGGTAAGATCATTTCACGGTCTTGCAAGTTTCTATAGAAAGTTTATTAGAGACTTTAGCAGTATTTGTGCACCCCTAATCGAAACTATGAGAGGGGATAAGAGAGAATTTAAGTGGACTGCCAAGGCGAGATACCAGTATGAACATATTGAAGAAGAAAGTGACAGAACAGCCCATTACGGCACTTCCAGATTTTAATAAAGTGTTTCAGGTTGGTTGTGATGCCAGTGGCAGTGCCATTGGAGCTGTGTTGAGCCAAGAAGGTAAACCTGTTGCATACTTTAGTGAAAAATTGAATGATGCTAGAAAGAAATACTCTGTTTATGATCAAGAATTCTATGCTATAATTCAGGCTCTTAAGAAATGGAGACATTATTTGCTAACCAAAGAGTTTGTTTTATATATTGACCATCAAGCTTTGTAGTATATAAATAGTCAAGGTAAACTTAACCAACGACATTTGAAGTGGGTTGAATTCCTGCAGAGTTATACCTTTGTACTAAAGCATAGAAGTGGCAAATCTAATAGAGTTGCAAATGCCTTGAGTAGAAGGCATAATTTGTTGATAGAAATGAGAGTGCAGGTTGTTGGGTTTGATGAACTCAAGAGTTTATACCCAGCAGATCCAGATTTTGTAGAGGCATGGACGACATGTGTGTCTCCTACTACTGTGGATCGCACTAAGTGGTTGGATTTCATGATCCAAGATGGGATGTTGTTTCGAAAGAACCAGTTGTGCATTCCATGAAGTTCCATGAGGGAAAATTTGATCAAAGAGAAACATAGCGGAGGACTAGCGAGGGCATTTTGGTCGAGATAAGACCATTGCTCTCGTTAGTGAGAATTACCATTGGCCGCAGTTGCGGCCGGATGTGACCAGATTTGTGCAGGGTTGCAGAGTGTGCTAGATGGCAAAAGGGGTCAGCAAAATACAGGAATGTACCAGCCATTGCCTGTACCAGAGAGACCATGGGAGGACATCAACATGGATTTTGTTCTTGGTCTACCAAGAACACAACGTGGACATGATGCCATTTTTGTTGTTGTTGACAGGTTTTCGAAAATGGCCCATTTTATTCCATGTCAGAAGACAAGTGATGTGGTTCACATTGCCGGCTTGTTCTTCAAGGAGGTAGTCCGACTTCATGGTCTACCCCAAAGCATTGTCTCGGACAGAGATACCAAATTTGTGGGTTATTTTTGGAGAACCCTATGGAAGAAGCTGAAAATAGACTTGAAATTTAGTTCTGCGTACCACCCGCGGTCGATGGACAGACCGAAGTAGTCAACAGAAGTTTGGGTAATCTTCTACGATGTCTGGTAGGAGATAAACCCAAGGGATGGGATCTGATTTTACCACAGGCAGAGTTTGCTTACAATAATTCTGTCAATCGCAGTACTGGTAAATCACCATTCCAGATTGTGCATGGGTACAGCCCGAGAAACGCTTCTGAGTTAAGACCGATGGATAAAGCAGACAAGTGCAGTGCTGAAGCTGAAGACTTTGCAGCACACATGAAGACTTTACATGAAGAGGTACAACAACATATCAGTCAAATGAATGCTACGTACAAAGCCAGAGCAGATCAGAAGCGGCATTTCAAAGAATTCCAGGTAGGGGATGAAGTCATGGTTCACTTGCGTAAGGAACATTTTCCTAGAAAAACCTACAATAAGTTGAATATGAAGAAGTTTGGACCATGCCGGATCATAGGTAAACGAGATTCAGGCAATGCCTATGAAGTTGATCTACCAAGTGAGCTGAATATTTCACCTATCTTCAATATTTCAGACTTGGTTGAATATCATGCAGGAAGTTGTAGTGAACCACCCAGTCCGGATCTGTGGAACATTCCTGCATCCACTCCAGACAAAGAAGAAATTGAAGACATACTCGACACTCGTGAAGGCAGAAGTACCCGAAATAGGCAATATTCAGAGTATTTGGTCAAGTGGAAGAACCGACCTATCGAAGATGCCACATGGTTGTCCAAATCAGAGGTTGATCGTCTGGGTTTTCCTCTGACCACCCAGAAGTGAGGATCACTTCTAAAAATCTACCCCGTGTGTCACTTGATGGAGAGCCAAATTTTACAATAAGAGAAAACTCAATTTTTATTCAGAGAACATGGAAAGATTACAAAGTACAGAAGAAAATACAGTTGCAGTCTCAATCTATGTCTTTCCAGCCTCTCGAATCCTTCAAAAAATCCCCTTTTATCATCACGGCTTCTTGCTACAACCGTCGTTCATAACCGTCTTAATGGCTTCTAGAACTACCACATGGAATGGCCTTAACGGCTTCTGGAACTGCCACTTGGAACTGCCTTAACGGCTTCTGGAATCGCCAACTGTCGTTCTATAATAGTCCGAAAAACCCGTCTTCTCTTTCTTAGCCAGGTCGCGAAAACGTGACATGTCGCGATTTCGCGACACTTTTCTACCCTTGGCTCTCTTTCGCCAATGTGTCGCGATATCGCGACACTTTTCTGCCTTTGGCTCTCTTTCTCCAATGTGTCGCGATATCGCGACACTTTTCTGCCTTTGGCTCTCTTCCTCCAATGTGTCGCGATATCGCGACACTTTTTTGCTTTTGGCTTTGTTTGCCAAAGTGTCGCGATATCGCGACACTTCTTCGGCTTTTGGCTTTGTTTACCAAAGTGTCGCGATATCGCGACACTTCTTTGACTTTGGCTTTGTTTGCCAAAGTGTCGCGATATCGCGACACTTCTTTGGTTTTGGCTTTGTTTGCCAAAGTGTCGCGATATCGCGACACTTTTTTGGCTTTTGGCTTTGCTTGCCAAAGTGTCGCGATATCGCGACACTTCTTTGGCTTTTGGCTTTGTTTGCCAAAGTGTCGCGATATCGCGACAACTTATTTTGCGCCCATCGTTCTGCTATTGGTGTCGCGATATCGCGACAACTTTTATGTCGCGATATCGCGACCAGTTATTTTGCGCTCGCCATGGTTCTAAATACGTCGCGATATCGCGACGACATTTGTGTCGCGATATCGCGACACATTTTAACACTTAGAAAATTTTGCAAACTTTGAATTTTTTTCTTGTTTTTTTTGTTTGTTTTTTTTCGGTGATGCAAGATTGTTGTGCTGCCCTGGATGCTCCTGCATCAGACACCCGGGGTAGATTTTTAGAAGTGATCCTCACTTCTGGGCGGTCAGAGGAAAACCCAAATGATCAACCTCTGATTTGGACAACCATGTGGCATCTTCGACAGGTCGGTTCTTCCATTTGACCAAATACTCCGAATATTGCCTGTTTTGGGTACTTCTGCCTTCACGAGTGTCGAGTATGTCTTCAATTTCTTCTTTGTCTAGAGTGGATGCAGGAATGTTCCACAGATCCGGACTGGGTGGTTCACTACAACTTCCTGCATGATATTCAACCAAGTCTGAAATATTGAAGATAGGTGAAATATTCAGCTCACTTGGTAGATCAACTTCATAGGCATTGCCTGAATCTCGTTTACCTATGATCCGGCATGGTCCAAACTTCTTCATCTTCAACTTATTGTATGTTTTGCGAGGAAAACGTTCCTTACGCAAATGAACCATGACTTCATCCCCTACCCGGAATTCTTTGAAATGCCGCTTCTGATCTGCTCTGGCTTTGTAAGTAGCATTCATTTGATCGATATGTCTATTGTACCTCTTCATGTAAAGTCTTCATGTGTGCTTGCAAAGTCTTCAGCTTCAGCACTTGCACTTGTCTGCTTTATCCATCGGTCTTAACTCAGAAGCGTTTCTCGAGCTGTACCCATGCACAATCTGGAATGGTGATTTACCAGTACTACGATTGACAGAATTGTTGTAAGCAAACTCTGCCTGTGGTAAAATCAGATCCCATCCCTTAGGTTTATCTCCTACTAGACATCGTAGAAGATTACCCAAACTTATTTTGACTACTTCGGTCTGTCCATCAATCTATGGATGGTACGCAGAACTGAATTTCAAGTCTGTTTTCAGCTTCTTCCATAGGGTTCTCCAAAAATAACCCACAAATTTGGTATCTCTGTCCGAGACAATGCTTTGGGGTAGACCATGAAGTCGGACTACCTCCTTGAAGAACAAGCCGGCAATGTGAACCGCATCACTTGTCTTCCGACATGGAATAAAATGGGCCATTTTCGAAAACTTGTCAACAACAACAAAAATGGCGTCATTTCCACGTTGTGTTCTTGGCGGACCAAGAACAAAATCCATGCTGATGTCCTCCCACGGTCTCTCCGGTACAGGCAATGGTTGGTACATTCTTGTATTTTGGCTGACACCTTTTGCCATCTGGCACACTCTGCAACCCTGCACAAATCTGGTCACATCTTGCTGCAACTCGTGGCCAATGGTAATTCTCACTAACAAGAGCAATGGTCTTATCACGGCCAAAATGCCCTGCTAGTCCTCCGCTATGTTTCTCTTTGATCAAATTTTCCCTCATGGAACTTCGTGGAATGCACAACTAGTTCTTCCAGAACAGCATCCCATATTGGATCATGAAATCCAACCACTTAGTGCGATCCACAGTAGTAGGAGACACACATGTTGTCCATGCCTCTGCAAAATCTGGATCTATTGGGTATAAACTCTTGAGTTCATCAAACCCAACAACCTCGCACTCTCATTTCTATCAACAAATTATGCCTTCTACTCAAGGCATCTGCAACTCTATTAGATTTGCCACTTCTATGCTTTAGTACAAAGGTATAACTCTGCAAGAATTCAACCCACTTCAAATGCCGTTGGTTAAGTTTACCTTGACTATTTATATACTGCAAAGCTTGATGGTCAGTATATAAAACAAACTCTTTGGTTAGCAAATAATGTCTCCATTTCTTAAGAGCCTGAATTATAGCATAGAATTCTTGATCATAAACAGAGTATTTCTTTCTAGCATCATTCAATTTTTCACTAAAGTATGCAACAAGTTTACCTTCTTGACTCAACACAGCTCCAATGGCACTGCCACTGGCATCACAATCAACCTGAAACACTTTATTAAAATCTGGAAGTGCCAGAATGGGTTGTTCTATCACTTTCTTCTTCAATATGTTCATGCTGGTATCTGCCTTGGCAGTCCACTTAAATTCTCTCTTATCCCCTCTCATAGTTTCTGTTAGGGGTGCACAAATACTGCTAAAGTCTCTAATAAACTTTCTATAGAAACTTGCAAGACCGTGAAATGATCTTACCTCTGTCACATTCCTTGGGGCAGGCCATTCAAGGATAGCCTTCACTTTCTCAGGATCCATTTTCAGACCCTCCTCTGAGATGACAAATCCCAGGTATATCAACTCTTTCTGTACAAAACTGCACTTCTGTATATTTATCAATAACTGCTCCTCACGCAGTTTTTCAAAAACTGTCCGAACATGCAACAAATGTTCATCCAATGTTTTACTAAAAATCAGAATATCATCCAGATACACGATCACGAACTTTTCCAGGAAGTCACGCAATACCTCATTCATCAACCTCATAAATGTACTGGGTGCATTAGTCAATCCAAATGGCATAACTAACCACTCATACAAACCCTCTCTGGTTTTAAAGGTTGTCTTCCATTCATCACCCTCTCTAACACGTATCTGATGATATCCGCTCTTCAAATCAATCTTAGTGAAGTATTTAGCTCCACTCAAGCAATCCATTATATCGTCCATTATGGGTAATGGAAAGCGATATTTAATAGTAATTTTATTAATGGCTCGGGAATCAGTGCACATTCGCCATTCGCCATTCTTCTTTGGTGCAAGTACTATTGGCACTGCACAAGGGCTCAAACTTGCTCTAATCAAACCCTTCCTCAACAATTCCTGAACTTGTCGGTTCAACTCTTCATTCTCAACAGGAGACATTCTATGGGCTGCCTTGTTGGGTAAGCTAGATCCTGGCATTAAGTCAATCTGATGACTAATCTTCCTCATTGGCGGCAAACCCTCAGGCACATTGTCTGATATAATATCAAGAAATTTTGCTAACAGATGTTCAACTTCTGCTGGAATGTTAGTAGTATCTTCTCTTTTTACAGTAGGAATTAATGCATAACACATTGAATCCCTCTTTATACCATCCAAATTTTTTTTGCCATCTACTAAACAAATTCTAGCATTATTGCATACCTTTTCCTCAACCTCCTTCAATGGCTTCAGTTTGTGGCGTACTCCATCTTTTGTCAGGGAATAGGTATTTGCATGTCCATCATGTGTTGCACGTCTATCAAATTGCCATGGTCTTCCAAGCAACAAATGGCAAGCATCCATCGACAAAATATCACATAGGACCTCATCCTGGTATCTTCCAATTTGAAACTTGACCAAGCATTGTTCATTGACCAATGCTCTATGATCCTTCTGCAACCATGCAATCCGGTATGGATGCGGGTGTTGTCTTCTTTCTAACTTTAACTTAGCTACCATTTCCTCAGAAACCAAATTATCTGTACTACCATTATCAATAATAATATTATAGATTTTACCTGAACATTTGCACCTCATGCGAAATAGGCTTTTTCGTTGATCTGGTTCCTTCTCTTCATTCAACAAGGTTCTCCTTGTGATCATCACTTCTCCGTGCTCTGCTTCTTTAGAGTGCTCAGATTCAACACCATCCTCAACAACTGCAGCTCTGGCATTACCTTCAGGCCTTCTGTTTGGTGCTTCTTGGTGTTTGGGACACTCATATGATCGATGCCCTTCTTCTTCGCAATTAAAATAGGTTCCACGAAATCTGCCTCTGCCATATCCACGTCCACCTCTTCCTCGTCCCCTTTGATAATCATTGTTCTGATTACGGGGTCGGTAAGCATTCTCCTCCTTCTGTTCTTGGTGATTGTTGGTTTCACCATTCTATTTTGGTCATCATATTTAATTCCACTGGTTCTTCCACCAGTTCTTCCACCACGACCTCTTCCTCTTTGCTTACTGTCAAATCTACGGTTTAGTTTCTCTTCCACTTTCAGAGCAAACTGGTAAGCATCTTCAATGGTGCTCATTCGAACCAGACTCAATTCTTCTTGCACGTTGGTTCTCAACCCATTAATGTAACGGGCTACTCTCTCTTTATTTGCTTTCGTATGACCAGTTCTAATAGAAATTTTAAAAAATTTCTCTCCATCAGTACTCTTATAACAGACTTTTTTTTGGCGATATTTCTCATTTTTCCATTAAATCTTTTTTTCTCGAGGATTGATTTGTAAGTCTTAGATCTGCTTAATTTGAATGAATCATCGTTTCAGTTTCTCCACCATTCGATCCCACCCGTGAGATCTTTTTTTTTCTCCTGTCTCTTTCCAACTTCCGTTTTTCCCGCACTTCTCCTTTCCTCCATATGCCGGCTATGGCCTTTTAATTTTGTTCTGGCAAATTTTAATTCGATTTGGATCTTCAACGTCCTCATAATCGAAATATTCTTCCATGTCATTAATCCGAGTCAATTCATTCTTCCGGATTTAAATTTCCAAAGTATCGTAGAAACGTCAATCTTTGGCCTTTTCCCAATCTCGCGAAATGGCTTTAATCATTCGAGACTCTACGGCACTCATTTTTTCTTCTTCTTCCTCTTCGAATCGGGTCTTCAACTCCTTTCATCATCACTGTGCTCTTCTCCTCTTGGCTCTACCCTCTTAACGTACTTCTTCCCACATGGCACTGCCAACACTTCGAATCTCCACTATGCGACTGCCTTAACGCTTCGAAATCACCACTGTTCCTTCCAACGAACCCGCTCGCTTTCTTCGCAGTGGACATGACATTCACGATTTCGTGACACTTTTCTCTGCCTCACTTTCCCAATTTCCGATATCGTGACACTTGCCTGGCTCGCTTCCTCCAACGTTCGCGCTCCTCACGACACTCTTACGCTTGGCTCTCTTCTCCAATCGACACTCAAAACCACTTGATGGAGAGCCAAATTAATCACAAATAAAATGAGCATTTTATTTGAAAGACGCAATTTATTATTTAGAGAGCATGGAAACTTTTACAAAGTATAGACTATGAAAATAAATACACTCTTTGAATGTCTCAAACTACGTCTCTTCCCCCGCCTCCTGAATCCTTCGAAAAAATCCCCTTTTATAATCACGGCTTCTTGCTGCAACGTCGTTCGTAACCATCTTAACGACTTCTGGAACTGCCACATGGAACGACCTTAACGGCTTCTAGAACTGCCACTTGGAACTGCCTTAACGACTTCTGGAATCGCCAACTGTCGTTCTGTAACGATCCACGAAAAACCCGTCTTCTCTTTCTTTAGCAGGGTCGCGAAACGCGACATGTCGCGATTTCCGCATTTCCTCTTCCCAGTCGACTCCGCGATATCGCGACA
Source organism: Wollemia nobilis (assembly GCA_028583015.1). Taxonomy (NCBI): domain Eukaryota; kingdom Viridiplantae; phylum Streptophyta; class Pinopsida; order Araucariales; family Araucariaceae; genus Wollemia; species Wollemia nobilis. The sequence continues at coordinate 622,981 of JAQPPZ010017079.1, read as the reverse complement.
CTTCTTCGACTTGTGGCTTTGTTTGCCAAAGTGTCGCGATATCGCGACACTTCTTTGGCTTTTGGCTTTGTCTGCCAAAGTGTCGCGATATCGCGACACTTCTTTGACTTTTGGCTTTGTTTGCCAAAGTGTCGCGATATCGCGACACTTTTTCAGCTTTTGGCTTTGTTTGCCAAAGTGTCGCGATATCGCGACACTTTTTTGGCTTTTGACTTTGCTTGCCAAAGTGTCGCGATATCGCGACACTTATTTTTTGCTTTGTTTCCAAAGTGTCGCGATATCGCGACCATTATTTTGCGCTCGCCGTTCTATTGTTGGTGTCGCGATATCGCGACGACATTTGTGTCGTGATATCGCGACCATTATTTGCGCTTGCCACGGTTCTTAAAATACGTCGCGATATCGTGACGACATTTGTGTCGCGATATCGCGACACATTGTATCACTTAGAAAATTCTTTCAAACTTTGAATTTTTTTTTGTTTTTTTTGTTTTTTTTTTTCGGTGATGCAAGATTGCTGTGTTGCCCTGGATGCTCCTGCATCAGACACCCGGGTAGATTTTTAGAAGTGATCCTCACTTCTGGGCGGTCAGAGGAAAACCCAAATGATCAACCTCTGATTTGGACAACCATGTGGCATCTTCGACAGGTCGGTTCTTCCATTTGACCAAATACTCCGAATATTGCCTGTTTCGGGTACTTTTGCCTTCACGAGTGTCGAGTATGTCTTCAATTTCTTCTTTGTCTGGAGTGGATGCAGGAATGTTCCACAGATCCGGACTGGGTGGTTCACTACAACTTCTTGCATGATATTCAACCAAGTCTGAAATATTGAAGATAGGTGAAATATTCAGCTCACTTGGTAGATCAACTTCATAGGCATTGCCTGAATCTCGTTTACCTATGATCCGACATGGTCCAAACTTCTTCATCTTCAACTTATTGTATGTTTTGCGAGGAAAACGTTCCTTACGCAAATGAACCATGACTTCATCCCCCACCTGGAATTCTTTGAAATGCCGCTTCTGATCTCGCTCTGGCTTTGTAAGTAGCATTCATTTGATCGATATGTTGTTGTACCTCTTCATGTAAAGTCTTCATGTGTGCTGCAAAGTCTTCAGCTTCAGCACTGCACTTGTCTGCTTTATCCATCGGTCTTAACTCAGAAGCGTTTCTCGGGCTGTACCCATGCACAATCTGGAATGGTGATTTACCAGTACTGTGATTGACAAAATTGTTGTAAGCAAACTCTTCCTGTGGTAAAATCAGATCCCATCCCTTGGGTTTATCTCCTACTAGACATCGTAGAAGATTACCCAAACTTCGGTTGACTACTTCGGTCTGTCCATCAGTCTACGGGTGGTACGTAGAACTGAATTTCAAGTCTGTTTTCAGCTTCTTCCATAGGGTTCTCCAAAAATAACCCACAAATTTGGTATCTCTGTCCGAGACAATGCTTTGGGGTAGACCATGAAGTCGGACTACCTCCTTGAAGAACAAGCCGGCAATGTGAACCGCATCACTTGTCTTCTGACATGGAATAAAATGGGCCATTTTCGAAAACCTGTCAACAACAACAAAAATGGCGTCATTTCCACGTTGTGTTCTTGGCAGACCAAGAACAAAATCCATGCTGATGTCCTCCCACGGTCTCTCTGGTACAGGCAATGGCTGGTACATTCCTGTATTTTGGCTGACACCTTTTGCCATCTGGCACACTCTACAACCCTGCACAAATCTGGTCACATCTTGCTGCAACTGCGGCCAATGGTAATTCTCACTAACAAGAGCAATGGTCTTATCACGGCCAAAATGCCCTGCTAGTCCTCCGCTATGTTTCTCTTTGATCAAATTTTCCCTCATGGAACTTCGTGGAATGCACAACTGATTCTGCCAAAATAGCATCCCATCTTGGATCATGAAATCCAACCACTTAGTGCGATCCACAGTAGTAGGAGACACACATGCTGTCCATGCCTCTGCAAAATCTAGATCTTCTTGGCTCAACATAGCTCCAATGACACTGCCACTAGCATCACAGTCAACCACCTCTGTCACATTCCTTGGGGCAGGCCATTCAAGGATAGCCTTCACTTTCTCAGGATCCATTTTGAGACCCTCCTCTGAGATGACAAATCCCAGGTATATCAACTCTTTCTGTACAAAACTGCACTTCTGTATATTTATCAATAACTGCTCCTCACGCAGTTTTTCAAAAACTGTCCAAACATGCAACAAATGTTCATCCAATGTTTTACTAAAAATCAGAATATCATCCAGATACACTATCACGAACTTTTCCAGGAAGTCACGCAATACCTCATTCATCAACCTCATAAATGTATTGGGTGCATTAGTCAATCCAAATGGCATAACTAACCACTCATACAAACCCTCTCTGGTTTTAAAGGCTGTCTTCCATTCATCACCCTCTCTAACACGTATCTGATGATATCCGCTCTTCAAATCAATCTTAGTGAAGTATTTAGCTCCACTCAAGCAATCCATTATATCGTCCATTCTGGGTAATGGAAAGCGATATTTAATAGTAATTTTATTAATGGCTCGGGAATCAGTGCACATTCGCCATTCGCCATTCTTCTTTGGTGCAAGTACTGCTGTACTCGCACAAGGGCTCAAACTTGCTCTAATCAAACCCTTCCTCAACAATTCCCGAACTTGTCGGTTCAACTCTTCATTCTCAACAGGAGACATTCTATGGGCTGCCTTGTTGGGTAAGCTAGATCCCGGCATTAAGTCAATCCGATGACTAATCTTCCTCATTGGCGGCAAACCCTCAGGCACATTGTCTGATATAATATCAAGAAATTCTGCTAACAAATGTTCAACTTCTGCTTGGAATGTTAGTAGTATCTTCTCTTTTTACAGTAGGAATTAATGCATAACACATTGAATCCCTCTTTATACCATCCAAATTTTTTTGCCATCTACTAAACAAATTCTAGCATTATTGCATACCTTTTCCTCAACCTCCTTCAATGGCTTCAGTTTGTGGCGTACTCCATCTTTTGTCAGGGAATAGGTATTTGCATGTCCATCATGCGTTGCACGTCTATCAAATTGCCATGGTCTTCCAAGCAACAAATGGCAAGCATCCATCGACAAAATATCACATAGGACCTCATCCTGGTATCTTCCAATTTGAAACTTGACCAAGCATTGTTCACTGACCAATGCTCTATGATCCTTCTGCAACCATGCAATCCGGTATGGATGCGGGTGTTGTCTTCTTTCTAACTTTAACTTAGTTACCATTTCCTCAGAAACCAAATTATCTGTACTACCATTATCAATAATAATATTACAGATTTTACCTGAACATTTGCACCTCGTGCGAAACAGGCTTTTTCGTTGATCTGGTTCCTTCTCTTCATTCAACAAAGTTCTCCTTGTGATCATCACTTCTCCATGCTCTGCTTCTTCAGAGTGCTCGGATTCAACACCATCCTCAGCAACTGCAGCTCTGGCATTACCTTCAGGCCTTCTGTTTGGTGCTTCTTGGTGTTTGGGACACTCATATGATCGATGCCCTTCTTCTCCGCAATTAAAATAGGTTCCACAGAATCTGCCTCTGCCATATCCGCGTCCACCTCTTCCTCGTCCCCTTTGATAATCATTGTTCTGATTACGGGGTCGGTAAGCATTCTCCTCCTTCTGTTCCTGGCGATTGCTGGTTTCACCATTCTATTTTTGATCATCATATTTAATTCCACTGGTTCTTCCACCAGTTCTTCCACCACGACCTCTTCCTCTTTGCTTGCTGTCAAATCTGCGGTTTAGTTTCTCTTCCACTTTCAGAGCAAACTGGTAAGCATCTTCAATGTTGTTCATTCGAACCAGACTCAATTCTTCTTGCACGTTGGTTCTCAACCCATTAATGTAACGGGCTACTCTTTCTTTATTTGCTTCCGTATGACCGGTTCTAATAGAAATTTTAAAAAATTCCTCAGTATATTCTTTAACAGACTTGCTGGACTGGCGCAAACTCTGCATTTTTCTCAGCAGATCTAATTCATAATCTGCTGGAATAAACTGCCGTTTCAGTTTTTCCACCATTCGATCCCACCTGGAGATCTTTTCTTTTCCTCTCCGGTTTCTTTCCAGTTGCACTCCTTTCCACCATATGCCAACATGGCCTTTTAATTTTGTTCTGGCAAATTTAATTCGATTTGGATCTTCAACGTCCTCATAATCGAAATATTCTTCCATGTCATTAATCCAGTCAATTAATTCTTCTGGATTTAAATTTCCAGAATACGTGGAAACGTCAATCTTTGGCCTTTTCCCAATCTGCGAAATGGCTTTAATCATTCGAGACTCTGCGGCACTCATTTCTTCTTCTTCCTCTTCAGACGGGTCTTCAACTCCGTCATCATCATTGTGGTCTTCTCCTCTTGGCTCTACTCCTCTACGTAATTCTTCCTGCAATGCCAACACTTGCCTCTGCAATGCTCGAAAGTCTCCTTCAGGAACCACGTTCCTTCCAGCACCACGATTTCTTCGCGACGGCATTCTGCTTCACAGTTTCTCAGAACCCGTAACCCCAGATCCTGGTGCAAGCTGCCTCACGTTCGACGCTCTGCTCACACACTCAGAATCTTACTGCTCTAATACCACTTGATGGAGAGCCAAATTAATCACAAATAAAATGACGCAATTTTATTTGAAAGACACAATTTTTTATTTAGAGAACATGGAAGCTTTTACAAAGTAAAGACTATGAAAATAAATTTACAGCCTCAATCTACGTCTCTTCCCCAGCCTCCTGAATCCTTCAAAAAATCCCCTTTTATCATCCCGGCTTCTTGCTGCAACCATCGTTCGTAACCGTCTTAACGGCTTCTGGAACTGCCACATGGAACGGCCTTAACGGCCTCTAGAACTGCCACTTGGAACTGCCTTAACGGCTTCTGGAATCGCCACCTGTCATTCTGCAATAGTCCGCGAAAAACCCGTCTTCTCCTTCTTTAGCAAGGTCGCGAAAACGTGACATGTCGCGATTTCGCGACACTTTTCTACCTTTGGCTCTCCTCCAATGTGTCGCGATATCGCGACACTTTTTTCTTTTTTTTTTGTTCGTCGCCGGCGGCCGCTGTCCCGCTCTTTTTTTGGTTTTGGGTTTGGCCGCCAAAGTGTCGCGATATCGCGACACTTATTTTGCGTCCGCATTGTTCTGCCAAAGTGTCGCGATATCGCGACAACTTTTGTGTCGCGATATCGCGACCAATATTTGCGCTTGCCATGGTTCTTAAAATACGTCGCGATATCGCGACGACATTTGTGTCGCGATATCGCGACACATTTTATACTTAGCAAAATTTGCAAACTTTGAATTTTTTTTTGTTTTTTTGTTTTTTTTTTCGGTGATGCAAGATTGTTGTGCTGCCCGGATGCTCCTGCATCAGACACCCGGGTAGATTTTTAGAAGTGATCCTCACTTTTGGGCGGTCAAAGGAAAACCCAAATGATCAACCTCCGATTTGGACAACCATGTGGCATCTTCGACAAGTCGGTTCTTCCATTTGACCAAGTACTCCGAATATTGCCTGTTTCGGGTACTTCGCCTTCACGAGTGTCGAGTATGTCTTCAATTTCTTCTTTGTCCTGGAGTGGATGCGGGAATGTTCCACAGATCCGGACTGGGTGGTTCACTACAACTTCCTGCATGATATTCAACCAAGTCTGAAATATTGAAGATAGGTGAAATATTCAGTTCACTTGGTAGATCAACTTCATAGGCATTGCCTGAATCTCGTTTACCTATGATCCGACATGGTCCAAACTTCTTCATCTTCAACTTATTGTATGTTTTGCGAGGAAAACGGTCCTTACGCAAATGAACCATGACTTCATCCCCCACCTGGAATTCTTTGAAACGTCGCTTCTGATCTGCTCGGGCTTTGTAAGTAGCATTCATTTGATCGATATGTTGTTGTACCTCTTCATGTAAAGTCTTCATGTGTGCTTGCAAAGTCTTCGATTCAGCACTACACTTATCTGCTTTATCCATCGATCTTAACTTAGAAGCATTTCTTGGTTATACCCATGCACAATCTGGAATGGTGATTTACCAGTACTGCGATTGACAAAATTGTTGTAAGCAAACTCGCTCTGTGGTAAAATCAGATCCCATCCCTTAGGTTTATCTCCTACTAGACATCGTAGAAGATTACCCAAACTTCTTTGACTACTTCGGTCTGTCCATCAGTCTGTGGATGGTACGTAGAACTGAATTTCAAGTCTGTTTTCAGCTTCTTCCATAGAGTTCTCCAAAAATAACCCACAAATTTGGTATCTCTGTCCGAGACAATGCTTTGGGGTAGACCATGAAGTCGGACTACCTCCTTGAAGAACAAGCCGACAATGTGAACCGCATCACTTGTCTTCTGACATGGAATAAAATGGGCCATTTTTGAAAATCTGTCAACAACAACAAAAATGGCGTCATTTCCACGTTGTGTTCTTGGCAGACCAAGAACAAAATCCATACTGATGTCTTCCCACGGTCTCTCTGGTATAGGAAATGGCTGGTACATTCCTGTATTTTGGCTGACACCTTTTGCCATCTGGCACACTCTACAACCCTGCACAAATCTGGTCACATCTTGCTGCAACTGGGGCCAATGGTAATTCTCACTAACAAGAGCAATGGTCTTATCACGGCCAAAATGCCCTGCTAGTCCTCCGCTATGTTTCTCTTTGATCAAATTTTCCCTCATGGAACTTCGTGGAATGCACAACTGGTTCTTCCGAAATAACATCCCATCTTGGATCATGAAATCCAACCACTTAGTGCGATCCACAGTAGTAGGAGACACACATGTTGTCCATGCCTCTGCAAAATCTGGATCTGTTGGGTATAAACTCTTGAGTTCATCAAACCCAAAAACCCGCACTCTCATTTCTATCAACAAATTATGCCTTCTACTCAAGGCATCTGCAACTCTATTAGATTTGCCACTTCTATGCTTTAGTACAAAGGTATAACTCTGCAGGAATTCAACCCACTTCAAATGTCGTTGGTTAAGTTTACCTTGACTATTGATATACTACAAAGCTTGATGGTCAGTATATAAAACAAACTCTTTGGTTAGCAAATAATGTCTCCATTTCTTAAGAGCCTGAATTATAGCATAGAATTCTTGATCATAAACAGAGTATTTCTTTCTAGCATCATTCAATTTTTCACTAAAGTATGCAACAGGTTTACCTTCTTGACTCAACACAGCTCCAATGGCACTACCACTGGCATCACAGTCAACCTGAAACACTTTATTAAAATCTGGAAGTGCCAGAATGGGCTGTTCTGTCACTTTCTTCTTCAATATGTTCATGCTGGTATCTGCCTTGGCAATCCACTTAAATTCTCTCTTATCCCCTCTCATAGTTTTTGTTAGGGGTGCACAAATACTGCTAAAGTCTCTAATAAACTTTCTATAGAAACTTGCAAGACCGTGAAATGATCTTACCTCTGTCACATTCCTTGGGGCAGGCCATTCAAGGATAGCCTTCACTTTCTCAGGATCCATTTTTAGACCCTCCTCTGAGATGACAAATCCTAGGTATATCAACTCTTTCTGTACAAAATTGCACTTCTGTATATTTATCAATAACTGCTCCTCACGCAGTTTTTCAAAAACTGTCCGAACATGCAACAAATGTTCATCCAATGTTTTACTAAAAATCAAAATATCATCCAGATACACGATCACGAAATTTTCTAGGAAGTCACGCAATACCTCATTCATCAACCTCATAAATGTACTGGGTGCATTAGTCAATCCAAATGGCATAACTAACCACTCATACAAACCCTCTCTGGTTTTAAAGGCTGTCTTCCATTCATCACCCTCTCTAACACGTATCTGATGATATCCGCTCTTCAAATCAATCTTAGTGAAGTATTTAGCTCCACTCAAGCAATCCATTATATCGTCCATTATGGGTAATGGAAAGTGATATTTAATAGTAATTTTATTAATGGCTCGGGAATCAGTGCACATTCGCCATTCGCCATTCTTCTTTGGTGCAAGTACTACTGGCATTGCACAAGGGCTCAAACTTGCTCTAATCAAACCCTTCCTCAACAATTCCTGAACTTGTCGGTTCAACTCTTCATTCTCAACAGGAGACATTCTATGGGCTGCCTTGTTGGGTAAGCTAGATCCTGGCATTAAGTCAATCTGATGACTAATCTTCCTCATTGGAGGCAAACCCTCAGGTACATTGTTTGATATAATATCAAGAAATTCTGCTAACAGATGTTCAACTTCTGTTGGAATGTTAGTAGTATCTTCTCTTTTTATAGTAGGAATTAATGCATAACACATTGAATCCCTCTTTATACCATCCAAAAATTTTCTGCCATCTACTAAACAAATTCTAGCATTATTGCATACCTTTTCCTCAACCTCCTTCAATGGCTTCAATTTGTGGCGTACTCCGTATTTTGTCAGGGAATAGGTATTTGCATGTCCATCATGCGTTGCACGTCTATCAAATTGCCATGGTCTTCCAAGCAACAAATGGCAAGCATCCATCGACAAAATATCACATAGGACCTCATCCTGGTATCTTCCAATTTGAAACTTGACCAAGCATTGTTCACTGACCAATGCTCTATGATCCTTCTACAACCATGCAATCCGGTATGGATGCGGGTGTTGTCTTCTTTCTAACTTTAACTTAGTTACCATTTCCTCAGAAACCAAATTATCTATACTACCATTATCAATAATAATATTACAGATTTTACCTGAACATTTGCACCTCGTGCGAAATAGGCTTTTTCGTTGATCTGGTTCCTTCTCTTCATTCAACAAAGTTCTCCTTGTGATCATCACTTCTCCGCGCTCTGCTTCTTCAGAGTGCTCGGATTCAACACCATCCTCAACAACTGCAGCTCTGGCATTACCTTCAGGCCTTCGTTTGGTGCTTCTTGGTGTTTGGGACACTCATATGATCGATGCCCTTCTTCTCCGCAATTAAAACAGGTTCCATGGAATCTGCCTCTGCCATATCCACGTCCACCTCTTCCTCGTCCCCTTTGATAATCATTGTTCTGATTACGGGGTCGGTAAGCATTCTCCTCCTTCTGTTCCTGGCGATTGCTGGTTTCACCATTCTGTTTTTGATCATCATATTTAATTCCACTGGTTCTTCCACCAGTTCGTCCACCACGACCTCTTCCTCTTTGCTTGCTGTCAAATCTGCGGTTTAGTTTCTCTTCCACTTTCAGAGCAAACTGGTAAGCATCTTCAATGCTGTTCATTCGAACCAGACTCAATTCTTCTTGCACGCTGGTTCTCAACCCATTAATGTAACAGGCTACTCTTTCTTTATTTGCTTCCGTATGATCGGTTCTAATAGAAATTTTAAAAAATTCCTCAGTATACTCTTTAACAGACTTGCTGGACTGGCGCAAACTCTGCATTTTTCTCAGCAGATCTAATTCGTAATCACTGGAATAAACTGTCATTTTAGTTTCTCCACCATTCGATCCCACCTGGAGATCTTTTCTTTTCCTCTCCGGTTTCTTTCCAGTTGCACTCCTTTCCACCATATGCCAGCATGGCCTTTTAATTTTGTTCTGGCAAATTTAATTCGATTTGGATCTTCAACGTCCTCATAATCGAAATATTCTTCCATGTCATTAATCCAGTCAATTAATTCTTCTGGATTTAAATTTCCAGAATATGTAGAGACGTCAATCTTTGGCCTTTTCCCAATCTGCAAAATGGCTTTAATCATTCGAGACTCTGCGGCACTCATTTCTTCTTCTTCCTCTTCAGACGGGTCTTCAACTCCGTCATCATCGCTATGATCTTCTCCTCTTGGCTCTACTCCTCTACGCAATTCTTCCTACAATGCCAACACTTGTCTCTGCAATGCACGGAAGTCTCCTTCAGGAACCACGTTCCTTCCAGCACCACGATTTCTTTGCGATGGCATTCTGTCTCATAGTTTCTCAGAAACCCGTAACCCCAGATCCTGGTGCGAGCTGCCTCATGTTCGGCGCTCTGCTCAACACACTCAGAATCTTGCTGCTCTGATACCACTTGATGGAGAGCCAAATTTTACAATAAGAGAAAACTCAATTTTTATTCAGAGAACATGGAAAGATTACAAAATACAGAAGAAAATATAGTTGCAGTCTCAATCTATGTATTTATAGCCTCTCGAATCCTTTAAAAAATCCCCTTTTATCATCATGGCTTCTTGCTGTAACCGCCGTTCGTAACCGTATTAACGGCTTCTGGAACTGCCACATGGAACTACCGTAATGGCTTCTGGAACTGCCACTTGGAACTACCTTAACGGCTTATGGAATCGTCAACTATCGTTTTGTAATAGTCCACAAAAAACCCGCATTCTCTTTCTTAGCTAAGTTGCGAATACGCGACATGTCACAATTTCGTTACACTTTTCTGCCCCTGGCTCTCTTTCGCCAATGTGTCGGGATATCACGACACTTTTCTGCCCTTGACTCTCTTTCTCCAATGTGTCGCGATATCACGACACTTTTCTGCCTTTGGCTCTCTCTCACCAATGTGTCGCGATATTGCGACACTTTTCTGCCTTTGGCTCTCTTTCATTAATGTGTCGCGATATCGCAACATTTTTTGGCTTTTGTCTCTCTTTCGCCAAAGTGTCGTGATATCGTGACACTTCTTCGACTTTTGGGTTTGTTTGCCAAAGTGTCACGATATTGCGACACTTCTTCGGCTTTTGGCTTTGTTTGCCAAAGTGTCATGATATCGCGACACTTCTTCGACTTTTGGCTTTGTTTGCCAAAGTGTCGCGATATCGCGACACTTCATTGGCTTTTGGCTTTGCTTGCCAAAGTGTCGCGATATCGCGACACTTCATTGGCTTTTGGATTTGCTTGCCAAAGTGTCACGATATCGCAACACTTCTTTGGCTTTTGGCTTTGCTTGCCAAAGTGTCACGATATCATGACAACTTATTTTGTGCCCGCCGTTCTGCTGTTGGTGTCGCGATATCGCAACAACTTTTATGTCGCGATATCGTGACCATTTATTTTGCGCTCGCCATGGTTCGAAATACGTCGTAATATCACGACGACTTTTGTGTCGCGATATCGCGACACATTGTAACACTTAAAACTTTCTTTCAAACTTAGAACTTTTTTTTCTTGTTTCTTTTGTTTGTATTTTTTTTTGGTGATGCAAGATTGCTGTGTTGCCCTGGATGCTCCTGCATCACACAAAAGTCGTCGCGATATCGCGATGTATTTAGAACCGTGGCGAGCACAAAATAAATGGTTGTGATATCACAACATAAAAGTTGTTGCGATATCGCGACACCAACAGCAGAACGGTAGGCGCAAAATAAGTTGTCGTGATATCGCGACACTTTGGCAAGCAAAGCCAAAAGCCAAAGAAGTGTCGCAATATCGCAACACTTTGGCAAGCAAAGCCAAAAGCCAAGGAAGTGTCGCGATATCGCGACACTTTGGCAAGCAAAGCCAAAAGCCAAAGAATTGTCGCGATATCGCGACACTTTGGCAAGCAAAGCCAAAAGCCAAAGAAGTGTCGCGATATCATGACACTTTGGCAAACAAAGCCAAAATCCAAAGAAGTGTCGCAATATTGCGACACTTTGGCAAACAGAGCCAAAAGCCGATTGGCAAACAAAGCCAAAAGTCGAAGAAGTGTCATGATATCACGACACTTTGGCGAAAGAGAGACAAAAGCTGAAAAATGTCACGATATCGTGACACATTAGCGAAAGAGAGCCAAAGGCAAAAAAGTGTCGTGATATCACGACACATTGGTGAGAGAGAGCCAAAGGCAGAAAAGTGTTGCGATATCGCGACACATTGGAGAAAGAGAGGTAAAAGCAAAAAAGTGTCGCGATATCGCTACACATTGGTGAGAGAGCCAAAGGCAAAAAAGTGTCGCGATATCGCGACACATTGGAGAAACAGAGCCAAAGGCAGAAAAGTGTCACGATATTGCGACACATTGGCGAAAGAGATCTAGGGGCAGAAAAGTGTCATGAAATCGTGACATGTCACGTTTTTACGACCTGGATAAGAAAGAGAAGGCAGGTTTTTCGTAGACTGTTACAAAACGACAGTTGGCGATTCCATAAGCCATTAAGGCAGTTCCAAGTGGCAGTTCCAGAAGCCGTTACGACAGTTCCAGAAGCCGTTAATACGGTTACGAACGGTGGTTGCAGCAAGAAGCCATGATGATAAAAGGGGATTTTTCGAAGGATTCGAGAGTCTGGAAAGACGTAGATTGAGACTGCAACTGTATTTTCTTCTGTACTTTGTAATATTTCCATGTTCTCTAAATAAAAATTGAGTTTTCTCTTATTGTAAAATTTGGCTCTCCAAATAAGAGAAAACTCAATTTTTATTCAGAGAACATGGAAAGATTACAAAGTACAGAAGAAAATACAGTTGCAGTCTCAATCTACGTCTTTCCAGCCTCTCGAATCCTTCAAAAAATCCCCTTTTATCATCACGGCTTCTTGCTGCAACCGCCGTTCGTAACCGTCTTAACGGCTTCTAGAACTGCCACATGGAACTGCCTTAACGGCTTCTAGAACTGCCACTTGGAACTGCCTTAACGGCTTCTGGAATCGCCAACTGTCGTTCTGTAACAGTCCGCGAAAAACCCGCCTTCTCTTTCTTAGCCAGGTCACGAAAACGTGACATGTCACGATTTCGTGACACTTTTCTGCCCTTGGCTCTCTTTCGCCAATGTGTCGCGATATCGCGACACTTTTCTGCCTTTGGCTCTCTTTCTCCAATGTGTCGCGATATCGCGACACTTTTCTGCCTTTGGCTCTCTCTCGCCAATGTGTCGCGATATCGCGACACTTTTCTGCCTTTGGCTCTCTTTCGCCAATGTGTCGCGATATCGCGACACTTTTCTGCTTTTGGCTCTCTTTCGCCAAAGTGTCGCGATATCGCGACACTTCTTCGACTTTTGGCTTTGTTTGCCAAAGTGTCGCGATATCGCGACACTTCTTCGGCTTTTGGCTTTGTTTGCCAAAGTGTCGCGATATCGCGACACTTCTTCGGCTTTTGGCTTTGCTTGCCAAAGTGTCGCGATATCGCGACACTTCTTCGGCTTTTGGCTTTGCTTGCCAAAGTGTCACGATATCGCGACACTTCTTTGGCTTTTGGCTTTGTTTGCCAAAGTGTCGCGATATCGCGACACTTCTTTGGCTTTTGGCTTTGTTTGCCAAAGTGTCGCGATATCGCGACAACTTATTTTGCGCCCGTCGTTCTGCTGTTGGTGTCGCGATATCGCGACAACTTTTATGTCGCGATATCGCGACCATTTATTTTGCGCTCGCCACGGTTCTAAATACGTCGCGATATCGCGACGACTTTTGTGTCGCGATATCGCGACACATTGTAACACTTAGAACTTTCTTTCAAACTTAGAACTTTTTTTCTTGTTTCTTTTGTTTGTATTTTTTTTTGGTGATGCAAGATTGTTGTGTCTGCCCTGGATGCTCCCCGCATCGTACACCCGGGTAGATTTTTTAGAAGTGATCCTCACTTCCGGGCGGTCGAGGAAAACCCAAACGATCAACCTCTGATTTGGACAACCATGTGGCATCTTCGACAGGTCGGTTCTTCCACTTGACCAAATACTCCGAATATTGCCTGTTTCGGGTACTTCTGCCTTCACGAGTGTCGAGTATGTCTTCAATTTCTTCTTTGTCTAGAGTGGATGCAGGAATGTTCCACAGATCCGGACTGGGTGGTTCACTACAACTTCCTGCATGATATTCAACCAAGTCTGAAATATTGAAGATAGGTGAAATATTCAGCTCACTTGGTAGATCAACTTCATAGGCATTGCCTGAATCTCGTTTACCTATGATCCGACATGGTCCAAACTTCTTCATCTTCAACTTATTGTATGTTTTTCGAGGAAAACGTTCCTTACGCAAGTGAACCATGACTTCATCCCCTACCTGGAATTCTTTGAAACGTCGCTTCTGATCTGCTCTGGCTTTGTACGTAGCATTCATTTGACTGATATGCTATTGTACCTCTTCATGTAAAGTCTTCATGTGTGCTGCAAAGTCTTCAGCTTCAGCACTGCACTTGTCTGCTTTATCCATCGGTCTTAACTCAAAAGCGTTTCTCGGGCTGTACCCATGCACAATCTGGAATGGTGATTTACCAGTACTACGATTGACAGAATTGTTGTAAGCAAACTCTGCCTGTGGTAAAATCAGATCCCATCCCTTAGGTTTATCTCCTACCAAACATCGTAGAAGATTACCCAAACTTCGTTGACTACTTCGGTCTATCCATCGACCACGGGTGGTACGCATAACTGAATTTCAAGTCTATTTTCAGCTTCTTCCATAGGGTTCTCCAAAAATAACCCACAAATTTGGTATCTCTGTCCGAGACAATGCTTTGGGGTAGACCATGAAGTCGTACTACCTCCTTGAAGAACAAGCCGACAATGTGAACCGCATCACTTGTCTTCTGACATGGAATAAAATGGGCCATTTTCGAAAACCTGTCAACAACAACAAAAATGGCGTCATTTCCACGTTGTGTTCTTGGCGAGCCAAGAACAAAATCCATGCTGATGTCCTCCCATGGTCTCTCTGGTACAGGCAATGGCTGGTACATTCCCGTATTCTGGCTGACCCCTTTTGCCATCCGGCACACTCGCAACCCCCGCACAAATCTGGTCACATCCGGCCGCAACTGCGGCCAATGGTAATTCTCACTAACGAGAGCAATGGTCTTATCTCGACCAAAATGCCCTGCTAGTCCTCCGCTATGTTTCTCTTTGATCAAATTTTCCCTCATGGAACTTCGTGGAATGCACAACCTGGTTCTTCCGAAATAGCATCCCATCTTGGATCATGAAATCCAACCACTTAGTGCGATCCACAGTAGTAGGAGACACACATGCTGTCCATGCCTCTGCAAAATCTGGATCTGTTGGGTATAAACTCTTGAGTTCATCAAACCCAACAACCTCGCACTCTCATTTCTATCAACAAATTATGCCTTCTACTCAAGGCATCTACAACTCTATTAGATTTGCCACTTCTATGCTTTAGTACAAAGGTATAACTCTACAAGAATTCAACCCACTTCAAATGTCGTTGGTTAAGTTTACCTTGACTATTTATATACCGCAAAGCTTGATGGTCGAGATATAAAACAAACTCTTTGGTTAGCAAATAATGTCTCCATTTCTTAAGAGCCTGAATTATAGCATAGAATTCTTGATCATAAACAGAGTATTTCTTTCTAGCATCATTCAATTTTTCACTAAAGTATGCAACAGGTTTACCTTCTTGGCTCAACACAGCTCCAATGGCACTGCCACTGGCATCACAATCAACCCGAAACACTTTATTAAAATCTGGAAGTGCCGTAATGGGCTGTTCTGTCACTTTCTTCTTCAATATGTTCATACCGGTATCTGCCTTGGCAGTCCACTTAAATTCTCTCTTATCCCCTCTCATAGTTTCTGTTAGGGGTGCACAAATACTGCTAAAGTCTCTAATAAACTTTCTATAGAAACTTGCAAGACCGTGAAATGATCTTACCTCTGTTACATTCCTTGGGGCAGGCCATTCAAGGATAGCCTTCACTTTCTCAGGATCCATTTTCAGACCCTCCTCTGAGATGACAAATCCCAGGTATATCAACTCTTTCTATACAAAACCGCACTTCTGTATATTTATCAATAACTGCTCCTCACGCAGTTTTTCAAAAACTGTCCGAACATGCAACAAATGTTCATCCAATGTTTTACTAAAAATCAGAATATCATCCAGATAAACTATCACGAACTTTTCCAGGAAGTCACGCAATACCTCATTCATCAGCCTCATAAATGTACCGGGTGCATTAGTCAATCCAAATGGCATAACTAACCACTCATACAAACCCTCTCTCGGTTTTAAAGGTTGTCTTCCATTCATCACCCTCTCTAACACGTATCTGATGATATCCGCTCTTCAAATCAATCTTAGTGAAGTATTTAGCTCCACTCAAGCAATCCATTATATCGTCCATTCTGGGTAATGGAAAGCGATATTTAATGGTAATTTTATTAATGGCTCGGGAATCAGTGCACATTCGCCATTCGCCATTCTTCTTTGGTGCAAGTACTGCTGGCACTGCACAAGGGCTCAAACTTGCTCGAATCAAACCCTTCCTCAACAATTCCTGAACCTGGCGGTTCAACTCTTCATTCTCTACAGGAGACATTCTATGGGCTGCCTTGTTGGGTAAGCTAGATCCCGGCATTAAGTCAATCTGATGACTAATCTTCCTCATTGGCGGCAAACCCTCAAGCACATTGTCTGATATAATATCAAGAAATTCTGCTAACAGATGTTCAACTTCTGCTGGAATGTCGTAGTATCTTCTCTTTTTACAGTAGGAATTAATGCATAACACATTGAATCCCTCTTTATACCATCCAAAAATTTTTTGCCATCTACTAAACAAATTCTAGCATTATTGCATACCTTTTCCTCAACCTCCTTCAATGGCTTCAGTTTGTGGCGTACTCCGTATTTTGTCATGGAATAGGTATTTGCATGTCCATCATGCGCTGCACGTCTATCAAATTGCCATGGTCTTCCAAGCAACAAATGGCAAGCATCCATCGGCAAAATATCACACAGGACCTCATCCTGGTATCTTCCAATTTGAAACTTGACCAAGCATTGTTCACTGACCAATGCTCTATGATCCTTCTGCAACCACGCAATCCGGTATGGATGCGGGTGCTGTCTTCTTTCTAGCTTTAACTTAGCTACCATTTCCTCAGAAACCAAATTATCTGTACTACCATTATCAATAATAATATTACAGATTTTATCTGAACATTTGCACCTCGTGCAGAACAGGCTTTTTCGTTGATCTGGTTCCTTCTCTTCGTTCAACAAGGTTCTCCTTGTGATCATCACTTCTCCGCGCTCTGCTTCTTCAGAGTGCTCAGATTCAACACCATCCTCAACAACCGCAGCTCTGGCATTACCTTCAGGCCTTCTGTTCGGTGTTTCTTGGTGTTTGGGACACTCATATGATCGATGCCCCTCTTCTCCGCAATTGAAACAGGTTCCACGAAATCTGCCTCTGCCATATCCGCGTCCACCTCTACCTCGTCCCCTTTGATAATCATTGTTCTGATTACGGGGTCGGTAAGCATTCTCCTCCTTCTGTTCTCGGTGATTGCTTGGTTTCACCGACCTGCTTTTGGTCATCATATTTACCTCCACCGGTTCTTCCACCAGCTCTTCCACCATGACCTCTTCCTCTTTGTTTGCTGTCAAATCTACGGTTCAGTTTCTCTTCCACTTTCAGAGCAAACTGGTAAGCATCTTCAATGTTGTTCATTCGAACCAGACTCAATTCTTCTTGCACGCTGGTTCTCAACCCATTAATGTAACGGGCTACTCTCTCTTTATTTGCTTCCGTATGACCGGTTCTAATAGAAATTTTAAAAAATTCCTCTGTATATTCTTTAACGGACTTGCTGGACTGGCGCAAACTCTCATTTTTCTCAGCAGATCTAATTCGTAATCTGCTGGAATAAACTGCCATTTCAGTTTTTCAACCATTCGATCCCACCTGGTGATCTTTTCTTTTCCTCTCCGGTTTCTTTCCAGTTGCACTCCTTTCCACCATATGCCAGCATGGCCTTTCAACTTTGTTCTGGCAAATTTAATTCGATTTGGATCTTCAACTTCCTCATATTCGAAATATTCCTCCATGTCATTAATCCAGTCAATTAATTCTTCTGGATTTAAATTTCTAGAATATGTGGAGACGTCAATCTTTGGCCTTTTCCCAATTTGAGAAATAGCTTTAATCATTCGAGACTCTACAGCACTCATTGCTTCTTCTTCTTCTTCAGACGGGTCTTCAACTCCGTCATCATCGCTGTGGTCTTCTCCTCTTGGCTCTACTCCTCTACGCAATTCTTCCTGCAAGGCCTGCACTTGCCTCTCCAATGCTCGAAAGTCTCCTTCAGGAACCACGTTCCTTCCAAAGCACCATGATTTCTTCGCGACGGCATTCTGCTTCACCGTTTCTCGAACCCGTAACCCCAGATCCTGGTGCAAGCTGCCTCACGTTCGACGCTCTGCTCACACACTCAGAATCTTGCTGCTCTGATACCACTTGATGGAGAGCCAAATTTTACAATAAGAGAAAACTCAATTTTTATTCAGAGAACATGGAAAGATTACAAAGTACAAAAGAAAATACATTTGCAGTCTCAATCTACGTCTTTCCAGCCTCTCGAATCCTTCAAAAAATCCCCTTTTATCATCACGACTTCTTGCTGCAACCGCCGTTCGTAACCGTCTTAACGGCTTCTGGAACTGCCACATGGAACTGCCTTAACGGCTTCTGGAACTGCCACTTGGAACTGCCTTAACGGCTTCTGGAATCGCCAACTGTCGTTCTGTAATAGTCCATGAAAAACTCGCCTTCTCTTTCTTAGCCAGGTCGCGAAAACGCGACATGTCACGATTTCGCGACACTTTTCTGCCCTTGGCTCTCTTTCGCCAATGTGTCGCGATATCGCGACACTTTTCTGCCTTTGGCTCTCTTTCTCCAATGTGTCGCGATATCGCGACACTTTTCTGCCTTTGGCTCTCTTTCGCCAATGTGTCGCGATATCGCGACACTTTTCTGCTTTTGGCTCTCTTTCGCCAAAGTGTCGCGATATCGCGACACTTCTTCGACTTTTGGCTTTGTTTGCCAAAGTGTCACGATATCGCGACACTTCTTCGGCTTTTGGCTTTGCTTGCCAAAGTGTCGCGATATCGCGACACTTCTTTGGCTTTTGGCTTTGTTTGCCAAAGTGTCGCGATATCGCGACAACTTATTTTGTGCCCGCCGTTCTGCTGTTGGTGTCGCGATATCGCGACAACTTTTATGTCGCGATATCGCGACCATTTATTTTGCGCTCGCCACGGTTCTAAATACGTCGCGATATCGCGACGACTTTTGTGTCGCGATATCGCGACACATTGTAACACTTAGAACTTTCTTTCAAACTTAGAACTTTTTTTCTTGTTTCTTTTGTTTGTATTTTTTTTCGATGATGCAAGATTGTTGTGCTGCCCTGGATGCTCCTGCATCAGACTTGATGGAGAGCCAAATTTTACAATAAGAGAAAACTCAATTTTTATTCAGAGAACATGGAAAGATTACAATGTACAGAAGAAAATACATTTGCAGTCTCAATCTACGTCTTTCCAGCCTCTCGAATCCTTTGAAAAATTCCCTTTTATCATCATGGCTTCTTGCTGCAACCATCGTTCATAACCGTCTTAACGGCTTCTGGAACTACCACATGGAACTGCCTTAACGGCTTCTGGAACTGCCACTTGGAACTGCCTTAACGGCTTCTGGAATCGCCAACTGTCGTTCTGTAATAGTCCGTGAAAAACCCGCCTTCTCTTTCTTAGCCAGGTCGCAAAAACGCGACATGTCATGATTTCGTGACACTTTTCTACCCCTGGCTCTCTTTCGCCAATGTGTCGCGATATCATGACACTTTTCTGCCTTTGGCTCTCTCTCACCAATGTGTCGCGATATCGCGACACTTTTCTGCCTTTGGCTCTCTCTCGCCAATGTGTCGCGATATCGCGACACTTTTTTGCTTTTGGCTCTCTTTCGCCAAAGTGTCACGATATCGCGACACTTCTTCGACTTTTGGCTTTGTTTGCCAAAGTGTCGCGATATCGCGACACTTCTTCGGCTTTTGGCTTTGTTTGCCAAAGTGTCGCGATATCGCGACACTTCTTTGGATTTTGGCTTTGTTTGCCAAAGTGTCGCGATATCACGACACTTCTTTGGCTTTTGGCTTTGTTTGCCAAAGTGTCGCGATATCGTGACACTTCTTTGGCTTTTGGCTTTGTTTGCCAAAGTGTCGCGATATCGCGACAACTTATTTTGCGCCCGTCGTTCTGCTGTTGGTGTCGCGATATCACAACTTTTATGTCGCGATATCGCGACCATTTATTTTGCGCTTGCCATGGTTCTAAATACGTCGTGATATCGCGACGACTTTTGTGTCGCGATATCGCGACACATTGTAACACTTAGAACTTTCTTTCAAACTTAGAACTTTTTTTCTTGTTTCTTTTGTTTGTATTTTTTTTCGGTGATGCAAGATTGTTGTGCTGCCCTGGATGCTCCTGCATCAGACACCCGGGGTAGATTTTTAGAAGTGATCCTCACTTTTGGGTGGTCAGAGGAAAACCTAGACGATCAACCTCTGATTTGGACAACCATGTGGCATCTTCGACAAGTCGGTTCTTCCACTTGACCAAATACTTTGAATATTGCCTGTTTTGGGTACTTTTGCCTTCACGAGTGTCGAGTATGTCTTCAATTTCTTCTTTGTCTAGAGTGGATGCAGGAATGTTCCACAGATCCGGACTGGGTGGTTCACTACAACTTCTTGCATGATATTCAACCAAGTCTAAAATATTGAAGATAGGTGAAATATTTAGCTCACTTGGTAGATCAACTTCATAGGCATTGCTTGAATCTCGTTTACCTATGATTCGACATGGTCCAAACTTCTTCATCTTCAACTTATTGTAGGTTTTTCTAGGAAAACGTTCCTTACGCAAGTGAACCATGACTTCATCCCCTACCTGGAATTCTTTGAAACGCCGCTTCTGATCTGCTTTGGCTTTGTACGTAGCATTCATTTGACTGATATGTTGTTGTACCTCTTCATGTAAAGTCTTCATGTGTGCTGCAAAGTCTTCAGCTTTAGCACTGCACTTGTCTGCTTTATCCATCGGTCTTAACTCAAAAGCGTTTCTCGGGCTGTACCCATGCACAATCTAGAATGGTGATTTACTAGTACTGCGATTGACAGAATTGTTGTAAGCAAACTCTGCCTGTGGTAAAATTAGGTCCCATCCCTTGGGTTTATCTCCTACCAGACATCGTAGAAGATTACCCAAACTTCTATTGACTACTTCGGTCTGTCCATCAGTCTACGGGTGGTACGCAGAACTGAATTTCAAGTCTATTTTTAGCTTCTTCCATAGGGTTCTCCAAAAATAACCCACAAATTTGGTATCTTTGTCCGAGACAATGCTTTGGGGTAGACCATGAAGTCGGACTACCTCCTTGAAGAACAAGCCGACAATGTGAACCGCATCACTTGTCTTCTGACATGGAATAAAATGGGCCATTTTTGAAAACCTGTCAACAACAACAAAAATGGCGTCATGTCCACGTTGTGTTCTTGGCAGACCAAGAACAAAATCCATGCTGATGTCCTCCCACGGTCTCTCTGGTACAGGCAATGGCTGGTACATTCTTGTATTTTGGCTAATCCCTTTTGCCATCTGGCACACTCTGCAACCCTGCACAAATCTGGTCACATCCGGCTGCAACTGTGGCCAATGGTAATTCTCACTAACGAGAGCAATGGTCTTATCTC
Source organism: Wollemia nobilis (assembly GCA_028583015.1). Lineage (NCBI taxonomy): Eukaryota > Viridiplantae > Streptophyta > Pinopsida > Araucariales > Araucariaceae > Wollemia > Wollemia nobilis. The sequence continues at coordinate 601,496 of JAQPPZ010017079.1, read as the reverse complement.
AACCAAAATGCCCTGCTAGTCCTCCGCTATGTTTCTCTTTGATCAAATTTTCCCTCATGGAACTTCATGGAATGCACAACTGGTTCTTTCGAAACAACATCCCATCTTGGATCATGAAATCCAACCACTTAGTGCGATCCACAGTAGTAGGAGACACACATGTTGTCCATGCCTCTGCAAAATCTGGATCTGTTGGATATAAACTCTTGAGTTCATCAAACCCAACAACCTGCACTCTCATTTCTATCAACAAATTATGCCTTCTACTCAAGGCATCTGCAACTCTATTAGATTTGCCACTTCTATGCTTTAGTACAAAGGTATAACTCTGGAGGAATTCAACCCACTTCAAATGTCGTTGGTTAAGTTTACCTTGACTATTTATATACTGCAAAGCTTGATGGTCGATATATAAAACAAACTCTTTGGTTAGCAAATAATGTCTCCATTTTTTGAGAGCCTAAATTATAGCATAGAATTCTTGATCATAAACAGAGTATTTCTTTCTAGCATCATTCATTTTTTCACTAAAGTATGCAATAGGTTTACCTTCTTGGCTCAACACAGCTCCAATGGCATCGCCACTGGCATCACAATCAACCTAAAACACTTTATTAAAATTTGGAAGTGCCAGAATGGGCTGTTCTGTCACTTTCTTCTTCAATATGTTCATGCTGGTATCTGCCTTGGTAGTCCACTTAAATTCTCTCTTATCCCCTCTCATAGTTTCTGTTAGGGGTGCACAAATACTGCTAAAGTCTCTAATAAACTTTCTATAGAAACTTGCAAGACCGTGAAATGATCTTACCTCTGTTACATTCCTTGGGGCAGGCCATTCAAGGATAGCCTTCACTTTCTCAGGATCCATTTTTAGACCCTCCTTTGAGATGACAAATCCCAGGTATATCAACTCTTTCTGTACAAAACTGCACTTCTGTATATTTATCAATAACTGCTCCTCACGCAGTTTTTCAAAAACTATCCGAACATGCAACAAATGTTCATCCAAAGTTTTACTAAAAATTAGAATATCATCCAGATAAACTATCACGAACTTTTCTAGGAAGTCACGCAATACCTCATTCATCAGCCTCATAAACATACTAGGTGCATTAGTCAATCCAAATGGCATAACTAACCACTCATACAAACCCTCTCTGGTTTTAAAGGTTGTCTTCCATTCATCACCCTCTCTAACACGTATCTGATGATATCCGCTCTTCAAATCAATCTTAGTGAAGTATTTAGCTCCACTCAAGCAATCCATTATATCGTCCATTCTAGGTAATGGAAAGCGATATTTAATGGTAATTTTATTAATGGCTCAGGAATCAGTGCACATTCGCCATTCGCCATTCTTCTTTGGTGCAAGTACTGTTGGCACTGCACAAGGGCTCAAACTTGCTCGAATCAAACCCTTCCTCAACAATTCCTGAACTTGGCGGTTCAACTCTTCATTCTCTACAGGAGACATTCTATGGGCTGCCTTGTTGGGTAAGCTAGATCCTGGCATTAAGTCAATCTGATGACTAATCTTCCTCATTGGCGGAAAACCCTCAGGTACATTGTCTTATATAATATCAAGAAATTCTGCTAACATATGTTCAACTTATGTTGGAATGTCAGTAGTATCTTCTCTTTTTATAGTAGAAATTAATGCATAACACATTGAATCCCTCTTTATACCATCCAAATTTTTTTTGCCATCTACTAAACAAATTCTGGCATTATTGCATACCTTTTCCTCAACCTCCTTTAATGGCTTCAATTTGTGGCATACTCCATCTTTTGTCAGGGAATAGGTATTTGCATGTCCATCATGCATTGCACGTCTATCAAATTGCCATGGTCTTCCAAGCAACAAGTGGCAAGCATCCATCGACAAAATATCACACAGGACCTCATCCTGGTATCTTCCAATTTGAAACTTGACCAAGCATTGTTCACTGACCAATGCTCTATGATCCTTCTGCAACCACGCAATTCGGTATGGATGCGGGTGTTGTCTTCTTTCTAGCTTTAACTTAGCTACCATTTCCTTAGAAACCAAATTGTTTGTACTACCATTATCAATAATAATATTATAAATTTTACCTAAACATTTGCACCTCATGCGAAACAGGCTTTTCGTTGATCTGGTTCCTTTTCTTCGTTCAACAAGGTTCTCCTTGTGATCATCACTTCTCCGCGCTCTACTTCTTCAGAGTGCTCAGATTCAACACCATCCTCAACAACTACAGCTCTGGCATTACCTTCAGGCCTTCTATTTGGTGTTTCTTGGTGTTTGGGACACTCATATGATCGATGCCCCTCTTCTTCGCAATTGAAACAGGTTCCATGAAATCTGCCTCTGCCATATCCGCATCCACCTCTACCTTGTCCCCTTTGATAATCATTGTTCTGATTACGGGGTCGGTAAGCATTCTCCTCCTTCTATTCTTGGTGATTGCTGGTTTCACCAGTCTACTTTTGGTCATCATATTTACCTCCACTGGTTCTTCCACCAGTTCTTCCACCACGACCTCTTCCTCTTTGTTTGCTGTCAAATCTGCGGTTCAGTTTCTCTTCCACTTTCAGAGAAAACTGGTAAGCATATTCAATGCTGTTCATTCGAACCAGACTCAATTCTTCTTGCATGCTGGTTCTTAACCCATTAATGTAACGGGCTACTCTCTCTTTATTTGCTTCCGTATGACCGGTTCTAATAGAAATTTTAAAAAATTCCTCTGTATATTCTTTAATGGACTTGCTGGACTGGCACAAACTCTGCATTTTTCTCAGCAGATCTAATTCGTAATCTGCTGAAATAAATTGCCGTTTTAATTTTTCAACCATTCGATCCCACCTGGTGATATTTTCTTTTCCTCTATGGTTTCTTTCCAGTTGCACTCCTTTCCACCATATGCCAGCATGGCCTTTCAACTTTGTTCTGGCAAATTTAATTCGATTTGGATCTTCAACTTCCTCATATTTGAAATATTCCTCCATATCATTAATCCAGTCAATTAATTCTTCTGGATTTAAATTTCCAGAATATGTGGAGACGTCAATCTTTGGCCTTTTCCCAATTTGCAAAATGGCTTTAATCATTCGAGACTCTGCAGCACTCATTGCTTCTTCTTCTTCTTTAGACGGGTCTTCAACTCCGTCATCATCGCTGTGGTCTTCTCCTCTTGGCTCTACTCCTCTACGCAATTCTTCCTGCAAGGCCTGCACTTGCCTCTGCAATGCTCGAAAGTCTCCTTTAGGAACCACGTTCCTTCCAGCACCATGATTTCTTTGCGATGGCATTCTGCTTCACTGTTTCTCAGAACCCGTAACCCCAGATCTTGGTGCAAGCTGCCTCACATTCGGCTCTCTGCTCACACACTCAGAATCTTGCTGCTCTGATACCACTTGATGGAGAGCCAAATTTTACAATAAGAGAAAACTCAATTTTTATTCAGAGAACATGGAAATATTACAAAGTATAGAAGAAAATACAGTTGTAGTCTCAATCTACGTCTTTCCAGCCTCTCGAATCCTTCAAAAAATCCCCTTTTATCATCATGGCTTCTTGCTACAACCGCCGTTCGTAACCGTCTTAACGACTTCTGGAACTGCCACATGGAACTGCCTTAACGGCTTCTAGAACTGCCACTTGGAACTGCCTTAATGGCTTCTGGAATCGCCAACTGTTGTTCTGTAACATTCCGTGAAAAACTCGCCTTCGCTTTCTTAGCCGAGTCGCAAAAATGTGACATGTCGCGATTTCGCGACACTTTTACTGCCCTTGGCTCTCTTTCGCCAATGTGTCGCGATATCGCGACACTTTTCTGCCTTTGGCTCTCTTCCTGCAATGTGTCACGATATCGCAACACTTTTCTACCTTTGGCTCTCTTTCTCCAATGTGTCGCTATATCGTGACACTTCTTCGGCTTTTGGCTTTGTTTGCCAAAGTGTCGCGATATCGCGACACTTCTTCGGCTTTTGGCTTTGTTTGCCAAAGTGTCGCGATATCGTGACACTTCTTCGGCTTTTGGCTTTGTTTGCCAAAGTGTCGCGATATCGCGACACTTCTTCGGCTTTTGGCTTTGTTTGCCAAAGTGTCACGATATCGCGACACTTCTTCGGCTTTGGCTTTTTTTGCCAAAGTGTCGCGATATCACGACAACTTATTTTGCACCCCTCGTTCTATTGTTGGTGTCGCGATATTGTGACAAATTTTATGTCGCGATATCGCGACCATTTATTTTGCGCTCGCCACGGTTCTAAATACGTCGCGATATCGCGACACATTGTAACACTTAGAACTTTCTTTCAAACTTAGAATTTTTTTTCTTGTTTCTTTTGTTTGTATTTTTTTTGGTGATGCAAGATTGCTATGATGCCCTGGATGCTCTTGCATCAGACACCTAGGGTAGATTTTTAGAAGTGATCCTCACTTTTGGGCTATCAGAGGAAAACCCAGACGATCAACCTCTGATTTGGACAACCATGTGGCATCTTGGACAGGTCGGTTCTTCCACTTGACCAAATACTCTGAATATTGCCTGTTTCGGGTACTTCTACCTTCACGAGTGTTGATTATGTCTTCAATTTCTTCTTTGTCTGGAGTGGATGCATGAATGTTCCACAGATCCGGACTAGGTGGTTCACTACAACTTCCTGCATGATATTCAACCAAGTCTGAAATATTGAAGATAGGTGAAATATTCAGCTCACTTGGTAGATCAACTTCATAGGCATTGCCTAAATCTCGTTTACCTATGATTCGGCATGGTCCAAACTTCTTCATCTTCAACTTATTGTAGGTTTTTCTAGGAAAACGTTCCTTACGCAAGTGAACCATGACTTCATCCCCTACCTAGAATTCTTTGAAATGCCGCTTCTGATCTGCTTTGGCTTTGTACGTAGCATTCATTTGATTGATATGCTATTGTACCTCTTCATGTAAAGTCTTCATGTGTGCTGCAAAGTCTTCAGCTTCAGCACTGCACTTATTGGCTTTATCCATCGGTCTTAAATCAGAAGCGTTTCTCGAGATGTACCCATGCACAATCTGGAATGGTGATTTACCAGTACTACGATTGACAGAATTGTTGTAAGCAAACTATGCCTATGGTAAAATCAGGTCCCATCCCTTAGGTTTATCTCCTACCAGACATCGTAGAAGATTACCTAGACTTCTGTTGACTACTTCGATCTGTCCATCAGTTTGCGGGTGGTACGCAGAACTAAATTTCAAGTCTATTTTCAGCTTCTTCCATAGGGTTCTCCAGAAATAACCCACAAATCTATTTGGCTCTCTTCCTCCAATGTGTCGCGATATCACGAAACTTTTCTGCCTTTGGCTCTCTTTCTCCAATGTGTCACGATATCGCAACACTTCTCCAGCTTTTGGCTTTGTTTGCCAAAGTGTCGTAATATCGCAACACTTCTTCGGATTTTGGCTATGTTTGCCAAAGTGTCGCGATATCACGACACTTCTTTGGCTTTTGGCTTTGTTTGCCAAAGTTTCATGATATCGTGACACTTCTTTGGCTTTTGGATTTGTTTGCCAAAGTGTCACAATATCGCGACAACTTATTTTGCGCCCGTCGTTCTACTGTTAGTGTCGTGATATCACGACAACTTTTATGTCACGATATCAAGACCATTTATTTTGCACTCGCCATGGTTCTAAATACGTCGCGATATCGCGACGACTTTTGTGTTGCGATATCGCGACACATTGTAACACTTAGAACTTTCTTTCAAACTTAGAATTTTTTTTCTTGTTTCTTTTGTTTGTATTTTTGTTGGTGTTGCAAGATTGTTGTGCTGCCTTGGATGCTCCTGCATCAGATTTGTGGGTTATTTCTAGAGAACCCTGTGGAAGAAGCTGAAAATAGACTTGAAATTCAGTTCTGCGTACCACCCGCAGACTGATGGACAGACCGAAGTAGTCAACAAAAGTTTGGGTAATCTTCTATGATGTCTGGTAGGAGATAAACCCAAGGGATGGGACCTGATTTTACCACAAGTAGAGTTTGCTTACAACAATTCTGTCAATCGCAGTACTGGTAAATCACCATTCTAGATTGTGCATGGGTACAACCTAAGAAATGCTTCTGAGTTAAGACTGATGGATAAAGCAGACAAGTGCAGTGTTGAAGCTGAAGACTTTGCAGCACACATGAAGACTTTACATGAAGAGGTACAACAACATATCAGTCAAATGAATGCTACATACAAAGCCAGAGTAGATCCGAAGTGACGTTTCAAAGAATTCCAGGTAGGGGATGAAGTCATTGTTCACTTGCGTAAGGAATGTTTTCTTAAAAAAACCTACAATAAGTTAAAGATGAAGAAGTTTGGACCATGTCGAATCATAGGTAAACGAGATTCAGGCAATGCCTATAAAGTTGATCTACCAAGTGAGCTGAATATTTCACCTATCTTCAATATTTCAGACTTGGTTGAATATCATGCAGAAAGTTGTAGTGAACCACCCAGTCCGGATCTATGGAACATTCCTACATCCACTCCAGACAAAGAAGAAATTGAAGACATACTCGACACTCGTGAAGACAGAAGTACCTGAAACAGGCAATATTCAGAGTATTTGGTCAAGTGGAAGAACTGACCTGTCGAAGATGCCACATGGTTGTTCAAATTAGAGGTTGATTGTCTAGGTTTTCCTCTGACAGCCCAGAAGTGAGGATCACTTCTAAAAAATCTACCCCGGGTGTCTGATGCAGGAGCATCCAGGGCAGCACAACAATCTTGCATCACCAACAAAAATACAAACAAAAGAAACAAGAAAAAAATTCTAAGTTTGAAAGAAAGTTCTAAGTGTTACAATGTGTCGTGATATCACGACACAAAAGTCGTCATGATATCGCGACATATTTAGAACCGTGGCAAGCACAAAATAAATGGTCGCGATATTGTGACATAAAAGTTGTCACGATATCGTGACACCAACAGCAGAACGACGGGCGCAAAATAAGTTGTCGCGATATCATGACACTTTGGCAAACACAGCCAAAAGCCAATGAAGTGTCGTGATATCGCGACACTTTGGCAAACAAAGCCGAAAGCCAAAGAAGTGTCGCGATATCGCGACACTTTGGCAAACAAAGCCGAAAGCCAAAGAAGTGTCACGATATCACGACACTTTGGCAAACAAAGCCGAAGATACTAGGATGAGGTCCTGTTTTAAATTGGAAGATACTAGGATGAGGTCCTGTGTGATATTTTGTCGATGGATGCTTGCCACTTGTTGCTTGGAAGACCATGGCAATTTGATAGACGTGCAGCGCATGATGGACATGCAAATACCTATTCCCTGACAAAAGACAAAGTATGCCACAAATTGAAGCCATTAAAGGAGGTTGAGGAAAAGGTATGCAATAATGCCAGAATTTTTTTAGTAGATGGCAAAAAAAATTTGGATGGTATAAAGAGGGATTCAATGTGTTATGCATTAATTCCTACTGTAAAAAGAGAAGATACTACTGACATTCCAACAGAAGTTGAACATATGTTAGCAGAATTTCCTGATATTATATCAGATAATGTGCCTGAGGGTTTGCCGCCAATGAGAAAGATTAGTCATCAGATTGACTTAATGCCAAGATCTAGCTTACCCAACAAGGCAGCCCATAGAATGTCTCCTATAGAGAATGAAAAGTTGAATCGCCAGGTTCAGGAATTATTGAGGGAGGGTTTGATTTGAGCAAGTTTGAGCCCTTATGCAGTGCCAGTAGTACTTGCACCAAAGAAGATTGGTGAATGGCGAATGTGCACTGATTCCCGAGCCATTAATAAAATTACCATTAAATATCGCTTTCCATTACCCAGAATGGACGATATAATGGATTGCTTGAGTGGAGCTAAATAATTCACTAAGATTGATTTGAAGAGCGGATATCATCAGATACGTGTTAGAGAGGGTGATGAATGGAAGATAGCCTTTAAAACCATAGAGGGTTTGTATGAGTGGTTAGTTATGCCATTTGGATTGACTAATGCACCCTATACATTTATGAGGCTGATGAATGAGGTATTGCGTGACTTCTTGGAAAAGTTCATGATAGTTTATCTGGATGATATTTTGATTTTTAGTAAAACTTTGGATGAACATTTGTTGCATGTTCGGAAAATTTTTCAAAAAATATACAGAAGTGCATGAGGAGCAGTTATTGATAAATATACAGAAGTGCAGTTTTGTACAGAAAGAGTTGATATAGCTGGGATTTGTCATCTCAGAAGAGGGTTTGAAAATGGATCTTGAGAAAGTGAAGGCTATCCTTGAATGGCCTGCCCCAAGGAATGTAACAGAGGTTGACTGTGATGCCAGTGGCAGTGCCATTGGAGCTGTGTTGAGCCAAGAAGATCCAAATTTTGCAGAGGCATGGACAGCATGTGTGTCTCCTACTACTGTGGATCGCACTAAGTGGTTGGATTTCATGATCCAAGATGGGATGCTGTTTTGATGGAGAGCCAAATTTTACAATAAGAGAAAACTCAATTTTTATTCAAAGAACATGGAAATATTACAAAGTACAGAAGAAAATACAGTTGTAGTCTCAATCTACGTCTTTCCAGCCTCTCGAATCCTTCGAAAAATCCCCTTTTATCATCACGGCTTCTTGTTGCAACCGCCATTCGTAACCGTCTTAACGGCTTTTGGAACTGCCACATGGAACTGCCTTAACGGCTTTTGGAACTGCCACTTGGAACTGCCTTAACGACTTTTGGAATCACCAACTGTCATTCTGTAACAGTCCATGAAAAACTCGCCTTCACTTTCTTAGCCAGGTCGCAAAAACGTGACATGTCGTGATTTCGCGACACTTTTATGCCCTTGGCTCTCTTTCACCAATGTGTCGCGATATCGTGAAACTTTTCTGCCTTTGGCTCTCTTCCTGCAATGTGTCATGATATTGCGACACTTTTCTACTTTTGGCTCTCTTTCTCCAATGTGTTGCGATATCGCGACACTTCTCCGGCTTTTGGCTTTGTTTACCAAAGTGTCGTGATATCGTGACACTTCTTCGGCTTTTGGCTTTGTTTGCCAAAGTGTCGCGATATCGCGACACTTCTTTGGCTTTTGGCTTTGTTTGCCAAAGTGTCACGATATCGTGACACTTCTTTGGCTTTTGGCTTTGTTTGCCAAAGTGTCGTGATATCGCGACACTTCTTTGGCTTTTGGCTTTGTTTGCCAAAGTTTCGCGATATCGCGACACTTCATTGGCTTTTGGCTTTGTTTGCCAAAGTGTCACGATATCACGACACATTGGAGAAAGAGAGCCAAATGCAGAAAAGTGTCACGATATCGCGACACATTGGAGAAAGAGAGCCAAAGGCAGAAAAGTGTCGCGATATCGCGACACATTGGCGAAAGAGAGCCAAGGGCAAAAAAGTGTCACGAAATCGCGACATGTCGCGTTTTTGTGACCTGGCTAAGAAAGCGAAGGCAGGTTTTTCGTGGACTGTTACAGAACGACAGTTGGCGATTTTAGAAGCCGTTAAGGCAGTTCCAAGTGGTAGTTCTAGAAGCCGTTAAGGCAGTTCCATGTGGCAGTTCCAGAAGCCATTAAGACGGTTACGAACAGCGGTTGCAGCAAGAAGCCGTGATGATAAAAGGGGATTTTTTGAAGGATTCGAGAGGCTGGAAAGACGTAGATTGAGACTGCAACTGTATTTTCTTCTGTACTTTGTAATATTTCCATGTTCTCTGAATAAAAATTGAGTTTTCTCTTATTGTAAAATTTGGCTCTCCATCACGATTGTTGACCCATGTTGCAGATAACATTGTAATTTAGGGTGCAAATTTTATGGAAGTGGAGGTATTGTAGGACCTTCTATGGATGAATCATGAGTAGGTGAATGACACCTATAGTTGCTCAATTGCAACTTGATATTGTCAAAGTGCACTAAGATGTGTTGCATGTCAATGGGAGAAGGCATTGGTGTCATAAGAATGGAATTAACATAAATACCAATTGTGGTGGGTGTTGATTGATATGGGTAAGAATATCCATATGGATGAGCTGTAGAAGATGGAAATGGAGGAAAATGAGGTTGCGAATGCCAATTGGTTGGGTGATTTGAAATGGAAATCGAGGTGAGGGAAGAAGAGGTGGATGACATGGCCCTTGATGGGGAGAAGCATGGTAGGGAGTATGGTGGTGCGAAGAGGGGAACATGGTCCTCGTATGAGGTCTCATGGGAGTAGGATGATTAAATTGCAGTCTTAGATCATGATCATAGGATGGAATCCTAACGGACAATGTGTGAGGTAGGGATGAGTTGTGTGAAGAAGTAGACAAAGTATGAGAATGGGTGAGGGTGATTTCCTCTTAATGCCCTGATGAATTGGTTGGAGAAGAAGGGATCATAGTGGAAGCCTCCATAGCAAGATGCACTTGTGTGTGTGATTTGGCCTTGATTGAGGACTATGATTCCAAGTGAAAAGTGATGGAATGAAGCTGACAAGGCAGTTCAAGTAAAAATTCTACTTTCCTATATATTTTTGAGGATTTTTGAACTTTTGTGTGCTCTGAATTTTAGACTCACAGGATGGTGTGCGAATGTGATTCGTACCTCACTATGTGAATGTGATTCACATGTTACTATGCAAATTTGGATCGCACCTCACTATGTGAATCTGTATAAGATAGAGAGCCTGGATGAATTTTGTAGAAAGATATCATTAAAAACCAACAAGTGTATTTTGAAGCTATTTTGGATGGTTTTGCAATAGGTTTTGTAACAAAAATTAGTTAGATGCAACAAAATGTTATGCCAAATAGTAAGCAAATATTTTTTTGTATTTTTATGTGTTTTTGATAATTTTGACCAACCTAAAACCAAGAGAGTAAGTGGAAAATACACACTACGAAGGTATGTTGCAGCATGTGTTCTTATAACACCCAAAGGTGCACAAGGGAAAATTATGCAACAAGCGAATAGTAGCTAATGAAAGGTAGAGCAAAAGGTAACCAAAATAACTATAATCTAAAAGACCTCTTATCAAAGAGGCAACACTGTCTAGGACTTGCTATTGGCTTAGTAAAAAATTATAGTTACTAACTCATGAATTATGTAAAGCCCTATGAGTGGGGGTATCTAACCCTGACCTGCCCTAAGGATCTCTCAAGAGTAGGGGATATTCTGGTGATGATATCCAAAAAATCACTCATGGAGGCTACTATGGCATCAAGAGGGTGAGCCAATGGAAGGAGATAAATTCCAACGTCATTAGTATCGATTGGGGGTTGGTTATGAAGTCTAACCTTACCAATGTATATGAAATGTGCAAGTGTATGTATCCTACTTAGAAAAACCATAAATGCTAGAAAGTAAACTAAATTACTCTTTTTTATTTTTAATTTGTATAAAACAATGTCTTTTTGGAATGAAAATAATGTAAGAAAAACTTAGAAAATTGTGTTTTGTGAAAGGAAATAAACCTTATGTTAAGGAGTAATGAAGAAAGTCACTTGATTTTAACGAGCTATTCTAAGGTTTGCTTAGGTGCAAATATTAAGGTTATGGCTATATGTCTCTTAGAGATTTATGTATGAGGTAAAGATCATAATATTGCTCTCAGCTCATGGATATGAAGAGATTAGAAGGTCTCTTTGTGCCTTATGCAAATGCTTTAACTCTAAATGATGCAACTATTCAATTAACTAACATGTATAGAAGTAAAATAAAGAGATTTTAAAAATTTGACCAAAGTGATTTTTGGGGCCTTTCTAATCTATTGACAAGTAAAATAAAATGTCACCAAAAATATATGAGGTATTTTTTTAAAGCAAGGAAGCAAACAAAAAGAGATTTTGTAAAGTGCCTAAAGCAATTTTGGGGTTTACCTACCACTAGATGTTGTAAGAGTTTCAGTCTAGGTTGTGTGATGTAGAATGTTGCTGATTTTTTGGGATTCACACACCAGTATGTGAATGTGATTGTACCTAAAGATTCACACACTACTGTGTGAATCTAAATTTTATGGTTTGTTTGAGCAACTTTGGTGTCTAAGTCAAATTCTAGAGTTTCACCTGGTTTTGAGAAAGTTTCCTGCAACAGATATGGGAAAAAATTTAGTTCAAGTCTTAGAAGTATCAAAAGGAAGAATGCAAAATAAAATTTAGGAAAGAAATCCTAAAACCAAGTTGTGAGATTGACAAAGAAAAATTTAAAAAATGATTTCACCTTGGGGATGCTATTTTGGAAGGATGTTTGGCCTATGAAGGTGGAGAGGTACATGAGATAGCAATATCAATAGGCAATAAATGTGTTTATCCCTCAAATTACATGATTTTTGTTGTGGGAGGCTCAGAGACCGATACCTTACTTTTAAGGATTGATTTCCAAGGCTTTTTGGAGGATTTGCACACCTCTATGCAATTTTGGATCTAACATTTGCATAAATCTATGTGAATCTAGCTTGTAGGCTAGAAAAGTGGTAGAGAGGGACCTGAAGTGTATGTCAAGGTTTTGGGTAGCCTTTTTTTGGTTTTTTAGTACCCGAAGCACAGAAAAATTATCAAAAAAATAGTTAACTAGTGAAAAAAGACTAAGAAAGCAAAAACAATATGGTGGGGGTCCCACCGGACGTGCCAAAATGAAACAGGAAAACTGGTTATTTTGCAATTAATATTTGAAAAGGGGTTGCAAAATTTATCCTTTTACAAGTGTTCTTGAGGGATAAAAAATGGTGTCTTCCACAAGAGAAGCCCTCTTTTGGTATAGATGGTAAACAACCACCAATTATTCTTGTCTTCCTCAATGTGAGTGGGCTTCTTGCTCATGGGCCACTATCGATCAAACTTATCCTCAAGACCTATAAAAATGGGTTAGAATGTTTAGGGACCTATCTTGATTATACCCCTTGTATTTACAGATAAAATACCTCTAAATTAAATTTGAAACATGATTAAAATTGCATAAAATGATGGGAAACAGGTAGAACAAGAATGTTTACCTGATTGTGGGAGCTCTAGGAGGTTGAAAATGGGATTTGCACATTGGTGTATACCTCAAGATTCACACACCTCTATGCAAATCTGATTATGTTTTCCAAATTTAATGGTTTTTAATGTGATCTTTCTTCTAGTGCATCTATCACTTATGTTGTCCATCAAGTCACCTTCAGAAACCTACAATTAAGAGCAACTTACAATACAAAAAGGGTACAAAAAGAGGGCATTTGTGACCTCTATGGTGGTTAATAGAAAGAGAGGGCTTAAGTGACCTCTAGGTTGATTCTAGCAGAGTCTAGGTATGTAAAATGGTGGATCCCTTTGAATAGAGAAAATGACCCTCTATTTATAGGAATTTCTAAGCTTAGGGAGGGGTTGAGGTGTCCCATGTGAGGTGTCCTTTGTGATATTTTCCCTAATATGTCATGCTCCATTAGTGCATTTGGGTGAGAGATATTTCACCCACCTACATGTCATAAATGAGCATGGGGATATGGAGTGGATTTGGGGTTAAACCCTAACCGTAGTAAGGTTAACTATGGGTTAGCTATTGACTTGGTTGAGTTGGAAGGTGAGTCATCCATGCCCATGCCTTGAAAACCAAAAATTCTTCAAAAGTTATTTATGAATTCAAACCCACATGGGGATTTGAAATGGAGCAAGAGTTAGGTTTAACCAAGGTTGGGTTGACCCTACGTTAAGTGTTAAATTTTGGGTGAGGTGGAGTGTTACTTACCATGTCTCCCATGTTTTGGGACACAAAAGTTTCCAAATGGCATTTAAGGCCCTAAATGCACATAAGAGGATGTGTGGAGTAAGGGTTAGAGTTAACACTAATTATATTGACCCTAGGTTACACCAAGGTCAAATATATGAGATGACACCTAGGCTAGTCAAAGAGTAGACTAGGTGAGGTGGTCATGAATCAGATTGATCATGGTTATATTGACCATGAGGTATATTTTGACCATAAAGTGAATTTGACTAGGGTAAATATTTGACCAAGGTTAAATCATGATGGTGGTCGCATGAGGACCCAAAGTTAAGTGTAGGAAGGGGTTTAAGCAACTTAAGGTAGCTTATGAAGATGAATAGTGTTTTGAGACTAATTTATGCAAATTTTATAGATTTTGTAAATTGATCAGTTGTGATGAATGGAGAAGTGACAATGTGTGAATTTTGGGTGTGTACAGTACTAATAACTATAAGAGTTCCACTGCTATTGTTCCTTTCTCTACTTGCATTTCAACCAAGAATATTGGTAGAGTGAAGGTTGGATGTATGATACAACCATTCTATGCTATAGAGGCAATGATATCTTCTCTTGCTATGGATACAAGATTCAAAGAAATTCATGTTGTCTCTTTAGTGTTGCCTCATTTCCACATCAACATGGCCTTTATAGAGCATCCACAACTCTAGGAACAACTCCGCCACACTATCCACAATATCTTAGATGAGCCTAGGCATCTTCTAATGGACAACATGCAAAGGCCATTCCTCCATGTTCATCAACCCTTAGCATAAAAGGACTAGATATTCCACTCTACATGTAGATGTAAGGGGCAATATTTGATCCAATGCTTATAGTCAAATGAGTAGTAGTTGAATAACTACTCTCATAACAAATGAAGGATCAAACAAGAAAAGTAAACAATTTTATTACTTCAATAGCATAAATAAAAATACAACATATTAGTTACATACAACCTAATTTTCATAACTTATCAAGCTATAATGAATCAAGATATTGTTACTAACTTATCTAACCTCTTGTGAGGTAATAATGTAATTGTTACCTAACAAATGAGGACCCAAAATATATTGATTATGAGTAAAAAAATACTTATACAAGACTAAGTGGTGTGATTGCATTGAATGTTACTATGTTGATAAGATATATGACAATCACATTGACAACATCTTGGATTTAAAGTTGTTTTAGTAAATGTGTGTTGAAAGTGTAACTTGACTTAATTCCAAGGCTGACATTATATGATACAATCTTGTATAGCCCTATAAACAATAGTTGTACAAATATAATTATTCTATTGTATTATTTTATTATGTAAGCCCTATGGGCTGGTGTTAACCCTATTATGATTAAACCCACCTTATAACTTGTAATCCACCTTTAAACCCTCTTGTTATGTTAGCTTAGGCTAAAATTATTTATGTAATTAGGGTTTTGGTATTGGTATAAATAGCCCCCACCATTCAATCCATTGTATTAGAGTGTGGTGATTCTTATCTATGGATAATATTTTGATTATTTATGGTGCCTATTCATGTCTACTATATATTTTTTGTTTTGTTTTTTATGTTTTTTGTATAATATTTGAGTGGATGGATGGCTTTTGTTTATTTTTTAAAATAGGTGGAAATTACTGTAGAGCAAAACAAACAATCAATCATTAAGCATAGATAATTAAATAGTACATGGGAGCCTATAATAGCCCGAAGGTTATGGAACCTCCCGAGACACATTTAGGCTTTGTTACAATAAATAACATACTGCCCAAATTAACCTAATGCTAACTATATGCTAACAAATGTTGTTAGCATAATAATAATGATGGAATAAAATATATTCTACGCTAACATCCTCCATTTATTACATTATTTTGCAATACATAAAGAGTTACGAAACAATTCAAATTTGACACATGCAAGTGTCGTAGTGAAAATATCTACAACTTGAGCATCGGTGGGAATGTACTGAAGCTAAATTTGATGCCTTGGAACTTCATCTCGAATGAAGTGACATTGTGTGTCAATGTGCTTGGTTTTATCATGATGCACTGGATTCTTAACAAGGTTCAAAACACCCTAGTTGTCGCAGAACAAGTGTATTGGAGATCACCATGTAGACTTCCACTTCAAATCCTTTAGGTTGATTCATGTAGACATCCTCTTGGAGATCACCATTCTGAAAAGCACTCTTGAAATCTATTTGGTGAACTTTCCACCCATATTGTGCTGCCATAGCACAAAGAACTCGAATGGTGCTCATTCAAGTAGTAGGTGCAAAAGTTTCCTCATATTCAATGCCTTCCTTTTGCACATAGCCCTTTGCAACAAGATGGACCTTATGCTTATCTATTGTCCCATATGCCTTGTACTTGAATTTGTACACCCATCTGCAGTCTATGGGCTTATTTTCATATGGAATATCAACAAGCTTCCAAGTTTTGTTTTTCATTAGAGACTTATACTCAACATCCATAACAACCTTCCATTGTGGCTCACTATGGGCATATTGCACAGAAATAGGTTCATGTTCATTCATTGAAGACATAAACACCCTATCATCATCTATATCCATATCCTCTATTTCTCTGTCTGGATCTACAAAAAGTTCCTCAAAATATTGACAAAGATCATCAACCTCAGTAGTCTCTGCTGCAACTTTTTCTTGTCGAGCCATGCTACAAGTACGAGGTCTATCCAAAGTCAAATCTGGCGGAGTGGATAATTTCAAGTCTCTGATTGTATTTGTATACCATTTTGGATTCTTCTTCTATGGTGGTGAAGAAGATGAAGAAGTAGATGGTCCTCCAGTATTTGATGACGAAGGAGACTTCTCAACTTTAGATTCCACAAGATCTAGGTATACATCTGATGTGCTTTGTGATGTGAAAGCTTCATAAAAAACATCTCTACTGACATGAATCTTCTTGGTCAAGGTATCTATAAAACGATAACCCTTAGAGTGGTCATCATAGCCAAGAAAAATACATTTCAATGTCTTCTCATCTAACTTATTCCTTTTCTCTTTCGATATCTACATGAAATCTTTACATCCAAAAATGCGTAGATGAGAGATGGAGGGTTTTCGACCACTCCATGATTCTTGTGGAGTCATCCTTTGTAGGGACTTTGTGGGTGCCCTATTCAATAGATATACTGTTGTGGTGACAACTTCTGCCCAATATTGTTGCTCAAGACTAGCTCTTGTGAGCATGCAACGAACCATTTCCATGATGGAATGGTTCCTCCTTTCAAAAAATCCATTTTGTTGAGGAGTATAAGCAGTATTTAACTATCTCATGATCCCATGTGCAGTTAAGAATGCAAAAAAATCTTTAAAGGTAAACTCCCCCCCTCGATCTAAGCAGAGGGGCTTTATAGAAGTCTTTGACTCCTTCTCAACAAATTTCTTGAATTGCTGGAAGAAACCAAATGCCTCATATTTCAGATTAAGAAAGAACACCCACATATTTTGTGAGTAATCATCCACAAAAAATTGAAAATACCTCTTCCTTCCACAACTTATGGGTGTGAAAGGACCGCATATATCGGTGTGAATCAACTCCAGAGGTTTATTTTCTCTTTTAGAGCTCTTCTCAAAAGGAACTCTATGCTGCTTTCCTACCAAGCAGTCAGAGCACACTGGCAATGTGGTAGAAAGGGAAGGAATACCTTTTACCATATCATACTTACTTAGCTCAAGTAAGTAGCCAAAACTAAGATGCCCATATCTCTTATGCCATAGGGATGTTGCCTCCTTTGAAGAGACTATCATGGCTACATGGGGAGTAGAGATAGCATCTAATGCAAATAAACCATGCTTATATGAAGTGGTTGCAATGTTCCTACCCCTCTTGGTAATATAACAACACTTATTTCCATCCTCAACACTAAAGTTTACAACCATATCCTTGTCCAAAATTTGTGTGACTGAAAACAAATTGTTCACCAATCCTGGAACATAAAGGACTTTTTCAATCTTGCACTTGCCATTAGGAAGAGTGACTGAAACTATAGCTTCTCCTTGAACCTTGTAGGTTTTATCATTGACAATAGTGATAGGTTTTCCCTCTTTTGCCTCAAAGTACTCAAACCATGATTTGTCACCAGTCATATGCTTACTAGCGCTAGAATCAACATACCATATAGGATCATTCTACTTGGAAACTGTGGTAGTCATAAGCACCTTGTGTGCCCTCTCAAAATATGTGTCAAATTCTTCGCTAGCAATATTCACTTTGGGTTTCTTATTCCTATTTTGTGTTTGTTCTGGCATTTCTGTTTTGGTTGCTTATTCTTGTGCCAACATCTATTTGTATCATGACCCTCTTTGTCACAGCTTTTGTAATATCTTTTTGTTTGTTGAGGTTGTTTGCCTTTTGAATATTTGTTAGAATTTCCTCATTTTTGAAAATTACCCTTCTTCTTAGGACCTTTCTTGTTGGAATAGAGGGTTGTGTTAGAAGAATCATCTCTTTGAAGTTGGCGTGCCTCCTCCTCTTGAAGCATATTGACCAACTCAACAAAGGTAACTTTTCATTGTGACACCTGAAGGGAAGTGATCAACACCCTATAAGAATTAGGTAAAGCTCTCAATACAATTGAGGTAAGGAGCTTGTCATCAATAGGTTCTCCCAAAGAATTCAAATTTTCTTTCAATTTAGACACTCTGCAAATAAAGAGTTCAATTGTCTCTCCCTGCTTCATGCTCAGACTGTGTAATTGAGATCGAAGAAATATAATGGTGGAATCATTATTTCCCTAATATATAGTTTTAAGGGCATCTCATGCCTCTTTACTATGTTTACAGTCAGTAATATGGGGTTGAACTTCATCAGACATAGTAAGTAAGATGAGCACTTTTGCTTTATTGTTTTTCTTGTCAAAGTCTTTCTAATCAAAATTTGGAGTTGTAGCTCCAACAGTAGATGAAGGTCTTGTTGTTGCTCTAGATACAACATCCCATAAGTCATCCATGTCTGGGATTGCCTTCATCTTGTTTTTCCATGGTGTATAGTTAGGACCTTTCAACAATTGATGAGCATCAGTCATTAATTTTGCAGACATTGTGAAGGTTCCTTATATCACCAAATGGTCCCCCTTTCGATATACCTTAATGCCAGGCCATTATACCATACAAAATACCCGCCCTTACGTGAGGGAGACTATAGGTATTTTGAAAAATTAGAGAAATTACCCGCCCTTACGTGAGGGAGACTATAGGTAACTTCAATGATTATACGATACGTGGTACTTAGGTGGTACTGAAAGGGAATCATCTCATTCATGGCACCTACCATATAAATTCATCAATCCTCATGCGTGGGGTGTAACTTCCCCTAAATACTTCGGATGTCAAAACTTTCATCAGGATTTACGCCTAAACACAAGAACGATTAGGGTAGTGGATGGAGTAAAAAAATAGCAAAATGACAAACTTATATCTCCCTGACAATTGATAGAGAACAAGCTCAGACGTCATTTTGACAGCTATATTAGGCGACAAATACAATAGCGCAATCACGACAACATTACCTGTAAGTGCTAGCCAGAGGTATCACAAATACCAAACACTGCAATGCAATAAATTGCATGGATGGGTTTTATTTATTTTGGGGACTTAGGGAGTGAGTTTGATTTTTAACTTTAATGAAGTAGTGCATAAAAGAATGAAAATTCTACTTACAACAAAAAATTTCCCACAAAAATAAACCCATAAGTTTTGGGCGCTGTCGAAAATGCACCTTTACAATTTTACCAATTTTACTTTTTCAAATTAAAAAAAAATTACTCACTTCCCCCCTTTTATTTTTGAAAGAAATAGGCCCCCCTTAAGTTTTTGAAAAAAAAATCCTTTTATAAAGCCTTAAAAAAATTATTTATTAAGTTTAATTAAATAAAAAAATTATTTATTAAGTTTAATTAAATAAAAAAATTATTTATTAAGTTTAATTAAATAAAAAAATTACTTTATCACAATTTTTTTTTCTTAAACAAGATAATTTAATTATGAATAAAGTAATTAATTTTAATATTAAACTAATAATAAAGAAAAATTAAAAAGAACTTAAAAAAAAAAATTAACAAAACTTAATAAAAAATTTATATACCTTTCCAAGGTACTTTGGGAGGGGTCGATAGGTTTTGACCCCGCGACCTCGGGGCTCCCTGAGTCCCTACCACTCAGCCCACGACCAAATGGGCTAGCGGGATGATCCAAAATGATTAGCAGGCCCTGAAGTATTTGAGAGGGCTTCTTGAGCCTCTCCGTTAGGTGGTGGCTCAGCTTGGTGGCTATAGAGCGCGATGCACGGGCGGCAGCTGTTTTGCCGCTACCTGGCAGTCATTCGCCTACGTCACCACAAGGATAACTTTTGCCTTAGTGATGCTCTCCTATTCTGGATAGCTCCGACGCACTGCTTTGCCTGTAGCAAGGGTTTTGTGTTGCAATCTCCACCAAGGAAAATTGACCAAAATATGGTATGAAAAAAAAAACTGCGCGTTTGCAAATCGGGGTCTACAAAGGCTAGGAAATACAAAAAATATGCCCCGCTCATCACTGTGGGGAAATAGTAGCTAAGGAAATGTGAATATTTGACCACTATAGATTTCAAGATTCTTCGTCGAGGACCTGCTCTTAGAAGTCAAGATCTGGCTATTTTGGCCCTGGTTGCTTCATGGTCGATCAGCGCAGCACGAAAAATCACACAAGCAAACTAGAAGTGCACTATCAACAATCACCTTTAGTCCCACATGGGATGAGTGGTAAAATATTAGTGCTTTAAAAATGGAAACACTCATATGGTATTTCAACTACCTTCGGGTAGTCTATACCACCCACAATTCTCCCTTGCCATATGTCAAATTTTTAGTCCTCTGCTGGCTACCAAATCATGTCACAAGTATCTGAGTTTGTTCCTCCCAATTGAGTTTGTTGCTAGATATGTTCGATCATGGGTTTCAGTCTGAATCTAAGTCGATCGTGAGCAATCAGAGTCGTGGTAGGTTCACAACAATTGTCACGTCCACATCACCTAGGTCTGGTTTGAGTCACATGTCCAGTAACCCGCATCCTGTCAGCCCTAGGTTTACATTCCACGTAGATTAATCCTCCATGCGGTCATGTAGATTCTAAGTTATAACGTCAGGTCCATGTAGGCCCATAGGTCTCAACCAAGGTCCACGTTCCCATTCAGGTCGAACGATCAATCAGCCTAAGACAAATCCTCGAACAATCAGGCCAAGAACCTCTTAGCTCTGATACCATGTAGAGCAAAATGAACAATCAATCACTAAGCATAGATAATTAAATAGTACATGGGAGCCTATAATATCCCGGAGGTTACGAAACCTCCCAAGACATATTTAGGCTTTGTTACAATAAATAACATACTGCCCAAATTAACCTAATGCTAACTATATGCTAACAAATGTTGTTAGCATAATAATAATTATGGAATAAAATATATGCTATGCTAACAATTACAACATGGTATCTGAGTGGGTATGAAGCTTCATGGCTTGGTCACATAGAAATTTTATTCGAATTTTTCAATTTTATTTTACCTTCTAGGATAAATTACTTTTTAGAGCTTCATAAGCATCTTCAACAAAAGAGACAAAAGGAAGATCCACATTTTTATTTCTCTAATTATTTTGATTTTTCTAGAGAATTTATGCCTAATTTAGGTTATGTTCTATTATTATTGGAATATTTTGTACCTATTTTGAGTAGAGAAACCACTTATAGCAAAAGAAATATTGTCACTTTGACTTTAGAAGGGTGTCTTGACTTCTTTATGGAGAGTTAAACATTGTTTCTCTAGAAGGAGGGATAATTGTGATGATTTTGCCACTCTTGGGATCTTTGGTGCTTTGGCTAGAAGAAGAAAAAGTAGATGTATCCATTTTCCTTGGTTCAAAGCTTGTACACCATGCACATTTACATGGTTGATTATCTTTATTTTTATGGATCATGATGCCCTTATTCATGGAGAAGACACACCTTTGGACCTAAGTAGTCATGGTAACAGTCAAGCTAAATGGACATGGCATAAAGGCATTCTACCTTTTGATGTAAGGAGCAAAAGAAGAAATTTCTTATTTATTTTTATTTGCAGAAAAGTTAGAAGGAATTATTTAAATATGATGTTTCTAAATAAAAATCACTTTAGGTCTACTTTGAAGGGTAAACTTCCAAAGGCTATAAATTTTGTGTATGAAAGCATTTTGAACCTATTTTTTCAAATTGCATGATCTTTTGAGCTCTTTGTATTTGTGGTATTTGTACAAGGACTTACTACAAGTGGAGGACGTCTAATTGTGTGATTGTCTTCAAAGCCTATTACCATATTTCAAAAGGGAAAATTTACAATATGTTATTCAATCAAAATATTTGGTCTACATTTATAGGAGATGTAGTTGGATTTGTGACAATTGCAACAATTTTAGAGTTTTTTGGAGGTAGACAAGAAAAGGATTTAAAGTATGCTCTAGTCAATTCCTCTTCTTCCTTTGGGCTATTTATTCAACTTATTCATGAAGACCTAATATTTCATGATCTCTTATTTTTTCTATTCTTTGTCTAGGTATTTTTAGAATTTTGTAATTGCTTCTCATAAACATGTCCATGCAAAGCCTCTTTTGGTGATGGAAATTAGGTGGCCTAAGGGCAAGTTGAAGTTTCCAAACAAGGTGATGTATGCTATAAAAGGGAAATCTATGCTTCCAAGTCTTACCTTATGTGACTATAGAATATTGAAAAAAAAATTATTTAGAGGGAGTACTCTTGAATTCTCTTCTCATATTGTGTCTTCATAAATATGTTTCTAATAGTGATGATGATGACTATGATGATCCTAAGGAGATTATTTTTGCAGAGGTATTTTTGTATCAACTAGTGGGATCCATATGAGTCTTCCTCAACTACAAGGGCCATTAAAGCATCCAATATGGAGAAAAAATAAAATTTATACTAATGTCTTCTCTCCTTGGCCCCTTAGTTGAGATTATAAGGGGGTGTTGAAAGTGAAATATGATCTATGGCCAAGGCCTATATTGTATGATGCAATATTGTATAGCCCCATGGTAAATCATTGTACAAATATATTTAGTTAATTGTATTATTTTATTCTTGTTATGGTAAAACCCACCTTATAAATTATAATTAACCTTAAACCTCTTGTTATGTTGGCTTAGGTAAAACGTATTTATGTAATTATGGTTTTGGTATTGGTATAAATACCCCCACTACACCATCCCTTGTATTAGAGTGTTGTTATTGTTATATAGATAATATAGTGATTATTTATGGTGCATATAGATTATCATTATATATTTATATCTTTTATTCTTATAAACTTTCTATATAAGATTTGAGTGGATGAATTGCTTATGCATATTTTTAGAAATAGATGTAAATTCCAATAGTGTGACCAAGTTGGTTCTACTTAGATTAGTATATTGGAGGTAAATCTTTCTATATTGGACATCAATATTTTTGGTTCAAGAAACTATAAGAAGACATCCATATTGCTAGAGAAAATACTAATGCTAAGACAGATCTTGATTTAACTCAATATGACTTTAAAAAATATTTTAAAGCCCTATGAGATAGTGACCATTGTCTTTGAGATGCTTTTTGTGTATTTTGCTAAGATCCCCATCCCATATCTTAATGCATCCAAACACCTTAATAATTAGGCTCGATGATGATGATGAAAGAATCATTCTTTCACCATATATGCTCATGCAAAGGAAGTGGCTAAACAAGAAAATGATAAAATGCATAAGCATGGAAGAATGCCAAGAAGCCCTTCAAGAAGTTGGTTTGTGGATACTACAAAAAGGAAGGGCACAAGACAAAGTTTTGTAGGTAGTGAATTAAGAATCTTGAAGAAACAACTAAAAAGGGGTTGTATATGCTACTTTCTTCTATGCTCAAGGTGAGGATGACAAAGATGGATATATCTTATAAATACATGTAGTTATTCATTTAGCTTATTACACATTTATTTCTTCAAAAAAGTGGATTATAGATTTAGGGGCAACCCAACATGACTGAGCATCACCATATTTTGAATGACTATAATGGACAATATTATGGTGAGTGTGTGATAATTGGTGATGACTCCTTGTAGGTAGTTGGATGTGACAAGGTGACAAATGGTTTCTCATTTTAAGGTCTTCATGCGCTAGGTGGGGGCCCTAATATTTATTTTATTTACTACATCACTCATACTAAGAAAAAGGTGAAATTTTGGCATGATAGATAGGTGATTAAAGATATTGAGAATGGATTTAAGATAGTAAAATAGCCCACTAAAGCTATTTGCAATATTATAAATGTTCCAAGAGAACATATTTAAGGAAAATTTTAAAGTATTGGTAACATCTTGGCCATAGCATTTGAACATACATGGAAGCATCATATGTGATACTAGCATTAAAATAAAGGATCCCTCTTCAATGTAGGGTAAAATAAAATTATCCAAAAATTGGGTTTATCAAAATTAATTTTGATGGCGCTTCTAACAAAAATTTGAAAAAAGCCATTGGAGGTGGTGTTTTTAAAAATAAGTAAGGAAAAAATTTCCTCACTCAAAATCATATGGAACTTCAACTAAAAACTATATAGAGGCTAGAGCACTTCTTACATGGATTAAAATTGTAATTGAAAAAGGATATATATATATATATATATATATATATATATATATATATATATATATATATATATATATATATATATATGTTGGATAATAATGGGTTGTACTCGGGTCTCCCACCCTTGAAAAATTACAACTCTCTTCTTTGGAGCTTTAGATTTTACAAATAGATAAACTTCTCATCTCAATTGAGATGATATAGCTAGAAACCTACATCATTTTACATAAAATATCTGAATTTTAGATTTTTATTTTCTGTATCTTTTCAAATTTTTTTTATGAATACAAATATTCCAAAATTTAGCATCCTTCTTGACATTTTCCTATAACAATATTCACAATACTAAAACTTCACCTCTACTATCTATGCTTTGCATCTTAGTAGAGTAATATTTC
The DNA here is from genome assembly GCA_028583015.1 of Wollemia nobilis. NCBI lineage: Eukaryota > Viridiplantae > Streptophyta > Pinopsida > Araucariales > Araucariaceae > Wollemia > Wollemia nobilis. The sequence goes on along the minus strand of JAQPPZ010017079.1, from coordinate 576,724 downwards.
CAAAACATTGTATTATTATAGTCCATTTTACCATATTTGGATTGCTAGTTTCCTTACTAAAACACAAGTGCAACCACAAAAATTATAATAAATAGTCTATATAAAAACACATTACTATTACAAAATAAAGCATATATTACCAATGGAAAACATTAAAATAAAACTTAATCATTTATTGATTTAGACAATCAACATTTTCTTATCATATTCAACTAAACTTACTACTTCCTCTAACCATGGAAAGGAGAATTTAACTTCACGGTCCTCAATAAAAATCCCTCTATTGGCTAGCAGCCTATCTACACATTTGTTACCTTCCCTTAATGTATGTGTAAACCTGATTTTTTCAAAATCTTTAGAAAGATCTTGAATTTCCATAATTATATCTTGTATGTTCCATGGAGCCTTTGCTTTCCTCAAAATTACATTTATCACTATGAGATAATCACCTTCCATACATACTTTGTTCCATTTAATTTGTTTGCATATTTTTAACCCTTTTAAAGCTGCCCAAGCTTCAACTTCATTATTTGTCTTAAATCCACTATTGAAAGCGTGATGATATAAAATCTCTCCTCTATTGTTTCTAATTATTCCTCCTCCTGCTGGTCCTGGATTTTCTTTAGAAGCTCTATCAAAATTCAACTTAACCCACTCCACATCTAGTGGTTTCCACTTTATATTATTTGCCTTCTTTTTTTTCTCTTGTACCCAACATCATAATTCCATTTAATGACTTGACTCCATATATCAAGGCTCTCTGCTTCTATATTAGGGACTGGGTGAGTTGATAGGGTTGGTTTAGACTCCTCTATGTCTAAACATATCTTCCTTTTCATAACCTCTAAACTGCTTTCTATTCATTTAAATATTCTTCTATTCCTTTCTAGCCATACAATCCAAAGTATTATATCTTTTGATATATCCCATATTATCTATAAAACCTAAATTTTATAAGTGCTCTACCATTGCTTTAACAAATATTCAATTCTACTATTCATCACCATGCATTTATCAAACATATTAAGAATCCATTACCTTAGATTCTAGACTATTGAAAAATGTCCCAGGAGATGATCTATACTCTCCTCCTCATTTTTACAAAAAATATATTGAGAGGGGCCATGAAAACCCCTTTTCATAAGGTTATCCCAGGACAAAATTCTTCTATGACCTACTAGCTAAACAAATATTTTGACTTTAGTAATTCTTGGGCTAGCCCAAATATCTCTCCATATTCGAGTGATCATTATTTTGTTGGTGTTGTACATTACAACCACTTCTTGTTGTGTTTTCTTCTGAGCTATTCAAATCCAAAATCAATTTATCCTTGACTCCTCTCAAAATAATCACAGTTGTTATCTTTCTACTCAAATTCCTCATAGCATCAATGTCTTGTATACTCATAAAAAAAATTTCTTTCCATTTGTATCTTCCTTCTTGATCTTTGTACAATTTTTTTGAAACCCTATCACCATATTTGTCTTGAAGCGATCTCATCCAAGGTTTCAAAATTGGATCTAAATTGAGTGGTTTTTTTATCACACCAAGTATCCATACAAATAGAATTTTTTTCTCTAGTTCCCACCACCCATCTTAAAACTTTAATCATAATATCAATAGATTTTTTTAAACCATTCCAAATGGCAAAACCATTTGGTAGAGAGAAAGCAGCAAATATTAAACTTGGGTCATTGATATCAACATACTTAGAAGAATTCTTGCCCATTGTATTTAATTATATTTGTACAATCTCTAGATAACTTTTCCCCTAAGAGCTAAGTTTGCATATGTAAGAACTCTTAAACCAAGACCTCCCCTAGTTTTATCATCACACACCTTGCTCCACTTCACCAAAGGAAATTTCCTTTTACCATCTAAACTTGACCACAAAAGGATCACATAATATATATTAAACTTTTTTCAATTGATTTTGGAATAGAATACAATGACATAATATTTTGGGATGGCTTGGAATACTGAATTAATTAACTACACTCTTCTTGCTAATGATAACCATCTACCTTTCCAAGCTGGAAGTTTATTCTAAAATTTACTAATAACTAGATTTCATAATTATCTCCTCATTCTCCTCTAAAATAAAGGCATCCCTAGACAAGTTGCAGGTAAATTTGCCTCCTCCATTTGAAGAAATCTAGAAATTCTTGCTTTGATATTAGCAAGAGTGTTAAGAAAGTAAATTTTAGATTTTATCCTATTAAATTTTTGCCCTAATGCTCTTTCATATTCCTTTAAAAAGTTATTCAAAGCTCTGGCCTCATTAATCCTTGTCCTTCCAAAAAGGGTCGTATCATCTACAAATTGTTGGTGGGTGATGTTGTCGATGTTATTACTAACCTTAAGTCCAGTTATAAGCCCATATTTGTAATCTTTCTTTAAGTTCTTACTCAAAACCTCTGTCATAATAATGAAAAAAATGAGATAGAGTATCTCTTTGTCTAAGACCTCTCTTGGCTTTAAAATATTTTGTTGCTAACCCATTGACTAACACTGAATAAGAAACTATATGAGACACAAGCTTTAATCCATCTAACCTATTTCGTCTTGAATCCAAAATTTTCTAAAACTGTAAAAAGAAAATCCCATTTAACCCTATCATAAGCTTTACTCATATCAAGTTTCAAGATTATTGCTTTCTCTTTTCTTGAAGTTGCTAAATGTATAACTTCATGAGCTATTATGATCCCATCTATAATTTTTCTCTCTTTCATAAATCCTCCTTGCTCTTTTAAAATAATTTTATCTAACAATGGCCTTAATAGATTTGACATCACTTTGGAGATAATATTATATGCCATATTGCATAGGCTTATGGGTCTAAAAGAATCAAACAATTCATCATCCTTCATTTTTGGAATTAGGGTAAGATATGTTGCATTTAATTTATAAGGTATATATTGTTTTACCCTAGATTGTTTCACTGCCACCAATAAAGAATCCTTCACTATATCCCAATTATGTTGGTAAAAATTTGTAGAGAGCCCATATGGACTTGGGGATTTATCCTTATTAAAAGAGAAAAGAGCTAAATGAAATTCTTCTAGAGTAATAGGGTCCATTAGTTTCCTATTGCCTTCATTCGTTATAACTGAAGGAACATCTTGAATAAGTTTATCATTAAGAACTTTAGTCTCCTCTGATCCTAGGATATTTTGATAAAAAGACTTAGCCTCTTTTCTAATTTCACTCTAGTATTCAATCCAAACCCCTTCTATTGATTTATTTCTACTAATTCTGGAGGTTTATCTCTGTACTATAGCCATCCTATGAAAAAAATTGTATTTTTATATTCTTTTAATCAAGTTTGTCTTTATTTTAATCTCCAAAATTTCTCTTTCGTACTCAAAATATTATGATATTCACTAAGCAACTCCCTTTCCTATGAGCTTGGATTATTATGTTCACTTTTTTGGAATTTTATCTTTTAGTTATTTCTTCTCAAAAATGTTTCCAAAAGTGTTTTTGTTCCATTCTTTTAATCTAGATGTCATAGATTTAATTTTATTTGGAAGAGCATACAACCCACAATTACTTGAAGAATTTCACATTTGAGCTATCATATTAGCAAATTGAGGATGGCCTTCCCACATATGCTCATATTTAAAATATGATCTTTTTTCTGAATTCACTAACCACCATTTTAACTCTTATTGGCTAGTGATCTGAACCAATCCTTGCTAAGGTATTGATTTTAGCACAAGTTCTTTCATCTAGCCAATGATCTGAGAGAATGCATCTGTCTAATTTTTTGCTATTAGGTTATTGCCTCTCCTATTGTTGGTCCAAGTATAGTTGTCTTCTTCAAACTCAACCTCCCATAGATTATTGTTTTGAATAAAAGCTAAGAAATATTTCACACTTTGGGTTAATTTCCTAACTCCCCAAAAAAATTTATCTACCTTCAGGTTTCTTGGTCTTTACTTCTCATAAAGGATTCGATCCCACTTCAAACTTATAATCTACCTAACTAAGTTGTAGGTCCATAGACATTGATAAGGATAAAATAAATATCTACAAAGTAGCAATAATGCCTAGTTTTATGAATGGTTACATAGGAGGTTATAGAAGGATTCCAACAAGTTAGAATTCCCCTACCACTCTTTCAAAATCTATAGCATCTCATTCACATCTTGCTCATACCACTTTCATAGTTTTTGAAACTTCTTCTTTTGACATTTTAGTTTCTTGGGTACAAAGAATATCAGGCTTATTACTTAAACATAGGTCCCAAATACACCTTTGCTTTGAGGAGAAATTATCACCCCTTATATTCCATTAGATGATAATCATGTCTCATTAGGGGCTTTTGGTCGTGCCTGTGTATTAGTAATATCATTTTATTGTTTGGTAAATAGAAGTTCAACCAACTTAGTTTGTGTTCCTTTCTCTATGTTTGCTCTTGCTTCCCTTGATCTTGCTTGATAATTTGAGGGTTTTCCTCTTTTTTCCTTGCATATATCAAAATTAGATCTTATTATTCTTTTCCTCAATATTATTTCACAATTTTGTTTTTCATAATATTTATCTTCTCCTAGCTCTAATATAGATGCTTTTGACTTGTCTTGCTCATTTTCTAGTATTTCCTTATTAATGGTAGAGGTATTAACTTCTGAAACTGCATTTTTTTTTCTTGAATGGTGCATGGTACTTCAAGAGAGTCTTAAAAATATTATGAGACACATTCCTTAGGTTCATCGATAATGTTATTTCTTAAATCAGGATCGTGATGAATAGACGATTCCTTGTTAATATGTTGAAACTATTGTACTATGTCCTCTAAGTTTTGATCTACTTTTTCTTAATAGGTTAAAGCCTCAAAAGAGTTGGTATTTATTATAATATCCTTTCTTATTGGTCTTCACTATTTTTTTCTTTCATTTTCTAGATCTATTTTTTGGAAGTTGAAAACCATCTTCATCCATAACCATTTGTAAGTTTCTCTTGCGGTTTTCTACATATGATTTTTCTAGGCTCTTCTTAGGGCATGATCTCTCAATATGCCCTACCTCATGACATATTCTACATCTAAAATATATGTTTTCATAATCTATGGTTTGGGTCCACATCTTATCCCCATACTTAAGAATGATTGATTTTGGTAAAGTTTTACTTATATCAATCATGACCAATATTCGATCATAAATAGCCAAGAATCCATATTTTGTTGTATCTAAAATCTCAAGGAATTCTCCTAGAGTGTTGCCTATTGCCTTGAAGGTATATATTTCCAAAAATTCAATGGGAAACCCAAACATCCTAACCCAGATTGGTACTAGGGATAGATTTATATTTTTAGGTGTAAAGCCTTCATACTAGTGGGTAAGGAAGAGTCATGCTCTTCCCATAAACTAAGGACCCCCTTTTAGGATATTTTCTATTTCTTCCCTAGAACATAAAAATAGTTAGAAAAAAACCTTTGGGAAGAAAGGATAGAATAATAATTGGAGACTTTCAACTTCTATCAATCCATTTTCTCAAGGCTAAAGCCCCTAGCCAATACCCATTAAATTTACCAAAAACTACCCTATTTTAAAGCAGTGAGGATCTCTTTGAGGTGTGCTCACTAACCTCTATCACTAGAGATGATTCTAAGGATTTAAATATAAATATGTCCATGAAAAGGAAACTAAAACTTAAAATCTCTTGAAATTTATGTAAATGTCCTATAGCAAATATAATATTTGATAAAAACTTTATAATAATTTGCATGCACAATTTATAAGATAAAGAAAAGAAAAAAACTTAGCTGAAACATTATTTGTCCAAATAGAATGTCTTGCCTCACTGAAGTCCTAGCTCTTCATTACTCTTCCCATAATTCGAACCTTAGTTGAAAATATTTGCATTTTTTGTTTTTCATGACTTGAAAAATCATCACTATCCTTTTTCTGGATGGTTGACTTTCAAGGATTGTATCTTCCTCAATAGGATTTAAATATATTTCAATTAAGGGGGATGTATAAAATATTATTGATAATATAAAAAATAGATGTGAAGATAATTTTTAGTTGACTTATATCATCTTTTTTTTTTAATAAGGAAATTGGGTAGAAGATAATTTATCCAATCATGGTGTTCATCTTGATCTTGGTGAAAATAAAATTTTAGAAGGCAATTGGATGAGTCAAATTTTAAATCGCAATAAAAATGATGTCAAAGAACTAATTGTGAAAACATAACACATTAAGGAAGATGAAAAATATATTTGGTAGAAAAAGAAACAAAAAATAATTTATGATAAAAAATCATATTAGATATGGTTTAACTGACCTAACAACAAATATAATATTTTCATATTTTGATGGGAATGGCGTCCAATAATATTCATATATATATATATATATATATATATATATATATATATATATATATATATATTATCTTCTTTAAAAATAAAATAAACTACTAAACTTGTTTATAAAATATTGAGACTTTAAAATATTCATAATTAAAAAATATATTTAAATTAAGCTTCTAAATAATATATAAATAATGACAAAAACTTTCAATCAAACATTTGAAGATGTATATAAAATTTTAATTGTTTGATGTCTTTGGCATGTGTGTATGCACACACATCAAAGGTTTATTTTTATTAGGTCTCACCAATTTCACTTTAGAAAATGCAAAACCTAGGGTGGAGTTGCTCCTTCTTTCATAGTGTAACCTTCCTTGCTTATTGTTGTATTTGCTACCTATTCATTACTTCTTTTATGTGATAATTTTTATTTTTGTAATACCTTGCTTGACCCATAAGCATTTACTTGTTGACGAGTGCAACAACGATCCTCGAACAAGGGTCTCCAAAAATAACTAAGCTAACCTTTCATTTTTTTAATGTACAGTCATACACACACCTACCTTTTTACACACTCATCTATGTCATGTTTTAAACCTTGAACCTCCCAAGGAATAACTAAAACCCAAATCATTACACTATCTACACTGTCCCTTGGTACAACCATTCAATTTTTATTTATGTTGTTTGAAGTTATGGTAATAAAAAGTTATGCATGAAGAGAGGAATTTCCTATCCACTAATTTCAATCATTATAATAGAAAGAAAAAATTAAAAAATCTTTTGCAACAATTGCAAGGTTACTAGAGAGATGCAATTGTGCCAAACTTGAAAATATGTGATCCTTGAACCTTGAACCTCCCAAGGAAGAACCAAAACTTGAATAGTTGCACTGTCTACACTGTCCCTTGGGACAACCATTAAATTTTAATTTATGTTGTTTGAAGTTATAGTAATGAAAATTTATGTATGAAGAGAGGAATTTCCTATCCACTAATTTCAATCATTATAATAAAAGAAAAACTTAAAAAATATTTTGTAGCAATTGCAAGGCTACTAGAGAGACACAACTATGCCAAACTTGAAAATATGTGATCCACACCAAGGACAGTTTCTTCTTTGATATTGGAGCTTTTTAGAGAGTAAATAATTGTTTTTAGAAGAGAATAGGATGTTTTGTAGTATTGTCTAAATAATGTGGTATATTATAGCAATATGTGCATAATGGGATGTATGGTGGCATTGTCCACTTAATAGTCATTGGTGATAAGATAAATGGATGTAACTATGCTACTATAATGTATTGTAACATATTAGAAATACAAGTATGTAAATATATATTATATTCTTCTCTCTGTCTTTTGTGTCTTGTGCTTAGTGTGGCTTAGATCCAACATATGATATCAAATCTTAAGGATGCTTTGGCATGGGTATCTCTATGGGAGTAAAGTGTGTGTAGAAAGTTCTTGTAGTATTTTAAATGAGAGTTTTTTGTAATGTTTTAAGAGTAGGTTTTACTATTGGTAAATCATTATGTAATCATGAATGGATGTGATTCTTGTTGTAATTTATCCTGCAAAGCATCCTCCTTCCTTCCTTGTATTTTAATAAATTATTTGTCACAAGTTATGTGGATGCCTTAAATACTTTGTGAGTGTGAAAATTTGCATCTACCAGAATTTAAAAACTAAACTTTGAGTCATATATTGTGCCCATGCATTCATGGAAATGTTTATGTAAAGTCATTTGGCCATGCCTGTGATGTATTTAAGCTTATAATAGTTTCTCTCCGTAGGTCTTGGGTTTGACTTCTTACACCACACTAGGCTAGGATTAGATGCAGTTGCACAATAAACACCCTTGAGGCAATCGAAGAGTTCACATTAAAAAAAATAGAAGAAAAAAATTATGAGTTCTACATTACATGGAGAAGCCTATTATTTGAATGTTCATATCTAACCACATGCAATAAATAGCTTGAGGTGGCCATAGTATCCTAGCAAAATGTATGTCAAATAATTGGTGGTTTATGCACACTAGCATCAAAAGTAAATGAGGGAGAATTTTGGCATAAAGTTTATTCCATCATCTTGTGTGATTAAGGGATATGTTTTGTGTGGAGGAAAAGTGTTTGGAAGGGAATTTATTAAGGTGTAGGATGTCAGTTATAGAGCCATAGGTGTGCAAGGCCACATATTGTGTATTTTTAATAACACTTTAATGTTGTGTTGCTTTATGTCTTGTTAGAAGGTGCATCAATTAAGTTTCTATTTATGTCTCTAAAAAAATGAATGTGGAAATATAGATGCATAAAATAATGTGTTATACTAGGTGGTCTTAAAAAGTAGTCAATGCATGTGGATGTCCCAAATTCTACATTGCTTATCCAAGAAGATAAATAATATATATGATAATATTTTCTAGAGCGTGTCAACTCAAGCCAATATGTCTTGAAAAAGGATTTGTGATTTTTGTAAAGAACAACTAATGGTCATGCAAGTGTCTTTGTCTAATTATTAAAGAGAAAATAAGAAAAATAGTATGTGTTCAAGTGAATAGTATTATGTAGTAAGAAGAATTTGAAGTGTTATTAAATCAAGTGTGAAAAATATTGTCAAGGGTCATTTAATATGATGTTTTCATTATATGTTAGGGAATTCTAGGCTATTGAGTCTCATGTTATATAAATAAAAATGTAACCAAAAAATATGTGGGTACGTTTATTAAAATTTTATAAAATAAGAAAATACAAAGGTCATAGATTTTGAATAAAGTTGACCATATCTATGTTAAAACTAGGGTCAAAAAGTACATCTCAAGTAATGTACCTTAAGTCAAAAAGTATTGTTAGTCAAAAATATTTAATAAGTGTGGTATCAACAAAGAAAAAGGAAAGAAGAACATAGTGTTATGAGGAGTTTATATTAAGTGTGCATGACCAATAGTACCTGACACCCTTAAAATTGTATTGATAATGTCAAGTTCTTAGTGAAGGCACATGTGTTTCACCTAAAAAACAAGTGGGTAAGATCTAAATCAAATAAACTAATATATATATATATATATATAATCAAGTATTTTATTTTAAAGAAGTAAAATGAAGTTAAAGTGCATTTTGACCTTCAATTCATAGTGAAGATATTTCTAAAAGATGCTAATATTGATGAATATGGGTTCATGTTTTCTATTCTTACTGTGATGATTATATGTAATACGATATCTAAATTTATCATATTTTAGAAGAAAAGAACAAAATTAAAGGAACAACATGGTGTATGGTTAAAAGACAAGTCCTCATTGATGGATTGTTCTTGTGATACAAGAAACCTTATCCAAAATATGGATACTTCTTGTGACACTCAAGACTTGCATAATTTTGGTGATGTTGAATCCCATGGTATTGATCACAATAATATTGTACATGATGTTGCTTTTGGGTACTATAATGGTGTAATTGATGGTGATTCCCATGTTGAAATCCTAGACATTGATTGTACTAATCACAATGTAATGTATTATTATGATAAAGGCCATGTTGATAGTGATTATAAAGATATTAGATACTTTGAATTCACACCAAAGGTATTGGATTCAAACTAATTAAAATAATGGGGTATGATGGAAAAGGACTGGGTAGAAATGAGAAAATAATAAGAAAGCCCATAGATCCAACCATAAGACCAAAGAATGAAGGCCTTGGCTATGTTATTTAAAAAGGAAATTTAGACACCAAGTTTTTTAAATAATAAATATATATGAAAACTATAACATGCATAGGTGTGCAAACATATATTCAACTACATGAATCTTATTACAAACATTTGATGGATTTTTAGCTAGATTAAATCACAAGTCACAATATCCAGGATCTTAAACAAACTCAATATTAGAGAATTCAATAACTCTAGTCAATATTAAACTATCACATTCATGAAATATGAATAATATTAATCAACAATATACTCTCAATATTATTGATGAATTAAATATACAAGATTTGTATTCAGTCTTCATTATCATAAATGGAGCTTTGTATCAATAATATACAAGTGACATTTCAATACTTTGACAATTGCTCTCCTCATATATTTGGAAAATGCATCCTTTCCTATTCCTCACATAATAAAAACCTCTCATGTCTCTTAAATTTACATTTTTCCACACACTATGTGACTCTTCACTTGTATATTTGACACTTACACACATGACTCTTGAATTTCTACATACTGCACACTTTATTACATGATACTTGCACACTCTCACACTCTACACACTTGCACACTTTATTACATGACACTTGCACTATTCTCACACATTGACACATACTTTAGGGAAAATATAAATCTCACACCCTAATCTAATAAATCATACCCTAATATAATATTTACAAATGTACAATTATACCATGGGTGTGCTTTCACATAATACCAAATAATGTAATATTCTCCAACATCATTGTGATCAAGCAGAGAAAACAAAGTGTTGGGATGATCCATGTGTTATTTAATGGAAATAAAAATCATTAAAAAATATTTTTGGAACAATTTTGATATAACCAATAAAAAATATGTTGATTGTGGATGGAATATGTTTGTGTTCAAATTTATTACATCATATGATGTGATAAATTGTATTAAGGTCAAAATCGATTGAGTGGTTAGAATCACTCATGTAGGAATCTTGTGAGAGTTGTTAGTTGTGATTTCCACTAATTATAGAAATTAGGTTGTCAGTGTTGTATTATATATAGTTTCTCTATGTTGAGCAATATAATTTACATTTAAACCACTTTGATCAATGAAAATATTTTTGATCAATGATATTAAAGAAAATTGAGAGAGTACCATTGCACTCTATTTAAACATTTTGAATTTCACACCCCTTCGATACGGTGAACACCATGATCTCATGAAGCCTTCATAGTTCCTACAATATTTGGTCTAACCTAGGCCTCTTTCTAACATAACAAGTAGAGTGTATCAAATCCTTTAGTTTGAAGTCATATATGAAGTTATGGTGTCAAATTATGGGCTCTAGACTTGAGTGGATGGACATGTCATCGTATTTAAGGGTGAGTGTCTTATTTTTCATATTTATATAATTTGATACCATGGGAGGTAACAAGTACCTATAGACATATTTTTGTTTGGAGTTGTAATGGAGAATGATTTGTAGACCATTTTCTTCCTCTGCTACCTCATTGAATAGTGTTATATGATACCTTGCTATATCCAAAATACTCTTCCTTCATTTTTATTTTCTATTATTCTTGGAGATGATGTAATCTATTATGTAACCTTAAGAAAAGACTAAGAAGAGCTTGAGTTTAAACAATAGTAGTTGTAGACAACAGAGCATTTCAAAATCTTTGTAAATAAAATCTAGATAATCATGGGCTCCTATTAATCTCTATGTATAGGCCCAGATTTGGCTTGAGGAACAACAAAGAAATGGTCTCACATTGAGTTGCACTAGAGGATTTGGAGAGAAATAATGTGCTTTATGTTTTGATCAGATAAGATTGGCGTTCTTTGCCAAAAAAATATTGTAGATGATATTGGCTATGGAGACATCATTCATTTATAATTTATTTTTATCATGTTTGAATATTTACATGCAAAAAATCCATATTGCCTAATTTATTTTGATTGACAACAAAGTACATCCTAGAAATGATCATGGCATTGGTGGATCTTGTGACTATTTATCGATTCTAAAGCAAGAACATGATAAAATAGTATGGCTTTGAGGGTAAAACATGCACTATTTTGGCATGCTCAAAGAGACATTAGTGTATTGTTGTATAATCTGTAAGATTCTAAAGGGTGTGGTTAGATTAAATTAAAAAGAAGAAATTTCTTGTTCAAACTAGTGGTGAGAGTGATTCATGTTGAATAGCCTTGCCAACTTATGGTTGTTAGAAAATCAATGTGTCTAGGTTTTTTATGAAAAATGTGCTCCTTTCCCAATTAAATCAATGAAATAGGTTTATCTAACCACCTAGAAGAACATAAACTAATCCACCCTAGCTAATAGAAACTAAGCAGACCATAAATTAGGGTTAGCTTTATCCCAATCAAGTAAAAGTATTATTTTAATTTTAAGGAAATAAAAATTTATTCATTTTTTTAAAAGAATAGTTAAGTTTTTGTAAGTATTGATATATCTATTAGTGGTGGTAAGGTTTAGTTTTTTAATAATAAAATATTAATTATTATTATTAGTATTAGAATAAGTTTTTAATTGATTTCTCTTATGACTTAGAATGTCACAAGCATTTGTTGTATATGCCAAATGCACTAGACACTTGTGCCTTACATAGAGTGAAACAATGGAAAGCTCTATGACCATGGTACTTGACTCACAAGGCAACCTATGATATTTTAGTAAGGTCATATCCTTATCGGATATGATTTTTGAAGATTTTCTTCCTAAACTACTTGCTTATATCAAAGGAAAATAGAAAAAAATATAGAAAATAAAATCCTAATCTAATAGAGGCAATGTGCCAAAATCAAAAGATATTTCTATGTATTACTGGAATAAAGTAAACAGATGCATCAAGAGTTACAACCTATAAGTAAGCATGGTTTCAATAAATTACATAAAAACATACACATATGATATTCATACATGAAATATGATAGAGCAAAATTAGCCATAGCTTCACATATTACAATCCAAAGTTACAAAAATATTAGATTGAAAGATGCTAGAAGGCTGTAACAAAATGACTCAAGGCTTGAGTCTAGATTAAAACATAGAAGAGAATTAAAAGTAATTACACACAAAGCTAGATATTAAGTACATATATGCAATTTTTGATGCCTCACAATGTGATTAAAACTACTATTTAAAAAAAAAATATGGATATTTCCCTTCAAAAACTACACAAGTAATCTAAAATTCTCACTCAAATATCAAGTAAGGGATTGATATACATTCAATTTTGATGGTACCAAGGTATCTAGATCTAGATCCATTAATTTCAAAGGGTTTGGGACCTTTATATTTGGAGCCTCTGCAGCCACCATTAACAAATATTACTAGGATCTCCCCCACAACTAAGTGAGAAATATATCTGCAATTAATATCACTACGCTTGAGGTCTCTAGATCTATATCTTCCGTATCTATCACCTTTAAAATATTAGTCACTTCCCCTAGAATTTCATGTTCAATTAGTGTAGGTAGGTGGACTTGAGGGCTTTCTTTAATTATTTCCTTCACAATCTCAACTTCCCCTTTCTAGAAGATCACGACTTGATGTTACCTCTAGTAACGATGCTCACCTTCCATGGGGGTTTTTTGTTGTGAGTGAGTAGATGGTTAGTGCTAAAAAATTAAAATGATGGTGTCACCCTCTTTCTAAAAATTATGGTCTATCAGATCAACATGATTCCTTTTTAATTAGAGGGCTAGTAGAGCTCCTCTAGATTTTTTTATTTTCTTACAATTTCTTTCTTGGATCATAGATTACTAAAATCAAATGGTTGGAATGACTTCTCAATACTTCAGCATATGAATGGTTCTCCATTTATTATGAGCCATTTGATCATTCTTGGCTAGATATATGACCATTGATGCCTTATAAATATGGAGAGGGTATATTACATGGAATCCATGTGGGTAGTCCCTATGATCTTGATAGAGATGGAAGAACTAGTTTGTGGCCATTAACTTTATCATGTTTCAGCTAATGACAAGGTCACTTTTTACTTTTGAAAACTCTTTAAATATGGTGTAGGATATCGATCACTGATATCATATGATTCATGGGACTTTGTAACCTAAATATTTTAATGTTCTCCTTGAACCTCCATGGACCAAGATTTGCAACTTATTCATAATTTATGATAAATATTCCTTTGATATATTCTTGATAGGATAACTAGTTTTCTATAGGTTGTCAATGCATCTGCCATGTGTCTCAGGATTTGGCTAAAGGTAGGGATTTTCCTTTGATAATTTTGTGGGTGGAATTTTGATATGGAATGGTCCATTAGATATATCATCAATGGTTTATATATTTTTAAGGCCCTCTTTTGTTTGCTTATCTAAGAATCGATGTTCACCATTTGATCAAACAAGATCAATGATCCATGTTATTTTTTTTTTTTTTACCTATTAATTTTTATTGGAGTTGATGCCTACCATTGTGTTAATATGATCTAAGGTTTCCACAACATGAAAGGACCCCATGGATTTTAACTCCTTAAATTAGCATTGCTATTTGATTGATGAGATCAATGATGCATGCAACATCAAATTTTTAATGAACCTTTTACTCATAAACTAGCACCCATCATAGATCTAAAACATTGATGGTGCACTTTTGCTTTTTCTTTATCCTCTTCCTTATCTTGTCAATTTGCTTCCTATCAAGGTTGAATTTGCAAAAATAACCAAGACATAATCCTCCCAAGCATAGTGAAATTTTATTATTATAGTTTTGGCGACTCATGGGGGATATTTTGTTGGTTGGAGATTAAAAACCTAGAAGAATTTTATCTCATCCATTGTGTATGGATTCAATAAAAGAGTGAAGAATTAGAATAATTAAAGAAACAATGAAAATAATGAAGGAAGAAAGAATCTCATATAACTAGATCTTCCCCACTGAGGCCTTAATCTCTTTCCACTTGTCCTTGGATGGTAGCTCCATTTTCTTAAACTAGGAGTAGCAATCCTAAAGCTTTAGTTGGTCATTGTGAGAGAAGATTTTCACTCTACTCATGACTTATTGAAGTTGCAGTTCAATATTTTCCAAGGTGTTGATGGCTTGGACTATGCCATTTGAAGTGGGAGGATCTAACTATGCATCAAAATTTATTTGATATTTCTTTAACTACTCGAATAGCTAAAAATACTCTTGCTTAGAGAGAAATTTATTATCTACAATCCAAGAGGAGGGAAGGCCCTTTTAAATCAAAGAGTCTATAGACTCTTCAAACTTGCAATGGTGATGGCCAAAATATTAATTTGAGCTTTTCATTGTTGTGTAACCCATTCTTTATTAAGGATGTCAAGTACTTTCTATCTCGTTTCCTCCCTGTCTTGAACTCTTGTAGTCACTAGCTTTGGTTGGGCAAGGTGGCTAAATTTTGTTTTGTATGCTCTAGCTACGACCAACCTTGAGCAAGTTGCAATAAATACTTTCTCAACCTCCTAGCTTATTTTGAAGATTTTGAGGGTTTCTATGTCAATGAATTTAAGTATCTAGGCATACATTGTATTCTAATTTATCTTTAGCCCAAGTGTCCTAGAGGTTGAACCCTGCTACTGATAGTTGGTAGTATTGGTCTTGCACCTAACCTTCAAACTTAGAAACAATCAAGTTCATTTGGAGAATATACAGTGTGTTGCTTTGAGGATCATAGTGACTCCTCATTAGAACAAGGTTATGCATAAGGGGTTGAACCCAAAATATATTTTTAATCAATCTCAAAATCAAGGTGAATCATATCCAAAATCATGTAGGAGACATGGCAAATTGCCTTTATTTTTCATAAAAAATTATAAAATTGTGGTAAATTTTATAGTTTTGATGATCGATGCCATACAATATTTGATATACACCATACAGATTGTAACACATTATAGCAACAACATCTTGATGATTGATTGAAAATAAGGCTTTGATTTTCTATTGGTTTCATTAGAGGACTTGAATTACAATCGGTTGCATCATAGGAAATGATTGTCAATAGGTTGCAGTATGGGCTTTGACAACTTATTGATTGCATAGAAATACTCAGCTATCGATAGGTTGTATAAGAGGATTTGACTATAGATAGGTTGCAGTAGGGGCTACGATGGTCAATTAGTTGCATAAAAGGCCTTAACTATCTATAGGTTGTAGAAGGAGATTTAACAATCAATCAGTTGTAGGGTAAGCATTGACTATTGATAGGTTGTAGAAGAGGTTTTGATCATCAATCGATTGCATAGGAGACCTCGACTATTGGTAGGAAGTAGTAGAGGATTCGATTGTCGATCTATTGCATAGGAGGCTTAGAATTTTGGTAGGTTGCAATAAAGAAAATAATTGATAATAGGCTGTAACCTATAGTTTGAATTACAATCAATTGCATCGAAGGTTTTGGCTACCATGTGTTAAATGATCGTTGAGTCACCTAATTATGTCTAATGAAATCTTACCACGTGTTAATCCTACATTAAATTTTGGCATGTAGATGCCTATAAAAAAGCATCAACATTCATTTTTCACCTTTCATCATCTGGAGCACACCAAATCTAACCCTAGTTGCACCAAACCTTACACCCTATGCATTCAAAATTTTACCTTTCACTATACACTCTGATCCCTCCAACCCCATCCTATTTTCTATGAAATATAAAAATGGTGACCTCTTACACCTTTTCTCCTTCTAAAATTTCTTTCAAAAACCTTGTGTGCCCTATCATTTCTAAAATCTTAACCACACCAAGATACAACTTGTCATGGGTCAACGACACTAGTTTTTAGGGTTTAGTTTCAATGCCACACTATAAAATAGACAATCATTTGTTGCAAAACATTATTGATGCATACAATAATGATATGATGATCATGAATCTATTGATGCATACAATAATGATACGATGATCATGAATCTAATAATGTGTAACAAGAATGTCTTAATTACTATCAAATATTTAGTTGTGGATAGATTGATAGGTTTACCTCAAAAGGATGTTGAGACCATCACTCCAAAGTTCATATTAACTAATAATGACAAAACATACCTGGATTCCCACTACAAACTTTCTTCAAAGATTTTGTTAGGTATAACTCTCGATATTTTTAGTGTTGTTTAAAATTTAAATTAATGATTTCTCAACTAATAACTTTTTGTTATATTTTGCATTTAAGTCCCAAAGGGGCTTGAATATTGCATCAGTTGAACACAAGTTTCTAAGAGCATGTATCAAATTCTTCCAAGCAATACTTGTTCTACAAGGAAGACCAATGGACATTTTGTTCTAGGCGTTGGCCTATCTTATTTGGTGTCTTGGCCACCATAAATTTTATTGGTGTACCTATATTACACAATGTATCAAAATAGATCTCTATAACGTCCAAATGAACACTTCTAAAATTGTCTCAGCATGCAATTACATTCTTTCTTTTTATTATGAATATTTTCATAATCTAGAAAATACTAAAGTATTGACCACACTACACCCAACCCTAGTAAATATTGGCATGACAATCAAAGAGGTGCAGGTAAAATTGTATCTTTGATCAAAGTAATTAATTTTTATATTACAATGATTTTTCCTTTTTTATTTTTTAATTTGTACCTAAATTCAGAGAAGAGCATCCACATCCTCTACAAAATTGGATGTTGCAGTAAGGGACCATATGCCAAAAGTCATTGGTGATTTTAATAAACACTATTGTAGAAAAGACCTACAAAACATTTGAGGCCTCCTTTTTCTTCTTTTATTTCTAATCCACCTCTATTGGATGTCATGTGCAATGCGATGTTCAATATAGTGAGGCAACACCTATGATAGGTAAATTTACTATTTCGAGCTTCTATTCATGTATTCATTTAGTTCAAATTATAATCATTTTTATTGATTTTTTAATATATTTTTAGATGTACGCCACACCAACATGCCTTTACAGGTTGTAATTGTGCAATATATCTCATATTTATCTAGTAATTGTATTTCATTCAAATTAATATATTTTTACTTTATTCAATTTTATTCTCTCACTAATTTTAACAAAATCTTATTGTAATATTTTTAGGCATCTCCCCACAATTTTTAGTAAGAAGACAAAAAATGATGTCATCATCACCTCTACCATGAAACCATTAATGAGAGATCAATGCAGGGTTGGAAAATATTTTTTCCACTAAGTTTTCAGGGAGCACCAACCCAAACTCTCTCAGATTTTCCAACTTTTTATTTTAGAAATATTTCAAGCATGTAAGAAATTTCAAGCTCGGGGTTAAATAATCCTCCACTTGATGAGGATTATATTTTACATGGCAATATTTTAGGTTCCTTTAAAGAAAAAAATGTGCTTAAATATCCTCATAAAAAATCACAACAAATAAAAGAAGTATGTGCATGTATTGAGATCTCATCACTGTCTTATCAAACCAACAATCCTCATCCTGTAATTAAGGATGATAAAGTCAATTTGTTTGAAGATATTTTGATGGTAGATAATATCGAAGTAGTGATAAAATATTTGTTGCTTCCATATTTAGATACATTTCGTGATTGGGAGTATCGGGTGAAAGTTCTTATCAAGCATTTAAATGCCTGATATATTTTTTTTTCTAAAAGATAAGACATTTTTTCTTTTGATTGAAAATAAACTAGAAAAGCTTGATGGTCTACTACATCAAGCTCAATCTAGCACAGTGAAGGCCATCGATGTATACAATGATAAAATTTTAGATATTATGTTGAATAGGTTGGAGAACATTAATGTTGAATCCCAAGCATGTTTTAACCAATGAGATTCTAATAAGAAAAAAGTTGCAATTGTTGAGGTTGTAAAGAATGTGGCTGAGGTGAGTCATTTTAATTTTGTTTGCTTTATTTTTTCCATATACTATCAATTGACTTATATTTTCTTTTCTCTTTTGTAGTCAAATTTTGATAACTTATGGAAATAAGTAAAAATACTGCATGTTTATCTAAAAATGGAAAATAAATACATTCACAGTGTGATAAAAATGAAAAATGACTACAAGCCATAATTAGAGAGAACAAAACTTTCAAAAAATCATAAAGTTACACAACTTAGATCTTGATATTTTGCTTAATAAAAATGGTAAAGAAATGCTTCCTACAGTACAAGAAGATCCAACAAAAGAAGAAAGAGCATTTTTGGGGAGCTTAGAGACAACAGAGGAAGGCCTTATCAGAACTTAAGCACTACCAACAAATACTGTTGAACAAGGAGATAAAGGAAAAGAATATGAAACTAAAGGAGAGCCTAAATCTACCTTAAGCCCCCAATCTCAAGAATAAAAAAGTGAACACAATTCACTAGTTGACTACAATTTTTTTTTGTATTGTATTCAATAATTTTGTACAATGTAATTTATTTACTTCTCAAATAATGAAAAATATATTTCTAAATTTGTGTCTTCTATTATTCAATTATTGTTTATATGTATATTATTGTTCTACTTTGAAATTTATGACAATTCAAATATATTTACTATTGTACTTTCAAATGATAAAAGAGATATCTACTGTTGGTTTAAAATTGACTAGCTTATATAGTAGACTTATTTGCATAATATATGTACGTAGTGGGACATTAGATATTTATTAGATAAAAAAAAGATCTTGGTTGTGCCAATACAATAATAATATGATATAAAAAATAAAATTTTATTAATAACATAAAATTTATGAACAAAATATTTTCTTCAACTTTTAGTAAACCTGAAATCCAATTTTAATATCCCAGTGAAAAACAAATGATAAGAAGTACTATCAAATATATCAATTTTGTAAAATGTTAGAAATATTACAATGGAGGAAGTTGAAACAAACACTTCTCAACTTGTCTAAATTCACTTCTACACATAGTAGATATTCCTGTGTCCACAATCTTATCACTACAAGTATCATTATCCTCATTATTTTAAGTATTAGTGATACCTCTGATGTCTGCTAGGGATTTCCAGTATGCCAAAGATCTATCATAAGGATACTTGTACAGCTCATATGATGACACATATATTCTCAAACAATTTTTTAAAATTTTATCCAACTAGTTACGAACTTTAGATTTCACAAAATATATTGCACTAAAAACCCTTTTATATTCAACAAATCCCAAAATCATTGTTTGAAATAATTTATATAAACAAAAATATTCACTAATCGTATCTTGTAAGACACTACTTGGATACAATTTTTTCCACAAATGTAGGCTCATGAGGGTTACTCAAACATAACATTTGACCAACCATTGTCAATCCAAAATGGGTTGATTGTTGTATCAAAATTTATTTGTTGAGAATACCATTGATTTCAATACTATTGACTTCCATAATTTTAGTGAAATTTTTAATCAAAGTATTCATTTCTTGCAACAATGGAAGAATACCACATAATGTGATAAGTGTTTCTAAGTCAGTCATACAGTATAAAAAATATTTTGCCTTATGAATTACCCTAAAATTTACATACATAAACCCCTACTAAGGATTGATAATTTGTAAAAACTCTATATGCAAGCTGAAACAATGAAATCCACCTAGTATCTACATATTTTAAAAAAATTCTACATTCAGTAACTCCTAGTGTAAATTGTTGAAAATTTGCAAACCTTTTTGGATTACATGAAAAATAAGCATGTATTTCACGTACAAGTTCTTCCACTCTCGAAAAACATTTTCAAATGTGTTCACAATTTTGTATGCAATATTCATTCTATGAGCCATGCAATGAATGGGTATCAAATATGGGATAATTGATGTCTAAAGTTAAACACAAAGACCATTCCTATGTCCTTGCATTGTAGCAACATCGTCAACTCTAACACATATTAACTTTGTGGTTATTTTCATATCATCCATTCTAGCAATATCCTTTAAATTGGTTACAAAAAAATTATAAAGATTTTTTGCATTACAATTTTCCACCACTTATGTAGTGCTAACAAATGAGGTTGCCTTAAATAATTTTGCAATGTGTACACATGCATGTAAATCCAAGATGTGTTATCAAAAACTGTCACCTCATAAATTGAAAGTAAAATGAATTTGACATATTTTACTTTCTCTCTTAGGTCCTCCTTCTCAACCAATAATATATATTATTTTATTTCCAAACCACTTCGATCTGACTAATGGGAACTGGGAAGGTTATACACATCAACTAGTTGAAACAGGTGCTTATAATAAATAGATTCATATATGGGTCTATCCTTTTTAAGAATACTATATACCATAGCAAAAATGTAAACTTTTTGAAGCTAAAGTGATCTTATGAATTTTTTGAAATCGGGCTTGAATCGTTTCACCTTTATCAGAAAGACTTTGTTGCAATTTCATTTATTTTTCATATTCTTGTGCATATATAACATGCACATAATTCATTGCATATTTCCACCTAATTATGTTATTAGTTGTTCAATCACTTTATTTTACCATTGAATAAATTTTTCCATAATGTTTTTCTATTGTATCTAACTTAAGTTGCATCTTATGATCCTTTCCTAGTTTCCAACTACAAATTATGCATCTACATTATGTTAGTATGTCATTGTTGTTCTCTGGCTAGACTGATTCAATAAAAGGATATGTTTATGACCATTCAAGCTGAAATGTCCTCCAATAGTCCACTTGGTTAACTTTCTACGTTTAGGTTTCTGACTAGAAGATCCCCAAAAAGTTTGTATTTTATTTGAATGATCATTTTATTTTTTGATTGGCATATCAGTTTGAAAAATATCTTCAAGTGGTTGTTGCATGTCATTCTTAGGAAAATTTTCATGTGGAGGTATATCATCCTCGAGAATATCTTCAAGTGGAGGCATATTAGGATCAATAGTGTTTTATGCATACAATGGTGTTCTATATCATTTTCTGATGTAAAAAGGCATTATATTAAAGAATTAACATAATACATTTTTACAAACAAAAAAAGAGGTAGATAAACATGCCACTTGGCCAAAGCCATAAACCAAAAAATACCATTTTTTAATGAAGAAAGCATTATGTAAAATAATTAACAAAATACAAAAATTAATTTTTTAGTAAGAAAAATACGTTTGTACCTTGAATTTGTGTAGATGTTGATGGCTCATTGTATTTTGATATATGGCTAAAATATTTGAGGATACTCGTTTTAATAGAAGATTGGTCTCTCTTATTTCCATCTCCAATAGGTGTGATTGTACATGTAAAGAAAGTGCATAATTAGAAGATGAATAGAATGAAAGTATAAAAACTTCTACAATTTTATAAAAAAAAAGAACCTTGAGCAAATGCCAGGTCTTTCTACTACAATTTTTGAGAAAATGTTACATCCTCATAGTCATAGTCTAACTAGAATAAAAAAAGGATTGATAAGCACCATGGTGAAACTTGCAACATACCAATTTCCACTTAGTCATTATTATGATTTTTACAGATTAAATCTCTCTATCTTTGTTCACTTCTCTCTTTTCTGGTGATAGAAATTTTTCTACATTTGTATTTATTCAACCAAGATATAAAATGAAGATACAAAATCAAAATATGAACAAAATAAAAGTACAAAAACTTCTATAATTTAAAAAATAGAACCTATATAGCTTAGAAATACACTTAAAGATTCAAATCTATAGAAAATGTCAAATCCTACTTCTACAAGACCTCAAACTTATAGTCTAACTAGAACAAAGAGAGGTTTGATAAGCACCATGGTAAAGGAAGAGGTAGAGGTAGTTAAAATGACTAATTCAAAACTTTTCTTAATTTCTCAAGAGAAAATTCATCAAATGAAGATATAGAATCAGCTACAAAACCTACAACATACCAATTTCTAGTTGGCTATCGATATTCAACAACCTATATAATAGTAACACTCTTCTGTAACCTATCGACTATCAACAAGTATCTACAACCTACCGACTATCAATTGTTCTCTACAACCTATTAGCTATCGATACTCTTTGCAACCTATTGGCTAGATACACTCCTCTATGGCCTATCAACTTTTGATAGGTCTCTACAACCTATCAGCTATTGCCTTGCAACATATTGACTATTGACTATTCTCTACAACCTATCGACTATCACTTTGTAACATATTGACTAAAAATACTTCTTTACAACCTATCACCTCTTGCTCTAAAACCTTTCAACTATCTCTCTACAATATATCTGCTCTTCTTTGTAACCTAATAGCTATATCTTTGCAATATTAGCTATTAATGGTTCTTTGTATTCTATAGACTATTGATAGTTCTCTACAACCTTTTCGCTATCTATAATTCTCTACAACCTATCGAATATCAATAGTTTTATGCAACCTATCAATAATTAGTGTATCATGCATATCATTTTTAGCTACTTTAGGTCTTGTCTATCTGTTGCACGATTTTTGCTTCTATCGACTATCAATAGTTTTATGCAACCTATCAACAATTAGTGTATCATGCATGTAATTTTTAGCTACTTTAGGTCTTGTCTATCTGTTGCATGATTTTTGCTCTGTAACCTTTTAACTATCTCTCTACAATATATATGCTCTTCTTTGTAACCTATCGGCTATCTCTTTGCAATATTAACTATTAATGGTTCTATGCATTCTATTGGCTATTGATAGTTCTCTATAACCTTTTTGCTATCGATAATTCTCTGCAACCTATCAAAAACTAGTGTATCATGCATGCCATTTTTAGCTGCTTTAGGTCTTGTCTATCTGTTGCACAATTTTTGAGGAGTTTGAATGTTTTACATGAATGAGTATTGTTGTCATATTAAGTATATATACTGGTGGTATAAGAGGTGAATCTGATGGGATAAATAATTATTTTTATAATTTGAAGGTGAAAAAGGTCAATGATTTAGGAGGGAGTGTTGGTGATTTAAAATAAAATTGGTGAAATTATTATCAAAGCGGTGAAAACCAACCCGAACAATTTTTTGTTCCCAAAAATTTTGGGCGAATGGGCCAACGTCCAAGGTCCTCATATTTACGAATTTTAAATTTTGAAATCCTAATATTTGTGAATTAATGATAATTCACTGCTATGCATAACCTTACCTCATCCTCTTTGCTATGGGTCACCCACCTCTTTTGGCTTCCTTCTATGTATACCATAATATTTGATTCTAAATTTGTTGGAATTATTATAGTATACCAAATATATGTTGAGGTGCCTATGAGCTTGTCAATTATGTTGCATAAAAAAAATTAAGGACAATGGTATAAAATGAAACCATAACCCATTGGTCCATGAGTAAAAATGTACGTGGAGGAGAGGGGGAGAAGAACAAAACCAGGGATGTAGGAAGGGTGGGTGGAGTGATGAATGGATACAAATATTACCCTCTTGGTAGAATAGGCCACAAGACAATAACAAGGATAGAGAGGGTAAAATAAATGGGGGTAAGATGACAGGGTTCATGAATTTAGACAACTCTTCATTTATTAGGTAAAAATAGAAAAAGAATAAGAAAACCCATAGATCCAACCATAAGGTAAAATAATGAAGGCCTTGGCTATGTTATTTAAAAAGGAAATTGGGACACCAAGTTTTTGAAATAATAAATATAAATAGAAATTATAACAAGCATAGGTGTGCAAACATAGGTTCAAATACATGAATCTTGTTATAGTCATTTGATGGTTTTTTAGCTAGATTAAATCACAAATCCCAATATCCATAATATTAAAGAAACTTAATACTAGAGAATTCAATAACTCTAGTCAATATTAAAAATTCAAATTCAAGAAATATGAATATCAATCAACAATATACTCACAATATTATTGATGAATCAAAATATACAAGATCTATATTCAATATTCATTATCATACATGAAGCTTTGTCTCAATAATATAACCTTACATATGATCTTTCAATACTTAAACTTTGCTCTCCTCATATATCTGGGACATGCATCCATTCCTATTCCACATATAATACAAACCTCTCATGTCTCTTGACTTTACATATTTCTACATACATGTGACTCTTCACTTGTCTACTT
Organism: Wollemia nobilis; assembly: GCA_028583015.1. Taxonomy (NCBI): domain Eukaryota; kingdom Viridiplantae; phylum Streptophyta; class Pinopsida; order Araucariales; family Araucariaceae; genus Wollemia; species Wollemia nobilis. The sequence goes on along the minus strand of JAQPPZ010017079.1, from coordinate 551,707 downwards.
GACACCTACACACATAATTATTGACTTACACACTTGCACTCTTTATTATATGGCCCTTTGCACACTCTTACTACATGACACACTTGCACACTTTATGACACTTGGGTGTATCCTACACATAGACACATAATTTAGGAGAAATATAAATAATACAACATAATATAATAACTCACCCTCTAATCTAATGTTTAAAATATGTATAACTGTACTATGGGTGTCCTTTATCATTTACAAAATATTGTAATATCTCCAATAGATGGTGGGTTAAGCATGCTAATTAAATCCAACCCCCATTATGAGAATGGCTCATTCACTATTATGGGTTTCAAAGGTATGGTTTCATTCATCTTATTCTTTATGAAGAACTTGCACTTGTAACATTTTCTCTCCTACTAGTTAGCATATAAAAATATAGTAGGCTAATAATATCCAACTCTCATAATTTTTGTAGGTTTGAGCTAAAAAATGGCCACCAAAAAATCCTTGATGGAATTCTTAAACCAGGGAATGACTTTGATCCATTCTTATGCACCTCTAGAGGATGCTATCAAAGTTCCTTTAGAATATAATGCTTTCAATAAATACATATTGGAAATTTTATAATTTGAATTCTATTATTTGAGCCTTATTCATGTTAGATGGGTATTGACCTATATACATATACTTAATTCTCTTATCCATCCAATTGTGCACCTCTCCAACTGAATTCACAAAGCATACCTCCTTGTTAGATCTTGCATCAACAACATATTTATGCAATACTTAGCAAAAGGATCTTGTCCTGATCAACTCTATATGCTTTATCTCTATATTATATTCTCGGATCTTGGTGATCCATCCTTCCCTCTTCTCATTGATTTCTCCATCCATTATGTATTTTTTATGCTAGTGTGGATGCAATAAATGGTGACTTTGAATTTAGAGACAAAGTGTTTGAATTTATTTAGGCCTTTGGTTAGGTATATACTTGTTTTTTAGTAAAGTTATATCTCTCCTCATATCCCTTTAAAATTTGACCAACAAAGGTAATTAGGTGTTTGTTCTTGTCATCATCCTTTTGGACAAGCAGTGATACAATGCTAAACTCACCCCCATATACATATAGAATGACTCTTTGTCCAAGTTAGGGTTTTTTAGAACTAGAGCCTATGCTATATCTTTATTTATTTATTCAAAATCCTTCTTCCCTTCTTCAACCACTTGAATGCCTATTCCTTCTTTAAAATAAGAGTCATAGGCATGGTAATGTCTATAAAATATGATATAAACCTCCTAATAAATTTTACATATTCAAATAAATATTGGAGGGATTTATTATGCTATGGTAATAATATATTGGTAATGGGCTCAAAAATATTAAGGTCAATGGAAAAAACATCTCTCAATAAAATATGGCTCAATAGTGTACCTTAAAGAACGTAAAAAGATTTAGGATTAAGGCAAACATCAAATTCATGTTATCACTTAAAAACTTTCTCTAAATGTATGAAGTGTTACTTCTTTCACTTGGATAAGATAATCAATTCATCTAAATATACCAAGATTATCTTATTCATTAGGTCATTGAAAGTGATGTCCATGGCCCTCTAAAATGTAGCAGTAACATTGGATAATCCAAAAAGCATCCATTGATAGCCCCATTTAGTTGTGAAGGAAATCTTCTACTAATATTCATCTTTTACCTATACTTGATTATAGTTAGATAATCCATATAGTAGGGAGAATATTTTAGAATCAATTATAGTCTAGATTATTTGGTCCATCAAGGGCAAGGGGTAATGATATTTTAATAAAGCCTTGTTTAGGTCCCTAAATTCAACACACAACCTAATCTCTCCATTTTTTTCCTCAATGATACAAAATTGGAGACCCATGTGGTATGTTTGAGGGGATATATCATCCCTGAATCAATTAATTTGGAGAGTTTATTTCTCATAGGAGGTTTGATATTAGGATTAATAAGGCTCTATTTTTTCTTGACTAGTTTAGCCTCAGGAGCAAGCTCTATTATATGATGAATGATATCTTTATTATACTATTTCAAGTCTTTGTAGCTCCATACTATCACTCCATGCTTTAAATAGAGGTAGATCAAGTATTCCTTATCCTCTTGAGTAGTAACTTTTCCTATATTCATAGTTTACCTTAGGGTGACTTCTATCTCTTGATAGTCTTCCTTATCAGTAGTCATCCCTTTCTTCCATTTATATTGATCATCAAGTTTGAACAAGGATTATAATGTAACTATCCCTTTGGGAAGCTTATTAGGCTTTATATGTATGATTTGACCTTCATATATCTCTTCAGTTTTATATATTAGTTCCTTTACAAAGTCAGGTACTTGTTGGATGAAATGAATAATGTGATCATTATTGTCAAACACCTACCAATGCACCTCATTGTCTTAAATTGCTAGTATTATCACCAATTTTATGTGTTGCTAATTCTGCATTAGATCATTCATAGAATTGAAGTATGATCCATTTACTACCATTCAATTAACATCCATATTTTGGGCTCTTGGATTGACTTTAAATTTTATAGCATTAAAAATTTCAATCAAATTCTAAACCTATGCTTATAAGACCTCATTAATTTATTCTTTACTAAGCATTAATATATTACTTGTTGGATTACCAACTTAATGTCATCTAAAACTTGTAATAGCTTGATGTATTTCTTCTTCACAAGTTGGAGGCCATGCACCAAGACCTTATACTTGGCAACATTTTTGGAGCAATTGAATTTCAATCTATATGACTATAGTGTATTTTTCCCCCTTGGTAAAATTACATAGACAATAGCACCCCTACTACCCATGTTTATCTATTTCAAGACTTTGTATGGATGATAATACTAAGTTTTAGCTACCCACTAGTCCATATTGTCATTAGGAATAAAAGAATGGAGTTCATCAACTGATAGTTCTAATCTAGACCATCCTTCCTCTACCATGCAAGTTTGATTAGCATCCATCTTGATTGAAGGTACATGTTCAACATGATAAACGTGAAGACGTTTCAATGAGATCTTTATTTTAGTTTCTTATTGGATATTGAGTAATTTGTGCATCCAATCTAAAGACAAATAGCCTCCTATTTTTATAGTGAAGTCTCTTGACAAGCAGATGCTAAAAGTAGTTGGGAGTTTGATTACTACTATATCTTGAGAGATTGTGAGGTATGGACAAACATGCAATTTAACATGGAGGTTTCTTATCATTCCAAATATTTGAACAAGAGTTCCATACAATTGAACTACACCTCTATTAATATATTCATATAGTATCCTTAATGCATCTACCACTTTTATTGGCATAACTGAAGTACTTGACCTAGAATCTAACATACAATTATGTATCAACCTATCATCATAGAATAGAGTCAGCTAAATCGATATAGGTTTATCGTTTGGCTTGGATTACCTTAGGGATATATTTAAAATATTACAAGTGACTTCTACGTTTCCAATACCTTTTGTATCTCCAAATATACTTTCAGGTACTTCATTTATTTAGGCATAGCTAAGGCATCCCATAGAGGTATGGCCATAAGATACTTCTTCATATGATCCACTACATTGAATGATCCAATGGATTGGATATTTTGAGTGGTGTTCGATATTCATTGAGGTTTGGGTCTCTCTACTATAGGATGGAAAAATCTATTTTATCTAAGAATAAACAATTGTTTCTTAAAGACATTCCTCTTGCAAGCCATTGGGGTTTTTTGCATGTTCTAAGTGTGGTCATAGGAAAAGTGACTCACCTTGGAATAGATGACTTATTTTGAGTATTGATACCTACTTAATTAGATTTTCCTTGTTTATCTATTGCTTTTCTCTTGATCCTTATCATGTAATTTAATTGTGCTTGTGCTCTTCCAGGTGTTGAAGTACTTACTCTATTAGATATAGCATATACTTCTTCCTCATCCTAAGTTATTAAGGTCTGCTTAGGAGTGGAAAAGCTTGTCCCCAAGAGAGTGCTCTATGGTTGAATATGAGGGGATTGATTTTATACTTTTGAATCCATTCTTGGATAATAAGTAGATAGTTGGGTATGTACAACTTCATCCTATGCTACTATGGTATATCAAGGATTTCCTTCAAAATAAGTGCAAAGGGGGTGGGTGTCTGGATAGGGGTAATACCATGCATTTGGGTCCTCTATATAATTGTTCTATATGGGGATCATATCCCTATTAGGGTTAGGTAAAAGTTTCTATAATGGGATCTACACAGGAATTATTTGCTAATTTGAGCTTTGAGGCTTGCTTGTGTTCCTATTAGGTTGTAGATATCATTCATCACCATTATAAACATAGTTTAGTTCAATTATGTACTTTTTTCAATTCTATTAACCTTAAACTATAGTTATTTTTTATTTGAATCAAATCTAAGGATTGTTGTCAACACATTATCTTAGGCAACTAGAAAATGTTGCATTCAATAAATTTCATGTTTTAAAACTATATAAGGAATAAAGATGATGCATTTTCTTGCATTATGGACTATGACAATTGTAACTACATGTCTTAAATTGTAAATTATTAACATGCACATTTGATGATTGTAGATTATAATCATAGAATTGTATATCATACTCAAAACTTTGTAGTATAGGATATAGTTTATGGGTTATAGAATATAATCTCTCACTTAAATGTAGAATTGAATTAGCTTAAGCATAATATGTCCCATGTGTAGATTGGGACTTATATGTGGATTGTGCTAGTAGTTGATTTTTTAAAGTGTATTTTAAGAGGGTTGATAATGAATTGTACATGTATTATGAGCGCTATAATATGTTCTATATAAATTACAAGTTGCTTGTTTATTACCAAACTAGTATCATGATGTAAAAATATTCATTATTCACTCAAGTTATAATAAGATCTTATGTTACTAAATATATAGGATTTTTAAGAAGTTGCAATGAGGGGATATATTGGAAAATAAATAAATCTAAATTAGTACAAGAATAAGAAATCTATTTAGTTAAATTGGTTAAAAATTTATAACCACTTACCTCATACATATTCTAAATTATTTATAGCATAAACATTAAGATGAGGTTGGTTGATATATTACATACATTTACCCAATCAATCCTCATGATATATTTGGAGAATAGATTGGTTGGGATCATTCACAAATAAAATCCAAGCAACATTGATTAGTAGTCTTTGATAACATTCAGTAACAATGGTTGTCAAATTCATAAATGGTTAGATAATTCCTACAAAAGGACGTTGATATTTAAAGCATGCATTTCTTCTCAAGTTCTTCATAGCAATGATTGTTGATAGTATTTTTATTGTAAATCATATTTATATTATTTTATTATTGATCCATGTAAAGGGTTGTTGATCTCCTCTATATGTGACAATGAATGTTTTCCTTACCTACATAAGTAGTAAGTAGGAATTAACCATTGAGTAGCACTACATATTAGTTTTTAGGTATTTATTTTCTTATTATTTTATTTAGTTTTTTATAGTTAGGATAGATATATATATCTTATACAATTGTATATATACATCATAATCTTGGTGGTAAAAGGAATGTTTAATCTCAAATTGACAATCAATAATGGTTAAAACCATTATTTGGTATTATTACTAGGTTAACTAGGCATCGTGGATGACAAAATTTGTATTCATGTATGACATAATTAGAGATGTCTCTGTATTATAATATATAGTTAGACTATTCAATACTTATAATGCAAATACTATAGACTGATGTCTATGTATATTTTGAAATTTTAAATTTAAGCTTCTCCTAATAACTCAAAGTTTTCATGATCATTACATTATATGCATATGGAACTTGTAGTCAAAAGTTATGGTTTTAAGAAAATTTATCGTGGGAAATATTAATAATAAAATATGTGATCATATAGGGGAGGTCACCTTTTCAAATTCTTGCTCCCTTCTTGGCTCTTCTAGGGTTTTTTAGGCGGATCTCTTGCTTTCCTATATATTTCCAGGTAGATCTCTTATTTTTACTGGGCTTTCTAGCCTTTCCTATCTCTTCTTGGTGCTTGGAGGGCCTCCAAGATCTTTTCTACATCTTCCTGAGGTGTTCCAAGAAGTCTTCTTGGGTGGTGTTGTGTGGTCGATCAAACCTAGTTTTTTAGTGCAATTTGAGGGGTTCCCATTCTTGGTCAGTTTAGGGGGTTAGTGGAGCTCTTCCCTATAATTTTTCCTTTTATCATGGGATGGGGCCATGTACTTTACTACCTATAGGGGAAACTCTTTGTTCCTCTTTGGATCATGGTATTGCTTCGGAGTGGGATTCCATTCATTTGTTTTTCTTACCAATATGGTCATTCGTCAGTTTTTCTAGGCTTGTAGGAGGTCTTGATTGTTCTTAGCTGAGTACCATGGTTTGTGGTTTTTATTTCGTGACTAGTGGTTTAATATTTTTGGAAAAAAAATTTCATTTGTTCTGCTTTTCGGGATGGTCATTCACTAGTCTTTTTGGGCTTGGGGGAGGCCCCGATTGTTCCCAATTGAGTGTTTTTGTGATTTATGGATGGCAATTCAGGGTTTCTAGTGGATTATTTCCATTCGATATGCTTGTTGGCATGGTCATTCACTACTTTTTTGGGCTTGGAGAGGCCCCAATTTTATTGTTCATAGTTGAGTGATTCCTATGGTTGCTCGTATCTAGGGGTTTCTAATGGATTTCTTCTCTTTCTTTTTTGGTCTTGGAGGGGACCATGTGCTACTTTGTGTTGTAGAAGGGTTTTGTGGGTTTTCCTCTGGTGGTAGGGTTAGGGTTTCTTGCAGATATGTGGGTACTTTGTGGATGGTCATACCTACAACTCTTTCTAGTCTGGTTGGGGGACCATTTTTTTGTTACAACAGAGGGCTTCTTGACATTGTGCTATGCTTTATCTTCTTATTTTAGGGCATTTTCTTTACTAGGGTTTGTTTTTTGATGTGCTTCACCTTTTTTTCACTGGGATATCGCATGGCTTATTGTGATCTCCTTTGACTATTCCATTTCCAAGCTTGTGGATGACCCTACATGGACTATCTTTGTGGATCTGCTTACTGTTGGTATTCTGGCATTAGGTCTTTGGAGTTTTCTACATTTTGGGTATTTTAAAATTGTGTGTTTTTCCCTAAGAGAAAAAACATTTTAAATAAATATATATTTTTTTTTTCTTAGGAAGGTTTTTGCATATGGTCTAGTGTTATTTTGTAGATGGCCCTAGGATGGTTTACAGATGGACCTGTGTAGTTTTCATATGGCCCCATTTCCTTTACGGATGATCCTGATTCATTTGTGGTTGGTCCAATTTTTTTTATGGATGCCCTTGCACTATATTACTTCACTCTTTTTTGGGCCTTCTAAATCTATGAGGTTTGCTCCTGTGCGGGAAAACCCTTATCATTTTTATGTGTAACTATGAGGTTTTCTCCTGAGTGGAAAATTTATTTTCAAATTTGTGTGTAACTGTGAGGTTTTCTCTACTACCCCTGCGAGGGCTTCTCTTATTTTCCCGTGTGGCTTCCTTGCTTGCTTCTACATGGGCTTATCTTTTTCTATTTTAGTATTTTTTCTCCATTAGACCCTTGAGGGTCTGTTTCTTTAGCTTTTTTCAGTTGGGAACTCTTCTCCCAACCTTCATCTTTGTAAAAGGTTACGAGATCCTTTCAAAACCCCTCTTACCAATAAAAAATAAATAAAAATGTGATCATACCTATTTTAGTTAAATAAGCGAAAGGGATAAAACTAAAATGTAAACAAAATTTAGTAAATTTGCTAAAATTATTCATATGGGATTAAAATATTTAATATTTAAAATCCATGAAATTATATAACCAACTTCTTTATGCTTTACATATATTCAAGTTCACTAAGTGATACTTACAAATTTCAAATTCTAATTTTAATGCGTCAATATTTCAAGTAAAATAGATTATCAATTGAATTAATTTAAGTAATTATATTCATTAATATTTCCCTTGTTTCTAATATAGAATAACATTTAGGCTTAATCTCATCAATAATTATATAGTTCATTTTGACTTAATTGACTATTATTTCTACATATCATTGAAATATTATTTTACTATTCAATTAACATATATATTTACTTAGTAATATGTGGCTTCTATTTAGGGCCACTCCCATAAAAATACCAAAATCAGGGTTATGCACAAGGGCAAATTTCGTAATTTAGCACAAATATTAGGATTTTCACAATTTTAATTTTACAAATTTTGGGACCATAGAGATCGGCTCGTTTGTCCAAAAATTTCAAGATCAAATTTTTTGTAGGGTAAATTCACCCCGTTATCATAAGATTTCCTGCCTAATTTTTGCCTTAAATTTATTTTTAAAAAAATATCCCACCCAATTCACATCTTGTACCCCATTATATAGCTAATCCTAACAACGACACTCTTACAATTAAAACATTAATTTTCTTCAATAGCGAGCGATACAAAGCAGATGACTGACACAACTTGAATGACAAAAGATGACTGACAAAAGGTGACTAGCATAAGGTGATTGGTAGAAGGTGACTGGCAGAAGGTGACTGGTAGAAAGCAATTGGCAGAAGGTAATTGACAAAAGGTGACTGACATAAGACAACTAGCATAAGGCAACTAGCATAAGGCAACTGGCACAAGGTGACTAGTAGAAGGTGGTTGGCATAAGGCAACTAACAGAAGACTATTGGTATAAGGCAAATGGCATAATATGACTAGCATAAGGTGACTGGCGAGTGATAGTAGGTGATTGAAATATAGTGATTGCCATTACCGATAAGTTTCTTTTACCATCGTTTTAAACATTTTGTTCATGGACACTCAATAAGGAGGTTTTCCTATTATTTGGGCACCAATATCAAGTCTGCTTGTGTCATATATTCTGTTGTCTTGAGTAGTAGTTCTATTCTATTTTTTTAATAGTTATTTTAATTTTTAAAAATGATGTTCATTGTTCATGTTACTCTTTTGTTTATACCGGTAAAATATCACCTGATGGCAGTGGAAAGAAGGGAGGTCAGTATTTCGATAAAAGGAGTATCCTCAAATACTTTCATAATATTTCAAAATCCAGTCAGCCATCAACATCTGCACAAATTGAAGGTATGAACACCTTTACTTACTAACCAGTTAATTTTTGTACATTAGTATTCTTTATTTAAAAAAATTCTTTTATTTTGACCTTGCATGTTATGATTTTTATCCTATTATGTGCTTAGTTATTTGAATGGAATTACATACTTTGACCTCAATAGGTGTGGTTTCTATTTATAGACATATATACTAATTTATAGACTTTGATATAATCGAATAGGTTTGTAGTGTTCAAAATACCTATTAGTCACTCCACTTAGCTTTCTCTATAGAAGTAAGAAGAGAAAATTTGTGGTAGGATGTTATTGTGATTCATACATTCTCTTGATTGATAATACTTTATAACACAATATCATTTATACTACAATAAATATATTGTTTAATATTTTTTCAGAAGTATCTAATCATATATATTCTGTTAATTAAGACTTAAATAATTTCTAGTAATGGTGTATATTTTGTTGTAGACCTTTAATATAGCATCACCTTTTGCTTTGAACACAAATTTGAGAAAAAAATATAAAAATTAAACAAATTTTGAAGTACATACTTAAGGATGGTCCCTCTACTACCACTTGTAGTCTCACTTTGTCTACACAATGTGTGGTGGTCTCTCTTGTTGAGTTATTACAAAACAACTTCAAGAATTATAACAATAGCAGTAGCAACCCAATAACACAAATTATATTACCCAAATGATGATAATAATGTTAGCAAATGGGCCCAAAGATAACATAGGTTCAATTTATCAAGATCATAAAAACTCTTACAAATAATCATAATACACTGACAACGTCAATATTGCACAAAATAACTCTTTATTGATAATCAAAATCTCATTAGTCCTTGCAGTTTTAACCCTGCACTAGCTAGTTACTAAAAATAGTGGTTGTAACCAAATCTCCTATGTAATAAAAAGAAGGTAATCAAAATCTCACAATACAAACTTCATTCAATTATATTCAAAAAATTACAAAATATGATAACATGGAGTTGTCTCCAATATATAACTTAACATAGAAACTCTTCAATACTCCTAACTATTGTTGTCCTCAAAATTCCAAGAGATGCAACCTTTCACATGTCTCATATTATAACAAAGCTTCTCATGATTACATAACCTTTCACTTTACATCTTGACACAACTCTTATGACTCTTCATTTCCACACTTAACACCTATCACTTATGACTCTTCATTTGCACACTTGATAACTCTCACTCATAACTCACACATAATTACATTATACATAAACACTCTTCATAACTTGACACCTACATTTACACAAATATTAAATGCATTCCTAATCTAAATATTTACAAGAGTACTCAATGGTACTAAATAATGTGATACCTCTAAAAAATAATTTAGATCTAATTAACATAAAATCATATATGCATTAACCGAATCTTAGATTCAAATCAATACAAATCCTTAGCCACTTAGAGAAATAAAAGTCTCATAGCCACTTGTACAGGGCAAAGTATCTTATGCGTAGAAGATGCAACTAGAATTCAAAGATAAAATATTATTCCATATACAACATAAATATTCTTATTTGTAGATTAAATTAGCATTAACCCTTACCCTAAAGCTGAAGAGTTGACTATTTAAGCCTAAGGCCTAAGCTAATAAAAATAAAGATAGCCAACATGGCTATATTGGAGCCATTACATGGCTCCCCCTTTAGAAATATTTATCCTCAAAGTTGAAAAATACTAGAAAGTGCTCATAGGATCCCATATAGTATCTTCTAGAAGGTCTTGTCACTTGATGAGAAAATATTTAATTTGTTGAGACTAAAGATGACAAACTCTGGACCACAATACTACTTCAAACTAGAGAGTTATTTGACCTTCTTCATCAAGTACTAGAAGCTTGTTTTGGGACTATAAGTTTTGGCTAATAACCTATTTGAGATAGGATAAATGAAAGACAAGGTGGATGTAGGAATATGGTAGAAGCTTCAACTAATATGTCGCTTCACCAATACGATGAACCACCTTGTAGGGCCCATAAAATTGAGTCAAATTTTGAATAGACTTGAACTTCAAGGGAAATTGCTTGTAGGGTTGCATGTACAAAAATACCAGATATCCTATGGTAAATTGTCATTTAAAATGGTGTGAATCTTGTTGTTGCTTCATCTAATTTTGGTCTTGGGTTAAAACCATCTTAAAAAAGTTGAACCATAAATCATTATTGTTGTAACAAATTATTTATCTAGGAAAATTTAGAGGATCTTAGAACATAGTTGGCTATTTATAGAGGTTTTTAACCATATAATGCTTTAAATGGGGACATAATGAGGGATGCATGGTAAAACTTATTATACCACCATTCAGTGAATGAGAGCTATTGAACCTAGTGATATTGCTTATCTTGACTAAAATAGAAAAGGTAAGTACCCAAACATTTATTAACAATATTTTTTTTACCATCCAACTAAGGGTGTGTTGGCGATCGAATCGGCCTAGATACATAGGTTCTAAGTATGTAGAACCCTAGACCCGATGCCAAGCATTGAATATTTGAAGGAAAGGAATGTCCTCCATGATAATTGATGAGCACCAGAAATGATCATTTTATATACACTGTTAAGGGGCATCATCACTAGTTTAATTAGCATTAGAAATGTATTTTTATTTAACTTATGCATATAATTGATAGAAAATCCAATATTATGCTTAACGGGTGTTTTTAGTGGAAACTATGTATAAGTGCAGGATTTACTACTAATCTGGTATTTTCCAATCTACACCCCACTTGGACCTGGTAGTGTGCAAGAAGGATCCCTACTCAAGCGGTGCCTTACTCAAGTGGTGCCAAGCAGGCGCCTTAATTCGGTGCCTTACTTTGGCACCTTACTCAAGTAGGTTCCAGGAAGGTGCCTTACTCAAGTAGGTGCCAAGCAGACACCTTACTCAAGTAGGCGCCAGACAGACGCCTTACTCAAGTAGGCACCAAGTAGGTGCCTTAATCAAGTAGGTGCTAAGAAGGCGCCTAACTCAAGTAGGCACCAAGTAGGCGCATTACTCCCATATGTTGGAAAAACCCGTATTGGAGATGCCATATGACCAATTCAACATTGACCAGGTTGACCAAGGGGCTAAGGAGGAGGTTGCATGTGAAGACAAAGAAGAACTATTTTAATCATGCATTTATTAAATAGAATAAAGTATTTTTTATTATTATCATTCGATTGGACAGTTGATGTTATAAAGCTCTTAAGGCATTATTTTTAGGATGCATTAGTTTAGGATTTTTTTGTTATGTACACCTAAGGATTTTTATATTTATCCTTCTAGTGAACGGACATGCTTTAAAATAGAAGAATAAAATATGTGTAGAACCAATTGTAACTAATCACGTCATGTGATTAAAATATATTGATTTGTTATTGTAACAATATCTAGTTGCGCTTTATATAAAGACGCAAATCAGATGAACGGGGATCAATGATTAATCTTACACAAATTATTTCTCATTTTATTCTTTGTCTAAATTATTAAGAGTGCAACTCCTCTTATTCAAGCAAGCTCTACGTAGCTATCCGGGTGGACTATCTGCGGGATATTGGGCCCACTCCTTGCAATAGTCCTCCCTTGTTTCATTTCTGTTCTTTATTTTCAATATATTAGATTTATTGTTTTATTTATTGCTTTATTTAATTTTAGTTGTGTGTGTTTATTTTCCTATATTTTATTTTTGTACTTTATTTTCAGCACTTTAATTTAGTTGTAATTTATTTATTTAATTTTTTGCACTTAGTTTATTTGGTTTGGTTGAAATCCAAATGCACAAACATCCCCCACCAAACTAAATAAGGTACAAAAATATTCATTCCCCAACACTACAGGAATATACTATGCGTGACACTCGTAAGTTTACGAACTTACTAGATTGATAATTTATGGAAGATAAATGATTATTTTTTAGACATGATTTCTACTCACCAATAATATCCAGTAGGGCTGGTTCTGAAAGTAAAAATAGGGTGGTTTTGAGATAAGGGTTAGGAAGGTGCTTGAAAGGAATTAAATGAATTGGAAAAGGTGAAAATCCTAAAATATGGGGTGATGGACAAGAAGCACGATAGATAACCTAACACTTGAACCAACAACAATCAAAACAATAGACCTTTAACAGAAACCAACATTAATTTTTTTGAACTGCATAAACTCCAGCAAGTATTCTAGGGATTAATCCTCTATTAATAGTGAAATCCAGAAAACAAAATTAAGCTATGTGATAGAGAGACTAACTTTAATAGAAATTATAGAATAGAAGTCATACGCAGATAGAAAATCAAAGGCTAGAGCTAGAAGCCTGTATTTCGAAAGCAGATTTCAAATATACAACTGCTTTTCTAGTAGAGATTGTCCATACTTAGTTACAGAGAAAATACTAGCTTTTATAGAGAATTCTACTTCCTAAAGCATTAATGCCCAACCACTCTCCCAACGGTGACAGGCGGACTCGATCTAGAACCGACTTACAACAATTAATTTGGCCTTGCAGATAACTCAGCATTGAAGGTAGAAGATTTCGGTGAGATAACTTAGTTATGAAGATAGAAGGTTTCGATAATCTACCACAATCGGATGGCCTAGAGTACAGCTTCGAGTTGGTTCAATCAATCAATGGTGGATTTACAGTAGCCCCTGATAGTTTTAGGTACCTTCATGGTGATTTTGGGTAGTTTGCACTACGTTTGGGGTCTGTCATGAGTTTCACTCCATAACTGGAGTGACAATAGTTCATTTCATGCCTTAGAAACCCTTTTTCCCTTGTTTTGGGTGTCACACCCTGGGTGGAGCGATAGAGCCTTTCGCTCCACAAGTGGAGTGACTGAAATATTCACTCCACTGGTGGAGCGCTTGGAACTTTGACTGTGTTGACCTTTCTTTTGGACACTTAGTCATTTTGAGCCTCTTTCGACGTGTCGCTCCACTAGTGGAGTGACAAGACCTTTCGCTCCACTGGTGGAGCGATAGGGCCTTTGATCAGAAGGTTGACTTTACCTTGCATTTATTCTAACTTTCGCTCCACTGGTGGAGCGCTTGGGAGATTCGCTCCACTAGTGGAGCACTTGTTTCTTTGACCAAGTTTTGACTTGCCGTGCACACACTTAGACATATTTGCTTGTTCCTGCACCCTGCTGGCCTTTCACTCCACTGATGGAGTGACAGGGTCTTTCGCTCCACTGGTGGAGCGCTTGGCCCTTTGACCAACAGTTTGACCTTTCTTGGCACTTGGAGCCTAAACACTTGCTTTCTTCATGCCTTCTTGGAGTGTCACTCCACTAGTGGAGCGATAGGGAGTTTTGCTCCACTGGTGGAGCGACTGAAATGTTGACCACTTTGACCTTTCGCACTTAGCTTTCCAACCTACTTTTTATTTGGAGAGTCACTCCATAGGTGGAGCGAAAGGGGAATTCACTCCACTAGTGGAGCGCTTGGCCCTTTGACCCTGCTTTGACTTCCTTTGCACTTAGCTATACTTGTTCATTATCATTTTTCTAATATATTTTCTTGTCTTTCGCTCCACTAGTGGAGCGACTGGAAGGTTCACTCCATTGGTGGAGCGACAACATATTTTAACAGAAAAATATGTTCTAAAAATGACTAAGTGTTGGAAATCATTGCCATATGCGCAGATATGAAAAGAACAAAACTTGCAAAAAAATAGTAAGGAAAAGAACCCATAACATCGCCCATGCTAAAACATCTACAATTTTACATGCGATACGACTGGAAAAGTGTAGAAAAGATAAACGAACCACAGAAAGTGAAAGAATATAGTTTTTAAACTAAAGAGATAGCTGGTGAAAACACAACAAAATAATGTCTTGACCATTTAAATGGAGAAAGAGAAGTTTTACAATGATTTAGTCTCAAAAACTGCAACAACATAAAATTTATCAAAATGTGGTAAAACTGGCAACATCTCTAGCGGCTCGTGGGGTATTGAGCCTGCCTCAATGCAAATATCCCAGGCCTTATCCTTGGGTTTTAGAGTCTTCTCCACTCTTAGGATCTTCATATTGCTCTTTAGATTGCTCCTCACTACTTCTTGGTGCTTCCTCGAGATTTTATTTCTCTTCTTCTTCCTCTGTCTCTGAATCCTCTCCATGCTCCTCTGATTCTTCCTCACGCTCCTTCGAATCTTACACCTTGGAATCTGGCTCGCTTTCGGTCTCCTTTTCCTTCTATTGCTCATGCGGTCGAGGAAGGAAGCTGTCCAAGGATTTCTTAAACACATGCTTGTATATTGCGGAAGCGTCGATCCAGTGCTCAAGGGAGAAAGTTGGCTACTTCTGAAGCTCCTCTATTAAGCAATGATAGGTCTCAATGCGCTCAACATCAGTGAAATCCAGTCTCCGATCGAACTCCTACAAGCAAGACTCAATCTGAGCATACTTAGCCATGAACATAATCACCTACATGTCCAAACCTGGATCCTCCCAAGTATCGATGTTAGAAGAGCTATCAAAAAATATCGACCATATGGGCTCTAGCTCCTCGATCGATGGAATGGGTCCATCAGGGTCTATGAAATTAGGGATGCCGATTTTAGCAAGGGTATTGAAGTATCATAGTGAAACCTCCCTTTCTTGCTTGAGGGTGTCGAAAAGCTGGCGAGCTCTTTTGGCTAAGTCTACCTTCATGAAGAAAGAGTGCAGAGTCATCTTTGTTATCACCCAAGATCGAGCCAAAAGGCTCATAGGAGTTAGGCGAACTGTCACGTCCTCAATTTTTCAGAGTTGTGTGGCCAAATCTAGCCAGTGATTGACATCTGATTGGGTGGACTCCAAAGTTGGGTCGCCAGCTGCAAGGGCCTCCTGAGCCTCCCTAAAGAATGTCTAGACTATAATTCCCCACATAGCTCTTGCCGAGAAATCTACTAGGTATTGCAAATGCATTTCCTTAAGGTGCTCCTTGGAGAATGCGATAGGCTTCATTATTTTCTCTGCCAACTGAGCTCGTAGTTCATGATTTTGAATAGTGAGCACTTGGATCTCCTGATTGGCTTGGGCGTGTGATCTCATATGGCTATCGCACAGCCTAGAAAGCTCGTCATTCTCTCCCTCCAGTGAAAGGATTTTCTGCTTTAGTGGCACGACTTCAGACTGCAATGTCTCGATCTACCTCCTTGCTACCGCCAATGCCTCCTCCAGCTCAATGTTCTTAGCTTGCTCCTTGAAGAAGCACTCCTTATAATATTCATCGTGAGCATAGATGGAGCCCATGTCAACCTGTATGTCACCTACTTTTCATGTTGTATCCAACTTGGTGACATCTTCTATAGTATGGTAGAAAGCATAATCCACAGGAGTCATCTCCGCCAAGGGCTTCTGGACAAGCGGTATCTTCTCGACGGTGTGCAACTCCATTTTTTTGGGTCGAGGATGGACTTCTTCTCAGTTCTTTCTAGAGCCTGTGCCTCCTTCTTTCGGTGGTCTTTCATCCAACATGTCGAATTATGGTATGCCTTGTGGATACTCTTCATAGGAGCAAGTTGGTGCATCATTTCTAATTTAGATTCCAGCGACTCCTGAACACCCACTCCAAATATTGGTGTGAAAGGAAGGAGGGGAAGGTGCGACTCAGGATCAGATGGTGCACGAGAGATAGAAGGGGAAGCGATTGTGCTAACCCTTAAGGGATCTTGGGTCTGGACTACCAAAATAGTTGGCATAGGCATCGAAACATCGGGGGTAGTCGATGACATGGTGGTAGAGGGTGGAGAAATAGAGGATGGGTTTATTTCTACAGTGACTAAAATATCTTCAAAAGAGTCCTTCATGATAGAAAAAGGTAAGCTAACAGTTGTAGATATTTTGAAGGTGTTTGGGGCGCCAACGAAAGCTACGAATGCTATCGATGATGGCGTTGAAAGGATAGGAGAAATAGATATGTTGGGGACCATGGAGTGGGATAACGGAATGGAAAAGGTAGCAGAGACTAAGGGAGTAGACACTACGATAAGAATCTTGGGCACCACAAAAATAATAACTATGATAGGAATTTTAGGCATCGAGCAATCAATAATTGTGACAGAGGAGGAAAGAGAAAGAGGTAAATATGGATGCATACCTTTGGGCTCCATGATCAAGGGAGCCAAGGAAGATGGTTGCTGCGTCTGTGATTCTTCTTTCTCCTCTACTTCTGGTGCTTCTAGCGCATCTACGTCGACAAAATCTACATTTTTTCCTATTGCCTCTCTGACTGCATAGCCATAGGAATTTTGGGAGATGATGGGCGCTCAGTGGGTGATGCATGCACTGTGTCTACATCAATAACTTCTGCATCATCGGGCACCACTTGGGAGCTCACCTTGGAGGGTCTTTGGGTGTTGGTACATGGCTTCTTCACCACTTGCTGCAAGAGGGGTACTTCTTCAACCTTCCTTTTTGAAAAGGTGCTCTTCTTCTTATGTGGCATGCTAGTTGATAATGGGTCACCCACGATCACCTTGCCTTTACCTTCTACATGCCTCAAATATTTTATGTCATCTACCTCATTGGGGCTGCACCCACTTTGGGGTACAATGTCAGCAAATGAAAAAGGTCGATAGGTATTTATGTTCTCATCATAAAGCATGGAGAACTGGTCATCAATCGACCACGGATAGTCCGAGGATGTCTTGTCATTATGAACCCGCATGATCCACCACTCCTTGATTTTGTGGTCAGACCAGTGCTCCAGCTTTACCTTCATTTCTACAAGGAGCCTCCTGGGTAGCTTCTGCTCCGGGTTGACAACTGGGTCATACTCACTCTCCATGGTGTAAAAATCATGCCAGGGGGCAAAGGCACCATTTCGTCAATATGCCACTCCAACTCGAGTCCCTTGGGATTGTTCCTCTGTTCAACCATGTCATGGTAGGGGGAGCTATGAAATGATTTCGCTCCGAGGTGCTCTTGGAAAATGCCATGTGGGTCATACTTCCAGCGTTGAGGAAGCTCGACCAACCCGTAGTCGAAAAGCATCACCGTGAGCATAGCATGTTGGCCACACTGCATGACTTTCACATCCCCAAACTTGAAAGGTAAGGGGCAATAGGTCTTCTTCCCCCTGCCCTTCCTGTATACTTCATTGACATGATCGCGCTGTCGAGCGACCTCTAGGGTGAACAAATAGGGCATGGCGTAATAGGGTAACAGAAAAGGCTTTTCTGTAAACCCATAGATTCTGATGACTGTGCCCTGAGTAAGGAGAAAAATATCCCCCTAGTTCTCGTCCACCACTTGGTCTCGCATCTCCACGGGAAGTCGGTCACAGTGGTCGTAGAGTAACTCCAGTGTTGACCCCAAGAAAACTTGATTAAAAACATAATACGACTCCTCTCTGGACAAGCTTTGTGTCTAGAGATAAATCGACAATGCCTTACCCTGGCTGTCGGTCTAGTTCTTCGAGATGTATGGAAATTTATTATGAAGGTGGTAAAAGAAATACCACACTAGAATCGAGCACATCCTGAATTGGTTGTCTCTTTTACTCTGCAGGTAGGCCAACGATCCGTGCAGCTACCATGATAGGAATTCTACCCAGTCAAAGAAAATTGGGATGACGTCGGGCTTCATCTTCGTGGGGAAATAAATTTCATTTTCAAAGATCGACTGCGCCATGCACACTTGCCAATCATAGACCACCTCATCGATGGAAAGCCCCATCACCCAAGCCATAATTGAATAGATTTCTTGATGTACAAATTTGGTCAGGCACTTGGGTAATTGAGGAAACTCCTCAGATGATGTCGCCTCCCCTAGCTGCTCCCTCATAAATTGGTGCATTTTGGGCGTAGGCTGATATCTGGCGCTCTTCTCAAAAGTATTAATTTTTTTAAGGGTGAAATATTTTGAGGGCTTCTCTCCATAGGTAAAGGCCATTCGAACAGTGTTAGTCATGATGGAAAATAGCATCTCTCCTCTGGCATTGCATACTGTTCTGGTTTGAGCATCGTAAAACTGCATCACCACCTATACAAATTTTGAGCAATGGTGTACAGGTGCGCACATGAAGAAGAATAAGTGCGAATGGTAGACTATGGTAAGTGGATTTCCAGTTGAGCCCTCTTCATGCACCTTCTTAACATCTTGATGCAACTGCTCCATGTCCTTGTCTGTCATCATGCAATCCCAAAAATGGAAGAGAGCATCTTCTAGCACCATCAACTTCTCAGGTTTCCTTTCCCATTTTTATGGCTTCTTCGGCTTCTTTGAACTGCTCTCTTTTGAAGGCATCACTTTTTCCTTGGGTGCCTTCTACTTTGGCTCCTCACTCTTTTTACCCATGGCTACTAAAAAAATTGATACAACTTGAATTCGACTCAGAGGGACACTCAGAAAGAAAACTAGTTGCTAGGGCAACAGTAAAATAGCACTGCAACTGAATGATGGAAATTCTCCTTGTAAACTCTTCACCTTATAGCTCCAGCTTCAAACCTGCCACCCTAAATGTGCACATTAGAAATTAATGCCAATGAAGATCGTGGGGATGATCATGCACTTCTGATTGGCTCACGTGCGGGTGAATATCATCTTGGAAATGATAAAAAATGACGATGTCAGAGAAACTTCCTCGGGGTGCACGCATCTCGAGAGGAACGCTTCACTTGAATTTGCTAGAGGGGCATGTTTTAGACGCTTTGAAGTAGAAAACGCTTTGATTGGATGAGGGTGGAGGGGTCCCACTTTATAGCACAACGCTAGGGTTAGAAACGCCCTTTTAATTTCATGCTTGCTCGACACTTGGCACATTTCTTTTATTGGATGCTTTTTAGAAAAAAACAACTTTTCTAGAAAAAAGGGGGAAAGACTTTTTCTCCACTAGTGGAGTGAAAGCCAGATTAATTACTTTCTTTTGGAATAGAACAGGGGGCGCATTCGCTCCAGTAGTGGAGCGAATGGGACTTTCACTCCACTGGTGGAGCGAAAGAGGCTATCGCTCCACTAGTGGAGCGACAAGGGCTTTCACTCCACTAGTGGAGCAAAAGTCACTTTTTTGTTTTAAATCAAGGGGAGGGAGTTGTCACTCCACAAGTGGAACAATAGGGGTGGTCGCTCCACAAGTGGAGTGACATAGAACTTTCTCCACAAGTGGAGCGAAGGAGGATCCCCAAGAAATTTAACTTTATTCCTCCTAGCTTCGCTCCACTGTTGGAGTGACAGCCAACTATGTACACCTGAAACACATATATACACGAGAAATACCTGGCGGATCAATGATCTTCAGAGCTCGGCGGGTGATAAGCTTTCAGGAGAAAGCCGTTCACCGAAATCGGGAGAGTGAAACCCTCCATAGTTTGCAGGATGAAAGAGTTGATCTGATTAACCCCAGAGACTTGAAATGGGCCCTCCCAGAAGGCGTCAAACTTCTCATGGTTCCCTGGCTTGGACTTGTTCTCATTCCACTTCAAGACTAGGTCTCCGATGCTAAAGTTTCTATCGGAAGTCCTTTTGTTGAACCAGCTCTTGGTGGATTTGGCATGCTTCATGAAAGCTTCATAAGCTTTCTCTCTTTCCTCTTCCAACTGTAGTAACTGGGCTAACCTCGCATCCATCGGGTCAAATTCACCTCCTTCATTGTCGAGCCACTTAAGTAACTGCAACATGGGCAGCTCGATGTGTGTAGGTAAGACTGCGTCTTTCCCGTACACTAGTGAGTAGGGTGATGTCTTGATCGATCGCTTAATGGAAATGCGGTCGGCCCAAAGTGACTGGTCTAAGAGTAGGTGCTAGCTTTGCTTATTCTTTTGCAGAGACCTCTTCAAGATCCATAGCAGGTTTTTGTTTGTAGACTCTGCCAATCCATTGCCCTACGGGTAATAGTTAGATGAGGTTTTCAAGTAGATGCCATACCTGACTACGAATTCGCAAATCCTCACACCAGTGAAAGGAGAGCCATTATCAAACATGATGGCCTCAGGTACACCAAAGCGAGTGATCAACCCTTCAAGGAAGGAGATAACCACATCTTGGTTAGCTTGCTTGGTCGAAATTGCTTTCAACCATCGAGTGAAGTAGTCTGTGGTGGTCAAAATGTATTTATGGCTGGTGGAGGAGTTGGGATTGATGATCTCGATGAAGTCTAGGCCCCATTGCTGGAATGGAGCTTCTACTTGGATGGGGTGGAGAGGAAGCGAGGCATTCTAGATCCTGCTCGAGTAGTACTGGCAATTGTCACAACATCTGCTGACCTTGAAGGCATCGACGAAAAGAGTGGGCCAATAGTAGCCTGCTTTAATGATCTTCAATGCCATAGGTCTGCCCACAAAATGGCCTCCTGAAAACCCGGAGTGAAACTCCTCCAAGATGTTTACCTTTTGCGACTCTTTGATACATCTCAGGAGAACTCCATCGATGTTCTGATAAAATAGTCCGTTAGGAGTCGGGACATACCTACCAGCCTGCAAGCGAAATATCCTTCTTTGTGAAGCGTTGAAGTGAGAAGGACATCTTCCTGTGTCAAAGTATCTGACCAAGTCATCTATCCAATCTGGACTATCAATCGATAGGTTGGCGAGGTTGCTTTCGGGCGTAGGTTTGCTTGAGTCAAGTTTTGCAGCTTTAGTTGTGGCATTCTTAGCCAGCTCCTGACAGAGCGCTCTGCCTCGGACTAACTTGGTGGGGTGCACTTCGATGTCAAATTCCTGGATCTTAGTGACCCATCCAGCTCTCCTATTTCCAAGCTCCCCTTGGATGATGAAATTTTGAACGTCAGGGTGTATCACGTACACTATCGTCTTACTCTGAGAGATGAAATGTCAGAATTTTTAGAGTGACTTCATCATCGCATGCACTTGTCATTCAATAAAATTGAACTTTTCTTCGTGTGGTTGGATGATTTGGCTAAGGAACGCTATCGGGCGCTCATCTCCATCTTCCCCTTTTTGTATCAGAATACCTACGTAGCTTTCTAGCTCTCCGACTAGCGTATAAGATAAAATATTTTGAATAGTCAGGATTGACGAGGACTGGAGCTTGAGTGATCCGCTCCTTGATTTCTTGGAAAGCCTACCTTCTTTCATCGGTCCACTTGAATTCAGCATCCTTCTTCAGGAGCTCGGTCATCGACTTTACTACTTGGGCAAAGTCGGCGATGAACTTCCTGATGAAGTTTATTTATCCGAAAAAGGATTGTAGGGATTTTTTATTTGTTGGTAGTGGAAGGTGGAGAAGTGCTTCAGCTCGGGTGGGATCAATAGTTAACCCCTTTTTAGAGATAAGATGCCCAAGTAGCTTTCCTTCCTTCACTACAAATATTGATTTCTTGGGGTTGATGGAGACCCCAAACTCCCGGTATTTCTCAAAAACTTGCTATAAATGTAGGTCATGTTCCTCCCTCTTGTGGGAGAAGATTGTCATGTCATCCAAGTAGATCATGATGACATGATTTAAAAGTTCACCGAAGGCGAGGTCCATCACCCTTTGAAAATTCGCTCCGATGTTTGAAAGGTCGAAGGGCATACATTGGTAGGTGAATGTTCCCCACTTGGTGGTGAACGCAGTCTTGTGCTGGTCTTCATCCTTGACCCAAATCTGGTTGTAGCTAGAAAATCCATCCAACAAGGAGAACCTCTATGCTCCTACCACTACGTGTAGGATTTGGTCGATCTGCGGTAGTGGGTAGTGGTCCTTCAGCGATGCTTGGTTGAGATTTCAAAAATCAATACACAAGCGAATGTCATCATTATTCTTTCGCATGGGAACCAGGTTGGACACCCAGGAGGAGTGCTTGATTGGGTATATGATTTTTGCTTCAAGCATATTTAGAAGCTCAACCCTCATCAACATTTCAATTTTTGGGTTGACGGGTCATTGCTTCTGCCTGAAGGGTTTGATCCCTTCCTCCAGCTTGATGGTGTGTTGGATGATGTTCTTATCGTACCCCCTTAGATCTTGGTAGCACCAAGCGATGATATCGGGATACTCCTGATGATGCTCTTCAGTTGTGTAGTCAACCCCTACCTTGATAACTTTTCCTAGCTCTAACTCTAGGTCCACGAACTCTTTTTGGTCCACTTTGATCTTGTGGCCAATAGACCTATTGTTTTGGTCAAAAATACTCTCCAGCATGATCAGACCCTTCGAGATGTGGTTATTTTTTAGTTGAATCAATCCCTCATGGTCTTCTTCAGTTAGAGTCTGCTCTTCAATAGAGGATGCTTCATTCACCAGAAAATTGACAAGTTGCTCATCATTATTGAACACCTGCCAGTGGAGTTTTTTATCAGGCATAGAAGGCCTATAGATCAGCCTTACTATCTTTGGCTTATGCATCATATCATCTATCGATGAAAATTGGGCACCGATGGAGGCTAAGATATTCGTAAGCTTATTTTGCTCTCATGAAATTGACTTGATGTTTAGCGTGGTGAAGGATTCAAGCAAATCCCACACCTTGTTGTGGTACACCTTCAAATAGTGCTGCTTGGAGATGCACTTACTGGTAACCTGGTTGCAGATTAATTTGGAATCCCCGAATATCTACAACTGCTTAATATCGAGCTTTTTGGCTTTCTTGAGTCCGAGGCACAAAGCCTCATACTCTGCTGCATTATTCGTACAACTCCATGCGAGCCTATATGAATAAGTCTTATTTTCTCCTGATGGGGAGATGAGCACGATGCCAGCTCCTACACTATTCTTGCATCGCACACCATCGAAGTACAACTTCCATAGCTGGTCGGGTATCGAGGGCTCCTCTTTGGGTGCCTTTGCATCAACCTTTTTAGGATTTGTCAGTGAATAGCACCCCAAATTGGTCTCGATAACAGCATTAAAATCAGTCATGGAGAACTCATCTTCGACTTGGAGCTCACCAAGAGATTCTTCCATCAGGTCCACTGTTTGCATTTCTTCTGTCATCAAGTTGATAGAGACCGAGCCTTTCTCCTCATCTTCAAGTTTTTCAACATGAAAAGTGGTAGGCTTCTCATTGAAGAGCTTAAATTTTTTCCCCTTGAATGGGATCTCCAAGTGTGAGTAGTCGAGGGAGAGATAGCCTCCCAACTTAGCGATGAATTCTCATGAGAGGCACATACTAAAGTATGGCTCTAATTCGACCACCATGATCTCTTGGATGATCATGACCTATGACATCTTGTGGAGTTGGATGGGAATATCTTTGATAACTCCTACCATCTTCACGGGAGTACCATCTAGCTGTAGCACTCCAGGAATACTCCAGGTATTTACGATCCATCCTTCCATCCGAAGGGAAAGGTAGAATGACGGGGACTAATTCTTACCTATGGCCGAAGTCATCAATGGTGATGCAAACACCATCTGTATCGACTTACTCTCCTTATCCTTAGCGGACTTGAGAGACTCCTGCAAAAGGTCGACTTGACTCGAGAGTTGGAGAGCATCATAAAGGCTTACCTTGGTCGGGGCCTTCTTCATTTCTTCGACTATGCTATATGTCGAAGTGCTTGGTTCTCCTACTCCCTTTGCAGATTCATACATTTTTTGGTACTATTGTGTGGCATCTACCCATTGGCGCTTGGTCAATGAGGGGTATTTGAGCTTCTCCCTAGCCTGGTCTTGTGTCTTGGCCTACGGTTGAGAAGTCGAAGCTTTAGGCTGGAGCACCTTTTCTCTAGCATGAGGTGGCAAGTAGTCCTTCAGCAAGTCGGACTGCTCCGAGGTCGCTACTGGATTTGGAGCTTTTATCGAAGGTTGGGCCTTTTGGCTCCATGGCTTGGGTGGTGCTGGTACTTTCAGTAACTCCATCTGAGTCGGATCTACCTCAATAGACTTATTTTCTAGCTCTGGTGAGGATTGAGACTTACTTGGTAGATGACATCATAAAATTATGACCAGCTTCCCTGATCATATTGACTTGCTCGTAAGGGCCATCGACCAGTGTCTGAACATAGTTGAGGTGCACCATGTAGGTTTATTCACTATGTGGATCATTGCACATGGTACACCAATATGTTGGGTCTAAAACACTGGCCTCTCCACTGCTCATCACAGCTGAATTTCTTTCAAGCTACCGATGAGCGGATGATGCTTGCTCTTTCATGATCGAGGGAGGAGGGAATATCCTCTATTGGAAGCCTTGGTCATCCTACCTCCTTCTCATGATGCTCATATGATTCACCATTATCTTCATGTACGCCTTCACCTCTTGCAACTCCTTGGCTTGGGCTTCATTTACAACTACTTGATTAGCGATTGCCTGACTTGTAGATGATGGCAATGGAGCCAACAAGGTATAGGTAATGCTAGATATTGGGTAGGAGTTGGGAGCTGAGGGATGGTAGGCACTTGATATGGAGGCATGGGTGCTTGGAATTGTGGAGTGGGTACTACTTGATACTGAGGGGTTTGATTCCATGGTTGGCTAGGATACATCTGGGATGTAGGTGGAGTAGATGCGCTCGGGTACATATTTTATGGGAAGTCTAGGTAAATCGGAGTCATCACCTTGGGAGGAAACTTCTCGATAGCTATCAGGTTAGCTTCCACCTTTTGTGCTTGCTCGTACAAGCTAGGGAATATGTTGATATTAGCATATCGGATGCTCATGCTAATATCTGAATGAAAATCCCTTAGGTAATAAAATGTTGTCTATTCCAAGGTGGGCCGAAGGTCAGGAGTGACTCTCTGCCAGGTTTGGGCGAACCTAACATTGAAGTTGGCTATCTCCTCTTGAGGGTGCCTTTGGATAGTGGTGAACTGGTGCAACAAAGAGAAGGGGTCAGCTTGTTCATTGAATCCCCTTATTAATTATTCTACTAGTTGATCCCATGAAGTAATGGTGTCAATCGGGAGTGACCGGTACTAGTAGAGGAGCTTACCTCTTAGTGAAAGAACCAACAACTTCACCATAACGTCTTCTTCAATGATCTGATGAATTGTTGCTAGTCCCATGATGTCTTGGATATGCTCATGCATCATCTTTCCCATACCATCATACGTAGGTAGAGCTTTGAGCGCTATAGTAGGTACTTGGTGTTGAGCTTGTAGGGCAAGCGGTCCTGTATGATTCTAGGTTGGGAATAACCTGGGGGAGCTTGTTGCACCATATGGGGTGGCATATTTGTATGGAGCGATGGAGTCGGTAGAACTTGCTGAGCCAAAATAGTTGGAACACTCGAAGCACTTGGTTGAACATTCGATGGAGCCGAGAGTATACTGATGATCCAAAGAATTCAACGGATTTGGGGGTAAGCTAGTCATTGTGCTATTAGGAGTTGGAGTTCATGTAGCAATGATAGCTTCCTATGAAGATGTCCCATCTAGCGGGATATTCGGCCTGACCACCCTAGGATGTTCTCCCAGAGCGTCAATGTCAAGCTCGTAGAACTTGATTTCTTCTTCTGTGTTTCTAGTTCTCCATCTCGTACGCATGAAGGCATGATATTTTAGACTAGTCTTCGAGACTTGGAGGTATCCGAGTTCAACAGAGTCACCAGATGTTCAGATTTGATAGTAATAATATGAACATCACTTCTTAATACTATTTTTGTAGTGGAACATCTACGTCCCATCGGGCGTGCCAAAAATTATTGGTGATCGAATCAGCCTAGTTATAGAGGTTCTAAGTCTATAGTGCCCTAGACCCGATGCCAAGCATTGAATGTCCAAAGGAAAGGAATGTCCTCCGTGACAATCTCCAGTAGGGTTGGTTTCAAAAGTAAAATTGGGGTTTTTTGAGATAAGGGGTTAGGAAGATGCTTGAAAGAGATTAAATGACTGAAAGGAATGGGAAAAGGCTAAAAGCCTGAAATACGGGGTGATGGACAGGAAGCACGATACACAACCTAACACTTGAACCAACAACAATCAAAATAATAGACCTTTAACAGAAACCAACATTAATTTTTTTGAACTACATAAACTCCAACAAGTATTCCAGGGATTAATCCTCTATTAACAGCGAAATCCAAAAAATAGAATTAAGTTATATGATAGAGAGACTAACTTTAATAGAAATTACATAATAGAAGTCATACACAGATAGAAAATCAAAGGTCGAAGCTAGAAGCATGTATTTCGAAAGTAGATTTCAAATATACAACTGCTTTTCTAGCAGAGATTGTCCATACTTGATTACATAGAAAAGACTAGCTTTTATAGAGAATTCTACTTCCTAAAGCATTAATGCCCAACCACTCTCCCGACGGTGATAGGCGGACTCGATCTAGAACCGACTTACAACATTCAATTCGGCCTTGTAGATAACTCAACATTGAAGGTAGAAGATTTCGATGAGATAACTTAGCCTTGAAGACAGAAGGTTCCAGAAATCTACCACAATCGGATGGCTTAGAGCGCAACTTTAGGTCGGTTTAATCAGTCAATGGTGGATTTACAGCAGCCCCTGATAGTTTTGGACACCTTCATGGTGGTTCTGGGAAGTTTACACTACGTTTGGGGTCTATCAAGAGTTTTGCTCCATAACTGGAGCGACAACAGTTCATTTCATGCCTTAGAAACCTCCTTTTGCCCTTGTTTTGGATTTCATGCCCTGGGTGGAGCGATAGAGCCTTTCGCTCCACAAGTGGAGAGATTGTAAGATTCACTCCACTAGTGGAGCGCTTGGAACTTTGATTGTGTTGACCTTTATTTTGGACACTTAGTCATTTTGAGCCTCTTCTGGCATGTCGCTCCATTGGTGGAGTGACAAGGCCTTTCGCTCCACTGGTGGAGCGACAGGGCCTTTGACCGAAAGGTTGACTTTACCTTGCATTTATTCTAACTTTTGCTCCACTAGTGGAATGCTTTTCACTCCACTGGTGGAGCGCTTGGGAGATTCGCTCCACTAGTGGAGCACTTGGCTCTTTGACCAAGTTTTGACTTACCGTGCACACACTTAGGCATATTTTCTTATTTTTGCACCCTACTGGCCTTTTGCTCCACTGATGGAGCGACAGGGCCTTTCGCTCCACTGGTGGAGCGCTTGGCCCTTTGACCAATAGTTTGACCTTTCTTGGCACTTGGAGCCTAAACACTTGCTTTCTTCATGCCTTCCTAGAGTGTCGCTCCACTGGTGGAGCGACGAAAATGTTGACCACTTTGACCTTTCACACTTAGCTTTCCAACCTGATTTTTGTTTGGAGAGTCACTCCATAGGTGGAGCGAAAGGGGAATTCACTCCACTAGTGGAGTGCTTGCCCTTTGACCCTTTGACTTCCTTTGCACTTAGCTATACTTGTTCATTATCATTTTTCTAATCTCTTTTCTGGTCTTTCGCTCCACTAGTGGAGCGACTGGAAGGTTCGCTCCATTGGTGGAGCGATAACATATTTTAACAGAAAAATATGTTCTAAAAATGACTAAGTGTTGGAAATCATCGCCATATGCGCAGATATGAAAAGAATATAACATGTAGAAAAATAGTAAGGAAAATAACCCATAACATCGCCCATGCTAAAACATCAACAATTTTACATGCGATATGACTGGAAAAGTGCAGAAAAGATAAACGAACCACAGAAAGTGAAAGAATACAATTTTTCAAACTAAAGAGACAACTGGTGAAAACACAACAAAATAACAACGTCTTGACCATTTAAATGGAGAAAGAGAAGTTTTACAATGATTTAGTCTCAAAAACTGCAACAACATGAAATTTATCAAAATATGGTAAAACTAGCAATAGGGTGATAAGAAGACATAGTCAAGTTGGTACCACTAATACAAAACCATTCTTCCCAAAAGTTACTAGTGAATATAGGTCATAGTCACTCATAATGGCTTTGGGCATACCATATAATTTAAAAATATAATCAAGAAATACCTTGGCCACCATCCTTGGTAAATAGGGATATTGTAATGCAAAAAAATAAGCATACTTGAAAAGGCAATATACTACCACTAATATCACCATTCTTTCCTCTAATTTGGGGAGGTCCTAAATGAAATTCATGGATATGTGCTCCTATTGGTGGTTAGGGATAGGCAAGGGTTACAACAATCTAGGAGATTTAATTGTTTCCTCTTTGTTATGCTAACATACCTCGTACTCGACCACAAACATCTTGATATTTACTTTTAATCATTTTTATTAAAATGATTACTTCACCCATTGGTATATTTATTTTTATTTTTATTTTTTAAGCGAAAAACCCCTTGCGGAGCTGCTTTGGTCTGAGAGACCACGAACAGAGGGTTCTACATCGTCAAAGTCACCCGGGAGTCACACCCGACCCTGCCCGCACCAACATTATCAATTGGATTTTGGATACCCAATTTGTATTTTTGGTAGGGTGGAGATTTGAACCTGGGACCTCCCTTGGAGGATTTCCCTCTCCTCTCCAACTCACCTACAACACCTGGGTACCCATTGGTATATTTTCAAGATCCTAAATAACCATCCAAAATATATCCATGCAATTCTTGGAGAATATTTGACTTAATAGCTAAATACTGAGGAAGATAAATATGATTATTTTTCAAAGCACTCCATCAGTATGTGAGAAACAAGAATGCCATGATGATCTTGCTTATTTTCTTGAATGATCCATGTAGTCTTCAAATTAGAAATCTAATATGCCTAAAGTTGAGAAATCCATTATGGAAGAAGACTAGAGATGGTATTGACAACAACAACATCCTCATATTTGCAAGATAAGGTATCAATCACCATATTATCTTTCCTTTCTTGTATTTAATGATAAAATCATAATCCAAGAGATTGGTCATCAATTTATTCTATTTAGGGCATAAAATACATTGCTCTAAGAAATAATTAAGTTTGTTATGGTCAGTCTTGATAATGAAACAAAACCCCAACAAATAAGACCTTCATTTCTCTATCTCATGCAAAATAGCTAACAATTCCTTCTATTATGTGAATTGTTCTATATTATTGCCTAAAATTTTCTTACTTTAAAAGGGTAATAGGTGACCATATTGCATCAAAATAGATCCAATACCTATGCCAAAAGCATCACACTAAATGATAAAATGTTTGCTATATTTAGAAGTGCCCAAAATAGGAGTGGTACATAACTTCTTTGAGGTCTTGGAAGACCTAGAAAGTGGCTTTAGATAAAAAAACAACATTATGTTTTGTGAGAGCAATGAGAGGAGTGGCAATATTATTATAGCTATGGATAATTTTTTTTTAGTAGCCTTTTTGTTCTAAAATTATTGTTTAAGGGATTTGGGAAAGGGCCAATATCGCATAGCTTTGATCTTATTAGGATCTACATTGAATCCTTCCTTAGTTACTATATGTCCCAAGTATTGTACCTCTTGAACCTCAAATGAAAATTTGGAACTTTTAACAAAAATCTTTTCATTTTGTAATAGGTGAAGAATTTTGTTAATATGAACTAGATGATCCTCCTAGAACTTGCTAAAATTAAAAAAAATATCAAAGAAAACTAGGATAAACTTACAAAGAAAAGGAAAAAATTTGGAGAAAGTGAAAGGAGCATTAGTGATACTAAAATATATGACTAAGGATTTATCATGACCCTCATGTATATGAAGAGTAGTATTAGGAGTATCCTCTTATCTAACCCTAATTTAATGAAACCCAAAACACAAGTCTATATTTGTAATTTAACACCATGTAATTATCCAATAAATCATCTATAATAAGGATAGAAAACATATCTTTGATAATGATCTTATTAAGATGATGAAAATTAGGACACATACACCATGATTTATCCTTATGTCATACCACCATCACTAGAGAGGAATATGGATTGAAGCTTGGATGGATGATTTCTTGCTTCAACATTTCCGGAACCAATTTTTTAATTTTTTATTTTGGGGCTAGGGGTAGCGGTAATAATGCACATTAGGAGGTTAAATTCCTAGAACAAGGTGTATGGTATAATCATGGGTACACTTAAGAGGTAGATTCATGGGCTCTCTAAATACCTCCTAGTGATCCAAAATATTTTGTAAATCCAAAGAATGAGCTCGAATAGGTGACTCTTTAAACTAAACTTCCATGTAATTGATTTGGATAAAGAATCCACAACCACCTTTCTTAAATATATTTTTCATGCTATGTAAATTAATTACCTTAGAGGGAACAAGTTGGATTCCTTGGAGAGAAATGATCCTTCTATTCTCTATCCACTTGACATACATTTTTTGTCTATTGATAGAACACCACCAAGCTAATATATCCATTGTGCTCTCAAGATGACATCTGAAATTTCTAGGTTCATGGAAAAGCTATTTCTGACCCAAGTATAAAATCCTATTTGGATGTTAATTTTTAGCCATTCAACCCAAACATTGAGTGGTACCCCTATTTGCAATTAAGACTTAAGATTATCTTGATTTGAATTGTTGATATACAAGCCCAAGGACTTTATTGTCTTACTATCTATAAAGTTATGTGTGCTACGTAAATCAATAAATACAATAACATATTATTATTAGTTAATAAATTTGTATACCTTAATAGTGTGGTGATCATAGAGCCCCATAAATGCATGAGTATAAATATCCATTACATCACACCCATGTTCTACTTCATCTACTTCTACTTGTTTCTCTTGTTGTAACAAATATTTTTCTTTATATATCGTTATGTCTTCACCTTCCACTTGAAAGTTATAATGTTCTTCATAGGAATGATCTTGATATGGTGAGAATGACATTAGAAACAAAAAAAATCCCTAGGAACACTCAATATTGTAGTAAGGATGATGGGAGTTCAAGTCACGTCTATATTGGGGACTAGAATCTTGAAGCTTATGTTCTACCACTAAATCTATATGTTGAGCATCATCAAGAGTATAAGGATCAAGCATGTTGACTTCCCACCAAATTTTATCCTTAAGACCATGGTAAAATTTTAAGATCACCACCACTATATTCAATGTGTAGGTGTAGGTGAGAAGACTGGTGCAATCAAATAAATACTCCTCCACTCTTCCTCTTTATTTTGTTTTCATCACATATGATGTGGAAGATCCTTTGTAAAATTTTTGAAGAAATAGTTCTTTGAAATGAGGCCACAAAATAGAAATCCCATGTTGGTGAAGTTACCATATCAACCATTGATGAGATTGGTTCCCAACTTAGTAGTTGTTAATATGGAATGACCAACTTTAGGAACATAGTACAATCAAATAAGTGTTAGCTTTCTAAATAGGTTAACACATAAAAATATTCAACCAAGATCTAAATATAAATCAAACCAATCTACTAACAATGAAAACTTGGTAACAACAATATCTCATGAAATATAACATAAATAAACACAATATATAAAGATTACATTAATGATACAACTTAGTTACAATGCTTGGAGCTTTACCTCCAATATATCATTTTTCATTACTTTTAGTTCTCTAATTATTGATATCCTCTTTCATCCAAGATATGCAACCTTTCATCTTCCTCTAATAAAGAAAAAGCTCTAAAATTGCCACATATCATGTGACTTCATACTCTCTTGACACTTTGCACTCTTTCTCATATTACCACATACATTATATAAAATATAAATCATTTACCAAACTAATAATGCAAGGGGGTCAAATAATGTAATATATCCAACACCCCATGTATTACATTATTTGGTAGAAATGCTTTTTACATTGAATTTCTGATTATTATTTCTCTTAAATATTCAACTTTGACTATATCATAGATGGATAAATAATTTGTGTCTGCCTTTGGATCAATATATCTAAGTTGCCTTTGTATCTCCGGTAGGGTACCTAGGAATAGATATTTGGGGATATATTATTATATTGTATAAGGGTTGGCATGGGCCACACATAACCCAAGGTTGATTGTATTATAATATTATATTATATTTTAATATAATATAATATTAGTAGTAGGCTCTCAAAAGTAGAATAAGAATATGGATATATAAAGAAGAGATATTTGTCATTGTAAGGATATTCATATCATTGAAGAAGAATCTTATGTAATCGTCGTGCCCACGAAGTGGCCTCTCATCTTGGGAGATCTTGTGGAGTTATTCCTTCCTTAAGGATTATTATTGGTGTTGCCCTACCTTAAGGGTATTATCTATCTCTCTCTCATTTGTGGATTGTTATTGTGGATAATGTATTGTGGATGAATGATTTGATATTTCTGCATATTGGTGAATGGTTCATGTTTTAATAATAAAAGTTATGCAACAAGTGGTATCAGAGCAACGATTTTGGCAAAGTGGGGATTTTTGTGTGAAACCCTAGAATTAGGGCAATTTTTTTTTGGAAAAACATCTCATCTTTCAGGAGCCATATCTCTGCGCAAGTTTATCCGATTCAGGCGATTCTTGGATCAGATTGTGCAGAATTTGAAGAGCTTTAAAATGAGTGGTCATATGATGGAATCTGAGCAGTATTGAGGGAGATACGACCTTTTGAAGTTAGTCATCCGAAACAAGGATAGTGACGAATTTCACAGATTTTTTTTGAAAAAACACCTCATCTTTCAGAAGCCATATCTTTGCGATAGTTAATCCGATTGAGGCGATTCTTGGATCAAATTGTGCAGAATTTGAAGAGCTTTAAAATGAGTGGTCATATGAAGGAATCCGAGTAGTATTGAGGGAGATACGACCTTTTGAAGTCAGTCGTCTGGAACAAGGGTAGTGACGAATTTTCAAGTCGCAAATTTTTCGAGAGACAAAATTTGTTTAGTTCGGGTAAGCAAATCAGTTACACTTTATTTTGTTTGGAAGAAAAAATTGCAGATCTAGTTGTCTATGTGGATTTTTAGCTTCAACTCAGTGGGAAGATATTTATTTCCATAAAACCCTAGTTGCATTAGGGCATGAACAATGGCAGTCCAAGATTTTTTTGGAGAAGATGATATTGATGTTAGGGATTGGTGGAAAAATTATAAATCCGAGTTTTATCATAATCCTATTTGGAAAAATTTGCTTTCTTTTTATCTTAGTGGAGAAGCTAAGATTTGGTATTCTAGAATTCCTCGCGCCCATAAAGATGAACTAACTTGGAAAACAATGGAGCATGAATTCTTGAGTAGATGGGACCCATATAAAAAGATAGCTAGTTTGAAGGCCACCATCAAGGGATATGAAGAAGAAATAAATATGTTTCAAAAAGAACAAAAGGAAATAAAAAGAGAGCTAGCAAATTCCAAAGACGTGGTAGAAGATAAAAAAGATGTCAGTATGCAGACAGAGGAAACCATACCTTTGGTAGAAGATAAATTAGAAAATGGACAAAGAAATTTGTTTGAATCTAAAAAGTCTATTATGCAGGTTCATGGAAGCATTCAAAAGGAACAGGTTATTATTTCCATTGACCCTAGTAGTAGATATAATTTTATTAATATTGCTTTGGCTAAGAAGTTGCAAGTTCAAGCAACAAAAATCAAGGACATACAGCTAGAGGGTGAGAATGTTCAGATTTTTGAAGATTTAAAGATCACCATGGATAAATATGTTTTACATTCAGATTTCTATGCTATTGAGATGGATGATAAGGATATTGTTCTTGGTTATCCTTGGTTAGATTCTTTGGGTACTGTTAACATTAATGTGCAAAAGAAGTTTATGAAGTTATGGTACAGGAAAAAGAAGATAACATTACAGGATATTTCTCAGCTTAAGGAGCAGGGATCCAAGGAAAATCACGAAGCGGTTGTAGAAGAACAAATTGAAGAACATGAAACAGAATCCAAGAAGGATATTTCTCAGCTTGAGGAGCAAGGATACAAGGAAAATCAAGAAGTGGTTGTAGAAGAACAAATTGAAGAACAGGAAACAGAATCCACGAAGGCGATAGTAGCAACAAAGTCCAAGGAATATTTGATAGAAGAGCACAAGGACACACCAAACAAAGAGAACATGAAAGAACAATGTGTAGAGGAATTTAAAATAATGGAGCCAAATTTTGAGAAGTCAAAGAAGGTAGAACATCAAGTAAAGGTTGCACCATATCGCCATCCACACCACCATGAGCGGAAACAATATTGGAGGCAGGGTTCAAGGCAACAATATTATGGTTCTACATGTAATCAACAGGGCACCAACTATGGCAGTGTTTGGCAAAGAAAGCATAGTGATCATGGTTTTCAGCAAGGTTCATCAAGCATCAAGGAACAAGTGGACCCATCATTCAAGTTATCAAAATACAAGCAATGAAGCGTGGAGCCAACGAAGCGGATTTGGATACTCAAGTAACAAAATGGCGTACCAGCATCATCGGGTTTCACTTGGATGGATGGATGATCGAGATTGGTACCAATTGCTAACATTGCTTAGCAAATCATACTATCAGGTTTCTTCATATGTTTCGAGGACGAAACATTTGTAAGGAGGGTGGCATGGTAGGGTACCTAGGAATAGATATTTGGGGATATATTATTATATTGTATAAGGGTTGGCATGGGCCACACATAACCCAAGGTTGATTGTATTATAATATTATATTATATTTTAATATAATATAATATTAGTAGTAGGCTCTCAAAAGTAGAATAAGAATATGGATATATAAAGAAGAGATATTTGTCATTGTAAGGATATTCATATCATTGAAGAAGAATCTTATGTAATCGTCGTGCCCACGAAGTGGCCTCTCATCTTGGGAGATCTTGTGGAGTTATTCCTTCCTTAAGGATTATTATTGGTGTTGCCCTACCTTAAGGGTATTATCTATCTCTCTCTCATTTGTGGATTGTTATTGTGGATAATGTATTGTGGATGAATGATTTGATATTTCTGCATATTGGTGAATGGTTTATGTTCATAATAATAAAAGTTATGCAACAATCTCTATCTTTGGGTCATTACCTTTGGGTCACTACCACTGATTTTACCTCTAGATCATTACCTGTGGGTCTCTGACTATGGGTCATTGTCTTTAGGTCACTACCATTGGTTTTGCCTTTGGGTCATTGCCTATGTGTATCTACATTTAGGTCACTACCTCTGGGTCACTTCCATTGGATCACTACCTCTGGATCACTACCATTGGAATTTTACCTCTAGGTCACCTCTAGATAATCATTGTCTCTGGATCATCCACTATAATATTCATAATGTTATTGTCTTTGTAGGATCATAACTACAAATGCTTTCATTGCTTTCACTATAGGTTACCTTCCAAGCTATGCTTGGATCATAATCATTTATTTCATATTTCTTCATGATAAGATCAATATCATTCTTTTCATTCAATAAAATTTGATTTTTTATTACACTTGGTTTTCGTTTGTAGAAACCATACAACATTTCTTTCATATTATTCTATTCATTCATGTTTATTCATCCACAATACATTTTCAATTTTTCAGTTTCCTTCTCTTTATATAAACAATATTTTTGAGAATGATTATGTCCTCCACAAGTTTCACAACAATGGAGATTCCAACATCTCTCTATCTTATGTCCATATCTACCACAATGACTACATCTATTTTCTATTACAAAATTCTTTTTACCATTTATTTATTGAAATTGAGTATCAATCTCTATCATATATTTGATGTTGCTATTTTCTATCACAAATTTAGTTCCTTGCTCATTATTTCTAGTTTGACCTATATATCCAATACCTCCACATTTTGGTCTTATTTATGATAGAATTGGCTCTTTGATTCCTTGTTCATATTTTCCTAAACTTGTACCTTTATATCCCATTTTACTTAACAACTTTGAACCAATTCCTTTAGTATGTTTTCAAAATAAAAAAAATATAATTAGACTGATCTCTATCAATATTAACACAACTTTGAGCATCATTGTTTCTATAATCATTTCAATCTATGTCATCATCAATTCTGACAAGATAAGATTTTTCTAACCAATCATGAACTGTACTCAAATCATCTGAGCTACAATCTATATCTTTGCCTTTTGTGTCACAACAAGTATTTACTATCATAGGTTCTAAATATTTATTGGATTTCTTAATACTTGATAACAAACATATGTGATTTGCAAAAATATTTATTTCTACAATTTCTAATCATGCAACATATCCTAGCTGATTATTCTGATATTTATGATTTCCTTTAGGAGATTGACCCTTCCTTATCAATGCATTATACTTACATGATTTTGTATTATGTCCTTCTTTCTCACAAATATGATAATAATTCTTTTGTTTTTTTTTTTGTGATAAAGTACAAAATTCTTTTCCTAATACAAGAGCCTTATTGGAGGACTCACTTAACTAATTTTCAAGCTCATATTGTAGATTAATATTTATTAATTCCTCAAATGACACCTTTTGGTTTGAAACTAGAAGAGGTGTGACCAACATTTTGAAATATTTAGGAAGTGCTCTAAGTACAACTGATATAAGAAACTAATCTTCATCTTGTTCTCCTAAGGTGTGTAATTTTGATTTTAATTCCGATATCCTTCGAAGAAATTATTCTGTGTTTTCTCCATCATGAACTTTTAGTGTATACAACAGTGAGTTGTAGATGTAAAATGGTTGCCTTATTATTTCCTTCAAATATCATACACAATTTTTTCCATGCTATTTTTGAAGTTTCTGCTTCACTAATATGTGCTTGAATTTCATCAGATATACCAAATAGAATTAACATAAGAGCTTTATCATCATCATATTTGAATTTTTGAATTTATGTTTTATTTACTGGAATGTCTCTTTGTCCATTTACTACATCCCAAAGTTTTTTGACAATAAGTATTGACCTCATTTTATTTTTCCATGGGGTAAAATTAGGCCCCTTTAATAATTGTGATTCAGAAAAGAATATTATTTTATTTGTCATTTCCTTTGGAGTAGACTACCTTATAACTCCCTAGTTAATTAGAAAGTTAGAATTTTGTAAAAAATATATTTTTAAATTTTTGTAACCCTAATTTGATGTAGGAATCCTTATCTCTTCAAATTTTAAAATATTTACAAATATAAAAAATGCTTTAAAAAACTTTATAATTCAATTTCAAAGCTTTCCAAGAATTGAAAAATAATTCCAAAATTTTCCAAAATAACTTTAGGGCTTCTCAAAATTTTCTAAAATTAGTAATTTAGCTTTCTAAGTGTTAGTCAAATATCTACCTAATATACAAACATACGTTTATGTGCCCTAGACATGGCCAACATTGAAAGGTCGGAGGAAAGAAATGTCTCCCATGCCAATATCCATAGAGGGTTGGCTCCCTTACTAATCCTACATCGGTTAAGTCTAGAGTTGCAAGAAATAAATTGGAAATAACGAAAAGAAAAGGGAAATATAGCCACAGGCCAAAGATGTAGGATTGGGGATAAACTAGCATCAGGAATTTCAATCAAGTGTTATAGCAACATAAAACAGAAAGGAAGGCAAGAGAATCCACTTATAGTTCCCCGGAGACAACTTCCATAATTGCATTCCAGTACTCACACTATCACCAGTAATGTTCAAATCCAGATGCAAAATTTGAGCTTAACAACAGATAATAGACATGAACATAAAATAGAAATGCTTGAATA
Organism: Wollemia nobilis; assembly: GCA_028583015.1. Taxonomy (NCBI): domain Eukaryota; kingdom Viridiplantae; phylum Streptophyta; class Pinopsida; order Araucariales; family Araucariaceae; genus Wollemia; species Wollemia nobilis. The sequence goes on along the minus strand of JAQPPZ010017079.1, from coordinate 513,219 downwards.
GAAAGAAATCACACATAGAGACTATTTGCAAAATCAGAAGCCACCACTTCTTCTATTTATACAGAGAACTTGAATAGTTTTTCTGTAGTGTCTCTCCTCTAAAGAACACACGCTTATACTGAGAGGGGGGGTGAACAGTATAAGACCTCTTTTTACTTATTCCTTTATACTTCAAAATAGTAAAGCAATATACCCAAAGCAATATCAAAGCAATGCACAAAATCATCCACAAAGTGACACCAATTTTAACGTGGTTCACCCAGAATGCCTAGGCTACGTCCACAAAACTTTTCTCTAAAAGTTATCTCAAAGTTCTTTGGGAAACCTTCCCAATTACAATGTTTATGAGCCTCGGCTCAAAGGAGACACCTTCCCCCAATCTGAATTTATGAGCCTCTGCTCAAAGGAGATACCTTCCCCTCTACTCTGGAAATGATCCCTCAGAAGATCAACTGCCTCTCCCTCTTGCCAGCACGTGGAACTCCTTTCCACCAAAGACCTCTTGTCCTCAATGCTTAGCCTAAGAGACCTTCGCCTTCTATGATCACGTCCACAGCGGCTCGGCTACTTGTACCAAACACGGTCGGTCGGTCTAGTACAAGTCTTCCTCTGTCAGTCGGATCTGTCCAACTCTATGAACAAATCAATCCTCTACACACAAGCCTTCTCAAAGACTTGCCAAATCTGTCCTCGGGTTCTTCTCAAAGAACCAATGCACCTCTGTCCTCAAGTTCTCTGATAGAACTCTCAAAAACTCGGCTCACAAGTCCTCTGCTAGGACCTGTCCAAATCTGCTCACAAGTCCCCATCGAAACCTCGTCCAAAAACCTCGAGCAAGCTCACCAAGAAAAACTTGCTTAGCATGAACCCACAAAGAGAATTGTTAGAGACCCAATGTGATTCATAAACCTCATAGAAGCATAAAGAGAATTGTTAGAGACTCAATATGTTCTATACTTAACTCCCAATCTCAATCTCAAATCTCATAGAAACATAAAGAGAATTGTTAGAGACCCAATATGTTCTATACTTAACTCCCAATCTCAATCTCAACTCAATCTCAATCTCAAAAGAATAATATAGATGTAGTATGCTTTTCTCAAGAATATGAAACACAACCCAACAATTGCCAACTATGCAATATCTCATATAACAATGATACTCATATTCTTTTTACCAACAATTAGAGTTTCAACAACAATGCTCATCAAACAAGGTTTAGACCACCAACACATTCAACTCAACATCAACCTTGAAGCATTAACCAATCATCACAAGAAAAGGAAACAAGTAGAAATCCTTTTCCCTCCAAGGATATTTGAACAAAACAGCCACCAACACAATATCACCAATTGCAAATAATAACTTGTTCAAATCAACTCAATGGAGTAAGCCCAATATCATGTATCAAGTAAAGCACTAACTTGATCAACAACAACCTCTATGAAAGCAACTCATCCATCAATATCAAAATAGCCAACTAAGGGTTTCATCATCTCAATGCAAGTAGCAAGACTTACTAACATAAACCCTAGTGCAAAAATGCTTCCTCTTCCTCAACCAGAATTATGCATTCACCCAAACACTCATCAATGATTTTAATGCATAAACAATCTTCAATATCCAGAAAATAAGATTTACACCAAAGATACCTAGTAGACAACCTTTTCACTCCAAACTCAATTTCAGAAAATATACCATCAACAACATACATGGAAGAAGTTGCCCATACCTTTACTTTGATGAAGAAGGAGAACTCAAAATCTGTCACAACACTAACTCTCAATTTGCCACTAATTAGAGTTAGCAACTATACTAATAATACACAATAATAAAGATCCAAAATAACACCTTATTTCTCCAACTTAGTAAAAACACCAAAGTACAATATACATACAAAGTAAAACCTCTTTACACCTTATTACTCCACATAAACATTAAACATCAATAAAACAATGTCAAAAACAAATATGATACCTTAACCTTATACCTCCCGCGCATTCACAGCCACTATCCTTTGCACACCATGACCAAAAAGAAATTCCCAATGAAGAGAATCGAACTCGGCACCTCTGCCGTCTAGCGCTTTCGCTTAAACGCCTCCGCCGTTGGGTCACAAGTGCCCAACGAAGAAATACAGCACTGCCCTCTCTTTTATCTTCCTTTGATGCCAAGAAACTGGAAAACGTAAACGTCTTCCACAAGTCACATGCAAACTGGTGAGCGCTGTCCAAAACGTAATTCACAGAATGCTTGCATTTATCATCTCACAGCACAGTCTGAAAACCGCAGTCCAGGTGCAATTGCCAATCCATCGGCGTCAAGCATAAAGGTAAGGATGCAGCCCAAACTCAGTTCCGAATATGCCAAGCATGGTTTCCAACACAGAACAAGCACGATTTCAAGGACGTCAATCGGAGATCGAAAACACAAAGCGTTGTTCGAAAGAATAGAGAAAACGCAAAATCGTAGACGCCAAGCGCAAATCGCAAGATACGGAGCCAATCGTAAATCGCAGATGTCAAATAATTCGTGGTACTCACTTTGGAAAAACATCCCCACTTATATAGCCATTTCTCCATAAAGTTTGACGTCGGCGCTCCTCCAACGATGGCATCATATCGGCGAAAGAATTCTTTTACTTCCGTCGCTTAAGGGTTGAAAGACCCTATAATAATAATTAAAATAATAATAATTATTATTTTATTAATAATAAATTAAACTTGGACCTTTGACAAAGGTTTGAGTTAATTTAATTATTAATAATAAACATGGACCTTTGCATTAAGTTAAGCTTGGTTTTAATAAAAACCCTTAATGAGTCCAAATGGTTTTAAGAAAAACCTTTAACCTTGTCACCATGGTTTTAATAAAAACCCTTTAACAATGAAGCTTCTCAAGATATTCTTGACATCACACTCTTTTGATATCAACACAAAAATGCCTTTTGACATCAATGACAACTTATACATTTGAGCAAGGGCAATGTACCCAAAGTACCCAAAATTGCCAACAATCTCCCCCTTTGTCATTGATGGCAAACCTTTACTGAAAACACTTCTCAAGAGCCAAAACTGAAACCAACTGTGCTAACAACTGAGAATCTTCCTTTGAAGTTTTGCTCCCCCGACTTGAAGCTTTCCTCTTCACTTTGAAGCTCTCCCCCTTACTCATATCTCTCCCCCTTTGTCATCAATGGCAAAGGGCCACCTTTGGGGCTCGGGACTAAGAATTAGCCTCTTAGCTTAGTCCCTCCCCCACCTCCGATGAGGTGATTAATTCTAGGGTGGGAGTAAAACTCCCATTAGGCACTGATCATCATCGGCGTCTATAACTTCCTTGTCGGGCCTTCTCTTGAACTCTTTGTCCATATTCCTATTCTTGTCACTGTTCTTGTTCTTGTTCTCATCCCTGTTCTTATCCATGCCTTGATCCTTGGACTTGATCATGCCATTGTTCCTATTCCTGTATTCTGGAATTTCAGCTCTACACTGTCTGACTGTGTGACCTTCATTGTTGCACTTATAACAAGTAACAATGTTATTTCTTTTAGGCATACCTATTCTTTGAATCCACCAGTTCTGACCAAACCTATTCTGACCAAACTTGTTTTGACCAAACCTGTTCTGACCAAACCTATTCTGACCAAACCTGTTCTGATCATACTTGTTCCTGATATTTGCCTTGCAAACCCAAACTGTTGACAAGAGTAGCAATACCCTTGAAATAAATTACCACCTCTGAAATTGTCATTTACCTTCTTCACTTGAGCCATGCAATGTGAAGCTATGTGACCAAACTTGTGACAAGCAAAACATCTGCCTTGAAACTTTCCTTTATTTGACCTCTTAGGTTATGAAAACTTCTTCTTCTCATTCTGAATTCTATTTTCTATTTCTGTGCATCTATCATTCAAGGACTCATGATCTGAAATACTTTCCTCATCAGAACTCTCTTCCTTTTGGAGTCTCTTACTAGATTCTCCAACTTGTTCCTTGTGATGTTTAACAAAACCAAGGCCTGTTTTATCTATTGTCTTTCTTTGACCTTTGATGAGAGACTTAACCTTTTTGGAGCTATCTTGAAACCTGTGAAGCTTATCCTTGTACCCTTTAGTTTCCTCTTTCAAAGAAGCCATTTTCTGTTCTAACTCACTATACTCAAGAACCTTAGACTCTAACTCATCCTTGAGTTCTTGTGTCTTAGCTATAGAGAAGTCAAGACTTTCTATAAGATCATCTCTCTCCATACAACATTCATCCAACTTATCCTTGAGTCTAGCATTCTTCTTTCTTTCCTTTTTCAAAGCACTAAGAGCACTAATAAGTTCACCTTTAAGATCTACTTCACCTTCCTCTATATGTTTGCTATTAGAATCATCAAAGCCTTTTTCAGATTTCTTATCACTAGAGGTGCTACCCTTTTCAAAAACCATACATGCATCTTCCTTATAGTTTTCTGAAGCATCCTCATACATACTAGAAATCAAATCATTATTTGTGCAATCATCCTCAAGGTGACCAAAATTTCCACATCTAAGACATTTCATGATAATGAATCTATGTTTTGGTTCTTCCTCTTTTTCGATATGAACAACATCTCATTTTCATTATCACTTGAAGAACTTTCACTATCACTACTAGAACACTTACTTGCTTTGTCTAGGTAGAAACTCTTCTTGTGTTTGTGAGAATACCTCTTTCCTTGATTGTTGTGCTCATCTTTGTTTTTCCTATGATGCTTGTGCTTTTCAGAATCCTTGCTCTTACAGTCCTGTTTATCTTCATCACTTTCATCCTTGGCAATAGTACAGTCAGTAGCATAATGACCAAACTTTCCACAATTGAAACATCTTACGTTTTTCATATTTTTGTGCTTTCTAGAGAACTTGCCTTTCTTGCTTGTAATATGCCTCTTCATCACTAGAAGACTCATCACTCTCTTGAAGTTGTTTACCTTTGGATTTCTTGGTAGCCTTGAAAGCTGCCTCCTTCTTGACATCAACCTTCACTTGAGTTCTCAACTCAAATTTTGCAAGTATACTATGGAGCTCATCCTTTTTCAACTTATCCAAATCTTTAGCTTCCTCAATAGCAGAAATATTTTCACTAAATCTATTAGGAAGAGATCTTAAAATCTTATCACAAACATCATTTTCAGCAAGCTCAAGACCTAAGTCTTTCATGGAGTTAACAACCTCATCCATACGAAGCATGTAGTCACTAATATTTTCATCATCATTCATCTTGAGTTGTTCAAACATACCTTTGAAGTGTCTCAACTTGGCCTTTCTGACATTTGTATCACCTGTATGAACCACCTTCAATCGATTCCACATTTCACTAGCTGTCTTGCGGTGAATCACTTTGGTGAGATCTGCTTTCTGTAAGCCTTTCTGGATTGCATTCATTGCTTTTGAATTGTTGTGATGTAGGAGCCTTTCTTCTTTAGTATAAGGACCATGTTCAGGAATAGTGTACTCATCTTCAATCACTTCCCAAACCTCATTCCCAAGTGCCATTAGATGAACCTTCATCCTTGCACTCCAAAGACCAAAATCTGACCCATCAAGAATAGGTCTTGCATTGCCACTTGAATGATCCATTGTGTTCTTTACTAGCTTTTCCTTCAAGTTGTTAAACTTTTCGAAGGCACCCGCTCCGATACCAATTGAAGAACACAAGCTTATACTTGAGAGGGGGGTGAACAGTATAAGACCTCTTTTTACTTATTCCTTTATACTTCAAAATAGTAAAGCAATATACCCAAAGCAATATCAAAGCAATGCACAAAATCATCCACAAAGTGACACCAATTTTAACGTGGTTCACCCGAGAATGCTCAGGCTACGTCCACAAAACTTTTCTCTAAAAGTTATCTCAAAGTTCTTTGGGAAACCTTCCCAATTACAATGTTTATGAGCCTCGGCTCAAAGGAGACACCTTCCCCCAATCTGAATTTATGAGCCTCTGCTCAAAGGAGATACCTTCCCCTCCGCTCTGGAAATGATCCCTCGGAAGATCAACTGCCTCTCCCTCTTGCCAGCACATGGAACTCCTTTCCATCGAAGACCTCCTGTCCTCAATGCTTAGCCTAAGAGACCTCTGCCTTCTATGATCACGTCCACAGTAGCTCAGCTACCTGTACCAAACACGGTCAGTCGGTCTAGTACAAGTCTTCCTCTGTCTGTCAGATCTGTCCAACTCTATGAACAAATCAATCCTCTACACACAAGCCTTCTCAAAGACTTGCCAAATCTGTCCTCAGGTTCTTCTCAAAGAACCAATGCACCTCTGTCCTCAAGTTCTATGATAGAACTCTCAAAAACTCAACTCACAAGTCCTCTGCTAGGACCTGTCCAAATCTGCTCACAAGTCCCCATGGAACTTCAAAACTCCAGTCAGACCTGTCCAAAAACCTCAGCAAGCTCACCAAGAAAAACTTGCTTAGCATGAACCCACAAAGAGAATTGTTAGAGACCCAATGTGATTCATAAACCTCATAGAAGCATAAAGAGAATTGTTAGAGACTCAATATGTTCTATACTTAACTCCCAATCTCAATCTCAAATCTCATAGAAACATAAAGAGAATTGTTAGAGACCCAATATGTTCTATACTTAACTCCCAATCTCAATCTCAACTCAATCTCAATCTCAAAAGAATAATATAGATGTAGTATGCTTTTCTCAAGAATATGAAACACAACCCAACAATTGCCAACTATGCAATATCTCATATAACAATGATACTCATATTCTTTTTACCAACAATTAGAGTTTCAACAACAATGCTCATCAAACAAGGTTTAGACCACCAACACATTCAACTCAACATCAACCTTGAAGCATTAACCAATCATCACAAGAAAAGGAAACAAGTAGAAATCCTTTTCCCTCCAAGGATATTTGAACAAAACAGCCACCAACACAATATCACCAATTGCAAATAATAACTTGTTCAAATCAACTCAATGGAGTAAGCCCAATATCATGTATCAAGTAAAGCACTAACTTGATCAACAACAACCTCTATGAAAGCAACTCATCCATCAATATCAAAATAGCCAACTAAGGGTTTCATCATCTCAATGCAAGTAGCAAGACTTACTAACATAAACCCTAGTGCAAAAATGCTTCCTCTTCCTCAACCAGAATTATGCATTCACCCAAACACTCATCAATGATTTTAATGCATAAACAATCTTCAATATCCAGAAAATAAGATTTACACCAAAGATACCTAGTAGACAACCTTTTCACTCCAAACTCAATTTCAGAAAATATACCATCAACAACATACATGGAAGAAGTTGCCCATACCTTTACTTTGATGAAGAAGGAGAACTCAAAATCTGTCACAACACTAACTCTCAATTTGCCACTAATTAGAGTTAGCAACTATACAATAATACACAATAATAAAGATCCAAAATAACACCTTATTTCTCCAACTTAGTAAAAACACCAAAGTACAATATACATACAAAGTAAAACCTCTTTACACCTTATTACTCCACATAAACATTAAACATCAATAAAACAATGTCAAAAACAAATATGATACCTTAACCTTATACCTCCCGCGCATTCACAACCACTATCCTTTGCACACCGTGACCAAAAAGAAATTCCCAACGAAGAGAATCGAACTCGGCACCTCTGCCGTCTAGCGCTTTCGCTTAAACGCCTCCGTCGTTGGGTCACAAGTGCCCAATGAAGAAATACGAACTGCCCTCTCTTTTATCTTCCTTTGACGCCAAGAAACTAGAAAACGTAAACGTCTTCCACAAGTCACATGCAAACTGGTGAGCGCTGTCCAAAACGTAATTCACAGAATGCTTGCATTTATCATCTCACAGCACAGTCTAAAAACCGCAGTCCAGGTGCAATTGCCAATCCATCGGCGTCAAGCATAAAGGTAAGGATGCAGCCCAAACTCAGTTCCGAATATGCCAAGCATGGTTTCCAACACAGAACAAGCACGATTTCAAGGACGTCAATCGGAGATCGAAAACACAAAGCGTTGTTCGAAAGAATAGAGAAAACGCAAAATCGTAGACGCCAAGCGCAAATCGCAAGATACAGAGCCAATCGTAAATCGTAGATGTCAAATAATTCGTGGTGCTCACTTTGGAAAAACATCCCCACTTATATAGCCATTTCTCCATAAAGTTTGACGTCGGCGCTCCTCCAACGATGGCATCATATCGGCGAAAGAATTCTTTTACTTCCGTCGCTTAAGGGTTGAAAGACCCTATAATAATAATTAAAATAATAATAATTATTATTTTATTAATAATAAATTAAACTTGGACCTTTGACAAAGGTTTGAGTTAATTTAATTATTAATAATAAACATGGACCTTTGCATTAAGTTAAGCTTGGTTTTAATAAAAACCCTTAATGAGTCCAAATGGTTTTAAGAAAAACCTTTAACCTTGTCACCATGGTTTTAATAAAAACCCTTTAACAATGAAGCTTCTCAAGATATTCTTGACATCACACTCTTTTGATATCAACACAAAAATGCCTTTTGACATCAATGACAACTTATACATTTGAGCAAGGGCAATGTACCCAAAGTACCCAAAATTGCCAACATCCTCCTTTTATAATGGAAAATGAGTAGTATTTATAGAGGAATTTCACCTCTATCATTTAATACACATAAAGACAAAATGTTTACAGTTTAGAAAACTTTGCGAAGAAATTCTTCCTCGAAGTTCTTTAAAATATCCTTCCTCAAACAATGATCCAGTTTATAAGGAAAATTCCTAGGAAATCAACACATTTGGGCATCGATGCACGAAAAATTGTAGAGATGATCAATGACTTGGTACATTCGCTGCGCCTTGGAAATTTACCACTATTCCAAATATCTTGGAATTCATGAAAATCGCTCTATGATTTTAATGTTGTAGCTTTTTTTATCTTGAAATCCACAACTTTAGTTACTTATCACAACAATCATTAAATTCTCTTCATTCACCCGATCGGAGCGCATTTGAAAACCTGTATCGACGTCGAAAGAAGAATTTGTCTAAAATTGAGTAATAAGCGAACATGCCTCCTCAATTTTTTAGCATTTACTCCTTATTCACGCTTCCTGGTGGAGAGAGTGCCTATGAAAACATCTCTTACAATATTACGCTTCAACACATAGCCCTGTATTTTTTCCATTAAAATTAGTTGCATTGTATTACCTCTCTGGCATGGAAGAAGACAACCTGGGCGAAAGCGATTTATCATTCACCTTTGAATTTCTACCTGATGTCTTGGACTGTTTTCATATGATTTTGGATTTAAAATGGGTGACTGAAAGCTTTACCTTCCTCTTAAGGCAAAAATACTTTTGCACAAGATGTTCTTTCTTTTTTCTAAAAATATACGTTCACCCCCAAGAGAAGCGAAAGGTACTATCGCCCTTTATCTTGGATGAACGTAACTTTGACTTTTCCCACTATTTCTTTTAATATTCACCCAAATTAAAAATAAAATCTTCGACGCAACTATGGGGCCATATCCAGGTAGCTTCGCCCCCAGGATGGGCGAATGAGACTTTCACCTTTGTCCTGAGGTGAAACGACTACCATTTTCACTTTCTTTAAAAATATATTCTATAAATGCCTTCGTCTAGAAGGAGGGTGAAAGGTATGTTCACCCTTATCTTTGGGGCGAACAAAAATTTGACTTTTCAATGCTCTCCTAGTGCCTGCGTTTTCCCGAACTCACCATTTGCTGAGGTTTCACCCCAGGGAGGGGCGAATGGGACTTTCACCCCTCAAATGGGATGAATGTTCCTTCTATTGTTCAACGCATTGGTTGGGTGCATCATTTTAAAATTTGAAGACATTCACCCCAAAGTGGGGCGAACGATGCTTTCACCCCAACTTTGGGGTGAATTCATTTCTTAATATTATCATCGTGTTTGATCCTTGGGCCCACTTAAAAATTATATTTTTAAATGTGTTTTCACCCCTAAAAGGGGTGAAAGGGTCTTTCGCCCCTCACTTGGGGTAAAATTCTTTGCTGAATTTGACATTCTTTTCATTTCCTCGTTCACCCCAAAGTGAGGCAAACGAGTCTGTCACCCCACTTTTGGGGTGAACGCACATTTCCACTTCACTTTGCCAACAACAATTTTCATAGACATCTTCGCCTCGGGGTAAGATGTTCGAGGATTTTTCACTCTTATTTTGGGTGCAAAGGGGCATTATATATATATATATATATATATATATATATATATATATATATATATATATATATATATATATATATATATTCTTCCATTGAATCTTTAAGTATTGTTGAATTTTGAAGTCTTCGGGTGATCTATACTGATGCTTCACAACAATTTTCTTGCAACACCTATTATTCCCAATATTTTAATTCATGAAAATTAGAAGGAAAATTAACACATAATAAAATTGTAACACATTATATCGGCCGAAATACTGCAACATAGTATTAACATATTTTGTTGATTTTACAATCAATAAAATTTCATCAAAATTTTAATGTGGCATAGTGCAAAACTGCAAATATTTCTAGTAGTTTTTGGGATATCCAACTCATATGGATGCAAGCGATCCTAAGCCTTTATCCATTGGGCTCCTTATTGGGTCTTCTTACTGGTTGCATTGACTAGCACTTCATATTTGCATGTTCTTTTCTACGCTTGCTCAACTGCTACCTATTTAGCAACCTCTGCCTCTACTATTATCCATTCTGCTTTTGCTTGTTCCGTTGCTTCTTGTTCTATTGTGGCCTGTTCTTCCTGCTCCTTCAAAATTTCATAGGTGATATCATAAACTATAATGCATCTACCCAAGCATGCATGGATAACATGGAGGGAACACTATGTGATTCATAGATATACCACAAGTGTTCAATATCCTCCAGGCTAAGGCACTTACCTCGTTGGACCAACTCAAACAAGGATAGCTCCATATGGGTGAACTTCTTCATAAGTGACAACACCTGTTCCTCGGTGATAGGCTCCTCCCACTTTTCAATTTTGGATATGTCTTCTTCAAAATTCTTCCACACCGCTTCTAACTATTCCTTTGGAAGGGTCTCACCCCATTCATTGATGAAAATTGGAAATCCCATATTAGTGAGAGCATCAAAATGAAACATTAAAATAGTATGCTCCCACTCCATCATGTTGAGAAGCTTTCTGCTTTCTCTTACCAGACCCAACCGCTAAAATTAGCTATGCCACATGAATTTGGCAGTTGACCAAGCTTAGTCCATCTCACTCATGGGGTAAATGCACATATTAGACTGAGCTAGGGCTTGGATCTTCACAGCCATCTCCAGGTGAGGCTCCATCATCTCCTCAACACTATCTATTGTTTTCTATCTCAAATGAATCTAAATTCAAGCCTCATAGAGATATTGTAGAACTTGGACTGCTCTAGCTGCCAACTTCTCATAGCTCTAGGCAAACCGAAGATGAGCTTCCTTAATCATTTAATGAGAGAAACCTGTAGCTTGTGTGGCCTTATCTACCAATTGATTATGTATGGATTCAAGTTGTGCCTTCAGTGCTTGCACCTACTGCTCCATTGCATCCTTTTCCTTTTGATGCATTCCTACTTGCTAATGCAAGTATTTGATTTCCATCACCATCTTCTCTTGCTGTGCTCTGCTCACTGCTAAGGCATATTCAAGCTCGATATTTTTTTTGGTGTCATAATATCTTTGCTTATAATACTCATCGTGTAGATAAACCAAACTCATATCAACCTGTATATTCCCCATTTTCTTAGTTGGATCAATCCTCATCAGGTCCTCCGTCATGGTCTCATAAGCGTAATCGCTCGGTGTCATCTCTCCTCGTGGATTTTGGACTAGGGGAATTATCTTGGTTGTGTGAGCCTTCTTAGAAATCGGATGGAAAATAACTTTCTTGAGTGGCCTAGTGGGGCCAAGTGCCTCTTTTATTTTGTATCTCTTTAGCCCTTATGATGAACTGATATGATCATGATTAATCATTTCTACATCAGGCTACTTGGGCATCACCTTGATTTTGGGCAGTGCTTGCATCTCCAAAAATGGCGTGAAAGGAACCAAAATTTGTGCACAGTTTGGCTCAAATGAAGGAGAGGAGATAAATATAAGAGGGGGGGCCAAAATAGTAGAGTGGATGGAAGAACCTAGTTCGACTGTAGTTACGCTCACTCTTGGAGGAACTTGCATATTTATAGTGATAGTGGAAGTGGTAGTAGAAATAGAAGGAGAAGGATGTAAAAATGGGTTTGGATCTAAAGCAAATAAACTAAAAGAAAGGAAGGTCAAAGAGAGGTGAAGAGAAGGAGCAGTAGTGACTTGTGGGTGAGAGGAAGGGAGCAAAATGGATACACAAGACATACCAAATGGAGGGGTGAAAGAAGTAGGGGCTTACGGAAATGAACTAACAGTCACTACTTGCTCTGAAGTAGAATAAAAGGGCAAGAAAAATATACCTTCAAGCGTGGGTGACGTGTGACTTGGTGATGGAGTTAGATGCATAATAAAAAAAATTTGCTCTTCTGCTTCCATTTCCAGGTTTAAAATCTCCACCTGCTAGCCCAACGACTGCTCGTAAATCAATGTGAACTCTTGGGCAACACTATCTGGAGCAACTAAAACTAGCAGAGGGGAATTAGTAGTTGATGCATCAACTGTAACTGTAGAAACTGCAACAACCAAAATTGCTATAATATATGAAGTAGTACCAGTTCTTGGCCTCTTTGTAGCTTTCAAAAATGGAAGCGCTTCTCGAATATTTTGCTTCAACGAAGGCACCTCATATACTCTTCACTTTACCCACTGCAACCTTCATTAAAACATGTACTCCTGCTCTTCTTCCTCAGGTGTCTCTTCCTTAGCTACTGGGCGCTCTTTGCTAGCCATGCTTTCTCCACTATCAGACTTTTGAAAACTTTAAGGTACAACTTTGGTGAAATCTATGGGTTGATAGATGTTAACAAATTCATCATATACCTCTGAAAATGCCTAATCCATATTCAACCCAAAATCACATGCAATCTTCGCTTTATGGACCTCCATAATCCACGAGTTCATAATTTTCTCTTCAATCCATATCGGCAATTGTTCCTTCATTTGGACAAATATCCCCGGTGGAGGGATGTGATCTCTACTACCGGTTTATATTCATCCTCCTTCTTGTAAAAGTTATGTCATGGAGGAAGCGACATCATATCTTCAACATGCCACTCTAAATCATGCCCATAAAAATTGTTTCGCTTTTCCTATATGTTGGGTCGTGGATAACAATGAAAAGCATTGGTCTTGATTATTTCTAAAAATTTATCCAATGGATCATATCTCCACCATTGTAGCAATTCTATCAGACCCAAATCTTAAAGTGCCTTCATGAGTAGCCTGTTTTACCTGACTTGGTTCACCTCTATACTGCTAAAATTGAATGGCATGGTGCAAGTCGTTATTTTACCGTGCCTTGATCCGTACACATCATTCGTGTATTCAGTTTGGTGCACCATCTCCATGGTGAAAATATGCTCGATGGTGAATTATGGGAGTAGGAATGGCTTACCCATGAAGCCATAAATTCTTACGACCACATCTTGACTCAACAAAAATATGTTACCCTTTTTGGCTGTGACAATTGCCTTCATTGCTTGTGGTACTCTTTCACTTTTTTTGCAAATCAACTCAATTGTGGGCTCCAAAAATAGGCGATTAAAACTATGGTATGACTCCCTCCTTGACAGAGTAGGATTCCACATATAAACAAGCAAAAATTCATCCTTTTCATCAACTTGTTTTACTGCTATAAACAAAAAATGTTGGTGCAAGTGAAAGAAGAAATACCAAACAAGGAAGGAGGTATGCTTGAATGAAGTTTCCTCTTCGGTATTCAACTTCTCCAGCTGAATGTGCATTTTTTGATATATGAAATCGACCCAGTCAAAATAAATCGGATTCGTGTTCCTTCTCATGGTCCTTGGAGCGTAAAACTCCACTTGAGATATACATTGTACAAGCATCGCCAGCCACCCATGCCAGCATATAAAATAAGTCGAGGCTCTTGAATTCTGAAAAATAGTTCGATAGATTCGATAGTTACCCTAACTGCGGCTCCTTGATCAATTGCATTTCCATAAACTGGCGCATTGTCACTGTAGAAACATATCTTTCTTCTTGCTCATTGATGTGCAACTTTTTAAAAATTATATCAGATGGGGGTTTTAACCCATAGGTAAACGCTTCCCTCACTTCAACAACAAATATAGAGAAAAGAACCTCCCCATTGGCTTTTTGAACAACCCTGCTAACTAGATTATAAAATCTAGCAATTAATTTTACCAGCTTCGGGTAAGGGTGTATGAGCGTACACAAATACCAAAATAACTATACATGAAATGACACAGTCAGAGGGCTCTCCACCATCAATCCTTGATTTACTATGAATTCTACATCCTATCAAAGCTTTACCATGCCCTTGTTGGTAATCATGCAGTCTCCGACCTCTGCCATAGTGTTAGAGTATGGGTCCAAATCTACATTCTCATTTCTGTAGGTCTTCTTGGATTTTGACCCACCTTCTGCTTTCTGTTTTGAATATTTATAATCTATAGTTTTTTTCACCTCTTTTATTTTCTTACCCATTATGCAAACCCTAAAAACTTTGAAAGTGCTTTGCAGCTTCTATGCTCTATTTATAGAATGCGCTCCAACTACCACAGTAAATACGATAAATTTTCCTGGTGGATTTGAGAGGAGTTGCGCTTTGCTTCCATTGGCAGGCACTTTCCCAATACTGCAATAGCAATTGATTTTTTTATTCGCCACAAAATCCTTATTAAAAAATGTGCCCTTCTACCATGTAAAACTTTGAACAATGTGCCCTAGCTGCTAAAATTGCCTTGGAAAAATAAATTCACCACCTAAGGACCAATGAGCGCTTCTGCTTCTTCTGGTGTGAGATTTCGTTCCTTGGGAATGCCAAATCGCCTCCCAATGTAAATTTAGGTGCATGTTTTAAATTAAATGCTTTGAAAATGCATCATTAATGTGCATGCACACCTTTCAAAATTTACCACGTGTCGGAGGGCGAAATCGCTTTGAGAGGGCGCTCTTAAAAATTTGATTGCACTTGAAAAATCATCATTCTTTCGAAAAAGCAATGGAGGGGTGAAAACACTTTTGGGGTGTGCTTGGTCTCTTCTCCTTTCGCTCCGAAAATGCCTTCAACCTGTTTGATATAATTTCATGGCAAACTTTCTCCTTTTAAAACAATTATTTACCTTTCTTTTTTCGCCCCATAATTAGAAAAACACCCTTTTTAAAGCTTTTCAGTTGGAGCTTTTTTATTTTCTCCTTTGTCTTATTTTTATGCCATTTATAAAAAGAAAAAATCAAATTTAAAAAGCTTTCTTTTCTCTGTTTCTAAATATTTTAATAATAAGGCTATGACAACTCTTGCTTTTGCGTTTTCCTTTGTCTTATTTTTGCCTTCCATTATTTAATTAAAACTTTAATGAAAATCATTGTATGCAATTGCTTGAAAAGCCAGAGTGCGCCTCCCACATTTTAAAACCTTTGCATATTATTTTGCCCCAATGAAGTGTAAACAAAAGTTTTCATCCCACACATAGGGCGAAAGTGCTTGCATTTGACTTCTCTTAAAACTATTAGCCCGGTTGCCATCATAAACCATTTTTAGCATGACTCTCAAGGAATTTTTTTTTAAATATTACCTTTTAAATTGAGTAGCATGGGCTGTAAAATTTTCATTTAATGTTTTCACCCCAACGAGGGGTAAACAAGAGTTTCACCCCTCATTTGGGATGAAAGCCTTTTAACTGCTTCTATTATGTTGACTTGGTGCTTTATATAATATTTCTTCCTTGCCATCTTTAAAAAATACATTCACCCCCATTTGGGATGAATGGGGTTTTTACCCCTTCCCTATGGCGAACATGCCTTTTTCAATTGACCTACTTCATTAATTTCAAAACGTGGCCCCACTCCCTTTTACATGTTGCACTTTGCTTTCGTGAGATATTAACTAATGTAAATTTGAGATGAAAGAGCTTTGAATAATTTGTTTCAATCAAAGGGAGCAGAGGTGTTATACTTTTTTTTTTCTAAATCAGAATCTCTTATATGATATGCTTTCACCTCAATGAGAAGCGAACAAGAGTTTCACCCCTTCATTGGGGTGAAACCTGTTGGTCCGGCTTTCATGCACACCCCGGGAAGGATGGGCAAGGAAGCTCCGGAGACACCCACGGGATGAATCCCACTCACTTTAGGATCTAGCTGGTTATCCAAGGTGCGAGTTACAGAGTTGGGTCGAATGGCTATTCACTCTTTTTCGCTTCTGGAATAGATTTCAATATGGACTGTTCTGTTACCTTACAGGGGGTTCTTGAACTTGTTCAGTAGTTGCAAAAGTTCTTGATCATCAGATTTGAAAATGATTCTTGATCTAGCTCTCATGGGTCAACAGATTTAAATAAAAGACAAATAAAGAAAATAAAAATGGATCATTCACCGAAAACAAAGAGAGGGTAGGGTAGGGTAGAAAGAGAAGTTTATCAAACATTAACTATAAAACCCAAAACTATCAATCTTATCTATGCTATCGACTTCACAACAGAACAAATCAAAGAAGAAAGTGTCCAATCACCTAAGATCACTTTCAACTAAGAGCACAAGGCAGAGTGGAACAGATCTAGCAAAAAATTATAAATCCAAGGGCAGCTGGTTAAAACTGGTATCTTTCACCGACAGCCTAGCTCACACAGTGAAGACAGAGCAATTAGAACAAACTTAACCTCAAATCTGTAATTTCCCCTAGCATACAATAGAACAACTGAAGCCTAACAGCATATTTAAACTTGATAATACAGATTCACAACAATATATCTAACAAACTTAAATGGAACGGATAACAAAAGAAGATACACTTATCACACTCGCAAAATATTAGGCTCCCTGGCCATGCTATCACGTAAAAGCTAAAGCACATCAACTCCAAGTCCAGAAACAAAGGATTTCACAAAATTTGCAAGAAATTGCTTATAAGCCTTTTATTTCTAAGTCTCCGCCTCCCGCAATTACATTGAGAAGAAGTATTTATAGACTCAGGACAGACCCTGATCTTTTCAAAAATATCTTCTTCCCCAAACTGCAAATCTTATCTCATCTAAACCCTAGGACCCGGGTTTTACAATAAAAATCCATTTAAAATCAAAGTCCAGATAGAACTTAACCCTTCGACAAATCAGGGGAGTCAACTGCCATAAATGGAGAAGATAAAATCTAAAGCCACTTGCATTCATCCGCAGCTGCAAATAAATGCCTCCATTAATTTCGCTGGTGAGCCGGATGAGTCACCACTTCTCCATCAATTTGATCTCCGCAAAGCCATCCCTGAGTTGAAATGGTCTTCATGCTATCAATTTCGTCATAAATTTGCTATTGAATGCTTTTACCGGCTTCTTCTCCTCTAGCATGGCGGTCCTCGATCAAATCCGCACTTTAACTTTGACTTTATGGCCTTTCCTGTTGTCCCGTAAGTGCCGTATGGAATCCCGCATGAAAGACAAAAAGATTATATTAGCAATTTAATAAAATTATCAAACCCAAGCTTAAAACATTAAAATCAGACTAAAAACCGCAAAATAAGCTTGCATGTCGGCCCTGCTCTGTCTCATACACGCTTTGACACGTGTCGCTACCCTAGGATGCCCTCTATTTCAACTGGAATGCACTTTCGGGCCCTTTGAGGACTTTCTCTCTCCTACCGTGAAAATGCGACATGTCACGATTTCGCGACATGTCGCGAAATCGCGACCTTCCCTGGCCTCCGTACAACTTCTTGATTTTCAACCATGAAAATGGAACATGTCAGCGCGTCGCTGCGAGTTCGCCAAAGCTGTATGCGTTGACCGCGTTGACCGCGATTTTGGAACATGTCAGCGAATCGCTGCAGCTTTCTCCCTTCGGCACTTTCTTCCGAAATCGTCGCGATATCCGACACTTCCATAGTGACGTACGCGCACTTCCAAAATGGAAACGTCGCGATATCGCGACACTTCCAAAAATGGAAACGTCGCGATATCGCGACACTTCCAAAAATGGAAACGTCGCGATTTTGCACAGTTCGCGATCCGTACCATCATCTTCTCTCTCCAAAATTGTCGCGATTTCGCGACATGTCGCGAAATCGCGACCTTTTCTTACTTAGCCGATTTTCATCGCATTTTCTCTCTCCTATCGCGAAAATGCGACATGTCACGATTTCACGCCATTCCACACAATTCTCTCTCTCCTCTACCTAGCGATTCTCTCCTCTCCAAAATGGAAATGCGATATCGCGACACTTCCAAAAATGGAAATGTCGCGATATCGCGACACTTCCAAAAATGGAAAGTGTCGCGATTTCGCTACACAAAAATGACTTAGCGGCTTTTCTATTTACCTGTCGCGATTTCGCGACATTTCCATAAATGGAAGTGTCGCGATATCGCGACACTACCAAAAATGGAAAGTTTGATTTTTCATGAATTTATGCAACTCGTTTTCTGGATTTTCTCGTACCGGTGCAAGATTTTGTTTAAGCATGAATGATTTCTAGCATGTAAAAAGTGAATTCTTGGATAACACAGCTAGAATGCAAGAAAAAGCACAACTTTAAAAAGGAGGCAAGCAAATTTGGATTTAAAACTGGAAATGATCAAGAGGGTCCCTGCTGCAAAAATGGAATTTCAAAGTTTTCAAGAGGATGGAATCTCATTTTTCAGTGGGGGTGTGTTGCTTCTCAACAAATGGCGATATCTGTGGGTAAAATAGTAGCACTATTTTAGAACCCAAGACTCCGGTTTCAAAACAAAAAGACCATGCATCATGCCTTGCCACGGACATTCTTCACAATAAATTGACTCGCTAACCGCTAGTCGTTAAAACTTCCCAAGGACATACTAGGCTGGATTACTTCAAGGAAGATTTCTGATGTGCAATTTCAAAGGGTATAAAACTTTCTTCAAGGATGACTCGAATTGAATGATAAACTTGGATTAATCAACTTTTCTAGATTGTAAAAGGGGAAACCGAGTAGAGCTCTGTTTACTAGTTTAGCCTTTTACAGCCTAGACAGAGTTACCCTTTAGATTTACACGACCCAAATTTACAACTGTAGGGCAGAATCTATAACTTAGAAGAAAATATTTTTGGAAGTATTGGCTGCCTCTTTTAATTGTTCAACTCTTTTCTTTTTCTCTTTTCTTTTTTTTATCTCTCTTTTTTTGAAATATATCAATATCTGAAAGGCTTTAGAGAAATCACAATTTTCTTTTATCATTTGATCAATCCGGAACTGTTTCAGTCTAGGCACTGATAGCCTCTGGTGGATACCCAAATAATTGCATGAACCATAGTCCCCTCTTATAACCAGATTTTCTTGGATTCCCCTGGAGTTCCTCCAACTAAACAAAGATAGCAGCTTTTTCTATCATTAAAACAACTGTGGCAAGTAAGACACAAGATCCAATCATCTCTCTACCTTTGTCCTGAATAACAAAATAGTTCTACTGTTCAGTGCAAGCAGACTATCTCAATTGGAATAATGATGACCATGAACACTGGATTGAGGCTGGATTGATCAGCTTAGAATAAACAATTTTTAGCAGGCTGACTTTTCATTGATTGCTCAGGCAAAGGTTAAAGGACAGATTTTTAGAAGCCAAAGGACTTTGTACAGACTTCCAAGGACAGACACAGGCCTTAAAGCAAAACAAAATAAAAATCGTACAGATTAAAACATAGAACTATACAGGCAGCAAATAAAAAGAAGCAAAGCAACTAAAACTGAAACAAAAGACTGTACAGACAAAGAAAGAAAAGGAAAAGCAAGGAAGAAAATAAAAACTGTACAGGCAATAAAAGAAACAAACTAAAAGAATTGAAGCAAAGCAACTAAAATTGCTGAATCGCAAAGAAAGCTAAACTACAACAAAGACCGAAATAAACTAAAGCAACTGAAATAAACCAAACTGCAACTGTACAGGACATTGAAAGGAAAAGAAACTGCACTGACAAAGGGAATAAAATAAACTGAACAGACAAAGAAAGAGAAAAAACTGAAATAAACAACTAAAGCAAATGTACAGAAATCTAGCACCAAACTAAAGCAAAATAAACTGCAAAGTTATTTACAATATGTACACATATTACAACTTCCCTTCATACTCAAAAAATGCAGCAGTTGGGAAAGCAGAGAAATGGTGCCTTAAAAAAATTTGGACCATGTGCAAGTAATTTAGAAAAATTACCTTTCAGGTCCTGTTGACGAAATGCACTCCAGACTGTGCTTCAAAAATTTGCTATCTGGGAAAGACTTGTGTTTATCGTCTTCCCCGTCCCATTTGAAAAACAAATCCGCAACTCCTTCAAATTAAACAAATCATATAATAACAAATCATATGATAACATGTTTATGCTTCTACTTGAAGGGTTTGCAGAGTTCTTTCAAAAGGACTGAATGTAAAAACCCCCAGGATCAAATACCTTAAAATCTTGACAGACCTAGACCACCACATCTTCAAAATTATGTGACAACCGAAAGAAATCATGTTTTATCCGTATGCCCTGGTTCTTAACAACTTGAACATTTTGTGGTTGTTGTACTGCTTCAATATCCAGGACTTCAATTTTTATCCCTCTAGCAGAATGTTTACAATTTTCCTTTTCACCTGAGCCTTGCTTAGATTTAACCTCATCAATGTGCAATATCCAACTGTCACTGTTGTGATGGTTTAGAGTCAGAATCGTTCTCACCTTCTCGCTTGCCAAATTATAAACTCCAATATCTCGCATCAACACAGCTTTATAGCCTTTTCTTTGACATTATGTTCGAAGTTGCAGTGCTTATGTTGAGACAAGCTCATCAATTCCAAGTTGGTTGACCACATTCATATTTACTATCTTTTCCTCCTTTTCTTGAAATTCAACAGGTGGTCCAGAGTAAGCCTCAATCAAGTTAACCTTTTGTTCAACAATCTGAGGCAATTCATAGAGGGTGATGTCAGCTTTAAGTTCCCTCATATCCTCAATGATGTTATCCTCCTCAGTTACTTCTGCATAGTGACATTGAATCTCACTTTCATCATCCTCTGATGAGGAAGGATCATTGTTAGGTTCTGGACTCTGACATCTCAAATTATAACTCGTCCATTTTGAACTCGTTGAAAATCTTGCATTTCATCCACAGGAGTCTCTACAAGACTTTCTGTCTCTTCAAGAAAAGTGAAAGAATCTGAAACCCTGGTTGTACTGTTTTTGGGTGAACTAGAAATATCAATATTTCTTTGATCTCTAGGAAAATTTAACTCACCAGGAAAAACTTCAGATTTGGGTGGTGCCATATCACAACTGTTCACTTCAAGCACTTCCACTTTGAACTTGTCAGAACCTTTCTCTATATTTTGCACATGCTGAGTGGATGTCACAGTTAACAGAGTCTCCTTGGGTAGAGCATGACATGTTGGCACTAACTCATGATGTGGAATGGGATCTCAAAATAGGCATGTTCGTGTAACATAGGATATCAAAGGACCGCTCGTAATTTGAGGCCCTAACTCGTCTTTCAAGAATTAAGGCTTCTTTATAAGCCCCTGCCAGGGTTGTGATATTAATGTCTCTCTTGAGGAAAATAGAGGTCACCGAATCCAATGCATTCTTGTAGATTTCTAAGGCCAGATTTGCATTTGGGATGTAATGGCCATCATTCTACCGTAAGCTCTTTGGAACCTCATATTGAAAGACCTGACAGCTTCTCCCGACTCTCTCTTGATGCTGGAAAATTGTTGGTATAACACACTGGGGTCTATCACTTCCCCAAATTGTGATATAAAAGCTTTCTCTAGGTCATCCCAGCCTAGTAATGGAATTGCCGGTGAGGTTTAAAAACCAGCCATAAGCTCCCTCCCCGGAGAGTGAACGGGAACAACTCGCAGTGCAACATCTTCATGCTGTATATTTAACAATTTTAAAGCATTTTTGAAAGCTAGCAGATGTTCTTCTGCAGTTCTTGTCCCATCATGTTTATATCTGGGGAGATACCTTTCCGGGCTTCTAGGCAGGTCATGGGCTATACCCGGAATATTCAAAGCAAGTGGGGCCCAACCAATTTGCCATTATTACTTGGCTGACAAGTGATGTTCTGATTTGTGATTGGATAACTGCAAGTGATGATAAAACTGCTCTTAACTTGAGGTCTTCTCTGGCAATTTTAAAAACTGTACTGACAACTTACAATACTTGAACTGAGTTCAACAGCCCTCCTTCTAGCGCCAATTAGATGTTGGTGTTAAGTCCCGCTGTTCAGGCAAAAACTCTAACAACAAAATTTAAAAGAGCTGAGGAGGAGGGAAAAGGATTCAAAAGATAAAATACCAGACTCAGCACATACAACTTTACAGTTGCTCCTTCTGCGCCTATGTTGTGCCCCCCCAAATTTACGTTCAGTAAATACCAGACTCAGCACATACAACTTTACAGTTCAAGCCCTCCTTCTAGCGCCAATTAGATGTTGGTCCGGCTTTCATGCACACCCCGGGAAGGATGGGCAAGGAAGCTCCGGAGACACCCACGGGACGAATCCCACTCACTTTAGGATCTAGCTGGTTATCCAAGGTGCGAGTTACAGAGTTGGGTCGAATGGCTATTCACTCTTTTCCGCTTCTGGAATAGATTTCAATATGGATCGTTCTCGTTACCTTACAGGGGGTTCCCGAACTTGTTCGATAGTTGCTCAGCTTGTTGACCATCGATTTGAACTTGAATTCTTGATCTAGCTCTCATGGGTCAACAAATTTAAATAAAAGACAAATAAGGAAAATAAAAATGGATCATTCACCGAAAACAAAGAGAGGGTAGGGTAGGGCGTAAAGAGAAGTTTATCGAACATCAACTCGTAAAACCCTAAACTATCAATCTTATCTATGCTATCGCCTTCACAATAGAACAAATCAAAGAAGAAAGTGTCCAATCACCTAAGATCACTTTCAACTAAGAGCACAAGGCAGAGTGGAACAGATCTAGCAAAAAATTATAAATCCAAGGGCAAGCTGGTTAAAACCGGTATCTTTCACCGACAGCTCTAGCTCACACAAAGGAAGACAGAGCAATTAGAACAAACTTAACCTCAAATCTGTAATTTCCCCTAGCAGACAATAGAACAACTGAAGCCTAACAGCATATTTAAACTTGATAATACAGATTCACAGCATATATCTAACAAACTTAAATGGAACGGATAACAAAAGAAGATACACTTATCACACTCTGCAAAAGATTAGGCTCCCGGCCATGCTATCACAGAAAAGCTAAAGCACATCAACTCCAAGTCCGTAAACAAAGGATTTCACAAGATTTGCAAGAAATTGCTTATAAGCCTTTTATTTCTAAGTCTCCGCCTCCCGCAATTACATTGAGAAGAAGTATTTATAGACTCGAGACGAGACCCTGATCTTTTCAGAAATATCTTCTTCCCCAAACTGCAAATCTTATCTCATCTAAACCCTAGGACCCAGGTTTTACAATAAAAATCCATTTAAAATCAAAGTCCAGATAGAACTTAACCCTTCGGCAAATCAGGGGAGTCAGCTGCCATAAATGGAGAAGATAAAATCTAAAGCCACTTGCATTCATCCGCAACTGCAAATAAATGCCTCCATTAATTCCGCTGGTGAGCCGGATGAGTCACCACTTCTCCATCAATTTGATCTCCGCAAAGCCATCCCTGAGTTGAAATGATCTCCATGCTATTAATTCTGCCATAAATTTGCCATTGAATGCTTTTACCGGCTTCTTCTCCTCTAGCATGGCGGTCCTCGATCAAATCTGCACTTTAACTTTGACTTTATGGCCTTTCCCGGTTGTCCCGCAAGTGCCAGATGGAATCCTGCATGAAAGACAAAAAGATTATATTAGCACTTTAATAAAATCATTAAATCCAAGCTTAAAACATTAAAATCAGACTAAAAACCACAAAATAAGCTTGCATGTCGGCCTTGATCTGTCTCATACACGCTTTGACACGTGTCGCTACCCCAGGATGCCTTCTGTTTCAGCTGGAATGCACTTTCGGGCCCTTTGAGGACTTTCTCTCTCCTACCGCGATAATGCGACATGTCGCGATTTCGCGACATGTCGCGAAATCGCGACCTTCCCTGGCCTCCGTACAACTTCTTGATTTTCAGCCGCGAAAATGGAACATGTCAGCGCGTCGCTGCGAGTTCGCCAAAGCTGCATGCGTTGACCGCGTTGACCGCGATTTTGGAACATGTCAGCGAATCGCTGCAGCTTTCTCCCTTCGGCACTTTCTTTCGAAATCGTCGCGATATCGCGACACTTCCAAAAATGGAAACGTCGCGATATCGCTATGCATCGATTTCATGCTGATCTGTACAGCTCATCTTCTCTCTCCAAAAGCTGTCGCGATTTCGCAACATGTCGCGATTTCGCGACATGTCGCGAAATCGCGCCTTTTTCTTACTTGGCCGATTTTCATTGCCACTTTCTCTCTCCTACCGCGAAAATGCGACATGTCGCGATTTCGCGACATGTCGCGAAATCGCGCCCTTCCGTACAGCTTGCTTCTCTCTCCTCCGGCCGGTAGCGATTTCGCGACACTTCCAAAAATGGAAATGTCGCGATATCGCGACACTTCCAAAAATGGAAAGTGTCGCGATTTCGCTACACAAAAATGACTTAGCTGCTTTTTGATTTACTCGTCGCGATATCGCGACATTTCCATAAATGGAAGTGTCGCGATATCGCGACACTACCAAAAAAGGAAAGTTTGATTTTTCATGAATTTATGCAACTGTTTTCAGCATTTTTCTCGTACCGACGCAAGATTTTCTTTAAGCATGAATGATTTCTAGCATGTAAAAAGTGAATTCTTGGATAACACAGCTAGAATGCAAGAAAAAGCACAACTTTAAAAAGGAGGCAAGCAAAATTGGATTTAAACCTGAAAATGATCAAGAGGGTCCCTACTGCAAAAATGGAATTTCAGAGTTTTCAAGAGGATGGAATCTCATTTTTCAGTGGGGGTGTGTTGCTTCTCAACAAAACCCTTTTTGACTTTTTCGCCCAAAATTCTTAACACATTATGTACGCGTTCGTCCCACAAGGAGATGAATGAGACTTTTGCCCTTCCATTAGGGTGAACGCACTTTCGGTTGTTGCGCTCCATGATTCCAAAATCAAGCCCTACACTTTGATTTTTCAACTAAGGCACTTTATTTGTGCTTCCAAACATTTTTGTTTTGTGTCTTCAAATAACTTTTATCAAAACATTTATTTTTTAGACTTAAAGACTTGCAAAGTAAAGCAACGTTTAAAACTTCAGAGCTTTTTGAACCTGTTAAAAATTTTCAGTGCAACCATTAATTTTGCTCGAAATTGTAACATGTCTTCATGGAAATATTTGAGGCAAAACTGTTTTTCTCCAAGTGAGCAGTTTTTAAGCAAATTTTTTTTTTAAGGAAATCCTGACGTCTTCTTGTAGAGTCAGCTTTGTACTTACCTCTCTTTCTCTTCTTTCATTTTTTATTTTATTTTATTCTATTTTATTATTATTATTATTATTATTATTATTTTTTTATAAAACAATAAAATACTTGTAAATGAAATTTGTACATATTTACAAACTTGTACCTCTTGATTGCTTCATTGAAAATTAATTGGAATCGGAAGATCCCATCCATCCATATCTTGAATATGATACGCGTTCACCAAATTCACTACAAAAACATGAAACAAACCTTCCTAGAGTGCATTGAACTTGTGGTGCTTCTCTGGTTTGGCTTTGTTCTCATTCCATTTGAGAACCAGATCTCCCACCTAAAACTTGCATTATGTTGCCCTTTTTTTAAATCACTTTTGCATCATTTTAGTGTGTTCGTTGAAAGCTTCATATTTCTTTCTCTCTCCTCCTCTAGTTATAGCAATTGAACCAAACTTACATTCATTGGATCAAACTCATCATAATCATATTTAAACAACTGCAACGTTTAGAGGACAGGTAACTCGATGTGAGTGGGTAGAATTGCTTCTTTCCCATACACCAAGGAGTAAGAAGAGGCTTTAATAGACTTCTTCACTGATATTCTATATGCCCATAGATCCTGATTTAATAATAAGTGTCAGCTTCTTTTATTGTTTTCCAATGTCCTTTTTAAGATTCGTAGCAAGTTTTTGTTTGTGGATTTGGCCAAGATATTTTCTTACGGGTAATAATTAGAGGATGTCTTGAGATATATCTCGTACTTGCTTGAAAATTTAGTAATCTTGGCCCCAATGAATGAAGTCATGTTATCTATTACAATGGCATCCAGAAAACCAAAATGGGTAATCAGTCCCTCTTGGAAGGAGATAACTGTAGCCTGGTATGAGTTTTTGGTTGGGATGGCCTCTGCCCACTTGGTAAAATAAGCAGTCGCATTCAATATATATGTGTGTTCAATAGAGGAATGAGGATCAATAACTCCAACAAAGTCTAGTCCCCACTGCGAAAAAGGTGCTTCCACTTGAATCGGGTGCAAGGGCAAAGATGCTTTCCTATTCCTGCCAATATATCACTGATAATTATCACAACTTAGGCTCACCTTGTGTGCATCTGCAAAAAGAGTAGGCCAAAAATAACCAGCATGGATGATCTTCAAGGCCATAGGCCTTCCTACATAATATTCGTTGGATAAGCCCTGGTGGAATTCCTCCAATATCTTTCTTTTTCAGAACCCTTCACACATATGAGGAATACTCCATCTATATTCTTATGGAATAGCTCGCTTGGTATCGGGACATATGTAAGTGCTTGTAATATGAATCTTTGATGTTGTAAAGCATAAAGATATGATGGACATTTCTTGAAGGTAAACAATTCGATAAGGTCCTTGATCCAATCACGATCACCTGTAGCTTGATTTGCAAAATTGCTTTCGCTAATCTCATCATTCTGTACTAAAGTCAGTGATCTAGAAGATGATATTTTGGTCAGTTTTTAGCAGAGAGCTCGTCCATGAACGAACTTAGTCGTTCGGATCTCCACATCATATTCTTGAATCTTTGAGACCCAACCTGCTCTCTTATCGCCTAATTTCCCTTGAAGAATAAAATTCCTGACATCTAGATGGATGACATAGATGACCATCTTGCTCTGAGAAATGAAATGTCAAAATTTTCTCAACGACTTCATGACCGCATACACCTATTTTTCAATAAAATTATACTTTTCTTGGTACGATGATATAACTTGACTCAAGAAAGCAATAGGCTTTTCATCTCTGTTTTCTTGCTTCTATGTGAGAATAGCAGTGTAACTCTCCTACTCGCCTACTACATAGAGGATGAAATATTTTCAATAATCTAGGTTAATCAATACTAGCGCTTGAGTGATTCTCTCCTTGATTTCCTGAAAATCCTATCTTCTCACTTCCATCCATTTGAAGTTT
The DNA here is from genome assembly GCA_028583015.1 of Wollemia nobilis. Classification (NCBI taxonomy): domain Eukaryota; kingdom Viridiplantae; phylum Streptophyta; class Pinopsida; order Araucariales; family Araucariaceae; genus Wollemia; species Wollemia nobilis. The sequence continues at coordinate 485,712 of JAQPPZ010017079.1, read as the reverse complement.
GCATTCTTCTTCAGAAGCTCGATCATTAGTTTTACAACCTGAGCGAAATCCATAATGAATTTTTGAATGAAGTTAATTTGGCCAAAGAACGATTGTAGATCTTTCTTGTTAACTGGCAGCCGTAATTTCAATAGAGCCTTGGCTCTCGTAGGATCAATCGCCAATCATTCTTTTGAAATCACATGTCCTAAGAGTTTTCCCTCTTTGATAGTGAAAATGGACTTCTTTAGATTAATGGAAATTATAAATTCTTGATATTTTTTGAACACTTGCATCAAATGAGAGACATGCTCTTCACTATGGTGTGATAAAATAGTCATTTATTCAAGGTAAATAACAATAAATCTATTCAACAACTCACCAAAAGCAATATCCATAGCTCTCTAAAACGTAGAACAGGCATTGGAAATACCAAATGGCATCCTCTGATAGGCGAAAGTACCCCATTTTGTAGTAAATGTCATTTTGTTTTGGTATTCATCCTTTACCTAGATCTGGTTATAACTAGAGAAATCGTCCAACAATGAAAACCTCTGCACTCCAACAACCACATGGAGAACTTGATCAATCTACGGCAGGGGGTAGTGATATTTTAACGACACCTAGTTCAGATTCTAAAAATCCACACATAGACAGATATCGCCATTCTTATTTCGAACTAACACCAAATTCGCCACCCATGTTGAGTGCTTGATTGGATAAATTATTTTTACCTCCAAAATTTTTAATAGCTCTGCTTTCATGAGCACTTCAATTTTTAGGTTGACAGGTCATTGTTTCTGTCGAAAAGGCTTTACTCCCTCCTACAATTCAATAGTATGCTGGATTACATTTTTATCATATCCTTTTAAAACATGATAACCCCATGCAACAATACCAGGAACTCACCCTCACAGTCTTGGGTTTCCTGACTACTTGCTCCATGACAGAGAAATTAGCACCAAGAGAAGCTAGGATATCTACATATTTTTTCTGCTCCTGTGAAATTGCTTGAATGTTTAATGATATAAAGGACTCAAACAGGTCCCATACCTTGTTACAATAGGCCTTCAAATAGTGCTAATTTGACACACATTTTTTTGTAGTATGGTTGACGATGATCTCAGAATATCCAAATATTTACAGCTATTTTATGTCCAACTTTTTAGCTTTTTTCAAACTAAGGCACAACACTTCATATTCAGCGATATTATTCATGTAGCTCCAAGTTAATCAGTATGAATAGGTTTTATGAAATCCTGTAGGAGAAAACAAGAACAATACCAGTCCCTGCACCATTCTTACATCGTGCCCCATCAAAATATAGGTTGCATAACTGATCAGAGATAGGGTCTGGAGAATCAGAGATTTCTTCTTCAGTCTACTCAAGTGTAGTTATGGTATAACAATTGATGTCAGTTTTGACCATCATGTTGAAATCCTTCAATGAGAATTCATCCTCTAGATCAGGTCCACTTCTTGTACTTCCTCTATCATCATGTTGACTGCACCAGTGGGCTTTTCTTCCTCTTCCAATTTTTCTATATGAAAAGTGGATGGCTTTTCATTATAGATGCAGATTCTTCTTCCCTTGAATGAGATTTCTAAATGTGAATAATCCAAGGAAAGGTATCCTCCTAGTTTCGTTGTGAACTCCCTCGAGAGGCACATACTAAAGTATGGTTCCAGGTCAACCACCACTACTTGAATGACAATGATTTGAGGTATGCTATGTAGAATGATAGGAATATCCTTGATTACTCCCACCATTTTGACAAGGGTCCCATCTAACTACAATACATTTGAACTGCTTCTTATGTATTCCATTCTCATTACTTCACATACTACCTTTGGTATGACAGTAGTCACAACACCGAAGTCAATCATACAATTATGTACGATCCATACTTCCATTCTGAGAGATAAATAGAATGAATGTGGTCTATTCTTACCAGTGGTGGAAGTAGGCAGTGTATGTGCTAACACTATTTGGGAATAACGTTTCTTCTGATATTTTGCGGACTTGAGAGACTCCTGCAACAAGTAAATTTATCCAGGCAACTTTAATGCATCATATAAACTCACCTTCATAGGAATCTTCTTCATTTCCTCCACAATGTTGTAATCAGAAACACTAGGAGTCTTTTCTTATACAACCTGCTCATACTTGTTCTGATACTGTTGAGTAGCTTCCACCCTTTGTCACTTAGTCAATGATGGGTATTTAAGGTATTCTTTAGCTTGCTATTTTGCCTTAGTATGTGCTTGAGCGACTGTGGGCTGTGAAGTTGATGCCTTTGTTTGCAACTTATTTTGAGCTTTCTTTGGAAATAGATCCTTCAATAAGACAAAATCTTGCTGCTTTGGTTTTGTACCAGGTGCTTTTACATCAAGCAATTTTTTTTGTGTTTGTACCTTTTCATTTTGTATCTTTTGCTCAGTAGGAACTTTTAGAGGTTCCATTTCTGCTAGATCAATAGTCACCAGCTTCTTTCTAGCCCTTGTGAGAACTAAAACTTACTCCAAAGATGGGACCATCAAATTATGATCAACTTCCATTATCATATTAACTTATCCACCGATATAACTTTCGACTAATGTCTATACATAGTTCAAGTGAACCATGTACGTGTCTTCTCCATTGGGATCGTTACATGTGGAGCACCAGTATGCTCTCTTTGACGTACTAGTTTCTTCATTTTCCAGCATAGTTGTGTTTCTCTCAGGACCTTTTCTAGTCGTTGGTTGCCCCCTAGTAATTGGTGGTTTTTGAAACCTCCTTGACTGAAAATCAGCTTCAACTTGTTTCTTCTTAATTGCAATGATTTCATTCAAAATTTTCCTTACGACCGAATTAACAGATTGTATTTCTTGTAATAATTTCATGTAAGGATCAGGATTTGAGGGCATAGGAGGTGCTAATAAAGGTAGGGATGTTGATGGAGTAGGCAACGACAGTGGAACAGGTGACACTGGGCACTAGGAAAGGGATTGAGGCTGGTAATTTTGGAACATCTAGCGCAAGTAATTACGGGATACTTGGAATGGGGAGTTGAGGAACTAGGATTGGAGAAATTTGAGGTGGACCTAAGCTCCATGAGGGAACCAGATACATAGAAGGCATAGGTTATGAAAACGCACTTGAATACAAATGTTGTGGAAGATCATGAAGGATGGGCATGGTTACCTTCAGAGGCAACTTACCTATGGCGATAAAATATGCTTCAGTATTTTTCACCTACGTATATAGATCAATAAAAGTATTTACATTGGCTTGTTGGACTTCCATACCAATATGTGAGGTGAAGACCTGAAGATATTAAAATACTGCTTACTCATGCATGGGTCGAAGGCCATCAGGAACTCTCTGCTAGCTTCGAGCGAATCTGACATTGAGGTCCACTATCTCCTCCTGTGGATGTCTTTGGATACTCATGAATTTATGCAATAAGGAGAAAGGATCAGCTTGCTCATGAAATTTCTTGATTAGCAGTTCCACCAACTGGTCCCATATAGTAATAGTGGCGAGTGGAAAAGATCAGTACCAATACAACAATTTTCCTCTAAGCGATACTACCAAAAATCTTACCATAATGTCTTCATTAGTAATACCATGGATCATCACCAAAGAAGCCACATCTTGGATATGTTTGTAAGTGGTCTTACTAGTACCATCATAGGTAGGCAGAGCCTTCAAAGCTACTTGAGGAACTGGATTTTGTGCTTGTAAATTTAAATCTCTAAGCTATTCCATGCTGGAAACTACCTTGGTAGTTGTGACTTTTGTGATGGTGGATTCTGAGCCATTTGAACTGGTGTATGAGGTTGAGGAGGTGGGATGCTAGTAGCAATACTAGCTGGACTTGAGGGAATGGAGAATACACTGGCTATTTGTGAATATTTCATAGCTAGCGTATGAAGTGGAGTGACTAATCTGGGGTGTTCTCCTAATTTTTGGGTGTCAAGCTCATAGAACTCGATGGGATATTTGGAATTTTTGGCCTTTGATCTTGTGATAATGAAGCACAACTTTCGTTGCCTTCACATTTGGAAACTTCTAGGTATAACTGAGTTGTCAGATGTTCTAACCATACATCATGAAGATGAATATCAAACCTCAATACTGTTGAAAGTGGAACTTTCGGGGTCCCATCGGGCATGCCAAAAACTGTTGGTTAAATATTTGCCTAATATACAAACATATGTTTGTGCGCCCTAGACATGGCCAAAATTGAAAGGCTAGAGGAAATAAATGTCCCCCATGCCAATATTCATAGAGGGTTGGCTCCCTTACTAATCCTACACCGGTTTAAGTCTAGATTTGCAAGAAATAAATTGGAAATAACGAAAAGAAATGGGAAATATAGCCATAGGCCAAAGATGTAGGATTAGGGATAGAATAGCAATAGGAATTCCAATCAAGTATTATAGTAGTATGAAATAGAAAGGAAGGCAAGAGAATCCACTTACAGTTCCCCAGAGACAACTTCCAGAATCGCATTCCAATACTTACACTATCACCAGCAATGTTCAAATCCAAAAGCAAAATTTGAGCTTAACAACAGATGATAGACATGAACATAAAATGGAAATGCTTAAATAGAAATAAATCACACATAGATACTGTTTGCAAAATCAAAAGCTACCACTTCTATTTACGTAGAGAACTTGAATAGTTTTTCTGCAAAGTGTCTCTCCTCCTTTTTACAATAGAATATGAGTAGTATTTATAGAGGAATTGTATCTCTATCATTTAATACACAAAGACAAAATGTTTACAGATCAGGAACCTTTGTGAAGAAATTCTTCCTCGAAGTTCTTGAAAATTTTCTTCCTTAGACAATGATCCAGTTTATAAAGGAAAATTCCCAGGAAATCAACACATTTGGGTGTCGGTGCATGGAAAACTGTAGAGATGATCGATGACCTAGTACATCCGTTGCGCCTTGGAAATTTTCCCCTATTCCAAATGTCTTGGAATTCATGAAAATAGCTCTTTGATTTTAATGCTATAGCTTTTTTATCTTGAAATCCACAACTTCAGTTACTTCTCACCACAATCTTTAAATTCTCTTCATTCACCCGATCGGAGCGCCTTCGAAAACCTCTATCGACACCAAAAGCAGAATTCATCTAAAATTGAGTAATGAGCGAACATGCCTCCTTAAATATTTAGCATTTGCTCCTTATTCCCACTTTTTGGTGGAGAGAGTGCCCATGAAAACATCTCTTACGATATTACGCTTCAATGCACAGCCCTGTATTTTCTCCGTTAAAATTATTTGCATTATATTACCTCTCTGTCATGGAAGAAGACAACCTGGGCGAAAGCAGCTTATCACTCACCTTTGAATTTCTACCTAACATCTTGGAATATCTTCATATGATTTTGTCTTTAAAAGGGTGACTGAAAGCTTTACCTTCCTCTTAAGGCAAAATTTCTTCCACATAAGATGTCCTTCTTTCTTTTTTTTCTAAAAATATACATTCACCTCCAAGAGATGCGAAAGGCACTATCACCCTTTATCGTGGGCAAACGTAACTTTGAATTTCCCCACTATTTCTTTTAATATTCTTCCAAAGTAAAAATAAAATCTTCGACGCAACTATGGGGCCATATCCAGGTAGCTTCACCCCCAGGATGGGTGAATGAGACTTTCGCCTTTGTCCTGAGGCGAAAGCACTACCATTTTCACTTTCTTTAAAAATGTATTCGATATATGCCTTCTCCTAGAAGGAGGGCAAAAGGTACGTTCGCCCTTCTCTTTGGGATGAACAAAAAGTTGACTTTTCAATGCTCTCCTAGTGCCCATGTTTGCCCGAACTCACCATTTGCTAAGGTTTTGACCTAGGGAGGGGCGAATGGGACTTTCACCCTTCAACTGGGATGAATATTACTTTGACTAGTCAACACGTTGGTTGGGCACGCCACTTTAAAATTTTGAAGACGTTCACCCTAAAGTGGGATGAACGATTCTTTCACCCCAACTTTGGGGTAAATGCATTTTTAATATTGTCATAGCGTTTGATCCTTGGGCCCACTTCAAACTTAACTTTTTAAATTTGTTCTCACCCCTAGGAGGGGTGAAAGGGACTTTTGCCCCTCACTTGGGGTGAAAGTATTTACTGAATTTGACATTCTTTTCATTTCCTTGTACACCCCAAAGTGAGGCGAACGAGTCTATCGCCCCACTTTGGGGTGAATGCACATTTTCACTTCACTTTGCCAACAACAATTTTCATAGACATCTTCGCCCTGGGGTAAGACATTCGGGATTTTTCACTCTTCTTTTGGGTGCAAAGGGGCGTTATATATATATATATATATTTTTCTTCCATTGAATTTTTAAGTATTGTTGAATTTTGACGTCTTCGGGTGATCTGTACTGATGCTTCACAATAATTTTCCTTGCAACACCTATTATTCCCAATCTTTTAATTCATGAAAATTAGAAGGAAAATTAACACAATAATAAAACTGTAACATATTATATCGGTCGAAATACTACAACATAGTATTAATATATTTTGTCGATTTTATAATAAATAAAATTTCATCAAAATTTTAATGTGGCATAGCGTAAAACTGCCAACACTAAGATTTCTAATTTATCTTCTATACCTTATTTCTCCACCAATTAAATTAATCTATATATGGTTAGATTAATTTTTCAATAACCTTAGAAAATTAATAATATTCTCCACCTTTAAAACTTCTAACCTTGGGAAAATAATCAAAAAATGGATTAAATGTCCTTTACCTCCAAGGTGGCTACCCAAAATCTGTGGTCAAAGTCATTTTACCCACTCCTTAAGCTTCGCTCCTCCACACGCTTTACTCTTTGCAATTCCTATGCACCTATTTTGCACGCTTTATGAACTACAATGTCCCTTCTTCTTCGTCCAACGAGATTCTAGTGATGGCAACAACTTACCATGTATTCACTATGCTAAGCTTGGAGCTTGTATTTACCATGCAATAATTCCTCCTCAAAGAGACGTTTCACTTGCTAATCAAATTGCTTGAGATACCCCAATATGGCAATCCTTTGTTGTACCAAAAATATTTCACCTTATCACCTGTATTTTTGGAAATATTAGTTTACTTCAATGCTCCATATTGGCTATTAAAAAAGGCACTCAAATATTAGATATTTCTTGGCAATTGCTCTTCAATTTTGGCTTCCAAAATATGCTAAAACCTTTCACTTTCCTTGGCACTCTCACTTATCTATTTTTCTATGCTCTTCCTATGATTTCTTCCTGAGTAACGTATATATTTTACACTTTGTTTTCCTCCTTAATGGCAATGCTTTACCTTCTCCCTCGATGGCATTCTCACTCGATGCTTGGTTATTTCTTTTTGGTGGTGCTTTGATTCCCTTCTTGGTGGCACTCTCCCTTGGCATATTGGTGATGTTTTTCTAGCTAGCTTGGTGCTCCTTCTTTCTCTTGAATAATGCTTTCTTGCCTACCTTACAACCTTCATATTATGCTACCTTTCTATGTCTCTTCTTGGCCTATTTAATGTTGTATTTTCAATCAACATTTGGCATCTAATTTTTGTAGTATTTTGCTCTGTATCTAATGTCCCTTTGTTGTGATTTGATGCATATTTTAGGCGACTTAGATACAAATTTCCATCATCATCATACGTTGCAAATTTTGATATCTAAACAAACTCATGCAATCATAGGTTTGCTACCAAACAAATAATATTTAAGAATGAATACTTTAAAACCTTTCCTCAGGTACTTCTCTGGACTGAAATAATAGATATTTTCTATCACTTTCTTCCTTTTTCTTTCACCTTTGTTAAATCTTATTACTTGCTTGTATATTGCTCTTGAGATGTTTTGTCTCTATTCTATATATCTCTTTATAACTCCTTTTCTTATGTACTTTCTAACTCTTCTTTTGTTGTTATATTATGCAGGTTCTAAGATAACAAAGATATCTCCTTCCTTAACTTGGAGATACTAAACTCAAGGTTTTCTTTTCACTGATTTATAGACTTGAATATGAAGCCTTTTAAAGTTTGAAATAAAATACCTTATTTATACTTTAATAAAATATTCTTATAGCACCAATTTTTAAATTTTTCTCACCTTTTTGCTCACCAAGCTTGCTACCCCAAATCTGTAAAAATGTAGCTCCTTTGCTTCTCAAAATTGTTGCTCAAAACTTGTTCTTTTCTTCAACTTGTTATCCTACGTAAAACACTATTTGGGCTTGTTTTCAAATGGTGATGATCATCCCAATACCTTCATTCAGACTCTCCATAGCTCTGATACCAATGTTAGCTTTCTAAATAGGTTAACTCACATAAAGCTTCAACTAGGATCTAAAGATAAATCAAACCAAGCTACTAACAATGAAAACTTGATAACAACAATATCTTAAAGATAATATCTCATAAAATATAACATAAATGAACACAATATACAAATATTACATTAATGATACAACTTAGTTACAATGTCTAGAGCTTTGCCTCTAATATATCCTTTTTCATGACTTTTCAGTTCTCTAACTATTGCTCTCCTCTTTCATCCGAGAGATGTAACCTTTCATATTCCTCTTATAAGGACAAAGATCTCAACTTGCCATATATCATGTGACTCTTCATACTCTCTTGAAACTTTGCACTCTTTCTCATATTACCACATACATTATATAAAATATAAATTATCTAACAAACTAATATTGCAAGGGGATCAAATAATGTAATATCTCCAACAATAAGACTCTCCATCTTGGCCAACCACCCTTGAGACATGACACCTTCAAAGGTGGGCATATTAATGCAAGAAACAACATCAAAAACCTTCCTATTTATAGATTAAATCAGCATTAACCCTAACCCTAATTCTCAAGGACCAACTATCTAAGCCTAGGACCCAAGCCAATAAAAATAAAGATAGCCAACATGGCTATATTGAAGTTGTTATATGAGCCATTAATGTGAGTGTTGTAATTGCATGTCTAGATATATCCAATTGTAACTATAAGTGATAAAAAAACAAAATTCACCCCCAACCATTCTACCCTATCCCACCCTAGCCAAATTTATTGTTTTATCATAATATCTTTTCAATTCACCTATGTATATCATAGTCAAGTCTAGTTTTCTTGGTTAAATTTATTTTTTCTTTGAAGCTCAAGAGGTCACATAAGGACATGGAAGCATTTAATGTTGTTACAAAGAAAATTTTCAACAACAATCAACAAATTAAAATCATCAATCATATTCAATCATGAATTCTAATCAACATGAAATATGTTTGTCTCAAAAGAAGGGCTTGCAAGCAAGTTTTTAACACATCCATCATTTGATGAATGCATAAAAAAATGGGTAAATATAGACACCCAATTTTGAGGACATCATTAAATATTCAAAACTTGTCAACATCTACTCCATCTAACCAATCGACCATCTTAACCAAATCAAGCATCTAAAGACTAAACTTAGAAATATTTAATGCCCTAAAGCAAAAGTGCCTTACCTAAGGTGGTAGCATCGATAGTGCTAATGATGTGTTGATAGCACTTTTGCCAAAAAAAATTATTTTTATATTTTTCCACCTAATAAACCTTCTAAAAGTGGCTCTTAATAGTATCTTTGGAAACATTAGTGCTATTATGCTCTTATATCTAGTGCTATTACTTGATCATGAATAGAATTATAAAATAGGCTATCAACTAACATCAATTACCCATCAAATTTGATATATTACCTTGTGAATCTTATTTTTCTTTATCTAGCACCAATAATTAGCCATGACTAGCAATCATGCAACTCATAACTTCCAATACCACTAAGCAAAATCTCAGTCAAATATGGTTAGTTGTCAATCTTATCTTAGTCCTTCTAGTTGAACTTCTAATCAATTCCTGCAATTGGAAGCTCTCCCCAATCTTATCTATTGCATATTTTATCTCTAATTGATCCTCCATAGGATCCATGGATTCTATAAATCTATCTCTTGGGGATCCCAAGGGGAGTATCACAAAAGGTTGAGACTTTGTCAAAATTGCTCATAAACTCATCTTCTAGCTTAGTGAAACTTTATCAAATTACGGGCTCACTTTGTTATCAAATCACCTCTATTTTTATAGAATTATTAATCATCGGAATCAAATAAATCTCAAAATTATCAAAGGATATAAATCACTCAAATGATGCAAATTAATCACACTAAAATTTTATTGAAAATTCATTTACAAAGAATACATGAATGCAATGCTTGATCATACATAATACAAATTTTTGTCTTCAATGTATATTTACATGAGACTCTTCCTATGCATGACTCTTAACTTTTACTCTTCTCAAGAGAACCAACTCTTCACATTTCTCTGGCATATTACATAAAAACAAAATTTCTCACAATTACTCATAAATTTTACTTCTATGACACGTAACCTGCATAACTCATATGCACCTACTTAACTTACATATAACTCCTTAATATTAAACTTAAACAAACACTTATATAAAACACACCCTCATCTAAATATTTCACTCATACAACCAACACCCCCTTAATGTACATTATTTGGTAAATTTTGTTTTTGAATTTTTTCTTCCAACATTTTCAATAATTTGGCCCACTAAACTAGACATCTTAGATTCGAAGAACATTCGTAACTGGGACCATCTTCCTTCCATTTTCGTAACAGATTGCAATTCAGAAATTATAGATGACGAACGTAGCATGTTTATTGTAGAAATAGTATTTCCAGAAGGCTCGGCCCATCGTAATCTTCCTTCAATCTTAGGAAAAAATGAACGATCTTCCCTAGAGTATTAATGTAGCCTCCACTGGCATTTATACGAGCTAATACTTGAAGCCGAATGAGCAAGAATATCAGGTTCATCCTGCTGAAAATCTTTCAAACTGAAAAGAGATTGATTTCCATAAAGAGAAACAAGTTAAATGTTGACAATTTCCAGCTTGTAAAGTTAACTGCCCATCTCAGAATCCTCATCAATTTCTGACCCATTTGCCAAAATAGTCTCGTCTGTAAGTGATGTCACGGTCTCTGACTCTAAGTCCTTATCAACAACAGATTTCAAGTTCCTCATCCTCACTACTTCCATTAAGTTCTATAGCATCCATGCCTAAAAACTTTCCATCATATATAATTTTACGTACATAAGTCTGCTTCTCCATAAAACCAGCTCTTATGAGTCCCACAATAGCAGTATCTTGTCATGGTCGATCCATATTTTCTAAATAATCCATAGACACTGCCTCGGCCAACTTTCTGGAAAAATACAACTGATGATTTGAACGTATGGTTTCCAGATTTTCCCAATTATCTAAAAAGTAAAAAAAAATCCGAATCCTCCTCTTCAAAAAAAAAAAAATGGAAATCCACTCCTCTTCATAATCATCATCAATGTCACTCTCAGATGGATACTGCCTCGACCAACTTTCTGGAAAAATACAACTGATGATTTGAACGTATGGTTTGCAGATTTCCCAATTATCTAAAAAGTAAAAAAAAAATCCGAATCCTCTTCTTCGAAAAAAAAAAAAAAAATGGAAATCCACTCTTCTTCATAATCATCCTCAATGTCACTCTCACTGTCACTGATTTTGACAATATCAAAATGATTGCTATCTTCATGCCCTATTGTTTCTTGTCCAGTAAAAAATTGTAAACATATGTCTCCGTTCTCATCAGTCACACATTACAAGTCTGGCCAGGAAATGATGTCATGCAGTTCATCATCTACCATGCCTGAAAATATAATTGTTGCATTATTATTAACTTCAACAAGAGTCCTCACAACTTCAGCATCTGTCAACATCAATTCTCCTTTCTCAGTCTTTATAGAGTCATCTAATGATTCTAATGGATGGTAGCCTACTTCTCTTTGGTACTCAAGTGGATCAGACTTTGAATCTGAATAATCTGCTGCAACTTGGACCCTGAGAAATTCTTCAACATGTCTTGCAAGTGGGACTGTTCCAGAAAGTAATATACACACGACGTCCTTGACCTTCTTAACCTTGCTAAACACAGGTCTATCAAATAGCAGTGTGTCTCCAGATAATATATTTTGGTTTATACCTATGTATATTCGATCGAACACACGAAGTACACCACAGAATATGATTGGATTTAATTTTGTGATGATGTCCACCAAAAACTTTCCGTCCTCATGCCAGGAGCCTATCAAGGCAGTTTTATAAATGCAGTATTCCTCAATTGTCCGATTAAATACATATGCTAGTGGAAGATATAAAAAATAGACATCTGTTTGTGTCATCAATTTATTTCTTAAAAATGATTGAGCCGAAATCTCCACAGCTTGTGAGACTATGTCACTGTTTTCCTCATTAAAAACAAACGAATTAAAACAATTTTCAACTAAACCATTAATGCCTGGCTTCTCTCTGTAATAAAAAAGTTGGCATATAACACATGAATGCAGTTGCATTTCCTTTTTTTTTTTTTAATTCTAGTCTAGCTTTAGCTTCAGAATATTTTATTAACCTCTTGAATCTACATAACAACCTGATAATCATTCTAGCAATATACCTTTTATTCCCAAGAAAATGGTTTAGAGTTTTCCATGTCTCTAATAACATTCACATTTAGCTGCTAGAAAACATTAATCCAAACCTCATTTGGAATTCTGTAGATGGCAGTTCAATTCCTATGCTTGTTTGCCGTAAAACATTTCTTCCATAATTCCGAAGTTATGGAGAATATAATGGTATTATCGGCGGTGCCCTTGCATATGTCGAGTCCGAGAAACTGAACCGTGTGCCGCAACTCTTCCTTTCAAGTTTTAGAAGCCGTTTCTTATTCTATTTCAATGGAGCGGATTGTAGTGTCAAATGTGGCTTCCACCTTTTCTAATTCTCTGTTCAATCTTCTTTATAGAATGTGATCTTCAATGCGCACCTATCTAATTAGCTTTCCCACACAAAAGAAAAGGGAAAGAAAACCCACAAGGCATATAGCACTAAAAAGTAAATAGCCCTAGTCACCAATAGTAGTGATGATGAAGACGATGATTCTTGTTGCAGTTAAGGAGAAAGAGAGAGAAAATAAGTCGTAAAGAGATAGGAGATGAAGATAAATGCCATAATGTTATTGAGTGTTGTATTGGTCATGACAAAGGCCATGTTGCCCAAGTTGATATTAACAATGGTACTTTGAAGTGTGGTGAAGGACATTGTGATAGTGATGACAGAGATCAGAGTGGGGATGAAGAGTTTGGGTGCTTTGAAAGGCACACCAAAGGTATTGGCTCCAAGTTAATGAGAAGAATGGGATATGATGGCAAGGGATTGGGAAGATATGGGCAAGGTGTGAAAATACCCATAATACCAGAAATAAGGTCAATGAATGAATGCCTTGGATATATAGGTCAAGCACGAAGTCGTAAGACCAAATTTGTTAAAAAGAGAGAATAGTAGAGAGGATGAAGGTCCTAAGATGGGTTGTTGCAGTCAATGTGGAAGATTTGGACATGTTGCAACTATATATTGGAACCTACATCCTTGTGAGAGTTGTGGAGGACATAATCACTCTAATAGAAGGTGTTGGCACCAACACAAAGCAACTAACAAAACACATGTTGATTGCAGTTGGATGGAAGTGATGGAAACAAACAAAGTGAAATGAATGATGAGTGCATTCTACAAGAGAAGGTTTGATTTTCATAGGAAGGTCAAGGCAAGACAACAAACCTGGTCTTATGAAGATGGCTAAGCTAAAATGATAATAACTTGGAAACAATTCATTTTCATGAGTTGCTCATGGAACATTTCCTCTTACTCGACTAGTATGATGCTAGAGCATCGAGCGTCTCTTAATAACGGTTGGGACGAACCGTTCGCATGGCCACCCACCTTTGCATGTAAGGAAAAGAAAGGAAGATGGAACGACAAACAAGAAGAAGGAAGGAGAAACATTGGGAAAGAGGAAGAATTGACAGGTGTGAGAGAAGAAGAAGCAGAAGAGAAACTGGGAAGGAAGAGGGAGAGATGACAAACTTAGAGAAAATAAAAAGAAAATGGAAAAATTAAAGAATGGGTTAGAGAAGGGGAGAGGAAGCAAAATGGATGCATAGTTCATAAGAAGAGAGAAGAATAAGTAGCAAAGGCTAGGGGAGAAAGAGAGAGAGAGGATAGGCAAAGAGAAAGAGGTAGCTAGAGCTTGGATAGGTTCCATGATTGGCATTGACTAATTTATAATAGCCGAGCAAGCTTTGAACAATATAATTATATTTTTTTTTTGTTCTCTGATCCATCCTTTGTGTGTGTGAATGGGTATGTTGTATTGGAATATGGTGGAACTTTTGTGTACACATCATGACCAAAGAGGCGGGATTCCGATTATAGTTCAGAACATTGTTGAATTTAGCCAATAATTCAAAACCTTGTCATTTTGCTTGTTAATGTTCGAGTGGGCGCACCTTTAAGCAAGAGTGAGGGTGTTGTCACATAGAAGCAACGTTTAATGAAAAAGTCATCGTTCAATTTAGATGGTATGTTGCTCAAGTAGAGGACTGCTCGAAGTAAATGCCATGTTTCTCCGCCATGCGAAAAAGGTTGTCATTGCATGAAGTATTGTTTTGAGGAGATAAGAAAATTGTTCAAATAAAAATTAAGCTATCGTCAAGTCCAAGTAAGATATCGTATTTTCCTGCTATTCATGTGGAACTCTGTACAAAAGACTATCGTTCAATAGAATGTTGCATTACCATAGTATGGAAATCAAAACAAACTATCATACAATGAAATTTTCGAACACTCGAATTGTTGTACAATAGAATACTATCATACAAAGGATCGACCGTACAATGAATATTGCCATACGAAGAGCACGACCATACAATGACGACAATCGTATAATGGGAAGGAATTTAGCGTGTATCTTGTGGAAGTAGATTAAATTGATAATCTATTGCTTGAGAAGGTTGTTCGGAGGACTCCTTTCTCTCGTCTGCATCACTTTCTTAATATAGGCCAATTGAAATAAGGCGCTACAAATTTAGCTTTGTAAGTTGCTTGCATAACCTTTTGGAATCGACTAACAAACCAAATGCTTTAGAGAAAAAGACCTCTCCTCTCCCCACGCCTCTGCCTCCAACAACGATAAAATCCTAAAATATTTTCTCCCCTACCTCCCTCTCCCAAGAAGGGACAAAGAACTACATAGTCCCCTCCCCATGCCTCTCCCCATAAAGAATATGCTCCTCTAATAGTACCTTCGTATAACATGCTACTAAAAGAACTGTAAGAGATAATTCCCTTAAGGAAGTTTTTCTTAAAAGAGTGAGGGAGGTTCAACTCGAGTGAAAATGCCTAGGGAAGAGCACTGAACAAGAGGAGCAACTAAACATAATTTAGGGCTGAGGGGGTCAAAGCTAAGCAAGGGAGGTACTTTCTTGAGCTAAGTGAGGGAGGTACCAACTAAACAAGAATACCTCAAGATACCTTTTTCAGTACTCTCTTGAGGTCAAGGGAATATTTTATTTTATAAATTCTAATAAATTTTTAAACAATTCAAAAAATTAAATTCTAGATATTAATAAAGCGATTCTTTTTATTTATACATAGCTTGAAAAGTAGTTATGTTTAACTTTATCATTTAAAAGGACATCATTAAATAACTAGTCCATCTCATACCTCATAAAATTACATTTCCATTTTTTAAATTAACTTAATTGTTTAGCTCCTAAGCTATTGGATAACTATATACTAATTTTCTTTGTTTATAGATTGTTCTCTTTTAAATTTGTTTGAAACATTGAGAACACCATTAATTTTGTATTAATCCTTTTACCTATAATTTAAATAATTATTAGTTTTTTCTAGGGTTCCATGAAGGGCTTAATCCCATGCAAATAAATTAACTACAACGGAAAAATAATAGAATCTTGCCCTTAAAAAAGTGGCTTTTTTTCTCATAGGAACTTTACAACTATAGCTAACAAAGACGAGTCAAAAGTTTTCACACCCATTAAATGAATATTGAGAGATAAATGTTTCATATTGATCTAAATGTTCTTTAAAAAAAAATTATCCTTAAATTTTTTCTATAGCAACTATCAAGAAAAATAGAGAAATTCTTGGGATCATTTTTCCAAGTTAAAATTATTAAAATTTCTGATTCATACATGCTGAAAAAGCCACAGTAGCCCCCCTCCACGGGACAACTACCTTATTTTCATCCAACTCTCTTACTCTAGAGCAACCAATGAATAATTTGAGATGATATGACTTATATTGATATGTAATTCTCATCAATAGAACCTTAAACCAACCCTTTTCAAGAAATTAAATGCTCCTTGACTTTGTTTCGCTTAGGCTCATGTGAAATTAGTTGTGCAACCCTCAAACTTGCATCAAACTACTCCTTCCATGCCCATAAACACTAATGTAAGAAAATTATAGAGTACAAATAGTCCATAAAGAAACTAATGCAATGCTCATAAAGCTAAAAAACTACTCAAAACCTAACACATTACTATTGTACTGAATTAATGTCCATTACTAGCTACATTCCAAGCATTGAAAGCATATAAACTTGCTAACATCTTGTAGAATGAAGATAATGCAAGCAAAACTATTTAAATGCTTATAAAGAACACACATGCAAAAACAAATAATACAGTAATTTTAATGGAGGAAACCCTTTCATAAAGAAAAGACACCAAAGAATCATTCACGTTTCTCATTCCATGTAAAATAAAGAGATTACAAGAGTTGTCACCATCAATTTGGCCATCTGAGATATACAACCACCATGCCCTTTTTTGTAGCCTCACATAGTTCCCCTCCGTGGTATCCTTGTTCTCTCAATGTTGGAAATGCTTTGTCCTTGTTCCTGGCTCTCCAAATCCCGCTTTTTTCTTTCTCATTTTGGCCCAAATAAGCCCCAACTTGTCTCTTCTAAATCAGGGAGTGCAAATGATTTTTCTTTATTACTAAGGTTCTTCCAACTAGAAAACATACACCAAGACAATGTGTCACACCTTCCCCTACAAATAATCCCCCTGACATTTATCTAAATCAATTTTAGGCCAACTTACATATGTCAAATCAGCCCATCCCTTGTCAACTTATTCGGTGGACAATGTTTTGGCTTTTTGAAGGTCCAAATAGATAAATTTTGACCTGAAATTGGTAGGCACATGTGCAATTATGTAGAGAACCTTCAATGAAAATTGTCTTATTTGGAGCTCTCAACAACGAGAAATAGGACTATATTGCAAACTGAATTTTGTTATTTTCACTGTCCAGTGGGATGTATTTGACATAAAACTTATATCACACACATACCTTTGATTCCTCTTTCATCTCCAAAAAGAATCACCCAATTTGGACTTGATTTGGTTGATTTATGCCAAAAATACTGCTAACTAGTCTTTCTTATTTTTTCAGTGTTACAATATACATTTTGATCAAAAAATAATTTTTAGCATTCCTCTTGATGCCAAGAACTCTCTGAAGTTTTATTGAAATATGACTTCATTTGAAGGTGTTATGGCCAAAATATGACGCTGCCCTGTTTTGAATGCTTGTTGGGTCAACCTCACTTGACCATTCTTCTTTGACATCAACTTTTCATGCTCCCAAGTGACCTGTTATAAATCCATATGGATCATATATAATAAGTTGATTAAAAGAATCTTGTTTTAGGTTTTTTAACTCCTGATTTGCTATTATAACTTGTTGCACTTCAAGTCCCATTAACATGATTCGGTCATTCATGAATATTAATATAATTTCTTCTTTACATGACTTTTTTCTGTATTGCCTATGGTGATCCTTTACAAATAAAATTTACTCTAAAAATAAAATAAAATCTTTCCCTTCAAAATGAGAGCAGGTGTTTTTTCTCACAGGAACTTTTCAACAGGGGTTAAGAGCAGGGGCTAGAAGTTTCCCCACCCGTTGAATGGATATTTAAAGAGAGTTGATCTAAATTTTCTCTACCCCAAACGTTTACCCCTAATTTTCTCTACTGCAACTGTCAAGAAGAAATAAGAAATTCATGGGACCATTTCTGCAGTTTCAAATTCTTGAAATTTCTCAACTATACTTACTGAAAAAAGCTACACTAGCTCCCCTCTATGGGACCCCTACTTTATTCTCATACAGATTTCTTTAGTTCTACCTATAGCCCCTTATCCTTCAGACAGATTTCACAATTATTAATTATTGTTTTATATAATGTGAAATGAGATGACCCTTCTTGTTTTAGGTGCTCTTAACACTGATTTGCTATGATAACTTGCTGCAATTTCAAGTCCCATTAACCTGATTCGATCATTCATGAATATTGGTACAATTTCTTCTTTCGAGAACTACATGCACAACTTTTTCTCTATATTGTCTACATTGACATAAATAAAAATTTTTAGTCACCAAGCAGCTTCCGTAGCAATGACAAAACTACATCCTTGGCAAAACCAGATTCTTAGTAAACCTGCCAAGGACCATTTTTTTGGACCTCATTTAACAGCTTTCTATTGAGGAACAAGAAGAGATCCTTAGTAGCACAAACTATCACAGTTTAACTGCACTTTATGGCCCAAATGAAAGACAAAAGAATGGACAACACTATATGTTTCCATTTGGAGTTCACAAATACATGAAGCTCTTCTTAGTGTTAGAGCTGAATGCACTGGAAACTTCGGCAGGCAAACAAACAATATATACATGCAACTGCATCACTTTAGTTTGGGTTAGACTGATTATGTAAATGCCAAAGGTTAGACAGTTGCTATAATACTGGCATAAAGTAAATACTAGTTTTTCCTTGATTTTGCATTTTGCAGTGACTTTTTAGAATTCGAAGCTTTTCTAGCAATTTCAGCTTGAACAAAGTTGGTGTTTGTTGATTCCATCTGAGATGTTGTGAGTGGTAGTTTTTCCCTGTAAAACCAGCGTTCTCCTTCTTGAAGGAAGAGACTCTTCTCCACGAGAAAATTCTTATCACCCTTCTTGCCATTTCTTGACAAATAAGTAACCCTAAATAGAACACAAGCCTGAGAAACAAATGTCAGATATATTTTATTTCCTTAAGAGAAACCAAGAAGAGAAGAAACCCCAAACTCAGTGAAGAAATATGCATGAAATATATAGGACTTTAGGAAGTAGCCATCCTCCATTGTTTCAATGAAGGAAGCTAAAAATAAATAATAATGAACAAATGACACCAGTAGAACATGACCAACTTTGGCCTATAATTGTATATAGTAAAATGTAATAAAAACACAAAACGTTGATTGAATGCAAAATGAATGGCGTACAATGTTGATGGTCTCACCTCATTTTCTGACATATTTTCTGAATTAAGAATCTCGAGCTTAGTAAACAATAATCTGGCGCATGTAGCTCGCACATCATCTGCTAGCTGATCTGCCCCTGTAGTAAGGAATATAGTTGGCACTTAGTGGAGCTCCTATGCACAAAAGCTGTAATATATAACAAAATTCCAATCCTTGCTCTTATAATGCTTAAAACTGCTAGAAAAGCAACCCAAAGATTGCAATAATCTGAAAAATGCTATTCAATAAGAAATTTAGTCATTGTGAAACCAAAGATCAAGAACGATTCTTGTATGTCCAATTTATAGATAATAATGGTCATAGAAAATGCAATACTGTTGAAAATGGAAATCGGCAAGTGCGATTTGCACCCATGACTGCAGTTCAACAAATAGATGAGGAGGTTTCTCCTCTCCCCAACCTCTAGATCTCGGGTTGGTTCCCTTCTTTCTACCTAGTGCTGAATAAAAATAAACTGATCTAGAACATGCACAAAAAAAATAATCTGATGCAGAAAACAAATTTAGTCTACTTTGTTTGAGAATTATAGGTGAAAGAGAAAGAAAATGCAAAAATACGGCTGAATTGTAGCGAGGTTTAAATCTAGTGCAGTCGACCTTCTCAAAAAAAACCAAATAACTTCATCGCATGAGATCTTCGAATATCTACAACAACAATCAAAGAGAAGGACTAACAAGGGAAAGGAGGGCAGAGCCACTTATTTCACACATTCATAAAGCAAAGGTCAGAGACAATCAAATATGAATGCCACACACAACTCTTTATTGATTTTGCAATTTGAGTTTACACTTCTTACTCCGATCTGGTATTGCTTCTAAGGCCAAAGGACCATAAAAATGAGCCTTTAGCTCTTATTTGTACTTTAATTTATAGCCACGAAATGGACTACATACAATGTACCTTGATGATAATTACGAGGTGATTACATCATCGTTATTTGTTTAAAGATAAACATGAAGTGAGGCACCCGATCAACGGGTTGCTCTGACAGCAAGGTGCCCAAAGCGCGGGTCGATTTGAGAGAAGGGTGCCCAGAGAGTGGGTCCCCCCACTTTGGAAGCGGGGCCCCTGGAGAGCAAGTTGCTTTGAGAACGGGACTCCCTCTTCTAAACACTTTTCCATTTTTTGATTTCTACCCTGCTTGGTCCTTTGCCTCAACCTATGCACCGGACCTCCGTTTAGGAAGTGAGGTTGCCTCGTAGTGGGTTGCTTGGAGAGCGAGATGCTTCGGTGAGCAGGCGTCTTATGAATTGATAAATGTTCATAATGTCTTTGAAGTCTAGTTTGGTCCCTTCACATTCTTCATTCTAATTGCATGGCAGAACTTGTTTTGGAAGCGATAGTAGTAGTTAGCTACTACAATTCTAACGACTTGTGAGGACGTCAATCCTGATTGATGAGAAATCCCTAATGGTGCCTTATCCATTGAGCCATGAAGTGTTTTGCTGGATTTCCTATGCCTTGCTTACTTTGGCTAAACCAATGTTTGCAGGATTTCCAGTCCGTTTCAAAGGTAACCAAAGAACTATTCAATGCATCAATGTCATTGGTCAATTCCTCATATGTATCTCTTTGAAGATTCTCCACTCTTGTCGCCTTTTGTTCATCTCTTGCCTTCAATTGTTTCTGTAGGGCCTGTTGCCACATTTTGCACGGGGTGCAATGTTTTCAATTTTTGTAAGAGAGCTGCTCTTCCCTTTCCCTCTTCCTCTCTTTCCCCTTCCTCTTCTCCCCCTTTCTCTCTCTTCCCTACATTCTCATTCTTCCCTCTTTCTCTTGAGCCCCTCAGTCAAATCTCAAAAATGACAGCAGTTGCCCTGAAAAATGGCTAAGTGTCAGGGCGCAATCCGACTTCGCAGCGAAGTCGGAGTGCGCCCTCCAGTTGGAGCGCAGCAGGAGTGCAAAGTGCGCAGCGCGACAGAATCAACCAGAAGAACAAGTGTTCTGGGCGCAACCCGACTTCGCAGCGAAGTCAAAGTGCGCCCTGCTTTCTGGGCGCACTTGGTAGCAGGCTGGCAGGAAAAATGACTAAGTGCTGGGGCGCAACCCGACTTCGCAGCGAAGTCGGAGTGCGCCCCCTTTCCAGGGCGAAGTCCGTACAGCGGTAGAAATCAGCTTTCACCTGTGCACAACCCGACTTCGCAGCGAAGTCGGAGTGCGCCCTTCGACAGGTGCGAGTAGGGGAATAAACTCAGAAAAGTACCCAAGGCATGAAGGCCTTCCCGACTGCGCTGTTTTCTACCTGCGCAACCCGACGGCGCTCTGATCCTGGGCGAAGTTGGATAAACTGCCTTTCAAGGCAAGCACGTGTCAAGCAGCATCATCCGACAAGTGTCCAACTTTGGGATCCGAGCCAAGACGTGCCGAGCACAAGGACAAGCATGGGATGCACTACTTATGCCAGCTGCCTCATTTAAAGCTGATTGGAGGTTCTACCTGCTTCAGCTACCCGCATTCTTGCCGATGAGAAGTTCTACCTAACGCGCTGCCACGTATCTGTACAGCCTTCAAGGAGACCATGCTGTGGGTACAGTCCTGCCCGACAAAGGTCAGCATCAGCAGCTCCATGGCCGCTTTTGTAAGCTAACGTTTAACTGGGACTTTGTGCCCATGAATGTAATCGGGATGGACTCGGGCTATAAATAGCCACCACGTTTTCAATGTAAGGGTTGGAATGGGAATGTCTGTTACGGAACCATTGTAGCTGTGCTTCTGCCTTTTAATATAATACATACACTTGGTGCTGTCCTATTGTTTTTATTTTGTATGCTACCTCTCTTTGACATTTCTGCCTCATGTTTTCCTGTATCATTGCTTGTTGTTGTATTGAACTACGGACTCCGGCATTTGGTGATCAGGTATTCCTGGGATGCATAAATTAAAGGATACATAGGGTAAACGTTAGTGGCAGTTTTCTGGTTATGTTTTGTGTTATAGTGTTGTTAGTAGTGGTGATTGATGAGTTGCCGTACTGTTAGTTCCTTGGAGGGAATGTCTGTTAGGGAACCATTGTAGCTGTGCTTCTGGATCTTAATACAAAACATATACCTAACTCTGTTCTACCGGTTAGTGACAGCATCCATAGTGGTGTGTTATGGTTATATTGGTGTTAGTAGTGGTGATTGATGCGTTGTCGTACTGTTAGTTCCCCCCACCCAACTCCAATCTAATTTGGAATCCCTTTCTGCATTTTTATCTCTTTCCCTGCACTCTTATCTTGAACCTCAAAACCCCACAGGAAGCCGGCCTTCTCCGGAGATTGGCACGGAAGGCATTCCTTCCTTTCGGCCTTTCAATCTGGTGGGCGAATCTGGGCGCATTAACACAAAATCCTTTCCTCATGGCAGATTCGTAACCAACAGGGCCTTAATCTGCTGCTCAATTTCTTGCCTCTCACAACTTCTCTCAAACTCTAATTGTTTCTCCAATTCTTCTTTCTCTTGTTCAAGCAATTGTACACGTTCCTCATGGGACCTTTTCTTAATGCCCTACCTACTTTTCAATCTCTTCTTTTTCCATTAGGGCAGTCTATAATTGGTCCCTTAGTTGAGCCACTACTTCCCACTCATGTTCAATGATCATCTACAACTAGCAAACTTAATATTTTTGCTTCAGCATGCTCTTTGTAGAGTTGGGTTTCTTGATTTACCTTTAACACTCTGGATTTTAGGATACCTCATATGTCCATGGTTGAGACTTGGTCAAAATTTGGACATCCAACTGGTGTTTCTGGTTCAAGCTAATGTGTTGAGATGTCTGGAATTATGTCGACATGCAAAGAGGCTATGGTGTGATGGATGGATGAGGGGGGTGTTCAGGCAGAAGTGGAGGGACCAATGGCTTCTTAATTTGCGTGAAAACCTGTCTTATGCTAACATTAGTGTTAGTCCTTGTAGGTTGCAGAACATACCTCTTTTTCATGTTATTTTATTTCAAGGATGATGGTTGTACAACTGATGCGGGTATTTATGGGGAGACACTTGGTCCATGGGCTTCAGTTGTAAGAGTGGTTGCGCTTAATGATGGTGGATGGAGCACAGCAGAAGAATGAAGAGAGAAATTAGAAGAGGGGATTGAAGAAAGGGGGGAAAGAAGAAGTGGGTGAAGTAGAAGTAAGTGAGTCATGAGAAAAGGGATAAGGATAATTCAAAGCCTTTGAAACAGTTGTTCCTGCTTCAACCACTTCTTCATTAAACGTTGTATAATCGCTTCTGAGTCAAGAGGGTCCATACCTTGGAAAGCCACGAAGCCTTCGCCTTTCAGGTCAGATCCTTTGACATTCCTTATTATCCTCATGCTATGTATGTCCCAAATCATACTCTTCACAGTCAGCATCAACATCTTCATCTTCATTCCTATGACTGGCTTCATTCATCATTGCATCTTCCATTTTAGTTGTTTTAAGCACAATTCCATTTGCCTAAGATGATGGATTGTGTTCTATAATCGCATCCACAACATAAGCTTTCACATCTTCTGCCACTTCACCCATGGTAGGCAGATCAGATGCATAATCATCACCCTCAGGGAGTTCTCCCTCTTCAACTTCTTTCTCGGATGGTGTTGAAACATTTACCTTCTCTGCACCCTTAGTTTTCATGCCTAAGCTAGACTACTGACTGGATTGATTTGGATATTCTGTAGGTCTATTCCTTATGCAATCATTGTTTCCTTGACCTGCTTTTCATTTTGCTTTCAAAATACCACTCAATGGCTTTAGACCCTCCAAGGTTGCTTCCTCAATCAATTCAGCAGTTCCCTTTCCCAATCTTATCTTCCATTATTCTAGAGGAAGATTTTGTCTGAGTTTGGGTTTACTTTTAACAAAACCACTATGTAAAGATCCATGGAGTCTAGACAGTATAGACCTTGCAGGTTCTTCACTTTTCTCACGTTTCTTTTCTTCTTTAGTTTGTGCAAGCATTTTAGGACCAGCAAAATCCATGGTATCTGTCCTTGTTTCATTGTTCTTAAAAGTTTGACCTCTTGAGCCCCTAGTTTCTGATGACACTGAAGCATCTGCAAGCATTCTACCCCTATCTTTTCCCCAATAATTGCTTCTGAGATGGTCACGTAAACCACGCCTGCCTAGTGGGCTTTTGGACCTAAATCTGTTTGAATTTCCTTCATATTTGGATTCCACATTGTCGAATGAGTCTCATTGAAAGCCACCCGAGTCTATTTGTATCCTGACATACAATCGTCTATTACCTGTGAGTAAGAGCTTGTTGTGACTGATCTCTGTATGTTACATCATGATGTCCAAGGACTAGCAAAATCCATGGTATCTGTCTTTGTTTCATTGTTCTTAAAAGTTTGACATCACTTTGACCTCTTGAGCTCCTAGTTTTTGATGACACTGAAGTATCTGCTTCCCCGATATTTGCTTTTGAGATGGTCACTTAAACCACACCTACCTAGTGGGCTTCTAGACCGATATCTGTTTGAATTTCCTTCATATTCAGATTCCACATTGTCGAATAAGTCTCACTTAAAGCCACCCGAGTCTATTTGTATTCTATTACAATGAGTAAGAGCTTGTTGTGACTGATCTCTGTATGTTACATCATGATGTCTATGTTCATCATCCCTTATCCTCTGGCCATGATGAAAATCACCATGTTGACTATCTGCATGTTGCCTTTTTGAGGGGTTCTTTGCTCCTTTAGCTGCACCAATTCTCCCATGCTTTGAAATGCAGTGGTGGAGATCCTCAATATTGTTCTGTTCAATATCATCTTTGATGGATAGGGACCTCCTTCCACGCACAATTGATCTCTCTGGAGCCCTGTCATCAAAAGAATTAAGTTGTTTCCGGCCAACATGGTCATATGCTCTGGGTTTATACGGATCATAAGCTCCATGCTCAGCATCAGGTTAACCTGTTCAATCATGCATGCTTGGATGATCATAATCATATCTGGCAAACTCTCGTTTCATATTTCTTTCACAGTTGTTAGTTGCCCCTCTCCCTAACTCTATGTTATGGTTAGAGCAGTAATCAACATCCTCATGATGGTTTAGTTGATCTGATCCGTTACACACTATAGGTTCTAGTTCTGATGTGCCACCTCAGTAGAGAAAACATACAAGTCAGAAATAGAAATAAGTGCGCTAGAAGTTAAAGTACATGCACAATGTATAGTCATGCAAGGTTAGTTATCACCTAGTTAGAAGATGAGGTGTCGGAGTGGTAGTTGCTTGTAACTACTGAACCCATACATTAAATAGTACCCCCCTCATTCATTTGAAGGATACATACACACAGGAGATGGTAGATGTGAGAGGTACTGGGTTACTGTAAACACATCAACACATGTATGAGACAATAGATACATTCGCACAGGCATTGTACTATGTATGCCTGAAGAAGATATTCTGCATAGGATATGTAAGATAATGTCGTACATATTTCACCATACAGGCTATTGTTAATGCAAGATCATCTCATATTCATTCATCGTCTATTATTGCCATTATCTGTTCTTTGTATGTATTGTTACTAATGATTGTTTTAGTAGAGTAGATTCAATCTGTTAGTTGTATTCTTTCCAAGTTTGTCACACAAGGCTGTTCAGCCTAGTGTCAAGCTGTCCAAGGCAGTTGCCAGTCCATACAGTGAAGGTGACAAGCCGTACAGTGAAATTGCCAGGTCGTACAGTGGAGAGCCTAGGCTGTTAAGACTCAAGACAGGCCGTCTAGTGAGTGTTAGCAGTTTGGAAAAGGGTAGGCCATCCTATTCGCAGATTGGGTCATTTGAAGCAATGAACAAGGTAGTCAGAGGCAAGGATATGATGCAGGTCATACAACCTCATCATTACAAACTTGAATATTGAATTTGTCAATCCAAATTGTTCCTCCAAGGGTGGAATACCACCATCATGCTACATTTGGCGCCTTGTCGTTTTGAAGTTTGAACCAGCACCACATGAAGCTTGGAGAGGTGGATGACAGATAACTTACCGCGAGGACGTGGGAGACGTGGACGCGAAAGATTGGAAGATCAGCCAATACGAAGAAGTCGGAGAATTGCACAACAAGCACAAGAAGAACGTGGGAGTGTTGAGCAAAATGAAGACTTGCATGTTGCTGATGAAAGATTGCAAACAGAAAGAATACTAACAAAGTTTGAAGTACCAAAAGTCGAACAAGTTTGGAATCCTCAATTGGAGGATAGTTCGAACGAGGAAAGTGAGAGGTGGCAAACATTGTTTTTAACAATGGAAGAAGCACAACTAGAGGCGCATCAAGCAAATGTGGTTCGGGCCAAGGAGAACGTTCGCACAAGTTGTGAAGAAGCGCAAATGTGGAGCATGCACAAGACGAGGCGGAACAATTGGTGACACCAGCACAAGTGCGGGGGAGAGTGCCTAGAGGTGCGAAGGACGGGAGTCAAGCACAAGGGCAACCGCAGGAGAGTGTGCTTAGGAGACCAGAACCAACGCTCGTGTATTCGCTGAAGTGTAGGTGCACAAGGTAGCGGCCGAAGATTGTTTGCAAGCGTAGGATCGTCAAGTGAGGACGAGCAGCCACCAATGGCCAATATTGTTGTAGCTGCGAGCAAGCAAAAGTGCCCAAAGTTTCTGGGTGATGGGAAGGAAGACCCAAAATGCCATATCAGAACTTGTGAAACAATATGGAGAGCGAATGGAGTAGATGATGAAGGATCGTGGTTACGATTGTTTCCGGCCACATTGCATGGAATTGCAATGGATTGGCATTTGAAAAGAGCACAACCCTTCACAATATCGAAAGAGTTGAAGATTGAATTCAGTAAGGAATTCGGATTGCTTCGTAATGACACAAAGATCATTGGTGAAGTATATTCAATGAAGCAAAGGAAGGATGAGAATCTCAAGTCATATAATCATCGTTTGAAGGAACTTATCAACAAAATGGAAGCAAAGCTAGCGGATGGGCTGCAAAAACGATGGTTCTTGGATGGATTGTTGTCGCGATATAAGAAGAAAATGAAGGTAGTTCCACCAACTACCTATCAAGAGGCTTTTGATAGAGCGCTGAATTTGGAAAGCGAAATGAAGACAACCGCAACAATGGGAGGAAGTGCAATCCATTACCAAGATGATGATTCAGATAGCGATAGAGATGACTTGAGCGCAACAATCCAGGCCATGAGAAAGGACCTGGAATGCATGATCAATGATGTGAAGGCAGAGAAGAAGGAAAAGGACATATGGTGTTCTGATTGCAAATCAGGACACACCAATGTCAATTGTCCAAAGAATGCATTTTGTAATATATGTGAAGTTGTGGGGCATGTTGTTGTTGATTGTCCATTCAATCTCAAAAGCACCAAACATCAGACGTTGACAGTGCAAAAGGAGACTAAGGAAGAGAAACCGAGCACTTCAAAGAGTGGACAAGGAGCAACAAGTGGTGGATACAGGAACAACCACCAAGGAAGAAGGCACAAGACTGATTGCGATATGATTTGGATGGAAGGCCAATCATTCAACGCCGAAGATGTCAAGATTGGGAATACTTTGCACGCAATTGACAAAATGGCCCAATAGTTGGAAATGGTGGAAACAATAATGGAATGATGTGTTGATGGTGTGGACCGGGCAATCATAAGGAGGTAAATTGCCAAAAGAAAGCAAGTTCAAGCAACTCACAAAATGTCAATTTTATTGACATTGAGGAACCTTCAAAAGACCAGCAGAAGCAGAAACACGTGCTAGCAGTCACACGGGCACAAGCAAAGAAGATGAAACAATACCCGGATCCCACTAGGGAGAAGGAGAGATGGCAAGAAGCACGTGTTCAGATTGAGGAAGAAACAAGAAAGACCAATCAAGAGAGACTATTCCAAGAGAAAAAGTTGAAGCAACCCATCACAAGTGAAGATGAAGAGATGTCAACACACTAGTTGGCTGCACAAGTGCTGAATACAAGTGTTGAAATGAAAGTATCCATATTATTGTGCACAATATTGGAGCTATATGCAACAATAGGAGAGATGGTGCAAACAAAAATGGAGTCGCGATGCCAACTAGAAACAACAAGAATAAGGAGGGATCAATACATTGACCCATCAACCTTGATGATAGATGCCGAGAAGAAACCAACACTAATTCATATCGAGTTGCTGAATCATAAGTTGATGTAGGTAATCCTTGATGGGGGATCGTGTAAACATATTTTCTGAAAAGGTGTGGAAAGATCTAGGAGCACCATTTTTGTGGTCTCCCAGATTTCGGTTGTATGGCATAGACTAGTGCAGGAAAGAGATGAAAGGAGTACTAACTGCACAGAAAGTAAAAATCACTAATCAAGTGTTCATCATGGATTTTATGGTAATTGCTATGCAAAAACCAGCCTATGATGCATTGTTGGGATGCAGGTGGCTACACACAGCAAAGGTGAACCACAATTGGGAGGAGGATCAGTTGACATTCAAGAAAGGCCAGCACAAGTATATGATTAACTTGAAGAATCAGTCCTGTTAGTGAAGAATTGGCGACATCTGATGAGTCTAGGAGTTCATCATCGGAGGACAAGAACGGACGTGAACCAAATGAAGAAGGCGTGTTGGAGTTAGAGGAGTGCACGGAAGATGAGGAGCACTCTGATAGCAGACTTCTCCATTGGCAAATGGAAGACTATGAAGTCTTCCAACCAAACTGCATGTGCATTAATGCAAAAGAAGACCAAGATGAACCAATAAGGAGTGTATATGAGATCAGCAAGTGCAGTCAGAATACAAAGTCTGCAGCCAAAGATGAAGAAGAGAAGTGGACTTTTCCACGAAACTTTGCAGAGTATAGTGTTGGTGATGCATTGATTGATGAAAAACCAGCACACCCATTTGATGTGGCAAAAGTGGCAAAAGAACCTGATACCATACAGTATGAAGGACCAAAGATGGTATAGGTAAACCTTGACAAAGGTGATGAAGAAAAGATGATCCATTGCGGAGACGATTGGGATCTAGTCTTGAAAGCAGCAACTTTCAAGATATTCATGTAGTATAAGGTCTTCGCATGGACATACAAGGACTTGAAGGGGATCCCGCTTGAATTATGTGTGCATTGGATTCCGTTGGTTCCAGGTGCACAACCAATGCGAAGAAGGCCGTATAGAATGAATCCAAAGTACGCGGCCCTAGTCAATGCAAAAATCGAGAAGATGTTGGATGCTGGAATAATTTTCAAGGTGACTATGAGTGAATGGGTGTCACCAATTGTGATCAGTTTGAAGAAGGAAAGCAATTAGATCCGCATCTGCGTCGATTTTCGAAGTTTGAATGCAGTGACTATCAAAGATCCCTTTCCGATACCTTTTACTGATTCGATTTTAGAAGAGGTAGCAGGACATGAGATCTATTCATTTTTGGATGGATTCTCAGGCTACAATCAAATCAGTATAGCCGAGGAAGATAGGTTGAAGACCACTTTCATAGTGGAGAATGGCATTTATGCATATAATCGAATGCCCTTTGGTTTGTGCAATGCCCCTGCCACATTTCAGCGATGAGTAGATGTCCACAAGCAAGTTCAAAGTATTCCTAGATGACTGGTCATTGTATGGGAAGAAGGACGAGCATTTGAAGGTATAGGAGGAATGCATGACATGTATGAATGCGCGATTGTCCTTGAACCCAAAGAAGTGTAAGTTGTTGGTACCATACGGGAAGTTGCTAGGGCATGTGGTGTGTAAAGAAGGTTTGAAGACCGATCCTGACAAAATACGAGTCGTAATGAGCATGGAGGAGCCATATGATGTGAGTTCGTTGAAGTCCTTTTTGGGACATGTTGGGTATTATCGACGCTTCATTAAAAACTTTGCACAAGTATCACACCCTCTAGATGTGTTGACATGCAAGAATGTTCCTATTTGATGGATGGAAGAGCATCAAAAGGCCTTTGAAGAGTTGAAGGCAAAGTTGGTTTGTGCACCCATTCTGGTGTTTCCAAATTGGAAAAAGAATTTCATGTCCATGTTGATGCATCCAATTTTGCAATTGGATGCGGGTTGGCCCAAGAGGGGCAATTTGGGTTGGATCAGCCCATATATTTTTCTAGTTGGTTGTTGTCCCGTGCAAAGAAAAATTACAGCACTACGGAGCGGGAAGCCTTGGGAATGGTGTATGCGGTACAAAAGTTTAGACATTACCTACTCGCCAATCCCTTTGCTTTCTATGTAGATCATCAGGCATTGTTGTATTTAATCAACAAGCCAACTATTCACGGACGAGTTAGCAGGTGGCTTGTCATGTTGCAAGAATTCGTGTTTCGAGTGGTAGTCAGACCTAGGAAGAAACACATGATAGCGGATCAATTGTCAAGGATTCGCTTGGGAGAGCCTACAGAAGGAGTGTCGGATGAATTTTTGGACTCTCATTTGTTTGCAATCACTATGCTACCATCGTGGTACAAGTACGTGGGAGAATACTTGTCGATGGGGAAGCTGCCACAGGAGTTGAGAACAGCCAAGAAGATCATCATCAGCACCATTTTAGTTGATAGCTGGTTTATTGTACAAGATTGGACCTGATGGAATGTTGCGAAGATGTGTAATGGATGAGGAAGTGAATTCAGCATTGAAGTGATCTGGAGATCAATTAAAAAAATCATCTACAGGAAGTGTGGAAGGAGCTTCGGATAAAATTCTCACTTTAGAGCAATCAACACTTGTCAAAATAGAGCATGGAGGAAAACTGGCTTAACTTCCATCATTTAATGAGTGGTCAACACCCACTTAATAAAATGGGTTGGTTTTAAATAACCAACACCCATTTAATAAAATGGGTTGCAAGCATTTAAGAAAAGGGGGCTACACACATTTAATGAAAACGACTTTCTTTTGCACAACACTTAGTGGCAAATGGTTGCACAACACTAGGTGGCAGTTTAGTTTTTGTAAAACACATGGTGACGACTTGATTGCTAGATCTGCAGTGGAAGAACAGAAAGAGAAGAAAAGACATCAGAGCAGGGGGAGCAGAGTTGGAGAATGGAAGATTGCAATCTAATACCACAGTAAGGATTGTAATCGAATTATTATTTCCAATAAAAATCTGCAAAAATCTCTTTGACCGTGGTTTTACCCATTTTGGGGTTTCCACGTAAATTTGGTGTTTCTCTTTAAACTATGTGTATGTTTTTTTTTAATCTGAGATTATTGCTATTATTTACCTTAATTGTGGGAATTACCAGATTAATACTAATACATAGAAAGAGTTTATCTCTTTGAAAATAACCAGACAACACACCAATGCTTGTATTCACATTGTGAATTTACGAAGCGGTTTCTGGTTCAAGTTTCAGAGATCCTCAACCACAAATTAAGCATAAGGATTAAGAAAGATCCATAGATTTGTATGTAGAGGTGAATCCATAGTGTGGCACTTTACAGATCAAGTTTGGTATCAGAGCTGATTTTCTTGAAGAACTGTGTATGCAAGGTAGAAGATCTCAAGGAAAGGACTTAGCCCCATACAACCCAGATATTGGGAGAAGAAGGATCAGATCTGTGAAAATGGCAGATCAATCAGAACCTAACTCTCCAAAAATGTCCAACAAGGAATTTCAAAGAAGATTTCTTGAAATGGAAAACACTCTCCAAAGCTTGATGGAGTTGGTGCTTTCTCAAGAAGAAAGAAAATCAAGGAAGGAAAAGAAGAAATTAGATTTAGAATCTGAGATTGAGTCTGGTGCTTCCAATGGTGAGAAAATGGAGGTTGAAGAATCCCACTCCAAACAACCTAAGAATATCTCATCACAACCCTTGATTGCAGATCCGTTCAAAATGGAGGTCAAAATTGATATTCCAGCCTATGAAGGGGAGTTAGATCCTGAAAAATTAGATGGATGGCTGAAGAAATTGGAGGTTTACTTCAGTACTAAGTCTTATACAGAGGTACAACAGATCAGCTTTGCTAGATTGAAATTGGGTGGCCATGCTCTCACATGGTGGGAGGCATACTCAGCTGGATTGGCAAGAAATCAACAGCCAACTGTGGAAACATGGGTAAAATTTGTGAAGGCTATAAGAGCTCAGTTTTATCCTATTGGCTATCAAGAGAATATGGAGGAGAGATGGCTATTTCTAAGACAGAGGCAGGGCCAAACAGTCCAAGAATACACCACATAATTCAGAAAACAAGTTATGTTAATGGGTGTTAATCTTCGCGATCCTCAAATATTTAAGAAATATAAGTGTGGTTTGTCTTATCAGATCAGGACAGAATTGGCATTATTTGATGCCAAGGACATTGATGAGGCATGCATTAAAGCCACATACATGGAAATGAGGGTCAGAAATCCAATGAAAGATAATAAGGCATCAACTTCATCTAAACCCTCCAAGCCTGCAGAGAAAACCAAGGGTTCCAACAGTAAAGGCAAGAAGAAATCAGGGGCTACAACCACCAAATCACAAAAGGGTGAAAAACATTGCAAGGAGTGTAATGTTGACACTCATTCAAGTGAGAATTGTTGGAAGCTACACCCTGAAAAGAGGCCAAAATGGTGGAACAAGGGAAAGAAGAAATCTGCTAATTCTGCTAAAAAGGTTGAGCAGGAGGAAGAAGGGTGTTTTGAGGAAGAGGATGAAGGAAAGGTAGTGTGTGCTACCAAAATTAAGCCTTTAAGGCAGGAGCAGACCTCTAAGAAGGAGGAACAAGCTTTAGAGGCCAAGAAAGAGGAATTATTTTGGGTCTACATACAAGTGCAGAGGATGAAAGTTACAACATTGTTTGACAACGGATCCCAACGGAATTTAATTTCTGAGGATCTAGTGAAGCAGTTGGGATTGAAGACTATGGATCATCCACAACCATATCCATTGGGATGGGTGCATAAGGACGTGGAGCTACAGGTAACCAAGCAATGTACTTTATAGTTTTCTGTTAAAAATAAATTTCATGATGTAATTACTTGTGATGTAGTACCTCTTGATATTTGCCAAGTAATTTTTGGTAGCCCATATTTATGGGAAAGAGATGCTTTGTTTAAGTAGAGGTGCAATGTTTGGGAGTTGAAGAAAGGTGGAATCACCTATGTGATTAATTCCAGCAGGTTGGAAAATAAATTTCAGCTTGTGACAGCGCAACAGGCCAAGCATTTGGTGAATGTAAGCAAGAGATTCGTGTTGTTGATGATAAGGGGTACGGATAGTAATGTGCAGTTCAGTAAGGAGGTGGAAGCAGCCAACTGTACTCCCCAACAAAAGAAGGAATTGGAGGGATTGCTGCAAACATTTAGCCGATTGATGGAAGAACCAAAAGGCTTACCACCAAAGAGAGAAGTGGAGCATGAAATTCAGCTCTTACCTGATTCACCTCTGCCTAATATTGGGCTGTATAGGCAGTCTGTAATTGAGTCAGATGAGGTGAAGAAACAAGTTTAGGAATTACTAGATAAGGGTTTGATTCATCCTAGTGCATCCCCAACTGGGTCCCCAATTGTTTTAGTCCCTAAGAAATATGGAACATGGAGGATGTGCATAGATTATAGGGCACTCAATAAGATAACTATTAAGAATCGATACCCGCTACCACGAATTGATGATCTACTAGACCAGCTGAAGCATGCAAAGTATTTTTCTAAGCTGGATCTAAAATCAGGTTATCATCAAATCCGGATGAAGACAGAGGACATCTGGAAGACTGCATTCAAGACCAAGCAGGGTCTGTTTGAATGGTTAGTGATGCCATTCGCATTAACAAACGCCCCAACTACCTTCATGAGGCTGATGAATGACATTTTGAGACCTTTTTTGGATAGGTATGTCATTGTATTTCTTGATGATATATTAGTTTTCAGTCCAACATGGGAAGAGCATATTCAGAATTTAAAATCAGTTTTTGAAGTGTCAGCAAGGGAAGATTTAAAATTAAATCTTAAAAAGTGTGAGTTTGGAAAGAAGTCTTTAGTTTATTTGGGTCATGTAATTGGGAATGGAGAACTCAAAATAGATCCTTCCAAGGTGGATGCCATAAGAAATTGGCCAGCACCAAAGACCCAGACTGAACTGAGAAGTTTTATTGGGGCAGCCCAATACCTCAGAAAATTTATTAAGGATTTCTCACATATAGCAAGACCTTTGTTACAGCAGCTACAGAAGAAGTTGCCATTGCCCCGTGGTTTTTCCTGCACATTGCAGGTTTCCACGTAAATCTCTATGTCACTTGTGTTATTGTTTCTGTGTTCTATATTTTTTGTTATTGTGCTTCCTCTTGCAGGTGATAAATCTTGAAGTAATTCCTAACAGTTGTCTAAGGCAGTGCAGTCAGAGGAGTTGTCGTCCGAAGTACAATCCGACAAAGGAGATGTCTATCAGAGGATGATATGCAGTCATTTGGATCAAGAAAGCAGTGAATTAGAGCTGAGAGGAAGCAGTTTCAATAGGTTGAGTGAAAGCTTCCAAAGGGTTGATGAAGAGAAAAATTTAGTTTGGATAGTGATGCTTTCAATGGTTTTGCCGTTGAGGTTTCGAGGTTCCACCCCAAACCCCGTGAGGGCGCTGCCCCTCGACCCCGCAAGGGACGCTGTCCCTTGACCCTGCAAGGGGACTCCCGCCCCCTTGACCCCCGACACAGATGGCAACGGGCATTACCTGTCATGTTCATGATGTTGATGGCATTGCTCATGCTGATAATATGGCTTATTGCAAAAAGTGAAGTGCCTATTCAGAGACTACTGATCATGTTGATGTTACACATGCTTGCAGCAAAGGGAGTGCACAATCAAAGAATAAGGTGTTGCGAGCAGTCTCAAGTGAAGTCTATTGCCAAAGATGTATGGAACAGGAGAAAGAGGAAGGAGCGTGACAAGAAATTTTGTTACATTGTTCAATACTTCTATTCCCAGTGTTTAGCTTGTGTCGTTGAGGACAACGACCAGGGGATAGATGTAGACAGGCAAATTGATGTCTTTATTTGTTGAATCAGTTTTGGTATTATGTGTTATTTTGTAATTGTATGCAAAGTGTTTGACGAAATGTGCGTGGATATATTTTATTTAATATTGTACATAATAATAATGTCATGTAAGTCAATTATGTCGGCTAAATTAGAGTTATAAACTATTTCGTCCTGTAGTGGGAAATGTCAAGTAATGCAAATGAAATGTAATTTGAGGGAAGTTATAAGGTAGTTGGAGGATAACTACTTTGTGGATGTATAAATAAACCCTCCCCTCATTCATTCAAGTGGTTGAGTAGTCGTTCATTCATGCACGGTTGTTCATTCATTCAGGGATTGTTCAGGCATTAAGGAGAGTAATGCAGGTTTATTGATGTAGTCCAATATTGTATGCAGCCATGGAGAATATTCTGCCTAGGGTTTGCAGGCTGCAGATTGTAATGCTGAAACTGTAATGCTGTATCATAAATGCCATTGTTAATATAAACTGCCTGTAATTACTGTTATCTACCATTGCTGCTGCTATTGCTTCTATTGCTGTTATTGCTGCTGTTATTATTGTTGTTGCAGGTTTTCTGTGCATTATTATTGCTATACTACAATGATTGCAGATCTGTAGGATTATTTAAGTGGAAATGGAACTGTGTAGCAAGTTAAATTTCATTTCTACAGCAGCATTTGAAGTCTAATGAGCTACAATGTACAATGAATGCGATCATGTCTAGATTGTCCAATGATCAAAGAGACTTGAAGATGTCAAATTGGCTCATACTATACATGGAAGAAATCATGGCCAGATAACCTTATGATTGGGCTACTTTGTTGTCAGGCCATATTCAGAGTTTTCTGATGTGGTATATAAGGAATCTTTCAATGACTTTCCACACCATTGCTTTGATTTTGGATGCAGTATAGCAAGAGAAGCTTCAATATCCAAGACTAAACCCTCCTAAAACTATTCTGGAGCATGCACCAACAATTCTAAAATGGACACGTGGTACTGTTGACAGTTTTGTCACATTTTGTCCAAGGGATAAAATTTTGAAATATTGTTTATTTTTCATGTTTGAATTCTCCTTCTCATCCATGCTTTGTTTTCTCTGCTCTTCTGTCATTTTCACAGCGCTTCGGCGCAGGCCAGTCCCAGCATTTTGGTGGCCCCCATATCTATTTCAGTTGCAGGAGCAGCTTCGTTGACAAAACAGGCAGAAGGGGGCAGCTTCGCTCAAGACAGGAGTCAATCGGCAGCTTCGCTAAGGAAAACAGGGAAAAGTCCACATTAGATTCCAAAATATTCTAAGGCATGTAGGGAGGGCCCTCTAAGGAAAACAGGGAAAATTTGAGACCAGGGAGCAGGCCAGGGAGAAACTCAAGTACCCTTCATTGACGAAGCGGCAGAGAGTCGAAGCCACGCAACAGTACCGCACTAAGTACGAGGCTGCGAAAGAGCCAGAGGCATCCACTACTTCGGCTTACAACATTGTCGACGAACTGAAGAAGACCCCAACCAAGATAAGCCTATAAGATGCTCTGCAACTCCCCGGGGGCAAGTGGACCTGTTGCAGGAGTCACTGAAATCTGTCAAAGAAAGAAAGCCGACGCAGCCCGTGCTGGCTCAGACTCTGACCACTTCAATCACAGGGAAAAACAGGCCACCCCCGTTCTACTTGTCTCTTCGGATGGAAGGGTGTGTGGTGCACAATTGTATGATTGATTCCGGAGCATCGACCACCGTCATGCCAAGGGCAGTTTGCGAAGAGATAGGCATGGAATACATGCGAAGCAGCCAAGGTGTTCTTCAATTGGATGGCACTCCTGTGAAAACAGTCGGCGTCATTAAAGATATTCCCATCCAGCTCCATAAGGCACCTCAGATTGTTGTGATACAGGAGGTTGTGGTCGATGATCTGGAGCCGTACTTTGGCATGTGCCTCTCGAGGGAGTTCACTGCTAAGTTGGGCGGCTATCTTTCTCTCGACTACTCACATATGGAGGTCCCCTTCAAGGGAAGGAAAGTGAAGATCTATAATGAAAAACCCTCCACCTTCCTCGTTGAAAAGGTGCCCGAAGAGGGGCAGCAAGATGAATCAGTTCACCTAATGACAAAGGAGTTGGAAGAGGTGGACCTAGTGGAAGAAACCCTAGAGGAGTTGCGGACGGAGGATGAGTTCTCCTTGACTGATTTTAACGCCATGATTGAGTCAGAAATAGGCTGCTATTCCATCACCCAGCCCGAGAAGCCGAAATAGACAATGCTTGAGAGTAAAGACCCTGCCCCAGATGAGCTTTGGAAGTTGTACTTTGACGGCGCCCGATGCAAAAACGGTGTCGGGGCGGGAGTTCTTCTGGTTTCACCCTCAAAAGCAAAAATATTACTGCTACAGACTGGCCTGGAGTTGCACCAACAACGCGGCAGAATACGAAGCCCTATGCTTAGGGTTAAAGAAGGCGGAAAAGCTAGGGATCAAGCAGCTACAGATTTTCGGGGATTCGGAGCTGGTTTGCAAGCAAATCACCAACAAGTGCATCTCAAAAAAGCACTATCTCAAGGCGTACCGTAATAGGGTCTGGGACCTGTTGGAGTCCTTCGACGCACTTAACGTTAAAGCCATATCCCGAGAGAAGAATAAGCACGCAGATGTCTTAGCATCTATCGGAGCCAGATACTCCTGGCTGATGACATGATGCAGAAGCCTAAGGCGGTAAGAACCATTTACGTGCCTTTTGTGCCTGATAAGGACACCCACTGGAAGGTGTTCGACTGTGACGAGCAAATCGTCAATTTTTTAGTCCATGAAGCAAGTACTATAGAAGGTAGAGACCCTGATGATGAGGATTATGAGGGGTTGATACAGTTGAAGAATAACTATGTCCCGAAGGGGCTGATCACCCTAGAGAGTCTATTTGATCAGAATGACAGAGCAATATCTCACCGTATCAAGGTAGACGCCAAGCAGTACAAGGACCTGGAGCTGGAGCCTGGAAAGGTGATAAAAGTCGGAACGGACTGTACCCCAGAGGAATTGGAGCAGATTCGTGTTCTCTGCAGGGAATATCCAGATATTGTGGCCTGGTGCTACCAGGACCTGAAAGGGTATGATCGAGAGGTCATCCAACACACCATAGAGTTGGAAGGAGTTAGACCCTACCGGCAGAAACAGAGGCCAGTCAACCCGAAGATAGAGGTTCTGATGAGAGCTGAACTCTTGAAGATGCTAGAGGCAAAAATCATCTACCCTATCAAGCATTCTTCTTGGGTCGCAAATCTGGTCCCAGTCAGGAAAAAGAACGGAGACATCCGCCTGTGTGTCGATTTTCGTAACCTGAACCAGGCCTCACTGAAGGACCATTACCCGCTCCCACAGATTGATCAGATCCTCCATGTGGTGGCAGGAGCACAACGCTTCTCTCTCTTAGACGGCTTCTCTGGTTACAATCAGATCTGGGTGAGGGACGAGGATCAACATAAGACAACGTTCACCACCAAATGGGGGACGTTTGCCTATCAGCGTATGCCCTTTGGCCTGTCCAATGCTGGGGCCACATTTCAGAGAGCCATGGATCTGGCATTCAGCGAATTATTGAACAAAATCATCGTCATCTATTTGGATGATATGACTGTGTTTTCACATAGGAGGGAAGAGCATGCATCGCATCTGCAGCAAGTGTTCGAGAGATGCCGGGAGTTCGGCATATCTATCAACCCGAAGAAGTCTGTCTTCGCGGTGAAGGAAGGGAAGCTGCTAGGCCATGTTATCTCAGAAAAAGGGCTCGTCGTTGATCCCGAAAGAGCGGAGGCTCTCCTTAAACTTCCACTCCCAATAAACAAGAAGGGGCTGCAATCTTTCTTCGGCCAGATCAACTTCGTAAGGAAGTTTGTCCCTGATTTCGCCCAAGTCATCAAGCCCATGGCCGAACTCCTAAAGAAAAACGCCGAGTTCGTCTGGACAGAAGAGAGAAAGAAGGCGTTTGAGGAGATCAAGGCTCGAATCGCCCAAGCACCTATGTTGGTTAACCCGGACTACTCCAAAGACTTCATCCTCTATGCAGTCGGGGAGCCAGAAAGCTATGCGACAGTCCTTACACAAAAGGGAGACGATGGCGAAGAGCGCCCGATAGCTTTCTTGAGCCAGGTGATCCAGCCGCACGAAGAAAGATACAACTTCATCGAACGCCAAGTGCACGCGGTCATGAGGTCTTTGAAAAAATTCCGACACTTTGTCTCCCAGAGCAGAATGACAGTATACGTTGTTCACCCAGATGTCAGGAGCTTCATCATCCAAGGAGAGCTGGGCAACAAGAGGGCTGGCTGGATCGCTAAAATCCAGGAGTTTGATATCGAGGTCCGACCCACCAAGTTAATTCGAGGACGGGCACTATGCCAAGAACTTGCAAAGAGTGTTGTTGCAGAAGTAACTGCCTGTCAATGGGAAGACCCAATACTAGAGGGCAACTTCGCCAATCAATCAGCAGAGGACGATGACTGGACTGATGAGATAATACAATATTTTAACACTGGGAGATGCCCAGACCGTCTTAATGCCTCACAACGGAGGAGATTCAGGCTTTTGTCCCAAAGGTATGTGCTGCGCCCATAGGGGCTGTTTTTCAAAAATATTGACAGTGTTCTCTTACGATGCGTTAGGGGAACGGAGAAAAGGAAAATCCTCGACGAATTCCATTCCGGGATGTAGGGGGGCCACCTTTCCAGAAGGCCTACGACCTTAAAAATAATTAGAGCGGGCTACTACTGGCCCACTATCTTTGCTGATGTTTTGCAGTCTGCCAGAAGTGCGAGAAATGTCAGAAGTTCGCCGACCGAAATAGAAACGCCCTAATGCCCCTCCAACCGATCCAAGTCGAAGCACCCTTCCAGCAGTGGGGGTTAGACTTTATTGGGGTAATATCGCCGAATTCTTTAGCAGGGCATAAATATATTCTAACTGCTACTGATTATTTCACCCGGTGGGCCGAAGCGGTGCCTACAAAGCATGCTGACCAGGATACGGTCATCGCCTTCTTGCAAAGCTTAATAACCCGCTTCGGAATCCCGGAGGCGATAGTGACAGATAATGGCCCAGGGTTCATAGGCGCCAAACTCAGTGAGTTCGCTTACAGGTATGGGATCTACCTTAAAGCCTCCTCCAACTACTACCCCCAGGGAAACGGCTTAGCAGAATCAACGAATAAAAATTTAATGAAGATCATAAAGAGAACCATAAACAAGAACAAAAGAACCTGGCACCTGTGCCTGGATCAAGCGCTATGGGCCGATCGCATCTCTGTCAAATAGTCTATCAGAACATCGCCGTATGCGTTGGTCTACGGAAAGGAGGCAGTTTTGCCCACACATGTTGAGATGCCCGCGCTCTGGCTACTAGACGATGAAAGAGGGAATCTGGACCCCGTCGATGCCAGACTAGCTCAGCTACTGCAACTTGAGGAAGAAAGAGAAAAGGCTTACGAAGCCTTCATGAAGCACACTGAGACCACTCGGAACTGGTTTGAAAAGAGAGCCACTGCTCGTACTTTCCGAGTCGGAGATCTGGTATTGAAATGGGACGTGTGGAAAGCAAAGCCGGGAAATCACGATAAGTTCGATGCCTTCTGGGAAGGCCCCTTCAAGATCGCCCGTGTCAACCAGCACAACTCTTTTATTCTACAGGACATGGAGGGCCAGACCCTGCCTATTCCCGTCAACGGCCTTCATCTGAAGGCCTTCCACCGCTGAAAAACGTATCATGAGGTCCTACCTATGTATATATTTTTCATTTCTGCATTTTATTTATCTTCGCATGTATATATTGCTTCCAGTTTTTAAGTTCGAAATCAGAGCCAGGGCAAGTTCGCAGCTTTTGTTGCGAGGGAGATGAAATTTTGATCGAATAAGACCGAGCTTCGCCCGTTTTCTAAGTGTAAAATTATGGTTCGGGTAAGTTTTTGGCGAAGCGATCACTTCGGGCAAGGTTGCAGCGAGGTTTACCTCATACCCAAAGTAGAGGTTGAGAGAAAAGGCAATGTCGATCAAAAAGCTCTGCCTTTTTAACGCCAAAGGCAAAGAAAATCCTGGAGCTTCGCCGCGTTCTGAGCCAAAGCCGTCCTTCGCTACCTTTCCGCCCCGAAACGAAGGTTCGCTCGGCTCCAAGTCAGGGAAAAGAACAAAAGGTATGCTTCGCTCTTTTATTAAAGAAAGGGGGACGCTTCGCAAACTTTTTGTCCGAAGTGGCACTTCGGGTGCGCCATTCAGCGAAGCGGCCGTTTGGAGGTGTTTTTGGCGAAGCATGCCAAGAGAGAAAGGTTCGAATAGAGAGCGCTTCGCCCGTCTCTAGGTTAAAAGCCTCACTTCGGGCATCACGTATGCCGAAGTTCCGATTCGTCCCAAATTTCGGCGAAGTAGCAACAGTCGTGCAAGTCTTGAAGGGCGCGCAAGGGTCCGCTTCGGGCGCCTTAGGAGCCGAAGTGGAGCTTCGCTCAACTTTCGAGCGAAGTACCCGTTAAAGAGCGAACCAGGCTTAGAAAGGGCCTCGAAGCACGTGAAAAATGGTGGCTCAGGTTTAAACTCCCCAAGCGCACGAGTTAATGAAAGGCACCAACGCGCATCCCAAAGGGGGTCGGTTAGAATTAAAACTCGTGCCTTGGAGAGCGGAAACAGAGAAGTTTATGGTTTCAAGGCGGATTGAGATCCCTAAGGCGCTCCGGGCCTCGAAGAAAGCACCAAATCACCAACCAGAGAGCGATGCAATCCACTTGTGTCCGATTTGGGCATTTATTCTCCGTAAGCACCATTAATGGGGTAGGTTCTGAGCTCGTCTATAAAAGGAAAATGCAGCTCCAACGAAAAATTATTAACTCTCCTGAGAATTGCTCCACACTCTGCCAACACTCTACCGAAACTCTGCCAATGAGCCCGTCTACAGTTAACGCCTGTATATCCCTGCTAGCTATAATGGGCAAAAAAGCTACAGAAAAGAAGGAAAAGGCGCCAAGGGAGGGAGGTTCGAAGAAAGCGAAAGCATCCAAGGAAGAAAAGAGGCAGAGGTCGAGAAGAAAGGAGCCTGAAGTCCCTGCTGAAAAGCAGATAGCAGAGGAGGAAGAATCCGAAGAAGAAGGGCCGATTGACCCGCCTATTGACAGATGGGAAGGCATCAGGGATACCGTCCTTTCTAAGAGTGTTCTAGAATTGCGCCAGACAATCGACCAGATGCTGACACGGGTATCCGCGGAACACAGAAGGACAGTTGCGTACTCGCAATTGTACTGGTATCTATGTACCCCAGTTCACAACTGCCCTGAACTAGTATATGCCATTGCACAGAACTATAACCCTCTCACCAGGCAGGTTCAGGACTCTTCAGGGAGGAATTTGTTTTCGATTTACCGTAATGATATCCAGGAAGCCTTCGCTCCAGGGCAGGGACCTCCCCGAGGATACACTGTCAGGAATGTTAATATAAATGAGCAAAAGGACAGGTATCGCCCCGATCCCCATATAGTGCAATTCATGGAGGGGCAATTGAAGCAGGGGCTCCCGACTGGTAAATTACCAAATATGCCGATGCATCTGGACAAGTTCAAGTACCTGGATATCTATGCTATACTGGCGTGGGTAGCAGGTCTATCCACTGATACCGCAGTATACCCTTGGCAGGTCGCCCTCGCCGAGTGCATTTCACACGGGGAGTTCTACTCTCCTGACCCTGCAAGGCCGAATACCAACCCAGTATTCTTCGATTGGGCAGAATGGGTAGCTCGCGGCCTGCACTCCAAGCTGACGGATTTGAAGAATGCAGGGACTGATCAATACTTCGGGTCATGCTCTTTTCTAGCCTGGTTGTTCTTTTACTATATGCACAACGGTTTCCCTCGTATCGCTATCAATAGTTCTGACAAGGATGGAAAGCCGCTGCTAGTATATATATCAGTGGACCCTGATTCTAGCGCGGACGGAGTCTTATTATGTCTTCAACTAGGATTTTTTGGGACGCGCTCTGGAACTCATATGCGGCTCTTGCCCCCGGGTACCAGCATCAATGAGAGATAGCATAGTGTACAGAAGGTTGGGCGATGTTTTCCAGCTTACCCAGGGGCTGGTGATTCGAATGTTCGAGTTTACCGGTAAACCTTTTCTTCTTCCATACTTCACCTCGGAGTACTTGTTTGCATTGGAGGTTGCTCGCCAGAGTGACTATACAGACCAAATTTATGGCCACGGCAGGAAGTGGGGACACACCTGTGAGTTCCCCTTCAAAATAGGTGTCATCGAAGTCTTTGCCACCAAGCAGAATGCTTACCTTGCAGTGACGCTCAGTGACTTCGGTCTACTTGAGCTACCCCAACGGTGGCAATATGACCCTTTGGGTGTCATCAGAGACTTCCTCAGATTCAAGAATTTTCATGTCTGCCCGCACCCGGAAATCGTAGAGCAACACAACAATGCCACTGGCCGTGACCTAGAATGGCATGTTGAGAGGATACAGGCCTTACCTCCATGGCATGATTTTTATCCTATTGAAGAGGAATATGTTCCATCGCGACACCCATTCCCGGACCCGAATTCTCCATTCTGGAAGAAGATGAGAAAACACCTGAAGGGGTGGCCGGAGGAGAAGCTCTCAACGTGGTGGATTATGAGGGTTCATCACCGAAAGCAAAAATCTGATACCTTCCTCCTCATAGACGGGCAATTCTCCGACATATTCAACGCCTACTATGACTCCTGGCAGCCAATATTGTTCTCAAATTTTGTACCCCGAAGCGCCCCCGGCTCCGGTGAGAGCCCAAGGAGAATTGAAGAAGTACAAGAGCATTCAGAGGAAGAGGAGCAACAAGGGGAGCAGTCCGAGGCACAACAGGAGCAACACCAGCATCCAAGCGAAGAGGTGGCAGAATCTGGCCATGATACTGAAGAG
This sequence comes from Wollemia nobilis, assembly GCA_028583015.1. Classification (NCBI taxonomy): domain Eukaryota; kingdom Viridiplantae; phylum Streptophyta; class Pinopsida; order Araucariales; family Araucariaceae; genus Wollemia; species Wollemia nobilis. The sequence continues at coordinate 441,605 of JAQPPZ010017079.1, read as the reverse complement.
GATGAGCAGCCGCTTGAAAGGAAAAGGAGAAAGAAAAGGGTTGTCGAAGTGCAGATGCCGCCACCACACCCGAAGAGACCTCGGACTAAATCGTCCGGTTCAGCTAGCGAGCGCTCTCATGAAAGCCCTGTTCACGCAAAAACTTGCAAAGCTGCATCCACCGCCCTGCCGCAGAAGGAAATACAGGTCATCAATGCCGAAAAGGAAATTGTCAATGTGGAGGACGACACTTCAGAGGAGGGAGTCAGCAACGAGCAAGAACAGGAGGGCGCCAAAGAAGAGGAAGGAGGAACCAGCCTGAACCCCACCACGCAGGAATTTGTTTCGGCTGCTCTCTTCGAAGAGCACGCAAGTACGCTCTCTCTCTCCCCATTGCACTCTTCCGAAATGCAAAGTTCAGTAGCCCCGGCCGACCAGCCCCTAGTGTCTGCCCTGCCTCTTGGCAACGAACCATCGGCCATCCCCTTTGTAGTTTTGCACCCGTTAATCGAAGAAACCCAACTTTCTGTTGCTTCCTTGTTTACCCAGGCAGCATTTGGTTCATACGCCACCGCCCCCAATGCCTTCGCAGCTTCCACATCTCTCGGTCGGGGCATCTCAAGTGAACCACCATCTCTACCCATTAATCCCACGTTTTCCGAGCAAGTCAGGGGCGATCCTTCGCTCCCCGGCTCCAGCAATCCTGTCACAGCCATCCAGGCTGTTACCCCTCTTTCAACCGCTGAAAACCCCGCCACTCCTATCGCCAATCCATCTAGCGAAGCCCATCCCCAGCAAACCCTGTATCTGTTTACACCCATGTCTGGAGATCCGGCACCTCTGGATTCAGAGTTGGCAATGATTGAAGAACGCCCTCTAGCGGAGAGCCTGCTTCGGGCGCGTCAGAGCACGAATAAGTGGCTTAAAGATGCTAAGAAGAGGAGGGCGCGAGCCCCCGCCAAAGTCGAGAAGTGCGCCGTTTTTGACCCGCAAAGGTTGAAGCTCCACAAGGTGAAAAAGGTGCCGAAGGTTCAAAAGCCCGTGGAGGAGATGGCGCCTTTAGACTATACCTACCAGGAGACCATCAAGGACCTAAAGGCGCTCGACGTAGGGCATGAGACGGGGTCTATGCACGTGAAGATTGATTCAATTTACCTCCACTCTAAACACATCAATGAGCGCTGCTTCGAGGCAGAGAATGCCAATATGAGGTTGGAGGAAAATCTGGCAAAGGCCCATGCCCAGCTGGAGGAGGCGCAGAAAGAATCATAACAGTCGAAGCAATAAGTGATAGCCCTCAAACAGCAAGTGGGCGAACTTCGGAGCGTCGCTGAGCACCACCAGAAAGTGTGCGAGGAAGGGGGGGACAAAGTAAAGAAGCTAGAGGCACGCATCCAGGAGATGCAGCAACAGTTTGATGAGAGAGAGTCAAAGATGGAGCTCTTCACCAGGGACCGGATAAAGGGCATTCGTGCCCATTTATTGAAAAATTTCAGGTCCAGAGCGTCCAGCGCCCTTTCTGTTCTGTTGTACATCACGGAGGCCCAGCTGGCATCTTCACAGGATGGGCCAGTTGTAGATGAAGTGATGAAAGAAATCCAACGTCGGCTTACTTTAGCCGTTGAAGTGCAAAGTATCAAGTATCAAGACTTGGAGGTTCCGGCTATGAGCCGAACCGCGAGATATTGGTCCACTGTCCAGTCAACCCTTCGCGCCTTCTTCTCCAAATTGAAGAAAGCTCAGAAGGCCAAGCGGTTGATGGATACTTTCGAGCAGGAGCAGTGCACTTCGCTATCATACTTCCAGAATCTCTCGCAGCTAGGGTTCCCCGATTTCACCGATGATGACGGGAACCTGTTGACAAAGGATGAACTTAAGCCAGTATGGATCGCCTTCGAAAGTGATACATCGGAGATAGATGATTGTGCGGATCCCATCACGGAGGCACAGGTGACGAACTTCATATTTAGATACTGCCAGATCGAAGCCTCCTTAACAGACCTAAGCAATAGGGCCAAGCATGTTGATATTGATCAGATCCAAAGATTCTAGGGTTTGGTGAAAGCGCTCCATGACTGTGAACCTTTCCAGGAAGTGGCTTGGCCCACATCCGGCGTACTCTAGAGCGCATTCGTGCGCGTCTCCCCCAAAAATCAGAGCAAGTGCATGAGGAACCAAAGCAGGAACAAGATGAAGAAGAAGGAGAAATATCAAGAGAAAAACCCCTAGAAGGCGATGAGCAACTTGAAGAAGGGAGAGGGGGTGACTCCGGGCCCAATGGATGAAGGCTAGGGGTCCGTGCATCGAGGCGAGCTCGATACCCCGCGAGCCGCCAGGAATGTTGACAGTTTTGTCACATTTTGTCCAAGGGGTAAAATTTTGAAATATTGTTTATTTTTCATGTTTGAATTCTCCTTCTCCTCCATGCTTTGTTTTCTCTGCTCTTCTGTCATTTTCACGGCGCTTCGGCGCAGGCCAGTCCCCGCCTTTTGGTGGCCCCCATATCTATTTCAGTTGCAGGAGCTGCTTCGCTGACAAAGACAGGCAGAAAGGGGCAGCTTCGCTCAAGACAGGAGTCAATCGGCAGCTTCGCTGAGGAAAACAGGAAAAAGTCCACTTTGGACTTGAAAATATTCTAAGGCATGAAGGGCGCTTCGCCCGGAATGCTCCCGAAGTTGCCACTTCGGGCACTATAGCTGCCGAACCTTCACTTCGGCTATCACTCCAGCGAACCCCCCCCCGATGGCGAAAAAGAAAGGAGTCTAAGGCAGTAGTTGCTTCGCCAGAGAAGTTGCCGAACTGCCACTTCGGCCCATGTCTTCGGCGAACCGCCTCCCAAAAGGTGATACTTCGGGCCCAAACCCAGCCAAGGAGGCGCTTCAGGCGGCAGGTCCGCCGAACCTTCGCTTCGGCCCCAGTGTTGGCGAGCTTCCACTCAAACAATGGAAAATTTTCTCAAGGCAAAAGGGGGCGCTTCGCCCAGAACCCGGTCGAACTGCCACTTCGGGCCTCATCTCCAGCGAAGCGCCAATTCGAAGCAAAGTTGAGCTTAACCAAAGGCTTTTCAAAGGCGAAAGAGTTAGTTTTCTACGCTCTCCATCACTAGCAACCGGCCACTTCGGCCCTCCACTCCAGCGAAGCATCCATCTACTGCGAAGCAAGGAGGTTTCTTTGCCCCGCTCTCAATAGTAGTAAGTTTGCAACTTCGGGCAACTCCCAGCCGAACCTCCACTTCGGCCAGTTTTTCCAGCGAAGCTTCATCTTGGGTCCAGTTTCAGCGAACCGTGCCTGCTAAGGTTGGTTTTTGGACTTAGGCACTTCAACGCATTCAAGAGCGAACCTCCCCCCCTAGCTGCTACAGACTGTCACTTCGGCCAGATTTCCTGGCGAAGCTGCACTTCGGGTGCAACCGCGGCGAACCTCCCTCCCAGGCGCGATCCAGGCCGAGTCTTCAGCGAAGTATCCCCTAGGCGCCTCCTGACACCAGTGCTACTCCCGAGGGGCACGCGTTCACAGGAAAAGTGGGTGGCGCTTGGATCCAAGACATCTTTATGGGGCATAAATGCAAATCCGCCGCGCAAAGTGGTCCCCTTACCAACAGCGGTAATGAGATGGGAGGTTTCAGCTACCAAGTGCATCAGAGGTCAAATCCTAGCTACTCCAGCGTCCTGGTACGCTTAGGCATTAATGTTTCAGAGGGAGGGTCCTCTATAAAAACCCATGCATTGTAATGAAAAAAGGGGGGGAACATATTGCTAAAAAGGTCGTTGTATTCAAACTCTTTGCATCAATACTGAGAATCCTTGGCTCTAATTTTGTCTCTTCTTTTTATGCTGCCTTCTGTGATTATTTCTGCTTATGTCATTTATTTTTCTGATTGCTGTAATTCTGATATCTGGATTTAAGCGTTAGAGGATAAGTGAATCTGGAATTTTCCTGAAGGATACATAGGGAAGTAAATGCAATGTTAGTTTCTGTTACATTCTCCGTGTTGACAGTTGCTGGTTAAAATATAGATGGGTGATTGTGCTGCTTGTTCTTCCCCACTGTTACCACTATGCATTTTACATTTCTTTCTGTAATTTTTCAATCTCTTTCCAGTTCTCTTATCTCAACCCCCCAAGTAGTGTAGTATAGGAGCCGGCCTTCTCCGGAGATTGGCACGGGAGGCATCTCTTCCTCTCGGCCTTTCAAGGTTGGTCCAGGTCTAGGGCGCGTATCCAAACCAAATCCTTACCTAGGGCAGATTTGTGACCAACAGGTACCATTGATGAGGGTTACTACTTCGAGAAAGAATAAAAGTGCCTCGAAGAAGAGAAAGGTACATAAAGCATCAAGTGATGAGATAGATGTTATAGCTGAAGGAAGCGACGAATCATATGGAGTTGAGGAGCAGCTGCCAAAGGCTAGGGAGCTGGTTAGAATGGAGAAAAGGTGAAGAAGGTTGGAGCAAAAGTGGCAACAAATGGGAGCGCAACTACAACAACAATAGCCTTGCATAAGTGGCAACAACAGCAATAGCAGCCAGAGAGTCAAGGACGCCCACAATAGGCCACAACAAGGGAGATAGATGGTGGCAATGTTCAGAAGGTGGTGGAGGGTCAACAGAGTAAGAAGCATGGAATGTTGAAAGAGGCAATGCAAGGGGAAGTTCCAGCACAACCAGGAAGTCAAGTTGTGCAAGGAGGCACTGCAAGTACCATGGCAAGTACCAAAGGAATGGCTTCAAGTAAGGCTGTTGCAAGTGGACAACAGCCAAAGCTGCATGGACCTATTGTGCAAGATGTGTAGTGTGTAGAGAAGGTATCCCAACAGTCTAAGGGAAGAACAACGCAGCAGCACGCGTAGGAAACGACAATAGTTGTAGATGTAGATGAGGAATTTTAGACTACAGTTGATGCGATGGGAGCATCACCACCATTGGATGAAGCATCGGGAGGAGAATTTGCTAGTGATGTTCCGGTACAGGTGGACAATGTTGATACACCTAAAAGTTACAACACAACACCATTGAGACAATATGCAGATGTTGTGGATCGCCTTCGTTGGATAAAAGAACACCGATGGAATTCACATCTACAACAACAAAGGCTATGACACCAATTTCAACTATGCTAGAGGAGAGAGAGAGATGGGGAAGCAAGCTACATCAGAATACAGTTGATGCCAGAAATAGAAATGTCTATACAACACTCAAATGTATGGCACTCACATGTACCCTGATTTCAATGTATAACAACTGTGTTGTGCTGCAACTTCAACCCTACATACAGAACTTGGAAGGAACAACAACAAATCTATCTACTGCAACAATAAGCCGTATCAACAGATACAAGAAACATAATATAGCAATAGATGAAGGATGGAAATGAGTAGATAATGGCTTGAACGTTGGAATATGTACAACACTGTCCTTATATACAATACCCAACGTACCCAATCCACCCTTTCTTCTATGTCAACCACTCCAACCACTATTCGATGCCAACAACAACATGAATGAATGAGGGAAGGGTCTTATTTATACAACTAAAAAGTAGTTGCATCCTCCAACTACCCGACACCTCATCATTTTCTTAAATTACATTTGACATGCATTTACATTTCATTTGATGACTCACTTTATGACTTGTCCGTACATAACTAATACTTCTCTAAACATTACACATTATCACATAAAATTTACATCACCACTTTATAACTTTATTAATTATATCTATGCACACTTTGTGTACAAACTACAAAATAACACAAAATGACAACTTATTCACTAATTATGCAAACATATCAATTTGCCTACCTACAATCGGGTCCAAAACGGGTAACTCTGTCTCAAATTCAGCCCAAGTGAGTTGTGGATGCATATTCTCTAACCATTGGTACCATTGAATTGCTTCCTATTCTAGGTTGAGAGATGCGATTGCGAGACTTTGATTATGAGTGGCATGAAGAGAAAAATATTGTTCTTCCCAATATAACCAACTGTTGGGTCCTCTCCATCAAATTTACTGTTGGGTACTCTCCATCAAATTTTGAAAAGTCCAGCTTGGGCATTATTTGAACTGCATTTAGAGGCAAGGATTTCGTGCTCTGCCCTCGGAACTACCATCTTGACTCCTTGGTGATTGTCCTGCCAGAACGTTGTATTTTACATTTAGGCCTGTTAAAGGACTCTCGAGGTTATAAATTTTATCCCATTTATCTAATTTGGATAATGCCTGAAGGATTTGTGGATGATTGTATTCAATTTGTTTGACCTGTTCACCTAATCGCTCTAGCTCTTGGGTAGCTCTAGTATCACCAGCCATTTTTCACTTTAGGGTTGCCAAAAACGTTTATTGGAGGTGTATGTTAAAACAATTGTAGGAACAAAATGCACTATACCACAAAATGACGATTTTTGGTAGGGTCCCAAAAATGGGTTTTCGGAGTTGGGTATCAAAATGATCAGCTCGAAGAGGGAATCGCAATGGGCCATATCACAAAATGAAGTATTTTGGCTTTTTGTATTTTTTTTTTAAACTACTAACTTCTTATTGCTCCATTGGTAGACTATTGACAACTGACTGCTATAATTGTTAGACTAGTTATTCTCTGCACTTTCAAACTGATAACTAATTGTTCTGATGACTGAAAACAAATTGCTTTGATTGTCAGACTATATATTGTTTGTATTGTCAAACACTCTATTCTCTATACTGTCAAACTTTATATTCCTGTACTATCACACTAGATATTATCTACACTGTCAGACTATGACGGGATTAGTCTCTTCTACATTATGCTCAAATTTGGTTTTGGTTTTGACTAGGAAAGGATTTAAAACAATGTTTTAATAGGGTTAACTTAAGTCAAGGTGTGTGTCTGATTTCGTGGGCTCTCTGACATACAATCTCATTCATGATTAGCGGCTGACCCAATATTTTAGAACTCTAACTCTAGAGGGTTCCACCATACCCATAGCTGCACTATCATTTTCCGAGGGTATTGTGAGAGTAACTTCCTAAGGCTAACCGCTTACTGGTGCACCACAAAGCTCAAACGACTGATATCTTCTTATGGGTGAAGGCTTTTATTCCTAGGGGTTGTCCCTATATACCTGAGGGTACATGGGAGCTTGCAGTTGTATAGGGATGTTGTCTAAGGCCTGGGTATTGGAGTTTGAGCACCCCTCACTTCACTAGATGCTTTACGGGCAATCTAGAAAATCCAAAAATGACAGCTCCTCCATGATATTTTAAAAACCCTGGCACAGGGTTTCTAACCTAATCCACTAAAAACAAAAAACAAAAATGTTTTTTTTGGGGGGAAAGATACTTTAGTGGAAAATGAATAGAATGAAAAAAAATACAAAATAGAAAAATGGACAGAAGGAAAGTACTTGGAGGGCTACCGTAGTGGTAAGTTCTTGGGTTTTCATCCAGGAGACCCAAGTTCAAACCCTAGTATGAGGGGACCAGGAATAAAACCCGCGCTTTACCTTATCATTTTGCCAATGGGTCCTTGGTTCAATGGTTGGGACAAATAGTTGATGTAGCCCACACCAAGGTTCAAATCTTGGCGGCACCAAATAACTCAATGTGACTAAATCAATGTAAAAGGGAAAGAGTAACCCTTTCAAAACCCTACTTTAAAAAAAAAAAATGGACGGAAGGACAAGAACAATTGCTTCCATTGCGGAACACGGAACTGGAAAGAGCTTTGATACCACTTGTTAGGAACCTTCAAATAAAAATAACCATAACCACAACAACAATGAAGGATCTAATGGAAATACTTATAAACTAAATAACCATGAAATGAAGTGAAAATGAAAATAACATAATAGCTCAAGAAAATAATTGGATGGAGTAGAACGAACTTATATTAATTAAGTAGAACAGATATGGCAGGCCTCTTCGAGGGGACAACCTCCTTGGAAGCAGATATCCAATACAATTTGAGAAAAATATGAGATACATTCTACTCCAAACCCATTTCCTTATATAGACTTTTATTTACCCTAAACCTAATGCTCAAGGGTTGGACCACATGAAAGAGGGAACCCGAGCTACTAACTCCTACTTATAATAAAAGTAAAGGTTACATCATAATGGGTCCATACACACTAGGCGCCCAAGGTGCAAACATATACTAACACTAAACAAGTATATAAAATGGTTGTGTTAAGATAGGGTCCTAACAAACTACTTCATACCCACTATCCATGATAAGAAAAACATAAATCAACAACAAATATAAAGGTTCAAAAGGGCCAAATTGTCGCTCAACAACCCTCAAAGTAATATAATAGTCCATAACAAATAGTAATATAACTTTCAAACAAGTACCTCCTTTAGAAATAGCCAAGACTAGACAAGGGAACTTATCATTTTGCTCAATGAAGAAATTTGTCTTGTAGAGAAGATCACCTCCAAGGCAACCATCCAAAGATTCAAGGCATGCTATGTAACAATTGTAACTACAATGGGAATTTTATCAAGCTAAGGCATCTACCTAGCATAGAGTTAGCTTCTCAAGTGGGACATAATTGATAGTGCAAGAACCGTTGCCCCATTGGACAAGGAATTCTTACAATGTTAGAATTCTAGTGCTACTTTAACTATGCTTGGCTAGAAATCTAAAACAAGATATTGGATATCATGTTAACTTTCTTTATCAATGAGAAGTAAATATCAAAATATTCATGCCAGAATAGAGCATGATTTTTACTTTTCAAGAATGGGAACAAAATGTCAAGTGCAATAATGTACCATAAATTAACAATGTAACCTAGCCCTTGAAAGGAATCTCTAAAAAGTGCATTTATGAATAGAAAGGATCTAGATGATAAATATGAAAAATGGAGTGAATCCAAATCCAAGCATTTGTCACTATGGGTAGGGGGGAATCTCGTAAAAGTATTTAAAGGATTTTTATAGGTTTTGGCATGATATTAAGGATTACTAATGCCCATATGTTGTAAATGTTTGTAGGTCACATTTAGGATCATTAATACCTGTATGTTGTAAGCATTCTCCTATAAGAAAGATTTGTTAACAACATTGTAGGTGCTAGTTCTGACTTGCCACCTCAGCAAAAGAAATAAAAGTAGTGTGTAGAATTCACGTAAGCACATGTTGATGTTTTGGCATAATTTGGATAAAATTTGAAAATGTTGTAATAGTTCATGCAATAATGTAATGATAAGTGAAGTGGTAGTCATGTGCGGTTAAGTTATAAGTAGTAGCTGTCATGTAGTTTGTCTTGTAGTTAGGAGAGGAAATAAAATGAAATGCAAGACAAATGTAATGTGAGAAAGGTGAGCTGTTAGGGTTGGTAGTTGCCAATAACTACCTTCTCCCTGGTTTAAATAGACCCCTTCATTCATTTTGAGCAGGTATACAATACATTGTGCACAAGGAAGAGATTGTACATGCCAAGAGAGTACAATGGGTATAGTATGCACATGATAGCTTCTGCACAGAGGATAGATATTGTATATACTGAAGATAGTATGTTGATGGGAGAATCCATACATAGTGTATCCCTACAAGCTCATATGTAATGCAATATATTTTTAATATCAATTCATCATTCAACATTTGTTTTGTGTATATTGTTTGCATGTGTTTATATTGATTGTTACTATAGTAGATATAATTTCCAAAAGCTTTTCTATTATATTCTAGTCGTTGTACTCTGTTTGTACAGGATTTTCTGGGCAAGTGCTAGGTCGTCCCATGCAATCTTGGGCTATCTGACCTAAAGGCAAGCCATTTGGGCAAGTGCCAAGCCCTCTGAGAAGTTGTGCCAAGTTGTCTAAAAATGTATGCCAGGCCACCCCAATCTCAAACTAGGTCATCTAACTTGTGTTGTGTAGGACCATCAAAGCGGAGTTGATGCAAGTCGTCTAGGCTACATCTTGTAGTGTTGAGCAATCAACCTGTCATTCATTATTGTTCCTCCAAGTGTGGAAAAACACCGTTATGCTATATTTATCGCCATTGTTGTTTGAATTTCGAGCTGGATAAGAGATAACTTGTCGAAAGAATGTGGGAGATGTGGATGCGGAAGAGCAAGAGACCAACCGATACAATGCAGTTTGAAGATTGTGAAACAAGAATGAGAAGAATGTGGACGTGTTGAGTACAAGGACGACTTGCATGTTGGCGACAAAGACTTACATGAAGTTGGAATATTGATAGAGTTTGTTGGCAAGGAGATACAAGCGTCAAAAGTTGAACATGTTTGGAACCCTCGGGAGGGAAATTCGGACGAGGAATGAAAAAGGTGGCAAGTATTGTTTTTAACAACATAGGACAAAGCACAAGTGGAGGTGCAACGTGCAAACAAGGTTTGGGCTGAGGAGAATGTTTGTGCAAGTAGTGAAGAAGGCACCAATATGGATTGTGCGCAAGACGATACAGAGTAATTGGTGACATCACCACAAGTGCAAGGGAGAGTGCCTAGAAGTGCAGAGGACGAGAGTCGAGCACAAGGGCAACCACGAAAGTGTGCTCGAGGACCAAATCCAATGCCCATATATTCGTGGAGGAGATCACAAAGTGTGGGAGCGCAAGGTAGTAGTCGAAGGTTGTTTGTTGACAACTTATTGTCAAACAAAAATTTGTTGAGTAGAGACAAACAACCACCTTTGGCAAACATTGCTACAGCGACGAGCAAGCAAAAATGCCCGAAATTCATGGGAGGTGGAAGGGAAGATCTAGAACACCATATCAGAACATGCGAGAGGATATGGAAGGCAAATGGTGTAATTGATGAAGACACATGGTTGAGATTGTTTTCAGCAACATTGTGTGGAATAGTGATGGATTGGCAATTAAAAAGGGAAACAACCTTCACAGATTGGAATGTGTTAAAGGCCGAATTAAATAAGGAATCAGATTGCTTCGCAATGACAAATTATTCGTGATATTTATTTGACGAAGCAGGAGAAAGATGAAAACATCAAGCCATATAATCATCGTTTAAAGGAACTCATCGATAGGATGGAGACAAAGCTAACAAATGGGCTACAAAAGTGATGGGTCTTGGATGGACTGCTGCCACAATACAAGTAGAAGATAAAAGCAGGTCCGCCAACTACCTATCAAGAAGCTTTCGATAGAGCATTGAATCTAGAAAGCAAACTGAAGATGATTGTATCTGGTAGAGAAAGTGTTAGTCATGACGACGATTTTTATAGTGCTCATGATGATTTGAGTGCAACAATCTAGGCCATAAAGGACCTAGAACATATGATTAATGACATGAAGGCAAAAAAGGAGAAAAGGATGTATGGTGCTTTCATTGTAAATTAAAAGAAAACACCAATGTCAACTGTTCAAAGAAAGAATTTTGCAACATTTGTGAAGTCGTGGGACAAGCTATTGCAGATTGTCAGTTTAATTTGAAAAGCACAAGACACTAGATGCTAACAGTGAAAAAGGAGGTCAAGGATGACAAACCAAGCACTTCAAATAGTGGACAAGGAGTGACAAGTGACAAATACCTGAACAACCGCCAAGGGACACGACAACCACAAGGGAATCAATCCATAGGAGGAGAGGGTCGATTGCAATATGATTCAGACAAGAGACCAATCATTCAGTGTCAACGATGTCAAGAGTGTGACACTATGCACACAATTTTCAAAATGCTTTGACAAGAGGCAATGGGAACAATACCACAATGATATGGACTGGCAACCTATGATGTACACCCCCTTATGTATTTCGGAATGCAATGAAGACTGATTTTGTTTTTTCTGAGTTTGTTTTTAGTCTGATTTGTTTTTTTTGTTTGAGTTGCTAATGGGTTTGATTTGCAATGCCGAAAAGAAATGATAACATACACAATAGAGTCTGAAGTAGTTGCCAAATGAAAGATATAACAAATTATTGCAATTTCAACAATTTATTTGCTTCCAAATAAGATTACAAAGTTCTGATTCAGAATTTCCAGACCTGGAATATTTATCTTCAGACTTGCAAAGGAGTACCAAACAATGCTCAAAGGCTGCCAAGATGTCCCTGGATGTTGTAGATAATATCCACTATCCTTTGCCAAAGAGATGGAGTCAATATGATGCTAGAGTGATGAAATATAGAGGTCTGATCTACAAAAGTAATGTTGTGCTTCAGATTTTGTAGATGCCACGATTTGCTCCAATGAAGCCTCCAAACTAGGCGCTAGGCACTAGGGATGATAACTGTAAAGTTTGGTTGCCAACACCTCCAACTGAAAGTTATGAAGGTCTGAAATAAAGTGCGGCCGACTTCATAAAATGCTGATAACTCCTTATGGCTGACAAACTGGACCTCCAAACTCAATATCTAATGTGTAAACTCAATGCCAAACAAGATAGCACCAAAGTGATGACTGAAAATGGTCTCCAAACACACACAAACAACTGCAGAAATGGACAGCCTCCTTAGAAGTTCGACCCACTATTAAAAATAATCCCAAGCCTCAACAATTGCAAATGAATATTTGAAATGATGGCCTTGGCAAGGGCTTTCCAATGAACTAACACCCACAAAATTATACCACCAAAATCCGAAGTTATGAACAAATATGTGTGGCTGCCATGAAAATACCAGTCAACCCTAATACCTGCAAAATAAAATAAATTCCTCTCCCAAGGGGACATTTGTACTCGAAATGATTGTTGGGACGAGAGCAATCCCATGATCAAATACCCACAAAAAGATAGTCCTCCAATCTGCAACTATGAATGAAAATGCATGGCTGCCATAAAAATACGGTCAGCTTAAACCCTTGAAAAGTACCTCAAAATGTCCTCCAATAAACAAAATAATCATAGAATCATGAATGGCTGATGTAGAGGAACAAAACCCGTCTCTTCGTTTGCCCCAAATAATGATCTTCCAAAAATCTGCAAACCCTAATGTCAAAAATCTGAAGCACAATGGATTTCCGGAAGTAGAAATCCCTCAAATGGCTAGGTATGATCTCTCACATACGAAACCAATGCCACTAATGGAGGTTTTCGTCTCCAAAAGCCTTAACCTGCAAATCTCCAATTCTGAAGTATGCAAAGTCTCCAAAGAGCTCAAAATGTGACTGTCACCCTCGATGCCCAATGGCTGTAACTTTTCTTTACTTATTTGCCTTCTTTTCTCTCATTAGGATTTTCAGAAATAAAATAATATTTTATTCTCTTAAGCCTCCAAAAGTGGACACCCCCTTGGCCTAGTAACATAACGTTGTTTTTAAAAATGTTATAATTACTTTTAATAATTTTACTTTATAAAGTCATAATATAACTTCATATTATAAAGTCATAATATAACTTAATATTATAAAGTAACTCTCTCACCAATGAAATATAACATCATACTTAGGCAAATAACATATTAGCTCCTCAAATGATGATGCACAACCACAGCTCCAAACCGAAGCTCACCAAAACTGCTGTGGACAAGACCTCCATAAAACTTGAGTCCCTTAACACTACATTGATCAACCTACAGGGATTCTGAATAGGCTATCAGGATCACAAACACTGCTAATCACAGAAGAGGGGACATTACACAACCACAAGGAGGCAAATTGCCCGAAGAAGGCGAGTACAAGCAACTAGCAAACTGTCAATTTTATTGACATTGAGGAGCCTCTACAAGACCAACAATAGAAGGAGAAACATGTGCTAGTTGTTACTCAAGCGTAGGCAAAATGGAGTAATACCCAAATCCTACCAAGGAGAAGGAATAATGGCAGGAAGCACGTGTTTAGCTAGAAGAAGAAACAAGGAAGACCAATCAGGAAATATTGCTACAAGAAAAGAAGTTGAAGGAGTCTATCATGATCGAAGAAGATGAGACATCAACACACAAGTTGGTTAAGCAAGTATTGAAGTGAAAGTATCCAGCTTACTATGCACAATACCAAAGTTGTATGCGACGGTAGGAGAGATGGTGCGGACACGAGGAGTGGAGGAGCCAGGATGCCAACAGGAAGCAATGCAAATACAAAGGGATCATTAAATTGACCCAACAATCTTGATGCTAGATGAGGGGAAGAAACCAGCGCTGATTCACATTGAGTTGTTGAACCACAAGTTGACGCAAGTGATCATGGATGGAGGCTCAAATGTGAATGTATTGCCTGAGAAGACATGTAAGGATTTGGAAGCACCATTTTTGTGGTCTTCCAACTTTTGGTTGTATGGCACAGACCAATATAGAATAGAGATGAAACGAGTATTGACTGCATAGAAAGTGAAGATTGTTCACCAAGTTTTCATCATGGACTTTGTGGTAACCGCTATGCAAAAACCAGCCTATGATGTGTTGTTGGGATGTGGGTGTCTATGTATGGCAAAAGTGAACCACACTTGGGAAGGATCTCTTAACATTTAAGAAAGGCTAACACAAGTACATTATCAATCTGAAGAATCAGTCCATAATTGAGAAATTGGCAACATCCAACAAATTTGGAATTTCATCATCAAAGGAAAATCACACAAACAACCTTGAACCAAATGGAGTGTTGGAGTTAGAAGAGTGGACCGAAGATGAGCACTCATTTAGCGGACTTCTACATTGGCAAATGGAAGAGTATGAAGTTTTCCAATCAACTTACATGTGTATCAATGCACAAGGAGAGATCCAAGATGAACCATCACAGAGTGTGTAAAAAATAAGCAAATGCAGTCAGAATACCAAAGCCCATATCTAAAGTTGAAGAAGAGAAATGGACCTTTCCACAAAATTTTGTAGAGTAGAGTAGTGCTCGCCATGGAAATAGATGGAGCCCATTTTGACTACAATGTTACCCATCTTCTGCATCGTTTTAATCTTTGTTACGTCCTCCACGATATGGCGGTAAGTGTAGTCAACCAGGGTCATCTCCCCCAGGGGCTTCTGAACAATTGGTACTTTTTCTACCGTGTGGATCTCCATCCTCTCTGGGTTGATGATGGATGCTTTCTCAGCTTACGCGAGAGTCTGTACCTCCTTTCTGTGGTCCCTTAGCCAGCGCGATGAACTATGATGCGCCTTGCAAATGCTCTTTGTAGATGCAAGGTGCTACATCATCTCCAACTCAGCTTTGAGCAGCTCCTGAACTGCGAGGATCAACGAGTATGGAAAGAGAGGAAGTTGTGGTTCAAATCCAGACAGAACATGGGAACCAGGAGGGGAAGCAACTGCGCTAACCCTCAAGGGCGCTTGGGTCTGGACAACGACTGCAGAGATGGTGGGTTTAGGTGTTGAAAAATCAGATGCAACCGATGCCATGATAACAGAGGGCGGTGAAAAGGAAAACGAATTCATCTCTACAGCGATGGAAAGATCGATGATAGGGTTTTTCGAGATAGAGAAAGAAAGGTTTGTTGGAATATTTTCAACATTGCCTCCTTAGTCCTAAGTATTAAGTCCTAGTATTTAGTTTTAGTTTAATGTTTTGATTTACATATTTCTAGTTAATTTGATTAGCATACGTTGAGGTTTTGGCTTGGTTGATCAATGTTTGACCATAGTCCAAGATTAGCATGTTGTTAGGATAAGAGCTATCTTTAAGTTAGTTTGTTGTAATAAGTTTAAGAGGATTTCTCTCAACCACCATGTCTATTTTTAGTTCTTTCAAGAACTATAAAACTATGTAATGCATTGTTGATCAATAGAACAATTTCACCATTGTTTCTCATTTGGTATCAGAGCAGGTTTTCTCAAATGGATCAAAACCTGTGGAGAGTGGTGTGAAGAGATCTGAAGCACACACTTTGTCAGAGAAACTCAAGTGGCCAGCACTCAGCAGATTTGCAAGGAAGAGCTCGAGTAAATCATTAATATCTCATGAATCCTGAGGTATTTGATTATGAAATTTTGAGGGTTGTTAGATAATTGTATCAAGAGGATGCTGTCAAAATTTTAGGTGATTTGGAGCTAATTTACGGATTTTATTAGCATTTTGAGTTTTTCAATAAAATGGTTGTATAAGGTGGAATACAGGGTATTTGCTTTTCAAATTTTGGGAGCAATATTATTTAGATAAAATCATAATTCAGACAAAATTTCAGGTCATTTGGATCTGTATTGATTAATGTATGTGAATATTTATTTTTCCTTCAACAATCCTAGATCCGGAATTGTGATAGAAAGGGCAAAAGTAAATTGATCACATATTTCTCATTTGTGTGAATTTGGATCTGAAATTTAGTGGATTTTCAGATAAGTATATCAGAAGTCTACAGGAAAGGAGTGGCTGAGAGCTAGGTGGAAGATTTATGATAAATTGGGTGCTTGAGACTTTGGCAGAATGGCCACCATGTATAAAGAATTGGAAGTACCCAAATTTGATGGAGATAATTATGCTATTTGGAGCATAATGATGAAGACCTTCTTGAAGGCTCAAGACTTATGGGATATAGTTCAAGAAGGCTATGAGGAACCCTCTTGGAGCAAGCTACAAGGTGAGGAGAGAAAAGAGAAGAAGGAGCAGCAATATGCAAATTGCTTAGCTCTTATGGATTTGAGGAGAGGAATGGAAAAGAATGTTTTTCCTCTCATAGCCAATTGTAGATCAGCTACAATGGCATGGCAAGTGTTAAAGGATGCTTATGGGTTTGATGAGGATACCCATAAAGCCATGAGTGACAATCATGAAGATTGTTTAAGCAAGGAGGAGCCTTGCTTCCTTGAAGCAGTTTCTGAATTAGATCCTTTTGAAGGAGTTTTTGAAGAGTCTTGTAAAGACTCATATGAAGCCATGCTTTGTAATGGAGAATTATTTCTTGCAAAGGAAGGCCTGTATGTAGAAAACCAACAAGATGAAGAATGCTTCATGGAGGAAGCATATGTTGCTGAATTTTGTGATGAAAAGATAAGAAGAGGTGTGTATTCCTCAAGAGGACGAGGAGGAAGAAGAGGATTTGTTGTTGATAGAAGAAAAAGTGATAAAAAATATCTCATGGAGGAGATAAATGAAGAGTGTATTATGGATAATGCACCTAAAATTCTCATGGGAGAGAATAAAGAAGATAATAGGATCAACCAAAATTGTTGGCATGTTGATGGAGAAGCAATGTTTATGGAAGACCATTGTCTTGAAGACCATTCACTTGGAATGGATGTATGCTCTCTTGACAGAGAAAATGAAGATCTCCTACAAGGAGAAGATAAAATTGTTAGAGTTCCTCTAAAGGGGGAGAAGAATGTGAAAAATGAGATAGAAACAGAAAATGGAAATGAGATTGCTGATTTTCTTATCGTAATGGCAAAGGAAACATCACTCATGGATGAAGATCACTCACTTGGAGTGACTACATTGCAGAAAGAGAGTTGTCTTGAAAAGGCAACTATGTATGATTGCTTGAATGAATGGTGTTTCAACACACCAACATGGATTGAACAAAGGAGGAGAACTATTAGTGAAGAGTTGATGGTTGATCTTGAAGCACCATACAATGAAGGAGAACTGCTACAAAATAGCTTTATGGGAAGCACCAAATCTACTCATACTAAAGGTAATGTTTTTATGATTAATGATTTGTTTTTTGTGAGCAGGAATGAAAAGAAAGGTGATTGTCTCATTGAGACAACTTTGATGAAGAGTCTTCTTGGAGAGAATACAGTGATGGAGAACTTGGGTCACATGGATCAAAATGATGTGTTCAAAATTCCTTGGGAGAAGGATTCTTGTAAAGTCATTGTTGTGAGAGAATATTTGTGTGAGGAGCAACTTTATGTTGCATATGTAGTTGGTCATTATATGGCCATATTTGTTGTGATATTTTGTGTGGAAATATGTGAAAGAGTTGTATGGTATAATCATCTATGTGAGATGATTAATTGTAAATACTCATGTGGAGTATTGTTTAGTGTTGAAGATGTAAAAGAAGATCAAAATGTGAGAGCATGGTTTAAAGACCATAATGATAAAGATGTAAGAGAGTGGTTGCTGAAAACCACAAGAGGAGATACTTTTGTTGAAGGGGGAGCTAATCAACAAAAGAAGGCACTCAAGCATTTGCAGGAAATTCCACATGAAGAGTGGAAGGAGTGCCACCATAAGTATTTTGTAAATTCTGATTTCTTGATTCAAGATTGGAGGAAACGTAAGAGAAATATTTTCTTCCAACTCTGTGATGCTTAAAGAACTCTTGCATGAGTGTCTTTAGCATCAAGGGGGAGAATGTTGGAATATTTTCAACATTGCCTCCTTAGTCCTAAGTATTAAGTCCTAGTATTTAGTTTTAGTTTAATGTTTTGATTTACATATTTCTAGTTAATTTGATTAGCATACGTTGAGGTTTTGGCTTGGTTGATCAATGTTTGACCATAGTCCAAGATTAGCATGTTGTTAGGATAAGAGCTATCTTTAAGTTAGTTTGTTGTAATAAGTTTAAGAGGATTTCTCTCAACCACCATGTCTATTTTTAGTTCTTTCAAGAACTATAAAACTATGTAATGCATTGTTGATCAATAGAACAATTTCACTATTGTTTCTCAAGGTTGACAGGCACAAAAATTGCAAAAGCATTAAGGCGCATCGCAAAAGATGTGAATGCAGCTGAGGGCGACGAAAGGCTTGGGGAAACTGAAATACCAACAACTGTGGAATGGGGCAGCAAAAGAGAAATAGAGGGAGCAACTAGGGTTTCAGCCATTGAGGAAATGGCTGCTACAGAGAGGGAAGAAGAAAGAGACAAGAGTGAATGTGTACCTTCAGGCTTGGTGATCAAGGGAGCCGAGGAAGCGGAATGCTACGTGTGTGGGTCTCCTTTCTCCTCTTAAATCGCCTCTACATCAATCACCTCCACCTCTCCTTTCTGCTTTTCTAAATGCTCCATGATAGGTGCTTCGGGAGCGCTCGATGGAGGGGCTTCAGGTGTCGCTTGAGAGCTCGTTCTAAAGGGCCTGGGAATGTTGGTTTGCAACCTCTTCATTGCTTGTTGCGAGAGCGGTGCCTCCTCAACTTTTCTTTTTGGGAGAGTGCTCTACTTCTTAGGAGGCGATGACACACTCTCTTCAACAAATGGCGCACCACTCAGGACTGCTTTGCCCTTGCCTTGCACCACGTGCTTCTTTATTGCCCGGTCATCCACTTCATTAGGACTTTGTATGCTACGTGCCACAACCTCGAAAAATGAGGAGGCCCGATAGACATCGATGTTTTCATCATACACTATGGAGAATTTATCATCTAACGCCATTGGGTAGTCAGAAAGCATATTGTTATTGTGGACTCTCATGATCCACCACTCTTTTATCTTGTGATCTGACCAATGTCACAGCTTTTCCTTCATAGCCTGGTACACATCCCTGGGAAGCCTCTGCTCTTGGTTGACAGTTGGGTTGTAGTCAACCTCTACGGTATAAAAATCATGCCAGGGGGGCAAGGGCACCATCTCATTGACACGCCACTCCAACTCACGCCTCGTAGGGTTATTTCATTGGGCGACTATGTCCGGGCAAGGGCAACAGTGAAACGACTTCACTCCAATGAAATTCTGGAAGATGTTACGCGGATCGTACTTCCAACGCTGGGGGAGCTCAACCAACCCAAAGTTGTACATCGTCACTAAAAGGACAGCGTTCTGACCACACTGCATCACCTTGATGGCTCCGAACTCGAAGGGCATAGGACATGTGTGCTTCTTCCCTTTACCCTTCTTGTACAATTCATTGGTGAAGTCGCATTTTCGGGCGACCTCCAGGGCGAACAGGTACGGTGTGGCGTAGTAGGGCAATAGGAAAGGTTTCTTCGTGAACCCAAAAAATTCTGATTACCAAGCCCTAGGTGAGAAATAAAACGTCTCCCAACTTCCCGTCCACCACTTTGTCTCTCAACTCTGCGTGAATTCACTCGCAGCGACCATAGATCAGCTTCAGTACCGGCCCCAAGAAAACTTGGTTAAAGTTATAGTACGACTCATCCTTGGACAAGCTCTGCATCCAGCGATAGACCGACAATGCCTTGCCTTCTTCGGTAGACTGATTCTTGGGGATAAGGGGAAGCGCTCATGTAGGTGGTAGAAGAAATACCAAGTGAGAGAGGAGCAATGCCTAAACTAATCATCTTTGCAGCTCTACAGGTAGGATAATGAGAGGTGCATCTGTCATGCCACCCACTCTGCCCAGTCAAAGAAAACTGGTATGGTATTCGACTGCATCTTGCATCTTGGACGGGAAATAGATTTCATTGTGAGAAATGGACTCCGCCATGGACACCTGCCAGTCGTAGACTATGGCGTCGGTAGAGAGCCCCATCACCCATGCCAAAATCGAATAAATGTCATGATGTACAAATTTTGTTAGGTGCCTAGGTAATTCGGGAAGCTCCCTAGATGATGGTGCTCCTTCCAACCGCTCTCTCATGAACCGGCACATTTGAGGCGTGGGTTGATATCTTTCGCTCTGCTCGGAATTGGTGATCTTCCTGAGGAGGAAATCAGTCGAGGGTTTCTTTTCGTAGGCAAAAACCTCTCGGATGGTATCAACAGTGATGGGGAACAACCTATTCCCACTAAAAACCCGCACTGTTCTTGTCTGGGTATCATAAAATTGTGAAATTACCCACACCAACTCTGGGCACGGGCGTGCACATGTAAAAGAACAGGTGCTAGTGACGAACTACAGCCAATGCATTTTCGGTCGGATTTTCCTCGAACGCCCTCTCGATGTCATGGTGCAGTTCTTCGAGAACTTTTTACATCATCAAACAATCTCGAAGTCTGAAGAGGCTATCTTCGGGCGACATCAACTTTACCGACTTCTTTACACGCTTTTGCGGCTTCTTTAAACCACTCTCCTTCAGGGACGTTATCTTTTCCTTAGACGCCCTCTCCTTATGCTCCCCACTTTGCTTACCCATTGTAACAATGAATTGATCTGACTGACCTCTTGCGCAGATAAACGATTTGGAAACTACAGGGCGCAAAAACTGTACGAAAATACAACTGCAATGAAGGACATGAAATGTCTCTTAAAAACCCTTCTCCTTATAGGACTCTTTTCTAATCTACCACTTTAAATGCAGGCATCGGGAGTTAATGCAGGTGGAAATCGTGCATGAAATCATGCGCCTCTGATTTGCCCTCGTGCTGGTAGCTCACCCTCGTGAATGATGAATAACAACGTCGGATAAGAAAATCATCCTTGGGGCACGTGCTTCTCGGGAGGTGCACTCACTTGAATTTACCACGAGGCGCGTTTTAGAGCGTTATGGAGTGAAAGCACTTCGATTAGGTAAAGACGTTGAATGACCTCATTTTTTATAATGTTTGCTAGGCTAGGGTACACTTTTCAAGTTTATCTCTGCTTGACACATGGCGTATTCTGGATGGACGACCTTAAAAGGAAATAAAATAATAAAAAGACAAAAAAGAAATGGGAGGCTTTTGCTCCACTAGTGGAGCGAAAGCACACTTATATATATATATATTGAAGTTTTCGCTCCCTAAGTGGAGCAAAAGCACTTTCGCTCCATAAGTGGAGCGAAAGTCTCTCTCTTTTTTTTTTGACTAAGCTTCGCTCCACGAAAGGAGCGAAAGTGCTTTCGCTCCAAAAGTGGAGCGAAAACACGCTATATACATATGTTTTTTTTTATATACACACGGGGTCATACCTGGCAAACTATCAAACTCTCTCGGAATCTGGCTAGTGGTAAGCCTTCTACAGAAAACCGTTCACCGAAATTGGGAGAGTAAAACCCTCCATGTCTTACAGGATGAAAGAATTGATCTGATTGACACCGAAGACTCGTAATGGGCCTTCCCAGAAGGCGTCGAACTTGTCATGGTTCCCTGACTTAGACTTCTTTTCATTCCATTTTAGGACCAAGTCCCCGAAACTGAAAGCTCTGTCAGAAGTATTTTTTTCGAACCAACCTTTGGTGGATTCGGTATGCTTTGCGAAAGCTTCGTAAGACTTCTCCCTATCTTCTTCCAACTGTAGTAGCTGGGCTAACCTTACCTCAATTGGGTCGAATTTGCCCTCTTCATCGTCGAGCCCCTTGAGCATATGCAATGTGGATAGCTCTATGTGCATGGCCAAGACTGCCTCTTTCCCATACAACAACGAATAGGGAGACATTTTGATTGAGCGCTTGATAGAAATACGATCGGCACAAAGCGACTGGTCTAAGAGTAGATGCTAGCTTCACTTATTCTCCGTCAGAGGTCTTTTAAGAATCTGTAGTAGGTTCTTGTTCGTAGACTCCGCCAATCCATTGCCCTAAGGGTAATAGTTAGACGAGGTCTTCAAATAAATCTCGTACCTGACTGCAAACTCGCAGATCCTCGCACCGGTGAAAGGAATGCCATGATCAGACATGATTGCATCGAGAACACCAAAACGAGTGATCAACCCTTGAAGAAAAGAGATAACCACGTCTTGGTTGGCCTGCTTGGTTGGCACTGCCTCCGACCACTAAGTGAAATAGTCTGTAGCGGTCAAAATGTATTTGTGGCTGGCAGAGGAGTTGGGGTTAATGATCTCGATGAAGTCCAACCGCCTCCGACCACTAAGTGAAATAGTCTGTAGCGGTTAAAATGTATTTGTGGCTGGCAAAGGAGTTGGGGTTAATGATCTCGATGAAGTCCAAGCCCCATTGCTGGAACGAAGCTTCTGCTTGAATGGGGTGGAGAGGAAGTGAGGCGTTCCGGGTTCTACCCGAGTAGCGTTGGCATTTGTCACAGCACCGACTAACCTTGAAAGCATCGGCAAAGAGGGTGGACTAGTAGTAACCTGCCTTGATGATCTTCAGGGCCATCGGTCTGCCCGCGAAATGACCTCTTGAAATCTCAGAGTGAAACTCTTCAAGGATCTTTGATTTTTCTGACTCTCTGATACACCTCAAGAGGACTCCGTCGATATTTTGATAGAACAGTCCATTGGGTGTCAGAACGTACCGGCCAGCCTGCAAGCGAAATCTTCTTCTTTGTGAAGCACTGAAGCGAGAAGGATATTTGCCCGTGTTAAAATGCTCAACAAGGTCATTCATCCAATCTGGACTGCTAACCAACAGGTTGGCAAGGTTGCTTTCAGGCGTAGAGTGCTCTGATTTGGGGTTTGTTGCTTCAGCTACAGCACTTCTGGCTAGTTCCTGGCAGAGTGCTCGACCTCGGACCAACTTGGTAGGGTGCACTTCAATATCAAAATTCTTGGATCTTGGAGACACATCACACCCTCCTATTGTCGAGCTCTTCTTGAATAATGAAACTCCTGACGTCTGGGTGTACCACGTACACTATTGTCTTACTCTAGGAGATGAAATGTTTGAACTTTTGGAGCGATTTCATCACCGCATGCACTTATCTTTTGATAAAATTGTACCTTTCTTCATGCGATTGCATGATCTGACTCAGGAACGCTATCGGGTGCTCATCTCCATCTTCCTCCTTTTGGGTCAGAATAACTACGTCGCTTTTTGGTTCCCCGACGATGTACAAGATAAAATATTTTGCATAGTCAAGATTTATGAGGACTGGAGCTTGAGCGATTCACTCCTTGATCTCTTGGAATGCCTACTTCCTTACATCGGTCCACTTGAACTCGGCATCCTTCTTCAGAAGCTCGGTCATCGGCTTCACCACTTGGGTGAAGTCGGCTATGAACTTCCTAACGAAGTTGATTTATCCGAAAAAGGACTGCAGGGCTTTCTTGTTCGACGACATCGCCAACTTTGCCACCATGGTGGTTGCTACTAATTTCTCCATTGTCACGTAATTCTTCGCTAACAAGTTCACTCAACACATTTGTAGTTTGTATGTCACCAACTTTGTCGTCATGCAATTTCTTGTTGCGTAACTCGTATTCGCATGATTCTCCATTGCCATCACGCAACTCTCCGCCGCCATCATGCAACTCTCCGCTGCTATCACGCAAATCTTTGCCACCGACATGCAACTCTCTATCACTAACATCTACTCACTACCACTAACATGCAACTCACCGTCGTTGTCAGGCAACTCTATGCATACAAAACCTTGCACGTCTCCTCCATGCAATTCCGCTTGCACGTTTGGTTACGCATCCACTTGCACATCTATTTCATGCATCGACTCTTTGTTAGTGTCAACAAACAAATCTGTCTTCATCTATTGTGACCTCCAATTTTCCCTCCTCCCAAGGGAAAGGACATCATTCGTTGATTGCATTGTAATCATTCCATTGTTGTCGTTATACACCTTCCCGAGTGATTTGCTTGTCACAACTCCATATCACCAAACTTGACCCAACTTTGAATAGACAATGATGCCAAAATGTAGAAATGGAATACTGTTCTGCAACACAATTCCATTACTAATGAAGCTGCAAGCTTACTGCAGTGGTAAGTGCTTTGGCCTCTCTTTGAGAGGTCCAAGGTTCAAACCCCACTCAGTATGAGGGAACCAGGATCCCTCATAAAAACCACTGTAAACTCATTATTTTTTAGCCAGCTCAACTGGCTAGCTACCCTCACACGGACGCTTGGCGCTCTAGCTGACGCATTGTTGACTGTTGATTTTCAAGCGATTGTTTGACCGCCATTGAACTCTGCTGTTGAACAGTTGGCTGATGCAGTTTAAAAGACAGTTGACTTCCAACCCGTTCATATTGTTTTAATAGTTGCAAGCTTACTACAGTGGTAAGGGCTTTGGCCTCTCTTTGAGAGGTCCAAGGTTCAAATCCCACTCAGTATGAAGAGACCTGGCCCCTCATAAAAACCTGTGTAAACTCATTGAAAAAAAAACTTACAATTACTAATGGATACACTATGCACACAGCATATATCAGATGATCAGGTCCAACAGTCAGACGACCTTGCACAGCAGTTTAGACAGCCTTGCACAGCAGTTTAGACAGCCTTGCACAGCAATCAAACGACCTAGCACAATAAAGATGGCCTATCACAAGTATCTCATGAATACATGTCTTATTACACCCAATTTCTACTACATTTGGACGAAGGAGAGTTTTATTTATACAACTTTCTAAGGACAGGGAGTTAGTTGCATCCTCAACTCCCTCCAACTAACTGCCCTGACCCTCGTGACTTCTTGAATTACATTTCATATGCATTTATCTTCATTTAAATTTCATAAACTTTATTAATTACATGTACACACATTTCGTCAAAAACATTTGAGTCTGAACTACAAAATTATAAAAAAAAAATATTATTCATCGATTACGCAAACACGTTAGTTTGTCTGTCTACAAGGTTGAGTGGCCATTGACCTAGGGTCAAATGTAAACATATTAAAGATCCAATCCCACCTTCATCTTCTTTTTAAGATATACTCTAATTTAACATTTAAGTCCAAGACATTGTAAAGCAATAACAGATAGGATGTAATTGTATTAGCCTGACCTAAGTTATACTAACATTTCCATGACAATACAATTGGTTAAAATACAACAGTATAAAATCATGATGTAATATAAATTGGATAGGATTAATTAAACTAGGCAATAACAAGTTCATACTTAAAACTGGAAACCTATAGTTGATTATAAACTAGAGATCAATTACGCTCCTCAAAGTCTTCTAAAAAATCATTGTCAAAGCTCTCACGCTGCACATTCGCAACCTGCAATTCTTAGAGCGGAGTAGATGGGATTATTAAAATTCAATGTATTCTTGACAATATTGGTGTAGTCTGGGAGGGGATGGAAGTAGGCCATTTTTTTAAATTTGCTTTGAGAAGGCCTACTATCGTATTGAGTGGCCCTTCATCCTGATGATGTCGAACGCTCTTATTCGGCGTCCTCTTTACATATGCAGTTCAAACTTTGTTTGCAGACACATTGGCATCCTTGAAGAGGAGTAGGAGGATTTTGAACCAAAAAAAAATTCTTTAGTTTTATGCTCTGTTTCTCAGTTCTGTACAGCCTTGCTCTGTTTGTTTTCTGTGTTTCACTTTTGCAGGAGAGGATATTATTTGTCTTCTACAGGGAAGAGAGGACTGGAAGAGGCCGATCACAAGGCTGGAAGAAGCTGAAAATCTGGAAAAGGAAATAGATCATGAATATAAAGCCCTCGTTATGAGGAGCTGATAGGACCCTTGCCCTGAGGTGGAAAGAAGAATTGCAGGAATTGAAAAAAAAATCATGGGCGAAATTTGATTTTACTATTGTGTCAAGCGTTTGGATGATTGGGAAGTGTAGGTCCATTCTAGTTCTCTGCTTCCCTGTTCAAGATGGACAATGTTTATCAATTCTGTAGATGAATCCGCTTATGTTTAGGATGCTATACTTCTTTGTTCTTCACTGATCTGTATTCATTAGCATAATAAAAAAGAACGGTGTATTCAACTCCTTGATAGATCTTCACTATTTGCTGTTTAAGAACATGATAAATTCCTTTATATATGAACAAAAGAGTTTACGACCAACCCAATTGAACAAATTTTACAGAGAAGTAACAAACCCTGGAAATCTGGGTTCTGAGGATGAGTTGTGTTCACAATGTAGTCTACAGTTCCATTGGCATAAGCTGTAAATCTTGCTTCTGCAATCACACATATGAAAAGTAGAAAGTCAGATAATTTCCCAAGTGGGTTTAGACGATTAGTGTTATCATGGATTATACTCCACAGTAAGAGTAACAATAGCAGTAAATGAGAATTACTCATAAGAGTGGTGGCATCAGCTTCAATGGCGGTTCCATCATGATAAGGCTTGCAGCATTTTTCGTATCCCAATTTGAGGTCTCCCCCACCGCAGGGACAGACGGAGACTTCAGGCATTCGTATTCCTGTGGCATTTGTTTTCGACTTTTTGTCAATAATTTTCCCGAAGCCTTTGCCAGCAGTGGCATTTACCTTGACAGTCACATGTAATTGAGAATGATACCCAACAGTCGAGAAATAGGGTGAAACCGGAAGTATGTGCAACGACGACACGGAATTCGATCTCAGACTTGGAATGGAAGGCCAGAAGGTTTTGATAGCCTCCATGACTGTTGTATTCATTACTTCATTGTCATCCTGATCCTATTATGCGTTGTAACAGCTGCTGCTTTTTTTTGTTTTTTTAATATATGAAGCAGATAGGATTTTGTTACTGGTTGAGTAAATTACATTTATTTTAATATCTAGTTCCACAGGTTTTGGGCATATCCAATCGGAATAATGTAAATGGATTTATATATATAATTTTTTTTAAATAATAAAAAGTACAAAAAATAATATAATTAGGATTATTTTTTATATAATTTAAATTAAAATCACCAAAACAAAACACGATTAAATATCTTATAAAACTTACAAAATAGATTTGAATCACGATTAAATATCTTATAAAACTTACAAAATAGATTTGAATACCAGGACTAAACACCGTTGGATATATTTGAATACCAAGACCAAACACCGTTGGATATATTTGAATACCAAGACCAAACACCGTTGGATATATTTGAATACCAAGACCAAACACCGTTGGATATCCATGTAGGAACTCGTAAAGGTTTTGAATCTTTTACTACATAAAAAACAACTATATCTATATTAAAATAGTGTCCCGGTTTAGACAATTGTAGAAAACTAATTAAAATGAGAGCATACCAATTCGTAAAATGAGTAGAGGGATGTCTTTTTCCACAGGGATAGGGATTAAAATTAAGATGAAGTTAACGAAATTTTAGATATTTTAAAATATTGAATTGGGATAGTCAATCAGCGAACACTATGTTATTTTTTAGTTTATTCTTTTTTGGGTATGCTATGGTTTGAACCTTGGACCTTTCCAAAAAGAAGCCAAGATCCTAACCATTGTGTTGTCTTTGTCTGATCAAATAAATAAATATTTACTATGTTTATTTAGCTTTCAATCCTACGGGCGTGCCCATGCATAGCCAGTAGCCCGATCCCACTCCTCTGCGTGTTGCACTTGACTGATGACGGCAATTTGTTTCCTGCTTGTCCGATGGTTCCCTTCATGCCATGTGTTGAACCAGACTAACAAAGACGGTGTGAACCATGTGCGTCCGACGGTCCCCATCTCACATCGGGTTACCATTAACAAGACGATGGGTGTGTTGGAAGCCTTCGCTAATAGTTTGAACCTCACAGCGGCCAGCTGCGCTGACAGTTACTAAAAATTATGATTGTAACCAATTCATCTATGTACCCAAAAATTAAAAAAAAATTAATAATTAAAAATTTAATTAAAATGACATAGAATACTAAAAATTGTAGAACCCTAAGCCCTCTCCCTTGTGGAGAGGGCTCCCTACAAAGTTGTCAGCCAGTGTGACTATGGCAGATGATTATCTGGCTGTATGTCCAATACGACTTCATTGGTTAGACCTCGTGGTTGTTGGTTGCAATTGTTGTTAGACAGGTCTTTCCCTTTGTTTTTTTGGTTTTGTCCCTCTTGTTCCATACCCTTAGGGGAGACCCTGTGCATTCCTGGCCGTTGGGTTTGGTTTGTGCTGGCAACCACTGTGTCTGGTAGTTTGGGTGCTTCAACGAAGTTGTTGGGGATATTTGTTGGAGGCATGTGCTTGACAATCCATCTTTCCTCGTCATTCATGGTCATGTTCTACCTGACCCAAACACCTAGGGGAGACCATGTGCCTATTGCAGTGGAGGATAAGGTGTGCTTTGGACCACCATGTCTCGTATTTTGCAATTGGCCCTTCATATGGTGGTTTTGGGTTCTTCTTTTCGGAGATTTATAGCAACTTTTCTATCTAGATAGACTTTATGGTTGGTGCTTTGTTTTCCTGCTTCTCGGGAGGATGAAGCTTTTTCCAGCCATTTTTATGGTTGGTGGTTTTTCTCCTAGCTTTTGTAGGGGGTTTGATTCTCAGGCTCATCTCCCTTGTTGGGCAAGTTTTGTGCATTATTTATTCCTTTTCGATGTCCAACAGTTCTTTGGTTCTTCCATCTTGTAGGGTCGCGGTTCTTCTCGAAGCGGTAAGGTTTTGTAATATTTTTTGCACTCTTGAGGTTCTTTGAAGTTTTGGGGTCTTCTTTAAAACCCTACGTTCCTTGGTAGGGTCCTATTCCTTGGATGCCATTTTTGCTTTCTTTTTGGTGTAGGACTCCAAATCTCAATGCCCCATCTTGGATAGGTTGGTTTCCAGTTGCTAGTCGATGTTTTCATTTGCAGTGTTCCTTCTACCAACTGATCCTCTATTAAGCCTTCAGGGTTCTTGTTCTGCTAGATTTGCTTTATTCTGGAAGGCGGGTTTCCCAAATGTTTCCTTTTAGACAAGGAAATCTTTTGTTTATAGTGTTTTTTCTTTAACGTTATGATCTAAGTGAGATGTTTCAATTATTAGTTTTAAAACCGGATTATAGCGCTCTAGACCCAATTTTGTTGCAATAGCTTGTGAGTTGGATTGCGGTTTTTAGTTCAGGGTGGCTCCTGGTTATGGGAGTTTTTATTAGGCAGGAAGACCTAATTTGTGATTTCTTTTGAACACCCTTGGGACTCCATAGGCTAATTATTTTCGGGTTCTTAGTTTCAAATATGCAGGTCGCGATTTCTATGTAAGATGCTTTCGGTAGGTTGGCTTATTTTCAAAGCTCATTTTTTTTCGAACGCACCCAAATATATTTAATTTTGTGCGCTCAGTTTTAGTTTTATTTTTGGATTGTGACGAGTTGCAAGATCCACATGTTTTTAATTATAAGATTTTTCATATGCTTGCATTGGGTCTAGATTGTTGGTATTTACAATTTTAGATCTCTTGGTACCGGTTGTTCCTCTGGTGAGCCTTCCCAGCTTTCGATCTCGGTTTTTTGCTAGGTGGGATTGATGTTGGGTTGGTTGTTTTGGTGTTGGAAGGTTGGCTTGCCTTTTCTCCCGCTAGGTAGGATGTTTCAAATTTGAAATCTTTAGTTCGAGCTAGGCAAGATGTTTCAAATTTAAAATCTTTAGTTCGAGCAAGAGGTTCAAATTTCTAAATCTTTTTCAACGCTCAGGTTCAAGGCTTATGTTTTCGCCTGAGATTTCGGGTGGGACCCTAGCAATCTCACTTTGTAAAAATGGTCGAGGTCCCTTTCAAAACCTCGTCTTTTACCTAATAAAATAATAGTAATAATTAAAAAATAAATAAATAAATAAATTATATATTTGTTAGTCGTAGTCGTGAAGGATACCGTAGTGGTAAGTCTTTGGGTTTTCATCCAAGAAACCCAAGTTCAAACCCCGCTAAGAGGGGACCAAGACCCCTCATAAAAACTCATGTAAAATTAATTTAATCAAGTGGCATTAGCTCAACCGATTAGATTCCTCAAATTTCTAAATCTTTTTCAACGCTCAAGTTTAATTTAGGCTGATGTTTTTGCCTAAGATTCCGGGTGGGACCTTGATCTCTGGTAATCTTAAAAATGATCGGGGTCTCTTTCAAAACCTCGTCTTTTACCTAATAAAATAATAATAATAATTAAAAATAAAAATTAATATATTTGTTAGTCGTAGTCGTGAGGAATACTATAGTGGTAAGTCTTTGGGTTTTCATCCAAGAAACCCAAGTTCAAATCCCGCTAAGAGAGGACCGAGACCCCTCATAAAAACTCGTGCAAAATTAATTTAATCAAGTGACATTAGCTCAACCGGTTAGATTCCTCAACATTTAAGTAGGAAACCAAGGTTCGAATCTTGCCAAGTGATACATGGATAATATCCAAGCTTTGTTATAATACCAATATGCGGTGATGATGTGATACGGGTGGGGTCCGTTTCAATCCATGTAACCAATTGAAAGAAAATAATAATAATATTTGTTATCTTGTTCTTCTCCGTTTCAATGCCATGTAACCAATTGAAAGAAAATAATACTAATATTTGTTATCTTGTTCTTCTTAGCTTTTAGAGATGCATAATAATTATAATTTCCATCATCTTAGTCTTGTTATCTTCTCAAAAGAGAAGTAGAAGACAACCATACAAATGAACGATGATGTGTTACGGGTGGGGTCCGTTGCAATCCATATAACCAAATGAAAGAAAATAATAATAATAATTTGTTATCTTGTTCTTCTTAGCTTTTAGAGATGTATAATAATTATAATTTTTCTCATCATTCTTGTTATCTTCTCAAAAGAGGTATAGAAAACCAATTGAAAGAAAATAATAATATTTGTTATCTTGTTCTTCTTAGCTTTTAGAGATGTATAATAATTATAATTTTTCTCATCTGAGTCTTGTTATCTTCTCAAAAGAGATATAGAAGACAACCATACAAATGAATTAACTGGCAAATGTGTCAAACTCAAGATTCACCTTTTGGATGGGGAGGCCCTTCACAACTTGATCCACCACATCCTTTTGGCTTCATAGCTTTCATTGCATAAATAATTCCTATGTCTAATTTTGTTTGATAATAATGGTTTAATGACTTTGTTTAGCATAAACTTTGATATATATATATAAGTAATATAATAATTACATTTTTTTCGTAAAAACATATATATAACATATTTTATAATTATAATAATAAATAATAAATAGAATTAAATACAAATATTTCTTTTCTTTTTAAAATATTTGGTTAGTGTGAGAAACCCCTATGAACAACGCACAGGGCTGGGCATTCTTCCCCAACCATGACCCCTCGTAAAGTCGAGAGCTATGCTTATCAATAAGGAATTTAACACACAACGACCACACACCCACCTCCTCATACACTCACCCACACAACGGTTTGAACCTTGGATATTTCGAAGCCCGAACCATTGCATTGTCCCCCTGGGACTAAACTTTTGTTAAGGAAAATTGTTCCCCATATCCCTGGGGACTAGGCTTTTCATTCCACGAGGCTTGTCCCATCCGGGTGTACCCCTTAGGATAGCCTAGGGTTTTTTTTTTGTATTCGACGTAGGTCGCCAAGCTTGAACCCTAGACCTCTTGTAGAGGATTGGGAGAACTTGCTAGTAAGGTGCCTAGTGCGGATTAAAACCTTTGTTAAGGAAATCATTCTCCGTATCCCTTGGGGCCAGGAATTTCTATTCCATGAGGCCTATTCCATCCGGGTGAACCCCTCAGGCTAGCCGGAGGGGGGGTTTGTATCCGACGCAAGTCACCAAGCTTGAACCCTAGACTTATTTTAGAGGATTGGGGGAATTTACCAGTGAGGTACCTAGTGTAGATCAAAACCATTATTAAGAAAAATTGTTCTCCATATCCCCTAGGGTCCAGGACTTTCTGTTCCACAAGGCCTATCCCATCCGGGTGAACCCCTCAGGTTAGTTGGGGAGTTGTTTTTTGTATCTGATGTAGGTTGTCAAGCTTGAACCTTGGACATCTTTTAGAAGATTGGGGGAACTTGCCAGTGAGGTACCTGGTGCAGATTAAATATTTGTTAAGGAAAACTATTCCCCGTATCTCCTAGGGGTAGGAATTTCCATTCCATGAGGTCTATCCTATCCGGGTGAACCCCTCAGGCTAGCTAGGGTTTCTTTTCTTGTATCTGACGCAGGCCGCCAAGGTTGAACCCTAGACCTCCTTTAGAGGATTGGGGCAACTTGCCAATGAGGTACCTGGTGTGGATAAAAACCTTTGTTAAGGAAAATTGTTCCTCATATCCCTTGGGGGCTAGGACTTTTCATTCCACAAGGCTTGTCCCATCCGAGTGAACTCCTTAGGCTAACCAGGGGTTTTTTGGTATCCGGTACAGGCCGCCAGGCTTGAACCCTGGACCTCTTTTAGAGGATTGGGGAAACTTGCCAATGAGGTTCCTGGTGCAGATGAATCAAATATAACTATAAGATATAAAAATATATAGAATTATAAAATAATTATTATTTTTTGGATTAGTTTAATGTGAGAAACCTCTATGACCCACGTTTAGGGCTAAGTAATTCCCTCCTAACCATAACATCAAAAATATATACATTAACATTGAAGAAGAATTTGACATTTGGTCATGATCATGTACATGTTTTTTTGTGTGAAAGGAGGTTGAATGTAGAAAGTAATTGGTCAGATTGTTCATCTAAGATATGCATGGACCATGTAAAGTGTGGTTGACTAATCAAAGACATTTTTTGAAAAACTACCCTCGAGGAAGATTTACGTTGATTAAAAGTTGTGTCGATATCAAATGCTAATGAAACTGACAAGAAGGGCTAACAAAGGTTGATATGAAATTATTTTATGCCATTAAAATGAAGTTAATATTTTATGTATTGTCTTAGTGCATGGGTCGTCTATGAAGTTTTAGAGCCAAGACTAGCCATCGAAGAAGGGTTGAATAAGGGTGGTCTTGAAGTGTTAGTAGGTTGTTCAAGGGTCATATGGAAAAGTTATAAAGGTCATCTTACAAATAAAATGAAGGTGGTTTATCTGGTTGATGCACGAAGGCCATCAAGGAATGAATTGTCCATGAGATTAGGTCAAGGGGTCATCTTATAGAGTGAAAGTCATCTAGCACAATGAAGTTGTCTTGTGAAGAGCGTTTAATTTATGGGTTTTTTAAAGGCCAATTACAACGGACATCATTTAAAGGGAGTGATATTTTGTTCACAAGGATATTAGCTAAAAATGCATGTTGTCTAGATGTAGAAGATTGTAAAAATGAGCGAAAGATGTACTTTTCTAGAGAATTGAAAGTCATATTGTGAAGCATAATTGTTTGTCTTTTTAATGGAGAAATCTTGCCATTGTAAATATTGTTGTTACAAACTTTGAATAGGTCATCTAGAACCCATCATGATGATGATAATTTAAAAAATACAATTTATGAATGTAGGACTAAATACCGTGAATGTTCTCTATTTGATGTGTTGTAAGACTATAAATGTTTTCTATTTGTTCTTCTCAAGATGCAAACAAAGAAGATTTCTCATTTTATGAGGCATTGTCTTGTAAGAGAACTATGTTAGAGCAGTTATGTTGGTTCATTTATTGATACTATGAGACAAGTGTTTGAGACTGTGTGTGAGGTGTTCACTCGAGCACTATCATAGGTGGAGGAAATCAATGTAAAATATTTTTCATATGATAATAAAAGAATATTAAGCACTAAGAATGGAAGAAAAAAATGTTTTAGTGCAATGGTGCATTGTGTCGTGGAATTAAAGTTGTGAGTAAGCATTTTTTACTCAAGAAACAATGTAGTTGCAGACTTAGATTATCTTATAGCCTGATACATCCAAGACATTGTAAAATAGGTGCACTATTCCCACGTGGATGAAGGGATACTAGGACACAAAAGTTGTATTAAGATGTAGTAAGTAATAGTGACTACAAATACATTGGTTCCTAGTGGAAGGGATGTAAATCCTAGATGTTTGTGATGTAAGTGATCCAATCTATAAAATTAATGACAGATATTTTACCATTAGTAAGGTGTTATTGTTTGAAGGGAATGAAAAATTTTAATGGTCGAGACTGCAATTTGACATTAGATGGTCACATGATTGGAGGGTGCATTGAATAAAACCAAATGATGACTACATTGTCTATTGGAGATGATGCTTCATGAAGTGGATGCCCAACACAACACTTCAATATGTTTTTAATTGGTGGTTCTACACGAGGAGAAAAAGATGTTGCTACCTTGGTAGTTCAAGGGTTGTGAAGTTTGTGATTACCAAGTTTTTGATTGTGAGAAGTAGAGGCCCAATGCCTTACTTTAGGAGGTGAATAGATGCATGTGTCACTATTCACTTCGTTGGCTGATCCAACAAATTAATTTGATTTGTTTCAATTTATTTGTATTTGGGTGTATGTTCCTTGATTGTGATATTTATAATGTAGTGAGGTCATTCCCAGTATAAAGTCTAATGAAATGTAATGTATTGTCCTTATTTAGTTGTTAAAATTATCATCCTATATTGAACATTGATGTAATAAGTGGGGAATGTTAGGATATTAGATTTTATATGAGTCATAATAGGATACACCTATACATGTGAGTTAGTTACTCATGCTTGTCAAAACTAAATATGTCATATTTTTATAAATATAACATTTCTTGATAATATAATTTGTCCAACACCCTTAATACTCTAACATGTTATCTTACTAATAATAACAAAAATAAACTATAAAACAAAACTTTCATTCTAAAATAGAAATCTAAGTTGTTTTCAATAAATAAATAAAGCAAGTCATAAAATTTAAATATGCATATGTAATCTACATGCATCATGTTCCTCCTATATAAAATCTTGAACCTCATTATTCAAAGTCCTCGATTCCACTTCAGAAACTTCAATAAATATGTTTTTTGTAATCTAGGTCATGGGAGATTGTTGGCAGTTTTGCACTATGCCACATTGAAGTTTTGATGAAATTTTATGGATGAATTTATGATTGTAAAAGCGGCATATATATTAATTTATGATACAATATTTTTGGCTTGTATAATGGATATAGTGTTTCGTGTTAATTTGCTTTCTCATTTTTTATAAATTTTTTGCTTAATGAGTATTGCAAGACAAATTATTCATAAAGAATTCGTAGGGGTCACCTGATGTCGGCAATGAAAGCACTGCATTAAAGTTCAAAATTTACAGGAGATTATGGCAGCCCTTTCGCTTGAACGGAGAAAGAAAATCCAACGCCCTCCCTCGAAGCAAAACTTTTCTTTTAGAAATCGATGCATTGAGTAAGAAGAAAGGTAAAGTCTCGTTTAACTTTAACTTAGAGTGACTAATACGTTCGCCTCAGTTTGGTGCAAACATGAAATAAATAAGTTAAAGTTTAGGCGGAGCGCTTTTGCACCAAACATGAGGTGAAAGCCCCTTTCGCCTCACTAAGGGGCGAAAGGGTATCAAAGTAGGCATGCCTGAAGTTGAAGGGAACACACCCGAAGTTGGAACGAAAAGTCAAAGTAATGAAGGTGCGTTCACCCTAAATTTGGGGCGAAAGCACCATTCACCCCATTTTAGGGCGAATGTTATTTGCAATGAAAGCATTGACAAGTCAAGGAGGCTTTTGCCCCATGTGTAGGGCAAACGTCTCATTCACCCTACCTTGGGGCGAAAGCACATCAAAGAGAAGAGTTCGGACGAAATTGACCAGCACTAAAGCAATGTTAAAAAGTTAAATTTGTTTTCGCCCCATGTGAAGGGTGAACATTCCGTTCACCCTTCCTTGGGGCGAAGCTATATGAAGACGACCTTGACAATTTGTTAGAGTTTGTTTTTGCTCAAAGAAAATATTTGAGAAAAAGGGGTAGCATTGTAAAATACAAACTACGTTCAGCTGAGGTGAGAGACGACAGTGCATTTGGCCTCCTCTTGAGCGTACGTGTGTTATTTAAAAGCACTTCCATCAGAGAGGATATGTGAAATTCTTGGTTGCCTTTTTTCAGCGGTAAAGCATCAACTATGAAACCAGAAAGGTACACATAACTTTTGCCTAGATTTTCTTCAAGGAAGTAAACGTGATATTAAACTCGGGGGAGGGTTATTCACAGAGTACAATGGCATAAATATTTAAAGGCAATGCTTTCGTCAATGACCCTATTTTGAGCGAATTCAGGTTCAAGCATTGACGAGGTTTTTCAAAGGCACTCAAAATAGGTGAATGAAAGACATTTAATTATTGGGACAAAAGGTAGCCAAATATGTGAGTTTCAAGGTAGATGAGTTGTGGTTTTTAACTCATTAGATGATTTTTGTAAGTTCCAAAATATTCCAAACGAAAGTGAATTTTTGGGAAATTATGAAGGCTCTCAGTCAACGATCGGGTTTACAGTATTTTGTGCACCGACATCCAAACATGTGATTTCCTAAATATTTTTCCTTTAAAATTTGGATTGCTGTCTCAAAAGGATGAATGTTCAATATTTTCAAGAAGGAATTTTCTCATTGTGGCTCCTGATCTGTAAAAAAAATTTCTTTATGTGCATTTAATGAAAGAGGCGAAACCCTCTATAAATACTAAGCATTCCGATGTAAAGAAAGGGTTAGAAATTCTGCAAAAAAACTATTCAAGCTCTTTGCATCAATAGAAGATACTTGGATTATGAATTTGCAGGTGATCTTATGTGTGATTTCCTTCTATTTTATGCATTTCTATTTTATACTCATATTCATTGTCTGCTGTTAAGTTTAAATTCTGCATCTAAATTTGAACATTGCTGGTGAGGGAGTGAGTTTTGGAATGCGACCCTCGAGGTTGTCTCTACAAGGTTGTAAGTAAATCATGTTGCCTTATTTTATTACATGCTATTTCAATACTTAGGTAGAATTCCCACTGCTAGTATGTCCCCAATCCTACACCTTCGACCTGTGACCATATTTCCCCTTTCTTTTTATTATTTCCAATATCTTTCCTACAAATCTAGACTTTAACCAATGTAGGATTTAGTAAGGGAGCCAAAACTCTCTGGATATTAGCATGGAGGACATTTATTTCCTTTGATATTTCAATGTTGGCCATGTCTAGGGCGCACAAACGCATTTTTGTATAATTAGGCAGATATTTGACCAACAGTTTTTGGCATGCTCGGTGGGACCTCGAAAGTTCCACTTTCAATAGTATTGAGGTTTGATGTTTACCTTCATGTTGTATAGTTAGAACATCTGGTGACTCAATTATACCCAGAAGCCTCCGAACGTGAAGGCAATGAAAGTTGTGCTTCACAATTACAAGATCAAAGGCCAAAAATCTTGAAGATCCCATTGAGTTTTATGAACTTGATACTGAAAGGTTAGGTGAGCACCCCAGGTTAGTTCCTTCACCTTACACATCCTTCGTAACATTCTCACAGATAGCTGGTGTATTTTTTGTTCCATTAACTACAGCTAGTACTGCTACTAGCATCCCACCTCCACAACCTCATAAACTAGTTCAAATGGCTCAGAACCCACCACCACAACAGCCACAACCACCAAGGCAGATCCCAACATGGAATAGCTCAAGAGCCTTAAATTTACAAGCATAAAATCTAGTCCCCAAAGCATCGTTGAAGGCTTTGCCTACCTATTATAGCATCGGTAAGACCGCTTATGAGCATATTCACGATGTGGCTTCTTTGGAAACTATCCACATCATCATAGATGAAGACATTATGGTAAGGTTGCTGGTGTTGTCACTTAGAGGAAAGTTGTTATACTGGTATTGTTGGTCCAAAATCTGCCACAGGAAAGGATTTTACAAGTGCACCCTAGACCTGGCCAACATTGAAATGCTGGAAGCAAGAAATGGCTCCCAGACCAATCTCTAGAGTGGGCCGGTTCCCTTCACTATTCTAAACTTGGTGTAAGATAAGGGTTACTGGAAAGAAATTAAAAAGGTTACGTAAAGAAATGGGAAATATGGCCATAGGCCGAAGTTATGGGATTAGAAAATAACAAGTAGAAACTCCAAGTGCAAAGAACAAAGCAAGCAATAAAAGTTACTAACTTAACTTCCACACGATGCATACGAAAAACCCTCCAAAATCACATTCCAGAATTTATACTCTTACGACAATATTCAAATCCAATATGTAGAATTTAAATGTAACAGCCATGAAGACATACAAATGCTATTAGAAATGCAACATGAATAGAAAGGAAATCACCAATGCAAACGCTTGAAAAATAGGAGCCAATCCTTTATTCCTGCAAACGAACTTCCAGTCTCTAACAGAGAATTTTCCAACCACACCTTTCAAATGAAGCTTACATTGGTTTTTATAGAGGGCCGTCCTCTTTGCAGCATTAAATATTTGAAACCGACTTCCTTGTGATCTACAATTATGCATTGGAAATTATGCACACGATCCCCTTAATTGCAGCCTTGGAGACCCACAAAATTGAATGCAATGTACATGTCGACTTCAAGAACCACCTTCATTAAATTTGTTTTTTAAACATGTGCATGAAAAATCGTTAAAATGATCCACGACCAGCAGTTTCGAACCAAGAAAATCTTTAATTTTGGTGGCCTGGGTGCTCTTCGACCTTGAAAGCATTGAAAATCCGCAAAGCATTTAATTCGGGGCAGCATTTAATCTTCGAAAATCGGAAAAACCTCCTCGGAACTCACAAAACCGCTTTGGGCCAACAATTTAAGCATTAATAATTAATAATAACAATAAATGTGGCAAAAATGCCAACATTCTTGGTGGCTCGCGGGGTATACAGCTCGCTGTATGCAAGAATCCGAGCCCGAATCCATTGGGTACGTAGTCATATTGGAACCGTAAACTAGTCGCGGTGGTACATGTCGGGGGATCGTCGCAATCATCTTCTACTGAAAAAGCTGAAACTGAAAGAACCTGCATATGACTGGTTATGAAATGCGACAAATGGAATGCGATAGTGGAGTGAGCTCCTGCGATTGCGCAAGCGATGAATGCAATGGAGTGATGACAATAATGAAATGATAGATTGACAAAGCAATGTGGTAGACACAATAACAGAATGCTGTTGTACTACCATCTACAATGGATGGAATGAAAGTGAATGAACGGATGGAATGGAAATGGAAGTATGAAAAGTGTGGAATGAAAATGAACTAGACTGTAAAATAAATGCATAAAATGACAGAACTTAGAGGAAAGGGATAAGAAGGAACGAGAATAATAGGAATGGGGAAAAGAAACAACAGTCGTGGCTTGTTTCTTAACTGCAGAAGAAAAAGAAGTAAAAGAAGGAAGATGAAGAAGGGAAAGGAAGAAAAGGAGAGGAGAAAGAAGAAATTGCTAGAAAGCCACCAACTGCTGGGAGGAGAAAAACAAAGGAAAAACAAGCATCTACGGCTCGCAAGCAACAAGAGCCGAGATGAATAAATAAAAACAATACCTCTTTTTTTTTTTTTTTCTACTCTTTCTATTTTTTTTTTTTTTTATAAATATTATATACAATAGTTCACGACATGATTGGCATGTCGCCACCAGAAACCCAGTCTCAGGAGTTATCCGATAAATCTGCAATGTCCCGACCAGATTTGATCATACTTAAGTCGGTCCTTGAAATTGGGCTGGCTTCTTCCTGAAGTTCTCCATCTTTCAGACACTGGCAAGTTATCATACATGCCAGGACCTACACAACTGACAAATAATGCAGAAAAGAAATTTACCACATGGCAGGCTCTTGTAGGTACCCATTGTAGTAATGACTGAAGCCAATCCCACCATCTTGAAGGGTTCTTTGATTGTGGACTGAGAACAGGTTCCTCCAACTCCTGGATCTGATCACAGAAATTGTCCAGAGAACAAGTCCTTTCTCCAGGATCTCTTCAGACTCTACCTGTTGATCTGACATATTTAACAGGTTCTGACTACATGCTTGCATGACTTGCACAGCTATGCCTTTTTGATGCTCAGGTTCTGCCACTTGAGTCTGTTCTTCTTCTTTGCTTATATCCTCTGGATCCATCTCCTTATGAAAACTGCAAGCAACCATATTGTTCATTGCCGATCCTTGGCTTTGGATGAGATCTGTCCCTTGAGCTCCACACAACGACATCTCAGGTTTCTGTACAGTATAAGGGATCTGGCATGAAACATACTGCACGGGATGGACAGGAGCAGCAACTACCGAGGAAAGTGATGGAGTTTCTTCCCACGGTAATTTTCCTGATAAGAGCAAAAGTTGTTCCGCTCGCACTGCTTCCTCAAAGATTTGTGGGAACCGTTGTTCACCTGACTGCAGCAAAAAGAGACCTATGTCAGAATTAAAAGCTCGAACATAAAAGAGGTGGGCTTGGGTGGGTGATGGACGGATCTTCTCCTCGGAATTCTCTTCCAACTTATCAAGAATCGGACATTGAAGTCCGTGATGCTTTCTTGAGGTGCTCTCTTGATGTACATGAAAAATTGGTAGAGATCCAAAGAACTGTAGAAAGGATCTTCGTCAAATCTTTTGATCAGTGCCCCCGCTAGATCATCCCATGAGTTGATGCTTTGACATTTGAGAAATCTGTACCACTGCAATGCTCTTCCTTCCAAAGACTGAACCAGAAGTCGGATCATGACATCTTCGTGTTCTATGACATGGATCATGGACAGAGTAGCAATGTCTTCAACATGTGCCAGAGCCATGCCTTCGGTA
Source organism: Wollemia nobilis (assembly GCA_028583015.1). Classification (NCBI taxonomy): domain Eukaryota; kingdom Viridiplantae; phylum Streptophyta; class Pinopsida; order Araucariales; family Araucariaceae; genus Wollemia; species Wollemia nobilis. The sequence continues at coordinate 400,738 of JAQPPZ010017079.1, read as the reverse complement.
CCATCATATTTTGCCAGGTTCTTCAGGGCACCTTCGGGAATTTCATGCCGAACTTGGAGATTCAGAGGGCCAGGATCATCCCATCTAGGAAAAACCCTCGCCTTTGTGGCAGTGGTCTGTGGAATCACGGCCATCGCCATTAAGTCAGAGTCTCCAGATGAACATTTTTTGAATTTAAAAAAAAAACAGGCATCCACGAACAGATCTTCAACTCAGCAAAGTCGCCAGATGAACTTACAAATCTCCGCTGTGAGGCCAAGACAGCTCATCAAATCTTGAGACCTCCGGGTGTTTAAAAAAATGTGGATCTTTTGAGACAGAAGAAGTCTGTCCCACCGAGCGTGCCAAAAACTGTTGGTCCAAAATCTGCCACAAGAAAGGATTTTACAAGTGCACCCTAGACCTGGCCAACATTGAAAGGCTGGAAGCAAGAAATGGCTCCCGCACCAATCTCCAGTAGTGGGTTGGTTCCCTTCACTATTCTAAACTTGGTGTAAGATAAGGGTTACTGGAAAGAAATTAAAAAGGTTACAGAAAGAAATGGGAAATATGGCCACAGGCCGAAGTTATGGGATTAGAAAATAATAGCAGGAAACTCCAAGTGCAGCAACAACAAGCAATAAAAGTTACTAACTTAACTTCCGCACGATGCATACAGAAAAACCCTCCAAAATCACATTCCAGGAATTTATACTCTTACGGCAATATTCAAATCCAGTATGCAGAATTTAAATGTAACAGCCATGAAGACATACAAATGCTATTAGAAATGCAACATGAATAGAAAGGAAATCACCAATGCAAACGCTTGAAAAATAGAAGCCAATCCTTTATTCCTGCAAACGAACTTCCAGTCTCTAGCAAAGAATTTTCCAACCACACCTTTCAAATGAAGCTTACATTGGTTTTTATAGAGGGTCGTCCTCTTTGCAGCATTAAATATTTGAAACCGACTTCCTTGTGATCTACAATTATGCATTGGAAATTATGCACACAATCCCCTTAATTGCAGCCTTGGAGACCCACAAAATTGAATGCAATGTACATGTCAGCTTCGAAGAACCACCTTCATTAAATTTGTTTTTTAAACATGTGCATGAAAAACCGTTAAAATGATCCACGACCAGCAGTTTCGAACCAAGAAAATCTTTAATTTTGGTGGCCTGGGTGCTCTTCGACCTTGACCGCATTGAAAATCCGCAAAGCATTTAATTCGGGGCAGCATTTAATCTTCGAAAATCGGAAAAACCTCCTCGAAACTCACAAAACTGCTTTGGGCCAACAATTTAAGCATTAATAATTAATAATAACAATAAATGTGGCAAAAATGCCAACAGTACCGATCCTTATCACCTGCTACTATCGCCACATGGGATCAGTTGGCGGAATTGCTAATCAATAATTTTCATGAGCAAGTTGATCCATTCTCCTTGCTGCATTATATTACAATGATCCAAAGACATCCGTAGGAGGATATAGCGGACTTCAACATCAAATTTTCTCGAAGTTGAAAAAGAGTTCCTAATGGTCTTCGACCCACGCATGAACAAGTTACGTTTTACTATCTCAAAGCATTCAATTTAAATATTGGTATGGTTGTTTAGTAGGCCAATGTGAATACATTCATAGATCTGTACATGCAAGCATAGAAGGCCGAATCAGACTTGATCACCATAGACAATATTTCCCTGAAAGTGACCATACCCATTCTCCCCGACCTTCCACAACATTTGTATTCAAGTTCGTTCTCTCAGCCTATACGTTCTATGTACCCAGTTCGCTCATGAAGCTTGGGTCCACCTTAAGTATCTCTGATTCATATCCCATAACTTCCTACTCCAAGCTTCCCGTAGTTACCTGCACCAACAACACCACAGTTGCCAACACCTATTCCTTTCCTAGCATTACCAATGCCACCAGTTCCACCTTTGTTGCCTACCCCATCAGCACCTCTACCTTTATCAGTATCTCCTGCATCCTCAAATCTCGATCCTTATATAAAATTGTTACAAGAGGTGCAATCTGTTAATTCAGCCATAAGAATGATGTCAAATGAAATCACCGCAGTAAGAAATAAATAAACATAAGCTAATTTTTGATCAAGGATATTTCAAACACCATCGATTACTAGGGAGTAAGCAACCACTAGAAAGGGCCTTGAAAGGAACACAACTGTGTTAATAAATGAAGAAATCAGTACATCAGAGAAAGCATATTGGTGCTCCACCTATAATGATCCTCATGGAGAAGACATATGTATGGTGCATTTGAACTATGTACAGACTTTAGCAGAAAGTTCTGCTGACGAAAAAGTTAATATGATAATGGAAGGTAATCATAATTTGATGGTCCCATATTTAGAGCAAGTTTCAGTTCTTGAGGACCAAAAAAAATCCAGTGACGATAGATACAACAAAATTAGAACCCTTGAAGGTCCCTGCTAAGCCAAAAGTACAAAATGAAAAAGTGCAATCGCCAGCAAAAGTGCCTAGTGTGACAGCGAAGCAACATGATTCTGTCATGTTGAAAGACCTACTACCCAAGAAAGCTCAAGAGAAGATGAAGGCATCAACTTCACAACCTGCAACTTCTCAAGAACAAAATGAAGCAAAAGAGCAAGCCAAAGAGCACCTCAAGTATCCATCGTTGACAAAGAGATAAAGGGTGGAGGCTACTCAACAATACCAAAATAAGTATGAGCAGGTTGTAGAAGAAAAGGTTCCTAGTACCTCCAGTTATAACATTGTGGAATAGATGAAGAAGATACCGATAAAAGTAAGCTTATACGATGCATTGCAGTTACCTGGGCAAGTTGACCTACTGTAGGAGTCTCTCAAGATTGTGAAAGACCAAAAGAAGAGTCATTCCCATATTGTGCTAGCACAAACATTGCCTACCTCAACCACCGGTAAGAATAGACCACCCTCGTTCTATTTGTCTCTCAAAATGAAAGGGTGGGTAGTGCATAATTGTATGATTGAATCCAGTGCCACAACTACTGTCATGCTAAAGGCAGTATGCGAAGTCATGGGAATGTAATACACAAGTAGTCCAAGATTATTGCAGTTGGATGGGACCTCAATCAAAATAGTGGGAGTAATAAAAGATATTCCTATTGTTCTACATATTATGCCGCATATCACTATTATTCAAGACGTAGAGGTGGTTGACTTGGAACCATAATTCAACATGTGTCTCTCAAGGGAATTCACAACGAAACTAGGAGAGTACCTTTCATTGGACTATTCACATTTGAAGATTCCATTCAAGGGAAGAAGAATTTGCATCTATAATGAGAAGCCCTCTACTTTTCATATAGAGAAACTAGAAGAAGAGGAAGAAAAATCCATAGGTGTAGTCAACATGATGACTAAAGAATTACAAGAAGCTAACTTGATGGAAGAAGCGCTTGGTGAGCTCTACCTTGAGGATTAATTTTCACTGATGGATTTTTTTAGGATCCTATCCTAACACCATTTTGTAATTTTCATTTACTTATGTAATGAACCACTTCCAACATGGGGGATCCCATTATGATATTATTTTGTAATACTTTGTAATGTATGTGGCAAGTAGGATTCCTAGCCAAGTGGCACCATCTCATGTAACCATTTTTTATCAATATTGTAACCAATGGTAGGTAGGATATTCTAGCTCAAGTGGCATTTTGCATGTAAGCCAACTATTGAGCCTTTAGGTAGGGTTACATGAAGTTTTTCTTTAAAATATATGAAGCCATGTACGAATTCATCCTTTTGCAAGCTAATGAAATATTGAAGGAGGTTGCCCCCTCGAAGAGGCCTATGATTCTATGTTATTGTGAGATTATTCCATTTTTGCATTTAATTTTTGCATAGTGTTATTGAGTTATTTGATGTATTTGAGTTATTTTTTTTAGTATTTTGTGTGAGTTTGCTTATTTTTGATAGTGAGATCCTAATGGTATCAAAGTGCTTTCCAGGGCCGAGTTCTTCTGCAACTGAGATGATTTTTTCCATCCATTCCGCTTGTTAGGTATAAATTTTTGTGTGTTTGTCGTTTTTGTTTTTCCTTTATTAAAAAAATCCAAAAAAAATACAGTCTCTTTTTTTGACCAAAAATCTAGAAAACACAAAAAAAATACAATCTCTATTTCAATAGTTGTGTAGGTTGGAAACCCTGTGCTAGGGGTTTTAAAATATCGTGAAGGAGCTATCGTTATTGGCTAAGATAGATAGCCCATAAAACGTCTAGTGAAGTGAGGGGCGATTAAACTCCAATACCCAGGCCTTAGACAACATTTGCGCATGGACTTGAGCTCCTATGCATCTTCGGGTGTATCGGAAGACAATCTATGTTTAAACAAAATTTTATCCATTAGGAAGTTTTTCAGCCTTGTATTATCCATAGTCCATGGGACACAACATCCTGGACAATCACCCTCCCATACTGTCAGAGAGGCAGATAGTGTACTCAAGGGTATGTGTGGAATCCTCCTTGGGTAGTGGCCTGAAATATTGGTCTGAGCACTCTTGTTCGTCACTGTAGTATAATAAAAGGCCTATGGGTATTACATACTCCCTTACTTAGCATACCCTGGTTCTACAAAACATAACTTCCACCTGCAAATCAACACCATTCTTGTTCTGCTAACCTGCATTCACAACCCCAAAAGTGAGCATACAGAGAAGGCATTCCTTATCATAGAAAACAAAATTGCATGCATCAACAGTCAAGATAAATTTTACAAGTGTCTACAATAGCCCATGGTCAGAAATAGAATAGTCAGGATAGTGACAGAAATAGTCTGATCAGTAACAAAGAGAGTCAGGTCGATAGTAACAACCCTCTGTAACATTCCAGAATTAAAAACTTCCAGTGTCATAAACAATACTATTAGTGTTAGAGAATCCCCAGGGTCAATAACAGGAACTGTGTTAACAACTGCAATACAGGTGACAGAGGAAGAGACAGTATAGTGATAAGGTGGTCAGGGTGCAGACTACAGGTCAGAGATAGTTGATCCCAGACACCAAATTTTGAACCGTAACTCCAAATCAGAAACTAACAACACCAACACAACAAAAAAAAAGCATTGAAATTTTATTAAAACAGGGATATCTCTTCACATAGATGTCATATTGACTAAAAATTTTAGCAGATAATTCTACACTCTATTCCAAACAAAATTGTCCTTGGCAGCCCCTAGTCAAATTTTACATCGATTTTCCAAAAATAGCAAATTTTGATTTTTCTTGCTAAGGCCATAAATTTTCAACGATCAATCAAATTGATCCAAATTTTTGGGAATAGAAGCTACTTGTTATTCTGCACTAAAGACCCTCAAGGACTCACTGGTGAATTTTTAAGTCCAAGTGGAAGAAATTACCTTGACATTGACTTGCAACCAATAGAAGATCACAAAAAATCAAGAAATTCAGTATATCTCCTCATTGAGTACTTAGATCAAACAACCACCGAAGTGGAACCTATCCTAAAATTAGTGTCGCGACCCATTTCCCAAATTAAATTTTGGACCCTTACTAAAAATAGTAACTCTTGAAATCTCGCATCTATTTTTAGTAACTGAGTAAAAGAGGGCCCACAATGGCGAGCAACACTCGTGGACAAAAGGAGTTAGAAATTGCCACCATATTGGTCGATATACAAAAAGCCCTTGAATTCTTGACCACTACAAACCACACCATAATAGGAGATTCGAGAGCTCCGAATGGATCAGGATACCACTAGAATCTGCTTAGAAAAACAACTTACAGAGGTGGAGACACAATTGCAAGGTACTCTCACATCTGAACACCAAGTTGAAAACTCTGAAACGAGGTCGAAGAAGGGAAACATAAGACCAAAGAAGAGGAACCAAAGACACTCACTATAACCATGATTCGACCTTCAAAATGGCTAAATTAGATTTTCCTAAGTTCAGTGAAAAGTATGTTGATGGGCGGTTATGTGGGGTTGATCAATTCTTTAGACTCCACAATGTCCCTATATATTATTGGGTTTAGATTGCTTCCTTAAACTTAGAATCTGAAGCCTTAAATTGGTTCCAATGGCTATGAGCCACTACCCCTGATCTATCTTGGGAGGAATTTGAGTCCCAACTACTCACCCAATTTGGCCCTAATGACTAGGAAGACTTTACAGGAGCATTGCCAAAGCTGAAATAAACTACCACAGTTTGTGATTACCAAACACAATTTGAGAAATTGGCCAATAAAACAAGGGGCTTGAATGAGGAATTTTTTATGAGTTGTTTCGTGAGTGGGTTGAAAGATGATCTCCAGGCTGGAGTTAAGATGTTTAACCACAAACCATGATGGAGGCTATCATTTTAGCCCAATTGGCCGAATCTAAAATCTCAGCTCAATGGCAGACACCGTGATTTTCTAAAGCTCGACCTCCATTTCCTCCTCGATTCTAAAATAATACTGATAATAAACCTCCTGCTCCTAAGCGATTGACTACAACTAAAATGGATGCACGTCATGCCCAAGGGCTATGTTATAATTGTGATGAAAATTTTGTGAAGGTGCATAGATGTGCAAATAAGAGATTATTCTTAATAGATGTAGAAGAACCCGACAATAATGACCATAGTGATGAGGAAAGTGACACAACTGAAGCACCAACTCAACAGGAAGAGGAAACCCAAGACCCTTAAGCAAAATTTTTTGTCCATGCCCTTGTCGGGGTTACCCCTCCACAAACCATGCAAGTTATGGGTTTTTTAAAAGGCCAACACCTTACTATTCTTATTGATTCAGGCAATTCACACAACTTTATTGATCTTCGAGTTGCTAAGCAGGCCAAATGCTATATACACACATGCAATTCCTTTGAAGTCATGGTGGCAAATGGAGGCACTTTACCTTGTAAAGGTAAAAGTTGCAATGCTAAAATAAATATGGGGGATTATGAACTCAATAAAGACATGTTTGCCCTCCAATTGGAAGGATGTGACATTGTGTTGGGATCCCAATAGTTGAGCACCTTGGGCACTATCAACTAGAACTTTGCAGAACTATGGATGCAGTTTTCACAACATGGACAAACACACACCCTCTATGGTGCCAAAACAGGTCCTTCCCAAATTTTCAGTTCCAATCGTATGGAGAAATTGTTAAAAAGGTCATCCCATAGGGTCATTGCACTAATATTTTCAATTCAACCAATCACTTCCATAGTGGATCAAATTCCAATAGATTTACAACTTGTTCTGACCAAGCACAATGGCATTTTTCAGAACCAACTACCTTGTCACCTCGTCACTCACATGACCATGCTATTCCACTACTACTAGGTAATGCACCACCCAACATCAGACCGTATCGGTATCCTCATGCTCTCAAGTCTAAAATCGAGCATATGGTACAAGAATTGCTCAAAGCTAGTGTCATTCGATCAAGTACCAGCCCTTACTCTTCTCCATTTTTACAAGTTTGTAAGAAGGATGGCTCGTGGTGATTGTGTATAGACTATCGTGAGCTCAAAAAAATTACCATCAAGGATAAATTCCTCATTTCGGTATTGGATGAATTGTTGGATGAATTACATAGAGCTATGTACTTCTCCAAGTTAGACCTTCATTTTGGCTACCATCAAATCATGCTCAAGGACGAGGATATCCCCAAAACTGCATTTCATACTTGTTAGTATCACAATGAAACTGAGGGGGGGGTGAATCAGTGTAGCTCTTAAAAACTTAAATCTTCAACTCTTAAAGTCGAAACAATGAAAACTTAAAACCCAATAAAGAAAATATAACAAGAGAGCATCACACAACACAAGATGTACCGAGGTTCACCAATTTGGCTACTCCTCAAAAATTAACTGTTTGGACTTCCATCCAAATCTAGCCTTTGCAAAGCAACAAAATTACAATCAATTTACCAGCACCAACTGGAAGGAGCACCAACCCTTGATTTATCTGCACCAACAGAAAGGAGCACCAACCCTTGATTTATCTGCACCAACAAAAAGGAGCACCAACCCCTAATTTATCTGCACCAATAGAAAGGAGCACCAACCCTTGATTTACCAGCACCAACTGGAAGGAGCACCAACCCCTGATTTATCTGCACCAACAGAAAGGAGCACCAACCCCTGATTTATCTGCACCAACAGAAAGGAGCACCAACCCCTGATTTACTAGCACCAACTGGAAGGAGCACCAACCCCTGATTTATCTACACCAACAGAAAGGAGCACCAACCCCCGATTTATCCGCACCAATAGAAAGGAGCACCAACCCCTGATTTACCAGCACCAACTGGAAGGAGCACCAACCCCTGATGCCAAACACCAACTTGGACTTCAATTTTGAAACTAGAATATTGACATATAAATGCCTTCACTTTTACAAGACCCTGACTGGTCTATTGCTTACTCAATATCGCCCACAATTCACACAACACACACCCTTCTCGCTCACCTCTCACTCACCTCTCGCGCTCTTCTCGTGCACTTCTTGCTCTCTTCGCAAGATTAAATCCACGACGCTTTAATCCCGAGTGCTTCATAAATTCTCCAAGCAACACTCCTTTTATAACAATCCTTTCTCTTTGTAACTCTAGTTGTAACTCCTTTCATTTCTCATATGCCACTTGTCAATTGTAACACCTTCTTTATGTAACTCCTTTTGTATATATAGAGTAGGCATTTCGTCAAACATGTTACATGCAATGAATTGACACCATATTCTCCTACCATGATTGTTCATTTTCTCCTTTGTGCATGCATGCGTTTTTGCTTTCGAAAAAGATTTTCGATTCTATTTTGATGACTGTTTGTTTTCTCCTTCGATGACTGTTCATTTTCTTTTCCAAGATTGTTCTTTTCTATTTTGAGGCTCTTCTTAAGTCGCAAAAATGCGACATGTCGCAATATCACGACACTTTTGTTACTCTGCCTGCCTGGCCTTTTAGAGTCACGAAAATGCGACATGTCGCAATATCGCGACACTTTTGTTACTCTGCCTGCCTGCCTTTTTCGAGTCACGAAAATACGACATGTCGCGATATCGTGACACTTTTGCTTCTCTGCCTGCCTGCCCTTTTCAAGCCACGAAAATGTGACATGTCGCGATATCGCGACACTTTTGCTTCTCTGCCTGCCTGCCCTTTTTGAGTCGCAAAAATGCGACATGTCGCGATATCGCGACACCTTTTCCTTCTTGCTCTTTCTCTTCGCTTTGGACCCCAAAAATGCTACATGTCGCGATATCGCGACACTTTTTCTTTCCCTGTCTTTCTCTTTGCTTTGGATCGCGAAAATGCTACATGTCACGATATTGCGACACTTTTTCCTCCTTGCATTTCTCTTCACTTTGGACCGTAAAAATGCAACATGTCACGATATCGTGACACTTTTTCCTCCTTGCATTTTCTCTTCGCTTTGGACCGCGAAAATGCAACATGTCGCTATATCGCGACACTTTTTCTCCTTGCTCTTTTTCTTTGCTTTGGCCCACGAAAATACAACATGTCGTGATATCGCGAAACTTTTTCTCCTTGCTCTTTTTCTTTGCTTTGGCCTGCGAAAATACATGTCGCGATATCGCGACACTTTTTCCTTCTTGTCCTTTCTCTTTTCTTTGGCCCGCGAAAATGCTACATGTCGCGATATCGCGACAGTTTTTCCTCCTTGCATTTTCTCTTCTCTTTTGGCCGTGAAAATGCAACATGTCGCGATATCGCGACACTTTTTCTCCTTGCATTTTCTCTTCTCTTTTGGTCGCGAAAATGCAACATGTCACGATATCGCGACACTTTTTCTCCTTGCATTTTCTCTTCTCTCTTGGCCGTGAAAATGCAACATGTCGCGATATCGCGACACTTTTTTCTTTTGCTTTTTTTCGCTTCTCTTTTATCTTTTGCATATGGGCCACTTCGGTCTTCTTGGAAAACCTGTAACAACTTCACCCAAACATCAAAAATATCCTCATAAGCATTTAAATTCACTGTACATACTCTGAATAACCTCTGAGCTCCTGTCCATTACATCAATCGATCTATCTGACTATGTTGACAACAATGACAATACTGTGGTTGCACCTTGCTCAACACGTACTCATGAAGGTCACTATGAGTTCTTTGTAATGCCATTTGGCCTGACAAATGCTCCTTCCACATTTCAGAGACTGATGAACAACATCTTTTGCCCTCTCCTGCAAAAGTTCATCTTGGTTTTCTTTGATGATATCTTGGTTTATAGTCACTCATGGGAAGAATACCTTATCCATGTGGATCAAACATTACAACTATTGGCACAACATCAACTTTTTGCTAAGCAATCCAAGTGTTCCTTTGGTCTAAATGAAGTGGAGTATCTAGGACACATTATATCGAAAGATGGCATCAAGGTCGACCCCAAGAAGATTCAGGCAGTTCAGGACTGGCCAAAACCTTACATTCTCAAGGGGCTTCGGGGATTATTAGGGCTTACAGGTTACTACCGCAAATTTATTCGTAATTATGGTAAAATAGCAGCCCACCTCACATCCCTATTAAATAAGGACTCTTTTATGTGGACGAGGCCCGCTGACCAAGATTTCCTCAAATTGAAGCATGCTATGACCACAACACCAGTTTTAGCCATGCCATATTTTTCCAAGCCTTTCATCATTGAAAGTGTTACTTCCGTTTGTGGCATCGGGGCCGTGTTGATGCAGGAAGGGAGACCCTTGGCTTTCACTAGTAAGGCACTCTCTGATCGTAACTTGGGAAAATCTACATATGCCAAGGAGATGTTGGCCATCTTACATACCGTAATCCATTGGTGACCATATCTCTTTAGGTGCCATTTCTCCATTAAAATAGACCATCAGAATCTTAAATACTTCTTGGAACAACGGGTTGCTACCCTAGAACAACAAAAATGGGTTTTTAAACTCATGGGATATGATTATGATATCACCTATAAAAAGGGCAAAGAGAATATTGTAGCTGATGCTCTCTCTCCCCAATTTGAGACCTGTTGAGTGGTGTTTTCACCCAGTTGTGAAAACACACTCTCCGGTAGGATCCGAGTCCCAAATCCTCTGCTTGCAAAGAAATTACACAGATAATTTCTCCAAGGTTCTTGTTACGTTAGCCATTTTTGTACCAATGATGTTGTTTAATTTAAATGCTGGGAATACCTTAGTGGTTGCAAGTAACTGTTAACAAGGGGCACTATGGTTTATTTTACTTTGAATTGCAATGGAATCAAAGTGAATTAATATAAAAGATGAATCTATTTCGATTTCGAGCTTTGGTAGATTTTTAGTTATTTATTTGGATGACTAAATTAAAAAAAAAAACGCAGAAAAAATAAATAATTGAGAATAAAATTGCAAAGAGGGTAAACTATACTACATTTAGAGTGCTACCATTCCGTTCTGACAAAACCGAAGATAATGAGGTTTCTGCATACAACCTAACCTATTGAACCTACAAAACTTGCACAATCCAGATAAGCTAGGTGCTGGTTTCTGGGGTTTTTACTGTGATTTCAGATTTAGACATTCGCATGAAGCAACCAAGAGCACTTGCATTAAACTTCACCTATAAACCTAGAAATCTAAAAGGAGAAAATAAAACATTAAATATTGCATGCAAAAATGACTCCTTCTTTCTTGTCAATGGGATGCCAACTCTCAATATTTTCTATATTAAAAGAATATATCAGTTACAATGACAGAATGTTCCAGTTTTGACAAAACCAGAACAAGTGAAGGAAAATGCTCCAAAAGCAGGCCCAGAATGGCTTGTTGCCTTTGGATCTGCAACTCTGCTAGCAGCAATTTCCAACCTCTGTATCAATCTGTGCCTCTGATTTTATACTTTATGGTGCGGCTCACTATTTCGCTCTGCGACACTTCGTTTCACCTCCCAGAATGCATCGTTTCGTATTCCTCGCCTTTTTGTTGCTTTTGACTTTATGTTCGATGCTGAAACATTCGATATTCTCTATGAACTGGAGCGCTTCTGTAACCCTGAAACTTGTATGCCACGTGTTTCACACTTCCTCTGCATGCTTCGTAACTGCCCCCTTGTAAATCGTGACAAAAATAGCATGTCGCGATATCGTGACATTTTTTTGTATGCAACCCCGCTCTTCTACCTGCACCGCAAAAACAAGACGTGTCACGAAATCGTGATATTTTTCGGCCAATAGCCTTGTCTGCCACCATGCACAACGAAAATGATACATGTCGTGAAATCGTTACATTTTATGCTATCGGGCCATGTGGGTGCAACCTGTCACGAAATCGTGACGCTTTTCATCTCCGTACGCCTTGGCTGCAACCTGTCACGAAATCGTGACGCTTTTCATCTTCGTACGCCTTGGCTGCTTCTTGTCACAAAATCGTGATGCTTTTCGTCTTCGTATGCCTTGGCTGCTTCCTATCGCAAAATTGTGACGCTTTTCATCTTCGTACGCCTTGGCTGCTTTCTGTCGTGAAATCGCGATGCTTTTCATCTCCGTACGCCTTGGCTGCTTCCTGTCGCGAAATCGCAATGCTTTTCATCTTCGTACGCCTTGGCTACTTCCTGTCGCGAAATCGTGACGCTTTTCGTCTTCGTACGCCTTGGCTGCTTCCTGTCGTGAAATCACAACACTTTTCATCTCCGTACGCCTTGGCTGCTTCCTGTCACGAAATCGTGACACTTTTTCATTCCTTTCACTCTGGCAGCTTTCTGTCGCGAAATCGCAACATTTTTCTTTTTGGCACCACCTTCCTGCTTTCTGTCGCGAAATCGCGATAATTTTTCGTTCCGTACACCTTGGCTGCTTTCTGTCACGAAATCGCGACGCCTTTTCGTTTGGAGCTATCTTGCGGATTTCTGTCGCGAAATCGTGACACTTTTCTATTCTGTACCATCTCGCTGCTTGGAGCCACGAAAATGCGACATGTCGCAATATCGCGACAACTTTTGCATTGACTCTTCTCTTGCTGCCTTCAACCGCGATTTCATGACATGTCACGATATCACAACAATTTCTCTTCATGAGGCATTCTGTTGCTCCTTAGCCGTGAAAACACGACATGTCACGAAATCGTGACATTTTTTATCCTTCGCTGCATTTTGCTTGTATGAGCCGCGAAAACGCGACCTGTCGTGAAATCGCGACACCTTCCAGTTTTACTACAGCAACACGTTGTGAAATCGTGACACTTTTCATTTCTGAGTAGCGACGGAGCGACATGTCACGAAATCACGACGCTTTTCATTTTCGGTCGCGACGGAGCAACATGTCGCGATATCGTGACACTTTTTCATTTTCGGCCGCGACGGAGCAACATGTCGCGATATCGCGACACTTTTTCATTTTTGTGCAATTTTGCTTTTTTCTTGATTTTTAGCATCTGGGTCACTGAGATCTTCTTTGAAAGCATGCAAAAAAGGCACACCCCAATGTTGGGGTGTGTTGTGGATCAGCCACAACAAATGGCGACTCTACTGTCAAATACTCCTGAGCATTTTAGTGAGAACCCTACCTGGAAGTATACAAACTCGAAAACATGTGTTAGCACATAAGAAATATAAACAAATGCCCAAAGATCAGAAATACATGAATCATCAAGTATTAGCTCGGTGTGTGCAATGTATTTCATTCCCTATCGTTTGAAATTGATCAACATTCCATTGTCAGTTTTACATGAATGCATATGTGAGATTGTGAATGATTTGTGTAACCTGATAACTATGCTTAGAGATTTTGCTCTTGTAAAGGCCTAAACCTTCTAGTATCATGCACAAACATTTAAGATTACCAAACCCTCTTAGGATAAACTAATGAATTGCTTTATTATATCCCAAAGTTGGTTATGAGTCCCTACTATCTTGAACCCATGTAAAAGTGAACGTGAAATCAGAACTTTGGGGAATCAGACTCCCAACCTAACCGAGATGGGAGTTTAACCCTATCCTTACTATTCTCGATTTGGAATTCATTACCTCACTTTGAGCAAAATAATTTAACCAATTATGGAAGAAATGGTCATGCTAGTCTAACCCTTTGAACAATCAATGGTCTTGTTTTTTAGACAAGACATGTTGCCATGCATGGGCATACTTAACCCCATAATCCAAGACTTATCTTCATTTCTTTGGACCTTGGGGATGACTACCCATCCTTTGCGAGAGGACAAGTAGTACGATCCTTCCAATCCAATATAAAGATGAGATGGGAAAAATTAATTTTTTACTTCTTGGACCTTGGGGATGACTACCCATCCTTGCTAGGGACATGTAGTACGATCCTTCCAATCCAAGATTTAGATGAAAATGGAGAATATTAATTTTATTGCTTGGACCTTGGGGATGACTACCCATCCTTTATAGAGGACAAGTAGTATGATCCTTCCAATCCAAGATTTATCATGAAATGAGACATAGGAGCTTTGGGGAATCAGATTCTCAACCTAGGCGAGATGAGAATTATGCCCTATCCTTACTACTCCATGTAGGTCAAATCAAAGTTTTGGGGAGTTGGATCCTCAACCTAAGTTCGATGAGGATTTAACCCTATCCTTACTACTCTGATTTTAGGCTTTAAGTTTTATGGAAGTGGTCAAAACCACTGTTTAAGGATCATGTTGCATAATAGGATAGACATGAAATACTTCTTTCGCCCGACCTTTTCTTCCAAGCTAGGTTTTGATCATTTTGCTCAAGATCCTTTTTAATGTGTATAAGATGTGCTTAGTTCTAGATATCATGAGGCTCAGTTTCCAACCTTAGGATTTTTTTCACATTTATGTTATAGCATAACCCTAAGAGGATTTGACACACTTTAATGATTTGTACCTGAAATGCATATGCAACTAAGATGGAATGTATATGTAAAGTGAGATGTAATATGAATGCATTGTCTTTTGAATTGCAGATGAAATATTTGCCATACAAAACTGACTACTTCATGCATCACAAGTTTCAAACGATATAACTTAAAATGTTTATGTTACTTGTGGAGCTTTTACAAGACAATTCCAATGTTTCATATTCTCCTAGTCTTTGTCTGTCATTTTCAAAAACCTGGAAATTCTTGACATTATCAGGTATTGATGGACAAGGAACTAATTCAATGAAGAACTTTTTACACCTTTTTATGTCAACTGGATTTAACATGCTTGCGGCGACTACAAGAGAGTCTGCTATTCGGTTTCCTTTTCTATAAATAAGGGCTATATTGAACGCGTCGAATTCCTCAATGAGGTCCATAACCCTAGTTCTATAAAGGCTCAGTCTCCTATCACGACATGTATATTGTCATTTAATCTGCTTGACTACTAGTTTAGAATCTCCCAATACTTTCAAGCATTTAACTTGCTTACTCAATGCTAGACGTAAACCAAAGATCAGTGCTTCGTATTCTGCCATATTGTTCGTGCAAGGAAATTGCAATCTATAAGCAGCCAATAACGATTTACCTCCTGGACCAGTGAGCTCGACTCCAGCTCCTGCTCCCTGTCTGGATTTGGATCCATCAAACCTAAGCAACCATGTGAAATCATTTTCCTCAAAAGAGCTACCATGACATGTTTCCTTTTTAGGCTCTTCAATAGCTTCCTCAACATCAAGTGCATAGACCCCAAGTTCTGGCTCAAAAAACTGAACTTCATTTGGCTTGTTAAATTCTGTTATGATTTCTTTAAGCCTCGGTTCATTTTCCACTCGATTTGATTTGCAATTCCTTTCCGGGGTAGCCACATATGTGAGCAATCTGTTGAAAAATAACCGTTCGGAGTTTTCATCCAATCCCTTGCAAGTAGCATTCCATATCTACTTGGGATATTAACAACCGTAATGTCGACAACCTCTTTGGACCCTGGGTTCAGAATTTAATTGAATTTTGACATCATATAGGGTCCCTACCACATTTACCTCTGATCGGTCCAATTGCAAAACCTTGCATTTGGATGAAACAGGTTGTAGACCTAGCATTTGACATATCTCCAAAGGCATGAGGTTGCTCGTGGCACCCGTGTCCACCAAACAATTATGCAAATTCTTACCCGTAATTCTCAGAGTCAATAAGAATGGC
This sequence comes from Wollemia nobilis, assembly GCA_028583015.1. Taxonomy (NCBI): domain Eukaryota; kingdom Viridiplantae; phylum Streptophyta; class Pinopsida; order Araucariales; family Araucariaceae; genus Wollemia; species Wollemia nobilis. The sequence goes on along the minus strand of JAQPPZ010017079.1, from coordinate 384,706 downwards.
GGGACATCCCGTCTCTCCTTTCGTAAAATCATATGGGACTCAACTTCTTTTCCCTTCCACACTTGATCAGGTGAGTTCAGAGCCTTTATCAATGCCTCCTTTTGGCCAGGCAATCTAGCCGCGTCTAAGAACGGAAGGCTAGATTTGGACTTCTTTAGATCCTCCACTATGTCATAGTTTGGTTTTTCGAATTTGACTGTCTTCTGCGCGTCATTAGACATTTCTCTTCCAAGTGGAGGAGGAGGATTATTATCTTCCTTAGTATCCGAAGGGAGGATAGAGTTATTTGGTGGTGTTGATGAGGTTTTAGGGGCTTTAGATTTACTTCTCAAATGATATCCGTGATTCCCATTTCTAAACTCTCAAAAAGCTTGCACCTCCTGTTCCAAAATTTCATCTTCTTCTTCCTCACTCTCACCTTCTTGACGATATAAAGTTTCCACCACCATAATGTTATCATCCTGATGTTGAGATGGACCCTCATTTGACACCAGTTCCAAGTCATCAACTTGGGCTTGGAGACAATGAGTGTATCTAGCAATTTCAGGACAATTCCTCTCATTGTGCTCTTTTGTGTTGTGCAACCTACACCCCTTTTCCCACGCCAAATCGGAAAGATTCAAAAGGGAACTGGATTGACTAGGTCCTGCAGAAGTATCTAGTTGATTGGCAATAGGGGCAGGTACTCCCCCATTGTTTGGCTTTGTGTTCCAATGTCTCCCTCTATTGTTAAAATTTTGATTTGAGTGAGGGGCATGGGATTCATACTTTTGTTTTTGAACCATGTCATTGCTCAGTTTATGAACTATCTTCTTGAGCTCTTCGACCTCCGAATAAATCTCCTTTGGTGGAGCTACATTGTTGTTAACTCCCGTTGGGTTTGCATAATTGGTGGGGTCTTGATTCAACATTTGGGTCGGGTTTTGAGGAATTTGATTCACGTATGGATTGAAACTTTGAATTGGAGTTGGATTTGGGAAAGGAACTATAGCCTGAGAATTAACTTGGCTGGTTCCTTGCATAGTCGATTGACTATTTTGCAAAAATGCGGGAACGGGTGGAATGGATGTGATTGGTTGGATTGGAATGGGTGCATAGCGGTGCTGGTGGATACGGTTGTTGATATGGGAAGGCATTCATGCTTGGCATTTGCGGTGCCATGATTTGATTTGCCATGGGAGCTTGACCATATGGAGCATATTGTCCCATCATAGGCATCTGGAGAAATCCATAGCCCTGTGGTGTCATTTTCTGCTCGATGGTCATGGCTTCATTGTAGGCTAGAGCGAGCGTGGTGACTTGAGGATTTCGTCTTGAAAACATGGCTGTCATGGGATCCAATGCCCCAAAATATATTTGCAAGGCCACTCGGGATCTATGGCAAAATGCCGAACTGCTCTATTATAACATTTTTGGAATTTATGATTAAAGGTTCTGATTGGTTCACCCTGGCCACTTTTGCATGTAATAAATTGATTGTAGATGGTTGCGGGATCCAAAGGTGACCTAAACTGATTAACAAAGGCATTCTCCATTTACGTCCATGAAGTGATTGAACCAGTAGGCAAGCATATATACCATTCATAGGCTACTAGATCTAGGCTCATGGGAAAAAGTCTGCAAGCCACATCCTCATGTTGGACTTGCAACCTTATTAAAACATCCCTATAGGCTTGGATATGCTCTTCTGCAGTTCTTGGGCCATCTGGTTTATATTTGGGCAAGAATCTTTCTATGTTCTTAGGGATTTCATGGATATCCCCTACAATATTCAAGGGGATATTATTAGCTCCATAACAAGGAGCTGCTGGATGTTGAGCCATTTGACTCAAAATTGATGAGGACAACCCTACAAGAGCGATGGAAATGGTACTGATGATAGGTACACTAGTGGCAATTGATACCACTGGTGTAGGTCCGCTCGAGGTTCTTGAAGAAAAAAGATCTTTTGTGACTGGTAGGTTTACAACTTGCTTGGATTTGTTCTTGGGAGTACTAGTGAGTGTAAGGTCGTGGAATATGGTTTCCCCAGTTGTTTGGGACCTAGTCGCAATATGGCATGGTGGGTCCAGCCTGCCTGACGAAACTCTCGATTATCTCCAAGAAAACCTGCAACACAAAAACGAATGCTGTAGTTTAGCCGTTTGTGATATTTAAGAGATAATTTCAAAATCGAATAAAAAACATATTACTTCTGTATGAAAATCAAAATAAAGTAAACCAATCAGGCCCTCCTTCTAGCGCCAATCTGTTGAGTGGTGTTTTCACCTAGTTGTGAAAACACACTCTTCGGTAGGATCCGAGTCCCAAATCCTCTGCTTGCAAAGAAATTACACAGATAATTTCTCCAAGGTTCCTGTTACGTTAGCCCTTTTTGTACCAATGATGTTGTTCAATTTAAATGCTGGGAATACCTTAGTGGTTGCAAGTAACTATTAACAAGGGGCACTATGGTTTATTTTACTTTGAATTGCAATGGACTCAAAGTGAATTAATCTAAAAGATGAATCTATTTCGATTTCGAGCTTTGGTAGATTTTCAGTTATTTATTTGGATGACTAAATTAAAAAAAAAAAATGTAGAAAAAATAAATAATTGAGAATAAAATTGTAAAGAGGGTAAACTATACTACATTCAGAGTGCTACCATTCAGTTCTAACAAAACCGAAGATAATGAGGTTTCTGCATACAACCTAACCTATTGAACCTGCAAAACTCGCACAATCCAGATAAGCTAGATGCTGGTTTCTGGGGTTTTTACTGTGATTTCAGATTTAGACGTTCGCATGAAGCAACCAAGAGCACTTGCATTAAACTTCACCTATAAGCCTAGAAATATAAAAGGGGAAAATAAAACATTAAATCTTGCATGCAAAAATGACTCCTTCTTTCTTGTCAATGGAATGCCAAATCTCAGTATTTTCTGTATTAAAAGAATATATCAATTACAATGACAGAATGTTCCAGTTTTGACAAAACCAGAACAAGTGAAGGAAAATGCTCCAAAAGCAGGCCTAGAATGTCTTGTTGCCTTTGGCTCTGCAACTCTGCTAGCAACAATTTCCAACCTCTGTATCAATCTGTGCCTCTAATTTTATACTTTTTGGTGCGGCTCTTTGTTTCGCTCTGCAGCGCTTCGTTTCACCTCCCAGAATGCATCGTTTTGTATTCCTCGCCTTTTCGTTGCTTTTGACTTTATGTTCGATGCCGAAACGTTCGATATTCTCTATGAACTGTAACACTTCTGTAACCCTGACACCTGTATGCCACGTGTTTCACGCTTCCTCTGCATGCTTCGTAACTGCCCCCGTAAATCATGACAAAAATAGCATGTAGCGATATCGCGACGTTTTTCTGTATGCAACTCTGCTCTTCTACCTGCACCGCGAAAACAAGACGTGTCGTGAAATCGTGACATTTTTCGGCCAACAGCATTGTCCGCCACCATGCACAGTGAAAATGATACATGTCGTGAAATCGTGACATTTTATGCTATCGGGCCATGTGGGTGCAACCTATCACGAAATCGCGATGCTTTTCATCTCCGTACGCCTTGGCTGCAACCTGTCGCAAAATCGTGATGCTTTTCATCTCCGTACGCCTTGGCTACTTCCTGTCGTGAAATCATGACGCTTTTCATCTCCGTACGCCTTGGCTGCTTCCTGTCACGAAATCGTGACACTTTTTCATTTCTTTCACTCTGGCAGCTTTCTGTCGTGAAATCGCGACATTTTTCTTTTTGGCACCACCTTCCTGCTTTCTGTCACAAAATCGCGACAATTTTTCGTTCCGTACACCTTGGCTGCTTTCTGTCACGAAATCGCGATGCCTTTTCATTTGGAGCTATCTTACGGCTTTCTGTCACGAAATCGTGACACTTTTCTATTCCGTACCATCTCGCTGCTTGGAGCCACGAAAATGCGACATGTCGTGATATCGCAACAACTTTTGCATTGACTCTTCTCTTGCTGCCTTCGACCGCGATTTCATGACATGTCGCGATATCGCGAAAATTTCTCTTCATGAGGCATTCTGCTGCTCCTTAGCCGCGAAAACGCGACATGTCACGAAATCGCGACATTTTTTATCCTTCGCTGCATTTTGCTTGTCTAAGCCGCGAAAACGCGACCTATCGTGAAATCGCGACACCTTCCAGTTTTACTGCAGCAACACGTCGCGAAATCGCGACACTTTTCATTTCTGAGCAGCGATGGAGCGACATGTCCCGAAATCGTGATGCTTTTCATTTTCGGTCGCGACGGAGCAACATGTCCCGAAATCACAATGCTTTTCATTTTCGGTTGCGAAGGAGCAACATGTCGCGATATCGCGACACTTTTTCATTTTCGACCGCGACGGAGCAACATGTCGCGATATCGCGACACTTTTTCATTTTTGTGCAATTTTGCTTTTTTTCTTGATTTTTAGCATCTGGGTCACTGAGATCTTCTTTGAAAGCATGCAAAAAAGGTGGGTCCCCAATTTTGGGGTGTGTTGTGGATCAGCCACAACAAGACCCTCAGTATGTTATGTGCCATTTCCTCACCTGTTCCTCAATGGATAGATTCCTTACGACATGAGGTACTTCAGGATGTAGACTTGAAATATTTGGTGGAATCACTCCGTGATGATTCTACTTCATTCCTAGGCTACAATTGGGATGGCCATTACCTGCATTATCACCAACGCCTTGTTCTTCCTCGCACATCCCCACTCCATGAAATTTTCATGAAGGAACTACATACTGCTCCCTTGCAGGCCATTTAGGATTTCTTAAAATATATGAACGCCTCAAACACATTCTTCTGGGAAGGTATGAAACAGGACATCCATGATTTTGTAGCAACTTGTGATACCTGCCAATGGATGAAAGGTGAAAACAGTTCATTCTTCAGGTACTCTTCAACCCTTGCCCATTCTAGATTAGGTTTGGACTGATATTTCCATGGATTTTATAGAAGGGTTACCTAAATCTAGTGGTAAGTATGTTATTCTCGTGGTGGTGGATCACCTTTCGAAGTATGCTCATTTTTGTTCCCTTGGCCATCCTTACATAGCCTCCACAATTGCCCAAATATTTCTCGATTCTATTTTTTGCCTTCATGGTATACCCACCTCCATTGTGTCCGATTGAGACCCAACCTTCACTAGTCATTTATGGCAAGAATTGTTTAAGTTGTAGGTAACTCAACTCAAAATGAGTTCAGCCTATCATCCGCAAATGGATGGTCAAATTGATATTGTCAACAAATGTTTGGAGACCTATCTTTGTTGCTTTGCATCAAATCATCCCACTCAATGAGCAAAGTGGCTTCCTTTGGCCGAATGGTGGTACAACACTTCCTATCATGCAAAAACCAAACTCACCCCTTTTGAGGTTGTTTATGGGCACCCTCCACTAACACCTTCTTCATACATCCCAGAGAGCTCCAAGGTCCAGGCAGTCGACATTACTCTCAGCCAACATATCGATTTTCTCTGCCAACTGAAGCAAAATTTGGACATGTCCTAGAAATAGATGCGACAATGGGCTGACCAACATCATTCTGAGCGTAGCTTTGATGTGGGTGATATGGTATTCCTTCACTTGCAACTGTACAAATAATCATCTCTACAACTCTGTTGATGCCAGAAACTTGCTGAAAAATACTATGGACTGCAAAATACTATGGACCTACCAAGTTCTTCAATGGATTGGTTCCACTGCTTATAAATTGGCTCTTCCACCCACCTCCAAGCTCCATCATGTTTTCCATGTTTTCTCTCTCAAAAATGTTATGGGCACACAGGTACAGTTTCAGTCAACATTACCAAAATTGGATGAAGAAGGGTCCATATTACTCGAACTTGAATAATTGTTGGATCATCGAACCCACACTCTCCGCAACCGTACCATCACAAAATTTCTTGTTTAGTGGCACGAGCTCCAGCCAGAAGATGCTACATGGGAGTCTCTCTATCAGCTCCAGCACCAGTTCCCTCATTTTTAGCTTTGAGGATAATGCTTTTCGAAGGGCAAGGACATGTTAGGATCCTATCCTAACACCATTTTGTAATTTTCATTTACTTATGTAATGACCCACTTACAACGTGGGGGATCCCATTATGATATTATTTTGTAATACTTTGTAATGTATGTGGCAAGTAGAATTTCTAGCCAAGTGGCACCATCTCATGTAACCATTTTTTATCAAGATTGTAACCGATGGTAGGTAGGAGATTATAGCTCGAGTGACATTTTGCATGTAAGCCAACCCTTGAGCCTTTAGGTAGGGTTGCATGAATTTTTTATTTAAAAGATATGAAGCCATGTATGAATTCATCCTTTTGCAAGAAAATGAAATATTAAAGGAGGTTGCCCCCTCGAAGAGGCCTGTGATTCTGTGTTATTGTGAGATTGTTCCATTTCTGCATTTAATTTTTACATAGTGTTATTGAGTTATTTTTTAGTATTTTGTGTGAGTTTGCTTATTTTTAATAGTGATACCCTAACAGATTTCAATGCAATGGTAAAAACTAACATTGGTTGTTACACTATAACCAAACCTGAATAGATTGAAGAAAAGGTCCCTGATTCCTCAGACCTTATCGCAGATCAGTTATAGCAGCTATATTTTGATGGTGTAAGGTATAAAAATGGTGTAGGGGTTAGTATTGTTCTTGTTTCTCCTACTGGGTTGCATAAGACCTATTTGTATAGGTTAACTTGGAGTTGCACAAATAATACCATCGAATATGAAGCGATATGTCTTGGTTTAAAGAAAGCTGATAAATTGGGCATAAAATAGCTATAAATATTTGGAGATTCTAAGCTCATTGTCAATCAGACTACAAACAAGTGTGTTTCCAAGTAGCACTACTTGAAGGCCTATCACAATAAGGTATGGGATTTGTTTGAGTCCTTTATAGCCTTGAATAATGAGGCAATTTTGCAGGAGCAAAATAAGAATGCAGGTATTTTAGCTTCCCTTGGGGCTAATTACTCTTTCGTGGAGTAAGTAGTTAGGAAACCCAAGACTGTTAGGGTGATTTATAGACCCTCATTTCCTGATAAGAATATCTATTGACAAGTGTTCGACAACAATGAGCAAATAGTCAATTTTATGATTGGGGAAGATGCGAGTGCAGATGATAGAGTACTTGTCAAAGAAGAAATGGAAGGAATGATTCAACTAAAGAATAATCACATTCCCAGGGGATTGATTTCGCTAGAAAGTCTGTTTGACCAAAATGATAGGGATGAGAAGCATAAAATCAAGGTAGATGTGAAGGAATATAAGGAGTTGCAGCTAGAGCTTGAGAAGATCATTAAAATTGAAACCAATTGTACTTCAACAAAATTGGAAGATATTAAGAGCCCGTGTTATGAATTTCCTAATATCTTTGCATGGAGTTATCATGATTTGAAGGGATATGAAAAGAATATAATCCAGCATACCATTGAACTGCAGGAGGGAGTAAAACCTTTTCGATAGAAATAGCGGCCCGTCAATCCTAAAATTGAGGTGCTCATGAAGGCAAAACTATTAAAAATATTGGAAGCAAAAATAATATATCAAATCAAGCACTCAACATGGGTGGCGAACCTAGTGCCAGTTTGAAAGAAGAATGGAGATATTCGTCTGCGCATAGAGTTTCGAAATGTGGATCAGGCATCATTAAAATATCACTACCCCTTATCGCAGATTGATCAAATCCTCCATGTAGTTGTTGGAGCATAAATATTTTTCTTGCTAGATGGTTTCTCGGGTTATAACCAGATTTGGGTAAAATATGAGGACCAACACAAAATGATGATCACTACCAAGTGGGACACGCTCGCCTATCAAAGAATGTCATTTGGTCTTTCAAACGCTGGCGCTACCTTTCAGAGAGCCACGAACATCGCTTTCAGTGAGTTATTAAACAGAGTTATTGTGATTTACCTTTGACAATATGACTGTGTTTTTGCATCGCAGAGAAGAGTATGTTTCTCATTTAAGGCAGGTGTTCAAAAAATATCGAGAGTTTAGGATCTCCAATAATCCAAAAAATTCTATATTCGCTATCAAATAGGGGAAATTGTTAGGTCATGTGATCTCACAAGAAGGACTAGCGATTGATCCCACAAGGGCCGAAGCGCTCTTGAAACTACCATTTCTAGTTAACAAGAAGGACATGCAATCATTCTTCGGTCAGATAAATTTCATTCAAAAGTTCATAGCTGATTTTGCTTAGGTAGTAAAACCCATGATTGAGCTCTTGAAAAAGAATGTAGAGTTTAAATGGATCGAGGAGAGAAGACAGACTTTTCAAGAAATCAAGGAAAATATCACTCAAGGGCCAGTATTAATAATCCTGAATTATTCAAAAGACTTCATTCTCTATGCAGTAGGTGAATAAGAGAGTTATGCTTGTTCTCACGCAAAAATTAGAAGACGAAGATGAAAATCTGATTGCTTTTTTGAGCAAGTTATTGCACCTCATCAGGAGAAGTATAATTTTATTGAAAAGCAGGTTTATGCAGTGATGAAATCCCTGAAGAAATTTTGGCACTTTGTCTCACAGAGTAAAACAATCATTTAAGTTATACACCCAAATGTTAGAAACTTCATTCTTCAAGGGGAGTTAGGTGACAAAAGAGTAGGTTGGATCTCAAAGATTCAAGAGTATGATATGGAGATCATACCAACTAAGCTAATCTGTGGACGAGCTATTTTTTAGAAATTAGCTAAAAACGTAGCTTCAAAATCATTGGCTATAATACAGAAAGAGGATATCTATGAAAGCATTTGTGCAAGTCAAATTACAGGTGATCATGACTGGACAAAGGACCTTATTGAATTTTTTATCTCAGGGAAATGTCCATCACATATTTATGCTTCACATCGTCAGATATTTAGACTACAAGAACTCAATTATGTCTTGTTTCCAAGCCGACTATTTCACAAGAATGTGGACGGAGTGCTCCTCAGGTGTGTAAAGGATTCAAAAAAGGAGAAAATATTGGAAGAATTTCACTCAGGCTTATCTGGTGGACACTATGTAGGAAGGCTTATGGAATTTAAGATCATTCGAGCTGGCTAATTTTGGCCTACCATTTTATAGATGCACACAGGGTGAGCCAAAACTATGATAATTTTTAGTAGTATGTTGACAGAACTAGGAAAGGATCATTTCCCCTACACTCGATTCAAGTGGAAGCATCATTTCAACAATGGGGTTTGGACTTCATTGGAGTCATAGAAACTCACTTGTCAAATGAGCATAAATACATCCTTATAGCCACTGACTACTTCACCAGGTGGGCAGAGGCTATTCTAACTAAGAAGGTTGATCATGCTACAATTATCTCTTTCCTTTAAGGAACAATTACCCGTTTCGGTGTCCCAGATGCTATTGTAACGGATAATGGGACTCCATTTATTGGGGCTAAGATCATAAAATTCACAAGCAAGTATAGGATTTATCTTAAGATATCATCCAATTATTACCCACAAGGGAACGACTTGGCCAAATCCACCAATAAAAACTTGCTACGAATCTTAAAAAGGACACTGGGAAGCAATAAAAGGAGTTGGCACTTATTGTTGAATCAAGCTTTGTGGGCAGATTAGATATCAGTGAAGAAGTCTATTAAAGCCTCTCCTTACTCCCTCATGTATGGGAAAGAAGCAGTCTTTCCCACCCATATTGAGATACCTGTCCTTCAGACATTGCATATGTTTCAAGGAGAAGATGATGAGTTTGATCCTATGAGCATAAGGTTGGTTCAATTGCTGCAGTTGGAGGAAGAAAGAGAAAAGGTGTATCAAGATTTCACTGAACATACGAAAGTGATGCAAAAATAGTTTGGAAAAAAGACAACAGAGTGCAAGTTTTAGATGGGATATTTAGTCCTCAAATGGAACGAGAACAAAGCCAAGATGAGAAAGCACCACAAGTTTGATGCGATTTGGGAAGTTCCGTTTCAGATCTTTATAGTGAACTCAATAAATGCATATCATCTTCAGGATATGGATGGCTAGGATCTTTCGATTCCAGTAAATGATCTTCATCTAAAGGCCTACGTTCAATGATGAACTCAAGAGGTACCAATTTGTAAATATGTACATGTTTCTATTTGCAATCAATTTTTATTTAATACTGCTTAATATTAAAAACAAAAGAGAGAAGAGGATGTGAAAAAATATTATATATATATATATATATGCGGTGGCTTCATCTCTCTGGGTAGGCTTTATTCTGCTCCTAAATTGCTTCTTTGAAGATATACCATGGTTTTGAGCGGAATTAATGAAAAGTTTTACCATGTTACTTTGTTGTGCAAATCCTCAAATTTAAATGCTCCAGGGAAGTACAATAGGGATGGTTGAAAGCACAAGGAGAAGGTTTTAATCAAAGAATCGAATCATAAGGCCAAATTTTGGGAGGTAAGAAGCACAACAAATCAAAAAAGTGCCTTCGCTCCAAAAAGGGAGGGTGAAAGTCTTGTTCACGTCCTACAAAGGCGGATAAATACACACTCCAGAATTTGATTTTATGTTAAGAATCAAATTCACTTTCACCCAACGAGTGGGGCGAAATTCCCATTCGTCCCAAATGTTGGCGAACATATCTTATAAAAAGAAAAAAAAAGAAAAAAAAAAGAAATAAGTCAAAGAGGAGTCAAAAGGGTTTTCACCTCAATGAGCGACAAAACTCCCATTCGCCCCTCACTGGAGGCGAAGACGAAGAAAATAAAAATAAAATATAACTTATATTTTGTTTAAAGATGCACTACGCCCTTTGAAGTCATAAAAGGCGCACGCCCTATTTCAACAAATACATTCAAAATTGATGTAGTACTTAGACGTCAATATAAGATGTCAAAATATTATAAAAAAGAGAGGAAAAAGCCATAAAATTAGGTTTTTTAGAAAAATATAAAATCCATGCTTTTTCTAATTTTGGGTTAAAGAAAAGATGGCTTTAAAAGAGAGAGATATTCACCATGAATTTCAGCAAACAGGTAAAGAGTGCTTTCGAAGTGAAAGAGAAGAATATCAAGTGTGCTTCGGTGGTGTTTTTGCCCTCATTTTCTTTCGAAGTGTGATGATTTTTCGAAGGCGAAAGAAGATTAAGAGCGCCCTCAGAGTGGTTTCATCCAGAACATGACAAAGTTTGGGAAATAAGGGGGCACAGTAAATGACGCATTCTCAGGGCAGTTAATGTAAAACGTGCACCCAAGATGCATTGGGAGGCATTTTTGCTTTCTAGAAAGTCAAAATTTCACCATGTTAGAGGTAAAGGGACCCATTAATCTGTAGGTGGTAAGTGTTTTGTTTCCTAAGCGATTTAAACAACCAAGACACATTTTCGGGGCATTTAATTCAAAATGTGTGCTTGGATTTGCATTGGAAGGTAATTTGGTGTTCCCAAGGAGCAAGAATCCACATCATTGGTTCCAAGGCGGCCAATTTATTTTTCCCAAGAAAGCTTTAATAGCTAGGGCATGTTTTACGATAAAACCATGCGGTAAGGAGGGCACATTTTCCAAGGATGATCTTGCAGTGAATAACGGTTGATACTGTTAGAGCATTGGGAACAGTGTCATGCGGATGAAACAAAGTGCACGTTCTTTCGAAATCACCCGAGGGAAATTTGGCATTTACTACGGTGGTTAGAAGGGCGCTCTATATAAAGGAACAAGTAAAATCCTTAGTTTAATTTTTAAAATTTTACTGCCGCTGCATTTTCAAAAGCTTTTGTTGCAGAGATTACAGAGAAAATTCAGGGTAGCCACCAGAGGGATATAATGGAAAATATAATCAAAGATGCCCAAGAGGCTACAGAGCCCAAGAAGTCTAGAAACAAAGGTGGGTCAAATCCAAGAAGTCCCGAAGAAACGATAATGTGGACTTAGACCCGTACTTTGACACTATGGTAGAAATTGGAGACTGTGTGATTACCAACAAGGGCATGGAGAAACTACGACAAGATGTGGAGTTCATGGTAAAGCAAGGATTAACAATAGAAAGCCCTTTAACTGTGTCATTCCATGCACAATTATCTTGGTATTTGTGTACGCCCGTACACCCTTGTCCGGAGCTGGTGAAGATAATTGCTCAATTTTATAATCTAGTTACCAGGACAGTGCGGACGACAAATAGAGAACCATTTTTCTATTTCTACTGATGAAGTGTGGGAAGTATTTTCCTGTGGCTTGAAACCTCCTTCATATGTGATTAGAAAGAAGCTACATACCAATGAGTAGGAGTATATATATATATATACCGTGACGATGCGTCGGTTCATGGAGACGCAATTGATTAAAGAGACACAACTAGGGCAACTTCCAAACTTGCCAAAGTTGCTTTCAGAGTTCAAAAGCCCAGATATTTATTCGATGTTAGCATGGGTTTCTGGTTTACCGGTAGATTCCATAGTCCATAAGTGGCAAGCAGCCCTAGCACAATGCATATGCTGTTTTACGATCCATCAGCCATGATGTAGGGCACCAATCTGATTTATTTTGATTGGACTGATTTTATATCTTGAAAATTGCATTTCCAACTGGAGAGGCTGCATATTAGAGAGGAAACATCATTCAAGCATACCTCCTTTCTGGTCTGGTATTTATTTTTCTATCTACACCAGTATTTTTTGTTCATCACCGTAAGACAAATGGATGAGAAAGATGAACTTCTGCCATTATATATGTGGACTTTCGTTCTATCGAGCAGGGAGTCGTTTTATAGTTTCAACCATTTTTTTGGGGGTTTGCAATAGAGTTGCTTTGTGGTACATGTGAAAGAGTGCCACGGGAGATGAGAGAAGTAGTGGCTATGGCCAAAAAGGGTGACATATTTTTGTTAACTCAAGGTATGGTCATAAGAATCTATGGCTTCACGGGTAAGCCATTCCTACTCCCATACTTTACCACCAAACACGTTTTCACCATGGAGGTGGTGCGCCAAACAGACTATGCTAATGATGTGTATGGAGCAGGGCACGACAAGAGGATGACTTGCAATATGCCTTTCAAGTTTGGCAGTATAGAGGTGAACCAGGTTGGGAAAAACAGGCTACTCATAGTAGCACTTTAGGACCTAGGTTTGATAGAACTGTCACAACGATGGAGGTATGATCCTTTGGGAAAATTTATAGAATAATAAAGGCTAAGACATTTCACTATTGCCCATAGATAGACATTGAAAATAGGCACAATAATTTTGATGGGCGTGACTTACAGTGGCACATCGAAAATATGATGTCGCTCCCACCCTGGCATGACTACTACAAACAGGAGGTTGAGTATATCTGGCAGTATATAAAAATCATATTCCTCCACTTGGACTATTTAGTTAGGTAAAAGAAAGCCAACCCTTGTGGACTGAGGAAAAAATTATAAATTGGTGGATAATGTAGGTCCATAGAGGAAAAATCATGTCTCCTTATGGGTTGAAGATGGATAAGATGTTTTCAAAGGACTATTATGAATATTTCAATGCCTATCAACCCATCACTTTTGCTAAAATATTGCCTCAAATTTTTCAACATTCTGATAGCAGCGAAAGCGGGGCAAAGGGAGAGTGCCCAAAAGTTGAAGAGGAGACCCCTGAGGAGGAAGAACAGCAGTTTGTATTTCAATGGAGGTCATAGCGGACGAAGCATAAAGTTGATGAGGCACATTTGGTGGAGAAGAAAACTATCCAAGATGTGCCACCATTCCCAAAAGCTACAAAGATGGCAAGGACTAGTGCCACTTTCTCATCTACTGCTACAATTACAGTCATTGCAGTTACCACACTTGCAATTGTTTCGACGACTGTTAGTTCCCCTCCACTAGTGACAGATGCTTCGATGACGATCACATAAATGTTTCCAATAACTCATGAATAATTAGAGGACTAGCAGACGGAGAACCTACAAATGGAGGTCATTAATGTTGAGGAGGAAGCGAAGGAGAAATAGGAAGAAATTATTTTGCAATTGCTTCCATCACTGGAACACACGATGCTTGCACTCGAAGGTACGTCTTCCTTTATCCCTCTTTCTTCTTTGGAGAATGTAGTGATTGTCAGTTTATTTCTATCAATTTCTGCATCAATATCTCCCCCTTTCGGTATGCCCTCCATGTCCATTTCGCTCCCCTATTCTTCCCCTTTGCAAGTCACTACTACTCCTTCTATTCCCCTTTCTTCAACCTCCCTTTCTTTCAGTTTGTTCACATTAGGGCCGAACCCATTTTTGTGCCCTTCCCCTTCCATTGCTACTATCACTTTCATCGAGGCTATAAGTACGCAAGCTCCTCCTAGAGTGAGCATAACTGTAGTTGAACCTGGTTCCTCCACCCACTTCATCATTTTGGTCCCTCCCATTCTAGCCATCTCCTCCACTTCCTTTGAGCCTAACTACTCATAAATTTTGATATCTTTCACACTATTTTTGGACTTACAAGTACTCCTCAAAGTTGAGGTAGTGCCAAAGTAGCCCAACACAAAGAAAATCAATCAGGTGCACCTTAGTTCTTCATAGTTGTTGAAAAGGTGTATACGTAAAGAAGCACTAGCTCTAGCCCAGACGCTCAAGAAGGTTGCTTTTGATCCAATGGCCATGTAGACTCACACAACTAAGATCACTCCCATGGTACAAAATCCACAAGGAGAAAGGACATCGAGCGATTACGTTTGTGAGACTATAATAGAGGACCTGACCATGATTGATCCCATAGAGAAAATGGGTAATATACAGGTTGATATGAGTTCGGTATACTTACACGGTCAATATTATAAGCAGAGATATTTTGATAATGAAAATAAAATTATCAAACTCAAAAATGCCTTGGCCAAAAGTAGAGCGCAAGAGGAGAAGACAACCACGGAGAATGAATACTTGTGCCAAAAGGTAGTAGTGCACTTGAAGGAAAAGTATGCAGCAATAATAGAGATGCAAGCACTTAGAACGCAACTAGAGGCCATACAGAATCAACTGGCTAAAAAATCCACATAGGCTGCAAGCTTCTCCCTGAAAAAAATCAAAGAGGTTCACCTTTGCTTGACTCAAAGTTGCAAAAATTTTGGTGGTCAAAGCAGTGCAAGTTTTGTATTATCTTTGGGAAGCTCAAATACAAATTTATATGGGTCAATAGTTGATTGACACCATAGAGGAAATGCTATAACCCCACATGGAAATGGCTGTAAAGATCCAAACTATGGCTCAATCTAGCATGCATATTCACCCCCTGAGTGAAATGGATCACGCATGGTTTGCCGCTAAGGTTACGTCGTGAAGCTATTTTTAGAGAATGGACCTAGTGAGAGAAGGCAGGAAGATCCTCAATGACATAGAGCAGGAGCATATTGTTTCCATGATTCATTTTGATGCTCTTGTTGATATGGATTTTCCAGTTTTTACTGATGATTGGGGCTAACCTCTGTCGAAAGAATAATTAGAAGCAACTTGGAAGAAGTTTGTGGAGGACACCTCAAAGATTGATACATGGGAGGAGCCCATCACAAAGGAACAAGTGTTGCTGCTTATGTAGAAGTTCACCCGCATGGAGCTGACATTATTTGAGTTAGCCCAGCGAGCAAAGTGCCTCAGCCTAGAGGACATCGAGAACCTACAGTATGTTTATGAGTCTTTGAGTGCTCCTTTCTTATTTACTACACATGCTTGGGAGGAGGCAGTCGTATTCTATGAGGTTACTACAAAATATTGAAAGAATAGGAGGAGCCAAAAGTAGTAGAGCGAGCAGCAGCTGAACAAACAACGATAGAATTAGAACGGGCATAAGTACTTCGAGTAGCTGTAGAGGCTGAAGCTGTTGATAAGACAGAAAAGAAGACACGAAGAAAAGTGTCCAAATCAAGAGCACCCAAAGTAACCAATAAAAATACTCCGTAGAAGCACAATTGATAAAGGCCTGGGATCATTTGCATCCATACGAGCTAGATACCCCGTGAGTCGCCAGAAATATTGGCAGTTTTACACTATGCCACATTGAAGTTTTGATGAAAATTTTTGGATGAATTTATGATTGTAAAAATGACATATATATTAATTTATGATACATTATTTTCGGCTTGTATAATGGATACAATGTTTCGTGTTAATTTGCTTTCTCATGTTTTATAAATTTTATGCTTAATGAGTATTACAAGATAAATTGTTCATAAAGAATCCGTAGGGGTCACCTGATGGCGGAAATGAAAGCACTGCATTAAAGTTCAAAATTTATAGGAGTTTATGGCAGCCCTTTCACCTGAAAGGAAGAAAGAAAATCCATCACCCTCCCTTGAAGCAAAACGTTTCTTTTAGAAATTGAGGCATTGAGTAAGAAGAAAGGCAAAGTATCGTTCACCTTTAACTTAGAGTGATTGATGCGTTTGCCTCAGTTTGGGGTGAATGCAAAATAAATAAGTTAAAGTTTAGGCGGAGTGCTTTCATCCCAAACATGAGGTGAAAGCCCCTTTCACCTCACTAAGGGGTGAAAGGGCATCAAAGTAGACGTACCCAAAGTTGAAGGGAACGCGCCCGAAGTTGGAATGAAAAGTCAAAGTAATTAAGGTGCGTTTGCCCTGAAGTTGGAGCGAAAGCACCATTCACCTCATTTTGGAGTGAACGCTATTTGCAATGAAAGAATTGACAAGTCAAGGAGGCTTTCACCCTATGTTTAGGGTGAACGTCTCATTCGCCCAAACTTGGGGTGAAAGCACATCAAAGGGAAGAGTTTGGACAGAATTGACCAGCACTTCCTTAGGGCGAAGCTATATGAAGATGGCCTTGATGATTCGTCAGAGTTTGTTTTAACTCAAAACAAATATTTGAGAAAAAGGGGTAGCATTGCAAAATACAAACTACGTTTGGTCGAGGTGAGATACGATAGTGCCTTTCGCCTCCTCTTGAGTGTACGTGCATTATTTAAAAGCACTTCCATCGGAGAGGATATGTGAAATTCTCGGCTACCTTTTTTTCAGTGGATAAAGCATCAAATATGAAACCAGAAGGATACACAAAAATTTTCTCAAATTTTCTCTAAGGAAGTAAATGTAATATTGAAGTCAGGGGGAGGGCTATTCACAAAGTAAAATGGTGTGAATATTTAAAGGCAGTGATTTTGTTCATGACCCTACCCTATTTTGAGCGAATTTAGGTTCAGGCATCGACGAGGTTTTTCAAAGGCGCTTAAAACAGGTGAATGAAAGATATTTAATGATTGGGCAAAAGGTAGCCAAAGATGTAATTTTCAAGGCAGAGGAGCTAGATGATTTTTGTAAGTTCCAAAACATTTCGAACAAAAGTGAATTTCCAAGAAATGATGAAGGCTCCCAGTCAACAATCGGGTTTACAGTATTCTGTGCACCGACATCTAAACATGCTGACTTCTTGGAGGTTTTCCTATTAAATCTGGATTGTTGTCTCAAAAGGATGAATTTTTAGTATTTTCGAGAAGGAATTTTCTCACAGTGGCTCCTGATCTGTAAACATTTTGTCTTTATGTGCATTTAATGAAATAGGCGAAATCATCTATAAATACTAAGCATTCCGATGTAAAGAAAGGGTTAGACATTATACAGAAAAACTATTCAAGTTCTCTACATCAATAGAAGATCCTTAATTCATATTGTGTGTGATTTTCTTCTATTTTATGCATTTCTATTTTATACTCATATTCATTCTCTGTTGTAAAGTTTAAATTCTGCATCTAAATTTGAACATTGCTGGTGAGGAAGTGAAATCCGAAATACGACCCTGGAGGTTGTCTCTACAAGGTTGTAAGTAAATCCTGCTACCTTCTTTTATTACATGTTGTTTTAATGCTTGGGTAGAATTCCTATTGCTAGTTTATCCCCAATCCTACACCTTCGACCTGTGACCATATTTTCCCTTTCTTTTTGTTATTTCTAATTTCTTTCCTGCAACTCTAGACTTTACCCAGTATAGGATTTAGTAAGGGAGCCAACCCTCTTTGGAGATTGGCACAGAGGACATTTCTTTCCTCCGACATTTTAATGTTGGCCATTTCTAGGGTGCACAAACGCATGTTTGTATAATTAGGCAGATATTTGACCAACAGAGATGAGGAGATTTTTATTTTAATAATATGCATGGTTTAATTTAAATTCCTCACGATAGTAATTTTGGAGTCAAATACCCTTTCAAATTTATATCATTTCTTCCTTTGTCATTTTTTCACCTAATATTTTGGTGATGTATCAATTACATCTTCCTTTTACTTGTAAATTATATAAATTTACTATATTAAATATTAGTTGATATCAAGTTCCTCTAGCAGGTTCATCACATAGGAATTATCATTTACCCTTCTAAAGATTTTTTACAAGATCTAATATTTCTCAACAAATAAGATTATGATAGGATTTGCTTGAATGATTTTCCCTATATAGATAAACAATTTTAAGATCTAGTTATTCAATAATTATCTTCCTTCAATATGTAGGTCTTGTTTGGATTTTTATTTTCCTTTTGTGTTTACTAGTTTTTGCCAAACTTCTTATTGAAAATCTTGCATATGCTATGCAAAATATCATACATATTTATCAACATGAACTCCTTTTGAAAGATCAATGAGATCTACAACTCTATGATTTTTTTATAAATTATCTAAAAAGGAGACTTACTTGTAGATCTATTGATATTCAAATTGTAATCACATTTAGCTTGGTCTAAAATCAAATCTCACAGAATACTGTGGCGGCCATAAAAGTTGGACGACCTGCCCGGATTCGTGGCGGCTACCGATTCCACCATGTAAATTCAAAAAAAAAAAAATCAAATCTCATCGCCTTGGATTATTATCAACTAATCTTTGTAATAAATTCCTAAATTTTAATTTTTTTTACCATCTATTTGGGGTGACAAATTGGCCTATATTACAATCTGTCATCCAACTTCCTTCATAAAATTATCCAAAAATGACTGCCAAACTTGGTGTTCCTAGCATTAATTATAGTTTTGGAAATTCCATGTAACCTTTCCACTTCTTTAATGAATAGATTTGCAACTTGATTTACATTAATTTTATTTTTAACAGGGAATGATATGATCCATGTTAAAAAAGTGGTCCATCACAACAAACACTAAATCATTTATTCTTTAATTTCATAGAAAACCCAAAAGAAAGTATGTTGTAATACTAATCCTTAGCCCTTTAGCCACAAGCAAAGGAGTGTCTATTATAGTATTATATTCCCCACCTTTTATACTTTGACAAATTCTATGGGTAGAAATAAACATATGGAGAGGTGACCTTTGTTATAAGAAAGACTACATAGGAATCTTCTTGTTGAGGATATGATTGTACCTTAGGCTTAATTATAAGCCTAAGTTATTATTTTATTATTTCATATTTCTTGCACTTTGTATTCACGTGAGGTATAGTATACCCATATTGGAAATAAGTTTGTTAGTTGTTGGATGTTTAGTTAGACTATTAGAGTTGTCCTTTGTCTTCTAGTAGTTAGTTGGTATCCTTGTTTAGTAGATTGTTATATGTTAGTTAAGTGGTTGGCCATGTTTGGCAAATTGTTGCAACCATTTAACCTACGTGATTCTATTGTAAGCCTCTATATTCTATCACACCTAATGAATAATCAACTTCACTTATGGTATTTCCATATCAGTGGTAATCAGAGCCATAGGATTTTTTGTAGTAACAAAGGTAAAATACCACTTCATTGCTAGGTGTCTAGTTGGATTTTGTAGCTAGTACATCAGATCCTAGGTAGGTGCTTGCATGAAATTGGCTTGAGGCTAGTCGCAATACCATTTTTGTGAAGCTCAGGAGGTGGCAGAGGTTAGAATTTACCCTTGCATCGAATACCCCTGGTAGAAACTAGAGGGTAACCTGACTTACCCTGAGGAAGGCAAGATTTTTTTTATTAGTTTGGATATTAATGACTGCTTTGAAGATAAGAGATCACATATTTGAGAGAGATTTTCAGAAGTTTGAGGTCAATTTTTTGCCCAAAAGAATACTTTACACTCCTTGCCATGAGAGCATCAGGGTTGCCGAAGAAGAAGATTGAGCCAATTGGTAACTTGTATGAAAATTGGCTAAATTGGGCTATTTTGCATGAAATTTAATGGAATTTGGGTATATAAAAAGCCTTGTTAAGGATGAATTAAAATTAAAATATTAATATTCTTTTATATTAATATTTTATTAATCCCAAGTTCAAAATAGGTGGTTAGCCTATTAAGGGTACACTATCACCTTGATTTAGCTAGGCAGGTCCATTACCTTTGGCCACAAACTACCGATGGACTATCTTCGATGACTGACCATCTACATCGATCGAACCTCTCCATCGAAAGCTCTTCGGTGTTCGGATGTCTCCACGATAGCTAAACACCATCGATCGCTAAAAAACCAGTGGATCCCCTCTAACATCAACCATCATCGACATCCATCTATGAGCATGTTTTGGCTAGTGTTCCTAATGTCTCCCCCGACTGTCAAGAATCTCCCCTTCACTATAAAGATAATTGATGACATGCCTTTTCGTTGGTCCGTAGTTGATCACACGGATTTTATGGCCTAGACACAACCGGTCGATGACCAAATACCAAGGGCCACGCTTGATGGGAAGCAATAGGACCAAACCTTAGCTCACTGTGGCAGCACGTATCTTGGATGCGTAGATCATAAACAAGCTCACATAGTCACCACGTACACTGTGGCAGTACGTATCTTTGATGAAAAATAGTAGGCAAAATTATTTTTACAAAAAAATCAAATCCTCCTAAGGTTTTTAAAAAAACCAATCAACTCATCAGGAGGTAAACTCTATTTATGCCCTATCGACACATGACAGGTGGTATTGCTGGATTGGACAACGAGAATCTTTAAAGCCCAGTCAATTGTGGACAAGTGATGTTTGTCGTGTTCTACCATCCAACGTTTCGTTACATTTCAAGCAAAGAATTTTATTTTTTGTCAACTATCTCCATCACCAAGTGATTATCGATGTGTGAAATACCTCACAGTCGATTTTTGGTAACACACAGGCAGGAATCCCGATGACTTTGTGTATTTTTTGACACAAAATAGACTTTTCAGCGATGTCACGTGACTTACGATGAACGTCAAAGCAAAAAGTTTTAAAATTCGTGGGATTTTCCTTTAGTCCCATATCACTTGAGAATTTGCTTTCGAGTTTTCATAAGTGCTGATAGGAACATAGTGTAGTGCCCACCCTATGGTGGACACAATATCACTATCCATGCGCGAAAGTGCCGTGTGGCCTGGCATCGCGCGCTAGGCAAAGTTGATAAAATACCTTGGATTTGCATGATAAAACATACTTAATACAAAGCACTACACCCACATCAAATTTGATGCTAACTTGTAGGCAAGTTCGTAAGCCATTAAGTCAAGCACTTATTTTGGCTCCTACTTGGATAAGTCCCACACAAAAGAAAGAACAAGCACCATCCAAGGCTTATGATAAAGAAGTTTCACGTCCATAAATTGATCAATCACAAGAGCTCGTGGTTAAGGAACCCATCACTCTCACTCATGAGAAAGATACCAACCATTCTATTGGCATCATTTTGGGTACACTTATGGACACACAACCACTTGCTCCATAGAATTTGCCTTTGGATTTGCCCTCTTCCACCATTGCACATACGAAGGAGCAAGCTCAGGTGACTTCCTTCATTCAACACTAATAGAGCCTTTAGGGCAAGATAACACAGGACTTGCAAGGAGACTCAACAGGAGCAACAGAGTGTGATGTGCAAGAATCACAATACTCACTCATCTTAGGTTGGAGATAGAGTTTGGCTTCCTTTGGATAAGTGATGCTTTCTAGAGATACCATTTTAGGATCCTCCTTTGGTACCTGAACCTGTCATCAACCCTATAGCAATAGTGGTACCTGATCGTCAGCTTTTGCTTATTTTAGATAGAGTTTTTGAGATGAAGACTCATCACACTCAACATGGTTCTTCCACTTCTTACCTTGTCATCCATTGTGGCCACTTTCCACATATGGCTCGCTAGATTCCTCACCATGAGATGGCCCATGAATTTCCACATTTGTTGAGAGCATTGGGGTCCAATGCTTCTATGATTGGGAGGAGTGTTGAGGATATGATTGTACCTTAGGCTTAATTATAAGCTCAAGTTATTATTTTATTATTATTTTCTATTTCTTGCACTTTGTATTCACGTGAGACATAGTATGCCCATGTTGGAAATAGGTTTGTTAGTTGTTGGATGTTTAGTTAGACTTTTAGAATTGTCCTTTATCTTCTAACAGCTAGTTGACATCCTTGTTTAGCAGATTGTTATATATTAGTTAAGTGATTGGCCATGTTTGGCAAATTGTTGCAACCACTTAACTGACATGATTCTATTGTAAGCCTGTGTATTATATTGCACCTCATGAATAATTAACTTCACTTATGGTATTTCCATATCACTTCTTATGATGTCCATGTAAAATTACAAAAAAAAGTGCACCAATTTGAATATATATTTTTTAAAAGGTTTGAAATTGTGGTATGGAATTATGAATTTACTTTACATTTAAGGATGTTATCAATTCTCTTATATATTAAAAAAATAAGGCTAATGTTAACTTATAACTCTATTTTTAGTTGCAAGATGTTTATGATAAAGAGTAGATTGAAAATATTCCATTTTTTTTTTTTTTTGTATATAGAAGCAATGGTTACAATCACGATTTTTAGTAACTACCAGCACAATCGGTAGGGTTCAAACTATCTACGAAGGCTCCCAGGACTTCCACCGTCTCGGTACATGGTAACTCGACGCGAGATGGTATATTGAAAATATTCCATTTGATTAGTAGTAATATATTAGTTATTATTATTTTTCTTACAATTATTTTTAATATTTGTATGTATTAATAGTTATAATGTACAATAAACTATTAACTTAAAAAATTTAATTAGAATATGCTCCCTACCAAACCATTTTATATAAAAACTTCAATATTATTATTTTTTATATTTACTATCAATAATAAATTAAAAATAAATTACTTAAAACCCTATAATAATTAGAGATTATACATTTAATATAAACTTCGTTTTCAAACACAGCCATAATATATTTATATATTAAACTTCCTTTTCAAACACAACCATAATATATTTAAATATCTTTTTCTTACGAGACTTATGTTTTTGTTTGAATCGCCCCAAATATTAGGGGATCTTGGATTGACCTCTGTTTTTAAGAGCAGTTGCACCCAGGATTCTCTCAGCTCTTGTTTCAGACTGATCCAGATTTTTCTCATACAGGTTGTCTGCCAAAACCATGGAAAAATACGGGTCTGATCATTTTTTTGCATCCCTGCCTTCGCTGCACTTTTCTCATGCTACGATGGCTATCCAAAATCTTGTTATTAACTGTTTGCCTTTGTTTTTGTTGAAGAGAGGGGACAAAATGGTGGACGCACAACGTAGTGGCTGTGGTCACCGGCGCCAGCAGAGGTCTTGGCCTCGAGACCGTTCGCCTTCTGGCAAATCAGGGCTTGACTGTTGTTCTCACTGCTCGCAACCATGACACTGCCTTAGCCCTCGCCAATCAACTCGGAAGCCCAAATATCCATTTCCATCAGTTGGACGTGCAGAGTGATCAAAGTGTTTCTCAGTTGGCCGATTGGCTCCTCCATAAATTCAACGGCATCGACATTCTGGTAAGTTCGGTAAATTCGAATTTGAAAGAGAGAGAATTATACACCATAAATTATTTATGCTTGTTGAATGTTTCGGCTCTGGGCTTCTCAGATTAACAATGCTGCCGTGAATGGACTCCACATAGATCGGGAACTCTGGGCGAGTCGAGGGATCAACTTCCGAATATTCTTCGTAAGCCCAGCACTCCTTATCTCTTTAATCATAACCAGTTTCGAGTCAGTACTATATTTTACAAACCTCAATAGTATGTTCTTTAATGTGGATATGATTCGTTGCCGTGCTAGGGTAACCTATCCTTAACAGAAGGGGTTAGCCAGGATTATCAGTCAGTAAGGACATGCGTAGATATAAATTACTTTGGCACCAAGAGAATGGTGAAGGCCATGCTTCCTCTGTTGAAGCCATCGCCTTTCGGATCAAGAATTGTCAATGTTTCGTCCATTGGAGGACTCCTCAAGGTTTACCACATACCCACAAATTAAATTATTGTGTAGTGTTTGCAACCGAATCTGCATTTCATGTGCATATGGAGACTGTTAGGTAGAAATTTGATTTAAATTTCAAAGTAGACTGTAGATTATAGACCATTTTGTTAATGATATTTGGCACATGGAGTCTTGTGAACAGTCCTTATGTAAATAGGTTGATCTTGATCTTAAACTTACTATATATAAATTGGGTAAATTGTTCAGCGTCTTGGAAATGAAGCCCTGAGAATGAAGCTTGCTGATATTGAAAACCTAAGGGAGGAAACGATAGATGCTTTTGTCAACAACTATGTTGATGATTTTCAATCAGGGCAAGTTGAAGGAAAGGGTTGGCCTGTTAGGTTCGGATCTTATGCAACATCCAAGATAGCTGTGAATGCCTACACTCGTCTTGTGGCAAGAGACTTTGGAAGCATCATCATGAGGTCTATGTAAATTGTCTGAATCCTGGTTTTGTGAAAACTGACATGTCAGATCAGGAAGGAGACCTGACTGCAGCTGAAGCTGCAACCTTTGTGGCAAGGATTGCCCTGTTCCCTCCTGGTGGACCGTCTGGTCAATTCTTTGATAAAGAGGATATCACTTCCTTCTGAGGATTCTTCTATGTTGTCGGCCCTCATAGAGAATTTCCTCAATGTTTGTTTGTGATCCGCAAGTCTTAGTAGTGTTGTACTGAATCTTCTATATAGAGAGAAATAAAATGAATATTTTCTGCCATTTGGTTCGATGCTTAGCTATATTAGAATAAATAGTGGGGTTTGCAACATATTTCAGAATGAGGTACCATTGTATGAGATACCATTTGTTAGAAATGGAGCATAATTATGAGGAGGCTAAACAGAGAAAGTTTCTGGATTTACTGCAGGACGGGCAGGGAAAGTTTCCAGATTTACGATCTGTTAGTCTACCGAGAGAAAGTTTCCGGATTTACAACGGGACAACCGGGGAAAGTTTTTTTGTTTTTATCGCAAAATTAGATGTTGGGAACTCAGTGTTAATCTTGGAATGTATTAAGAAAAGCAATTTATTTTTCTATTTTTTCTTATATATAGTTATGAGGAAAAACAGAGAATACTATGACAATGAAAATTACTTGTGTTAATTCCTTGGAAATATAGAGAGGAAATTACAGCGAGATGTTTGTTGTAGGTTGTAACCCTCTATTGCTTGGATTGAGAAAATGAAGGACTGAAAATTCTCGGTGGATGTAACCCACATTGGGTGAACCACGTTAAAATCGTTGTCTCTTCTTCTGTGTGTGTTTGTCTAATTTTTCTTTAATTATGTCGTTAAAGTTTGAAACACTATAATTGCTTTTCTATATAAATATATTTTATATAGTGATTTACTCTAACAAGTGGTATCAGAGCGGTTGTTTTGTTGGGTGCACTTGACAGAAGGAGAATTTCTGGATCAAGTGGGAGCAATGGCGGAAGAAGGGAGGTTTAGAGTTCAAAAATTCAATGGCCAGAACTTTCAATTCAGGAAGATGCGGATGGAGGATTACTTGTACCAGAAGGATCTTTACTTACCTCTTGAGGGGAAGCGAGAGAGACCTTCATCTATGTCGATGAGGAGTGGAGTCTCCTTGATAGAAAGGCATTGGGTGCTGTGAGGTTGTGCTTGGGAGCCACCGTAGCCTTCAACATCTCGATGAAAAGACTACCAAGGGAGTCATGGATAAGTTGGCCAAGATGTATGAGAAACCATCAGCATCAAATAAGGTATTCTTAATGAAAAGGTTATTTAACATGAAAATGAGTGAAGGAGGATCTGTGAATGATCATTTAAATGAATTTAATATTGTCACTAATCAATTGCATTCGGTAGGATTGGATTTTGATGATGAGCTTAGGGCCTTATTAATCTTATGCTCTCTTCTGAAAAGTTGGAACAATTTGGTAATGGCGGTAAGTAACTCTGCCTCGAGTTCAAATAAATTAGAATTTGATGATGTGGTTGGTGTGATACTCAGTGAGGACATGATAAGAAAAACCACGGGAGAATCATCTAGCATCGCCTTAACTATTGAGAATAGAGGAAGAGGAAGAGAAAGAGGCAAGAGTTCACATCGTGGCAAATCCAAAGGCGAGATCCAAATCACGTGGAAAAGGAAAGCTACGGTGTTGGCCTTGTGGCAAAAGGGTCATCTCAAGAAGGATTGTTGGCAAAGAAAGGGTGATGGAAATGAAGGTAATGATAATAATGGTAACACTTGAAGCCAATATTCTTGGACAAATTCTACAAGATGCTTTAATCTTATCTCTTGATAGAAATAGTGATTATTGGGTAATTGATAGTGGTGCTTCATTCCATGCTACCTCACATAAGGAATACTTCATAGATTATGTTTCGGAGATTATGGACTAGGTTCTATTGGGAAATGACCAACCATGTAAAATCGTGGGTATTGGAAAGATTTTGATTAAATCCCCAAATGGATGTCAATGGGCTCTTAAAGAGGTGAGACACATACCAGATTTAAAGAGAAATCTTATATCGGCAAGTAAGCTTGATGGTGAAGGATACACGGTTGCATTCGGAGAAAATGCTTGGAAAGTTACTAAAGGTTCATTGATAGTAGCTAGAGGTAAATTGGTGGGTACTCTTTATTTACTTACTGATTTTCTCCTTGCTCCATAAATTTAGTTTCTATGGGTGAGAGTGCATCTTTGTGGCACCAAAGACTTGGCCATATGAGTGGAAAAGGTATGGAAATTTTACATTCAAGAAAGTTATTGCCTAAGTTAAAAGAGATTGATTTGGAATTCCGTGAGGATTGTGTTTATGGTAAAGCAAAGAGAGTTAGATTTCTCAAGGATGGTAAGGAAAGGAAGAAAGAGAAATTGGAGCTTGTGCAGTCAGATGTTTGGGGCCCGGCTCAGGTAACTTCTCTTGGAGGTTCCTCTTACTATGTACTTTTTATTGATGATGCAACAAGGAAAACATGGATATATTGCATTAAGAATAAAAGTGATGTTTTTAATACCTTTAAGAATTGGAAAGCATTAGTTGAAAATGAAGCTGGAAAAAGGTTAAAGTGTCTAAAGTCGGATAATGGTGGAGAATATTGCGGTAGAGAATTTGATGTGTTTTGTTCTAAAAATGGAATTAGAAGAATCAAGGTAGTTCCAAGAACACCTCAAGAAAATGGGGTTGTCGAAAGAATGAATAGAACCATCATGGAGCGTGCTAGGAGCATGAGAATACATGGAGGCTTACCATTATTTTTATGGGCTCATGTTGTTGATCTTGCGGTATATCGATTAATAGAGGACCATCTAGTGCCTTGGATAGAGGAATTCCGGAAGAGCTTTGGACAGGTAAACCGATAAATTATTCTTTCCTTAAGGTATTTGGATGTGAGGCTTTTATGCATATAGACAAAGAGAACAGAAATAAGTTAGATGCTAAGGCCCAAAAGTGCTATTTTATTGGTTACGGTATTGATGGCTTGGGTTACAGATTATGGGATTGTGATAACCGAAAAGTCATTAGAAGTAGGGATGTCATATTTAATGAAAAAAACTTGTATAAAGATCGGTTGCAGGAAAATAAACGAGAAGAGGAAAATGCTGAATACATAGACCTTGATGGACACATAGAAAAGGTAACTCCAAAGGTGGTAGAAGATCAAAATGTACAGCGGCAACAACAAGCACCTCAATCTCCAGAAAGTGCTGTTAGACGTTCTACCGGGATAAGTAAAATTCCTCAACGTTTCTCCGATTATGTTTTGTATCCTGATCTTTGGTGAGCGAGAATGTTTTCGGGAAGCATTACAAATGGATACCGGGAATAAGTGGGAGCTTGCAATGAATGAAGAAATGGACTCTTTATTTCACAACCAAACTTGGGATTTGGTTGACCTACCCAAAGGTAAAAGAGCTTTGACCAATAAATGGGTGTACGGGATTAAAGAGGAGAATGAAGGGCATAAGAGATACAAAGCAAGACTAGTGGTCAAGGGATTTGCTCAGAAAAAAGGTATTGATTTTGATGAGATTTTTTCTCCCAGTTGTAAAAATGACCTCTATTAGAGCTATTTTGAGTCTTGTAGCTATAGAAAATTTGTTTATGGAGCAATTGGATGTGAAGACAACATTTCTTCATGGTGATTTGGAGGAGGAAATTTATATGCACCAACTAGAAGGCTTTCGGGTGAAAGGTAAAGAGGATTGGGTATGTAAACTGAAAAAGAGCTTGTATGGGTTAAAACAAGCTCCTAGACAGTGGTATTTAAAATTTGATAAGTTCATGGCTAATCAAAGGTTTGAAAGATGTCAAAGTGATCATTGTGTATATTTTAAGCAAACTGGAAATGGTAACTATGTTATTTTGCTATTGTATGTGGATGACATGTTAGTTGCGGGAACAAATATGCAAGATATAAACATGCTCAAGAAGAAGTTGGCTAAATCCTTTGCCATGAAGGATTTGGGAGAAGCCAAACAAATCCTTGGTATGAGAATAACAAGAGACAAGGAGAGTCACACTCTGAAATTATCACAAGCAAAATACATTGAAAAAGTGCTTAAGAGATTCAACATGAACAATGCAAAGTCTGTTGCTACTCCATTGGCAAAGCATTTCAAACTCACCAAAGATTTGTGTCCCAAGACACAAAAGGAACAAGAGCATATGGCTAAGGTTCCCTATGCATCAGCAGTTGGAAGTTTGATGTATGCAATGGTTTGTACAAGACCAGATATTGCCCATGCAGTGGGAGTAGTGAGTAGATTTATGAGTAATCCAGGAAAAAGGACATTGGCAAGCGGTAAAATGGATACTCGGGTACTTGAGAGGAACTTCAAATTATTCTTTGAATTTTGGAGGCTCTAATATATGCTTGAAAGGTTTTGTAGATTCGATATGGCGGGTGATCTTGATGGTGGAAGGAGCACTACGGCTACATATTTACTATAGGAGGAGGAGCGGTTAGTTGGATTTCTAAACTCCAACACGTAGTTGCCCTTTCAACCACTGAAGCTAAATATGTTACTACTAAAGCAAGAAAAGAGATGGTTTGGTTGCAAAGACTAATGGAAGAACTCGGGAAGAAGCAAGAGGATAATAGGTTGTGGAGTGATAGCGAGAGTGCTATACACCTTGCAAAGAATTCAGCATTCCATTCAAAAACTAAACACATCAAACTCAGGTATCATTTCATTAGATCAGTAGTGGAAGATGGATCTTTGAAATTAGGGAAGGTTCACACATCACAAAATCCTGTTGATATGCTTACAAAAGTGGTGTCAAGAGAAAAGTTGAGCTTTTGCTCAACTTTAGTTGACCTTAAGGAATAAGAGGCCATGATGAGAATTTTCGAGTCCTTGGTTGCGGTATGGTGCAATGGAATTAGTCTCCAAGTGGGAGATTGTTAGGAATGGAGCCTAATTATGAGGAGGCTAAACGAGAGAAAGTTTAGGATTTCTTGCGGGACGGGCAGGGAAAGTTTCAGATTTACAGTCTGTTAGTCTACCAGAGAAAGTTTTCGGATTTACAACAGGACAACCAGGGAAAGTTTTTTGTTTTTATCCCAAAATTAGATGTTGGGAACTCAATGTTAATCTTGGAATGTATTAAGAAAAGCGGTTTGTTTTTCTATTTTTTCTTATATATAGTTGTGAGGAAAAACAAAGAAGATTATGACAAAGAAAATTACTTGTGTTAATTCCTTGGAAATATAGAGAGGAAATTACAGTGAGATGTTTGTTGTAGGTTGTAACCCTCTATTGCTTGGATTGAGAAAATGAAGGACTGAAAATTCTCGGTGGATGTAACCCACATTGGGTGAACCACGTTAAAATCGTTGTCTCTTCTTATGTGTGTGTTTGTCTAATTTTTCTTTAATTCTGCCGTTAAAGTTTGAAACACTATAATTGCTTTTCTATATAAATATATTTTATATAGTGATTTACTCCAACACCATTGTCATTAGATTAAACATTCAAACAATTGTTATAGATAGGAAAATTTAGCGGTTACCAGGGCATGTCGGTCGGTTGATAACTCATGAGTAATTTGTATCTAGAATCCTAGAAGACCTGTCCTGAATTCAGTAACATCGTTAGAACTAACTAGTTTGTATCTTTGCTAGGGTAGAGTCCAACATATACTTTAAAATATAATAAGGCAGATCAAGTCATCCAGATTTGACAAGATTGGTTATGTGATGTTGGGACTAAAACAGTTATTTACTACAAAATAAAATAACATAGCTAAAACTAGAACAAAGGGATGCTAACTTATATTTAGAAGTGATGAAAAAACAGACATAATTTTGTATGGATAGCTTAGGCAAAGTATGTATAGGTAACACAATTGTCTTTTGTATGATTACAAACCAAATTTGTTGACATTTTAGATATAAAAATAAATTTATAATCCAATTGTTTTTATTTATTGTAAAGGTTTGAAAATTTTAAATTTTATCTCGTAAATATAAAACATAGGAATATGGGTTTCACTTACTTTTATAGGTGTTATGGTTGATTAGGAGCTCACTTACAATAATGGTTTTTATCAAGTTTTTTCTCTCTAGTTTATATTATTATATCTTTATTATGTTTATTATGCATTGCTATGTAATAGATGAAATACTATATCTTCACATATAACCACATCTCTATAGTTTTATTTTAATATTTCTTCATTCTTATTAGTAGTATTATTTTAACTATTTCATAACTCTTTAACGTAACTTTCAAACACATTACATCAAATAAAAAACACATTAATTTTAAAAACACAAAATACACAAATACCATAGAAAATATCTTTAATAATGTCATCATAACAAATAACATGATCTTGATTGATCTTTTCAATACTTAAATATATTAGTCAATCAAGATTTAAAAAACATTGATTTTTAAATGGTAAGGGGAACCATTTTCTCTATTCAAGTGATTATAAATAAACCATGCAATGCTCTGGTATACACATGTTCTTTGTCTTGTGTAACTGGAGAAATTTTAGATCTGTGTGGTTAGTGGTCAATGTTTCTACACGGTGTGGTAACTTATCCAACGAATAAACTTGGTGTACACATGTTCTTTGTCTTGTATATAAATGCCTTATAAAAAATTAAAGCAATTTTTTATAGATCTGTGTGGTTAGTGGTCAATGTTTTTACACGCTGGGGTAACTTGGTGGAAAGAGGTGGAATGGAATTCTTCGAAATATCACGTCTGAAATTGTCCAATTGTAAGACTATATATTTATTTATTTGAGTTGAATATTGTGAATGCTTTTCGTTTTGGTTAATTAACTTGCGTCACAATCAGTTTCAACGGGTAAGTCTAACGATTAGATAAATAATATAGAAGAACGCATTGGTCTAAAAATTAAATATTTAAATATTGAAGAATGCGCTGCTCAATGGAGATTATATCAAATAATCAAAGTTGGTGGGTAGAGATGGAATGGGTTCCAATTAAATAATATATATATATACCTACCCTAAGGAAAATGAGATCTTAACTTACAAGATACTATGTCTCAACCACCGGGTCCAACACTTAAATATTTAAAATACGTATAAACAAAATACAAAATCATAACTTTTTAAGTATATAAATAAATTATTAATTTTTTGGGTTGTAAATGGAACTTTGGTTTGTTGGTAAAAATAAAGTTAATGTGCAGTACGTCTCAACCACCTTGTCTAACACTTAAATATGTAAAATACGTATAAACAAAATACAAAATCATAACTTTTTAAGTATATAAATAAATTATTAATTTTTTTGGTTGTAAATGGAACTTTGGTTTGTTGGTAAAAATAAAGTTAATGTGCAGTCCATCGACAAGTTACTCGATTGCTATTAAGTGATTTATGCCTTGCGGTTAAATTATTATATATTTTAAATTATATTGTGTTAAAGAATATTATATTATTGGGTACATATTACTTTATTTCCTAGGTACAACCTTTTAAATATTAGATTATGGTTGTGTATTACATTAGAGTGCAAGTAAATATTTTATGTAATTGTCCGTGGGTCTAGGTGGATTGGTAAGTTGGGGCACTTATCGAGAGGAGACCTAGGTTCTAATCCCACGGGCGTGCCCATGCATAGCCAGTAGCCCGATTCGACTCCTCTGCGTGTTGCACTTGATTGATGACGGTGATCTGTTTTTTGCTTGTTCGGTGGTCCTCTTTCATGCCATGTGTTGAACTAGACTGACGAAGACGATGCGAACCCTATGCGTCCGACGGTCCCCATCTCACGTCGGGTTACCATTAACGAGACGATGGGTGTGTTGGAAGCCTTCGTTGATAGTTTGAACTCTGCCAGCTGCGCTGACAGTTACTAAAAATTGTGATTATAACCAATTCATTTATGTAACCAAAAAAATATATTTTATGTAATGCAATGAAATGCACAAGTGTCATGTAAATAAGTGTGCAAGTGTTATATGTGTACAAGTTTCTCATATGTAAGTGTGCATATGTGTTCTTATATTAAGATGTGTTATTTAAAGAGTCATATCCAAGTGTGCATACAAGATAGAGTCATGTGTATGCAAGTGTCAAGTAGAGAAACCAAGAGTCATGAGACTTGACATAAGGAAAGGAAGAGTCAAGTAACCAAAGAGTCATCCTACAATGGCTAAATATTACTTCACATAGAGGCATAGAGATATCACCTTCATAGCTTACATAACTTTTATAGTCTACATAGTAAGTATTGTGATTATTTTTGTATGAGAGTTTTATGATACATTTGTAATAGAAAGAGGAGTAATACATATTACATACATTTGAGCAACTAATATTGTAAGTCTTATTATATTGTATGATTCAGGCTATTACATTCATATTTCAGCTTATTAATGAATGTTATTTGATATATCCTGGGCAAGACTATGGAGCCATATCAACTTAACCGCATCAACAACACCAAGCCTCATGGACGTTCTATGATGGTGAACTGGCATATGAACATAGGTGGATACCATCAGTTGGGTTCCATTCAACGGTGGCACAGGTTTCGACTTGGAATTGGGGAAGTTGTCATTCCCAGGCCTGAATGCTTCAGTTCGACTCACCAGACCTGCCCTCTCTTGCTCCGTGATCACAGCTTCCTAAAAAATATTATTAATTTTAATCATGACACTTTCCCCTCTTGGTGTCTGGCCATTCATGCTTTCATTGGTGATTGCCACATCATAGGTTTCTTCACTTCAGAGCAAGAAGTCATCATGCTCCTAATTACCATTAATCCTCGCACCTGGGCCTTTTTTGAGAGTAAGCACCACAACGTCCCTCACTCTGTGTGTCTAGCACTGTTTCGAGATCTTTCAGGTCATCCTCCCCATCGAGAAGGATAACGCTGGTGGTCCTATCCCGCAGTAAGTTGGTTGGTTGCTTTTGCTTGTCTTTTGATTCTGTTTAGTTTTCTTTGGACTTGTCTCGTTTGTCTGGTTTGCTTTCTCGACGTCTCTCTCTGTTCAATCGATTTTTTGTTGTTCCAGTTTAACTCCCCTTGGTATGTTTTCTTAGTGGGAGGTTTCTCTTTGTTTCCTAGTTTCTCTCTCAGGTAGTGCTTGTACAAGGTCCAGGGACCCTTTCAAAACCCTTTCTACCAATAAAAAAATGTTATTTGATATATTATTAGCCTTGATATTTACCTATTAGTTGTATCAAAGAATGCTTTAAAATGGTGGCCCGCCCTTTTTAAACAAGTTGTTTTTTACCACAGAAGATCCGGGAAATGGGAACTGCACTTCCTCCCCTTCGGTCGAGTGAGTACCTAAAGGCCGTTCTTTCCACCTGCGATCGCCCTCTCCTCTTTAAGGTTTCCAGCATCTCCTTTTTAAAATAGAGAGGAGAGCCGATCCACCCAAGGGGTTGCGGCGTGCTTTTTCATTATTTGATTTTATTATATTGTGGCTATCATATATATGATCCTATGATAAATTATCTTGTGAGTTTACATTAATAGTAAGGCTTCAAAAGCTATCTATGTTATCAAAGATACAAACAAAAAGGTTCTTGCATGGGTTATTTTTTATTAGCTGCATAAGAAATTGAATTTTGTTTAGTGTGATAAGAAGTCTAGAGTCTTTCCATAACTATAGGAGTTTCTAGTGAAGACTAGGACTCAACAATAGAATTTGAAAAGTTAAAAGCTAAGGTCTTTCCATTATGTTGAAGGATAACCAATGAAGACTAGGACTCAACAATAGAATTTGAAAAGTTAAAAGCAAAGGTCTTTCCATTAGGTTGAAGGATAACCAATGAAGACTAGGACACATATTTGGGAAAATCAACTTGAATATAGTTGATTATTCAAAGAAATAGTCAACCTTGACATTAATAAAGTATTTTCAGGGATAGACAAATTCTTGGTAACTAGTTTCTATAAAGAAATTTGAAGAAGCTGGTACAATCAAGCTATCTTTTTAGAGAATCAGGGAAGTTTATAGTCACCTTGACATTATTGGGTTATCTAGTAAGGAGAAGAATCATTATTGGAATTCTTAAGATCAACCTAAGATATTGTTGCAACAGAGATTGATCTTCGGAGAAGTGAGAAGCTTCCTACAACAGATAGAAAAGACTTTCATCTTCAAGTGTGAGAGAAGGCAAAGAGCTTTCATCAAGCAGAGATTGATTCACATTGTAGAATATTAAAGATTCAAGTCACTAAGATATTGACATTGATAAAGATAGATCGATTTTACCTATTCTAAGATTCTATTTGGAATAGAAGGCGGTCTATGAGATTGATTCAGGTCTTGAAGGTTGACCTTAACAAAAGAAAATTTTAGGTCTTCAAGGCAGACCTTGATATTGATACAGTGAAAAAGAGGTCTTAAAAAGAGGCATTTAATAAAGAAATAAATTTTAGAATTGAAACAAAGGATAAAGACCCAAGAGGTCATGTAGGAAATCCATTAAAAGAGATCCCATTGAAGAAGGAAAAGGCCTTTATAAGTGAAAAGAGAAGATGTCATATTTGATATATATATATATATATATATATCAAGACCTTAACAAAAGAAAATTTTAGGTCTTCAAGGCAGACCTTGATATTGATACAGTGAAAAAGAGGTCTTAAAAAGAGGCATTTAATAAAAAAATAAATTTTAGAATTGAAACAAAGGATAAAGACCCAAGAGGTCATGTAGGAAATCCATTAAAAGAGATCCCATTGAAGAAGGAAAAGGCCTTTATAAGTGAAAAGAGAAGATGTCATATTTGATATATATATATATATATATATATATATATATATATATATATATATATATATATATATATATATATATATATATATATATATATATATATATATATATATATATATATATATATATATATATATATATATATATATATATATATATATATAAGCCCCTTATCAAGAAAAGGAGGTTTGATATGTAGGTTTCAGAGAGACCTATAAAGAAAGTTTGTATAAGAGAAAGTTTGGAGTCATAAGGAGAAATTTTCAAGAAGAGGATAAGGAAGAGGTTAAAAGAACCAACAAGGCTCATAGATTCGAGCCAGAGACCAAATAAAGAAGTTTTAAGAATAGGCTAAAGAAAAGAAGCTTGAGATCAAAGGTAATCAGTAAATCAAGGGTAATATGTGCAAGTTGGAGTAGAACTTGAGGTCAGATAAGTAAAAGCTAGAGGTATAGAGAACCAACACAAATTCAATAAAGAAGACACAATACCATGAAAGAAGTGTTGGTATTTTTGCCACATTTAAATTTTGTTGAAATGTTTTCCAAATATGTAAGCAATTTGGCCAGTGAAATCCATTTTGAGAATTTTCACCACATTCAAAAAGTTTGTTGAATTTTTTTCTAAGTGTTTAGTGGATGTCATTTCGAGTAAAATCAAAGTGAAATTCCTTTTCACCACCAGGCGTAGCAAAAATCCTTTTCGGATAGTTTCACCAAAAAAATTGTTGGCTGACGAGTTTTGCCCAGTTTCTAGCAAAATTCCCTTTTTGCCTAGTTTATGGTGAAATTTCCCTTTCACCCACATTTTTTGTGGAATTTCCCTTTTGCTTGCTTTTTCAACAAAATTCCTCTTTTACCAATGAATCTCCTGTTTGGTGGCGAAATTCCTTTTCGCCCATGCTAGAGAAAAACCACATTTTTGGGTGAATTTGCTTGATAATTTCCATCTCAAGTGTATCCTCTGGAGAAATTCTTGATAAAAATTTAGATGGGCGAAATCACTAGCCAGATGCCTTTTTGCCCCATTTTCTAGAGAAATGCTTCTTTTCCAATGAAACACCTATTTCGATAGCGAAATGCATTTTCACCCATTATGGCAGCAAAATTCTATTTGCCAGTGAAACTCTCATTTCAGTAGCGAAATCCTCTTTTTGTGCATTGCTTGGGCGAAACCACCTTTCCACGCTTTGCTTTGGTGAAATTCGGTCCCACGTCATGCCTTGGTAAAATATTGAGCGAAGTCACTTTTGCGTCATGCCTTGGCACATTTTTGGGTGAACTTCGCACTATCTTGGCACAATCATATTTTTACGCGATCCTGGATGAAAGCACTTTTCAAAGTCATGCCTTGGCAAAAGCCGTTTTTAGGCTTCTCCTTGGCAAAATCAATTTACTCCATTTTTTCCAAGCAAAAATCATGGTCAAAGGCACTCTGAGTAAAATCATACTAGAGGGGATTTCAAGGCTAGCGAATTTAATTTTGGGGAAAAAAAAGAGTTATAGTTCCTAGAATTACTACTGATTAAAATCAAGTTTGATAGATAATCAGATCGTCCAAATTGAATGTTGTTCACTTTTGACTCTGGTGCGATCCTGCAGTTTTTGAGGCATCACCATGAATATGAATCTTGTTAATGATCCCGCCCAAGTCTAGATGTACCATATCACAAAATTATTCGTTGCTTCCCAAGAAGCCACCAGATTGGTTCATTGTTGCTGTCGAGGACAAAATTACAACCAACCACTTTGCCATTTTTAATAGTTTTTGTTTTATGAGCATTTAATGTTTGAGGCGAAATCCTCTATAAAAACTAAAAAAATTGATGTAAAAAATGATGGACATTCTACTAAAAAACTCTTTGAATTTAATTTTTTGCTTTAATTGAAAGTCTATTGGCTCTGGTTCTCGGATCAGTGGTGTATGTTATTGTCTGTCATTCCTACTATATTCATTGACTTTGTTAGATGAATTAAAATTCTGCATTTGAATTGAATTGCTAATAAAGAAATGAATGTTGAGATGCCATTTGAATTCTTTTTGATTAAATGCTGGTTATAACTTGATATGGTTATTTAGCTGTTATTTCATCCCCACTCTATTTCTTTGGATTATAGCCATATTTTCCATTTCTTTCTATCAATTTCTCTCCCTAAGCTTCACACCGATTGTTAGATTAGTAAAGGAACTAGCCCTCTCTAGAGATTGACCCAAAGGACATCTCTTTCATTCGACCTTTCAATTTTGGTCAGGTCTAGGGCACATATTTTTACACGTAGATAGATTCATGACCAATACTTTTTGGCACGCCCAATGAGACACTAAAAGTTCCACTTTAAGCAGTAATAATGTTTGATGTTCATATTTTACTGTTTGATTAGAACATTTGGCGAATCAGTTTTACCCAAAAGTCTTCAAACGTAAAGTTGGTGATTCATGATCACAAGATCGAAGGCCAAAAATTCAAAAAATGTCATTGAGTTCTTTGATCTTGACACTCAAGTCTTAGGAGAGCATCCTAGGTTAGTCACTCTGACTATTCCATCATTGTAACATCTTCACAGGTAACTGGTGTGTTTTCTGTTACTTCAAGTCCTTCTAGTACAACTACTAGCTTTCCTCCCTAAGAAAATACTCCAATCCAAATGGCTTATAATCAACCACCTCTAACACCAAGATAGTTTCCAGCATGGAATCACTCCGAAGCTTTGAATTTGCAAGCTCAGAACGTGGTCCCACCAGCAACATTGAAGGCTTTGCCTACCTATGATGGTATAGGAAAAACAACTTATGAGCATGTTCAAGATGTGGCTTCTCTGGCGACCATTCATAACATCACAGACGAAGATGTCATGGTAAATTTTCTTGTACTCTCTGTTAGAGGAAAGTTTCTTTACTAGTACCGGTCCTTACCACCTACCTCTATTGCTACATAGGACCAGTTGGCTGAGATTATGATAAAAGGTTTCAATAAACAAACAAATCCTTTTCTCTGTTGCATAAATTTACCAATATCATAGGCATTCGTAGGAGGAGATCATTGATTTCAATGTTAGGTTTGCTCAGACCTAGCAAATAGTCCTTGATGATCTTTAGTCGACTCCCGATCAAGCTACATTTTACTATCTTTGAGCCTTCAATTCTGACATTAGAATGGCCATCCGTCAGTCCAACGTTGATACGTTTTTAGCTTTGTACTCTCAAGCACAAAAGGCTGAGGCTGATATGATTGCTATTAGTAAGCTTCCACCTAAAATGATGATGCCTTTCTTCCTTGATCTCCTACAATATTTATATTCTAATGCATCTTCTCAGTCCCTACCAATGTCCCCCATGTATTCGGTCCTGTCATGGAATCTAAGTTCATCTCAAACTTCGACAATTCCTGTCCCGCAACTACCTGTTCCTTCCATTTCACAATTTTTTTCTCCAATTTTATATCTGGTACTACCATCTCTACTAGTACCACTTCCATTACCAGCTCCTTTAGCACCCTCAAATCTTGATCCTCAAGCGAAGTTGCTACAAGAAATGTAATCAATGAACTCAACGATATGAGCGATGATCAATGAGATCACAGTGATTAAGAAAAACATGTTGAGAGAGATTTCTAGCCTAGGAGATTTTAACCTCCACAAATCACCAGAGAGCAAGCAAATTCGACTAGTAAGATGCTCGAAATAAATCTGATCGTATTGAGAAATGAAGAAGCTGGTCCATTAGACAAAGCCAACTGGTGTTCCACCTGCAAAGATTCGCATGGCAAAAAACCTTGCATGGTTTATTTGAACTATATGCAGACATTGGTACATAGTTCTTCTAGTGGTCAAATCAACATGTTTATAGAAGTCGATCATAATTTTATGGTCCCTTTAGAAGAACAAGTTTTAGTTCCCATAAGAGCTAAAAGAAAGCTAGTCACAGTAGATCAAGTTGAAATGGAGTCATTGAAGGTACCCGATGACCCGAAGGTGCTGAATGAGAGAAAACAAGCACAAGCAAAAGCATCTGTTTCAACACCCAAGCTAGATGCACCTGTCCTGTTAAAATATCTTTGCCTTGACAAGAGAAAGAAATATTGCAAGAAAAGACTTCAACTTTACAAACAAAAGCTGAAATGGAGGAACATGCTAGAGAAAGGCTTAAATACCCACCCTTGACCAAGTGTCAGAGGGTAGAAGCTATGCAGCAATATCAGAGTAAGGATGAGGCTACCAAAAAAGGAAGGAAGTCCAACGCATCTACTTACAACATTGTTGAGGAGCTAAAGATTATTCCTACCAAGGTGAGTCTCTATGATGCATTGCAATTTCCTGGACAAGTCGATTTGTTGCAAGAATCATTGAAGTTTGTTAAAGATAAGGAAACGAATCCTAATTAGACTTTTTTTGCTCAAACGCTAACCACTTCAACTATTGGAAAGAATAGGCCACCCCCTTCCTACTTGTATCTCAATATGGAGGGTTGGATTGTGTATAACTACATGATCGACTTTGGCACTATGACAACTATCATGTCGAAGGCAGTTTGTGAAGTTATGGGAATGGAATATACAAGAAGTAGCTCTGGTTTCTTGCAGTTATATGAAACACCTATGAAAATAGTAGGGGTCATTAAAGACATCCCGATTGTGTTTCATAAAATACCTCAAATCACTATGATACAAGAGGTGATTGTGGTTGATCTAGAGACGTATTTCAATATGTGCATCTCAAGAGAGTTTACTGCCAATTTGGGAGGCTATATTTCTCTGGATTACTCCCATTTGGAGATTGCTTTCAAAGGAAAAAGAATCGAAATATATAATGAGAAGCCTTCTACTTTTCATATAGAGAAGATTGAGGAAGAAGAAAAATCCATGAATTCTATCAACATGATGACCGAAGAACTAGAAGAATTGGATTTAATGAAAGAGGCTCTGGATGAGCTTCATACAGAAGATGAATTTTTGATGAATGATTTTAATGTGATGATGGAAACTGAGATTGGGTGTTACTCAATTACTAATATAAAAAGGGTGGAAGTGGAGGTGTCTGATCAAGATCCTATTCCAGATCAGTTGTGGAAACTCTACTTTGATGGCACAAGATGCAAAAACGATGCAGAAGCAAGAATTATTCTTATTTCTCCTTCTGACATACAGAAGACATATTCATGGTTAAAAGCACGTTTTGCATGGTTGCATGTGTTTATTTCTTAGCACATGATAGGATTGCATAAGCAATCTATGAACTATCCTGATCCATAAGCTTTTTCTCGAAGTTCATGGAAAATTCTCCTTCATGAAAGATCATGGAAAGTTGGTGATGCTAGGGACCTCTTGAGTGGAATATATTTTGAGGATGGAAAGAAATGATGTTGCTTTTTTTATCAATAATTGTAAAATATGGAAGTGAAATATTTTAGAGAACATATGTCTTCCAATTATTATTTTTGTATTGAACACTTGAATGAAGGAATTTTATGCTATTGAATGTTACTTGTAATTATTTGAAAAATGTAGCCCCAAGGGTTAGGTGGATTGGTAAGTGCTAGTTTGGATGGGCACTTACCAAGAAGATACCTAGGTTCAAACCTTGGTGGTTCCTGTTTGCAAAGGTAGTAGTTTGTTCTAAATCCTCTGAGTGTGCACTAGACCGATGACGACGATAAGAACCCTAAGTGACTGGTGGTTCCCATATCACGTCGGGTCAACAATTAACGAGAAAGATAGGTTTGGTGGTTACAGTCCTTGTGGTTTGAACTCTGTGCTACTAGTTACTAAAAATAGTGGCTATAACCAACTCTCCTATGTAACCAAAAAAAAAATTATTTGAAAAATATGGAATGGAAAGAATGTGTTATATCTTAGTTCATGGATGATGGATTTTTTTAATTATGATTTCAGATATTGTTCTTTCCTTCTTTCTGAAATAACGGAATTACTAAATGTTAGGATTGCAGATGAAAGTAATTGTTTAAGAATCCTAGTTTAGCATTGTGTTATTCTTAAGTATATTATTTTAGTTGCAACACTTTGATTTCCTTTGTTGGAGAGAGAAGTTATTTTATTTTTATGTAATTTTTGGGGTTAGAAAGGGGGTTCTTGGGCATGGATCTAAAGCTTTAATAGAACCCTTGAGTCAAGAAGATAATCCAATCCTGGAAGGAATTGTGAAGATGCAATAATCAAGAAGATGTGGATCTTAGAATTTGTGGTGATGCAATAGCTAGGTATTCACCTATCTAGGAGGAGTTGCAGGGATGCAATAACTAGATAATTGTGATTGATACACCTTGAACGATGAGGCTTGAGTGTTCCAAATTTGTAGGGGTCTTTGGATTCAATCACATGGTAGTATAGTGGTGATACCTTGAACGATGAGGATCATGTGACCATGTTATTATTAGTTGAGTGGTAATAGCCTTAATTAGCTCACAGATATACGGTAAGTAAGCATTAAGGCATTACGCCAAAATAATCCTATATAAATGGACTTAGTTATGGGTATTAAAGGATAATCTTTACGTCATGGTCAAGTTGTCCTATACCGATAAAGGTATAGAAAATGTGGGGGGACCACTATTGGTATCTTTTATAAACGATAAAACCATCACCTTTCAGATCAAGAATTGTCAATGTTTCCTTCGTTGGAGGACTCCTCAAGGTTTGAAGGCATCCTTATTGATTTAAATTTCAAAGTAGACTGTAGATTATAGACCATATTGTTAATGATATTTGGCATATTTTCAAGGAGTCTTGTGAACAGTCTTATGTTAATAAGTTGATCTTGATATTAAAATTACTATGTATAAATTCGTAAATTGTTCAGTTTTTCGAAAATGAAGCCCTAAGAATGAATCTTGCTGATATTAAAAATCTAAGGAGGAAACGATATATGCTTTTTTCAACAATTATATTGATGATTTTCAATCAGGGTAAGTTGAAGGAAAAGGTTGGCCTGTTAGGTTCGGATCTTATGCAACATTGAATATAGCTATGAATGCCTACACTCGTCTTGTGGCAAGAGACTTTGGAAGGCATCTTGAGCATCATCATGAGGTCTATGTAAATTGTTTGAATCCTAGTTTTGTGAAAATTGACATGACAGATCAAGAATGAGACCTGACTGCAACTGAAGCTGCAACCTTTGTGGTAAGGATTACCTTGTTACTTCTCGGTGGATCTTTTGGTCACTTCTTTGATAAAGAGGATACCACTTTCTTCTAAGGATTCTTTTATGTTGTCAACTCTCATAGAAAATTTCCCCAATGTTTGTTTGTGATCTGTAAGTCTTAGTAGTGTTGTATTGAATCTTCTATATATAGAGAAATAAAATTAATATTTGATACCATTTGGATCAATGCTTAGCTATATTAGAATAAATAGTGGGGTTTCCAAAATTTTATGAAATGACGTACCAATGTATTAGATACCATTGTCATTATTAAACATTCAAACAATTGTTATAGATAGGAAAATTTAGCAGCTACCATGGCATGTCGGTTGACTGATAACTCATAAGTAATTTGTAGATAGAATCCTAGAAGACCTGTCCTAAATTCAGTAAAATCGTTAAACTAACTAGTTTGGATATTTGCTAGGGTAGAGTCCAACATATACTTTGAAATAGAATAAGGCAGTTCAAGTCATCCAGATGTGACAAGATTTGTTATGGATAGAAGAGATACCATGTGATGTTGGTACTAAAACACTTATTTACCACAAAGAAAATAACATAGCTAAAAATAGAGCGAAGGGATGCCAGAACAATAATCTAACTTATATTTAGAAAGTGATGCAAAAGTAGACATATTTTTGTATGGTTGCACCGATAGCTTAAGCAAGTATGTATAGCTAACACAATTGCCATTTGTATAATTACTAACCTAGTCTATTTAAATTTTAGATATAGAAATAAATTTGTAATCCAATTATTTTTTTTTAATTTTAAAGGTTTGAAAATTCTAATATTTTCTATTTTATCCTGTAGATACAAAAAATAGAAATATGGGTTTCACTTATCTTTATAGGTGTTATGGTTGATTAGGCACTCACTTACAATAATGGTCTTTATCAAGTTTCTTCTCTCGCATTTATATTATTGTATCTTTACTATGTTGTATCTTTCTAAGATATCCCAAAAGAATCTACAACATTAGCTATAACACTAGGGGAAATATCTTGGGGGAAATATTGTTGTCTTAGAAGATTCAACAAGGATTCCCTATGAATAGGAGAAGTTTGCAAAAGCTCTAAGAGGGATATCTTAGTTAGGGTACTATCTAACTATTTTTGAATGTCATAGGAGACTTTAGGGCACCGGGTCCGTTTCTCGGCTTTGTATATTACCCGATATAAAATCGGGTTGTGTTTTCACCCAGTCCGTTCCCAAACTGTGTTTTCCCTCGGTTTGCCAAAATTTTCCAATTTTTTTTTAAAGTTAAGATAATTCACCATGTCCTCTGACATGAGGTTGACCTGGATTCGCCAGGGATTCACAATTCTATTTACAAGGACATTTCGGGTTCGACCCCTTATGCATAACCTTGATGGAAGTAGAATATAAAAATAAAATGACTAAAGAGACTAGTGATAATGAAGGAACAACCTGATAAGCTTATGGAAGAAGCAAGAGCAAAGGTAGAAGATCTCTCCTCCTCTAAGAATAATTTTTTTTCGTCAAGGCTCTTCCACTTGCAAATAAAAAATAGCACACCAAAAATCAGAACACCAATGCACTAAGAGCACCAATTGAAGATTGTGTAAGAGATCACTTAGCATCAAGATATGTTACCCTCTAAAAGAGTTCTCCTTTTTATTCTTATTTATAAAGAGATCTAATCCCTCTTAGTTATAGAGGGTTTGGAGGGTTGAAAGATGGAAAAAATAAATTTTAACCTTGGCCAAGTTGATGCCATAAAAGGTTGGCCCAAAATTTAGACCAATTAAGAGAAAAAACCTAAATTTTCCAAATTTGTGGCTTGTAATTTACCAAGAAGGTAGGGTCGACTACCTAAGAGGAAGTTATGGTACGCACCCAAACGAAGTCTAGAAGAACAATGGATTCTAGCAAGAAAACTAGGAGAACAATGGACTCGAATAAGAAGTTTAGAAGGACAACAAACTCTCACAAGAAAATTGGAAGAATAATGGAGTCCAATGAGAGGGTGCAAGACCTTTTTTCCATAGATATTTTGATCCAAGAATAGATATAATAACAACAAAAAATGACATAAATCCTAATCAATAGGAAAATAGATAATAGGGATACAAAGGGTAGACGAGAAGCAATGAAGGCAAATATTGGATTGAGGTTGAGCTAGTAAAGGACCTTAAGAATGTGAAGGTAGCTAAATTTAATGGAAGAGAAGGGGGTGATGCAACTGAGTCATCATTAAATGGGTTGAAAACTTTCTTTTCCATGAATAATTATTCATTGGAAACCCAAACTGTTTGGGCTACCCTCCGTCTTTAGGATGCACCTTAGAAAGGTGGAACACATTTAGAGTAGGCAAAGGAATC
Source organism: Wollemia nobilis (assembly GCA_028583015.1). Lineage (NCBI taxonomy): Eukaryota > Viridiplantae > Streptophyta > Pinopsida > Araucariales > Araucariaceae > Wollemia > Wollemia nobilis. The sequence goes on along the minus strand of JAQPPZ010017079.1, from coordinate 339,847 downwards.
CAAGCTATGGACCTTAAATAGGATAGTTTTATTGGGATATTTAAGAAGAGATTCCTATTAGAATAGTTTTATGTAGAGAATTTTGAGTGTTATATGTTCCAATAGGGTACTTTGTTTGTGGAGGTATACCACTAAAGATTCATTAAACTATTGAATATGTTCTTGAGTACGATATCAATGAACAAACGAAGGATATTAAGTTCATCTTAGGGGTGGATCCTAAGATTAAAACAGTAATTAATTTGCTCAAACCCAAAATCCTATAAAAAGCTTACAACTTGGTCAAATAAGAAGATGCCAATATTCAATGACAGAGGTAGAGAGACAAGAACTTGTAGACACCAAAACAACACCAATCCGATTATGTGACTACAAGCACTGACCGAATTGGCATACATACCCCCTAGGGCAGCCTCCAGAGGTTAAACAGTGGTCCTAACCACTCCCAAATCAGTTTTGGAAGGTCAGAGGTCAATTTGGCACCTTTTAAGCACTTTGCTCCCTATTCGTCCCACCCTGGGATGATTAGAATCCTATTCGCCCCACCCCGGGATGATTAGCAGCAATCGCTCCAGGGTGGGGCGAATAGCAGGTTTGACTGGCAAAAAGTCAAGCCTTGACAAATGGCAACCCAGATCCGCCACTCAACTTCACCTTCAAGGCATGCAATTGTGAGGAACGGTTTCAAATCAGAGAGAGGGACTTCAGTCAAGCATGCCTTGATCATGGAGGCCCTAAATCAGGGAGGAATCTTCTCTCCCCCAAGAAAGGCATGGTGAGCCAAGTGGCGCCCTCGCATGCGCATTCAAAGGAGACCCCTGAGGTCTATAAAATGGTGAGCCTCCTCACCCCAAAATGAGAATAGAGCTGGAGCATTTGGAGCAATGGAGTGCTGCCAAATTGTACCCCCATTCCCCTTTGTGCTTCCTACATCCCTAATTTCTCTTTTGGAAGAGAGGTTATCGGGTGAACACTAGGAACGCAATCCCGACCCAAAACCCAAGCAATCAGCCACAATCCCACACCAAATTCATTGACACAACCCCCTAGGAGGTTTTGGACCCATCCCACTTGGATTGGTGCCAAAACTAAGCCCCAAACGGTGGGCGTCCTGCCCCGGGCGCCCCCGCACTGTTGCAGTCCTAATCGTCCCACCCCGGAGCGATTAGAAATATGCAAAGGATTTCTCTACTATTATTTTTGCATTCTATCATATTTCATGTACTTATGCTGTTGTTCAAGTTTCATGTCATTCTGACTTGATTTGACCGTGTTTTTATCATTTTATGCGTTTACTAACATACAGGGAGCGCTTTCGGATACAGGACAATATGGGTAGAATATGCCAAATATGACCTTCTGGGTCATCCCAAAATGCCCCTTTTAGCCTAACCCCAAGTTTGCAGGAGTTTTGGAGGCCTCTGGGTAGGACATTTGCAAGGTCGCTCTTGCACATTTTGTGACAATCCTAATCGTCCCACCCCGGAGCGATTAGAAATCCATGCATGATTTCCTGACTGTTATTTTTGCAATGGGTCCCTGATGATGTCTTGATGCTTCTATCAAAATTTGGGTTCATTATGACATGTTTTGACCATCGTTTAATTCCTTTTTACATTAACCGACCGGAGGCTTTGGGGATTGCATGTTTTCCTAATATCCGCATATGCTATTAACTATTTGCTATTTCTCTGAGCATAGGATCTCACCACCAGGAACACCAGAGGGGCAGCAAAGAACCATGAACATATGGACGCAAGCGGCGGCAACATTTGGCCCACCCATTTCAAATGTGGGCATGCGAAAGACATTGGAAGCGTACCATCCGTTGATGTAACGAACTGTATCAAACGTTCTGAGCCCTAGAGGGGGGACGCATTGTAACCAGATTGAAAGCAACATTAATAAAAGAGGCCCCACTTTTTTTTCTTACATCTCATCTCATTTATGCTTTATTTCCTACATGCATTTGTTCATCGCATTCGTAGGACTTAGCATCTGCACCTCATATCTATTTCGTTTGCATCAATAATCTGGTACGTCGTCACTCCGCATTCGGATTTCAGTGGTGATCATGGTGGGACCCTATCCCCTACTATTAAGATCAGGTTTTTGATCCAAGTTTTGTGGTTTTCCTTGCAGGTGTTACTCCTTCGGGCGCTGGACTGCTACTCGTGCCACCCTGTGACGAATACAGACTTGCTATTCGTCCCACCCCGGGATGAATATGTATTCGCCCCACCCTATGATGAATACAGACCTGCTATTCATCCCACCCCGGGATGATTAGAGCTCTGTGCATTTTTTGAGCAGAAACTCAGAGGCATCTGGTTTGGACAGAGAAGAGGTAGGTTTTCTGAACATCCTCTGTGTTTTTCTTTTTCTGTTTCTGCAGATTTCTGTTTTCTTTGCTTTCTTGCAATAAAAAAAAAAAATAAAAAAAAAACATAGAGTAACTTAAATGGAAGGAACTTGATTAGGAATGCATTCTTCTCTGGTTTGCTTGCATGATACTTGCACCAATGGCAAGTCCTCATCATAGGTTTCAGTTCTAGGTAGGTTTTGTGATTTCCTTTTTGCTGCTAATTGTTTCTGAAAGATAAAACGTACTTTAAAGCATTGCATTAGTGAAAATCATCTTTTGTTGTATGTTTTCTTTCTTTACATGATTAAAAGGAACCACACACACACCACCTAATAAAATTAACATCAAGGAGTTGGTCTTAATACCCCAACACTTGATCAAGACCAACGGTGGATTTCATCACCACCTTGGCTTGGATTTTGCATACATTTACCCTGATCGCAACTGTTGCTAGACGTAAATCCTGATGAAAGCTGACCAAGTGTAATGGGGGTGATTCCCCGTGCATGAGGATAAGTCTTCTATGGTAGGTGTCAAAAATAGAGTGATCCCCCTTCCGTACCGCCTATGTTCCACGTACTGTTCTGCTCTCGCGTACCAATAGTTTCCCTCACGTAAGGGCGGGTATATTGAGAGGTTCGGTATAACGGCCTGGCAATGGTATATTGAAGGGGCGACCATTTTGGAGATACAAGAGCCCTCATTTTGCATGTATAACAAAGTTTCCTTTACGAGATTCACACAACAAAAATCAAACACATTAGACCAGATCTAGGGCACACATTTAATCTGTAAATGAGATAATCATTTCTTTGCTTGTGTGGTCCCCTTTTGTTTGGTATAGCATAAAAATTTGTAAAGGAGATAAAAATACACATATCTTTCTAGAAAGACCACCACCATGGTGTATACCCGTAGCCAAGCCCAATCATGGGCAGAAGTTGCGAAAAGTGTACAAGGAGGCACAAGTCACCTCCGTTATAGCCCCAAGGACTTGGTTATACCACCTTGGCAGCTTGACCCACAACGTGGTCCACACTATGCCACTACAGAAAAGGACTATAGAGGCACCCCTTTGAGGGGCACTCCCATTCAACATAGACCCTCTCAGGAGGAGTACACACATGGGAAGGCCCCCTTAGACACTCATTATGAGTGGCCACTACGCGATGAAGCGCTAGAGCAGCATAGGGTTCATAAGGAGGGACCACATGATTATATCATCCCTCCTCCACCCCTCATTACTGTTAGAACTAATAGGCCAAATCTAGAGCACAAGGCTCTTCAGACAGGGTGAGCCAACTCCGCCCGTCCCTTTCACATGTACGAGAGGGAGCATGAGGAAAACTAGTATATTCCTCAAGAGCAATACACAACGCGGGAGCAATGCACCTCCGCACCAGCTAATTATCAAGATCACCTATTGAGGCCAGAGCCTCAGGTGAATGCTGCTAACCTCGATAGAGGAAAGTGACCCATAGAGATCTCGGATCACCATGACCGAGATAGATATGTAGGGGAGGCATCTAGGCCTCCTAGACCTAGGATGACAGAACAAATCGACTTGGCATTTGCCAAACATGCCACCCGCCAAGCGCAAATCACGCAGCTTAGGCAAGATCAACAGTAGTTAGAGCAACTGTATCATCTTAACAAAGAGCGCATTCAGTGCCAGATAGATGAGTTGCTCTAGAACACTATGCATGAGAGGATTCCAACCCCTCACATGCATAGGACAGAAATTTATGAGAGGCACAACCCCTTAGTGCGAGATAGGTCTCCACGACCTTATCAAGTGTTGCCTCCAAGACCTCCGAGACCTGAGCGGGAGGCCACCCCTAGAACCAATGATGGGCGCCTTCCTCGGGCACCCATCCATGTTTATAGGTCACACCCAAAAACTCCTCAAGAAGCCTATGAGGAATTTGAGCGAGAAGAAGAGCGGGCTGAAACGCCCTACCAAGGCAGGGGGCGCTACCCGGCTACCCCTCCATAGGCCTCAAGTTCCTCACAATTCACAATGGGAACAAACCAAAGAAGAGGAAATCAAATCCTCTCGATGCATACAAAGCACTGCTAGAGCGCTTAGAGTCTATGGAGACTAAGACTTCGGGGCCCCAAAATCCCACCTTACGCCAACTCCATAGTCACCCTGTGCATCCTTCAATTTCGGCACCCCCATACCCCGACCACTTCAAAATGCCTCAATTGGCAATTTTTAGAGGGGATGAGGATGCCCAAGAGCACGTAACAAGGTTCCTGAGTCAATGCTTTGGCATTCAGGACAATGATGCATTGCTTCTAAGAATGTTTATAACCACGTTCGTAGGCCCTACCTCGGATTGGTTTACCCAATTGTCGAAGCATAGCATCAACAATCTAGACCAGCTAGTGGACGCGTTCCTTGAACGTTTTGCCTTCAACACCAAGAAGAAGGCATCCTTAAGTGACCTAGCTGGCCTTAAGTAGTATGATGATGAGACCATAGCCACTTATGGGAATCGATGGAGGACATTGCTTTCAAAGCTACCTTACCTCCCTCCCATGGCCGACATGACTCAGATGTTTTCAAAGAGTTGCATAAGGTCGATCTCCATGCTATTGTAGCTGCAACAATATGCCACCCTAGAAGAAGCCCTGGCACAAGCCAGGATAATTGAGGAGATCAAAATTCAAGATGACGAGATTGCCAAGCCACGCAAGAAAGAGTGGACCAAAAATGCCAAAATTGGGCCCACGCAACCGAAACCCATCATGGTCAATCAGGTTGCCATAACTGTACCACCACCTGCACAAATGACACAGCCCCCAAAGGCTAATTATCAGGCAGTTCCTCTTGCTAACTATGAAAAGGAAAACCACAAACAAGAGCAAAATCAGCAGCGTCACCCTAAGCGACAATTCACACAATTCACAGAGTCTAGAGACTCCTTGTTTGACCGCTTGTTCATGGCAAACCTGATAAACTTGCCAAAAAGTCGACCCATAGACCCTAACGCACCAAAACCCAAAGGCTATAGGGAAGATTTATATTGTAGATTCCATCGATAGAAAGGACATGACATCTTCAGTTGTTGGAAATTCAAAAACTTGGTACAAGACTTGATAGACAACAAAATGCTCATGGTGGATAATCCCGTAGCGCTGAGCAACCAATAGATGGAAGTCTTCAAAGACCCCCTGCCTGCCCATGATGCATAGGCAAAGACTTTACAAGTAAATGAGGTAACACAAAACTGCCCCATGCAAGGGTACGTGGGGATGATAAGCATCGTGACACGGAACAAAAGATACCCAAACATGGCTGCACCCGCTGTAGCTACAGGAGATGTTCCATCAACGTCACAACCTCCACAATACCCTACGCAACCTCCCCCACCTAGACCAGTGGCCATGATTCGGACTAAGCTTACTCAAAGTTTAAGGACCACGTCGGCTAGGCTCTCCATTTATGAGCTCATCCAACAATCACCGCCCCATCGGGAGGCTCTAATGGAGATACTCAAAGCCATTGAGCTACAGCCCCATGAACCTAATTCTTTCAACAACTTTGTGGGACATGTGAGACAATGCACAGAACCAGTCATAACCTTCAGGGAAGATGAACTAAAATTGGTGACTGGTGATATGGTGGATCCACCCCTGCACGTCATCGTGCGGGTCAACGGGATTCCATTCAAGAGGGTGTTGGTGGACACTGGCTCATCCAACAACATAATCATGACAGCGACATTAAAACATCTTAAGTTGCCAGCATCCCACATTGTGGCATCCACTTACACTCTTCGAGCATTCAACGACGCGTTATGCTCGATGGTTGGCACAATTGTCCTGCCCATCCAAGTAGGACAAAAGACCATTCCTACGTTGTGTCACATCCTTGAGGGTGAGATGGCCTACAATATCTTGCTAGGCCGGCCTTGGATCAGGGACATGAAGTGTGTCCCTTCGATAGCCCATCAATGCCTCAAATACACATACGAAGGGCAAGTACATGTAGTCCCAGCAGACTTAGAGCCCTTTAAGTTTTGCAATGCGGTGCAGCTGATGCCACAATCGACCCTCCCATCGACACATTTGGACTTTCAATTGAATCCATCCACTCAGGGTCCGATTCTGCCTACATCCCCACTGTTGAGTCCCTCAAGTAACCGACCTGGCCCATCTTCATCATCTGTCCCTTCACCAACAATGCCACCTATGGTGGCCACACCAAAGGACAATGGGAAGAAGCCCCTAGAGGAGGCACCACCATTAGTCTCAACCATCTCTACCGAGGAGGTGCCCAGCCGAATGGAAGTCGAGACACCTGATTCACCCAACATGGAGTGGACTCAGGGAGAACTCCCATTCCCTCCCCCTCAACCATCGATGATTACCATTGAAATGGCCAATACGGGCCTGGGAGAGTACCTAGTGTAGAACATTGTGGCAACACCCACACTCGAATCCATGCAAGACATGGGGAGACCTCGCCTCCCCATCGGCACTATCATCCCTTTAGGCTACCCACCAAATCAGACCAACTTTGTATATGGGGGCCTCGAGAATGGCCTGGAACCCTACCTACAAGAGGAAGAGGATGAAGAGCCATTTGCTAAGAATGTTGATTATCTGTCCAACCTAGACTTCACCTTGAAATACCTAGACCAATGTAATTGGCATGGATATGGATTGGGCAGATACGAACAAGGAATGCACACTCTTTGTCAACCAAGATACCAGATGCCATATGATAAATCAGGAGTAGGGTTCAACCACCCTTTGCCCCTCGACATCTTGGTAGAAACCATGCAAGGCTTAGGTCTAGGCAATAGGGATGGGTTGGCACAAGATCCATATGCCAATCCCAACACTACATACACATTGGGGAATTATTTCCCATTGGTAACAACAAACCTTGTTGATCTCAACAGCCCCTCCCCTTTGATCGAGAAAGGGGAAAGTTCAAGAGGTAACTTCCAAGAAAGATATGAAGAAAATCAAGAGAGCTCTTCGAAAGATGAGTCGGATTATGAGGTAGCACCTTGGGACCCATTTGAGTCTGATAGCAATCACTCGTAGGTGACGCCCATCGACGATTATCAGGAGGACTTCATGGCAATGTTCCCCTTTAATGTTCCAATCGGGCAATTGCCACCTCTAGAGAATCCAGCCCTCCCGTAGAGAGCGACACAACCCAGAAGGGGCCAAATCAACATGCTCGAACAAAATGAGCCTCCCATGCCGGCCATAAGGCCAAGTGATCAAGAAACGCCTAGTGGGAGGCTATACCAGCCACAGGGGCACATAGTTGTCAGAGCAAATGAAGGCCTATGGATCTTCGATAGCGACTATGAAGATGAGACTGAGATGGCATATCTCAACCATATGAGACAACAAGAATACCCCATAGACATCGATGGTATGTTCGAGCATCTAAATATGGGACCAAGGCATAGGTGGCATTTAAACCAAGCACAGTTAAACCAAGTGCTTCATCCACCACTTTGGGCATACAGAGAGCACCTCCCACCTAGAGACCCTATAGGGCCACCAGTGCCAAGGGTAGACCCTATCCTTCTATCCACACATAGGGCCGATCCTTTTGTGCCAGTACCCATAGAGCTAGATCCGAGGCATGAGGATCACCAAGAATGTCTGAATCAACACCCACATGGTAATGGAGACCAAATTCATTCCATCAACATGATCTCCATTGATTTAACCACCCCCATCCACAATCCAACCGATCCAACATGACCATTGTATCTAGACCTAGATGCCATAGACTGGGATCACGTTGACTCACCACCATCCCCATCAGAGTACTGGCCTTGCGGTGAGATGTTTCATTTCACCCTAGGATAGACTCAGGATATCTTCCATGTTGAAGAGGAACCCGATGTTCCCAATGTAGATCTAAATTCAGCGAATGATATCCACCTGATCCCAACTCCACACCAGTTGGAGGATGGATCCCACATGTCAGTCGAAGAGACGATTGACGTAGACATCGGTTCTGATCCAATGAATCCACAAATCATCAAGCTGGGGGTAAGTCTATCCCCCGAAGAGCAAGCCGATTACATTGCCCTTCTCAAAGAGAAGAAGGAGGTTTTTGCATGGTCCTACAAAGACATGTCGGGGCTAGACCCGTAGCTAGTCATGCATAATCTAACACTTGATCCGACAGTCAAGCCAGTCAAGCAAAAGCTACGTAAGATGCACCCAACAGTGGCCTTAATGGTCAAAGATGAGCTACAAAAGCTGTTGGATGCATAGTTTGTCATCTGCATGGATTACCCACCATGGTTGTCCAACATGGTACCCATCAAAAAGCTTGATGGGAGGATTCACATATGCACCGATTTTTGAGATCTAAACAAAGCGAGTCCCAAGGATGATTTCCCCTTGCCTAGCATCGATGCATTGGTAGACGCTACAACAGGCCATGAAATGCTTTCCCTCATGGATGGTTTCTCGGGATACAACCAGATTCGTATCAATCTCGATGATCAACTAAAAATGGCGTTCACGATGCCTTGGGGGACATTTTGTTATAAGGTCATGCCCTTTGGCCTTAAAAATGCTGGTGCCACTTACCAACGCGCTATGACATACATCTTCCATGATCACATGCATAAAACTTTGGAAGATTATATGGATGATTTGTTGGCCAAATCTCTTTTGCACCAAAATCATCTCGATGACTTACGCAAGATCCTTGATCGCCTCATCGAACACAAGGTTAGGCTAAACCCCAAGAAGTGCGTATTTGGCGTCACATCTGGAAAACTCTTGGGTTTCATAGTCTCAAAATGAGGCATCGAGGTAGATCCAAATAAAGTCAAGGCAATCCTTGAAATGCTTCCCCCAACCACCATCAGGCAGCTCAGAAGCTTGCAGGGTAAGGTCGCGTCGATCAAGCGCTTCATAGCGTAGTTATCTGACAAGTGCCGACCCATGAATAAATTATTACACAAGGGGGTAGCATTTCATTGGGATGACGAGTGCCAATCAGCCTTCGACGACATCAAACAATACTTGGCTTCACTGCCAGTATTGGCACCACCTAGACCAGGAGTGTCATTCTACTTATACATCTCAGCTATCGAGGTGGCACTGGGCGCCATGCTAGCCCAAAAAAATGAATTACATAAAGAATAGGCTAATTATTATCTTAGCCGCACCCTGTCAGTTATGAACTTAACTATGCATACGTTGAGAAGCTATGCTTGGCAGTGGTATTTGCCACCAAAAAGCTATGCCATTACATGCTGAGCAATACGACGTATGTTGTGTCTAAGGAGAATCCATTGCGGTACATGATGAGTCGTACTTATCACAGTAGTCACACGACAAAATGGATCATGTTGTTGATGGAGTTTGACATCGAATTCATTGGACAAAAGTCCATCAAAGGTCAAGTCATCACCGATCAACTAGCAGAGGCTCCTCTCGAAGATGATCAGCCTCTGACCGTAGAGCTACCCGATGATGGGGTCTTCCATGTCTCAGAATCGCCAGATTCTGATGAGCCTAAGTCACAGGCCGACATAACCTTATTTTTTGATGGTTCTAAATGTGAGCAAGGGGTGGCATGGGAATCATGTTTTTCACACCGCAAGGGGCTCCAATGCCTTTATCATTTAAACTTGATTTCTCATGCACCAATAACAATGTTGAATACGAAGCCTTGCTCATAGGTCTTCAGACAACCATCACCATGAACATCAAATGCTTGAATATCTTTGGTGATTCATTGTTAATTGTCAACCAAGTGAAAGGGGTATTCCAATGCAAATGCCCAGTTCTGTAGGCCTACAAAGCCCTTGTGGATAAATTCCTGGCAAAGCTTGAATGGTACGACATCGAGGCACTCCCTCGATCATCGAATCATTTTGTGGATACTATGGCCTCCTTGGGGTCACTAATCCCGCAAGACCCTTCTGGTGAAATGACAACCATTCAAGTCAAAACATTATCACAATCCATGATGGAGCGTGCAAGCTCTGACATAACGCCAAGAATCCACCTGATCCAGATTGAACCATCTCAGGATAGGTTCTCTCGAATCCATGATAGTCTGAATCATGCCAACTGGGGGTCTTTGTTCTCCCCAACCCCTCTTAATAGCAACACAATGCTATTTCTACAAGTTCTTTCCCGCTCAACTTTTTCTAGGGATGAACTTCAAGAGGGATCGATCATTCATACCATCGAGGTTTCTGATCAATAGGATTGGTACACACCCATAAGAGACTATCTCAAGTTAGGTAGCCTCCCACTTGGATTGTCGCACACCATAAAAAGATCATTCAAATAGAAAGTGACAAAACATGTCTTGCTAGGAGACATTTTGTACCATCGAAGCTACGAAGGGATCCTCCTCCATTGCTTGGACCAGTAAGAGTCCACTTGGGTGATCACCCAAGCGCACGATGGTACATGCGATGGCCACTTCAGTGGTATGGCCATCACCAAGTGCATTCTTCGCATGGGCTATTATTGGCCATCTTTAGAGCGAGATTGTTGCGCATATGTGCGGAAGTGCATGAAGTGTCAACACCATGCTAACTTGACACATGTACCTTCTCAGGCCTTGCAGCCGATCCAATCGGCTTGGCCATTTTCGTAGTGGGGATTAGATCTCATCGAAAAGATCTCCCCTGCATCGTCAGGTCATCACACGTTTATCATAACGGCCATAGAGTACTTCACTAAGTGGGTGGAAGCAATTCCGCTTACCTCTATGATGGGACCCCGCATTACGGAGTTCATTTTACATAACATCATATGTCATTTTGGTATTCCATCCAAGATCATCTCGGATAATGGGACATCATTTAAGAACAAAGATGTGCGTGCTTTGACAACAAAGTACAAAATTCAGCATAGTTTTTTGACACCCTATTATCCGTAGGCAAATGGGCAAGCAGAGGCATCAAACAAAATGCTAGTTGCCATCCTTAAAAATATGGTCGTAGATAATCATAAGGATTGGCACATCCAAATACCACTTGCACTATGGGCTTATCACACTAGCATTCGAACGCCCACTAGGGCAACTCCATTTTCGCTGGTGTATGGCTCCGAGGTAGTCATGCCTCTCGAGTTGGAAATACCCTCCCTACGCATATCAATGCAAGAGTTCATCGATGATGACACTACATGATAGGCCCGGTTAGACCAACTTACGTTACTCGATGAACGATGCATCAATGCTCTCGAGCATTTACGTATCTATCAAGAGCGACTTAAGAAAGCATACAACATGAAAGTTCACCTGAGGGACTTTCAGGTTGGTGACCTGGTCTTAAAAGAGAACCAACAAAATTCTAACTTGCCACCCCATTTAAGGGACAAGTTCATGGCAAATTGGTTAGGTCCTTATGTAATCGATAGTAAAATAGGACCTGGAACATACCGACTCACCTCTCTTGAAGGAATCAAGGAACTAGAACCCTTGAACATCAGTCATTTGAGGCCATTCAACATTTAGAGAGCCATAGCCCACCCCAAAAGCTCCAAGGATTCCCACAATCGCTTGGTCAACCAAAAATGCCCAACCTCACCGTATCCTTAATTCCTTGTCAAACCAAATGCCCAAGGATTCCCGACACTGGTCACCAAACCATAATCCCCCAAAATGCCCCAAAGGTATCCATAATCCCTTTGGTCAAACCAAAAGCCTCCAAGGATTAGCTTTTCACAAAATGATCTAAATCCCCCCCCCAAAATGCCCAAAGGTATCCATAATCCCTTTGGTCAAACCAAAAGCCCCAAGGATTCCCGCAATCGCTTGGTCACCCAAAATGCCCCAAAGGTATCCATAATCCCTTTGGTCAAACCAAAAGCTCCAAGGGTTCCCACAATCGCTTGGTCACCCAAAATGCCCCAAAGGTATCTATAATCCCTTTGGTCAAAACCTCCAAGGATCCGTAAGAATCACTTGGTCCACACCCATTCGGGTTAAACCACCATAACAAATATTCAAAAACAACAGATAATCAAAAATAACAAAAAAATTGCATCTCACTTTCATGCATATTCTTAAAAATCAAAACACCAAAAAGAAAAGAAAAGTTGCATTAGGCATCGCATACATACATTGCATATTTGTTGGTCATACATGTCAAAAGCACCATAGACTGTAATTACTCGACAATTCCATCATTTTCCAAATTTAGTCCATTTTGTAAAAAGATCCATCAAGAATAATGCCCTTCACATTTTCGCCATATCATAGTCAGTTGTCTTCTAATGTCTTTAGGGTTTCGTCATTCAGCTGTCTTTAGATTTCTAGTCAAATGTTGTACAAAGTCAGACCGATTTTTACAAGGTAGAGTTTTACTTGGATCACGCCTTGTTACATAGCATCCCAACACAAGCTTAAAACACATAAAAATTCCCAAGTTGTGTGAACGCAAGATGAAACCTACAAAGCAGTCTAGGGTACCATAGGTGAAACGTTATCCTGCTCATCCCCCTGTGCGAATGGTTCAAGAATGCTGAGAATTGACAAAAGGACAAGCTCTTCCCCATCCAATTCCCCATAATAAATAGTGGTTTTCACCACTATCAAAAATTCCAAACACCTTTGGTCCCCAACGTCATAAGGATTCATACTACACGCCCCTGAGAAGGATGGGTAGTCATCCCCAAGGCCTAAAAGGATCAATGCCATTCACGAAGAAAAATCCCAAAAGTCCACTATCAAAAATCCCAAACACCTTTGATCCCCAAAGTCGTAAGGATTCGTACTACACACCCCTGAGAAGGATGGGTAGTCATCCCCAAGGCCTAAAATATCAATGCCATTCCAAAGCAAAATTCCCAACCACCTTTGATTCCCAAAGTCGTAAGGATTCGTACTACACGTCCCTGAACAGGATGGGTAGTCATCCCCAAGGCCAAAAGGATCAATGCCATTCACAAGCCAAAAACCCACGAGCTCAACTTTGAAATCAAAATTCAAAATCTAACTCCTCAAAAGGCAACAATAAAAAGTAACAGTGGTTATCACCACTACTCAAACCCCTTGCTCAAGAAAAAAAGAGTGAAAAATAAATAGTGATTTTCATCACTATGTATGAGAGCAAGTATCCCAACAAGATTGAGCAACCGAAAGATGCCTGAGCTTGAATCCCTGGAATTCTCAGCATTCGAAAAACCATTTAGGTGATCCTCATTACGGGTTTGGTGGATAGCCTACCTGGCAATGGCGGTATCCTAAACGCATGACGATATGTCTATCACATTAGCTTTGCGTGTGTGTAGACCAATGTTTGCATGTGGATGAGCTAGCTTATGGTATCTTAGATTGCGACGTGGATTAATCTTACTAAATGCAACAAAGGAATTAGTGGAGCTAATTAGGTGATCCTCAGTACAGGTTTGGTGGACAGCCTACCTGGCACTGGTGGTATCCTTATGAATACCACATAAACGAACTCAATCGCACACACAGGGATGTGAAATAACTTGGTCAAACTCAAGTCTGATTCGTACCTTGTTCGAAAGTCTTGTAAGATAATGTACAGTCTTGATTAGTTACTTAAAGCATCTGAGTCTCAGAAAAACCTTAACTACATTTTAAAACAATTGTTGTACATTTCATTACTCACATCACCATCAAAAAATACAAAACAAAAATCACAAATGCAAAGTTATTCCATAAAGCAATCACATAGTACAAAAAGCCAATAAATCCTGTACAGTCTATGGTGCCATCACCTATAAACCAACAAATCATTCCATCCATTCCATATGCATACATCCATATCATATAGCTAACATCATCCGTAGTCATAATAGCATATGCATACATCAACATAAATAAAGGTGCATAAAAGAAACAATAAATCATGACAAGCATATCATCAAACCAAAAATGAGTCATGTATATATATCGAGTCAAAATGCCCTCAAGGCTACAATAAGAAGGTCCTTCGACCTCACAAAAAACCAAAAATTCAAAATCCCCAAAGCCTAGGGAGTCGGCCACCATGATCACATAGGATCGGTGCGACTGGAACTACCCCCAGTAGTATGGGTCCTATGGGACCTCTCAGGGCAGCTGCTGCTAGCCCGCGCACCATGCCCACCAATGCTACCCTCATCCAACCACCTGCGATGAGAGGATGCAGACTGCTCAGTCTCACTACCTCTCATGCAATGCGACGAACCACCTCCATCAAGATCAGGTAATTGCCCATCGAGGTGGACGACCTCTGTCTCTAACTCCACCCGATACCACCCCCACTCCACATCTCATCGATGATACACAACCAATGCATTGTCCCACTATGCCAACTGAGCCCGTAGGAGATCCCTCTCCTACAATACGTCTCTATGCTCCTCATCCCATCTCCATAAGAGATCCTCCAATCATGCTATCTCAACATGAAACCCAACCTCCACATCCCTTGAGATAGCCTGAGGCATGGGCACCTTCGGGACGGCTTGCTGCTCTGGCACCCACTACTTCGGGACATCCTGTACATCCGACTGCTTCGAAACCCCTACATCATCTCCATCACCAATGAAATCATCAACCTCCACCATGTTCGCATCATCAAGCGGAGCCCCCCAACCCTCCACTCGATGCCTCTGCACCCCCACCTCCTATTGCTATCGCATCCATGCCTCCCAGAGGCCCCTCACCCCGCCATCACCGCATAGTCCACCATCGATCATACTCTGCAGTTACCCCGACATCATCCACATTGGGTACATCAATAACTACATCAGACCCCTCACCCAATGGCTCAATGATAGGCCAGACTAGGGTCCTCTCATCCCCACATCATCGATAGATCAAGGGATCACCAAGAAATCCTTGGCGCACCCCAAACTATCATATCACCCGAACATACGAGAAGTACTCCCTCTGTCCCATGATGCCCAATCAACCACCTACCCTTGTGCACCCACTCGAAGCCACTCTCCAGCCTTAGGCCAGGCTAGATAGTCCCGATACGATCACCAAAACACCTACCCTGGCATTAGATGAGAGAAGGCATCAATATAGTGACCTACGTCACCTGCCCACCATCGACTCTATCCATGCTCCTCTAATCGCCACCATAGATTGGCATACCCAATCTCCCGATCCACCATCTCACCTCGGGTGGTCCAAGGCAAACCCTGTGGCCGCTCCACAGCTATGTGTTGCCACCCCCAACACTGCAAGAGATAGCTGCACCCGATCCCCTTCTGCCTCTAGCAACGAACCTCGTACAGATGTGCCAACAATGTCTGACCCCATCTCATAATAAGTGGAGCTGATGTCGGACACTCCACCAAAGTGAAAACCAACTCTAGCAGGTTCCAAGGGAACCTCACACCTGAATAGTCTGAAAGTAGCATATTGGAAATGAGGGCCATGAGTAAAGCATGCCTCACCCCCAATACGCCCTTCTCCAGCCACCACCACACCAGAATACCACCTATCTGGCAGTCAGCCTCTACCTTCTCCATAGCCCTCTCCACCCCCATCTCCCCGCCCGACCAAAACACCATGTCAGTATAGCTATCCGTTGGTCCCGATGGGTCATCCGGATAGGAAGCCCATCTATCGAAATCCATAGAATCCGATACACATCCTCTAGAGTCATCGTCATCTCCCCTGTTGGGAGATGAAAAGTATTGGTGTGGGGATCCCATAAATTGATCAGGGTAGTCAAATATGCCCGATCCCCCACCACAGGCTCCAAATGCGTCACCTGCTTGAGCCCAAGGGCATCAAGCCACTCCCAATCCCCAACTATCAAGGCCTCCCGGGCATCAGAGAAAATAGTCGACTGGCGGTACCGACTCTTCACAACCTGAAAAACAATAAAAAAAACAAACGATATTAAGTACATACTTCATATCAACAAAAACAATACAATAAAACTGTATAGAAGAAAAACAAAGTATAGGAAAACAAAAGTAAAAAAAAAAAAAAAAAAAAGTAAAACATTAAAACAAATGTACAACAAAAAAAATAAAAAAAAAAAAAAAACAAATTCATCCTAGGGTTTCAACCTTAGTGTGAACAAAAAATAATAAAACAAAAAATACCTAGGGTTTTAACTTTAACAAAAACAAATTCATCCTAGGGTTTCAACCTTAGTGTGAACAAAAAAATAATAAAACAAAAAATCATCCTAGGGTTTCAAACCTTAGTATGAACAAAAAAACAAAACAAAAAAAATTCATCCTAGGGTTTCAACCTTAGTATGAACAAAAAAATAAAAAAAAAAAATCATCCTAGGGTTTTAGCCTTAATGTGAACAAAATAAAACAAAAACAATATAAAATATAAAAATTAATACTAGGGTTTCAACCTTAGTATTAACGCAAAATAAAAACAATTATGTGCAAGTTTTTTAACTTCATATAAAGCAAAAACAAATAACAAGCAGAAGGAAGGAACATCATACCGGTCTCGCCTCGGCTCCTCCACTCGAAGATCCGGTTCTCGCACTCATGATGTCCATGAAATTTTGATAGCGCTCCGCTATGCAAACTCGCACTCCTCCTCCTCACTGCTCCAAATCACCAAGAAAAAATTGTTGCAAATGAGCCCAAAACCTAGTTTTGGTCCTTTTATAGGTTGTTAGGCCTGTAATCGTTCCACCCTGGGATGAGCACTCTAGTTAGCGCTCATCCCACCCTGGGATGATTACCAAATTGGTATTCGTCCCACCCTGGGACGATTACAGAGCAAGAAATAAAGCAACAAAAATTGCATCCAAAAAATGCACCAAAAACAACAATAACTGCCAGACAAAGGTGCCTTTGCACCAGACATTCATGGCATGCAAAACCACTTTCGGGGTCACAAATATTCACTATCCTACTCCCTAAGAAGGCTAGCATAGCTGGACCACTCCACGGGAAGGAGGATTTTTGATAATTTCTACCCCAATCGACATCACAAAAAAGGGTTAAAACCCACCAAAAATAGGTCCGATTGTTGGAAAACTGCTCAACATTCAATGGAAAACAACTGAAGGCACCCTTACAAATATCATCTTGGGTCAAGCGACTCATCACTTTTCTCATTTTTGGTCATTCCCTCATCGATTCGTCGCTTGAGGGGGTAGTCACACTTAGTCACCAAATCAACAAATACACACCCAATCAAGGAAATGGCATGCATTCAAAGAATCATTGACAAAGACAATCACGCTCCCGCTTGGGGCAGCAAACAAGCAATAATCACAAGCTGAACAAACACTTGGCATTCTGGAAGCATGAAGACAAGGTTCCTCGGACAAAAGGTTGCGCCCTTTGCCTATTCATGATCGAACAATGTCCAAGATCAAGTACACCTCACCGAAAAAGGTTACACTTGACTTAAGCTCCTTAGCTCGTCGAAGCAAGGATTCAAGAATGTGTGCCCTTTCCATACTTGGGGCATCAAAATTTGGTTAGGTTACTGAAGAAACCCTAATCATTAAGTGCTTTGGTCATCTATTTTTGCTCAACACTGCGCCACACACAACGCATCCCAAAAAGGGGCATCTATAGACACCAAAACAACACCAATCCGATTATGTGACTACAAGCACTGACCGAATTGGCATACATACCCCCTAGGGCAGCCTCCAGAGGTTAAAAAATGGTCCTAACCACTCCCAAATCAGTTTTGGAGGGTCAGAGGTCAATTTGGCACCTTTTAAGCACTCTGCTCCCTATTCGTCCCACCCCGGGACGATTAGAATCCTATTCGCCCCACCCCGGGATGATTAGCAACAATCGCTCCAGGGTGGGGCGAATAGCAGGTTTGACTGGAAAAAAGTCAAGCCTTGACAAATGGCATCCCAGATCCGCCACTCAACTTCACCTTCAAGGCATGCAATTGCGAGGAACGGTTTCAAATCAGAGAGAGGGACTTCATTCAAGCATGCCTTGATCATGGAGGCCCTAAATCATGGAGGAATCTTCTCTCCCCAAGAAAGGCATGGTGAGCCAAGTGGCGCCCTCGCATGCGCATTCAAAGGAGACCCCCGAGGTCTATAAAAGGGTGAGCCTCCTCACCCCAAAAAAGAATAGAGCTGGAGCATTTGGAGCAACGGAGTGCTGCCAAATTGTACCCCCATTCCCCTTTGTGCTTCCTACATCCCTAATTTCTCTTTTGGAAGAGAGGTTATCGGGTGAACACTAGGAACGCAATCCCGACCCAAAACCCAAGCAATCAGCCACAATCCCACACCAAATTCATTGACACAACCCCCTAGGAGGTTTTGGACCCATCCCACTTGGATTGGTGCCAAAACCAAGCCCCAAACGGTGGGCGTCCTCGCCCTCGGCCCCCCCGCACTGTTCGCAGTCCTAATCGTCCCACCCCGGAGTGATTAGAAATCTATAAAGGATTTCTCTACTGTTATTTTTGCATTCTGTCATATTTCATGTACTTATGCTGCTGTTCAAGTTTCATGTCATTCTGACTTGATTTGACCGTGTTTTTATCATTTTATGCGTTTACTAACATACAGGGAGCGCTTTCGGATACAGGACAATCTGGGTAGAATCTGCCAAATCTGACCTTCTGGGTCATCCCAAAATGCCCCTTTTAGCCTAACCCCAAGTTTGCAGGAGTTTTGGAGGCCTCTGGGCAGGACATTTGCAAGGTCGCTCTTGCACATTTTGTGACAGTCCTAATCGTCCCACCCCGGAGCGATTAGAAATCCATGCATGATTTCCTGACTATTCTTTTTGCAATGGGTCCTTGATGATGTCTTGATGCTTCTATCAAAATTTGGGTTCATTATGACATGTTTTGACCATCATTTAATTCCTTTTTACATTAACCAGCCGGAGGCTTTGGGGATTGCATGTTTTCCTAATATCCGCATATGCTATTAACTGTTTGCTGTTTCTCTGAGCATAGGATCTCACCACCAGGAACACCGAGGGGCAGCAAAGAACCATGAACATATGGATGCAAGCGATGACAACGTTTGGCCCGCCCATTTCAAATGTGGGCATGCGAAAGACATTGGAAGCGTACCATCCGTTGATGTAACGAACTGTATCAAACGTTCTGAGCCCTAGAGGGGGGACGCATTGTAACCGGATTGAAAGCAACATTAATAAAAGAGGCCCCACTTTGTTTTTCTTACATCTCATCTCATTTATGCTTTATTTCCTACATGCATTTGTTCATCGCATTCGTAGGACTTAGCATCTGCACCTCATATCTATTTCGTTTGCATCAATAATCTGGTACGCCATCGCTCCGCATTCGGCTTTCAGAAATCAATAAGAGAAAAAGTGTGGGGTTTATGAAATGAGATAAAGAGAAAAATAAAAAAAGTAAAGGGAACCATAAGCTTGGTATTAAGAACAATGAGAATCAAGGAAATTATAAGAAAATATTCCATAAGAAGGACAATTATAGCCCTCAACCTCATAACTAGAATGATTCAATGTAGAAAGAGCAAAAAAGGGAGAAAATACAAGAAAGATCTCAGATACCTAGGATAGGTTGCTTCATTTGTGGGGGTCCTCATTTTGCCAATAAGTATCCCTAATGACCAAATTTTGAAGAGCAACCACACCAAATATATGCTACTATCAAATGTCAAAACCTAGATGCACAAGTAACTCCTATATTATTGAATGGTAATTGTTTAAAAAAAATGTACAAGTTTTAATAGATAGTGGAACTACAGATGGTTTTATTTCCACTAGTATTATTGAGGATATCTCAAACAGACCTAGATTTCTAGCACAAGGGTGGAAAGTCGAGTATGGTTTTGGACAAACCTACTAAGTGGATCATTTTTTTCCTATGACTGAGATTACCTTACCCAATGGATCCACTATATGGAACTTATATGTAGCACCACTCCATTATTTTGATATTATCTTAGGGATGGATTGGTTGAAGGCTCATGGAGCCTTAATCAACTTCCAAGAGAGGTGGATGGATTACAATGATAAGGATAATAAGAGAGTAAGGGTTCAAAGTAGGCAAGGGTATTTTAAATTAAATCTATTTTCAATTATGCAATTGAAGAAATCCATTAAAAGAGGTGGTATGTTATATGTAGTCAAGGGTCTTTTTGACCAAATCTATTGTTAGCTATGCAACTGAAGAAAGCCATTTAAAGATGTGGTATGTTATATGTAGTCAAGATAAATGGCTAGAAAGGCAAAAAAGGGGATGAGAAAATATTTAAGAAACATCCAATTTTGCATGATTTTAGGGATGTATTTCCAAAATATCTCCCAAGCCTACCACCTTGATGTGAATTTAACTTTACCATTGAACTAATGCTTGGAGTTGAACCCATTGCAAGGACACCTTATAGAATTACCCTTATTGAGTTGTAAGAATTGAAGGTGCAACTTCAAGATTTATTATAAAAGGCTCTAATAAAACTTAGTGTGTTGCCTTGGGGTGCTCTAGTAATATTTATGAAAAAGAAGTATGGCTTCTTGAGATTGTGCATTTATTACAAGATGTTGAATAAGGTGACCATCAAGAATAGGTATCCTTTACCAAGGATTTATGATATATTTGGTCAGCTAAAGAATACCACTATATTTTCAAATATTTTTTTAAAGATGTAGATATCATCAACTGAGAATTCAAGAGGAGGATACTCACAAAACAACCTTTAAGACTAGATATGGACACTATGAGTTCATAGTGTTGCCATTTGGGTTGAAAAATATACCAACAACTTTTATGAATATGATGAACAATGTGTTTAGGAAATATCTGGATCGGTTTGTTTTGATATTTCTAGATGATATCTTGATATATTCCTACACCAAAGAGGAACATGATCAACATTTAAGGTTAGTGTTAGAGGTGCTGAGGAAAGACTAACTATATAGAAATTTGTCTAAGTGTGAGTTCTATGCTTCACAAGTTCAGATATTTGGGATATATCATATTTGCAAAAGGAATTGTTGTAGACCCTAAGAAACTTGAGGCTATTTTGAGTTGGCCTGCACCCACAAATGTGTCAAAAGTCAAAAGTTTCATAGGGATAACTAGCTACTATAGGCATTTTGTGAAGGATTATTCAAAAATTACCTACTCCATCATCAACCTTCAAAGAATAGGAAAGGAGTTCAAATGGACAGATAAGTATGAGGTCACCTTTGAAACTTTGAAAAATAATCTCACTATGGTACCAATTCTCAGGATACCAAATCCTATTAAAAATTTTATAGTATGTACAAATGTTTCCATAGAATTTTTGGATGGTATGTTGTCTTAGAATGAAGCTATAGTAGCATACAAATATAGGAAACTCAAGAAGCATGAGTTGAATTATGCTACACATGACCTAGAGTTGGAAGCAGTTGTGCATGCACTAAAGTTCTAGAGGTACTATTTGCTAGGGAAATATTTTAAGATAAGGACAGACCACCAAAGTCTAAGGTATATTTTTACCCAACCTATGGTGAATGCAATATAGAGAATGTGGATAGAGTTCTTAGTAGAATATGACTTTGGTATTGAGTATATTAAAGGTAAAGAAAATAAGGTTGCAAATTACTTGAGTAGAAGGAACATAGCAACATTAACCTAGATTCATATACACTTGTTGGAAAAAGTTAGGGAAATGTAGCTACAGGATCAGTATTGCATTGAATTTTAGGTTAAAATTAAAAGAAATCTCAAAGAAAATAAGGATTTCAACATAAAATATGAACTTTTATGCTTAAGGGATAGAGTAGGCATACCCAAAATTGGTGATCTAAGGAGAATGATTATGTAAAAGGTATATAGTTTTCCCTATTATGATCATCTGGGAGGTGCAAATATGAGAGAAAACATGAAAAAGACCTATTGGTCATGAATGAAACAAGATATCACTAGTTTTATTTCTATATGTTTGGAATGCCAAAGGTCAAGGCAGAACATCAACATCGAGTAGGTAAATTTTACCCACATGACATACCTACTCAAAAGTTGTAGATTATATCTATATATTTTATTGTGGGCTTACATAAGACCAAATACAATCATGGTACAATTATTGTGGTGGTTGATAAGTTGAACAAGGTTTCACATTTATACCAAAAATATCAAGGATGACGCATCGGTTGTGGCAAATACGTTTGCCAAGGAAAATTTTAGGTTACATAGTTTTCTTGAGGTGATCATATCAGATAGAGATTCTAGGTTTACATCAAAATTTTGGTAGGTTCTTCATTGTGTAAAGGGCACTAAGTTGAATTATTTTTGCTTATCATCCAAAGATAGATGGACAAATAGAGAGGGTTAACCATGTCCTAGAAGACATGCTTCACATATATTACATGGATCAAAAGTCTATATGGGAAGAATTTTTACATCTTGTTGAATTTACATATAACAATGGATACCATGCATCCTTGGGAATGACTCCGTTTAAAGCCTTGTAAGGTAGAATATGCATAACACCCATATCATGGGATGATCCAAAAGATCAGGTGGTGATCGTATTAGACATTGTCAAAGATATGGAGGAGCAACTCAGGGTGATTTGGCTAAGACTCAAAGAAGAGTTGATTTCCACAACAACTATACCGATATGAAGAGATCACCAAGAGAATCCTTTATTGGGTACATAGTATTATTAAGGGTAAGACCCATGAATAGTACCATCAAGTCATCTAAGTTGGATCCTCATTTTTTTGGGCCTTTGAGATCATTGATAATATTAGTCTAGTAGCCTATAGGCTCGCCTTGCCACCCAATCTATTAAATATCCATGATACTTTCCACATATCCCTACTTAGAAAATATGTTGCTGATCCTTCTTATGTTTGGAATGTTCAATAATTGTAGATGGTAGATCCTTTAGACATTGAGGTGCAATCAATAAATATTTTATGGTTTTATTGTAATATTTTGAGGAAATAAACCCTAGATCAATGTAATGTCTAGTGGGACCAATATTCTAAAAATTGTGCAACTTGGGAAGATGTTGAGGAAATGAGGAAGCAATTCCCATATTTATTTAAATGAAATATGTATGTTTATTTTTATAAAACATAGAAGACTATGTTTAGTCCAGGGGGAGTATGTAATAGTCCTCCTTGGAAAGACTTGATCTTAACACTTGATTTATGTATGGATGTGTGAATATCTAATGCAAAATATTATTTTGTGTTATTAATATGTGTTGATAGTTGCATTTTAGAATTTATTTATGATATACAAAGAATATGGTACTATTGATGAATTTTATGGTTGTATGACCATGTACTCTCACAAGTAGATTGATATGAGACGACCACTAGAGTTGAGAATTTTTTTGGGAAATGATGGATGACATTCTCATCAATAGCTTAGGGGTAAAAGAATACCCTTTATATAGATGCATCGCATATGTGGATTGTGGTTGAATGCATCATTGGACAAGGAGGTTGCTATTAGAAAAATATGCATCCTTAGTAGGCAGGTGATAACGCTTTAGTTATCTTAAAATACATCTACTCAAGGAAAAATAATGATGTATGTATTGTTGACTACTTTGGAATGCTTTATGCTTGTATTTAAAGTATTGAAATTGATGATTCCCTCCTAGTTAGATAAATATGGCTTAGCAAAGAGCTTTTATATGTTGTTTGATATCGATGCTAATGGTTGATATTAGCACTTGATAATATCTTATTAGGTGAATGATTATCTCTTTAGTTCTCTAATATTGAAAAAGCATTATGAGGAAATGGATTTATTTATTTATTTTTTAAATCTACATGGTGGAATCGGTAGCCACCACGAATCTGGGTAGGTTGTCTAACTTTTATGACCGCCACAGTATTATGCGTTGTTTAACCCAAAAACTGCCACTCAGATCTTCGTGTAGTTCACCCATATAACCACCATGCCAGAATCATTTTAAACCTTTTACACCGCTGAAAGCACCAAGAAATGGAGGAAATGGATTATTAAAAGGAAATTGATTTAATTATTAATCCAAAGAACATTAGTATAGAAAAATAATAGTGTTAGGATGGTTTTATGAATATTAAGGATTAATATTAGTAGGAGTAGTCCTTTGCTTAAAGTCATGCTAATTCAATAAAGTAAAGTATTGGGAGTTATTGCATTTTTGTAGGTATTCAAATCTTGTTAATGTTCGCTAAAGAAAGTTACAAGTTAGATGACATGGAGGATGGCCAGCTTGAATGGAGAGACAGTGAAGGGATTTCATTTTTTATTGAGGAGCTATGAAGGCTTTTTGAGGGAAAGTATTTTTCAAAGTTTAGGCTATTAGCAGGAGGAGGTGAAGAACACAAGCTTATACTGAGAGGGGGGTGAACAGTATAAGACCACTTTTTACTTTTCTTTCCAAATAAATATTAAGCAATGTGTAGATAGCAATATCAATAGCAGTAATCAAAGCAATGCACAAATCACCACACACAATAGAGACACCACAATTTATGTGGTTCACCCAATGTGGGCTACTCCACGGAGAAAATATTTCACTAAAATTTTCTCAATCAATCTCTTGGGAATCCTTCCCAATTACAATATTTATGGACCTCTGTCCAAAGGAGACACCAATCCCCTAAATCAAGTTCGTGGATCTCTATCCACAGGAGAACTCCTTCTCCTCTGCTATGGTTGGTGATCCTCTAGAAGACTACTGCCTCCACTGCACTGGCTTGTGGATCTCTCTCCACTGAAGACTCTTGTCCCCACTCAGAAGACCTGTCCTCACTACCCTGGCTGATGGATCTCTATCCACTGGAGACTACTATCCTCTCTACTCTGTCACCTCCAAAGCTCTATCTCTAATATGCACTAAACATAGTCCTTCGATCTAGCACAAATCTGCTCAACAAGTCCACACAAAACTTGCTATCAATAAGTCCACACAACTTGCTCAAATATTCTCAACAAGTCCACACATAACTTGCTCAAATCTGCTCAACAAGTCCACATAGAACTTGCTCAAATATTCTCAACAAGTCCACATAAAACTTGCTCAAATCTGCTCAACAAGTCCACACAGAACTTGCTCAAATCTGCTCAAAAAGTCCACACAGAACTTGCTCAAATATGCTCAACAAGTCCACACAAAACTTGCTTAAATCTGCTCAACAAGTTCATAGAACTTGTCCAATCTGCTCAATAAGTCCACACAGAACTTATTCAAATCTTCTCAATAGGTCCACTCAGAACCTGCTCAAATCTGCTCAACAAGCTCACTCAAAACTTGTCCAATCTGCTCAATAAGTCCACACATAACTTATTCAAATCTGCTCAACAAGCTCACTCAGAACTTGTCCAAATCTCATAGAAACATAAAGAGAATTGTTAGAGACTCAATATGTTCTACACTCAATGCTCAATCACTTTCTTAACTCAAATCAGAATATAGAATAGTTTGTTTATGGAACTTGAAAAATCACTTCATGCATCCACTTGACTAGGCTCAATCAACTCTACTCAACCAATTACTCAAGAAACAACCCTTGCTCACAAACCCTAGTCCAAGCATGTAAACACCAACTCAAAAATATTTCCAACAATGCTCAACAACAAATCTCACATAACAATGATACTCATGTTCTTTTCAAACCCTAGTTCAAGTTCTTTGCACAATAACTCACTTCAACAACAATGCTTATAAATCAATCTTCACATAACAATGATACTCATGTTCTTTTCAAAACCCTAGCTCAAGTTCTTCACACAACCAATGGCTTCAACAACAATGCTTATAAAACAAGGTTTTAATCACAACACTTAATTCCAGAAAACCTTGAAGCATTAACTCAAACACTTTCAAAAAGGAAACCCTAATCAAATCCTTTTCACTCCAAACTTTATTTTCTAGAAATCCAATCAATCAACTCAACCAAGGAAGAATTTGCCCATACCTTTTTGCTTGACAAGGAGTTGATCTCACAAATCTGCCACACTCACACTCACTTCTTTGCCAATCTCAATAAGGGTTAGAAGATAATAATTTCCTCAATGAAACACAATACAAAATGATATCAAACAAAATACACCTTATCACTCCAACTTTGAAATAATATTCAACACCTTAACCATTACCCTCATAATAATCTCTTTGGCAAAAGTCCTTTTTAAAAATAAAATCAACACTCTTAAAGTCTTACTCCTCAATATGCAAATATAATAATTAAGACTTTATTAAAAATAAAATCAAACTCCTTATAACTCCAAAAACCAATTTCCAACTAACACAACTTTCCACTAGCAATCCCTTTTAAATATTTCCAACTAGCAAACCTTTTAACTCCCCACTTTAGGCAACATTAAAAATAATTAAAAATTTAATTACCTTGCCCTTGGAGGGATTCGAACTCTCAACGCTGCCCATGACCAACGTCTTAGCCGTGGCTCCAACCACCGCACGAGCTACGCGCTCGTTTGAAACTTAAGAAGCACCACGTGCTTCAAATCGTGTCTCCCGCCTTGCACCTTGCAAAACATGCACCTTTGGCACCTTCAACACAACTGCCAAGCACACTTGCCACATTTCGAATGCTGGCCTCCTTGCCCACAAGCACTTAAGCTACAACCCTCTTGCCACTAGGCCAAGCTGCCCAGATGGATCTCGACCATTCGACGCCTTCCACTTTATTTCTTTTCACTGGAAAATCAAACACAAAATTCATAAACTTTCTCACGAGCTCTTCTTTCCAATTCACATGCAATATTAATCAATCGAGCAAGGATAAAGTTTAATGCCCTTTGGGCATAGGTATATATATTAATTTCCTCCATGCTTGTAAAACATCGGCGCTTCAAATGCTTTCACCACCATGTAACGTCGACGAAGGTTAGGACCTTAATAAAGGTGCTTTGAATGTTTTTAACTCCAAACCCATCTTTGGGTATTGTAAAATATTATAATGAATATTATAAATATTTTACTTTGGGCTTTTAACCATATCACTTAATATTATAATAAAAAATATTATAATATTATATCCTTTTGAGTTTATTGCTTCCTTCTCATTGCATACCATGGTGTAAATAATATTTATTTATAAAATTTAAATTCACATTGAATTTAAATAATTTATGAAATAAATATTATATCTCCTTTTTAACTTTTCAAAAACCTCCTTGGGTTTTTATGAAGACCCTTTTAACTTATGCTTCCATATACTATTAAGATATTATGGAGCCCTTTTGCCTTTAACTTCTACATTGATTCTCTTGACCTTTGGCCTTCTTCCTGGATATCAAATAACAACCTTGACAACTTTGTTTCTTGACGAAGTCCTTGACATTAATGATGACTTCATCTGGTGACATCAATGACAACTTTGACTTAGGGACTCAAAATGTCCAACAATCTCCCCCTTTGTCATTGATGGCAACCCAAACTCTTTTTACCAAAACTTGACTTCCTTTTTGTCCTGCTCCCCCTGGGACATTGCTCCCCCTGGCTCAATGCTCTTTTCAAGTATCAATTCTCTCCCCCTTACTCAATTCTCTCCCCCTTTGACATCAATGGCAAAGGGTCACCTTTGGGGCTCAGGGCTAAGAATGAGCCTCTTAGCTTAGCCCCTCCCCCACCTCCTTTTGAGGTGGTTAATTCTAGGGTGGGAGTATTTCTACTCCCAAAAGGCATTGTTCTTTGCCTTTATCCTCTTTTCTTCTTATCTGATTCTTCTGATTCCTTTGATTGTTTTCCATTTCCATATTCCTGTCCATATCCATATTCCTATCCATATTCTTGTTCCTATTCTTATTCCTATTCATATCCATGTTCTTATTCCTATTCTTGTTCCTATTTTTGTTCATATCCGTGTTCCTGTTCCTGTTCCTATTCCAACTCATACCTATTTTTGGAATATCTGCTCTACACCATTTTGTTGTGTGACCATCATTATTGCACTTATAACACTTGATGTTATTATTCCTTGGAGGTGCAAATGTCTTAGGATTTCTCCTAGTGAAGCCATATCCTCTTCTATCATGAATCTTGCAATTCATTGCCTTGTGACCAAACTGATTACATGAGTAGCAATACCCATGAAAAAGCTGTCTGTTCCCAATTTCTTGTCTTACATGTGTCCTGCATTGTGAAGCCATGTGCCCAAACCTATGACATGAAAATCATCTTCCATTGAAGCTTCCTTGTCTTGACCTCATTGGTCTCCTATTCTGATTGTTGTTCCATCTGTATCTTCTTTGTGCATTGTTCCTATTTTTGTTGAACTCTCTATTGTCCAACTCATCCTCTGATGTCTCACTTTCTTTCACACTATCTTCTTCTAAAGTATCTTCATCTAAAGTTTCTTCTCCTCCAAAACTTGAAGTTGACTCTCCTTCCCATTTCTTTTGAACCTGTTCAAATCCAAGACCTGTTTTGCTTGATGTAGTCTTTTGTGTCTTGATGAACTTATCCAAGTTCTTTGAGCTATTTTTAAACCCTTTCATCTTGATCTTGGAGTCCTCTAAATATTCTTTTAGTAGTGCCACTTCTTGTGCTAACTTCTCACATTCCAAGATATTTGCTTCTAACTTATCTTTGAACCTCTTTGCCTTAGCCTTTGATTTTTCTAAATCCTCTATGAGCAATCTTCTCTCTTCATCACATTCTTGAAACTGAATTTCAAGTTTAGAGTGTTGCTTCCTTACCTTCTTTATTGTGTCAAGGGCATAGATAAGTTCTCCCTTTAGATCATAACCATCCTTTTATGAATATTCCTCTATTTGTTTGCCTTTGTCCACTTCTTCATTTTCATTTGACTTGTCTTCTATGGGATCACCTTTTTCATCCTCTAATGCCATTAGAAGATTTTCATCTGGTCCTTCAAGTGCATTCTCATATTCATCATCACTAAAACTATAACCATCCCTTGTACAATCATCTTCAAGATGTCCAAAGTTACCACATCTAAAACACTTGAGAATGATTGGAGTCCTTTTCTTAATTGGTTCTTTTTCTTCAATCATAAATAGGACTTCATCTCTATCATTATCTAAAAAACTAGCATCACTATCACTTGAATACTTACTTGCCTTATCCGCATAGTAGCTTCTCTTTTGCCTTTGAAAGAACTTCTTTCCTTGTTTGCTTTGTCCATCCTTGCTTTTCTTTTGGTGCCTATATCTTTCTGGTTCCTTGTTCCTGTGATCCTATTTTTCTTCACCATTGTTGTTCTTGGGTTCTTGACAATCTATTGCAAAATATCCATACCTTCCACAATTGAAACATTTAATAGATATTTTATCTCTAGATCTTCTATAGTCCTTATCTCTTCTACCATAGTTAGCTTCTTCATCACTAGATGACTCATTGCTTGATTCTGACTTCTTACCCTTTGTCTTATTGGTTGCTTTGAATGTTGCTTCCTTCTGGGACATAGGATCTTTTGTTCTTATCTCAAATGCTGTGAGCATACCAAGAAACTTATCTCTTGTCAAAGTATCACCATCTATTGATACTTCTATAGCAGAAACTTGTTCATTGAATCTTTTTGGAAGAGATCTTAAAACTTTATCACAAACATCAGATTCATCAATATTCATACCAAGTCCTCGCATATCATTAACAACCTCATCAATTCGAAGTAGATAAGCACTAATATTTTCCTCTTCGTTCATTCTTAATTCTTCAAGTTGTCTTTTGAGATTTCGACTCTTTGCTTTCTTGACACTTTTATCTCCTTCATATATATTTTGCAATTTATCCCACATCTCTTTTGCAGTTTGACAATGCATAACTTTCATAGACTCTATTCTATGCAAACCTCTCACAAGTGCATTCATTGCTTTTGAATTGTAGTGTTGTAGAAGCTTACCTTCCTTATCTATAGGAGGATTGACTAAGGGATCATATCCAAATTCCATTGATTCCCAAATTTCATTGCCAAGTGCCATTAGGTAGATCTTCATCATCATACTCCAATACATATAGTCACTTCCATCAAATACTGGTGCTGAATTATTTGAGGACACTTCCTTAGGATCCATTGTGTTCTTGTTAGCCTTTCCTTCAATCTGTTAAACTCTTCTAAAGGAACCTACTCTGATACCAATTGAAGAACACAAGCTTATACTGAGAGGGGGTGAACAATATAAGACCACTTTTTACTTTTCTTTCCAAATCAATATTAAGCAATGTGTAGATAGCAATATCAATAGTAGTAATCAAAGCAATGCATAAATCACCACACACAATAGAGACACCATAATTTACGTGGTTCACCCAATGTGGGCTACTCCACGGAGAAAATATTTCACTAAAATTTTCTCAATCAATCTCTTGGGAATCCTTCCCAATTACAATGTTTATGGACCTCTGTCCAAAGGAGACACCAATCCCCTAAATCAAGTTCATGGATCTCTATCCATAGGAGAACTCCTTCTCCTCTACTCTGGCTGGTGATCCTCTAGAAGACTACTGCCTCCACTACACTGGCTTGTGGATCTCTCTCCACTGAAGACTCTTGTCCCCACTCAGAAGACCTATCCTCACTACCCTGGTTGATGGATCTCTATCCATTGGAGACTACTATCCTCTCTACTCTGTCACCTCCAAAGCTCTGTCTCTAATCTGCACTAAACATAGTCCTTCGATCTAGCACAAATCTTCTCAACAAGTCCACACAGAACTTGCTCAAATCTGCTCAACAAGTCCACATAGAACTTGCTCAAATCTGCTCAACAAGTCCACATAGAACTTGCTCAAATCTGCTCAACAAGTCCACACAGAACTTGCTCAAATATGCTCAACAAGTCCACACAGAACTTGCTTAAATCTGCTCAACAAGTCCACACAGAACTTGCTTAAATCTGCTCAACAAGTCCACATAGAACTTGCTTAAATCTGCTCAATAAGTCCACACAGAACTTGTTCAAATCTGCTCAATAAGTCCACACATAACTTATTCAAATCTGCTCAATAGGTCCACTCAGAACCTATCAAATTTGCTCAATAAGTCCACATAGAACTTATTCAAATCTGCTCAACAAGCTCACTCAAAACTTGTCCAAATATCATAGAAACATAAAGAGAATTGTTAGAGACTCAATATGTTCTACACTCAATGCTCAATCACTTTCTTAACTCAAATCAGAATATAGAATAGTTTGTTTATGGAACTTGAACAATCACTTCATGCATCCACTTGACTAGGCTCAATCAACTCTACTCAACCAATTACTCAAGAAACAACCCTTGCTCACAAACCCTAGTCCAAGCATGTAAACACCAACTCAAAATATTTCCAACAATGCTCAACAACAAATCTCACATAACAATGATACTCATGTTCTTTTCAAACCCTAGTTCAAGTTCTTTGCACAACAACTCACTTCAACAACAATGCTTATAAATCAATCTTCACATAACAATGATACTCATGTTCTTTTCAAACCCTAACTCAAGTTCTTCACACAACCAATGGCTTCAACAACAATGCTTATAAAACAAGGTTTTAATCACAACACTTAATTCTAGAAAACCTTGAAGCATTAACTCAAACACTTTTGAAAAGGAAACCCTAATCAAATCCTTTTCACTCCAAACTTTATTTTCTAGAAAGCCAATCAATCAACTCAACCAAGGAAGAATTTGCCCATACCTTTTTGCTTGACAAGGAGTTGATCTCACAAATCTGCCACACTCACACTCACTTCTTTGCCAATCTCAATAAGGGTTAGAAGATAATAATTTCCTCAATGAAACACAATACAAAATGATATCAAACAAAATACACCTTATCACTCCAACTTTGAAATAATATTCAACACCTTAACCATTACCCTCATAATAATCTCTTTGGCAAAAGTCCTTTCTAAAAATTAAAAACAACACTCTTAAAGTCTTACTCCTCAATATGCAAATATAATAATTAAGACTTTATTAAAAATAAAATCAAACTCCTTATAACTCCAAAAACCAATTTCCAACTAACACAACTTTCCACTAGCAATCCCTTTTAAATATTTCCAACTAGCAAACCTTTTAACTCCCCACTTTAGGCAACATTAAAAATAATTAAAAATTTAATTACCTTGCCCTTGGAGGGATTCAAACTCTCAACGCTGCCCACGACCAACATCTTAGCCATGGCTCCAACCGCCGCACGAGCTACGCGCTCGTTTGAAACTTAAGAAGCACCACGTGCTTCAAATCGTGTCTCCCGCCTTGCACCTTGCAAAATGTGCGCCTTTGGCGCCTTCAACCAACATGACTGCCAAGCACAGCCATCGTGTTTCGAACGCTGGCCTCCTTGCCTACAAGTGCTCTGGCCACTACCCACTTGCCACTAGGCCAAGCTTCCCAGTTGGCTTTCGACCATTCGATGCCTTCCACTTTATTTCTTTTCGCTGGAAAATCAAACATGAAATTCATAAACTTTCTCACGAGCTCTTCTTTCCAATTCACATGCAATATTAATCAATCGAGCAAGGATAAAGTTTAATGCCCTTTGGGCATAGGTATATATATTAATTTCCTCCATGCTTGTAAAACGTCGATGCTTCGAATGCTTTCACCACCATGTAACGTCGGCGAAGGTTAGGACCTTAATAAAGGTGCTTTGAATGTTTTTAACTCCAAACCCATCTTTGGGTATTGTAAAATATTATAATGAATATTATAAATATTTTACTTTGGGATTTTAACCATATCACTTATTATTATAATCTTACTCCTTTGAATTTTTTTTTTTTTTGTTTTTATTATATCCCTTTTAACTTTTTCTTTAAAAACCTCCTTGGGTTTTTATGAAGACCCTTTTAACTTATGCTTCCATATACTATTAAGATATTATGGAGCCCTTTTTCTTTTAACTTCTGCATTGATTCTCTTGACCTTTGGCCTTCTTCCTGGATATCAAATGACAACCTTGACAACTTTATTTCTTGACGAATTCCTTGACATTAATGATGACTTCATCTGGTGACATCAATGACAACTTTGACTTAGGGACTCAAAATGTCCAACAGGAGGTTGATCGTCGATAATAGAAAAGACTAAAGGAGAACGTTGGAAAGGACGAGGAGCTTTAGAGAGTATTATAGAGGAGATAACATCTACATGATTGTTTTGTATGAGTTTGCAATCCGATTTGTTTATGTTACAATGGTTGTATGCTTTTAGAATGTCTTATTATTCATTAGTCATTGGTTATGTAAGCTTTCACTAGGATGAACTTTGGTTATAGTCTTGTAAAGGTTATTTTTGCTACGTATAACCTAAAGCTTTAACATTGTATGTTCTAAACGTAGTTGCACCTTGGTTTGGTGATGTTTGTTGCTTGGTGATGCTTATTTCTTGAGTTATCCTTTCATTTTCTATTATGGTATATGGTAACCTTGAGCTCGTGGTGTCCAAAATTTTGATTCACAATAAACTTGTGAAGTGTCAACCTATTGAGTGCCTATGGTTTATGTCTTTCTAGAGTTTTTTCTTTCCCAATTGCATGGTAGTAGAGGTATTTTATTTTACATGAAGCTTTTATGTTGGTTCATGGTTTAATGATTGTAATGATTAATTAATTCTTGATGATATTGCTCTAAAAATATCCCAATATTAATTAAAAGGTTTTTTTATTTTTATATATAGTTATTTGCTATATCTTTGTGTAAGTAGTTTTGTTTTGAATGAATGATTGGATTTTTCCAAGTCAGATAACATAGTCTTATGTTTGTATTACTACCATCTTCTTTTAGAAGGATGTTTAATGGGGAAAAATGCTATATGGGTGGTTATGGTGTTTTTATATTCTTTTATTTGGAACCTTTTTATAATAGAAATTGGTGGCTATTTAAGTATTTCATTATGTGGCTAGAAAGGAAAGAATATTGTTTTTGTTTTAAAAAAAGTGTCCTTTAAATGTTTAAATGTGATGTTGGAAAATAAAGAGTGTTATTAATAAAGTTTAGTTATAATGAGTTATATATGTATATATAAAATGATCCTTTGTTATGTAAGGTTTCATTAATAGTTTTAATAAATCATTGGAATTCATAGCTATGAGTAGAGGATGCTAGTAATGGTTTCCAGAGGCTTGAGTGGATATGGAAACCATTATTGAGAGAAGTATGAAATTTCCTCCTTGTTGCATGAAAATATTGTTAAAAGCATGTTTTGCATGGTTGCATTTTTTTATTGCTTAGTGCAAGATAGGCTTGCTTAAGCAATCTATGAATTGTCTTAATCCATAAGTTTTTTCTCGAAGTTCGTGGAAAATTCTCCTTCATGAAAGATCGTGGAAAGTTGGTGATGCTAGGGACCTCTTGAGTGGAATATATTTTGAGGATGGAAAGAAATGATGTTTCTCTTAATGTCAATTATTGTTAAATATGGAAGTGAAGTATTTTAGAGAACACATGTCTTCCAATTATTATTTTTATATTGAAAACTTGAATGAAGGAATTTTATGCTATTGAATGTTACTTGTAATTATTTGGAAAATGTGCAATGGAAAGAATGTGTTATATATAAGTTCATGGATGATGGATTTTTTTTATTATGTTTTCAGATATTGTTTTTGCCTTCTTTCTAAAATAAAGGAATTTATAAATGTTAGGATTGCATGTGAAAGTAATTTTTTAAGAATCCTAGTTTAGCATTGTGTTATTCTTAAGTATGTTATTTTAGTTGCATCACTTTGATTTTCTTTATCGAAGAGAGAAGTTATTTTATTTTTATGTAATTTTTGGGGTTAGAAATGGGGTTCTTGGGCATGGATCTAGAGCCTTAATATAACCCTTGAGTAAAAAATATTTTTGAAAATTTTGAGTATATTGTTCTCATTGATGTCAAAGGATTCATGTCATAGGTTGATGACATTGGTTGTCATTGATGTCATAGGTTGATGAAATTGGTTGTCATCGATGTCAAAGATAGCTTGGCATGGCAAAAAGATAAGGTTTATAGGTTGGTTAAATATGCAAGGTAAAGTTCATCCCAATACAAGAAAATTGATAAAAGGATAAGGTTATAATATTTATTTTAAATATTATAAGCCAAAGAGGTTAGGGACAAAGATCTAAGTGTTTGGTTAAAAGGTTGAAGACCTAGTTTAAAGACCATGCAGAAAGCAAGTAACTAAGGATTGAAAAGAAATAATATTATAATATTAAGGACAAAAGTTTGAAGCCAAAGGTTTAATAATAAAAGTTTATTATAATACTTTATATTATAATTTTAAACCCAAGATGGGTTTTGGTTCCAACATTTCCAAAAGTTTTAATTAAAACCTAAAGCACCGACATCAAGAAATGAAGGAGAAATCCATATTAATATGGATTAAATTATGCACTAAGGTTAATATGATTTTTGAATTGCTATGGTGTGTGTTTGAATTGCTATGGTGTGTATTCGAATTGCTATGGTATGTGTTTGAATTGCTTCGTGGTCGATTTCTTGTGTGCGCAAATTATGAGAAAATAAAGGATGAAATTTTAATTTAAAAAAGAGGAGGCTTCAAGTTTGAACAAATAGAGGATCATGGGGATTTATCCTCAACCATACGGCTAGCCTATGGGTAGACTGGGTAGAACTAAGGCGCAGTGTAGGCAACAGGTCATGAGGTCGAAACTCGACGATGACGTATTTTTTACGTTTTTATTGGAAGGGCTCGACTGAAAGATTTAAATGCTATATCGTGCATCTTTGGTCTTATGGGTGGTTGGCCTAGCGACAACCCAAGTAGTGCTAGAGTGCTAGCAAGCAGGAGGTTTCATGGTCGATTACCACCCACGGTAGTTGTGGTATGAAAAAATAATTATTTTATTAGTGCTAAGGTTGAAATATTAAAGGGCCTAAAGTGTGCTTGATTATTATGCGCTATTAAAATTAGGGAGTTATAAGGGGAATAAATATTTATTTCTTCCATTTTTTTCAAAAGGAAATAAAAGGAAAAATTGCAATTGATATTTGAAGTGTTTGTTTTGTGGAGTTATAAGGTAATTAGTGGTAAATCAATTTGTGGGTGTATTGTTGAAATATTTAAGTGGGAGATAAAATGTGTATAATGTGTTTTTATTTTTTGTAATATTTGATTTAATATTGAAGGGCTTGGTTCATGATTTGATGTTTTATTGAGAAATCAAGAGAGTTATAAAGCATTGGTTTGGAACATAATTGTGCACACATTTTGAGAGGGTTTTCCAATATATGAAAATGTGTTGTGCTAATAATTTTGAAGTTGCAAAGATATTATTTTTATTTGAGGGCACATATTCATCAATCATTTTGAGGTATGGTGGTTTAACCTTTTATCTAGGTGGTTGTATTTTGAGAAAGTAATTTGTGAGGTGGATTTAAAAGGGTTGATTGGTGTACATTGTTGGAAATATTTGCATTAGGGTTTCAGACCTACATGTGCATTATCATTGAATGAAATTGGAAGCAACTACATTAGGGTTTGATATCTACATGTGCATTATTGATGGAAGAAAGTGGAAATAATTGCATTAGGGTTTGAGACCTACATGAGTTCTATTGTTGAAAGAAATCTAAAATACTTGTGTTAGGATTGAGACCAAGTTTGTACATCATAGTGAAACATTATGGGCATTAGTTTGAGTACTATTGAATGTGAATGGACAAGTGCTTAAGATCATTTTTGTGAAGAAGAATTGTGCATTATTATGGTTGATGTTTGAGAGAAAATTTGCAAGAAAGATAGACCAGTTTTGTGAAGCAAAGTTATACACTATTTTGATTTGATTTGAAAGGAATTTTGCAAGAGGTAGAGATTGGATTGGATGAATGCAATATTCGTGAATGTGAAGAACATATCGGGTATTTGATAATACATATAATTCTCTATATTTTATATAGGTTAAATGACTTCTAGGTAGAATACATCTGAATTACCTAGGTAGAATTTGTGCTAGCCTTATGACGAGCTTTGGTGTAGATTTGAGATAGAGTTGAAAGCAGGATTTGGAACAAACCAGAGCAAAAGGGATAGAGTTCTCCTATGGAGAGAGATCCACAAACCAGAGTAGAGGGGATAGAGTTATCCTATGGAGAGTGTGGACACCAAAACAACACCAATCCGATTATGTGACGACAAGCACTGATCGCACTAACACACACAGCCTCCAGGGCAGCCCTCAGAGGTTAAACAGTGGTTCTAACCACTCACACAGCAGTTTTGCAAGTCAAAAACCAATTTGGCACCTTTTAGACACTTTATTGCTTATTCGTCCCACCCAGGGACGAGTGCTAGTTTTACTCGTCCTACCCAGGGACGAGTGATATTTTTACTCGTCCTACCTAGGGACGAGTGCTGACTTATACTCGTCTCACCCAGGGATGATTACCAGCGCTCGCTTCGGGGTGGGACGAATGTCAGGTTTGATCGACAAAAAGTCAAATCTCGACATATAACAACTCAGAACTGCCACTTAGCTTTCCCTGCATGACATAGGAGTGCGAGTGAGTTCTTTTGACAAATCATATCTACCAATTAACTCTCCCTTCACTGCATGGGAATAAGAGTAAGCTTTTTAAGGCAACTCAGATTTGCCACTTAGCTATTCCTTCATTGCATGGGAGTGCAAGTGAGTTTTTCTAAAACACACAAAGACATGCACAGAGACAGTTAAGAATCCCTTGATCAAGAAGAAGTCTTTTCTGCACACACAAAGCATTCATGCAAAGAAACACTTTTGCATGTTAATTCAAAGAGACCCCTTGGGTCTATAAAATGGTGAGTTTCTTCACCCAAAAGAGATACCGAGCAAGAGCATTTTGAGCGACGAAGTGCTGCTAAATCACCTACTTGCGATTTGTGCCCAAACGCCATTCTTTTGACCACAATATTCTACGAATTTGCCGACAACACATCACATCAGGTTTCGGACCCATCTCAAGCGGATTGGTGTCGAAGCAAAGTTTCATCTGCGGGTGGTCTGCCTTCGGGCACCTCCCCGCTTTATTTATTTTATAGTATTTTAGCTAGTTTCATGTTTATGCTTTTGTCAAGTTTTCATTTCATTTAGATTCATTTTAGTCATAGTTAGATTTATCTTTTATTTTTCATACACAGGTGCTACTGATGCTTTGTTTGTTTCTTTGAACGCAGATCTGCAGCATTGGAGGAGCAGCAAGGAATCGACCTGTATCAACGCAAGCGGCGACAACGTTTTGGTTCGCCCATGTTATATGTGGGCACGCGGAAGAGGAAATCTTTGTGAACAAGTTGTAGAGATCAATATCTAACGCTCCTATCCCCTAAAAAGGAAGGAGACGCATTGTAACACGAATTGAAAAGAATATCAATAAAAAGGGCCATAATTTATATTGCTTTTATATCTTGTGTTCATTCATTTGTGTTCTTTCCTTTTAATACAATTTTGTTTAGTATTTCCTTTTTGTTTCCGAAATCTCGTGCTTTTAGAGAGATATCCACAAACCATAGTAGAGGAGATAGAGTTCTCCTGTGGAGAGAGATCCACAAACTAGAGTAGAGGGGATAGAGGTCTCCTGTGGAGAGAGATCCACAAATAAGAGCAGAGGGGATAGAGTTATCCTATGGAGAGAGATCTACAAACCCAAGTAGAGAGGATAGCGTTATCCTATGGAGAGAGATCCATAAACCAGAGCAAAGGGGATAAAGTTCTCCTATGAAGAGAGATCCAGAAACCAGAGTAGAGGGGATAGAGTTCTCCTATGGAGAGAGATCTACAAATTAGAGCATTAGGGATTGAGATCTCCTTTGGATAGAGGTCCATAAACATTGTAATAGGGAATTAATTCCCAGAATATTTATTGAGAAAATTTTGAAGAAATATTTTCTTCGTAGATGTAGCCTACATTGGGTGAACCACATTAAATTTGTGCCTCTCATGTGTGTGATGATTTTTGCATTGTTTATTTTACGGTATTGATATTATTGTTATCATCATTTGGAAAGAAAGTAAAATTTGGTCTTATAATTTCCACCCCCCTCTCAGTATAAGATTGTGTTCTTCAAAGATAATCCAATCTTGGAAAGAATTACGATGACACAATAATCAAGAAGATGTGGATCTTAGGAGTTGTGGTGATGCAATAGCTAGGTATTCGCATATCTAGGAGGATTTGCAGGGATGCAATAACCAGATAATTGTGATTGATACACCTTGAACGACGAGGCTTGGGTGTTCCAAAGTAGTAGGGATCTTTGGAGTCAATCACATGGCAGTATAGTGGTGGTACCTTGAACAATGAGGATCAACTGACCATGTGATTATTAGTTGAGTGGTAATAGCCTTAGTTAGCCCACATAGATGTGGTAAGTAAGCATTAAGGCATTACACAAAAATAATCCTATATAAATGGACTTAGTTAGGGTTAGAGAATTAGCCTTCCCCTTTAAGTGTTATGGGTCTTAAAGGATAATCTTTATGTCATTGTCAAGTTGTCCTGTATCGATGAAGGTATAGAAAATGTGGGGGGGCCGCTATTGGTGTCTTTTTTAAATGGTGAGGTTCAAAAAAGTGAACCCTAGAATTATGAGATGTTGGCCACTCCTGTCCACTTGAATGTTGTCTATAATGACATAAAACTTAAAATGTGGTTATGCCTTACAATACTAAATATTATTGGGACTTCTTGTGAACCTTGCATATATATATATATATATATATATATATATATATATATATATATATATATATATATATATATATATATATATATATATATGTTGGTTGATTTCGATGGATTTTTATACCACCATGACCCCTCGTAAGACCGAGATCTATGCTTATCAATAGGGGATTAACACAACCACACACACCACGGTTTGAACCTTGAACCTACTGAGCCAAACTCGAAATCCTTGCACTATCCCTAGAACTAAAATTATGTATTTTTAATTTAAATATATAAAAATTATAATTTAAATAATTATAATTAAAAAGTTTGAAACTTTTTAATAAAATCTACTTAAAATCATATGGAGAAAAGATATTTTTAATAAAAATCTGCTAAAAACATATTGAGAGGTGACCTTTGTTATAAGAAAGACTACATGGGAATATTCTTGTTGAGGATATGATTGTACCTTAGGCTTTAATTATAAGCCTAAGTTATTATTTTATTATTATTTTCTATTTCTTTCACTTTGTATTCATGTGAGGCATAGTATACCCATGTTGGAAATATATTTGTTAGTTGTTAGATGTTTAGTTAGACTGTTAGAGTTGTCATTTATCTTCTAGAAGTTAGTTGGTATCCTTGTTAGTAGATTGTTATCTGTTAGTTAAGTGGTTGGCCATGTTTGGAAAATTGTTGCAACCACTTAACCTACATGATTCTATTGTAAGCCTATATATTCTATTGTACCTAATGAATAATCAGCTTCACTTATGGTATTTCCATATCAGTGGTAACCAGAGCCATAGGATTGTTTTTGTAGGAACAAAGGTAAACTGCCACTTCATTGCTAGGTGTCTAGTTGGATTTTGTAGCTAGTACATTAGATCCTAAGTAGGTGCTTTCATGAAATTGGCTTGAGGCTAGTTGCAACACCATTTTTGTGAAGCTCAAGAGGTGGTAGAGGGCAAAATTTACCCTTTCACCAAATACCCCTGGAAAAAACCAAAGGGTAACCAGACTTACCCTGAGGAAGGCAAGAAATTTTTTATTAGTTTGGAGATTAATGTCTGCTTTGAAGATTGGAGAGATCACATATATGAGAGGGAGTTTCAAAATTTTGAGGCCAAGATTTTGCCCAAAAATAAGATTTTACACTCCTTTTCATGAGAGCATTAGGGTTGCCAAACAAGAATATTGAGCCAATTGGTCCCTCGCATGAAAATTGGCTAAATTGGGCTATTTTGCATGAAATTTGGGTATATAAAGCCTTGTTAAGGCTGAATTAAAATTAAAATATTAATATTATTTTATATTAATATTTTATTAATCCCAAGTTCAAAATAGGTGGTTAGCCTATTAAGAGCACACTATCACCTTGATTTAGCTGGGCAGGCCCATTACCTCCGGCCACCAACTATTGATGGACTATCTTTGATGGTCGACCATCTCCACAGATTGAACCTCTCTACTGGTAGCTCTTCAACGGTTGGATCTCTCCATGGTAGTCAAAAACCACCAACTGCTAGAACACCGATGGATCCCCTCTAAAAACAAACCATCATAAATGTCCATCTATGATCCTATTTTGACCAGTGTTCCCAATGTCTCCCTCGACTATCAAGACTCTCCCCTTCACTACAAAGATAATTGATGGTACGTATTTTCGATGGTCCTCAGTTGATTGCACAGATTTAAGACCTAGACACAACCGATCGATGATCGGATGCCAAGGTCCACCCCTGATGGGAAGCGATAGGATCAAACCCTGGCTCACTGTGGCAACACGTAGCTTAGATGCACAAATCACAAATGAGCTCACGTAGTCATCATGGAGGACTTGACAAAAACTAGCAGGCGGAATTATTTTTACAAAAAAATCAAATCCTCCATAAGGTTTTGAAAATAACCAATCAACTCATGAGGAGGTAAACCTTATTTATGCCCTATCAACATGTGATAGGTGGTATTGCTAGATTGGATAATGGAAATATTCGAAGCCCATTCAATTGTGAACAAGTGGTGTTTGTTGTGTTGTGCCATACAACATTTTGTTACATTTTAGGCAAAGAATTTTATTTTTTGTCAACCATATCCATCACCAAGTGATTTCCAATGTGTGAAATACCTCACAGTTGATTTTTGATAACACACAGGCAAGACTCCCGATGAATTTGTGTATTTTTTGACATGAAATATACTTTTTGATGACATCACCTAACTTTTGATGAACATGAGAGCAGAAATTTTTAAAAATTTTGGGTTTTTACTTTAGTCCCACATCACTTGGATGTTTGCTTCTGAGTTATTTATAAGTGTTGGTAGGCACATAGTGTAGTGTCCACCCTACGGTAGACACAATATCACCATGCACGCGTGGAAGTTCCATGTGGCCTAGCACTGCACACTAGGCAAAGTTGATTATTGCCAATGCTACTGTTTGAGAATTACCATTGACCATGCTTGAAAAAATTGAAAGTGTTGTCTAGCTGTTGCACACTCTTACCTGCTTCGACTCGACAGTTTGGCCTGGTGGACCCGCATTGACCTGCTATGCAGACTTACCCATTAATCAGGAGTTGAATAAACCTTTTTTTGCTTGATTCAAATTCAAACTTTGGCAATAAATAAAAATTTCAAATTCAAATTTTACTGCCAAAAAATAAGAGAAGGTGATTTAGTCCATTTTCTTCAATTTTTGTAATTTTTTTCAACATGTTTTTGCAAAAGTGATTAATATTAACTCCAAAAATCATAATTTTGCAGTTGTAAGGGCTAATTTTCTTAATTTTAGTGCTATTTTTTGTAATTGCAAAAATTATTTAAATTTGTTAAAAGCACTATAGTAGCCCATTGGAAGGCAATTTTTTGTAAAAATCTAGGTAAACTTATGCATTAGGAAAACCGTCAAATTTGTTCCTAAGAGCCTAGATAGTTCTTGAAAAACATTTTATAGTCCTCCTAGTCTGGCATATACACAAAATCAAATGGCTATCGACCTCAAAATTAATATGAAAAACCTTACTATTGTAGTAGATATTTTGGTAGATAAAGTGAGAGACATTGTTGTCCAATTAACGCCTAGTGAGGTCAAAATTTATCCCAATCATGCCAACAAAGTAAAATGTGAGGTCAAATTGAATGATGGATCAAGGGATCCTGATGTCTTATCTACATAGATTTTAGATATGCAAACTTGGTTCGCATATGTTGAAATTCTTGGAGATGACCAAGTTGCTTTTTCCATAGTCAAAATCATAGGCTTAGCAAAATTTTTAATTGTAGAAAGACAACACCATAATGTTCTCATGACTTGGAAAGAATTGATCCAAATTTTGAAAAACATATTTTTCCCACCAAATTACCAAAGTGACCTCACAACCAAGTGGTATAGATTGAGGTAAGCCTATAATATGTCAGTTGCTGACTACATTTTTTAATTCAATAGGCTAAGGGTGCTTCTTGGTGTGAAAGATTTAGAAGAGGATCTGATTAACAAGTTCACTCATGGATTGCAAGATCAGATTTTTAGGGAAATCAAGTTCAATGATTTCCTCACTTTGGATGTGGTATTCAGGCATGCCATTCTCGTAGAGGAGAAAGTTGATGCCTCTTAAATATCTCGATAGGATAGTAGTTCCAAAGGCACAAATCAAAATCAATAAAAGATGAAGAATAATTATCATTCTTCCCCTCATTCTTCTTCTCCTCCCAGTTCTCATAAAGCACATTCTTCTTCTTCTCACTCTAAAGATACTTCTTCTTCAACAATGTATTGTGATTTTTGTAAAAAGCAAGGTCATACAAAGTCTAAATGCTTTACTTTTGAAATAATGAAGAAGAAGTCCCTAATTGTACAACCTACAAATGAGGAACCACAATATGGTCCCATTGTGACTATAGGGACAAAAGAAGAATATCCTGATTTAAAGAGTAAACTAAACAAAGTTACCCTCATGTCGAATGTGTTTACTCAAGGGGCTCATGAAAATTTGTTTATCACTAGAGCCCACCTTACACATGATTTTTATGTGGATTGTATCATAGGTAACAACTCACAGAAGAATTTCATCATGAATTTCATTATCGAGAAGTTGAAGCTTCCCATAAATCCACATCACCAACCCTATGCACTTGGGTGGAAAGATGTAGACTTCACATCTAACATCACACACACTTGCACCTTGACTTTTGCTTTTGGTGATAAGTTTGTGGATAAAGTAAGATGTGATGTTACTGAGATGGATTGTTGTGGACTATTGCTTGGTAAACTCTATCAATATGATAAGAATACTAAAAAGAACATATACACCTTGGATTTGCATGATAAAACACACTTGATACAAAGCACTACACCCACATCAAATTTGATGCTAAGTTGTAGGTAAGTTCGTAAGCTATTAAGTCAAGCACTTAATTTTGCTCCTACTGGCATAAGTCCTACACAAGAGAAAGAATAAGCACCATCAAAGGCTCATGATAAAGAAGTTTCACTTCCACAAATTGAACAATCACAAGAGCTTGTGGTTAAGGAACCCATCACTCTCACTCATGAGAAATATACCAACCATTCTATTGGCATCATTTTGGGTACACCTATGGACACACAACCACTTGCTCCATAGAAGTTGCATTTGGATTTGTCCTCTTCCACCATTGCACATACGAAGGAGTAAGCTAAGGTCACTTCCTTCATTCAACACCGATAGAGTCTTCAGGGTAAGATAACACAGGACTTACAGGAGAATCAACAAGAGCGGTAGAGTGTGATGCGCAAGAATCACAATCCTCACTCATCTTAGGTTGGAGATAAAGTTTGGAT
Organism: Wollemia nobilis; assembly: GCA_028583015.1. NCBI lineage: Eukaryota > Viridiplantae > Streptophyta > Pinopsida > Araucariales > Araucariaceae > Wollemia > Wollemia nobilis. Next base: position 295,176 of record JAQPPZ010017079.1, on the reverse strand, counting down.
TTCTTTGGATAAGTGATGCTTTCCAAAGACACCATTTTAGGATCCTCCTTTGGTACTTGAACCCGTCATCAACCCTACAACAATAGTGGCACCTAATCGTCACCTGATCGTCAAATTTCGCTCATTTTAGATAGAGTTTTTGAGATGAAGACTCATCACAATCGACAGGGTTCTTCCACTTCTTACCTTGTCGCCCATCATGGTCACTTTCCACATATGACTCGTTGGATTCCTCACCATGATATGACCCATGACTTTCCACATTTGTTGAGATTATTGGGGTCCAATGCTTCTATGGTTGGGAGGAGTGTTGATGATATGATTGTACCTTAGGCTTAATTATAAGCTTAAGTTATTATTTTATATTTCTTGCACTTTGTATTCACGTGAGGCATAGTATGCCCATATTGGAAATAGGTTTGTTAGTTGTTGGATGTTTAGTTAAATTGTTAGAGTTGTCCTTTATCTTCTAGCAGTTAGTTGGCATCCTTGTTTAGTAGATTGTTATCTGTTAGTTAAGTGATTGGCCATGTTTGGTAAATTGTTGAAACCACTATTGTAAGCCTATATATTCTATTGCACCTAATGAATAATCAACTTCACTTATGGTATTTCCGTATCACTTCTTATGATGCCCATGTAAAATTAAAAAAAAGTGCACCACTTTGAATATAATAAATTGGTTTACAATGAAAATTAATTTTTTTTTTTTTTTACATTATGTTATAAAGGTTTGAAATTGTGGTATTGAATTATGAATTTACTGGGTTTGAAATTGTGGTATTGAATTATGAATTTACTGTTACGATATGAAAAAATAAAGTTATTATTAATTTATGGCCCTATTTTTGGTTGCAATATAATAAAGAGTAGATTGAAAATATTCCATTTAATTATTAAACTGTTGTTTAATAGTAATAGGTTAGTTATTATTATTTTTCTTACAATTATTTTTCCTGTTTGTATGTATTTATGTATTAATGGTTATAATATACAATAAACTATTAACTTAAAAAATTATATAGTCTCTACCAAACCATTTTATATAAAAACTTAAATATTATTATTTTTTATATTTATTATCAATAATAAATAAAAAAAATTACTTAAAACCCTATAATAATTAAAGATGTTACATTTAATATAAACTTCCTTTTCACACACAACTATAATATCCGCTCATGTAGAGGAGTTGGAGAGCAAGTGGGTAGTTAAAACTCTCCAGTTATCGAGAGGCCCAGGTTCAAATCTCTCCCCTCACATGTTGCGGATATGTTGTATATAAAAGGTTCTTCATAAAAAAATAAAAAATATCCTTTTCTTAAGAGGTTTATGTTTTTGTTTGAATCGCCCCAAACATTAGGGGATCTTGGATTGATCTCTATTTTTAAGAGCAGTTTGCACCCACGATTCTCTCAGCTCTTGTTTCAGACTGATCCAGATTTTTTCTCATACGCGTTATCTGCCAAAGCTATGGACAATTACGGGTCTGTTCATTTTTTTGCATCCCTGCCTGCGCTGAACTTTTTTATGCTACGATGGCTATCCCTCCCACCACATCTTGTTATTAACTATTTGCCTTTGTTTTTGTTGAAGAGAGGGGACAAAATGGTGGACACACAACGTAGTGGCTGTGGTCACCGGCGCCAGCAGAGGTCTTGGCCTCGAGACCGTTTGCCTTCTGGCAAATCAGGGCTTGACTGTTGTTCTCACTTCTCGTAACCATGACACTGGCTTAGCCCTCGCCAATCAACTCGGAAGCCCAAATGTCCATTTCCATCAGTTGGACGTGCAGAGTGATCAAAGTGTTTCTCAGTTGGCCGATTGGCTCCTCCATAAATTCAATGGCATCGACATTCTGGTAAGTTCGGTAAATTCGAATTTGAAAGAGAGGGAATTATACACCATAAATTATTTATGCTCTTTGAAAGTTTCGGCTTTGGGCTTCCCAGATTAACAATGCTGCCGTGAACGGACTCCACATAGATCGGGAACTCTGGGCGAGTCGTGGGATCAACTTCCGAATACTCTTCGTAAGCCCAGCACTCCTTATCTCTTTAATCATAACCAGTTTCGAGTCAGTACTAAATTTTACAAACCTCAATAGTATGTTCTTTAATGTGGATATGATTCGTTGCCGTGCTAGGGTAACCCATCTTTCACAGAAGGGGTTAGCCAGGATTATCAGTCAGTAAGGACATGCGTAGATATAAATTACTTTGGCACCAAGAGAATGGTGAAGGCCATGCTTCCTCTGTTGAAGCCATCGCCTTTCGGATCAAGAATTGTCAATGTTTCGTCCATTGGAGGACTCCTCAAGGTTTACCACATACCCACAAATTTAACTATTGTGTAGTGTTTGCAACCGAATCTGCATTTCATGTGCATATGAAGACTGTTAGGTAGAAATTTGATTTAAATTTCAAAGTAGACTGTAGATTATAGACCATTTTGTTAATGATATTTGGCATATGGAGTCTTGTGAACAGTCCTTATGTAAATAGGTTGATCTTGATCTTAAACTTACTATATATGTAAATTGGTAAATTGTTCAGCGTCTCGGAAATGAAGCCCTGAGAATGAAGCTTGCTGATATTGAAAACCTAAGGGAGGAAACGATAGATGCTTTTGTCAACAACTATGTTGATGATTTTCAATCAGGGCAAGTTGAAGGAAAGGGTTAGCCTGTTAGGTTCGGATCTTATGCAACATCCAAGATAGCTGTGAATGCCTACACTCGTCTTGTGGCAAGAGACTTTGGAAGGCATCCTGAGCATCATCATGAGGTCTATGTAAATTGTCTGCATCCTGGTTTTGTGAAAACTGACATGACAGATCAGGAAGGAGACCTGACTGCAGCTGAAGCTGCAACCTTTGTGGCAAGGATTGCCCTGTTCCCTCCTGGTGGACCTTCTGGTCACTTCTTTGATAAAGAGGATATCACTTCCTTCTGAGGATTCTTCTATGTTGTCAGCTCTTATAGAGAATTTCCTCAATGTTTGTTTGTGATCCGCAAGTCTTAGTAGTGTTGTACTGAATCTTCTATATAGAGAGAAATAAAATGAATATTTGCTACCATTTGGTTCGATGCTTAGCTATATTAGAATAAATAGTGGGGTTTCCAACATTTTACAGAATGAGGTACCATTGTATGAGATACCATTGTCATTAGATTAAAACATTCAAACAATTGTTATAGATAGGAAAATTTAGCGGTTACCATGGCATGTCGGTCGGCTGATAACTCATGAGTAATTTGTATCTAGAATTCTAGAAAACCTGTCCTGAATTCAGTAACATCGTTAAAACTAACTAGTTTGTATCTTTGCTAGGGTAGAGTCCAACATAACATGCAGATGTGACAAGATTGGTTATGGCTAGAAGAGATACCATGTGATGTTAGGACTTAAACAGTTATTTACCACAAAATAAAATAACATAGCTAAAACTAGAACAAAGGGATGCTAACTTATATTTAGAAGTGATGAAAAAATAGACATAATTTTGTATGGATAGCTTAAGCAAAGTATGTATAGCTACCACAATTGCCTTTTGTATGATTACTAACCAAATTACTTGACATTTTAGATATAAAAATAAATTTATAATCCAATTGTTTTTATTTACTGTATAGGCTTGAAAATTTTGATATTTTAATATGGGTTTCACTTACTTTTATAGGTGTTATGGTTGATTAGGAGCTCACTTACAATAATGGCTTTTATCAAGTTTTTTCTTTTCTTTCACGTTTATATCACTGTATTTTTATTATGTTTATCATGCATTGTTATGTAATAAATGAAATATTATATATGTACATATAATCACATTTCTCTATAGTTTTGTTTTAATATCTTTTCATTCTTATTAGTAGTATTATTTGAACTATTTCATAAATCTTTAACATAACTTTCAAACACATAAAAAATACAATTAAAAAATACATTGATTTTAAACATACAAAATACACTAATACTATAGAAAATATCTTCAATAATATCATGTTCTCAATTGAACATCTTTCCAATACTTAAAATATATTAGTCAATTAAGATTTAAAAAAACATTGATTTTCAAATGATAAGAGGAACCATTTTCTCTATTCAAGTGATTATAAATAAACCATGTAATGCTCTGGTATACACATGTTCTTTGTCTTGTGTAACTGAAGCAATTTTTTATGGATCTGTGTGGTTAGTGGTCAATGTTTCTACGCGATGTGGTAACTCATCCAACGAATAAACTTGGTGTACACATGTTCTTTGTCTTGTATATCAGATGTATGTAAGTGCCTTTTAAAAAAATTAAAGCGATTTTTTATAGATCTGTGTGGTTAGTGGTCAATGTTTCTACACGGTGTGGTAACTTGGTGGAAAGAGGTGGAATGGAATTCTTCGAAATATCACATCTGAAATTGTCCAATTGCAAGACTATTATTGTGTCATGTATTTATTTATTTGAGTTGAATACTGTGAATGCTTTTCCTTTTGGTTAATTAACTTGCATCACAATCAGTTTCAACGGGTAAGTCTAACGATTAGATAAATAATATAGAAAAACGCATTGGTCTAAAACTTAAATATTTAATATTATCCTTTGAAAATTTTAGGAGCGTGTGAAAAAACTTGGAGCGGAGTCGAGAAGTTTTGCTTTTTTCTAGGTTTACGGTACTGTATGCATAGGGTTTTGTGTAGGGTTTGGTCGGTCGTCACCCCTGAACTCCACGTCGTTAAACATTTATTGTCTTGGTGGTTGGTTTTCCTTTTAAGATGGTCGTCGGGAACACGACGGCTTTGAATCCTATCGAAGCTACTGGATTTGGCTATGGCGCGCAACAAGCAACCGAGGAAATTTGTCCCGAAGGTCTTCCACGAGGTATGAATCAGGTGCCCGATGTTACTATTCCTTTTGATGATTTTAATCAGTCTTGTAGCTGGTTAGAAAATAACACTCTTATTGGATACTTCTTGGGTCGAATCCCCAATGAGTCGCTAATCCGTAGCTGGATTCAGCATTACTGGACTCCTCATGGTATAGAAGTTGATGGAATTCAAAATTTGACTAAGGGGTTTTTTTTGTTCTGTTTCCTGGCTCCTGAGCATGTGCAGAAGGTTTTTAACCATGGCCCCTGGTATGTGCGTAACTCTTTGTTAGTATTTCAACCCTGGTCCCATGATTTCTCTGTTGAAGAGGGTGCTTCCCTGGAGGTGCCAGTGTGGGTTGAATTCCCTGGCCTCCCACCGGCTCTTTGGCCTTTCCTGGAAACCTTTGTTGCCCCTCTAGGTCGTTTTGTCTGCGTTGAGAATCCTAGGTTTTTTGGTGCTCGGCCCTATCGCAGGGTTTGTGTGAAAATAGATCTTTCCAAGGATCTCCGTGACCATCTTACCATTTGTGTTGGGGATACCTCCTTTGTTCAGAAGCTAGTCTATATTAATCTCCCGAATACTTGCTTTTGCTGTCAGTCGGTAGCTCATATGATCAAATATTGCCCGCTCATGGAGGGGCATTTCAGGCATAATAAGGTTACTTCTAACCCTACAAGCTCTGCGCATGTGCCTCCATCTAGAGCTGCTCCCGGTGAGCAGCGACCCCCGTAGACTGGTTTGCAGGATTCTTGGACCACTGTTGCCAAACGAAATCATCCAATCAAGCCCTCGGGTAAACCTTCTGGTTCGTGAATGGCTCCTCTGGTGCATGCACTGAAAGATAAAATGGCCATGCAAGATATAGCACCAACGTCCTCTCATAGGGCTTCTGTTGTAGTGGAAAATGAGGGTTTGCAGAGTACTTTGCATGCGGCCCTTGAAAAGGCTCGAGCGAGAAGATCTCGCAGTCCCAGTTCTGATAAACGCCCGTATACCATGTTTCTAGAAGAAAATCATGACCGATTTATCTCAAACTCCTACTCCTCGCTTGGGGATCTAGGGGCTTCAGATATTATTGAAGGTGATATGCAGCTTGACAGTTCCTCATGATATTTCTCTCCTGGAATGTCAGAGGTTTAACGGACCCAATCCGTAAATACTTGGTTCGTAGTGAAGTTGACAAACTTTGTCGTCTGCATGGCAGGTTTGATTTTCTCTGTTTACAAGAAGTTAAGGTTTTTGCTTTTAACTTGCATTGTGCATGTTCATTTATTTGGCCTAGCAGCCAATTTTATGCAACTAATCATGCAGTTGGTAGAGGTGGAGCTGTCACTTTTGTGGCTCCCACTTGGCAGTCTCATCTGGTTACTTGGGGAGTGGACCCTACTAATCAGGTGGTTTGGACTCTCTTTGAAATTGATGGACATTCTTTTGGTATTGCAAATATATATGCTTCCAATCATGCCCCTGACAGATGTGCCCTCTGGCGGTGGTTGGCTTTGTCTTTACCTCCTGTTGTCTGGATTTTTTGTGGTGATTTCAATATGATTGAGACAACTTCTGATAAAGTGGGCCGCCTCCCAATGCGGTGGTGTGCTGGGGAACGCGAAGCTTGGTTTTTTTTAAAGAATAAACTAGGGCTTTTCGACCCCAATGCTTGTTCTTCCTCCAAAGACTTCCCGCATTCACTCTGGTTTTCCTGGTCAAATTTTCAAAATGGGGATGATCGTGTTCTCAAGCGATTGGACAGAGCCATGCTTACAGACCATTTTGGGTTTAGTTTTCAGCCCCTTGTGCCTTCTGCTCCTCCCGTGACAGCTCTTCCCGGTTCCACAGTGTCAGATCATGTTCCTATCCTCTTTAACATTTCTTCGAAGAATCTGCCTGCTAAGACCTTCTCATCTCAGTTTTTTTTGAATACTTCCTTTCTCCAGCATCCTGCTTTTGTTGCGCATATTACTAGGGTTTGGAATTTGGTTCCTCGACCTTCAGGTCATTTGGGGTGGATTGTGTGGTGGAATGATGCTATCAATCGCACAACCACTTTGCTTCGCAATCTTGGGGTCAAGCTTGCCCAGTTGCGTAAAAAGTCCAATCTGGCCCTAAAGCGGGAGTTTGCCTCAACATCTGTTAGACTTGATGCCTCCCCTCTCAGTGTCACTCTGCAGCAGCATGTTGCGATTCTTCGACATGAGCTCAAGAAGGTTGAGCTCTATGAGGCTCGAGGTGCTCAACTTTGTGCCCGAATGCATTGGCTCAAGGTCGGTGATAGGGTTTCCAAGGAATTTTTCCAGCGCCTTAGACCACCTCGACAGGCGGTTCAGTTCAAAGCCATTGTGCATAATGGCGAAAGGCTTTCAGAGATGCCTGATATTTCTAAGGCATTCGTTCACCATTACCAGTAGGTCTTTGTTGCTCAACATCTCTCTACTGAGAGACAACAAGCGCTGGATGAATGTTGCTCAATGGTTCCAAAGAAGCTTTCGCCTTCTCAGACTGAAGCCTGTGATAAACCTCTTTCTTTAGAAGATCTTACTGAAGCTTTATCTCATATGGCTAATGACAAAGTGCCTGGCCTTGATGGGTTTCCTTGTGAATTTTATAAAACCTTGTGGGATATGGTCGGGCCAGACCTTTTTTGGGTTTATCAGGAAGCTTTGCAGTCTGGTTCTCTAGGCTCACTCATCAATAGAGGAAACATAAAGTTCATCCCCAAGCTTGGTGATCCTGAGGTGATCACTAACTGGAGGCCTATCACTTTGTTGAATGTTAGCTATAAAATTATTGCTAAAGCTCTTGCCCTTAGACTTCGGCCTCTCCTTCCTCTAGTTGTGAGGCCTGAGCAAACAGGCTTTATCCGCAATCGCTATATTCTGGATAATGTTCTAGCAGTTTGGGAAGGCATGGACTGGGCGCGACAGTCTCAGCAAGATGCACTTTTTATTAAAATTGACTTTGAAAAAGCCTATGATAGAATTGAATGGCATTTCATACTCTCAATGCTTACAACTTTGGGCTTTGGACCCGGATTTGTCCATTCTGTGAAAATATTATTTACAGATGCCTCAGCGGTTCTCACGCTGAATGGCATGCAATCAAAATGCATTGGTTTGTACAGATTTGTTTGTCAGGGTTGTCCTCTTGCCCCTTCCCTCTATGTGCTTGTAGTTGAAGCTTTTGGTTACCTTCTTGCCTGCAAAGCTTCGCAAGGACTAGTTAAGGGTATTTCCCTACCAGGAGGGCAAGGGCAGCTCATCAATGGACACTTTGCGGATGATTCCTTCTTAACGCTCACTGAAGATGAAGTGTCTATCACACAGGCTCTTTCCAGCCTGGATGTGTTTTGCAAAGCTTCTGGTTCCAACATCCAGTGGAGGAAAACTGCTTGTTATAGACAATCCTCACATCCCCTTCCACCTTGGTTAGAGCATTACCAATGGCAGTGGATACATCCAGGGGAGATGTTCAAATTCTTAGGCATTCCCTTTGCTTTTCAAAGCACCCCTTCTCAACTTTGGGAATATGTAGTGCAAAAGGTAGAGACCAAGCTCAATTATTGGATCACCAAGAAATTGTCCCTTGTGGGAAAATTCCAAATCTGCTCTAAAATTCTTGCCAGTACTCATGTTTACTATTCCTCCTATTGGGTTCCTTCTCAAGCTTGTTATAAGAAGCTAGAAAAGCTTCTACGAGACTTTTTATGGGCTAATTCCTCTTAGAAAAATGGCTTTCATCGAGTAGCCTGGGAATTTTGTTGCCTCCCTAAAAATTCAGGAGGTTTGGGACTATTTAACTATTTCCATCAAGGATTAGCTCTCAGTGCTAAATGGATCATCAGATCTCTTAAAGGGGATGAAGCATGGAAAGTTCTTATTAGAAATTGTGTGGCGACAGGGTTACCCATTGGCAAGAAATGTTGGCAAGGGTTGGATTTCCCTTCCATTATTGTAGCCCCTATTTTTTGTAAAATTACTGGCTCCTTTGTGACTCAAAGTCTTTGGAGAGCTTGGGAGTCAATCAAACCCTGGCTCCGTTGGAAAGGAATTAGTCGTCACAAGGGGGCAGCTATTGCAGATTTGAATGTATGGTGGTCCCCTGTAGTTCAGTATCAAGGAAAACCCCTTGCTCAAGTACAATGGATCCATGCTAATTTTTTTTTTAAAAAGGGTATTGTGTCCCTTTCAATTTTTTTTGCAGACAGTCTGGCGATTGGATCCCTTGGCCACAGTTTCAGCAGTAATATAGGTTACAACTTATTGACAAAGATACCTACGAGGTGGTTATTAATAGTACACCTTTCTCTTTGTGGCCTAAGCTTGGCCAGGTTGTTCAACAACCATTATGGAAAGAGTGGGAATGGTATAAACATGTCCCTCTATTTAATTACAGTACTAAGCAGGGATACAGCTGGCTTTCGCCCAATTTGCCAATGGTGCCCAAGCTTAATGCGCACTGGGATTTGTTCTCTTCCAAATCCATATGGAGAGCTCACTTTCAGCTCGCTTGGGCGCCCTATATTGAACCTAAGCATGCCTCTTTTATCTGGAGTTTGTTGTATCAGGGGTTGCCGCTTGGCTCAAGGCTTAGGCATTTGGGCATTGTTTCTCCCACCTGCTCCTTTTGTGGGGAAGCAGAGTCCACTTTGCATATTTTTTGGAACTGCCATAGAGCTCAGATGGCCTGGGAGTGGATGGAGTCCTTTTTCAGCCTTTTCTGCTTACTCCTTTCACCTGGCTGCATAATTTGTTAGGCGATCCTCCACAGTTTTCTCAACCTTTGCTAGAATTCTGGAACATTTTAAGAATTAGTATATTATTTCATATATGGAAGGCAAGGAATGAGATAGTTTTTGCAGATAAAACTCCCTCTATTAATTTTTCTCTCTCAGATAAGCTTATGGTATTTCATGATGTCTGGTTACAGATTCAGGTGCAAGCTAATAAAGTTGCAATGGAGCTTAATCATCTGCAGGAGCTGATTGATCATTGGGGTAATGCCCCATGTGATGGAGGTTAAATTATTACTTATTTTAAAAAATTTATAGTGTTAAAGAATATTATATTATTTGGTACATATTACTTTACTTCCTTGGTACAACATTGTAAATATTAGATTATGGTTGTGTCTTAGATTAGAGTGCAAGTAAATATTTTATGTAATGTAATGAAATGCACAAGTGTCATGTAAATAAGTGTGCAAGTGTTATATGTGTAAATGTGTACAATTTTATCATATGTAAGTGTGCATATGTGTTCTTAAATTAAGATGTGTTATTTAAAGAGTCATATCTAAGTGTGCATACAAGATAGAGTCATGTGTATGCAAGTGTCAAGTAGAGAAACCAAGAGTCATGAGACTTGGCATAAGGAAAATAAGAGTCAAGTAACCAAAGAGGCATCCTACAATGGCTAAATATTACTTCACATAGAGGCATAGAGATATCACCTTCATAGCTTACATAACCTTTATAGTCTACATAGTGAGTACTGTGATTACTTTTGTATGAGAGTGTTATGATACATTTGTAATAACAAGAGGAGTGATACTGATTACATACATTTGAGCAACTAATATTGTAAGTCTTATTATATTGTATAATTCAAGCTATTACATTCATATTTCAGCTTATTAATGAATGTTATTTGATATATTATTAGCCTTGATATTTACATATTAGTTGTCTCATATTATCTTTGTTACATTATTATTTGATCTTATTATATTGCGGCTATCATATATTTGATCCTATGATAAATTATCTTGTGAGTTTACATTAATAGTAAGGCTTCAAAAGCTATTTGTGGCATCCGAGATACAAACAAAAAGGTTCTTGTATGGGTTATTTTTTATTAGTTGCATAAGAAATTGAGTTTTGTTTAGTGTGATAAGAAGGTTAGAGTGTTTCCATAGCTATAGGAATTGCTAGTGAAGACTAGGACTCAACAATAGAATTTGAAAAGTTAAAAGCTAAGGTCTTTCCATTAGGTTGAAGGATAACCAGTGAAGACTAGGACACATATTTGGACAAATCAACTTGAAGATAGTTGATTATTCAAATAAATAGTCAACCCTGACATTAATAAAGTATTTTCAGGGATAAATAAATTCCTGGTAACTAGTTTCTATCAAGAAAGTTGAAGAAGCTGGTACAATCAAGCTATCTTGTTTAGAGAATCAGGGAAGTTTATAGTCACCTTGACATTAATGGGTTATCTAGTAAGGAGGAGAATCATTATTGGAATTATTAAGATCAAACTAAGGTATTGTTGCTGCAGAGATTGATCTTCGGAGAAGTGAGAAGCTTCCTACAACAGATAGAGAAGACTTTCATCTTCAAGTGTGAGAGAAGGCAAAGAGCTTTCATCAAGTAGAGATTGATTCAAGTTGCTAAATATTAAAGATTCAGGTCACTAAGATATTGACCTTGATAAAGATAGATCGATTTTACCTATTCTTAGATTCTATTTGGAATAGAATGCGGTCTATGAGATTGATTCAGGTCTTGAAGGTTGATCTTAACAAAAGAAAATTTTAGGTCTAGAAGGCAGACCTTGATATTGATACACTGAAAAATAGGTCTTAAAAAGAGGCCTTTAATAAAGAAATATTTTTTAGAATTGAAACAAAGGATAAATACCCAAGAGGTCATGCAGGAGATCCATTAATAGAGATCCCATTGAAGCAGGAAAATGCCTTTATAAGTGAAAAGAGAAGAGGTTATATATATATAAGCCCCTTATCAAGAAAGAAAGGAGGTTTGATATGTAGGTTTCAAAGATACCTATAAAGAAAGTTTGTATAAAAGAAATTTTGGAGTCATAAGAAGAAATGTTCAAGAAGGGGATAAGGAAGAGGTTAAAAGAACCAACAAGGCTCATAGATTCGATCCAGAGACCAGAGAAAGGAGTTTTAAGAATAGGCTAAAGAAAAGAAGTTTGAGATCAAAGGTAATCGATAAATCAAGGGTAGTTTGTGCAAGTTAGAGGTAGAACTTGAGGTCATATAAGTAAAAGCTAGAGGCACAAAGAACCAACACAAATTCAAGAAAGAAGACACAAGACCATGAAAGAAGTGTTGGCATTTTTACCACATTAATATTTTTTTGAAAATTTTTCCAAATATGTATAGCAATTTTTCCAGCGAAATCCATTTTGAGCATTTTCACCACATTAAAAAAGTTTGTTGAATTTTTTTCTAAGTGTTCAGTGGGTGTCATTTTGGGTAAAATCAGAGAGAATTTCCTTTTCACCCCCAGGCGCAATGAAAATACTTTTTGGATAGTTTCAGCAGTGAAATCATTGGTTGATGAGTTTTACCCTGTTTATGGCAATATTTCCTTTTCACTTAGTTTCTAGTGAAATTCCCCTTTCACCCACATTTTTGGTGAAATTCCCCTTTTGCTTGCTTTTTAGAAAAATTCCTCTTTTGCCCTATTTTTCAACGAAACTGCCGTTTGGTGGCAAAATTCCTTTTCGCCCATGCACCTAGGGTGATATACCTTTCAATACTTTATGAAAATTTTGGTAAAGTATACCTGAAAAATTGTCACTCTGCAACGCCCTAGGGCGGTATACCTTTCAATAATTTATGAAAACTTCCTTTCACATAACTTAAATTATTCACACTACCAATCACCATGCCGCTTGATCATGTAAAACCTTTCCAAATATATAATATTTACCAGGTTTCTTTGTATAACCCAATTGAAGGTACCTATTACATGCTACTATAGTTTCAAAGAACATAATTCAATTTTTCTGAGTACGTTATTCTCATTCATTGTTATCTTACACATAAAAAGAATCAACTCAAGCATAGCAGTTTCTAATTTGTCATTGCAAATTCCCCTGGCAGTTTCTATGTCTACATTTCCATTAAATAGAATGTTCTTTCAAATTCAAAGAACATGCAACCAAACATATTATATATATGACTAGGTATTCAAGTTTAATAAAACTAAATTAAAGTTTTAAACTTCTTATTCAAAGGATGCATTATGCATACAACTTATGAAAGGATTTACAAAGTTATTTTGATAGCGTATTGATTTTATGACATTTCAGAAAGTAAACCTACACTACTATATTTTCGTTTCACCAAAATACCTTCATGTAATTTTAATATCCCCACTTCTATATCATTCGGATTTATAGTAAATACAATCTCAGTATTGGTTTGCACCAGTATTACTTGAAATTATTCCTTTCTCTAAAGAACAAAAGTATTAATAAACATATACAATGGCTTTGCGCTATGATGATTAGTAATCCTCCCTCAACTCTAGAACTCATGATATATTGGTAGCAGAATTTAACCATATCTTTGACTCCACCGAGTTCCAATTTTCAGACACAAGTTTCGGTATGATTCAGGGGTCAGAGCGGCCAAACTAAAATTTAGCCAATTCAACTTACTGATTATCGTAGCCACTTTTTTTTCTCTGTAGAGTCCCTTCCTTGTCATCATCGCTTCCCTTCCTCACAAAACCAGCCCCTCTTTTTTTCCAAAAATCATAAAACATCTCTCCTCCTCCTACCAACTCATCTCTGTTCATTGGAAATTCCTTCCCAAAGAACATTCCATATACCAAGTGTAACCACACTCTCCACGTCCAACAAACAAAAATTATCATAACTCTTGGATTTTGTTGATGATTTCCACCTTATCCTCTTTTAATTTATAATCTCCAAAATATACAGTCCGCCACACACAATACTATATATTATATCTTAAAAATGGCTATAATATTTGACATTTTTCTTCAAAAGCAAATAAATCATTTATTGCCAAAGTAAAATAATTTATTACATAAAGACCACTTCGTGTCAATGACTTCCTATCATTTATATATATTTTTATCTTTAGCTTTATAACTATATTATAGATTATTTTATTAAATTAAATAAATTCCTTACAAAAGTAAACACAAAGTTATACATACACATGTGATTAACAATTATTTTACTTTACCTCATTACTTATTTTCTTTTTCGAATCATGACACAAAAATAGTCATATTACTTATCTATCTTCATTTCTCATTCAAAACTATGGCTCCCATGCATATTAGCATTTTTATTGTCAACAAAAAATCACAGTTTAACAAGCATAAAACAGTCCTACAAATGCAACTACATGTTATGCATCTACATGGACCGCTGGCGAATACATTGCCTATAGGGTTCTCAACCCTATCAACCGGCGAATACATCACCACTCATAATTTCCCTGAATTACCTTGCACCAAAAAATCTTGTGATCCATTAAGAAGACATCCTTATTTTGCATGGTACTTACCGTACAATACTTGTCCTTTGCATCCACAAATACATTAGCAATATCTCATTCTTGCAGACAAATTAGGCATATAATAGAGTAGATTTTTGGAGGGTTATTACAATTTCTTTTTGTGAGATGGTGCATCTAGTCTTAGGCGAGATCATTCACAAGATTCATATTCATGGTGATGCCTCGAAAACTGCAAGATTGCACCAGAGTCAAAAGTGGAAAACATTCAATTTGGGCGATCTCCTGGCTATCTATCAAACTTGATTTTAATCAATAGTAATTATGGGAACTATAACTCTTTTTTGCCCCTAAAATTAAATTCATGTGCCTTGAAATCCCCTCTAGTATGATTTTACTCGGAGCGCCTTTGACCATGATTTGCTTGGAAAAAATGGAGTAAATTGATTTTGCCAAGGTGAAGCCTGAAAACGGCTTTCGCCAAGGCATGCCTTTGAAACATGCTTCCACCTAGGATCACGCAAAAATATGATTGTGCCAAGGTAGTACGAAGTTCACCCAAAAATATGCCAAGGCATGGCACAAAAGTAACTTCGCTCAAGATTTTACCAAGGCATGATGTGGGATCGAATTTCACCAAAGCAAAGCATGGAAAGGTGCTTTCACCTAGGCAATGTGCGAAAAGAGGATTTCATTTCCGAAATAAGAGTTTCGCTAGAAAATAGAATTTCACTGCTAGAATGGGCGAAAAGACATTTTGCTATAGAAATGGGTGTTTTGCTGGCAAAGGGGCATTTCGCTAGAAAATGGGACAAAAAGGCATCTGGCTGGTGATTTCGCCCATCTAAACTTTTGTCATGAATTTCGCCAGAGGATGCACTTGAGATGGAAATTATCCAGCAACTTCAACCAAAAATGTAGTTTTGCTCCAGCATGGGTGAAAAGGAACTTTGCCACCAAACAAGAGTTTTGTTGAAAAATGGGGCAAAAGAGGAATTTTGCTAAAAAGCAAGAAAAAGGGGAATTTCACCAAAAATGTGGGTGAAAGGGGAATTTCACCAGAAACTAAGCGAAAAGGGAATTTTGCCATAAATTGGGTAAAAATCGTCAGCCAATGATTTCAATGGTGAAACTATCCAGAAAGCATTTTCATTGCGCCTGGGGGTGAAAAGGAAATTCGCTCTGATTTTACCCAAAATGACACCCACTGAACACTTATAAATTTTTTTGGTAAGGTATACCTGATTTTTTTTTTTCGTCCGCCTAATTGAGAGCCTTGAAGGCTTTCATAGTTCCTACTGACCATTGAAAAATATCCTTCTTGGTGAGAGTCGTGAGAGGACCCGCAATTTTACCATAGTTATGCACAAATTTGTGGTAATATCCCGTGAGACCCAAAAAACCATGAAGTTTCTTGATGGTTTTAGGCAAGGGCCAATCTTGTATTACCCTAATCTTATTGGAATCTATATTAACACCTTCCTGAGATACTATATGACCTAGGTACTATTGACAATTTTGTCACATTGCACAATGGGGTAGAAAAAAAAAAAAATCAAAACTTTGTATAGTGTTCTTTGTGTAAAGTATTTCTTTTGGTTGTTTTTTTTGGAAATATTTGTAAGTTGCAGCAATTTTGGCTTTCCTTGCCACCCCCTTGTACATAAGATGAAGAAGAAAGAACTTCGCTATCGAACAAGCTAGGGAAAATAGCTTCGCCAAAGAATGAAGAGAAGTATGAAAAGAACTTCGCACCCGAAGCATTTCCAGCGATTGCTTTGGGCAAAAGTTGGCGAAGCGGCGTTGCCGAAGGAGAGTACAAGAAAGGCAAAAGAGCTTCAGGCCCGAAGTTACTCAAAAAACTACTTCGGGCAAAAAATTTGCGAAGAAGCGTTGCCAAAGCAGAAGTTCTAGCAAGGCGTAAAGAAGAACTTCGCACCCGAAGCATTTCCAGAAACTACTTTGGGAAAAAAGTTTTGCAAAGTAGAATTCAAGCAGCATTTCAAAAGAACAGCTTCATCGAAGAAAGACCGCGGACCGAACTAGCTAAGGCAAGAAAACTACTTCGGGCCCGAAGCATTTCAAGAGGCTACTTCGGGCGAGATTTTTGCGAAGAGGTGTTGCCGAAGGAAAAATACGAAGGAAGAAGAATGAAAACTACTTCGTACCCAAAGCATTTCAAAAGTCTACTTCGGGCAAAAGTTTTGCGAAGCGAGATTTGAAGAGAGCGCAGCACTGAAAAAACTTCGTCGAAAAGCCGCCGAAGCATCCACTTCGGCTCCCCGCGCCAGAAAACCATTTCTACTTCGCCAAAAGTCGTTGTGAAGCATCTGCTTCGGCCATATTTCATGCGAAGTACTTTCACCCGAAGTAGTAGTGGCCATAAAGAATACATATTTTGAAGGCAATTGCTTTGGCCGAAACCTTCTCGAACCACAGTTTTGAAAGAGGATCGCAGAGAAGCATTTATCCAAGGTATCAACGAAGCAATTTTATCAGCAAAGCGACGAGGAATGAAGAGGCCCATTTTGCGAAAAAGATATGCTTCGACACTCACACCCCCCGAAGCAGTTTTGCGAAGCTCCATTTTGCGAAGTACAAATCAAGGAGTTATTGCTTCGGCACAAGTCCACTACGAAGAAAAGTTGTAAACGAACATCTTGCAAAGCGCTTCAAGGGCACGCGTTCCAAGCTGGGTATTTTCTCGAGGTGATCAAGTGCCTCATGAATGCATTTTTACGTGCCCGGTAAGGCCGTTGCTCATTTTTGGCAATTGGAAATGAAGTATCAGTTCTAGAAGGAGAGCCCGACAAGAATGGTGGCCACTCGATCATCGCACCCAGAAACCTAGGACGCTCAGGCGACTCATTAATGCGTATTTCCTCGGTTGACCCAGTCGTAGCTGCTAGTTTTGGCAAAAGATATGAAAGCTCAGTCACGAGAGCCGCGAAGGGCCGACTTCTCAGCTTTCGAGGATGTACTCTATAAAAGCCTAGATATTGTAATGTAAAAAAGGGGGGGAACTTTCTGCTAGAAAGCTGTTGTAACTTGATGTCCTGCGATTAATACTAAAGAACTTTGGGCTCAATTTCTCTCTTGTATGCTGCCTTCTGTGTTAATTTCTTTTGTCTTTCTTCATTTGCAGACTGTAACTCTGAATCCTAAATTCGGTGTACGATTGGGGACAGTACCCTGAAATTCGCCTAAAGGATACATAGGAGAGGAAAAATGCTATATTGGTTTTCTTTTATGCTGCCTGGTGGGTTGTGGTTTCTGTTATATTTGCTTGTCCTAATCGTCGTTACTCTGAACCCTAATTTTCAACGAAAGGGAGAAGGAGAATCCTGGAGCTCGCTTAGAGGATACATAGAAAAGTTAATGTAGTGTTTCTTTCATTTATTCTTGGTGTTCTTTGCTGCTATTCAAGTTGTTAGTTAGTGATCATGTTTCCTATTTTATCCCACTTTAAATCATTGATCTCTCTTCCCTTACGCCTTTTTTATTTCTTTCTCTAACCCTTACTCTGTTTATCTCTTTCCTGCATCCTTACTCTGTTTATCTCTTTCTGGCATCCCTTATCTCAAAACACCAAAGTATTTTAGCATAGGAGCCGACCTTTCTCTGAAGATTGGCATGAGGGGCATCTATTCCCTTCGGCCTTTCAAGGTTGGTACAGGTTTAGGGCGCATACACTCACCCAAATCCTTTCCTAGGTAGATTTGATGACCAATAGTTTTTGGCACGCCCGGTGGGACCAAGGTCCCATATTTGAAGAAAAAAAATCTCAAACCCATCTCCATCGGGGCCAATAGTTCTAACCAGTTCCCGGTGTGGCCCGGTTAGTCTCACCTAATTGGTGGTAGTGAGAACCGATGCTCTCATTATCGAAATACTCTTAGCATCTGGCGACTCTGTTTACCCGAGAATCTTTAAGTCATAAAGACCAGTACCAAAGTTTGTGCCTTCATGCAAACGAGATGGAGAGTTAGGAATAGAGGAGAGGAAACCGAGTTCTTTGAGCTAGATATCGACGCATTTGGGGAGCGATCAATGTTGGTCACCCCCGAGTCACTATTACGTGAAACATCCTCACAAGAGGCCATTGTTGACAGACAAGGCCTAACTTTTGATAGCACAGTATCTAGTTTTCCTCCCAATCCTCCCAACTCATCAAAGCATCCTAGTACCTCCGTTCCTATTAGTCGTCCTATTAATCAAGGAGGAGCTTCAGGTATTCCTGTTTCTCAAAATCCAAGAGCAAGTATGGCACAAAAACAACAGCAAATGCAGCAGCAACCGCCGCCCAGGTTGTTCCCAGCATGGGATTCTTTGTCACCGCTAAATATAGCGAGACAAGGGCAAGTGCCGCCTGTTGCTATAAAGAAGATCCCAATGTTTGATGGAACTGGGAAGACTACTTTGGAGCACATCCATGACATAATATCTCTGGTGGAGATCCACGACATCACAGAGGAGCACGTTATGGTAAAGCTTCTGGTTCTTTCCCTTAGAGGGAAACTCCTCTACTGGTATAGATATTTACCACCCAGTACTATTACGGGATGGGACCAATTATCCGAGAAGTTGATGGGAAACTTCAATGAGTCCTCCGATCCTACCTCTCTCCTGCATCAGTTCACTTCAATCTAGAGACATCCACAAGAAGAGATCGTAAACTTCAATGTTAGGTTCGCTCGAACCTGGTAGAGAGTACCAGTTGGACTTCGGCCAACCGACAAAGCTGTAGCATACTATTTCCTTCGGGCTTTCAACCCTGATATCAGTATCATGGTAAGATATTCTAACATCAATACTTTTCCCGAGTTGTATGAGTTAGCCAAGAGGGCGGAAATGGATTTGATAGCTATGGGCAAGCTTCCCCAAAGGATGCCGATGCCCATACTTCCCAAATTTCCTTAATCCTAGTATGCAAGCGCAGCCACTTCGTAGATCTCTGCAATTTCTGCACTCCCGATATCATCTTAGAATCCGAATCCTATTGTGTCTCAAATCATCGCTCCATAAATTAATTTTCCCACATTTTCAACTCCACAGCCCACGGTCACTTTGGCATTCCCTGTATTGCCAGCACCATTTCAACCCCCTGCCCTACCTCCAATACCGACGATGGCTTCATTGCCACTCGTTCCAAAATTTGATGATATGCAAGCTAAAATTCTACAAGAGATGCAGTCTCTAAACTCCACAGTTCAGACGTTGTCCAATGACATGACCATTGTGAAGAAGAAACAAGCGCAACAAGAATTTATACCGAGGAGGTCTTATCCTATGCCTGCGCTTACCAAAGACCAAGCAGTCCAGCAAGGAAAGGCTTCGGTGAGAAACACTGCGATTGATGAAGCTTCGAGCACTTCCGATTATGTATATTGGTGCTCTACATGCAATGATCCGCATGAAGAGAATACCTGCATGCTGCACCAACACTATGTACAAACGTTGGCGAGTAGTAGCCATGGCGGTCAAGTCAACGTCATCAAGCAAATGAGTCAGAACCTGGAGATTGGCGAAGAAGAGCCGGTTGCAGTTTTTACCAGAGGAGGAAAGAAGGCAATAGAAGTAGATGCTACTCAGATGACTCCCTTAAAAGTGCACGCTCGATCCGAGAAGGGACAATAATCTTCTTCGACCCTGAACAAAGCTCCTCCACCTACACCAATCAAAGAAAAATCTCAAAAGACCTCTGCTGAACCACCTCAGGCAAAAACAAGAGAGCAGGCTAAGGAAAAGCTCAAGTTTCCTTCACTAACTAAGCGAAAAAGTGTTGAGCAAGGTGCAACAAAAGTATTGTCATTGTTGTCAACACAAACAGATAGATCAGTTGATGCAGTTGATGCAGTGGACAGGAGTTCAGAGGTCAGTCGGAACATGTACGAGTGAATTTCCAAGAAGACAGAAGTGGCCCAGATTCAAAAAATCAAAGAAAAAGACAAGTAAGAAAACTGTCACGATATCGCGACATGGCGAGAAGAGAAGAGATGTCACGATTTCGTGACATGGTCGAGGAGAGAGAAGGCATAAGAAAAATTGTCATGATTTCGCGACATGGCCGAGGAGAGAGAAGGCGCAAGCAAAATTGTCGTGATTTCGTGACATGTCTGAGGAGAGAGAAGGCGCAAGGAAAACTGTCATGATTTCGTGACATGTTGGAGGCAAAGAAGCCAAGTGGAAAAACTGTCATGATTTCGCGACATGTTGGAAGCAAAGAAGGCAAGTAAGAAAACTGTCATGATTTCGCGACATGTTTGGAAAGAAGGCGCAAGCAAAGAAAACTGTCATGATTTCGTGACATGTTTGGAGAGAAGGAACGTGCAAAGAAAAGTGTCACGATTTCATGACATGTCGGGTTTTCGTGATCCGATGTCAAGAGAAAGCGCTAAGGAGAGAAAAGTGTCACGATTTCGTGACATCAGGGAAAAGTGTCACGATTTCGATGATTCAAGAGAAAGCGCTAAGGAGAAAAAGTGTCACGATTTCGTGACATTGTAGGAGAGAAAAAAGGAGATAAAAGTGTCATGATTTCATGACATATTGCATAAGGAAGAGCTCGAGAGAAAAAGTGTCACGATATCGCGACATGTCGCGTTTTCATGACTTGAAGAGAAGAGAAGAGCTAAGGAGAAAAGATGTCACGATTTCGCGACATGTCGCATTTTGCGACAGCAGAAGAGAGGAAGGCTCGAAGGATGAAGTGTCACGATTTCACGACAGAAGCAAAATGAAAGAGCAAGGAAGCGGAAGCGTCACGATTTTGTGACAAAGTCAAGGAGGAAGTGCAAGGCAGCGAAAGTGTCACGATTTCGTGACATGTTTCGATTTCGCTGGTGCATGCGAAAAGAAGTACAAGGCAGCGAAAGTGTCACGATTTTGTGACATGTTTCGATTTCATGGGTGCATGCAAAGAGAAGTGCAAGGAAGTGAAAAGTGTCACGATTTCATGACATGTTCCATTTTTGTGGGTGCATGCAAAGAGAAGTGCAAGGAAGCGAAAAGTGTCACGATTTTGTGACATGTTCCATTTTTGTGGGTGCATGCAAAGAGAAGTGTAAGGAAGCAAAAAGTGTCACGATTTCGTGACATGTTCCATTTTCGTGGGTGCATGCCAAGTAGAGTGTACGAAGGCAAAAAGTGTCATGATTTCGTGACATGTTGTGTTTTCGCGCTTGCATGCCGAGAAGAAGACAAAAAGCTGTCAGAGCGGCAGTTCTGCTGTTAGAGCGGTAGTTCGGATGTCAGAGCTGTAAATAAGTAGGTTCGATTGTCAGAACGTAAATACGTGGTAAGATTGTCAGAGCCGTAAATAAGCAGGTAAGACGGTCAGAGTCGTAAATGAAAAGATAAATCTGTCAGAACAATGGATATACTGACAAAGCATCGGAAAGGCTGTAGGGCCGTAAAGTGGGCAGATAAGTCTGTCAGAGACGTAAGTAAGCTTTTAAGGCTATTAACAGTGTAGTAAGCAGAGCCGAAAGAATGTTTTTGTGTGCAGGAAGTTAGGGTTAGGGTTGAGCTCTGCACGTGGCAAGAGTGTTGTGATTTGCCGAATAAAAAGGAAAAAGGAACCGTGAAAAAGTATAGAGTATTATGCTAAAAAATATATAGAAGAGAGAGTTGTAAGAGAGAATAGCAGAGCTGTAAGAATATGCAGTGTTTGTTAAAAAGGAATTAGACCAGTGAGGGTCTTGTAGCAGAGAAGGCATTTTTATGTCATAAAATCTGTTCAGAACTGAAGTCCAAGTTGGTGCTTGGCATTAGGGGGTTGGTGCTCCTTTCTGTTGGTGCAGATAAATTGTTTGTAAAGTTGGTGCTTTGCAAAGGCTGGATTTGGATGGGAGTCCAAGCAGTCTAATTTTTGAGGAGTAGCCAAATCTGGTGAACCTCGTTAAATCATGTGTTGTGGAATGCTCTCTTGTTTATTTGCTTTATCTATTTTTTAAGTTCTCTCTCGCTTAAGTTTTAAAGAAGTCGTAGATCTGTATTTAAATTGCTACACCGATTCACCCCCCTCTCGGTGTCATTATGAGAATATCAATTGGTATCAGAGCAAGGTTCCTGAACTAAGCTTAATCAGCTAAGGTGATCTTGGAAGAATCACAATGGCCGGTGGTGAAGGATTTTCATCCAACAAAGCTCCTTTGTTCGATGGAACTAATTACTCTTTCTGGAGACTCAGGATGCAGACTTATCTGTGTGCTTTGGGTTATGACATTTGGGAGTCAGTAGACAGTGGGTACACAATATCCTCTACTCCTCCAACAGATGCTGCTGAGAAGAAAAAGTTTGAGAATAACTCTAAAGCAAAGAATGCTATAATGTGTGGGTTAGTAGACAATGAACTGATAAGGATCATGAGCTGTAAAATGGCAAAAGACATGTGGGACAAACTGTAGAGCATTCATGAAGGAGACAACAAGATCAAGGAAGCCAAGCTACAAACGCATCGAGCTCAGTTCGAAGCATTAAAAATGAATGATGATGAGAACATAGAGGCCTATATGCTGAGAGTCAATGGAATCATTAATGCAATTAGAGGACTCGATGAGGAAATAGAAGATGCGGTCATCATGAAAAAGGTACTAAGAACTCTTCACAAAAGATTTGATTCTAAAGTTTCTGCTATAGAAGAAGCTAAAGATCTAAATTCTTTTAGCATGGATGAAATGCATGGTTCTTTAACTGCATATGAAATGAGAATAGGACAAACTAAGCCCTCAGACAGAGAAGCTACTTTTAAAGCACACAAAAATATAAAAGCTAATCAAGAATCTATAGAAGAAGAGTCTTCAGATGAAACAGAAGCAAACTTTGTTAGGAAACTAATAAAGGGAAAAGGAAAGTACAGAGGTAAGTTACCGTTTAAGTGCTTCAACTGTGGAGGAGTCGGGCACTTTGCAGCTAAATGTCCAATGAATGAGAAAAACAAAAATGATGAAGGGTCACACCAAGAAAGAAGTGACTGGAAGAAGAAACCACATTTCAAAAAAAGCAACTTCAAGAAGAAAAGTTTCTTATCCAAGAATGTCAGCTCTTCTAAAGACTACTCCGGTGAGGATTCTGAAGAAGAAGCAGGTGAAGCTCTGTTCATGGCATTTGAAGAAAGAATAACAGAGGAAAAATTGAAATGTAATGAAAAACCTGAGGATGAGGCTGAAGTTTATCTGGAAGGTGAGTTAGTTGCTGCACTTAAAGAACTGAGCACAGAAAGGAAAAAGAATAAAAAGGTTTCAAGAAAGCTTGAGGATGCCAATGAAATAATAAACAACTTGAAAGTACAGATAGACAAATTTAAGAAAATGTCTAAAGTTCTCAAAGTACAATTAACCGTAAAGATAGATGAATGCAGCAAGCTAGAAGAAGACATTGTTAAGTTAAGGATGCAGCTAGAGGAGATGAATAGGAAATTGAGCTGTTATCATAAGTTTGAAGAAAGTACTATAAAGCTGGATAAAATTTTAAATAACCAAAGGCCTTTCGGCATCAAATTTGGTTTGGGCTTCGATGAAGGAGAATCATCAAAGGGTTCAAAGGCCTTAAATGTAGAACCCATAAAGAAAGAAGAAAAGATCAGGGTTGATCAAGAAAAAACAAATCATGCCAAAGAAAGCAATAATGCCAGACTCAAGAAGAGTACTGACAAAGATGGATTCACAAAAGTCACACATCCAAGAAGGAGAAGATTCATGGCTCCTACTTCAAACTGGCAAAGACCTGCACCCAGGTTTAATCATTCCTTTTCTGGTTATTGTTTTAAATGCAATGCTTATGGTCATAAGATTTCAGATTGCAGTTATAATGTAGCACAAAGGAATTTCACCAGTAGAAATGTTTTTTCTCCATTGATGGATTATGCAGTTGAATGTTATAACTGTCATAATTTTGGACATATTGCAAGAAACTGTAGAAGCACTTTTGCAGCAAATAATTATCAGGGTAGAAAATCTCAACCAAATGGGTTGAAACAAAACAAGAAATTTCTTGAAAAACAGGCACATGCTAATGAAAGGGGAAAGGCAAAACAAGTAGCCAAATCTGCTATCAAACCAGAATGGAAAGAAAAGGAGAAAAAAAAGAAAAGGAATCTTTGATTGTTCAGACTGCTTTTAAAGCACAGAACAAATCTGCACCTTGGATACTTGATAGTGGATGCTCCAGTCACATGACAGGTGACAAGCAAAAATTTGAGAAGTTACAGAATTACGAAGGTGGTTCTGTGAAATTTGGAAATAATGATGGAGCAAAGATAGTTGGCAAAGGATCAGTCAAGATCAGTGACGAAAAGATCAATTCAAAAGAAGTCTTGTTTGTGATTGGTCTGAAGCATAACTTGCTCAGCGTAAGTCAAATCTGTGATAGAGGTCATGAAGTAATTTTTAAGAAGCAGGGTTGTGAAGTGAGAAAAGCTAACAGTGGGAAGTTGATTGCTACTGGATCAAGGACTTCTGGAAACCTGTATACTCTCTCAGAGACTTTAGAAGGAACATGCTTAATTGGATAGGAAGATGAAAATTGGCTATGGCACAAGAGGCTCGGTCATATCAGCTTTGACAATTTGGTAAAAATAAGCTCAAAAAGGGCAGTAAGAGATATACCATCCATTGGCAAACCTCTAAATAGTATTTGTGCTTCATGCCAAAAGGGGAAGCAAACTAGAGCCACATTTAAATCAAAGGAGTACTTTACCAGCAAACCTTTAGAACTAATACATACTGATTTATGTGGACCCATGAGAACACAAAGTATAAATGGTGACAAATACTTTATGTTGTGCATAGATGACTATTCCAGAATGACCTGGATATTCTTTTTGAAGCAGAAATCTGAAGCTTTTGAAATGTTCAAGACCTTCAAAAACCAAGTTGAGAATGAAACAGGAAAGAGGATCAAATGCTTAAGATCAGATAGAGGAGGAGAGTTCATCTCGGAAGAGTTTGCAGAATACTATCAAAAATATGGGATCAGAAGATAGTTTTCAGCAGCAAGGACACCTCAGCAGAATGGTGTTGTAGAAAGAAAGAACAAAACTGTACAGAAAATGGCACGGACAATGTTGACTGAAAGCAAAATTGCAGACAGATTTTGGAAAGAGGCAGTCCATACTGCAGTTTATATCCAAAACAGGTGCATGTTGAGGACACATGAAAGCAAAACCCCTTATGAGCTTTGGTTCGGCAAGAAGGCAACAACAAAATACTTCAAAGTCTTTGGCAGCAAGTGTTACATCAAAAGAACGAAAGATAATCTTGGTAAATTTGAAGATAGAGCTGATGAAGGTATTTTTGTTGGCTATTCATCAAAAAGCAAAGCTTACAAATGCTACAACAAAAGGCTAAAGAAAATTGTAGATAGTGCTGATGTTAAATTTGATGAAGATAGGAAACAAGTTGTCAGCTGTGAAGAAAACTACCCTATTTATGAAGAAGTTATTGAAGGAGATGAAGAAAAGGAAACATAAGAGAATCAAAAAATTGACCCAGATGATTTAAGTATTGATTCAGAAGTAGAAGAAAACAATAAATTTAAAACAGGAAGTCGGCAAAAAAATCATCCCAGAGAACAAATTATAGGGGACCCCACAGTTGGTGTTAAGACAAGAAGAAGAGTAGTAAGTAACTACTCCCTATTATCCAGCATTGAGCCCAAAAATATTGCTGAAGCAAGCACAGATGAAAGTTGGATGAAGGCAATAAATGAAGAACTAGATCAGATTGAGAAAAACAAAACCTGGGAGTTAGTACCACGGCCTGTAAATAAAAACATAATCGGTACTAAATGGATTTTTAGAAACAAATTGAATGAAGACGGACAGGTTGTAAGGAATAAAGCAAGATTGGTCTGTAAAGGCTATGCTCAAGTTGAAGGTATTGATTTTGAGGAAACTTTTGCACCAAGTGGCTAGACTCGAGGCAATCAGAATGTTTCTGGCTTTAGCAGTCCACAGGAATTTCAAAGTTTATCAGATGGACGTGAAATCAGCATTTCTGAATGGAAATCTTGAAGAAGAAGTTTATATTGAGCAGCCGGATGGTTTTCAACTCGGTGATAATCCCAACTTTGTTTGCAAGTTGAAGAAAGCTTTGTATGGCTTGAAACAGGCACCCAGAGCATGGTATGCAAGACTAGACAACTATCTCACTCGAACAAGGGTTCAAGAAAGGTATGGTGGATAGTAACTTGTATGTCAAAATAGACAATGGCCAACTTATTGTCCTTGTTGTTTATGTTGATGATATAATTTTTGGCAACAGCAATGATGAGTCATGTAGAGACATAGCAAATAAAATGCAGAAAGAATTTGAAATGTCTATGATTGGTGAACTTTCATATTTCCTCGGACGCAAGTTAACCAAAGTGAAAAGGGCATTTTTATTTCTCAAGTTAAATATGTGAAAGAAATGCTGAAAAAGTTCACAATGGAGGATTGTAAACCTGTTAGCACTCCCATGACAACAGGTTGCAAGTTGAGCAAGGATGACAAATCTCCAGATGTAGATCAAACCATGTACAGATCTATGATTGGAAGCCTGTTGTATTTAATAACCACAAGACCAGATATCTTACAGGCAGTATGCATGGTAGCAAGATTTCAGGCTAGTCCCAAAGAGACTCATGTGACAACTATGAAGAGGATCTTTAGGTACCTCAAGGGTACTATGGAGTATGGGTTATGGTACCCAAAAGGTAAGGACTTCACTCTTTTTGCATATTCTGATGCAGATTGGGCAAGTTGTATAGATGACAGAAAGAGTACCAGTGGAGGTGCATTCTATCTTGGAGACAGGTTGGTAGCATGGCACAACAAGAAACAAGAATCAGTCTCTCTATCCACAGTAGAGGCAGAATACATTGCAACAACATGTTGTACACAGATTTTATGGATGAGACAAACCCTGAAAGATCTTGGTATTAACTTCAAAGAGCCAATTTTAGTTAAATGTGATAATACCAATGCTATTAACATTTCAAAGAATCCGGTTATGCATTCTCGCACCAAACATATTGCAATCCGGTATCACTTTTTGAAGGATAAAGTTGCAGAAGGTGAGGTTAAATTGGATTTTGTTCCAACTACAGAGCAAGTAGCGGATATCTTTACTAAACCGTTGCCCAAGGAAGTTTTTGAATATCTCCGTAGTAAGTTGGGAGTGGTCACACTACCCAAGAACTGACTAGCTTTCGGGAACACATTCTCAGGGGGAGCATTTATATATTTGATTTCGCCCTATGATATATATTTGTTTGCTCATATTCATGTATTTTTGCTAACTATAATAATGTGTATCTCGAGAATGTTGTGCATGGACTCAGGGGGAGTCTGCAGCAGCCCTTTGGTATTATTGTCAAAGGGGGAGAAGAATTACAGGAGATTGCATGAGTGTTGCCAACAATTCCAAAGGGGGAGATTGTTGAGCAAGGTGCAAAAAAAGTATTGTCATTGTTGTCAACACAGACAGATAGATCAATTGATGATGCAGTGGACAGGAGTTCAGAGGTCAGTCAGAACATGTACAATGAATTTCCAAGAAGACAGAAGTGGCCCAAATTCAAAAAATCAAAGAAAAAGACAAGTAAGAAAACTGTCACGATATCACGACATGTTGTCGCGATTTCGCGACATGTGCGAGGAGAGAGAAGCCACATAGCAAAATTGTCATGATTTCACGACATGGCGAGGAGAGAGAAATGCGAGAAAATTGTCAGATTTCATGACATGTTGGGAGAGAGAGAAGGCAAAGGAAAACTATCATGATTTCATGACATGTTTGAAGCAAAGAAGGCAAGTGGAAAAACTGTCATGATTTCGCGACATGTTTGAAGAAAGAAGGCAAGTAAGAAAACTATCATGATTTTGTGACATGTTTGGAAAGAAGGCGCAAGCAAAGAAAAGTGTCACGATTTCGTGACATGGTTGGAGAGAAGGCATAGGCAAAGAAAAGTGTCACGATTTCATGACATGTCAGGTTTTCGCGATCCGATGAGAAGAGAAAGCGCTAAGGAGAAAAAGTGTCACGATTTTGACAGAAATGGTCGGATTTCGTGATTCGATGTCAAGAGAAAGCGCTAAGGAGAAAAAGTGTCACGATTTCGTGACATATTGGGAGAGAGAAAGCGAAGGATAAAAAGTGTCATGATTTCGTGACATATTGCATAAGGAAGAGCTCGAGAGAAAAAGTGTCGCGATATCGTGACATGTCACGTTTTTGCGACCTGAAGAGAAGAGAAGAGCTAAGGAGAAAAGATGTCGCGATTTTGCGACATGTCGCATTTTCGTGACAGCAGAGAGGAAGGCTCCGAAGGATGAAGTGTCACGATTTCACGATAGAAGCAAAATGAAAGAGCAAGGAAGTGGAAGCGTCACGATTTCATGACAAAGTCAAGGAGGAAGTGCAAGGCAACGAAAGTGTCATGATTTCGTGACATGTTTCGATTTCGCTGGTGCATGCCAAAAAGAAGTACAAGGCAGCGAAAGTGTCACGATTTCGTGACATGTTTCGATTTCGTTGGTGCATGCAAAGAGAAGTGCAAGGAAGCGAAAAGTGTCATGATTTCATGACATGTTCCATTTTCGCTGGTGCATGCAAAGAGAAGTGCAAGGAAGCGAAAAGTGTCACGATTTTGCGACATGTTCCGTTTTCGCGGGTGCATGCAAAGAGAAGTGCAAGGAAGCGAAAAGTGTCACGATTTTGTGACATGTTCCATTTTCGTGGGTGCATGCCAAGTAGAGTGTACGAAGGCAAAAAGTGTCACGATTTCGTGACATGTGTTTTCGTGCTTGCATGCCGAGAAGAAGACAAAAAGTTGTCAGAGCGGCAGTTCTGCTGTTAGAGCGGTAGTTCGGCTGTCAGAGCTATAAATAAGCAGGTTCGACTGTCAGGACTATAAATACGTAGGTAAGATTGTCAGAGCCGTAAAAAAGCAGGTAAGACGGTCAGAGTCATAAATGAAAAGATAAATCTGTCAGAACAACGGATTTACTGACAAAGCATCGGAAAGGCTGTAGGGCCGTAAAGTGGGCAGATAAGTCTGTCAGAGACGTAAGTAAGCTTTTAAGGCTATTAACAACGCAGTAAGCAGAGTCGAAAGAATGTTTTTGTGTGCAGGAAGTTAGGGTTAGGGTTGAGCTCTGCACGTGGCAAGAGTGTTGTGATTTGCCGAATAAAAAGGAAAAAGGAACTGTGAAAAAGTACAGAGAGTATTATGCTGAAAAATATACAAAAGAGAGAGTTGTAAGAGAGAATAGCAAAGCTGTAAGAATATGCAGTGTTTGTTAAAAAGGAATTAGACCAGTGAGGGTCTTGTTGCAGAGAAGGCATTTTTATGTCATAAAATC
This sequence comes from Wollemia nobilis, assembly GCA_028583015.1. NCBI lineage: Eukaryota > Viridiplantae > Streptophyta > Pinopsida > Araucariales > Araucariaceae > Wollemia > Wollemia nobilis. The sequence goes on along the minus strand of JAQPPZ010017079.1, from coordinate 265,719 downwards.
TGTTTAGAACTAAAGTCCAAGTTGGTGCTTGGCATTAGGGGGTTGGTGCTCCTTTCAATGGATGCTGATAAATTGTTTGTAAAGTTGGTGCTTTGCAAAGGCTGGATTTGGATGGGAGTCCAAGCAGTCTAATTTTTGAGGAGTAGCCAAATCTGGTGAACCTCGTTAAATCGTGTGTTGTGGAATGCTCTCTTGTTTATTTGCTTTATCTATTTTTTAAGTTCTCTCTGCTTAAGTTTTAAAGAGCTGTAGATCTGTATTTAAATTGCTACACTGATTCACCCCCCCTCTCAGTGTCATTGTGAGAATATCAAAAAGAGTTGAAGCTATGGAGCAGTATCGCACCAGGTATGAGCCAAGAAAGGAACCTGAGGTGCTCAGTTCCCTGACATACAACATTGTAGAGGAGTTAAAGAGGATTCTAGCCAAGATCAGCTTGTACGATGCACTACAACTACTTGGACAAGTGGACCTGCTGCAAGAATCATTGAAGACGACTAAAGCAAAAAAGGTAGCACCGCTTGCTCTTGTGAAGACCCTATCCACATCCATTACGGGGAATAATAGACCACCTTCGTTCTACCTGTCTCTACATATGGAAGGGTATATTGTACATAACTGTATGATCGACTCTGGGGCCGCTACAATAGTCATGTCGAAAGCAGTCTGCGAAGAAATAAGGATGGAATATACGTGAAGCAGCCAAGGCGTACTCCAGTTGGATGGTACCCCAGTAAATACTATAGGAGTGATCAAGGAAATTCCTATTCAATTACATAAGATGCCTCAGATCACGGTAATACAAGAGGTAGTGGTCGTCGACCTGGAGCCATACTTCAGTATGTGCTTGTTAAGGGAATTTATAGCAAAGCTGGGCATATATCTGTCTATGGATTACTCTCATCTAGAGATTCCATTCAAAGGAAATAAGGTGAAGATCTACAATGAAAAACCTTCTTCCTTCCTTGTGCAGAAGATGTCCGAAGAAGAAAATAGCGATCCGATGAACGCAATAGTGGAGCAAGTAGAGCAGGTGGACCTGGTCGAGGAGTCTCTTGCACAACTAAGTTATGAAGATGATTTCTCATTGGTAGAATTTAACACCATGGTAGAGATCGAGATAGGATGTTATGCGATCGCCAAGCCTGAGAAACACACCAAACCAGAGAATAGAACAAGTGCCCAAGAAGGACTATGAAAGTTGTTCTTCGACAGTGTCCGATGTAAAAACGATGCTGGGGCAGGGATTCTTCTAATTTCACCATCTAGAGAGCAAAAGGAGTATTGCTATCGGTTGATATGGAGCTACACCAAAAATGCAACAGGATATGAAGCATTATGCCTAGGACTTAAAAAGGCTCACAAGTTAGGCATAAAGCACCTCCAAATCTTTGAAGACTCTGAACTAATATGCAACCAGGTCATAAATAGGTGCACTTCAAAGAAGCATTATCTCAAGTCCTACCGGAATAGGGTATGGGACTTGTTTGACCAGTTTGAATCTCTCAATCTGCAGTCTATTCCAAGAGAAAAGAACCGACATGCCGATGTTCTAGCATCCATCGCAGCCAAGTACTCTCCAGCAGAAGACATGGTGCACAATCCCAAAGCTGTGAGAATGATCTATAAACCCTCTATCCCGAACAAAGATCTACATTGGTAAGTATTTGAAAATGATGAGCAGATTGTGAATTTCATGATTCAAGAAGCAACCACAGTCGAAAGCAGAATCCCTGTCGGTGAGGAATATGAAGGACTAGTTCAATTGAAGAATAACCACCTTCCTAAAGGATTGATTACTCTAGAAATCCTCTTTGATTAGAATGATCGAGCAGTTTTGCACAGGATCAAATTTAATGCCAAGCAGTATCAAGAGTTGGAGCTCGAGCCTGGAAAAGCAATAAAATTTGGAATAGATTGCACTTCGGAGGAGCTAGAACAGATCCGATATCTATGCAAAAGGTATCCCGACACAGTGGCTTGGTCTTATCAAGATCTAAGGGGATATGATCGGCAACTGATCCAGCATACAATTGAGTTGCAGGAGGGAGTCAAGCCCTTCCGACAGAAGCAAATGCCGGTTAACCCGAAGATTGAAGTCCTGATGAAGGTCAAACTCCTAAAATGCTCGAGGAAAAGATAATTTATCCCATAAAACATTCTTCTTGGGTAGCGAACCTAGTCCCCATAAAAAAAAATAACGAAGATATATGTTTATGCATGGATTTTCGCAACCTGAACCAGGCTTCTCTCAAGGACCACTATCCTCTTTCGCAAATCGATCAGATCTTGCACTCAATGGCTGGAGCTCAACGCTTCTTCCTACTTGATGGTTTCTTTAGATACAATCAGATTTGGGTCAGGAATGAAGACCAGCATAAAACAGCGTTCACCACCAAGTGGGGGACATTTACTTACCAGCGAATGCCATTTGGCCTTTCGAATGCTGGTGCCACTTTCCAGAGGGCGATGAATCTAGATTTTTGTGAGCTTTTGAATAAGGTTATTATCACCTATCTAGATGACATGACCATTTTCTCTCGAAGAAGGGAGGATCACCCCTTACATCTGTAATAGATCTTCAAAAAATATCGAGATTTTAGCATTTCAATCAATCCGAAGAAGTCTATATTCGCAGTCAGCGAAGGAAAGTTGTTGGGACATGCAATATCGGAAAAAGGCCTCGCTATAGATCCCGACAGAGCCGAGGCTCTAATGAAACTCCCACTCCCAGCAGACAAGAAAGGACTTCAATATTTCTTCGGCCAGATCAACTTCGTGAGGAAGTTTGTCCCTGATTTCGCCCAAGTCATCAAGCCAATGTCCAAACTTTTGAAGAAAGGCACGGAATTCATCTGGAAAGAAGAGAGAAAGGAGGCATTTGAAGAGATTAAATCCTGAATCGCTCAGGCGCCGATCCTAATCAACCCTGACTACAGTCAAGATTTTATCCTGTATGCCATAGGGGAACCCGAAAGCTATGCTGCGGTCTTGACACAAAAGGGGGAAGACGGTGAAGAGCGTCCCATCACATTTTTGAGCTAGGTGATCAATCCCCATGAAGAGAAATACAATTTCATAGAACGTCAGGTGCATGCAGTAATGAAGTCTCTTCGGAAATTCAAGCAATTCATCTCCCAAATTCGGGTTACGATCTTTGTCATTCACCCCGATGTGCACAATTTCATCATCCAAGGAGAATTGGGAAGCAAGAGAGCTGGTTGGGTGAACAATATATAGGAATTTGACATTGAGATCAATCCCACAAAACTAGTTTGTGGTAGCACATTATGTCAAGAACTGGTGAAGAGCGTAGCGATCGAAGCTACAGAATCTCAATGGGATGATTCGCCAGCAGAAGAATGCTTCGCCAACCAAGAAGAGGACGAGAAATATTGGGTTAGTGAAATAGTTGAATACTTCAACACCGGTAGATGTCCTTCGCATCTAAATGCTTCACAGTGAAGGCATTTCAGGATGCGATCCACCCGATATACTTTGCGCCCTAAAGGCCTATTTTTTAGGAACATTGATGGTGTCCTTATTAAGTGCATAAAAGATGATGATAAAAGGAGAGTTCTGGGAGAATTTCATTCAGGACTATCTGGAGGACACTGCGCAGGGAGAACAATGGCTCTGAAGATCATCAAGGCGGGTTACTATTGGCCCACACTCTTTGCTGATGCCTTCGCGATTTGTCGCAAATGCGAGCAGTGTCAAAAGTTCACCGACTGAAGCAAAAATGCTTTGATGCCCCTTCGTCCGATACAAGTAGAGACACCCTTTCAACAATGGGGGCTAGATTTCATAGGGGCCATATCGCCGAACTCCTCTATGGGACATAAGTTCATCCTGACGGCAACTGACTACTTCACCAGGTGGGCCAAAGCGATCCCTACAAAACATGCGGATCAAGAGACTGTAATCGCCTTCCTAGAGAGTTTAATCACTAGATTCGGCGTTCCCAAAGCAATTATTATGGATAATGGTCCTGGTTTTTTAGGCGCCAAAATCAACGATTTCTTCTACAAACATGGGATATATCATAAAGTCTCCTCCAACTACTATCCGTAGGGCAATGGATTGGCAGAGTCCACCAACAAGACCTTGTTGAGGGTGCTAAGAAAGCTCATAGAGACAAAAAAAAGGACTTGGCATCTCCTTCTAGATCGTGCCTTGTGGGCCGATCGAATTTCTGTCAAGAAGTCAATCAAGACTTCACCTTATGCCCTAGTCTACGGCAAGGAGGCCATCTTACCCACCCATGTGGAGATCCCTGCACTACAACTATTAGAATAATAAGATGGAGTTAGTCCAATGGAAAATAGATTAGCTCAGCTATTGCAGCTAGAGGAAGATCACGAGGAAGCCTACCAGAACTTCGCTAAGCATGCTCAGGTCACCCGAGACTGGTTCAAAAAGAAATCATCTGATCGTACGTTCAAGGTGGGAGATCTGGTATGGAAGTGGGACTCCTGGAAGGCCAAGCCTGGGAATCACGACAAGATGGATGCCTTCTGGGATGGGCCATTCGAAATTGTAAAGGTAAACTCGGCTAACTCTTTCATCCTCAAAGATGCAGATGGTCAGGTTTTTTTGATCTCCATCAATGGTCTTCATTTGAAGACTTTTCACCGCTGAGGTAAAACACTATTTATCTTGCATATACATAAAAAAAAAAAATGTATATGTACTCTTGTATATAATTTTTGTTTGTATATACATCCTGTTCCGAGATTACCAAAAGCCAAGTACTACACTTCAAAATCTCCTTCGGGGACTTTTGATGCGAAGTAGCAGTTGCAAGGAGGTTCGCTGCGAAGCACTTTACCCTCAAAAGGGCTGAACCAAAATTCAAACAAAGGCACGAAAAAAAAAAGCTTCACACCCGAAGCATTTCCAGCAGCTACTTCGGGCAGAAGTTTTGTGAAGTAGATTTTAAAAGAGGCCTTTGCGAAGTAGTTTTCAAGAACACAAGCTTCGGTAGGCGGTCCTTGCAAAGCACGACGAAGGAGGAATACTTCGGGCCTGAAGTGTCAAAAAGTAGCCTGCACCAAAGGTTCGCCGCGAAGCATTTTCAATGCTGATTTCAACTTGGCCGAACCAACAACACGTGAGACAGGAGAATTTAAAATGTGCCTTGAAGAATGCATTGACATTAACCTTGAAAAGAGTTTGAAGCAGATGAATTTAAGGCAAAAGTGGCGAAGCACATCTTGAGGCGATTCGGTTAATGTAAAAGCCGTGCCGAGGTACGAGGTGGCAGTAGTTTGCATTTCATGATTACCAAAGTGCGTGGCCCCATGTACTATGCTACTATAGAGCCAATCAAAGGGCAAGGCAACTTCCTCCGTCTAAAGCATTAATTTAAATTTGGTAGGTGCCATAAATTGAGGTAGTTACCTTTTTAGGCTATAAAACGCGAAGCTCTAGCAAAAGGAAGGTTAGTTATCCATCAATTCATGCAAGACTAAGGGTCTTTGGTTACTCTGCAATTCGCCTACCCCTTGCATCTAAACCCTTCGCATTGAATCCCTCTGTATCAAGGACTCTGTCGCCATCATTTTCAACATGGGCAAGAAAAACTCCAAAGAGAAGGGGAAAGAGCTCGAAGTTGCATGCCCTAAAAAAACAAATAAGGTCAAAGAAGGGAAAAAGCATCCTCCAAAGAAGATAAGTCTTACCCCTTGCCCTTAAAAATAGTCGATAGAAGAGGGGGACAAATCTGAGGAGGAGCAGCTTGTAGAACCACCAATTGATGGGTGGGAGAAGATTAAAGACACGCAACTCTCTAAGGGTGTGTCTGACCTCCAACACACCATAGATTTTATGACGAGCAGACTCACCCCAGAGAATAAGAGAGTTGCTGCATATTACTCTCAAATTTACTGGTATTTAACCCCGCCTGCTCACCATTGTATCGAGCTAATCTATGCTATCACATAAAATTACCAGCCTGCATCCAGGCAAGTGTTGGATGCTTCGGGTCACAAATTGTTTTCCATTTTGAAGGAAGATGTACAAGCAAGCTTCGCACCACAACAAGGTCCGCCCAAGGGCTATTCTGTTCACAATGTCATTTTAAGCGAATAAATGGAGAGGTTCACCTCTAATAGCTACATATTGAAATTCCTACACGAGAACCTCAAAAATGAGCTACCTTCAAGCAAGCTGCTCCAGATGCCCTTACCCTTGGCAGCCTTCAAAAACATCGATATTTTCTCCATCATTGCATGGGTGGCGGGCCTGTCGACAGATGCTTCGGTGCAACCCTAGTAGGTGTCTTTGGCCGAATGTATTTTGAGAGGGGAATTCTATGCCCTTGACGCTTCAAGACCAAATACCAACCCAGTTTTCTTTGACTGGGTGGAATGGGTGGCCCAAACCTTGCACACGAGGCTCACCAGCATGAAGAATTCGGCAACGAGCTAGTACTTTGCACCCTATTCTTTTCTTGTCTGGTTTTTTTTTTACCAGGTTCATAAGCGATTCCCCCATATCGCCATTTCTCCAAGTTGCAAGGATGGAAATCCTCTGTCGGTGTACCAATGGACTCCCCTCCTATTGAGGAAAGAGTCAATTATTCTTTTAATCAACAATTTTTAGGACCCGCCATGCATTTGTTGAAAGGCTCTTGCCCTCGGGTGCCCCTCAGTTTGAGAGATAGAGTGTAGGAAAAAAGGGGAGATGTTTTCCAATTGACACAGGGACTCGTGATTCACCTGTTTGGTTTCATAGGGAAGCCCTTCCCGTTACCAGTCTACCCCTCTGAATATCAGTTTGCATTGGAAGTCGCTCGACAGAGCGATGCTACAAATTTAGTGTATGGCCACGACCGAAAATGGACACATACCTGTGACTTCCCTTTCAGGATGGGTGTAATCTAAGTCTTTGCCTTGAAACAGAGCATTTTATTGGAGGAAAAGCTTGCCGATTTTGGCCTACTCTAGATCCCTCAACAATGGCTCTATGATCCCTTGGGAGTGATGAGGGATCACTTAAAATTCAAGAATTTCCACATCTGCCCCAACCCCGAAATTATGGAACAAAGGAATAATCCCAATGGGAAAGATCTGGAGTGGCATTTAGAAAGAATGAGAACATTGCCTCCTTGGCATGAGTTCTACCCCATGGAGGCCGAGTTTGATCTTGACCAGTACCCCCTCCCAACTCCAAGCTCCACGTTTTAGAGAAAAGCAAAGGATGATTTAAAGGAGGAATTGAAGAATTGGAGCGAGGAAAAACTTCGGGAGTGGTGGATAATGAGAGTCCATCGCCAAAAGATGAACTCTTGATAGTAGATAAATACTTCGCAATTCTTTATGAAGCCAATGTTGAAACTTGAAAGTCTATATTCTTTGCGAATTTTGTTCCCCCAGCTACCCCAGGATCGGGTGAAATCCCAAGAAGAGCTGAAGATACCTCGAAAGAAGAGGAAGAAGAAGAGGCCAAATCTACGCCAGTGGCACTACCACAAGGACCATAGAAATGCCATGATAAAAGCATCGAAGAGGCAGAGCAACCATTGGAGAGAAAGAAAATAAAGAGGCAGGAGCAAATTCAAGTGCCTCCGAGCCACCCAAAGCGACCCTGCACAAAGCTTGCAAGTGCTCTTACTGAACAGCCTGCATCAGGCCCGATCGAGGTAAATATTGAAGATGCGGAGCCACAAAGTGTCGAGACAGTCCTAGACATAGACGTCATTGATGTGGAGGAGCTCCTCCAACAAGGAGACCCCAAAGTAGAAGTTGTGGAGGTCGGGAGTGTCAAAGCCCAAAAGGAACAAGAGCTAATCACCCAAGATGTCACCACGGCTGCTCTGCCAGAAGGGCACGTAGGTATGCACTCTCTTCCTTTTGCCTTGGTCTCTGACACGTCCACTATGGTCCCGATTGAAGGTTCCCATCAATATCTCCCTCCCCTACAAGGTAAATCACCCATTCAGGTACTGCCTATCACTAGTCCAACTCTGCATAGCTCCACTCCACCCGAGTCGTCCGACTGGGACAAGCCTTTTGAAACTACTTCACCCACCCATGTCATCGTTCCTTCAGTCCTTAGTCAAGGTGAATGCAGTGTTCCAATGCTGAGCCCCGCAACCCATTCGCCCATCGCTCACAGCATAGTCCCGCTTGCCAAAGCTCCTGCTACACCCATCTTCGAACCTTTTGGGGAGGCATTCCCCATTGATTCTTTATATTTGTTCACCCCTTCGGTTGGAGATCCAACCTTTTTTGAATTAGATCTATCCTTAATAAAGGAACGCCCCTTAGCCAAGAAGCTACTCTTAGCTCGGAAGAACACAGAAAAAATGCTAAAGGAGGCAAGGAAGAAAAGAGGGCGATCTCTGGCCCAGGTTGAAAACTGCGTTGTCTTCAACTTGAAGGGCAGAAAGTTACATAAAGTGAAGAAGGTCCCTAAGGTCCAGAAGCCTCTGGATGAAATGACTCTGGCTAATTATGATTACCAGGAGAAGACCAAGGACCTGGAACATTTGAATATAGATAATGAATCCGCATCCATGCACGTCGAAATCGAGACTTTTCGAGCGCATGTGAATATTTCTAATCAGCGCAGGTTTGAAGCAGAGAGCGCCAACATCAAGTTGGAGGAAGAGTTGGCTAGAATCCAATCCAAGCTAGAGGATTCACAAGAGTAGTGTAAGCTACTAAAGAAGGAAACACATGCCCTGAAACAACATATACTACAATTGCAGTGTTCGGTTGAGCACCAAGCACAAAAATAGGCCGAAAATGAGCTAAAATCCAAGAAGCTCGAAAGCAAAATCTTGCAGGCTCAATAGCAGTTGTTCAAAAAAGTAAACCTGGAGCTGTTCGACAGAGGCAAAATCAAGGAAATTCGCTCACACTTGCTCAAATATTTTAGATCGCGGGCCTCCAGTGCCCTGTCAACTTTAATATATGTCACCGAAGCTCAGTATGCTGTTGCTAAGAAAGGGCCAATAGTAGATGAGGTCATCCAAAAAATAAAAAGGCGACTCAAGCTGGCTTTTGAGGTCCAAAGTATTAGATATCAGGACCTACAGGTTGCTGCTATGAGTCGAACGACTAGGGATTGGTCTACTGCCCAAGCCACTGTTCGCGCCTTCTTCTCCAAGGTGAAGAAAGCGCAAAAGGCAAAGGACCTCCTAGACATATTTGAGCAGGAGAAGTGCACATCAATGGGTTACTTCGAGGATATTTCTTCCTTAGGTTTCCCGAGTTTCACAGATGATGATGGGAACATTCTCACCATGGAAGAACTCAAGCCAGTGTGGCTCCATTTCGAAAGTGACGTCTCAAAAATAGATGAGTGGGAAGAGCCGGTCACAGAAGGACAAGTCTCTAACTTCATCCTGAGACACTACAAAATTGCGGCTTGCCTGAATGACCTAAGTGTAAGAATCAAACATGCTGACATTGGATAGATTGATCGATTCCATGTTTTGGTCAAGGCACTCGAAGACCAAGAGCCATTTCAGAAAGGTGTTGATGCGTAGTCGTTATACCATCATTAATTCTCAATGAATCTGTCAATCCAGGGCAGTGTACAAGGCTATCTGCGGGAGAAGAAGTGAAACAGCTATAACTTAGGTCAATCTAGGGCAACAAGTCTTATTGGTGGAACCGGTTGTGTGGGGGGTTTTGGAACATTCCTATCTCTAAATTGCATAAATTAAATCTTAATCTAAGTTGCAGAATTGGAAACTAATCATTAACTGCAGAAATGAAGTCCTAATTACAATTACAGAATGAGACCTAATTATATTGCGGAATTAACGGTTGCGAGAATTGAAAGTCCGATCCTAATTGTAGAAAGGAAATCTAATTACTTTTGCAAGTAATGAAAGTTTAGATCTAATGTGGAAATAAAAACTATCAAAGTTCCATAATGAGAAGGTTGTCAATCTTCTGTTTAGATTTTGACAACAAAACATAAAATGCAGGAAATTGCTGAAAAACAGTAAATTCTGGAAATAACAATATGAAAATAAAGTGGAAACTTTGTTGAAAGTAAAATTGCAACTAAAACTTTAAGCACAAGATTAATCTAAGCATAAATAAACTTAATACTGCAAATATTGTCAACTATTTACAAGCAATTGAAATAACAAGTTTTACAACTCATTCTGCTGCAGCAAAATCAGAATAAAAACCTGCTTTGTTAGTCCTCCTCCTAGGTCTGGAAGTGGCCAGCCTCTTTGTCCAGAAGAAGGTGTAAGTATCTCTATTTTTCTAAATCTTAATCACACTCATTTACAAGTAATTTGAAATAGAACTGGTGCACTTTATTGATCAAAAGACATGATTACAAGAATTCTACTGAAAAACTATTACAGGACTGTAACAGTCAATTTCTAGTTATACTCTGTATTTTTTGCTAGCTTCCTTACTCTATTTTCTACCTCCTTTTCTATCTCTCTCTATCTCTCTCTCTAGGCTCAACCTGAACGGGAGCAATATTTATAGCTATTCTATGATCTGATTACAAACAAAGAATATCTCAAAAGATCTAATCCTACAATGCTGTAACAAATTTTGGTTTTATCCTAGAAGAGGACTAAAACCTGATATTTCCCTTAATGATGGCTTTGGTTGGCAATGACGGCAAAGATAGATGGAAGATATTTCTCTTTACTTTTTCCAACATTTATTTCCCTTTTTTTGACTTCAGAAATCGGTCAAAAGGTCAAAAACACATTCTGTTCTTCATTCCGAAGATAAGTGGCTTCATTCCGAAGACAATGCAGTTTTCATTTCGAAGATCGCTCATTTCGAAGATACTGCATTCTCATTCCGAAGATCGCTCATTTCGAAGATACTGTATGCTTCATTTCGAAGATCTGCTCATTCCGAAGACGTTGCATTCTTCATTCCGAAGATCCGCTCATTCCGAAGATGTTGTGTTCCTTCATTCCGAAGATATCTGTTCATTCCGAAGATACTTCGGAATGAACAAATGTATGATTTTCTAGTGATTTCTTCTGCATCTCTCAGGTGGGTTATCTCCTAAGATCAAATTCTAATGGTCTTCATCCCTTTCCTCATGTGAATTCCATGCCTTGCTATTTATGGACAGCTGGCTGGAATTTATATGGGAAAGACCAATTTCTTTGCACAGCAACAGTTTGCTTGCACTTGTTGCCAGATTAGGTGAAGTAAATGCTTTTGTCAAATCAAAACAAGATTAGTGAAATGTTGCTATTATTCTAAGCATATCCCATTGTAGCAAATCATAGCAAAAATAACACAAAACTATGCAAAAAGCTGTAAAATCAGCATATAATATTTCAAATACATTGATCATGCAAAATGGTTAATATACAGCATATTAAATCAACTTAACTAACATATCAGATAAAAAATAAGAGTTTATAGGAATTTTTAGTGTACAAAACATGTTATGATTGAGGCATTTCCAGGCCTCATCAGGTGTTTGGGCTCATGTCCGCCAAACCATGAGGAAAATCTGTGATCGTCTTGTCCCATCGCCGCAGCAGGAAGCCGCGTTGATAGAAGGAGCAGAAGGAGAAGAAGGAGCAGAAGAGGAAGAAGACAAAGTAGAAGAAGGAGAACAAACTGTGGAAGCGTCCCCAGACATGGAAAAAGGAGAAGGGTCTGGAGGTGACTCTGGCCCAATGGATCAAAGCTGAGGGTTCTTCCACCGAGACGATCTCATTACCCCACGAGCCGCCAAGAATGTTGACAATTTTTTCACATTGCACAATGGGATAGAAAAAAAAAAATCAAAACTTTGTACAATGTTCTTTGTGTAAAGTATTTCTTTTGGTTGTTTTTTTTGGAAATATTTGTAAGTTGCAGCAATTTTGGCTTTCCTTGCCACCCATTTTTACATAAGATGAAGATGAAAGAACTTCGCTACCGAACAAGCTAGGGAAAATAGCTTCGCCAAAGAATGAAGAGAAGTATGAAAAGAACTTCGCACCCAAAGCATTTCCAGCGATTGCTTTGGGCAAAAGTTGGCGAAGTGGCATTGCCGAAGGAGAGTACAAGAAAGGCAAAAGAGCTTCAGGCCCGAAGTTCCTCAAAAAACTACTTCGGGCAAAAAATTTGCGAAGCTGCGTTGCCAAAGCAGAAGTTCTAGCAAGGCGTAAATAAGAGCTTCGCACCCAAAGCATTTCCAGAAACTACTTCGGGAAAAAATTTTGTGAAGTAGAATTCAAGCGGCATTTCGAAAGAACAGCTTCATCGAAGAAAGACCGCGGACCGAACTAGCTAAGGCAAGAAAACTACTTTGGGCCCGAAGCATTTCAAGAGTCTACTTCGGGCAAATTTTTTGTGAAGAGGTGTTGCTGAAGGAAAAATATGAAGGAAGAAGAATGAAAACTAATTCGCACCCGAAGCATTTCAAAAGGCTACTTTGGGAAAAAGTTTTGCGAAGCGGGATTTGAAGAGAGCACAGCACTGAAAACACTTCGTCAAAAAGCCATCGAAGCATCCACTTCGGCTCCCCATGCCAACGAACCATTTCTACTTCGCCAAAAGTCATTGCGAAGCATTTGCTTCGACCATATTTCATGCGAAGTACTTTCACCCAAAGTAATAGTGGCCATAAAGAATACATCTTTTGAAGGCAATTGCTTCGGCTGAAACCTTCCCGAACCACAGTTTTGAAAGAGGATCACAGTGAAGCATTTCTCCAAGGCATCAACGAAGCAATTTTGTTAGCAAATCAATGAGAAATGAAGAGGCCCATTTTGCAAAAAAGATATTCTTCGGCACTCACACCCCCCGAAGTAGTTTTGCGAAGCTCCATTTTGCGAAGTACAAATCAAGGAGGAGTTATTGCTTCGACACAAGTCCATTGTGAAGCAAAGTTGTAAATGAACATCTTGCAAAGCACTTCAAGGGCACGTGTTCCAAGCCTGGTATTTTCTTGAGGTGATAAAGTGCCTCATGAATGCATTTTTACGTGCCCGGTAAGGCCATTGCTCATTTTTGGCAATTGGAAATGAAGTATCAGTTCCAAAAGGAGATCCTGACAAGCATGGCGGCCACTCTAGCATCACACCCAGAAACTGAGGACGCTCAGGCGACTCATTAATGCGTATTTCCCCGGTTGACCCGATCGCAGCTGCTAGTTTTGGCAAAAGATATGAAAGCTCAGTCACGAGAGCCACGAAGGGCTGACTTCTCAGCTTCCAAGGATGTACTCCTCCATCTTGTGTAATTATGGCTAAGAGGGTCGGGTCCTCTATAAAAACCCAGACATTGTAATGTAAAAAAGGGGGGGAACTTTCTGCTAGAAAGCTGCTGTAACTTGATGTCCTGCGATTAATACTAAAGAAATTTGGGCTCAATTTCTCTCTTGTATGCTACCTTCAGTGTTAATTTCTTTTGTCTTTCTTCATTTGCATACTGTAACTCTGAATCCTGAATTCGGTGTGCGATTGGGGACAGTACCCTGAAATTCGCCTGAAGGATACATAGGAGAGGAAAAATGCTATATTTGTTTTCTTTTATGCTGCATGCTGGGTTGTGGTTTCTGTTATATTCACTTGTCCTAATCGTCGTTACTCTGAACCCTGAATTTTGATGAAAGGGAGAAGGAGAATCTTGGAGCTCGCTTAGAGGATACATAGGAAAGTTAATGTAGTGTTTCTTTCATTTGTTCTTGGTGTTCTTTGTTACTATTCAAGTTGTTAGTTAGTGATCGTGCTTCCTGTTATCTCCCACTTTAAATCATTGATCTCTCTTCCCTTACCCCTTTTTTTATTTCTTTCTCTAACCCTAACTCTTTTTATCTCTTTCCTGCATCCCTTATCTCAAAACACCAAAGTAGTTTAGCATAGGATCCGGCATTTCTTCGAATATTGGCATGAGGGGCATCTCTTCCCTTTGGCATTTCAATGTTGGTCCAGGTCTAGGGTGCATACACTCACCCAAATCCTTTCCTAGGTAGATTTGATGACCAACAGGTACTCAACTTCTTGAACACCAAAGGAGCATTTAGAGCTTTTGACAAACAACTTTTCCTTGTGTAGGATATGGAGAACTTTGTCCACATGTACTAAGTGATCTTTCAATGATTTACTATAGATGAGTATGTCATCAAAGAAGACTAGAACAAATTTTCATAGGAACGGATGAAACACCTGGTTCATGAGACTCTGGAATGTAGATGGTGCATTAGTGAGACCAAAGAGCATGACTAAGAATTCATAATGACCTTCATGAGTTCGAAAAGTTGTTTTGGTAATATATTCTTCCCTAACTTGGATTTGGTGAAACCCTGCAAGTAAGTCTAATTTGGTAAAGAATTTTGTATCGTGTAGTTCATCAAGTAAATCATCAATGATAGGGATAGGAAATTTATCTTTGATTGTGATTTTGTTGAGAGGGCAAAAATTGGGACACATACGACAAGAATTATCTTTTCGACGAGCTAAGACTGTTAGTACTATGATGGATGACACCATGGTCTAATAGCTCTTGGAAAATCTTCTCAATTTCTATTTTTTGGGGTCGGGGATATCGGTATGGGCGACCATTGGGTAGAAGACTACCAGGAACTAGATGTATGGCATGATTATGAGATATTTTAGGATGTAGTCATGTTGGTTCTTGAAAAACCTCCCCATAGTTAGCTACAATGGTTTGGAGATCGTCTTCTTTGATTTCAGGTATATCTTGGTCTAATTTCTCTATGCAATTGATTCAGGCTACGAATCCCCCACCATATTTTCTTAATATCTTTTCCATGCTATGTGAACTTACAACTTTTGATGGAGGTGTGGATAGTCCTTGAAGACGAATAGTCCTCCCATTGGCTTGCCATTAGACAAAGCGATGTTTGTGGTTAAAACCCACTATGGTTTCCAATTGTTCCATCCATGCATGCCTAAAATAACTTATGAATTTTCTAATTCCATAACAAAAAGAGGACCTTGCCAAGTATACATACCAATTTGTAATGAATCTGAAGATGTCTTACCTAGACATTGAGAAATTTCTCTGCTTGCAGTTTTGACTTGAAACAGATCTTGACTAGAAGAGAAGACGTGCAACCCTAATGTCCTTGCAAGTTTTGCATCAATGAAGTTGTGAGTACTTCCAAAATCAATTAATACTGTCACCCTCTATTTTCGAATGAAACCTGCCACCTTGATAGTATGGTGAGAGGATAACCCCATAAGGGCATGTACTAAAATAGCCATGGTATCCTCCTCAGCAACAACTTTATTGTGTTCATTTTGGTCCTCAACTGGGAGATCCTCAGGTGCGTCATACTCCTCTATTTATTCTTCTTCCTTGTCAACATATTCAATCTGAAAGTTTTGTCATGGTGTACATGCTTGATATTTTTGATGATGAGTGTGACATTTGTAACAGAAAAAGACAAAGACAAAGACAAGTAGTTTAAAATATATTTTTACTCAACCAATGCTTAATGCCAGACAAAGACATTGGATAGAATTTTTTGCAGAATATGATTTTGATATAGAGCACATAAAAGGGAAGGAAAATAAATTAGCAGATGCTTTAAGTAGAAGGCAACATATCAATGCAATGTCCCATTGTCAATATGTTATAATTTATAAAATCAAAAAATTGTAAATTCAAGATGAATATTCTCATAAGTATCGAGAAATGATTCAACAAGGTTCTAATAAAGCAAGAGAATTCAGAATATGGGAAGATACATTACTTTTTAGAAACAGGTTGGTAGTGCCTAATGATCAAGACCTGAGAAATATAATTTTGCAAGAAGTGCATAGTGCTCTTTATTCTGTGCATCCTGGATATGTAAATATGTATGAGAATTTGAAAAAGGAATATTACTAGCCAAGAATGAAAAGGAACATTGCTGAATTTGTGGCTAGGTATTTGGAATTTCAAAAAGTGAAATCTGAACATCTACATTTGGTTGGCCGTTTATTTTTGCATGATATTCCACAACACAAGTGGCAAGTTGTGTCTATGGATTTTTTTGTGGGATTTCCTAAAAATTATTTTCAACATGATGCTATATTGGTGGTAGTGGATAAATTGACCAAAGTGGCACATTTTTTGCTTGGGAATATTAAATACGGAGCTCCCACTGTAGCTTAGAAATTTGCCAAGGAAGTGGTACAACTACATGGTTTTCCTGAAACAATTATATCTGACAAGGATTCTTGATTTACATCCAAATTTTGGTAGACATTGCATCAGGAATAAGGAACAAAGCTCAATATTAGTACTACTTATCATCCTGAGATAGATGGACAAACATAAAGAGTGAATCAAGTCTTAGAGGATATACTCCACATGTATTGTATGGATCACCAGGCAAAGTGGGAGGATTACCTTTTTCTAGTAGAATTTGCTTACAATAATAGTTACCATACTTCTAACCAGGTGTTTTAGGTAAGTTGGAGAGGAGAGGGCAATCCTCCAAGGGAGGTTCTAGGTTCGAATCTCTACCCTACCAAAAAGTTGAATTGGGTACCTAAAATCCAATTGATATTGTTGGTTCGGAGGGCGGGGGGGGACGATGGTGTAGAACCCCCTGTTCATGGTCTCTCAGACCAAAGCAGCCCCATAAGGGGTTTTTCGCTAAAAAAAAATAGTTACCATACTTCTCTAGGTATGGCTCAATTCGAAGATCTGTACGGGAGGAGGTGCAGAACACCATTAACATGGAGTAATTTAGATGATCGGGTGATGATCGGGCCGGATATGGTTAGGAAAATGGAATACCATCTCAATAACATATTTCAAAGGCTCAAATAAGCCTTAGATAGACAAAAGAGTTGTGCGGACCTTAAGAGAATACCTAGGGAATTCAATATGGGGGACAGAGTATTCCTAAGGGTTAAACCTACCAAAAGTTCTATTAAATCCTCTAAGCTTAGCCCTCGATTTGTAGGGCCTTTCTAAATTATTTATAAATTAAATCCAATTGCCTATAAATTAGACTTGCCACCCAATTTGTCAAAAAATCATGACACATTCAATGTGTCCCTTATGAAGAAATATGTGCCTAATATCTCATATTTGGAATGTTGAACAATTAAAGATGGATGATCCCTTGCATATTGAATTATGACCAGTTAAGATCCTTGGTTATTGAACAAAGCAATTGAGGAAGCATAATATCGAGTAGTGTAAGGTCCAATGGGATCAATTTTTTGAAAATAACACCACGTGGGAAGATGTGGCCATCATGAAAATATAGTTTCCATTTCTGTTTGAATGATGTTTGGATAGTGTTATTTCCATAAGCATGGTTTTATTTTGTATGAACAATGATAATACCATATCTTGGTTTGTGAAGTATGATAAGTATATGTGATGTTGTGAATGAATAATATTAACAAAGCATGATGATTCAATTTTGGAAATAAATTCATTGATATACTGTGTCAATTTTGTTTTTATCATTTATGCTTATATTTTTTTATACACATCAATGGAAAATATAAACATAGGGACTATGTTTACTATTAGGGGGGAAGTATGTAATAACCCTCCAAAACTCTACTCTATTATATGCCTAATTTTTCTGCAAGGATGAGATACTACTAATGTATCTGTGGATGTAGAGGACATGTATTGTACGATAAGGACCATGCAAAAGAAGGATGTCTTCTTAATGGACCGCAGGATTGTTCAATGCAAGGTAAGTCAGGGAAATGATGAGCGGTGATGTATTCACTGGTTGATAGGGGCTGAGAACCCTATAGGAAATGCATTTGCCAGTAGTCCATGTAGATGCATAACATATAGTTGCATTTGTAGGACTGTTTGATGCTTGTTAAACTATGATTTTTTTTTAGCAATGAAAATGCTAATATGCATGGGAGCCATAGTTTTGAATGAGAAAATGAAGATAGATAAGTAATATGACTATTTTTGTGTCATGATTCAAAAAATAAAATAAGTAATGAGGCAAAGTAAAATAATTGTTAATCACATGTGTATGTATAACTTTGTGTTTGCTTTTGTAAGGAATTTATTTAATTTAAGAAAATAATCTATAATATAGTTATAATGATAAAGATAAAAAATATATATAAATTATAGGAAGGCATTGACAATAAGTGTTCTTTATGTAATAAATCATTTTACTTTGGCAATAAATGATTTATTTGCTTTTAAAGAAAAATTTCAAATAGTATAGCCATTTTTAAGATATAATATATAGTATTGTGTGCGGCAGAGTGTATGTTTTGGACATTATAAATTAAAAGAGGATAAGGTGTCATCAAAAAAATGTAGGAGTTATGATAAGTTTTTTTTTTCGGACGTGGGGAGTGTGGTTACACTTGGCATATCGCATGTTCTTTGGGAAGGAATCTCCAATGAACAGAGGCGAGCTGGTAGGAGGAGGAGAGATGTTTTATGCCTTTTGGGAAAAAAAGAGAGTGGCTGGTGTTGTGAGGAAGGGAAGCGACGATGACAAGGAAGGGAATTTACAGAGCAAGGAAAGCGGCTATGATAATAAGTAAGTTGAGTTGGCTAAATTTTAGTGGAATGTTTAAGAAATTGCATGATCTATTTTGAGTTCAGGTTGATATATCGTTTGTTGGCAATGTGAGTGAGCAAAAGAAAATAAAACAAAATATATTTTTGTGTGCTTAAATAAAAAAAATACTGCAAATCTAAGACTGTGTGTTGGTGTTCTTCGGTATATCATTTGCTGGATTTGAGTGTGAAAAGAAATGAAACAGTTATGTGTGCCTGAGAGGCAAGTTTTAAAACATATTGCTTGTTTGAGGGTTATAATCTTACCCATAGTTTATAAAGAATGAAGGAAAAATTGAGATTCATAATGCATGCATGGGAAATATGTGACTCATGTGCTTGAAATCTATGTGGAAAAAGAAAAGAAATGTTTGTTTGCGTATTTTAACCTATTCTATGATGGGTTTGCAATATTTATTTTTGCAAAGGAATTGAAGACCTTACTTACAAAATGTGTTGAATGCCCATGGTGATATGGGAAGTTTCTTGCTTGAAAATTTTGTATGTTGCATGGAAAGATTAGTTGCATTTCATTGTACTTTGGTCGCTCTGACCCCTAAATTATATCAAAACCTGTGTCTGAAAACTGGAACTTGGTGGATTCAAAGACATGGTTAAATTATGCTACCAGTAGATTATGCATTTTGGAGTTGAGGAAGGATTACTAATCACCATAGCGCAAATCCATTGTATATGTTTATTAATACTTTTGTTCCTCAGAGAAAGAAAGAATTTCAAGTAATACTGGTGTAAGCCAATACTGAGATTGTATTTACTATAAATCCGAATGATATAGAAGTGGAGAGATTAAAATTACATGAAGGTCTTTTGGTGAAAAGAAAAGATAGCAGTGTAGTTTACTTTTTGAAATGTCATAAAATCAATACGCTATCAAAAGAACTTTGTAAATCCTTTCATAAGCTATATGCATAATGCATAATTTGAATAAGAAGTTTGAAAATTTGATTTGGTTTTATTAAAATTGAATACCTCGTCATATATATATATATATATATATATATATATATATATAAAAAATATGTTTGGTTGCATGTTCTTTGAATCTGAAAGAACATTATGTTTAATGGAAACGTAGACATAGAAGCCACCAGGGGAATTTGCAATGACAAATTAGAAACTGCTATGCTTGAGTTGATTCTTTTTATGTGTAAGATAACAATGAATGAGAATAACGTACTCAAAAAACTTGAATTATATTCTTTGAAACTATAGTAGCATGTAATAGGTAACTTCAATTGGGTTATACAAGGAAGTCTAGCAAATGTTATATATTTGGAAAGGTTTTGCCTGATCAAGCAACATGGTAATTGGTAGTGTGAATAATTTAAGTTATGTGAAAGGAAGTTTTCATAAAGTATTGAAAGGTATACCGTCGTAGGGTGTATTCTCAAATGAGAATGTAGAGAACATTTAAAATATAATAATGTTGGCTGCACATATTTTCAAACTAAACCAATGATAGGAGTGTTGCATCAAAGATTACGATGAATGTTAGAGGTTTATTAGACTCGAGCAGAATTGAAATGAACTTAAAACCGTATGGTGTAGAGAACGTAACAAAACTCATTTGAAACTCAAACATTGGAAGCTTTTGATATTATCATAACCTGTAGATTCAAGTTTTACATGTTTTGATCATAGTTTGGCATTGGGGTTATTTGAAATAAACCCGCATGATGAATTGGGTATGGTGAAGTGAAATGTACTCTATTTGGATGTTCAATTAGTATTTCTTAAATTGTGATGATACAATCTTATTATAACATGTGGTTTATTAACTCAGTTCATGATCTTATAATTAAGTTTTATAGGGTATTAGGTGAGAAGTGGATGGTGGATGTGAATTTTATAGAAAATTTTTATTCTAAAAGAATAAAAACTATTAAAATAATCTAAGTAGATTTATTTTAGCACATGTGGAATTTTATTTAGTTTTGAATGCAATGTTATAATATCATCTCTATCTTATACTTATCAAAAGAAAATTAAATGGCGATCTTAAAAAAACAACAACAAAACTTTTAGAATATATCGAAACTAAAACATCAGTAAACTTTTGAAACCAACCTTAGGGAAACTTTAAAGTTAAAGGATTATAAAATTGTGGAAGGGTCAATCTTATTTCACAACCCAGGGTTGTGGGTAGGACAACCTTGAAATTATTTCAAGATTGTGGGTGAGACAATCTTGTGTTTTAAACCCAAGGATTGTGGGTAGGACAACCTTGATTTTATTTCAATATTGTGGATGGGACAATCCTGTACAATAATTTCTAAGGATGCTTTTGGGTAGGCAACCATCATTTATCAGGGCTCTAACTGTACTTTTGAAAAAAAAAAGGTCAGAATAAGAAGTGATGAGGGGTTGTATGGGCATCCCTTATAGGTTATCCCTGCTAGTGATGAGTGGTAAATTGTGCTTGACTAGGTTAATCCAAAAACACAATGGTATGGGATATCATGTTGGTTAATAAACACAAGATACCGGGTGGTTACCAGGGAATTGGTAAGACCCTAGATGGTTCTCCTTGGGGAAAGGATGATCATATAACTCAAGCTTGTATGTGCTACATCTTACATGACATAAGTATTAAAGATCATGACAAGACATGGGGAAAGTATGCGCCACACCTCTAAGTGTTATGGGCCCTAGAGGAAAAGAAACCCCTTGCCTCAACTTAGGATCTCGGGAGGAGAGTGAAGTTTAAAATGGAAAAATACACGGGATCTAGACAATCTTGATCTCATGAGTATTTCGTCTATAGTGGAATGACACTCATGAAGATGAATTTGACATGCTCATACTAGAAAAAAAATAATAAATAAATAAACAAAAATAGTTTGACTTAAGAGAAAAATTTTCTCTGACTGTATCCTTTGATGATGGACAACCAAGTGGGAAGACTTGGGGTGTTTGGACAACCAAGTAGGCAAAACTTGGGTTGTTACATGTTCGTTGCTTCCCAAGGAGCCACCATATTGGTTCATTGTTGCTATCAAGGAGAGAATTTCAACTGACTACTTTATCATTTTTCATAGTTTTTGTTTTATGAGAATTTAATTTTTGACGCAAAATTCTCTATGAAAACTAGAAATTTTATATAAAAAATGATGGATATTCTACTGAAAAAATCTTTGAGTTTAATTTTTTGCTTTAATAAAAATTCTATTAACCCTGGTTCTCGGATCAATGGTGTATGTTACTACTTTATACCTATCATTTTGCTATATTCATTGACTTTGTTATATGAATTAAAATTATGCATTTGAATTGAATTATTGATAAAGAAATGAATGTTGAGATGCCAATTTGAGGTTACATTTACGATCTGTAAATGGTTCTTGTGTTATTATTTTTGATTAAATGTTGGTTATAAATTGATCTAGTTATTTAGTTGTTAGTTCATCCCTACTTTGTTTCTTTGGCTTATAGCCATATTTCCCATTTCTTTCTGTCAATTTCTCTCCCTAAGCTTCACATCGATTGTTAGATTATTAAGGGAACTAGCCCTCTCTAGAGATTGGTCCAAAGGACATCTCTTTCATTCAACCTTTCAATGTTGGTCGAATATAAGGTGCATATTTTTACACTTAGATAGATTCATGACCAACAATTTTTGGCACACCTTATGGGACACTAAAATTTCCACTTTAAGCAATAATAAGGTTTGATGTTCATATTTTACTATTTGATTAGAACATTTGGTGAATCAATTTTACCCAAAAGCCTCCAAACATAAAGTTGGTGATTCATGATCACAAGATCGAAGGCCAAAAATTCAAAAAATCCCATTGAGTTCTTTGATATTGACACCCAAGTCTTAGGAGAGAATCCTAGGTTAGTCACTCTAACTATTCCATCAGTTGCAACATCTTCATAGGTAGCTAGTGTGTTTTATTTTCCTTCAAGTCCTTCTAGTATAACCACTAGATTTCCTTCCTAAGCAAATCCTTCGGTCCAAATGGCTCAAAATCAACCACCTCCACCACCAAGATAGTTTCCAGAATGGAATCACTCTAAAGCTTTGAATTTTCAAGCTCAGAACCCGATCTTGCCAGCAGTATTGAAGGCTTTGCCTACCTATGATGGTATAGAAAAAATAACTTATGAGCATGTTCAATATGTGGCTTCTTTGGAGACCATTCATAGCATCACAGACGAAGATGGCATGGTAAGATTACTTGTACTCTCTCTCTCTCATAGGGAAGTTGCTTTACTAGTATCGGTCCTTACCACCTGCCTCTATTGCTACATAGGACTAGTTGGCTGAGATTATGATAAAAGGTTTCAATGAAAAAACAAATTTTTATTTGTTGCATCAATTTACCAATATCAGAGGCATCAACAGGAGGAGATCATTGATTTCAATGTTAGGTTTGCTCGAACCTAACAAATATTCCTTGATGGTATTCAGTCAACTCTCAAGTAAGATACATTTTACTATCTTCGAGCCTTCAATTTTGACATTAGCATGGCCATTCGCTAGTCCAACATTGATATGTTTTTAGCTTTGTACTCTCAAGCACAAAATTATGATGCTAATCTTATTGCTATTGGTAATCTTCCATATAAAATGATGATACCTATCTTCCCTAATCTCCCACAAACTTTATATTCTAATGCATCTTCTCAGTCCTTACCAATGTTCCTCATGTCTTTAACAGTTCCTGTCCCGCAACTACCTGCTCCTTCCATTCCACAAATGCCCACTCCAATTTTTATTCTTGGAACTACCATCTCCACCAGTACCACTTCCATTACCAGCTCCTTCAGCACCCTAAAATCTTGATCCTCAAGCGAAGTTGCTATAAGAAATGCAATCAATGAACTTATTGATAAGAGTGATATGCAATGAGATCACAATGATTAAGAAAAATAGGCTAAGAGATATTTCCAGCCTGGGATATTTCAACCTCCACCAATCAATAGAGAGCAAGCAACTTTGACTAGCAAGATACCTGAAAGAAATTTGACTGTATTGACAAATGAGGAAGCTGGACCATTAGACAAAGCGTACTAGTGTTCCACATGCAATGATCTGCATGGCAAAGAAACTTGCATGGTTCATATGAACTATGTGCAGATATTGGTAGATAGTTCTTTCGATGGTCAAATCTGTATGATTACAAAAGTCGATCATAATTTTATGGTCCCTTTAGAATAATAAGTTTCAGTTATCACGAGAGATGGAAGAAAGCTAGTCACAGTAGATCCAATTTAAATGGATCCATTGAAGGTGCTCAATGATCGAAAGGTGTAGAATGAGAGAAAAAATACAAGCAAAAGCATCTGTTCCAGCACCTAAGCTAGATGCACCTATCCTGTTAAAATATATTTTGTCTCGACAAGCAAAAGAAATATTGTAAGAAAAGGCTTCAACTTAACAAACACAATCTGAAACCAAGGAACAAGCTAGAGAAAGGCTTAAATACCCATCCTTGACCAAGCATTAGAGGATAGAAGCTACGAAGCAATATCAGAGCAATTATGAGCCTCCAATGAAGGAAGTCTAGCGCATCTACGTACAACATTGTTGAGGAGCTAAAGAAGATTCCTACCAAGGTTAGTCTCTATGATGCATTGCAATTTTTTGGACAAGTTGATTTGTTGCAAAAATTGTTGAAGTTTATTAAATATAAGGGAAAGAATCCTACTCAGACTACTTTTTCTCAAATACTAACCACTTTAACTATTGGAAAGAATAGGCCACCCCCTTTCTACTTGTCTCTCAGGATGGAGGGTTGGATTGTACATAACTACATGATCGACTCTAGAACTATGACAACTATCATGATGAAGGTGGTTTGTGAAGTTATGAGAATGTAATATACAAGAAGTATCCCTTGTAATGTCTTTATTTCATAACCAAACAACCATAGGGATTTTTTTTATACAAGCTTACATCATTATTGTTAGTTCATATGTGAATTCAAGTATCTTTGTGTGGTTCTCTTATTTATCAATATCTAAGTAAGTACAAGGCTGCACTTCACAAGAAATCAACATGGTTAGTGTCTATCCTATAAATAGGAGTGGCTAAGCCCCCTATAATGACCTGTAGGTAAGGTTTATTTACCTTGCACTTGGGAATTCTCCTATCTATTTCAACAAGAACACCCTTTTCCCTTACTAGTTTAAATCACACATTAAACTAGTCCCTTATGTTAGGTTTATTTTAACCTTTTACATTAGGTGTATGCCTTGATTATTAGCTTGTTCTTTTGTATAGATAGAACAACAATCCATGCAATGCCTAAATTTAACACCCAAGTTAATAAGTTAAGGGGGTTATCACACAAACCCACGTAGAATTGTGAATGCCTACCATTAAGCATTACTTGAATCATTCAACCATAATATCCACGATATTAGATAACATTCACATTTTCCATTTAAGTCCATTTCATATTTGATTTCCTAAATTTACATCCTTAAGTAGTATGTATGGTTTCTTCATTCCTTCAAATGTTAGGATTTCTTTAGGAGATTTAGACACCATATTTAACTCTCATTTAAAGGTCTAAATCCAAAAATTCGATAACTTTATGTCAAGATACAACTTGCATTACTTTCCATGACTATTTACTAATGAAAACTACATTGCTTACAATCCTCTTAAAGAGTGATACACACCAATTACAATTTGACCTCAAAGAGGTGCTTTTACAATAATAGAGACCTTTCATTTAAGAAGGCATTTTTTTTCAATACATAAATATTTATAATAGAAATCAATTAGGACCAATCTTCATTTGAATCCACTCGAACCATCAGTACTTGATTGAAGGTAAATCGGGATCGACAACCCATAACATGTATATGAAATACATTCTAATCAAACAAGTAATGATTATTTCCAATGAATGCAACTGACTTAATACATTCCACATAATGTAGTTTGTCTAAAGCATTCAATTATTCATAGGAAGGAAATCCCATACTTTTATAAAGATAAAGAGAAACACATTTTCATCTCATATCCTTCCATATAAATATGCCTTTGAATCAAATATCATTACAACCATTTATTGCTAGTACTTTTCAAAGAATATACGGATCCACTCATATTTTCACAAGCAACTTATTTGTTTCTTTTAACTAAAGATAACATTAATATAATCATGTTTCTTTCACTAGAAATAAAATTTAAACATATTATACTTTCTCAAGTAACTCATATTTCTATCAATATAGAAATAAAAATTAAACAAAACATACTCCTTTGAGTAACTCATATTTCTATCAACTAGAAATAGTATTTAAACAAAATATACTCTCTCTCGAGTGTCTCATATTTCTATCAACTAGAAATAACAAAACATACTCTCTCGAGTAACTCATATTTTCTTCACAAGTGTGTTTGCTAGTTTGCTTTGAAATCTATAGTTCTTCCACAAATTTGGCTACCAAGTTGACTCAAGATCTACCCATGAGATCATTCTATAGTTCCAAGAGTTTAGCTAACATCTCTCTTGTAATCTACCCACGAGATTACTCAAAATTTAGCTACAACTCTACCCATAATCCATCACACAAAATTACACTATAGATTACAAACTTGGCCCTCAATTTTTTTATAGGAAGCATACTATAGATACACAATACTTTAATAAGTAAAATTAATAACCAATCTCTTATCAAGGATAACTAAGATTTTTTTTAAGAGATATTGTTTCAAAATATAGTTAACTAAAGTTCTCTACCTTTAGTTAATCTAGTGCATTTCATCCTTTTGACATAGACATAATTTCCTTTCATTTTATAAATCAAAGTCCCATACCTTTGCTTTACAAAACAAACCATTTTAGACTACTAGCTAACTAAAGTTATTTATCTTTAATTAGTCTTTCTGCATTTTTGTTATTTTTATACCTTGGTTGAAATATCTTTTTAAAGTAACGTAATTTTCCATTGTTCTTTCTTGCAAACTTGGGATTTACACCACCCTTCTAATGCTGCTCAGGTTCCCACTTTCTCTTCAACTGATGTTGATATTCCTTCTTTGGTCCAATTGAAGTGTTAACCATAATTTTCTGTTAGGATTCAAATTGTATTCCGCCTAACATGCCAGTTTGTAGGCTATTCCAAATCATTTGGTTTGTGCATATTTGCTTAATTCCTGATGTGATACACAGTTCTCGAGATAAATTTATGTACTTTCATCTTGTTATCCTTTTCATAGGATGGAATATATTTACGTAATCTTATGAATTGCCTATAGTAGGCTTCTACAAACTTGGTTCCTTGTCGAAGTTGGACAAACTCATCAAGTTTCTTCATATAGAATTGTTCCATGAGGAACCTTTTTTTGAAGGCCTTTAAAAACTCCTCCCACTATAGGTGAATGACATTGATATTTTCCTCCTTACTATAGGTTTCCCACCATTCCAAGCTTATTTCAGTTAGAAATCCTATGGTTTAGACCATCTTAGTTGTTGAGGAGTAATTTATTATGGAGAAATAAACCTCTAGTTCATTCAATCAATATTCTGCTGAGTCACCTCATTCTTTTCCTGAGAATTTTCTAACCTTCACATGTTTCAAGTCCTTCTCCAACTCCCCATTGATATAAGCTTTTTCCACATGATCTACTTCATTTGTGTCATTTGTATGCTCTAACATTGGATTTGTTGTTTCAGGACCCCTATTTCCAAATTTTTGTATTTCAACCCTAATGGCCTCCAAAAAATTGCTCTGTTGGACCATTTGCTCTCTATATGAATTTATTTCTCCTTGCATTGTTTGCACAAGAGCTATGAGGTTTTCTACTCTGTATGAGTTTTTTGAATTTTCCCCTACGAGTCTATCTTCAATACTATCAGTACTAATTGGTCCCTCTTTATGAGTGACCCTCTTCCTTTCACTTCTCAACTTAGGTGGCATGTTTCCTGTTTAGAGAATCGTATCAATTTGTAAACATACAAATTTAGTTTGCTATATTGTTTTACTAATAAAAACAAGCTAAGAAATTTTTTATTTTAAATTTATATCAATTCAGAGTTCCTTTATATTTTATTTCATGGAAGCTTTGTGCCTAATAAACCTAGAGCTCTGATACACACTGTAATGTCATTATTTCATAACCAAACAACCATAGGGAGTTTTTTTTTTTATATAAGCTTACATCATTATTGTTAGTTCATATGTGAATTCAAGTATCTTCGTGTGGTTCTCTTATTGATGAATATCTAAGTAAGTCCAAGGTTGCACTTCACAAGAACTCAACATGGTCAGTGTCTATCATGTGGATAGGAGTGGCCAAGCCCCCTATAATGACCTACAGGTAAGGTTTCTTTACCTTGCACTTGGGAATTCTCCTGTCTATTTCAACAAGAATGCCCTTTTTCCCTTACTAGTTTAAATCATACATTAAACTAGTCCCTTATGTTAGGTTTATTTAAACCTTGTACATTAGATGTATGTCTTGATGATTAGCTTGTTATTTTGTATAGATAGAACAAAAATCCATGCAATGCTTAACTTTTACACCCAAGTTAATAAGTTAAGGGGGTTATCACACAAACCCATGTAGACTTGTGAATGCCTACCATTAAGCCTTACTTGAATCATTCACATAATCTCCACGAGATTAGATAACATTAACATTTTTCCTTTAAGTCCATTTCATATTTGATTTCCTAAAGTTACATCCTTAAGTGGTATGTATGGTTTCTTCATTCCTTTAAATGTTAGGATTTCTTTAGGAGATTTAAACACCATATTTAACTTTCATTTAAAGGTCTAAATCCAAACATTCGATAACTTTATGTCAGGTTACAACTTGCATTACTTTCCATGAATATTTAATAATGAAAACTACATTGCTTAAAATCCTCTTAAAGAGTGATACAAACCAATTACAATTTGACCTCAAAGAGGTACTTTTACAATAATAGAGACCTTTCATTTAAGAAGGCCCTTTTGCAATACATAAATATTTACAATAGAAATCAAGTAGGACCAATCTTCATTTGACTCCACTCGAACCACCAGTACTTGATTGAAGGTAAATCAGGATCAGGACAACCCATAACATGTATATGAAATGCATTCTAATCAAGCAATAACAAGTAATGATTCTTTCCAATGAATGCAACTAACTCAATACATTTCACATAATGTAGTTTGTCTAAAGCATTCAATTATTTAAAGGAAGGAAATCCCATACTTTTCTAAAGATAAAGAGAAACACATTTTCATCTCATATCCTTCCATATAAATATACCTTTGAATCAAAAATCATTACAACCATTTATTGCTAGTACTTTTCAAAGAATATACGGATCCACTCATATTTTCACAAGCAACTCATTTGTTTCTTTCAACTAGATATAGCATTAATATACTCATGTTTCTTTCACTAGAAATAACATTTAAACATATTATACTTTCTCAAGTAACTCATATTTCTATCAATTTAGAAATAGCAATTAAACAAAACATACTCCTTCGAGTAACTCATATTTCTATATCTAGAAATAGCATTTAAACAATACATACTCTCTCGAGTATCTCATATTTCTATCAACTAGAAATAGCAAAACATACTCTCTCGAGTAACTCATATTTCCTTCACAAGTGTGTTTGCTAGTTTGCTTTGAAATCTATAGTTCTTCCACAAATTTGGCTACCAAGTTGACTCAAGATCTACCCATGAGATCATTCTATAGTTCCAAGAGTTTAGATAAAATCTCTCTTGTAATCTACCCACGAGATTGCTCAAAATTTAACTACAACTCTACCCATAATCCATCACACAAAATTACGCTATAGATTACAAACTTGGCCCTCAATTTTTTTATAGAAAGCATACTTTAGATACACAATACCTTTAATAAGTAAGATTAATAACCATTCTCTTATCAAGAATAACTAAGATTTTTTTTAAGAGTTATTGTTTTAAAATATAGTTAACTAAAGTTCTCTACCTTTAATTAATCTAGGGCATTTCGTCTTTTTAACATAGACATAACTTCCTTTCATTTTATAAATCAAAATCCCATACCTTTGCTTTACAAAATAAACCATTTTAGACTACTAGCTAACTAAAGTTCTTGTCTTTAATTAGTCTAGCCCTTTTCCCTATCAGTAATAATTTTCTTTCATGTTATAATTCAAAATCCCATGCCTTTGCTTTACAAAATGAATAATTTCTCTTTAACAATTTCTACAGCAGTTTCTATTTTCTACATAGGGCTAAGTTTGACATTATCCTTCTTGTTAAAACCTTATACAATATAATATTTTTTTTGTTTGATTTCTCGTAAAATTCAATGTAACTATTACATTCTGGATTCCATAACATTTTTTTATTCTTTGATCGGAGTCATCTGTCCAACATTTTAAAATTTCTAAAAGAAACAATTTATTCTTTGTTGTATAGTGCGCAAGCCAAGGTTCATATTAATCAAACTTTGAGGAGATGAGTCAACCTTTACATTCAAAGTTTTGATTAAACCTACGGTGTAAAAGAATTAATTAAATCAAACATTAACCAGCGATGACTCACTGCGCCAATCATCCCCTCATATGCCACCTAGGTGCAGGGTCGCCTAATCACCCAATCGAAGTCGTATCCAATACGTTAACCCTTTGTAAATACTGTTCCCATCAATCTTCGAAAGGAATGTGGAATTAATTAGTAGGGTAAGTGTTCTAATGCGCAGAGCCACTCCAAAGCGAGGCATCTTTAGAAGAACATCGAAGCAACCGCAAACTGGTGATTAGCAATTCCAAATACAATAACTAGATGGTAATGAACAGGCTAACCAAGGGTATGACTAAATATTTCTAATTATCGATTGATGTGGCACCTTATCACTAAATTTTAATGATATCATCGAATGGTGATCGAAGATGATTCAAGGCTTACCAGGTTCTGACCACGCCACTACTATCATGAAACCTGCGTAATAAAACTCTATCAAACCCTATTCTGCCTGCCGTTTCACTTGACCAATAGATGCATAGTTGAAATTGCATCTTAGTGTTGCTGTTCTGATAGTGGTTGTTTTAAAAACTGGGATATCAAGAGAGATGCTTTCGCTAATCATCCAAAGAGAATGACGTAGCAGATCCTTGGCAATCCATAAATGTTAATTAACCCTACTAGCCAATCACATCGGAGAGGTTCTAGTTCCTAGCAAACATGCGCCCACCTATTTCAAGGATCAAAATCCTTCGTGATGCTCACGTCTTGGTTCTCCTAAACTCAGTAGGCTCAGACTGAACACTATACCGTGGTAGGAAGATGAACTCTCCCATGTTCCACACTGGCAGTGCTTTGGAAAAACTAATAATAAATAAGACCACGCGTATAAGCTAAGGTAATCGATCATCGGGTGATGATCTTCAGTATTATTATTTTTCGTTAGTATTGTATTTAACTCCAGCCGACAGGGTCTTCATGTCATAGAATTGAAAATCCAAACTAGTTTTAGTTGAAATCACAGCAATACACGGCTGTCCATTAGCTTCTAATCTCTATTTTGGGAAATCAACATAAATGAATGTCAAAATGTCAACAAAGACATAAAAAATTATGTGAATGAAAAGTTCAAAAGTGGAATGTGGAAAAATGCAAGCAGGAAAAGACAATATTATATTGCAAATTTTAACCCAACGTATGACCACAAGGAAAAAGCGTATATAGGCGCTGAAATCAAGTGGAAGGAAAAAATACTCATTGCTCAGATAAGGACTAGTTCTCATAGGCTTAGATGTGAAACAGGGAGATGGACAACGCCCAAAGAACAATGGGAAGAAAGGATATGTACTCTATGCAGCACAGGGGCAGTAGAGATAGAGGAACACTTCATCTATAAATGCCCGAGTTTTTCAGATATCCGTGACAAATACAAAGAAACACTTGGGAACGAGTTTATGACAGATTTATTTGAAGATAGTAAGCAGTAGAGATAGAGGAACACTTCATCTATAAATGCCATGGTTTTTCAGATATCCGTGACAAATACAAAGAAACACTTGGGAACGAGTTTATGACAGATTTATTTGAAGATAGTAAAGTTGGAGAATTGCTAACACAAATCAGCAGGAGAAGGAACAACCTTATCAAAGATATTAAAGATCATATGATATATTTGAGTAATTGTACTTCCATATTTGAGGTCCCATAGACCATATTTGGGTCTCGTGGACGTAATTAAGATCTTTCATTCATTCATAGATTTAGTAACTACACTACTATTCCAACACACAGGCTATGGTTTTTTTTTAATCATTGAAATGCAGTGGGTGCAAAGCACAAGCTTGAATCAAATGAAATATATGTCCTATTTAAACATAGATATATAGGAAGGCTTTTCCGACTGGGTAAATTTACAAAAGCTTCCAACTTGATTTCCTTGGCTTTCGAGACCAACAGTCCTTTCTTCTTGCTTCCTTCTCCCAAAATATTTGGCAAATGCTTCTAAAAACTTTGAGGCTTTTGGTTTCTGTTTCAATAGCATAATACCTAAGCCCAAGTTTTCCTATCAAGAATCTCCCTTATCCTTCCCGAAAGCTTTCAATTTATAGGAGAGCATTCTCTCTCATGAGCTACAAGTGGTTATTATTTTATTAACATGCCACTTATCCATAAGCAGCTAAAGTGACAAAGATAATATAATTAAAAACTATAGTCAGAATGCACCACCTTAGTGGATTCATTTTATAATATGCCACCACATACAAGGAGTTTAAAGTATTAGTAGTGTTACTTTTATAACATGCCATTTATTCGTAAGTGGCTAAAGTGTTAAAGGTATTATTTTTATACTCTTTCACTAGCCCATAGGTGGCTTATTAAATTACTATTACATGGTGGACATAGTGGGATGCCCACTTATCCCTTCCGGAGGCATGTTCTAAATAATAAAAGGAAATCATATAAGAGGGTGAATAATAAAATATTTCTTTTTATTATTCTAAAAAGTTAGTGCCCTCCCTCTTGGTCCAATAGGACTTTGACAAATTTTGTGAGCACCTGGTTGAGTTAAATTAGGTTAACCAAACCTAATGACTTTTTATTATGTAAAAGATACTTTTACATCCTATTTAGTTTCTTCCTCAAAATATATTTCAAAACACCAAATATACCAACAATATTCTCCAAAACTCTATATCTTACCAATATCCCCTAAAGGTTCATAAAACTAAGCAATAGTCTCATAATCAACAAGCATAAGAGTTCGATCAAGACAAGATGTGATAACTCTGGTTTCTTGCAGTTAGATGGAACACCAATGAAAATAGTGGGGGTCATTAAATACATTCTGATTGTGTTGCATAAAATACCTTAAATAATTGTGATCCAAGATGTGTTTGTGGTTGATATGGAGATGTATTTCAGTATATGCCTCTCAAGAGAGTTCACTGCCAAGTTGGAAGGCTATTTTTCTCTGGATTACTCCCATATTGAGATTCATTTCAAAGGAAAAAGAATCCAAATCTATAATGAGAAGCCTTCTACTTTTCATATAGAGAAGATTGAGGAAGAAGAAAAATAAATTCTATCAACATGATGACTAAAGAACTAGAAGAATTGGATTTAATAGAAGAGGCTCTGGATGAGCTTCGTACAGAAAATGAATTTTTGATAAATGATTTTAATGCAATGATGGAAACTAAAATTGGTTGTTACTCCATTACTAATCTTAAAAGGGTGGAAGTGGAGGTGTTTGATCAAGATCCTATTCTAGATTAGTTGTGGAAACTCTACTTTGATGGCGCAAGATGCAAAAATAGTGCAGGAGCAAGAATTATTCTCATTTCTCCTTCTGGTATACAGAAGACATATTCATGGTTAAAAATATATTTTGCATGGTTGCATGTTTTATTGCTTAGCGCATGATAGGATCGCATAAGCAATCTATGAAATGTCCTAATCCATAAGTTTTTTCTCAAAATTCATGGAAAATTCTCCTTCATGAAAGATCGTGGAAAGTTGGTAATGCTAGGGACCTCTTGAGTAGAATATATTTTGAAAATGGAAAGAAATGATGTTGCTCTTAATGTCAATTATTGTAAAAGATAAAAGTGAAGTATTTTAGAGAACATATGTCTTCCAATTATTATTTTTATATTGAAAACTTGAATGAAGGAATTTATGCTATTGAATGTTACTTGTAATTATTTGAAAAATGTAGCCCCAAGGGTTAGGTGGATTGGTAAGTGCTAGTATGGATGGGCACTTACCAAGAAGAGACCTAGGTTCAAACCTTGGTGGTGTCAATTTGCAAAGGTAGTAGTCTACTCTGAATCCTCTGGGTGCGTGTCAGACCGATGATGATGGTACAAACCCCGAGCGACCGACAATCCCCATATCATGCAAAGTCAAAAATTAATGAGATGGATAGGTTTGGTGGTTGCAGTCCCTATCGTTTGAACCTTGTGTGGCCAGTTACTAAAAATAGTGGCTATAACCAACTCTCCTATGTAACCAAACAAAAATTATTTGAAAAAAGTGCAATGGAAAGAATGTGTTATATCTTAGTTCATGGATGATGGATTTTTTATTATGCTTTCAGATATTGTTCTTTCATTCTTTCTAAAATAAATGAATTACTAAATGTTAGGATTGTAGATGAAAGTAATTGTTTAAGAATCCTAGTTTAGCATTGTGTTATTCTTAAGTATGTTATTTTAGTTGTAGCACTTTGATTTCCTTTGTTGGAGAAAGAAGTTATTTTATTTTGATGTAATTTTTGGGGTTAGAAAGGGGGTTCTTGGGTATGGATCTAGAGCCTTAATAGAACCTTTGAGTCAAGAAGATAATCCAATCCTGGAAGGAATTGTGATGATGCAATAATCAAGAATATGAGGATCTTAGGAGCTATGGTGATGCAATAGCCAGGTATTCACCTATCTAGGAGAAGTTGCAGGGATGCAATAACCAGATAATTATGATTGATACACCTTGAACGATAAGGCTTGGGTGTTCTAAAGTAGTAGGGGTATTTGGAGTCAATCACATGGCAGTATAATGGTGGTACTTTGAACAGTGAATATCAAGTGACCATGTAATTATTAGTTGAATGGTAATAGCCTTAATTAGCCTACAGAGATGTGGTAAGTAAGCATTAAGGTATTACACCAAAATGATCCTATATATATGGACTTAGTTAGGGTTAGAGAATTAGCCTTCCCCTTTAAGTGTTATGGGTATTAAAGGATAATATTTACATCATGGTCAAGTTGTCCTATACCGATGAAGGTATAGAAAATGTGGGGGACCACTCTTGGTATCTTTTCTAAATGGTGAGATTAAAAAAAGTGAATCCTATAATTATGAGATGTTGGCCACTCCTGTCCACTTGAATGTTGTCTATAGTGACATAAAAATCAAAATGTGGTTATGCCTTACAATTCTGAAGATTATTGGGACTTCTGTGTGAACCTTGCATATATATATTGGTTGGTTTCGATGGATTTTTATACCACCATGACCTCTCGTAAGACCGAGAGATATTCTTATCACTAGGAGATTAACACATAGCCACACACACCATGATTTTAACCTTGAACCTACCAAAATGAGCCAAAATTTGAATCGTTGCACTATCCCTAAAACTAAAATTATATATTTTTAATTTAAATATATTAAAATTATAATTTAAATAATTATAATTAAAAAATTTAAAATTATTTAATAAAAATCTACTTAAAAACATATGGGGAAGAGATATTTTTAATAAAAATCTGCTAAAAACATATGGAGAGGTAACATTTATTATAATAAAGACTACATGGGAATCTTCTTGTTGAGGATATGATTGTACCTTAGGCTTAATTATAAGCCTAAGTTATTATTTTATTATTTCCTATTTCTTACACTTTGTATTCACATGAGGCATAGTATACCCATGTTGGAAATAGGTTTGTTAGTTTTTGGATGTTTAGTTAGATTGTTAGAGTTGTCCTTTATCTTCTAGCAATTAGTTGGCATCCTTGTTTAGCATATTGTTATTTGTTAGTTAAGTGGTTGGCCATGTTTGGCAAATTGTTGCAACCACTTAACCTACGTGATTCTATTGTAAGCCTATATATTCTATTGCACCTAATGAATAATCAACTTCACTTAAGATATTTCCATATCAGTGTTAATCAGAGCCATATAATTTTTTTTACAGGAACAAAGGTAAACTACCACTTTAGTGCTAGGTGTCTAGTTGGATTTTGTAGCTAGTACATCGGATCCTAGGTAGGTGCTTGCATAAAATTGGCTTTATGCCAACCCCAACATCATTTTTGTGAAGCTCAGAAGGTGGCAGAGGGTAGAATTTACCCCTGCACCGAATACCCCTGGCAAAAACCAAAGGGTAACCAGACTTACCCTAAGGACAAGAAATTTTTTATTAGTTTTGAGATTAATGTCTACTTTGAAGATCAGAGAGATCACATATTTGAGAGAGAGTTTTAGAAGTTTGAGGCCAATTTTTTGCCCAAAAAGAAGATTTTACACTCCTTGTTGTGAGAGCATTAGGGTTGTCGAAGAAGAAGAATGAGCTAATTGGTCCCTTGCATGAAAATTGGCTAAATTGAACTATTTTGCATGAAATTTAATGGAATTTGGGTATATAAAGCCTCGTTAAGGAGAATTAAAATTAAAATATTCATTTTATTTTATATTAATATTTTATTAATCCCAAGTTCAAAATAGATGGTTAGCCTATTAAGGGTACACTATCACCTTGATTTAGTTGGGTGGGCCCATTAAATCTGGCTACAAACTACCGATGGACTATCTTTGATGGCCAACCATATCCACTGATTGAACCTCTCCACTGATAACTCTTCGGTGGTCAGATCTCTCCACGATAGCTGAACATTAATGATTGCTAGAACACCAGTGGATCCCCTCTAACAACCAACCATCATCGGTGTCTATCTATGAACCTATTTTGACCAGTGTTCTCGATGTATCCCTTGGCTATCAAGACTCTCCCCTTCATTATAAAGATAATTGATGACACATATTTTCGATGATCCTCAGTTTGTCGCATAGATTTTATGACCTGGACACAATCGATTAATGACCGAACGCCAAGGGCCACCCCTAATGGGAAGCAACAAGACCAAAACTTAGCTCACTATGGCAGCACATAACTTGGATGCATAGATCACAAACGAGTTCACGTAATCACCGTGTAGAACTTTATGAAAATAGCATGAAAATTTATTTTTACCAAAAAATCAAATCCTCCCTAAGGTTTTTAAAACAACCAATCAACTCATGAGGAGGTAAACCTTATTTATGCCCTATCGACATGTGATAGGTGGCATTGTTGAATTGGACAACAGGAATATTCGAAGCCCAATCAATTGTGGATAAGTGGTATTTTTCGTGTTTTGCCATCCAACATTTCATTAATTTTTAGGTAAAGAATTTTATTTTCTGTCAACCATCTCCATCACCAAGTGATTTTCGGTGTGTGAAATACCTCACAATCAAATTTTGGTAACACACAATTAGGAATCCTAATGAATTTGTACATTTTTTGACATGAAATAGAATTTTTGGCGACATCACATGACTTCCGACGAATGTCAAAGTAGTAAGTTTTAAAATTCATGGGTTTTTCCTTTAGTCCCACATCACTTGGGTGTTTGCTTCCAAGTTTTATATAAGTTATGATAGGCACATAGTGTAGTGCCCACTCTACTATGGACATAGTATCACCATCCATGTGCGAAAGTGCCACGTGGCCTAGCACTGCGTGCTAGACGAAGTTGATAAAACACCTTAGATTTGCATGATAAAACATACTTGATACAAAGCACTACACCCACATCAAATTTGATGCTACCTTGTAGGTAAGTTCGTAAGCCATTAAGTCAAGCACTTATTTTGGATCGTACTTGCATAAGTCCCGCACATGAGAAAGAACAAGCACCATCAAGGCTTATGATAAAGAAGTTTCACTTCCACAAATTGAACAATCACAAGAGCGCATGGTTAAGGAACCCATCACTCTCACTCATGAGGAATATAATAACCATTCTATTGGTATCATTTTGGGTATACTTATGGACATACAACCACTTCATCTATAAAATTTACCTTTTCCTTTGCCCTCTTCCACCATTGCACATACGAAGGAGTAAGCTAAGGTCACTTCATTCAACATCGATAGAGCCTTCAGGGCAAGATAACACAGGACTTGCAGGAGACTCAACAGGAGCAACAAAGTGTGATGCGCAAGCATCACAATCCTCACTCATATCAGGTTGGAGATGGAGTTTGGCTTCCTTTGGATAAGTGATGCTTTCCAGAGATACTATTTTAGGATCTTTCTTTGGTACTTGAACCTATCATCAACCCTACAAAAACAATGGTATCTGATCATGATATTTCGCTCATTTCAGATAGAGTTTTCGAGATGAAGACTCATCACACTTGACAGGGTTCTTCCACTTCTTACCTTGTCGTCCGTCGTGGTCACTTTCCACATATGGCTCGCTAGATCCCTCACCATGATATGGCCCATGACTTTCCACATTTGTTGAGAGCATTGAGGTCCAATGCTTCTATGGTTGGGAGGAGTGTTTAGGATATGATTGTACCTTAGGCTTAATTATAAGCTTAAGTTATTATTTTATTATTATTTTCTATTTCTTGCACTTTGTTTTCACGTGAGGCATAGTATGCCCATGTTGGAGATAGGTTTGTTAGTTGTTGGATGTTTAGTTAGACTGTTAAAGTTGTCATTTATCTTCTAGCAGTTAGTTGGCATCCTTGTTTAGTAGATTGTTATCTGTTAGTTAAGTGGTTGGCCATGTTTGACAAATTGTTGCAACCACTTAACCTACATGATTCTATTGTAAGCCTATATATTTTATTGCACCTAATGAATAATTAACTTCACTTATGGTATTTCCATATCACTTATGATGTCCATGTAAAATTAAATAAAAGTGCACCACTTTGAATATAATGACTTGGTTTACAATGAGAATTTTTTTTTACATTCTGTTATAAAAGGTTTGGAATTGTGGTATTGAATTTTGAATTTATTGTTACATTCAACTATGTTATTGATTCTCTTTATGTATTAAAAAAATTAAGTTAATGTTAACTTATGGCTCTATTTTTGGATGCAAGATGTTTATGATAAAGAGTAGATTGAATATATTCCATTTGATTACTAAACGGTAATATATATAAGCAAAAAATCCCTTGTGGGGCCGCCTTTGTTGAGAGACCACAAACAGAGGGTTCTACACCGTCAAAGTCACCCGGGAGTCGCATCCGACCCTGCACGCACCAACATTATCAATTGGATTTTGGATACCCAATTCAACTTTTTGATAGGGTGGAGATTTGAACCTGGGACCTCCCTTGGAGGATTGCCCTTTCCTCTCCAACTCACAACACCTGGATAACGGTAATAATATATTAGTTATTATTGTTTTCTTTACAATTATTTTTAGTGTTTATATGTATTTATGTATTAATGGTTATAATGCATAATAAATTATTTACTTAAAAAATCTAATTAAAATATGCCGTCTACCAAACAATTTTATATAAAATTTTAAATATTTTTATTTTTTATATTTATTATCAATAAAAATAAATAAATAAAAAATTATTTATTAGAGATAGTTACATTTAATATAAACTTCCTTTTCAAAAACAACCATAATATATTTATATATAAAAATATCCTGTTCTTACGAGGCTTGTGTTTTTGTTTGAATCGCCCCAAACATTAGGGGATCTTGGATTGACCTCTATTTTTAAGAGCAGTTTGCACCCAGGATTCTCTCAGCTCTTGTTTCAGACTGATCAAGATTTTTCTCATACATGTTGTCTGCCAAAGCCATGAAGAATTACGGGTCTGATCATTTTTTTGAATCCCTCCCTGCGCTGCACTTTTCTCATGCTACGATGGCTATCCTCCCTCCTTGTTATTAACTGTTTGCCTTTGTTTTTTTTGAAGAGAGGGGACTAAATGGTGGACGCACAACGTAGTGGCTGTGGTCACCGGTGCCAGCAGAGGTATTGGCCTCGAGACCGTTCGCCTTCTGGCAAATCAGGGCTTGACTGTTGTTCTCACTGCTCGCAACCATGACAGTGGCTTAGCCCTCGCCAATGAACTGGGAAGCCCAAATGTCCATTTCCATCAATTGGACGTGCAGAGTGATCAAAGTGTTTCTCAGTTGGCCGATTGGCTCCTCCATAAATTCAAAGGCATCGACATTCTGGTAAATTCGAATTTGAAAGAGAGAGAATTATACACAATAAATTATTTATGCTTTTTGAATGTTTCGGCTTTTGGGCTTCTCAGATTAACAATGCTGCCGTGAACGGAGTCCACATCGATCGGAAACTCTGGGCGAGTCGTGGGATCAACTTCCGAATGCTCATCGTAAGCCCAGCACTCCTTATCTCTTTAATCATAACCTGTTTCGAGTCAGTACTATATTTTACAAACCTCAATAGTATGTTCTTTAATGTGGATATGATTCGTTGCCGTGTTAGGGTAACCCATCCTTCGCAGAAGGGGTTAGCCAGGATTATCAGTCGGCAAGGACATGCGTAGATATAAATTACTTTGGCACCAAGAGAATGGTGAAGGCCATGCTTCCACTGTTGAAGACATCGCCTTTCGGATCAAGAATTGTCAATGTTTCATCCAGTGCAGGGGTCCTCAAGGTTTCCCACATACCCACAAATTAAATTATTGTGTTAATGTTTGCAACTGAATCTGCATTTCATGTCTATATGGAGACTGTTAGGTAGAAATTTGATTTAAATTTCAAAGTAGACTGTAGATTATAGACCATTTTGTTAATGATATTTGGCATCTGTTCAAGGGGTCTTGTGAACAGTCCTTATGTAAATAGGTTGATCTTGATCTTAAACTTAAGATGTATAAATTGGTAAATTGTTCAGCATCTTGGAAATGAAGCCCTGAGAATGAAGCTTGCTGATAGTGAAAACCTAAGGGAGGAAACGATAGATGCTTTTGTCAACAACTATCTTGATGATTTTCAATCAGGGCAAGTTGAAGGAAAGGGTTGGCCTGTTCGGTTCGGATCTTATGCAACATCGAAGATAGCTGTGAATGCCTACACTCGTCTTGTGGCAAGAGACTTTGGAAAGCATCCTGAGCATCATCATGAGGTCTATGTAAATTGTCTGAATCCTGGTTTTGTGAAAACTAACATGACAGATCAGGAAGGAGACCTGACTGCAGCTGAAGCTGCAACCTTTGTGGCAAGGATTGCCCTGTTCCCTCCCGGTGGACCTTCTGGTCAATTCTTTGATAAAGAGGATACCACTTCCTTCTGAGGATTCTTCTATGTTGTTAGCTCTCATAGAGAATTTCCTCAATGTTTGTTTGTGATCTGCAAGTCGTAGTAGTGTTGTACTGAATCTTCTATAGAGAAATAAAATGAATATTTGCTACCATTTGGTTCGATGCTTAGCTAAATAGTGGGGTTTGCAACATTTTACAGAATAAGGAATGAGGCACCAGTGTATGAGATACCATTGTCATTATATTTAACATTCAAACAATTGTTATAGATAGGAAAAGTTATGTTAGGTTGTAGAGTATGATTTCGGTTAAATATGGATAAAACAGTTCTTTGTTTCTTAACTAGATTGTAGATAACCAATCCCGAACCATAGGTGGGAAAAAAAAAGTTAATTTTAGGATTGGCTAAAATTAAGTTTTTTCTAATTGTAAACTTTCTAAGTTTGAATTAGGCCTTAAGTGGGGATTGAGTTAATTATAGGATGCTTGTTTTAGCATGCATGTAATTGGGTTTCCCTATTTATGTAATACCTCTAGTAGAGAGGATTGTATCTTGTTTATGGGAAGTGCATAGGATTGTGTATTTCCTGTAGAGAGACTAGGAAGCTTGGTGTAGAGTTTGATGCAAGGGTGTTTGCATGTTGAATTACTGTTAGAGTAATTGTGTGGAGATGCTGATGTTTTGAAGAGAAATTTGCAGTTGGTTGTGTTGCAGGATTACTCTCTTCATAGATTGTATTGGTGTTAATACAAAAGACTAGTGTTTCTTGGTGGATGTAACCCACACTGGGTGAACCACATTATATGTTGTCTTATTTTTTGTCTTAAATGTTTATGTTCTTCTTCTGTGGTGGTTAATAGTTTATGTTGTTACTAATTAAATTGCTTTCTTGAAGAATTCATTTTATTTATATAGTGAATCCTAACAAGTTAGCGGTTACTATGGCATGTTGGTCCACTAATAACTCATGAGTAATTTATAACTAGAATCCTAGAAGACTCATCATGAATTTAGTAACATCATTAGAACTAACTAGTTTATATCTTTGCTACGATAGAGTCATCCGGATGTGACAAGACTAGGTATGGATAGAAGAGATACCATGTGATGTTGGGACTAGAACACTTATTTACCCCAAAATAAAATAACATAGCTAAAGATAGAACAAAGGGATGCTAGAACAATAATGATGCAAAAGTAGACATATAATTTTGTATGGTTACAACGATAGCTTAAGCAAATATGTATAGCCAACACGATTGTATCTTGTATGGTTATAATTACTAGCCAAGTCTGTTGACATTTTGGATATTGAAATAAATTTATAATCCAATTGTTTTTTTTGTATTGTAAAGGTTTGAAAACTTTAACATTTTTCATTTTATTTCATGAACATAAAATATAGAATATGGGTTTCATTTATCTTTATAGGTGTTATGGTTGATTAGGTACTCACTTACAATAATGGTTTTTATCAAGTTTTTTCTCTCACGTTCATATTAATGTATCCTTTCTATGTTCATCATGCATAGCTATGCAATAGATGAAATACTGAATGTCCACACATAACCACATCTCTATAGTCTTCTTCTAATGTCTCTTCATTCTCATTGGTCATATTATTTGAACTACTCCATGGCTCCTTAACGGGACTTTCAAACTTCATAAGATATAAGTGAAATAAAACACTTTACATTAAGTGAAGAATGCAAGAAAACAACACATAGATGATAAAGATACAATATAACACTAATACCATGGAAAAATATTTAATAACATCGTCATAACGAATGGGATGTTCTCTTAATTGATTGAACATCTTTCCAATTCTTGAATATATTGGTCAAGCAATATTTAGAGAACATTGATTTTAAAATTATGAGAAGAACCATTTTCTCCATTCAAATGGTCTTACTTTCAAAACAACAAACTTAAAAAAAATCTTAGCTTGGTCTTGGTCTCTTGAAGAACATTACCAACTCCTTCGCTTTATCTACTCTAGGCATATTTGCATCTAGCACTTTTCCTCCACCATGTTTACTGGCATGGCCATGTCTTCTTCGTCATTCCCATCCATTGTAGTTCATACAACATAGCTCTCACATAACCCAGTTTTATATGGACATTCACAAGGTTACTTACTAGCACAAACCTTAGTTGGAAAAATTTCAACTCATGATAAAATCGATAGCTCAATTTGGGATATTTTATTGGTATCTTGGGAAATCTCAACAAATCTCGATAAAAAAACCAAAGAAATTTACTCAATAAAAAAAAAAATTAACAACAATTGAAGAGCCAAAAATTGATTGTATATTATATATTCATAAAAAAGAGTACAATTATAGTTCACGATCATTGTATCCAACCAAATACATCATAGAAATGCAACATTTCACAATATGAAGCAATTTTTAAATTGCTTTTTGTGTTCCCCTCCTTTTCCTCACACTAGATGGTTGTCCTTGGCACTAAAAAAGTGGAAAAATTGAAGGCTCCTTAGGTAGGGTATCATCATGGTATATCTCCTCCAATCCTCTTAAATATTTTGCTTCCTTCTCAAGTGCCTCAATATCCTTTGTAGTAAACTTAGGATATACAAAACTCTTGGTAATCCAATCACATAGTGGATCTAGCTCATCCAATTCAATCGCCTCATAGGATTCACTAGCCTCCACTTGTCTAGTGTGAAGTAAAATATTGTATTGTACAAACACAAGGTCATTGTGGTGCTCTAGGGTCAACCTATTGCGTTTCTTGGTGTGTATGGTCTTAAGTAAAGATTAATTGAGCTCACACCTATAATCACTACAAGACTAACTCATGATGTAGAGAATCATCCTCTTGAGAATATGTGTTTTGGATCCACAGTCCTCCCATAATAAATATAGAAAAAAAGATAATTTTCAAAGTATTAATGTACATTCGTAAACTACATTATAAGTTCAAAAAATATAAACTTTAAACGTTTAAATGCTTTATGTGGTTGCAAATAACCTTACCTTTTAGTGGAGGATGCAAAAAATATCCTTTCATTGGCCTTATAAATTTACAACTCAACAAGGATGAGGTGATGTTTGGAAGGGTTATATGTCATCCTACCCTACCTAGACCTCTTCATCACCATTAAGATTTCTAGTGCAAAATAATTTGCGGTTCAATAATAACCCCATGGCATGAAT
Source organism: Wollemia nobilis (assembly GCA_028583015.1). Classification (NCBI taxonomy): domain Eukaryota; kingdom Viridiplantae; phylum Streptophyta; class Pinopsida; order Araucariales; family Araucariaceae; genus Wollemia; species Wollemia nobilis. The sequence goes on along the minus strand of JAQPPZ010017079.1, from coordinate 221,780 downwards.
AGGTCGATGGAGTCACCTCATCCATCTCTTATTAATGATGTCATAAATTGGTTTATACTTACATTGTTTACCACTTTAATAATGTTCAATGGTCTCTTTGGCTCTATCCATTACCTTATATAAATAACCTATTGCCAATTTTTTACCATCTATAAGGTGAAGAACCCTTACCAAGGGTTCTCTCACTTGTAAATAACAATAAAAACTAAAAACTTAGAAAAATAATATTATTTTTTCAAGTATAAAAGAAGATTTTAAAATTTAAATATGAATTCAACAAGCAATTACCTTGAGAATATCCTAGATGCTCACTCAAAATGAATCATCAAAAATTGAAAACTAATCATTAAAAATTACCTGCAAATCTATTGCCCCTTCTTTTTTTGAATGAAATGATAAGGCATACCATTCCTTGCTAACAAGCATCTACTTCAAAGTGGGTGATGTTGTTAGAAGGATCCATAAGACGATGAAATTAGAGGTAAATTGAGTGATACCTAGGAGAAGAATATCCCTCCCGTCATTTTTTTACCTCATCAAGCTAATCATCTATGTGTGGTTATAAATAAACCATGTAATGTTCTTTATCTCGTATACCATGGTCTTTACCCATAATATTTTGTCATTGTCCTCAAGCATGAGGTCAACACAATGGATAGCATAAGGGCTTTAGAAAATAGAGTGGTACTTTTCCTTCAGAAGTCTAATCTTAGATACATATGTTGTTGCATTGTCTATCACTACTTGGACAATATTCTCCACTCATATTTCTAGTACAATCTCATCCTATAAATTGAATAGCATTTTTGTATTCTTCACCTCTTGTGAGGCATCAACAGACTTGAGGAAGACCATGGATCTATTTGAAGCCACCATGAAGTTTAGGAGCATGCAACTTCTTGCATTTTTCCATCCATAAAAAAAGAATTCTAGAATCATTGTCCTCCATGTATTCATTTGCTATTTCACAAGAGCATGTATGTTGATCATAGTTGAGAAAATCAAAATTGGCAAAAAATCGACATTTTTAAAAATTGGTAAAATTCAGGAATCAACAAAAAATGGGGAAAAAATCGGCAAAGAATCATAAAAAAAAAGAAGAAAAAAAATTCATTGAATTTTTTTTTCATACATATTACAACGAATTAACATTATGCAAATAAACTATTGCAATAAAAGTAATAATTCATGTCAAGACATCATACAAGGATCAAGCTTTAAGTGCACACGAAAGTGATAAAACACATATTGTATTGCTTATTATATGAAAAGGTACAAAGTTACAATCACTTGAAAAAAAGGAAAAAGAACCTAAACCTTAAACCAAAAGGCTAGGGTTTAGGGTTTAAAATTAAAACTTTGACAGCTGAAAAATAGGCTTGCATACATAGTTATCATGAAATAATATTTACTTAAAAAGAGGAGGAAAAAAAGCCCTAAACCCAAAACCCTAAGGCCTAGACTAGGGTTTAGGGTTTAAAATTCAAGTTCAAAGTTCAAAGTTTCAAATTCAAATATTAACAACTAAAAAATGGGCTTGCATACATTGTTATAAGGCAACAATATTTACTTAAAAAGATGAGGAAAAAAATAAAATCCTATTAGGGTTTAAAATTCAAAGTTCAAAGTTTCAAATATTAACAACTGAAAAATAGGCTTACATACATCATTATCAGGCAACAATATTTACTTAAAAAAAGGAGGAAAAAAACCCCAAAACCCTAGACTAGGGTTTCGAGTTTAGGGTTTAAACTTTAAACTTCAAATTTCAAACATTAACAGCAGAAAAATGGGCTTGGAAAAAAAATATCCTAAATCGATATTGTATATTTTTTGAAATATTATCAAAATTTCGGTAAAAATTCTTCAAAAAATATTTGCATCATTGAGAGTTTACCGATTGCATCGACATTTTAAAAAATGGTAAAAAATCAGGATTCTATAGATTTTCTCAACTATGGTGTTGATAACACACTCCAACAATAGGACACTTAAATCTTTTGTCAAAGGTGTTTTAATCCCTTTGTCAGACTCACTCAATACCCTCATTAAGGCTTCCCAATAAGGGTTTGCACAACTAAAGGGAATATTGTAGTAATACAAAAAATTAGCTATAGTTGTCCTTATATCCTTTACATTGTCTCTTCCTTATGTAGTATTCTAAAGTGTGGTTTATTTTGTGCTACAACCTCATCCAACACTCCTCTCACTTCCACTAGTACTACTTTGTTAAATGCGAGGGGTAAGAAAAAATTCTTCGGCCATGGTATCAATATCCTCCAGTTTGACCTCATCCCCATAAAAGAGGCCCAAGGCCCCGCTCCATATCCCATTGCAACTCTTGTCCTCTTGTGCTTGATTATTTTGTTCTTTACTACACAACCAAGCCTTCACCTCATTTCTAATTACTCTAGGACATGAGTCCACATCATTCCCGTATTGTCCAAGCATATTGTATTTGAGACCAAAAATGTCTTCTCATATGTTCTTGCTTCCATGTTAACAAAACACTTGATTTGACAAGTTTCCTTAACTTCATACTTTCACATAAGGTCTCTTTCGAGGCTTGGACTTGGACCTATTGTTGAAGGAGTCAGTTGGGTTGCACTTGAGAGAGGATCATTGTTGCCCATATTCTAGGGACCATTGAATAATACATCTCTATTTTCAAATGGGAGAAGAAGAAAAAAATAATCAAATGCCTTAGAACCTAGCCTATATGCTTGAAAAAACAAACAATAAAAAAAATGGAAAACAATCCTTAACAAAACCATACTTTTTCTTTAGGAGAAGGGAATAATACCTCTAAAAAATTGTAGAAACAATTTTACAGTCTTTTTAAAATAGTATACCTCCCAAATGATAAAGAAAGAAACCTAAACAAATAAAAAAAATTAGCTTTTTAAAACAAAATTCTCTGTATTTCTCTATTTTTAGAGGCACAATCAATTTTTTTTATAAAAAAATTAATGATAAAAAACTAAGTAAACATATAATAGAAAGATACAAGAACAATACTCTAATTATTTAGAGGTAGTAGAAAAGTATACATAAAAATCTACATAGTTATAACAAAAACTTAAATAGTGCTTTTATAAATGAAATATATTAATAATATAATTTTGATCTCTCATAAATCATCAAATTTAAACCATGAAAAAATAAAATTAAAACCATAACTAAATGTATATGAGTGCGCGGCAAACTTTTATAGATATGTGGTTAGTGGTCAATGTTTCTACACGGTGTGATAACTCATCCAACGAATAAATTTGGTGGAGAGAGGTGGAATGGGATTCTTGGAAATATCACGTCTGAAATTGTCCAATTGTAAGACTATTACTGTGCCATATATTTATTTATTTGAGTTGAATGTTGTGAATGCTTTTCCTCTTGGTTCATTAACTTCACCACAATCAGTCTAATAAATAAATATTTAATATAGAACGCTACCCAATAGAGATTATATCAAATAAACAAAGTTGGTGGGCAGAGATGATATATATATATATATATGTTTTTCTTGGGATCTTAATTTACAAGATACTATGTCTTAACCATTGGTTTTAACAATTAAATATGTAAAATAAGGATAAGCAAAATACAATATGAATAAATTATTATTTTTTTGGTTGTAAAAGAACTTTGGTTTGTTGGATAAAAACAAAGTTAATGGGACTTAAATTATCGAAGAGTCGAATCGGGGCAGCTTATTGGCAAGTCACTCGGTCGCTACCAACTAACCTATGCCTTGCATTGCGGGTAAATTATTACATATTTTAAATTATATAGTGTTGGAAAATATTGCATTGGTACATGCTACTCTACCTCCTTGGTACAACCTTGTAAATATTAGATTACAATTGTGTTTTAGATTAGAGTGCGAGTAAATATTGTATGTAATGTAATGAAATGCACAAGTGCAATGTAAATAAGTGTGCAAGTTTTATGTGTGTAAATGTGTACAAGTGTTTCATATGTAAGTGTGCACACGTGTTCTTAAATTAGGATATGTTATGTGAAGAGTCATGTCCAAGTGTGTATACAAGATAGAGTCATGTGTATGCAAGTGTAAGTAAAGAAGCTAAGAGTTATGAAACTTGGCATAAGGAAAGGAAGAGTCAAGTAACCAAAGAGTCATTCTACAATGGCTATATATTACTTCATAGAGAGGTATAGAGATATCACCTTCATAGCTTACATGGCCTTCATAATCTACACAATGAGTATTGTGATTATCTTTGTATGAGAGTTTTATGATACATTTATAATAGAAAGAGGAGTAATGTAGATTGCATACATTTGAGCAACTAATATTGTAAGTCTTGTTATATTGTATGATTCAGGCTATTACATTCATATTTCAACTTATTAATGAATATTATTTGATATATTATTAGCCTTGATATTTAAATATTAGTTGTCTCATATTATATTTGTTACATTATTATTTGATCTTATTATATTGCGGCTATCATATATTTGATCCTATGATAAATTATCCTATGAGTTTACATTAATATTAAGGCTTCAAAAACCATCATTGGTATCAGAGCTACAAGCAAGAAGGTTCTTGCACAAGTTATTTTTTATTAGCTGCATAAGAAATTGAGTTTTGTTTAGTGTGACAAGAAGGCTAGAGTCTTTCCATAGTTGCAAGAATATCTAGTGAAGACTAGGACTCAACAATAGAATTTGAAAAGTTAAAATCTAGGGTCTTTCCACTAGGTTGAAGGATAACCAGTGAAGACTAGGACCCATATTTGGACGAATCAACTTGAAGATAGTTGATTAATCAAGAAAATAGTCAATGTTGATATTAATAAAGTATTTTCAGGGATAGACAAATTCTTGGCAACTAGTTTCTATTAAGAAATTTAAAGAAGCTGGTACAATCAAGCTATCTTATTTGGAGAATCAAGGAAATTTATAGTCACCTTCACATCATTGGGTTCTCTAGTAAGGAGAAGAATCATTATTGGAATTTTTAGGATCAAATTAAGATATTGTTGCAACAAATATTGATCTTTGAAGAAGTGAGAAGCTTCCTACAACAGATAGAGAAGACTTTCATCTTCAAGTGTGAGAGAATGCAGAGAGCTTTCATCAAGTAGAGATTGATTCAAGTTGTAGAATATTAAAGATTTAGGTCATTAAGATATTGACCTTGATAAAGATAGATCGATTTTACCTATTCTAAGATTCTATTTGGAATAGAAGGTGATCTATGAGATTGATTTAGGTCTTGAAGGCTAACCTTGTCAAAAGAAAATTCTAGGTCTTGAAGGCAGACATTGATATTGATACAGTGAAAAATAGGTCTTAAAGAGAGGCCTTGAATAAAGAAAAGTTTTTTAGAATTGAAACAAGAGGATAAAGACCCAAGAGGTCATGTAGGAGACCCATTGAAAGAGGTCCCATTTAAGAAGGAAAAGGCCCTTATAAGTGAAAAGAGAAGAGGCCATATTTGATATATATATATATATATATATATATATATATATATATATATATATATATAGCCCCTTATCAAGAAAGAAAGGAGGATTAATATGTAGGTTTTAGAGAGACCTATAAAGAAAGTTTGTATAAAATAAATTCTAGAGTCATAAGAAGAAAGATTCGAGAAGAGGATTATGAAGAGGTTACAAGAAACAACAAGGCTCATAGATTCAAGTCAGATACTAAAGAAAAAAGTTTCAAGAATAGGCTGAAGAAAAGAAGCCTGTTATCAAAGGCAATCGGCAAAGCAAGGGCGGTATGTGTAAGTTGGAGGTAGAACTTGAGGTTAAATAAGTAGAGGTTAGAGGAACAAAGAACCAACGTAGATTAAATAAAGAAGACACAAGACCGTGAATGAATATTCAAGGAAATAAACCTAAAGGTTGATAGCACTTAGAAAAACAATTAGCAAGGGCAATAGAAAGCTTGTAATGCTGAAGAGGACAACTAAAAATAAATACAATGCAGGAGGCTAAAGGAATGATAAAGAGTTATTACTGAAATAAGACATCAAGAGAGAAAGACATTAGTGGAATGGTTATCAAGAGAAATCCATTAGAAACTATTAGTGAGAAAGTCATCAATGGAACGAGCAAAATAAAATACAGACATCAAGAGAATACCTTTAAGAAAGCCATCAGTAAGAAAGTTATTAGCTATCAAGCAAAGTGTAGGGAGAAAGTATATAAGGAAAATCTAAGTTTTATTCAATGGAACATTTAAACTTGAAGCCACCTAAAACTACATCATAAAATAGAGAAAAAACATATTAGAAAAGCAATAGAAGTCCATATAAGCAGTGATAACACGGGTGAAAACCTACCAAGTGCAAGAAGAGATTAGCTATGTAGGAAAGTGACATGCATGTTGGAACAATACAACATAGGGAGCGATTAGAATGCCAAGAGTGGACAAGGATCCAAAAGGAAATGTAGCACCAAAAGAAGAAATGAGCCAAGGTAAATTAAAGCGTCAATGAAGTTCTAGCCAAAGGACAAGATAAGGTTAATCAAATAGATAAGAACCAAAGGATGATATAAGGTTAATCAGGCACCAAATAGATAAAATACAAAGGATGAGCAAGTGAAAAAAATCACCCAGAAGAAGCAAAGTGAAATGATAGCTAGAAGGAACGTTCAAATTTAATATTCTAATCATCATCCACACCAGTAATTTTGGTAGGCTTCCAAGTGACATTCATGCCATGTCTCAAGGGTATATTTGGTCAAGTGAAATGTTCAACACACTCATAATTGAAACATCTCAAAAGAAGTGCTCAAGTAGATCTACCCACAAGTGGATTGAACCACACTTTGAGGTAGATCAAAAAGTGAAATGTTCAAAGGTTCTCAAGGAGTCACTCAACACGAAATCGACCAGAAAGATATCACCTAACAAGATATCATTGAGCAAGGAATTAATAACCAAGGTATTATTTTAGGGTTTTGCAAGTTGGAGAGATAAGTTTAAATTTTGATTTTTTATAAAGGTTAACTTTAATAATTAGGAGTAATAAGGTTTAATGGAGTATTATTAAATTGGAGTGATAATTAGGATGCAATTTAATTATTTATCAAGTTGGAGTAATAAGGTTTAATTTATTGTTTTTATCTATTTATTAATTTTGAAGTTTAATTATTTTTATAAAAGATTTGAAAATTATGTAATTTTGGAGAAATAAGGAAGCCATCATCAAATTTAGAAATTTTTTCAAAACTTTTATTTCTTATTAGTTTCTAAATATTAGGGAGACATAAGTAATTCTACTGCATAGGTTATAAATTTAGAAACTTTGAATCTTAAGGAGATATAAGAGAGTTTACTTCAAAAATAAAAAATTCAATGGAGAAATTATCAAGAGGAACTTATCAACGTAGAAGACATTATCAAAGCATAAAACCATATTCTAAAAATTAAAAGGTTCAAGAACAAGGTTCAATTAATGATCAATATCCTATTCTTCAAATCTCTTATCAACAATGCAAACAAATTTTAAGTAAAGACAATCATACGATTCAAACAAAAAAAAAATTGGTATATATATTTTGGTGCTAGCCATCATATGATTTGTAACTTATAATGGTTCGATTGCTTAGGAGCTAGAGATAACTTCTATTTGAAAATTATTTATGATAGAAGGTATCTTGTTCATGGAAGTGGTTGTGTAACACCTAGTGCACCATTCTTAGATTTTGTATTAAAATATGTTATGTATGTTCTAGGGTTGACAACTAATCTCATTTCAATTACTAAACTAGTTGAAAGTGGAAGATCAATTGAGTTTAAATATATAAATGAGAAAAATAAATGTATCATCAAGAACAAAAACATAGCATAGACTACATGGTCAATGAAATATATGCTTTAGACTCGATTGGTTTCTCTCAAGAGCTTATCTTAGTTCAAGATAACATTGTTGAACACTCTGAAAGACAAAATGCAAGAAATGAGAATATAGAAACTTTCTACCATAGAATACATTAGGTGAATCCAAAATTTAGGATTATGAAGAAGGTGAGAGGACAATAAAATATTACATTACAAAGTCACTTGCAGATTGAAGATGGAAGATGAAGACCTTAATTGCAGACTAAAGTCTTCAATAACCAAATAATGGAATATGTAATACAGGGAGGTGTTGGAGAATATTACATTACTTGGTACATTCTAATTTACCTCATTAGTATAACCTTGTAAGTATTATATTAGGTTGTGTCCTAGATTAGAGTGTGAGTAAATATTTTATAAAATGTAATAATATGTAGGAAATACACAAGTATCATGTAAATAAGTGTGCAAGTGTTATGTGTGTAAATATACACAAGTGTCTCATATGTAAGTGTGCACATGTTCTTAGATTAGAATGTGCTATGTGAAGATTCATGTCCAAGTGTGCATACAAGATAGAGTCATGTGTATGCAAGTGTCAAGTAGAGAAGCCAAGAGTCATGAGACTTGACATACAGAAAGGAAGAGTCAAGTAACCATAGCGTCATTCTACAATGGCTATATATTACTCGATAAAGAGGCATAGAGATATCACCTTCATAGCTTACATAGCCTTCATAGTCTACATAGTGAGTATTGTGATTAACTTTGTATGAGAGTTTTATGAGATATTGTAACATAAAGAGGAGTAATATAGATTGCATACATTTGAGCAACTAATATTGTAAGTCTTGTTATATTGTATGATTCAAGCTATTACATTCATATTTCAGCTTATTAATGAATGTTATTTGATATATTATTAGCCTTGATATTTACATATTAGTTGTCTCATATTATCTTTGTTACATTATTAGTTGAACTTATCATAGTGCAACTATCATATATTTGATCTTATGATAAATTATTCTATGAGTTTACATTAATAGTAAGGCTTCAAAAGCCATCATATTGAAAATATATATTAAAGTTTAATTTGTTAGCTTTTGAAGCTAAATACTAAAGATAAAATAACTTCAAGATATAAAATAAAGTTGCAACATGAGACATAAGATAATGGTAATATTCTAAATATGTAAAACTCATAAACAACTTCAAGAATAACTCATATAACTGCCATTAATAAATGCTCATGAAAATTGTATCTCTATTGATTAAATATCAAGTACCCATACTTACAAACACTCTCCAACTACAATCCATGTTTATTGCTCAAACAAACATAAATACATTATATAATGTGATGTGACTCTTCATATGGAGCACTCTTGACCTTCACTCTTCTAGATACTTTTCATATTCCTATTCTATGGAATCATGTGCACATGGACTATTATGCACATTTACAATACCAAAATACTTTGCACACTTTAATAATACTTGTGCATTTATTACATTACATAAATTAAATATTTAGCTTCTAATCTAGGACACTCCTTCCTAATCTAAATATGTACCCAAGGTGGTACATTAACATGTACAAAATAACATAATATATTCCAACATCTCCCTATATTACATTATTTGGTTATTGAAGAATTTAGTCTTCAATATAGATCCTCATCTTGATTCTTCAATCTAGCTCCTGTATCTTCTTTAGCTTTCAATTTAGTCCTCATATTGTCTTGATTGAATTAGTATCTTTCCTTGTTTCTCTTTCTTCTTTATTTATGTACTTTTACTAATGAAATATCTTCAATACGATTATTTTCTTTCTTTTGTTTCACTTCTTAAAATAAATCAAAAGTGATCAAATATCAAATAAATCATTAAATACTATTTTGACGAAACAACAATCATATTTTGAGCATTCCACCAAGTCTTGAATAGTATTTCATGAAGATATCCAATTATTGTCATAAAATTCTCTTCCTTTGCTTCCTTCAAGAACAAAGAGAATTTTACTTTCAAATTTGTAGACAAGTGTTTGAATCTATCAAAGGTATCTATTAGGTTTTGTGAATAAAACCTAAGTTCATGAAATAGCTCTTCATTATTTTCATTAAATGCATTTCTAATTATTTCATCCATATTGATTTAAACCTTTCAATTTTTAGACCTTTTTAGTTGACTTACTTATGACTCCCTAGTTATGAATAGTAAACTAAAGACAATTTTGAATGTAATTTCCAAAAAAGTATCCTTTTGTTTCACCTTAGTTTTGGTTGATAGTCTAAGAACAATTTTCAATTATTGATCCTAAATTTAAGAACCTTTTATCTCCCTAATATCAAAATAGTATAATTTATTTTAATTCTAAATTTCTCATTCCTATGTTGGTGTTGAATTCCTTATAAATTCAAACTTAGAAATTTAGAAATTCCATAAAAAAAATATTTGCAAATTTTATAAATTTAATTTGATGTAGAAAACCTTATTACTCCAATCTAATCAAATTGCAAATATTTCAAAATGTTTTGTAAATTCAAATGATCAAATTAAAAAACTTTAAATTTATTTCTTCAACTCCTTAAAACAAAATTTCAAACCTTTATATAATTTTCAAATAGAAGTAGTCTTATTTCTAAGGTTTCAAAATTTAGTTATTATCCCTCCAAAATAAATAGTTTTACTTTTAATAGTAGAAAATAATAATTGTAAGCAACCTTATACCTCCTATCTTGAGCATATAAATAAATTTAAATAAAATAAATTACCTTCAGCCTTGAATGTGGTAATTCTCTTGGTCATAAGTGTTTGACCTTCTTCTAATAGGCACTCTTCCTTCTATGCTATATGTATGGAATCTCTGCTATACTTTGGCTTGTCTTGGAAAGATTATTATTTATCCTGTTTGATTGGTCAATTGACTTCAACCTTTACAAAGGTGCTCTAATTCACACTTTATCCTTGTTGTTGCAATATATTTACAGTATTTGACCCTTTTAATCCCTTGCTGCATGTAACTTGAATGTCTCCCTTGCAATGCCAAGTGGTGAATCCCATTCTTACTTACACTCAGTATTCAATTAATGAACCTACTTGCACATTCTCTTATTTCTAGCACTTCTCTGCAAATGCTCTTACACTTTTCTATCTTAGATTCCTTGAAATATGTTATCTTCCTTGTTATGGGTGCTCGAAGTACTTCTAACCTGTTGACCTTCCAATTTACATGTGCCACGTGGTCCTCAAACTCTTCCAATGCTTCAAATCCACTTCCCTTACTCTCCTCATGATTTTAAAACGCATATTTGCCTTTTTCGATAATATTATGATACTATGAGCATTACTATTTACAAGTGTCTCACTTTCAATGAAGATTTAATGTCTTCTTTCAGCCCTGGCACAATTTTGGCACCCAAATTTTTTGCTAGCTTGTCCTTTCACATGCTTTGTCTTCTTAACACATGTCCATTACATGTAACGTTTCTTCCAATCCTTAATTTCTTGGAATTTAATCTATTTTTCAATCTTCTATCTGCTTTGTGTATGCTCTTTCATTTTATTTTGCAAAAACATCTTAGTTACATTTGTTTGGACTCCTTGGATGAAATTATGGCATTGTAATTTCAACTTTGATAGCTTTGCTTTATGTATCTGGTGGTGGCTCTTCCTTAGATTATGGTGGCTCTTCCTTGAGAAATAGTGGTGCTTCCTTGGACTATGTTAGATTTTTATTGAATGGTGGTGGGTTTTCCTTGAGCTATGGTGGCACTTCACTACTACAAAACAAATGCTTTCACTTCTTCTATATACACTTACAAAAATATGCTCTGCTTTTGAACCTTTACGTGGTCTTCAATTTGCTTAGAAAAATACTCTTGCTCTAAATATTTTTACTCTAATAAATCTGCACTTTTATGAGCTAAAAAACAACATTCAATATAATGTTATTTCCTTATTATTTCTCCTTTTCAAGTAGTATTTAACTTAAATCTTTGTTGTTTTAATCTTGCAGATTTTAATATGCCAATGCCACCAAATCCTTTTGCTTGAAGACTCTTTTTCAACTTCCTTATTCAAATTTTAATAAAACTAATATTGTGCTTTCAAACACATAATGTAAAATTAATTTGTGCAGCAAATTGGAAGTCGTTGTCACTCAAGTTCACAGTATGATCTATTGAAAGATAAATTTCTAACCCATATTGTATCCCCTGCAACATTTCCTGCTAAAATATTGAGCATAAACCACAAAAATATTTACCGCTAGGGCTTGAAGGCCCTAAAAACCAACCTCTAGAGTTGTTTGCACTCAACCCAGATGAAACCCTCGCATAGTCACTTGCCAAATATGTCTTTCACACATAGGGATGCACTAGGATCTGTGTTGCTCCAAATTATATGAAAATTGGTGGAGATGTTCTAGGGTTTTTCAGGCATCTACCCTCCAAATTTCAGCTTAATCCAAGTCCGGATGAGTGAGATATGGCCGAAACGAGTTCGGTCGTTAGGGCAGTCCTGCGAAAAACGTCTCATCTATATTTTCTCTTTTTCAGTTCTATATAGATTACCTCTAGTAATAGATGATGAAAATCAACGATAATATAATTTTTTATCCAATCTCCACATCCATTTTTTTAATAGCAATAATCATAATTTGTGAGTCCCCTTCAATTGTAATATATCTCCATCCTTTTTCTATTACAATTTTAATCGCTGTAAAATTGCACTAACCTCTACATAGTTGTTAGTTAAATTTCCATATGATTATGAATAAGTGAAGAGAATTTTGCATTCACTATTTCTAAAAACACCATCTCCACCAACTTTTCCTTGATTTCCTTTAGAACACCATCAAAATTAACTTTGATAAACCCAATTTTTGAACATTCTATTTTACCATAGATCAAAGTAGATCATTTGTTTTAATTCCATTCTCGTATATGAATCTTCCATGTATGTTCAAATCATATATCCAAGTTATTAGCACCTCTTTTTCTATAATTGAGACTTCCCATGATGAGCACCATATTTGTAGACATTCTACAAGAGGCAATAACATGGTTCCAAGCTTGGGCATGATTTTGAGATTTATTTTTAAAAAATTATATTATTCCTTTCAAGCCATAAATTCCAACAAATAATGGTAAGGCTAATCCTACAAAGAATACATAATGCTTTAGATTTGAAATAATTAATCCAAAATTTTATCAACTCTTTCAGTGTTGATGGAACTATCCCATATAATTTTATATTTAAAAGAAAAATATCCAAATGGTGTGAGCAAACGGATAATGAAGACATAAATGGTCTGATATTTCTAAATCCTTTTCACACAAGGCACATATGAAGGGTCCATAAGATCCTCTTCTTTGTAGACTCTCTCTTGTAAGAATATTACTTTCAACTGCTAACCAAAGAAATATTGAGGCCTTAGGGAAAAGCTCTAATGAGCAAATATTCTTCCAAGAAAAATATTTGGGAGAAGAAAATTTTGATTATTCTAAATCCTTATATCCCAACTTGACTGAATATCCACCATCATTTGATAAATTTTAAACCAACTCATCCTTTCATGTAAAAATTTATAAATAAAACTCTTGAAGCATATTTTGAAGTTCATCTACAATTTGTTTGAGTTCCTCTCCTTCAACTAGGTTACTAAAAGAAATCCATGATATGGAGTTTTTTTATCATAATTGTATAGTATTTGACCTTTGTATCTTTACATGCTAGGTATGCTTGAGCCAATGGTTTCCATTTTAAGTCAAAGATAAGAGGATAAGGCTTCAACCAAGCATAAAACCAAAAATTTGCATAACTCCCCTCATTGACTGACCATCTAATATATATTTTTTATCAATTGCAAAATCTCTAATATGAAGTTCTATGTTGGAAATCCTTTGGATAGATTTATTTTCCTAAATAATTTCATTATATCAATAGAACCTATATACTTTTGAAATAATATTTTTGTCCTATTCTTTTCTTTATCTTTGAATAATCTCCACCCAAGCTTTGCTCCTAATGCCAAATTTATAAGTCTATAATTTTGCAAGTTTGCTCCTCCAATATTATTTTCTTTGAAAAATCTATCCCACTTACAAATATGAAACCATATTTTTTCTCACAACCTTTCCATATAAATTCTCTTTGAATTTTATCAAGTTTTGATGCAATACCTATTGATAGTATTGAAAGTGACATCATATAAATATGAGCGGATTGTAATGTAGTATTTATAAGTTGTAGCCTTCCTACCATGGTTAGGAACTTACCTTTCCAACCTACCAAGCAAGATTTCATTCTATCCCAAAGAGAGATCCAAGATCCTTTTTATTTTCTTTATCAGACAAAGGAATACTCAAGTAGGTTGATGGAAAATTTTCAACCCTAGAATATTCACAATAATTTGTTTTAAATATAGGGCAATATTAATGAAAAAAATCCTAGATTTTGTAGTATTTACCAAATGTCCAATAGTCTTCTCATAGCATGAAAATATTGATTTAAACTGCATGGCCTCATTGACTAAAGGATGGCTTAAAATTAAAGTATCATCAACAAATTGGAGATGAGATTATGAGGGACCATTTTTTGCAACTTGAATACCCTTGATTTTTCCTTCCATTTTTATTTTGAAAAGGCTCTCCCTAATGTTTCCACTAGAATAATGAATAGATAAGGAGAAAGTGGATCACCTTGACGAAGTCCACAAGATGACTTGAAGTAACCAGCATGAGAACCATTAACCAAAACAAAAAATTTTGGAGTGCTATAAAAACATGTAATCTACTCACACCAACTTTAATCAAAGCCAAATTTTTTGAAAAATAATATGTAGAAAATTCAAGGAAACCCTATCATATGATTTGTTCATATCTAATTTCAAAAGCATGCCCAATTTTTCATGGAATGAAGAGAATGTATGGCCTCTTATGCAATAATTATACCATTAGTAATATGTTTACCATGAACAAAGCCGCCTTGTTCCTCTGAGATAAGACACCCTAGAATGCCCTTCAACCTATTTGCCATAATTTTTGAAGTGATTTTATAAATCATATTACCAAGGCTTATTGGATGAAAATTATTAAAATATTTTGTGTCATCTTTCTTGGGAAAGGTAATAATTTAACATTGATTTCACTTATTATCACTCTAATAAATCCCAATTTTTTGAAAGAAAATATTTGGAAATCCATTAGAGCCAGGTGCCTTGTTAGGATGGAAAGAGAAAACTACTGTAAATTTTCCTAACCCTAGATAACTGCTACTCTATATTTCTAAATAAAATAAGATCTAAGATGAATTTATTTTAAACATACAATAGTCATACAGATGGCTAGGAAAATAAATAGAATGAAAAATGAAAAATGAAAAATATACTACAAAACTATTGGTCAAATACCCAGGTGTTGTAGGTGAGTTGGAGAGGATAGGGCAATCCTCCAAAGGAGGTCCCAGGTTCAAATCTCCACCCTACCAAAAAATCTGAATTGGGTATCCAAAATACAATTGATAATGTTGGTGCAGGTAGGGTCGGGTGCGACCCCCGGGTGACTTTGACGGTGTAGAACCCCCTGTTCGCGGTCTCTCAGACCAAGGCGGCTCCGCAAGAAGTTTTTCGCTTAAAAAAAAATGGTTGGTCAAATATCTGCCTAATCATACAAAACTGCGTTTGTGCGCCCTAGACACGGCCAACATTGAAAGACCGAAGGAAAGAGATGTCCCCCATGTCAATCTCCAGAGAGGGTTGGTTCCCTTACTAATTCTAAAATGGTTGAAGACTAGGGATGCAGGAAAGAAATTAAAAAATGCGGAAAGAAATGGGAAATATGGCCACAGGCCGACTGTGTAGGATGGGAATAGATTGATAGCAGGAATCCACACCAAGCTGAAAATAGCATGCAAATAGATGATCAAACAACAGAATTTTCGTACAACTTCGCACATGTAATCTTCAGATCAACACTCCAACACTCACTCTCTCACTTGCAATATTTAAATCCAACTTGCAGAATTTAAATCTAACAACAAATAATAAAGCTAACTGTGTAAAAGAAATGCGTAATGTAGAAGACCACAATGCACCAAGTCATTTGCAAATCCAAATGTTTTGAATTCACTATTACTGCAGAGAACTTGAAGTGTTTTCTCGTAGGATATCTATTTTTTCCAACCCCTTACAATGAAATTTCTCTTAGTATTTATAGAGGTTTGCGCCTCTTTCATTGAATACATCAAATGAGTCATCATTTCTTGGAAATCTTCTGTCGGTAGACACGATCCTGAAAATGGTTTGAGATGATAGCATTCAGACACCGTATCATTAAATTTGAGTCACCTCCATCTTCTTGGAAATCAAACACGAGCTTCAACAATTTACTCCATATTCAATTTGCTTTGGAGAGGGAGTAAAACCTTCGAGAAGATGTTCTTGAAAATGACAAAAATGCTTCCACTTCGTCACCAACATTAAATTGCAGCAGTTACCCGAAGCAAATCTTCAACTAGAAAAATCAAGCTCTAAAATTGTCGAAGATGATGGCAATTAATAATTAAAATTTGCCCCATTTAATTCTACTCATGCCTCTGGAGAAATTTAATCACATGTGCTAAAAAACAAACAACATTCACCTTCAAAATATCTTCGCCACATCTATCATGACGTTCGCCCCTTTTACCTGAGTGTAAGGGTGAAAACCATTTAAAAATTCTCGTCGCCCAAACTTTATCTCTCCATGCCATTCGCCTTTAAAAATAATGAACGGATCCATCGTGAATACTTTAAAGTGACCATGACGCATATTGAAATCGTGTTCGCCCAAATGAGGGGCGAACACTATGTTCGCCCCACTTAAGGGGCGAACGCGATGCGTTCTCTTTATTCTCCTTTTTTGTTTGGCGCATTCCTCTTTTGGGGCGCGTTCGCCTTTCCAATGGGCGAACGTGACGTTCGCCCCTCCAATGAGGCGAACGCGTTTGCATTCTCCACTTAGCCGATTTTCTTTTGTCTTTCCTTTTTTTTATATTTTCTTTGATTTCACTACCTTCAATTTCTTACTGCCGCTTCGCCTCTGAAGCGAAATCATTTTTAATTTTTCAACTGCTGTTGTGGATAATTTGATGAAGTGAATCCGAAGCGGATTTCCAAGTCACAATTTGGGGTTAATTTATTTTGCAAAATGAAAGTTTACAGAGAATTGAAAAAACTATATAAACAAAATAACTGAGTTAAAAAAACTCAATCATAAATGTCTTCGGATTACAATAAAAAAATATGACATGTTGCAAAATGCCAATATTTTTGGTGGCTCTCGGGGTATCCAGCTCGCATGGATGCAAGCGATCCCAGGCCTTAATCCATTGGGTGATCTTGAGTCTTCTTTCCAACCTCCTTGGCTGATGCTTTTGATGTAGATGCCTGATGACGCTCCTCCTCTTCATCTGCTTTCTCAGCGACTTCTGCTTCCTTTTCTGCCTCTGCTTGTTCTTTGAGGGCCTCAAAGTAACCTCATAAACTGCAACCATGGCATCCCATGCCTGTGTGGTAAACAAAGAAGGAGTGCTCAGGGACTCATATACGAAGCACAAATTTTGAATATCTTCCAAACTCAGGCGCCTTGCTCGTTGGGCTAACTCAAAAAGCGAAAGCTCCATACGAGTATACTTTTGCATGAATGGTAAGACCTGAACATCTGTGATTGGCTCTTCCCACGCATCAATCTCTGAAGAATCTTCCACAAACTGCTTCCATGCTACTTCCAATTGTGCTTGTGGAAGAGGTTCACCCTGTTCATCAATAAATTCTGGAAAACCCATGTCACGTAGAGCGTTAAGATGAGTCATTGAAATTGTATGTTCCCGCTCTATGGCATTTAGAATTTTTTGACCCTCTCGCATTAGATCCATCTGCTGAAAATAACTATGCAGTGTGACTTTTGCAGCTGACCATGAATGATCCATCACGCTCAAAGGTTTCACATACATGGTGGAATTCGCCAAGGCCTGTATTTTTACTGCCATCTCCAGATGGGGTGATAGTAACTCCTCCGTGTTATCAATTATTTGTTGTCCCATTTGTATTTGTAGATGAGCCACCCACAGATAGTGCAACACTTGAACTGCTTCAGGAGCTAGTTTCTCACAACTTTGTGCGGAGCGAAGACGCATTTCCTTGATGTTATCATGAGAAAAACTTGTAGCCTGTGCAACTTTCTCTGCCAACTGACTCTGGATAGCTTCAAGCGTCTGGCGAAGATTGTGCATCTCAATGCGTGCTGCATCTCTCTCTTTTAGGTGCACTCCAACCTGTCACTTCAAATGCTCATTTTTTGTAGCAGTTTTTTCCTCCTGTGCTTTACTCTTAGCCAAGGCGGTCTCGAGTTCAATGATCCTGTCAGCCTGATCAAAATACTTTTGTTTATAGTGCTCACCGTGAAGGTAAACTGAACTCATGTCCACTTGAATGTTGCCCATATTTTCCATAGGATCAATCTTCGTGAGGTCTTCTGTGATGGTCTCAGAAATAAGGTCGCCTGGCAATAATTCTCCTTGCGGTTTCTGAACCAATGGAGTAATCTTGGTGATATGAGCCTCCATTGTAACAGGATCAAAAGCGACCCTCTTTAGAGGACGTGCTGGTTCGAGAGCTTCCTTTCACCACCTACTTTTCAACCATTGGGATGAACTCAAATGTGCTCGATTGATTTTCTCTACATCTGACTGCTTGGATGCCACCTGAATGTCAGGCAAATATTGTAATTCCAAAAATGGGGTGAAGGGAATGAGGGCTTCAGAGCGGTTAGGCTATGAAACTGATGTGGTGGTTAGAAGTGGTGGAATAGAAATGGTGGAATGGATGGGTAAACTGGTTTTAACTGTAGTTACGCTCACCCTGGAAGGATCTTGCATACTTACAACTTCGGTAGAAATGGTAGAGGTGATAGATGGGGATGAACACGAAAATGGATTCGGTCCCGACGCATATGAACTAAAAGAAACGGAGGGCGAAGAAAAGGGGACAAAAGGAGCAGTAGTGACTTCGGGAATGGTGGATGAAGAAAGTGGAAGGGATATGGAGGGCATACCGAAGGGTGGAGAAACGGACACAGAAACTAATGGAAGTGAAACTGACATAGTCACTACTTGCTCCAAAAGAGAAGAAGAAGAAGGGAGAGAAGACGTACCTTCGGGCGCAAGCACCGTGTGATGTGGTGATAGAAGGGGCTGTATAAAATCCTCTTCTTGTTGCTCCAGTGCTACCTCCCCAATATTTGTTTGGGTCTCCATGACCTTCTCTTGGGGTGGTTCCAACGGTTGGTCTTCCTTTTGTCCTTGGATCATCGAAAGTATTTGTGCCACCTCTATTGGAACCTCAGTCACCATGGGAGCACTAACAACTATCGTCGAAATGACAGAAGTTACAATAGTCATATTAACTGCAACATCACCTGAAGAAATAGTGATGGCACTAGTCCTTGGTTTCTTAGCCACCTTGGGAAATAGTGGCACCTATTGTACATCACGCTTTTTTGGCTTTGGTGCTTCTTCTATATTTTGCTTTTCCCATTGAGATCTTCGTTGAAACACGTATTGTGGTTCCTCTTCCTCAGGAGTTTCTTCTATGATCAATGGATGGTGTTCTTCTATCTCGCTTTCACCACTTTCTGACTATTGAAAACTGTACGACAAAATATTGGTGAAAGCAATTGGTTGGTATGAATCCACATATTTATCATAAACCACTGAAAAGGCATCATCAAGTTTGAGCCCGTAAGCAGTTGTAGGTTTTCCATGGTGAACTCTCATTATCCACCAATTCATTATCTTCTCTTCGGACCATTCGGGCTTACTGGCTTTTACTTGGTCAAACAAACTTGATGGAGGAGTTTGAGACCTGTACTCTACTTCCTGCTCATAGTAGTCATGCCAAGGGGGAAGTGTAGCCATTTTCTCAATATGCCAGTTCATGTCTGGCCCATTAAAATTGTTTCGATTACGCTCAATGTCCGGTCGAGGACAACAATGAAATGATTTCATTTTGACAAATTCTTTAAACTTATCTAAAGGATCATACCTCCAACGCTGTGGTAACTCAATCAGCCCTAGATCCTGCAATGCAATGGTAAGAAGATGATTCTGTCCAACTTGACTCATTGTTATGCCACCAAACTGAAATGACATATTGCATGTAGTCTTGCTTCCACACCTAGCTCCATATATGTCATTCACGTAATCTTACTGGTGCACTACTTCCATAGCAAAAACATGCTCTATAGCAAAATATGGCAGTAAGAACGACTTACCCGTGAAACCAAAAATTCTCACGACCACACCTTGGGTAAGCAAAAAAATGTCACCCTTTTCTTGAGTAACCACTATATCTTTCAATTCTCATGGCACTCTTTCACAGGTACCACAAAGCAACTCAATTGTCGGTCCCAGAAACAAACTATTAAAGCTATAACATGATTCTTTTTCAATAAAACAGAAGTCCATTGGTAAACCGGTAAAGGCTCATCCTTTTCATTTGTAGTCGAAACAACAATAAAAGGAAAATGACATTGCAGTTGGAAGAAGAAAAACCATACCAAAAATGAAGTATGCTTGAAAGATTTATCTGCTCCAGTCTGCAACCTCTCCAATTGCGAATTTAATCTCCATGAAATATAATCAGCCCAATCAAAGAAAATTGGATTGGTGCCCTGTTTCATGGTTGAAGGAGAATAAAATTCTACATGACAAATGCATTGTGCCACAACTACCTGCCACTTGTGAACTGTATCATCTGAGGGTAAACCCACAACCCATGCTAGCATGGAATAAATATCCAAGCTTTTAAAATCTTTCAGTGGTCTAGGCAGGTTCGAAAGTTGTCCCATTGGTGGATCTTTAATCATCTGAGTCTCCATAAACTGACGCATGGCCATAGTGGAGACATATTTGTCTTCTTGTTCATCAATATGCAACTTCTTATGGACTCCATAGTTGGGAGGCCGTAACCCACAGGCAAAAGCTTCTCGGACTTCATCGGGAGTAATGGTAAAAAGAATTTCCCTCTTCGCATTCTTGACAACCCTGGTTGAAGGATCATAATATCTGGCAACAAGCAACACAAGCTCGGGATAAGGATGTATTGGAGGGCATAAATACCAAAAAAGCAATGAGTGATAAGGTACTGTTAACCAACTTCTCGATGTCAATCCCTGCTGCACTGCAAATTCGACATTTTGCCATAATTTTTCTACTCCTTTGTGAGTGATGATGCAGTCACTGATTCCAGCCATCGAATCTTCATACGGGTCCAAATCAACATAATCATTTTTTCGAGCCTTCTTGGACCTCGTAGTCACTTCCCTTCTTTTCGACTTCTTCGGTTCTGAAGATTCTAAAACTTCTTGAGGCTCCTTGCTACGTCTTCCCATTTTTTATTAAAAAACTTCGAGCAAATTTCCCGCACACTTTCTGAGCACTTCTGCAATAATCCCTTGAAACACATGGTAGCAAGAAAAATTAAAAAGAATAATTGCAAGGGTTTACCTCGTCTTGTTTAAATAGACCCCTTTTCAACCTCCACAATAAATACTGAGTTACTTGGTCGGCTTTGAAAAAAGTGTCTTCCTTGGCCGCATAACTGTGTCGTAGACCGTGCCCTGGCTGCAGAAGCTTGCTTTGAAAAAATAAATTGGCCACTTGAACCAATTAAATGCTTCTTGTGCTTCCCCGAGAAAGAAAACTTCCGCTTGTCTGCATGCTTTCCAATAATTGCCACGTCTTGAGAGGGGCAATATGTCCGCACTAAATCTCGAAAATCAAAAGGAATGTTTGCTCACTGAAATCTGCTTCTCCTTCGGAACGCTTCTATCTGCTTGATGAAACTGGAGTGAAGGCTCTCCTTTTAAAGACTTTGATTCTTTGCCTTTTTTTTTTTTCTTTTATCTTTTAAAAAATCAATATTTTAAATATGAGGTTTTTTTTTTTTTTAAGTTTTTTTTTATATAAATTTATATTATTTTTAAAAATTTAAAATTTTAAAAATGTTTTTTTAGTTTTATTAATATATTTTTTAATATTTTATTATAATAATAATAATAATTTTTTTTTATATTAAAAATTTAAAATTTAAAGTTGGAGAGTATGGGGAAAATTTTTTGTTTTTTATTTTTTTTTTTTTTTTTTTTTTTTTTTTTTATTTTTATGGGGGGTTTAATTTTTTTTTTTTAATCCTTTTGGAGCCCATAAGGCGACGTTCGCCTCATGGGGAATTTTTTTTTTTTTTTTTTTTTGTCCCATTGGGGGAATTTTTTTTTTTTTTTTTTTTAAATTATTTTTTTTTAAGAGATGTTCGCCTCAAGAGGGGCGAACGTTTTAGGGGAATGTTTTTTATGTTTTTTTTTTTTATGGTCATTCAATGAGATGGGCGAACGTGATGTTGTTTTGGGATTTTTTTTTTTCTTTTCTAAATTTTACTAAAAATTTTTTTTTAAATGGATAAATTTAAAAATGAATATGTACATATTTACAAAGGTACCTCATTACGATTTCGTCATTGGATATAAGCCTTTAAATGAAGGTCGTTCACTGGAATTGGAAGATCCCATCCTTCCATATCTTGCAGATGGTAAGCGTTGGCCGAGTTCACAGCAGAGATTTGGAAAGGACCCTCCCAAATAGCGTCGAATTTATGATGCTCTCCGGGCTTGGCCTTCTTTGCATTCCACTTGAGGACCAAATCTCCAACTTGAAAACTGCGTTCGCTTGTCTTCTTCCCGAACCACTTCTGCATCTCCTTGTTATGTTCGACAAACTCCTGGTAGGACCTTTCTCTATCCTCTTCCAACTGAATCAACTGTGCCAATCGTGCACTCAAGGGATCAAACTCTTCATCTTCCTCCTGAAATAACTGCAATGTCTGAAGGACCGAAAGCTCAATATGAGCAGGCATAACTGCTTCTTTCCCGTACACCAATGCATACGGAGAAGTTTTAATGGACTTTTTAACTGAAATGCGATCTGCCCAAAGTGCTTGGTTCAACAACAAATGCCAGCTCCGTTTGTTGTTTCCCAATGTCCTTTTCAAAATTCGTAACAAATTCTTATTAGTAGATTCGGCCAAGCCATTCCCTTGCGGGTAGTAATTGGATGAAGTCTTGAGATAAATCCCGTATTTGCTAGCGAACTCCGTGATCTTGGCCCCAATAAATGGAGTTCCATTATCTGTTATAATTGAGTCCGGGACACCGAAGCGAGTGATGATTCCCTCTAGGAAAGAGATTATAGTTGCTTGATCCGCTTTCTTAGTAGGAATGGCCTCCGCCCATCGGGTAAAGTAATCAGTTGCCATCAAAATGTACTTATGCTCTATAGAAGAATGTGGTTCAATAACTCCCACAAAATCAAGACCCCACTGCTGAAAAGGAGCTTCTACTTGAATCGGGCGAAGAGGCAATGCCCCTTTCTTGATTCTACCAACATATCGTTGACAACTATCGTAGTGTGTACTTATCTTATGTGCATCGACAAACAAAGTAGGCCAAAAGTAGCCTACTCGAATGATTTTTAAGGCCATGGGCCTTCCTACGTAATGACCTCCCGATAGTCCGAAATGAAATTCCTCTAAAATTTTTTCTTTTTCGAGTCCCTCACACACCTGAGAAGAACTCCATCAATGTTTTTGTGAAATAACCCCTCGGGCAACAAAGTATATCTGAGAGCTTACAACCTGAATCTCCGACGTTGCGAAGCATCAAGGCGAGATGGACATCTGCCTGAGGTAAAATAATCAATTAGCTCTTCGGTCCAATCACGATCGTTGGCGGTATGGTTTGCACAAATGCTTTCACCCAGGCTATCCTCATGCACCACATCAAATGATTCGAAGGCCGCACTTTTGGCTAGCTCCTGGCATAGAGCTCTCCCATGAACCAGCTTCGTTGGTCGGATCTCCACATCATATTCTTGAATTTTTGTGACCCAACCTGCTCTCTTGTCTCCTAATTCTCCTTGGAGAATAAAATTTCTTACATCAGGGTGTATGACATACACAACCATTTTGCTCTGAGAAACAAAGTGTCAGAATTTCTTCAATGCTTTCATTATTGCATATACTTGTTTCTCAATAAAATTATATTTCTCTTGATGAGGAGCAATAACTTGACTCAAGAAAGCAATTGGCTTCTCATCTCCATCCTCTTGTCGTTGTGTCAAAACTGCAACATAACTCTCCTGTTCGCCTATGACATAGAGAATGAAATCTTTAGAATAATCAGGATTAATCAATACCGGAGCTTGAGTAATCCTCTCCTTGATTTCCTTGAAAGCTTGTCTTCTTGTCTCAGTCCATTTAAACTCAACATCTTTCTTCAAAAGCTCAGTCATGGGTTTCACCACCTGAGTGAAATCAACGATAAATACTGGATGAAATTAATTTGGCCAAAGAAGGATTGCAAATCTTTTTTATTAGTAGGCAATGGTAACTTCATTAGAGCTTCAGCTCTTGCAGGATCGATTGCCAATCCTTCTTGTGAGATTACATGGCCCAACAACTTCCCTTATTTGATAACAAATATTGACTTCTTCAGATTAATAGAAATCCTGAACTCACGACACTTCTCAAACACCTGCCTTAAATGAGCAATGTGGTCTTCTCTGCGATGTGAAAATATTGTCATATCATCAAGATATATCACAATAATCCTATTCAATAACTCACCAAAAGTGATGTCCATGGCCCTCTGAAAAGTGGCACCGATATTTGAAAGTCCAAATGGCATCCATTGGTAGGTGAAAGTACCCCACTTGGTGGTGAATGTTGTTTTATATTGATCCTCATCTTTCACCCAAATTTGATTATACCTAGAGAAACCATCAAGCAATGAGAATCTCTGGGTGCCAGCTACTACATGAAGGATTTGATCGATCTGCGGTAGAGGGTAATGGTCCTTAAGTGATGCCTGGTTTAGGTTGCGAAAATCTACACACAACCGAATGTCTCCATTCTTTTTCCGTACTAGGACCAGGTTAGCCACCCATGTTGAATGCTTGATTGGATAGATTATCTTGGCCTCCAACATCTTCAACAACTCTGCTTTCATAAGGACTTCAATCTTGGGATTGATAGGTCATTGTTTCTGACGAAAAGGTTTTACCCCTTCCTACAGTTCTATAGTATGTTGGATCACATTCTTATTGTAACCCCTCAAATCATGGTAGCTCTAGGCAACAATATCTGGATACTCGTAACACAATTTCTTGATATCTTCCAGTTCTTCTGGGGTGCCATCTATTCCAACCTTGATGATTTTCTCAGGCTCCAAATGTAATTCTTTATACTCCTTTGCATCTACTTTGATCCTATGCTTTTCAGCCCGATCACTCTGGTCGAACAGACTTTCAAGTGTAATCAGTCCCCTAGGGATGTGATTATTTTTTAGTTGAATCATCCCTTCTCTCTCTTCTTCGGCAAGAACTCTATCATCAACGCTTGCAGTTTCTTTAAGTAGGAAATTGACTATCTGCTCATCATTGTCAAACACTTGCCA
Source organism: Wollemia nobilis (assembly GCA_028583015.1). NCBI lineage: Eukaryota > Viridiplantae > Streptophyta > Pinopsida > Araucariales > Araucariaceae > Wollemia > Wollemia nobilis. The sequence continues at coordinate 196,398 of JAQPPZ010017079.1, read as the reverse complement.
ATGGAGATTTTTTTCGGGAACTGAGGGTCTGTAAATTACCCTAACTATCTTAGGCTTTCTAACTACTTGCTCCACAGGAGAGTAGTTAGCACCAAGAGAGGCCAGAATATCTGCATGTTTATTTAGCTCTCTCAAAATCGCCTGAACATTTAAAGCAGTGAAAGACTCAAACAAGTCCCACACTCTATTGCGGTAGGCCTTCAAGTAGTGTTGCTTTGACACACACTTGTTAGTGATCTGATTAATTATGAGTTCAGAGTCACCAAAAATCTGCAACTGCTTGATGCCCAACTTTTCAGCCTTCTTCAATCCAAGGCATAGTGCCTCATATTCAGCTGCATTATTTGTGCAACCCCAAGTTAGCCTATAAGAATAGGTCTTTTGCAACCCTTCGGGAGAGATCAACACAACGCCGGCTCCTGCACCATTCTTGCACCTGGCACCATCAAAATACATTCTCCATAACTGATCTGCAATAGGATTAGGAGAATCAGGAACCTTCTCTTCAATTTGCTCTGGCTTAGTTATAGTATAGCAACCAATGTCCGTTCCAACCATTGCATTGAAATCCATGAGTGAAAACTCATCCTCGAGGTGAAGCTCACCCAACGCTTCTTCCATTAAATCAACCTCTTCTATCTCCTCAGTCATCATGTTAACCGCACCTGGAGATTCTTCTTCCTCCAGCTTCTCAATGTGAAAAGGTGAGGGCTTCTCATTATGAATGCGAATCCTCTTTCCCTTGAATGGTATCTCCAAATGCGAGTAGTCTAAGGAAAGATATCCTCCCAACTTAGCTGTGAACTCCCTTGAGAGGCACATGCTAAAGTATGGTTCCAGGTCAACCACTACCACTTCCTGGATGACTATAATTTGTGGCATACTATGGAGGACAATGGGAATATCCTTGATTACTCCCACCATCTTGACCGGAGTTCCATCCAGCTGCAACACTCCTGGGCTACTCCTTGTATATTCCATCCCCATCACTTCACATACTACCTTTGGCATGATAGTAGTTGCAGCTCTAGAGTCGATCATACAGTTGTGTACAATCCACCCTTCCATTCTGAGTGATAAATAAAATGGGGGAGGTCTATTTTTTCCCGTAGCTGAAGTTGGAAGCGTTTGCGCCAAGACTGTTTGAGAAGGATTTTTCTTTTGATCTTTAGCAGTCTTCAAAGATTCTTGCAGTAGGTCAACCTGTCCTGGCAATTGAAGTGCATCATACAAACTTACTTTTGCAGGAATATTTTTCATCTCTTCCACAATATTGTAATTTGAAACAGTCGGAGCCTTCTCTTCTGCAACCCACTCATACTTGTCTCGGTACTGTTGGGTAGCTTCCACCCTTTGTCGCTTGGTCAAATATGGGTACTTGAGTCACTCTTTGGCTTGTTCTCTTGTTTCATCTTGTGTTTGAGTAGTTGTCATAGGTTGTGAGGAAGATGCTCTCGTTTGTGCCCTTCCCTGAGTTTGCTTAGGCATCAAATCTTTCAACTTGATAGAATCTTGCTCTTTAGCTACCCCAATAGGCACTTTCGCTGGAGGCCTCCCCTTTTCATCTTGCACTTTTGGTTCTACTGGCACCTTTAAGGGTTCAAGCTCAGTAGGATCTATTGTTACTGGTTTCTTTCCAGACCATGTGAGAACTGAAACTTGCTCTACAGATGACATCATGAAATTGTGATTGGCTTCCCTGATCATATTGACTTGTCCTCTAGTCGAACTCTCTGCTAGCATTTGTACATAATTCATATGCACCATGCACGTTTCTTCTCCATGAGGATCATTGCATGTTGAGCACCAATACGCCCTCTCTGTTGTGCTAGTTTCTTCATTTTCTTGCACCATTGTGCTCTTTTCAGGGCCTCTACTAGTAGATGCTTGCTCTCGAGTGATCGATGGAGTTTGGAATCTCCGTGATCAAAATTCAGCCTCCGCTTGCTTCTTCCTTACTATTGTAAGTTCATTTGATATCGTCCTTAAGGCTGCGTTATTAGATTTTACCTCTTGCAACAACACCATGAAAGGATCAGGATTAGAAGATGCGGGAGGCGTAGGCAGAGGCAAAGGTGCTGGAGGCGCGGGCAATGGTAATGGAACTGGTGGTGTTGGCAGCGCAGGAGCGGGAATAGAAGCGGGTAATTGTGGAAGTGACTGATTAGGTAGCTATGGGAAGCTTGGAGCCGTATGTCATGGAGCAGGAATAGGTGCAATTTGAGGCGGACCCGAGCTCCATGAGGGAACTGGGTACATGGAAGGCATAGGCTATGAAAATGAACTAGAATATAAATATTGCGGAAGATCAGGAACAATGGGCATAGTCATCTTTGGGGGAAGTCTACCTACAACAATCAGATCAGATTCGGCCTTCTGTGCTTGCGTATATAGGTCTGGAAATGTAGTCACATTGGCTTGACGCACGACCATACCGATTTCGGTGTTAAACACCCTGAGATAGTAGAAAGCAGCTTGCTCATGTGTGGGTCACAGACCGTCGGGAACTCTTTGCCAGCTCTGGGTGAATCTGACATTAAAATCGACTATCTCCTCTTGTGGATGTCTTTGAATCATTGTGAACTGGTGCAACAAGGAGTATGGATCAGCTTGTTCATGGAAATTCTTAATCAACAACTCCGCTAACTGATCCCATGATGTAATAGTACCCGGTTGCAATGATCGGTACCAATATAGCAATTTCCCTCTCAGTGATAATACCAACAATTTTATCATCACATCTTCATCTATTATGTCATGGATGGTCGCCAATGAAGCTACATCTTGGATATGCTCATACACAGTTTTTCCAGTACCATCATAGGTCGACAAAGCCTTCAAAGCAACTTGGGGCACTAGATTTTGTGCTTGCAAGTTCAAAGCCCCTGAGCTATTCCATGCTGGGAACTACTTGGGTGGTTATTGTGGTGGTGGATTCTGAGCCATGTGGACTGGTATATGAGGTGGAGCTCGAGGAATACCGGTGGTCGTGTGAGGTAGAGGTTGAGGAAGACTAGTGGTAGTACTACCTGGGCTTGCGAGAGCAAAAAATACACCAGCTAGTCGTGATGATGTGACAGACGGTATATGGGATATATGAGGTAATGAAGATGTATGATGAAAAGTGGCTAATTGAGGATGTTCCCCTAGCCTTTGGATATCAAGTTCGTAGAACTCAATTTGGTGATCTAGATTTTTGGCCTTCGATCTTGTATTCATGAGACACAACTTTCGTTGTACTCACATTTGGATATTTTTGAGTATAATCGAGTCGCCAGATGTTCTAATTCTACAACATGAAGGTGAACATCAAACCTTAATACTGTTTAAAGTGGAACTTTTGAAGGTCCCAAAAACTGTTGGCACTAGTGGGTTTGTCAACTTGGGATAATACTTGTTCCACCGACTATGGATCTTACTGGGACAGAAACTGTCTGTCCCACCGGGCGTGCCAAAAACTGTTGGTCAAATATCTGCCTAATCATACAAAACTGCGTTTGTGCACCCTAGACATGGCCAACATTGAAAGACCGGAGGAAAGAGATGTCCCCCGTGTCAATCTCCAGAGAGGGTTGGTTCCCTTACTAATTCTAAAATGGTTGAAGACTAGGGATGCAGGAAAGAAATTAAAAAATGCGGAAAGAAATGGGAAATATGGCCACAGGCCGACTGTGTAGGATGGGAATAGATTGATAGCAGGAATCCACACCAAGCTGAAAATAGCATGCAAATAGATGATCAAACAACAGAATTTCCGTACAACTTCGCACATGTAATCTTCAGATCAACACTCCAACACTCACTCTCTCACTTGCAATATTTAAATCCAACTTGCAGAATTTAAATCTAACAACAAATAATAAAGCTAACTGTGTAAAAGAAATGCGTAATGTAGAAGACCACAATGCACCAAGTCATTTGCAAATCCAAATGTTTTGAATTCACTATTACTGCAGAGAACTTGAAGTGTTTTCTCGTAGGATATCTATTTTTTCCAACCCCTTACAATGAAATTTCTCTTAGTATTTATAGAGGTTTGCGCCTCTTTCATTGAATACATCAAATGAGTCATCATTTCTTGGAAATCTTCTGTCGGTAGACACGATCCTGAAAATGGTTTGAGATGATAGCATTCAGACACCGTATCATTAAATTTGAGTCACCTCCATCTTCTTGGAAATCAAACACGAGCTTCAACAATTTACTCCATATTCAATTTGCTTTGGAGAGGGAGTAAAACCTTCGAGAAGATGTTCTTGAAAATGACAAAAATGCTTCCACTTCGTCACCAACATTAAATTGCAGCAGTTACCCGAAGCAAATCTTCAACTGGAAAAATCAAGCTTTAAAATTGTCGAAGATGATGGCAATTAATAATTAAAATTTGCCCCATTTAATTCTACTCATGCCTCTGGAGAAATTTAATCACATGTGCTAAAAAACAAACAACATTCACCTTCAAAATATCTTCACCGCATCTATCATGACGTTCACCCCTTTTACCTAAGTGTAAGGGTGAAAACCATTTAAAAATTCTCGTCACCCAAACTTTATCTCTCCATGCCATTCACCTTTAAAAATAATGAATGGATCCATCATGAATACTTTAAAGCGACCATGACGCATATTGAAATCGTGTTCACCCAAATGAGGGGCGAACACTACGTTCGCCCCACTTAAGGGGCGAACGCGATGCGTTCTCTTTATTCTCCTTTTTTGTTTGGCGCATTCCTCTTTTGGGGCGCGTTCGCCTTTCCAATGGGCGAACGTGACGTTCGCCCCTCCAATGAGGCGAACGCGTTTGCATTCTTCACTTAGCCGATTTTCTTTTGTCTTTCCTTTTTTTATTTTCTTTGATTTCACTGCCTTCAATTTCTTATTGCCGCTTCGCCTCTGAAGTGAAATCATTTTTAATCTTTTCAACTGCTGTTGTGGATAATTTGATGAAGTGAATCCGAAGCGGATTTCCAAGTCACAATTTGGGGTTAATTTATTTTGCAAAATGAAAGTTTACAGAGAATTGAAAAAACTATATAAACAAAATAACTGAGTTAAAAAAACTCAATCATAAATGTCTTCGGATTACAATAAAAAAATATGGCATGTTGCAAAATGCCAATATTTTTGGTGGCTCTCGGGGTATCCAACTCGCATGGATGCAAGCGATCCCAGGCCTTAATCCATTGGGTGATCTTGAGTCTTCTTTCCAACCTCCTTGGCTGGTGCTTTTGATGTAGATGTTTGATGATGCTCCTCCTCTTCATTTGCTTTCTCAGCGACTTCTGCTTCCTTTTCTGCCTCTGCTTGTTCTTTGAGGGCCTCAGAAGTAACCTCATAAACTACAACCGTGGCATCCCATGCCTGTGTGGTAAACAAATAAGGAGTGCTCAGGGACTCATATACAAAGCGCAAATTCTGAATATCTTCCAAACTCAGGCGCCTTGCTCGTTGGGCTAACTCAAAAAGTGAAAGCTCCATACGAGTATACTTCTGCATGAAAGGCAAGACCTGAACATCTGTGATTGGCTCTTCCCAGGCATCAATCTCCAAAGTATCTTCAACAAACTGCTTCCAATTGTGCTTGTGGAAGAGGTTCACCCTGTTCATCAATAAATTCTGGAAAACCCATGTCACGTAGAGCGTTAAGATGAGTCATTGAAATAGTATGTTCCCGCTCTATGGCATTGAGAATTTTTTGACCCTCTCGCATTAGATCCATCTGCTAAAAATAACTATGCAGTGTGACTTTTGCAGCTGACCAAGAATGATCCATCGCGCTCAAAGGTTTCACATACATGGTGGAATTCGCCAAGGCCTGTATTTTTACTGCCATCTCCAGATGGGGCGATAGTAACTCCTTCGTGTTATCAATTATTTGTTGTCCCATTTGTATTTGTAGATGAGCCACCCATAGATAGTGCAACACTCGAACTGCTTCTAGAGCTAGTTTCTCACAACTTTGTGCGGAGCGAAGACGCATTTCCTTGATGTTATCACGAGAAAAACCTACAGCCTGTGCAACTTTCTCTGCCAACTGACTCTGGATAGCTTCAAGCGTCTGGTGAAGATTGTGCATCTCAATGCATGGTATATCTCTCTCTTTCAGGTGCACTCCAACCTGTCGCTTCAAATGCTCATTTTTTGTAGCAGTTTTTTCCTCCTATGCTTTACTCTTAGCCAAGGCGGTCTCGAGTTCAATGATCCTGTCGGCCTGATCAAAATATTTTTGTTTGTAATGCTCACCATGAAGGTAAACTGAACTCATGTCCACTTGAATATTACCCATATTTTCCATAGGATCAATCTTCGTGAGGTCTTCTATGATGGTCTCAGAAATAAGGTCGCCTGGCAACAATTCTCCTTGCGGTTTCTGAACCAATGGAGTAATCTTGGTGATATGAGCCTCCATTGTAACAGGATCAAAAGCGACCCTCTTTAGAGGACGTGCTGGTTCGAGAGCTTCCTTTCACCATCTGCTTTTCAACCATTGGGATGAACTCAAATGTGCTCGATTGATTTTCTCTACATCTAACTTCTTGGATGCCACCTGAATGTCAGGAAAAGATTGTAATTCCAAAAATGGGGTGAAGGGAATGAGGGCTTCAGAGCGGTTAGGCTGTGAAACTAATGTGGTGGTTAGAAGTGGTGGAATAGAAATGGTGGAATGGATGGGTAAACTGGTTTTAACTACAGTTACGCTCACCCTGGAAGGAGCTTGCGTACTTACAACTTCGGTAGAAATGGTAGAAGTGATAGATGGGGATGAACGCGAAAATGGATTTGGTCCCGATGCATATGAACTAAAAGAAAGGGAGGACGAAGAAAAGGGGATAGAAGAAGGAGCAGTAGTGACTTTGGGAATGGTGGATGAAGAAAGTGGAAGGGGTATGGAGGGCATAATGAAGGGTGGAGAAACGGGCACAGAAACTAACGGAAGTGAAACTGACATAGTCACTACTTGCTCCAAAAGAGAAGAAGAATAAGGAAGAGAAGACGTACCTTCGGGCGCAAGCACCGTGTGATGTGGTGATAGAAGGGGCTACGCAAAATCCTCTTCTTGTTGCTCCAGTGCTACCTCCCCAATATTTGTTTGGGTCTCCATGACCTTCTCTTGGGGTGGTTCCAACGGTTGGTCTTCCTTTTGTCCTTGGATCATCGAAAGTATTTGTGCCACCTCTATTGGAACCTCAGTCACCATGGGAGCACTAACAACTATCACCGAAACGACAAAAGTTACAACAGTCATAGTAACTGCAACATCACTTGAAGAAATAGTGATGGCACCAGTCCTTGGTTTCTTAGCCACCTTGGGAAATAGTGGCACCTGTTGTACATCACGCTTTTTTGGCTTTGGTGCTTCCTCTATATTTTGCTTTGCCCGCTGAGATCTTCGCTGAAACACGTATTGTGGTTCCTCTTCCTCAGGAGTTTCTTCTATGATCAACGGATGGTGTTCTTCTATCTCGCTTTCACCACTTTCTGACTGTTGAAAACTGTACGGCAAAATATTGGTGAAAGCAACTGGCTGGTATGAATCCACATATTTATCATAAACCGCTGAAAAGGCATCATCAAGCTTGAGCCCGTAAGCAGTTGTAGGTTTTCCACGGTGAACTCTCATTATCCACCAATTCATTATCTTCTCTTCGGACCATTCGGGCTTACTGGCTTTTACTTGGTCAAACAAACCCGGCGGAGGAGTTTGAGACTTGTACTCTACTTCCTGCTCATAGCAGTCATGCCAAGGGGGAAGTGTAGCCATTTTCTCAATATGCCAGTTCATGTCCGGCCCATTAAAATTATTTCGATTACGCTCAATGTCCGATCGAGGACAACAATGAAATGATTTCATTTTGACAAATTCTTTAAACTTATCTAAAGGATCATACCTCCAACGTTGTGGTAACTCAATCAGCCCTAGATCCTGCAATGCAATGGTGAGAAGATGATTTTGTCCAACTTGATTCACTGTTATGCCACCAAACTGAAATGACATATTGCATGTAGTCTTGCTTCCGCGCCCAACTCCATATATGTCATTCACGTAATCTGATTGGCGCACTACTTCCATAGCAAAAACATGCTCTGTAGCAAAATATGGTAGTAAGAACGGCTTACCCGTGAAACCAAAAATTCTCACGACCACACCTTGGGTAAGCAGAAAAATATCACCCTTTTCTTGAGTAACCACTATATCTTTCAATTCTCGTGGCACTCTTTCACAGGTACCACAAAGCAACTCAATTGTCGGTCCCAAAAACAAACTATTAAAGCTATAACAAGATTCTTTTTTCAATAAAATAGAAGTCCACTGGTAAACCGGTAAAGGCTCATCCTTTTCATTTGTAGTCGAAACAATAATAAAAGGAAAACGACGTTGCAGTTGGAAGAAGAAAAACCATACCAAAAATGAAGTATGCTTGAAAGATTTATCTGCTCCAGTCTACAAACTCTCCAGCTGCGAATTTAATCTTCGTGAAATATAATCAGCCCAATCAAAGAAAATTGGATTGGTGCCCTGTTTCATGGTTGAAGGAGAATAAAATTCTACACGACAAATGCATTGTGCCACAACTTCCTGCCACTTGTGAATTGTATCATCTGAGGGTAAACCCACAACCCATGCTAGCATGGAATAAATATCCAAGCTTTTAAAATCTTTCAGTGGTCTAGGCAGGTTCGAAAGCTGTCCCATTGGTGGATCTTTAATCATCTGAGTCTCCATAAACTGACGCATGGCCACAGTGGAGACATATTTGTCTTCTTGTTCATCAATATGCAGCTTCTTATGGACTCCATAGTTGGGAGGCCGTAACCCACAGGCAAAAGCTTCTCGGACTTCATCGGGAGTAATGGTAAAAAGAATTTCCCTCTTCGCATTCCTGACAGCCCTGGTTGAAGGATCATAATATCTGGCAACAAGCAACACAAGCTCGGGACAAGGATGTACTAGAGGGCATAAATACCAAAAAAGCAGTGAGTGATAAGGTACTGTTAACCAAATTTCCGATGTCAATCCCTGTTGCACTGCAAATTCGACATTTTGCCATAATTTTTCTACTCCTTTGTGAGTGATGATGCAGTCACTGATTCCAGCCATCGAATCTTCATACGGGTCCAAATCAACATAATCATTTTTTCGAGCCTTCTTGGACCTCGTAGTCACTTCCCTTCTTTTTGACTTCTTCGGTTCTGAAGATTCTGAAAATTCTTGAGGCTCCTTGCCATGCCTTCCCATTTTTATTAAAAAACTTTGAGCAAATTTCCCGCACACTTTCTGAGCACTTCTACAATAATCCCTTGAAACACACGGTAGCAGGAAAAATTAAAAAGAATAACTGCAAGGGTTTACCTCGTCTTGTTTAAATAGACCCCTTTTCAACCATCGCAATAAATACTGAGTTACTTGGTCGGCTTCAAAAAAAGTGTCTTCCTTGGCCGCATAACTGTGTCGTAGACCATGCCCTAGCTGTAGAAGCTTGCTTTGAAAAAATAAATTGGCCACTTGAACCAATTAAATGCTTCTTGTGCTTCCCCGAGAAAGAAAACTTCCGCTAGTCTGCATGCTTTCCAATAATTGCCACGTCTTGAGAGGGGCAATATATCCGCGCTGAATCTCGGAAATCAAAGGGAATGTTTGCTCACTGAAATCTACCTCTCCTTCAGAACGCTTCTGATATGCTTGATGAAACTAAGGTGAAGGCTCTCCTTTTAAAGACTTTGATTCTTTGCCTTTTTTTTTTTTTTTCTTTTAGACGCCTTTGAAAAAATTCGAATGCATTTGACAATATGAGTGACCCTCTCTTCCTTCTTTTCTTTTAAGTTTTTTTTATTAAATTTGATATTATTTTTAAAAAACCCGCTTTAAAAAATTTAAAGCATGTTTTTTTTAAGTTTTATTAATATATATTTTTATTATTTTTTAATATTTTATTATTATTTTTATTTAAATTTTTTTTTTTTTTAAAACTTTAAAAAGGTTTGCCTCATCGAGGGGTGAACATGACGTTTGCCCCTCCAATGAGGCGATCGCATTTTTTGTTTTTTCTTTTATTATATGACATTCACCCCAATGGAGGGGCGAACGTGACGTTCACCCCTCCATTGGGGCGAACGCCCATTGTTGTTATTGTTTTTTTTTTAAATTTAATGTTTAAATTTAATTTTAATTATTTTTTTTTTAAAAGTATTATTACCCTCTCCATTAATTAATGGAGAGGGGGGGTGGGGGGAAAGCGCTCACGTGGGTAATTCCCTCTTTGCATGGGGGAAGAGGAGCGCCCACATTTGGATGCTCCCCTTTATGGGAGGAGCGCCCCAATACATTGGGCACTCTCCTTTTATTTGGGGGGAGGGCCCAACGTTGTTGGGGCGCTTCCATTTTGTGGGGATCACCCCAACGGTGGGGCGAACGTTGGGGGTGAACGCGCTTTTTTGTTTTATTAACTTTTTATTTTATTTTTTTAAGTTTTGTTTTTGTTTCTAAATTTTAATTTTTTATTGTTTTTTTTATTTTAAAAGGTTCGCCCCTCGATGGGGGCGAACGTGACGTTCACCCCTTCGATGGGGCGAACACTTTTATTTTTTTATTACTTAAAATGTTTATTTGTTTTTTTTGAAAAAATTGAAAAAAAACTTGTATTAAAACATTGATCAGTTACAATTGGGATAAGACATATCCCAGCCGAAAACAATGAAAGCACATGATTACAAGAGAAGAGGAAGATTTGCACTGGATCCAAATCTCTTGAACCAATACCAAGCTAGTTGAGAGAGCTGATAGGTCTGTTACAACAACTTATCGCGAAAACACGCAACAAACACCAACTTCACCTCTGTCCGCGAAAAAGCTACAAGTCGCGAAATCGCGACACAAGACTCCTCTGACTACAAAAAAGTCAACCTGTCGCGAAATCGCAACATGTCGCGATATTGCGACAACTTTCCTCCCATGGCCGCAACGGCGCAACATGTCGCGATATCGCGACAATTTTCCTCCCTGGGCCGCGCCGGCGCAACATGCCGCGATATCGCGACAACTTTCCCTTGGCGGCAGCGACGGCGCAACATGTCGCGAAATCGTGACAACTTTCCTCCCTTGGCTGCGACGGCGCAACATGTCGCGATATCGCGACTCCCTTGGCCGCGACGGCGCAACATGTCGCGATATCGCGACAACTTTCCTCCCTTGGCCGCGACGGCGCAACATGTCGCGATATCGCGACAACTTTCCTCCCTTGGCCGCGACGGCGCAACATGTCGCGATATCGCGACAACTTTCCCTCGGCGGCCGCGACGACGCAACATGTCGCGACAACTTTCCCACATCGGCCGCAACAGTGCAACATGTCGCGATATCACGACAACTTTAAAATGTTTATTTGTTTAAAAGTTTTAAAAGTTTGTTTTTTTATGTTTATTATTGGGACGTTCGCCCCCATGAGGAGCGAACGTGACGTTTGTCCCTCAAACGCCAATTTGTTTTTTTGTAAAGTTTTTTTTTTTTAAATTTAAAAGGGGTTTGCCCCCATGAGGGGCGAACGTCTTCCAATGGGGCAAACCAACATTTATATATATATATTTTTTGGAATAATTATTATTTTTTTCCTAAAAAAAACTTTTAAAAAATATATATTTGTTTTCTTACAATTTTAAGGTTCGTCCTCGTGAGGAATGAACTTATTATCGATGGGGGCGAACGTGACGTTCACCCCTTCGATGGGGCGAACACTTTTATTTTTTTATTACTCAAAATGTTTATTTGTTTAAAAGTTTTAAAATTTTGTTTTTTTATGTTTATTATTGGGATGTTCGCCCCCCATGAGGAGCGAACGTGACGTTTGTCCCTCAAAGGCCAATTTGTTTTTTTGTAAAGTTTTTTTTTTTTAAATTTAAAACGTGACGTTCGCCCTTCCAATGGGGCGAACCAACATTTTTATATAATTTTTTTTTGGAATAATTATTATTTTTTTCCTAAAAAAAAATTTTAAAAAATATATATTTGTTTTCTTACAATTTTAAGGTTCGTCCTCGTGAGGAATGAACTTATTATTTTATTTTATTATAAACTTTAAAAATTTTGAATTTTTTTAAATTGTTTTTTGAAGATGATTGTTCGCCTCAAGAGGGACGGACATTTTTTTCTAGGCGGAAGGCGAACACGATGTCATTCCCCCCCTTTTTATAGTTTTTTTTTTTTATTTATGGTCACCCAAGGAGATGGGCGAACGTGATGTTCGCCCCATGTTTGGGTGCTCGAATGTTTTTTTTTCTTTTCTAAATTTTACTAATTTTTTTTAATGCATATATATGGATAAATTTAAAAATGAATATGTACATATTTACAAAGGTACCTCATAATGATTCCATCATATGATATAATATTTTAAATGAAGGCCGTTCACCGGAATTGGAAGCTCCCATCCTTCTAGATCTTGCAGATGGTAAGCGTTGGCCGAGTTCACAGCAGAGATTCAAAAAGGGCCCTCCCAAATAGCATCGAATTTATGATGTTCTTCGGGCTTGGCCTTCTTTGCATTCCACTTGAGGACCAAATATCCAACTTGAAAACTACGTTCAGTTGACTTCTTCTCGAACCATTTCTGCATCTCTTTGTTATGTTCGACAAAATTTTGGTAGGACCTTTCTCTATCCTCTTCCAACTGAATCAACTGTGCCAATCGTGCACTCAAGGGATCAAACTCTTCATCTTCCTCCTGAAATAGCTGCAATGTCTGGAGGATCAAAAACTCAATATGAGTAGGCAGAACTACTTCTTTCCCATACACCAATGCATACAGAGAAGTTTTAATGGACTTTTTAACTAAAATACGATTTGCCCAAAGTGCTTGATTCAACAACAAATGCCAACTCCGTTTGTTGTTTCCCAATGTCCTTTTCAGAATTCGCAACAAATTCTTATTAGTTCCCATTTGCACAATAGCCAACAAATCACTCTTCACATTTGCACAATAGCCTTGCAGTTCCCCTTTAGCAATTTGTTCATATTTTTTTCTTTTTGTGTGTAAAACACTCTTGACCTTATCCTTTTATCCTTGAAAAGGTAACCCTAATCACTCATATTTATATGTATGGTTAAAAATAGAAAATCACTTAGGTGAATTACAAAATAAAATCACTTGAGTGAATTACAAAATAGAATCACTTAAGTGAATTTCAAAATAGAAAATAACTTAAGTGAATTTTAAAATAGAATCACTTAAGTGAATTTCAAAATAGAATCACTTAAGTGAATTAAAAAATAGAATTTGAAATATCTTGAACCACTTCTAGCATATTCATACTGAATCATGTTCAATAAGTTCTTGTTTGAGCTACATTTCTCAACACTCCCTCTTAGCGAGGAAGGAATTCTGCACCAATCCAAGTTTATCTCTAAATGCTTCAAACTTCAAGGGTTGATCAGAATATCATCTACCTGCTGATCTATGAGAATATAATGGAGCTTTATAGCTCTCTTTTGAATCCTATATCATATGAAGTGATATTTGATGTCTATATTTTGGACTTGTCATAAATTACTAGATTCTTAGGGAGTTTGATATAACTCTGATTATCATAGTATATCATTATGGGATCCAATTCCTGATCAATCAATACTGTAAGTAACTTGAAAAGCCAGATGACCTCACAACTAGCAATACTGACTACCATGTATTCTATCTCTATTGAGCTAAGTGCCACATAAGTCTACTTCTTACTAAACCAGGATATCAGGGTGTATCCCAAGCTAAAGAAACCCCTTGAGGTGTTCTTCTTATCTGCGACACTACCTGCCCAATCTGAGTCTATATACCCTTGAAACCTCACTTAACCATATTCAAGATATCTCAAACCATCCTCTATTGTGCCCCTCAAGTATCTAGGCACATGTTTTGTTGCTACCCAATACTCTTGCCTTGGATCCACCATGAAATAACTCAAGGTGTTCACTGTAAAACATATATCTAGTCTAGCGTTGACCAAATACATCAAATATCCTATCAGTTGCCTATACAATGTAGGATTCAAAAATTTTGAATTTGAAGCTATGACATTCTTTAGATTAGTGATCATGGGTGTGGCTATAGGTTTAGAGTCTGCCATCCAAAACCTCTTCAAGATATTAACTTCATAATTACCCTACCCAAGGAATATCTCCTCTCGTCTCTGCCAAACCTCCAAACCCAAGAAGTAATGCATCATGTTGATGCCCTTCATCTTAAAATCAACTGCCATATCTGCTTTGCACCTTGCAATGAGCTTCTCTGCACCTGTAAGAAACAAGTCATCTACATATAGCACCAAAATGAGTAGATTAGTCTTAACAAATATGTAATACATTTTAGGATCTACATCACTTTTGGTAAAGCCCACACTCTACAAGTATCCATATATCATGGAATACCATGCTCTCAGTGCCTGTTTGAGTCCATATAAGGCTTTCTTAAGCCTAAAAATATGCGACTCATTTCCATTTAACTCAAATACCTAAGGTTGCTCTATGTACACTTCTTCCTCAATGATCCCATTAAGGAAATTTATATTCACAACCATTTTATGAATCCACCATATAATAGATGAAGATAATGATATAACTTATTTCAGTCACACAAGACTTGAAACTCTACGCTCGCATTAGCCCTCCTCAAACCATGTGTTTGGTTCATCGGTCTAGTGTTTGATATCCAAGTGTTCACACTCAAAAATCATGTTGTCGATTTCCTGGACTGTTCACGTTGGTCTAGTGTTTGTCAGCCACATGTTATCTATCACCAAGCCTATTGTCGTTGTGATAGTCTATTGGTCATATTGTCTCCTACCAAGACATGACTGTATTGGGGTAGTCTATTGGTCGTATTGTATCCTACCAAGACATGAGTGCATCAAGATGTTTGTGGGGGTCTGTAAGTCATTGAGATCAACAAGTAAAAAGGGGATAGTCTATCCCAAATGGGTGCATCAAGATAAGTCCATTGGTGGTCTGCAAGACAAACTAACTATTGGGTTGGTTCTAAAACTAGTCATTGAGATCTACCAACTAGCCATTGGAAATCAAGCTATTGAAATTCAAATTCAAAACCCATGTCACAGTTGGAGTGACAATTAAGCGGAAAAAAAACCAAAATTTTTCAAATTAACAAATATTTTGTAGGAATCAATAAAAGGTAAATTTTGAAGAAATTGTCATTAAAGATAAATAGTTGCAACAATTTTTTTTTTGGTGACTTTTAGTAATTTTGTTTTTGAATTGTGTAAAGCAAGTGCATGAGTGGCAGGTGGAATAAAGGGCCAAACAGAAGGTTATATAGCACAAATAATACAAACGAAGGACCTTCAAAGTCACCAAGAAGACCTCCATAAAATAAAGGTACACAATACAACTCTCATTTATGCATTAACAATTTTAACCCCAACCATCCTACTATTAATCCCATGGTTCCTTCCAACTCACCCAACTCATCCCAAGAAAATCTCACACATGAGGAAATGGAAACCCCCAATACAAGCAACCAAGAATTACAAGCATGTTTGACTCAACTAATGTCTAGTATGAACAACATGTCATTAATGCTTGGGTGATTAGTGGATAAACAAAACCATGAATCTCCTCCTTCCCCAGATAACTACCATAGACAAAATAATAATGTGAATCAAGATACACATAAATTTTATCAATAGGGAAGATGGCCAAAAGGTGTTAATATTCCACATGCTGATATGCCTACTTTTGAGTGGGGTGATCCACGTAGTTGGGTAGCTAAAATAAAGGGTATCCTACACCTATATCGTGTTCCTAAAACTAAAAACATTTCTTATGCCTCCTCAAAATTAGGTACTGAATCTTATCGATGGTTTTCTTGGCAAAAATTTCAACATATTCATCCCTCTTATGGCCTTAATTCAAGGACCTTTTCCTGAAGATATTTGATGAAGGTAGTTCATCTTCTTACATTGTTTGTCTATTGATATTCAAACAAACTAGGTCGGTCAGAGATTATATTTAAAAATTCATAAGTCTTCTTGCTTATACAGGAGATGTACAAACCGATGTGGTGGTTTCGGCCTTTAGACATGGATTGAAAGAGAATATTCAAATTGAAGTAGACTTACATGATCCATACTCTTTGGATGAAACTATAAGGATTGCTAAGCTTGCTGAGAAAAAGATGCAAAATTTGACATCTTTTAAACATGACTCCTGTAATAATCCTCAATATCGCAAAAATTCCTTTTGTAGAAATGACCAACCATCAAGATATTATTGCAATAAATATCACAATCATCATCCAAAATATAAAGCATGTGGACCAAGATAAAACTTTCAAATAGAATATGATAATAAGGAAGATGAAGAGGAAGCAGAGGATATCAATAAGCAAGAATCACCTATGCTTGAAGAACAAATAGAGCATAATGAAGCAACATTTTATGAAGATACTATAGCTATTTCAGTACATGCTCTTATGGGATTAACAACTCACCATACAATCAAGGTATCAAGATTTATTAGGCAGAAAAGGATAAATATGTTGATCAATTCAAGTAGTACTCATAATTTTATTGATCTTAAAACTGCTAAGACATTGAACTTACACATTCACTCCTCCAATAAATATAAGTTTCAAGTTTTAGTTGCAAATGGAGGAAATTTTCAATGTATTGGTAGAATATATTTAGTTTCAATACAAATGGGAAGTTATACTTGGCATGGAACTCTCTTTGTCATGAGTTTAGGGAATTCAAATGTTATTTTGGGAGTTGAATGGTTAGAACAATTGGACACTATCAGTTTTAATTTCAAAAAACTATTTATGGAATGGAAAGAAAATGGAAAGACTATTCACCTTTAAGGAATTAAAACTCCACCATCAAAGGTAGTGACTTCTTACAACATGGAACAAATATTAAGGAAAGGAGGTTATGGAATCATAGCTCAGATCAATTTTTTAGAAGTGCAATCACAAGATATTCTTGAAATTCACTCGAAGGATATTCAAGATATTGTGGCTAAATATGATGAAGTTTTTAAATAACCAAAAGGAATACCTCCCAAATGGTCTCATGACCATGCCATACATCTTGTTCTAGGGAGACTCCCTCTTAATGTTCGCCCTTATCGCTACCCTAAACCTCAAAAACCAAAAATTGAAAATATTGTCCAAGAACTCTTAGAACATGGAGTCATTCATCATAGTACTAGTCCTTATTCCTCACTAGTGGTTTTGGTTTAGCATAAGGATAAATATTGGTGTATGTGTCTTGATTTTCATCCCCTCAACAAAATCACAATCAAGGATAAATTCCCTATACCTGTCATAGATGATTTATTAGATGAATTGCATGATGTAAAATTTTTCATAAAATTGGATCTACGTTATGGTTTTCATCAAATCAGAGTAAAATATGAGGACATTCCCAAAACTACCTTTTGTACTCATGAAGATCATTATGAATTTTTAGTCATGCCTTTGGGTCTCACTAATGCCCCCTTCACCTTCCAAAGTCTCATGAACCATGTCTTTCATCCATTCCTTCACAAATTTGTATGAGTCTTCTTTGATGACGTTCTAGTATATGGTAAAACATGGAAGGATCATTTGATGCATGTGGGAAAGGTTCTTCATATATTATATAAGGAATAAATTTTGTCAAACGCTCCAAGTGTTCTTTTGGTGTTCAAGAAGTTGAATATTTGGGTCATATCATTTCTCATGAAGGTGTTAAAGTGGATCATAATAAAATTAAGGCCATTTAGGATTGGCATTTACCTAAAATCATCAAGAAAATTTATGGTTTTTTGGGTCTTACTGGTTACTATCGCAAGTTTGTTCGCAATGACAATAAAATTGCAGCCCCTCTCACAAATCTCACAAAAAGGGATGCTTTTCATTGGTCAAAAGTTGCTACTCAAGCATTCATGGTACTCAAGGAAGTAATGTATACTACTCCAATTTTGGCAACCCCAAATATTCACAAACCATTTGTGATTTAATGTGATGCCTCGGGAACATTTATTGGGATAGTATTAATGCAATAAAGGCATCCCTTGGCATTTGAGAGAAAATAATTTTAAGGTAATAATCTGGGAAGGTCTACCTATGAGAAAGATATGTTGGCTATTCTCCATGTAGTTGAGAAATGGAGACAATACTTAATTAGTATTCGTTTCATTCTAAAAAATAGATCATAGTAGTCTCAAGCATTTTCTAGAACAATGATTTTCTTATCCCGAGCAAAACAAGTGGTTAACAAAATTATTGGGATATGATTTTGTTATTGAGTATAAGAAAATGAAATAAAATGTGGTAATAGATGCAATTTCTCGTAAATATGAAGATGAAGTGATTATCAATGCCATTTCGGGTCCTTGTTCCCAATGGGTTGCTCAGCTCCAAGAAGAATGGTTATCAAACACAGAAACTGCTCAAATAATTCAAGATTTGATTATAGGTTCATCCAAGCATCCTCATTTTTATATGATGATAAGGTATTAAGAAGAAAGAATCACATTTATATTCCACACAAATCTAACATCAAATCCAAGGTTCTTTAAGAATCACATGCTTCTCTATTAACAAGACATTCTAGTTTTTTGAAAACATATATGCGGGTAAAACAATTCTTTTATTGAAAATGATTAAATTATGAGGTAAAAATATTGGTGGATGAATGTGAAGTATGTCAGTGCTCTTCAACCACTACTAATTTTGGATCACCAATGGGAACATATTTCAATGGATTTTATTGAATCTCTTCCTAAATCAAAAGGTAAAACAATAGTTTTTGTGGTAGTGGATCACCTCTCCAAACATGCTCACTTCAATGCTCTACAACACCCATTTTCAGAAAGCAAAGTGGCTAAGGTATTTATGGTCTCAATTTTCAAGTTACATGGAATACCCAAAAATATTGTAAGTGATCATGATCCCATTTTTACTAGAAATTTTTGACGAGAATTATTTCATCTTAGTGATACAAATTTAAATATGTCTTCTGCATACCATCCTCAAATAGATGGCCAAACTGAAATAGTTAAAAAATGTTTGGGTACCTATCTAAGATGTTTTGATCAAGATAATCGGTATCAATGAAGTCATTGGATTTTATTAGTGGAATGGTGGTACAACACTTAGTACCATTATTCCATTAATATGTCCCTATTTGAAGCATTGTATGGAGTAAAACCACTAGCAATAACAGATTATGTTCTAGGATATTCCAAAGTGGCTCAAGTAGATGATTGGTTCTAGCAGTGACAAACAATGCTCAATATTCTCAAATACAATTTGTTCCAAGCACAAAATCGCATGAAGCATCAATAAGGCTCACACCGTTATAAAATATAATTCAATATAGGTGATATGGTTTTCCTACATCTGAAACCCTACAAACAACTGTCATTGAAGATCAAGACTAGTCAGAAGTTGGATCCATGATTTTATGGTCCTTACAAGATAGTGCACGACATAAGTGGATTGGCATATCAAATAACGCTTCCCACCTCATCCCATATACATCTAGTATTTCATGTTTCATATCTCAAGAAGGTGACAGGACAAAAAGTACACTCTTAGTCAAAATTTCTAGTACTTGATGAAGAAGGACGTATATATCTCCAACCATAAGAAATATTGTAGAGCAGATCACATATTCTTTGATCCCATCACATCAAATAATTTCTAATCAAATGGTAGGACCTACTAGTAGAAGATGCTACATGGGAAACAAAAAGTATCTTTGAGTCATTTCCAGCTTTGAGGACAAAGCTTTTTGAGGAGGGGAGCCATGTTACAACACCAATATAGCCAAGTCGGCTATATTTCCAAGTTTAACCTAATCATTGATTTATTGATATAAGTAGGAGTAGAATGATTTAGTTTTAATCATCTTTCATATTGAATAATAATTTGCATAATCGCAAGGACTAAGCCCTCCTTAGTGGCAAAGTACTTAACCCTCCTAAAGTGGCAAATAATATTCATTCTTCACTTTGTATTCATATTGCATTTGTTTTACTATTTGTTCAGCTTCAATTTATAATGTTGCTCATCAATTCCATGTAATTTTTTAAATCTTCCTTAGAGGTTTTCTCTCCCTAAACATGTTTCTAGGAGCCTCAACATACTCATGAGAATCCCTTAACGTACATGTAAGCCATCGAGGTCTCCTGATAGAACTAGAAGGGATTAATGTTTTATCCTCCTCACCTGAAGGCTATTGTCTTGAATTTAAAACCACTAGTATCTTTGGTGACCCTGGATCAACCTTCAAAGCTTTCTAATCCTCATTATCTATCACTAGAATATGATCATGGGACTTCTTGGATGCAATGTCCTCCTCAAATTTTACATCCCTAATCACTACTATCTTCCTTTTCTTTCGAATATAAACCTTGTAAGATTTTGAAGTCTTATTGTAACCTACAAATAAACCCTTCCTACTAGAGAGCTCCAACTTGGTCCTCTTCTCTACTAGAACATGGATATAAACTGGACATCCAAAGATGTAAAAATGAGTCACCTCTGGTTTCACACTAGTGAATGCTCTTGCCTTGGATCCACCATGAAATAACTCAAGGTGTTCACTGTAAAACATATATCTAGTCTAGTGTTGACCAAATACATTAAATATCCTATCAGTTGCCTATACAATGTAGGATTCAAAATTTTTGAAGTTGAAGCTATGACATTCTTTAGATTAGTGATCATGGGTGTGGCTATAGGTTTAGAGTCTGCCATCCAAAACCTCTTCAAGATATTAACTTCATAATTACCCTACCCAAGGAATATCTCCTCTCGTCTTTGCCAAACCTCCAAACCCAAGAAGTAATGCATCATGTTGATGTCCTTCATCTTAAAATCAACTGCCATATATGCTTTGCACCTTGCAATGAGCTTCTATGCACCTGTAAGAAACAAGTAATCTACATATAGCACCAAAATGAGTAGATTAGTCTTAACAAATATTTAATACATTTTAGGATCTACATCACTTTTGGTAAAGCCCACACTCTACAAGTATCCATATATCATGGAATACAATGCTCTCAGTGCTTGTTTGAGTCCATATAAGGCATTCTTAAGCCTAAAAATATGCGACTCATTTCCATTTAACTCAAATACCTAAGGTTGCTCTATGTACAATTCTTCCTCAATGATACCATTAAGGAAATTTATATTCACAACCATTTGATGAATCCACCATATAATAGATGAAGATAATGATATAACTTATTTCAGTCACGCAAGACTTGAAACTCTACGCTCGCATTAGCCCTCCTCAAACCATGTGTCTGGTTCGTCGGTCTAGTGTTTGATATCCAAGTGTTCACACTCGAAAATCATGTTGTCGATCGCCAGGACTGTTCACGTTGGTCTAGTGTTTGTCAGCCACATGTTATCTATCACCAAGCCTATTGTCATTGGGATAGTCTATTGGTCATATTGTCTCCTACCAAGACATGACTATATTGGGGTAGTCTATTGGTCGTATTGTATCCTACCAATACATGAGTGCATCAATATGTTTGTGGGGGTTTGTAAGTCATTGAGATCAGCAAATAAAAAGGGGATAGTCTATCCCAAATGGGTGCATTAGGATAAGTCCATTGGTGGTCTGCAAGACAAACTAGCTATTGGGTTGGTTCTAAAACTAGTCATTGAGATCTACCAACTAGCCATTGAAATTCAAATTCAAAACCCATGTCACAGTTGGAGTGACAATTAAGTGGAAAAAAAACCAAATTTTTTCAAATTAACAAATATTTTGTAGGAATCAATAAAAGGTAAATTTTGAAGAAATTGTCATTAAAGATAAATAGTTGCAACAATTTTTTTTTTGGTGACTTTTAGTAATTTTGTTTTTGAATTGTATAAAGCAAGTGCATGAGTGGCAGGTGGAATAAAGGGCCAAAAAAAAGGTTATATAGCACAAATAATACAAACGAAGGACCTTCAAAGTCACCAAGAAGACCTCCATAAAATAAAGGTACACAATACAACTCTCATTTATGCATTAACAATTTTAACCCCAACCATCCTACTATTAATCCCATGGCTCCTTCCAACTCACCCAAATCATCCCAAGAAAATCTCACACATGAGGAAATGGAAACCCCCAATACAAGCAACCAAGAATTACAAGTATGTTTGACTCAACTAATGTCTAGTATGAACAACATGTCATTAATGCTTGGGTGATTAGTGGATAAAAAAAACCATGAATCTCCTCCTTCCCCAGATAACTACCAGAGACAAAATAATAATGTGAATCAAGATACACATAAATTTTATCAATAGGGAATATGGCCAAAAGATGTTAATATTCCACATGCTGATATGCCTACTTTTGAGTGGGGTGATCCATGTAGTTGGGTAGCTAAAATAAAGGGTATCCTACACCTATATCGTGTTCCTAAAACTAAAAACATTTCTTATGCCTCCTCAAAATTAGGTACTGAATCTTATCAATGGTTTTCTTGGCAAAAAATTCAACATATTCATCCCCTCTTATGGCCTTAATTCAAGGATCTTTTCCTGAAGATATTTGATGAAGGTAGTTCATCTTCTTACATCGTTTGTCTATTGATATTCAAACAAACTAGGTCGGACAGAGATTATATTTTAAAATTCACAAGTCTTCTTGCTTATACAGGATATGTACAAACCAATGTGGTGGTTTCGGCCTTTAGACATGGATTGAAAGAGAATATTAAAATTGAAGTAGACTTACATGATCCATACTATTTGGATGAAACTATAAGGATTGCTAAGCTTGCTGAGAAAAAAATGCAAAATTTGACATCTTTTAAACATGACTCCTATAATAATCCTCAATATCGCAACAATTCCTTTTGTAGAAATGACCAACCATCAAGATATTATTGCTATAAATATCACAATCATCATCCAAAATATCAAGCATGTGTACCAAGATAAAACTTTCAAATAGAATATGATAATAAGGAAGATGAAGAGGAAGCAGAGGATATCAATAAGCAAGAATCACCTATGCTTGAAGAACAAATAGAGCATAATGAAGCAACATTTTATGAAGATACTATAGCTATTTCAGTACATGCTCTTATGGGATTAACAACTCACCATACAATCAAGATACCAGGATTTATTAGGCAGAAAAGAATAAATATGTTGATCAATTCAAGTAGTACTCATAATTTTATTGATCTTAAAACTGCTAAGACATTGAACTTACACATTCACTCCTCCAATAAATATAAGTTTCAAGTTTTAGTTGCAAATGGAGGAAATTCTCAATGTATTGGTAGAATATATTTAGTTTCAATACAAATGGGAAGTTATACTTGGCATGGAACTCTCTTTGTCATGAGTTTAGGGAATTCAAATGTTATTTTGGGAGTTGGATGGTTAGAACAATTGGACACTGTCAGTTTTAATTTCAATAAACTATTTATGGAATGGAAAGAAAATGGAAAGAGTATTCACCTTTAAGGAATTAAAACTCCACCATCAAAGGTAGTGACTTCTTACAACATGGAACAAATATTAAGGAAAGGAGGTTATGGAATCATAGCTCAGATCAATTTTTTAGAAGTGCAAGCACAAGATATTCCTGAAATTCACTCGAAGGATCTTCAAGATATTGTGGCTAAATATGATGAAGTTTTTAAATAACCAAAAGGAATACCTCCCAAATGGTCTCATGACCATGCCATACATCTTGTTCTAAGGAGCCTCCCTCTTAATGTTCGTCCTTATCTCTACCCTAATCCTCAAAAACCAAAAATTGAAAATATTGTCCAAGAACTCTTAGAACATGGAGTCATTCATCATAGCACTAGTCCTTATTTCTCACTAGTGGTTTTGGTCCATCATAAGGATAAATATTGGTGTATGTGTCTTGATTTTCATCCCCTCAACAAAATCACAATCAAGGATAAATTCCCTATCCCTGTCATAGATGATTTATTAGATGAATTGCATGATGTAAAATTTTTCATAAAATTGGATCTACGTTATGGTTTTCATCAAATCAGAGTAAAATATGAGGACATTCCCAAAACTACCTTTCGTACTCATGAAGATCATTATGAATTTTTAGTCATGCCTTTTGGTCTCACTAATGCCCCCTCCACCTTCCAAAGTCTCATGAACCATGTATTTCATCCATTCCTTCACAAATTTGTATGAGTCTTCTTTGATGGCATTCTAGTATATGGTAAAACATGGAAGGATCATTTGATGCATGTGGGAAAGGTTCTTCATATATTATATAAGGAATAACTTTTGTCAAACGCTCTAAGTGTTCTTTTGGTGTTCAAGAAGTTGAATATTTGGGTCATATCATTTCTCATGAAGGTGTTAAAGTGGATCATAATAAAATTAAGGCCATTTAGGATTGGACTTTACCTAAAATCATCAAGAAAATTTATGGTTTTTTGTGTCTTACTGGTTACTATCGCAAGTTTGTTCGCAATGACAATAAAATTGCAGCCCCTCTCACAACTCTCACAAATAAAGGATGCTTTTCATTGGTCAAAAGTTGCTACTCAAGAATTCATGGTACTTAAGGAAGTAATGTATACTACTCCAATTTTGGCAACCCCAAATATTCACAAACCATTTGTGATTTAATGTGATGCCTCGGGAACATGTATTGGGATAGTATTAATGCAATAAAGGCATCCCTTGGCATTTGAGAGAAAATAACTTTAAGGTAATAATTTGGGAAGGTCTACCTATGAGAAATATATGTTGGCTATTATACATGCAGTTGAGAAATGGAGACAATACTTAATTAGTAGTCGTTTCATTCTAAAAAATAGATCATAGTAGTCTCAAGCATTTTCTAGAACAATGATTTTCTTATCCTGAGCAAAACAAGTGGTTAACAAAATTATTGGGATATGATTTTGTTATTGAGTATAAGAAAAGGAAATAAAATGTGGTAATAGATGCAATTTCTCGTAAATATGAAGATGAAGTGGTTATCAATGCCATTTCGGGTCCTTGTTCCCAATGGGTTGCTCAGCTCCAAGAAGAATGGTTATCAAACACATAAACTGCTCAAATAATTCAAGATTTGATTATAGGTTCATCCAAGCATCCTCATTTTTATATGATGATAAGGTATTAAGAAGAAAGAATCACATTTATATTCCACACAATTATAACATCAAATCCAAGATTCTTTAAGAATCACATGCTTCTCTATTAACAAGACATTCTAGTTTTTTGAAAACATATATGCGGGTAAAACAATTCTTTTATTGAAAATGATTAAATTATGAGGTAAAAATATTGGTGGATGAATGTGAAGTACGTCAATGCTCTTCAACCACTACTAATTTTGGATCATCGATGGGAACATATTTCAATGGATTTTATTGAATCTCTTCCTAAATCAAAAGGTAAAACAATAATTTTTGGGGTAGTGGATCACCTCTCCAAATATGCTCACTTCAATGCTCTACAACACCCATTTTCAGCAAGCAAAGTGGCTAAGGTATTTATGGACTCAATTTTCAAGTTACATGGAATACCCAAAAATATTGTAAGTGATCGTGATCCCATTTTTACTAGAAATTTTTGACGAGAATTATTTCATCTTAGTGGTACAAATTTAAATATGTCTTCCGCATACCATCCTCAAATAGATGGCCAAACTGAAATAGTTAAAAAATGTTTGGGTACCTATCTAAGATGTTTTGATCAAGATAATCAGTATCAATGGAGTCATTGGATTTTATTAGTGGAATGGTGGTACAAAACTTAGTACCATTATTCCATTAATATGTCCCTATTTGAAGCATTGTATGGAGTTAAACCACCAACAATAGCAGATTATGTTCTAGGATATTCCAAAGTGGCTCAAGTAGATGATTAGTTCCAGCAGTGACAAACAATGCTCAATATTATCAAATATAATTTATTCCAAGCACAAAATCACATGAAGCATAAATAAGGCTCACACCGTTCTAAAATATAATTCAATATAGGTGATATGGTTTTCCTACATCTGAAACCCTACAAACATCTGCCATTGAAGATCAAGACTAGTCAGAAATTGGATCCATGATTTTATGGTCCTTACAAGATAGTGCACCACATAAGTGAAGTGGCATATCAACTAACGCTTCCTACCTCATCCCATATACATCTAGTATTTCATGTTTCATATCTCAAGAAGGTGACAGGACAAAAAGTACACTCTTAGTCAAAATTTCCAGTACTTGATGAAGAAGGACGTATATATCTCCAACCATAAGAAATATTGTAGAGCAAATCACGTATTCTTTGATCCCATCACATCAAATAATTTCTAATCAAATGGTAGGACCTACTAGTAGAAGATGCTACATGGGAAACAAAAAGTATCTTTGAGTCATTTCCATCTTTGAGGACAAAGCTTTTTGAGGAGGGAAACCATGTTACAACACCAATATAGTCAAGTCGGCTATATTTACAAGTTTAACCTAATCATTGATTTATTGATATAAGTAGGAGTAGAATGATTTAGTTTTAATCATCTTTCATATTGAATAATAATTTGCATAATTGCAAGGACTAAGCCCTCCTTAGTGGCAAAGGACTTAGCCCTCCTAAAGTGGCAAATAATATTCATTCTTCACTTCATATTCATATTGCATTTGTTTTACTATTTGTTCAGCTTCAATTTATAATGTTGCTCATCAATTCCATGTAGTTTTAAAACTTCCTCAGAGGTTTTCTCTCCCTAAACATGTTTCTAGGAGCCTCAACATACTCATGAGAATCCCTTAATATACATGTAAGCCATAGAGGTCTCCTGATAGAACTAGAAGGGATTAATGTTTTATCCTCCTCACCTGAAGGCTATTGTCTTGAATTGAAAACCACTGGTATCTTTGGTGACCCTGGATCAACCTTCGAAGCTTTCTAATCCTCATTCTCTATCACTAGAATATGATCATGGGACTTCTTGGATGCAATGTCCTCCTCAAATTTTACATCCCTACTCACTACTATCTTCCTCTTCTTTGGAATATAAACCTTGTAAGCTTTTGAAGTATCATTGTAACCTACAAATAAACCCTTCCTACTAGAGAGCTCCAACTTGGTCCTCTTCTCTACTAGAACATGGATATAAACTGGACATCCAAAGATGTAAAAATGAGTCACCTCTGGTTTCACACTAGTGAATTCCTCCTCTAGTGTCTTGTCCTCCAAGATCCTATAAGGACACCTGTTCTGGATGTAAACTATTGTATTTCATGCTTCTACCCAAAGAAACATCAGCAAGCCCTGGTCATGAATCATGGCCCTAGTAGCCCCTATGATGGATCAATTATTTCACTTTGCAACTCCATTCTACTGTGGGTTGTATTGAATAGTCAACTCCCTCTTGATTCCTTCCTGCTTATAGAAACCATCGAACTCCTTGGAGGTATATTTACCCCCATTATCTAATCTCAAGATATTGATATTTTTCTCTGTCTAGTTCTCAACTAAAGCTTTGAACTCTTGAAACCTACTAAAGACTTCATCCTTTGTCTTTAATAAGTAGATCCATGTCTTAGAGAGAAATCATTAATAAAGGAAACATAGTACATGCTACCTAAAATTGATGCTACTGACATTGATACACAAACATCTAAATGTACTAGATCTAATATCTCCTTAGACCTATGCTTATTTTTGGGGAAAATAGCCTTGGCATGCTTTCCAAGCATACACCCTCTACATACTCCCTATTGCTCAATGCTAAACTCTGGAATACCTATGACTATTTCCCTTAGAATAGGAAATTCTCTATGGTGCAAGTACCCTATCCTCTTATACCACAACTCACACAAGTTGTTACTACTATGAAATAGGGCTTTAATAGGTTCAACCTACAACCTACATAGATTTCCTTCCCTGACCCTTACCACTTGTGCTATTTCTGAGGTAGATTCTTTTGGTCTAATAAGGACATGTTGGGTTTTGAACTCCACTGCATAATCCTTATCCTCCATAACCAAAATTGAAAGCAATTTCTTTTTGAGACCTAGAACAAATAAAACACCATCAATTTCTAAATAGTTCCTTAACTAAAGTCAAAAAATAATGGTACCAATTCCTTCAGCTAAATACTTTGCATCATCACCAAGCTCAATAGGAACCCCTGAGTCCTACTCTTGTAGAATGGTAAAACACTATCAAGATGATGTCATGTGTTGAGATGCCCCACTGTACCAATACCAAGAATACCTCAAAACTATATTAGTAGAAAGTTAAGAGACTATGAGAAATCCTTCTTGAATTTGGTAACAAACTTGCTCATCTAAGTTTCTACAAAGGTTGCTACCTGCGTCTACTGCTACTTTCTTTAACCCTTATTATATGGATACTATGATGCATAATGGTCATAATTATGATAAATAACATACTTCATATTGCTCAATTCCTTCTTTCCTAACTGTGAGGTGTAATCCTCACTCTTTACCTTATCCTTTTTGGGTCCTTTACCTTTGCCCTTCTTGGTTTACCCTAAGAGGGATAGGTTATTGTCACCACCCTTCTTGCTAGCCTTTGACTCCATATGAGTCTCCTCCTAGATGAAATCATCCCACAATTTATCAAAGGTGGTAAGGTTCTCACGAGCATATATTCCTTTGACAAATGATTCCCATAAAGTTGAGAAACCATTTATTGCCATGTTCACCAAATTTGTGTCTACAACCTTCTCCCTAACTACTGCCAATTGATCATGAATCTACGTGATATTCATCAGGTAACTGGTAATGGTGTCATATATGGTCATCTCCATAGATATAATTTTGTTCCACAATATCATATTTTTATTTATGTTCTCACTTTGGTAGAGGCTAACTAGGGCAGAACATATCCTTTGTCGTAGTCTTCTCAGATATATGAGGAATTAGGTGATCCTTCACTGCATCCAAGATCATCCACTTGGCCTTCACTTCTTTTTGTGAGCTACCAATTATTGCATATTTGTAGGCAGAGTCACAACATCCTTGACAATATTCCATAGATTATTCTCTTCCAATAAGAACATTACCCTGACTTTCCAAGGCAATAATTTTGAGGTATCTTCCAATCTATCCTCAAAATTGAGGCTAGATACTACCATCTTTGAGATCTACTACACAAAATTTTAGATCTGATATGAATGACTAAAAAAAATTGTTCTGCAAATAAGCTTAGTCCTTCAAGCAAAAAATATGAAACCCTCCAACTACTATTTTTTTTAATATTCAATAGTGATCTAATACTGTAAATCCTTGAGGATCTCAATCATAGAACCTAGATCTGAGTTGAATTTAATTTAAACATACAATAATCACACAGATAGTTGGAAAAATAAATAGAATGAATAGTGAAAAATATACTACAAAACCTACATATTTTATATAATGGAGAAGGTTACAATTATAACAGGACAACCTTCTCTCTTGCTTCCTTTCTAGCCAAAAAATCACTCTTCACCTTTACACAACAACCTTGCAGTTCTTCTTCAATAATTATTTCACCTTCTTTTCTTTATGTGTGTAAAACATTCTTGACCTTCTCTTTTTATCCTTGAACAGGTAACCCTAATCTCTCTAATCCTAAGATTAGATCTCATCTCATATTGAGATGTATGGTTAACAATAGAAAATCACTTAAGTGAATTACAAAATGGAATCACTTAAGTGAATTTCAAAATAAAAAATCACTTAAGTGAATTACAAAATAGAACCACTTAAGTGAATTTCAAAATAGAAAACCACTTAAGTGAATTTCAAAATAGAATCACTTAAGTGAATTTCAAAATAGAATCACTTAAGTGAATTTCAAAATAGAATAACCACTTATAGCATGTTCATACTGAAGCTTGTGCAAGAAGTTCTTGTTTGAGCTACATTTATCAACAACTTCTCCTCCATAAATATCTTCTTCATCAATATTTTATTTTGTCCCTAAATGATAATTGATGGAATATTTTGTAAAATATTTTCTTGTGCCTCCTTATCTTGCCTAGAATATGATAAAATATTTTTGAAATAATTAATTGTTTCATTTGTTATATCTTCTTCGTACTCTATATTTCTTCCATTTAGAGTTATAATATTTTTGATATGACGAATAGAAAAATTTGTTTTTGCTATAGCATGATTTTTTTTTGTATTTATATCTCCTTCCTTGAGTCATTTATCTCTAGATTTTTGGAACCAATATGACTCATTTTTAATGCATTATGATAATAAGAAAGAGATTGTTTTTCTTTCACATAAGAATCCTGATCCATTTCATTAATTTCTACTATCTCTTGTAAATTTTTGATCTTGGATTCAATTTCTCTCTTTTATTTAAAAATATTATCAATATATTTGGTATTCCATATCTTCATTTTCTACTTTAAGTATTTCAACTTTTGAATAAACTTGTACATACATGATCCTTCAGATTTTGATTCATCCCACCATAACATAACCATCTAGAAAAAATCAGGGTCTTGAAGCCACATAGACTATAAGCAGAATGGATTTGGATGACCATTATTAGGTAACTCACAAGTCAAAAGAATTAGTTTGTGATCTGATCCTACTTGCAATAAAATATCTAAAGAGATTTTTTAATAGGTTATATGTGACTTATTTTTGGGTACACTATTGTGGATGCAATCATTAGGAGTTTATTTATGTTGAAGAAATATATATACATGAAGTTCAACAAACTGGTAGTTCGTGCAACTACCCTAACCAAATAACCACCTCCTATGTGCACTATGAAATATATTTAATTAGAGAATGTGCTAACAAAATATAAAGTAAAATATAATATAATAAATACACTATATAGCAAGCTATGCTAACATCCCCATCTTATTACAATATTTTTAAAAACAAAGAGTGTTGCAAAACAACTCAAATTTGACACGTCCAAGTGCCTTAGTGAAAATATCGACAACCTGTGAATCGGTGGGAATGTACTGGAGCTATATCTTGTGTTTTGGAACTTCATATCGAATGAAATGACATTGAGTGTCAATGTGTTTGGTGCATTCATGAAACACTAGATTCTTGACGAGCTTCAAAACACCTTGGTTGTCACAAAATAAGTGAATTAGAAGTTTCTTGGGAAGACCCATACTTGCAAGAATGTGATGTAACCATATCACCTCACAAAATGCTCCACGTGCTTCATGATATTCTACCTCTATAGATGATAAAGCAACCACTTGCTAATTTTTATCGTGCCAAGAGATAGGTTCGGAGATAAGATGAAAAATATATCCATAAGTGGATTTCCTATCATCAAATGACCTGACATAATCTGAGTTCGTGTAACCTTGCAAGAAGAAGTTATCATTCTTCTTGTATTCTAGGCCATATTTTGTACTGCCACGAACATAATGAAGAACTCATTTCGCTGCTTTCCAATGACTAACCTTAGGTTCCTGCATGAACTGTGAAAGATAACTTACAATAAAACTAATGTTTAGCCTAGTTTTGGTTAGATATATGAGACTCCCAATAAACTGGTGATAGATAGTACCATATACTTGTGGAGATTTATCATATCACGATAACTATAACCCTATTTCCATTGGAGTTGCTTTGGGATTATAATCAGTCATACAATACTTCTCAATTAATATCGTGGCATATTTTTTTGTGTCACTCTGATATGATTCTTCTTCTGTGCCACTTCTAAAATAAGATGATAATGAAGAAGTCCTAGATCTTTCATCTCAAATGACTTTTTCAAATCATATTTCATTGTATCTATCAATTTATTTGAACTTTCGTTGATAATCAGATTATCAACATAGAGTACTATGATCACTATATTAGAACTATTTTTATTTATATAGAGATTAGCATTTGAAGGATATCTCTTGAATCCATGCTGCAATAGGTTACTGTCTATTTTGATGTACCAAGCTCATGGAGCCTATTTTAACCCATACAAGGATTTAACCAACTAGAAAACTATTTGCTCTTGGACTTCAACAATAAATCATTCTGGCTAAGTCATATAAACTTCTTCCTATAACCATTTAAGAAGGCACTTTTGACATCCATCTGATGTAGCTTCCATACCAACTAAGTTACCATAGTACAAAGTACATGAATGGTAGTAATTCTAGTTGTGGGTGCAAAAGTATCTTCATAGTAAATGCCTTCTTTCTGTGCATATCCTTTGCAAAAATATGAGCCTTATGCTTATCTATCATTCCACCTATCTTATACTTCATTTTGTATACCCATTTGTAGCCAATAGGTTTCTTTCCTGAAGGCAGATCAACTAGCTTCCAAGTGTTATTTTTCATGAGAGACATATGTTTTGCATCCATAGTAGCATTCCATTGAGGCTCACTAAGTGCATTTTGAACTGAAGTAGGTTCATCCTCATCCAATGAGGTCATATAAACACTTTCATCATCCACATTCATGTTTTTTTCTCTACCTTCCTCTGCATCTACAGAAAGTTCATCAAATTATTGGTAAAGCTTGTCAACCTCTGAAGTTAATGCTTCTGCTCTCATATTCTAAGTCATAATGCGTGTAAAAGGTTGATATAGAGTTAGATATATAGGTTTAGATAATTTTTAATCTCTCATTGTGCTAGTATACCATTTTGGAATCTTTTTCTATGGAGTCTTTTTCTATGGGGAAGGAATCTCTTTCTTAGGCTCCTCCTTATCTAGGTATACAATTATAGATGTGTTATCTGATGTGAAAGCTTCATCAAATACCACATCTCTACTGACATGTATTTTCTTAGTCTTAGGATATATCAAATAATATCCCTTGGATTGCTCATCATAACAAAGAAAAATACACTGCAAGGTTTCTCATCTAACTTCTTTCTCTTCTCTTTTGGAATGTGCATGAATGCTTTACACCCAACAATCCTTAGATGATAAATGGAGGATTTTCTACCAATCCATGATTATTTTGAAATCTTTCCCTTACGAGCTTTTGTGGGAGATCTATTCAAGAGGTATGTTGTTGTATTGACAACTTCTACCCAATATTGTTGCTCAAGATGTGCCCTTGTAAGCATACAATGAACCATTTCCATGATGTAACAATTTTTCTCTCAATAAATCCATTTTGCTGTAGAGTATAGGCTATTGTAAACCGACTCTTAATCCCATGCAAACTCAAAAATATGGAAAATTATTTTGAGATATATTCCCTCCCTCGATTTGAGTGGAGGGTCTTAATAGAACACCATACTTCCTTATCAACACTTTTCTTGAACTGTTAAAAATATAGAAAAGACTCTGAATTCAGTTGTAGAAAGAAAACCCACATATTCCATGAGTAGTCATAAAAAAAAAACTAGAAATACCTCTTGCCCTCATAATTTTTTGGCATAGGACCGCACAGATCAGTGTGTACCAACTCTAAAGGTCTTTTTACTATTGAAGAGCTCACTTCAAATGGTACTCGATGTTGCTTCCCTACTAAGTAATCCGAGCAAATTAGAAAAGTGGATGAAAGGTTGATAAGTCCTTTCACTATCTCATATATACTTAACTCAAGTAAATATTTTGAACTTAGATGCCCAAATATCTTATGCCAAAGAGAAGTGGCCTCCTTTGTGTTGATCGCCATGGCAACATGATGCATAGCAATGACATATAAAGTAAAAAAGCCATGCTTGTAGGAAATTGTGGCTACATGTTTCTCATTTCTAGTTATGAAGCATTGATTCCTTCTATCATCAACTCTAAAATAAACAACCATGTTTTTATCCAAGATCTAAGTAACTGGCAACAAATTGTTTGCCAATCTAGGAACATAGAGTACCTTCTCAATATGACATTGTCCATTTGGAAAAGTTATGAAAACATATCCTTCACCCTAGGCTCAATACGTCTTATCATTAGAAATGACTACTAGTTTGCCTTCCTTAGCCTCAAATATATCAAACCATGATTTATCACCAATCATGTGTTTTTTGGCTCTGGAATCAATATACCACACATGATCCTTCTACTGAAAATATGTGAGTCATGAGCAACTTGTGTGCTCTCTAAAAATCTGAGTTTGATTCCTCATAAGCAACATTTACCTTGGGTTGCATATTCTTCTTCTGTGGTTTGTATTTTCCCTTGCCCTTTTTCTTTTAATATTGGTCATGGGACTATTTATTCTTAAACCAACACCTATTGGTGTTATGGTTATCCATATCACAGATTTTGAAATACTTATTTTCTTTCTATTGAGGTTGTTTCCCTATTGAACCTTCGGAATAATATCCTTCCTTATGAAATTTATCCTATATTTTGGACCCATGTTTTGAGTAAAGTGCATTATCTATCACTTCATATCTTTGAAGTTGATTTGCCTCCTCAGTTTGAAGCAAATTTACCAACTCCAAAAAATTAACCTGTCTCATGGACACTTGAAGGGATGTGATCAACATATTGTAGGAATCTGGAAAAGCTCTTAAAATAACTGAAGTCAAGAGCAATTCCTCAATTTTTTCTCCCAAAGCATTCAACTTGGATTTCAATTCTGCCACTCTGCATAGGAATAGTTCTAATGATTCACCAGACTTCATACTAAGAATATGAAGTTGATATTGAAGGTTAAAAATGATGGACTAAATATTCCCTTCATAAATGGTAACTAATGCATCCTAAGCATATTTACCACTTTCAGCATCACAAATGTAAGGTTGTATCTCATAAGTAGTAGCAAGGATGATAAACATGAGGGACATTTTATCCTTTTTATCATATTCATCTTGATATGTACCTGGTGTATTGGGAATTTTTGTAGTACCAATCACTACATCCTAAAAATCTTCAACCTGAGGAATGGCTCTCATATTTATCTTCCATGGTGCAAAATTGAAACCTTTGAGTAACTGTGAATCTGAAAGATATTTGTGAACAGAGGCCATTGTGAAGGTTACTTATCTCCCCAAAATGGTCCCCCTTTATTTATACTTACAAAGAGTAATCAAAAGGGAATTCACTCAAATTGATGACACCTACCTCAAAACCCTTCCGAAAAAGGATGATGAGTTGGAGGAGTTTAAGCCAAGCAATAAGAATGAATTAGGGTATATAATGGAGTGAATATCAAAAAATTGGCTTTCCTTATTTCTCCTTGATGATTTATAGAGAAAATAGCTCAAACATCATTGTTGTAGCTATATTAAGCATTAGATACAGTGTCCCAAAGCATGATGACATTACCTGTAAGTGTGGGCCAGAGGTACCATATATATCGAACGTTGTTGTGCAATAAATTGCACAAATAGGTGTAAAATTTGGGGTCTTATTTGTTTTTGAATTTTAACTTATGATTGAAATGCAAAAAATAGGAAATTAAATGCAATAAACAATCACAAGTGCCCATAAATTTTAACTATAGGTGTCGGTTTCCATCGAAAATGCACCTATTTACAATGCCAATTTTTTTAAGATGTCGGTTTCCACTGAAAATGCACCTTTTGTTACAATAATTTTTGCAAGAAATTTGAGTTTATGTTGCAAAAATATGATATTCACAATTCAAAAATTTTCCCCCCTGTTGTTTTTTGCTAAAAAATAATGTTGGTTTGTCCCCCCTTTTTGTTTGCAAAATAAACAAGGTTTTGGTGGAAGTAAATGTGCAATTTTGTTTGTTTTATCCCTTCTAGGAAAAAAATGCACTATTTTGATGATGCTTCTAGAGTTGCAAAAAAAAATAATTTGCAAAGTATTAAAAAATACCTCTTAAGTGGTTCCTCCTCTTTCTTTGGTAGAAAATGGCTATCCGTTGGTAAAACATAGCCAAAACTTGCTCTCCGTTGGCAAAAAATTGCAAAAAAAAGTTTTTTTGCAAAAAAATAATATATATATTTTTGTGCAAAAAATTTACTAATGTCACGAGCAGGATTTGAAACCGTGACTTCCTGTTTGCCAATGCCATAAATTCTCTTTGCTCAACTATCTCATCTACAGCCACTGACGAGACCAAAAAAGTAATATTGTGATATTCATTGTCCGAAGATACAAACTTCAAAAATAATCTTCTTGCTTGCTTTGTAGAATATTCAAACATGGAACCTCCTTTATGCCAACCATCCAAATGACCAGTCAGGCTATCTACGCCAATGAGATGTGAAGGGAAGCACGTATTATTTATTACCTTCAAGCCTAAGGAAGACAAGTAAAAAAATTGGGAATATTATCCCACATGCAACATGTTGCTACCTTCGCATGGGAATAAAAATAAAGTTGCTCAATTTGTTATTTGATTGGCTTCGGGTAATCAAGACCTTTGTAGATCCTTTTATCGTTCTACCACATGCCTATCACCACAAGCCACGTAAACCATGTTCGACTGCCACGCTAGAATTCTACCACATCATATTCCTCTACCAAATGCTATCAAGTCTTCCAAGAGCCACATTAGCTACCTCCAACTACTACCACATCACCCATGAGCCACATCAACCACCTACAACTACTTCCACATCACCCATAAGCAGATATTCCTCATCTATGTGTATATATTCTCCTCGGTCTATGTGCTTGGTTGGTGGGTCTGCATATTTTCCAGGGTTTGTACCTGTAGATCTTCTATCTGTTAAGCCTCAAAAATTATGTCATGAAAAACAACATGCTCTTCTCCTCTCCTTTGTCCAGATCAAATGCAAGTTATCATAGCTCTGATACCATATTGTGGATGCAAGCATTAGGAGTTTATTGATATTGAAGAAATATATATACATGAAGTTCAACGAACTAGTTGTTCGTGCAACTATGCTAACCAAATAACCACCTCCTATATACGCTATGAAATATATTTGATTAGAGAATTCGCTAACCAAATATAAAGTAAAATATAATGTAATAAATATACTATATAGCAAGCTATGCTAACAACCACTCCCATAAAATACCAAAATATTACATTTGCTACAACATACCTTTTTATCACATTATTTTTATTTCTTTTTTCTCTTAAATATATTTTCAACTTCCTTAAAGTGTTATGTTTCCACAATTAGCTCCTTGACATCATTTTGATTAAGATATAAAATCTCACTTGGCCAGTTGCCTTCTAAAAATTGAATTTCATCGGAATGAATATCAACACCATAATTTGTTAATTTATCTACTACCCAATTTCCTTCTCTATAAATATGCTCACATTGCAAGGAGACTATATCTAGAAATAGATGATGAACAGGATTAAAATCATTACCAAGATGCCACCCTTATTTTTCAAAGAAGATAGAACAAGATTAAAATAACCTCCAAGAATCCATAAAATACAACGAATCACTATTGTATTTGACAATAATATGCTAAGCTCCTTCCAACATATTTCACAAGGAATAACTATAGTTGGAGCATATACATTTATAACCCCAACTTTGATGTTTTCCTCTTTTCTACAAAATAATCCAACAATCCAATAAATTTTTGCTTCTAGTAGTTGTCCATACCATTTGCACTTATCCCATATTATTGCAATACCACCTGAAGCTTCTATATAAGAAATTGCTAAACAATCACCTGTCTTCCAAATATTCGTAAAAGAATCCTTACATTCCTCATTGCTTAATTTTATTTCTTGTATTAAAATAAACTTAGGGCTATAACAACCTATTAATTCTTTAATAATTTTTTTTTAGAGGTTTTATTCATACCCCTAATATTCCATATATTTTTCATTATCAAAACCCTTTATTTTTATTAGTGGGCTTAGACCCACTTCTTATTAACACCTATGATATTTTTATTTTGCTTCCCAGACCAATATTCTTTTAAGTTTCTTTTTCTCTTTGTTCCTGATTTGATATACTTCCTCCCCTTCTTCCATTCCCATAAACACTCTCATCCTCAGAAATATCTTCTTTTTTTTCATATTGTTCAAAATGAGACTTATATTTTAAATATTTATGTTGCCTTAAAAAGTTGAAAGTGTAAGGAATAGCCTTATATCATTTTCTTCTTTATGTTGCCTTGAAAAATCTAAACTACATAGATGATCCTCCAAAATCATCACTTTCTTATGTTGGCCTTAAAACCCTAAATTTCCTTGGATATCCTCCATAATATTTTCTTTACTATACTGCTCTTGATATCCTAAAGTGCAAGGGATACACTCCATACTACTTTCATTTTTATTGTAAGGAGAAGATTTTAAGATACTTGAGGATAATAAAGGTGATTTACCTATTTTAAGCTTGACCTCCTTCATGTCATTTGCTTTAAAATTTATCTCTCTATCTTCCTTTGTTTTAAAAATTTCCTTCCCCTCTTCCTTCACATCTTTAGCTCCTATATTTGTACTTGCGAATTGTAATTCCTCATCCCCCATATCATATATTTTTTTAATGATTGATTCAAGTGAACTATAATGGCCTTTACCATTTGATGATGTAGAGGGATTTTTCTATCCACTTTCTTAGGAGTGTAAAATCCTTGATTTGACCTAGATTCTCCTATGATATGGTATCCTTGTTTCAAATTGAAGCTACCCTCATACCCAAAAAATTCCATCTTTTCCTCCATTTTCACTTTGTAGTTTCTTGCCATGTGCCCGATTTCATGATATTTATGATATCGAAATGCAATGTTTTCATAATCCACTTGTTGATATCATTCTCTTAGTTCAAATTTAATCTTAATTTATTATGATAAAGGTTTAGAAATATCCATGGAAACACATATTTGAGTGTATAAAACATGCTTTCTCTCCTTATTAGTTGGTCCCTCTTGGATGAATTCACCTAGAGTATTACCAATATTCTTCAAAACCTCCTTATTGATGAGTTGATAAGGAAGTACAAAAAGCCTAATCCATACAAAAAGCCTTTTAATAGTTTCTGTGTCCACAAAAAAATTCTCACTCCAAGGTCTTAAATATAATGCATATTTACCCCTAAACCACAGGCCTCCATCAATTATTTTATCCCTTATTTCTAAACTATTAAAAATAATGAGGAAAAATACTTCTAGAAGAAATATCATGGAGTAATTTGAATTCAAACCCCACTTCCACTTGATCCAACTTTAAATATTATAAAAACCTAGCCAATATCCATGAAACTTACATATTAACCCTTTGGTTTTAATAAAAATTATATCATGCTCAATCATCTCATCCTTGATAATCAATTATGGTGTAGAATATGCTACCTTGATTAATTTTTCCATAGATTCGCTCTTCCTCTTAATGCTAGCTAGGGCATCCATACTTCCAACTTGGTCATTCATACTTTCAATAAGGACTTTTACAAATGACTTTCTTTCCATGTTACCTAGATATTATTCAAATAAATCCTTTAAATTCTCTAGAACAAGAAGTGGTACTTGTTCCTTGCACTTCACTTTCTACTTTTTGCTTTCCTACTCACTCTTCCTCCTCACTCTTGACTTACATGCTTTTGGTTGCACTTACTCTCAACTTGCACTCACACTTGCTTTCGATTGCACTCACATTCACTTTTGATTGCACTTGCACTTTATTTTGACTACACTAACTCTCGATTGCACTCACACTCTCTTATGGCTACACTCATACTCACTCTAGATCACGTGCACTCTCTTACAACTACACTCACACTTGCTCTGGGCTTGCACTCACTTTTTGTTACACTCACTCCTAGTTGCACTTGCACTTAATTTCGATAGCACTCACTCCCAACTCATGCTCGCAATCGCTTCTAGTTGTACTCACTCTCAACTATGATTTCAATCACTTTCAACTACAATCACTCACGACTACGCTCACACTCGCTCTTGACTACAAATATCTAAAGAGATTGTATACTTTTCTTTCAACCATTTATCGGATAACAATAATCTATGCAATATTTATACTATATTATTTTTCCCAATACACCTATTATCCCATGAATCTTGAGGGAATAACATCCCAAAGTTCATTTGAATTGACAAATGAAGCAAAGTCTTGCATTGATTTAGATCATCTTGGAACACCACCAATATTTTCCAAAGGAGAGAATAGTATTAAAATCACCCTCAAGAATCCATAGATCATAGTGAATCATCATTGTATTTGAAAAAATATGCTAAGGTCCTTCCAACATCTTTCATGAGGAGCAACTATAGTTGGAGCATATACATTTATAATCCTAACTTTGATGTTTTCCTCTTTCTTGTAAAATAATCCAACAATTCAATTAATTTTTGCTTCTCATAGTTGTCCATCCCATATTATTGCAATACTGCCTAAAGCTCCTATAGAAGAAACTGCTAAATAATCACCTATCTTCCAAATCTTCTTGAAAGCATCCTTACATTCCTCATTGCTTAATTTTATTTCTTGTATTACAATAAAATTAGGACTGTAACAACCTATTAATTTTTTAATAACTCCTTTTTTAGGGGTTTTATTCATACCCCTAATATTCCATGATATCATTTTCATCATAAACACTTTTTATTTTTATTAGTGGTCTTAGCCCCACTTCTTGTTAGCACCTATGATATTTTTATTTGGCTTTCCAGATCAATATCCTTTTGAGTTTCTTTTTCTCTTTGTTCCTACTTTGATGGCCTTCTTCTCCTTCCATTCCCACTAAGTATATCTCTAAACCATTTTGATTCCTTGAATCCTATATACTTAATAAGTTCTTCCATAGTTCTTCTAAAGTAATATTTCTTGTAACTCCTTAGTTTTAAAAATAACTTTGATAAAATACTTAGCTTTATAAGTTTTTATTTAAGCTGAATCCACTTTGTCTCCCTAATTATGAATAGAAATCTAAAGATAATTTTGATGCAACTTCAATTTTTGATAAAATTATCTACTTTCAAGAGCTTTAAGTTGGATTCCTTATGTCTCATTAATTTTAACAAGAGACTAATATCAATATTATTTTCCATCTTTCCAACAACTCTATGTTGTATTTCTTGTATCTCTCAATTTTCAATAATACGGTTTCTAAATTTCAAAAACCTATGTCGGTGTTGAATTCCTGATAACTCCAAAATTAGAAATTTAGAAAAAAAAGATATTTAC
Organism: Wollemia nobilis; assembly: GCA_028583015.1. Classification (NCBI taxonomy): domain Eukaryota; kingdom Viridiplantae; phylum Streptophyta; class Pinopsida; order Araucariales; family Araucariaceae; genus Wollemia; species Wollemia nobilis. The sequence continues at coordinate 155,432 of JAQPPZ010017079.1, read as the reverse complement.
AAATTCAATATTCATATTTTGATGTAGAAATCCTTATTCCTCCAAGTCAAATTATTTGCAAATATTTCTATGCTTGAATTTCAAATAAAGTAATTTAAAAAACTTTCAAATTAAATTCTCCTTAAGTCTTCCAAATCATTCAATAAATATTCTAAGGTTATAATTCATCAATTTATTACCTTATTCCTGCATTCATTTAATTAATCTAAAGCTTAATATATTAATTAATATTAACCTTAGTATTGATATTCCTTATACTTCCTTAACCTTTATAAAAAGCAAATTAATTTAAATTTTTTATATACCTCCTTTAATAGGGTGTGCTATGTTTTTGGCTTGCTCCTCGTGAGACTTTTCAACTCTACAACCTGCACTCTATTTTAGGTGTTGCTCTCTAAAAAATGAACTTCCAAACATTTTTTTGCTCTCCAATGTATTTAATGCTCCTCCTTGTGTATGGTGCTCATTAAATTCAGTCTTCAAGACTCTAACCTTCCTCTATGTGCTTGTTGGCTTCTCTGACCATTAATGTGTAGGGCTCTACTAACTTGCACTCGTTGGAAATTTGAGCAAGTTTTGTTGTCATTGATGTCAAGAGGTTTGATGTCCAGTTTTGTTGTCATTGATGTCACAAGGTTGATTTTCCAAAAGGCAAGGAAGTGGTTAAAAGAAAAAGGATATAATATTTATTTTAAATATTATATGCCTAAAGAGGCCTAAAAGGTAGAAGACCCAAGGGAAGAGAAGCAGGTTTAAAGAGAAATAATAATATTATAATATTTAATATTATAATATTTTGGGCAAAAGGAAGAGGTGAAGAATAACGAGGTCCAAGGAATCATTAAAAATATATATCCTTGAAAAGACCCATTGAGCAGATTATAAAGGTTTTAATTTAATTTATTTAAATTAAAATATTTTAACCTATGGTTAAAATTTTAATTTAAATAATCAAAAGGTGCCAAGGTTAAAATTTAAATTTGAATTCGAAATTCAAAATTCGAATGGGCCGACGTGTTTAAGTGCAAAGGACAAAGTATAAATAGGGAAATGATTTTCATTTCCAAATTACAATGCTATTTCATATGCCAAGGTGGATATAATATTCGTGTGCTGCATTGTTGAAGGGAGAAGAGGATATTCGTGAGGTTTTAAATTAAAGGAGGTAAACTCATGTTGAAATCCGTGTGACATGACAAATCCATTCCAAGGCGTTGGGTAGCGCAGACGGTGGTCAAAGGTTTGCTAAGGCGCTCACAAAGGGGAGGTCATGGTTTCGAATCCCACGCGATTCATTTTTTGCAAAGGAGGAAGAAGCTTTTTGTTTTCACCAAAATTCGTGCGACGGTATTAGTAAGAGAAGGTGGACTTGGGTCCACGTGTGGGCGTGTAGCCCAGGTGGTAGCTTAGCCTTGGGCTAAGGCGCTATGGCGGCTTTGGTCGCGGGTTCGAGTTTGGGCGCAGTCGAAGACATGTGCAATAATCCTTTTGTGACGTGGGCCAACGATTATAAGGTATGCATATTTTAATTTAAATTTTCCAAGGTTTGGAAGGCGCAAATAGTATAGAGGCCACGTGATAATTATAAAGGGCATATGTGGAATGCATAGGGAGTCATAAGGATAATTGAAAAATATTTTATTTTTGTTGCTTAGAAAAATAAATAAAAAGGATTGGAGTTTATAAGGTGTTAACAAAGGAATTTGATTTTTATGTATTGAATATTATTTTGAGAAGTTTGGAGTTTATAAGGTGTTAACAAAGGAACTTGATTTTTATGTATTGAATATTATTTTGAGAAGTTTGGAGATTATAAGGTGTTAGTAAAGGAATTTGATTTTTATGTGTTGAATTTTATTTTGAGAGGATTGGAGATTATAAGGTGTATTTGAGACTTGATATTTTATTGTAAATATTGAATGGTGAAATAATTGTTGAGGAGAATATTTGTGTGGAAATTTTGAGATAGATTGTTGCTATCTAACCTAGAATTGGCAAGAGGGTTTTGTTGTAAGTAAAATAGGTTTTGAAGACATATCTCCATCAAAGAAAAAGGTATGGGCACATCATATTTTGTTTGAAATATTGGAATGAATGTTGTGAAATACAAGGTGGAGTGAAAAGGATTGTTTGATAAGCATTGTTGGAAATATTGAGTGAATTATTATATGCTTCATTGGTGAATGTTTAGAGAACATTTGAGATAGATATTGAGGACTATTTGAGTTAGGGTTTGAAACCCACTTTGTGCACCTTGTTTGAAGAAGTATGAAAACACTTGTTTAGGGTTTGTGAGCAAGTTGTGTTTCATTGATTGAATGAATGAGTGAAATTCTTGAGCATTGGTTTTGAGTGATATTGAAAGTGATTGTGCAAACTTTAGAAACCAGATTTGTGAAAGCGATAGACTTAATGATTGAGTAGAACATATTGAGTTTTTGATAGAGTACATCATTCTCTATATGTTCCAGAGGTTAAATGAATTCTGAGTAGAATATGTCTAAACTACTTCAAGTTAAAGGAATTACTTTGAAGATTAGATAAAACAATTGATAACATTGTGTGCAAGATTTGAGATTGATTGAGCATATCTTGTGAGCTATTTTGAGCATGTGTTTGAGCATATTTGAGTAAGCTTTTGTTAAAGCTTAAGGATAGATTTGAGCAAGATTTTGTGAAATCTTAAGGATAGATTTGAGCAAGCTTTTGTGAAAGCTTGTAGGCATATTTGAGCAAGTTCTTGAGAGGACTTGTAGGCAGATTTGAGATAAGTCTTGGTGAAGACTTGAGAGTAGATTGAGCAAGTTCTTGAGAGGACTTGTAGATAGATTTGAGGTAAGTCTTGGTGAAGACTTGAGAGATATTGAGTAAGTTCTTGAGAGGACTTGTAGGTATATTTGAGGTAAGTCTTTGTGAAGACTTGTGAGTAGAGTTGATTGATTGATTTGTTCAAGATTTGTGTTAAGGCTTGGGGTAAATCTAAGTAGATTTGATTTGTGATTGGATCAAGATTTGTGTTAAGGCTTGAGGATAGATTTGAGGATAGATTTTGGTGTATATTTGAGAGTATATTTGTGCTAGACTTGAGATAGAGTTAGAGTATATTTGTACTAGATTGAGGATAGTGTTTGGTGTAGATTTGAGATAGAGTTGAGAGTAATATTTGGAGGTGATAGAGTAGAGGATAATAGTCTCTAGTGGATAGATATCCATTAGCTAGGGTAGTGAGGATAGAGGTCTTCTGAGTGAGGATAAAGGTCTTATGTGGAGAGAGATCCACAAGCTAGTGTAGTGGGGGTAGTAGTCTTCTAGAAGATCACTAACTAGAGTAGAGGAGAAAGAGTTCTCCTATGGATAGATATCCATGAACTAGAGCAAGGGGAAAGAGTTCTCCTATGGAGTGTGATCCATGAAGTAGCTAGGAAGATAGAGTTCTTCTGTGGAGAGATATCCACGAACTAGTTGAGGAGAAAGAGTTCTCCTGGGTCAAGTTCCACGAACTAGAGAAAAGGGAAAAGAGTTCTCTTATGGAGAGAGATCCACAAATTAGAGCATTAGGGGATTGGTGTCTCCTTTGGATAGAGGTCCATAAACATTGTAATAGGGAAGTGATTCCCAAGAGGATTTGTTGAGAAAATTTAGTAGAAATATTTTCTCCGTGGAGTAGCCCACATTGGGTGAACCACGTTAAATATTGTGTGTTCTTCAATTGGTATCAGAGTGGGTTCCTTCGAAAGAGTTTAATAACTTGAAGGAAAAGTATACAGGAACATAGATGGCATCTCAGAGTGGATCTTCAGAAAATAAGGCACCATTTTTTGATGGGAACAATTATGCATTCTAGAGTGTAAGAATGAAGATTTACCTAATGGCATAAGGAAATGAGACATGGCAAGCAGTTGAGGATGGGTACACACCACCAACTACTCCTCCTACAGATAAATATGGTAAGCTTCTACATCTGAATAATTCAAAGGTAATGAATGTAATATTAAGTGGTTTATGTGAAGTAGAGTTTGTAAAAGTTATGCATTGCACATTAACAAAAGAGATTTGGGAAAAGTTGAAGAAAATATATGAGGGAGACAAAAATGTCAAGATGGCAAAATTACAAAATCACAAGAAAATATTTGAAGACTTGAAGATGAAGGATGAGGAAGATATTGCTACATACTTACTTCGTGTGGATGAGGTTGTTAACTCCATGCAAGGACTTGGGTTTAAATTTGAAGAATCAGATGTTTGTCAAAAGGTTTTAAGGTCACTCCCTAAGAGGTATAGTGAAAAGGTTTCAACCATAGAAGAAACAAGAGATATTGAAACTTTGACTAGGGATGAGTTACATGGAACTCTCACAAATTTTGAGATGAGAATAGGAAAGGATCCTATCCCCAAGATAGAGGTAACCTTCAAAGTAGCAAATAAGACAAAGGATAAGAAGTCGATTCAAGTGATGAGTCATCTAGTGATGAAGAAGCAAACTATGGTAGAAGGAACAAGGACTCAAGAAAGCACAAAGGTACGAAAATAGTTAAGTGTTTCAATTGTGGTAAATATGGTCACTATGCATCTAACTATCCAGAAGTTGGAAGTAGCAGTGGTGAAGAGAAATAAGATCATAGGAATAGGGAAGCAGGAAAATCCAGGTATCAAAAGAAAAATAGGTATGGACAAAACAAGCATGAAAAGAAGTTTTTCCAGAGGTATAAGAAGAGTTTCTATGTAGATAAGATAGGCAAGAGTTCAAGTGATAGTGATGGAAGATCCTCAGATAATGAAGAAGAAATTCTCTTCTTGGCAATAGAGGAAGAAGGAAGTGCTTCTATTGGAGATAAATCTAAAAAGTATGAGGATGCTCTTGAAGACAAAGAAGTAGAGGAAGAATCAAAAAATGAAGAAGGAGTAGTTGATCTAGAAGGTGAGCTTATTTCTGCTCTTAAGGAATTAAGAAAGGTTAGAAAGTAGAATTCAAAACTCAAGGTTCAATTTCAAGAATGTGATGAAGAGAAAGGAAAGCTTATACAAGATCTGACAAACTCAATATCTAAGACAAGGAGATTTAAAGAAAGGTTAGAGGTAAAAGTCTTAGAATGTGAAAAATTAGAGCATGAGGTAGCTTCACTAAGAAAGGAAGTGAAAGAGTCTAAAGATAAGCTACACAGGTTTGGGAAAAGCTCAAAGACCTTGGATAAGATTATCAGTGTACAAAGATCTTCTTCAAACAAGATAGGACTTGGTTTTGAAGAAGGACAAAGAGAACAAGGAGAGGATTCAATCTCAATCTCCAAAGAAGAAGAAGCTTTAGAAGAAGAAAGTAAAGGAGAAAGTGAGACTTATGAGGATAAGTTGAAAAATAGAAGGTTCACCAAGGAAGGAAACAATGCACAAATGAGGAACAGAGAACATCATAGGGAAGAAAGGACTAAGAGACCAATGGGGTCAAGGAAATATTTCTTCAAAGGATGTTGCTTCTCATGTCAAAGGTTTGGTCACAAGGCTATGCAGTGCAGGACACATGAAAATAAGGAATATGGTTTTGGTATTGGTTTCACCAAGAGAAATTTTAGAAATGGGTATCTCTTTCAAGGGTATTGTTACTCTTGTAATCAGTTTGGTCATAAAGCAGTTAATTGCAGGGTTCATGATAGGAATGGATATGGCTTCACCAGGAGGAACTTCAAGATATTTGCACCTTCAAGGAACCACAACATTAAGTGTTATAAGTGCAATAATGTTGGGCATATGGCTAAGTGGTGTAGAACAGAATTTCCAGAGACAAGCAGGAATATGAATACTCAAAGGAATCAGAAGGATCAGTTGAGGAAGAAGGTGGACAAAGAAAAATAACATTGTATGTTGGGAGTAGAAATACTCCCACCCCAAAATTAATCACCTCAAGGAAAGGAGGTGGGGAGGGGCTGAGCTAAGAGTCTTATATTTAGCCCCAAAGGTGGCCCTTTGCCATTGATGTCAAAGGGGGAGAGATTTGAGTTAGGGGGAGAGCATTCAATCAGGGGGAGCAGTTTCTCAGGGGGAGCATAACTGAAAAATTAAAAGGAATGTTTAAAAAAGGGGTTGCCATCAATGACAAAGGGGGAGATTGTTGGAAATTTGAGCAAGTTTTGTTGTCATTGATGTCAAGAGGTTTGATGTCCAGTTTTGTTGTCATTGATGTCACAAGGTTGATTTTCCAAAAGGCAAGGAAGTGGTTAAAAGAAAAAGGGTATAATATTTATTTTAAATATTATATACCTAAAGAGGCCTAAAAGGTAGAAGACCCAAGGGAAGAGAAGCAAGTTTAAAAAGAAATAATAATATTATAATATTTTGGGCAAAAGGAAGAGGTGAAGAAAAATGAGGTCCAAGGAATCATTAAAAATATATATCCTTGAAAAGACCCATTGAGCAGATTATAAAGGTTTTAATTTAATTTATTTAAATTAAAATATTTTAACCTATGGTTAAAATTTTAATTTAAATAATCAAAAGGCGCCAAGGTTTAATTTTTAAATTTGAATTAGAAATTCGAAAATCAAATGTGCCGACATGTTGAAGTGCAAAGGACAATGTATAAATAGGGAAATGATTTTCATTTCCAAATTACAATGCTATTTGAATGCCTAAGTTGAAATATAATTTGTGCATACATTGTTGAAGGGAGAAGAGGATATTCATGAGGTTTTAAATTAAAGGAGGTAAAATGGTTGAAATTTGTGTGATGCGACAAATCCATTCCAAGGTTGGGTAGCATAGATGGTGGTCGAAGGTTTTCTAAGGTGCTCATAAAGGAGAGGTCATGGTTTTGAATCCCACGTGATTCATTTTTGCAAAGGAGTAAGAAGTTTTTTGTTTTGCTGAAATTCGTGCGGCATTATTAGTAAGAGAATGTGGACTTGGGTTCACGTGTGGGCATGTAGCCCAGGTGGTAGCTTAGCCTTGGGCTAAGGTGCTACGATGTGTTGGTCGTGGGTTCGAGTTTGGGTGTAGTCAAAGATGTGCACAATAATTTTTGTGATGTGGGCCAAGATTATAAGGTATGCATATTTTAATTTAAATTTGCCAAGGTTTGGAAGGTACAAATAGTTTAGAGGCCATGTGATAATTATAAAGGGCATATGTGGAATGCATAGGGAGTCATAAGGATAATTGAAAAATATTTTATTTGTTGCTTAGAAAAATAAATAAAAGGATTGGAGTTTATAAGGTGTTAACAAAGGAATTTGATTTTTATGTATTGAATATTATTTTGAGAAGTTTGGAGTTTATAAGGTGTTAACAAAGGAACTTCATTTTTATGTATTGAATATTATTTTGAGAAGTTTGGAGATTATAAGGTGTTAGCAAAGGAACTTGATTTTTATGTGTTGAATGTTATTTTGAGAGGATTGGAGATTATAAGGTGTATTTGAGACTTGATATTTTATTGTAAATCTTGAATGGTGAAATAATTATTGAGGAGAATATTTGTGTGGAAATTTTGAGATAGATTGTTGCTATCTAACCTAGAATTGGCAAGAGGGTTTTGTTGCAAGTAAAATAGGTTTTGAAGACATATCTCCATCAAAGCAAAAAGGTATGGGCACATCATATTTTGTTTGAAATATTGGAATGAATGTTGTGAAATACAAGGTGGAGTGAAAAGGATTGTTTGATAAGCATTGTTGGAAATATTGAGTGAATTATTATATGCTTCATTGGTGAATGTTTAGAGAACATTTGAGATAGAGATTGAGGACTATTTGAGTTAGGGTTTGAAACCCACTTTGTGCACCTTGTTTGAAGAAGTATGAAAACACTTGTTTAGGGTTTGTGAGCAAGTTGTGTTTCATTGATTGAATGAATGAGTGAAATTCTTGAGCATTGGTTTTGAGTGATATTGAAAGTGATTGTGCAAACTTTAGAAACCAGATTTGTGAAAGTGACAGACTTAATGATTGAGTAGAACATATTGAGTTTTTGATAGAGTACATCATTCTCTATATGTTCCAGAGGTTAAATGAATTCTGAGTAGAATATGTCTAAACTGCTTCAAGTTAAAGGAATTACTTTGAAGATTAGAAAAAATAATTGATAACATTATGTGCAAGATTTGAGATTGATTGAGCATATCTTGTGAGCTATTTTGAGCATGTGTTTGAGTATATTTGAGTAAGATTTTGTTAAAGCTTAAGGATATATTTGAGTAAGATTTTGTGAAATCTTAAGGATAGAGTTGAGAAAGCTTTTGTGAAAGCTTGTAGGCAGATTTGGGCAAGTTCTTGAGAGGACTTGTAGGCAGATTTGAGATAAGTCTTGGTGAAGACTTGAGAGCAGATTGAGTAAGTTTTGTGAAATATTTGAGATAAGTCTTGGTGAAGACTTGAGAGATTGAGAGTAGTTATTTGAGGTAAGTCTTGGTGAAGACTTGTGAGAGTTGATTGATTTGTTCAAGCTTTGTGTTAAGGCTTGGGGTAAATCTAAGCAGAGTTGATTTGTGATTGGATCAAGCTTTGTGTTAAGGCTTGAGGATAGATTTGAGGATAGAGTTTGGTGTATATTTGAGAGCAGATTTGTGCTAGACCTGAGATAGATTTAGAGTAGATTTGTACTAGATTGAGGATAGTGTTTGGTGTAGATTTGAGATAGAGTTGAGAGTAAGCTTTGGAGGTGATAGAGTAGAGGATAGTAGTCTCTAGTGGATAGAGATCCATTAGCTAGGGTAGTGAGGATAGAGGTCTTCTGAGTGAGGATAGAGGTCTTCTATGGAGAGATATCCACAAGCCAATGTAGTGGGGGTAGTAGTCTTCTAGAAGATCACCATCTAGAGTAGAGGAGAAAGAGTTCTCCTATGGATAGAGATCCATGAACCAGAGCAAGGGGAAAGAGTTCTCCTATGGAGTGTGATCCATGAAGTAGCTGGGAAGATAGAGTTCTTCTGTGGAGAGAGATCCACGAACTATTTGAGGAGAAAGAGTTCTCTTGGGTCAAGTTCCATGAACTAGAGAAAAGGGGAAAGAGTTCTCCTATGGAGAGAGATCCACAAATCAGAGCATTAGGGGATTGGTGTCTCCTTTGGATAGAGGTCCATAAACATTGTAATAGGGAAGTGATTCCCAAGAGGATTTGTTGAGAAAATTTAGTAGAAATATTTTCTCCATGGAGTAGCCCACATTGGGTGAACCACGTTAAATTGGTGTCTCTATTGTGTGTGATGATTTGTGCATTGCTTTGATTACTGCTATTGATATTGCCATTGATAATATTGGATAATATTGTTTGGGAAAGAAAAGTAAAAGTTGATCTTATATTGTTCACCCCCCCTCTCAGTATAAGCTTGTGTTCTTCATGCACCACTCTCTGCTCTCATGAATGTGCTTGTATGACTTGTCCCTCATGCACTTACAGATACAAGGAGACATTTCACTTCATTGGAATTGGCTGGAGCTACCTTCTATGCTGTGACACTTGGAAAGTATATTTTATTCTCCTAAGTGATAATTAGGTCAAATGGTTGGTGCTTCTCCTATATGTAATATCTTTTCATCATCTTGGTAATGCTTCTATCCTTGTCTACACTTGGTAATGCATTACTTCTCCTCTACACTTGGCAACAAATTTAATTCTTTACCTGCAATGCTTCTACTCTTTAGTTCCTCAACACTCAACATCTACTTTCCAATGTATCTTCGATGAAGTAACAACAAATGACTATTTGAATTACTTCTAATGGAATTTGGATTTCTTTCAATGATTCACTCCAAACAACCCATGATTTTTATGCTCAAAACTTCTTAGTAACAATGATTTCTCTCTACTTTGGTGGCTCTTCAGTTTCTAGTGCTCAAGCTATACTCAATGAAATCTCAATATCTATTGAATAATGTTGTCTCCTGTGGTGCTTAAACTCTCTTTCCAATGATGTTCTATCTTCCTATTTTATGTTGCTTCCCCCATACAATGTGGTGGCTCTTATTCACTATGGTGGTTTCTTCAAGATGGTGGTTCTACCACTCCTTTGGTATGATGTCTTTGTAAACTCTGCCTTGTTCTTGTGCACTATTTGGTCTCTTTATTTTATTCAATAAGACTTAAAAGTTTTGCATTTTCTTGGATTATAAGAACAACATATATACTAATTTTCCTTCTTCCTATCTCTCTTTTAAGCAATATTAAAATTTAATTTTTCTATTGTGTTTTGTATATTCTAGGATGATAATGATGCCTCCTTCCTTGGATTGGAGACACTTAGCTTAAACTATATTTTTCTAGATTTAATAACTCTAATATGGTGCTTTCAAAAAAATTATAATAAGCTAATTTGAATGCTTGAATAATGAAATTTTATAGCACTAATATTACAAACCTGTGTGTCCTTTTTGAAGCTAGTCTCCTTGGTGATTTGGTTCACATTTTGTTGTCTTGAATTTATATATTTTGCAGCTTCACTACCTTTTATTTTGCTACCCCAAAATCAAATTTTATCCTCTTTGAAATATGTTTCTCGAATATTTTATTTCTCCTTGCAAGACAACTATTATAGAATGCTGAATTTTTCAGCCTTTCTTCCTCTTCAAATGTTGTTTGAAATAAGTCTTATTTATCTTAAACTTCTCTGATTTTTGCAACTCCAAATGTTGCCTTCTTGTTGTCAAAAATATCTACAATTTTAAGCTTCAATTGTTTCCAAATATTCCTTTGCTTTTTCTATGCAAAGCTCTCTTAAATATACCATAAAAGTATTCAAATCATAGATCTACTATCTCCCTTTAATGCTACCCAATTTTGCAGTCCAAACATATTAAATTGCTACTCCATAAATCTATTTTTTTCTCCTATATCTTGCTATTAAAAAATAGTCTCTAAATCTTCCAATATTCTACCTTAGTTTGTTGTCAAGCCTTATTTAAATTGGTTGTTTAAGGGTACTTAAAAATCTACCAAAATATTCTTCAATTTGTAGCTCTATGTCACCTTCATTTTTTTGTCTTGTGATCCTTCAACTTCTATCACAAAAATCAATAATATCCTCCTCTACAAATAAGCCTTCAAATTCTTAATGGTTGTCTTCAAATTTCTCAAATTGGTGGTCTCTTCTATATTATTTCTCCTCCTTAGCTCTTGTTGAATTCTATATTCAAATTTGACCTCTTTCACTAGCCTCTTCATCAAGAATCTGAATCTCTCGAGGTCTTTAAAAATTCTTTTCAAAATTTGGCAAAATTTGTGCCAAATCCTTCTTCCTTTTGGGCTTGTTGATGAATGGCACCAATTATACCAAATTATTCTTTTTAATAGTTTCTCATACTTGAAATCTTCTACCTCAAGCTTTAAATCTCCTCCAATGGCCAGTTATTTGACTTCTTCAATATAGCTTCTCTAGCATTCTTCTTTCTCCTTCCAAGTTTGCTTGAGACCTCTTATCTTGGATATTTAAATTCTCAATATTCTTTCTCAAATCTACATTGGGGACCTCCTCTCTTAGGTTTCCTCTTTATCAACCTTCAATAGGCCTTTTTTTGGCTTCTTTCTCCTTCCTTAAATATTCAATCTTCTATGTAGACCTCTTTCTCAGGTCTCCTCAATATTCAAACTTCTATGGGGACCTCTTTCTTGGGTCTCCTGAATATTCAATATTCAATATTCAATCTCAAATGAGACCTCTTTATTGGACCTCATTGATCTTCAATGTCTACTCTTTTGCTGTAACTCAAAAACTAATCCCTGTATGAGAAAAGCACATAGAATTTTAGGCAATCAAATATGAAATTCTTCTCTATCCATTGTAGGAAGCTTCTCAACTTATGAGAACTAATTTTTTGCAACAAAAACTTAGACAAAAAAAATCAAATACATATAAATCTCTAGATATCTAAAATCATTAAAATTCACTAGTTATCCTTAAATCTAGTGGAAAAGCAATTTTGTTGAGTCCTAGTCTTCAAGAGTTTTCTTGCAACCCTGTGAAAGCACTCTAGCCAAAAAGCAACTTTAAATTTTTTGAAAATGAAACCTTCCTATATCCTCTCAATCTCTATTGTGGCTCTCCCTATATCCTATTAATATCCCTTGTGGCTTTGATACCACTATTAGATTTGTTAGAGTATATTACATTATTGGGTACATATCAATGTAACACCTTTGGTACATTAGTAGAGTAGGAGTTTACTTTAGAGTAAAGTTAAGTAGTTACTTCAAGCAATGTAATAAATGCACATGTTAGAATGTGTAATGATGTAATTGTTCATGCAGTCCACTTGTACATGAGTCATAGGATAGAGTCAAATATAAAGTGAGGGCCAATGAACTTATCTTCCTATATATAGGTCTTATAGTGATTGAAATAGTGGAGTAGAGAATATAGACAGTGCATAGTATAGATTGTTAGAGGAGTATAATGTAGTTACTTAAAATAGTTTATGTAGTGTTCATGTCCTCCATTATATGGAATTGTACTATTTTTGTGAGCTTTCATTAATGGCATTTTTTTGAGTTATTACATAAGTTTATCTCTTTGTTTTCCTACATATTATAGTGCCATTATCATACAATCATCTTAGATTACTTATATTACATATTGTGGTTGCATTTCATATATCATATACTCATCAAAAGCTAACAGTGGTATCAGAGCACATGGTAGATTGATAGGAAATAGGGAGAGCCACAAGTAAGATTGAGAGGAATCTAGAAATCTCATTTTCAATATTTTTGAGATTGCATTTGGATAATATTTTCGTAGGGTTGCAGAAAAACTCATGAATACTAGGACTCAACGTTGATTCCACTAGATTGAAAAATTAACTAGTGAAGATTTATTATCTCTAGATTTAGAGTTTCTTCTATTATAGTCCTAATACTTTGTTACAGGAAAAGGAGATTCAAATAAAGTTGGAAATATTCCTACATAGAGTTAAGAAGAATATATTCTTTGGAATAAATACAAAACCATAATAAAAAAATGAAAGATTGAAGATTTGGAGGCCTAAAGAAAAGGTCCCATTACTAGATATTGCAGACTTGCAAATTACAAAAGCAAAGAAAAGGCTACAGGAGCCTTATTGCAGATTCAAAGAAGAAGAGACTCAAGGAGAAGAGTCCCGATGAAGATAGGATATTGGTGATATCCATTGATGATTGAAAACTTCACTCTAAATAAGTTGAATAGACCCACATAAGAACCCACTGAAGAACTTCCAATTTTTGAAGAGATAGAGAAGGACTAGAAAAAGTCCTATAACTAAATTAGAAAATTTTAGAGATCTAAGAGGGAGATATCATTACCAAACTTCCATAGTAGAAGGTTGAAGAAAATGTCTTATTGAGAAATACTAGAGAAGCTATGAGAGTGAAGACACTAGAGAAGAGATCTCAAGGAAACTCAAGGAGAAGGGTTGGAGAGCCTCATTGATGGATATTTGGAGAAGGCCATTGAAATAATTCCTAGGATAACTCATTGGATAAATTTACCATTAAGGAGTTCTTAATAGAGGAATATTTTGGGATAATTATCACCATCCAACAACAAGCCCAAGGGAGAAGGATTTTGCAATAAGCTTTCCAAATTTTGAACAATATTGGTGAATATCTCAAGACTTTCAGACTTTTGAGAAGAAGACCTAGATTGAAATTAGAGTTTGACAAGGAGGAGCCAACAATACTACTAAACCTGAGAGGTTTGAATATTTACTTTGAAGGCTAAACGACACATTCAAATAAAGGATATTTTTTGGTTTCTACAATAGAAAACTGAAGGGTTCTTGAAGGAAAATCTTAGCTGCAATTTGGAGGAGTTCCCTACCAAATTTTTAAGATTCAAGAATAGCATTTTAGTGGAGATATTGACTATTGTGCAATCTAAAATATTTATATTTGAGGATAAGAAAGAAAAAATCTAGTCAACATCAATATTTTTTAAGTTTTAGATTTCTAGGATACATCCTAAAGGAGAGTTTAGACACATAAAAGTTGCACATTGTCCCTCTCCCCATTCCCACAATCAATCAATTTTCAAAATACTCAAAAATTGCATAAATTGACTAAAATAACTATTCATAATCCTTAGCCCTTTTGAGCTAGCTAATCCCCTTCCTACGCTTAATCATAGATCCTCATGTGGCCTCATGTCAACTCAACTAAGGTTGAAACCTTTACCATGGTCAAAAAGTCAAAATTTTGGTCAAAATATGCTTTATGGCTAATTGCATGCTTAATTAAATCTAATATTGATTTTATTTGGGCCCTCCACCTCACCTAATCTACTTTGACTATTCTAGCCTTCCACATCACCTATTCTAGCCTATCCTAGTATTGCCACCTCTCACCTAGATATTTCTCCACCTCACATCCCCCTAGGTCATAAATGAAAGATGGAGACTTTTGCACCTAAAAAGCAATTTTTAATCCTAAGATATTTCAATAAAGGTGATCATTAATGTTTAATGGATATTTTTAGAAAAGTCATCATTATTTATGGATGGGTGGGGGATTCTCTCACACAAATCCATTTATGATCCAGGACACCTTAGGGGACACGTCATCCCCTCCCTCTCACCTTGACCAAGTCTATAAATTTAAGGGCCTTTTAACCATTTCAAAAGGACCAAATTTTGCTTACCAAAACTCTACCAAAATCACTACTGCCATTACATCCATCACACATCCATATCACAACCATCACACAACCATCATACGAACATTGCAATCAATTTGTCACTTTTATAACACTATTTTGTAAGTGAGATAGGTCGATAATTCCATCAAAAGTGTACTTTCTAAAGGTGAACCAGACAAAATTCAAGTCAAAAATCATTCCAGGACAACCTAGGAAGCCATATGGTAATTTCGATTGAAAAAGGATAGGTTCACACCTTAGACGTGCAAACCAACTGGTTCGTACACCAGGTGTGTGAACCTTTGCTACAAGCACCGAAATATCTAGGAAAGGTAAGAATAACTTAATTTAGAGTTTTATGTTATTTTTAGTAGTTATTTTCATGTTTTAAGCATATTTAATGAGTCTTTGGTATTCATAACCATGAGGTTTGACTGAGGCAGACCCCCCTAATGCATTAACAGGATTTTGCACGTTAACAGGTCCAGAAAAGCATAAGGACACATCCAAAAAGCAAGGGCTCATGAGCAAGAATACCACCTACATTGAGGAACTCAAAAAGATGGATCTTGCTGCTTTTGTTCCAAATCCGAAAGGGCTTCCTTAGGGAAGACCCCATTGTAGCCTTTAGGGCAAATTTGTAAAAGGATATCAACATTGTAACCCTTTTATAATTCTAATACAAATGCAGTAGATTATTTGATGTTGAATGAATGTCTTAGCATATTTTTAGTAGTTTTATTTTGGCAATCCCAGTGGGACTCGAACCCACAATCGCTTGATTAGAAATCATACCCCATTATGGTACGACCAGTGGGACCCCTGCCAAGCATTAGCTTAATCACTAACTAAAAAATATTGTGGGTTATTTTTTTGTGCTTCAGGTGTTAAAAAATCACTACGGACACTACTAAAATGTTGAGAAACCCTTCAGGTCCATTCCTACACAATTGTAGGCCTCAACTCCAGGTTCACACCCCCTATGCAAACGTCCAAAAAATACAAAATTGGGGTACATAGGGATAGCCAGGAGCCTCTACAACTACTGGGACATAGGTATTTTGCTTTAGAATGAATTGTTTGTAATTTTTTAAGGTTGGTTTATTTCTAGGGTAAAATTTGGTTTCATAAATACATGTCTTAGCTTAGATTTTTTTCAAAAACCCCTAGCCTAGATTCTTTTTCAATAGCACTTAGGCTAAGTAGAATTTATTTCAAAAAGGCACCTTAGCTTAAATTTCTTTTGAAAAGGCATTTAGAGTATATTTGCTTCTAAAACAGTCTTGCGAAAACAAACACCACACACTCACATCCTATTTAAATGGTGTAAAGAGTTGGGTTTCATCTCCAACCTGAATTGGATTTCATCACCAATTCACCACTAGATTTTAGTGAGGTCTGGGTTCTACTCTCCACTGGCTCACCTCCGGTTTTAGACACCATAGTATCCCCCTAGGTGGATCATTTCGGCATTAATACTTGGTCTGTCCTTCCCACTTTGAGTGTTGGTTATCCAAAATTCATCACTGGAAGGTACCTTTGGAGTGGGTAGTTTTAGAAAGCCCCTTTACCATAGGGCTTTTAAAATAATTAGTGGGTGTAGCTGATCGTTACTGTGCATGCCTTAAATGCGAGGGTTAAGCGAAAGCCTTGATTAGGGTTGATAGTATCACATTTACAGTGCGACCTCTCTTTGTGAGAGTTTATTTGACTCATCAGAGAATTTTGAGTCTCCCCCCTTTGGATACCATTTTACTATACCTGTTACATATAGGTTTTCATTCACTTGTTAGGTATAGTTCTATTATATGCACATTTAGGTGTTACAGGAGGTTATGTGTCGTAACATACCTATTTCAAGTAGCACTCATCCATTACCTATGGTTTATTCCTGGGAAAAAAACATACTTTCATCAAAACACACGAAAACAAAAAAGAAATAACATTTTCTTATTATTGAGTCTAAAAAAAGTGGTTATAATAGCATATCAAACATGCTATAACACATTTATCAGTTTTTCTACAGTTTCACCTATGTGCCATCCACTGCAAAGTCTATTTTTAGACAGTTTGCACCCCCCAACACGATCCTCCTACACTCAGATTTATTTTGCATGATTTTGTGTGAAAATATAGATTTCAAGCTACCAAACTGCATTACACAGGTATCCACAGTACACAGAGGGTCTCCATAGTAGAAAATTCACCTCCTATCATTGTTTTTGGTCATTTGCATGCCTAGTGTGTGAACCAAGTGGTTCACACCCCACTTGTGCAAACCTACTTTTTAGGTTCTAAATTTCACCCATAGGACACATACACATCCCATAGCACATATCTATCGTCTGTTTCTCATTTTGAGTGGTTCGCACACCACCTATGTGAACCTTTGGGCTTCGATTGGTTCACATCCCACCTATGCAAACCTATGTTTTTAAATATAGACAGTGTTCTAGCTAGTCATGCATTTCTAGAGTTTAAATTTCACAATTTTTGGCTATTATCACACTTTTGCACACATCATCATTTAGTATTCTCATATTCTCCCTTCTCCAACCACTTCATTAGGGCACTCAGAGGTAACCACCTCTACCTATTATCATAATATTTCCACTTCCTCACACAATTCCTCTCCACCTCCCACATAATTCTCTAGGATTTCATCCTATGATCATGATGTGAGATATCATACTCCCATGGATGATCCTTCCCATTTTCCATATGTGCATCATAATTCTTCTTACCATGCTCCTCATAATTTAGGATGACATCTTCCACCTATTATTTCTCCATCCCAACTTCCATTTCACATCACCCAATAGGTTGGAATTTCCTAACCTTATCGATGCTCATTCCCATATTCTTCATCTCATCCACCTCCATATTCTCCTTTATCTCGATCATCACCCTCCACCACTAGAATTCATTCTCATCCTATTTCCATACCTCCATATCCTCCATCCATTGACATGCAACACATCTTGGTACGTCTTGATACACTTGAGTTGCACATGAGCCACTGTCAATGCCATACATCTATCAATAATCTAATAACGATGGGTCCCACTATTCCTCCTCCTCCACAAACCCCTCATCCTTAAAAAATGGGCTCTCCACAACCTGGACAAGCATTCAATCCATCCCTACCTATTCCAAATCCTATTCGAACACAACATCCTCCACATTATCCTCATTCTTGCATCACTCCTTCTAAGACTATCTCAAACCTTCCAAAAACTACATCGCACAGGTCGCTTAATTCTACTTGAGGTCAAATTACATGATCCAAATAATCCAACACCAAAAGGGTTCAATGAGCACCAATTTTGTGTTTATCATCATGAACAACGACATGAAATCAACACTTGCCATATTTTCATACGTCTGGTCCATAACACGAGGAATGAGGATACAACACAAAAAACCAATCATACTAATTCCTCACATAAAAATTAGGCTATAAATCCAAATCCATTGCCCCATCCAGTACCACCACCACCACATGTTCATACTCCCACATCTATTCCCTCGCATCGATAAGTTCATTGTGTCCATGGCCACACTTCTTATCAAGGTGTTAGTCATCCCTATATTATGATTAGCATTTCCCATCCTCTGAGGTGCTATCCTCCAACACCATAGCATTTATTTTGTTTTCACTAAGCATCCTTTCTCTCCTTGTACATATTCTATCTTACTTACTTCTTCAATTATTTCTTTCCTTATCTCTTCACCACCCATATTATTCCACTAGGGGGGACTTTTCCTCATCATAAATCATATGCTACAATTGAGGGAGTTTCTCCCCTACCACCTCAACTTATCCAATCTAGGAGATTCTCCTTATACCTCATCTCTCATACTTGGGGAAGCTTCTCTCCTTCCAATCTGTCTTCTACAATTAGGAGACTCCTCATCCTTACATACCATATTCTATAATTGGTGGTATTTTCCTTCTTTTAATCACCTCAACATATTTTCTTCTACTCCATTATCATCATCCCATCCCTTTCATCAATAATGCCACTTTTTCCCTTTCAAAAGGTTTGAAATTGCGCATTCATCACTTATAGAATAATGGTCATATTTGACCTAAATTTTAGCCTATCAAATCACTTCCAAATTTCTCAAAAATAATACCATTGGATCGGGCTCAAAAAGAGCATTCCAATAGTATAATATTTTTTCAATTTTGACATTGTTTGGTCATCCAAATAGCTAAAACATTGCACCTGGGTCAATCAAAAAATGTTTGCACCCCACCTGTGTGAACCAAATGGTTCGCATGACCCCGTGCAAACCTAATTTTCCCATGGAATTCACCATTTTATGCATGGATCTTGCTACTTGTGCTCACATTTCACATCTTCTACATCTTTTCACCTCTCATTTTTCATATTTTTCCTCATCTACATATTTGGAGGTGTTTCATATCTCTCCAACCCATAATTCACACTTGGGGGGAGTTTTCTCTTCCTCCAAATCCTCTTCTACACTTAGAGGGAGTTCTCATATTCCTCTCTCACCACTTCCATCCATAGTGGAGAGTCACTTTCTTGTAGCATTTTATTCACATATTGGAGGAGGTTCTCTTTTCCTCCAAAACCTGTTCCATACGTAGTGGAGATACACATTTCTCCTACCACATATTTTACAGTTGGGGGGGTTCATGTCCTCCAAAAATTCTACATCTATCACCATTCATCTCATTTTTCCATCATTTTCCACACCTATGGAGGTTCATCTCCTTCCACCACATCTTCCAAAATTAGGGGTATTTTTACTCCTTCCCATACATCTTCCATATCAAAAGGAGTTTCATCTCCTCCCACATCATTCTCCATGTCTACAGATTTTAATCTCCTTCCACCACAACTTCCAAAATTGGGGGAGTTTTTACTCCTTCCCATATATCTTCCATATCAAATGGAGTTTCATCTCCTTCCCACTCATCTACCACATCTCATAGCATATCACCTTATTCCAACATATTTCAATAAACACATCCATCACTAGGAACTTCACAAGGTTTCATCCTTTACCCTGAATTCACCTCTCACCCAATCCACAACACACTCATCATCTGCAGGTTCCAGTACAACCACCACAAGTACTAGATCCACAACCTGCCACTTAATTCATCAAGAACTAAGGTATCAACCCATCAATGTTGATACCACAACTCCTCATTCCACTTTAGCTAGTTCTAGTGTGACATCCATACACACTGGTCCTACCACCTACATCCCATTCATCATTTGCAGGTTCTAGTACTACCACCACAAGTACTGGTTCCATAACTTGTAACTCATTCCATTCATCCTGTACTAGTACAAAAAGAACAAGTATTGGTCCATAGAATCATTCCATAATCAATGGGTACTAGGGCCATAAAAAGCCAATGCTAGTTCCCCAACCTCCCACTCATTCCATTCAACAAGTACCAAGGTAACAAACAACCAATGTTGGTGCTCCATACACCACTCATCATTCCACTTCAGCTAGTTCTAGTGTGACATCCATACGCACTGGTCCTACCACCTACATCCCATTCATCATTTACCGGTTCTAGTACTACCACCACAAGTACTGGTTCCACAACCTACAACTCATTCCATTCGTCCTGCACCAATACAACAAGAACAAGTACTAATCTCTAAATTTTTCCACAATCAATGGGTACTAGGGCCATAAAAAGCCAATGCTAGTTCTCCAAAACCCACTCATTCAACATCTGCAGGTACCAATACAACCACCACATGCACTCGTATCACAACCTACCATTCATTCCACTCATCAGATACTGGGGCATCAACCACCAATGCCCACCCCACTCAAATTCCATTCATCCACAACAGGTTCTAGTACTACCATCATAAGTATCGGTTCCACAATCTACAACTCATTCCATTCTTTTCCAATCACCAGAAACAACACTAGGTTAAATTTATTTTCATGAGGAAGTTTCTTTGCCTAGTTTCAATTCCTGTCATTTCAATTCTTGTCATTTTATTTTGTGAGAAAGTTTCTTAGCCTAGTTTCAATTCTTGTCAAATTGTGGCCTACTTTTGTATGGCAAGTAATTGTCATTTTTGAAGAAACCTCAAACTAAAAATGCCTTAAAATCCATCTCAGGCCAAACAAAAAGTCACTCGAAGCCAGGTTCAAAATGCTGCATCCTTTTGTCAAAGGTTGAACCCTTTTCCTCGTATTCTATAAAAAGGTTTTGCCATGAATCTCAAAAGCATTTGGTCCATAAAAATCAATCGAAGCTAGGTTCAAAATGTTGCATCCTTTTATCAAAGGTTGCACCCTTTGCCTCGTTTTCAATTCAAAAGCATTAAAACTAGATTTCAATTCCAAAAGTATTTAGTCTATATTTTCATTTCACATGCATTAGAATATATTTGATTTTGTGAGGAAGCATTCTAGCTTAGACTTATTTCAAAATGTAACTTTATTCAATATTTTTTTTTTTTGTGAAAAATAATTAATTAGATTTCCCTTTTGAAAATAAATAGAGTAAATTTATTTTTGTGAAAACCAATTAATTAGATTTCCCTTTTGAAAATCAATAAAGTAAATTTTCTTATGTGAAAACCAATTAATTATATTTTCCTTTCAAAATCATTAGAATAGATTTGATTTCGTGAGGACACATTCTAGCTTAGATTTTTAAGTCTTTATTTTTATATATATAAGGGGCTTGACCAAGGCAAGCCCCAAAACATTCTAACGCACAAGTATACCAATTCACACAGTCTAGGCTAGCATAGCCATAGCCTAGCATACCATTTGGGGGATTTTTCTCCTCCTTACCACTCATTTCTTCCAATTGGGGGATCTTTCCTCCTCACCATCCATTTACTACAACTAGGGGACCTCTTCCCCTTGCCATCCTTCTTCTAACATTGGGGGACTTCTCCTCCTTGCACTCCATCTCCTATCATGGGTATATTTTTTTCCTCTTTTCCAATCACCTCATCCTCATTTCTCACCTTCCCCATCACCTATTCCTTGCTTGAAGGGATAGATATTTCACACATATACACTATCTTGCGCATGATCAATCATCACACACTCAATTTTGGAATTGACATTTGTCCAAGAACTTTGCCTAAGACTATCTTTAGCCCTCATTTGCTGGGGCAGACATGCAACAAAAGGTATCTTCTCCACAAAATTCCAATCTAATAACAATGTGGTAGGTTACATGCCATTGGATGTCGAGGGCTCATGTATGTCGACTATCATGAGTAGGATCCATCTATGGTTGACTAGCTGACCAAATCAAACCAAGCTTCAAATCTTATCCAAGGCAAAGTTCCAAAGATATTTGTCCCTTTCAAAGTTGGGGCATCTTACATTGATCATGATCACAAGACCATCTGGCATCATACTTCTTCAATACCATCATTATGACTCATCCACTTCCATCAATTCTTCATCACTAGGGGGGTTTTCCTCCCCTCATCTACTTCCTTTCATCATTAGGGAATTTCATTCCCTTTTCAATCCACTTCAATGACTGAGGGAGTTCTCCTTCTGTCTCATAACATTCTTGACTAAGAGAGTTCATCCTTCTTCCACAACACATTTCACCACATCCTCATATCGTTCACATATATGGTTGAGCCTCACAAATCTTTGCTTTTTCCCCCATGTCAAAGATTCTATAACATTAGGCATTTTCTTTTGGATTTGCCCGACACTTCTCAATGAACATCCAAACAAAAGGAAATCCATTCTTCATTGTTGGGAGATATTCTTTCTCAATGCAACCACGATGGCATCCTTCGACGTTATCTCGAACCACACACAAACCCAACACTTCATTAAGAATCATCTTACACATGGGTTAGTATTGGCCTATACTAGAGCATGGTTGTTGCAAATACATTTCACCATACATCACATGGCAACACCATGCTAATCTTACACTTTTTATCATCTCAAGAACTCTAGTCGGTTCAATCTATGTGGTCCTTTTCTCAAATGGGGTTTGCATTTTATTGATAAAATCCTCTCCACCCCATCCAACAATATTGTAGAGTATTTTACAAATTGGGTTCAAGACACCATTCTCATTCAAATGATAGGTCTTACAATCAAAAAATTCATTACTTCACACATCACCTATCGCTTTGACATCTCTTCCATGGTCATATCTAATAAATAGTATACTTTTCTAGACCAAGAATGTTTGCACACTATGTGAGCAATTCAATCGAATTTACCCATCAAACCATATGCATCATTCTTCATACAAAATCGTTACAGAGTCATCACACTTAAGCTAAAATTGGGGCAATAATATTTTTGAAATCTACTTCCCCTAGAGCTCGAGCTTATCATCATTGCATATCTCAATGCTAAAATTTATCAATGATGATACTGGTCATCTAGCAAAATCAGACCACTTAACACTCTTGGATGAACGCTACATTTATGTCTTAAACACACGCATTTACCAATATTTCCTTTTATGTGCCTATCATAGTGTGGTACATCCATGAGAATTTTAAGTCAGAGATCTAGTCCTCATAGAGAACCAAATAGATCACTAGCCAACCATGTCACCTTCGTGATTAATTTACACCTAATTGGCTAGGCCCTTACATTGTTACACACACATTCGGTTTTGGGGCATATCACCTTGCAAATATTGAACATCTTGCTGACCTTGAATCCATCACCATCATTCATCTCCGAGCACTTTATGCCTAAGCATTTTCAAGTATGGCTCACCATTATTTGTACATACCATCACGACTATTACAAAAATACAAAAATTCAAAAACAATAACAACAATAATAAAAACAACAAAAACAAACCGTCCATTCGTGGCATATGTCTACATTGCATTCTTCATATTTATCCTACTTCTTTCTCCTTCTTCTATTCTTCTTCTCCTTCCTCTTTGATCAATGTTGTATGGTCACGCTTCGAGTGGCTACATACCTTTGATTAGTTTCATTTCCTTTATTTCTCTCTCTTCTCCCCCTTCTTCTATAATGAATGTTGTATGGTCACGCTTTGAGCGGCTACATACCTTTCATTCCCCTTCTTCTCTTCATTTCCTTCTCCTTCTTATCTTCTCTTCTTATTGTTACCCATCAATGTTGTATGGTCACGCTTCAAGCGGCTACATACCTTTGATAGGTTTATTTTCTTCTCTTCTTCTTCTTCTTTCTCTTCTTTCCCTCTCATTCTCTCATTCTTTTTCTTCATTTCTTTACCACCCTTTTCTCGATCACACCATCATCCCATTCCATTGTCTATAACACTGGGGCAACCTTGCACATAAATTCTCACTTTCATTCACTACCATATTGCATCATTTATTGCATACTTTGATTTACATCCATACATTTCAGCATGCATCAAAATTACATTCATACATGCATCTATACATAATCATTGTGAATACCGTGCTTGGGGAATTAAACATGCACATGCTAGCATACCATTTTGATGCCCAAACCCATTTTCAGGAGATAGGATTATTGAAATGTTTTGAGTGCTTCACCCATAAACAATTATATAATCAACCACCATCCAAAGTTGGCATATTTCAAAAATATTTCCAAACTTCCCTTGGTTACCTTGCTCTCCTTCCTGGATTTACCTGCACGTCCTACACACTAATAACATTTTGGAAATAGGATTGGCTACACTGCATGTCGGTTGATGCTTAGCAAAAATCACTCTGCTCATCACATCATTCACATGATTTCTCTTGAACCGAAGGATTGAAAAAAGGACAAGTTACAAAAAAAAGAAAAAGGGCATAAAACAAAAGCCAATGCCCACAAAAAAAAAAAAGAGAAAAGAGAACAAAAAAAAGAGAATCATCATACAGAGGTAGAAAACAAAAGCAAAATCCTCGAGAGTACTATCCAAAAGCTTGAATCCCTATATTCCTCAGGTCTTTACCGATGAGCTAGCTTATAGGCTAAGTTACCATGTAGTTACAAACCACCCTTTTTCCAAAATGGTGAAATGAACATCACTTTACACACACAAATCCAGGATTGAGGTCTTGTTTACCAAGATAGCCTAGAACTTGTTCAAGAAGTTTTGCTCAGTTAGTCAATGGGTTTGATTACTTACAAACTGTAGTGTTTGAATCTCCTCACTACAACCTTCATATCCAACTTCCTCAAAAAAATGGAATGGATTACATCATCTGATTACTGCAACGATGCAAATGCTTTCTCCAAGCGATACTTCTACACCTCTGCATACTTACATTGTCATGTCTCATCTGATGCATACTTCCCCAACACATGCATACATTGCATAGGCATTTACACTCCATATTCATATCATCCACTACATGTTTGCTTGTCTTGCATGCCTTACATGTTACTCAATCATTCACTCTCATCCTCATTACATCATTTCTAATTATTCTAATCTAAATGATACCATATTTCTTTCATACTCATATATTCATCTATATATATTTTATCATTCATATCACACACATCTACTTCTATCAATTCCCGTATCCACGCTATATTCATACATTCACATCATTCTCCTACACATATAGAAAAGTAGAATCAAAATGGCATACAACAAATTGTATACCCTTTCAGGTACCTCATCACATGTACATAGTGTGTATATATACTCCTCATGCATAAAATAATGGTCATTTAGCCACCAACAAAAATATCAATCAATCATGTTGCTCATCGGGAGTCTCTCCACTCCCCTCTGAGCCATCGGGGCCTGATCCCCCACAACCCTCACATCATCCACCTCCTGATGCAAACAATAAGCCTTCCCTATGATTTTATCTTTCTTATCCATTCTAGCATCTAATGCTAATACATATCTCTCATCCACTAATCACTTTACCTCCTCTAAGGCTACCTATAGCCTCTCCTCCAACCTTACCTCTTCGCTCTCCCTCCATATCTCTCTTCTAGTAGAGAAGCTCTAATCCACCATCCATATTGAGGTCCAACTCTCCCACTCCATCCTTTCATCCATAAATTCACCTACTCTACTTTGATTGTTGATTGCTCTACAGTCCATGCACTCCCTCTAACCATTCATGCCAATTTTCCTTTTCAAAAGGCTTGAAATTGTGCATTCACCACCTTCAAAATAAGGATCATATTTGACCTAAATTTTCACCTATAAAATCACTTCTAAATTTCCCAAAACTACCACCATTGGATCAGGCTCAAAAAGAGCTTTCCAACGGTATAATTTTTATCCAATTTTGACATCGTTTGGTCCTCCAAAATACCAAAACACTACACATGGGTTAATCAAAAAAATTTCACACCCCACACGTGCGAACCACTGGTTCACCCCCTACCTGTTACCCCACCTGTGAACTGTCCTTTCCGTTGATTGTAAAATTGGTTCAATTAAAAGAGCTTTCCAATTATACGTTTTGTCCAAATCTGACACCATTTGGTCCTCCAAAATGCTAAAACATTGCACATGGTTCAACCAGACAAAGTTCGCATCCCACCCATGCGAACCAACTGGTTCGCACCCCACCCATGTGAACCTATATTTCCTACCCAAAATTGCTTCATATGCATTCCATTTCCTGCAAATTTCCTCCCATTCATCCATTTTTTCTAATTTTCACATAAAATTATGCAAATTCTCTCATTAATCTTCATCAATCGTTTCATCGTCGATCTTCGTCTCCTCCATCGCCAATTCATTGCTTGAGGGGGTAATCATCCAACACATCAAAAAATCTACCTTGCACATGATCAAACAACCAAATATCCAATCATGGATACAACAAATGCCTAAGAAAATTTTTGCTGAAGATTATCTCAAGTCCTCATGCTAGGACATACACAAGTGAAACTTCTCTTCTAAATCAAAACTCCAATCCAAAACAAATCAATGTTTGACAAACCTCAAAATACCTTTGACTATAGACACCTCATGGATTCCAATATTCATAGTGGTAGTCGTAAGACCACTTGTGAATGAATATTCTACCCCTATGGCTCCAACGATTTGTCAAATATTATCAAAAGAGCTCATCAATCAATCGAAAGCAAAAATGGACAAAGGCATTTGTTCCTTCCACAATTGGAACATCTCAAATTGATCATAATGTAAGGTAATATTACGCCTCCCCCAAAAGTAATCATTACAATGCTACAAAGTGTTGTATCCAATCACAAACTATTTTTATCAATGCGTCTCTCTCACAATCACCCACAAGTCATCAATCACAAATTCTTTGCCTTCCAAATCATTCCATCAATTCACATCATCATTTTTTGTACTAAACCATGTTTCACACAATCCAGTACAAAAGAGGTAAAATATAGACACCTAAAAGTTGCACATTGTCCCTCTCCCCATTTTCGTGATCAATCAATTTGCAAAACCCTCGAAAATTGCATAAATTGGCTAAAAATACTATTCATTAATCAAAATCACTATTCATCATCATTAGCCCCTTTGGGCTAGCTAAGCCCCTTCCTACGCTTAACCATAGGTCCTCATGCGACCTCATGCCAACTCAACTAAGGTTGAATCCTTCACCATGGTCAAAAAGCACTTTATGGTCAAAAAGTCAATATTTTGGTCAAAACATGCTTTATGGCTAATTACATGCTTAATTAAATCTAATATTGATTTGATTTGGGCCCTCCACCTCACCTAGTCTACTTTGACTATCCTAGCCTTCCACCTCACCTATTCTAGCCTATCCTAGCCCTGCCACCTCTCACCTAGATATTTCTCCACCTCACATCCCCCTGGGTCATAAATGAAAGATGGAGACTTTTGCACCTAAAAAGCAATTTTTAATCCAAAGATATTTCAAAAAGGTGATCATTAATGCCAAATTGATATTTTTAGCAAAGTCATCATTATTTGTGGATGGGTGAGGGATTCTCTCACCCAACCCCATTTATGAGCCAGGACACCTCAGGGGACACCTCTTTGGTGGACACCTCACCATTGCCACCTCACAGGGGACACCTCATCCCCTCCCTCTCACCTTGGCCAAGTCTATAAATAGAAGGCCATTTTCACCATTTCAAAAGAACCAACTTTTGCTTACCGAAAATCTATCGAAATCACTACTACCATTGCATCCATCACAAATCCATATCAAAACCATCACACAACCATCATACGAACATCACAATCGATTTATCACTTTCATAACATTGTTTTGTGAGTGAGATAGGTCAATAATTCCATAAAAAGTACACTTTCTAAAGGTGAACCAAACAAAATTCAAGTCAAAAACCACTCCAGGACATCCCAGGAAGCCATCTGGTAATTATGGTCGAAAAAGGACAGGTTCACACTTCACATGTGCGAACCAAATGGTTCGCACACTAGGTGTGCAAACCTCTGCTACAAGCACCAAAATATCTAGGAAATGTAAGGATAGCTTAATTTAGTGTTTTTATGTTGTTTTTAATAGTTATTTTCATGTTTTAAGCATATTTAATGAGTCTTTTGTCTTCATAACCACGGGGTTTGACTAAGGCAGACCCCCCAATGCACTAACAAGATTTTGCAGGTTAATAGGTCCAGCAAAGCATAAGGACACATCCAACAAGCGGTGGCCCACGAGCAAGAAGCCCACCTACACTGAGGAACACAAAAAGACTGATCTTGTTGCTTTTGTTCCAAATCCGAAAGGGCTTCCTTAGGGAAGACCCCATTGTAGCCTTCAGGGAAAATTTGTAAAAGGATATCAATATTGTAACCCTTTTATGATTTCAATACAAATGTAGTAGATTCTATAATATTGAATGAAGTGTTATAGCATCTTTTTGGTAGTTTCAGAGAGTTGAAACCACCAAACTATAGTATCAGGCAACAAGTTAGAGGAGGTACAAAGTTGCAAATTGGTGTGTTGAGAAGCTATTTTGGAAAGCAAAGAAGAGCTATAAGTTCATCCAGTAAAAGGAAGCAATAAGGTGAATATAATCACCTTACAATCCTTCATTAAGGTAAGCAACTTTGGTGCAAAAGATTCATTAGTTGAAATTTAGATTTTTGGTTCATTATTAAGATTCGTTAAACACCATATTAGAGTTTAAAAGTTGCAAGGAGAATATTTCATATTAAAGTCTTCAAGGGAGTGCAAAAGATAGTTTCTTATAAGGTTAATACCTGCACATTAAAATAGAAGTTAGATTATTTTGAGAAAAATAAAATATTAACTTTCTATTATCCATTGGAAGAACATCCATAAGTGTAATTTGAATAGATTATAGTGCATATTTCAAGTTCCTTTTAAGGGTTTATTTACAAGAGTAATAAGGAGAGATTACTATTGCACTATACTAGTTATTAAAGGTGCACTAAGGTTTTTAGTTAAAGTGAACATTAGTGCAAAGTTAAACCTTTCAAAAGGCATATTAGTTGCATGGTTAATAGCTTGGATTCATTATTACTAAGTTAACCAAGCAATTGAAAGAGCTTTCTAGTAAGGAGGGAAACATCAAATATTAGTTTGTTATTAAGACCAAAATAAGTAGCCACCTCATCAAAGAAGAAAGAAAGTGTACAAAAGGAGATTTAAATATCTCAAATATAGGTGTAAATTTAAAGTATTATATTCTACCTATTGCAAAGCTATTTGCATTAGATTATTGCACCATAATTTCCTTGTCCTACATAGAAAAAAAATATAAATCTAGAGTGTCATAAAGATACTACAACATCCAATAAGACACATCTACTAAGAAACCATCTCAGTAGATTAAAGGAGTAAACTTTGAACATGGAAGAGATCCAATGAAGGGCTCACATTAGCCAAGGCTCAAGGTGTCTAAAGACACTAACATTTATCATCAAATCCAACATCTACAAGAACATCAACCTACAATATAAAAAGGGCCTACATAAGGTGAATTTCATCCATTGCACTTGACATAGAGACATAGCGCTAAGGGCAACACATTGAAAGTATAGAGAAGCAAGGTATAAGTTGAAAACAAGGTGCATTACAAAATATCCAAGTTGGATGAACTGGCAGCCAAGAAACATATTGAAAGCCACCATAGAACCTTCATTGCAACACATGAGAATCACCATAGCTGGAGCTAGTATCATAGCATCACCATTCGAAAGTATTGAAGACAAGATATAAGAAGGCATTCACTGGCAAGAAATAGAAATGGAATAAGAGATGTTGAGGAATCCTTACATGCATGATATTGGAGCGCCACTTGCAATTTACAAACGAGGCATCTTGTACCTCTTGGAAAATTCAAACAAGGTGCTCATACATTCTTGCAAGAGTGCTCAAATATGATTAACACTTAAGTGTTGATATATTTCAAAGGGTACAAGGTATATTCATCATTGCATATCATTCAAGGAGGAATTGAGTGTTAGAGGCATCTAAATAATGCTCATCAAGATTATAACTATCACTGGCTACCTGAGTAACGTATACACCACTTGTCCATAGCATCAAGAAGGGAAAATGACCTATTAAAGTAGCCAAGTTGAAGATGAGCACAAATATAATTCAAGGTATGATTGAGAGATAATTCAAGGTATGATTGAGTGAGAATTCAAGGCACGCAGTCAAGAATTAGAAGAGAATTCAAAGGTGCATTAAATATTGATATAAGAGACATATAGCAAACTTATCAACATCATTATCATACATCCGCCATCGAGGAAATACAATGCTCACAATCAAGGAGACACAACATCATTTATCTCATGCATTCATCCTTATAAAGGTAAAGTCTCACTTAGATTAAATTTACTTTCATTAAGGAGTGATAAGGTGTATAACATAAGGTTGAGTCCATTTATCATTTATGTTGAAGATACAAGCAAAATCAACCTTAGTAAACTTGAAAGCAAATTAAAAGGAGTTTATATCCTTAAATAGTATTTCAAAACACATTAGTTGAAATACAAGAATATTAATATTTTCAATTAATATCATAGGAGATGTAAGAGTTTCTACTTAGTAAACCAAATTATTACTATTACAAATATCATCAATTTCTACAATTCCAAATTAGGGAGATATAAGGAGTGCTACATCAAATTTTAGTTTATTGGAATTTAGAAAATGGAACCATTGGAAATTTAAGGATAGAGAAGCAAAATTATTGCTTGCTTTAGAAAAGTCAGAATTTATTGCTTGTACTTGTCTCATAGTCACATTAAAGTAAAAAAAGAAATCCAACCATAGAAAACTCCATCAAATTAAAAAGTGCATAGTTCAATATGAGAAATAAGGTGAATAGGAGTTTATTATTATCATTCCAAAAATATTACAAAATCAACTTAAAATGTGAACTATTACTTGCTAAGCACATTACCAAGATTAGAGTATATTCTAATCACTAGGGAGACATAAGGATTCTAAAAAACCTAAGTCTTAAAAAGGTTTTATCAAATTAGTTCACATACTCTAAACTAGGGAGCTATAAGGATGTCCACTCCAAAGAACACATTAAATAATATAATTAGAAAAGGAGTAAGGAAATGGATTAGAAATACACTTTATTTAATGGAAAACATGATTGATAATTCAGATAATTCATTGGATAATAAGGAAGATGACAATGGAAGAGAAGAATCAATGGAATTTAAAAAGATTTTTGAAAACTCATAAACTAATAGTTTGGTGAAATTAGATTCTTCAGGAACATATTCTAGTAAGATAGTAAAGGGAGTTGATGATAATTATACTAATGAAGATATTGAAGATCATATTCAAAAGGTAGAAAATAATATTGATGAAAAATACCTCATAAAAATTTATGAAAAAAGTAAATATGGAATAGCTTCAATTGTACACACATGGTTTAACTATTTTATCAAGGAAACAGATAAACATGATATTCCTAAAATAGACAAAAAAAAAGTTGGGATACTTTTGCTATGCTACTATTGCAGCCAATTTGGTCATGAGAAGGTAAATTGCTGAAGTTTCCACCCCTGTAAATATTGTGGAGGAAAATATCACTCATATTACTCTTGTTACTACACATACAAGTACTATAAAAGGTTTGAGGAGAGACTAATATCCATATTATATTGTTTCTTCCAAGTTATTATTTTAGAAGCACCCACTAGAAATAAATTCAAGCTTGACTTTTTGAAGATTAAGGAAATAGTTCATACCAAAAATCGATGAACATAAAAGAAATCAATTATGATCCATGTATGACTTGCAAGATTGTAAGATGACTAGTACATAAAGGATATCTAGAAGACTACAAGATCAAAGACTCTTCCAAATACTTAAAAAAAATAAAAACTAGTGGAATGAAAAAGACAAGAAGAGACAACATGGAGACATAAGCATAAGAGAACCTAAACAAGATAAAGATATTCATTCACATTTAGACAAAGAAGACAATGAATGAAGCAGGAGAGAAGAGCTCAAATTATAGAAAAAAGACGAAGATCCATATTGAAGACTAAATAATGTAATATAAGGGGGTGTTAGAGTATATTACATTAATGTACATATCAATGTACCATATTTGGTACATTACTAGAGTAGGATTTTACTTTAGAGTAAGTTTAAGTAGTTACTTTAAGCAATGTAATAAATGCACATGTTAGAATTTGTAATGACGTAAATATGCATGTAGTCCACATGTACATGAGTCATAGGATAGAGTCTAAGGTAAAGTGAGGGCCAATGAACTTATATTCCTATATATAGGTCTTATAGTGATTGAAATATTGGAGTAGAGAATATAGAGAGTGCATAGTATAGATTGTTAGAGGAGTACAATGTAGTTCCTTAAAATAGTTTATAAAGTGTTCATCTCCTCCATTATATGGAATTGTACTATTTTTGTGAGCTTTCATTAATGGTATATTTATGAGTTATTACAAAATTTTATCTCTTTAATTTCCTGCATATTATAGTGTCATTATCATACCATTATTTTATATTTCTTATCTTACATCTTGTGGTTGCATTTCCTATATCATCTACTTGATGAGAACTAGATATGCTCATATTTTTGTATAAGTACTAATAGTTTTTGTGTGGAAATATATAATGAGTTGTATATTTTTATAAAACATTATGTATTTATTTAATGAAATCATGTGCATTATCTAATCCATGCGTGAAGTGTGTTTTGTGTAGTTATTTGCCTGATTTTGTCATTTTTTGCTCAGTCGAGGTCCTACATGGACCTGGCATGATTATGATCAAATAGACTAAAGGCATACTGAAGTAGGTGCCTTACTCAAGTAGGATCCTTACTGAGGTAGGCATATTATTAAGGTAGACATCTTACTCAAGTAGGTGCCTTACTGAGGTAGACACCTTACTCAAGTAGGCGCCTTACTGAGGTAGGCACCTTACTGAAGTAGGTGCCTTACTGGGGTAGACGCCTTACTGAGGTAGGAACCTTAACGAGGTAGGCGCCTTACTAAAATAGGCACCCAGATTAGGTGTGTTGACCAAATGGTTGGAGAAGGACCCCATTGACCACCATTCCACATCATCTGTGGAAAACTGATAAATGAATGAGTTATCCCAACCAAAGTGTTTGAACATGTAACCATTCACAAAGTAGAACCGTAATGAAACATAAATCATCCTATTGCCAGGAAACAAGGCATAGCTGATTATCGCATGCCGGTTATAGTAACTGAACTATCCCATTTTATACTGTAACTAGGATGCATGTTGTAATAGAACTACAACATGAAGACCTTTGTGTTGTTTATATAAACACATAGACTTATTTGTAGTAGGAGAGGTATATTTTTCATAGAACATTATCACATGTAATACTTCACTGCACTGTTAATAAAATCTTGAGCGTTATTTATCCATGTGTTGTCTTCGTGATTTGTTGGGTGGGATCTGCTAGAGCTCAGGCCCACTCCAAGCCAGTATTCCTCCCCTGCTCTTACTTATTTTCATAGATTTAATTATGCATGATAGTATGTTTATTTATTAGATTAAATTTATCTACTTTCAATTGGTGTGTTTTTAATTATGCAGGTGTATTTGTAGCTTTCAGAGTGGTGTGTTTGTATTTACATATTTTATTTATGCATGAGTTTTATTGGTGTGGATAAACCAATTTTTTTTTCACAAACACCCTCAATTATAGTTGAACAGATTCATCTAAAAAATGGTAGTGTGAACAGTCTCAACCATAGTACTTTGAAATTCTACGAGCTCCCTGGTTTGACAATTTAAATTCGAGTGTTGTGATATATTTAGGACAAATTTAACCAATGATTGGCACCCAATATTTTGGAATCACTAGTAGACTTATTACATTACCCCTTAAAACCTTATGCTTGACCTTGCATGAGTCCTCCAAGAAAAATAGGACCTGACGATCATTTTATAAGATAGAGCCCATCAAAAAAGTGTGAGTCAGCCGAAGACCTATAGTTTGAATTAGATTCTCCTAACTCATCACCAACAGTCCACTAGAGTGAGCATCCTTACTTTATGCAAAGCGCCTCCTCATCTCATCAAACTGGGAAAGAACAGATCGTCCTAAACCCATTGTTTAAAAGAACATCCTCGGAGGGAGCCCTACTATGGAAATCCATAGAGGATCAGATCGTAACACTAGCTGAATTAGAGGTTCTAATACAAAAAAGTTTTGAACGATCGAAAGGCCATAGAAGCTACATTAGAGACCACACTTCCTAAAAAAATGGTCGAAGAAGTCTCATATGGATTCAGATTCCCGATAGAGGAAGGAGCATGGGAAACAAAAATAAATAACATATCCCCTACCCATATTCCTACCTTTAGGGGATACCCAACCGAAGACCCTAACCTATTTTTGTTTAAATTTGATATGTTGTGTTTATAGGAACCTAGGGTTCCTAGCACAAATTAATTGATAAATAAATAAATAATAAATAACCTAAATCTAAAAGAATCACTTTTGAATTGTCGGGAAGTCCCTTCAATGATTTAATAAATCATATATATATATATATATATTTCATGGATATTTGGAATGAATGAATTGAACAAATATATATATTGACCTAACCCTAATTTTCATGTCATTTCAATGTGTCTTTTCATAATAATTAATGTATTTAATTATTATGACTATAGGACTATCTAACACTAATAATAATATAATAATTAATTTAATAATTAATTATTATATTATATACTAACCTTAGTATATTAAATATATATTATATTATCATTAATAAATTTAGTGTTAGGATAGGATCCTAACATTCCACCCCTCTTGGAAACAACTTTGTCCTCAAAGCTGGAACCTTTGTCTTGCACCGATGTTCAAATGCTACCAAGTTGTATGATGATATGGGGAGATGAAACCATCAATGGTGTTCCTATAGAGGAAAGAGTTGTGTAAATGGTGCTCCTCAACTTACCTTCTGGAATTTTTGGACTTGGCATAGACGATGAGATTTTTCCTCTCAAATGTGTATTGTTGCTTCTTTATATGATTGTGCACTCTCTTCACTACGTGCTTACATTAATGGTGATATTTAGATCTATGTGTGATTCTTCCAACATTTATGAGTGTCTGATATCCTTGATGAGTGTGATCTCCTATGCATTGCTTTGCTTTGAGATTTTTCCTTACTGGTGGATGTGTTCTATAATATGATTTAAAAACTCTAATCTTTGTTGTTTGTGTTTCCCTTTGACAGAGTTGCGCTGGTCTGAGTCCTTGATGAATTGATTGATTATTCACCTTAGAACTCCTAATTTACTTTAATTTTACCAAGTAAATATCCTCTGAGGTAGTACGTCGAATGGCTTAATACTTCACTTCCTCCAAATGGTAGAAATTAACAACGTTTGATTTATGAATGGACAAACACAAAGGGAAAATGAAAAAAAAGTTGAGGATTTGTGTACGGTCTATGAAAATAGAATTTAGGAGATTGTGCTATAAATCACACTCCTAGTTCACATCACTCACGAGATAATTCATAGGAGCCATTTCACTTCAATAAGGGAAAAAACAATGTATCTTAAGAAAACTAGTGAGTGTGGCCAAAAGTTTATGAAGCATACATTTAATTTCCTCTAGAGTGGGGTAGTTGTTAAATCAAGACGAAACAAATGTTGTAAGTCTTTTTTTTTTGCATGATAAAATTTGCAACCAAATTGCATCCTCCACGAACTTTCTAATATAAGTTCTCTTTTTAAAAACTTTTGAATTTTTTAGGGTGTATGTCATTTGCAGCATAGTTTTCAAAATATAACAACATCATTCAACCATATTAATCAGCTTAAGACCATATGTAGGGGTATTTATTGCTTCCAAAATAAAAGTGTCGTATCAAGACCAAAGACACTTTTCACTGCCTGGAAGTGCTTTTACCAAAGTGTCAATTTTTTCTTTTCCTGTTCATTCAACCTGAGAACTATTATTTGGCACCAACGTTCGTATTTTTTTGTAGCATTGCCTTACTTGAAATTGATATTTTTTAATTAATTATATAAATATAGTTTTAGAAGATTTAGGTCTTTGAATATTGTGTTTGTTGTAATTAGATGATGGCGGAAGTATGGCTGTATGGTCACATTCTAAAGCTCTATTTCATGCGATTCAAAATTGAGATGTATATATCCTTGTGGAATTAATTGAGCTCGACGGTTTCAAAGTTGTGACCTTAGCTCCAATATATATTTCACATGCTAATCCATTGGCTTGAAGACTCTATTTTGAATAAAATTCTCTTAATCAACGTTTCATCTCTAATTAATGTGTATGTTAAGGATAGAACTTCATTGACACTTCCAAAGAGCACTTGTATTCTTTGTTGTACTGTGTTTGAACACTTTATTTGGTGTAAGTGATGGCAGCATAATTTTTGAGACCCAAAGGATTAGCAATATCTCTTAAGAATTTCATGTGAGCTCCAAGTTATATTTGTGGCCAGTGTCTCTACTGGACATGACATTAATGCAAACGCAATGCAGCCAACAACGGAGATAAATATGTATTTTCTAGCATAGCGAAAGAGTTACAAAGCTACCCTTTAGCTTCAAACTGCAGTGGCAATACTCTAGACAAGAATTGCTGCAAAATACCACCTTCCAAGTATAAAAAAGAGAACCAAAATCCAATGAGAACGGACCAGAATTGGAGTTGGGGATATGGAAAGATTTCCACTGGTGGACATATTCCCCCTCATGTGAAAACTGCAGGGCCAAAATCACACATCGAGTAGCAAGTATTGGACTAGTTCCATTATGAAAACAAATAAGACATAAATAGCTATTCCATTTTCTATGTTGAGGCTTCTTTCACCAGAATAAAGACAGATATTTGTATTGACTGATAGCTATTCTATGGGACAACTAAAATTTCCACGTAAATCTAAATCTGTATCCACTTTTTTTTTTTATTCAACGTGGTGGATATAATTCTAGGAAGGGCTCTATTAATTGTAATAAAATTTGGTTAATCCATCATCTCTTGATAACAAGCGTTACCCGCAAGAGTTCGTCATCTTTTCGAGTTCTATATTTTTTGTAGCTTGATCATTTAAATTTTTATCTGCGTGGATAGGCAACTTCAATGTCTACAATATGTCAATATGTTCAGTTATGGAATTATAAGATCCTTCCTATCATGATACGTATGTAATAGCATTTGCATATGCATCTCTATCATGGTATTGCATTGGTTTTCTCAGGTAATTCAAGCTACAACAACTCTTAGGTTTCAATATTGATCATATTACTTTGATTTTTGGTGTTCTAATTTAGTATGGGTAGTCTCCTACTGCGGTCACCTTAGAAATATTAAAAATGTCTCCCTACGAGCATGCAACCTGTTGTGAAATTAGATGAACCATTCATGTATGAACTACATCTTGGCTCATTTTTCTTATAGGATACTTGTTGGAACTTCGCTTCTGATGTTACTTCTTCAACCGTTTCTATCTCCCACTTGGCTCCAGGTTGCTCAAGTGATTATAGCATTTGGCCAGAACTCAAGTGTCTTATGCTTTCCTTCTATTGTGCAAGGTCATGACATGTTACAAGGCATACCTTATACAATTGCATTTCCCCTACGCCAATATGGCTTTGCATCAATGAATTTTCAAATATCTTCAAGATGTTTAATATCCAAAAATAATGTTAATATTCCATGGTGATGTCCATGTTGAGATTGAAAAAACACTATTATTAGTGGTATAACTTCTAAAATTTTGAGTATTTTATAATACCACATCAGTTGGTGGAAGAAAAATAAAGGGTCTACCATTTTTGTCAATATTATCTATTGTTCTCCTCACAATCATAAATTGAATCATCCAATGATGATATCAGTTGTTGTAAGTGATCATAATCATAATTATGCTTTGAATGGAAGGAAGTCTCAGCTTGATCTAAGCTCCAAGGCATTGGCAGAGTGGCATGTTCCACTCTTGAATAGCATTGGGTAGCCTAGAATATTCATTAAAATGTAGCTATTTTCAAGCCACAATGTCGAAAACTAATTGAAATGGTGGAAGAACATAATAGTATTATAACTGGTGCCTACATTATGTAACTCAAAAGGTAAAAGCTTG
Source organism: Wollemia nobilis (assembly GCA_028583015.1). NCBI lineage: Eukaryota > Viridiplantae > Streptophyta > Pinopsida > Araucariales > Araucariaceae > Wollemia > Wollemia nobilis. Next base: position 117,318 of record JAQPPZ010017079.1, on the reverse strand, counting down.
ATCACGATGTCTAGATGTCAACCACAATTTCTCATGAAGTGGCAGTTGTTTTCTTCTATCAAGGATTACATCTGTCTAATATTATAAGGTTGCTGAAATCACTTTCTATCTCAATGGTTTGTCAGACATTTTGAGTAATAATAAGTATGATATCAATGCACTATTCATAGATGTGTTCATCTTATTAAATGCATATGTTTTTTTACACTCACACCTTGTTGGATCTATTTGGATGACGCACATGTCACGTGAGTGAGCGGAGAAGGAGGTGGCCATGGAGGAGGTTGCATGGATGAGAGTTGTGTGTAGGTGGTGGCTGTTTCAATTTTCCAATTGGTGTTAAAGTTATCATAGAAATTTTTATAAATCAACTAGTAAAATGCAAGGAAATAAAGCAGTAAACCATGGAATGTTTTCTGTGGCATTTCCAGTAGGTTTTTTTCTATGGAAAAATTTACACTGTTGCTGGAAAAGACCTCTTTTTCATTTATTTCTTTTAAAAAAAAATTGTATTTTTAGGGTTTGCATAATTTTCTTTTGGAAGTACATCACGTACCATTTTAAAATTTATGGCTTCAAGCTCTTCCGAAAAGAAATTAGGGTGTGAATCATTTTTTCTTTCTTGGGGAGTGTAATGGGTACCACACGGGATTCCATGGCTATGGGCTCCTCCTCCACCTGGGATTCCATGGCTATGGGCTCCTCCTCTACCTGGGATTCCATGGCTAGGGTCTCCTCCTCTTGCATTTTCATTTTTATTAAATACTCTATACGATCAAAACGTTCCATTTGTTTATTATGGTATTGTTCATTTATTCTTATAATTTTTGCGATGTCATTTTTCATTCCTTTGATATTTATGTCCCATATGGTTGGATCCATAAGGCTTTGATACCAGATGGTAGGAACCTAGGGTTCCTAACATAAATTGATTGGTAAATAAATAAATAATAAATAATCTAAATCTAAAATAATCGCTTTTGAATTGTTAGGAAGTCCCTTCAATGATTTAATAAATCATATATTATATATTTCATGGATATATGGAATGAATGAATTGAACAAATATATATATTGACCTAACCCTAATCCTCACGTCATTTCAATGTGTCTTTTCATAATAATTAATGTATTTAATTATTATGACTATAGGACTATCTAACACTAATAATAATATAATAATTAATTATTATATTATATACTAACCTTAGTATATTAAATATATATTATATTATCATTAATAAATTTAGTGTTAGGATAGGATCCCAACATGTGCAGGTCTGTCGACTATAAATTAGATGCTCAAAAGCTGAAACTCTTTCCATCGACATTAGATGACTCAGCTCTACGATGATTTATCGGGTTGGGGAACAAGTAGATCATCACATGGGAAGATATGAGGAAGCTCTTTCTAGAGTAGTACCAGAACTTCAACAGAGCATGGGATTCCAAAGAGGAAGTCCTCACCATGACACAGAAGGAGGACGAGTCCCTAGAAGAGTATTGGGAGAGGTTCAATTTTAACCTCCAGCGATCTCCTCATACAAATCTAGGAGATAAGTCCCTCAAAAGCATTTTCCTGAGAGAACTCAACAACGAGTCGTTGAAAGTGCTAAATATGATTTTAGGAGGAGATGTTTCCCAGTACATGATGGAAGATATCCGACAACTATGTTGGAATTACTCAAGAAGGAGAGGTAAACTAGCTCTAAGGATCATGAAGGTGATTGCATCGATCACAAAAGAAGAGATAGGCAACATGTTGGAAGATTTAAATAGTGAAATGCTATCCTCTCTAGCACTGCAGTTGGATACGCTCTTGCTGAAGAAAAATAAATAATAGAACAATGCAGCGTTGACCTATTTTTGTCCAAAATACAGAGGAAAGCATACTAGAAATACGTGCCAAGAGAACAAGGTTAGAGTATGCACGGTTTGCCAACAAAATCACAAAACTCAACTGTACCTGCATCTGCCCAATACCAAGGAGGATTCTGACATAACTGAAGCCTATTTCATGGGTAATCAAAGAAATTGGTAGCAAAAACCTATGGGGAATATGCCTACAGGAATACCACCATATGGAGGAGGACCATATATGCCACAAGGGCAGCCGCAACCACCCAATATGGGATGGTGGGGACCACCACCTTGGATGAATGTGCCTCTAGGAGCTACATTTTCCAATCAGCAACCATGGATGCCATATCAACATTCTGGGCAACAATGGAGGAACCATGGTTCATGGAATTCCACTCCACAAAACATGGCATAGGTTCCACCTCGACAAAGCCTACCGGCCCTACTTGTAGTGAGACCTACATAGTTACCAGCACAACCAACAGTGAATCCAACTGGCATACCAAGTAGAGGGAGAGATGTATCCGATGTATCATATTAATTGTAATCCTATTCAACTTATATCAGGCAAGTAGCTAAGAGTAGAAGCACCTCCCCTGGTATAAGAGAAGGAAAACATAGGAGACTCTCATATTATAGAAGATGTGGAGGAAGAAAAAGTTATTGATAAAATAAAGGCCCCATTCCCTAAATGGTTGTAGGAGCCAAGGAAGTTGATACAACCATAATTTGACATCCTCACTAGCTTGAGGAATCTAACAGCTACTATCCCACTTTTTCAAGCTATACGAGACATGTCAATATACACCAAAGTGATAAAGGAGTTGTCTATGAGGAAACCAAGATGTAAGATGGCATAAAACATAAATGTCATGGGAAAATTGGCTAACTTGATGATGGGGAGTGCATATCATCCCAAATATGCAGATCTAGGTAGCCCAGTGCTGATTGTGAAAATATGAGGGCATTCACTGGTGAACATCTTAGTTGACCTAGGTGCAGCCATCAACATGATGCCATAGGAAACCATACATAAGCTAAACCTCACGAACCTAAAACCCACCAAGACGGTGTTGTAACTGGCTGATTGGTCAATAGTAGTGCCAGAAGGGATGCTCGAAGACATCATCATAACAATCAATGCATGGGAATACCCAACAGAATTCTTGGTGCTACAATAAAAAATGGGACTGGGTGGTTACCAACTCATCTTGGGGAGGCCATGGTTAGCTATGATTGATGCCTACATCAGCTGCTACGATGGATTAATAACCATTTCAAATGGACAGAACATCAAGATATTGACAATATCCCACCTAATCAGTCTGTGGATATGTTGGGTTAACCCACGTTGATCGAGCAAAATTATGGTTTGTTGTTCATGCTCCAGCTAGTGATGGCATTGAGATAATTGGAGGAGGACACCGATGAAGATGGTATTATAACTGAATTCTTGCAAGGAGAATTCTCCCTCACAGTTTTTGAGTCGCCATTGGTCAGCACTCAGGACCACCATACTAGGAAAATTAACATTGGGCTTGGCAAAATATTGAACATCAGTAGTGGATTGACCCCCACATACTTGATAAAGTTGAAAGAGCTCTTAACTAGGAACCAATGAGCATTTGCCTGGGATTATTTGGATATGAAGGGAATCAACCCAAAAATCTACACCCATCAGGTCTACCTCAAAGATGAGGTGATCCCAGTCAGACAACCATAGAGAAGGATGAACATGACCATGAAAGAAATTTTCAAAGCCAAGATATAGAAGCTCTTGTATGTAGGGTTCATCTACCCAATATCCAATAGTGAGTGGGTGTCAGAACTTGTGGTGGTCCTCAAGAAAAATGGAAAATGGTAGATCTATGTTGATTATAGATCACTGAACAAAGTGACTAAGAAATATCACTTCCAACTTTCCTTCGTTGATCAGGTATTGGACACATTATCCGGGAGGAAATACTTCTCCTTTCTAGATGGATTCAATGAATACAACCAAATCCAGATTGGGGAGGAGAACTAGGCTAGACAACGTTTACCTATCCATTGAGAATGTTTACCTATAGAGTGACACCCCTTGGGTTATGCAATGCACCAACCACCTTTCAAAGTGTAGTGTTGAGCATATTTTTAGATATGATGGGGGAGGCAGTTGAGGTATATATGGATGACTTCACTGTTTACGAGAAAAAATTTGAAGAAGTGATGACAAACTTAGAACATGTGCTCTAGAGATGCGAAGAGAACAACTTATCCCTAAATAATAAAAAATGCTTTATGATGATGCATGAGGGCATAGTACTGGGACATCATCTCTCGACAGAAGAAATTAAAGTGGATCAAAAGAAAATAGAAGTTATTAAATACTTATCCAACCCAAAAACACAGAGGGAAGTAAGGAGTTTTCTTGGCTCTATCGGGTATTATAGGCGATTTATCATCGACTTCAGTAAAATCACCAAATCGTTACACACCCTACTGACAAAGGACATGGAGTTTATTTGGATGGAGGACTTCGAGCAAGCGTTTCAAATGCTGAAGAAGCTTATTTCTGCCCCAGTTTTGCAAGGCCCAAATTGGGCTATCCTGTTTCATATATATTGTGACACATCTAATAATGCAATTGGGGTGGTGCTCAATAAAAAGGATGGTGAAGGATTCTACTCCATTTATTACATAAAAAAGAACTTAGAAGGGGCCAAGCTCAATTATATGGTAACAATTTTTTTTTTCTCATAGTGGTGAACACCATCAACAAATTCCACCACTATATCATTGGGTACAAGGTGTTTGTTCACATGAACCATGCGACCATCAGGTACCTAATGAGTAAACTAGCAATCAGTGGTAGGATCATCAGGTGGATTTTATTATTTTAGAAGTTCTACATTACCATAGTTGATAAGCCTAGGAAGGATAATGTAGTCGTAGACTTCCTGTCTAGATTAATATTAGTAGATCACGCAGTGGTAGAGGACCAGTTCTTGGATGAGATTTTGTTCATCATCAATGTACAGATGCTATGGTATGCAGACATTGCTAACTATTTGGCCACTAGTAGAACATCCCCTACTCTTTCGTATAGAGAAAAGCAAGGGGTGATTGAAAAAAGTGCTTCCTTTTAATGTATTGACGATCTCCTAATCAAAATGGGGCCCAATCAAATCATGAGGAGGTATGTAGCAGAGCATGAGTTTTAAGAGATACTCAAGGCATATCACAATGAGCAATGTGGAGGGTATATTTTAGGGATAAGAACTACATGTAAAGTGTTACAAACTAGGTACTATTGTCCCACTCTGTTGAAAGATGCAGCCACATACGCCAGCATGTGTGATGAATTCCAGAGGATGGGTAGATATACCCATAGGGACAAGATGCCCCTTCAACCTCACGTACATATTGAGCCCTTCAATAAGCAGGGCATGGATTTCATGAGATCCATAAACCCAAATTCAGTTGGGAGGAGATATATTCTAGTATACACAGACTACGTTACTAAATGGGTCGAAGTCCAGACGCTGAGGGACTCCAAGGAAGGGACAGTACCTGAATTTTTGTTCACCCATATTTTTACAAGGTTTGGTGTACCCAGGGAAATAACAATGGATCAAGGATCCCAATTTACCTCTAGGCTAATTGAGGAGCTGATGGAGCAATACAGGATTTGTCACAATAGGACTATCCCCTACCATCCGTAGGTGGATGAACAGGTGTAAGTGACCAACAGGGAAATTGAAAATATCCTGATGAAAACTGTGTAGCAGCACAAGAAATATTGGGCTACAAGATTACCCGAGGTAGTATGGGCATATAATACAACGTGGAAATTGACCATAGGATTTACACCCTTTCGACTGGTATACAAAAAAATGTAATGATGTCCATCGAGTTTGAGGTTAAGACACTCAGAACGGTGATAGAACTGGACCTAATCCTGGATTAAGCAAAGAAGGAACGAATTTGGTAGCTAAATAGTTGGATGAATTTTGAATGGATGCCCTATAGAGAACAAAAATCATGTAGAGGCAAAGGAATCAGTGGCATGATCACCACATTAAAATGAAACAATTCAAAGAAGGAGATTGGGTACTGTTGTATGACTCTAGGTTCCAGGAGCAGAAGTGAAAACTGATGCAAATGTGGATGGGACCATACAAAATTGTGGAAATCATAAAAAATGTGTACAATAAGACAATTGATGACAACAACACCATTATAACAGCTAATGGCCATCGGTTGCACTCGTACCATAGGTCCGAAAGCTTGCTGGTGGAGTCTAGAGCAAGCATGGGGGAGACCCCACCCAAGTAAATTTTTCCAGAGTTCTCAACAACATGGTAGACGTAGAGGTGTACACCAAAAATAAATTAGTATAGTTTCCTATTTTTAGCTTATGGTGTGTTTTGCAGGAACAACACCCACATGGAAGCTACAGATATCTTGAGAGCCAAGGCCTAACAAGCATGAATTGAGTTTAACTAAATTTTTATTTTTTTCTTGTTTTCTTTTTGCAAAGAAATGACCAGATTGCTCAAATAGTAGGCATCTTAGGTAACAGGTCCTAGACCGAATCAACATCCATGGACCTACACGTTTAGGAAATTCTAATCCAAGCACGGGCACAAAAATCAATTCCTCACAAAGGATAAATTATGCACCCCTGTTATTGGATGAAGTAGACGCCGATGTAGTGTGATGAGAACTTTAGGAGGCTTTATCAACCTCACATCAATGGACACATTAGCCCCTGCTGACTTTTCAATGGTGGTAGGATACCTTAATTTGGAAGGGAGGAACCTTACTCTTGTACTTTACTCCAGAGGTGCCTTACTCTGCTGCCTTACTCTAGAAGGGAGGTGCCTTACTCTGGTGCCTTAATCCAAAAGGGAGGCACCTTACTCTGGCACCTTACTCCAGTACCTTACTCCGAAAGGGAAACACCTTACTTTGGCACCTTACTACAAAAGGGAGGTGCCTTACTTTGCAAAGGAGGCGCCACTCTAGAGGCATTTTGCCCATGGTTTATTTAAAAAAAAAAAATCAAGGGAGGTACCTTAATCCAGAAGGGAGACGCCTTACTCCGATGCCTTACTTCGAAAGGGAGACACCTTACTGCGGTGCCTTACTCTAGCACCTTACTCCAAAAGGGAGGTGCCTTACTCTGGAATGGAGGCGCCTTAATTTAGAACCTTACTCCGAAAGGGAGGCGCCTTACTTCGCCAAGGAGGTGCCACTCTAGAGGTATTTTATTATTTAAAAAGAAAGGATTTTTTAAAATTCCATGATGTTATCCATCAATGAAAAAAATTTGATCAAGTGGCACCTTACTCAAGTAGGGACCTTATTGAGGTAGGTGCCTTATTGAGGTAGGTGCCTTACTCAAGTATGTGCCTTACTGAGGTAGGTGCCTTACTGAGGTAGGCACCTTACTAAGGTAGGTGCCTTACTCTGGCACCTTACTTAGGTGCCTTACTCAAGCAGGCACCAATTAGGCACCTTACTCAAGCAGGCACCTCGATTGACTCAAAAGCACATGTGCAACTTGGTAGTACATAGAGCAACCAAAGCCAACACCATCATATCACATGATGGAAATCCAAAACACACCCAAAAATATGTTGAAATTATTGGATAGGATCTCTACATGTCCCAAGGCCAACCATCGAGGAGATATGCATCCCAACCTGAACCAATAGGATCCACTGTATTTTCAGCGTAGGACCTCAAGTGAACCAGAATTGTTGTACCTAAGGTGACGTAATCAGCACATGGGAAATACATTATCAAGTACCAAATTGGCATACTCCACGTAGCACAAAATGACCAATCAGGTATGCACATGGTTTCTATTAAATATATATGTAATTTTTCATATATGCTTCTCTGAAAATAATTTCGGTGCAAGAATTAAACTCACCCCTCATGTCTAATATGTCGTGCTAGAAATTAATTCGGGTGGCGTAGCCTGCCAACCCTAATGCGAAAACAATTTCCAAAGTTAAGCACCTGAATTTATAAAAAGGTGTCTTACTAAGAGTAGAGCATCAAGCCAGTCAAAATTAGTAGAGAATTTGCCATGGGGGGACGTTCAAAGAATCCTGTGCTCAAAAAGCATGGGCCTAATGACATTGATGGGATTAGGGGAGAAGTCTACAATCGGTTCGAAGCGGTCAGGTGGATGAATTACTATCGCCTGGTCAAACAAGACCAAGATATAAAGACAACAAAGGAGTTTATTGCCACTATAATTGGAGGAGTTTCTCGGTTGCATAGACTAGATATTTTAGTCACCCCAAAGCACATTTCTCATGTCATCGGTCTCCCCCTCACTAGAGAATGCACATACAAATATGGCACGACAAAATAGTGCACAAAATTATTGATTAGATAGAAGAATGTTTGATGTGACTATGGGGGGCTCCCAAAGCAGGGACTCCTGATGCACCTGAGGAAGCTCTTTGAGTAGGTTATGATATACTTCACATGCATCAGGAAGTATTCGCACCTAAATGCGAACTATATGCAGTTATTGAACCACATGGTGCACGGGTGATAAATTAACATCCTGTTCTATCGATAAAATGCCCTAAAAGACAAGGCATTACGATATCAGAGAGGTGCGACCTCTGCCCTAGCCCACCATGGGCTAATTATAGCCCTGATACACCATGTAGAAGAACACAAGAAAATATTGTCGGTGCTAGGAGCCAAACACTGGTGCACAAGAGCAGGTTGTGGCCGAAGTAGAGCAAGAGTTTGAATTACAAGAAGCGGTTGAAGAAGAAGGGGAATGCTCGAAGGGGAATGCACAAGAGCAGATGACAGCAGAGGCTGAGTATAAGGTCGAATTGGAGGGAATGCTCAAAGGGGAACAAACCCAAACGTCACTAGATGTTGTGGAGGAGGGGTAGACTTCCTTGCCAAATTATACAAAGGATCGACTTCGATATTCCCTTCGAAGAATTATGCCCTCAACATGCTCACCTATGGCAGGAGGTAGAGGCAAGATTCTAGAGTGGAAAAATGACTATGACTGCAACACCCATCAAAGGTGTTGGGCCAAGCATGCTAGGACAGCATAGCCAATGTAATAAGAAGCCGACATAGAATGAAGTCCAACCCAGTGCAGCTGGAAGCCAATGTAGCTAAAGGGTAGCACAACCCAAGGATGCCCCGCAACAAACTAGGGCCCCTTAGAAAAAATGAAAGCCTTAGGATGGAGGGAAAGCCAAGGCCACCAATAAGAAAAGGAAATAGGGAGCAGTGGCCTATGTAGAGGAGGTGACTACTGGTTTTAGGTGCCATGAGGGTGTGGCACATATTAGGCATGGGGGTATGATGAACACCAGATATGCTCATATTTTTGTATAAGTACTAACAATTTTTACGTGACAATATGCCATGAGTTGTATATTTTTATGAAATATTATGTATTTATTCAATTAAATCATGTGTATTATCTAATCCATGCATGAAGTGTTTTTTGTGTAGTTATCTGCCTAATTTTGTCATATTTTTCTCAGTCGAGGTCCTACATAGACCTGGCACAATTTCGCTCAAACAGACTAAAGGCATACGAAGGTAGGCACCTTACTCAAGTAGGCTCCTTACTGATGTAGGCACCATATTAAGGTAGGCATCTTACTCAAGTAGACACCTTACTCAAGTAGACACCTTACTAAGGTAGGCACCTTACTAAATTAGGTGCCTTATTGAGGTAGGCACCTTACTGAGGTAGGTTCCTGACTCAAGTAGGCACCTTACTCAAGCAGGCGCCCAAATTATGCATGTTGACCAAACAGCTGGAGGACCCTATTGATTATCGTTCCATGTCATCTATGGGAAACCGTTGAATGAACGAGCTATCCCAGCTAGAGTGGATGAACATGTAACCACTCATGAAGCATAACTATAATGAAACAAAAATCGTATGATTTCAAGGAAACGGCGTAGAGCTGATTATCACGTGCTGGTTACAGTAACTGAACTATCCCAGTTTAGACTATAACCAGGATGCCTGTTGTAACAGAATCACAACAGGAAGACATGTGTGTATTATATAAACACACGTACTTCTCTGTAGTAGGAGAGACATATTTTTCATAGAACATTATTACATGTAATACTTCATTGCACTGTTAATAAAAGCTTGAGCGTTATTTATCCACGCGTTGTCTTCGTTATTTGTTGGGCGGGATTTGCTAGAGCTCAGGCCCACTCTAAGATATTATTCCTCCCCTACTCTTAGTTATTTTCATAGGTTTAATTATGCATGATAGTATGTTTATTTCTTAGATTAAATTTATCTGCTTTCGAATGGTGTTTTTTTTTAATTATGTAGGTGTATTTGCAGCTTTCAGAGTGGTGTGTTTATATTTACGTATTTTATTTATGCATAAGTTTTATTGGTGTGGACAAACCAATTGTTGTTTCACAAACACCCCCAATGATAGTTGAATGAATTCATCTAAAAAATGGTAGTGTGAATAGTCTCAATCGTGGCACTTCAAAATTCTACGAGCTCCTTGGTTTGACAATTAAAATATGAGTGTTGTGACATATTTAGGACAAATTTAACCAATTTTTGGCACCCAACACTACTCATAAAAATCCAACAAGATTTTGATACTAAATTCTTGATTCAAAATAACCACAATATCTAAAATAAGAATGCTATATCAAATATAAGATAATGGTAATATTTTAAACATATAAAACTCATGAATAACTTCTGCAACTACACATAAAACTGTCATTAACAAATGCTCATAAAAATAGTATTTTGATATAGAATGGAGATCTCAAATACTCAATCTACATTGTGTATCTTCATTATGCTCTTTCACACTCACATGTAGACCTATATAGAATGGAATGTGAATCTTCATATGGAGTATTCTTGGCCTTCATTCTTCTTGAGACTCTTCACTTTCCTATTCTATGGACCCATGTGCACATGGACTATTATGGACATTTACATCATTAAATACTTTGCACACTCTAATAATACTTGTGCATTTATTAAATTGCATAAAGTAAATACTCACACTCTAATCTAAGACACACTCCTAATCTAAATATGTACCCAAGGTGGTACATTAGCATGTACCAAATAATATAATATATTCCAACACTTACTATTCTAATATTCTTTCCTTTGCAAACCTTGTCCCACTTACAAAGAGGAAACACAATTTTTTCCTCTCATCCTTTCCAAAGAAAGTCTCTTTGAATTTTATTATATTTTTATGCTATACCTACTAGTAATCTTGAAAATGACATCATATAAATAGGAATTTATTTCTTGGAGTCCTTATGAGTTGTAGCCTTCTTACCATTACTTTTCCAACCCACCAAACAAATATTTATTTTATCCAAACATGATACCCAAAGCTTACATTTATTTACTTTAATATCCAAAGGAATACTCAAGTATGTTGATGGAATTTCTTAAATTTTAAACCCTAAAATATCCATAATAATTTATTGTAAATATAAGGCAGTGTTAATGGAAAAAATATTAGATTTTCTAGTATAACCAACTATCCAATAGCCTTATCATAGCACCATAATGTTTATTTAATCTCCATGGAATCATTTACTAAGGGATTACCCCCAAAAAAATATCATCAACAAACTAGAGGTGAGATTCAAAGGGACCTTTTTTTGCAACCTAAATACTTTTAATTTTTCCTTTTGTTTTTCCCTTTGAGAGCTCTCCCTCATGCCTCTACAAGAATAATAAATAAATAAGGATATCACCATGGTGGAGCCCACAATATGACTTAAAGTAACCAACAAGAGAACCATTTATCAAAATAGAATATTTCAAAGTGCTATCACAATCAAATATTTTAAGAATATCATGTAGAAAACTCCAAGAAACCCTATCATATTTTTTTTTCATATCTAATTTCATTAGCATACGTGATTTTTTCATGGAATGAAGAGAATGTATAGCCTCATATGCAATGATTACACCATCAAGAATTTTTTACCATAAACAAAACCACCTTGTTCCTCTAAGATAACATAATGTTGAATGTTTTTCAATTTGTTTACCATAGTTTTTACAATGATCTTATAAATCATATTACAAAATATTATTAGATAGAAATTATTAATATTTTATCTCATATTTCTTTGAACTAATGTAATAAAATTGACATTGATATCACCTACTATAACTTCTATTTATGGGTCTCTTCAACCACAACCAACATATCACTCTTCAATAAATCCTAATTGTTTTGAAAGAACATTGTAGTAAATCCATCAAGGCTAGGTACCTTGTTATGATGGAAAGATAAAAATACTTCATGTAGCTCAATTTGTTACCATAGTTTTTACAATTATATTATAAATCATATTACAAAATATTATTAGACAAAAATTATTAATATTTTATATCGACTTTCTTGGAACTAATGTAATAAAATAGACATTGATATCACCTACTATAACTTCTATTTATGGGCCTCTTCAACCACAAACAACATATCACTCTTCAATAAATCCTAATTATTTTGAAAGAACATTGTAGTAAATCCATCAAGGATAGGTACCTTGTTACGATGGAAAGATAAAACTACTTCATGTAGCTCCTGCATATATATCTTCTTCATCAATATTTCATTTTGTCCTTGCATGGTAATTGAGTAAATATTTTACAAAATCTTATCTTGCATAATTGTAGGTAACCGTTGTTGTTTCCAACTCATATGAGGCTTTCTATTGCAAGTTACCAATAAAAATATCTAACATGTCTCAAGGAGGTAGGGTGTATCTTAAACATACAACTAAACTTATCCAATAAGTTAGAAAATTTGAGAAACTTTTATCTTTTCCTTGTTTTAGGAATCTTGTATAGTTACTTCTTTATCCACAAAAGCTCCAAATTGATGAATAAATAACTTAATTATTTCTTCAATTTTTCTCAAAGAATTATGAGGTAGATGATGTATCGCTCCAAATTTTTTGCATCCCTACCTTCAGGCTATTGGATCCGCGCCCGGAAGGAGGATGGGAAAAGGATGGTGCGGTACCTCGGACGAGAGGACTTTACGAAGGTCCCGCCTCTCAAGGGAGGTGCATTTTGGTGATTTTTCGACTGGATGGTGGGTTCACCAGGAAACATTTGGCGGCAGTTTCCACGCCTAGGTTTTGGGAATGAGTTTTGATGAGTTCGTTTTATTTTTAAACATTCATCCTAGGTTTGGCCGAATGATTCTAACTTAAACTACATGAAAATGCAATTTAAATGAATACAACAAACATAAAAGAAAGCAGAAACAGAGAATTTGCAGGAGGCCAATGAAGATTACCTGATCCGAAAGTCTGATGAAGTTTCTGATTACTTGTAGCAGTCTGGATCGTCTGCAATTCAACAGAATCGCCTTCAATTTGATAAAATCGTCTAAACTGACAGGATCGTCTGCAATCTGACGAATTCGTCAAACGAATTCATCAGAGACCTGCAAAACAACAAACAGATGCGAAATACAAGAAATTCTATTTTGTAAACAGGGGCAAACTATATGAAAAAGTAATATGAGTATTGAACAATATACAAGAACAAAAGTAAATGCAAATCACTGTGTTTAGATAGCAGAATATGATCTTAATATGCAAACTAGACAAAATGGGTGAACTCCGGATGCAATATAGTATAAAAACTGAATAGACAATCTAATTTATAGCATAAAATGACAGAGAAAAGAGAAAGAAGAGCAAACTCCAGGCACTGATTGCCTCGATGTGTGCTGCAGTCGAAATCGTCTCGCATCAGTACGAGATCGTCCCGAATTTGATGAGATCGCCTCCGATCTTGACAGGTTCGTCGACTGCGATAGGTGCTGGCTCCGGCTGAAAACCAGTGGTGTACCTGCAATAAAATTAATATAGGACTAGTGCAAGAGCAAATTTGAAGTGTTTTAGCGCATAGGGAGTTGATTTACATAAAAATTCAGCCAGGGGTTGGGGAAGGAAAAGTTTTAGAGTTAAATAGGCATAGGATAGTTGTTGGGAGGTTGGAGATCATCCCAATTTGGGAGATCTCCAACGGGGGAAGGGTCCCAACGGCGCAGACACGCTTCTGCCCGGATTGGAGACCCGTTGGAACGGATTCCAACTATGCAAATTCAGTTTTGCGACAAAATCGTCTGGACGTTCTAGTCCAGACGAAATCGTCAAATGCGGGCGATATCGTCTAATCGGAGACGATATCGTCAAACGGTCAAAACAATCGCTAAAAATGGCACGGAAAAAGAGGAAACGGGTTTCTCGGCGGTTAACGGGCGGTTTGGGAGGTTAAATTTGAATTTAAATTTATTTACTAAGGTGAATGTAATTATTCCAATTTTACCGCGCCAATTTTAGGGTGCTACATTTTGCCCCCTCTTTAGCGAATTTTTCGAAGAAAATGCGTTAAAGATGAGTTCTTCTCGATCTACGAGAAAGCAAAAAATTATTCCCATTTTTAGGCGACGATTCTTGGTCGAATCGTACGACAGCTTACTATGGTGCCCCCTCCGTGTTTTTACCCAAATCGAACGTTTGAGGTAAAAACGCGGAAAAGCAAAAATAATTTTGAATTATTTTTGAATGAAATTATGTTTGATATATGATATGTTTTTGATCATATGACTTGTGTTATGTGTATGCTTATGATGCTTTTATGTTTGATTGATTGATTTAGTTGATTGATGTAATGATTTTATTGATGATTCATGTAATTATGTCGTTTTGGAAAATATTATAACTTGGATGTCATGCTATAAATATTTTAAATGAAATAATCTGATGTAACAAATTGATTGGTTGTAATGAAATGTGATAAAAATAAAAAGAGATTTCTAACAATAATTTCAAAGGACATTGTCGCTATTATAGACCATTTCATGGAGTCGCCGCTCACTCGGTCGTCAAGCTAGTCCCAGGATAGAAATATTGTTAAAAGTAAAAGAGTGCTTAAGAGACTGTCTTAAGACTTTGTTGTGATGATGCAAATGATGATGATGATGGTTTGCTTTCAGATTTCCATGAAAATATTATGCATGAAATATTGTGAAATGATTTTTGCTAGGCATAAATTCCTAAGTGTGATAAAATTTGTGAATAATTCCTTAAGAATTATACCATCATTGCAAAATGCAAAGGTTGACATAATGATATGAAATAATAAAAATGTGTTTGCTTTTGAAAAGCATAATTTGTAAAAAAATGAAGTCATATGTTTTGTATGATCTTTGATAAATCAGGAAATAAAATTGTTACAATGGTTTGCGCTAGGCATAGAATATGTAGGTATAGACTTATACCATCATCGCGAAGATCAAAGAAAGGATAGTTTTATTGCATGATTAATTTTTGATGAACAGAAAATATGATAATGAGGACTTGCGCTAAGCATAAAATTCCAATTTTGGTTTTGGAACTATACCATCGTTGCGAAAGTCGATAAGATATATATGATATGTTTTGATTGAAATTTTTGATTTTTTCTATTATATAGTTATCTTTGTGGTAAATAATTGTACTTGGTTTATTCCAAACAAGTTTGCAAAAATAATATTTCAAAGTATTTTGAAGACAAAAAGTTAGATTTATAAGGAATCCCATGTGCATAAGTGAATTCATTGCCAATCTTGATTTATCATAATGATAGACAAAATCTCTCAAATACAAATGTGTGTGCAATTGCATTGTTCATTTACCAGTTTTGAGCAAGATACTATGATACAAGTGATTTGAAGAAACCAAATAAGTGTTCATTAACCATGATGTAGATGCATATAACCATACTAGGCTACTATGTAGATCGGATTATCAAGAGCTAGCTAATCCATAAGCAGACATAGGTTCGTACAAAAGAAGGTCGCTAATGTGACAGACATATCGCCACGCTAGGAGTTACCCAAGGCCAAGCAGGTTGGGCACAAACCACCTGTTATGGGGCTTACCTCACAGTTTTCGAATAATTGAGAATTCCAGGGATTCAAGCTCATTCACCCTTCTTTTCTTTTCAAAGGGTAGGGAAAGGGATTTTATTGCTTTTCTTGCTTTCTTTTGAACTTTGCTTATTTTTCTTTTTGTATTTCTTTTGCTTGATAATGCTTGGAACATTGCTTGACATAACATTTTTCTTTTCTCTTTTTCTTGAATTTTTCTTTTCTTTTTCTTTTTCTAGGGATACTTGCTCAGATTAGTCGTAGAGCAAGGGATTTTTATTCTGGGTAGGGGTGAGCTTGTCCTTTTGCCAATTCTCAAAGATTCTAGACCATGTGCATGATAGGATAGCAAGGGAAACTTTTCACTCAAGAAATCAGTTCTACTATGTAGCAAAACATGGAAATTACAAATATAATCATTTTATTGTGAAAAGATGTGCTTGGTTTAAGTAAATAACAAGATCAATTCTCTATGCTCAAACTTTATTTAATTGAATTTTGTGAACTTTGATATAAGAGAGATTAGTAATCATGCCAGATAAAATCAAGATATTTATTGTGTGAGTGTGCAAGTGAGGGATGCCAAATAAATGCTAGTTTTATCCAAAATAAGTTGAAACATATAATTGCAATAATTGTAAGAAAATAATGATTTTGAGAAAGTTTTGAGAATGTTGACTCTCTCTTTATTCCGTATATTGTTTTGGTTTCGAAAGAGTCAAGCATATAGCTGTTTTTGGATTTTTATGTTGATTTTTGTTTTGGAGCAAAAGGAACTTTACAAGTGCTTTAAATAAATGCAATAAATATTTTTGAAGATTTTTGAAGATTTTATGAATGTTTTTGAGGTTTTTGAATAAATTGAAAGAAATACACGATAATGATTTTGAACAAATATATACATGGATGAAATGACCAAATTTATGCATAATAACGTTTGAGATGTAAAATATTCATGGGTTCTTTAAGTTCTTTACCATCTAAGGTAGATAATTTATATGCTCCTGATTCAAATTTTGCAGTAATGATGTATGGTCCGAGCCAGTTGGGCTCAAATTTACCTTTAAGTTCTTTGGTTGCATTTGTATTTTTTTTTTTGATTTTGAGGATTTTGATTTTTTTGTATTTTGATTTTAATTTATGAATTGAAATTGGTGGTATATACAAGATGATCTATATACACTATACAAGGTTTATTTGAGTATAGCATGTCTAAGGTTGCTTCAAAATCAAAGGAGGTTTTGAAGGATAATCTGGTTGAGGTGAAGGTAAGAATAGAAGGTGATGAATAAAAGGTAGTGATAACAAAAGCTTTGTTATAATGTAGAATAATGTAGAAAAAGATTTGACTTTTATATGTGTAAAATTGATCATGTTACAAAATAAAATGTCAGAAGGATAAGAAAGTTCTTCATTCTTATTATTATATTCCAAGTCTTGATAAGATGGAGAAAGTATATGTGAAAGATATGCATGGATGTTATTTGGTAAACAAGGATGATCATATATGGATGAAGAAAAGTGATGGATAGAAGATAATTGTGATAATAGAGAATGTATAGAACTTGATGTTTCAATCGTTAAATATTCTTCAAATGGTGTTGGGTCACCATGTATGGTAACAATTTTATTTGCAAGTTCAAACTTCAAACATTGGTGAAGAGTGGAAGGGACAACCCTCATCGTATGAATCCAAGGACTCTGGAGAAGTAGGTTGTAAGGTGAAGGACAATATCCTACATAGAATAAAGTATCCAGGATCTTGGATCCAATATTAAGGGGAAGAATTATAGTACCTTGAGCTTCTTGAATTTCATTGTTAAAAGATTTTATAATAACATTTGATTCATTAATATCTTCTTCCTTTAATTTGAGTTTTTGGAATAATTGATAAGTGCATAAATTAAGAGAGGAGTCATTATCTACCATGATAGTTCTAACAAGTGTTTCTTTACTAGATCCGATAATGTAAAGATAGGAGTCTTCTTGTGGAGTAGAGGAAGGAATATCCTCATCATAGAATGAAATATGGTTAACCTCAAGAGGGTTTACACCATTAATTATGTTCTTAGAGAAAATATGATGAGGAACAAATTGTTGGCTAGGTATTTTGAACAAAATTTCCTTGTGATAAATTTGTAATACTTCTAAAAGGGATATCTTTGCTTGAGGATTAATCACTTGTTGTTGGTTATCAAAGTGGATTTCAGATTGAGATTTTGATTCTAAAGATGAGCTTTCTATGCTTACATTCCATTTTGGATCATTCTCTAGAGCCAAAGATAGTTTTGAAGGTTGGTCAAATGAGGAATCCATATCTTGAATATCGGATTGAGTTGATTGAATTTGAGGTTGCTCATTTGTAGTTTTTGTTACAATATTAATAATATCATCATGATGGGACACATTAACATGCAATATTTGATTGGTTTCTTGTTGTTGATAATTGAGTAGGGGTTCTTGGGAGATCCCCATGTCTTGATTGATTATTGGTATTTGTTGTGTAGGAGTTTGATAGTTTACTGGAGATTTATAATCAGTTGTAGATTGTAATTCCTTTATATTAAAAAGATCCTTATCAATCAAATCTTGAATTGCACATCTTAAATCTTTACAATTTTGTGTCATATGTCCATCTACTCTATGATATTCACAATGTAGCTCAGGTTTAAACCAATCTGATGTGGTATCAGGTTGTCTTATGGAAGGAAGTTCAATAATATTTGTGTCAAGTAAATACTTGAGAATTATATCCATTGGTTGATTAAGCCTAGTAAATTTACGTGATGAAGGTTTTTGAGAGGTTTTTGATAAATGCCTTAGGAATTTCGTCATAAAAGGACCTAATGGTTTCTCACCTCTACTTTCTTTATTATGGGTAGAATGATGATAGGAAGATTGCGATGTAGGAGGTGAGTGCATGGTAGAATTGGAAGAATAAGTATTTTCTTGTTGAAATGGATGTGTTGTATTGAAAGAAGAGTATTGAAAAGGTGGTGGAGGATTATATGTGGGTTGATAGACATAATATGGATATATGGGAGAATAGATAATATCATTATGAAGAGGATTGGCAAAGGGATTGTTTTGTTGGGTTATGGATGAAAAATAAGAAGAGTGTGATGGAGGTGGTGTTGAATAGGGATGAGGTTGGTCATAATCAACAAATGTATTTGGCTGAATTCTTCCAACATTACTGATGGGCTCATATTGATTTGAGTAAAAACTCATGGTTTCTTTAGTACTTCTAAAAGTAATATTTAGCATCTACTATTTAGAATTGAATCTAAAACATACAAACTTGAAATGATGATTTTGTTTTTGTTTTTCTTGTATATATATATATTTTTGTTTTTTTGTTTTTGTTTTCAAAAGGTTATGATGCATTCACGTCGGGTTCACCAAAATGTATCGCTCCAAATTTTTCGCATCCCTACCTTCAAGCTATTGGATCCGCGCCCGGAAGGAGGATGGGAAAAGGATGGTGCGGTACCTCGGACGAGAGGACTTTGCGAAGGTCCCGCCTCTCAAGGGAGGTGCATTTTGGTGATTTTTCGACGGATGGTGGGTTCACCAGGAAACATTTGGCGGCAGTTTCCACGCCTAGGTTTTGGGAATGAGTTTTGATGAGTTCGTTTTATTTTTAAACATTCATCCTAGGTTTGGCCGAATGATTCTAACTTAAACTACATGAAAATGCAATTTAAATGAATACAACAAACATAAAAGAAAGCAAAAATAGAGAATTTGCAGGAGGCCAATGAAGATTACCTGATCCGAAAGTCTGATGAAGTTTCTGATTACTTGTAGCAGTCTGGATCGTCTGCAATTCAACAGAATCGCCTTCAATTTGATAAAATCGTCTAAACTGACAGGATCGTCTGCAATCTGACGAATTCGTCAGACGAATTCATCAGAGACCTGCAAAACAACAAACAGATGCGAAATACAAGAAATTCTATTTTGTAAACAGGGGCAAACTATATGAAAAAGTAATATGAGTATTGAACAATATACAAGAACAAAAGTAAATGCAAATCACTGTGTTTAGATAGCAGAATATGATCTTAATATGCAAACTAGACAAAATGGGTGAACTCCAGATGCAATATAGTATAAAAACTGAATAGACAATCTAATTTATAGCATAAAATGACAGAGAAAAGAGAAAGAAGAGCAAACTCCAGGCACTGATTGCCTCGATGTGTGCTGCAGTCGAAATCGTCTCGCATCAGAACGAGATCGTCCCGAATTTGATGAGATCGCCTCCGATCTTGACAGGTTCGTCGGCTGCGATAGGTGCTGGCTCCGGCTGAAAACCAGTGGTGTACCTGCAATAAAATTAATATAGGACTAGTGCAAGAGCAAATTTGAAGTGTTTTAGCGCATAGGGAGTTGATTTACATAAAAATTCAGCCAGGGGTTGGGGAAGGAAAAGTTTTAGAGTTAAATAGGCATAGGATAGTTGTTGGGAGGTTGGAGATCATCCCAATTTGGGAGATCTCCAACGGGGGAAGGGTCCCAACGGCGCATACACGCTTCTGCCCGGATTGGAGACCCGTTGGAACGGATTCCAACTATGCAAATTCAGTTTTGCGACAAAATCGTCTGGACGTTCTAGTCCAGACGAAATCGTCAAATCTGGGGCGATATCGTCTGATCGGAGACGATATCGTCAAACGGTCAAAACAACTGCTAAAAATGGCACGAAAAAAGAGGAAACGGGTTTCTCGACGGTTAACGGGCGGTTTGGGAGGTTAAATTTGAATTTAAATTTATTTACTAAGGTGAATGTAATTATTCCAATTTTACTGCACCAATTTTAGGGTGCTACAGATGATAATACCATTCTAAAGCCATACCACCAAGGCTTTTAGGAAACATTTTTAGCAAAAACATATCATCATATATAATATCATGGCATGTTTTTCTAAACATCCCCAAATATTCTATTAGATCCTCTATTCCTTTATAAATGGGTAATATCAACATTGGAAAATGCCTAGGATAGGTCCTAGAGGCTACTATAGGATCTAGGGGTTGATTGCAAATTTCCTTATAGTTCTAAGTGAAACTTGGAGGTTGAAGTGTATCCATTCTTAATGCCAATTCCCTTAGATTCCCTAAGAGGTTTATAGATATGTTGTTGAAAGGGAACCTGGTTAATGTTGGAAGCATGAACACTATTAAGATATGAGATGTTTTGTATATCATCTTGTTGTAAGATAAAATTTGTATTTTGGGGGAACATAATAAGGAATTTTGAGAGGAGAAATGTTGGAAGGAGGGATAAAATGAGGTAGAAATTAAAAATTATTTTGAGATGCACTACTAGTTGGAGGAGGTTGCAAAATTTCCCTAATTTTGGTTATTATTGTAGTAGCATATGTAGGTTTATGAAATGGATTAACATTATGAGAAGATTCAAACAAAGTATTGATGTAAATATTTTGATGAGATGGCCCAACTTCTTCGAAGTGAGTGTCTCTATCCAAGGCTTCAATTAGGACTTGCCTATTTTTCCTAAATAAATTCTAGATATGATTATGTGATTTGAATATGAGTTGCTCGTTAGATCCCTCAATAGGATCAGAGTCATCACTAGTCTCTATGTCCTCTTCTTCTTCTAGATTGGGATTCTCCCTATCAACCAAATCATCCCCATGGCATAGAGGATTCTCTTCTGGTTCTATCATATTTCACTTACTCCTAAGGTTTGGATCCATAGGATTAAGAGAAAGAGAGAAAAGAGAAATAGAGAGGCAAACAACACAAAAGGAATTTTTTATTAAGTTCTTTTATGTTTTCTAACACTATGCAAATAAATTTAATGGTCTTGTTTATATTTTATAACAATAAAACAAAAGGTATAAAAGGAAGAGGCTTCCTAAATTGGTCACTAAGGACGTGTTTCACATAGGGTTCATCAAATATGTAGAGGGAGAAAATAACCCATCGCAGATGATTCTCGATGGATCTGCTAGGAGTTGAGGTAACCACAGGGCTATGTTTATCTACACTCAGGGGATTGGGGATTAAAGGATTCACCAAGAGTAGTTTAAGGACTCACTCCAAGTTTGTAATGGATGGTTTGATGTGTTTATTGAGAAATCACCTAATTTTGGTCTTGACATAGATCTAAACTAGAAATAATTAAAGAACAACAATGCAAGAAAACAAGGAGCTATTCCTAAAATGATTATTTATTTCAATGAAGATTATTCCTATATTTTTCAATAAAGATAATATTTTCTTTTTAACAAGGGTTCAAGAGAATGTACAAACATGATTAGTCTAAATGTAAACTATATGCTTTTTATTTGTTGATGGCTAGAAATGAAACCAAACACCTTCTTCTTATGATATATATCTGGAGAAAAAATAAACAAGAAATGAATATAGACATACAAAAAATAGCCTAAAATATCTATCAAAATACTTACTTGATCTAATGGTTTATCATAACCAAATTCATGCCCCATAAGTCCTAACTATGAATTTGGTAAGACCTAAAATTCACCAACAAAACTTGGAACAAATGGATTAGTGTTTGAGGGCTTGCTTAGATCACTATGTGATTGATATTCAAGGTGTAGAAGTCAATCCCCATTGGTCCTTTTAGTTGATCTTTCAAAAATGGAAATGATTGTTGATCTTTGGAAATAAGCAAAACAAGATGTAACAAAAATGAAATATTAAAAACATAATTTAAACAAAATGGATGTAATGGAGAACAAACATACAAATTATCTCTAAGGTTTTGGAGACAATAGATTTTCCCCCAAGCTATTGTGATCAAATTCATACTCCGTAATTAGAAATCGTGATTTCAATAACAATGAAGAAGATGATAAAACAAAGGGTTTCATAGAATTTGCACCTCATAAGGGTGGGGTACGAATTCATAGAAGGATGATTAAAACTGATATATGAATGTAAAAAAGCCACAAATAACTAAGAATTCACAATCTAAAGAGATAACAATGCATAAAGAAAACCTGCTAAGCCTATGGAGGAAGCAAGAGTAAATGCCACAACCAAGGTGGAAGACCTCCTTATAGAAGATAAATAATGTGCACAATCTATCATCAAGTCTTCTCCAATTGCTCATCCACAATAATAAATCACAACAGGCACACAAAAAGTAGAGCACTAGAGAATTCCAAGATCATCAAATCTTGAGAGCATTTAGAAGAATGTAGATCTCATCTAGGCATCTAGGGTGAAAAGGAAGTTTAATACTTCTATATATAGGATGTTTGGAGGAGGTTTAGATGGGAAATTAAAACTCAAACTTAGCTAAGAGTCGATGTCATAGAGGTCGATCAAAACTTCGGATTTTCAAGATAAAAAACCTAAATTTATCGAATTTGTGCTCCGTATTAGATGATCATAAATTTGGCAAGGCTAGGAGAAAATGCAAATGAAAAGAGAAAAAAGAAACTCAATCTTGCATTTAGAAAATTTGAATGAATTCTTAGGGATATAAGAGAAAAATGACTCATTTGGATGGGTCAATTTTTTGTGTCTAAAACAATCCACATGCAATACTTTAAGTCCTTGTAATCTTCGTTTCTATGCTTCCATTACATTTTGAAAATATGCTTGTATTATTTAAAAAAAACTATTTATAATAAAAAAATCATGGATGTCTATGCCATTAGTGTATAGTATTCTCCATTCTTCTTTGGTATTATTTTATCTCTTTCTCTTTGTCTCACATGCACCTTTTGCACCATTATTATACTACACAAAATCAATTGCAATATTGCTCATAATTGTGTGATAAAAGAGCCATTGGAAAGCTCTTGAAATTGTACACCAAATTCAAGCCTTAGAAATAAAAGGTAATTGTTTAGAAATCTTGGAAATACATTATGAATATGGAATTTAAACATTCTATAATATTTTAAGACATTTAATTTTGCACAAATATGATCTCAAAGGCTTCTTGTTTCTCCAACAAAGTTTACCTCTATAGATGTTCTTGAGTTCCTTGTCTTTTTTCCAAGCTTAAAATATTGGGGTGATGATGTAGAAGCAATATAAAAATTATGATTATAGTTTTAGGTGATTTGAACAAGAAAAATTGTCATCTAAGTGGACTACAATTGAAGATTTTTGTGGATTACTTTAACTATGATTATCCTTTGATAAGTATATCCTAGTTAAAGTCATCATTGGATGTCATAAATATCATGTTTACAAATGGATTTAAAGATCTCCACAAGATTCAAAATAAATAAACAAGAGTGGTGATTATATGCTTTGCAAGGTATTCTAAAACTAGTTGTCATGTGCCTCTTAAGAGGTATAATATAAAGGGATTTATTTCATTGTTATTCTTGCTAACAAAATTGTGTTAGAGATTTAAATGCACATAATGCCCCACCACTCCTTGTTAATAAATTTTAAAATGGATTTCTTGTCGTAGAAGGAGACTTGGTTGCATATTGAATTTGAAGTTGGGAGATTGATGATTTAAATATCTTTCCCTGTAATTAAGGAGATTCAACGTGAAATGATCCTACTTGTCCTATAAACAAAATAGAATGTCATTTATCTTTTATCAATAAATATGAACATCTTATATGTAATTATAATGCTTATTTTTATATAGGTATTTATTCCTATTTACTAAGAAATAGTACATAGAATAGAAGAAGACAAAGTTGGGAGAGGGAGGAGCTTAAGAGAGGATTTTATTCGATGAAAAACTACATTTAAAATGAAAATTTTATTTTTTAGATGAATATTTTCTATATTAGCTATTATTGATGCAAGTTATGGTTTACAATTGAGTTTTTCTCCTCAATCAAGATAAAATTTTTAATAAAAAAGTTTATTTTAACTGGTTAAGTGAGTTGTATTACATCATAGCCATATTTAAAATTCATATTTTTACTTGCTTGAGATCATATATTTTAATAAATGTTAAAATTAACTTATTAAATTTAAACCTTGATTTATTAGTCTTACTATTTTTCCAAACCTATTGTACAAATGCTTTAAAAGTTCATTTATATTATAATAATTAATGTGATATAAATAATTCAAAACTAATATATAATAATAATTTTTTTTTGGTTAAATACATTCATACACCCACTGTGTGGTTTGAAATTGGGTCTCCTTGATGAGAACCCAGTAATTAACTAAACATGTTTTCAATCATAGTCTATATGATTTGTTATTTTCCATGTATTAAATAATGTATAAAGTATAATTTTTAAAGAGGAATTGTTCATCAAGGTTGGAAGAAGGTAAATGTAAAGTAGTTTTTAACATCCACGAGGCCATAGGTAATAATAATATGGTGTGGTCCTCATGGAGAATGTTAGTTATCCAACCATACTCTGAGATGTATGGTGTGTACCCCTATCTATCACACAAGGAGACTAATTAATTTTTTAAATGTTTAGATGCAAGTTGTCTGTAATAGCTACTATTCATACAATGTATAGCTTATATGTGAGTTGTTATTTTTAACTAATAAGAAACATTTAATAAAAAAATTAAAAGTTTATGTTAATTTCTTAAATGATATGTATTGCATTATAAACATATTTATTTTTTATTTTTTTATCTTGGTGGGGGGTTTATAAGGAGTAGAATTTGTTTTTATTATACTAGAGGAATTGGTTACAATTTTCTACACCTCTTCATGGGTTCGAATCTCACAGGAGTGGAACTTTATGAAGATATGAATAAGGTTTATTTTGGAGAAGCATATGGGATGAGACACATAAAACGTGGTCCCCAACCTTGGTGGGCCAACGGTTAATGTTGATAATGTAGGAAAAAAGGCATGCAACGATCGATCTAACCTAGGGACTCAGGAATTTTATCTCAAAAATGGTATACAGGGTCATCCTTATGTTGTTTTACATTTGAATAAATTTTATAGTGCATGCAAATGGTTAAGTCTTTCACTATAATAGGTTAATTTTTGGGACATATCCCCAATAAAGCCACCCTACGATCTTGGGTGAAATTTGCTTGGACTCATCATGGAGTTAAGCTAGAGATGATCCAAAACATTACCATGGGTTTTTTGTTTCACTTTATGGATACCAAGTATGCATAAGTGGTATACAAACATAGAACATGGTTTCTTTGAAGCTATATGTTTGTATTTTCTCCCTAGACCCGAGATATTATAGTTTTAGAGGAAAGGCTCTCCAAGGTCCTGGTATGGGTTGAGTTCCCTAGTCTTCCCTTTTCTCTCTAGCACTTATTGAACCATGTAGTGGTTCCTTTGGGTTTGCTCATCCTAATTTAATCAGACAAGTTCTTTCATGCTTATCCTCAAAAATATGTGTGTGTCAAATTAGATATCTCTAAGGGCCTCAAGGAGTCGATTGAGATATAGATTGGTGATATTATATTATCATAGTGAGTTATGTACATCAATATGTCTAACCAAAATTTTAGATGTCAATATTTTGACCATAAAGTTAAGGACTACCCTTTCATGCCTCATAATAAGAATTAGTCAGTCCCCAAACTAGCTAGTGTTATTCACCCTCAAACCAATGAAGGTGGATGGACCACTTTTAGAGGGTAAGAATGCTTACAATAAATATTTCAAGGCCTTATAGCCCAAGGCAAAAACCAAGACAACTTCAAAGTATTCTATGAAGGTGAAAGAGAAAGAGAATGTAAGCCCACCATCAACAATGGATAACACAGGTAAAGAGGTTTCTAAACCATGATGAATCTAAACTCTAAGGGTAGAAAATGTGATCTCTTCACAACTTGCCACCCACATGGGCTCCTACCTCCCCTCCAATGAGAACCCAATGCTCATTCAAACCATGTCATAAGGTGAAGGATGCAAAGTTCATACTAGAGAAATGGTTGAACTTATCTAATTTTCAATTGGGAAGTCACAAACCCAATTTAGAGTCAATCAATTACCATAATAGCTATGGTGCTTTCAAGTACCTTGATGATGAGGACATGTCATAGATCCTTTTAAATAAACTTCCTCTTAGAGAAGGTTTGGGGTTTGAAAATTTGCACATTATGTGGTTAGTGCATTATAAATTTCCACATCATGACATTCTTAACTTCCAAAAAATAAAAATTACAAGTTTTTATCTCCATAGATTGTCATGCCAACTAGCCAGTGAGCCACTTTATTCATAGTAATCATGCACTAAGTAGAGGTGATGTTCCCACATTCATCAACCTGAAGTGGAAGCCCTACTTGGTTGCTCATGGTTGTGATACCAATTTTTAACATTAATAACCACTCGAAGTTATTAATGTTTATGCTTCCAACGATGCCAGTGAATAAGCCCAATTATGATATTGGATTTCAAACTTATTACCATCTAAATCATGGGTTGTGGGTGATCTTACTTTGATTGAAATAATTTTAGATAAGTATGGTGGTCATATGATGTGATGGACAACTGGAAAATGATAGAATGGTTTTACTTGCATAATAAACTGGGACTTTTTTTATCCTAGCACTTTCTACCACCACTCTCTAGTAAGCATGGTCTAATATACATGTAGGGTCAAATGGCTTGATTAGGTAGTGCTATGATAGCAACCCACATTCAATTTTGATAATTATTATTTCCTCGTGGGTTTCCACTTTTAGTTACTATTTTTTAATTTTAGCATATAATTTTTTAAACTCAGTTTGTTGGGCCTATAACATAGGATTTCTAGGGTGTGATTTCATACCACCCACTTTGTGAATAGTATCCTCTTCTTACTATTTTATCTAAACCTATTGAATGAAGATTTTAAATGTTAATTTTTATTAAAAAATGTAATGTAATATAAATAATTTAAAATTAACTTATAACAATAAATTTTATTTTCAACTAAATTAATTTCCAATCATAATCTATATGATTTTGTTCTTTTCTACATATTAAAATAATGTATAATGTATGCCTCTTTCAAAAAAATGTTATATAATTATACTTTTTTTATTTTTTAATGTATACAGAATATAAGACTACTAAAAACACTATCAAATGTTGAAGATGACTTAAATTCTTAACCTTATCAAAACCTCATAATCTTGATCTTTACATATACTTTCAAAATATCTACTATACTACCTTTATAATTTAGGTTTAAAAGATTTAATGTAATTTTTTTCTTGAGAAAAGGGGCTGTACTCAGATCCCCTACCCTTGAAAAATCACAAAGCTCTCCTTTAGAGATTGAGAATTTAAAAATATATTCAATTCTCATCTCAATTGAGTTGATATAGCTAGATACCTACATCATTTTTATAAAATGTTTGAATTTTTTATTTTTGTTTTTTGGTTCTTCTTCAATTTTCTTTTTAAGTACAAATGTTTTAAAATTCAACATCCTTCTTCTTGAAATTTTCTTGTAGAAACCTTCACAATACTAAAATTCCACCTCTATTGTCTACATAATGATCTTAGTAGAGTAATATTTTCAAAATTCCATGCTATCATAGTCCAATTTGCTAACCTTGGATTGTTAGTTTCCTTCGTAAAGCATAAGTACAACCACAAGAACTATAATAAATAGTTTAACAATCTCAAAAAGTTGAAAGTTTATGATTAAATATTATCAAGTAATATATGCATAATAACTAAACTATGGATCATTATATAATACAAGTGGAATTCATTTTAATCCCAAATAACCAATTAAAAAATATTTTATCATTTTAATAAGTTATGAAATGAATCTCATTTATATTATAATGATGCTTTAACAAATCTTAATGATATTATTTTAATAAATATTTTAGTAGTCTCAAAAATTTGAAAGTTTCAATTCATACTCTATCCCATAATCCAACCAACAACTCAAATAATCCATTCAGCCATAAAGTCCATCTAATATCATCTTCTTCTACTTTAGCATACAAAACTTCTACCTACTTCACAAAACCATAGTATGCTTTACCAAAACTAGACTGTTACTTTCCTCTAATGTATGTATCTATAAATTGATCCCCTAAAACATTTTGTAATCCTTTGGAAAATTATTTTAAATTTTTTTCCTTTAGATTTTTCTTGTCAACTTTAGCTAAACTTACTACTTTCTCTAACCATAGAAAATAAAATTTAACTTCATGATCCTCTATAAACCCCATTTATTGGCTAGCCTATTTGAACATTTGTTCCCTTACCTTAACATATGTGTAGACTTTATTTCTTCAAACTATGTCACAAGGTCTTGTATTTCCACAATTATTAGTTGTATGTTCGATGGAGCCATTGCTTTTCTTAAAAATGTATCTATTACTATTAATGAATCACCTTCCATGCATACTTTATTCCATTGTTTGAATATTTTTAATCCTTCCAAAGTTGAACAAAATTTAGCTTCATTATTTGTCTCAATCCACTACTATAAGCGTAATATGACAAAATATCACCCATATTATTTCTAATTATTCCTCCTCCTACTGGACTTGAATTTTTCTTAGAAGCTCCACCAAAATTCAATTGTATCAACTATGATTTCGATGGTTTTCACTTTATATCTTTTGTCTTCCTTTTACTTCTCTTGTAACCACCATCTAAATTCCAATTGATGACTTGAATCCATCTATAAAGGCTCTCTACTTCAAGATTAGGGATTGGGTAAGTTGATAGGGTTGGTTTAGACTTTTCTATGGCTAAACAAATCTTCCTTTTCATTAAATATAAATTTCTTTTCTTTCCTTTAAATATTCTTCTATTCCTTTCCAACCATATAGTCCAAAGTGCTATATTTTTCAATGTATCCTAGATTTTCTATAATGCTTCACTTTTAAAAGTGCTCTACCATTGCTTTAACCATTCTTCAATTTTTCCATTCATCACCATGCATTTACAAAACATATTAAGAATACATTTCCATAGCTCTCAAACTATTGAGTAGTGTCCTAAGAGATTGTGTGTATTCTCCTCTTTCTTTGTACATAGAACACATTGTGAGGGTCCATGAAATCCTCTTTTTATTAGGTTATCCTAAGAAAACAAATTCCTATGACCTACTAGCCATACAAACATTTTCAATTTTGGAATAATTTGGCTATCTCAAATATCTTTTCATATTATTATGATATTCCTATTTTTTTGATGATTTACATTATATCCACTAATTGTTGTGTAATCTCCTTAGCTATTCAAATCCCATATCAACTTATCCTTGTGTCCCCTCAGAATAGTGATTATTGTTATATTTCTAATCAATTTCCTCCTAGCAAAAATATTTGGTATACTTGTAAAAAATCTTCTTGCCATTTATATTTTCCTTCCTAATCCTTGTACATAATGTTTGAAACTCTATCACCATAGTTTTATTGAAGTAATCTCATCCATGGTTTCAAAATTGGATCTAGATTGAGTGGTATTTTATCACACGAAGTATCCATCCAAATAGAATTTTTTTTTGTAAGTTAAAAAATTTCATTAAACAGGGCATTTCAATGGTGCCCTAATTCCTTAGTACACTAGAGAAAAAAAAGGATGCATAAACCACAAAATTAGCATCCTTGAATAGAAAAATGAATAGAGGAAAACATAACATAATTCAAAAACAAAAAGAGAAGAAACCCTAAGGGATAAAAGCAACAACATGATAGTCATTCAGTTAATAATAGGCTCAACAACGTCCTCCTTTTTGGTATCCTTGACCTCATCCTTCAAGATATCCTTGAAGACTTCCTTGGAAATATCCATGACTTCATCCTCCTTTACCTCAGATTTAGCAGCAGCAGAGGAAAATACAGGGGCATCATCATCGAAGGTATCATAGAAGAACAGAAGATTGAGAGCAATTCTATGATATTTCAACTACGAAATAACTTCTCCAATGGAGGCCTAGGTGGTTTCCAAGTGGGAAATAATGGAGAATGTAGTCTTGATTATTTATTTCTAAAGAAAATTCTCAACAACGTCATTGGGGTCATCCTTGTTAGCTTCCTTTGGCTTCCCTAGAATCTGAATCTCTTTGTTTCTGAGCCATTGAGAGCTCCTCGTGGGAGTAACTTCCACTTTGATCTTCTTCCTTGTGAGGTCAGGACCTTGGCACTTATCCTCCATTCTATTCCGCTTAGATCCATGAACTCTTGAAGTCAGGGTAGTGGAAATATCTTCCTCGGTAGTGTCCACTTGTGTATCCTGAGTGGTGATGTTACCCTTTGGAACTTTTTCCAACAGCAAAGTGTACAACACCTTGAAGAGGCCTCGATGGGAGGTCCAAACTTCTTCCTTCCAAATAGATTTTTTTTCTCCAATTGACACCACCCATATTAGACCTTTAATCACTAGATCAATAGTTTTTTAAATATTTCCATAGTGTATAACCATATGATAATGATAATGAAATAAATATTAAGCTTAGGTCATTGGGATCAACATACTTAGAAGAATTCTTTCCCATTATCTTTGACTCTCTTTGTACAATTTTCAAATTATTTTTTCCTTTAGAGCTAAGTTTGCATCTATAAGAACTATTAAACGAAGACCTCTCCTAGTTTTATCATCACACACCTTGCTCCATTTCACCAAAGGAAATTTCCTTTTATCATGTAATATTGACCACAAAAATTATTGCATAATATAGATTAAACTTTGTTCTACAAATTTTGGCATAATATGCAAGGATACATAATGTGTTGAAATGACCTGTAAGACTAATTTAAATATTTGGAATCTTCCTACTAATGACAACCATCTACCTTTCCATGCTAGTATTTTATTTTAAATTTTATTTATAATTGGATTCCACAATTATATTCACATTCTCCCCTCAAATAAGGGCATGCCTAGATATGTTGTTAGGAGATTTGCCTCCTCTATTTGGAGTAACTTGCATATCCTTTATTTGATTCTAGCTAGAGTGTTTAGGGAGTAGATTTTAGATTTTGTCCTTTTAACTTTTTTCCTAGACACTTTCATATTTCTTTAATAATTTATTCAAAGATCTAATTTCATTATTTATTGCCCTCCCAAAAATGGTTCTATCATCTATAAATTGTTGATGAGTGATGTTGATGTTATTACCAACCTTAAGTCTGCATATTAGCCCATATTTGTATACCTTCTTCAAGTTCCTTCTCAATATCTCTACCATAATAATAAATAGATATGATGACAAAGGACCTCCCTATCTAGGACCCCTCTTGGATTTAAATAATTTTGTTACTAGCCCATTGGCCAACACTAAATATGATACTATAGAGATACAATATTTAATCCATCTAACCCAATTTATTCCCAAATCTAAACTTTTCTAGCACTACAAAAATAAAATCCTATTTAACACTATCATGGGCTTTATTCATATCAAGTTTTTAGATCATTTCTCTCTATTTTCTAGAAGTTTCTAAATGCCCTAATTCATGAGCTAATATGATCCCATCTAAAATTTGTCTCCCTTTCACAAATCCTCCTTGCATTTTTTAAATAATTTTTTCTAATAGTGGTCTTAACCAATTTGCCATCACTTTCGAGATTATCTTATGTCATATTTCATAGGATTATGGGCCCAAATAAATTAAACAATTTTGCATCATTTTTTTTTAGAATCAATGTAAGATATATTACATTTATTTGATAAGGTGTGTACTATTTTACCCTATTGTTCCATTACCACCAATAATTTCCTTGTTATGTTGATAGAATGTTGTAGAGAGTCTATTTGGACCTAGGGATTTATCCTTATCAAAAGAGAAAATATTTGAATGAACATATTCTAGAGTAATATGATATATTAGTTTGTTATTGTATTCATTTGTTATAACTGAAGGTACTTCTTGTACTAACTTATCATTAAGAACTTCAATTTCATATGATCCTAGAATATTCTGGTAAAAATCCTTGTCTCTGTTCTGATTTTTCTTTGGTATTTTGTCCAAACCTCTTCTACTGATTTAATTCCACTAATTCTAGATGATGATCTCTATACTATTGCCATCCTATGAAAAACGTTGTATTTTTCTTCTTTTAACCAAGTTTATCTCGATTTTAATCTCCAATTTTTTTTCTTACTCAAAATATTATGATATTCACTAAGCAAATCCCTTTCCTTCGAGCTTGGAT
The DNA here is from genome assembly GCA_028583015.1 of Wollemia nobilis. NCBI lineage: Eukaryota > Viridiplantae > Streptophyta > Pinopsida > Araucariales > Araucariaceae > Wollemia > Wollemia nobilis. The sequence goes on along the minus strand of JAQPPZ010017079.1, from coordinate 84,458 downwards.
TATTGTGTTCATATTTTTGGAAATTTGAAAGTTTCTCATACAGTTATTTCTTCTCAAAATATTTCTGAAAGTGTTCTTATTCTATTCATTTAATCTAGATGTCATTGATTTAATTTGTTTTGAAAGTGTTTACATCCCATAGTTTTTTAAAAAATTCCATGTTTTCATTATCATATCAAAAAATTGAGGATGATCTTCCTATATTTGTTCATATTTAAAAGATGAATTTTTTTTAAATTTACCTACCACCAATTTAACTCTTATACGCTAATGATTTGAATCAATATTTGTCAAGGTATCAATTTTAGCACAAGTCCCATCATTTAGACGATGATCAGAGAGTATGCATTTGTCCATTTGTTTTGTTGTCATGTTCTAACCTATCTTGTTGTTAGTCCATGTATAGTTTTCCTCTCTAAACTCAACCTCCCATATATTATTGTCTTGAATAAAAGCTTTTAAATCTCTCATAGTCTATGTTATTTTCCTAATTCCCACAAATTTAGCATCCAAATTGGTTATGGCATTAAAATATCCTATGATAATGAATCAAGTTTCTTGGTATTTACTTCTCATAAAGGCTTCAACCCCACTCCATACTTCTAATTTGCCTGACTAAGTTGTAGGTCCATAGACATTGATAAGGATGAAATAAATATCTGCAAAGTAGCATGTGAATAATGAGGCTATCCAATGCCTCAATTTATGAATGGTTTCATATGAGGTTCTAAGTGTATTCCAATATGTTATAATTTCCCCTACCACTCATTCTAAATTCATAGTATCCCATTCACATATTTTCCTTACTGCTTTCATAGTTTTGGAAACTTCTTCCTTTTTCATTTTAGTTCCTTGGATACAAGAATATCAGGCTTATTACTTAAATAAATATCCCTAATACACGTCTACTTTGAGGGGGTATTAGCACCCCTTATTGACCCCTCCTATGAATTACCAATATCATTTTATCATTTGGTAAAGATAAGTTCAATAAACTTGAATTGTGTTCTTTTCTCTATATTTGCTCTTGATTCACTAACTCTCACTTGATAATTTGAAGGTTTTCCTATTTTCACCTTTCCATTATCGAGGGTAGATCATATTATTCTATTCCTCAATATTATTTCACAAATTTACTTTTCATTAGATATATCTCCTTTTGGTTCTACTAAAGAAGCTTTTGACTTATCCTACTCATTTTTTGGTATTTCCCTATTAATGGTAGAGTTATTAACATTTATCACTATGTTTTCTCTATCATTTTTCTTCTCATGAATAGTGCATGGTACTTCAAGAGAGTCTTCAAAATCTAATGATGTAAATTACTTAGGTTCAAACAACAATTTTCATCCCTAAATTGGGGTTAGACTAAGTAGACGATTCCTTGTTAATATTCTGATCTTGTTGTACCATATTTTGTAAGCTTTTATCTGCTTTGTATTCATAGGTTAAAGCCTCAAAAGAATTTGTGTTTCTTCCAATATCCTTACTTATTGGTCTCCATTATGTTTTAGTTTTATTTGTTTAGACCTATTTTTGGAAATTGAAAACCATCTTCATCCATACCCATTTGTAATTTTTTCTTATGATAATCTACATATATTTTAGCTAGACTCTTTTTAGGGCATGATCTCTCAATATGTTCAACCAAATTCATTTTGTTGTTTGGTAAAGAAAATTTCAACCAACTTGAATTGTGTTATTTTATAAATATTTGCTCTTGCTTCCTTGACTCTCACTTGATAATTTGAAGGTTTTTTTCTTTTTTAACATTCTATTATTGGGGGTAGATTATATTATTCTATTCCTTAATATTCTTTCAAAACTTTCATTTTAATTAGATATATCTTCTCTTGGCTCTACAAAGGAATATTTTGACTTATATTTCTCATTTTTTGGTGTTTCCTTGTTAATTGTAGAGGTATTAACAACTAACATTACATTTTCTCAAATTTTTTGTTTTTTTCGAAAAACTTTTGGGACTCATCCATTGGATTTCTTCGATGGGAGCTCTGGAAGATAAAACTAGGGCATTAGTTGGGTATCCAAAGAGATTTCTGGTTGTCATGGACTTGAAGACAAGATTGTTTCTCTAGGAGGTCCCAGTGGGGAGACCTTAAGATTCTCTTTTAGAGAGATATTTCTTTTGCAGATTTGTTAAAGTATAAATCTCTAGTAGAGACTAAAGAAGCACAAAAAACTACATTAAAATTGCTCTTTACAACTACTGGAAATAGATCAACATATCAATGAGTTAATGGATGCTTGCCACAGCTAGAATCAAGGCCAAATATTGTCATTGAGAAAAGGATGATAGAAGAAACAATTTTATATAGATCCAATCATGATTTGATCTGTAAATTTATGGGTATTTTCCCTACCTTAAATTTTTTGCATTCCTAGGTCTGACAAATCTGGTAGCCTCTTGGTGAGTATTCTTTGTGGTTTATTAGAAATGGATATTTTATTTTTATTTTTTCTTCACATGTGGATAGAAATAGGGATTTCAAATTAGAAAAGAGGAATCATGGCCTCATAGGATTATTTGTCCAGTCCTGGAGAGTGGTATTTGATCCTCGAATTAAACCTACTAGTGTCATGGTTTGGATCAGTTTGCATGCACTTCTAATGGATTTTTGGAGTGAGCAGGTATTGGAAATTATCAAAAATTTTCTTGGAAGACATTTGGGTGTTTCCAAAAGCACAATGGAAGAAAACACAATCATTTACGCTAGATTATGCATGGAAATGGATCTTAGCCAGCCTTTGTCGATAGAGGTTGAAATTGAACTTGCAAGACTATCTTGGATTCAACAACTGGATTATGAGGCATTGTCATTTAGGTGTAAAGTTTTTCATAAATATGGGTATTTGGACCGATCCTGCCCAAACAATATGAACATAAAAAAGAAGGCTCCTCTGGGAATGCAAAATCTTCCTAAGGAGGGTAATTCAACAATAAATATAGAAACAACCAACATTTCTCAAGGTAAATAAGTATAGGGAGATGGTTTTGAATAGTCCAAAAGAAGAAGGAAAAAGAAAAAATATGGTAAAGAGCAAATCCAACTCAAGCCCTCTAATAGGTATGAGATCTTCAAGACACTAGTGGACTAGGAAGAAGAACAATTCATGGAAGGAGTGGATGGGAATAATAAAAATAATAATAACCATGTTCAAGTCCCTCTTTCACCTCCTCCCATCCTAGAGCAGGTAATTGAGTGCAATGAGTTACCACAATCAGAGAGTGTAGGGGAATTGATAGTGCATAACCAAGAGCAACCGATAATTAAGGATGTCATCATGGGTATAACAGAAAAGAATAGAGAAATATCAACTATAGGGATAGCTTAGGTGGAAAAGAGATAAAAAAATATCATCTCTCAAGGAGTGGGTAGAAAATCAAATAAGAAATTGATAGCAGTTCAAGGAGATAAACTGATCACTAGAGGATCGGTGAGGCCAATAGATTTTTATTGCTCTCAAGGTAACCAATGATTATACAATCATGAAATGTTAGGGGTTTAATTAGTAGAACCCATAAATATGTTGTTCGAAGAATTAGAAAAATGTAAAATAGATTTTTTGCTTATCCAGGAGTTAAAAATGTTGTTCGATCTTTATGTGTAAAACAGTAAATAGAATTTGGAGGGGTGCTGGTCATATGGATGTGGCTGCCCAAGGGGCCTTAGAGGAGATAGTTACTTTTTGGAACTCTCTTGAATGGAATGTAATAGAACATATAGCTTGGAGGGGTGTCCTCACATCGCATTTTAGGAACAATGTGATAGCTAAACAGGTTTTAATCACAAATTTTTATGGGGTTCAAAACATACATGGCCATATGCATCAATGGAAAGTTGTGCATAACATGAGAGTATCACGGGAGGAGTTAGATTGGATTGTTTCTAGGGATTTTAATGCTAAAATTTTCCCTAGATATCGGGAATGAGGAAACACAATTTTGGACCTAGGGGATCGACTTATGTTTGCCCAGGTCTAGGCATTACACTTGGTGGATATTAAATGCCCTGGAACCAACTATACTTGGACTAATAAGAGGAGGGAGACACATAATAGGAAAGTGGAGTTAGATCATTTTTGGTTTCATAGGAGGCATTTGTAGAATGGAATATAAAAGTTTAGATTTTGGAGGGTCCAATTTCATATCACTTTCCCATTTTGTTGGAAGGGGGGATCAAGACAGTGTAGCATCACAAACCATTTAAATTTTAAAACTTTTGGTTAAAAAAAGAGAAACTTCGAAAGAAAATTCTAGAGTGGTGGGAAGAGGGATGCCCATCATATGGGACAACAATTTTTAGATTCCACAAGCAACTCATTATGTCAAGAATCAACTGAAACAATGGAGGTGAGCTAACAAGATAGACTTCCAGGTCTAAAGAGCTCCATTGGTGGCTATATGGGATGAGGTTCAAAAACACTTCAGGGAAGGAACAATTATAGAGTAGCTCAAATAAGAGGATGATACATTGCTTAAAATAGTTGTGGACATTGATAACCAAAAGGAGACCTACTAGAAATAGAGAGCAAGAACGACTTGGTTATTAGAAGGTGATAAAATTACAAATTTTTTCCATCGGACTACTTGTTCTAGGAGATAGAAAAACAACATGGAAGCTCTTCAAGATGAGAACAAATACTCCTTTGACACAATTCTAGGTATACATTTCCATTCAATGGATTATTTTTCTAAACTATTTAAGGAAAGTATGGTGCAAGATGAAGAGGCTCAAAAATAAGTTCTTGTTATCATACCCTCTATTATCTCTAAAGAAGAAAATTAGGCCCTACTTAAACCCATTGATAGAGAGGAACTAAAGAAAATAGTCTTTGGAATGAGCATCGAAAAAACACCAAGTCCAAATGGCTTTCCAATTCAGTTTTTTCAAGCTTTATAGAATAACTTGGAGGAGGATGTAATGCTTATTATAGATGAGTCCAAAGTTAGTAAAAGAATGCTTAAAGCATTAAATCATACTTTCATTGCTTTAATTCCAAAATGGGAGGAGGGGGTGTATATTTTAGATTATAGACCTATTACCTTATGCAATGTCATATATAAAATAACCACAAAGGTAATGGTTCAGTAGCTAAAACCTCTTCTACATAGCATTATCTCCTCGGAGCAGGGGGGTTTTGTAGAGGGCAAGCAAATCTTGGATGGTGTGGTTCTATCTCAAGAGGTAATCCATTCAATGCAAAAATCTGGTAATAGAGGAATGTTCATAAAATTGGATATGTCAAAGGCTTATGTAGGGTGGAGTGGAGCTTCTCATTAAAGATGATGGCAGACTTTAGTTTCTCTCAGTATTGGATAGAATGGGTTCATGACTTGTGTTTCTACTCCGACATACTCAGTGTTAAGCAAGGGTCTTTCCTCACAACCGTTTGGAGCTACTCGAGACCTTCATCAAGGAGATCCTTGTTCTCCTATATTTTTCTCATATTGGTTGAAGTTTTGGGTAGAATCATCTTGAGGAGAAGACAAAAATATTTTCTAATAGGTATCAAGGTGGGTGAGGAAGTTTTGACTCACCTACAATTTATGGATGACATAGGATTGGTGGGAGTGGCCAACTTCAAGAAAGCAAGAATGATTAGAGATACACTTAATGTCTACCTTAGGGCCACAAAACAAGTCATCAATGATAAAAAAATCCAAAGTGGTCTTTCTCAATCTTGATCAAAGGCTTCAGGATAGAATTTTAGAGATCTTGAGATTCACGAGGACTTCTCTCCCAGTGGTATACTTGGGGGTCCCTTTGTATTTTAAAAAACTAAAAATAGATATCTAGAGGAATATTTTGGACTATATCAAGGAAATAATTAATCATTGGTATCATAAATAATTAAGCTATGGGATAGATTAACATTTTTATAGTCAATCATTCAAGCCATGCCAATTTATAAATTTTCTATCCTTGCTTCCCCACATACCATATGAAAAGAGTTGAACAAGATGGCTATAAAATTTTTATGGGGAGTAAAAGAGGAGAAAAAATGGGCCTTAGTAGGATGGGAGAAAGTAAGACAACCCAAGGTCAAAGGAGGTTTGGTACTGATAATATCAAAGTTAAATAATAAAGCTTTGGTTGGAAAGCTTTACTGGAGGTGGATTTCTCAACCAACTTTTTTATTCAATAGAGTTTTAACTAGTAAATATTTGGTACAGGTAAACCCAAATGAGGTGGGTCATTTCTCTTTGGATGGTAATGGATATTTAGTGTGGCAGGCTCTAAATTTATGATCTTAGGTAGTGAAAGATGGATTATTTTGGAAAGTGGGGAGAGGGGAGAAGACACGATTTTGGATAGATTCATGGGATCAATACCCACCTATCATTGTTGAATTTGAAGAACTACAACCAATAAAAATAGCCATGGAAACCAGGGGTTGGGTCCAAATTGAAAGTATTTTCAACACTAGTCAGCTGGGGATTATAAGTTTAAGCAGTTTAAGAAGTTGGATCAGTGACCAATTTCAATCCCTCCGAAATTGACATCCATCATGACTAGAATATTTGCAGAATGATTTCTCACAAGTAGAGATGAGGAGGATGAATTAGATTGGGGCTATGAGAGCCTTGGTGTCCACACAGTGAAGGACGGGTATGATAAGATCCTTCCAAAGCATCCTCCTCATGCATATGAGGTTAAGGATTGGAGAAATATTTGGTAGTCCAAGGATTGGTCGAAAGTAAACTTTTTTTCCTGGAAGTTCATGCATAATGGAATTCTTACTTTTGATAATCTCAAACGTAGGTGAATCATTGGTCCATCTCAATGTGTTTTTGTTGAGTGGTAATTTTACCCAATTGCAAAACCACACTCACCCTTAGAATTTTGATCACAAAACCCTCTCTTGTAAAGATGTTAAAATAAAACAACTTCTCCAAGGTTTCGCTATATAAGCATTGCACATGTGTATTAGTAATCTTTGTGAAGATGTGTAAAATAAGTGCTAGGAATACCTTAGTGATTGCAAGTAACTATTAACAAGGGGCTTGTGTTGGCTTATTTTATTATGCCAGGCTTGTGTTGGCTTATTTTGGCTTATTTTATCATGCCAAGCTTGTGTTGGCTTATTTTATTATGTCATACTGATGATTGTTCATGAATTTAAAGAAATGCAAATGTGATTTTGCCCTCATATGACCATGTTGTAAAGCCTTAGTTCCTTTTATCTTGAAGTATCTTAGATAGATTTTATCTTCTTTGATTAAGCATATTTTAATCAAGATTTATCTTTTTTATTAAACCCTACTTTGAACATGAAAATAAAGATTAGAATCTATCTTTAAATGTGAATGTGAAATGAAGATTGGATTCCTTTTAACTTGCTTTGTGCATGAAATAAAAATAGGAAATAAATATGCATGAGTAACTATGAAATGTAAATGGCCTTAAAATGTCATTATAAATTATCCCTCTTTAATGAAATCATAATTTCATAAAGAATAACTAATTTAATGCTTTAAAACAATAGCCTTTGATATAATGTATAAATTACATCTCTTTAATGAAATCAGAATTTTCATAAAAAGAAGACAATTTATTGCTCTGAAAATGATGGCCTATGGAATGCCATATAAATTACCTCCTTTAATGAAATTGTAATTTTTCATAAAGAGAAATTCATCTATGCTTGTGAATAAAAATGCAAAGCTAAAAAAATCTGATTTACCTTCAAAATGTGAAAAATGTAAAAATTCCGAAATTATAAAATCTCCATAAAACAACAATTTTCAATAATTTTTATAAATTCGAAATGGCTTCGGAATGAGCTCGAAATTGTTTCGAATGCAAGATTGAAGCTCATTCTTCACACCCATGTATTTATTTTTAGCATTTTATTTTTTTTCAAATTTTTATTTTAATCGTTGAAATATTAAAAAAATCTGCAAAAAGGAAAGGTCAGAAAAATAAAGTAAAAAAAAGAAATAACAAAAATGCTGCAACCCCAAATTTCTCCAATAACCCTGCAAGCATGAATATTCTTCACAAAAACCAACATTAGTGTGACTTGAATTCATGTAGTCAAATAACTAATACAATGCAAACTTCTAAAAAAATGATGCAATATATTATAAATGACAAACAAGCCCATCACAAATTGACATAAAACCTGATGTATTTTCAACATATTGCAACAAAAAGATTTTCAAAATCAAACATGAATGCAAAATACATGGCCCAAAGTTGACATCATGAGGTGAAAAAGAAAAATCCAACAGTATGACAAAACAATACAGCCATGGCCTCCCAAAAAATTCAACCTTTGATCTACAAAAATTTCAGCCCTTAAAATCGCCTTTACTGCTGTTTTAAAGTCTTCAATCCCTCTTCACTTCTTTCCCCAAATAATTTTTGTTTCCTCTCCTCCACTATTTAGTTTCATTTCCGTTTTCCCCAAAGAATTTTTGTTTCCTCTCCTCCACTATTTAGTTTCATTTCTGTTTGGATGTGCATCTTGATAACGCTTCTTCACCTTACGCATTTTAAACTTGTGTTACATTAACCTGTATCTATCTTTATTAATACACTTGCTTTGGTCTTCATGAAGATGACCATTCCCACTATATTCCAACCAAAAATAAATGATGACATCCCCTTTTGGTTCGTTTAGAATTCTTGCCTTGTAACGCTTTTATTTCATCCATCTCTTCTATAGCACCTTGCCAAATATCACCCAGACTCCTTCCCTACATGTTGCTTACCCTTAGAAACTGATGTAAAATAATGATTAATTCATATGTGCACGGTAACCAATTCTCTTTAAATAGCATACACACGCAGCACCATTCGAATAAGTAGACCATTAAATGGTCTTTTCGTGTTCGAAGTAAGGAATTGACCAGCAGAGTGGCCAGTCCGGTGGCTACCTTTGGCCTACTCCTCTTCATAATGTATGTCGGATCAAGACTGGCCACCACCGTGATTTATAACATGCTTCTCCATATGCAAACTGAAATAAAATTTGTAAATGGACCTCTCCCGGAGTGTATTCCCATTACTAGCTGTTTATTTCCAAGGGCATATTACTATGTTGGAATTTGTTCCATTTTAACATATTACTATGTTTATCGGCTATCTGCACTTATCTCGTATCTTCCTCATGCTCGATATCCCTGCACTTGCATTACAGTCTCATTGTCATACCTTCGGGAGAAACAATATTAACAAAATCGTATCCAATGCATACTGGCAGCAAAGTCCTAGACTTTCACCCAACTTCTGCCTGCATTCTGTTCGCTGCAGTGTTTAAGCATTCGTCAGCTGTGATGTTTGAGCATTCATCATCCATATGGATTGGCAAGTCTCTGGTTTTCGCCTCGATTCCAAACCATGCCGTTGTGCTATCGACGAAAATATACCAGGTGATGTCGCCCATCCAAGCTTGTCCACATATCCGAAGCACACCGCGTCGCTACACCTCATCATGCTATAGATTTTCCATATAATTCGCTGGTGCCCCGCAAAATAGTCGATTATGGGAACGATTAGGTATGCAACGATTTCCCAGTTGCGACATCTCTGGCCAAACCAGTGTCGTGAGTATCCCAAAATTCAGGAGGTAAGTTTAGAGGGATGACGCCGTCGACCGCTTTCCATGAGTCCACCTGGCCACATCCTCACTGAACCTTGCTTCCACCATCTTCCTAGTCAACTTCATCGCTGGTTTTGTCCGTCGCGCCGTGTTAGTTTCGAATCCTCAGAGCGTTCACCTGCAGAGCAGTTAATACCAATATTAATACCATGACATTAAGTCGTGTGGGATAAAACCATAGCATCCTAATACCTATATTAAAGCAAACTGATATATAAAATAATATTAAAGAACTCTATGTTTTTTTTTAGTTTCAGGCTAGTGGATTGGTAAGTGCTAGTCTGGATGGGCATTTGCTGAGAAGAGACCTGGGTTCAAATCTTGGTGGTGCCAGTTTGTAAAGGTATTAGTCTGCTCTGAATCCTCTGAGTGCACGCCAGATCAACGACAACGGTACGAACCTCGAGTGACCGGCGGTCCCCATCTCACGTCGGGTCAACAATTAATGAGACATATAGGTTTGGTGGTTGCAATCCCTATGGTTTAACCGTGCCTTGCCAGTTACTAAAAATAGTGGTGGTAGCCAACTCTCTTATGTAACCTCTATATATATATATTAAAGAACTCTATGAAAATAAAAATAGGAAATGTTATTTTTGTTATCATTTTATTTGTTATATTTATATATATATATATTATTTTGTTTTATTTTATTTTTATTTTTTATTATTACTTTTAATATAAAAGTAACATGAAACACATTTTTTTTATTTTGTTTTTTTTTTTATATATTTTTATTTTTATCAAAATGGATTTAATTAATTTTAAAATGATTGAATTAGTTTAATTCAACATATTAAAATTAATTGAAACAAAACCAAACCTAATCAAAAGGAGGTCCTATACAAACTATAAAGGACTCTCATGGGTAGGTACCCATCAACGTTATCGTTCAAAGACAAAAAAAAATGAACCAAAGGTATCCAAGAATAAAAATTTAAAAGGTGGGTCCCTAAGCCTTGGGGTTGGTTGTGCGACAATCGCAACAATTTTATGCTACAAGAGTGAGGAAACATCTGACCACTTGATGTTTGAGTGCCCATTCATGAGCAAAATCTGGGAGAGATGGTTTTTATCTTATAAAATTTGAGTTAATGGTGATTTGAATCGGATTAATATTTGGAAAATATGGAAGAGGGGTAGATTTAAATCTAAAGCTCTTTGTATTCTTTGGAAGCTTGGATTAAACTTAATTTGGTGGCAAGTGTGGTTGGAGAGAAATGGATGAATTTTTAGAGAAACCTTTTCATATTTAGATGGATTTTGGCAAGTCATTTGAAGCAAAGTCACAGAAGCTGTGGCAATGTATGCTAAAGAGGAAACTCAAGTTGTTATAGGAACAATAGAGAAGGAAGTTGAAATGCAAGAGGGGTAGGACATATCTAGTTGGCAACCACCCCTAGAAGGTTATATTAAAATTAATATTGATGGAGCTACGAAAGGCAATTCAGGTAGAGCTAGAATTGGAGTGGTTTGCAGGAATCATATTGGGATAGCGCTCTATTGGAAAATGCAAGGCTTGGGAAGGACCACAAACAATGAAGCAGAAGACTTAACTATCAAATATACTTCTATTTGAGGAGTAAAACAAGGTTACATGAGGATAATTCTAGAATCATATTCTCAAATAATGGTCTAAGATCTAGATTGCATGAGAAACTTTGCTTTGAAGACATGGAGGTTGAGGATTCTTGTCACTCAAATTAAATAATTGTGGATGGAATTAGATGATGTGATTCCAGTTTATGTGAGTAGAGATCTAAATAAAGTGGCAGACTTCCTAGCTAAGATGAGCACTGAGAAGGAGGTAGGGGTTCAGTGGCATAGTGACATGGCTATTGAGGATGAGATGATTAGGCAAGGTTGGTGAGCAAATCCAGTGTTTAGCTAATTTGGATAACCATTGCATAAATATAGTTTAGGAGATTTTTGCTTCAATTTCGATCTTATTTTACAGTTGTAAACAGGTGAACAACCATTGTAGAAATATGGTTTAGGAGATTTGGCTCCAATGCAAATATTATTTTACTGTTGTAACACATATTCTCTTTGAATAAGGCTGGGAGAAGTCTCATCCCAACTTGTAAATGATATTTATTTTAATATAAGTTTTTCAAATTATTTTTCAAAAAAAAGCCACTGCATTTTCTCTACCACTTTTCTTCTCTTGAATGGTGTATGGTATTTTAAGAGAGTATATAATATGATGAGGCACAATCCTTAGGTTTAGTAGAAATAATCATCCTTAAATCAGGTTTAGATTGAGTAGATAGTTCCTTGTTAATGTTGTGATCATGTCGTACCGTGTCCTCTAAGATTTGATTTGCTTTATTTCATAGGCTAAAGTCTCAAAAGAATTGGTGTTTATTTTGATATCCTTACTTACTGGTCTATACTCTTTATTTACTTTCATCTATTTGGACTTATTTATTGGAAATTGAAAACCATCCTCATCCATATCCATTTGTAAATTTCTCTAGAAATTTTCTACATATAATTTTGCTAGACTCTTCGTAGGGCATGATCTCTTAATATGTCCCACCTCATTACATATTGCATATCTAAAATATATTTTTATAATCCATGGTTTGGTTCCACAACTTATCCCCATACTTAATGATTTATTTTGTTAAAGGTTTACTAATATCAATCATGACCAATATCCAAGCATAAATAGCCAATATATTATCTTTTGTTGTTTTTGAAATCTTAAGAAATTCTTCTAGAGTGTTGTCTATTTCCGTTAAGGTATCCATTTCCTAGAATTCAATGGGTAGCTCATATATCCTGATCCAAACTAGTATTAGAGATATATTTAAATTTTTAGGTACAAAGCCTTCAAACCAATGTGTATAGAAGAGTATTGCTCTTCCCATAAGCTAGGGACCCCCTTTCAGGATTCTATATCTTTCTCCCTAGCAGAAAAATAGATAGGAATAAACCTTTGGAAAGAAAGGATAGCTTCACTCTTGGAGACTTTCATCTCCTATAAATCCATTTTCTCAATGTTGAAGCCCATGGCTAAGACTCATTAAACTTACCAATGACTACCTTATCTTTGATCAAATAAAATTTCTTCTCTATGAGGCTCTTTCCAACCATTATGACTAGGTATGGTTCGAAGGATTTAGCTATAAATTGATCCATAGGAAATACACTATAACTCAATATATACTAAAATTTACCAATATATCCTATGGTGATTATATTATTTAAAAATAAACCTACAACAATATGCATGCAAAACTTCAAAGAAAATAAAAGGATAATGAAACATAGATATAAAAAAAATCTATGCCTAAATAGAATTTCCTACATCATTGATTTCCTAGCCCTTCATTGCTCCTCCCATCATTTGAACCTTGGCCAATAGATATTTGTAATTTTATTTTCTTGTGACTTGAAAAATCATCATATCCCTTGTTCTAGATGGTTGAATTCACAAGGTTTTATCTCCCTTAATACTACTCAAATTCCTTCATATGACCACTCACTTTAAATCTCTTCAAATTCCACATAAACTGTTCCAAGAATAATCTAAAACGATCAACCTTTCACAAAGATATGGCTTTTGAAAGATGATATTATTTTAGGAAAATTTTACCTTAATGTTATCCTTGTTTTGACAATTGCCTTCACATGAACGTTTCTCCCTCAATACTATTTAGATTCTTTTGTATGACCACTCATTTCAAAGCTCTTCAAATTTTGCATAAAATGGTACAAAAATCATCTGAATCAAACAAATATTTGTAAAGATACAACTCCTAAAATATAAAACATTTTTTGAAAAAAATTATCCTAATTACAACCTAGGAAGTTACCTAATATAATAAAAGTATAACTTTTATGTATTTATTTGCTATAACAAAAAATAAATAAAGAAAAAATAAAGGTAATTTCTAACATAACAACTATGTTATAGTTTCTTCCTACTGCTTTCAATTAAAAAAAAAAAAAAAAAATATATATATATATATATATATATATATATATATATATATATATATATATATATATATATATATATGAAAGTATGGGATAAGCAAGATGTTTATTTTAATACAAAAATAAAATCTCTAACAATTTATTGGCTAACTAGATGTTTATTGCATAGTATTTTTTAAGAAAACCTTTCTTTTATGAAAAGTTCTTATATTACTAAAAGAATAAATAATACACTTGCTCACAAAAAAGGTTGTTGGGAAAGAAAATCTCTAATAATTTATTGGTTAACTAGATGTTTATTGCATAGCATTTTTTAAGAAAACCTTTCTTTTATGAAAAGTTCTTATATTACTAAAAGAATAAATAATACACTTGCTCACAAAAAAGGTTGTTGGGCTCGTTAGGAGCAGGCTCCCAAGAAGCCCATTGGAAATCTTGTAGGAGCTTCTCCAAATTCTAGTATGACACCTTGGATGGTGGCTAGCAAGACAAGTAATAGACATGAATGGTGGCTAAGATTTTGGAATAGACCTAAAATTTACTAGAAAGTGAAAGAGGCATAGAAAGCCATTTATGAATCTTATTCTCTACTATGTCGATAACAAATTTCCATAGAACAGAGGAGGGATATTGTAACACAAAGAGAATTTCTAGAAAATATAATATTTCCCCATGTTGAATCCAGTTGTACTAAAAGCAAGATAACCAATCCGACTTGGGCAAAAAGGATTTTCTATAGCATTGGGTATTTTTCCATTGGATGTTGGATCTAGAGGTTGCACAAAATATGTCAAGGTATTGCAATGTAATGGTGCTTTTATCTTCAAAAAGCATCAAGAAGGAGTCATCTACAAAATGACCATTGACAAGTTGTTGAGAGGAATCAAGAAGAGCAATTCCTTTCACTCTACCCTAGGAAACATCATTGGCCAAAAGGTACCCCAAACCCTTAGCTACAAATACATAGAGGGATGGGGCAAGAGGGCATCCTTGTCTAATTGATTTGAAGAGGTTGAAAGATGAATATTGACAACCATTAATAGAAAGACAAGCATAAGTGTCTACAAAAAGTATTTGAATAGTGCAAAGAAAAAGGGTTGCCAAACCCTAATGCTTGAATCATGGCCATAATAAAAGGTTATTCAATATGATCATAGGCCTTTGCAAAGTCAATATTAAGGAAAAGAGTCTTTTATTGAGATTGTCTTATCCATTTCATGCCTTCTTAGATGGCAATGATGTTGTGCAAAATGTATTGACTCTTGGTAAACCTAGTTTGCTAAGGATAAACAATTAGCAAGAGAAAAATTTTGAACTTGAAGTGCCAAATATTTGTAAATTATCTTAGAAGAGACATTGAGAAAGGTAATGGGCCTCTAGTTACAAATTTTCTCTGGATCCATTATTTTGGGGATGAGTTTGATATTACCCTTGTTGATCAAAGGGCCCAGGGAGCTCTTGTGAAATACTTCTACGTAGAATCGATGCAAATTTGGCCCCACTATATTCCAAAGGGTTTTATAAAACTCATAGGAAAAGCCATCATAATTGGGTGCTTTATCATTGACCATGGAAAAGGTAGCAATACATAGCTCATTTTATGATAGGGGACTATCATAAAGGGATTGTGAGGAGCTAAGAGCTGACATGGAACTACTTTGATACACTATTGAAGAGCTTACTCGTATATTGGAGAAGGATCTTTAGCTTGGAAAACCTTTTGATACTGGTTAACAAAGGCACACATAATAACTAGAAGTTCAATTAGATAATTGTGTTATTTTGCATATGCACGTAATCTCTTGGGCTTGAGTCCTCCCTTTGAGAAATTGGAAAAATTATTTGGAGTCTCTATCAACAATTTTAATCCAATTAATATAGGCTTTGAGCTTAGCAAACTGAAGTTGAAGGGCAGTGGAGAGGGGCTATGTCTCCAAAGCTAACATGGCTTACTAGAGTTCCAACATAGTAGCCTTATCTTTCCTTCGATGGAAGCAAGCCAGTTGGCACCTAAAGGAAATGTGTGGTGCATTCTACTACATCATTCCACCATGTAATCTAGCAAAAATGCATGGATAAGAATGGATCCAAATTCCATATATACCAAATGTAAGCCATTGTAGGCTTATGACTAAGCAATTATGTGTTGAGATAGGATTGATTATTGCATGTGGGTTTTCCAACACTTGCACATTCAATATAAAATCATATGGGTGAGTGGTCTGAGAGGACCAGCTCAAGAAGCAAAACCATCAATAACAAAAAATGGTTGGAAAAGGTAAACATGAGACGCATTGTTGTCCGATCTTTTAATAAGTTTTTTTACCCATAAATGTAAATTGGACCACCTATAGCAAATTTTGTCACAAGAGTACATGTTACTAGGGTTATAAAGCCCAAATTTATCGCACATGTGGAGTGGAACCACCTGTTTTCCCATGACCAACACATTGTGTTCCCACCAATTTTTTCCTTAGTACCCTCAGTCATGTTGAAGTCACCATAAACTAACAAAGTGGTAGTAGGTAATTACTCAACCAACCAAATCCAAACCTAGGTGCACTTTACTTCATAATTGGAAGTGTAGACATTGGCTATATTGAATGCATGATTATTGATAGAGAAGACAGTCCATAGTGTATGATAGGTGGGGTCAAAACCGTGCACCACCAAATGGGGTTTCCAATAGGGGAAATTAAAGTGGCGACACCATCTCATCCCTAAGCATGATCATTGTGAAGAAAATAACTTTTAGGCTAGATGACCCTATAAATAGCTGCCAACAAAAAACCTATAATTTTAATTTCCTAAAGACAAGAAATATAAATCAACAAACCTTTGATGAATTGAGTGTACTATATATTTGTGCTTGGGGTCATTAAGACCCCATACATTTTATGAAAGAAAATTCATTGGGGTATGGATTGTAACAATATATTTGCACCATCAAGGAGCTCCAAGGATTTGAAATTGTTAGAGCATTTAGTGTCCCCACAAATGATCCCTAAGTGAATGTGAAGTTGTAACTCTAGTAGAAACTCACCCAACTCTATATCCATATTAGGACTAAATGAGTGATGTGTGGTGATGTGTGGGGAGTGGGAAGGGGAAACCTGCTTTACCCCTTGTTTATTGTTACTCCAAGAGGGCTTTTGATGAGGTGGAAAAACCTATTTGTTTTTCACCTCTATTGTTAAAGGACCACCAACCAGTTGTTATTTTGGAGCTTCAATCACCTTCTTGAAAGGCTATAAATAGAACATGCTAAACTATTTTGAATACATATTGGGACCAATAATTTAGCAATACTAGCAAGACAATTTTTCTTACTATCCATAGTGGTCCAACCATAATCATTGGATTGAGGGGTTGTCCTCATCGAGGGTTTAGGATATGACTTTGGATTATTGTGCATAAGCGAACAATATTTCACATTATGGTCAAAATATTGGCAACGAGTTTATTTTGGGAGGTTGATATGAATAACCCTATGATAGTATTATGATAAACTCCTACAACTAATGCATAGGGATGAGTAGTCCCATCCCAGCTGTAACAACCGTCCTTAGTAGGACTTGATCTTAACACTTAATTTATGTATGGATGTATGGATATCTAATGCATAATATTATTGTGTTATTAATATGTGTTTATGATGAGCAACTGTGCAAGGGTTTCATCTATGTTGAGTGGAAGTGGCTCCAAAGGTTGTTTTTCAAGGCCTTAGGGCCCTAGTGGTCAACATTTTTTGTGGTTTCTTCTCAAGATTTTAGTGGGATATGTTGGAGGAGACCCAATATGGGTTAGAAATATGTATTTCAATAGATATTCATGTTGTAAAATAGATTGATAATGGTTTACAATTTTTGCATAAAATAAAAGTGAAAATCATACCTTTTTGTAGTGTCCAAGGCATGGATTAAAGAGATATCGAAATAAGTTTCAAGTAGCTAATAAAAAAATGGTTTATATCACAAGTGAATCTGGCACTAAGGAATACCCTTTAAAAAAAACCACTATGGAAACCCCTTTAAGGGCAAGGATTTCAAAGAGTCAACCCAAAAAATAAATTTTAAGGATTCCCTCCATGGTGGATAGGTTCAATATAATGCTAACATTAATCTTAGGGTTTATTGTAAATCTCTGAGAATGCATAATATTGATCCTAGGAAAACTGAGTCAGGATGTCTTAGGGTAGCTGATGGAACTTCGATTGTTAAGCTATATATGGGTGCCATTCAGATTGGCATATAAGATCTAACAAAAAATTGGGGGTAAGTCAAGAAACAAGGAATAAAAAACTAAATATGGATTCCAAACAAAATGTAGGTCGAAAGACCAATCAACATCATATGGTAAAAGAAGGTGAAAAGCTTGTAGAGGAACGTAATATTATTGCCCTTACCAATTTTTTAACCCTAGTATTAATGAAGATCATCACTTGGAATATTAGAGGACTAGAATGGAATCTTTCAAAACAAAATAAAATTAGAAGAATGATTCAGATAAACCATCCACATCTTGTTTTCCTTCAAGAAACAAAGATTTCAATAGAGGAAATGAATTCAATTGCTAGTAAAATATAGCTAGCTGGAAAAGTTGCTTTCCTCAATTCCCAGGGGACTTTTGGTGGTATTACTTACCTTTGGGACCTAAAAGAGGTTGTTATTTACTATATGGTTGGTAGATGGAGTCTTTTGGCTATAGTTATTCACAATGGACATTCTAACCAAATTATGCTTTGCATTACTATTTATGCTCCAAATAATTTGGAGTAAAAGAGAAGACAATGAAAGGATATAACTTATATTATCTCTCATTTTCCTGAAGCTTGGATCTTGATCAGAGGAGATTTCAATACCATCGTATCTTTGGATGAGAAAATTAAGGAAAATAAAAATTTGGACAATATCACTGATCTCATGAGTGAATATATTGCAAACCTTCATCTTGTGGACATCCAACCAGATAATGACCTTATGACTTGGCCTAATAGAAGGCAAGGCTTAGCTTGTATTATGGAGATATTATATAGGTTCTTGTTATCTATCAATTTATTAATCCATGGTTACATTCCTAAAGTGAAGACTCTTAACAATGCTGGTTCGGATCATTGGCCAGTCATGGTGGAAATTTGGAAATCCAATGTGAGTTTCTTACCTTTTTATTTCAATTAATGTGGCTTAGAGATAGTTCCTTCAGAACCTGACTACAACAATGGTGGAAGGAAGGTAAACCAAGGTATGAGACTAAGACATTTTGTTTTGCCAAAAGGTTGCAATACATTAAATCCAAAATTAAGATTTGGAACAGGAAGAAGTTTGGAGATGTTTGGAAAAAAATAATGAAGTTATTGCTCAACTTGAAAATTTGAATAAGAAAATCCATTGAGATGGCCTTACAAAGAGTATAAGTACAAATGAAATTAGACTCACTACTTAATTAGAGGAATCAGAAAAAAGAGAACTCTTATGGAAGCAGAAATCTAGGATCCAATGGCTCAAAGAAGGAGATCAAAACTTAGATTTCTTCCACAAATCTCTTATAGCTCGAAGATCTCACATCTTTATTTCTTCCTTGAAATATGATTCTGGAGATGGTTGAGTGATATTTTTATCCAATCACAAAAATATACCCACAGTCAGGATTCTGCTTGGATATCCTCTCTTGCAAGGAAACATTTGTGATTTTCCCAAGGTTTTGTTTAATGTGTTAGACTGCTTGCAATGCTTAGTGAAAATGTGAAATGCCAAAATTTAATTGGATACCTCAATGTTGCATATACCTATTAACAAGGGGCCTATTTTGGTGTTGATTTGATTTACAATGATTTTGTTGTTCATGGAATTTTTGAAAATGTGAAATTATTGATCAACTAACAACCTTCAAAATTTGATAAATATTTGATTTGAATCTTTGAAAATTTGATTTTAATTGTTTTATCTCAAAATTTTTAATCATATTTTATCTTTGATTGTTGCTCAAATTTTATCTTCGATTGTTAACCAAGTTTTATCTTTGATTGTTAACCAATTTTTATCTTTGATTGCTAACCAAGTTTTGTCTTTTACTATTAACCAAATTTTATCTTTGATTGTTAACCAAATTTTATCTTTGATTGTTAACAAAAACTTTATTTTATTGTTAACCAAATTTTATCTTTGATTTTTAGGCCAATTTTATCTTCGATTGTTAATATTTGCTTGAAAAGAAAAATGAAATGGCTAAACCTAACTTTGCAATGTAACTTTGGAATATCATATGAATTATTCAACTTAATGAAAGATTTAAAATTTATTGAAATTTCAATTTTACATACAATGAAACTAAATTATTCTTTGAAAAATAATGCAAAGTTTAAAATTTCAATTTTCCTTTAAAAATGTGAATTTATGCGAACATGAAAATTTGAAATTTAAATTTTGAAACTGGCATATTTCTTTCTTGGGGGGTTTTACTTTTTTTTATTTTTATTTATTTTGTATTTGATGAAATTAAAAAAAATGTAAAAGTATAGGGTTAGAGAAAATAAAATAAATGAACAAGTCGCTACGACTTTTAAAATTTCAACCCGAATCTGCATAAACCAATATGATGCACTAAACCAACATTAATCCGACCAGTTTTGACACAATCCAACATTAACACGGTGCCATATTCAAAGGGAAAAAGGGCACAATATATTAAGAGAAAAATAAATAAGTCTACCATTTACATGTGTAAAACTTATTGAAATTTCCACTATATTGCCAACATGAAAGATTTTCTTATGAATACACTTGATAAATACCTTGTTCCAATGGATTACAAATGAGGAAATTGGTTGTAATATGTCTATTACAAGAGTAGATTCACAATATTTCATTGTTAATGAAAATGTTATATGAAAAATTGTTATTAATATATTTATTATTGGCAGCTTCAAGGGTTAGGTAGATTGGTAAGTGCTAATTTGGATGGGAACTTACCAAGAAGATATCTAGGTTCAAATCTTGGTGGTGCCAATTAGCAAAGGAAGTAGTCTGATCTGAATCCTCTAAATACATTCCAGAACAATGACGATCGTACGAACCCAAATGGACCAATGGTCACCATCTCATTTCGAGTTAACATTATGGTATGAACCTGAGCGATGAATGGTCACCATCTTACACCATGTTAACGTTAATGAGATACCATAGGGGTTATAGGGGGTAGCTCAAGATTCAAGGGTTATAAGGGGCAGCCCAATATTAGAACCCTGCTTGATAGTAGAAAATGATCATTCATGTTACCGATTCCCTTGTGCTACCAAAAAAAAAAATGGCCATTATGAACCTCAAACAACTAGTGGTCGCCATATCACACTAGGTTAACATTAACGAGATGCCACAGGGGTTGTGGTAATATAAAATTCTTTCAAACACAACCACATAATATATATATACATATACATACATATATATATATATATATATATATATATATATATATATATATATATATATATATATATATATATATATATATATATATATATCCTTTTTCTTGCGAGCTTTATCATTTTGTTTTACTGGTCACACAAACACTAGGGAACATGAATTGACATCTACTTTTAAGAGAAGTTGCATCCATATTCTCTCATCTGACCTAGATTTTTCTCGTACACATTGTCTGCCAAAGCCATGGACAATTACAGGTCTGTTCAATTTTTTGCATCCCTTCCTGAGCTGAACATTTCTTATGCTATGATGGCTATCCCTCCCTCATTCTTATTAATAACTATTTTCCTTTGTTTTTGTTGAAGAGAGGGGAAAAAATGGTGAAGGCACAACGTAGTGGTTGTGGTCACCAGTGTCGACAGAGGTTTTGACCTTGAGACTATGTTGGAATCTAATATGCTTAATTTAGCATTGCCTTGTATAGCGATTGTAGTTTTAACTATTTCATAACTACAATGATTCTTAGTTGTTAATATGATTTGTATTTGAAATTTAGCCTTCTTTGAAGATTTTTCTATTGTGACTCCAAGGCTATATATTTATGTAATCAATTCATGAATAATTAATCAATGAGCATTTCTCATTGTGGTATCAGAGCTAAGTGTGATCTATTGGGTTTGAGAGAGCTTGTGGGTGCATTGTGATAATTTACTAAGTTCTTGCAAGTAAGCCCCTGATTTTGTTGCGTAAAAGATGGTTACTTCTTCGCCTAGGCTAATAAAGTTGCCTCATTCATCCATTATGGGGAGTGGTAAGGGGAAACCTGATTTACCCCTTGTTTACTATTACTCCAAGAGGGCTTTTGATGAGGTGGAAAAACCTCTTTGTTTTTCACCTCTATTGTTAAAGGACCACCAACCAGTTGTTATTTTGGAGCTTCAATCACCTTCTTGAAAGGCTATAAATAGAACATGCTAACCTATTTTGAATACATATTGGGACCAATAATTTAGCAATACTAGCAAGATAATTTTTCTTACTACCCATAGTGGTCCAACCATACTCATTGGGTTGAGGGGTTGTCCTCATCGAGGGTGTAGGATATGACTTCGGATTATTGTGCATAAGCAAACATTATTTCACCTTATGGTCAAAATATTGGCAACGATAGAAACATTTTGGGAGGTTGATATGAATAACCCTATGATAGTATTATGATAAACTCCTACAACTAATGCATAGGGATGAGTAGTCCCATCCCAGCTGTAACAACCCTCCTTGGTAGGACTTGATATTAACACTTGATTTATGTATGGATGTATGGATATCTAATACATAATCTTATTGTATTATTAAGATGTGTTGATGATGAGCGACTGTACAAGGGTTTCATCTATGTTGAGTGGAAGTGGCTCCAAAGGTTGTTTTTCAAGGCCTTAGGGCCCTAGTGGTCAATATTTTTGTGGTTTCTTCTCAAGATTTTAGTGGGATATGTTGTAGGAGACCCAATATGGGTTAGAAATATGTATGTCAATAGATATTCATGTTGTAAACTAGATTGATAATGGTTTACAATTTTTGCATAAAATAAAAGTGAAAATCATACCTTTTTGTAGTGTCCAAGGCATGGATTAAAGAGATATCGAAATAAGTTTCAAGTAGCTAATAAAAAAATGGTTTAGATCACAAGTGAATCTGGCACTAAGGAATACCCTTAAAAAAAATCCACTATGGAAACCCCTTTAAGGGCAAGGATTTCAAAGAGTCAACCCCAAAAATAAATTTTAAGGATTCCCTCCATGGTGGATAGGTTCAATCTAATGCTAACATTAATCTTAGGGTTTATTGTAAATCTCTGAGAATGCATAATATTAATACTAGGAAAACTGAGTCAGGATGTCTTAGGGTAGCTGATGGAACTTCGATTGTTAAGCTATACATGGGTGCCATTCAAATTGGCATATAAGATCTAAAACAAAATTGGGGGTAAGTCAAGAAACAAGGAATAAAAAACTAAATATGGATTCCAAACAAAAGGTAGGTCGAAAGACCAATCAACATCATATGGTAAAAGAAGGTGAAAAGCTTGTAGAGGAACGTAATATTATTGCCCTTACCAATTTTTTAACCCTAGTATTAATGAAGATCATCACTTGGAATATTAGATGACTAGAAGGGAATATTTCAAAACAAAATAAAATTAGAAGAATGATTCAGATAAACCATCCACATCTTGTTTTCCTTCAAGAAACAAAGATTTCAATAGAGGAAATGGATTCAATTGCTAGTAAAATATAGCTAGCTGGAAAAGTTGCTTTCCTCAATTCCCAGGGGACTTTTGGTGGTATTACTTACCTTTGGGACCTAAAAGAGGTTGTTATTTACTATATGGTTGGTAGATGGAGTCTTTTGGCTATAGTTATTCACAATGGACATTCTAACCAAATTATGCTTTGCATTACTATTTATGCTCCAACTAATTTGGAGTAAAAGAGAAGACAATGAAAGGATATAACTTATATTATCTCTCATTTTCCTGAAGCTTCGATCTTGATCAGAGGAGATTTCAATACGATCCTCTCTTTGGATGAGAAAATTAAGGAAAATAAAAATTTGGACAATATCATTGATCTCATGAGTGATGTATCGCTCCAAATTTTTCGCATCCTTACCTTCAGGCTATAGGATCCATGCCCGAAAGGAGGATGGGAAAAGGATGTCGCGGTACCTCGGACTGAGAGGACTTTGCGAAGGTCCCGCCTCTCAAGGGAGGTGTATTTTGATGATTTTTCGATGGATGGTGGGTTCACCAGGAAACATTTAATGGCAGTTTCCACGCCTAGGTTTGGAATGTGTTTTAATGTGTTCGTTTTTAGCCTTAAGCATCCATATCCTAGGTTTGGCCAAATGAATCTAAATTAATCTATATGCAAATGCAGATTTAATGAATACAAAAAGCAGGATTAAGGACAGGAAATAGAGAAATTATAGAAGGTTAAAAGCAGAATACCTGATCCGGATGTCTGATGAAGATTCTGATGTTGAAGCAGTCAGGATCGTCTGGAATTCGACAGAATCATCTGAGATCAGACAAGATCATCTGAGATCTGACGAATTCGTCAGAAGAATTCGTCGAGACCTGCAAACAGAAGAACAGATGCAAAATACAGAGAATACTACTGTGCTAACAGGGGGAAACAACACAAAATGACAGTATGAACACTAGAAAATAATTATGAACAGAAATTCAAACAAATTATGATATTCTAATGATAAATTATGATCTTATCATGCAAGTTAAGCTATATGGGTGAACTCCAAATGCAAAATAGTAAGCAATAAGGATAAACTAACTAAAATGCAGAATAAAACAGCGAAAGGAATAAAAGAAAGCGCAAACTCTGGGCACTGATTGCCCCCAATGTAGATTGCAGTCGAAATCATCTGGAAGTAATGAAATCGTCTCGAATTACGACAGGATCGTCCGAGATTTGAACGAGATCGTCTGCGATGATCTGAGCTTGCTCCGACTGAAGATCAATGAGGTCCCTGCAAGAAAACTTCAAAATAACAAAGGCAAAATAATGTTCTAAGTATTCTAATGCACGCAAAATCAAGTTACAGGGAAATTCAGCCAGGGGTTGGGAGGGGAAGGTCCTAAGGATTAAATAGGCTTAGGGGAGTAGTTAGGAGGTTGGAGATCATCCCTATTTGGGAGATCTCCAATGGGGGAGGGTCTCTAACGGCGCAGACACGCTTTTGCCCAAATTAGAGGCCCGTTGGAACAGAAGCTAATTGTGAACAATCAGCTTTACGACAAGATCGTCTGGACGTCCTAGCCCGGACGAAATCGTCGGATCCGGGGCGATATCGTCTGATCGGCGACGATATCGTCAAACGGTCAAAACAACCTCTAAAAATGGCACGAAAAAGGGGGAAACGGATTACCCGACGGTTAACGGGCGGTTTGGGAGGTTAAAATTTGAATTTAAATTATTTACTAAGGTGAATGTAATTATGACAATTTTACTACGCCAATTTTAGGGTGCTACATTTTGCCCCCTCTTTAGCGAATTTTTCGAAGAAAATGCGTTAAAGATGAGTTCTTCTCGATCTACGAGAAAGCAAAAATTATTCCCAATTTTTAGGCGACGATTCTTGGTCGAATCGTACGACAACTTACTATGGTGCCCCCTCCGTGTTTTTACCCAAATCGAACGTTTGAGGTAAAAACGCGAAAAGCAAAAAATTATTTTTGAATAAAATTAAGAAAAATAGGGTAAAACCCTAATTCATTTTTACTGTTCATTTTCTGGTTTTTAGAGCTCTGAAGCAAAAATGGTGGAGACGACGCACAGATCAACAGAGGTCCGACGCGGTCTACGGGTAAGAGTCTAGACTTAGCTAGAATGCTTTAATTTGATTTTACATGCTTTTTAGGTAAAATTTGATTTAATTTTGAGCATCGCGGCCGTTTTTGGGCCGTCGACGTCGTCGGGACGAAATCGTCTCAATTTCGTCCAAGGGCGAAATCGACGAAATGGGGACGATTTCGGCTTGCGAAATCGGAGACGATTATGCTCAAATTGGGGACGATATCGTCTAATAGTGGGCGATATCATCAATTGCATAAAATTGAACTTTAACTTGCATTATTAATTACTTGAATTGTTTATTAATGATTGTTTGTTGTTTTGTTGTTTATGTTGCAGAGAGGTTTGCTAAAGAGCAGGGAATGGAAGTATGGAGGTTTGAGGGATGACTTGGCCGCTCTCACACAGGCAGAGAGAGATCACCTGGCACAGGCCGGCTTGCAGCATGTGGCAGAGATGCCACAGGTGTCTACGGATATGGGGCTACTGACGGCCCTAGCAGAGAGATGGTATCCGGGTTCTTCCTGTTTTCGGCTACCGACAGGGGAGATGACTCCCACTCTAGAGGATGTATGGAGGATTCTAAGAATCCCCATACAAGGACGATTGATCACTCCTGCGGCCAATCAGGGCCATGCTATGGGACGATTGTGTGGTGACCCGAGCTTCACCCTGGAGAAGGGCGAAGTGAATATCGAGGCACTACGTCAGATGCCTGGGGCATCTAGACTCACACGGGTGCTAGCTGGAGTAGTTGGTGGACTTCTGCTGTGCCACCAGAGCGGGTGCAGGGTGCCGTGGATGCTGGCAGATGTGATCTGCGACATGCGGGACCATGGGTATAGGTTCTCTTGGGGCAGCTATGTACTATGCCGATTGTACAGGATCCTATATGGGGTTGTGTACAAGGGCGGCCGATGTCTGGTGATGACATCGCTTCTACAGGTTTGGTGCTGGGAGCACATTGCAGTGCGGAGGCCGATAGGGCTTCCTCTGATAGGGGTAGACGGGGAGAGGCCCCGAGTCTTCTACTGGTGGCTCCGAAGAGGGTCACAGCGGCGGATCGACCTTTCGATGTCCCGGAGGCTACTGGATGACTTAGTCCCGGATCAGATTACCTGGAGGCCATGGAGGGAGCATCCAGGGTGGGCCGAGGATGGACAGGAGCTGGCTCGCGTCAGGCGAGTTTGCTGGCTACGGATGGAGAGGGGAGAGGTGGAGCTCCACCGCTATGACCGAGTTTTGCGTCAGCTCGGTCTACGTAGGGGATCCCATCTCTGAGGGATTATGAGTTTTCTCGGACTGTCCGGGATAATACCACAGTTAGCGGGGCTCCAGACATGCAGCGGTTCTGGAGTCAGGACACAGACGATGCCCCCATCCAGCCAGTGGATGGGGACGACGCAGGTGTAGCCGATGGCTACGATGCCTAGTACGCAGGCATCCGCCCTCCTCGGATGACGAGGGCATAGGGTCCGATTCACGCAGTTGTGCATCGGATAGGGAGGCGGTCCAGGCGGCTATGGAGGCGGCCCAGGGTCACGGCGGGAGAGAGCCGAGGAGGCCATAGGCACAGGAGAGGCCACGGCAGAGGGAGAGGAGGGAGGCGAGACCCCCATCTCCATAGAGGGAGAGGCCACCATCGCCCGATAAGGGCAAGGGCATTGACACGGGGGAGAGTAGCGAGACCGCTACTCTCCGAGCGGAGAGAGATCATCTCCAGGCACAGGTGCAGACTCTACAGGATGAGGCTGCACGCCACCGAGCTGAGGTGGCACAGCTTCGAGACGAGATTGCACGCCTCAGGGCACGGGGCGGAGGGGCGAGCACTGGGGAGCTGACACGGGCTATTGCCCAACTTACTTTCTACCAGACTTTGTACTATCAGTTGGTGCCAGAGGCGGATAGACTACCCCTGCCAGCCAACATCGCAGATCCGATCAAGATCGGGTCGTCGAGGACCTCGTCCCGATCGAGGACTAGGACTACTCAGACTGCGATGGGGCCACCTCGTCCACCTCAGGGCGGGGGAGGAGATGAGGCGGAGAGCTCGAGGGGCTCTCGAGGCTAGAGGACTGCACAGCTTTGTACAGATTGACATTGTATTATTATTATTTTGTTGATAGAGGATTGAGTATGCCGAGGTACAGATTGTGGCATACCAATCCAGTTTTGATGATGTATATATACTGTTGACATATATATGATATGTTTTTGATCATATGACTTGTGTTATGTGTATGCTTATGATGCTTTTATGTTTGTTTGATTGATTTGATAATTGGATTGAGGATTCATGAAATTATGTCGTTTTGAAAATTTATACTTTTGATGTCATGCGGTAATATTTTAAATGAAATAATCTAATGTAACAAATTGATTGTTTGTAATGTGATGTAATAAAAAATAAAAAGAGACTTCTAACAATAATTTCAAAGGACATTGTCGCTATTATAGACCATTTCATGGAGTCGCTGCTCACTCGGTCGTCAAGCTAATCCCAGGATAGAAATATTGTTAAAAGTAAAAGAGTGCTTAAGAGACTGTCTTAAGACTTTGGTGCAATGGTGCAAATGATGATGATGATGGTTTGTTTTCAGAGTTTCATAAAAATAGTATGCATGAAATAATGATGTTGCTAGGCATAAATTCCTAAGTGTGATAAAATTTTTGGATAATTCGTTAGGAATTATACCATCATTGCAAAATTGAAGGTTGACATAATGACATGAAATAATGAAAATGTGTTTGCTTTTTAAAAGCATAATTTGTGTAACATAATGAATTAAGTCATATGGTTTTCATGATTTTTAATAAATGGGGAATAAAAATTGTTACAATGGTTTGCGCTAGGCATAGAATATGTAGGTATAGACTTATACCATCATCGCGAAAATCCAAAAAAAGATAGTTTTATTGCATGGTTGAGTTTTTAATAAACAAAAAATATGAAAATGAGGACTTGCGCTAGGCATAAAATTCCAATTTTGGTTTTGGAACTATACCATCGTCACGAAAGTCAACCAGATATATATGTTTTGATTGTATATTTTGAAAGAAATTTTGATTTTTCTATTATATAGTTGTCTTTATGGTAAGCAACTGTACTTGTTTTATTCCAAACAAGTTGCAAAAATAATATTTCAAAGTATTTTGAAGACAAAAGTTAGATTTATAAGGAATCCCATGTGCATATGTGAATTCATTTCCGATCTTGATTTATCATAATGATACACAAAATCTCTCAAATACAAATGTGTGTGCAATTGCTTTGTGCATTTACCAGCTTTTGAGCAAGATAATATGATACAAGTGATTTGAAGAAACCAAATAAGTGTTCATTAACCATGATGTAGATGCATATAACCATACTAGACTACTATGTAGGTCGGATTATCAAGAGCTAGCTAATCCATAAGCAGACATAGGTCTATACAAAAGAAGGTCGCTAATGTGACAGACATATCACCACGCTAGGAGTTACCCAAGGCCAAGCAGGTTGGGCACAAACCACTTGTTATGGGGCTTACCTCACAGTTTTCGAATAATTGAGAATTCCAGGGATTCAAGCTCATCAACCCTTCTTTTCTTTTCAAAGGGTAGGGAAAGGGGATTTTATTGCAGTTTTGCTTTCTGCTTTCTTTTGAACTTTGCTTCTTTTTCTTTTGTATTTTTGTTTGCTTGATTTTTTTTTTTGAGATAGTGCTTGAAATATTGTTGTAATGATATAAAAGAACATTTTTCTTTTCTCTTTTTCTTGAACTTTTCTTTTCTTTTTCTTTGCTAGGGATACTTGCTCGGATTAGCTGTAGAGCAAGGGATTTTTATTCTGGGTAGGGGTGAGCTTGTCCTTTTGCCAACTCTCAAAGATTCTAGACCATGTGCATGATAGGATAGCAGGGGAAACTTTTCGCTCAAGAAATCACTTCTACGATGTAGCAAAACATGGAAATTACAAATATAATCATTTTATTGTGAAAAGATGTGCTTGGTTTAAGTAAATAACAAGATCAATTCTCTATGCTCAAACTTTATTTAATTGAATTTTGTGGACTTTGATATAAGAGAGATTAGTAATCATGCCAGATAAAATCAAGATATTTATTGTTGTGAGTGTGCAAGTGAGGGATTCCAAATAAATGCTAATTTATCCAAAATAATTGAAACATATAACTGCAATAATTGTAAGAAAATATATATAAACACTTTTGAGAAGTTTTGAGAATGTTGACTCTCTCTTTCTTCTTGATATTGTTTTGGTTTCGAAAGAGTCAAGCATATTGTTGTTTTGATTTTTATTCTTTATTTTGTTTTTTTGGTTTTATTTTTGTTTTTGAACAAAAAATTTAACAAGTGCCATAAATAAATGCAACAAATAGTTTTTGAAGATTTTTGATGATTATGAATGTTTTTGGTGTTTTTGAATTTTATAAATTTGAAAGAAATACAAGATAGTGATTTTGAACAAATATATACATGGATGAAATGACCAAATTTATGCATAGTAACGTTTAAGATGCAAAATATTCATGGGCTCTTTAAGTTCTTTACCATCTAAGGTAGATAATTTGTATGCTCCTGATTCAAATTTAGCAGTAATAATGTATGGTCCAAGCCAGTTGGGCTCAAATTTACCTTTAAGGTCCTTAGTTGCATTTGTATTTTTTTGATTTTCTTTTAAAACAAGGTCGCCGATCTCAAAGGATCGATGACGAACTTTTTTAGCATATGATCTTTTAAGCTTGTTTTGGTAGGCACGGAGATGCTCCAAAGCATTGATGCATTTTTCATCTAGGAGTTCCAACTGATTGAGTCTGCCAGAGACGATATTCATCTCCTACTTCGGTATCTTGAAGTAGCAGAGCCAAAGAAGGAACTTCCAATTCAAAGGGAAAAACTGCTTCAGCACCGTAAACCAAAACAAATGGTGAAGTTCCAGTGGGGGTTCGAACACTAGTTCGATAGGCCCACAAGGCCGGATATAACTGAATGTGCCAGTCACGGCCAATTTTATTGACCAATATTTTGAGAATTTTGATTAAGGTTTTGTTAGATGCTTCTGCTTGACCATTACCCTGAGGATAATAGGGAGTGGACCAGCGATGTTGAATTTTATATTTTTGGCATAATTTTTTAACATCTTTATTTTTGAAACAAGTTCCATTGTCAGAGATGAGATTCGCAGGAATTTCGAACCTGCAAATGATTTGATTAAAAATAAATTTAGATACTTGTGTGCCAGTGCAAGAAGCTAAAGGCATAGCTTCGACCCACTTCGTGAAATACTCAGTGGCGGTTATGATGAACTTGTGTCCATCAGATGACACAGGATTGATTTTGCCAATAATATCTAAACCCCATTTGGAAAAGGGCCATGGAGATGAAATAGCCTGCAGCTCTTGTGCAGGCGCATGGACAAGGTCAGCATGTTTCTGGCACTTGTCGCAATGGCGCACATACTCATGTGCATCCGTTTCCATGGTAGGCCAAAAGTATCCTATCCGAAGGAGCTTTTTAGCAATGACGCTACCACTAAAGTGTCCTCCACAAGATCCATCGTGGGCTTCACTCAAGGCTGATTTAGACTCTTCTAAAGTTAAACATCTTAATAGGATACCTTCAAAAGATCTCCTATATAAAGTATTGCCAATTATTACAAATCGACTTGCTCGTCTACGTAATAACCGATGCTGGTTTCTATTAGAATTGGCAGGGAAAGTCCCATTTTGGAGAAAATCAAATATGTCCGTATACCAAGGTTCAGGAGTAGTTTCATTGATTAGAAACACATCCAAAGGCTCTAAGCATGACTTATTTGAAGCGGGTTCCTGGAGTCGACGAATAATGATAGTGGCATATTCGTCATCTAACTCCAAGGGCAGGAGAGATGCAACTGCGGCCATAGCATCACCGCACGGTTGCTAGTTCGAGGAATAGCTTCCAAGGTAACTTGATCAAATAGAGACATTAATTGTAAAACATAGGCCTTATATGGACGCAGTTTATCATCTCTGGTCTGATAAACTTCATTAATTTGGTTTATAACCAGTTGAGAATCACCAAAAACTAACAAATGTTTAATTTTTAGCGCCAAGGCAGCTCGTAATCCAAGGATTAGAGCTTCATACTCAACAGTATTGTTGGTGCAAGCAAATGTCAATTTGAAGGACAGAGGAATAAGATGTTTTTGCGGGGATATTAAAATAATACCCGCACTCAGCCCCACTCATGCATCGGGCTCCGTCAAAGTATAAGGACCATTGTTCAATATGGTCTGCCTCTAATTGAAGGCATTCGTCAGGAAACTCAATGATGAGGGGGTGGGTAGACTCTAAGGGTGCAACAACTAATTGATCTGGCTATGATTTGACCCTTAACAGACTTCTGTCCTATGAATGTGAGATCAAACTCGCTTAGAGCAAGAACCCACTTGGCTGTGCGACCCGATAAATAAGGTCGACTCATGAGATACCTTAAGGGATCGTATTTGGCAATGACATACGTTTTCTGACTAAGCATATAGTGTCGTAATTTTTGCGTAGCAAACACGACGGCTAGACATAGTTTTTCTAATGCTGTGTAGCGGGTTTCATAACTGATGAAGGTTCGGCTAATGTAATAATTAGCACGTTCTCTCTTTTCATCATCAAGTTGAGCTAACATAGCTCCTAAGGTAGAATCTGAAGCTGAAATATATAGGAGAAATGGGCGATCAGGTTTAGGTGGTGAAAGCACAGGTGGATTAAGGAGGTATTGTTTGAGAAGTTCAAAAGCTTCTCTACATTCGGTGTCCCAATTAAAAGGGACATCCTTCTTAAGGAGTTTAAGAAAGGGACCAGTTTTGTCCGCCAGCTTATCGATGAAGCGACGGATAGCTTGAAGTTTACCTTGTAAACTTCGTAACTCAGATATATTAGTAGGTGCGGGCATATCAGTGATGGCCGCAATCTTGAGAGGGTCGATTTCAATACCACGTAAAGAAACTAAAACCCCTAATAGTTTACCGGACTTAACTCCGAATATACATTTTGTTGGATTTAATCGAATAAGATATTCTCGTAATCGATTAAAAACTTTTCTCAAATCATCTAAATGATTATCTTCAATAATAGAGCGAGCTATAATATCATCTACATAATCATGTAGGATATCATGCATCATATCATGAAAAATATAGGTCATAGCTCGTTGATAAGTTGCACCTGCGTTCTTTAAGCCAAATGGCATCACTTTCCAAGCAAAAGGTACCCCAGGGGGTAATAAAGGCTGTTTTAGCCTCGATCTTCAGGAGCTATCCCGATCCGATTATAACCGGAGAATCCATCCATTAAGGAGATCATCCCACTCCCGACAGTAAAGTCAATGATTTGATCCATGTTTGGAAGAGGAAAGTCATCTTTAGGGCATGCGGCGTTAATATCTCTAAAATCATGCAAACCTTAACTTTGGTAGCTTCTTTCTTGGTGACCGGAACTACATTTGAGATCCATTCAGCGATAATCAATAGCTTGTATAAAGATAACATTCAGGAGTTTTTCTAACTCCCCTTTGACTAGCGGAGCCACTTTGGGATGCATTTTTCTAAGTTTTTGTTTAACAGGTTTAGCATCCGGATGGACCACTAGATGATGCATGACTACATAAGGGTCTAGACCTGGCATATCTTCATATGTCCAAGCGAAGACATCTTCATACTCTTTAAGGAATGCAATGTATTGTTCTTGTTTTTCTTGACTTAATTCTGATCCAATATTGATTATGTGAGGATTATCCTCAGTTCCAATATTAATTTTAATGACGTTTTCTACCTCCATGTGTAGATCTCTTTCAAAATTAGGTGGGGCGGGTGAAACACCCAATTCTTGTAATTCTTGTAAGGTTAATTTAGAGAATTCATCTTGAGGATTAGTGGCCTCA
Organism: Wollemia nobilis; assembly: GCA_028583015.1. Lineage (NCBI taxonomy): Eukaryota > Viridiplantae > Streptophyta > Pinopsida > Araucariales > Araucariaceae > Wollemia > Wollemia nobilis. The sequence goes on along the minus strand of JAQPPZ010017079.1, from coordinate 51,169 downwards.
AGTTGGGCTATAGTTGGTATAGAACCATCAAAATAAAATCCATTGTGTAACATCTCTTCAATAGAGACATCATGGAAGATATCTCCTTCCAACTCTTCATCGGGGTCAGCAATCATTTCAGGGTAAGCTATGGATAGCATGTTGCATGAAAATGACTGATTTTTAAGAGGCAAATCAACATGCCTATCCAAATAATCTTGATAACATATGAGTTGATCATCATCTTCAAAAGGAAAGGGTTGACCCTTACTAGGAAATAGGCCCACACCACAACGAGCAGGCCACGGTTCTACCTCGAAAGGTTCTTTCATGCCATTTTGGAAAGGTCCCAAGCCTTTCCCTTTATATCCCATTTTAAGCATCATGGGTTTAGCTTTAATATAATCATTGGTAAAATAACACCGAGCGTATCCCTCATGATGAGTTTTGATATTCCGAGGGATTCTTCCCCAGTCATATCCTTTATAAATGAAGGCACAACTCCCGACTTGGTAAGTACTTCCCATAGGTTGTGGGAGGCCCAAAGTACGAGGAGATGGCGGTAAATTATTCAAAAGAATTGAATCTTGCATGAAAGCATTTGTTTTTTCTGATATTAAGGTTGTGGATAAATCTGGTAAAAGTTCATCAAAAAGGGCATAAGATGTAGAAGGCTTATTACCTATATCTTGAGATGTGGAAGGGATGATAGTTGTTTCTGTAGGTTTTGAATTTATAGGGATAGAACTTGAAGGATTGGTTGTAGATTTAAGATCTTTTTGAGGTTCTAGAGTGATTTGTTTAGAGGGTTGTTGATCTATATAGGAGGATGAAATTAATGGAGGGGAAATAGGTGAAATTATGGGTGTGTGTTTCACAGTTTTAGATGAAAAATAAGAACTAGGATGTGTGGATGACAGAGCAGGGCAAAATTGCACTCCAACGGGTTCTGCCAAAGCACACATATCAAAAGGTCTAGGATCACCATGGATAGTGACCAACTGATTTTTAAACTCAAATTTAACACATTGGTGTAAGGTTGATGGGACCGCTCGCATGGCATTGATCCAAGGGCGACCCAAAAGTATATTGTACGATGCTGGGCAATGTACAATAAACACGGTTGTTTCTAGGGTTCTAGGACCAACTTGCAATGGGAGGGTAATAACTCCACACGTTTCTTGTGTTTCGTCATTAAAAGCTTTGATAATCATATCGGTTTTCTTCATTTCATCACTTCTAAAGCCAAATCGTTGGTAGAAGTCAAAAGTGCAAATGTTTAGAGATGAGCCATTATCAATCAAGACTCGTTTGACAGCTACATCTCCAATTAGAGAAGTAATGTATAAGGGATTATCCTTATGTAAACTGTGTTGTGGGATATCTTTATCTCGAAAGTCAATACAATCAATCTCTCGAGTGATGATAGTATTGGCCATAGCTTCAGGTTGAATGTTTTGAGGTACCATCATTTGGCTCAATGTAAGCATCAACTCATCCCTATGGGTGGGAGAGGATCTTAACAAATCCAAAAGGGAAATTCTGGCCGTAGTATTGGATAATTGCTCATTAATATTGTAAGGGAGTTTAGGTTGAACATTAGGAGCATGAGTCCCTTTATTAGGGTTTTTCAGAACGAATGGAGCTGATCCGTCGTTCTGGTTTGGTTCTTGTTGGGAATTTTGAGCTTGTTGTCGGGTGACGACTCCAATGGTACCTACAATGTTATAATGAAGACGTTGAACTGGTCTCGGTTGAGCATTTATGGCTTGTTCATTAGAAAGGAATATATTAGAAGAAGGTCGAGTAGTAACTCTTCTAGGAAATGGTTCTTCTGGAACCATAGCATCTGTGACGGGTTGAATAGGATCTGATTCGTTTTCAGAACTATTCGATTGGTTTGAAGTAATGTCTAGTTCACTTTCACTATCTGATTCTATATCACTAGAATCAGAAGTTTGAAAATTATGTAAGGGCCTGGTCGTAACCAGGGATAAGGTTGTGTCAAATATTTGAGAATCCTGAATAGGTAATTGTCCGCTAATGGTTCCTACATATCGGGTAGGAGGAGGAACATTATGATGTTCGATTTGATTGGCTACCTCTTTACCATGTCTTGGTAAAGGGTGTTGAAATATGTCTAAAGTTTGATTGGCATTTTGATTTTGATTTTGGGGAACGGTCTTTTGAGTATTATTAGGAGGGTTTTGTTTAGGTTGGAAGGCTTGCACTTCCATTTCATTATTGTCAATCAAATCCTGTATTTTATGTTTCAACCTTTTACAAGCGTTGGTAGAATGTCCAGGTCCTCTATGGAAATCACAGTGTAAGTCAGCTCTGTATCCGGGTATAGTTGGATCAGGTTCCCGGATAGTCGGTAATTGGATCAAACCTCTTTCGAGTAATTGAGGTAAAATAGTTGATAAGGGTTGATTTAATCTAGTGAATTCTCGAGGAGGCTTGTCAGGAGGTTTCAATATAAATTTTTTTGTTGTCTTCGTTGCATTGATATTGGCAACATTCCTGCTGTCAGTGACTCCATCACCGACAACTTGTTTGTTTTTATATTGATTTTTGGATGTTTTCTCATCATCCTTCTTCCTAAGTTGGCCTCTCCTAATGAGGGCATCTTCTACTCTTCGAGCTAAATCTATAGCTTGATCGAAGGTAGTTAAGGTAGCAGCTTGATAGCTCATAAGATATTTGTTCTTGTAAATTATTGATAAAAATGTCCAACATTTCCCTATAAGGTAGCACAAAGTGCAGTTTTCCTGTCAATTGCCTCCATCTAGCTAAGAAATCGGCAAAACATTCATCTTTGTCTTGTTTTAAATTGTATAAATCTTTAATAGTTACATGCCTCTCGATGTAGGCACTAAATTGATGGACAAATGATTCAGTTGTTTCTTCGAAGTTTCTCAAAGAATGAGTGGGCAATTGATAGTACCACTCTAATGCCATTCCACCTAAACTTTTTGGGAACATTTTTAATAATAGCAAGTCATCATGCGATATGTCATGACATGCTATCCTAAACATGCGAAGATGCTCTATGGGATCTTCGGTTCCTTTATATATAGGCAAGATAGGCATGGGAAAATGCTTAGGGTATGGTTGAGCTACAACTATGGGATCCAAAGGTTGACTACATATCTCTCGATAATTATACGAGGGACGGTAGGGATCTATCTCGGTCCATACGTGAAGCTAACTGTTTCACCATGGCTTCCAGATTACTAGTTTGCCCCCCATATTGGTTTGGTAGGGCATTGACATGGGTTTTATGGGCATATGATGGAGGAACATGAAGATTAGATGCCATGTTACTATTGTGTAAATTATTGGTAGGAAAAGTATTATGAATGAATTTTGAAGTTGTATTATGTTGTATTCCAGATTGTTGAAAATTGGTGTTTGGCTTCGTTTTAGGTCTTTGTTTACTTGAAGCATATTGCTCAATAGTTTGGCGAAATAAAGTAATGAAGGAAGGTTTCTTTTGTGGGGGAATGATTTTAGGTTGAATAACAGGTTCCTTAGGAGGTTGGATAGCCTGTTGTTTTGACATGTTTTGAATCATAGTGACCATATCCGTATTGGATGGTCCAGCCTTATCACTTTCTTGATCAATGAAAGACAAGGGATTAATGCGCACATCATACATATGTTCCAAGGCTGCCTGAGTGTCACTAATTTGCCCTTTATCAATACGAACTGCCACATTAATGGCATCAATGTTATCATCAAGAAATTTTTTGAAATAATCTATGTTGTCAAAAGCAATAGTTCCATTCGGAGCTACTCTAGGGGATGAGGATCCATCCTCTTTAACACTTCCTTCTTGTTCATTATCTTCACCTAGGTCATGTTCTGATTGATCTAGAGTTTGTCCTTCCGAAATTGGATCTCCAGGAAGGACATTTGGGTCTCTAGTTGTATCTTGTACCCAATCTTCTTCTTCTCCTAAAGTTTCTTTACCATTCCTAAGTTTAGGCATGGTGCTAAATTTTGATTTCAGCAAATATATATATATATATATATATATATATATATATATATATATATATATATATATATATATATATATAAGCAAAATTAAGAGGTATATATTTACTTATATACCTACTACAATATTTGAAATGAAATGTTTAAGTTTTTGCTATGTTTTTTAGTTTTCAATTTTTGTTTGTTTTTCTTTGTTTTTGAAATAATATAATAAAGACAACAAATAACACAATAAATGCAAGAAATAAGACTGAAAGTAATAATCTAGTTTTCTATAAATAATTTATAGATATCATTAATAGGTTCGAGTTGTTCAGGAGTCATGAAGTGTTCTTCTTCAAATTGAAAGTTTTCTTTTAAAAATTTGATGAAAAGAGCTATAGTGATATTATCGGTCTCAGATGCTGGTTGATAAAAGTAAAGCTCGTGGCAATACTCTCGATATAACACAGCTCACGGAACTCTATTCCATCTTTCCCTATCTGTAAGAACAACCTCTTGGTCTTCTACACAACCTAGGAACTGGTGTACAATGGCTGCGTTCTCGAGGTATTCCTCGAAGGTGAACAATTCTGAAGATACTAGAGCTCTCCTATAAGCTAACCATCTATGGCAGGCTCTCTGAAGTTCATGATAAAAAACTAGTTGATGAGGATCCAGGATTCTATCTAGGACTAACCTCTTGATCTGTTTAAGTTGTGTGGACCTAGATGAGATGAGACTAAGTCTTCTATCAAGTTCGTTCCACAGGAATTGATTTCTACTTGTTTCAGGCACATTAAGCATAGAGTTGATTTCTATTGCTGCCAATTGGTTTTCTACATTTATGGTAACTGCTAATATTTTCTTAGGAGCTACCATCTAAACATGATTTTAAACTTTAAATGTTCTAAAATGCATCTATGTTTTAGTTGTTCTATTTTTTTTTTTTTTTTGTTTTTTTGTTTTCAAAAGGTTATGATGCATTCACGTCGGGTTCACCAAAATGTATCGCTCCAAATTTTTCGCATCCTTACCTTCAGGCTATAGGATCCGTGCCCGAAGGAGGATGGGAAAAGGATGTCGCGGTACCTCGGACTGAGAGGACTTTGCGAAGGTCCCGCCTCTCAAGGGAGGTGTATTTTGATGATTTTTCGATGGATGGTGGGTTCACCAGGAAACATTTAATGGCAGTTTCCATGCCTAGGTTTGGAATGTGTTTTAATGTGTTCGTTTTTAGCCTTAAGCATCCATATCCTAGGTTTGGCCAAATGAATCTAAATTAATCTATATGCAAGTGCAGATTTAATGAATACAGAAAGCAGGATTAAGGACAGGAAACAGAGAAATTATAGAAGGTTAAAAGCAGAATACCTGATCCGGATGTCTGATGAAGATTCTGATGTTGAAGCAGTCAGGATCATCTGGAATTCGATAGAATCATCTGAGATCAGACAAGATCATCTGAGATCTGACGAATTCGTCAGAGACCTGCAAACAGAAGAACAGATGCAAAATACAGAGAATACTACTGTGCTAACAAGGGGAAACAACACAAAATGACAGTATGAACACTAGAAAATAATTATGAACAGAAATTCAAACAAATTATGATATTCTAATGATAAATTATGATCTTATCATGCAAGTTAAGCTATATGGGTGAACTCCAAATGCAAAATAGTAAGCAATAAGGATAAACTAACTAAAATGCAGAATAAAACAGTGAAAGGAATAAAAGAAAGCGCAAACTCTGGGCACTGATTGCCCCCAATGCAGATTGCAGTCGAAATCGTCTGGAAGTAATGAAATCGTCTCGAATTACGACAGGATCGTCCGAGATTTGAACGAGATCGTCTGCGACGATCTGAGCTTGCTCCGACTGAAGATCAATGAGGTCCCTGCAAGAAAACTTCAAAATAACAAAGGCAAAATAATGTTCTAAGTATTCTAATGCACGCAAAATCAAGTTACAGGGAAATTCAGCCAGGGGTTGGGAGGGGAAGGTCCTAAGGATTAAATAGGCTTAGGGGAGTAGTTAGGAGGTTGGAGATCATCCCTATTTGGGAGATCTCCAATGGGGGAGGGTCTCTAACGGCGCAGACACGCTTCTGCCCGGATTAGAGGCCCGTTGGAACAGAAGCTAATTGTGAACAATCAGTTTTGCGACAAGATCGTCTGGACGTCCTAGCCCAGACGAAATCGTCAGATCTGGGGCGATATCGTCTGATCGGCGACGATATCGTCAAACGGTCAAAACAACCTCTAAAAATGGCACGAAAAAGGGGGAAACGGATTACCCGACGGTTAACGGGCGGTTTGGGAGGTTAAAATTTGAATTTAAATTATTTACTAAGGTGAATGTAATTATGACAATTTTACTGTGCCAATTTTAGGGTGCTACAAGTGAATATATTGCAAACCTTCATATTGTGGACATCCAACCAGATAATGACCTTATGACTTGTCCTAATAGAAGGCAAGGCTTAGCTTGTATTATGGAGAGATTAGATAGGTTCTTGTTATCTATCAATTTCTTAATCCATGGTTACATTCCTAAAGTGAAGACTCTTAACAATGCTGGTTTGGATCATTGGCCAGTCATGGTGGAAATTTGGAAATCCAATGTGAGTTTCTTACATTTTTTATTTCAATTAATGTGGTTTAGAGATAGTTCCTTCAGAACCTGACTACAACAATGGTGGAAGGAAGGTAAACCAAGGTATGAGACTAAGACATTTTGTTTTGCCAAAAGGTTGCAATACATTAAATCCAAAATCAAGATTTGGAACAGGAAGAAGTTTGGAGACGTTTGGAAAAAAATAATGAAGTTATTGCTCAACTTGAAAATTTGAATAAGAAAATCCATTGATATGGCCTTACAAAGAGTATAAGTGCAAATTAAATTAGACTCACTACTCAATTAGAGGAATCAGAAAAAAGAGAACTCTTATGGAAGTAGAAATCTAGGATCCAATGGCTCAAAGAAGGAGATCGAAACATAGATTTCTTCCACAAATCTCATATAGCTTGAAGATCTCACATCTTTATTTCTTCCTTGAAATATGATTCTGGAGATGTGTTGAGTGATATTTTTATCCAATCACAAAAATATACCCACAGTCAGGATTCTGCTTGGATATCCTCTCTTGCAAGGAAATATTTTTGATTTTCCCAAGGTTTTGTTTAATGTGTTAGACTACTTGCAATGCTTAATGAAAATGTGAAATGCCAAAATTTAATTGGATACCTCAGTGTTGCATATACCTATTAACAAGGGGCCTATTTTGGTGTTGATTTGATTTACAATGATTTTGTTGTTCATGGAAGTTTTGGAAATGTGAAATTATTGGTCAACTAACAACCTTAAAAATTTGATAAATATTTGATTTGAATATTTGAAAATTATTTTAATTGTTTGATCTCAAATTTTTTAATCATATGTTATCTTCGATTGTTACTCAAATTTTATCTTCGATTGTTAACCAAGTTTTATCTTTGATTGTTAACCAATTTTTATCTTTGATTGTTAACCAAGTTTTATCTTTGATTGTTAACCAAATTTTATCTTTGATTGTTAACCAAATTTTATCTTTGATTGTTAACAAAAAAATTATTTTATTGTTAACCAAATTTTATCTTTGATTTTTAGGCCAATTTTATCTTCGATTGTTAATATTTGCTTGAAAATAAAAATGAAATGACTAAATCTAACTTTGCAATGTAACTTTGGAATATCATATGAATTATTCAATTTAATGAAAGATTTAAAGTTTATTTAAATTTCAATTTTACATAAAATGAAACTAAATGATTATTTGAAAAATAATGCAAAGTTTAAAATTTCAATTTTCCTTTAAAAATGTGAATTTACGTGAACATGAAAATTTGAAATTTAAATTTTGAAACTGGCATATTTCTTTCTTGGGGGGTTTTACTTTTTTTATTTTTTATTTATATTGTATTTGATGAAATTAAAAAAATTTAAAAGTATAGGGTTAGAGAAAATAAAATAAACGAACAAGTCGCTACGAATTTTAAAATTTCAACCCGAATCTGCATAAACCAATATGATGCACTAAACCAACATTAATTCGACCAATTTTCACACAATCCAACATTAACACGGTGCCATATTCAAAGGGAAAAAGGGCACAATATATTAAGAGAAAAATAAATAAGTCTACCATTTACATGTGTAAAACTTATTGAAATTTCCACTATATTGCCAACATGAAAGATTTTCTTATGAATACACTTGATAAATAACTTGTTCCAATGGATTACAAATGGGGAAATTGGATGTAATATGTCTATTACAAGAGTAGATTCACAATATTTCATTGTTAATGAAAATGTTATATGAAAAGTTGTTATTAATATATTTATTATTGGCAGCTTCAAGGGTTAGGTAGATTGGTAAGTGCTAATTTGGATGGGAACTTACCAAGAAGATATCTAGGTTCAAATATTGGTGGTGCCAATTAGCAAAGGAAGTAGTCTGATCTGAATCCTCTAAATGCATTCCAGAACAATGACGATGGTACGAACCCAAATGAACCAATGGTCACCATCTCATGTCGGGTTAACATTATGGTATGAACCCGAGCAATGAATGGTCACCATATTACACCATGTTAACGTTAATGAGATGCCACAGGGGTTATAGGGGGCAGCCCAAGATTCAAGGGTTAAAAGGGGCAACCCAAGATTAGAACCCTGCTTGATAGTAGAAAATGATCATGGATGTTACTGATTCCCTTGTGCTACCAAAAAATAAAATGGCCATTATGAACCTTGAACGATCGGTGGTCACCATATCACAATAGGTTAACATTAACTAGATGCCACAGGGGTTGTGGTAATATAAACTTCTTTCAAACACAACCACATAATATATATATACATATATATATATATATATATATATATATATATATATATATATATATATATATATATATATATATATATCCTTGTCTTGCGAGCTTTATCATTTTGTTTTACTGGTCACACAAACACTAGGGAACATGAATTGACATCTACTTTTAAGAGCAGTTGCACCCATATTCTCTCATCTAACCTAGATTTTTTCTCATACACATTGTATGCCAAAGCCATGGACAATTACAAGTCTGTTCAATTTTTTGCATCCCTGCCTGAGTTGAACATTTCTTATGCTATGATGGCTATCGCTCCCTCATTCTTATTAATAACTATTTTCCTTTGCTTTTGTTGAAGAGAGGGGAAAAAATGGTGAAGGCACAACGTAGTGGTTGTGGTCACCGGTTTCGGCAGAGGTTTTGACCTTGAGACTATGTTGGAATCTAATATGCTTAATTTAGCATTGCCCTGTATAGCGATTGTAGTTTTAACTATTTCATAACTACAATGATTCTTAGTTGTTAATCTGATTTATATTTGAATTTTAGCCTTCTTCGAAGATTCTTCTTTTGTGACTCCAAGGCTATATATTTATGTAATCAATTCATGAATAATTAATCAATGAGCATTTCTCATTGTGGTATCAAAGCTAAGTGTGATCTATTGGGTTTGAGAGAGTTTGTGGGTGCATTGTGATAATTTACTACGTTATTCCAAGTAAGCCCCTGATTTTGTTACGTAAAATATGGTTACTTCTTCGCCTAGGCTAATAAAGTTGCCTCATTCATCCATTATGGTGATTTTTATAGACAATATTATTATGTATTTCAAAATCCTCACATAGTTTACCTCATCATATCCGAATGAAGAGATCATTGTATAGTTTTGATGATGGATTTTTGACCCACATAGCCACCGTAGAAAAGCGTGAGCGGTGCACTCCTTTTTCCACCTTGTTGATATCATGATCCATGACAATAATTCTACCAGTTTAAAATTATTTGCTGGTAATTATTTACAGTTTACTGTCACGATAGGGTTTGCATCCTGTAGGAGGCTTTTTGATCAAAATCAATGCCTATGTCGATAATAGTAGATTCCTACTTCAATTTGTGGAAATTAATTGGCAATATCTTGTTGCTCGTTTGACAATATTTGTAGGTTGCTCACCCAATAGAGGATCAAATATCGTAGAGCGTAAGACAGATCATTTATCGGCCATCTCACAGTTTTGTACGCCCTACTGGTGGGTTTCTTTCTAGATATGCCTTGCCAGCTTTGAATTTAGCACCAATTGAAGAGGATATGAGGCTCTTAGGTAAAATTCAATGGGTACCCCAAATCATACCTAGAGAGGCCCGATGAGCTTGATTGTGTACATTATATGTGTACATGATTCTATGCGTATGGCATAAATTATCGTTATAATCATCCAAGAAGTTTGAAGCAGATATTGGTGTAATCAAAGACAGGTTGTGATTTCATAATTCAAGATTTTGTTGTAGAGATTTATCAAATCTTTGCAAAGGTGATTGCTTGTTGTCTTGGTATTATGGTCAACAACAACAACAACAACTATGAATTGCAATTGCAAAAATTTTATTGGGAAGAGTATGCTTTCTCGGCAATCAATATAAAAAAATTCCTCATTTCAAAAGATATTTGGGATACAATTCTTGATGGATATGAAGAACCAGATTGGAGCAAGTTGGAGGGAGATGAAAGAAAAATAAATAAGGAACAATAGTACCAAAATGCATTGGCTCTCATGGATATTAGAAGAGGTATGAAATAAAATGTTTTCCCTCTCATTGCTAGTTGTAGATCAGCTACAAAAGCATGGAAAGTGTTGAAAGATGCTTATGGGTGTAATGAGGACACTCATGAAGATATGTGTGACAATCTTGGAGATTGTATGAGCAAGGGGGAGCCTTGTTCTTTTGAATATCCTTTTGGAGAGTCTTATGAAGACTCATGTGAAGAGCCTTGTGAGGTTCTTATTGTGGGAGATATGTTTTATGAGAAAGGCATATATAATGAAAATGAAGAATTCCTTCTTGTAGAGGAAGATGATGGAGAATTCCTTCTTGAAGAGGAGGATGTGAAGGAGCCTTGTGTAGGGCCTTGTTGAACTCTCATGGAAGAGAGTAATTTTGATGAATTTATTCTTAAAAAGGAGAAAGAAAAAGAATATGTGGGTGTGGCATGTTTAGAAAACATGCACATTGAATAATGTCTAATTGAAGAGAAAATTAATGAAGGATAATTCTATGAGAATGATGAATCTTATTGTGAAGACCACTCCAAAGTGGAATATTGCTTGTTTGAATACCACCAAGATGAGGTGAATGAAAAATGTCTCATGGAGGAGGCATATGATGAAAAGTGTCTTATGGAAGAGACATATGTTAAAGAGGAGATATCATCTTAGTTTTTTGTTGAAGAGTGCTTCATGGAGGAGGCACAAAATAAAAATTTTGATGAAGCCATTCTCATGGAGGAGAATGTTGAATATTGCTTTGAAGACCATTCATCAAGAATGGAGGATTACTTTTTTGATCAAGCACTTGAAGATGTTGGAGAAACACTCACTTTGGAGTGTTGTATTGTTGAAGACCACTCACATAGAGTGGATACAAAGGTGAAAACTCACTCATCAGGAGTGAATGATGCTTATCTTGAGAAGACAAATACTTTGTGGGATATTTATCCAAAAGAAATTGTTGATGAAGAGGAGATGCAAGCTATTAGCTTCATGTTTGGAGATCACTCATCAAGAGTGAAGAATGTATTATGTGAAGCGGAGAACACAAAGGACTATCTCATTGGAGATATAGGAAAAGAAAAAGAGAATGAAGATGCAAATATTGATGAACTTCAAGTTGTCATGACTATGGAGGCATCAATTGTTGAGGATGAAGATCACCCACTTGGAGTGACAAATTATGGTTGTCTTGAAGAGACAACAATGTGTAAAGAATCAAGGAGGAGAACTCTTGAAGAGTTAATGGTTGCTTCAAAAGAAACAAAAGCAAATGTACAACACCATGGCATCTTGGCAAGAACAAAGGAAGGCACATGGGATCCTACTCAAATATACAAGAAAAGAGGTGATGCTATTTTGCTTGATTATTTATTTTTTGATAATTTCTTGAGTAGAATATTTATGGATTATGTTGAGGTTGTTGTTCTAATGTGTGTTGGAGAGTGTCTTATCAAGACATCTTTGGCAAGCAATGCAAGCTTTGAAACTTACCCTATGGAGACACCATTGGAGGAAAGTCTTCCTTTTGTGAAGACAATGATGGATCAGCACTTGGGATATTTGTGTGATGTTTCTTCTTTGGAGAAGAAAGCATGTACAAAAATTGTAATGAGTGAAAATTTATGTGAGGAGTTGTATTCCCAAGTAGCATATGTAATAGGTCATTTCATGACTATGTTTTATGTAATTATGTGTGTAGAGATAGCTGAGATAGTTGTTTGGTACAATCATCAATGTGATATGATTAATCTCAGCACATACTCATGTGGAGTATGGTTTTGTGATGTAAAAAATGTAAATGATGGTCACTTGCGAGATTGGTTCTTGAAAACCAATACATTTGGCATTATTGGAATGTCAAGAGAAGAATGTTTTGATGAAGGGGGAGCTGATCATCAAAAGGCACTCAACGTTTATTTATAGGAGAAAGCAAAAGAGATGGAGGATAGCCCACATGGAGAGTGGAAGGGGTGCCAATGTCAATTACAAAACTGGAAGAAGCATAAAAGAAGATCATTCAAATCAGTTTCTTCAAAGTTTGTGATGCTTTAGAACTCATGAAACTAAGTCCTTTCAGCATCAAGGGGGAGAATGTTGAAATCTAATCTGCTTAATTTAGCATTGCCTTGTATAGCGATTGCAGTTTTAATTGTTCTGTAACTACAATGATTCTCAGTTGTTACTCAGATTTTGCATTTGGATTTTAGCCTTCTTCGAATATTCTTCTATTCTGACTCCAAGACTATATATTTGTGTAATCAATTCATGAATAATCAATCAATGAGCATTTCTCAAACCGTTCACCTTCTAGCAAATAAGGGCTTGACTATTGTTCTCACTGCTCAAAACCATGACAGTGGATTAGCCTTTGCCAATGAACTGGGAAGCCCAAATATCCATTTCCATCAATTGAACGTGTAGAGTGATCAAAGTATTTCTTAGTTGACCGATTGACTGCTCCATAAATTTAACAGCATCAACATTTTGGTAATTTGATAAATTCAAATTTGAAAGAGAATTATAATATGTTGGAATGGTTTGTAAGAATGATTTAATTAGCTGTATCCTTTGTGTCAACTATAATCATTTATTTTTTTATGTTATTCCAAATTTTATTTATAATAGGGTTCTACAATTTTATCTTCATTTTACTTTTAAATAAGGGAAACTTTAGATATGGTGTTGATGAATTTGCCTCCTCGATTCTAACCTACATATACCTACTTTGATTCTAGCTAAAATACTTGGAAAGTATTGGATTTTTTTCCATTAAATTTCTACCTAGAAACTCTTTCATATTCCTTTAATAAGTTATTCAAATCTCAAGTTTCATTTTTCCTTGTCATCCCAAAAGGGTTATAGGATAGGTGATGTTTTCAATGTTATTATTAGTATTAAGTTTTCTTAGTAGCCTATCTTTATATGCCTTCTTCAGGTTCCTTCCCAATACCTCTAACATAATAACAAAAAATATGGTGATAGAGGATCTCCTTGTCTAGGACCCATTTTGGATTTAAATAATTATGTTACTAGCCCATTGACCAACACTAAATATTATACTATAGAGACATAAGATATAATCCATCTAACCCATTTCTTTCCAAATATAAACTTTTCTAATGGTACAAAATAAAATATCATTTAGCGCTATCATAATATTTATTCATATCAAATTTTAAGATCATTGCTCTCTCTTTTCTAGAAGTTGTTGAATGCATTACTTCATGAGCTACTATAATCTTGTCCAAAATTTGTCTCCCTTTCAAAAATCCTCCTTGCTCTTCTAAAATAATTTTTTTTAATAGTGGTTTTAAATGATTTACCATCCCTTTGGAGATCATCTTATATACCATATTACAGAGCCTTATGGGCTTGAATGAATCGAACAATTTTGCATCCTTCCTTTTTAGAATCAAGGTAAGATTTGTTGCATTTATTTTACAAGGTATGTACTATTTTATCCTAGAATATTACACTACCACCATTAAATAATTATTTACTATTTTCCAGATATGATGATAGAATGTTGTAGAGAGTCCATTCAGACCTAGGTATTTTTCCTTGTTAAAAGATAAAAGTGTTGAATGAACATCTTATAAAGTAATAGGCTCCATTAGTTTGCTATTTTCTTCATCTTTTATAACTAAAGGTACTTCTTGCAATAGCTTATCATTAAGAAATCCAATCTCCTCCAATACTAGAATATTCTAGTAAAAGCGTTGCCTGCTTTCTGATTTAACTCTCATCTTCAATCCAAACCTCTTTTACTAATTCTAGATATTGATCTCTATCCTATTGCCATCCTATAAATTTTTTATTTCTATCTCCTTTTAACAAAGTTAATCTCTATTTCTATTCCTTAAAATATTTTGATATTCACTAAGCAACTCCCTTTCCTATGAGCTTGGATTATTGTGCTCATCTTTTAGGAATTTTGAATGTTTTTCTTTTATTTATTTATTCTCAAAAATATTTTTGAAAGTGTTATTATTCTATTCTTTTAGTTTAGATGTCATTGATTTAATTTTTTTTGGAAGTGCATACAACCCATGTTTTATGAAGAATTTCATCTTTGCACTATCATATGAACAAATTGAGGATTATATTACCATATCTATTCATATTTAAAATATGACATTTTTTAATTCACTTATCACCCTTTTAACTCTTATTGGTTAGTGATCTAAACTAATCCTTATCAAGGTATTAATTTTAGCACAAGTTCCATCATTTAGCCAATGATCTCAGAGTATGCATCTGTCCAATTTTTCTACTATCAGGTTTTGGCTTATCCTATTGTTGGTCTATGTATAGCTATTCTCTTCAAAATCAACCTCTCGTAGATTATTGTTTTGAATGAAAGCTAAGAAATCTCTCATACTATGGGTTATTTTCCTAATTCCCCTAATTTTTTCATTCAAATTGATTATGGAATTATAAATTCCTATGATCATGAATTGGGTTGCTTGGTATTTACTTCTCATAAAGGCTTAAATCCCACTCCATACTTTTGATCTACCTAACTAAGTTGTATACCCATAGACATTGATAACAATGAAAAATATATATGCAAAGTAGAATGGGACTAATGAGGGCATCCAATACCTAGTTTTATGAATTTATAGGAGGTTCTAATTGGATTCCAGAATGATAAAATTAATCCTATCGCTCTTGTTGAATACATAACATACCATTCACATCTTGCCCATACTACTTTCATAGTTCTGGAAACTTCTTCCTTTGCCATTTTAGTTTCCTGGATACAAAAAATATTTGGCTTATTACTTAAAAAAATGCCCCTGATACACCTCTACTTTGAGGAGGCATTAGCACCCCTTATATTTCATAAGATTTTAATCATTTCTAATTAGCGGTCGTTGACCCTCTTGTGAATTACCAATATTATTTTGTTTTTTTGTAAAGAGAAATTCAACCAGCTTAGATTGTGTTCCTTTCTCTATGTTTGCTCTTGCTTCATTGGATCTCTCTTGATAATTTGAAGGTTTCCCTATTTTTTCCTTGCTAGTATCAGAGGTAGATCATATTATTCTACTCCTCAATATTCTTTCACAACTTTAATTTTCATTAGATATATATTCTCTTGGCTCTACTAAGAAATATTTTGATTTATCGTGCTCATTTTGTGTTATTTCCTTGTTAACAATAGAGGTATTAATATCTAACACTACATTTTCTATTTAACTTTACTTCTCATGAATGGTGCATGGTACTTCAAGAGAGTTTAAAATATAATGAGGTACACTCCTTATTTATAGGAAAAATGTTTATCCCTAAATCTAGTTTTGACTAAGTAGATAGTTCCTTGTTAATATTTTGATCAGGTTGTACCATGTACTCTAAGATCTTATATTCATTTTCTTCATAGGCTAAAGCCTCAAAAGAATTGGTGTTTCTTCCAATATACTTACTTACTAGTATTTGTTGTTTATTTACTTTCATCTATATAGACCTATTTTTTGGAAGTTGAAAATCATCCTCATCTATATCCATTTGTAAGTTTCTCATATGATTTCTACATATGTTTCTATTGGAATCTTCTTAGGGTATGATCTCTCAATATGTCCCACTATAAGAATTTCACAACAATAGATATACACATCATTACAAAAGATGAATAGAAGAGTGGAACTAATTAATTTATTCCAAGGATCAACTTTGTATAAATAGCAGAGTTGATAATTGAGAGTCGTTGGATTACAACAACTCATTAGACCTGATGAAGACACCACTGAGAGTTCTCTTGACACATGGAGGAGTGGAAACTCAAGTGTCTATCCTATTGGAACTTAAGAGAATATTCTCTTATTCTAACACTCCCCCTTAAGTGATGCTAGGGGTGAATCATACAAATGATTCCTAGCAACAAGGCCTGATGAGGTACTCATGTATAATGACTTCTTTTGAAGAGATGGTAAAACCCAATGGGAAAAAACCATCAATCAAAATGAAGTTAGAGGCTTGTCTTCGTATGGCAAATATTTTCCTCTTTAACAAGAAATAAAGATGAGTCCCGACAACTTGGCCTGATTAGGTACTCATTTACATAATATTGTTGGTGAAAAAACCCCTGTGGGGAAAACCAACAATGAGAGGCTTGTCTTCGTATGGCAAATATTGTCCTCTTTATACAAGAAATAAAGTTGAGTCCTGGCAACTTGGCCTGATTATGTACTCATATACAATATTTAGTTGGTGAAAAAACCCCTGTGGGAAAAAATAACTTTTAGAAGAAGAGAGGCTTGTATTCGTATGGTGAATATTATCCGCATAAAATGAATCAATGCAGTTGTATAACTCCAAGCTTATCTCGCAACTGAAGGTAACATGGAGAAGGAAATGACTTAGTGAATATATCTACAATTTGATTCTCAGTTGGAATATATTCCATGTGTATTTCTCCTCTTTGAATATAATACCGAATTAAGTGCTTCTAAGAAGAAGAGGCATGTATTCATATGGTGAAGATTGTCCTCTACTGAACTAGAATAATGAGAGAGAGGTGAAAAAACTTTGTGCACCAAGATACTTTAACACCCTCCCTTAAGTGATAGTAGGGGTAAGTGAAAAAAGGAATAAACAATATGTGGCATACCCACATAAGATGAGTCCCGTACCAAGGCCTGATAAGGTACTCATGTACAATAGATATGGTATAGCCACAAAAATGAGTCCCGACAACAAGGCCTAATAAGGTACTCATTTACAACATGTGATCAAAAGAATAAAGATCACTAAAGAAAAATCCCCTAAAACCAAAGTGTCTCACACAAAAGAGTGTGAAGATAGGAGGGAGAAAGAACCACAAAAATCGTAAGGGTAGTCCAAAAATGACTCCACAAGCATGAGTATGTGGTTTCCACCTATATGAACACAATGGGCTAATAACAAGGTCCAAAACTTGTGGACAACCAACAAAATAAGGGAAATGATAGAAAACCTTAAGGGAGGAAACCACCTACCAGAATAGAATAATAAGGAAGATGTGCATGGAGGATTGAGAGGAAGGAATATGTCCTCTTCAACCCCCCCTTAGGACAACTTCCATTAAAAAGCCTATGATGGACCCACTAGATGTCTCGAAAAAGTAGAGATTTGTTGTAGAAATGAAGTCATACTCCCAGAATGGTGCTTGTGAACCATGGAAAATGTCCTAGTAAAATCCCTTGAAACCAAAGTGTCTCACTATAATGAATGTGAAGATAGGATGGATAAAGAACCACAAAAACTGCATAGGATGTCCAAATTGACTCTACAAGCATAAGTAGTGGTATCCACCTGTATGACACAATGGGTTGAATAACATGTTCCAAAAAAGAGTGGACAAATAGAAAAACAAGGGGCATTTCCTCAAGTATGAGTCCCGACAACAAGGCCTGATTAGGTACCCATGTACAATATGTGATCTTAAAAGAAGAAAGATCACTAAAGAAAAATCCCCCCTAAAACCATAGTGTCTCACAAGAAAGTGTGAGAAGATAGGATGGAAAAAGAAGCACCACAATTGCAAGGGTAGTCCAAAATGACTCCTCAAGCACAAATATGTGATGTCCACCTACTTGAACACAATGGGTTGTTTAAAAAGGTCCAAAAAAAATGGAATAACAACAAAACAAGGGCACCAAATATTTTGACCCTTTTGAGAGATAAGATTTAAAATTTTAGGTTTCCAAGTGTGAAAGTTATGAGGGGTGAGAGGTTCAATTGAATTCATATTTTTAACACAAAGGAAAAGTTTGAAGTTATAATAACCAATATATCCCCCCTTAGAACTTCAAATTTTTATTAATGCAAATGTTTGAAGGGAAAGAATGAAGCTTTTCAATATATTAAAACTCAATATACTCGCCCTAACGAGAGGGAAACTATAAGTATAATGAGGGTTGAATATTGTTTGCTTGTGAAATACCAAGTCCTTTTAGTTCCTCTCAATACCCGCCCTTACTTGAGGGAAACTATAAGTATAGAGAATATTTTTTCAAGGGTTGTAGGCTTGAAATGCAGATAGTTCAACCAGTTATTAATTTTGGATTTTCTCAAAACTTACCCTTACTAGAGGGAAACTATAAGTGAGAGATATCCAAAAGAAAGAATGGATGAATAAAAAATATATGTCAGGCCTTTATACCAAGTGCCTCCAAAAACTCACCCTTACTTGAGGGAAACTATAAGTTTTTAGTGGTTTTTGTACATGGAACATAGGCAAATATATTTTGAGGAAGAGGATTTTAAACTTTTAGGTTTATGAAATCTTAATGACAAAATAAAGTGTAAAAAACTATTAGAGATTCTCTAAAAAAGTTAATTTTAATAATAACAAATATGAAGAGAATAATTATAGCACCCTTAGAGAAGATGAAAAAGTGTGAAAAAGCTCTTTCTTTAAGTATTAATAAATTAATAAACTAAATAAGATGAGAGTAATTTATGAATATTTAAAAAACTAGAACTTCTTGATAAAATTATTATTTAAATAATATGTTTAGAAGAAGTTAAATAGAAGATAGCTTTTTAACAATTTGATAAACAAGTTAGGTGTGAATATTTAATTAGAGAGTGTATGCTAAAAAAATATATTTCAATAATTACACCTCTATTAAATTGAAAACCTAAAATGAAAAAAAAAACTTTTGAGGAAGAGATAGATAAAAAATACAACCCCTCCTTCAAGAGACACCAATGTGCATAAGGTTGCACATAAACCTCCCCCCCAAAAAACTTTTAATATTATGGTTACAATAGACTACGACTTATCAAAGGGCTTTTTGTGTAAAAAAAGATTTTGAGGAGTCAATATAATACTTCGAAATTGAAGTGAATATAACCTTTACATAAAAAAAAAAAATGGAGGAGGATTAAAATAAATCCTACGTCTTCTGAGAAATTAGAAGCACCCTGAAGAACAGAAAAAATGTTAACTTAGTCTTTAGACCCATCGCTGGTTCGAGTCAGACGGAGGCAAACATCAAAGATTTCTTTCGAAGACTGCGAGAAACTTGAGACGCCACCAAAGAGACTTGAGAAACCTACGAAGACAAAAAATCCGAGAATATATCTATATATATATATATATATATATATATATATATATATATATATATAAGATAATATCTTCCTTGCTTTAGATCATGAGGGAGAAAACGTCCTCTGCAAAGCAAAATGGATCTAAAAAATTTGAAGTGCCCAAAAAAAAGAATTGGTTTTTTTTCTTTTAGAGTCATCGCTGCTTCGAACCAGGTGGAGGCAAGAAGTGGTTTTCGAGGACGCCAAAAATGAACATACACCTGCGCAGACGAGTTAAGGAGGTAGAGATAGAAAAAAAATAAAGAACTATAATATTTAGGTCTCTGATATCGATCTTCGGAGATGAGAGCTCTGAAGAGCTATAGGGAAGATGAGTATAGAAAATAATAAAAAAAGAGAGCGCTACCTGTGATAAAATTCCTTGCAGTTGAGTTAGGAAAAAATCTAAGTATACTTTGAATCACTTAAAATGAAAGACGTGAACCTGAATAGAACAATAGAGCAGATGTGTTTTCTCTCTCAGGAGAAGAGCATAAATGGGGCGATCACTATTGAGCACCGAAATAACATTCACTTAGATAGAATATACAGATATTTGCTTCAACGATGTCGTGGAGCACACAGAGAGCCACGTCGCAGGTGGTGCGCCAAGACCAGCGATAATAAAAAACACACTGCGCTGTATTAAAACTTGTATTTATGGTTAGAGACAAAGGTGATTTGCATAATAAGAGGATTTTAAAAGAAATTTATTGTTTTTTTTAAACAAAACACCAATATTAGAGACAATGTTGGGGCCACTATAAGAGGTAGTGCCAACGAAGGCAAGGGGCTACAAAAAAGGATGCGCGCCAAACAAAGGTTTGGGTGACGAAATAAAATCACAACGCCTCTCTAAGAGGGTAAAACCACTATATTGTTGTAAAACAAGGGTCGATCTCTCACCAAAATAAATGCTCTTCCTTTAATAAAAGGAAGAGCGCTGTAAAAATTCAAAAAATTACCCTCGAAAAACAATATCAGTTTAAAAATAATAATAATACATATATTGACAACAATAAGGATTTTGCTGAATTAAAAAAAATGGATAAAACTGACTATTGCATATTTTCAAGCAAGTTAGTCAAAAAAAATATCCAAAGCAAATGAACCAAATCCTAGAACCTTCAAGAGCGAATGCAAGCAAAATCTATCTTGCTCTGGTACCATGTAAGAATTTCACAACAATATATATGCACAACATTACAAAAGATGAAGAGAAGAGTGGAACTGATTGATTTATTCCAAGGATCAACTCTGTATAAATAGCAGAGTTGATCATTGAGAGTCGTTGGATTACAACAACTCATCAAACCTGATTAAGACACCACTGAGAGTTCTCCTAACACATGGAGGAGTGGAAACTCAAGTGTCTATCCTAGTGGAACTTAAGAGAATATTCTCTTATTCTAACACCCACCTCATGTCATATTCTACATCTGAAAGATATATTTTTATAATCCATAGTTTGGATCCACAACTTACCCCCATACTTAAGAATGATTGATTCTAGTAAAGGTTTACTAATATCAATCATGACCAATATATATGCATAAATAGCCTAGACTATATCTTTTTGTTGTTTCTAAAATCTTAAGGAATTATTTAAGAGTGTTGCCTATTGCCTTGAAGGCATCCATTTCCCAGAATTCAATGGGTAACCCATTCATCTTGGTCCATACTAATACTAGGGATATATTTACATTTTCAAGTGCAAAGCCTTCAAACCAGTGGGTATAGAAGATTTCTACTCTTCCCATAAACCAAGGAACCCCTTTTAGGATTCTATCTCTTTCCTCCCTATAATAGAAAATGGTTAGGAAGAAACCTTTGGGAAGAAAGGATAAACTCACTCCTTAAGATATCTATCTCCTATCAATCCATTTTCTTAGATTTGAAGTCCATGGCCAAGACCCATTAAATTTTCTAATGTCTTCCTATATTTGAGCAACGAGGATCACTGCTCTATGAGATCTTCCCTAACCTCTATTACTAGGTATGATTCTAAGTATTTAGCTATAAATTAGTCCATAGGAAGGATATTATAACTCAATAACTACTAAAATTTATTAATATATCCTATATCAATTATATTATTTGAAAATAAATTTATAATAATATGCTTGCAAAACTTCGAAGAAAGTAAAATGATAATGAAACTTAGCTAAAACATTCTATGTTGAGACAAGATGTCCTATCTCATTATTTCCCCAATCCTTTATTGCTCCTCCCATCATTTGATCCTAGCTAACAAATATTTACAATTTTGTTTTCTCATGACTTGAAAAATTATCATTGCCCATGTGTTGGATGACTAAATTCACAAGGTCATATCTCCTTTTATATTGCTCATATTCCTTCATATGACCACTCCTTTTAAATCTCTTCAAATGCCACACAAATTGGTCTAAGAATCATATGAATCACACAATCATTGACAAAGATATGACTCATGAAAGATAAGATATTTTTCTGGAAAAATTTGCCCTAACGTTGCCCTTGTTTTAGATGGTTGTTTTACATGGACATATCTCCCTCGATATTATTTGGATTAGATGGTTGTTTTACAGGGACATATCTCCCTCGATATTATTTAGATTAGATGGTTGTTTTACATGGACATATCTCCCTCGATATTATTTGAATTCTTTCATATGACCACTCATTTGAAAGCTCTACAAATTTTGCACAAAATGGTACAAGAATTGGTTGAATTGAACAATTGCATGTAAAAATATAATTCCTAAAAGATGAAATATTTTTTTGCAAAAAATTGTCCTAATTACAACCTAGAGAGCCAGCTAATCTAACAAAAGTTCAACTTTCATATAGTAATTTACTATAATTAAAAAAAAAAATCTAAGGAAAAAATTAAGCTAACTTCTAACATAACTACACTACTTGTTCTATACCTTTCATACATATAAATAAAATCTCTAATTTATTGGTTAATTAAATGTTTACTGTATAATTTCTTATGAATTGTTTTTTGAATTTTAATAATTTAATTTAATATTTTGTTATATTTGTTGTTTTTTATTTATAATTTGATGTAAACTGAGAGACAGATCTTCAATAAGGAGATTCTTCATTAACAGTAATAACAAGCCTTACAACTTTCTTACAATACTATGAAAATATATTTCAAAAAGAAACAAATTTTTTATCCATATCAAACAAAACATTAAATCCACATATACTAAGAAAATGTGAATTTAAATAATATTTTCCTAATAGATATCCATTAAATCCATACTAAAAAAAAAAAAAGTGTGAATTTAAATCAAGTAAGCGTAGATTTAATGCTTTTCGTGATAAACATTAAATCTACACCTATTAAGAAAATATGAATTTAAATCAGGTAGGCGTGCCCATGCATAGATCCGACTTTTTTGTGTGTTGTAACTGAATGATGACGACATGGTCTCTTTCATACCATGTGTTGAATTAGACTGATGAAGACGGAACGTGTGCATTCGGCGGTCCCCATCTCACTCCGGGTTACCATTAATAAAAAGGTGGGTGTGTTTGAAACCTTCGTTGATAGTTTGAACCCTGACAGTTACTAAAAATTATGATTGTAATAGATGTCCATTAAATCCACATTTAAAAAAATGAATTTTAAAGTTTAGATTTAATGTTTTGTGTAGAGCCTTATCATTTTGTTTTATTGGCCACGAACACTGGGAAACATGGATTGACGGATTTGGTAGGATTCAATGTTTTTTTCCTTGGATTTAATGTTTAACTGTGGATATATATCCTTTCTTGCCAACCTTAGTGGCCACAAACACTGGGGAACCTGGATTTGACATCTTTTTTTAAGAGCAGTTACACCCATATTTTCTCAGCTGATCCAGATTTTTTCTCATACGCGTTATCTGCCAAAGCTATGGACAATTCGGGTGTGTTCATTTTTTTGCATCCCTGCCCGCGCTGAACATTTTTTGTGCTATGATGGCTATCCCTCCCACCACATCTTGTTATTAACTGTTTGCCTTTGTTTTTGTTGAAGAGAGGGGACAAAATGGTGAACGCACAACGTAGTGGCTGTGGTCACCGGCGCCAGCAGAGGTCTTGGCCTCGAGATCGTTCGCCTTCTGGCAAATGAGGGCTTGACTGTTGTTCTCACTGCTCGCAACCATGACACTGGCTTAGCCCTCGCCAATCAACTCGGAAGCCCAAATGTCCAATTCCATCAATTGGACGTGCAGAGTGATCAAAGTGTTTCTCAGTTGGCCGATTGGCTCCTCCATAAATTCAAAGGCATCGACATTCTGGTAAGTTCGGTAAATTCGAATTTGAAAGAGAGAGAATTATACACCATAAATTATTTGGATTGAAGTGTTTCTCAGTTGGCCGATTGGCTTCTCCATAAATTCAACGGCATCGACATTCTGGTAAATTCGGTAAATTCGAATTTGAAAGAGAGAATTATACATCATATTGGATAATCTAATCTACTTTACTTTTCTCATCCCAAAATACAAATGGTAAGCAGAAAGAGAGATCTCACAATTGAAAAAATAAATTATTTATGCTCTTTGAATGTTTCGGCTTTGGGCTTCTCAGATTAACAATGCTGCCGTGATCGGACTCAACATAGATTGGGAACTCTGGGCGAGTCGTGGGATCAACATCCTAATGCTAATGGTAAGCCCACCACTCCTTATATCTTTAATCATAACCAGTTTCGAGTCCGTAATAAATTTTAGAAACCTCAATAATATGTTCTTTAATGTGGATATGATTCGTTGCCGTGCTAGGATAACCCATCCTTAAGAGAAGGAGTTAGCCAGGATTATCAATCCGCGAGGACATGCGCAGATATAAATTACTTTGGCACCAAGAGAATGGTGAAGGCCATGCTTCCTCTGTTGAAGCCATCGCCTTTCGGATCAAGAATTGTCAATGTTTCGTCCATTGGTGGGCTCCTCAAGGTTTACCACATACCCACAGTTCCGCATTTCATTTCCATATGGAGACTGTTAGGTAGTAATTTGATTTAAATTTCAAAGTAGACTGTAGATTATAGACCATTTTGTTGATGATATTAGGCATTTTTTCAACTAGTCTTGTGAACAGTCCTTATGTAAACTGGCTTTAAAACTTACGACGTATAAATTGGTAAATTGTTCAGTATCTTGGAAATGAAGCCCTGACAACGAAGCTTGCTGATATTGAAAACCTAAGGGAGGAAACGATAGATGCTTTTGTCAACAACTATCTTGATGATTTTCAATCAGGGCAAGTTGAAGCCAAAGGTTGGCCTGTTCAGATGGGGTCTCCTTATACAATATCGAAGATAGCTGTGAATGCCTACACTCGTCTTGTGGCAAGAGACTTTGGAAAGCATCCTGAGCATCATCATGAGGTCTATGTTAATTGTTTGCATCCTGGTTTTGTGAAAACTGACATGACACGTCAGGAAGGAGATCTGACTGCAGCTGAAGCTGCAACCTTTGTGGCAAGGATTGCCCTGTTCCCTCCCGCTGGACCATCTGGTCACTTCTTTGATAAAGAGGATATCACATCCTTCTGGGGTTTCTTCTATGTTGTTAGCTTTCATAAGGAATTCCCTCAATGTTTGTTTGTAATCTGCAAGTCTTAGTAGTTTATACTCTATCTTATGTAGAGCGAAATAAGATGAATAATCAGGATTCTTCTATGTTGTTAGCTCTCATAGAGAATTTCCTCAATATTTGTTTGTAATCTACAAGTCTTAGTAGTGTTATACTGAATCTTAGAGCGAAATAAGATGAATAATTGCTGCCGTTTGGTTCTATGCATAGCTATATGAGAATAAATAGTGCGGTTTACAACATTTTGCAGAATGAGGTACGTGTGTATCAGAAACCATTGACATTTGATTAAACATACACAAAATAATTTTCTTTTCTTTTGTGTGTTTTTATTCGTAAACTGCTGATAGAGATAGATGGGAAATTTTAACTCATGAGTAATTTATAATTGGACTCCTAGAAGACCCCTTTAAATTTAATAACATCGTTAAAACTAACTAGTTTGTATCTTTGCTAGGGCACAATCCAACATATACTTTAAAAAACGAGGGCTACAAGAGACACCATTAAAAGGGCTCAAAATTGGCTGTTTTTTTTTTAAGGGCCTGTCTTCAAAGAGAGAAGAGAGCCATACCTTTCTATTAAAAAATAAAAAAAAAAATTCTATCCTTATGCGAAGAGAAGCTCTTCATATAAATAAAAGGTTTTATACATTTGATAAAATTGAAATAATATGAAGAAGACTAGCATTGACTTTTGTATAAATAAAAAAATAGTATAAAATTTTTGTTTTACAAAAATACCACATATACTATTATTTAAAATTATTTAAATTAAAAAAAAAAAAAACTTATTATACCAAGCCACAATTATATTACCGCTTACTTAAAACAAAAAAAAAAAATCGAGGCCCCTTTATTTTCAATGGGCCCAGTTTTGGGAAGAAGTGCCCAATGGCCAGAGAGCCTGCCCACTCCCGGGAGGCCCTTAGGATTTTCGAATAAAAGAAGAAGAGATATTAAAATAAACAAATTTTATGTGATTTGAGTTTAATTTTTATAGTAGATGTATAAGAAGTATTTAAAAAGAAAACAAAATTTTAGATAGTAGACCTTTTAAATCTATAAGTATCCTCTCTTTTTAAGAGATTCATTTCGTTCCTATCTTTGAAAGCGACACTCATTTACCACAATACAATATAATATAATATAATATAATATAATATAATATAATATAATATAGTTAAAGATAGAACAAAGGGATAGAAGAACAATAACTAATTTTTAAAAGTGATGTAGGAGATACATAATTTGGTATGGTTACAACGGTAGCTTAAACAAGTAGGTATAGGTAACACAAATGTTTTTTTTTTATTTTTATAATTACTAATTACTAAGTCTCTTAATATTTTAATTATAGAAATATATTAATAATTTAATTGTTTTTATATATTTATTTTATAAAAATTTGAAATTTGAAATATTTTTTATTTTTATTTTTTTAATTTTATATAAAAATATAGGTTTACTTATTTTTATAGGGAATGATTAGATACTCATTTACAATAATGGTTTTTATTAAGTTTATTTTCTTGTGTTTATATTATTGTATCTTTACTATGTTCATAATGCATAGCTATGCAATAGGTGAAATCCTAAATGTTCACACATAACCACATCTCTCTAAAATCTTCTTTTAAATTTTTTTCTCACTGGTCAAATTCTTTAAACTACTCTATGCTTGTTTAAGGTGGCTTTCAAACTTCATGGGCCATAAGTGAAATAAAACACATTGGATCAAGTGGGGACTATAAGAAAACAACACATAGATGATAAAGATGCAATACACACCAATATCATGAAAAAAATATGTAATAACATTACCATTACAAGTGATATTTTCTTTTAATTAATTGAACATATTTGCAATGCTTGAATATATTGGTCAAGAAATATTTAGAGAGCAATGATTTTTAAATGATGAGAGGAATAATGTTCTCCATTCAAGTGGTCTTATGTTGAAAACAATAAACTTAAAAATATCTCAACTTGATCTTGGTCTCTTAAACAACATCACCAACTCCTTTATTTTTATCTGCTCTAGGCACATTTGTATCTGACATTTCTCCTCCACCATGTTCACTGGCATGACCATGTCTTCTTCGTCATTGTCATCCACTGTAGTTCATACAACACAACTCTCACATAACTTAGTTTTATATGGACATTCACATGGTTACCTATTAACACAAATTTACTGGCATGACCATGTCTTCTTCGTCATTGCCATCCACTATAGTCCATACAACACAACTCTCATATAACTTAGTTTTATATGGACATTCACAAGGTTATCTATTAACACAAAGAATAGTTAGAAAACTTGCAACTCGTGATAAACTTGATAGCCCAATTTTGGAGATTTTATCAACATCTTAGAAAAACTTAGCAAAAACTCAATAAGAAAAACAAAAAAAATTAATAAAAAAACATTTAAAACAACAATTGAAGAGCTAGAAAGTTGAGTCTATATTAAATATTCATAGATAAGAGCATAATTAAAGTTCACAATTATTTAATCCAACCAAATACATCATAAAAATGCAACAATTTAAAAAAAATGATGCAATTTTAAAATTGCTTTTTGTTTTCCCTCCTTCCCCTCACACTAGATGGTTGGCCTTGTCTCTAAACAGGTGATTACATTGGAGGCTCCTTAGGTATGATATCATCATGGTATATCTCCTCCAATCCTCTTACATTTTTTGCTTTCTCCTCGAGTGCCTCAATGTCCTCTGTTGTAAAATTGATACACATAGGACTCTTGGCAATCCAATCACATAATGGATCTAGCTTATCCAATTCAATTACCTCATAGGATTCACTAACCTCCATTTGTGTGTGTGAAACAAAAGATTATATTGTACAAACACAAGGTCATGTGGCGCTCCTAGGTAAATCTATTGTGATTCTTGGTGTGTATGACCTCAAATAAAGACACATTGCACTCACATCCAAAAGCACTACAAGGCTAACTCAATATGCAAAGAGTCATCCTATTGAAAATAGGTGTTTGGAACCATAGTCCTTCCACCATAAATCTACAAAAAATATAATTTTCAAAGTATTAATTTACATTCACAAACTACATAAAAATTTCAAAAAATGTTAAACTTTAAAAGCTTAAAATCTCTATGTGGTCACAAACAACCTTGATTTTTAGTTAAGAAGGATGTAAATAAGCTCCTTCCATTGGCCTTATAAAACAACTTGATTGGGTGTAGTTATCTGAAGAAACTACATTCAATTTTGACAACTATTAATCCCTAGCGGGTTCCTATTTTTAGTTATTATTTTTCAATTTTAGTGTGTAATTTCCTAAGCTTAGTTTGTTGGGCCTATAGCATAGGATTTCTACGGTGTTATTTTATCAAATTTGGATTGTTAGTTTCATCCAATGCATTGATCTATAAAATGATGCCCTAAAACATTTTGTAATTCTCTAGAACATTAATTTTAAAATTGCTCCTTTTCAATCTTTCTTGTTAGCTTCAGCTGAACTTAATACTTCCTATAACCATAATAAATAGATTTTAACGTGATGATCCTCTATTAAAACCACTTTATTAGCTAGCCTATTTGCACATTGTTCCTTTCCCTTAACATATGTGTAGACCTGATATTTTTAAACTCTGCCACAAGTTCTTGTATTTAAATAATGATATCTTGTATGTTCCATGGAAAATTTGTTTTCATTAAAATTGTATTTATTACTATTAGTGAATTATCTTCCATCCACACTCTATTCTATTTTATTTGTTTGCATATTTTTAATCCTTCCAAAGCATCCCAAGCTTCAGCTTCATTATTTATCTTTAATCCATTACTAAAAGCATAATGTGAAAAAATCTCACCCCTATTGTTTTTTATTATTCTTCCTCCTCTTGTTAGTCCTAAATTTCCATTAAAATCTCTATCAAAATTCAATTTCACCAACTTTGCTTCCAATGATTTCCACTTTATATTTTTTGCCTTATTTATATTTCTCATGTACCCACCATCATAATTCCAATTGATAACTTGAATCCATATATCAAGGATCTCTACTTCAAGATTAGGGATTGTGTGAGTTGATAGGGCTAGTTCAGACTCTTCTATTGCTAAATTTTTTTTCCTTTCCATCACCTCTAAACTACTTTCCTTTTATTTAAATATTATTTTGTTTCTTTCTAGTCATATAGTCCAAAATATTGTATCTTTTGATGTATTTGAGATTCTTTGTAACAATTTAATTTTAAAAGTGCTCTGATATTGCTTTAACCATTATTTAATTATGTCATTCATCACCATACATTTATCAAACATTTTAAAAATCCATTGTCATAGTTCCTAGACTATTCAATAGTTTCCCAAGATATGGTCCATACTCCCCTCTTCCTTTTTGCATAAGGCACATCGTGAGGGACCATGAAAATCCCTTTTCATTATGTTATCCCAAGAAAAAATTTCATGTGACCTACTAGCCATATAAACATTTTAAATTTTGGAATGTTTTAGTTGTCACAAATGTCTCTCCATATTCTTGCGGTTTTCCTATTTATTGGTTCTTCACATTATATCCACACATTACTATCTATTCTCCTAAGTTATTCAACTCCTAAATTATATTATCCTTAGATCCCCTTAGAGTAATCATTGTTGTTATATTTCTGCTCAACTACCTCCTAGAAATAATATTTGGTATACTTGTAAAGATATATTATTTCCATTTGTATCTTCCTTCTTAATCCTTGTACATAATGCTTGAAACTCTATCACCATATTTATATTGAATTAATATCACCCATGGTTTCAAAATAGGATCTAGATTTACTAGTCTTTTAAAACACCAAGTATCCTTCCAAATAGGTTTCTTTGCTCTAGTTTCCACCACCCATCTTAGATATTTAATCACTAGATCAATTGTATTTTTAAAATCGTTCCATTGTGTATAACTATCTTGTAATGAGAATGCAATAAATATTAAGCTTGGGTCATTGAGCTCAATGTACCTAAAAGAATTCTTGCTCGTTGTCTTTGATTATGTATAATCTCCAAATTAATTTTTTCCTTAGAGCTAAGTTTTCATTTGTAAGAATTATTAAACTAAGACCTTCCCTAGTTTTATCATCACATACCTTGCTCCATTTCACCAAAGGAATTTTCCTTTTATCATGTAATCTTGACCACAAAAATGATCTCATAATATAGATTAAACTTTTTTCTACCAATTTTGGCATAATATACAAGGACATATAATATGTTGGAATGGCATGTAAGATTGATTTAATTAGTTTTACTCTTTGTGCTAATGATAACCATATGCCTTTCCATGTTGATACTTTATTTTAAACTTTATTTATAATCAGATTCCACAATGCTATCTTCATTCTCCCCTTAAATAAGGGCAACCCTAGATATGTTGTTGGTGAATTTTCCTCCTCAATTATAACCTACATATCCATGCTTTGATTCTAGCTATAATTTTTGGGAAGTAAATTTTGGATTTTGTCCCATTAACTTTCTACCTAGAAACTCTTTCATATTCCTTTAATAAGTTATATAAAGATCTATTTTTATTTTTCCTTGCCCTTCCAAAAAATGCTTTAGGATGGGTGATATTTTTGATGTTATTACTAGCCTTAAGTTTTCTTATTAGCCTATGTTTGTATGCCTTCTTCAGATTCCTTCCTAATATTTCTACCATAATAACAAAAATATATGGCGATAGAGGATCTCCCTGTCTAGGACCCCTCTTGGATTTAAATAATTATGTTACTAGCCCATTGAAAAACACTAAATATGATACTATAGAGACACAATATTTAATCCATCTATCCCATTTCTTACAAAATCTAAACTTTTCTAATACTACAAAAATTAATCTCTTTTAGTGCTATCATAGGATTTATTCATATCGATTTTTAAGATAATTCCTTGAAGAACACAAGCTTATACTAAGAGGGGGGGTGAACAGTATAAGACCACTTTTTAAATTTTTCCTTTTACTTCAGAAAGCAATGCAATGAACCAATATAAAAATCAAAGTAGTAATCAAACCAGTGTACAAGTCATCACACAATTGAGACACTAATATAACGTGGTTCACCGAAGATGGGGTACTCCACAGAGAAAATCTTTCACTAAATTTTCACAATCAAATCCTTTGCAAATCCTTCCTAAGTACAATGTTTATGGACTTCCTATCCAAAGGATAATACTTTCCCTAATCAAATATTTATAAGCCTCCCGCCCAAAGGAGATGTCCTATCCCCCAAATAAGTATTTATGAGCCTCCTGCCCAAAGGAGATGTCCTATCACCAAAAGCTCTGGAAATGGTACTTCAGAAGATCACTTCCTCTTCTATCGCTATTAGGTGGAACTCCTTTCCACATAAGACGTTCTATCTTCCTTGCTCTAGATCTAGAGACTTCTATCCTCACTGATCACCTCCATAGCTGCTCATCAAAACCTGTACTAAACACAGTCAATCGTTCCAGCATAAGTCCTCTCAAACTCTATCACAAATCTACACCAAAATCATCCCTCTGGTCCAGCACAAATTTGCTCTCAAATCTCTATTATATCTATCCCAAGCTTAAGCCAAAAGCTTGAACAAATCAATCACAACTGCTCACAAGTCTCCACCAAGACTTCATCAAATCTATCCACAAGTTCTTCAACAAGAACCAGTCCAAATCATTCCACAAGTTCTCCATAAGAACCTATCCAAATCATTCCACAAGTTCTCCACAAGAACCTATCCAAATTAGTCCTAGCAAGCTCACCAAGAACTTGCCCAAATCAGCTCAAGCAAGTTTACCAAGAAACTTGCCCAATGTGAACACACAAAGAGAATTGTTAGATACCCAATGTGTTTCATCCAATCATATCAAATCAATCTCATAGAAGCATAAAGATAATTGTTAGAGACTCAATATGTTCTATCCTTCAACTTTCAATATCAACTCAAATCAATCTCATAGAAGCATAAAGAGAATTTTTAGAGACTCAATATGTTCTATCCTTCAACTCTCAATATCAACTCAAATCAATCTCATAGGAGCATAAAGAGAATTATTAGAGACTCAATATGTTCTATCCTTCAACTCAAAAATAAACTCTTTCTCAAATCAGAATAAAGATAGAAGTAGTATACTTTCACAATATCTTGAACCACAACCAAACAATTATCAATAATACAATATCAAAGAATCAACTACTCCAACATAGAAACATAACTTGCTATCAAACCCTAGCCAAGTTAGTTTTCAAGAACTCAAACCAATCTCTCTCTAAGCATCAAAAAGAGGTTCAAGATATTTCCAACTTCTCTCAAATGGGAATGATCAACTTAACCACACAACCAAGTTTATCAAGTAAAGTACAACTTGATAAAATAAAATCTCAAAGGAGTAAGCCCAACTCATGTATCAAGTAAAGCATAACTTGATCAACTCAATCTCAATGGAAGCAATCTCAAAACCAAACTCTCAACAACCAAACAACTCAATTAGGGTTTCAACAACTTATAGCAATGGCATGAGCTTCTCACTCAAAATCCCTAGAGCAAACTTCAAATGCTTCCACTCTCATAAACAAGAATTATGTAATAACTCATAAACTCATCATGATCTCATAATGCATAATCAATACTTCCACTTTCAGAAAATAATATCCACTCCAAATAAGGAAACTTAATTTAATCCTTTTCACTCCAAAATTATTTTCATAAAACCATAAATCAATAATAACCATGGAAGAATGTGCCCATACCTTTACTTTGATGAAGAAGGAGAACTCAAAATATGTCACAAAACTAACTCTGAATTTACCATAAATTAGAGTTAGAAACATTGGAATAATGCACAATGATAAGAGTCCTAATAACACGTTATCACTCCAAATCATCAATAATCAAAACTCAAAAATATACATATCAACAATATTCCTTTACACCTTATAACTCCTACTTAATATATCACAAAATAACTTCAACCTCAAAAAATAATTACAAGAGAATATCCACTCAATAACTCCAAAGTCTCTCTAACCCCAATATGAAATTAAGCACAATTATTCCTTAAACCCTTATAACTCCTAAAATACATTTACATCTAAATGCATTTACTACATAAACATTAAGCATCAATAATAACAATGTCAAAGCAATATTTCTATTTAACCTTATACCTCCATCCAATTACCAACAATAATTTGCCAAGTCAAATCAAATATTCCACATTATCAACAAAAGATCTACCTTGACCAAAAATCAATTATCCAACCTTAGGAGAAGTGTGGAGACACCAACATAAGCACCAAAGTGCTTCCTCCTCCAAAATCATGGCCCAAGGCAACTGTTGTACCACGTGCACAATAATCCATGACCAAAAATAAAACACGCCCGATGTGAATTAATCTCGACACCTCTGCATATCGAGTGTCTTCGCTCCATTACCTCCACCGTTGAAGCACAAGTGCCCAACGAAACTCTCAAGCACCAATCATCGTTTTACCTTCCCTTTGCTCATAGAAATTAAAGACAAATAGATTTATCTTCCTCATAGGTGTACAAAATCAAAACTTAAACACAGAGTAATACAAAACTCAAAAATCATAGAGCAATCCAAAATCAAAGGTCACAGAGCAATACAAAACTTGAAAATCATAAAGCAATCCAAAATTGAAGGTCACAGAGCAATACGAAATCGAAGGTAATCAGGTAAATCGGAGGTGCTTGAAACCTTAGGAAATAATGCCCTTTAATAGTCTTTCATCCCATGCAAATTGATGTCTGTGCTCCTTTCAAACATTACGTTTTTCATCCCATGCAAGTTGACGTCAACGAGGTAAGTTTTTTACATGAGCGCCACTAAGGGTTTAGAAACCCTTTCAATAATAATTATTAAATAAAAATTTATTATTTTAATTAATAATAAACTTAACTTAAAACTTTTTCAAAGGTTTCAGTTAATTTATTTATTAATAATCAAAATGGACTTTTAAGGTTTTTTCAAGGAGCAAAACCTTTTCATTAAGCCAATATGGTTTTGATAAAAACCCTTAATGAGTCCAAATGGTTTTAAGAAAATTCTTTAATCTTGTCCCCATAGTTTTAATAAAAACCCTTAAACAAACATCATGGAAATTTCAAGATCTTTTTGTCACCAAACTCTTTTGACATCAGCACAAATTCCTTTTGACATCAACACAAACTCCTTTTGACATCATTGACAACTAACAAACATGAATCTAGGCAACATACCCAAAATTATCAACAATCTCCCCCTTTGTCATTGATGGCAAACCACTACTGAAACCACTACCAACTATCAAAAATGAAACCAAATAAAAACCATCCTCTAAAGCTTTGCTCCCCCTGACTCAAGGCTCTCCCCCTTACTCAAATCTCTCCTCATTTGTCATCAATGGAAAAGGGTCACCTTTGGGTCTAAGGGATAAGAATGAGCCTCTTAGCTTAGCCCCTCCCCCACCTCCTATTGAGGTGATTAATTTTGGGGTGGGAGTAAAACTCCCATTAGGCACTGATCATCATCAGTTTCCATAGCTGCCTTTCCATGATTTTTCTTGATATCCTTGTCCATGTTCCTGTTCCTATTATTGTTCATATCCTTGTTCTTGTTCCTATTCAAAACCCTGTTCCTGTTCATGTTCTCATCCCTATTTCTGTCCAATCCATTATTCATATTCCTATCATTATTCTTGTTCCTGCCATTATTCCTGTTCCTATTCATAGCCTTGAACTTGTACCTTGGAATTTTTTCTCTACACCATCTGGCTGTATGTCCTTCATTATTGCAATTATAACATTTGACAATTTTATTCCTTTGAGATGTACCTATTTTTTGAATCCTCTCTATTGGACCAAACATGTTCATGTTGTTAACCCTGCAATCAACTACCTTGTGCCCAAACTGATTACAAGAGTAGAAATACCCTTGAAAGAAATTACCATTTCTAAAATTTCCATTAACCTATATTGCTTGAGCCCTACACTGTAAATCCATGTGTCCAAACATGTGACATGCAAAACATCTTCCATTGAACTTTCCTTACCTTGACCTCATAGGTCCTTTAGTCTTTCTCCCTTTATGTTGATTCCTATTTTTTGATTCTGTGCTATCTGAATCACCATCTGAAAACTTGCTCTCTGAAGTACTCTCTTCATCTGAATCATCTTCTTCTTAGGAGCTCATACTAGATTCCTCAACCTGTTCTTTTAGTTTCTTTCCAAAACTAAGACCTGTTTTATCTGTTGTCCTTTGATCCTTGATGATTGATTTTACCTTCTTGGAACTTTCTTCAAACCTATAAAGCTTCTCCTTGTACTCTTTAGTTTCCTTTTTTAAGGAAGCTACTTCATGTTTTAACTCTTTACACTCAAGAGACCTAGCTGCCAACTCTTCTTTGAGTTCTTGTGTCTTTGCTATAGAGATATCAAAATTCCCTATAAGCTCATCTCTTTCATAACGATATTCATCAAACCTATGAATGAGTCTAGTATATTTATTTCTTTCTTTATTTAACACATAAAGAGCATTAAAAAGTTCAGCCTCAAGATCTACTTCTCCCTTTTATAAAACATCTTCTATTTGTTTACCTTTTGAAACATCAATATCCTTTTCTAATTTCTTACCACTAGAGGTGCTACCTTTATCTAAATACATAAGAAGATCTTCCTCATAATTTTTTGAAGCATCCTGATACATAGTATTACCAGAATTCAAACCATCATTTGTATAATCATCCTCAAGGTGACCAAAATTTCCACATCTAAAGCACTTAAGCACAACATATCTATTCCTCTTTTCTTTTCCTTCCTTTTTTGTTAGAAACAACATCTCATTTCTATCATCACTTAAAGAGCTTTCATCATCACTACTAGAACACTTACTTGCTTTGTCTATGTACAAAATTTTCTTGTGTTTTTGGAAGTACCTATTCCCTTGACTGTTTTGCTAATTTATGTTCTTCCTTTGATACCTGTGCTTCTCATATTCCTTGTGCTTATAATCATATTTTTCTTCATCACAATAATCCTTGGGTTCCGAGTAGTCAGTAGCATAGTGACCAAACTTTCCACAATTGAAACATTTAACATATTTCATACCTTTGTGCTTTATTGAGAACTTGCCTTTCCTGTTGTAGTTTGCTTCTTCATCACGAGAAGAATCATCACTGTCTTCTTGTTGTTTACCCTTGGACTTCTTGGTAGCTTTGAAAGTTGTCTCCTTCTTAGGATCAGGTACCACTTTAGTTCTTAACTCAAAAGCTGCAAGTATACGATGTAGCTCATCCTTTTTCAATTTATCCAAATCCTTGGCTTCCTCAATAGCTGAAATATTTTCACTAAATATATTTGGAAGAGACCTCAAAATTTTATCACAAACATCATTTTAAGAAATCTCAAGACCTAGTTCCTTCATGGAATTAACAATCTCATCCATACGAAGCATATAGTCACTAATATTTTCTTCATCATTCATCTTGAGTTGTTCAAACATACCTTTGTAATATCTCAATTTTGCTTTTCTGAAATTTTCATCACCTGTATGAACCACTTGCAATTGATCCCACATTTCCTTTGTTGTATTACAATGAATCACCTTTGTAAGATCTCGCCTTTTGTAGACCTTTCAAATTGCATTCATTGCCCTTGAATTGTTGTGATGTAGAAGTTTCTCATATTTAGTAGTAGGAGGGAGCTTTGGAATAGTGTACCCAGACTCAACTGCTTCCCAAACTTCATTTCCAAGATCCATTAGATGAACCTTCATCTTTATGCTCCATAGACCAAAATCTATCCCATCAAGAATAGGTGTTGAATTACCACTTGTAAAATCCATTATGTTCTTTTCAAGCTTTTCCTTCAAGATGTGAAACTCTTCCGAAGGAACCTGCTCCGATACCAATTGAAGAAAACAAGCTTATACTGAGAGGGGGGTGAACAATATAAGACAACTTTTTAAATTTTTCCTTTTACTTAAGAAAGCAATGCAATGAACCAATAGCAAAATCAAAGCAGTAATAAAACCAGTGTACAAGTCATCACACATTTGAGATACCAATATAACGTGGTTCACCCAAGGTGGGCTACTCCACAAAGAAAATATTTCACTAAATTTTCTCAATCAAATCCTTTGGGAATCCTTCACAATTACAATGTTAATGGACTTCCTATCCAAAGTAGAACCCTTTCCCTAATTAAATATTTATGAGCCTCCTACCCAAAGGAGATGTCCTATCCCCCAAATAAGTATTTATGAGCCTCTTGACCAAAGGAGATGTCATATCCCCTAAAGCTCTGGAAATGATACTTCAGAAAATCACTGCCTCTTCTATCACTAGCAGGTGGAACTCCTTTCCATAGAAGACGTCATATCCTCCTTACTCTGGCTCTAGAGACTTATATGCTCACTGATAACCTCCATAGCTACTCATCAAAACCTGTACTAAACACAATCAGTCGGTCCAACACAAGTCCTCTCAAAATCTATCACAAATTTACACCAAACTCGGTCCTCTGGTCTAGCATAAATCTACTCTCAAATCTCTGTCAGATCTGTCTCAAGATTAAGCCAAAATCTTGAACAAATCAATCACAACTGCTCACAAGTCTCCACCAAGACTTCATCAAAAATTTCTACAAGTTCTTCAACAAGAACCTGTCCAAATTAGTCACAAGTTCTCCACAAGAACCTATCCAAATCAGTCCACAAGTTCTCCACAAGAACCTATCCAAATCAGTCCTAGCAAGCTCACCAAGAACTTGCCCAAATCAGCTCAAGCAATTTTACCAAGAAACTTACCCAATGTGAACACACAAAGAGAATTGTTAGAAACCCAATGTGTTTCATCCAATCATAGCAAATCAATATCATATAAGCATAAAGATAATTGTTAGAGACTCAATATGTTCTATCCTTCAAATTTCAATCTCAAATCAAATAAATATCATAGAAGCATAAAGAGAATTGTTAGAGAATCAATATGTTCTATCATTCAACTCTCAATCTCAACTCAAATAAATATCATAGGAGCATAAAGAGAATTGTTAGAGACTCAATATGGTCTATCCTTCAAATAAAAAATAAAATCTTTCTCAAATCATAATAAAGATAGAAGTAGTATACTTTCACAAGATCTTGAACCACAACCCAAAAATTGTCAATAATGCAATATCAAGGAATCAACTCCTCCAACATAGAACCATAACTTGCTATCAAACCCTAGCCAAGTTAGTTTTCAAGAACTCAAACCAATCTCTCTCTAAGCATCAAAAAGGGGTTCAAGATATTTCCAACTTCTCTCAAATGGGAATGATCAACTTAACCACATAACCAAGTTTATCAAGAAAAGTACAACTTGATAAAATCAAATCTCAGAGGAGCAAGCCCAACTCATGTATCAAGCAAAGCATAACTTGATCAACTCAATCTCAATGGAAGCAATCTCAAATCCAAATTTTGTTGCTTCTAAAATCTACAATAGGGTCTTTTCTAGTCCTTCTCTATCTTCAATATTCTCAATATGGAAGTTCTTCAATGAAACCTCCTTTAGGTCTCTTCAACTTCTTCAATATTCAATTGGAATATTCAATCTTTAATGAGGACTTTCTTCTTGGTTCTCCTCAATATTCAATCTTCTATGGAGATATCTTTCTTGAGTCTCATCAATCTTCTATCTTCAATATTCAACTTGTTGCTTCAACTACTAGATTGATTCCAAAGCTTCCTAACTATTGTAGGAAGCTTCTCAAATTTATTTGAATCAACTTTTATCTGCAACAAAGTATTAGAAAATGGTAATATAAATTTTTATAAATATAAAGATAATGAACTTCACTAGTTGATTTGTTAACCTAGTAGAATCAATGATGAGTCCTAGTCTTCACAAGTTTTTCTGCAACTCTGTGGAAAGACTAGCAAAAAATTAATTTCAGAAGTTTTGAAAATGAGATTTACTATCTCCTCTCAATCTCTCTTGTGGCTCTCTCTATCTCCTATAAATCTACCTTGTACTTTGATACCACTGTTAGATTTTGATACTATATATTTAAGGAAATACAACCACAAGGACTAAAATAAGCATGCAATATTATATCTATGATAATGGCAATATAATAAGCAAGTAAATAGCATGAGAAACTTTTAAAATAACTCATAAAATAGCTATTAATGAAAGCTCATGAAAATAAAAACTTTATACAAAATGTGGAGATATCAAATATTACATGCTTCATACAAGTTATACCTAATACTACCCTTGTTTTAGATGGTTGTCTTCACATGAACGTATCTCCTTCAATATTATTTGAATTCTTTCATATGACTACTCATTTCAAAGCTCTTTAAATTTCGTACAAAAGGGTACAAGAATTGATTGAATCGAACAACTATGTGTAAAAATATAACCCCTAAAATATGAGATATCTTTTTA
This sequence comes from Wollemia nobilis, assembly GCA_028583015.1. NCBI lineage: Eukaryota > Viridiplantae > Streptophyta > Pinopsida > Araucariales > Araucariaceae > Wollemia > Wollemia nobilis. The sequence goes on along the minus strand of JAQPPZ010017079.1, from coordinate 11,455 downwards.
CAAAAAAATATCCTTATTACAACCTAGAGAGCCAACTAATCTAACACAAGCTCAACTTTCATATAATAATTTACTATAATATAAAATATTTTTTTTAATAAAAAATCCAGCTAGTGTCTAACATAACTACACTATAGTTGCTTCACCTTTTCGATCTACTAAATAAATAAATATATATATATATAGTATGAGATAAGCAATATGTTTATTATAATGTAAAAATAAAATCTCTAATTTACTGGCTAATTAAATGTTTATTGTACAATTTTTTAAAAATTATTTTTTGATTTTAATAATTTAATTTAATATTTTATTAATTTTATTATTTTTTAATGTAGAATTTGATGCAAATACAAAGACATATTTTCAATAATCATCCAAAAATACTGTGAGATTTTTCATTAACACTAATAACCGTCCTTACAACGCTCTTACAATACCATAGAAATCCGGAGCAATTTTTTCCACTTAAATGTTTTCTTATATTGGCAAAAAAAAATATTAATTGCGCACCTATTCATAAAATCATTAAATCTACACTCACCAAGAATATGTGAATTTAAATCTATATTTTACCTTGTACCTAGCCAGAAAGTGTGAATTTAAATCGTCGTATATGTAGTATATATCTCTTTGTTGGAAGCCTTATCATTTTGTTTTATTGGCCACTGGGGAAGATGGTGGATTCAATGTTTTAACCTTGGATTTAGTGTTTAAGTGTGGATATATAACCCTTTCTTGGGAGTTGTTTTATTGGCCACAAACACTGGGCAGCATAGATTGACTGGATTTAATGTTTTAAGTGTGCATAAGCATAGATTGACTGGATTTAATATTTAAGTGTGGATATATATGCTTTCTTGGGAGCCTTATTGTTTTGTTTAATTGGCCACAAACACTTGTTTTATTGGCCACAAACACTGGGGAGCATAGATTGACTGGATTTAATGTTTGAGTGTGCATAAGCATAGATTGATTGGATTTAATGTTTAAGTGTGGATATATATGCTTTCTTGGGAGCCTTATTGTTTTGTTTAATTGGCCACAAACACTTGTTTTATTGGCCACAAACACTAGGGAGCATAGATTGACTGGATTTAATGTTTAAGTGTGCATAAGCATAGATTGACTGGATTTAATGTTTAAGTGTGGATATATATGCTTTCTTGGGAGCCTTATTGTTTTGTTTAATTGGCCACAAACACTTGTTTTATTGGCCACAAACACTGGGGAGCATAGATTGACTGGATTTAATGTTTAAGTGTGAATAAGCATAGATTGACTGGATTTAATTAATGTTTAAGTGTGAATAAGCATAGATTGACTGGATTTAATGTTTAAGTGTGGATATATATATGCTTTTTTGGGAGCCTTATTGTTTTGTTTAATTGGCCACAAACACTTGTTTTATTGGCCACAAACACTGGGGAGCATGAATTGACGTGTGGATTCAATTGTTTTTTTTACGTAAACGCGGATTTAATGTTTAGCTGTGCCATAGAGGAACGGCGAGCACAGAGGAGCCGCTGCAGCAAGGGTTTACACCAGCAGAGTAGCAGAAGGGTGAAACCAGCAGCCGCCAACAGCCGGAGAGTGGAGCAGCAGTCTCCCATCCAAGTCGTGGATTTATCCTGTAGATATTTTATCTGGCAGATGTCTGTAACCGCTTCAGTAGGAAGCTTTGTAATCCGGCATTATAGTTAAATATATAACATATTTATTCTGCTATTTGGTTCTCTGCGTATTTCTTTGTTCGTAGATATTCCTCAGCTAGGGTTTGCCCCGAAGCAGTAAAATACCCGTTCGATCCAGTTTGTGTCGAAGCACATTGCGGTAATTTGTCTTTCCAAAGTGGAATCCAACATCCACTTCGCCGAAGTTGCCGTGAGCTACAGAACTTCGCAGCTTTTTTGCCCGAAGAACTCACTTCGGAGCCAAACTGAGCGAAGCAGTTGCTTCGCTGAGAAATTCCCCGAAGTAGTTTTACTTCGACAGTTTCTCCCCCGAAGTATTTACTTCGGCAGCTAGTCCCCCGAAGTAGTTTCACTTCGACAATGCTTCCTCGAAATAGTTTTACTTCGGCGAGTTTCTCCCCGAAGTAACTTTCCCCCGAACCTCTTCCCGAAGCTCATTTTCCCCGAAGTTCCTCCCGAAGTTGAGAAAAAGAAAATCGCGAAGCGTTTATTTGACGCGGTGCGATTCGGAATTTGCGAATCAAAATTCCATCACAACACTTGTTTTATTGGCCACAAACACCGGGAGCATGGATTGACGTGTGGATTCAATTGTTTTTTTTACGTAAACGTGGATTTAATGTTTAGCTGGGCATATATATCCCAACACTGGGGAACATGGATTGACATATATTTTTAAGAGCAGTTACACCCATATTTTCTTAGCTGACCCAGATTTTTTCTCATTCGCATTGTCAGCCAAAGCCATGGACAATTACAGGTCTGTTCATTTTTTTGCATCCCTGCCTGCGCTGAACTTTTCTTATGCTACAATGGCTATCCCTGCCTCGCTATTGTTAATAACTGTTTGCCTTGGTTTGTTTTTGAAGAGAGGGGACAAAATGGTGGACCCACAAAGTAGTGGCTGTGGTCACCGGCGCCAGCAGAGGTCTTGGCCTCGAGACCGTTCGCCTTCTGGCAAATCAGGGCTTGACTGTTGTTCTCACTGCTCGCAACCATGACACTGCCTTAGCCCTCGCCAATGAACTCGGAAGCCAAAATGTCCATTTCCATCAATTGGACGTGCAGAGTGATCTAAGTGTTTCTCAGTTGGCCGATTGGCTTCTCCTTAAATTCAACGGCATCGACATTCTGGTAAATTCGAATTTGAAAGAGAGAATTATACACCATATTCGATAATCTAATCTACTTTACTTTAGTCATCCCAAAATACAAATGGTAAGAAGAAAGAGAGATCTCACAATTGAAAAAATAAATTATTTATGCTCTTTGAATGTTTCGGCTTTGGGCTTTTCAGATTAACAATGCTGCCGTGATCGGACTCGACATAGATTGGGAACTCTGGGCGAGTCGTGGGATCAACATCCTAATGCTAATGGTAAGCCCAACACTCCTTATATCTTTAATCATAACCAGTTTCGAGTCCGTAATAAATTTTAGAAACCTCAATAATATGTTCTTTAATGTGGATATGATTCGTTGCCGTGCTAGGATAACCCATCCTTAAGAGAAGGAGTTAGCCAGGATTATCAATCCGCGAGGACATGCGCAGATATAAATTACTTTGGCACCAAGAGAATGGTGAAGGCCATGCTTCCTCTGTTGAAGCCATCGCCTTTCGGATCAAGAATTGTCAATGTTTCGTCCATTGGAAGGCTCCTCAAGGTTTACCACATACCCACAATTCCGCATTTCATTTCCATATGGAGACTGTTAGGTAGTAATTTGATTTAAACTTCAAAGTAGACTGTAGATTATAGACCATTTTGTTGATGATATTAGGCATTTTTTCAACTAGTCTTGTGAACAGTCCTTATGTAAACTGGCTTTAAAACTTACGACGTATAAATTGGTAAATTGTTCAGTATCTTGGAAATGAAGCCCTGACAACGAAGCTTGCTGATATTGAAAACCTAAGGGAGGAAACGATAGATGCTTTTGTCAACAACTATCTTGATGATTTTCAATCAGGGCAAGTTGAAGCCAAAGGTTGGCCTGTTCAGATGGGGTCTCCTTATACAATATCGAAGATAGCTGTGAATGCCTACACTCGTCTTGTGGCAAGAGACTTTGGAAAGCATCCTGAGCATCATCATGAGGTCTATGTTAATTGTTTGCATCCTGGTTTTGTGAAAACTGACATGACACGTCAGGAAGGAGATCTGACTGCAGCTGAAGCTGCAACCTTTGTGGCAAGGATTGCCCTGTTCCCTCCCGCTGGACCATCTGGTCACTTCTTTGATGAAGAGGATATCACATCCTTCTGAGGATTCTTCTATGTTGTTAGCTCTCATAGAGAATTTCCTCAATGTTTGTTTGTAATCTGCAAGTCTTAGTAGTTTATACTCTATCTTATATAGAGCGAAATAAGATGAATAATCAGGATTCTTCTATGTTGTTAGCTCTCATAGAGAATTTCCTCAATATTTGTTTGTAATCTACAAGTCTTAGTAGTGTTATACTGAATCTTAGAGCGAAATAAGATGAATAATTGCTACCGTTTGGTTCTGTGCATAGCTATATGAGAATAAATAGTGCGGTTTACAACATTTTGCAGAATGAGGTACGTGTGTATCAGAAACCATTGACATTAGATTAAACAAACACAAAATAATTTTCTTTTCTTTTTTGTGTTTTTATTCGTAAACTGCTGATAAAGATTGATGGGAAAATTTAACTCAAGAGTAATTTATAGTTGGACTCCTAAAAGACCCCTTATAAATTTGGACTCCTAAAAGACCCCTTATAAATTTAATAACATCGTTAAAACTAACTAGTTTGTATCTTTGCTAGAGCAGAATCCAACATATACTTTAAAAAACGAGGGCTACAAGAGACACCATTAAAAGGGCTTAAATCGGCTTTAAAAGGGCTCAAAATTGGCTGTTTTTTTTTTAAGGGCCTGTCTTCAAAGAGAGAAGAGAGCCATACCTTTCTATTAAAAAAAAAAAAAAAAAATTCTATCCTTATGCGAAGAGAAGCTCTTCATATAAATAAAAGGTTTTATACATTTGATAAAATTGAAATAATATGAAGAAGACTAGCATTGACTTTTGTATAAATAAAAAAATAGTATAAAATTTTTGTTTTACAAAAATACCACATATACTATTATTTAAAATTATTTAAATTAAAAAAAAAAAAAACTTATTATACAAAGCCACAATTATATTACCGCTTACTTCAAAAAAAAAAATTCGAGGCCCCTTTATTTTCAATGGGGCCCAGTTTTGGGAAGAAGGGCCCAAAACCCCCATGGCGAGAGAGCCTGCCCACTCCAAGGAGGCCCTTAAGATTTTCGACTAAAAGAAGAAGAGATATTAAAATAAACAAATTTTATGTGATTTGGGTTTAATTTTTATAGTAGATGTATAAGAAGTATTTAAAAAAGAAAACGAAATTTTAGATAGTAGACCTTTTAAATCTATAAGTAGCCTCTCTTTTCAAGAGATTCATTTCGTTCCAATCTTTGAAAGCGACACTCATTTACCACAATATAATATAGTTAAAGATAGAACGAAGGGATAGAAGACAATAACTAATTTTTAGAAGTGATTTAGAAGGAGATACATAATTTTGTATGCTTACAACGGTAGCTTAAACAAGTAGGTATAGGTAACACAAATGTTTTTTTTGTTGTTGTTATAATTACTAAGTCTCTTAATATTTTAATGATAAAAATATATTAATAATTTAATTGTTTTTATATATTTATTTTATAAAAATTGAAATTTTAAATATTTTTTATTTTTATTTTAAAAATTTTATATAAAAATATAGGTTTACTTATTTTTATAGGGAATGATTAGATACTCATTTATAATAATGGTTTTTATTAAGTTTATTTTCTCGTGTTTATATCATTGTATCTTTACTATGTTCATAATGTATAGCTATGCAATAGGTGAAATACTAAATGTTCACACATAACCACATCTCTCTAAAATCTTCTTCTAAAGTTTCTTCTCATTGGTCAAATTCTTTAAACTACTCTATGATTGTTTAAGGTGGCTTTCAAACTTCATGAGCCATAAGTGAAATAAAACACATTGGATCAAGTCGGGACTATAAGAAAACAACACATAGATGATAAATATGCAATACACACCAATATCATGGAAAAAATATGTAATAACATTACCATTACAAGTGATATTTTCTTTTAATTAATTGAACATATTTGAAATGCTTGAATATATTGGTCAAAAAATATTTATAGAACAATGATTTTTAAATGATGAGAGGAATAATTTTCTCCATTCAAGTTGTCTTATGTTCAAAACAATAAACTTAAAAATATCTCAACTTGATCTTGGTCTCTTAAACAACATCACCAACTCCTTTATTTTTATCTCCTCTAGGCACATTTGTATCTGGCATTACTCCTCCACCATGTTCACTGGCATGACCATGTCTTCTTCGTCATTGCCATCCACTATAGTTCATACAACACAACTCTCACATAACTTAGTTTTATATGGACATTCACATGGTTACCTATTAACACAAATTTACTGGCATGACCATGTCTTCTTCGTCATTGCCATCCACTATAGTCCATACAACACAACTCTCATATAACTTAGTTTTATATGGACATTCACAAGGTTATCTATTAACACAAAGCATAGTTAGAAAACTTGCAACTCGTGATAAACTTGATAGCCCAATTTTGGAGATTTTATCAACATCTTAGAAAAACTTAGCAAAAACTCAATAAGAAAAACAAAAAAAAAAATCAATAAAAAAACATTTAAAACAACAATTGAAGAGCTAGAAAGTTGAGTCTATATTAAATATTCATAGATAAGAGCATAATTAAAGTTCACAATTATTTAATCCAACCAAATACATCATAAAAATGCAACAATTAAAAAAAATGATGCAATTTTAAAATTGCTTTTTGTTTTCCCTCCCCCTCACACTAGATGGTTGGCCTTGTCTCTAAATAGGTGATTACATTGGAGGCTCCTTCGGTATGATATCATCATGGTATATCTGCTCCAATCCTCTTAAATGTTTTGCTTTCTCCTCGAGTGCCTCAATGTCCTCTGTTGTAAAATTGATACGCATAGGACTCTTGGCAATCCAATCACATAATGGGTCTAGCTTATCCAATTCAATTACCTCATAGGATTCACTAACCTCCATTTGTGTGTGTGAAACAAAAGATTATATTGTACAAACACAAGGTCATGTGGCGCTCCTAGATAAATCTATTGTGATTCTTGGTGTGTATGACCTCAAATAAAGACCCATTGCACTCACACCCAAAAGCACTACAAGGCTAACTCAATATGCAAAGAGTCATCCTATTGAAAATAGGTGTTTGGAACCATAGTCCTTCCACCATAAATCTACAAAAAATATAATTTTCAAAGTATTAATTTACATTCACAAACTACATAAAAATTTCAAAAAATGTTAAACTTTAGAAGCTTAAAAGCTCTATGTGGTCACAAACAACCTTGCTTTTTAGTTAAGAAGGATGTAAATAAGCTCCTTCCATTGGACTTATAAAACAAATTGATTGGGTGTAGCTATCTGAAGAGACTACATTCAATTTTGACAACTATTAATCCCTAGCGGGTTCCTATTTTAGTTATTATTTTTCAATTTTAGTGTGTAATTTCCTAAGCTTAGTTTGTTGGGCCTATAGCATAGGATTTCTACGGTGTTAGTTTATCAAATTTGGATTGTTAGTTTCATCCAATGCATTGATCTATAAAATTATGCCCTAAAACATTTTGTAATTCTCTAGAACATTAATTTTAAAATTGCTCCTTTTCAATCTTTCTTGTTAGCTTCATCTGAACTTACTACTTCCTATAACCATAATAAATAGATTTTAACTTGATGATCCTCTATTAAAACCACTTTATTAGTTAGCCTATTTGCACATTGTTCCTTTTCCTTAACGTATGTGTAGACCTGATATTTTTAAACTCTGCCACAAGTTCTTGTATTTAAATAATGATATCTTGTATGTTCCATGGAAACTTTGTTTTCATTAAAATTGTATTTATTACTGTTAGTGAATTGTCTTCCATCCAAACTCTATTCCATTTTATTTGTTTGCATATTTTTAATCCTTCCAAAGCATCCCAAGCTTCAGCTTAATTATTTATCTTTAATCCACTACTAAAAGCATAATGTGACGAAATATCACTTCTATTGTTTTTTATTATTCTTCCTCCTCTTGTTAGTCCTAAATTTCCATTAAAAGCTCTATCAAAATTCAATTTCACCAACTTTGCTTCCAATGATTTCCACTTTATATTTTTTGCCTTATTTTTATTTCTCATGTACCCACCATCATAATTCTAATTTATAACTTGAATCCATATATCAAAGATCTCTACTTCAAGATTAGGGATTGTGTGAGTTGATAGGGCTAGTTCAGACTCTTCTATTGCTAAACAAATTTTCCTTTCCATTACCTCTAAACTACTTTCCTTTTCTTTAAATATTATTTTGTTTCTTTCTAGTCATATAGTCCAAAATATTGTATCTTTTGATGTATTTGATATTCTTTGTAACACTTTACTTTTAAAAGTGCTATGATATTGCTTTAACCATTCTTTAATTATGTCATTCATCACCATACATTTATCAAACATATTAAAAATCCATTGTCATGGTTCCTAGACTATTCAATAGTGTCCCAAGATATGGTCCATACTCCCCTCTTCCTTTTTTCATAAGGCACATCATGAGGGACCATGAAAATCCCTTTTCATTATGTTATCCCAAGAAAAAAATTCATGTGACCTACTAGCCATATAAACATTTTAAATTTTGGAATGTTTTAGTTGTCCCAAATTTCTCTCCATATTCTTGTGGTTTTCCTATTTATTGGTTCTTAAAATTATATCCACACATTACTATCTATTCTCCTAAGTTATTCAACTCCTAAATTATCTTATCCTTGACTCCCCTTAGAGTAATCATTGTTGTTATGTTTCTACTCAACTACCTCCTAGAAATAATATTTGGTATACTTGTAAAGATATATTATTTTCATTTGTATCTTCCTTCTTAATCCTTGTACATAATGCTTGAAACCCTATCACCATATTTATCTTGAATTAATCTCACCCATGGTTTTAAAATAGGATCTAGATTTACTAGTCTTTTAAAACACCAAGTATCCTTCCAAATAGATTTATTTGCTCCAGTTTCCACCACCCATCTTAGACATTTAATCACTAGATCAATTGACTTTTTAAAATCGTTCCATAGTGTATAACTATCTTATAATGAGAATGCAATAAATATTAAGCTTGGGTCATTGAGCTCAATGTACCTAGAAGAATTCTTGCTCTTTGTCTTTGATTATTTATATTCTCCAAATTAATTTTTCCCTTAGAGCTAAGTTTTCATTTGTAAGAACTATTAAACTAAGACCTTCCCTAGTTTTATCATCACATACCTTGCTCCATTTCACCAAAGGAATTTTCCTTTTATCATGTAACCTTGACCACAAAAATCATCTCTTAATATAGATTAAAATTTTTTCTACCAATTTTGGCATAATATACAAGGACATATAATATGTTGGAATGGCATGTAAGATTGATTTAATTAGTTTTGCTCTTTGTGCTAATGATAACCATATGCCTTTCCACGTAGATACTTTATTTTAAACTTTATTTATAATCATATTCCATAATTCCATCTTCATTATCCCCTTAAATAAGGGCAACCCTAGATATGTTGTTGGTGAATTTGCCTCCTCAATTCTAACCTACATATCCATGCTTTGATTCTAGATAGAATTTTTGGGAAGTAAATTTTGGATTTTGTCCCATTAACTTTCTACCTAGAAACTCTTTCATATTCCTTTAATAAGTTATATAAAGATCTAGTTTTATTTTTCCTTGCCCTTCCAAAAAAGGCTTTAGGATGGGTGATATTTTTGATGTTATTACTAGCCTTAAGTTTTATTATTAGCCCATGTTTGTATGCCTTCTTCAGATTCCTTCCCAATATTTCTACCATAATAACAAAAATATATGGTGATAGAGGATCTCCCTATCTAGGACCCCTCTTGGATTTAAATAATTATGTTACTAGCCCATTGAACAACACTAAATATGATACTATAGATACACAATATTTAATCCATCTAACCCATTTCTTACAAAATCTAAACTTTTCTAATACTACAAAAATAAATCTCATTTAGTGCTATCATAGGATTTATTCATATCAATTTTTAAGATAATCCCTTGAATAACACAAGCTTATACTGAGAGGGGGGGTGAACAGTATAAGACCACTTTTTAAATTTTTCCTTTTACTTCAGAAAGCAATGCAATGAACCAATAGAAAAATCAAAGTAGTAATCAAACCAGTGTACAATTCATCACACAATTGAGACACTAATATAATGTGGTTCACCCAAGGTGGGCTACTCCACAGAGAAAATATTTCACTAAATTTTCACAATCAAATCCTTTGCAAATACTTCCTAATTACGATGTTTATGGACTTCCTATCCAAAGGAGAATCCTTTCCCTAATCAAATATTTATAAGCCTCCTGCCCAAAGGAGATGTCCTATCCCCCAAATAAGTATTTATGAGCCTCTTGCCCAAAGGAGATGTCCTATCACCAAAAACTCTGGAAATTATCCTTCAGAAGATCACTGCCTCTTCTATCGCTAGTAGGTGGAACTCCTTTCCATAGAAGACATTCTATCCTCCTTGCTTTGGATCTAGAGACTTTTATCCTCACTGATCACCTCCACAGCTGCTCATCAAAACCTGTACTAAACACAGCCAGTCGGTCCAACACAAGTCCTCTCAAAATCTATCACAAATCTGCACCAAAATTAGCCCTCTGGTCCAGCACAAATATACTCTCAAATATCTGTCAGATCTATCCCAAGCTTAAGCCAAAATCTTGAACAAATCAATCACAACTGCTCACAAGTCTCCACCAAGACTTCATCAAATCTGTCCACAAGTTCTTCAACAAGAACCTATCCAAATCAGTCCACAAGTTCTCCACAAGAACCTATCCAAATTAGTCCACAAGTTCTCCATAAGAACCTATCCAAATTAGTCCTAGCAAGCTCACCAAGAACTTGCCCAAATCATCTCAAGCAAGTTTACCAAGAAACTTGCCCAATGTGAACACATAAAGAGAATTGTTAGAGACCCAATGTGTTTCATTCAATCATATCAAATCAATCTCATAGAAGCATAAAAATAATTGTTAGAGACTCAATATGTTCTATCCTTCAACTTTCAATCTCAACTCAAATCAATCTCATAGAAGCATAAAGAGAATTGTTAGAGACTCAATATGTTCTATCCTTCAACTCTCAATATCAACTCAAATAAATCTCATAGGAGCATAAAGAGAATTATTAGAGACTCAATATGTTCTATCCTTCATCTCAAAAAAAAACTCTTTCTCAAATCAGAATAAATATAGAAGTAGTATACTTTCACAATTTCTTGAACCACAACCCAACAATTATCAATAATACAATATCAAAGAATCAACTACTCCAACATAGAAACATAACTTGCTATCAAACCATATCCAAGTTAGTTTTCAAGAACTCAAAGCAATCTCTCTTTAAGCATCAAAAAGGGGTTCAAGATATTTCCAACTTCTCTCAAATGGGAATGATCAACTTAACCACACAACCAAGTTTATCAAGCAAAGTATAACTTGATAAAATCAAATCTCAAAGGAGCAAGCCCAACTCATGTATCAAGTAAAGCATAACTTGATCAACTCAATCTC